>CM057456.1:53147500-55647500 GCA_016271365.2 Neoceratodus forsteri | reverse complement strand
GGGTGGCCATCAGTTGTTCCTTTTTTTTTTGGCTTAACTTTCTGCTGGCACAGGTAGGGGTTGCGCATGCATGGCTCTGCACCTCACAGGCTGAATATCGGGCTGTGCAGGTTATGCATGGGCACACCCCCCCACCTGTGTCTGCATGCATTACTGATGCACTTCGGCTCATCGGGATTTGTGCCGCGCACTTTTCCCTTTTGAATATTGCACTGGGGTGCATCAGTGAGTTGCACATGGTGCAACACTGTTGCACCATGCACAATCCTTTTGAATATCTGGGCCCCAGAATTCTTTTTGTGAAATTAGACATTAACAATGCATTTATCACTTCTTCATTTGGTAAGCTGGGTTGAGATTTCTGCAGTCCTGCTGTTCCTCTCTGGGTGACAACCCCCCCCCTTTTGATAGAGCCAGAATGACTGAGTAGAACTAGTGATTCCACTAATATCCTCTTTCTTCTTTATAGTGACAACCCTACTTAAAATGTGAGTCACCTACTCCTTTTCCTATTGACCTACCCTGTTGAAATAGCCAGAATTCTTTCTTCCTGCTACCCCAGACATTGTCTTCTCCCACTACATCTTTTTTTGTGTAAATTACATTTCAGACCTGTATGTACATCAGGCTCCCTGGATCATAAATTTACTGGATGTGATCCCTAAATATTCTGATTCCAGGTTGGAATTGTTGACACTGTGCTTCCTTGCACCAACCTACGGGTCTACCACTATTGTGCTCCCCAGCTCAGCTCTCCACTTATTGCAGAAACTGTGCATCTTACTCCTGAACCTGCGGATTCTTTGCACTACCTGCCTGTCATATCCCTATATTCTAATTAGAATCACCCAGATAAGGCTGACTGAAGTTATAAAATTCCTGTTTTATGGAATTTTAAATGAAATTCTGCAAATTTTCACAAAGACTCATGGGATTTGACTTTAAGTACAGATGCTATTTTTGCCATTTCTTGCAGCAAGCAGTTAATAAAATTGATACACACAGTTTTCTTGTGAGGTCTAAAAGTCTGCAAAATTAATGGTATTGCATTCTCTACTGTTAAAGTTTCAGGGGGTTATAAATGTGCAGTTTATTTTTTAAGTGTTATGAAAGTTGAGCTACTTTAATTCAGTCCCATTTAATGCTGCAAATATGAAGTTTTTTCAGAAATGTTCATGTGATATAGTAGTTTAAAATGTTTCAGCTCTTGTTAAATTTGGATATTTTTTTTTCTTAAATTAGAGGTGAATAACTGAATTAAAAATTTTGGCAACATGTTTGGCAGGCTATAACCTAGTCCCATTTGAAGCTAGAATCTGAAACTATGTACATATACAAAAGTACTGCTAAGCTGTATATCTGTCAACTTTTATAACATTTCCATAAATACTATTACAATTATACAAAAATTACAGAAATCAAAATCTTGGCAAAATATTTGTTTACCTATAACTCAGATCCCATTAAAGCTTGAGACTTACAACTCAGTGCATATGCCCCTGTTGAATTCTTCTCTAAAGCCTTCCATTGTGGAGAAAGGTAGATAAGAAATCTTAAAATTATCTCAAAATAACAGAAAATTTAATTTTGATTAAATGTTTGGCCATCCATAACTCTGCCCCCTTTCAAACTAGGACTCTACAATTTGGTAAACCCATTGTAAGACTTAAGCTACTGTTTGCATTCCATATTTGCTGTTTTTTTGGACATATACATCTGTAATTTTAGTGAAATAACTACAGTTTTAAATCTGGCAGAATTCCATTGAATTTTCAAGAAAATTCTGTAAATTTCCACAGAATCGGATTGGTCATTCCATGAGAATTCCATAGGTAGAATTTTATATTCCGCACAGCTCTAGTTATAAGACTTGTAATTGCACCATTACACCCTACCATTTCAGGGACACTGGTGTACCGTGATTGAGAAAAGGCAAATTCTGTTTTTGCAGATTGGAAAAATCTGTATTTTCACTGGTGTTTGCAAAGCCAAGACCATTTTCATTTCATTCTTATTTTTTATTTTTACCAGGAAGTGAATTGAAGACAGCCCTTTTCCTGTTATACCTGACCAAAAAAAGCAAACAAACATACAAAACATACAGTAGAGTACAATATATGGCAAAACTATATACATTAAAAACATTGCCGTTTGACATGAGTACTATACAAGTGTGTTAAAAGTTGTTTAAAATGCAAAACGTTGTGCATCTTTCAAACAATGCATACAAATTCATTTAAAATAGTTGGTCCGAAACAAGAAACATTTCCAGCTTTAGAAGAGGAGCAGAAAAGAAAGCAGATACACTATTCCTGATAATATAATGTAGAGAAAATAGAGTTTCTGGTACTGAGTTTTTAATAATCTATTTACAAATGCTGCTGTGTTGTAATGAATCCTTATCTGAAGTGGCAGAATTCCCATTTGCTGATAGAGTGTGCAATGATGTGCTCTATGTGATGCCTTAAGATCAAATCTACAGATGTTACTTAAGAGTACTTGGTATTTTTCTCCAAAGCTGTTATTATGGAGCACTACTAATATATTAACATAATTCACTGTTGGAATCGAGACTTGATTTGCTATTAGCGGTCATGCTTCATTTGTTAAAGAGTTAAGGTTATGGTATAGAACTCCCAGTTTCTGGTTTATCCTTTTACCTACTTTTTCAATGTGTGATATCATGCTTAAACTTGGGTCAAATAGGACCACCAGATACTTAAAGCTAGACACTAGTGGTAGTTTGTTCCCATTTTCCCCAACTATCAGCAATGAATCCATCACCCTAGCCAGTCTCTGGATGGAACCAAATACCATTTTATTAGTTTTACTTTGGTTAAGTTTTACCTTATTTAATTCCTACCATCAGGCCAAAATGTTATACTTAATCTATAAAGAAATCTGTCATTCCAGTATTGAAGGGGCAGAGTCCCAGAATACAGTGTCAACTGCATATAGCAGACTGTGACCCCAAGAAAAAATGCTGGGTATGCCATTGACAAAAATTGAAAATAACAGTGGCCACACACAGACCCTTGAAGTACTCTAGCCATCACTACCATGGGTTCTTAAAGTACATAACCTATTCTGACCCTTTGAACACAATTCATCAGGTAACTATCAAACCTCATCTTGCTCAATCCCTTTACAACTATAGTCTTCATTTTTATCAAGGAGCAACCTATGGTTCACTGTGTCAAAAGCACCAGCCATCCATTTTTACCAGTGTTTTCTGAACTCTATTTAACAATTTTTTACTTTGCTACCAGGGGTGGGATATTCAAAAGGGTTGCGCCATGCGCAATAGGATTGCGCCTGCGCAAGTCCAAAAGTGCACCATTCTGCGATATTCAGCAGGAGGCAGTTGCACCACCAAAAACATGCTGAGCAACAGCGCAATGCAAATGACGGCATTGCAACCCGAAGAGGGTGGATCCATGCATAAAGAGCGCAATGCGATATCCAAAGACTTTCGCTATGCGCAACAGCGGACCAGCCGGAAGTTGCGCAACAGCGGAAATGAGCCAAAATTAAAAGGCTCAAGGAAGTGGAGCAAGAACACCACAGGGATGCCAAGTGGGGAAGAGAGAGAGAGAAAGACAGACAGTGACAGGCCAGGGCAGACAAGGGAAGCAGTGTGGGCCATAGGCTGCAGAGGCCAGTGGGGGGGTGCCCGGTGCAGTGGAAGTAGCAGTCAGGACAGCGAGGGTAACAGAGCAACATCAGCCAGGGGGGGCACAAGCCAGGGAGATGGACAGTGCCAGGTTCCACATGGAAGCTGTAATGAGGGGGGTGAGAATGCAAGGTGCAGGGGGACATGGTCGTGGAGGGGCCCGTCAGCGGTACGCCCCCAACAGGCAGTACCATGCCCGCATCAGCTTTGAGTTGTACACAGATGTAGAGATTGTGGGCCGGTACCACCTGAACAGGGCAATACTGAGGCAGCTCTGTGAGCTGTGCAGTGATGTGATGCAGGCACCCTCACGACGGAGCCATGCTCTGTCAGTGGAGACCAAGGTGACAGCCTCCATGTGCCTGCTCACCACGGGCACCTTCCAGAGGTCAACAGGGGACACCACAGGCATCACACAGTCAGCCACGTCATGCATCCTCACCCAATTCCTCAGCGCACTGCTGCCACATGCTGTGGAGCACATCCATTTCCCCAGCACCGCGGCAGAGCATACAGCAAACATGCAGGTGTTCCACAGGGTAGCACGTATGCCTGGCATGCTAGGGGCCATAGACTGCACCCATGTGGCCATTCGCACACCACCTGGCCCCGATGGGGCCACCTATATGAATCGGAAGGGCTTCCCCAGTGTCAACTGCCAGGTGGTGTGTGATGCCACTGGGCGTATAATCAATGTCTGTGCCACACACCCTGGCAGAGCACATGATGCCTTCATATGGCATCAGTCCACACTGTGCCATCGATTTGAGAGTGGGGACATCCCCACAGGCCATCTAGTGGGTGAGTACGCATGTAGGGAATGCAAACTCGGGGCAAGGGTGGGAATGCCACAGGTGCCATGGTAGTGGCACACAGGGATATAGGCAATATGGACCTGAACATGAGACTGATCTCCACTATCTCCACACAGGTGACAGCGGATACCCACTCTGTCCCTGGCTGCTCACACCGTACCGGCACCCCATGACCCCATTGCAGCAACTCTATAATGAGGCACATGCCGCCACATGCAACATCATTGAGTGGGTGTTTGGGATGCTCAAGGCACACTTCCGATGCCTAGACACCTCCGGCGGTGCCCTACAGTACAGCCCTTCAAAGGCTTGTGGGATATTCCTGGCCTCTTGTATCCTGCACAACATGGCCAATGACTGTGGGATAGTTGTACAGGTTGAAGAGGGGGACAATGATGGGGACACCAGCAGTGCCGGTGTTGATGGTGATGTGCAGCCCCCCTTGGACGGCGGGACCCCCGACTGATCCGGCAGGCCCAGCTGCACTGGGACACCATCACGGAGGAGCATTATGCACAACACAGGTAAGTCAAGGGGCCATGTGCAAACAACACTGTCCTGGCACAACCCACAGGCACACAGAGTAACACACCAGGGGTGCATGATGGCAAAGAGGGTGGAAGGCACACAAACACACCATCAGGGAGGGGCGAACAGTCATATGGACACACACACACACACAAACACACCAGGCACAAAGCGTACATGGGCAGGTGCACAGCAGAGCAGGAACAGACATGGCAAACACACAGATCCACAGACCACACCCACCACCTGTACTGTCCAAGCACGTGTGTCAGATGCTGGGCACCCTTGCATCTTGGTGTACAGTACAATGCAGGCATCATCATGCATACGCACCTGTGGACAGCAGTCGGGATGGTGTGCAGGTGGTCCGTATGTTGGCGTGATGGGCAGTGCACCCACCAGTGCACTGCCCACCATGACGCACAGTGCACACAGGGCAGCAGCAGACAGGGCCCGCACTGGGAGACAGGTCAGTCATGTTGCACCATTCCATGGCCACCGCAGATGTATGGGTGGCCCCGCCGTGACCCAACAGCACTGGCAGGCTGAGCAGGGACCACATGGGTGGCACCGATGGACCACCAGGGGTCCCACTGCGTGATCGCGACCTTGTCCGCACTGGGGTCTGTAGGATGCCAAACATACCTGCACCAGGGGTGCTTGGGATGCCCACAGCAGAACCCGGCATTGACAGGCCTGGGGTCACAGTACGCCGGGAATGGGGAGTGGAGAGCATACTGTGTAGGATGCACGGTACAGGAGCACCTGCGTGTGTGCCCAATGCAGCCACGACAGCGACCAATGCCTGGGTCTGCCTGTCAATGGCGGCGGTCACATCCATCCACATACGGACCATCTCTGCATGGTCCAGAGCACACTCCCTGCTGTGCCACTCCACAGCCACACACAGTGCCTCCACAGACATTGCAACCCGCCTTTGCTGCTGTACTGATTCCCACAGCAGGTGGGTGTGCTCATCCAATGGGTACTCTGCCACAGCGGCATCCTGTCCCCCAGGGTGTGGCAGGTCCTGATGCACAACACCCCTTGAGGGTGGGCGTTGTTTGCCAGGACCAGGAATGGGCATATCAAAGGGCAGTGGGCATGTGCCACCACTGGACACTACACCCCCAGACCTGGTGGGTGACTGCTGCTGCTGCCCCTCCAACCGCTGTGCCCCAGGGACCACTCGTTCCACTGCTGTGGCCGCAACAGTGCCAGACACCTGCACAGCCACTGGTGCTGCCCCACCGGTGCTGACAGGCACAGCCTGGGACTGTGCCGACATGATGGCACACAAGTCAGAACCAGCAAGGCCCAGGGGCACGTGCTGGCCTGCTGTGTGTCCGTCATGGGACACACACATGTCACTGCCCATTGCAGTCCTTGCATCATCAATGGTGCAGGTACGAGCTACAGCCACAGTCACAGCGTGCTGGCATGCTTGCATGCCAGACTGCTGAGACACAGGATGTGCACCCCCCACACCCGAATCATGGACACCAGAGTTGGCAGCCCAGCGTGCATGCTGCTGCAGTGCATGCTGGCTGGTGACAGAGGTGGATGGACCCTCCTCCATGTCCAGCAGGTTATCCTCACTGCCTGGACCCACCACCACTGTCCCCCTGAAGTCGAACAGGATCTGTAACAGAAAGAGAGGACATGTGAGTGCATGTGAACAACCTTCCCCCCCGCCCAACACCACCACCATGTCATACCGTGCAGTGATGGGCTTCCACCTGTCTGGAATCCACCTCCTGGTACGCCCTCAATAGCACTGCGCTGCATTGATGCAGTCAGTTGGTCCTCAGCCGGGGTCAGCTCCATCACCGCTGGCTGTCCCCCGCCAGTGCTAGCATGTGCCGCCCTGAGGGCTGCCACCTTCTCCTTCACCCTCCTGCGGTCTGTCCCAATCTTCTTTTTTGCATTCCTGCACGGAGCACTGGTGGCTTCCGTGCAGGTTCACTGCCCTGGCTACCCCCTCCCATGCAGCCGCACGGGCCTGAGGAGTGCCCCGCCATCCACTCAGTAGTGCCTTCTCCTCCAGGTAGGCCTGGAAGAGGGCCTCAGTCTCTGCCGTGGTGAAGTTGGGCCTCCTCCTCCTTTGCCCACCATCCTCACCCTCACCTTGGCTCTGCTTGGTCATGGCGTTCTGTATGGGTGGAAGTGGACACCTGTCACTGTGCAGTCTACAGTGTTATCCCATGCCCATTGTCCAGAACATCCCACAGCATGCAACTCACCTCTCACCTGCAGTAACCGAATCTGGCCAGCGCAGCCCACTGTCGCACTTTTATAGCGCAATGCATGCAAATGAGGAGTGGAGCAACTGTAATGAGATGCAAATCGCGCCACTGCGCCTTTGAATGGTTGATCAAATGATTTGCATGTGTCAGCTGAATATCGCGCCATTGCGCTTTTCGCAATACGGTTGAGCTGGCTGAGCCAATAGCGCAGATCTGTGACTGTGCGGTACACTGCATTGCGCATGCCCAGGCAGCTTACGCAGGCATCTGCCACGCTGATGACGTGCTGTGCACGATCAGCAATTCAGGCCATGGCCACCATTGTGCCAGTGGTGCTACAGCACTGGGCACTATATGGCGCTGTGGCACTACTGCGCAATAGTCCACTGTGGCACTGTCACGCAGGTGGTCGGTCGCACAGGATGCGCAGATGTCAGATGGCGCTCTGCGTGGCCTTGCTTCATAGACCCCTGACCTGGTGTCCAACCTTTGCCCCCTGGCGCTGTTCGGCTGCTGTGTATGGAGCCATTGGCGCTGTCTGGTGACAGCGCTATGTGGACCGACGGTGCTGTATGAACAGCACAATTGGAACCTATGGTGGTCTATTGTGCAACATTTCCACGTGGGGTTGCCGCGCTGCAGGGTGCCATATTGCCTGCTGTAGACTTGGAAGCATGGCACACAGGAGGGCAGTGCAATGGAGCCCGGTGGAGGTGGCCAACCTGGTGGCCCTGGTAGAGCCCCACTATGGGGCACTGTATGGTGAGGAGCCCCTCACCATGGCTAGAACCCAGGTCTGGCTGCAAGTGGCCAATGACCTGGTGGGGATCACTGGGCGGTGCCGGTCTGCTGAGCAGTGCTGGCACAGGTACAGTGACCTCCGCAAGAGGGAGCCTGACCTGCATGAGCGGCTACGGTCACGTGCCAGGAGGGGCTTGGTGCCTAGGCCAGGTGGGTGTACCATCTATGCACCTGTATTCTCTGTAGGGGTGTGAGTGTGTTTTGGTGGCTGTGCATGGGTGATGGCTCTGACATGGTTGGCAGTGTCAGTGTGTGCAGGTGTGAGATGCATGGGTCTGGCTGTGTGGGCAGGCACTCTCACTGGGGCAGGGGGCAGTCTGCTTTGGAGTCACACTGATGTTTTTCTCAACATTTGTCTCCCACAGGCTGGGCAGAGAGGATGCAGGCATGGGGTGAGGAGGGCCGTGGCAGGGCTCCAGTGGTGGTCAGTGGTGCTGCGAGGGGTGGGCCACAGCAGCAGCAGCAGCAGCAGCCACAGCTGCTTGCGGAGTGTGAGTATCATTACATCATGGATGCTATTGCATGCTGGAGGTATGACCACCAGCCATGCACAACACAACCATGCACGACACAGGCGACATTCATCACTGTCCAGTGTCACTGCACGTCTGTGTGTGCATCACTGGTGGTCCATGCATGCACTGGGCACATGGCTGTGGAACTGGCATCGCACCACATTGCCACGTCACTTGACAGCCTTGTTTGTGCTGTGATGGACATGGGCAGTGTGTGTGTGCAGTGGTGCACATAGCTGGTGCCGCCTGGTTGGGCTGGCCATGTGCATGTTCACTGTGGGTGGGTGCATACCATCACAGGTGTGGGACATTGGGCTATATGGCTTGCAGGTTGGGTGGTGTTCAGGGTTGTGGTCAGTCACAGCCATTGACTGTGTTCCCATTTTCCTAGGCCTCATTGTGCTCCAGAGGATAGAGCGGGCACTGCAGTGGCTCACCCAGGTGTCCATGGACAACAGGACCATCCTCACCAACATCCAGCGCCATGGCCTCTGGAGAAGGCACGGCCAGACACGACAGCACCAGGCGGAAGAGGACCAGCCTGCTAGGCCTTAGGCCGGATTCCCCTTCCCACTTCACCCATCCCTCCCACCCTGCCTTCCTCTCAAGTTGTTCATCCCTACCCTTGCCCACCCCTACCCCATCTTGTAAATAGTTATGTTGTTGTTGATTTCGGAATTTACATTTTTCTAATACATTTATATTTTGATATGAATACTGTGTTGGTCTCTGATTTGCAGCTGGCTATGGTTGCTCAGTTGCAGTGGTGTGCATGCCATCTGGGGTGGTATGGTCCTGGGTATGTGTGTGTGTGTGTGTGTGTGTGTGTGTGTGTGTGTGTGTGTGTGTGTGTGTGTGCATGGGGAGGTGTCTCCAGTGTGGCAGTGACTTTCTGTTGGTCTTGCCATCTGCTGCCACCCACTGCTGGGTGCACAGGGTGGGTCTGGCTTGTTCTCTGCTACACGGGTTGACGTGTGCGGGGGATGCATGGTGTTTCCTGCAGTGCCAGTCACTGCACATGGGTGTGTCTTGGGGTCACGGTGCAGGGTGTGCTGTGCGTATGGGGGCTGATGTGCACTGTGTTGTTCAACCCTGTGTGTGGCAGTCTCAGCCTGCCAGTGGTTGTGCTGGGGCATCATGGCCCTGCTGTGCTTTTGTTGGCTTGTCCTCATGGGCCAGTAGATCATCCATCCCACCCCAGTGATGCTGTGCTTGGGGTGTGCAGGTGTCTTGTTGGTTCTGCAGTGTGTTCCTGTGCCCATGTGTGGCATGGCTGGCGGTGGGCCCCAGCCTGCCTCCCTGGTTGTGCACTTCCATTGCTCTGCAGGGGGGTGGCTCTGCTTGCGCTATGGCACCTCTGGACTGCTCAGCTGTGCTGCCCTTGTGGCGCTATGGTGCAACCTTTCTGCTCAGCTTCCCCTTCCTGGTTGCGCTATAGCACAGTTTGTGCGATATTCAGACGTTGGCTGTTTGAGCAATTTGTTCTGCTCCATGTTTGAATATCGCGTCTGTTGTGCATATGCGCAATTGAATTGTGCTTGCTCCTGCTGTTGCGCACATTTTGGGAGCAGTCTGAATATCTGGGCCCATGTGTTTAAACAATTTTGACCTCTATTGTTGTACGTCTATCCTTGTACCTATTAAGTTATTCTAAAAGGTAAAAGGTGTAATGGTGGCAGAAGCACTACAGCCCCTTCCCTACAGTACAATGGCTGCAGCCAGATTTTCAGGATAAAAGGATATTGCCCTAAAAAGATGCCTTTATTTGGTTAGATGAAAAAATGTTAATTGTTTTTTGAGTTATAAATATTTGAAATTTTGGTTCTGAGCTTACTCAGTGGGATCTTTCATTTATATGTCTAATGTGAAAGACGATGTCCCAGGTTAAGAAGTAAGATCTTCTTTTGAGATCCATTTATCTAGATTCTGGTGTTTGTCTATTGAAAAAAGACACCTAAATATGGTCTTGGGACATCTTTTAAATCCTAAGTGGAAGGCTTAGTTAGTGCTTAACAAGGGCTCATATGAAAGAAAACATTCTTTCAGTAGAACTGTGGGCACTTCTTTGACCTGTGAAGCCACAACTGGAGTTGTGCTGCCAGCTTTAGTTGGAGTAGTGAGCCAGCAGGCTTAGCAAAGGACTCATATAAAAGAATAATATAAACAAACTATTATTTTTTTGTGAAAATAGTGGGACATTCTTGATTATTGAAGCTGCAGCTGGAGTAGTGCTGCCAGCTTCAATTAGAGCAGTGATCTAGCAATCCCCTAAATGATCTACCTAGCTCGCTCTATCTATCTATCTATCTATCTATCTATCTATCTATCTATCTATCTATCTATCTATCTATCTATCTATCTAATAAAATGTTAATCTAGTAAGAGGACCAGTGTGCCCAACCTCAGTATCTCTTCTGTCTACCCCCTGCCCTCCATGTCTCCTGTCCCCCTTCCCAAAATATACTATATATTTATTAAATAATAAGCAAACGGAGGTGCACATCCTGATACCATTTATCTTGTCCTATCTTTCTCTAGAGGACATGCCCAGCTTCCCCCAAAGTGTGTTTGGTGGCACTTGTGTACCCACCACTGGAGCCCCCAGTGAGGTGCCCAATCCCCAGTATCAGCTTGTGTCTCCCTGAAATAAAAAAAACCTTTCCTCACTGATCTCTTTTTTTTATAAACTAGTAAAAAACAAAAATGGTCAATCAGTGATCTGATATTCCAGACCCCCACCATACCCATCCTAACCCCCCACTCAGCACCCACCACCCCCACACCCCCCAGCACATACTTATTCATATGAAGATGTCCTTGATGTAGATCCACTATCCGACTGAAGACACATCTTGCTGTGGGAACGGGCAACTGACATGAGAAAGTACAATAAGTCTGATTTAATGTATTGCAATAGGATTTGAACTTTTATTCATAACTTAGCCATTTCCGAATATATTTATAACAAATTTCAACATGGCCTTTTTGGAACTTCACCTCATGAACAAGGGTGGTGACATTTTTCAAATCCTTCCCAACAGATTATTTCACTATCAGTGTGTGAAATCACCTTTTGGGCCACATTTGAACATTTTCACTGTTTTGTTCATGAGGTGGGGTCATAAGAAGGCTATGTTGAACATCTTGGTTAAAAATATCAAACAAACAAAAAAAAAAAACACTGACCAAAACATGTTTTCACACTTGTGGTACAAATGGCATTTTGGCCAGGATTTGAAAAGTTGCAAAAGTTGTTACCCTTGCCTTGACCTTTTTTAGCTGGTTGCTCCACTGCCACTCAGTGTGGCCTCATTCTTTGTTCCTTCAAAAATGTTAATCTACTGGGTTCATGAGGTGGGGTCATATGATGACTATGTTAAAAATGTGGGGTCAAAATATTAAATAAAAAAGTTGTAAGAGTACATTGCAATTTGTCTATGCTCACCTATAACTGTGGTAATTTTCAAACTTTTCAGCCCAAATTTTCAACATAGCCATTTCTTCACACTACATCATGAATGTGACAACTGTCATTTTTCAATTCTGGCCAAAATGTATTTTGCACCTCTTACACAAAATGATGTTTCAGTGGGAAACTGAACATTTTCACTGACCGGGTTCACAAGCTGGGATATAACAAAGCTATGTTGAAAATGTTATGTAGCAATATATCAAAATGACCATATTTCAATGTTCATGCTTAATGTAGTTAATTGTCAATACTTTTATTACAAACTTTCAACATAGCCATTTTTTCATACCACCTCATACATGTGACAGGTGTCATTTTTTTTTAAATCCTGTACAAGATGTGTTTTTGTAGTTGCCATGCAAAATGTTGTTTTAGCCAATATGGAACAAATGCCACTGCTCATGTTTATAAGGGGAGTCATTAAATGACTAAATTGAGAATTTGAGGGAAAAAATAATAATAATTATTAAGAAATGATGTGTGTATTGCCAGACTATACCCTAGTGGTAGTTCTTTGTGATCTTGTGCAAGTGAGCTAAGTTCAAGAGTGAGGTCAGTAAGCCAGCTGGATGGGGCAAGGGTGGGGAGAAGGTGCTGTTATGCAACACCCCCAAACAGGGATGGAAAGGTGCTAGGTTGCCAGCACAGGTCCAGGTACCATACAGTGAAGACAACTCTTCTCTTAGCATATGTTCCTGCACCTCTGCACTTGTGTGTGGTAGAGGGCCCTTTGTAGATGGCTGGCAGTATTACCTAGAGGTTAGAGGAACGAGGTGTGAACAAGCTTGATACATTCAGCAGACCAGACCTGAGTCTGATTCTCACAACCTCCACTTGCATACTGTGCGACTCTGAGCAAATCACTTAACTGCCCAGTGCTCCCAGGATGCCCCTGAAAACAGGCACTCGTGCCTAGTGGGCCTTACCCGGTTACCTAAGACTAAAATAAAAAAAAGTATTGGCTTAGAGATGGACTCTTTGCCCTGTGCATCTGTATCTGTGGCCACATGGAAGCACAGAGCTCATAGTACCTTGCACTTCCAGGGCCCACCAGACAGTCCAATAAAATCCAGATGACTTAAATGCAGTGGCACTGATGTGCTACCTTCATGGATTTGTTTCTGCTGTATGCATACTGCTAAACTAATGAATACAATATATATTTTTTAAAGCAGCCATATTGTTAAAGGCTCATGCATTCTTTTCTGAATTTCATTGAACATAGAACCTTAACCTGCATGAGGTATGCTAGAGAGGTAAAAATGCAATGGCAATTATCTCCAACAGGAATGCTATGCCCTTCCATTGAATCTTTCCACTGTCAGATGAATCCCACTTCATCAGATAATCTATCTATGATGTAGTGTTTTAAGAATAGACTGTCACAGTATTTATCAAAAATGTGAAACTCAGTTATGACTATGACAGTGGCCAGGCGAAATGGTATGCAGCAGCTGGTGTCCATTGCTGGTTGCAGTCAGTATGAGTAAAGGGAAGTGTGGAAGGAGGAGTGCTGCTACTGTAAATATAACTCATGAAGTTGTTTATTTGAATAAGTTATATGTAAACATTGGACTGGCTTGGATACTTTTTGTACCACTAGAAATAGGGAGTGGTGTCACTGGTTTTATAAATAACATTCAGAATTACTGTGTCTCCTTCTTCTACCATCAGTAATCTGTCCTGTAACACTACACCCTTTTGACATCAGACATCTCACCTTGATGGCAAAAGAGATCATTATGAGAAATGAATCTGAAGTTTTAGGTTTAGCAAATGGTAACATACTGTACAGTAGAGACACTGTTGTTATAGGGGAGTTGTTTCTATTTTAATCTATAGGACAAAAGGCTGGTCACAAGAGAAAAGCATTCAATTTATGTTTTCTTATTATGAGTTTAATTTATTTAAATGAATTCAATTCATTGATAAAATCAAAATAAATCCTAAAGTCATTGAAGACTCGGAGAAATGGCCTATGCCACAAAGTATACCAGTACATGAATACCTCGTATATGCAAAGCTTTATCTTAAATACAGATCTCAATAAGGTATTTAAAACTTTTAATAAACACAATTGGGCAGTGTAGTGTGGAAGGGAAGATAATGTAAAATTATTTAAAACTTTTAATAGACACTGTTGTTTTGTAGTGAATTAGGGAAGGCACTGTAAAATAAACACCTGAAAAATATATTTAATAAGTCAGAAATTAAGTATTTATTTCATTGGACTGCTGAGGTAGTATATGGAGAAACATGCTGTACAATGTAACTTATAAAAATGTGAATTCTTTGATGTCAAGTAAAGGAGCACAATATGCTGTCACAAGCAGTGATAAAATGCATTCATAGTATATAAAATGAACGTAAAATAGATAATAGCTTAATTCAGTGTCTAAAAATAACTGAGTACTACAAATTGAAAACTTAATGGGCAGGATTCACAAAGAAGATGTGCCCAGTGCATCTCGGCTGCCCCGGCGCAGGGGAGAAGCACTGAGTGCAAAACGGGCTATTCACAGAGGAGGCACAGGGAGATGCCCCCAGTGCATCCCATCTGTGAATAGCACAGGTGCGCCCAGCCCAGGATGCTCCGGAGCATCCTACGTGACAGGCAGTGAGTACATTGGGGCAAGGCATCTCAGGTGCTCAAAATACAATCCACAGCCAGGGGCATGCAAATGAGGCCATTAGGCATGCATGGTGCAATGGGGCTATTAGTATGCCATTATAGCCCCATTTGCATAGTGCCGGCCCGGCTTCCACAGAAGAATGCTCTGCAGTTTATCCACCACCCCAACCCTACCCCACTCCAGCCCAAGCCATGCCACTCCAGGTGACGTTGCATGTGATGACCCCCCCCCGAGCGCCCGACCAAAGCCACTCCCAGTGGCAGCAACAGTACCAACCCCCAAGCCCCTGTAATATGCCACTCCCAGTGGCAGTAATAGTGAGATCCCCGAGCGCCTGTGATGTCGCTCACGGCGCGCACTGGATTGCAGGCTGAACCCCTCAGCCCCAAGCCCCGTGCAGCCAACTCCCACAACAGATGTGCAGACAGTCCCCATACTAACCCATCCTTCTCCCCACCCCCAGCAAGGTCCTGCTGTCAGCAGGTGGCTCAACCCATCCATTATACCACCACGGCCACCGCCAGCAGGCTGTCTGCGATGACAGCTATCACACAGCCTAGTGCTTGGGCCTGCGTGATAGCTGTCATTCCAGACAGCTGTGTTGGCGTGTGCGTGCTGGCATGTGGGTGGGCTTGAGCTGCACTGACAGTAGGATCTTGCTGGGGTGAGGTGGGGAGAGGGAGGGTTGAGGGTATATGGAGGGCTGTCTGCACATCTGCCATGGAGGTGGCTGTACTGGGGGCTTGGGGCTGGGCGGGGTTCAGCCTGCAATCCAGGACCACCATGAGTGGCACTGTATGGGCACTCAGGGGCATCTCCACTACCACTGCTACTAGGAGCAGCATGTTACAGGGCTTGGGGGGGTTTGGTATTGTTGCTACCACTGGGAGCGGCTTTGTACAGGTGCTCGGGGGGGGGCATGTCCATTACTACAGCCAGGGGCAGCATTGTGTGGGGGCATGGGGATTGGGGGGCTCACTGGGCTGCCAGGGTGGGTGGGCACCCGTGCTGCTGCCCGCAGTGTGGCAGCCAGCCTGTAGGTGGCCCCCAACATAAGTCTACATTTCTAGACTTATCTTTCTGTGGTGCATCCCTGGACTTGCCCAGGAGTTGCACAACAATATTGGGCTGTGAATGGGGCTGCGCCCAGTATGCATGGGCACACCCCTCCCTCACAGCCCCTCCAGTTGTGTTGCATATCATTACAGATTGCGCCGGCACATCATCATCCTGCCTGAATCACCCTTGGGTGCATTTTGGGGATGCCCCAGTGCATCTCAGATGCACTGGGTGCATCCCTTTTGTGAATCCTGCCCTATGTTTATATGCCTGTTTAGATAACTGATCATGAACAAAGTACTTAAAATATTACATATGGCTATGGTTAGCCTGTAAAACAAAACTATTAGACAAAGAAGTAATACCATTACTGTCAATGCATTTTATCTATAATTAAAAACATTTTTGTGTTCCCACCTGGCTCCAATAAGTGAGAGTGCTTTAACAAAAATAATCCCTGCATTTATTGTGTCCACAAAAATCTCTTTATTGTTATTAAAAAAATGTCCCTGCATCTCCCCCCAACCCCTTCAATCCTGACTGTTATTGTAGAGGTAGTGAAAGTAGGCCACCATATCTTTGTTAAATGAAAAATAGATGTTCTGTATTCACCACCATCAACCTCCTACTGGATAGGGCAGTAAAGTTGTGCAGTCTGGCTCTTTTTCAAAATGTTGATATTGTACCCCTTCCATTTTAGCTGCTCCCTTTGTGGAGGGAATTGTACAGCGAAATGGAAAAGTATCAGTTTACTAGCATTGTTCTTTTAATATGAGCAGATAAATCTGCAAATATAAACACCTCAGTGGCATGATTATTAGTACCTCTCTGTACACCCATTTCATTTCAGATTTTAATAATCATTCTTTTGCCATGTTAGTTTTCATTATGACAGTTTGACCAAATTAGCCAGAATCAGTCAAAATAATTTGTTTTCTTCACACCTCTGACACCAACAGTCAGATCCACAATAGAAAAAAAATTCAGCAGCTAAACACAGATTTGACCAATGGCTGGAACAGCAAACACAAGACCCGATGTATGTGCATCATCAATACCAAAGGGGAAAGATTCTCTGCTATCATTTACATCAAATGTAAGCCGACCCAGTGGTGCTGAGGGTTGAGGTGCTGGATGACACACCTCACACCACACTGGCAACCTTGGTTCAGGAATGGACTCAGGCCATTGGGGGTCAGCCAGGGGGGTGGGCATGGACTTGGATCAAGCTGCCGATAGGTAGCTCTCCTTTCCTGGGGGAGGTATGGAGGCTTGCACTGCACAGCTTTGGTGGCCTTTAGTGGTGTGAGGCTCATCTGATGCAGTGCAAATTCCAAGAGGGGAAGGTGGCATTGCAGATGTCCTGCAGGTGGGTGCGGGAGCATGCCTGCACTTTGCTGGAAGTCCTTGCATGTCCACGCTGCCGGGAAGGGAAAAACAAAATCCTGACTTTGGTAGGTGAAGTCTGGTTCAGTGCATGCAGCCCCACATCCCATGCCAGGCACCAGGATATCCATTCTGTTCCTTCCTCCAGTAGCAGCAGTCCTCCAGCACTATAGATAAAGCACCAGTAAGGAGCATGGTGGTCCTTCATTGGGGGACTCAGAACCGAGGGGTTAGGGCAAGGCTGCACATGGAGTGTGGGTCTTCCCAACTGGAGCTGGGCTTCTGGTCTTCAGGTTGGATGGGCAGAGCTAGCATACCAATATCTCCATGCTGGAGAGAGAGCCAATGGGTAGGGGAGAATAAATAGAGTTTGAAAAAAAAATAAATTACACCAAATGTAAAATACAGAAGTCATCCATCTTAATGGAAAAAGAGACATGGACCAAAAATACACCTACTTGACAACACCAGACCCTTTGATTTTCTCTTAGATAAAAAAACATGCATTTGTATACATCCATTTAGTCTGCAAGGAATATGTTTCTATGTATAGTACAAAACTACCTCATATACAGTAACATATCCTCATGCAATAAATGTCTGTTACTGTGTTATAGAAACATGTACATTCATTAACTCTTGTAAAAAAAATTAAGATGGCATGTAGTTTAATTTAAAAAAAAAAGCTTCATGCTATCGCTGGAATGTGTTTGAGTAATTCCCATAGCTGAACTCACTCTTTAGATCAGAAATCCCTTTTGTATTAAGCATGTCCACTTTTTAACTTTGGCAGCCAAAGATATGATGATGAACCTTTTTTCATTACAGCATGCCAACTTTTTCTTAAGTGATGTCTCATGGCTTCCTCCATGAATTGAGTAAAAACATACTGCACATCTATATCACGGGGTCTTTCAAATGTACTTCATTTTTTTCAGATGGAACAGGATAAATAGAAAGGATATGCTTATACTAATGTTAATATTTATTCACAGCTTTTATATGAAGTGTTATAGGTTTTGAAAAATCGAATCCAGATATTATTATATTGCAAATTTTAAAAACACCTTTTATCTTTTTCCACAAGAAACAAAATCAAGCATTACAAATGGATGAGAATGTACAAATGTACATTTATTCTTCAGATAATGTTGTGGAATCATATCATAAACACAGTAGTGGCATGTAAAGTTTCAATGAGTAAATTTTGAAGCTGCGTGCATTGAACCACTTTACACAAATGTTAGTTTTCATCATGACAGCTTGACAGAATTAGCCAGAATCAATCAAAACAATAAGATTTATTAACATCACTACCAGTGATTCCCACAGAAAAGCTAGTAGCTAATGAAAAACACAGGGGCGGTAGATTTCATTAAACAAAATCCAGGCATTCTTTCAACACACAGATGTAGTAGTTTTCTGTGTTTCACATCCACAAAGCAGAGATTCCATGCTATCGGTGCATTACAGATGGATTAGTGGATTCACATTGGGTGTCATGCATGAAGCCTACACACCGCATATGTGCAGCACGTAGGCTACACAAGATTGAAATGCCATGCAGTGGGAGTCTGGATAAGCCCTAGTGACATTCACAATTGGTGCGCAAGCCCCATGTGCACAGAATCCCCTGGCTGAGCATGCCACTTCGCACCAGGAGCAGTCTGGGGGTGTGCCAGGTGGCAGACCTGCACACCACACAGTTCACAGTGGTGTGTAAATTGATCATTGGAAAGGTGCCTTTTAAACAAATAAAGACTGATTTGATTTATTTGATTTGATTTAGGCAGCAAGAAGTGCTGGGCTGAGGTATGCACTGGGGACTCTACTGTAGGCATTGTGCACCCCCCCAAATGGTCACCAGCTGGCAGCAGTGGCATCCAGACCCCCATCACACGGCTGCTGCAGCCACTCGGCTGGTAGGGGGGGGCAGGGGTATCCATTTGGGCACTCACCAGATGATTTCAAATGGACAGGATATGTGCCTTCCCAGGAATCCCTGCACAGACACCACAGGAGATCTGTTTCAGGACCCTGATCGGTCATCTGATTGGATGCCCACCTGCATCCCTTATCCCGACCCTGTGCAGCTCTGATCTAGTCCCATGGTCTTGCATGTCCAGTGGCTGTGGCCATGGGCAGGTACCCTGTGGATTCTTCCGGTCAGGAATCTATACACCCTGCACTCGTGCTGGGCCATGACATCACACAGGCACTTTACACATGATTTGAACATACTTTATACACTTATGTGCCTAGCCCCTACTGAGAATGTGTTTAATAATGCTGTTAGTTTCATTGCCATCAACTGATACCATCAGACTGTGTAACACAATTAGGAGTCTGTTGTGTCTTGTTTCTAATGCAACACAGAGTAACATGTTTTTCTTTTGCCTGGGTAACAACCATTTACATTACAGATTCATTCAGGAATTTTATAATCAAATATACAGAACACTTATTTCAACTGATAATACGGCATGTGCAAGATTTTCATATGATTGTGATTGCCACAAGCCCCATATGCACCAAAGATAAGGTGCACCAGCCTTGCAGCAATCTAAAGGGATTATCTACTGTATCTCTTACTGCAATTGATGCTTGCTACACTATCTTTTTGTGGTCTAGCTTGCTTCAATAATGGAAGCCTTTTTCACAGAGCCTGCACCCAAGATTTGGCACAAGCTGCTATAAATGGGTCAATTGTCACAACTGCACCTGCAATTATAAAATTGGATACAGTTGTAGCAATCGGCAATGCTGCAGCTGTGGTGGCACAAGGGATTGACGCAGGGCTGGATGCAAGCCCTGTGTTAGCCTTTCGAAATTCCAGCCCTATGAGTCTTCTAAAATTAAATTGCCTAATAAGTTCTGGGCTTCTGATGTGCTAAATAAAACAAGATAATTTAGCCCATTGTAGTCAATTGTATCTCCCTCCAGAAGCCCATAAGAATTAAACCACAGGTTTGTAGGTAGCAATGAAAATGAAACATGGGGAGATAATGAAAGAGCTGGATCTGTAAATTGGCATACATGTTCTGCTCTTTGGAGTTTTTAAGAAGGTATGGCATCTGACTATATAACATACTCAGCTTCATTCTTTTGAATTCAACTTTTTTATTTTAAGTATCCTTTCCTGTTGTGCCTAAGTAAGATGCTCTTCAATCAACCTCATCTGTAGTTTGCCACTTGCTGTAAATTTTTGCAATGTTTTGTGTGTTTGATAGTCTCTTGGTGAATAATCAGATATGTCTATTGGATTTTATTTGTCTAATCTGTAGTATTTTGTAAAGAGAATCAGATCATTTGCTGTGTTAATTTGGATTACTCCGTTTTCCTGTGCAGAGTATAAATATTCACTTTACTGCAGTTGTGTAGATGGAATGGCACATTGCCCTTCTATTCCAGTCACAGGTGCAGCTGCATTTTTCTGCACTATACAGTACTGTTGAATTTTCCTTCTCTTGTCAATTCCTGATACATAAAAGAGCTGCTATTACTGTAGATATAGAGGTTCTGTAAGAAAGATCAGCTATTGAGGTAATGAACCAGCAGATATAGCACAGCGAGCACCTTAGTGATATTACAATCCAATCTATGCAGGGCTCAATACAATAAGATAGTTTACATTCATAAAAGATTGCACAGCTCATGGATTCAGTCGGAAAAGGGGCTGTCACAAACTGGGTACAAAGCTACCTAACTGGCAGGACCCAGTTGATGAAAATAGGGCATGCACTATCAACCCCCCCCCCAAGTGTGGACTGGTGTACCGCAGGGTTCCATACTTGGCCCCTTATTTTTCTCTCTTTTTTGTTAACCCTTTACTTGCCAAACCCATAAACTGTAACAGAATAATGTACCCAGATGACCTCATTCTCTTCAAAAGAGGAAACCAACTCCCTGGTTTAAAACTTGTCTTAACATGAACTTTACTGCTACTGTACACTGGTTCACACAGCATAGGCTATTCATAAACACCAAGAAAACTAAGTGTATGCTGTTTGGCTCCAGTCGGAAGCTGGTGAAGTGCTTCATCAACAACAATACATACTTAACATACTAAACCCTGATGATTCAACCCTCAAGCAAGTCAGAGACTTTAAATACCTGGGGGTCTCACTTGACCCTACTCTATTGTTTGAGCACCTTATCAGCTCAGCAATAAAGAAGGTGAACCAGTGGACAGGAATGTGCTATAGACTTAGGCACCTTCTGTCCCCCGAGGCTAGAGTAGTGATTGATATGGGCCATCTCCTCCCCACACTTGAATGCTGTACTCCAATAATAGCCCTAGCACCCCCTTCTCTACTAAATTGCTGTAACACAGCCTACAACAACAAATGCAGATTCATTACCCTAACCCCATACCGTACTCACCACTGTCACCTCTACCAATCTTGGGCTTTCTCCTCCCTTCCAAGTGGAGAGACCTCATTCTAAGAGCATTCATATCAAAAACTTTGCAAGAAGGGGCATGATCACCTTTCATGGAGGTGCTGATGCCAAAAAGAAACAGAAGTGAACTATTGTCCGGACTACTTGAAAGAGGTTTTAGTTCCCTACTGACCTAAGCGATCTCTCTGCTCAGTGAACGAGGGGTTACTAAAGATTCTGAGGGTTTCTTTGAAATCATCAGGTGCTAGAGCCTTTATGTATGCTGCTCCAACCCTCTGGAATTCTCTACCCCGTCTGCTTGCTCAGTGTGTGTCCTTGGAGGAATTCAAAAAGGTCCTGAAGACCTATTTATGGTACAAGATTTATTTTAATTAATATTGTGATTTTAAGAGCTCAGATTATAATGTATTGGCTTTATTTATTATGTTATTGGATATTGTAATGTGCCTTGATTTTAGAAAGGCGCGATATAAATAAAGCGTTATTATTATTATTAACGTCCTCTGGTTGTAGGCTACTGGAATGCTCCAGATGTAATACAGAGCTGGGAAGGAGAGCTTTCTCCTATGCAGCACCCCAGCTATGGAACTCCCCCCACAATTAACTCCAGGCTCCAGTTTCACCTCACACTTTCAAACGGAACCTCCAGGAAGTAATGCTAGGCAGATCCTCATGTACATGCTATACCAGGTAAAGGTAACTGTCTGCTGGTCTCCCTACTTGAACAATATAGCTGGTTAAGTAGCACAGATTTATACATTACTAAGAGATGGATCCTGGAACAGCAAATGCCCTTGAAACATTGATCAATTTGTATTTGTGAGTCTGCTATACTATTACAGTATATTTTATTACTATTGACTGCTACTTGTCGATTTCTTTTTTCTGCTCCACTGTATATGTACTGTAACTGTATTGTAGCAAATCTGCCATCTTAGTGGCCCAGAAAATGCCTAAAATTGTCTCTGGGATCACAGCACCCACCCAGTAAACAAATAAATGAATAAAATACTTTCAGTTTTATAATCTGTTATGCTGACGGCAACAATATTTTTCTCATTCATGAGCTGAACTTATATTTTGCAGTTACACTGCAGCATCACAGTTGCTAGGTAAAATAATGCCCACATTCTAAAAATGTAGTTCAATCATATAGAAAGAAAATGAACATCAGTATTACTTTCATAATTCAGTCAAACCACAATCCTCATCTGTCCTCATTAAAAACTGATTTGGGTGTAACAGCTGCATGATAAAGCAACCCCTAGGTATTAAATCAGAGAGTTTGTTTTAAAATTTAATATTTTCTGTCTATTACTAGAAGGTGTGCCATTTTAAAATGTGTTTCACCATTTCATACAGGAGACTAAATGATTCCTCTGTCTCCATGACATTATTATTGTATCATCTGAGAGTCTTTCACTGTAATAGTGGCTATCATACTGTACATAAAATATCTCAACTCATTATTCAGTGCACTGGATTACATACTGGTGGTGCAGCTAGTGAGTGTATGCATGGAGATGTTGCTGCCATTATGGGACAAGAACACCCCACTCAGAGCTCCATATAAGTGTATCACTGCCTGTTTTGTTGAGAGATGGAATGCTGATCAGAAAACCTGTGTCATTCCCAACTATTGTCATCTGCTGCCATAAGATTTTTTACTTTTCCATTGGAAATCAACAGAATCAGTAGAAGTGACAGTAGGGGTCTTTCTTCAATGTCCAGATTAATGTACCACCACCAAGACCCCACCTCTTACAACTAAATTGCTGTGTCAGTACTGTGCATGAGTTCTTGGATATCATAAAGGAATTCCAACTCATGCTAAGTATACTATCAAATGTATGTCTTATTCAAAATTAAAAGCTACTCCTGAGTTCACTAGTGAACCATGTTCAATGTCACAATAAAAACATCAGGGCTGTGCTTCTGAAGCCAGAAGTGCATGTATGTATGTCTCACAATGTGTAAAGAAAACAAAAAGCCACTCCATTTAAACCATTCATACCAGGTAAAATTCAATATAGCTGTAAATTTTACAAAGCATCAGGATATGCAAAAAAAGCAGATTTACTAGAAGAGATCAATGTGCAATATGGTGCACTCAGGTGCAAAGAAAGGCAGTCATACCTTGTCAGATGGTGTGGTAGAGAACTACTAACAACCACAGAGACAGCAACCTGACTAATTTTGCTAGATGCTTGCACTTTGATCTAATCTACTAAAGCTACTAAAGCTGCTTTATTTGCATATCCTGATGATTAGAGCTGTTTGGTTTTTTTTTGCTGCTGTAATGTCTTACAGTGTGCATAAGTACCTGTGGCTACTGAGGGCGTGCACTTCTGCAGAAAGCAGCATTGTACTGTAGTTTATATATAATGGAGTTTAACCTGCTACTACAACAAGAAGTCAATATCTACAGGCATGTCTTACACCTACAGCTGCATAAATGTGGGCCCCTCAGTTTATGTACAGTAAATCTTACAGTATGCACCTGTACCTTTTTCATAACCCAACCCTAAATGGTTTATTAATGCAAAAAAAAGTGCATTAATGTGCAACCCATGACCTGGCCAAAAGCAGACTGGGACCACCCTAACTCATGCCACAGACCAAGGCAGCAGGCCACAAGTTGGCAAAAACCAAAGGCATCACCCCTACCTCTGAGGTGAATACCCGCTTCAGCAGTCTAAAGGGATTGGGGGTTTAGGGCACAAAATAACATTTATATTTACTCCAGGCTCTGGGAGAGAGGTGCCAGGGCTACAATAGGTCTAACTTCTGAAGGGGGCCCCATAACAATTCACACTGGTAGCATTAAGGCAATGTCCATGACTGGTAATTGGGATTGTACATTATGGCTTTATTCTGACAACAAGTTGGAACAGGCAGAATGAGGTGGTACCCCAGGTTTGGTACTGTCTATACAGGATCAAGGATTTTCTTTCCAGAACAACAAACTGTTTGTGCACATTAGACCAAACATTTCCTCACACACATTTTGAACTGTTCATCTCTCTGTACTAGAAATCTCTGGACTTTACTTTTCAAAACAAGTGTAAACTGTGATAATTACCACATACTTTAAAAACATTTGCCCTGGAGCAATGATGTCCATTAACATGCCCAGTTTAACCTGGTGCCCGTATGTGAACCAGTTAGCCCTGACTGAGGAAATGAACTGGGGATAAGGTCAACCCTACTACATGCCCAGTCTCTGCCATTCCTTCTGGGTTATACCAACATGGATCCTCCATTTCCCTTTGAAATGCTTAACGACTCCTGAGGCTCGATTCCAAAAGGAGCCCATGGAGCGATACAGGGTGCACCACTCTAAGGGCTATGGCAATGCTAGGTACACCAGGAACCCTGTGCCATATTCCAAGAAAAAGCAGGGTTCCTGAGCCAAACTCCCTGGGATTGTTGCAAGTGCAGGATGGCACCTGACCTGTGGCAGAGCTGCAGCACATGCCGCAAGGACTCAGCACTACTTCCACTGGTGCAACACAGGACAGGCAGCACTGGTGGTGATGGTGAGGGGATACACACATGCCCAGTGGGGGTGAGGGGGTGGGTGAGGACATAGGATGGGATGGTTTACCAGCACGGTGCATATGCTCATGTAATAGCTGTACAGAGGCATATGCACCCCTGGGTGCCAAAGAACTCCCATATATCCTGGCTGCCACAATAACCCTCCCTATGCCCCTCTGAGCCCCCCACCCATGGACCCCACCTGTAGCCCACCCAACACAGTGTCCCAGTCAGGCGCAAGGGGCTTAGACCACTTCCTGGTAGGTCTAAAAGGTGCCCCTGTGACTGCCATGGTGGGACTTCTGGAATCAGAAATGTGAGCCTGCCATGGTGCAAGCCCCCTTGTGACCTGGCATACCAAGATGCAGGTCGCAAGGCTGGTGCAGTGCCTGTTTGGTGCAGTGGCTTCCCTCTCCTGTGCAGCCCGCATTCTGGAGTAGGGAATGCTGCAAAGGGGGTTGCAAGGTATGACTTGCGTCATTTCTGTTTGGCACAAGCACCTTGAGTTCCACGGAAGGGCTTCTGGAGTTGGGCCCCTGAACTTTAAACTTTAAACATTCAGCACTTATTTGTGGTGAAACAAAAATCCAGCACATACTTGTGGTAAAACAGGGACCCTGACAGGTGCACTCTAGCCTTATCTCTGGGCACAAGCACCTCAGACCAAACCCTAGGAACAGTTCCATGAATCTGTACTCATGGCTTTATTTGTCCCCTTAGTACAGACATGGAAAACATGAAGGAAAATATGCTCTTCCCATCATAGGTAGCTTTGTCATAGATTCAACACAGACACCCTTCCTTCTGGGCAGCTGAAACTCTTCAGGATCTTCAGGGAATTTCCCCTTTAATCCCACTGAAACACAGTCCAAGCCACAATTCTGTGAAAAATGACTCACTGGGATCCTGCAGATGAGTAGCCTCCATCACTTTTTCTAGTCCTTGCTGGTCTCACCCACTAGGGTGAGAAACTGCCAAGATCCTTCACCTAGCCTCCTGCCAGGAGACTGGCAGGAACTCCCACACTTTGTTTCCCGCTGCTGGCTCAGAGCTCCTCTTCACTCTACTGCTCAACACACACTGACTGCACTACCATCTCAATATTCTAAACCTTCCCCGGAGCAGCTGATTCTAAAGTGACTTATGATGCTGCAAGAATTCTAAATGACATACTCCATTCTCTGCAAGCCTAGCTGAGTAGACAATGACGTCATATGTAAAGAGCTCCAAATAAGCCTCTTACACAGCTACCCACTACCTTCCTAGGGCTAACCTGATGGGATTCTAGTAACCCCAGGGGACTGGGTGGTTACAAATGCACCAGTTATGATTCAGCTCAACCCCACAAAAATAGGGAAATGTACTGTTAAAATTTACAAACCTAGCTACCTCTTGCAGCAAAAGGACAAGATCACACAAGCAACCAGAAGCAGCCATCATCAGGTAAGACAAACAACATACAACGATTTCCAGATGACACAAAGACAGTAGCATGGATTCACTACCTTAATGGATTTGTATGTGCAGTAAGCACACTGCAAGACATACACACTCACTTCTGTCTGAAGATAGAAATCCATGACACTCAAATCACAACACTACTGTCTGTAGAAGTACAGACCCTTGCAACCACAGATACAAATTTATGATACCCAGATTGCAACAGTTCTTCTGTTTGCAGAAGTGCAGGCCAATATGGGGGCAGCACTTCCATGCCACAGGTACTCATGCACACTGTAAGAGGTACATACACACTTTTTCAGCCACAGGTGTAAGACATACACACCAACTTGAACTCGGCCCAGCAGCAGAGACTGAAATCGGGGATTGCCAGAGCCTGTAAGAGGCCCTGAAGCAGCCCACTCCCCTCAGAACTCGGCCCAGCAGCAGAGACTGAAATCGTGGATTGCCAGAGCCTGTAAGAGGCCCTGAAGCAGCCCGCTCCCCTCAGAACTCGGCCCAGCAGCAGAGACTGAAATCGGGGTCTGCAGAGCCTGTAGAGGCCCTGAAGTAGCCGCTCCCCTCAGAACTCAGCCCAGCAGCAGAGACTGAAATCGGGATTGCCAGAGCCTGTAAGAGGCCCTGAAGCGGCCCGCTCCCCTCAGAACTCGGCCCAGCAGCAGAGACTGAAATCGGGGATTGCCAGAGCCTGTAAGAGGCCCTGAAGCAGCCCGCTCCCCTCAGAACTTGGCCCAGCAGCAGAGACTGAAATCGGGGATTGCCAAAGCCGGTAAAAGGCACTGAAGCAGCCCGCTCCCCTCAGAAGCTAACCTTGGTCGGATTGCATAGAATGTGTAGCGTGGGTGTCCGCCATCTTGCGCATGCGCAGAAGCCTCCTGTATCGGGATACATTTCCAATAGTTGGCGCATGCATAGTAGGGTCCTGTACTAGCCCGCTGCATACTAATGGGATTCCTATGTTTGTCCTCCATGTATTGGCCCTGAAGCAGCCAGCTCCCCTCAGAACTCGGCCCAGCAGCAGAGACTGAAATCGGGGATAGCCAGAGCCTGTAAGAGGTAAAGTGTCCTGCACTACAGCCTGACTGTTGGAGAAGATTACTCGTCTGGAGTCTTTTTTCTGTCCCCACACAGTGACTGATTGACTGTGCTTCTGGATAACTGGACTGCTCTGAACGGGGATTTGGGGGCTATCTCTGTGTTACTTTAAGGGCAAGGTTTAGAACATCTAGCACTAGTATCCCGTGATAATTTAGCTGTTTAGATGCTGTATTAGAGTGCTTACCTTGGTCGGATTGCATAGAATGTGTAGCGTGGGTGTCCGCCATCTTGCGCATGCGCAGTAGCCTTCTGTATCGTTATACAGTTCCAATAGTTGGCGCATGCGCAGTAGGGTCCTGTACTTGCCCGCTGCATACTAATGGAATTCCTTTGTTTGTCCTCCCTGTATAGGCCCTGAAGCACCCCGCTCCCCTCAGAACTCGGCCCTGCAGCAGAGACTGAAATCGGGGATTGCCAGAGCCCATAAGAGGTAAAGTGTCCTGCACTACAGCCTGACTGTTGGAGAAGATTACTCGTCTGGAGTCTTTTTTCCTTCCGCACACAGCGACTGATTGACTGTGCTTCTGGATATCTGGACTGCTCTGAACGGGGATTTGGGCTATCTCTGTGTTACTTTAAGGGCAAGGTTCAGAGCATCTAGCACCAGTATCCTGTGATAATTTAGCTGTTTAAATGCTGTATTAGAGTGCTTACCTTGGTCGGATTGCATAGAATGTGTAGCGTGGGTGTCCGCCATCTTGAGATGCGCAGTAGCCTCCTGTATCGGGATACCGTTCCAATAGTTGGCGCATGCGCAATAGGGTCCTGTACTAGCCCGCTGCATACTAATGGGATTCCTTTGTTTGTCCTCCCTATATAGGCCCTGAAGCAGCCCGCTCCCATCAGAACTCAGTCCAGCAGCAGAGACTGAAATCGGGGATTGCCAGAGCCTGTAAGAGGTAAAGTGTCCTGCACTACAGCCTGACTGTTGGAGAAGATTACTCCTCTGGAGCCTTTTTTCTGTCCCCACACAGTGACTGATTGACTGTGCTTCTGGATATCTGGACTGCTCTGAACGGGGATTTGGGGGCTATCTCTGTGTTACTATAAGGGCAAGGTATAGAGCATCTAGCACTAGTATCCTGTGATAATTTAGCTGTTTAAATGCTGTATTAGAGTGCTTACCTTGGTCGGATTGCATAGAATGTGTAGTGTGGGAAACCGCCATCTTGCGCATGCGCAGTAGCCTCCTGTATCGGGATACAGTTCCAATAGTTGGCGTATGCGCTGTAGGGTCCTGCACTAGCCCGCTGCATACTAATGGGATTCCTTTGTTTGTCCTCCCTATATAGGCCCTGAAGCAGCCCACTCCCCTCAGAACTCGGCCCAGCAGCAGAGACTGAAATCGGGGATTGCGAGAGCCTGTAAGAGGTAAAGTGTCCAGCACTACAGCCTGACTGTTGGAGAAGATTACTCATCTGGAGTCTTTTTTCTGTACCCACACAGTGACTGATTGATTGTGCTTCTGGATATCTGGACTGCTCTGAACGGGGATTTGGGGGCTATCTCTGTGTAACTTTAAGGGCAAGGTTTAGAGCATCTAGCACTAGTATCCTGTGATAATTAAGCTGTTTAAATGCTGTATTAGAGTGCTTAGCTTGGTCGAATTGCATAGAATGTGTAGCGTGGGTGTCCGCCATCTTGCGCATGCGCAGTAGCCTTCTGTATCGGGATACAGTTCCAATAGTTAGCGCATGCGCAGTAGGGTCCTGTACTAGCCCGCTGCATACTAATGGGATTCCTTTGTTTGTCCTCCCTATATAGGCCCTGAAGCAGCCCGCTCCCAACAGAACTTGTCCCAGCAGCAGAGACTGAAATCGGGGATTGCCAGAGCCCGTAAGAGGTAAAGTGTCCTGCACTACAGCCTGACTGTTGGAGAAGATTACTCGTCTGGAGTCTTTTTTCTGTCCCCACACAGTGACTGATTGACTGTGCTTCTGGATATCTGGACTGCTCTGAACGGGGATTTGGCGGTTATTTCTGTGTTACTTTAAGGGCAAGGTTTACAGCATCTAGCACTAGTATCCTGTGAAAATTTAGCTGTTTAAATGCTGTATTAGAATACTTACCTTGGTCGGATTGCGTAGAATGTGTAGCGTGGGTGTCCGCCATCTTGCGCATGCGCAGTAGCCTCCTGTATCGAGATACAGTGCCAATAGTTGGCGCATGCGCAGTATGGTACAGTACTAGCCGGCTGCATACTAATGGGATTCCTTTGTTTGTCCTCCCTGTATAGGCCCTGAAGCAGCCCGCTCCCCTCAGAACTCGGCCCAGCAGCAGAGACTGATATCGGGGATTGCCAGAGCCTGTAAGAGGTAAAGTGTCCTGCACTACAGCCTGACTGTTGGAGAAGATTACTCGTCTGGAGTCTTTTTTCCGTCCGCACACAGTGACTGATTGACTGTGCTTCTGGATATCTGGACTGCTCTGAACGGGGATTTGGGGGCTATCTCTGTGTTACTTTAAGGGCAAGGTTTAGAGCATCTAGCACTAGTATCCTGTGATAATTTAGCTGTTTAAATGCTGTATTAGAGTGCTTACCTTGGTCAGATTGCAAGAATGTGTAGCGTGGGTGTCCGCCATCTTGCGCATGCGCAGTAGCCTCCTGTATCGGGATACAGTTCTAATAGTTGGCACATGCGCAGTATGGTCCTGTACTAGCCCACTGCATACTAATGGGATTCCTTTGTTTGTCCTCCCTATATAGGCCCTGAAGCAGCCCGCTCCCCTCAGAACTCGGCCCAGCAGCAGAGACTGAAATCGGGGATTACCAGAGCCTGTAAGAGGTAAAGTGTCCTGCACTACAGCCTGACTGTTGGAGAAGATTACTCGTCTGGAGTCTTTTTTCTGTCCCCACACAGTGACTGATTGACTGTGCTTCTGGATATCTGGACTGCTCTGAACTGGGATTTGGGGCTATCTCTGTGTTACTTTAAGGGCAAGGTTTAGAGCATCTAGCACTAGTATCCTGTGATAATTTAGCTGTTTAAATGCTGTATTTGAGTGCTTACCTTGGTCGGATTGCATAGAATGTGTAGTGTGGGAGACGTAATCTTGCATGCATGCGCAGTAGCCTCTGTATCGGGATACAGTTCCAATAGTTGGCGTATGCGCATGTAGGGTACTGTACTAGCCCGCTGCATACTAATGGGATTCCTTTGTTTGTCCTCCCTGTATAGGCCCTGAAGCAGCCCGCTCCCCTCAGAACTCGGCCCAGCAGCAGAGACTGAAATCGGGGATTGCGAGAGCCCGTAAGAGGTAAAGTGTCCTGCACTACAGCCTAACTGTTGGAGAAGATTACTCGTCTGGAGTCTTTTTTCCGTCCCTACACAGTGACTGATTGACTGTGCTTCTGGATATCTGGACTGCTCTGAACGGGGATTTGGGGGCTATCTCTGTGTTACTTTAAGGGCAAGGTTTAGAGCATCTAGCACTAGTATCCTGTGATAATTTAGCTGTTTAAATGCTGTATTAGAGTGCTTACCTTGGTCAGATTGCAAAGAATGTGTAGCGTGGGTGTCCGCCATCTTGCACATGCGCAGTAGCCTTCTGTATCGTTCTACAGTTCCAATAGTTGGCGCATGCGCAGTATGGTACTGTACTAGACCGCTGCATACTAATGGGATTCCTTTGTTTGTCCTCCCTATATAGGCCCTGAAGCAGCCCGCTCCCCTCAGAACTCGGCCCAGCAGCAGAGACTGAAATCGGGGATTGCCAGAGCCCGTAAGAGGTAAAGTGTCCTGCACTACAGCCTGACTGTTGGAGAAGATTACTCGTCTGGAGTCTTTTTTCTGTCCCCACACAGTGACTGATTGACTGTGCTTCTGGATATCTGGACTGCTCTGAACGGGGATTTGGGGGCTATCTCTGTGTTACTTTAAGGGCAAGGTTTAGAGCATCTAGCACTAGTATCCTGTGATAATTAAGCTGTTTAAATGCTGTAATAGAGTGCTTAGCTTGGTCGGATTGCATAGAATGTGTAGCGTGGGTGTCCGCCATCTTGCGCATGCGCAGTAGCCTCCTGTATCGGGATACAGTTCCAATAGTTGGCGTATGCGCTGTAGGGTCCTGCACTAGCCCGCTGCATACTAATGGGATTCCTTTGTTTGTCCTCCCTATATAGGCCCTGAAGCAGCCCGCTCCCCTCAGAACTCGGCCCAGCAGCAGAGACTGAAATCGGGGATTGGCGAGAGCCTGTAAGAGGTAAAGTGTCCTGCACTACAGCCTGACTGTTGGAGAAGATTACTCGTCTGGTGTCTTTTTTCTGTACCCACACAGTGACTGATTGATTGTGCTTCTGGATATCTGGACTGCTCTGAACGGGGATTTGGGGGCTATCTCTGTGTAACTTTAAGGGCAAGGTTTAGAGCATCTAGCACACTAGTATCCTGTGATAATTAAGCTGTTTAAATGCTGTAATAGAGTGCTTAGCTTGAAAGCCGGATTGCATAGAATGTGTAGCGTGGGTGTCCGCCATCTTGCACATAATGCGCAGTTGCCTTCTGTCGTTCTACAGTTCCAATAGTTGGCGCATCGCAGTATGGTACTATAACTAGCGCTGCATACTAATGGGATTCCTTTGTTTGTCCTCCCTATATAGGCCCTGAAGCACCCCGCTCCCCTCAGAACTCGGCCCAGCAGCAGAGACTGAAATCGGGGATTGCCAGAGCCCGTTAGAGGTAAAGTGTCCTGCACTACAGCTTGACTGTTGGAGAAGATTACTCATCTGGAGTCTTTTTTCCGTCCGCACACAGTGACTGATAGACTGTGCTTCTTGATATCTGGACTGCTCTGAACGGGGATTTGGGGGCTATCTCTGTGTTACTTTAAGGGCAAGGTTCAGAGCATCTAGCACCAGTATCCTGTGATAATTTAGCTGTTTAAATGCTGTATTAGAGTGCTTACCTTGGTCGGATTGCATAGAATGTGTAGCGTTGGTGTCCGCCATCTTGAGATCGCGCAGTAGCCTCCTGTATCGGGATACCGTTCCAATAGTTGGCGCATGCGCAGTAGGGTCCTGTACTAGCCCGCTGCATACTAATGGGATTCCTTTGTTTGTCCTCCCTATATAGGCCCTGAAGCAGCCCGCTCCCCTCAGAACTCGGCCCAGCAGCAGAGACTGAAATCGGGATTGGCCAGAGCCCCTAAGAGGTAAAGTGTAGAGCACTACAGCCTGACTGTTGGAGAAGATTACTCGTCTGTAGTCATTTTTCTGTCCCCACACAGTGACTGATTGACTGTGCTTCTGGATAACTGGACTGCTCTGAACGGGGATTTGGGGGCTATCTCTGTGTTACTTTAAGGGCAAGGTTTAGAGCATCTAGCACTAGTATCCTGTGATAATATAGCTGTTTAAATGCTGTATTAGAGTGCTTACCTTGGTCGGATTGCATAGAATGTGTAGCGTGGGTGTCCGCCATCTTGCACATGCGCAGTAGCCTCCTGTATCGGGATACAGTTCCAATAGTTGGCACATGTGCAGTAGGGTCCTGTACTAGCCCGCTGCATACTAATGGGATTCCTTTGTTTGTCCTCCCTATATAGGCCCTGAAGCAGCCCGCTCCCATCAGAACTCAGTCCAGCAGCAGAGACTGAAATCGGGGATTGCCAGAGCCTGTAAGAGGTAATGTGTCCTGCACTACAGCCTGACTGTTGGAGAAGATTATTCCTCTGGAGTCTTTTTTCTGTCCCCACACAGTGACTGATTGACTGTGCTTCTGGATATCTGGACTGCTCTGAACGGGGATTTGGGGGCTATCTCTGTGTTACCATAAGGGCAAGGTATAGAGCATCTAGCACTAGTATCCTGTGATAATTTAGCTGTTTAATTGCTGTATTAGAGTGCTTACCTTGGTCGGATTGCATAGAATGTGTAGTGTTGGAGACCTCCATCTTGCGCATGCGCAGTAGCCTCCTGTATCGGGATACAGTTCCAATAGTTGCCGCATGCACTGTAGGGTCCTGCACTAGCCCGCTGCATACTAATGGGATTCCTTTGTTTGTCCTCCCTATATAGGCCCTGAAGCAGCCCGCGCCCCTCAGAACTCAGCCCAGCAGCAGAGACTGAAATCGGGGATTGCGAGAGCCTGCAAGAGGTAAAGTGTCCTGCACTACAGCCTGACTGTTTTAGAAGATTACTCGTCTGGAGTCTTTTTTCTGTACCCACACAGTGACTGATTGATTGTGCTTCTGGATATCTGGACAGCTCTGACCGGGGATTTCGTGGCTATCTCTGTGTAACTTTAAGGGCAAGGTTTAGAGCATCTAGCACTAGTATCCTGTTATAATTAAGCTGTTTAAATGCTGTATTAGAGTGCTTACCCTTGGTCAGATTGCATAAGATGTGTAGTGTTGGAGACCTCCATCTTAGCATGTCATGTAAGTAACCTCCTATGTCGGGATACAGTTCCAATAGTTGGCGCATGCTTGTAAGGGTCCTGTTCTAGCCCACTGCATACTAATGGGATTCGCTGTGTTTGTCCTCTATATAGGCCCTGAAGCAGCCCGCTCCCCTCAGAACTCGGCCCAGCAGCAGAGACTGAAATCGGGGATTGCCAGAGCCCGTAAGAGGTAAAGTGTCCTGCACTACAGCCTGACTGTTGGAGAAGATTACTCGTCTGGAGTCTTTTTTCTGTCCCCACTCAGTGACTGATTGACTGTGCTTCTGGATATCTGGACTGCTCTGAATGGGGATTTGGCGGTTATTTCTGTGTTACTTTAAGGGCAAGGTTTAGAGCATCTAGCACTAGTATCCTTTGAAAATTTATCTGTTTAAATGCTGTATTAGAGTACTTACCTTGGTCGGATTGCATAGAATGCTTTATAAGCGTCCAGGTGTCCGCCATCTTGAGCATCTTGCCAGTAGCCTCCTGTCGGGATACAGTTCCAATAGTTGGTGCATGCACAGTAGGGTCCTGTACTAGCCCGCTGCATACTAATGGGATTCCTTTGTTTGTCCTCCCTGTATAGGCCCTGAAGCAGCCCGCTCCCCTCAGAACTCGGCCCAGCAGCAGAGACTGAAATCGGGGATTGCCAGAGCCCTAAAGAGGTAAAGTGTCCTGCACTACAGCCTGACTGTTGGAGAAGATTACTCGTCTGGAGTCTTTTTTCCGTCCGCACACAGTGACTGATTGACTGTGCTTCTGGATATCTGGACTGCTCTGAACGGGGATTTGGGGGCTATCTCTGTGTTACTTTAAGGGCAAGGTTTAGAGCATTTAGCACTAGAATCCTGTGATTATTTAGCTGTTTAAATGCTGTATTAGAGTGCTTACCTTGGTCGGATTGCATAGAATGTGAAGCGTGGGTGTCCGCCATCTTAGCGTCGCCCGTGACCTCCATATCGGGATACAGTTCCAATAGTTGGCGCATGCGCAGTAGGGTCCTGTACTAGCCCGCTGCATACTAATGGGATTCCTTTGTTTGTCCTCCTATATAGGCCCTGAAGCAGCCCGCTCACCTCAGAACTCGGCCCAGCAGCAGAGACTGAAATCGGGGATTGCCAGAGCCTGTAAGAGGTAAAGTGTCCTGCACTACATCCTGACTGTTGGAGAAGATTACTCGTCTGGAGTGTTTTTTCTGTCCCCACTCAGTGACTGATTGACTGTGCTTCTGGATATCTGGACTGCTCTGAACAGGGATTTGGGGGCTATCTCTGTGTTACTTTAAGGGCAAAGGTTTAGAGCATCTAGCACTAGTATCCAGTGATAATTAAGCAGTTTAAATGCTGTATTAGAGTGCTTAACTTGGTCGGATTGCATAGAATGTGTAGCGTGGGTGTCCGCCATCTTGCGCATGCGCAGTAGCCTCCTGTATCGGGATACAGTTCAATAGTTAGGCATTATGCGCTGTAGAGGTCCTGCACTAGCCGCTGCATACTAATGGGATTCCTTTGTTTGTCCTCCCTATAGGCCCTCAAGCAGCCGGCTCCCCTCAGAACTCGGCCCAGCAGCAGAGACTGAAATCGGGGATTGCGAGAGCCTGTAAGAGTTAAAGTGTCCTGCACCACAGCCTGACTGTTGGCGAAGATTACTCGTCTGGAGTCTTTTTTCTGTACCCACACAGTGACTGATTGATTGTGCTTCTGGATATCTGGACTGCTCTGAATGGGGATTTGGGGGCTATCTCTGTGTTACTTTAAGGGAAGGTTTAGAGCATCTAGCACTAGTATCCTGTGATAATTAAGCTGTTTAAATGCTGTATTAGAGTGCTTAGCTTGGTCGGATTGCATAGAATGTGTAGCGTGGGTGTCCGGCATCTTGCGCATGCGCAATAGCCTCCTGTATCGGGATACAGTTCCAATAGTTGGCGCATGCGCAGTAGGGTCCTGTACTAGCCCGCTGCGTACTAGTGGGATTCCTTTGTTTGTCCTCCCTGTATATTCCCTGAAGCAGCCCGCTCCCCTCAGAACTCGGCCCAGCAGCAGAGACTGAAATCGGGGATTGCCAGAGCTAAAAAGAGGTAAAGTGTCCTGCACTACAGCCTGACTGTTGGAGAAGATTACTCGTCTGGAGTCTTTTTTCCGTCCGCACACAGTGACTGATTGACTGTGTTTCTGGATATCTGGACTGCTCTGAAAGGGGATTTGGCGGTTATTTCTGTGTTACTTTAAGGGCAAGGTTTAGAGCATCTAGCACTAGTATCCTGAGATAATTTAGCTGTTTAAATGCTGTATTAGAGTGCTTACCTTGGTCGGATTGCATAGAATGTGTAGCGTGGGTGTTCGCCATGTTGCGCATGCGCAGTAGCCTCCTGTATCGGGATACAGTGCCAATAGTTGGTGCATGCGCAGTAGGGTCCTGTACTAGCCCGCTGCATACTAATGGGATTCCTTTGTTTGTCCTCCCTGTATAGGCCCTGAAACAGCCCGCTCCCCTCAGAACTCGGCCCAGCAGCAGAGACTGAATTTGGGGATTGCCAGAGCCTGTAAGAGGTAAAGTGTCCTGCACTACAGCCGGACTGTTGGAGAAGATTACTCGTCTGGAGTCTTTTTTATGTCCCCACACAGTGACTGATTGACTGTGCTTCTGGATATCTGGACTGCTCTGAAGCGAGGGGATTTGGGGGCTATCTCTGTGTTACTATAAGGGCAAGGTTTAGAGCATCTAGCACTAGTATCCTGTGATAATTTAGCTGTTTAAATGCTGTATTGAGAGTGCCTTGAGTGGGATTGCATAGAATGTGTGAAGCGTGGGTGACGCGTCTTGCGCGCATGCGAGTAGCCTCCTGTCATCGGGATACAGTTCCAATGAATTGGCGCATGCGCTGTAGGGATCCTGCACTAGCCCGCTGCATACTAATGGGATTCTGCATTTGTCCTCTATATAGGCCCTGAAGCAGCCCGCTCCTCAGAACTCGGCCCTGCAGCAGAGACTGAAATCGAGGGGATTCGAGGCCCGTAGAGGTAAAGTGTCCTGCACTACAGCCTAACTGTTGGAGAGATTACTCGTCTGGAGTCTTTTTTCCGTCCCCACACAGTGACTGATTGACTGTGCTTCTGGATATCTGGACTGCTCTGAACGGGGATTTGAGGGTTATCTCTGTGTAACCTTAAGGGCAAGGTTTAGAGCTTCTAGCACTAGTATCCTGTGATAATTAAGCTGTTTAAATGCTGTATTAGAGTGCTTATCTTTGTCGGATTGCATAGAATGTGTACCGTGGGTGTCCGCCATCTTGCGCATCTTGCCAATCGCCTTCTAATATCGGGATACAGTTCCAATAGTTAGTAGCATCTGTATAGGGTCCTGTACTAGCCACTGCATACTAATGGGATTCCTTTGTTTGTCCTCCCTGTATAGGCCCTGAAGCAGCCCGCTCCCCTCAGAACTTCGGCCCAGCAGCAGAGACTGAAATCGGGGATTGCCAGAGCCCGTAAGAGGTAAAGTGTCCTGCACTACAGCCTGACTGTTGGAGAAGATTACTCGTCTGGAGTCTTTTTTCTGTCCCCACACAGTGACTGATTGACTGTGCTTCTGGATATCTGGACTGCTCTGAACGGGGATTTGCGGTTATTTCTGTGTTACTTTAAGGGCAAGGTTTAGAGCATCTAGCACTAGTATCCGGTAAAAATTTAGCTGTTTAAATGCTGTATTAGAGTACTTACCTTGAGTGGATTGCACCAGAATGTGTGTAGCGTGGGTGTCCGCCATCTTTAGCATCTCGATTAGCCTCCTGTATCGGATACAGTGCCAATAGTTAGGCGCATGCGCAGTAGGGTACTGTACCCCAGCCCTGCATACTAAAGGGATTCCTTTGTTTATCCCTCCCTGTATAGGCCCTGAAGCAGCCCGCTCCCTCAGAACTTTCGGCCCAGCAGCAGAGACTGAAATCGGGGATTGCCAGAGCCCGAAAGAGGTAAAGTGTCCACACTACAGCCTGACTGTTGGAGAAAGATTACTCGTCTAGAGTCTTTCTGTCCCCACACAGATGACTGATTGACTGTGCTTCTGGATATCTGGACTGCTCTGAGCAGGGGATTTGGGGGCTATCTCTGTGTGTTACTATAAGGAGGCAAGGTTTAGAGCATCCCAGCACTTGTATCCTGTGATAATTTAGCTGTTTAAATTGCTGTATTAGAGTGCTTACCTTGGTGGGATTGCATAGAATGTGTAGCGTGGGTGTCCGCCATCTTAGCATGCATTGATAACCTCCTGTGTCGGGATACAGTGCTAATAGTTAGCACATGCGCAGTAGGGTCCTGTACTAGCCCGCTGCATACTAATGGGATTCCTTTGTTTGTCCCTCCTATATAGGCCCTGAAGCAGACCGCTCCCCTCAGAACTCGGCCCTGCAGCAGAGACTGAAATCGGGGATTGCCAGAGCCAGTAAGAGGTAAAGTGTCCTGCACTACAGCCTGACTGTTGGAGAAGATTACTCGTCTGGAGTCTTTTTTCTGTCCCGACACAGTGACTAATTGATTGTGCTTCTGGATACCTGGACTGCTCTGAATGGGGATTTGGGGGCTATCTCTGTGTTACTTTAAGGGCAAGGTTTAGAGCATCTAGCACTAGTATCCAGTGATAATTAAGCAGTTTAAATGCTGTATTAGAGTGCTTAACTTGGTCGGATTGCATAGAATGTGTTGCGTGGGTGTCCGACATCTTGCGCATGCGCAGTAGCCTTCTTTTCCGTTATACAGTTCCAATAGTTGGCGCATGCGCAGCATGGTACTGTACTAGCCCGCTGCATACTAATGGGATTCCTTTGTTTGTCCTCCCTGTATAGGCCCTGCAGCAGCCCGCTCCCCTCAGAACTCGGCCCAGCAGCAGAGACTGAAATCGGGGATTGCCAGAGCCTGTAAGAGGTAAAGTGTCCTGCACTACAGCCTGACTGTTGCAGAAGATTACTCCTCTGGAGTCTTTTTCTGTCCCCACACAGTGACTGATTGAGCTGTGCTTCTGGATATCTGGACTGCTCTGAGCAGAGATTTGGGGGCTATCTCTGTGTTACTTCAAAGGGCAAGGTTTAGAGCATCTAGCACTAGTATCCTGTGATAATTTAGCTGTTTAAATGCTGTATTAAGGGTGCTTACACCGTGGTGGATTGCATAGAATGTGTAAGCGACGGGTGTCCGCCATCTAGTGCATGCGCAGTAGCCTCCTGTATCGGGATACAGTGCCAATAGTTGGCGCATGCGCAGTAGGGTCCTGTACTAGCCCGCTGCATACTAATGGGATTCCTTTGTTTGTCCTCCCTATATAGGCCCTGAAGCAGCCCGCTCCCCTCAGAACTCGGCCCTGCAGCAGAGACTGAAATCGGGGATTGCGAGAGCCCGTAAGAGGTAAAGTGTCCTGCACTACAGCCTAACTGTTGGAGAAGATTACTCGTCTGGAGTCTTTTTTCCGTCCGCACACAGTAACTGATTGACTGTGCTTCTGGATATCTGGACTGCTCTGAACGGGGATTTGGGGGCTATCTCTGTGTTACTTTAAGGGCAAGGTTTAGAGCATCTAGCACTAGTATCCTGTGATAATTTAGCTGTCTAAATGCTGTAGTAGAGTGCTTACCTTGGTCAGATTGCAAAGAATGTGTAGCGTGGGTGTCCGCCATCTTGCGCATGCGCAGTAGCCTCCTGTATCGGGATACAGTTCCAATAGTTGGCACATGTGCAGTAGGGTCCTGTACTAGCCCGCTGCATACTAATAGGATTCCTTTGTTTGTCCTCCATATAGGCCCTAGGCAAAGCCAACTCCCATCAGAACTCAGTCCAGCAGAGACTCGGAAATGGGGAAGTTGCAGGAGCCTGTAAGAGGTAAAGTGTCTGCACTACAGCCTGACTGTTGGAGAAGAGTCCTCTGTGAGTCTTTTTTCTGTCCCCACACAGTGACTGATTGACTGTGCTTCTGGATATCTGGACTGCTCTGAGCAGGGGAGTTTGAGGGTTATCTCTGTGTAACCTTGGGGCAAGGTTTAGAAGCTTCTAGCACTAGTATCCTGTGATAATTAAGCTGTTTAAAATACTGTATTAGGTGCTTATCTTTGGCCGGATTGCATAGAATGTGTGCGATGAGTGTCCAGCCATCTTGCAGCATAAGAGTAACCTCCTATGTCGGGATACAGTTCCAATAGTTAGCGCATGCACGCCAATAGGGTCCTAGTACTAGCCCACTGCATACTAATGGGATTCCTTTGTTTGTCCTCCTGTATGGGCCTAGGCAGCCCGCTCCTCAGAACTCGGCCCAGCAGGAGACTGAAATCGGGGATTGCCAGAGCCCGTAAGAGTAAAGTGTCCTGCACTACAGCCTGACTGTTGGAGGAGATTACTCGTCTGGAGTCTTTTCTGTCCCCACACAGTGACTGATTAACTAATGCTTCTGGATATCTGGACTGCTCTGAACGAGGGATTTGTGGTTATTTCTGTGTTACTTTAAGGGCAAGGTTTAGAGCATCTAGCACTAGTATCCAGTAAAAATTTAGCTGTTTAAATGCTGTGATAAAGTACTTACCTTAAGTAGGATTGCATAGAATGTGCGTAGCGTGGGTGTCCGCCATCTTGCGCATGGCATGAGTAGCCTCCAGCAAGGGATACAGTGCCAATAATTGGCGCATGCTGCAGTAGGGTGACTATACTAGCCCTGCATACTAAAGGGATTCCTTTGTTTGTCCTCCCTGTATAGGCCCTGAAGCAACCCAGCTCCCTCAGAACTGACCCAGCAGCAGAGACTAAATCAGGGATTACGTACGAGAAAGAGTAAAGTGTCCTGCACTACAGCCTGACTGTTGGAGAAGAAGACTTACAAATCAGGAGTCTTTTCTGTCCCCACACAGTGACTGATTGACTGTGCTTCTGGATATCTGGACTGCTCTGAGCGAGGAATTGAGGGCTATCTCTGTGTTACTATAAGGGCAAGGTTTAGAGCATCTAGCACTTGTATCCTGTGATAATTTAGCTGTTTAAATGCGCTTATAGAGTGCTTACACCTTGGTCGGATTGCATAGAATGTAGCGTGGGTGTCCACCTCCATCTTGCGCATGATAACCTCCTGTGGCGAGATACAGTGCTAATAGTTAGCACATCATCGCAGAGGGTCCTGTACTAGCCGCTGCATACTAATCAAGTTCCTTTGTTTGTCCTCCCTATGACCCAAAAGCAGACAGCTCCTCAGAACTCGGCCCTGCAGCAGAGCTGAAATCGGGGTTGCCAGAGCCAGTAGAGGAAAAAGTGTCCTGCACCACAGCCTGACTGTTGGAAGATTACTCGTCTGGAGTCTTTTTCTGTCCGACACATCCAATTGATTGTGCTTCTGGTACCTGGACTGCTCTGAATGGGGATTTGGGGCTATCTCTGTGTTACTTTAAGGGCAGGTTTAGAGCATCTAGCACTAGTATCCAGTGATAATTAAGCAGTTTAAATGCTGTATTAGAGTGTAACCAGGGGGATTGCATAGAATGTGTTCATGAGAGTCAGACATCTTGCGCGTAGCATGACCAACCTATTTATAGTTATACAGTTCAATAGTTGGCGCTCGCCGCCATGGAACTATACTAGCCAGCTGCATATAATAGGATTCCTTTGTTTGTCCTCCTGTATAGGCCCTGCAGCAACCAGCTCCCCTCAGAACTCGACCCAGCAGCAGGACTGAAATGGGGGATTGCCAAGCCTGTAGAGACAAAGTGTCTACTACAGCCTGACTGTTGCAGAGGTGACTCCTCTGGAGTCTTTTTCTGTCCCCACACGATGACTGATTAGCTATGCTTCTAGGATATCTGGACTGCTCTGAACGGGATTTGAGGCGATCTCTGTATTGCTTTAAGGGCAAGGTTTGAGCATCTAGCACTAGTATCCTGTGATAATTTAGCTGTTTAAATGCCGTATTAGAGTGCTTGCGGGGTGGGATTATAGAATGTGGGCGTGGGAGTCCACCATCAAGTGCATCATGACAGACCTCCTGTCCGGATACAGTGCAACAGATGGCGCATGCGCAGTAGGATCCTAGCCACTGCATACAATAGGATTCCTTTGTTTGTCCTCCTGTATAGGCCCTGAAGCAGCCCGCTCCCCTCAGAACTCGGCCCAGCAGCAGGACTGATCGGGGATTACCAGAGCCTGAAGAGGTAAGTGTCCTGCACTACAGCCTGACTGTTGGGAGAAAGTCTGGCGTCTAGGTCTTTCTGTCACACACAGTGACGATTGACTGTGCTTCTGGATATCTGGATGCCTGAGCAGCAGATTCGGGGGCTATATCTCTGTGTTACTATAAGGGCAAGGTTTAGGCATCTAGCACTAGTATCCTGTTATAATTTTGCTGTTTAAATGCTGTATTAGAGTGCTTACAGTGATGGGATTGCTTAGAATGTGTGGCATGGGTGACAGCCATCTTGCGCTGCCAATAACCTCCTGTATCGGGATACAGTTCCAATAGATAGGCGCATCGCTGTACGGTCCTACTAGCCGCTGCATACTAATAGGATTCTTTGTTTGTCCTCATATATAGGCCTGAAGCAACCCATCCCCTCAGAACTTGGCCCTGCAGCAGGACTGAATCGGGGATTGCCAGAGCCAGTAAGAGTAAAGTGTCCGCACTACAGCCTGACTGTTGGAAGATTACTCGTCTAGGTCTTTCTGTCCCACACAGTGACTAATTGATTGTCTTCTGGATATCTGGACTGCTCTGAATAGAGGATTTGGGGCTATCTCTGTGGTACTTTAGAGGCAGGTTTGAGCATCAGCACTAGTCAGTGATAATTAAGCAGTTCAAGTGCATTAGGTGTAACTTGGTAGTTGTAGAATGTGTTGCGTTGTTGTCAGACATCTCCATGCGCGTAGCCTATATATCGTTATACAGTTCAATAGTTGGCGCATGCGCCAGAATTACCATGCCAGCCCACACCATACTAATGGGATTCCTTTGTTTGTCCTCCTGTTAGAGCCCCTGCATGCCGCTCCCCTCAGAACTCGGCCCAGCAGCAGAGACTGAAATCAAGGATTGAGAGCCCACCAGAGGTAAAGTGTCCTGCACTGCAGCCTACTGTTGGAGAAGATTACTCGTCAGGTCTTTTTCCATCATGCACAGTGACTGATTGACTGTGCTTCTGGATATCTGGACTGCTCTGAGCAGGGGTTTGGGGGCTATCTCTGTGACTTCCCAAGGGCAGGTTTAGAGCATCTAGCACTAGTATCCTTGATAATTTAGCTGTCTAAATGCTGTATTAGGTGCTTACCTTGGTCAGATTGCAAAGAGTGTGGCGTGGGTGTCCACCATCTTAGCATCGCAGTAGCCTCATGTAGCGATACAGGTCCAATAGACGACATGTGCAGTAGGGTCCTGTACCAACACTCTGCATACTAATGGGATTTCTTTTGTCCACCTATATAGGCCCTGGAACAGCCAGCTCCCATCAGAACTCAGTAAACAGCAGAGACTGAAATCGGGATTGCCAGAGCCTGTAAGAGTAAAGTGTCACACTACAGCCTGACTGTTGGAGAAGATTACTCCTCTGAGTCTTATTTCTGTCCCCACACAGTGACTGATTGACTGTGCTTCTGGATATCTGGACTGCTCTGAGCGGGGATTTCAGGGGCTATCTCTGTGTAAGGGCAGGTTTAGAGCATCTAACACTAGTATCCTGTGATAATGAAACTGTTTAAATGCTGTATAGGTGCTTATCTTGGTCGGATTGCATAGAATGTATGACGGTGGTGTCCATGCATCCTTAGCATCGCGGTAACCTTCTGTATGAGTTCAGTTCCAATAGTTGGCGCATGCGAAGAGATCCTGCTAGCCCACTGCATACTAATGGGATTCCTTTGTTTGTCCTCCTATATAGGCCTAAACAGCCCGCTCCCAACAGAACTTCCCAACAGCAGAGACTGAAATCAGGGATTGCAGAGCCCGTAGAAGTAAGTGTCTACTACAACCTGACATTGGAGAAGATTACTGGTCTGGGTCTTTTCTGTCCCAATACAGTGACTGATTAGACTGTGCTTCTGGATATCTGGACTGCTCTGAGCAGGGATTCGGTTATTTCTGTGTTACTTTAGGGCAGGTTTGAGCATCTAGCACTAATATCCTGTGAAAATTGCAGTTTAAATGCTGTATGAGTACTTACCTGGTCAGTTATAGAATGTGCAAGCGTGGGTGTCCATGCATCTTCGCACGAGAAGTAGCCTCCTACAGGGATACAATGCCAATAGTTGGCCACATGCGCAGTGGGGTCCTGTGCAGCCGCTGCATACTAATGGGTTCTTTGTTTGTCCTCCCTGTATAGGCCTAAAAGCAGCCCTCTCCCCTCAGAACTAGGTAGCAGCAGAGACTGAAATCGGGGATTGCAGAGCCCTAAAGGGTAAAGTGTCCTGCACTACAGCCTGACTGTTGGAAAAGATTACTAAATCTGGAGTCTTTCCGTCCGCACACAGTGACGATTGACTGTGCTTCTGGATATCTGGACTGCTCTGAGCAGGGATTTTGGGGCTATCTCTGTGTTACTTCAGGGCAGGTTTGAGGCATTGACCACTAATATCCTGTGATAATTTAGCTATTTAAATGCTGTATTAGAGTGCTTACCTTGGTGGGATTGCATAGAATGTGGCGTGGTGTCCGCCATCTTCGCGCGTGCGCCCGACAGCCTCCTGTATCAGGATACAGACCAATAGTTGAAGCATCGCGTAAGTTCTGTACTAGCCGCTGCATACTAATGGGATTCTTTGTTTGTCCTCCTATAAGCCCTGAAGCGGCCTCACCTCAGAACTTGGCCCAGCAGCAGAGACTGAAATGGGGATTGCCAAGAGCTGTAGAGGTAAGTGTCCTGCACTACAGCCTGACTGTAGGAAAGATTCTCGTCTGGAGACTTTTACTCCCCCACACAGTGACTAATTAATTGTGCTTCTGGATATCTTTACTTACAGATAGAGTTTAAGGGCTATCTCTGTGTTACTTTAAGACAGGTTTAGAGCATCTAGCACTAGTATCCAGTGATAATTAAGCAGTTTAAATGCTGTATTAGAGTGTAACTTGATGGGATTGCATAGAATGTAGGTAGGTGTCCACCATCTCAGTCTTGAGTAGCCTTCTCTATCGTTATACAGTTCAATAGTTAGGCATCGCAGTATGGTACTGTACTAGCCACCTGCATATAATGGGATTCCTTTGTTTGTCCTCCTGTATAGGCCCCAAAGCAGCCCTCCCCTCAGAACTGGCCCAGCAGCAGGACAGAAATGGGGATTCGCGAGCCGTAGAGACTGAAATCGGGATTGCCAGAGCTCAAGAGTATAAGTGTCCTGCACTACAGCCTGACTGTTGGAGAAGATTACTCATGGGAGTCTTTTTTTTTCTGTCCCCACTCCAGAGACGATTGACTGTGCTTCTGGATGATATCTGGACTGCTCGAGGCCGAGTTTGGGGGCTAATCCCAGGTGCTAGGGCAAGGCAGGCATCTAGCACTAGTATACTGTGATATTTAACTGTTTAAATGCTGTATTAGAGTGCTTACCTGGTCGCTTTTGCATTGGAATGTAGCGTGTGGTGTCTGTCATCGCGGGCATGTGATGGCCTCCTGTGTAGGAATATAGTTCAAAAAGTTGGCGCGTGCATGATGGTGTTAATAGCCCACTGCCTAATAGGATTCCTTTGTTTTTGTTCTCCTATATAGGCCCTTAGCAGCCCGGGCTCCATCAGAACTCGGCCCAGCAGCAGAGACTGAAATCGATTGCCAGAGCCTGTAAGAGGTAAAGTGTCCTGTACTGAAGAAGACTGTTGGAGAAAGATTACTCATCTGGAGTCTTTTTTCTGTCCCCACATTGATTGACTGTAGCTTCTGGATATCTGGACTGCTCTGAACAGGGATTTGGGGCTATCTCTGTGTTACTTTATTGGCAGGTTAGAGCATCTTGCACTAGTATCCTGTGATAATTTAGCTGTTTAAATGCTGTAATAGAGTGCTTAACTTGGTCGGATTGCATAGAATGTGGCGTGAGTGTCCGCCATCTTGCATGCGCAGTAGCCTCCTGTGTCGGATATAGTTCCAATAGTTGGCGCATGCGCATTATGGTCCTGTACGCCCGCTGCTATACTATTGGGATTCCTTTGTTTGTCCTCCCTATATAGGCCCTGAAGCAGACCGCTCCCCTCAGAACAGCAGCAGAGACTGAAAAAGGGGATTGCCAGATCCTGTAAGAGGTAAAGTGTCCTGCACTACAGCCTGACTGTTGGAGAAGATTACTCGTCTGGCGTCTTTTTTCTGTCCCCACACAGTGACTGAATGACTGTGCTTCTGGATATCTGGACTGCTCTGAACGGGGATTTGGGGCTATCTCTGTGTTACTTTAAGGGCAAGGTTTAGAGCATCTAGCACTAATATCCTGTCATAATTTAGCTGCTTAAATGCTGTATTAGAGTGCTTACCATGGTCGGATTGCATAGAATGTGTAGCGTGGGTGTCCGCCATCTGCGCATGCGCAGTAGCCTCCTGTATCGGGATACAGTTCCAATAGTTGGCGCATGCGCAGGTAGGTCCTGTACTAGCTCATGTCATACTAATGGGACTTTGTTTGTCCTCCTATATAGGCCCTGAAGCAGCCCTCTCCTCAAATTCGGCCCAGCAGCAGAGACTGGAATGGGGATTGCCAGATCCTGTAAGTAAGGTAGTGTCCTGCACTACAGCATGACTGTTGGAGAAGATTACTCGTCTGCAGTCTTTTTTCTGTCCCCACACAGTGACTGATTGACTGTGCTTCTGGATATCTGGACTGCTCTGAACGGGGATTTGGGGGATATCTCTGTGTTACTTTAAGGGCAAGGTTTAGAGCATCTAGCTCTAGTATCCTGTGATAATTTAGCTGTTTAAATGCTGTATTAGAGTGCTTACCTTGGTCGGATTGCATAGAATGTGTAGCGTGAGTGTCCGCCATCTTGCGCATGCGCAGTAGCCTCCTGTATCGGGATACAGTTCCAATAGTTGGCGCATGCGCAGTAGGGTCCTGTACTAGCCCGCTGCATACTAATGGGATTCCTTTGTTTGTCCTCCCTATATATGCCCTGAAGCAGCCCACTCCCCTCAGAACTCAGTCCAGCAGCAGAGACTGAAATCGGGTATTGCCAGAGCCTGTAAGAGGTAAAGTGTCCTGCACTACAGCCTGACTGTTGGAGAAGATTACTCGTCTGGAGTCTTTAATCTGTCACAACACAGTGACTGAATTACTGTGCTTCTGGATATCTGGACTGCTCCGAACGGGGATTTGGGGGCTATCTCTGTGTTACTTTAAGGGGACGGTTTAGAGCATCTAGCTCTTAAGTATCCTGTGATAATTTAGTTGTTTAATGCTGTATTAGAGTGCTTACCTTGGTCGGATTGCATAGAATGTGTTTGCGTGAGTGTCCGCCATCTTGCGACTAGCGCAGTAGCCTCCCTGTATCGGATACAGTTCAATAGTTGGCGCTTCGCAGGGTCCTGTACTAGCTCGCTGCATCTCAATGGGACCTTTGTTTGTCCTCCTGTATATGCCCTGGAAGCAGCCGCACCCCTCAGAACTCAGTCCAGCAGCAGAGACTGAAATCGGGTACGCTGGTAGAGCCTGAAAGAGGTAAAGTGTCCTGCACTACAGCCTGACTGTTGGAGAAGATTACTCGTCTGGAGTCTTTTTTTGTCCCCACACAGTGACTGATTGACTGTGCTTGCTGGATATCTGACTGTCTCGAAAGGGGATTTGAGGCTATCTCTGTGTTACTTTAAGGGCAAGGTTTAGAGCATCTAGCACTAGCATCCTGTGATAATTTAGCTGTTTAAATGCTGTATTAGAGTGCTTACCTTGGTGGGATTGCATAGAATGTGTAGCGTGAGTGTCCATGTCTTTGACATGAGTAGCCTCCTGTATCGGGATACAGTTCCAATAGTTGGCGCATGCGCAGTAGGGTCCTGTACTTGCCCGCTGCATACTAATGGGATTCCTTTGTTTGTCCTCCCTATATAGGCCCTGAAGCAGCCCGCTCCCCTCAGAACTCGGCCCAGCAGCAGAGACTGAAATCGGGGATTGCCAGAGCCTGTAAGAGGTAAAGTGTCCTGCACTACAGCCTGACTGTTGGAGAAGATTACTCGTCTGGAGTCTTTTTTTTGTCCCCACACAGTGACTGATTGACTGTGCTTCTGGATATCTGGACTGCTCTGAGCGAGATTTGAGGGCTATCCTGGGTGTTACTTAGGGCAAGGTTTACAGCATCTGCACTAGTATCCTGTGATATTTTAGCTGTTTAAATGCTGTATTAGAGTGCTTACCTTGAGTCGGATTGCATAGAATGTGTAGCTTGGTGTCCACGATCTTGTGGTGTGTATAGTAGCCTCCTGTATCGATACAGTTCCAATAGTTGGCGATGTGCAGTAGGGTCCTTCTGTACTAGCCCGCTGCATACTAATGTGATTCCTTTGTTTGTCCTCCTATAGGCCCTGAAGCAGCCCGCTCCCCTCAGAACTCTTCCCAGCAGCAGAGACTGAAATAGATTACCAGAGCCTGTAAGAGGTAAAGTGTCCTGCACTACAGCCTGACTGTTGGAGTAGATTTCGTCTGGATTCTTTTTTTGTCCCTCACAGTGACTAATTGACTTTGCTTCTGGATATCTGGACTGCTCTAGACAGGGATTTTGAGCTATCTCTGTGTTACTTTAAGGGCAGGTTTAGAGCATCTAGCACTCAGTATCCTGTGATATTTTCTGTTTAAATGCTGTATTAGAGTGCTTACCTTGGTCGGATTGCATAGAATGTGTAGCGTGGGGTGTACGCCATCTTGCACATACGCAGTAGCCTCCTGTATCGGGATACAGTTCCAATAGTTGGCGCATGCGCAGTTGGGTCCTGTACTAGCCCGCTGCATACTAATGGGATTCCTTTGTTTGTCCTCCCTATATAGGCCCAGAAGCAGCCCGCTCCCCTCAGAACTTTGCCCAGCAGCAGAGACTGAAATGGGGGATTGCCAGAGCCTGTAAGAGGTAAAGTGTCCTGCACTACAGCTTGACTGTTGGAGAAGATTACTCGTCTGGAGTCTTTTTTCTGTCCCCACACAGTGACTGATTGACTGTGCTTCTGGAAATCTTGACTGCTCTGAACGGGGATTTGGGGGCTATCTCTGTGTTACTTTAAGGGATAGGTTTAGAGCATCTAGCACTAGTATCCTGTGATAATTTAGCTGTTTAAATGCTGTATTAGAGTGCTTACCTTGGTCGGATTGCATAGAATGTGTAACGTGGGTGTCCACCATCTTTGCGACACGCAGTAGCCTCCTGTATCGGACACAGTTCCAATAGTTGGCGATGCTAGGGGTAGGGTATTGTACTAGCCCGCTGCTTACTAATGGGATTCCTTTGTTTGTCCTCCCTATATAGGCCCTGAAGCAGCCCGCTCCCCTCAGAACTCAGCCCAGCAGCAGAGACTGAAATCGGGGATTGCCAGAGCCTGTAAGAGGTAAAGTGTCCTGCACTGTAGCCTGACTGTTGGAGAAGATTACTCGTCTGGAGTCTTTTTTCTGTCCCCACACAGTGACTGATTGACTGTGCTTCAGGATATCTGGACTGCTCTGAACGGGGATTTGGGGCTATCTCTGTGTTACTTTAAGGGCAAGGTTTAGAGCATCTAGCACTAGTATCCTGTAATAATTTAGCTGTTTAAATGCTGTATTAGAGTGCTTACCTTGGTCGAATTGCAGAATGTGTAGCGGTGTCCGTGATTCTTGTGTGATACGCGAGTAGCCTCCTGTATCGGGATACAGTTCTAATAGTTGGTGCATGCGCAGTAGGGTCCTGTACTAGCCCGCTGCATACTAATGGGATTCCTTTGTTTGTCCTCAATATATAGGGCCTGAAGCAGCCCGCTCCCCTCAGAACTCGGCCCAGCAGCAGAGACTGAAATCGGGGATTGCAAGATCCTGTAAGAGGTAAAGTGTCCTGCACTACAGCCTGACTGTTGGAGAAGATTACTCGTCTGGAGTCTTTTTTCTGTCCACACACAGAGACTGATTGACTGTGCTTCTGGATATCTGGACTGCTGAGCAGGGGATTTGGGGCTAATCTGAGTTACTTTAAGGGCAAGGCTTAGAGCATCTAGCACTAGTATACTGTGATAATTTAACTGTTTAAATGCTGAATTAGAGTGCTTACCTTGGTCGTTTTGCATTGAATGTGTAGCGTGGGTGTCCGCCATCTTGCGCATGCGCAGTAGCCTCCTGTGTAGGAATATAGTTCAAAAAGTTGGCGCATTCGCAGTAGGGTATTGTACTAGCCCGCTGCTTACTAATGGGATTCCTTTGTTTGTTCTCCCTATATAGGCCCTGAAGCAGCCCGCTCCCATCAGAACTCGGCCCAGCAGCAGAGACTGAAATCGGGGATTGCCAGAGCCTGTAAGAGGTAAAGTGTCCTGTACTACAGAAAGACTGTTGGAGAAGATTACTCATCTGGAGTCTTTTTTCTGTCCCCACACAGTGACTGATTGACTGTGCTTCTGGATATCTGGACTGCTCTGAACGGGGATTTGGGGGCTATCTCTGTGTTACTTTATTGGCAAGGTTAAGAGCATCTTGCACTAGTATCCTGTGATAATTTAGCTGTTTAAATGCTGTATTAGAGTGCTTAACTTGGTCGGATTGCATAGAATGTGTAGCGTGAGTGTCCGCCATCTTGCGCATGCGCAGTAGCCTCCTGTATCGGGATATAGTTCCAATAGTTGGCGCATGCGCATTATGGTCCTGTACTAGCCCGCTGCATACTAATGGGATTCCTTTGTTTGTCCTCCCTATGTAGGCCCTGAAGCAGACCGCTTCCCTCAGAACTCAGCCCAGCAGCAGAGACTGAAAGAGGATTGCCAGATCCTGTAAGAGGTAAAGTGTCCTGCACTACAGCCTGACTGTTGGAGAAGATTACTCGTCTGGCGTCTTTTTTCTGTCCCCACACAGTGACTGAATGACTGTGCTTCTGGATATCTGGACTGCTCTGAACGGGATTTGGGGGCTATCTCTGTGTTACTTTAAGGGCAAGGTTTAGAGCATCTAGCACTAATATCCTGTCATAAATTTAACTGTTAATGCTGTATTAGAGTGCTTACCATGGTGGGATTGCATAGAATGTGTGGGTGGTTCCGCCATCTTGCGCAGTAGCCTCCTGTATGGGATACAGTTCAATGTTGGCGCATGTGCAGTAGAGATTCTTAGCCGCTTCATTTCTAATGGAATTCCTTTGTTTGTCCTCTATATAGGCCCTGAAGCAGCCCGCTCCCCTCAGAACTCGGCCCAGCAGCAGAGACTGAAATCGGGGATTGCCAGAGCCTGTAAGAGGTAAAGTGTCCTGCACTACAGCCTGACTGTTGGAGAAGATTACTCGTCTGGAGTCTTTTTTCTGTCCCCACACAGTGACTGATTGACTGTGCTTCTGGATATCTGGACTGCTCTGAACGGGGATTTGGGGGTATCTCTGTGTTACTTTAAGGGCAAGGTTTAGAGCATCTAGCACTAGTATCCTGTGATAATTTAGCTGTTTAAATGCTGTATTAGAGTGCTTAACTTGGTCGGATTGCATAGAATGTGTAGCGTGAGTGTCCGCCATCTTGCGCATGCGCAGTAGCCTCCTGTATCGGGATACAGTTCCAATAGTTGGCGCATGCGAAGTATGGTCCTGTACTAGCCCGCTGCATACTAATGGGATTCCTTTGTTTGTCCTCCCTATATAGGCCCTGAAGCAGCCGCTTCCCTCAGAACTCAGTCCAGCAGCAGAGACTGAAAGGGGATTGCCAGAGCCTGTAAGAGGTAAAGTGTCCTGCACTACAGCCTGACTGTTGGAGAAGATTACTCGTCTGGAGTCTTTAATCTGTCACAACACAGTGACTGAATGACTGTGCTTCTGGATATCTGGACTGCTCCGAACGGGGATTTGGGGGCTATCTCTGTGTTACTTTAAGGGCAAGGTTTAGAGCATCTAGCACTAGTATCCTGTGATAATTTAGCTGTTTAAATGCTGTATTAGAGTGCTTACCTTGGTCGGATTACAGAATGTGTTGCGTGACTGTCCGCCATCTTCCGCATGTAGTAGCCTCCTGTATCGGAATACAGTTCCAATAGTTGGCGCTTGCGCAGTAGGGTCCTGTACTTGCCCGCTGCATACAAAAGGGATTCCTTTGTTTGTCCTCCCTGTATAGGCCCTGAAGCAGCCCGCTCCCCTCAGAACTCGGCACAGCAGCAGAGACTGAAATTGGGGATTGCCAGAGCCTGTAAGAGGTAAAGTGTCCTGCACTACAGCCTGACTGTTGGAGAAGATTACTCGTCTGGAGTCTTTTTTCTGTCCCCACACAGTGACTGATTGACTGTGCTTCTGGATATCTGGACTGCTCGAGCGGGATTTGGGGGCTATCTCTGTGTTACTTTAAGGGCAAGGTTTAGAGCATCTAGCACTAGTATCCTGTGATAATTTAGCTGTTTAAATGCTGTATTAGAGTGCTTACCTTGGTCGGATTGCATAGAATGTGTAGCGTGACTGTCCGCCATCTTGCGCATGCGCAGTAGCCTCCTGTATCGGAATACAGTTCCAATAGTTGGCGATGCGCAGTAGGGTCCTGTACTAGCCCGCTGCATACTAATGGGATTCCTTTGTTTGTCCTCCCTATATATGCCCTGAAGCAGCCCGCTCCCCTCAGAACTCAGTCCAGCAGCAGAGACTGAAATCGGGGATTGCCAGAGCCTGTAAGAGGTAAAGTGTCCTGCACTACAGCCTGACTGTTGGAGAAGATTACTCGTCTGGAGTCTTTTTTCTGTCCCCACACAGTGACTGATTGACTGTGCTTCTGGATATCTGGACTGCTCCGAAAGGGGATTTGGGGGCTATCTCTGTGTTACTTTAAGGGCAAGGTTTAGAGCATCTAGCACTAGTATCCTGTGATAATTTAGCTGTTTAAATGCTGTATTAGAGTGCTTACCTTGGTCGGATTGCATAGAATGTGTAGCGTGGGTGTCCGCCATCTTGCGCATGCGCAGTAGCCTCCTGTATCGGGATACAGTTCCAATAGTTGGCGCATGCGCAGTAGGGTCCTGTACTAGCCCGCTGCATACTAATGGGATTCCTTTGTTTGTCCTCCCTATATAGGCCCTGAAGCAGCCCGCTCCCCTCAGAACTCGGCCCAGCAGCAGAGACTGAAATCGGGGATTGCCAGAGCCTGTAAGAGGTAAAGAGTCCTGCACTACAGCCTGACTGTTGGAGAAGATTACTCGTCTGGAGTCTTTTTTCTGTCCCCACACAGTGACTGATTGACTGTGCTTCTGGATATCTGGACTGCTCTGAACGGGGATTTGGGGGCTATCTCTGTGTTACTTTAAGGGCAAGGTTTACAGCATCTAGCACTAGTATCCTGTGATAATTTAGCTGTTTAAATGCTGTATTAGAGTGCTTACCTTGGTCGGATTGCATAGAATGTGTAGCGTGGGTGTCCGCCATCTTGCGCATGCGCAGTAGCCTCTGTATTGGGATACAGTTCCAATAGTTGGCGCATGCGCAGTAGGGTCCTGTACTAGCCCGCTGCATACTAATGGGATTCCTTTGTTTGTCCTCAAAATATAGGCCCTGAAGCAGCCCGCTCCCCTCAGAACTCGGCCCAGCAGCAGAGACTGAAATCGGGGATTGCCAGAGCCTGTAAGAGGTAAAGTGTCCTGCACTACAGCCTGACTGTTGGAGAAGATTACTCATCTGGAGTCTTTTTTCTGTCCCCACACAGTGACAGATTGACTGTGCTTCTGGATATCTGGACTGCTCTGAACGGGGATTTGGGGCTATCTCTGTGTTACTTTAAGGGCAAGGTTTAGAGCATCTAGCACTAGTATCCTGTGATAATTTAGCTGTTTAAATGCTGTATTAGAGTGCTTACCTTGGTGGGATTGCATAGAATGTGTAGCGTGGGTGTCCGCCATCTTGCGCATGCGCAGTAGCCTCTTGTATCGGGATACAGTTCCAATAGTTGGCGCATGCGCAGTAGGGTCCTGTACTAGCCCGCTGCATACTAATGGGATTCCTTTGTTTGTCATCCCTATATAGGCCCTGAAGCAGCCCGCTCCCCTCAGAACTCGGCCCAGCAGCAGAGACTGAAATCGGGGATTGCCAGAGCCTGTAAGAGGTAAAGTGTCCTGCACTACAGCCTGACTGTTGGAGAAGATTACTCGTCTGGAGTCTTTTTTCTGTCCCCACACAGTGACTGATTGACTGTGCTTCTGGATATCTGGACTGCTCTGAACGGGGATTTGGGGGCTATCTCTGTGTTACTTTAAGGGCAAGGTTTAGAGCATCTAGCACTAGTATCCTGTGATAATTTAGCTGTTTAAATGCTGTATTAGAGTGCTTACCTTGGTCGGATTGCATAGAATGTGTAGCGTGGGTGTCCGCCATCTTGCGCATGCGCAGTAGCCTCCTGTATCGGGATACAGTTCCAATAGTTGGAGCATGCGCAGTAGGGTCCTGTACTAGCCCGCTGCATACTAATGGGATTCCTTTGTTTGTCCTCCATATAGGCCCTGAAGCAGCCCGCTCCCCTCAGAACTCGGCCCAGCAGCAGAGACTGAAATCGGGGATTGCCAGAGCCTGTAAGAGGTAAAGTGTCCTGCACTACAGCCTGACTGTTGGAGAAGATTACTCGTCTGGAGTCTTTTTTCTGTCCCCACACAGTGACTGATTGACTGTGCTTCTGGATATCTGGACTGCTCTGAACGGGGATTTGGGGGCTATCTCTGTGTTACTTTAAGGGCAAGGTTTAGAGCATCTAGCACTAGTATCCTGTGATAATTTAGCTGTTTAAATGCTGTATTAGAGTGCTTACCTTGGTCGGATTGCATAGAATGTGTAGCGTGGGTGTCCGCCATCTTGCGCATGCGCAGTAGCCTCCTGTATCGGAATACAGTTCCAATAGTTGGTAGCTTGCATAGTAGGGTCCTGTACTTGCCCGCTGCATACAAAAGGGATTCCTTTGTTTGTCCTCCCTGTATAGGCCCTGAAGCAGCCCGCTCCCCTCAGAACTCGGCCCAGCAGCAGAGACTGAAATCGGGGATTGCCAGAGCCTGTAAGAGGTAAAGTGTCCTGCACTACAGCCTGACTGTTGTGAGGCACTTCCCACCCACCCGTGGTCAGGGCTCTATATATTGCTGCTGGCAGGTCCCATGTCACATCACATGACCTACCTTCCTTTTTACTAAGTGTCTACTTTCCCATTTGCAGGTTATAGGCACCAACCACTAGGGGTCACTGCACTTTCCACTCTATCTCTCTCCTAGATACTACCTCACAGCTGTCCCACTAGAGGTCAATGCAGTTCCCTTGGATTCCTTCTACTACCTGCACTCATCATTCAGCCTATCTCTAAGCAACTACTAGTATCAAACCTGGTACTCTTCTCTCTAAATTCTACTGACTATCCTCTGAGCCACTGAACCTAGCCAACAACTTCCTCTATTTTTATGCTCTTAACCATACCTCACTCCCTCCTGCCCAGATATAAAATATTGGCCCTGTCTACACTCTGTCCCTGAGCTGTGTCCAAACCCAGTACTCTTGCAGTCAGAGTCAGCTGCTCTACCTCTGCGCCACAGTGCTTACCTACTTTATTACTACTTTCTAAGCCTCTTAATCACTTCCCTACCCAATCTGCCAAAACATGTTTACCTTTTCTTCCTGCTTCCTTTGAACCCTGCACCCTTGTTTCCAAAGTCCACAGTTCCACCACTCACCTAGAACACCTGCATATTTTTACTGCAGGATTTCATAACTATAAAGAACGCACTAACCCTGTGACACAACTAAAGTGTTATCTAAGTGCTTCTACAAACCTAAACCCAACTCCCTGCTGCTACAGCCACCAGTCTAGCTCTCTCCTATTACCCTGATCAAGACTTGAACCTGGTACTCTATGCACTTCAGGCACATACACTACCACCACACCATAGCAGCAACTACACTCAGAGGTGATCTCTCACTTCTATCTCCCCTCTTTCATCCTAGTCCCCCCATTCTTTCCTCACTTCAGCTCCACCAGCCTTCCCAACTATGCACATGCATCCCCTGCTCGCCAGTCTATCTCTTCTCCTCCTCCTCCTCCCTTTGCTTTCCACATACCCTAGTGTCCCTATTAACCTCAGCCTCACTACTCCAGTGTTCCTACCCACCCTCCTGTCCTCCCTCCTCCTTACCACTGCTCCTACCCTCCCTCCTCCTCCACACATCCCATGCTCCTCTCCACCTCACCCCTTCCAGACATCACCTGTCCTCCCCTACAGCCCCCTTGCACTTCTGATCACTCAGGCCTTCTCTGCCTGTGCTACCCCTACCCATCCTTGTGCAACCAAACCCCATTACTTATTCTATCGCCTCCCGGCGTAAACTCTCCATCTGCCTCCCTCTGACCAGAGCACTTCTCCTCCTTCTGCTCCTAACAGGGAACATACACCCCAACCCAGGCCCTGCCCCCTCCCATCCACCCACTCAGCCCACTGGTCTTCGAGTAGCCTCCATGAACATATGCAGCCTGCTGAAGAAATTTGACGCCCTACAGTGCTGGGCCATGGCTCACCAACCAGACATCATAGCCCTGGTTGAAACCTGGCTGTCCAAATCAACTCCTGACTCATTTGTCTCCCTCCCAGGCTATACCTTATACGGGAGGACCGAGTAAAGCAAGCGAGGGAGGCTGTGCAATCTACACCAGGGACATAATACCTGGACATGCACTCCCACCCCTACCCTCATAAATGGGGCCCAGGCCCTTACCCCTCAGACTCACCCCAGACCCTCTAGGAGCCCCTCTATCTCACCACCAGCCTAAGTTCCCCAATGAACCAGCACCCAGCTCTGATATCTTTAACGGACTACCTAGCCACCCTCCACCATAAGGCAGAACAAGTCCTAGTGGGGACCTAATGTAAATTGGCTCAGCACCTCCTCATCCACCACCAGAGACTCATTTGCCGCCCAAGATCTGACACAACTCGTCACCCAGCCCACGAGACTTAACCCTAAGAGTGGTACCAGCACCCTGCTGGATGTTATTATAATTAACCGACCCCATAAAATCCAAAACATCCAGGTCCTCCCAGACTCCCTGAGTGACCACTCCCCTATCCTATTCCACTGGGTAGCCCCCAATCCCAAGCCCAAAGCCCAGACCACCCTCCGCAGGTGCCTCTGCCCTGGTGGGCTGAAGAAACTTAAGGCACTCCTCACCCAGATAGACTGGTCCCCCATTCAGCAGGCAACCAACATTGATACTGCCCTCACCTTTTTCACCCACACCTTCAACATGGCCTGTGATCTCTTTGCACCCTTAACCAAAACCGGTCCAAAAACAGAACGCACCGGGTTAGCCCGGCCCTCCTACAATTCTTAGAAACCGGATAACCTCTGGCACCTTGCCACTGGAAACAGGTCATCTGTCTGATAGGCAAGCCGTACAATGCAGCCCGAAATAAATGCTCATGGGCCATCAGGAAAGCCAAGGCAGACCATTACCAGGCCTCCCTACCTCCTCCTGGGGCTCAGCCCGGACCTTCTGGGATAATATTAAGCAACTCAATGGTAAAGCTTGCTCCCCTGCCCCATCCCAGCTCACTAGAAATGGCACAACCTCCACCGAGCCTGCCACCATAGCTAACTGGTTCAACACCACTTTCACTGACCTTAGCTCAGTCCTCCTAGTAAATTCTTTGACCCTCCCCAGCCAAACTCCCTGTCCTCCAGCACCCCAGCTTCCCCTCTGAAAGATTTCCACCCAGGAAGCCAGACCCATCCTAATCAAAGCTCTCAATGGCAACAATCCCGGCAGTGACTCACTGGACCCCAGCATCCTCAGGCTGGTGCTAGATGAAGTCCTTGCACCTCTCACAAGCCTAATTAACCAGTCACTCTGCCTGGGACAATTCCCCACAGCTTGGAAAACAGCCATTATCACAACTATTCATAAAGGCGACAGATCATCGGCCAACAACTACCGCCAATCTCCATCCTCCCTCCTCTCTAAAGCCCTGGAAAGTGGTGGCCATTCAAATCACTGATTATCTGGCTAAGCATAACATCTTATGCCCAGAGCAACATAGGCTTCCGCAAGGGTCACAGTACCAGCACTGCCCTTATTGAATTCTCCAACTTCCTACACTCCTCCTTGGATACCAGCTCCCTAGCTGGTGCAGTGTTCATTGACCTCTCAAAGGCTTTCAACACTGTCTCCCATCCACTGCTGCTGAATGCACTCTGCCTCACTGGTCTCTCGGCTGGCCTCCTGGCATGGTGTGCTAGCTATCTTGACACTCGATCCCAGTGTGTCAAGATTAATAGCACACTCTCCGACACCCGTCCCATTCTCTCTGGGGTCCCCCAAGGCTCCATCCTGGGCCCCCTTCTCTTCTCACTGTATCTGAACACCCTGCCCAGTGCATGCTCTGGCAAAATTCTGCTGTATGCAGATGACGCTGTCCTTTGCCACCCACCATAATCCCATCTCCCTACAGGACTCCTACAGCAGTCTTTCAACAGTGCCGAGGCTTGGTTTAAGGAGCGGACTCGTCATCAATCTTAAGAAACCAAAACTATGCTCTTTCACACCCCAAAACAAAGCTAGCAACCACCCACTCTATATCCTTCCAAGCACCAACCAACCACTGGAACAAGTCTGCTCCTACAAATACCTTGGGGTTACCTTCGATTCAGCCCTCACATTTCACAACCACATCGATGCCTAACATCTGCCACAACACACGGCTTGGCATCCTATTCTGCCATAAAACCGTTTTCCACCAAATGCTCTCCGGCTAGCTGTTACATCGTCCGTTCTGTCCCTTGTAGACTATGGTCTACCAGTATACGGTGCTGCCGACACCACTGCACTCAACAAAATTCACCTAACCCTGAATAAAGTGTGCAGATTGATTACTGGTGCCCCCAGGCTCACACACACCTGTCAGCTATATGTCGATGCTAACCTGCTTACCCTGGATGAACGGCCTGATACCAGACCTGTCTCCTCACCAAAACCCCACTCGGCTCTCCCCCCCGGGGTAATGGCATCCATCCACCAGAACCCTCCCACCATTGCAACACGGTCTTCCTACAAGACCACTCTAAAGGTCCCCAGAACAAGAACCTGCCGTGGCCAGAAGTCCTTCAGCTGTAGAGCCCCAACCTGGTTTAACTCTCTCCCTGCCACCATCACCAATGCCATCACCATCTCCACATTCAAAACCGCACTTCGGAACCACATCTTCAGCACTCGTAACTGCTCCTGTCTCTGAACATAGCCTCCACCTCTTTCTCTTGACAATGCCCCCCGGGCAACTCTCCACCCAACCATCCCCTCCACCACTTCCCTGTACACCATGCCTAGGTTTAACCTGGCCAGTGCCAGCTGTTTTCAATGTTTATCTACCAGAATGCTCACTTGATACCGACTTGTGTAATACCTGTTATCAATTACATGTACCCTGTACCCAATTGTTTTTGTCTGACCACTATGTGACGTGGCACCTCTGGTGAATGCCTATTGATTTTTTGCAAATCTTTGCTATGTATCCGAAACGCAATGTATGTCTTTATGTGACGAAGTACCTTTGGAAACGAGCCTCTGGCTCAAAGGTTGTAAACTGATTCTTAAATAAATAAATAAATAAATAAACTTATGTGTGAAGAAGCTCAGGATCCAGGGTGTCCTGCACTTCTGCAGCTGCAGATAGAAATCTAAATTAACCAAACTGCAAAACTGCTTCTATCTATAGAAGTGCATGTCCCTGCTGGGTCAGCACACCTGCAACCACAGCTCCTGATGCACACTGTAAGGCATACAGTGCACACACTTTCTGAAGACCCTACTGAGTATGCTCAGAGGCCAAATTTTAAAACCTTATAACTCTAGACCAATTAATATTTTTTTCATGAAATCTTCAAAAGGCACACCCTTGTCATAAGTCATTACATCCATGAAAGGTTCAGAACAAAATTCAGTACCATCTTGTTTGTAGGTGACAACAACAAAACACCCCAAAACAGTGTGTTTTATGTACATGTGAGGTTTCAGGAGCTAGGAATTTGGTGTATGTGGCCATCACGAAACTTCCCACATCTCAAGAACTTCTCACCCGGACCCTGCATGCCAAATATTGGGCAATTTCATTTTAATGTCACCAAAGTTATTAAGGGGCAAAAATTTGGATTTAACACTGAACACTCTGCTCAAGTCTAACTATACTTACACTACCATGCAAGTATTATATAAAGAATTAAGTTACTTTAAATGTCACTATGCATTTCAGTCATAGAAATTACATTGATTCATCTATAGTGTGAATGCACTTTAACATTTTTACTTCAAAATCATAGCTAAATTTCCTATTCTCAGTTTTGGCCTCATCAAAAAATATGCTTAGCATGTTATGTAAAAAGTTGGGCTGGATTCTCAAAGCCTAGTGCAGGGCATGTGTCCAGCCCTGTGCCATGGCGCTTAAGCTCTGGCTGTGCGCGGATGCCTTTGCCCCAACTGTGCTCGATTTTACAAGCTTGGGCACAGTTGTGATGGTTTCCACATATTATGGCAGCTTGTGCCATATATCTGGCACAAGTTCTGTAATAACAATCCCAAGATTGTTACAAGTTAGACCAGAAAAAGTTGGTCGAACATACAACAATTGCCACAAGGGATGAAAAATCCCATTTGATCACTGCATGTCCCATGCACAGCATCATCAGTGCACTGGGGCTTGTAGTGATCTAGGGCATTTGAAAATCCCACTTGGATCATGTCTGGCCAGCAGCTGGAAGCAACATGCTCCTCTCATATCCTCTTCATTGTGACATCATAGTAATGCTAGGAGCATGTCTAAGGTGATGGTGTCATCAGTGGTGCAGGTTGAACATAAAGCTGGATAATAAGGAGGCTTAAAGTGCATTGAGCCCCCAATATGAAGCAAGTGGCAAATTCAGACAATGCCCCAATGGGACCTGATAGGCTAGGACACATCTGCCCAGAAGGCACACTGAGTGAACAAAAGTATATACAGTAAGTAAAAAATATTTTGATGACATTTGTTTTGTTAACAAATACTGCTGCTTTAATGTCTTTGCAAGGGAACAAAGTACCACATTTCTAAAGCCCCATTTTTAAGGAAAAAAGCTCCTAAAAAGTAGTCAGATGCATAGTAAATTGAAGGTTAACACCATGATGTAATGCAGTAATGAATACACTTTTTTTTAAGAGTGTGCTTACAGTACACTTATCAGAAAAGTAAAAATTATTATTAAGCTTTGGAGACTTGCCAAAAGCAGTAAGCATGATCCTAATGTATGTGATGAAAGCAGATATTTTTATTTATTTACGTATTTATTGAGTCTCGGAATTAATACCTTTGAGCAAGGGGCTGTTTTATAAAGGCTCCACTTCAAAAAGGAAATTGTACATTGGAAGGGCACAAATATATTGGTTATAAATACATTGGGTATAAGTAAGTAGGCTGGGTGTGGTACAATAAACTCAGGACACTTGAAGATAAAACTAGTACGTACAGTATAAAATAAAACTGATGATAAGTGCTAGGGTTAAAAGGAAACCAGAAGTAGGTGGGGAGGTGTACAAGCAGAGAGAGCCAGTTGGAGACAGACAAGGACAGTGATGAGTAATAATGGGTAAACAGGTCATATAGATGGAGGAGGAAAGGAAGTAGGGAACGCATTTGAGGAGGTTTTATTAGACAGGGGTAAATAGTGATGGTTGTCCAGAAAAATAGTGTGGGAGGCATTGCAGAATGACAGTGGACTCAGTGGTGACACAAAAAGGCAGCCCGGGAGGGGGGCTGTCAGTAAAATGGTTGGGTAGGAGTAAGCAGGAGACCACTAGGGTTAAATGTGACAGTCACAGCTGCTAAGGTTGACTAGGTTCTGTCAAAAACAGTTTTTGAAAGGCCCAATTTTTGGAATTCTTCAGTATGTGTGGGAAGGTTGTTAAACAAGCTGGGCACTCTGTACATAAATGCTCTTTGTCCTTGGGATATTCAGCATAATGGTACCCAAATTGTTAGATTGGGCACACTCCTCATTGAGTGCGAGATAGAGGGGGCCCTAGTAAGGAGCTGCTGGATGGGGGGGTAAACCCTAACATGAGCATTTTGGAACTATGACAGGTGTGATAGGTAATTCTGCTGTATAGATTGAGCCAATTGGTCAGCACATATAGGTCTCAGGTGTGCATATCCTTGCGTGCACCAGTAACTAACCTACAGGGTTTGTTAAGAGTAACCTCTAACTTTCAGAGAGCAGTGGTAGAGGCAACACCATAAAATACAATGCCATAGTCAATGATAGACAGTATAGAGCTAGTCACTGTGAGACATAGAGCCTCTTGGGTCATACAGTGCCGATGTATATAAAGGAGGCCTAGCCTTATGTTAGCAGTTTTAGAGATGTTAGTAATGTGCTTTTGATAGGAGAGAGTACTGTCCAGGGTGATGCCCAGGTAGTTAAAGCTAGTAACCTGCTCAAGCAGAATACCAGTATTGTTGGAGATGGGTAGTTGTGCTCTTTTAAATTTGTTATGAGATGCAGCAAAGACCATCATTTTGGTCTTTTTACAGTATAGTTCATAATTAATCTCTGCTCAGTGAACCCGGCTTCAACAAAGGTAAAACTGCATTGCAGATCACTGGTGAGGGGTGCAGGACCAGGCTGGCTGGAGTAAATCACAGCATTGTCGGCATACAAGAGAAGATTACCGGGGCAAGCTGGGGGAAGGGTATTGAAGTAGAGACTAAGTAGAAGGGGACCGGATTGATCCCTGCAGAACACCAGATTGTATGGGGTGGCTACTAGAGAGTGAGTCTGAAATTATTACGCATTGGATTCTGCTGCTTAGATAACTACTGAGCCAGGAGGTAAATTTGTTGAAGAGTCCCAGTGAGGGTGGGGTAGGGAGCAGTAGGGAGTAATTGACCATGTCAAAACCCTTTGTAAGATCTATATAGATAGACCCTACAAGGTGACCACGGTCAAGTGCTTTTCGAATAAAATCCATGTAGGTGAGTAGGGTGGTGGCAGTGCTATGTTCTTTCCTAAACACATGTTGCTATGTGCATTAAATGCCATTGGCTGAGAGATGTTCAGTTAGCTGTTCAGCCACTAAGCATTCAAGGACCTTTGAAAGGGGTGATAAAATGGAAATGGGGCGGTAGTTGGCATAGCTTGCTCTGTCACCACCTTTGTGGATTGGCGTTACAACTGCAGCTTTCCAGACATAGGAAAATTGACCCTTCATCTCAAAATTGACATCCTGATGATCTAAATGGCTTCACAAACATTCGCTTGGCAGGTTTATTTAGACCCGAAAGGTGACCCCCCCTTTAACAGTACTAAGTATAATATAATGGAAGTTCATATAATACTCAAGGCATAAAAGACGGCATGTGACTATGATGCTGTGGCAACTCAAGTAAAGCTGTGAAGTTTCCTTTACTGATACAGGTAATAAGATGCCATGTTTTTCAGCTCCAAGGAGTTTCATTTAGCCCTCCATGTATTTATTTATTTCAGTCAGGATAATTCCTTAATCACAGATACAAGTTCATTCACTGGTGTTTCATGGAGTGATCTGGTTTGTCCTGGGGATAAACCTGGCATGACACCAATAATGCTATGGGCCTGAACAAGCTTTAACATAGTAGCAGATATCACCTTCTCTAATCACACCACCACCATTCCCACGGGAGACATGCTATCTGGAACATATCCAGGGGAAGCAGGAAGACAAAAGAATACTCAATACTATGCTCTGTCACAAGATCAGATGCACTGCAATCATCAACCAAGTGAGACTTGGGAGCAATCTGAATCTTGTGGGACAGTAAGACTCTAAAGGGCTCACAGCATGGGGCTACGTAAATTGTGTAGCTTGGTAAGGAAAAGGTTGATACTGGATTGTAGGTCGTGCAGCATGGTACACGCAATACAGTAGAGCAAAAGAGAAACCAGTGTACTCACACATGTTGTAATATAAGAGGCAGCACATCGGACAGCTTTCAAATGCAGTGCAGATTAATCCATATTGGAACACAAGCAAAACAGTAAGTGCAGATGCATGCAATGTCCTAACATTTTGAGAGTCGGTCCTTTGTCAAGAGACTATCATGCCATGCTGTCTGTACCTATTTACATGTTTTCCATAAAGATGCAGTATCAGCAACTGCAGTGCAAAGTACAGACATGTAAAAATCACAGAAATAAAGTTACCATGTCCAAAAGTGCTAAGTTCAAATAGATATAATACTGAGCAGCATTAATGATTACAAAGGCACAGTTGCCCAGATGATAATTTGGTAGCCAAGCTGGCTGCTAAGAGTTATGGGAAATTCAGTGTCACCAATATATTCATTTCATGATGCCTCAAGCAATTTTGGAATGTCCATTTTAAATGAAAGCATGAATATATTAAATGCATTTTAAAGTGCAATTTTCATAAAAAAGACACTGTTTCAATTTGATCATTGAGTTCTGGCACTACAGTCACTCTATGTTGAATAATCCAGTAGGACTCTCTTTGGGACAGCCTTTCCTTATGACCCCCACCTCTTACTCTCACTATCACCTTTTCAATGCCTTGGAAGGACCAGTTACATGTGCCGTTGGACATATTCTGCTAATTTTGTGCTGCTAGAATAGAATCCACACTACCGTTTTGGATGGCAGGTATATGGTCTCTAATTCTCTCTTTGAGTCATCTCTTGGTTCTGCTTACATAGTAGGCACCGCACATGCATGTCACTTAGTAAATTATAAATGTAGAGCCACAATTAAAAAACTTGCCTACTGGATTGCATTCCCCATTACTGTGATTGATGAACAAGCTAGACGTGGTAATAACATTGCAGTATTTACATCTACCACAGTGATGTGTGCCCTGTGGCAGCAGTGACATCCCAGTAGTGTTCTTGTGTGTGAGTTGGAGGCTGTGGTTAAGATAGTCACCCAAGTTAGGAGGTCTGCAAAACACCACTTGTGGCAGATTTCCTATGCATCCCACCAACTTGTGTTTAGTTCTGAGAATGGACCAGTTTTTCTTAATATTTTTCACCTCATGGGAATGTGTACTAAAGATGATAACAAGAGTTTTGCAAGATGGGAATCCAGTGTTTGCCTAATCTGTAGAATTATTAGACAATCCCTCTCTGTCTCCATTTCCATGTTTTAGCCCTATAGATATCTGCATTGCTGTAACTACATATTTAATGTGCCCTTAGGAATTGACCCATTGGTATGGCCCTGATGTTGTGACAGGGCTGGCATAAGCTTGCTAGAATACAGTATTCCTATCAGTAGGTTTCATATACAAGTCAGTATCAATACCATTCTCCCTGTTTTTGATTATCTTGATGCCCAGAAAAGAAACTGAGTCAAAATTGTGGCTATAAACAAAAACAAACAAAAAAAAAGATCACTGTTATTACTGTTCAAATAGGACATTAAGGAAAAAAGCTCATCTACTGACCCCCTCAACTCAACCAGGATATCATCAATATAGCACCTTTAAAGTGCTATTTTACTGAGAAACATGTTATTAGTGCCATCATAAATGAAATTCTCTTCCCACAGGCCAACCTAGATGTTGCTCAAATTCAAGGGAAAGGTTGCCTCCATTGCTATGCCACTGGTCTGTAGGAAGAACTCTCCCATGAAAATGAAGGTGTTGCATTCAAGTACAAAGTGTGATGAGGTTACCAAAAAAGTCAGTAGGTGGGTCAAAGTGTACCCTAAGGTCCACATGATGTCTCAGTACCTCCAAACTATTGGAATGTTGAATATTAGTGTAAAGAGACCCCACATCAAGGGTGACTAACAAGTGTAACTCCTCAATGTGGATGTCCCTTAAAATATGCAAGGCTTCCATCAAATCCCATATGTATGACCTGCGATTGGGTGACTAGGGTGATCAACATACCAGGGAGCCAGCTACGATGCAACACAATAATTTGAAGTAAATGACATTGCACAAATACTGCATGCGAAACAGGCTAAATTGTTATTAAATTAGAGTGATTTCTTCAGCATACTGCAACATTTTGTGATATACTACTGCATGGCTGCATTTCTCCTGGCTGGCCCTGCTGCATTGAGAGAGGGGTTCCGTGAGTGAGTTAACCCCAGAAATAATGGCGTGACTTTTGGGTAACTTAAGATTTTTGTGCACTTTTGGAAGAATGCAGATTATGGGATGGCTACAACTGAGGAACCCTTCAGTGTCCCTATTGATAATGCCCTACTATAGCACTCCACTGATGTACCCATCTATCTTCTTTTTGATGGGCACTGTAAGGACACAAGACAGTGGTCTACAAAATGTTTTAGTGGCAAGCTGCCTTCTAACCTCCACATCATAATTCACCATGTCTTGGACAACAACACTGACCTCCTTGCCTGCAGGTTTAATGGTAATCATCTCATTCACTTGGAGGTCATTCAAAGCTTTAAAAAATGAGGATTACATATTATAGCATATATATTTTTTTTTTCAATTTTATTTTACTGTTCCAGCTGGCCAGAGCATCTCTCAGAGGTGCTCACTCAACCTATCCTCTATGGCCCGCTGGGCCTCTCTTCCCATGAGCATCCACCACCCAGGACCTTCCAGCTCCCAGATCACCCCCTGGGAGGCCGCCCTGCCCCCACCCCCGCTCAATTACCTGGTGGCCTATTCTGTAATTAGAGGTTGGTCCTGGTTGGTTCCAGAGGAGTCCAGAGGAGAGATGGTCTTGCACTGGGGATATGGGTTCAGTCCCTGGAACCCTCATCACCTCCCTGGTCCACTGGGAATTTTTCTGTGATGGTTGCCCCCAGGAGCCAGCTTGCAGTGGTGCTAACCCTGGATCCCTCCCCAGGAAGGGAGAGCAGTCCTCTGGATGCTCAATCCCTTCCCTCCCCTGCCGACCCCTGGTAACCAGAGTCCGTACCCAAATCCAGGTCATCGGCGTGGCATGAGGTGTGGCATCAAGCACCTCAACCCTCAGTGCCACTGGGCTGGTTCAATTTACAGCATATCTGCTTTTGCAGATCTTCCTACATACTGTAAGAAATACCATGACTGCAGCATTGATAGGAGAAATAAAACTAGATGTATCCCTAAAAGTCCTTATAGTTTGCTGTTTGTGCCTTTCAGGTGTTTGAGAATCAGATTGGGACATAGCATTTGGGATCACCATCTCTTGCATTTGCCATAAATCCCTGCAAATGTTTCAAAAACAGCACATTAAATTAAGTATTTGGGTTACTTGGGTTATCAGACAGAATAAGGCAATTGCCCATCTGGTCCATTTCCCAGCCTTAGTGGGCATACATTTCTCTTTTCCTTTCTGTAAGTAAATACTTGCCTAACTTATATTTGAATATTGTAAATTCTGATATATCTACCAGATATTGTGGAAGACTATTCCATGCCCTCACTGCTCTTTCATTAAATAACTTATTCTGGTCATTTTTGTTTGCTTTTTCAATTTTAATCTGTCTGTTGTGTGATCTTAGGATAACATATCTGTCATTGTACCGTAATCCTGTTTCATTCATTCATTTATCTTCTCCAGTTATCTTGTATGGATGTAGCAGGTCCTTTCTATGACTTATTGCCTCCAGTCTATACATACTTAATTCATTCAGTCTATCTGTAAAAGACAAGTCTTTTATTCTAGGTATCATTTTTGTTGTTTTATGATGAACACTTCCCAGAAAGACAATGGGCTTGACTTTCTTATAGCCCTTAGAGCAGCATAATTTGCAGTGATCTAGGGCTGAACAAACTTGGGGTGCATACCTCTCAACCTTCTGCCTCATAAATCAGGGACAAGGCTTAATAAAATCAGGGACAAAGGTCCAAAATCAGGGACACATCTTCAAAATTGGTGATATCCACTTAGAAAGCTGGCAGAATAAGGGACTTAGTGTAAAACACATTTTCTAAGAAAGAACAAGTCTGTAACTTTGATGTTTGACATTATTTTATGGCAACAACCCCCACTGTTTGGTCATGGAAACACAATTTTTAAGAGGGACAGAGTAAAATTTTGAGGCAAAATCAGGGACGTCCCTGAAAATCAGGGACAGTTGAGAGGTATGTTGGGGTGTGTCAGGGATCCTGCACCCTTTTTATAAAAATGGGGGTTGCTGTGCTAAAGACCCAAGAGTTACCACAGCAACAGGGTTGTACTAAACATATGGTGCATCTGCAGGGTTTGACAGAGGGACCCATCAACCCCTCCCCTCCACTTTCTGTAGACCTAGATTAGCTTTGGAGGTGGGGGGTAATCTGGCTGGAAGGTGGGGATCAGGGGCCACAGGAGCAGTACAGGTGCCATAGGGTACAATGGCAGCATGGTGGCAGTGAGAAGGAGTAGAAGAGGCACCTGGCAGGGTGCCATATGGAGTATCATACAGATGAGTGGACTGGGTAAATGGGATTGGCATGGTGTCACCTTCATGACCCAAATCCCAGGTAGAAGCAGCCCTGTCACCAGCCCCACAGGATCCACAGTCCCCTATATGGACCAGTGGCAGTGGGTGAAGATTGTGGGGTGCATGATGTGGACAGATAGATGCTGTGGGCACTGTGACATTCCACTGGTATACAGCCCCTTGGTGTGGTGGCAAGCAGATGCCCAACTACACTGCTATGGACTGTGTGTTGTGTGGGGTAGGTGCCAAGACTGCTTCCACCTGGGATCCAGATCATGATGGTCTAACCATGCCAACCCCCCTACTCAGTCAACTTGGTTGTGTGTACTCCATATGGCACCTCTGCCAAGTGCCTGCTCCTCTTCCTTTCACTGTTGCTGTGCTCCACCATACCCTATGGAACTCCTACTGCTCCAGGGGGCCCAGTCCACATCTTCCATGCCTTATGCCCCACTTGCCACCCTGCCAATCAGTTGCTCAGGGTCTTTAGACCAGCTCCTGGCTGGTCTGACATGAGCCCCCTCTTAAAACCACTGTAGGGCTTCTGAAATTACAGAAAAAGGGCATGGTGCAGCCCTGCTGGGTGCATCTGCTTTAAGGTTGGTGCAGGGTGTCTTTGGGGCATGGCATCCCAATTTCAACACAGCCAGCACTGTAGTACATCTACCTGTTTACAATAATTTGTATTTTTAAAGTATTGATTTATGATGATACCTAGATCCCATTCAGTTTCCACCTTATATAGTAGTGTGTTGTTTAGTGAGTAGTTATTTCTAGGGTTATTGAAGCCAAAAAGTAGCACTGCACACTTGTCCATGTTAATGGGCATTTTATTTCTAAGTGCCCATAATTCAGTTACTTTTAAGTTATTAAAAAGTGCTGTGCATTTTCCTACTCTGCCTACTTCTTCACCTAACTTAGTGTCTTCAGCAAACTTAATATTATTTTTAATGTTATTGTTTATGTCCTGTATAGCTAACCCAAAAAGTGCTAGTCCCAAAGCAGACTCCTGTGGTAACCACTACTTAACCCTCCCTCTTCAGACAATGTCCCCTTTATTCTTACTTCTTCTGTTCAGTTTTGTTTTAACCAGGAGTTGACAAATCTTACAATTTTGTTTTTAAATACCATTTTACCTATTTTGGTATTAATTCCTTGTATGGTATCTTATTGAATGCTTTTTTAATGTCTAAGAAGATGACATCTATGAGGTAGTTTTTATCTTAACTGTTACTAACTTTGTTAGATAATGTTATAAGATCGGTGGTGCATGATCCTCCTGCTATGAAACCATGTTGTGTATTATCCTGCAGATATTTAGTTATATTTTCTTTATTTAGATTACTGTTTAATAACTTCTCCATAGCTTCATCAAGGACTGCAGTTTGGGTGATAGATCTATAGTTTTCTACTGGCTGTTTAGTTCCTGTTTTATGAATTGAGATTACAGTGACTTTCTTCCAGTTGTTTGGTACTACTCCTTCAGAATATGATTTGTTGTATAGTAATGTTAAAGGGCTCAATAAGTATGTTTCTGCCTCTTTAATGAGTCTCAGATGTAATCCAACTCAGCCTGGTGATTTGTTAGGTCTAATTGACTCAAGGACATTCTTTATTTCTTGTTCAGAAAAGGCTTTTCCATTCCAATTACCCATACTGTAAGAAAAATGAATTTGTCCTTCTGGTTATACACCGAACAGAAGTATTCATTGGCCCAGATATTCAAACTGTGCCCAAAAAGTGCGCATCAGCAGGAGCAAGCGCAAGTCCACTGCACCCATGCGCAAGAAGCATGATATTCAAAAACTGCGCAGGTCAAGATGCGCCTACGGCCAAAGACTGAATATCACACCACCTGCGCCATAGCGCAACTAGGGAGTTGAAGCTGAGCATGTCTGATGTGCCATAGCGCAACAAGGGATGTTCAGCTGAGCAGTCCAGGTGTGCCATAGCGCAACTAGGGATGCACCCCAGCAGCAGGGCAGCAATGCAATAGCACAACCAGGGATGCAGCGGCCCACCACCCATGCCACAGATGGGCAGAGGAACACACAGCAGAACAGACATCATCCTCCCACACCCCATGCACTGCACAACTGGGGGATGGCTGGAATGACCACTGACCAATGGATACCAGCAACCAACCCACAGCCGGGGCATGGTGCCCCATCACACCCCCTGGCAAGTTGTGACCGGCACACAAGGATGGCCGACCACCCCGTACCACACCATCTCACCAATGCAGAGCACACCCTGCACCATGATCCCCATACACCCTGCCCAGGAGTAGCACTCAACAGTGCAGGACACCCCATGCATGCCATCACCCCCACTGTGACAATGCAACCCTGTGCACCATGGAGCCATGCAGGCAGCCCCACCATGGACACTCCTGCAGTGGGCGGCAGCAGACAGTGATGCAACAGATGCATACACAGTGCCACCCTGCACGTCCCCCGAGGTACAGCTGAGAGACCACTCACAAGTACAGCACATGAGGTACCTCTACATGCTACAGGGCATGCCTCCGGACCCCACTTCCAGTGGTACAGCACCCTGCACACTCTCCCAAGGACACATCCTGTCCCAGCACTGGCCACAACAGCCACCACTGACACGCCAGCAGACCGTGCATATCACAGACATGCAAGGGTGTCAGCTGCACAGGCCATGGGTGGTCTAACAGGGGTGCCATGCACACAGTGCAGGCCCCATGGACCACTGCACACAGGCATCCAGTGCAGAGAGTACAACACACAAACCACGGACAGAGACTGATCCCCCTGCCCACACCATAGGCGGTTCACCTCTGCACACACACACACACACACACACACGCCCATGCGTGCACCACCCCTGACGCCATGCACACCACTGCAGCTGAGCACCTGTAACTCGCTGCAAATCAGAGACCACCACAGTTGTCATAACAAAACAAATGTATTTAAAACTGGAAATACAAAAACTATATAAAACTATATACAATGGGGGGGAAGGGCCACATACCAGGTGGGGGTGGGTAAGGGGCAGGGGTGAACATATGGGAGAGGGAAGAAGGGGTGTGAGGGTGGGTCTGGGGGGAAGGTGTAATTAGGGGCATGGAGTGATCATCGTCTGCTCCGGTCCTCCTCCACATTGCGCCAATGTCGTCTCCTCCTCCTCACCCCGTGGTGGTCCATTCTCTGCAGAAGCTCCAGGGTCACCCTTGCCACCTAGAGCAGCTTCTGCTGTCCTCACTTCAGCACCTGGAGTTGCCATCCACCTAGGAAGAGGGAGCAGAGTCAAAAAGTGTGACTGTCCAGCCCCTTGCAGCCCACCCATTGTGCATGGCATACAGCCATGTGCCACGCCCCTATGATGGTGTGCAACCACCCACAGTGACCGTGTCCTACCCAGGCAGCTACAGCCATGTGGACCACTGCACACACCCACCGCCCATGTCCTGGACAGCACCTGGACAGCACCACCGTGCCTGTACAGTGACTTGGCTATGTGGCGTGAAGGCAGTGGTACAGCCATGTGTCCGGTGAATGCATGGACCACCATTGATGCACTCCTGGACATGCAGTGCCACTGGACAGTGCTGACTGTAACAAGTTGCATGCATGGCAGTGGTGTCAGTGGATGGTGGCCATGCCCCACTGCCCACCCAATTATACAGCATGCAATAGTAATCATGGATGTAAGGCACTCACCATCATCAGGGTGGTCCATGTGCCGCTGACCACCATCACCCCTCCTGGCTTGCTGCTCCTCCAGGCGGCACCTCCGGTCTATGGCCTGCTGGTGTTCTGTGGGCCTTAAGATGCAAAACATGGAGAGAGGAACATCAGTACAACCCTGTAGCAATTTTCCCCTGCCCCCATGTGTGTGCAATCCCATGTCCTGGACACATGCAACTGTAATACCCATATGGATGATAAAAGTGTATGGATGTTGCACTTACTTGGCCGTGGCATTGCGCCCCTCCTGGCACGTGCCCACAGGCGGGCAAGCAGGTCTGGGTCCCTCCGCCTCAGGTCCCCATATTGGTGGCGGCACTGCTCTGCCATCTGCCCCATACTGGTGGCCTCCTCCAGGGCATTGGCCACCTCTTGCCACACCTGACTCCTGTCCCTGTCCAGGAGTGCCTCCCCAAATAAAGGCCCAACATGTGGCTCCACAATGGCAACAAGGTTTGCCAGCTCCACCTGGCTCCACTGCACAGCACACCTCCGTGCCATCTCTGCTGCTCAGTTCAGTCAAAATGGTGCTCTGCAGCGTGGTCCTGCCACGTGCAGTTGCTGCGTGGTACAGTGCTGCCATTCCCTATCGTGCTGTCACCGAACAGTGCGATAGTGGTGCACCCATGCCAGACGCATGGTGCCTAGGGGACGAAGGTTGGGCACAGGGTCAAGGGTCTCTGGCGCACGGACAGCCACAGCGTGATTGGATCCAATGCGTGTAGCTTGATTGGGTGCCTGTGTGTCACCTTCTGTAGCGGCCTACTGCTCTGTTGCCCCATTACGCCTACGACCCCCCAGTGCCACAGCGCCATATAGGTGAACAGCGCTGAAGCGCCACTGGCACAATGGTGGCCATGCCCTGCAATGGATCCCATGCACAGCATGTCAGCAGCGCAGTAGGCACCTGTGTCATCAACTCAGGCATGTGCAGTTAGGTGTGTACTGCACATGTCACAGAATTGTGCCCTTGGCTCAGCACGTTCAACACAATTGGGCAAAGTGCAACAGCGCGATATTCAGTCGGCATATGCAAATCAGCTAATAAGCCATTCAATGGTGCAGTCACTGCATTTGCATCCACTTAAAGATGCACCTCACCTCATTTGCATGGGTTGCGCTATAAAAGTGCAACATTGGGCTGCACTGGCCATAGTCGGTTACTGCAGTCTATTGCGGTGAGTTACATGCTGCTTGGGAGTGTGGACTGTGGATTTTGGAACATGCATGGGACTGCACAGTCACAGGTAACACCTGTCATTCTCACAGGCTGAATCATGACTGACCGTGTTGTGGAGGAAGAGGAACAGAGTTGTGGGAGGAAGAGGAGGAAGAATTTCACTAAGGCTGAGACGGATACCCTGTTTGAGGCCTACCTAGACCAGGAGCCGCTTCTCAGCGGACACCAGAGAACACCACAGGCCCATGCTGCTGCATGGGAGGAGGTGGCGCATGCTGTAAACCTGCATGGCAGCCACCAGCGCTCCGTGCAGGAGTGCAAGAAGAAGATGGGCACGGACAGGCAGAGGATTAAGGAGAATGTGGCTGCCATCAGGGCAGCACTGTCTGTGACAGGTGGGGGACAGCTGGAGATGCTACGCCTGGCTCCACAGGAGGAGCGGGTTGCTGGTAGCATGCAGCGTTGTGCCACTGAGGGTGTTCCTGGTGGTGGATTCCAGATGGGTGGTAGCCCGTCACTGCATGGTAGGTCATGGTCTGTCTATTGGGGGGGACAGGGTAGGTCACATGCAGTAACGCAACTTAGTTTTCCCTTTACATCTCCTGAGTATCTGCATGGTTCAGTGGTGGTGGGCTTCTCCACTGATGCCGGTTACATGGAGATGGAGGAGGGCCCATCCACCTCCACAAGAATACACGGCTCAGGGAGACAGTGGGCCCTCCTGGACGTCCAGACTGATGTTGGTGGAGCAGATGCAGAGGCCTGCCCCTGTCCCAGAATGCCAGCATCCATGGTTGCCGGCATGCTGAGACTCGGGATGGTGCCGGGTCCATCACCGATGATGATGTCACTAACGTTATGGGCAGTGACACATGTATGCCACAGGATGGTCACACAGCAGGTTACATCGCAGCCATGGTTGTGGGTGGTGCCACCGTGGAGGCCTGCGTGTCATCACAGTCCCAACCTGTGCCATTCAGCACCAGTGGGGCAGCACTGGTGTGTGTACAGGACAGTGAGACTGTTGTGGCTACTGAGGCGGCACCATTGAGCCCTGGGAGCAGCAGCCAGAGGGGCAGCATCAGCAGACAGCTAATGGGCATGGGGGTACAGTGTCAGGGGGTGGCATCAGTGCACTGCCTGTGGACATGCCCAGGCCTGGACCTGATGTGCAGCGCCCACCCTCAAGGGGTGATGAGCATCAGGGCCATGAACACCCTGATTGACAGCATGCCGATCAGGCAGATGACCTCTTGGATATGCACACCCACATACTGCAAGCATCAGTCAATCAACAGATGCGGCTTGTGATGGTGGTGGATGCACTGAGTGTGGCTCTGTGCCAGGCAGAGGAGCGTCGCAGCAGTGACACCGCTCTGCTCCTGGCAAGGATGGACTGGTTGTGGGAGGATGTGACCACTGCCATTGACAGGCAGACACAGACATTCACTGCTGTCATGGCCACATTGGGCACAGAGTTATGTGCCCATGCATCGCAGACACCATGCAGTGCACTGTCCATCCCCCATTCCTGGCATCATGTGACACCATCCTTGTTGACACTGGGTTCAGCTGTGGGCATCCCAAGCATGCCTGGCACAGGCATGTTCGGTGTGCTGCAGACCCCTGAGCTAGCACGGTCGCGTTCACATAGTGGAACCCCTGGGGGACTGTTGGTGCCACCCCATGAGGCCACTGGTCAGTCTGTCACTGCTGGCGGGTCTCAGCAAGGCTGCCCTTGCATCCATGGCAGATGTGGCACTGTGGCGCATGACTGACCTGTCTCCCTGCGTGGCTACTGTCTGATGCTGCCCTGTGTGCATTGTGTCATTCAGAAGGCAATGTACGGGTGGGTACCCGACCCTGCATGCACACACAGTCCATCTGCACACCCTCCCGGCTGCTGTCTGCAGTTGCGTGTGCATGATGATGCCTGCATTGCACTGTACGCCACTGTGCAATGGTGCCCAGTGTCTGGTGCATGCACAATGACAGGCAGTGGGCGTGGTGGTCTGTGGACATGTGTGTGGCTAGGGTGGTGTTCTGGGTCGGCATGCCTCCTACCCTTTGTGCATGTCTGGTGAGTTGTGTGTATAGTGTGTGTGTGTGTGTGTGTGTGTGTGTGTGTGTCTGACTGCGTGCCATGTTAGACCTCACCCATCCCTGGTGGTGTGTGTGGTTCCATGCCCTGCCACTTCTCTTGATGGTATGCACCCCTGGTGTGTATCCATGCGTGTTTGTGGGTTGTGCCTTTGCCACTGGTGGTTGCACATGGCCCCATGACTTACCTGAGTTGGCTGAAGTGCTCCTTTGTGATGGTGTCCCAGTGCAACTGTGCCAGCCGGAGCAGTCCGGGGTCCCGTCACCCAAGGGGCTGCCCGTCACCATTGTCACCGGCATCCTCATCGTCCCCATCGATGTCCCCCTCTTCAACCTGTACGGCTATCCCACATTCGTTGGCCATGTTGTGCAGGATGCAACAGGCCAGGAATAGCCCACAGGCCTTTGAGAGGCTGTACTGTAGGGCACCGCTGGAGGTGTCCACGCAATGGAAACGTGCCTTCAGCATACCAAACACCTGCTCGATGACATTATGTGTGGTGGCATGTGCCTCATTGTAGCGTTGCTGCAATGGGGTCGCGGGCCGCCGGTATGGTGTGAGCAACCAGAGACGGAGTGGGTATCCACTGTCACCTGTGTGTAGAGGATGGAGGTTAGTTTGGAGATCAGCATCGCCCTGCCCCAGGCCATGTAGGCCTCTACCCATGTCACCTCTGACTATGCCCTTCCCAAGCCCTAAGTTTGTCCATGTGGTTTGCATACTCACCCACTAAGTGGCCAGTGGGGATGTCCCCACTCTCAGATCTGTGGCACAGTGCCGACTGGTGCCAGATGAAGGCATCATGTGCTCCCCCAGGGTGCACGGCACAGACATTGATTATGCACACCACCTGGCAGTTGATGCTAGCATAGCCCTTCCAATTAATATATCCGGCCCCCTCAAGGCCAGGTGGTGTGCAGATGGCCACATGGGTGCAGTCTATTGCCCCTAGCACACCAGGCATACTGCTACCCTGTGGAACTCCTGTATGTTTGCTGTGCGCTCCGACGGTGTGCTGGGGAAATGGATGTACTCCGCAGCATGTGGCAGCAGTGCGTTGAGGAATTGGGTGCAGTGGCATGACGTGGGCAACTGGGTTATGCCTGTGGTGTCCCCTGTTGGTCTTTGGAAGGTACCTGTGGTGAGCAAGCACATGCAAGCTGTCACTTTAGTCTCCACTGACAGAGTATGGCTCCGTTGTGTGGGTTCCTGCATCACATCACTGCACAGCTCACAGAGCCGCCTCAGAATTGCCTGATTCAGGCAGTACCAGCCAACGATCTCAGTATCGCTGTACAGCTCAAAGCTGGTGCAGGCTCGGTACTGCCTGTAGGGGGCATACCACTGATGGGCCCTTCCACGGCTGCACTCTCCTGCTGCCCACCTTCTCATCCCTCTCATTACTGCATCCATCTGGATGGTGGCACTGGCCATGTCCCTGGCTTGTGTTCACCCCCCCTGGCAGCTGTTTCTGTGTTCCCCCCGCTCTCCTGGCTGCTACTTCCCCTGCACTGGGAACACCTAAATGTGGTGGCCTCTGTGCTGTGTGGCACTTCCCCCTTCTGCACTGGCTATGTCTCCCCACACCTTCCTTGTGCCTCTCTGTTCAGGGTGCCCTTTCCCTGGCCTGCCCTGTGTGTCCCTCCTTCCCTCTTTGTGCAGCTATGGTTCAGCCTCATGTGCCTTCCCTGTAGCATTCTTGCACCTCTCCCTAGTTCCTTTTTTTTTTGGCTCATTTCCGCTATCGCACAACTTCTACTTGTTCCCTTATTGCGCATGGTGCATGTTGTTGAATATCGCACTGCACCATTTATGCATGGCTCCTCCCCCTTCAGTTGCTCATACATTCATTATCATTGCGCTATTGCTCAGCATGCTTTGGGGGGCACAATTGCCTCCCGCTGAATATCGCAGAATGGCGCATTTTTGGACTTGCACTGGCGCAACCCTATTGCACATGGTGCAACCCTTTTGAATATCTGGGCCTTTGAGTGAATCTGCTATTTATTTGGTTTGTGTAATAATAATATTTTCTCACCTGGTAAAGGTGATTATTTGAGTACCCTTTATAGTATTCTGCAGTCAGAACCAGTGGATATTCCTCACCTATCCTATAGGTTGATGCATGATCCAATCAAAATCAAACTGGCTGAGGACAGCCCCCTTGTCCCAACTGTGAATCTCCAGTGTAAATTTTCCTTAGCAAATGAGAAATAAATGACATACAAACAGAAAAACAGAAAGAGAGAGAAAACAACAGTGTTGCAGCTTGTATGATGCCCTCTCTAATTAATGTCTGGTAGCCCTTACTGTAGTATGTTGTAGTCTGTAATTAGAATACCTCTCAAGCCAGTGTTAGAATTCATTACTTTTTTATTCCATTAAAAAACAAAAGACTTATATGCATCCACATTTAGAGTTTTATGACACTTACATGCAAGTTCTTTAGTCATCACTATACATTCTTTAGAGACATATCTTATAAGATTAATCAACATTCAGTAACTGAACATATGAGGCCATCTCCCATCCTGGGTGGGGCTGCAGAGTACTATAAAGGATACTCAAATAATCAAATTTACCAGGTGAGTAAATATCATTATATCTCATACCCTTTATAGTACTCCACAGTCAGAACCAGTGGGACCTTAGTAGCAGTGTGGTTAGACCATATTCTTGGGTGGGAGATAAGGCACATCAAGTTGTTATTACTGAGCCTGAGTTCCCACTCTTAGCACTGCTCTAGCAAAGGAGGCCCTCTCCATAGATGCCTCAGTGTCAGTGACTCAGTAGGTAGCTCACTCGCCTCTGAGGCTGAAAGATCAGAGGGCTGTGGGTTCTGTTCCCCCATCTGGCACTTGGGTTAATATCCCAGTACTGACACTGTAGTACAGCATAAGAGGGGTGCTGCACTTCTGAGGTGCCATTTTTCAGATGAGATATTAAACTGAGGTCCCATCTGCCTGGATTGGTGGTAGTTCAGGTGAATGTTATAGATCCCATGGCACTTATTGAAAAGAGTAGGGAAATTTTTTATTGCAGATAAATAACATCACAAGAAAAATACAGTGTATCCCAAATAAAATAACATTCTCCAACCCAATACAGAAATAAAAAAATAAATAGAAATATACAACAGGAAAAAAAATAGGGAGAAAAAAAAGAAAACAAGCAAATTCAAAACAGACAATCCACATATTTCCAAAATATAGCAAACTGCCTCCTGTCCATCTTCAAGAATTCAGTGGATTTAATCTTTCGTATTGCCATCTCAATTTGTGAAATAATGACTGAATTTGGCAGAACAGCATGCTGTGTATAATAGTGACACCATTCTTGCCAAAGGTGGAACTTTATACAGGCAAAAATCACATTAAGTGTACTAGGGTGATATCTCCTAAAAAATCCTGAATAATCCCCCAAAATCAAAGCTTCATATGTAATAGGACCCCAGTTCCATTTTCTCCCTAAATCAAGCCAGCAATGTACAATACTGTATACTGACAGCTGATAAAAAAATGTTCCAAGGATTCCAACAAACCTTTACATCCTGGTCTTAAACATTCCTTCTCTTCCACAGCCTTATGTTTCCAATTCCCTCGTACCCCCAATCTACCATAACAACAAAACCATAATACATCCCACATATGACCTGGAACCCGAGGGTCTCTTAAAAGCTTAAGAGCAAACTGTAATCTAGATGGACAACACATAGGAAAATCCACTTGAACCGTAAAGTTTATTTCCATAACCCTAAGATAGATCTGTTTCCTAGTCAATAAAAATGCCTCCTCTTTTTGTAAGTTCCATAATTTCAATTTTCTAAAACCAGGAACTACAAACTCGGGAATACCTAACCCTTTAACACCCTTAACTCCTTGATTCCCCCAATATTGAAAAAAAGAACTAAACAGCTAATCAGTCCAGCCAGCCCATATATCCTCAAGATCACCTGGGCCATCATGCAAAACTAAAAAAAAGGAATAATAAAATACCACTGGATTTATCATGGTTAAACCCCCATCACAAATTCACAAATAATTAAAGTCCCCCTTTATAGGGTTTAATCTATTTCCCAAAACCATTTGAAAAAAACAACTCAGTAACCGAGTTTCAAGTTTCAAAGGTAAGGGAAGAACATTAATATATCAAAATATAGGAAGAAGAAATGTCTTTATAATTAAAACTCTTTTCTTTTTAGAAAGGGCCCAGGATTTCTAAATGTGTACCTTCCTTTCTCCTATCACTAATTTCTCTTCCCAGTTTAAGAAGGCAACATCACCATTTCCAAAATAAACCTATAGAACCTTAATCTGGGAATGAACTATGTTCACAGATCCAAGCATTGGAACTGGAGTCCCATGTCCCAACTGCAAACCTGTACATTTGTCATAATTAAGACCAACCCCCGAAAATCCAGAAAACTCCTCAAAATCTTGTAATGCTCTGACAACCGAGACTGAGTGCTGAACCATGAGGCAGATATCATCTGCATAAGCAGAGACTGTTTGAGGAGAAATATCAAAGGCCAGAGAAATCCCAAGAACTAACTCATCACTTATAATCCATCTTATTAATGGGTCCAACACAAAGGTAAAAAGTAAAGGGCTTAATGGACAATCCTGACTAACCCCTCTTTTTAAATCAATACCAGTCCCTACCAGTCCATTAACTATTGGAAAGAAGGAGGCACTCCTATACAACATGTAATCCATGCCAGCATTTGGTTAGGTATCCCATAGTGCTTTAGAACAGTAAACAAAAAATCATAGGAAACAGTACACATGGGGCTGAGACTAGTCTGAATGGCAGGCAGGTATACTGATAATGTTCCCTGTATGTTAACCCGGAGGTACCTATGATGTGACTTCTGGATTAGTATGTGAAGGTAGGCATCCTTCGGATCTATTGGCTGGATAACTAGCAAGGTTGGCCACAGCATTTCCATCTTGAACTTCTTGTATGCTACAAATTTATTTAGGTACTTTTGGTCCAGCACGGGGCACATTCCCCACATTTTCTTCAGGACTACAAAGAATAAGGATTAGACCCCGTGTATCTCTCCTCTGTAGGGACTGGCATAATAGTCCCATTTTGCAATAGGTCCAGTATCGCTTGGTTTATTGCTTGAGCTTTCTTTGGGCACTTTAGCAATGGGGAGACAAAAGGTCTGTGCTGAGCTGGTTTGCTTTTGAACTCGATTTCATAACCCATGTTTACTGCTTCCCTCATCCACTTGTCTGATGATGTCTGGGCCCATTGCTTTGCAAATTCCTGCAGCCTCCCTGCTTTTGGTGGATTTGCCAGGGCCCATTTGCCTTCAATGTTTGTTTCCCTGGGTTTTAAAATGTGGTTTGTGTCTGCCGTTGCCACACTGACTGCATGTGTTGTTCTTTGTTTTGTTGCCATAGGACCTATGTTGAAATTTGGGCCTCTGGTTCCATTGTCTGGATCCCTGAAGGTTGCAGCCCTGTGATCTTGGCTTGAAAGATTTTACTTTGAGATGAAAGAATCTGTCTGAGGGTCTGTAAATGTTGTTGTCTCCCTGTGCTTGCTTGCCTCCTCTGTTTTTGAGATATGGTGTTAAGCCTTCTCCAAATAGTGTTCCCTCTTTGAATGGAAGTTTCATTAAGGCATTCTTAGATTCATTGTTTGCTTGCCACAGTTTAAGACACAATGCCCTCCATGCTCGGTGTGCTCGGACAGCTGTTCTAGAGCTGAATCTCAAAATGTCTGAGGATGCACTCACCATATATTTTACAGCTTGTATGGCTCAATCAGCTGCATCTACCTGGAGGGAGTCCACCAGTATATTCTTGGTCAGGATGTCTACCCATTTTGTGGAGGGCTCTGCATGTCAACTACACTGCCATGTCTGCTGAATGTAACATGACCAAGACCTCATGTATCTTTCTGAGGTGGTCCTCTCTTTTTTTTATCCATTGGTTCCTTAAGGGCTGCTGTGCTCGCGATCAGGAAAGCTGTGTGTTTAGAGAGTTTGAAGACTGGCTGTTTAATTTTGGTGCCTTTTCCCAGTGTTCACCCCTTGTCTGGGACAGGGGGTACCATTTATTCACCATGCTCCTTTCAGGTAATCTGGTGGGGTCCAATGCGTCATGCTCTTTAGTATGGATAGTCTCAATGGTCATACAGGTTGGGAAGTAAACTTTATAGAAACATAGAAACATAGAATTTGATGGCAGATAAGGACCGCTTGGCCCACCCAGTCTGCCCATTTCCCTATGTAATGGATAAGCTGCAGATCCTAGTTAACCAGCAGCCTACTTCTTCCTACCCCCACACCCTAGAATTGCCTTATGACTGTCCCAATGCATGCTTGAATTCCACCACTGTTTTTGACTTCACAACCTTCTCCAGAAGGCTGTTTCATGCATCCACAACTCTCTCTGTGAAAAAATACTTCCTTAAATTACCTCTGAGCCGCCCCCCCTCTATCTTCAAATTGTGCCCCCTTGTACTTGCACACCTCTTTTTTTGAAAGATGCTACCCTCTTGGACTTTGTTGATTCCCTTGAGGTACTTGAAAGTTTCTATCATGTCCCCCCTCCTGTCCTCGAGGCTATACATATTAAGCTCCTTAAGTCTCTCTTCATATGTCTTCTCGGTGCAGACCCTGCACCATTTTAGTTGCCCTCCTCTGGACAGCTTCCATCCTGTCTATGTCTTTGCGGAGATTGGGTCTCCAGAACTGCCAGTACTCCAGATGGGGTCTCACCAGCTGCCTGTACAGAGGGATAATAACTTCCTGTTTTCTACTGGTGATGCCTCTCCCTATGCATCCCAGTATCCCCCCATTCCTCCTTGCTGCCCTCTCACATTGCTTGCCCACCTTTAGGTCATCTGATATGACTACCCCCAGGTCCCTTTCCATTTTTGTTGATGTTAGTATCTCACCCCACATTGTGTACTCTTCCCCTGGGTTTTTGTTTCACAGGTGCATTACCTTGCACTTCTTAGCATTGAATCTAAGCTGCCATATATTTGACCATTACTCTAACCTTGCCAAGTCCCTTCTCATCCTTTCCACCCCACCTTGTGCATCAACTCTGTTGCAGATCTTTGTGTCATCTGCAAACAGACATACTTTTCCTTCCAGTCCCTCTGCAATGTCGCTTATAAAGACATTGAAGAGGACCAGTCTAATACTGAACTCTGCGGTACCCCTAGTAATCCCGTTTCTTCAGAGTGGACTCCATTTACTATTACTCTCTGTGTCCTGTTCTCCAGCCAATTCTTTACCCAGGCTGTCATCTTGGGACACACTCCCAGGCTGGCTAACTTGTATATTAATCTTTTGTGTGGGACTGTGTCAAATGCCTTGGTAAAGTCTAGGTAGGCCATGTCCACAGCCCTTCCCTGATCTACTACTTTGGTCACCCAGTCAAAGAAATCTATCAGATTCATCTGGCATGACCTTCCCACTGTGAATCCATGCTGCCTTGGGTCCTGTGCACCTCTAGCCTTTAGATACTCGACAATTCTTTCCTTCAGAAGTGATTCCATCATTTTCCCTACCACTGAGGTTAAACTAACAGGTCTGTAGTTTCCTGCTTCTGCCTTGCTCCCACTTTTGTGAAGGTCAATCACATCTGCCCTCCTCCAGTCCTCGGGTACCACCCCATCCTCCCATGATTTGTTAAAGAGGTAGTCAGTGGTGTCACTAGTTCTACCCTTAGTTCTTTTAGAATTCTGGGATGAATCCATCAGGCCCCATTGCTTTGTCCACCTTTAGTTTTAAGAGTTCTTTCAGAACCCTTTTTTCTGTAAATGGGCTGGTATCAACTTCTGTATCCAGAGTGTTTATACTGTTTTGTTTAGGTACCTCCCATCTTCCTTTGTAAATACCCTCCTGCCCTTTATTAAGCCTCACTATCCCTCCTTGGTCTTCCTTTGCTCCCTGATGTACCTATAAAAGGTTTTATCCCCTTCTTAACTGAGTTGGCTATCTTTTCCTTGGTTTGAGCCTTTGCTGTTCTGACTGCCTTCCCAGCTTCCTTTGCTTTAACTGACACAGTTCTCTCCTGCTCCTTCTGTGATTCCTTGTACTTCCTGAATGCTTTCTTTTCTCTTGAACCTTCACTGCCACTTCTTTGAGAATCATAGTGGTTTCTTACATCGTTTTGTTTTGTTTATTTGCTTCACACAAAGGCTTGTTACCTCTGTGATGGCAGTTTTTATTATTCCCCATTGTTCTTCCACCCCTCCTTCCTGCCCATTTGCTAGTGCATTCCTTAGGCACTCACCCATTTTGCAAAGTCTGCCCTCCTAAAGTCCAGTACTTTTGCCTTTGTATGGTTTGACTCTATTGCTGTGTTTATTGTGAACCATACTGTCGATGGTCGCTAGTTCCCAGATGGCTACTTTCTGTGATCTCTTCATCTCCATTTGAGAGAACCAGGTCTAAAATTGCTCCCTCTCAGTGGACTCCAATACTAGTTGTCTAAGGCATGCCCCTGTAGGGCATCTAGAATAATCCCTCTTCAAGTGGCTCTACAACTACACTCCAGTTAACATCTGGCATATTCAGATCACCCATCAGCAATATCTCCCTTTTTCTGCCATTCTAAGTATACTTTCTATCATTTCTTTGTCCATTTCCTCCCCTGAGAAGAGGGTATATACAACCCCTGTGTGGATTGTGGTGCCATTGCCGGTCTCCAAATTTACCCACAGTGCTTCTTCTCCTCTCTGTTTTCCTTTTGTTCTGTTGCTTTGATTCCTTCCCTTATGTAAAGAGCTACCCTCCTCCTCTTTTACCCTCCCTGTCCCTCCTGTAGATAGTGTATCCTGGTATGTTTCGTCCCAGTCAGTTTTTGTGTACCATGTTTCTGCGACTGCCACGATATCCAAATGTTCCTCCTCCATCAAGGCCACTAATTCAGGAAGCTTGTTACTCAGACTATGGGCATTGGTACTCATTGCTCTCCATTTTTTGATGGCTTTACCTTCTTTTGCAGCATCCCCCACTGACTTTTCTACCTCAGTCTTTTTCTCATTTAGTACCCTGTTTTGTAGGGAGAGGCTGGGATTTTCCTGCTGCTTATCAGGGCCTCCCCCCTTGACTAGTTTAAAAGCTTGCCAATGAAGCATTTAAACCTATTGCTCAAAAGACTTGTTCCCTTCCTGGACAGATGCAGACCATCCTGCCAGTATAGGCTGGTGTCCCTCCAGTTCCCTCCGGTTCCCCCATTGACAGTAGAGGTTCCTCAGATGTGCACCGGTGTTTGAGTTGTTCCACTATGCTGAGCACCGTTGGTGGTGGTGGTGGGGATTTGGTGTCTGATCTCCCTTCCACCATCCCGCAGAGCACCTGTTGGTGGTAACAGTGCACACTGCACAAGCCGTGTCCTCTACGTCAACTTCTGGGAAGAGAACTCCACTTTCCCTGCACTTTCTCATGATGTCAGCTTTATCTTTAAATCAGGTGGATTGAGATAAAAAGAAGTGCATCAGGTATGGGCTCTGTGTACAGGAAGACCACATGATCATGTTTGTCATTTGTCCTGATGCAGAGCAGCTGTGGTCGGCTGCTTAGCAATCACTGGTGATAATTGTGTGCTGCCCCTTTAAGGGGAAGACTTGCCTGATGAATGGAATTAATACCATCACAGACAATATGGTGGCCATGAAATCTCATGGGAGCAGGCAAGATTTGGGACTGCTCTATTCTTTGTGTGTGTCTTATCCAAGTAGGCTGCCGTAATCACGCACAAGTTCACATGAGGTTTGCAAGTGCTTTATGCACTGTTATGGTTCCCAGTCTCATGAGAATAGTGGAGCATCATGGGGTGGCCAGGGGAGAGTGAGGGAGACAGCATGGCTGCTAGCAGTCTCAGAGGGCTGAGTACTTATTTATTTATTACCCACCGAGACAAAGGACCCATGGGAGTGGTCAGCAGGGAGCGGTCCTTTCCTGGGATGTCACTGGATGCTCTCTGGAGAATCCATTGACCCATTCAACCCCACTGGTACTATGGAAGCCACAGAAAGACAGAGAAAACCATCCCCAAGTACACAAAAACATTTCATCAGCACTTTTGACAGTTTTCTACCTCGCGTTTGGCTGCGGAGCTACAGGAGGTCTTCAGCCCATGCTTTGTCCTCTAGTGTGTGGTGCTAGTGCAAGAGCTGGAGGCTTGAAAAAAATGATCATAAGAGTGAGACAAAAGGTGAAAATTGGAGAGGTCACTCCAGGAGGGACCGCAGTCAAATAAGCCCTGTGACTGAAGGAGGTTTCAGGATCTGACCAGAGACTGCTGCAAGAGGGACCTTAGCCCAGAAAATGTTTAGAGCCAGATAAGCTGCACGGGTTGCCACCAAAGCCTTTGAGGGTGTCCTGATTGCAGTGGTGGTGGTGTTGAGGTTTAGTACCCGCTATGGGAGGGAGCCCTGCACTTTATTGTTGACATTTATCTTCAGTTATTCCTGCTTCTAAGACTTCCCTAAACAAAATTAGATGCAACTGTTCTGTCTTTTTCAAATTGTAAAGTATGCTGTTAACTATTTAATGCTGGCTACCAGGCTGCTTAAAAAAATGTTAAATAAGTTTAAATGAGGTGTACCTTCTGCAGTAGAATGAATAGTTGTTGGGAGCAGCTCTGGATCGTGACCAACCTTTCTTGATACACGAAGTGAACTGAAGATTTTCATCTGGGACAAGGGGGCCGTCCTCAGCCTCCAGATGAATAAATGCAAACAAAGAATGTTCACAGTCTGCTAGTGCAAATATACTGATGGCAAAAAAAAAAGCACAGAAATAACCCTTACGTTTCAGTGGTTAGGCCTCCTTTTGGTGGCCCCATAATGAAGCCCTAAGCACTGAAGTGCAGGGGTAATTTTTGTGTGTCTTGTTTTTCCATCAAGAAATTTGCAGTAGCAGGGAACATTTTTTGTTTTCATTTATTCATCTGGAGTGCTGGCTTTCTGGTTTTGTCTGGCAGTGGCAGTTTTGCAGCTAACTGCTCTCCTCCAGAATCCGGCCCCAGTGTTAGCGCAGTGTGCTACTGGACTGGACTTGTTATATTCCTACTTAATAATGTCTGTTTACCATGAAATATTTTGGGTGCATCAGCAATATTTCATTTCTGTTGGGTTTGTTGAAAAGCAGGAGTGAGCAGTGCTATGATCTGCTAAATCGCATGTGTGCACTGTGAGGTGCACACTGCCCAGCAAGTTCCTGAAAACATATTATATGAATTGGCCAGCTGTTGATGATGGTAGAAATAAAATATGTTATATATTCATATCTTTATTCTTTATACTATCAGTAGTGGAACAAGTCATCATATACTGTATGTTTTCTGGGAGCTGGACAGCATGTGTACACGACAGTGCACTGCACACATGCTGTTTAGTTGATTATTACACTGCTCACTCCTGCTTTTGCACACACGCACACAGTAAGACAGAAATAAAACATTACTGAAACCACTAAAATAATTTATTTTTGGAAAGAGACATAATTAAGTTGCAATATAACTAGAAAGGGAATTAATTAATGATGCACTCAGTCATGCGTGCAGTGCTGCCACACAGTCCCCAGAATTAATGTGTACCCCAAAAATGCTGCTGTCTTGTGTTGAGAAAATTCCCCACTCCAGACGAGGAGAAATGAGAACATAACATGGAATGAAAAGTCTCCATGAATTAATGGCACACTCAGTCATGTGTGCAGTGCTGCCACACAGTCTCCAGAATTAATGTGCACTCCTAAAATGCTCTTGTCTTGTGTCCAGAAAATTCCTCACTCTAGATGAAGAGTAATAAGAGCATAACATGGAATGAAAAGTCTCCATGAATTAATGGTGTACTCAGTCATGTATACACACACTGTCTCCAATAAGAACTAAGTGTCCTGCTGCTGCTGCTGTTGGATCTTCATGTAATGCTGCTATTGACCTGACTGAGCTGATGCACAGTGTCTTGAAAAACGGTGTGCTAGGATGACCCGACCATTGAGTTAACCATCCCAGATGATGTAACTGATAGCTCTGTTGGCTGGCCAAAGTGTGCTGCACTGACCACAACAGGAAGGATGTCCCTTGTGTGTGCAGTAATAGTACCCTTGGTAAGGTAAGTGATGTACCTGCCTGGCACCATCATTGTTTTGCACAGAATCTAACCTTAAATGATATATATATATATATAGACATATAATTTGTTTTTCCATATATATACATGTAATCATTGTTTTGTTTTGTATCACAGGTCACATAGTCACAGTTGTTGTGTGCATTTTTGCAGCTGATGAGGAATTTTGGCATTGGAATACTGTCAAGCCAGTGAAGGTAAGTATTTTTTTTTGGGGGGGGGGGCATTTGCAAGCACATTTCATTACTGGTCTATTGTTTGGTTAATTCTTCATAAGTTTTATCTGCATCCTCCAGTCCAGTAATGATGGTCATGGATTCATACTACTTGTTGCATGTCTCCCAGCCTGGGGTATGATGTTGAACTTATTATTTGGAGGAAGCAACAATGACAGCACACAGCGTCAGAACATTTCCTGCTAAAAGAGATGAACAAGGAGTTATTAATACTTGATTGCAGTAACACATTATGTTTAAAGTGTGGCTGTTCCATCCTGTCATATGTGCTGAATAACAGATAGCAAGCTGTCTCATTAAGGCACACATAGACCAAATCATCACAAATCACAATCTAAATTTTAATACATGTGACCCATACCCTGTGTCACTGTTCCTATGTCTCAACTTAAGTTACATTGTAAAACACATTTCTTCAAGTCATGACTTGGATCAAACTTTGTTCTATACTGGCACAGCTGATTCAGCAACACAGTGTGTGATGTGCATGAGGGACAAATATATTATGTGACATGCATGTCATCTGCTTTATATGATTTGCACTCTTTTGAAAAAATGAACAACAAAATAGAACTGATGAAATAAAACTTGTCTACTTACTGGAAATGGATATCTGGCACATGGTTGCAGACAGTACTGCAGTACCATAGTCCTCCAGCGAAGGACAGTGCTTGAAACTGTTAACTTGTAAAAAAAGAAAATAAGTTGACCATATGTGTTTCACCAATGCATCTTAGAAAAGCAAGAGGAAACATAACACAGCTCAAGGAAGTTCCATATTATGCAACATTACTACACATACTCATTTTAAAGTATTGATAGTAAGAAGCCTTGCAGCTGTGGCTGATTGATGTGGTCTCCTCTCTGACTCACATTGCCATGGGATGTGCAGGACACAGGATGGAAAACATTGGCATACTGGTGGTGGTCATGGGCACATAATGTTCACATTCCCTTTCAGTAGCTGGTGGCTTTGGCTAACAGTGGTTTTCTGGTGGTGGTCATGGGGGCACATGATGACATTCCCTCTCACTGTCTGGTGGCTTTGGTTAACAGCGGTTTTCTGGTGGTGGTCATGGAAACAGCTGCAGCTTGCAACACATTCACTATCACTGTCAGACACACACGGGTGGGAGGTGGGTGGAATATAGTGTGCACTGTGTTACAATATGACATATGGAATTTGAGTCATTCTGAGTGGGACACTGATTTAACTTTATGAAAAACAAAACATGTACCATAGAAAAAATGTGACGGCCTTTTAACCAGTTCACTTAAAACCTACCAGCATCAATTGCATCATTATCATCATCATCATCATACAGAAAGCTGCCCTTGCAGTCATCAGTGTCGGAATTGTGCCCACTAGGGAATTCTTTCTCCATCATGTCATCATCTACCTCACCGGTAGGCTGTTTCATGCTGCCAGTGCCACCAGGATGGTCTGTTTCTCCAACATCGGCACAACCATGACCATGCCGGGGCATGAATACAGAGGTTGCAGTTCGAGCTGGTATGTGCCCCTGATTCATTTTCATGAATGTCAGCAAGCTGACACTGGAAGGAGAGAGGTTTGTATGATGATCCTGAACTATTGCACCCACTGAACTGAATACCATCTCAACACTTACACTGGAGGGTGGGCATGTCAGGTACTTCAGTGCCACTGAGAGCAGCTCTGGCCATTCTCTGACCAGCATCAACCTCATCATCATCATCATCATCATCATACAGAGAGCTGCCCTTGCAGTCATCTACGTCTGAATTGTGCCCATTAGGGAATTCTTTATCAATCATGTCATCATCTACCTCACTGGTAGGCCGTTTCATGCTGCCAGTGCCACCAGGATGGTCCATTTCTCCAACATCGGCACAATGATGACCATGCCAGGGTACAAATACAGAGGTTGCAGATTGAGCTGGTATGTGCCCTGATTCATTTTTATGAATGTCAGTATGCTGACTTTGGAAGGAGAGAGGTTTGTATGATGACCCTGAACTACTGCACCCGCTGAACTGAATACCCTCTCAACACTTACGCTGGAGGGTGGGCATGTCAGGTACTTCAGTGACACTGAGATCAGCTCTGGCCATTGACTGATCTTTCCACTGCAGTATAAAAGAGGATCATCACTTACTGACAGATGCCTGTTTTCAGTCAAATATGAGTCAACCATTCGCAGTGCTGCATGAAATCCAGTGGCTGACACATCATCCTGTTCTTTGGATTCATTTATGTCACAAATCCTGACTTGGGACAAAGCATCCCAAAGTGAGTTAATGACAACCACTTTTGATGACAGATCACCTGGAACTGCAGCTGCCTTACAGGACGTGCTTGATATTACTCCAAACTGACCTTCATCCTGGTTATTCTGCTGAGGTTTGCTGACCTTGGCATGTGATTTCTGTGCCCCATGAACCAAGCACACCAGTTGGCCACTGACATTTTTTACCTGTTCAGGCCCTCCCTTCAGTAGTGAGGCAATTCTACATTTTTATTGCGGGTCCAGCATTGTTGCTATTGCAAAGTCATCACTGTGCTGAATGCTCAAGATGTGCTAATTGCGGTTGAGTAGTGTCAGCATGTGTTTCAGCAACACGCTGCTAGCACAGTCTCTGGAACCATCAAGGCTACTCTGTAGATTCAGCAATGTCTGCATCAACACCCACAGCAGTGAAATTAATTGGCTAATGGAGGCAGATTCACCACTCACTGCCTGTGTGGTGTGTTCAAAAGGCCTCAAAATTGTTATTACAGTGTCCATGAGGTGCCACTGTTCGGTCATCAGAGACATGGAGGCCCCGGAAGTGTCACAGTTAGTGTGCATGACGAAATATTCTGTGATGGATTTGTATTGTTTATACAACCTCTCTGCCATGTATAAAGTGGAGTTCCACTGGATGACAACTTCCAGATTGAGGTGGTGCTGCAGGAGGCTGTTTTGGATCTGCAACTGCCGAAGCTGGTTACAGGCATTTGCAGAGCGTGAAAAATGAGAACAGATATAGCATGCACCTGTCAACATTTCCTTTATATCAGGGTGCTACAGAAACTCTTGCACCACAAGATTTAAACAGGGGGCCATGCATGGAACCCAAACAAAGCCACCATTCATGATGCATTTAACCACATTTGACCCATTGTCACTTGCTATAAACCCAGCTCTCAGGGACAGGGGGTTCAGTCACTCATCAATTTCAGTCAGTAGCAAGTTCAGCATGTTTTCACCAGTGCATGAACAGGTCACACTGTGCATAGCAAGTGCTGCATGCTGTCGAATTCCTAGAAGATTGCTACCACTGCAGTCTGTCTTACTACACTGATTATTCACACTACCACCAGCATAAGCAAGCCCCAGCATCTGCGCCCAGTGTGCAGTTATACACAAGAATGAACTCACGACTGTTTTGCCACTTGTCCACATATAGGTTCATAGGTTTATAGGTAATATACAAAGTCGAGGGAACTAGCCCATTATGACTTCGCCACCCATTAACTTGGGTGGAAGTAATATTTATTTTCACCCATATAATTGTCCAAGTTTTTTTTAAACATCTTAAAACTTGGACTATTTACAACATCCTGTGGCAAGGAGTTCCATACTGGAATTACTCTTTGAGTTATGAAACTTTTTCTTTTATTGTTTTTCACGTTGAATGTCTTGATTTTAATATTATAAGATCGTGTAGAGCCCAAGCTATTTCCCCACTCTAAACATAACGTTTCAAATAAAGACTCATTTTTTAAAGCAAGAAAAATTAGACATAAGTCACCTCTCATAGACCTATATTCTAATGAGTAAAGATTAAGTTTTTTCAATCTTTCCTGGTAGGGAATATGTTTTAAGATTTTTAATATTTTTAGTAAATCTACGTTGTACTCGTTCTCTATTTATTTTATCCTTTGTAAGTGTAGGTGCACAAAAGGGAGAACAATAATCAAATTTAGACCTTATCAAACTACTATATAAAGGAATAAGTACCTCTGAATTTCTACTCTTTAAATTTCTAAAAATACAATTTATTAAGCAATGGCATTTTTTAACTATTAAATTATTATGATCTGTGAATTTTAGGTCATTACTAATAACAACACCCAGATCACTTTCTGATGAGACTTTAGTCAGTGGTACATTATTTAACATATAGTGTGACATTTGGTTATTTTTGCCAAAATGCATAACTTTGCATTTGGCTATGTTTAATGATAAGTTATTTTTAGTAGCCCAGTTTGATATATTGTTTAAATTTGTCTGAAGGTTTTGTACAGAAATTGAGTCATATTTCAATGCAGCCTAATTTGACATCATCTGCATATTTATTTAACCATGCCCCATTTGATGTAGACATACTAGAAATAACAATGTTAAATAAAATTGGTCCCAGCACAGAGCCCTGAGGCACTCCACTAGTCACCCTACTCCATGCAGAGTTATAACCTCTAATACTAACCTGTTGTTGTCTTTCTAATAACCATAATGTAATCCATTTAATTATATTTTTACATATTTGCAGTTTTATTAAACAATCAATTATTACCCTATGTGTGACAGTATCAAATGCTTTTTCATAATCTAGGAAAATAAAGTCCACTGAGAAACATGTATCCAGTGCCCGGCTTACTGGTTCAAAAAAGTTTATTAGGTTTTCTTGACAGGATCTACCCTTTCTAAATCCATACTGAAAGATGTCAATATCCCCATTAGTTTTAATATATTCCTCAGTCTTTTATAAGATAAGTTTTTCCATAATCTTACCAATACTTGACGTTAGAGTAATAGGTCTATATTGTTAGTGTAGAATTTTGACCCATTTTTATGAATTGGTATCACTCAAGCAAATTTCCATTCCATAAAAAGGTCAGAACATCAATCAACTCAGCTGCCAATTCTTTAAGAAATACAAAAGGAATATTGTCGATACCAACAGAGGATGAAGTTTTAAAAGACATCAAGGCAGAGAAAACCTCTATGGACGTAAAGATTATTTTTCAATTTATATTATAATCAAATGCAAAATCTAGTTTTTCTTGCTTTTTAAATACACTAGAAAATTGTTTATTAAAAGCATTTGCCATATCTAATTCGTCTGATATTAACAAATCATCAACAACCAAAGGTCCAACCTGAGTTTGAGATTTTTTCAAGGAGCCAATATAATTAAAAAAAGATGTTTTATTATCCTTTTGATTAACCAAATTTTTTTCAAAATTCTTTTTAGCAATACGTATCTTTAACTTTGTATCCTTCGATTTTAATTTAAATCTCTGCCAATTTACATCTGTTTTATTTTTATTGTATTTATTAAAGGCCCTTTTCTTTCTTAATATGGATTTCCTTATAGTATTGTTAAACCATACTGGATTACGTCTTTTGTTAGTGTATTTATTTCTTTCAGGCACCCAATTATTTATACAAAAATAAAGTTGAGTTTTTATATTCTCCCAAATTTTCTCCACAGATAAATGATCTAAATCTTTTTCCCAATTCCATTTGGATAGATATTTTTTTTATTTTCACAAAGTTTGCTTTGTTGTAATTTTTCATCTTTGTGATACCTCTGTTTTCCAAAACAGTAACAAATATTTCCTAGAAAAGTATATTTGATCAGATAATCCAAGAGGTTCAAGAATTAATGGATTTTTATAATATTGTTTAATGTTTATAAAGATTAGATCATACTTAAATAGATGAATGGAGAGGAGGAATGTTGAAGGACATGTCTTACAGAGTCTGCCACAGTATGGCATAACTCAGGGACAGCACCGGTGGTAAAGTATGTCCTGGATGGGACCTTCCATTTTGGACAGGCTTATGCCACAAACTGCTGGAATCCATAATTCTCCTTGAAGGAGAAGGGCAAAAGATCAATTGCCAGCATTTCAGCTACTTCAGAATTAAGTTCACATGACACTGCATGATTTGGTGGGTACTTCAGGTCATGGGCAAAAACACTCTCCAATATGGGCTGAATTACACATTTTGCACGGTGTGTGACAAATGGCTGTGCTCTGTGAATGGCCGGGTTGGGGTGGGGCGTGGATGTGTGATGATGAAGAGGACTGCACAGGTGATAAATCCACAAATGAAGTTATTTTCCACGATTTACGTACAGGGGTTGATGTACCACTTGCACTAGATGTACTGCATTGACCACCACCAACACTGCTACTCTGACCACCACTTGACAAGATTTCTAAATTATAATCCTCCCCCTCATCATGCCTGTAGTAATCCTCTGCTATTATTTCATCACTACTGCAGACATTTCTACTTGGTCTTGCACTCATGGAAGGGGATAACATGTTCATTAAGGCTGATAATAAGGGTGAACACCCCAGTATGGTATTAGCTGCTATCTGGAGCTGGGTCCACAGTGCCATGTGCCTGTTCTTAAGATGTGTATGCTGGCCCCCATGCCCAGATGACTCCACTTTTTACCTCGACTCACACGTGCATGGCAAAGCTGGCAGATTGCAACTAACACATCATTTGCATCTTGCACAAAAAAATCACAAACAAGGGATTGTGATCCCCTACTTTTAACATGTACCTGATGCTGCTTATTGGACTCCATTTTTTTAACCCCTGAAATGGGGGGTGTGCTACATAATTTTTCAGGCTGGACACACTTGGTCTCCAACTGACCACCATGATTACCTGTGATTATTACTGGGTCATCCTCAACATCAATTGGAACTGCTAAATCACAACTTTATTGAGGAGGGGGGATTTAACACCAACAGACACAGTCACAGCCACCTTGACTTTCTTTTTCTCTGGTTCCCAATAGGGGTCACTGACATCATCATCATATTCATCAACATCATCCACATCCACATTTTCAGCTTGGATGCTGTCATGTGGACTACATGTTGCAACCACAGCAGCATCATCATCATCATCACCCAATATTTTTGCACCACACTGTGAATCATTGGATGGTAAAGCTGTGGTGGAAGAAATGTGACATTGTGAGTTATCGTCTCCATGATCAGAATCTTGTTCAGTCACCATGAGGATATTACTGGGGAGTATGACATCATATGCACTGTCAGTCACAGCTTTAGACTCAACTATATTTTTTTGAAATGGTTAACTGGTCTGAAGTGGAACTTGGGGCAGCAATTCTCACACCAGCAGAAACTGCACTAATACCACCAGCTAGGACAATGTCATCTCCTCCAAGTATGAGTGAAGCTACATATTGCACTGTAAAAAACATTGATGGAGAAATCCCATCAGCTATGCACTTTTGCGTACTACCATGCCCACACACAATCTTGCCACTGGAAGCAGTGCCATGGCCAGAAGCAGCTTTGCTTGCACATCGCTTTGCAGGCATTTTGAGGATCACAAAGAACATGTAAACATATCGAGATTTCTGAACTTTCAGTCTGGCCCAGTGGATGTGAAGCCCAATAAAACAACAACTGTGGCTTGCAGATGGAGATTGGGCACTAAACAGATGCAAAGGCACAGACAGTTTACATTGCACTGCACAATCAAGAAAAGACGCAGATGCAAAGTCACAACAACACCTTAATCACTGCTGCTCAAACGTCACAATCCAATATGGAAAGCAATACCTTTTGCTGGTTGGGGGGGGCAATGCATGGCAATAACAGTCCAAAACCAAGATGCCACAGTCCACAAATCCACAAAGCAGTACAAAATCATGCAGCTGCAGTAGATAACAGGTTAACACTGCTGCAATTACTCTGTGGCACAATAAAAAGTGTCTGAGATTTGATGGCATACATCACACTGCACATGCACACACACACACACACACTAAAAAGTAATGTGTGGCAAATATAAAACTTCAGTAATATAACCAAATATTTTCAACAAACTGAAATTTTGCACTGCTGCACCACAAAAATCAGCAAAAAATTGTCAACAATTACTGAAAATATTACTGTGTGTACTCTAGTTTAAAGGCAGAAGAGAGCACAAAGTACATTGGAACTGCCAACATGGGCTTTTTGGGATCTCACCACATGAACACTAGCACTGCCATTTCATTAATCGGTCCCAAAAGGTGATTTTATGCAGCTACCATGAACAGTATGTCAGAAACCAAGGAAGTGAATCAAATGAAATTACCCACATAAACAGAACTACTCAATGAGATTATGCATGCAAAATGTCATACACATTTGTTGACTAGTTGCAGAATTATTAAGGAGCAAGATATGCAGCACTGAATGACTGTGAAAATGGGAAAAAAACACGTACATTTAAGGATGTCTGAGACTCAGTGTCTCAGAAAACAAAGAAGTGATTCATATAAAATTAGTTACATCAGCAGACATACCCAACACAATTATGCATGCAAACTGTCATGCACATCCATTGAATGGTTGCAAAGTTATTAAGGTGCAAAGTATGCAAAACTGGATGACTGTTTATAAAAATATAGGTATTTTCATGTGTAACATCTACTTTTCCTGAAGGAAATAAAGGGAAAATTAAAAATATAATAACTTTTGACTGGATTAATATTTTTCACTAAACCTTCAAAATGCACATCTGCGAGGCAAAGGCTTTGTACCCTGACAATTTCAGACCACAACCTAAAGCCATTTCTGAGATACAGGTGGACAAAGAAATGGCAAAAAAATGGGAAGCCTATGGATATTTGAACTTTAATAACTTTAAAACTGCTCAACAGATTCACACGAAATTTACCACATCAAGAGACCTACCCATAGAAGTTCTGTGTGTCCCATTTTGTGCAAATCAATTGAACAGTTCCAAAGTTAGTAAATTTCAGACATTTGGCTTTAACATAGAGGTTTGCACTCAGCCCTCATATACTGGCACTACCGAACCAATATTGTACAGGCACGGCCATGCCTGTACATTAGGGTTGCGTAAGCACGTCTATGGTGAAACCACATTTTTGCACCTTAATAACTTTGCCCCTGTTCATCCAATTTAAACAAAATTAAGAAAATAGAGTCTCCATGCCAATATCTCTTGATCATGTAAATTTCATGTAGATCGGTAAAGGGGAGGCAAAGTTACAGTGGTGCAAATAAACACTCATTTTTTTTAAAAGTCTCGGTTCTTAAAAATGTAAGATGTTTTTGTCATGCTGTAACTTAAAAATGGGAGACTTTGAAACCTAAAACTTTCAGGTTTGAGAGAGGATGGTCCAATGTGTGTACTTTTGGGGGTTTTAGATCCTGAACTTAAGAAATTTTGAAAATATTTAATAAAAATATTCCGTTTCTGAACATGCGCAGTTCAAAAAATCAACGTTCTATTCATAACTGAATTTTTGCGAAAGCAGCAGTTTGCACTATACGACACAGCTGTCTTTATTATATGACAACTACTGTATGTCATATAGTGCAACCCCTGCTGCTGTCGCCACTCAGAAGGCAGGGACAGGTCTTTCATTGTAGCTTGTAGCCCCAGCCAATGCCGTACATGCAATGGTATCTGCACTCTGGGGGCCCCAATCCACAGTGGCAGTGTGTGTATTTATTTATTTTTATTTAGCCTGCTCTTTTTTTTTTGTTGTAATTCACCCCTCCAACAGAGTGAAACACTGGGGAGCACACTCCCAGTGTCCAAAAAATAGATTAATATAATTTGTATACCTGCAAAAAAGAAAACCGTCCCTGACTTCTTTTTTCTATTGTTATATAAACCTGAAATACAGAAAATGGTCCCTTTTCATCATCATGTGGGGCAGGATACATCTGTACTCTTCAGAGTTGAACCATGAACTAAGGAACAAAGTTTACTGCTTTGTAATGTATTTGGTGGTTTGGAGCTGGTTGAACTATATGACACAGCTATCCTTTAACAAGCAACAGTGTGTCGTATAGTACAACCCTTACTGCTGTATTATGTATTTGTTGGTATTTGCTCTATGGGATACAGCTGTGTCATATAGTCCAAAAACTACCAGATACATTGTATGGCAACCAGCTCCAAACTGCCAAATACATTACAGGGCAGTTACATGCATTTTCTTTTGGTTTTTTTCCTCTCACTGGACACAGCAGCGAACCTGTCACAGTGTCCACTGCTTTGCAGTACTCATGGCACTTAAGGTTATTTAAAAGACAGGTGAAGCCCCCACCCCATCCCTGCCACACATGAGCACAGCAGTATTTGTCACAAGACAGTGACACCCAAGCAAGTGACACAAATTTAACTGTGACGTGAACTATACAGCACTGTTGTCATTTATGAAAGGCAGTTGTGTCATTTAGTACTTGCACTATATGACACAGCTGTTGTTTAATTAAAACAGCTGTGTTATATACTACTTACACTATATGACACAGCTGTCAATTTTTAAAGACAGCTGTGTCATATAGTGCAAGTACTATGTGACATAGCTGCCTTTAATAAATGACAGCTGTGCCATATAGTTAAAGTACTATGTGACATAGCTGTCTTTATTAAACAGCAGCTGTGCCGTATAGTGCAGTGTGGGGCAGGCATGACTCATTGGTCAGGGAGAGGGCTACTGTCATTGTAGCCCCTCCAGCCTGATTGTGGATTAATTTCCTTTAGAGCATCTGTACACTGGGAGCCCAGTTCCTGGTTGCAGTGTGTGCCTGTATTCTTTTGGCTTTATTTTTCATCTGTCCATCCCCTACTTTTACCATTGCCAATATCTTGGGTCCCAATTGCCGTGTCAGCATTTAGAGCCCCCAGCAGTGTGGGACACTGGGGAGCCCACCCTCATGTCCCTGTAATTCATTTTTTTAATCTGAAAATGAAAAAAGTCCACCAATACGTTTTTGTATGTTTCTTAACCTGGAAAAAAGAAAAATGGTCCCTCGTCATCACCGCCATCTCCACATACCCAACCCCATCCTCCCACTATGCACCCACAACCCCACACACACCCTTACCCTATACTTACCATCAGAGGTCAGGTGCTTTAATCTTCTGTTGACCGGGACACGTCTGCATTCTTCAAAGCTGAACCACAAACTGAAGAACACAGGTAAATGCCTTATAATGCATTTCAGTAGTATTTTGAACTTATGTTGATAACGTTGTCACTTCTTTGAATTTTTACACCAAATTTTCAGCATGGACTTTTGGGGACCCCACCTCATGAACACTGTCACTACCATTTCATTAATCATGCCTGAAAGGTGATTTTACAGTTGCTGCACAGAATCACCTGTCAGGACCCATTAATGAAATGAAAGTGTCAATGTTTATGAGGTGTTGTCCCAAAAAGCCCATGTTGAAAAGTTGGCAGAAAAATTCCAAAAAATAACTGCATTATGATCATGCATTGTGCAGTTTCTATGCAGGCGCATCATTTTTGGTAATTTACAATATTTTGACTCAAGATTTTCAACATGTCCATTTTTTCACACCACCTCATGAACAGTACAGCTGTCATTTCTCACAGCCTGCCCAAAATATGTTTCCACACCTGTGGCACAAAATGGCATTGTCGCTGTGCGGAATAATTTTTCAAGACTGATTAATGAAATGATAGTGCCAGTGTTTATCATGTGGGGGCCCCAAAAGGTCATGCTGAAAATGTGGCAAAAAAATTCCTAAAAATGGCCACATTATGAACATGCTTTGTGCAGTTTCTACATAGGCGCATAACTTTGCTAATTTGCAATGTTTTGACTCAAGATTTCCAACATACCCATTTTTCACACCACCTCATGAACAGTACAGCTGCCATTTTTCACATCCTGTCCAACATGTGTTTTTGCACCAGTGGCACAGAATGGTGTTTCAGCACAGATTTGGAAATGTTCACCTATGGGGTTTATGAGGTGTGGTCATAAGAAGACTATGTTGAATGTTTGGGGTCAAAATATATATATATGAGAGGCAAAAACTCCATTTAATGCATTAGTTAGGGTTGTTCCACAGCGACAAAAGTGAGGAAATTTGCTGTTAGGGTTGAAAACCCCTTGGACCCCGCCCACCCCCAACTGGCATTGGGGTGCGCATTGGGATAATCAGCCCTAACTCTCACCCCATGACATGTGTAAAGCAGCAGAAGTATAGGAAAATGGTGAGAGTTGGACCCATGATTCCAATGCGCACCCCAATGCCCGGTTGGGGGTGGTGAGGGTCAAGGGGTTTTCAACCCTAACAGCAAATTTCCTCACTTTGTCGATGTGGAACAACCCTAACTAATGCATTAAATGGAGTTTTTGCCTCTAATTTCCCTTCTTTTTGAGAATGATAACGAGAAATAGTGAATGTAATGCAGCAGCCGGAGGCGGGGCCCTTTAATTTGCCTCCGCTCCCACATGATGTGTTGTGGCATACTAACAGGAACAGCAATGCAAACAGAAATGCTAACAGTGGCGATATGGTAACACAAGCACGAATGAGAACAGAAAGGGTAACGCACATGGTTGTGAGACGGAATGGTCTGCCGACGTGATGTGTTGTCACATAGTAACATGGTGCCTGCAAACAGAAATGTCAATGGGCATGGTGATGTAAAGTGAAACAGTAAGATAAACAGTACTGTAGACAGAAATGGCAAAAATAACAAGCATAGCGCAAATGAAGCGCAAAGGATAACGCACATGGTGGCGCGGCGTCAATGATAAGTGAAACAGGTACGGATCCATAGCGGAAAGGGCAACAGTAACAGTGATGTAAGCGCACAGGCTGGTTTTCCCCAAAACCTGCATTGAGAAAGACAGTGAGTACAAATAATGTATGCAAAATAATGAGTATCGGCGCAGAAAATTAGATCTTGGAATACTAAATACATTATATCTCAGGAACCGTTCGACGTAGAAAAAAAATTTAAAAGTCATATTATTTACAACTGTCATGGCTAATTTGAATCTTTGCCCCTTTGGGGGGCTAAGAAATTTTCTGACGAAAAGTCCGTATCTCGCACCGTTTCAGAGATACGGGCCCTGAAAGGTGAGGCGAACGCCGTAATGTTATCCTATGGGAAAAAAGAAAAGTTTGGCGCCATAACTTTGCCTCCCTGTAATGTTTTTCACCAAACTACTGAAAGGCACATCTGTGGGCTGTTGGCTGTCTTCCCTCAAATTTCAGGAAAAAAGACCAAACCGTTATTTTGCAGCAGGGCTCCAAATGATTTCTGTTCTGTGTCGTGCACCGTAATGTTATCCTATGGGAAAAACCGTCAATTTTGGAGTGCCATAACTTTTCCGCCGTGTAATATTTTTTCAATACAACACTGAAAGGCACATCTCTGAGACGTCGGCTGCGTTACTTCCAAATTTCAGCCCAAAACTCCCAACGGTTATTTTGCAGTGCAGTGCCAAAGAATTGCTGTCATTTTCCCACAGACTAGAAAATTACTATCCAATTTACGACTTCGCAAAAATTTACGACACTTTCATGACACAGTAATTTCATGAAGTACTTTCCAGAAATTTGAAAACATATTTCTGGGTGTTTTTACCACAAAATAAAGACATGGCAAGCATCCTCAGGGCCCGACTAGGTGAATACAAAAAAAATTAAGTTGCTAGAGGGTCCCAAATTTAAATGCCAACCATTTTTCTGATCACCAACTGAAAACAAAATGGCCGATTTGTGAAAGTAACAGGCCCATTTGCGAAAGTAAAAATGCATTTGCGAAAGTGTTGAACTTTTTGTTAACTTTTCCCATTGACTTATAATGGGAAACTGTTTTTTGAATAACTTTTGAACCGTTTAATATTTTTTCACGAAATCTTTGAAAGGCACATCGGGGACCCCGGCTGCACATTCCCTGAAGATTTTGGGCTGGTCACGCAAACCGTACGACCTGTAGGCGCAACCACAGAATTCCAGAAAAGCGTAAACGTGCGCACAGATCACACTTAATAACTCCGCAGCCGTATGTCCAGTCAGTACGAAACTTGGCAGATCCCAAGGCCTATAGTTCTTGATCATAAATTCCAAATTTCAGGCAAATCCATCAAACAGTTACAAAGTTATTAAGGTGCAAAGTTTTGGGGTTTAACATAGAAATGGCTCCTTTACCATAATATACATACATATATATATAAAAAATCATTTATTGAGTAACATTGATTGCAGTGATGTCTGTTGTATCTCTGGGGAACACGCTGCCTTACCATGCCAGTGAGCTTAGTTCATGTGTGAATACAGTAAGCCAGTTTACTGGGACATGGCTGATGGGGAAAGTGCTGGACCATGTAGCAACAGTCATAGTCTGAGTAGGGAAAGAGTAGTGTTTTGGTGGAGATGCCACACCCTGTGGTGGGTCAGGGAGCCTTACCCACAGGGTACTGAGATGTGTGCCTGGGTCTGCTGGCCCCATACACTGCATCATGACTATCTTCAATATTGTATTTAGCTCATTTTGTGCAGGTCCTGGAAATTAGTTGCAAAAAACTACATTAATGCAGAGGTTAGGGCTGTAAAAATGCAAAGCGTACAAAGACAGGAAATGAAAAGACATTAGGGATTTGGGTATCAGGTATATTGGCAAATCAGTGGTTGGGTCTTACCTGGGGTTGTCAACCCTAATACCCTTCCCCCACCATGGCACTACTCCTACCCTTTATCAGATGAGGTCAAATGTAATGTCTTCATGTAGAGCTCATATGGCCCTGCATGAAGAAAGCTCTGACAAATTGTTGGCCATACTGTATCACTATAATGCACTTGGTTGGAGATGTATCTTGTGCTTTGGACAGTGGGCTATGAGCTGGGGGGTGAGCAATAGGGTTGACAACCCCAAGTATGACCCCACCACTGATTCGCCAGTACTCCGGAGACCCAAATTCATAATGTCTTTATATTTCCTGTCTTTGTACACTTTGTATTTTTACAACCCTAATCTCTGCAATAACATAGTTTTTTTGCACTCTTTCTCTCCCTCTCTCTCTCTCTAGCTCCCTCTCTCTCTCTCTCTCTCTCTATATATATATATATATATATATATATATATATATATATATATACATGTATTTTGGGATAAATTCAGGAATAAAAAGTGATGTCTGAATCAGCCAGTGAAGATATCATTGATATCTCCATGTTCCTATATGTCATTGTGATATCTCCACACTCCTATACGTCATAATGAAACTGAATCTGCTATGCTCACACTGCTATTCTCAACTTTCACTTTTCTTCTCTAAAGCAGCATCACCGACCGCTAGTAGTACTACTAATGTTCTGTTATTCATTTAAAACAATGCTCAGTCTCTGTAAATATTGACAAAATCTGTTTTGTCGTTAACACTTACCTGGTTGATCCTGCTGTGTTAATTCTTCCCCATTCATTCTGCTGACTTCATTCATTATACTCAAAAAGTTCCAGTACTATCTTTATTGTAGCTTGACTGAGTGCTGTGACTCTCCTGACATCCTGAGACTAATTCAAAATAAAATACTGCACCTCACATTTATATACTTTCAGAAGTGTCTCTGCTATCTTTTTATTGTATCCTTAGTTTGCTTATAAGTAAAAAAACAGACCACGCGCTGTGCAGAGGGAGTGAGTGAGTGAGCAGTTTCATAACAAGACGCAAGCATGAGTATGTGTTGCTATAGCAACGCTTGCTCCAGCTCATGTCTAGTTCAGAAAGTGCTCACTTGCTCCCTCTGCACAGCACGCGGTCAGTTTTTTTACTTACAAGCAAACTAAGGATACAATAAAAAGATAAGAGACACTTCTGACCCTATATAAACGTGAGGTGCAGTATTTTATTTTGAATTTGTCTCAGGATGACAGAACAATCACAGCACTCATTCACACTTTGATGTATACATTACTGGAACTCTTTGGACAGTATCATTGAAGTCACAAAAATGATTGAGACCAGAATGTACATCGCAGGATCAACCAGATAAGTTTCAATATAAAACAAACACACATTGACTCACTATTTGCACAAATTCCATCTTATTTTAAATGTATGCCACCAGCTCACTAACCAGTACTAATGCTTTGTCATGCTACGATTTTAAACATACATTTTTTAAATCCCAAACACATTTTGTATAAACAGAACATATCATTGGCCTCTCATGAAGATAAATATGATATCTTCAGTCAGGCCATGTCATACCCCATATACATATATATATATATATATATATATATAGATATAGATAGATATAGATATAGATAGATATAGATATATATATACATTCATTGCAAAAAACTTCGTTAATGCATCAGTTATGGTTAAAAGCACAGCAACAAAAGTTTGGAAATGTGATGTTAGGGTTCAAAACCCTAAATCTGCATCCCCCCACACTCACACGCACATACGCACACACATGCAAACAGAGGAAGGGCCAAGGCAACACAATCAATCAGAGACAACCAGCATCAGGTAGCAGAAGTAACATACAACTCTGTAAATGTACTTACTACAAGACACATTCACCAACTGTATGAGTTCTGCTGCCATCAGAGTGCCTTGGCGGTACACATGAATGCTGGGCAACATGGGTGATGGCCCACAGTAAGCATTTTCATGTTACAAACATCAATAACATGATTTAAGCAGATACCTATATTTCAAAAGTTAAATGATGAAACACACAGTATGCTATCTACAGATAGTTATATTGAAAATGAGAGTTTGGATAACTCTACCAACAGTCATTTGATGTTTGCATTTTTTTTCTGATAGAGTGAGTCAGTCCTAATAAGAAACAGTAGTAATAATAAAAGTCATTTTTTGTTGTATAGTTTGCAAGTAACATATGAAAGACACAGTTGTAACATACAAAGCTAACCATAACATGCTGCTAATGAGTATTTCCAGGTAATGCAACAGTATAACAACAGGTGATGTGGTAGTTTCGTAACTGAGCAGTGTCTGAAAAGTACTATGTATGTCTCAGCTCTATCTTTCCTGTTATCACATGACTATGTGGTTGCAGCGATACCTGCAGTGAGCCAATTGTTGAAATATGGCACATAAAAATCAATATTTTGAAAATTTGTACAGACTAAGTTTCATTGTATGAAGAAGATATGCCAGCAATAATGTGTCATCATACTATGCTGGGAGTATAGAGTCGATCATACTGTATTTGTTTTTTTATTACATAGTGTTATGTGAAATGAGTACAGTGTAGTAATTACTGTGCTTACAGATGTGACTGACTCATATAGTGTCTAACAATCTTGCATGTGTATTGCATATGTGTGTGTGTGTGTTTGTGTGTTTGTGTGTGTGTGTGTAGGGGGGGTGGGTGGAATGCGGAGTTAGGGTTTTGAACCCGAACATCACATTTCCATACTTTTGTCACTGTGCTATTAACCCTAACTGATGAATTAACAGAGTTTTTTGCAATGAATTTCCCTTCTTTTTGAGAAAGTGTAATGTAACTGGTATGTATTAGTGGGAGCCCGGGCCCTGCAGGCCCCATGCTTGCTTCATGTTGCCCATTATTTTCATAATGGCATGTGTATGTGGGAGTCTGAGCCTTCTGGGCCCTGCGCTCCCAGTTACACATCACTATGGAGCCACTCAAGCAGCCCTATAGGGCAAGGAACCCTTATAACACTAATATGCCAATATCTCAGCAACCGTAGCAGCTACAAAAAAAAATTAAGTGTTATTGTAATCATAACAGTGAGACCTCCACATGACGTACGACAATGGAAGCTCTATCTTGCATTGTTTACAAGATATGGGCACTGAACAGCGCTGAAAAGGCACCCTTGGAACCCTTGTGACACTAATTTGCTAATATATCCATAACTGTAGGAAGTAGGAAATAATGCCACTGTTGGTGTACTCTGTGAATTCCAAACATGTTTCTACAGCTTAGTTCACCTGAAGGTGAACTAAGGGTAGTGAAAACTCTATATTTCACTTCATTTTTGAGATACTGGTGCAGAAAGGCATCACAGACGCCACAATGTTATCCTATGGCGAATTTCTCAAATTCAGAACACTGTAACTTTGGGCAGTTGAATGTTTTGGCACCAAACCACCAAAAGGCACATTTGTGGGATCAGGGTTTTCCACCCTGCAAATTTTAGCCCAAAATCCCCAACTGTTTTGTTGCAGGGGGATGGCAAAGATTTGCAGTTTTTGGGCAAAATTGTTTTGCAAATTGCAAAAGTTTTGCAAAGAACAGCACAAAACTTTTACATTTGTAAAAGTGTCATGGCAGTTTTTCCCATGATCTGTGAAAGTACTGGTGCTCCAAATTTTAAAATGGCATTTGTGTGGGGGGTTACCCTAAAATAAAGATAGGGCTAGCATCCTCAGGATCTGACTAGGTAAAACCAACAGTCAATGTTTGGGAAACTTGTTTTTTCTATTACTTTTGAATGGTTTAATATTTTTTCACCAAATCTATGAAAGGCACATCAGTGACCCAGACTGCATCTTCCCTGAAGACTTTAGACCAAATGGACAAATCATGCTGGCTGTGGATGCGAGCAAAGAAACACACAAAAAGTCAATGTATATGTAATTTTTGGCATTCTGCAGCTCTGCAACAATAGATCTGACCATAATGCAACTTGCCATATACAGAGATCTATGGTACCACACATTGCATGCACAATTTCGGGCAAATCCATCATATGGTGGCAAAGTAAATAAGGTGCAAAATGTGAGGTTTAACAATAATGTGCTTAATCAACTCTAACTATTTATATATTCTTGGCAAAAAACTCTGTTTAATGCAGCAGTAGCATTGTTCCACAGTGACAAAAGTGAGGAAATTCAGTGTTAGAGTTGCCACCCTTATACCCCACCCACCCCACCCACCAACAGGCATTGGGGTGTATGTTGGGGTCATCGGCCCTAACTCTCACCCCTTTCTATGTGTAAACAAGCTGAGGTGGTGCAGTATAGGAGAATGGAGTGAGAGCTAGGACCAATGACCCCAATGCACACCCCGATGCCTGTTGGTGGGGGCGGGGTGGGCATGAGGTGCAAGGGGTGGCAACCTTAACACCGAATTTCCTCAGTTTTGTCGCTGTGGAACAACCCTAACTGATGCATTAAATGGAGTTATTTTGCCATGAATTTCCCTTCTTTTTAAGAATGTGCACAATAAATAGTGAATGGAATGTGGTGGTGGGAGCACGGGGACCTCCCACCATGTGATTTTTTTTGTCACTTCACTGCACTAAAACTATATGACCAACTGAAATTAAAAATGGTAAATGAAGACATGTACCATACCACAACAAGAATAACAAATGTTATCTGAATCTATTCAATAGTTGCAAAGCCTCACGCCGTGAAAACTGTGCAGGAGTGCTGGAAATAAAATTTTTGCCATTTCGCTACACAAGTACCATATGTCCGACGGAACTAAAAATTGTAAAAAAAGACATGTACCATAGCACACCGTGTGTCCATAATTGTGTGTACATCCATTCAATGGTCACACAGTGCCACAAGCAAACAACATAACATGCATAATTCAGCAACCAAAAGTGCCAGTGACCCAGAAATTGGAACAGTCAAAGTGAATTATAAATCTTTGTACAGTCCAACTGCCAGATAAATTGGACACACAGTTCAGAAGTTATTGAAATGTAATGAACCAAATCTTCATTTGTCGGAGTGGCATAATTCCACACCTGTTAATGTTTTACACACCAAACCACTGCAAGGCACCTCTGTACCACATGGACTACCTATGCTATAAATTTCAAGCCAGTAGCACCATGCAGAATACTATGTGTAAAACATTAACAGTGTCTCACATGTAAGAAACATTATTCACATCCCCAGGATATCCACTCAACACCCTCCAAATTTACGTGAAAAGACCAAACCATTACAGAGATATCAATATTTACATTTCAGCACCTTTAAGAAGTCTTCCTCCACAAAATGGAGGAAATTGCAGCCAAAAATGCACTAAAATTGTGGACCTGGGGGGCCAAAAAATCTATAAATGCAAGGGGGGCCAACTTCAATTGCAATAACTCTGGAACAGAACAACATTTTTTCACCAAACTAAAACTGACATGTTCCTTTAATACAAGTCTTTCTAAGTGGTACATTTCAGATCAATCAACCACATACTGGCTGCACTATTCACCGTGGAAGACAGTGCAGAAAAATAGCAAAAACATAATGGTTTGCGCTGCACTGCGCAAATGCAAAAACACAAATGGTAATGTTAATGCAAACAGTGATGGCAACAGTGAGGTAAAAGAAAATAGTAATGCTAACAGTAATGCAAATGCAAGTGCAAATGGTAACGCACACGGTGATGCAAACAGAAACAATAACGCAAACAGTAAGAGAAACATAAGAACAAATGTAAATGAAAACAGAAATGGTAACGCAAACAGTAACACAAATGCTAACAGCAACAGGAATGCAAACAGTTATGAAAATGGTAACGAAAATGCAAATGGTAACAGAAATGTAAACAGTAACTGCAGCGGCAATTCGGAAGGAAACAGTTATGCACTCGACAATGAAAATGCTACCAAAAATGCAAATGCTAAGGCCAATGGAAACACAAACGCAAACGGTAACAAACACCCAAACAGTACTGGTAATGCAATTGGAAATGCAAATGGTTACGGTAACACCAATGATGATGCCAAAGGAAACCGTAGCGCATACGCAAATGCAAATGGTAACTCACACGGTGACGCAAAAGTAAACGCAAACAAAAATGGTAACAAAAATGCAAATGGTAACAGTAATGCAAATGCAAGTGCAAACACAAAGGGTAATGCACACGGTGGCATAAATGGAAACGCTAATGCAAATGGTAATAGAAATGCAAGCAGAAATGTTAATGGTAACAGTAATGCAAGTGCACACCCTTTTTTTCCCAAAAAGGTGCATTCAGAAGCACAGTGAATACAAAGAATGTATGCATAATAATGGCCCTCGGAGCAGAAAATGAGCACCTGGAATACTAAATTCCTTATAGCTCAGGAACTGTATGTCATAGAAAAAAATTTAAAATCTCATATTATTTATCACATTCCAGGCTACTTTTGTACTTAGCCACCTAGTGGGGGACTAAGCATTCTTCTGACGAAAAGTCCATATCTCAAACCGTTTCCGTGATATGCGCCCCGAAAGGTGCAGCAGACACTGTAATGTTATCCTATGGGAAAAATCGTCAAATTAGGAGTGCCATAACTTTGCCACCCTCTAATATTTTGTAACCAGTCTATGACAAACTGCATCTGTGGGATATTGACTTTCTTCCCTCCAAATTTCAGCCCAAAAGACCAAACCATTCTTTTGCAGCAGGATGGCAAAGATTCCCTATTGTTTTGGCCATAGTGTTGCAAAGTACTTTCGCAAATCACAACACTTTCGCAAATGAAATCACAAAAGTGTTGCATATGCGAATGTACTTTGCAGCAATATTTTTTACGAAAGTTTAAAAAACATATTTCTGGGGTGTTTTACCCCCCAAAAAAGACATGTCTAGCATCCTCAGGGTTCAACTAGGTGAACACAAGAATTATGTCCCTGGAGGGTCCCAAATTTAAATGCCAAGCACTTCTGTGACCACCAACTGAAAACAAGATGGCTGACTTGTGACACTACAAGGGTCATTTGTGAAAGTAAAAAGTGCATTTGCGACACTTTCGCATATTTTGTTAACTTTTCCTATTGACTATAATGGGAAACTTGTTTTTTGAGTAACTTTTAAACGATTTAATATTTTTTCACGAAATCTTCTAAAGGCACATTGAAAATCCCGGCTGCATGTTCCCTAAAGGTTTTGTACCAGTCATGCAAACCATGCAGGCTGTAGGCACGAGCAAAAAATGTGCAAAAATGCATAATTTCTGCATTTTTCAGCACTCCGTAGCTCTGCAACTGCACATACAACTGTAACAAAACTTGACAGGTCCAGAGATCTGCATGCAAAATTTCAAGCAAATCCATCATACTGTGGCAAAGTTATTATGCTGCCAAATTTCAAATTTAACCTTAAATGGGGTACTTAACCCTAACTATGGGGCACTACAGTGCCACTATATATATATATATATATATATATATGTGTAAATATATATATATATATATATATCTATATATACACATACATATATATATTCATGATAAAAAAAACTCCATTTAATGCATTAGTTAGGGTTGTTCCACAGCGACAAAAGCAAGGAAATTCGATGTTATGGTTGAAAGCCACCTCTTCCACCCCACTTGGCACCCCAACAGGCATCGGGGTGTGCGTTGGGGTCATCAGCCCTAACTCTCACCCCATTCCATGTTTAAAGAAGCTGAGGTGGTGAAGTATAGGAGAATGGGATGAGAGTTAGACCGCATAAGTCAACGCACACCCGATACTGGTTGGGGTGGAGGGGTACAAGGGGGGACATTCAACCCTAACATCGAATTTCCTCACTTTTGTCACTGTGGAACAACCCTCACTGATGCATTTAAGGGAGTTTTTTGGCATGAATTTCCCTTCTTTTTGAGAGTGAGAACTATAAATAGTAAATGTAATGTGGTGATGGGAACGTGGGACCTTCAGGCCCCTCATTCCCATTACATGATTTTTTGTGACATACTGTAGTAATGGTAAGTGCAACGCAAACGCAAGCACAAAGGATTATGCACATGGTGATGCAAATGTAAATAGTAACGCAAACGGTAATAGAAACGCAAGCGCAAAGTGATGCCAAAGTGAACAGTGAAGGAAATGGAGATGCAAATGCAAGCACATAAGGAACACAACTGTTAACGCGCACAGTCATGGTACCACAATTGGAAATGCAAATGGTAATGGTAACAGCAACAATAATGCCAAAGAAAACAGAAACGGAAACCAAAACGCAGGCGCGTACAGAAACGCAAACCGTGATGCACATGGTCATGGAACCGCTATTGTAAATCCAAATGGTAATGGTAACAGCAACAATAATGCCAAAGGAAACAGAAATGGAAACACGAATGGAAGTGAGTACGGAAACGCAAACCGTAATGCGCATGGGCATGGTACCACAATTGTAAATGCAAATGGTACTGGTAACAGCATCAATAATGCCAAAGGAAACAGAAACACAAATGCAAGTGCGTATGACAATGCAAACCATTACGCTCATGTTCACGGTACCATAATTGGAAATGCAAATGGAAACGGTAATAGCAACAGTAATGCCAAAGAAAAGAGAAACCGAAATGCAAACTCAAGCACATGCAGAAACGCAAACTGTAATGCACACAGTCATGGTAATGTGATTGGAAAAGCCAATGGTAATGGTAACAGCGACGATTATGCAAAACGAAAGACACACGCAAACAGAAGGTGGACCGCAAATGCAAATGGCAATGCACAGGCTAATACAAAAAAACCCCGAAAACATAAAGAATAACAGAAATGCAAATGGTAACAGTAAAGCAAACAGAAGCGCAAACAAAAATGGAAACTGTAACGCACATGGTGGTGTACATGGGAACAGTGATGCGAATGGTAATGGAAATGCAACTGTAAATGCTAACTGGCACAGTAACTAAAGGGCACACCTGTCTTTTCCCCAAAAACCGCATTGAAAAAGACAGTGAATACAAAGAATGCATGCATAATAATGGGCCTCGGAGCAGAAAAGGATTACTTGGAATACTAAATTGCTTATATCTCAGGAACCGTGCGATGTAGACAAACAGTGAAAATGTCATATGAATTAAGACACTCCTGGCTAGTTTTGTGCTTAGCCCCCATTTGGGCGGGCTAAGCATTTTTCTGACGAAAAGTCTATATCTCGCACCGTTTCCGAGATACAGGCCCCGAAAGGCGTGACGGATGCCATAATGTTATCCTATGGGAAAAAGCATCAACTTCAGAGTGACGTAACTTTGCAGTCGTCCAATATTTTTTCACCAAACCACCAACAAGCACATCTATGGCATGTTGGCTGTCTTCCCTCCCAATTTCAGCCCAATAGACCAAACCATTCTTTTGCAGCATGGTGACAAAGAATTCCTGTTATTTTGGGCATAGCGTCGCAAAATAGTGTCGAAAATCACAACACTTTCGCAAATAAAATCATGAAAGTGTCGAGAGTGCAACATTACTTTTTCCAGAAATTTGAAAAACATATTTCTGGGGTGTTTAACCCCAAAATAAAGACATGGCAGGCATCCTGAGGGTCCGACTAGGTGAACACAAAAAGAATTGAGTTCCTAGAGAGTCCCAATTTTAAATGTCAAGCATTTTTCTGATCACCAACTGAAAACAAAATGGTGGATTTGCGACACTACTAGGGCCATTTGCGACACTAAAAAGTGCATTTGCGACATTGTCGAACTTTTTGTTAACTTTTCCCATTGACTTATAATGGGAACTTTTTAGATTTTTGAATAACTTTTGAACCATTCAATATTTTTTCCCAAAATCTTCAAAAGGCACATCGGGGACTCCGGCTGCACATTCCCTGAAGTTTTTGGACCAGTCAGGCAAACCATGCGACCTATAGGCGAAAGCAAAGAATTTACAAAAAAACATAAATGAGCATGCAGATTTCACTTAATAACTCCACAGCCATATATCTGACCACTAAAAACGTTGTTAGATCCCAAGATGTATGGTTCTTGATCATGCATTTCAAATTTCAGGCAAATCCGTTGAACGGTGGCAAAGTTATTAAGGTGCAAAGTTTGACCCTTTAACCTTAAAAGGGCTACTCAACCCTAACTATGGGAGCACTACCGTGCTACCAGAATATATATATATATTTCTGGTAGCACGGTAGTGCTCCCATAGTTAGGGTTGAGGAGCCATTTACATGTTAAACCCAAAATTTTGCACCTTAATAACTTTGCAACTGTTTGATGGATTTGCCTGAAATTTGGAATACATGATCAAGACCCAAACACCTTGGGATTTGCCAAGTTTTGTACCGGTCAGATACATGGCTGCGGAGTTATTAAGCATGATCTGCATTTTATGCTTTTCCTGGAATTCTACGGTCGCACCTACAGGTTGCACGGTTTGTGCGACCGGTCCGAAATCTTCAGAGAACTTGCAGCCGGGGTCCCCGATGTGCCTTTTGAAGAGTTCATGAAAAAATATTAAATGGTTCAAAAGTTATTCAAAAAACAATTTCTCATTATAAGTCAATGGGAAAAGTTAATAAAAAGTTTGACAGTGTCACATATGCACTTTTTACTGTCACAAATGGCCCTTTTACTGTCACAAATCCACCATTTTGTTTTCAGTTAGTGATCATAAAAATGCTTGGCATTTAAAATTGGGACCCTGTAGCAACCTAATTCTTTCTGTATTCACCTAGTTGGGCCCTGAGGATGCTGGCCATGTCTTTATTTTGGAGTAAAACACCCCAGAAATATGTTTTTCAAATTTCTGGAAAAAATACTTTCACAAAGGACTTAGAAACATAGAAACATAAAAGTTGATGGCAGATAAGGACCACAAGGCCCATCCAGTCTTCCCATTTCTTTTTCTACCTTATAAATGTGCCACGGCCTTTGCTCTGTCAGTGGCCTATCTATTCATAGTCATTTGTATTGCTCCCTTATGCCTATCCCATGCCTGTTTGAAGCCCTGCACTGTATTCATAGCCACCACTTGTGGTGGTCATTCCATGCATCCACCACCCTTTCTGTGAAAAAGAATTTCACATTCCCCTTAATCGCCCCCTCTAATCTCATGCTGTGTCCTCTTGTCCTGCTATTTTTCTTATATTTAAACATGTTAGACTCTTTCACCTTGTTAATGCCCTAAGGTGTTTGAATGCCTCAATCATATCACCTCTCTCCCTCCTTTGCTGGCATACATATTGAGCTCTGTTAATCTGTCTTCATAGGTCTTCTGATGCAGTCCTGCACCATTTTGGTTGCCCTTCTCTGGACTGCCTCAATTTGGTTAATGTCCTTGTGAAGGTGTGGCCTCCAATACTGCACACAGTACTCCAGATGGGGCCTAACCAGTGTCTTGTAAAGAGGGACTATTTCCTCCCTCTTACGACTTGTGATACCCCTACTAATGCACCCTAACACCCCCCTAGCCTTAGCTACGGCTTTAGAGGTCTGCTTGGATGATTTCAGGTCATCAGTGATGATGATGCCCAAGTCTCTTTCTTCCTTTGTGACTGCTAGCAACTCCCCGCCCAGCCTATAGGTGGCTTCTGAGTTTCTCTTCCCTATGTGCATGATTTTGCACTTCTTTGCATTAAATCTCAGTTGCCACTCTTCTGACCATTTTGCTAGTTTATCCAGATCTCTTCTCATTCTGCCCACCCCATCTGGATCATCTACTCTGTTGCAGATCTTGGTGTCATCTGCAAACAGACAAGCTCTTACCTCTAGTCCATCTGCAAGGTCACTAATGAAGATGTTGAAGAGGACTGGCCCCAGGACTGATCCCTGAGGTACCCACTTGTGACTTGCATCTCTTCTGACTGAATACCATTTACCACCACTCTCTGTTTTCTGCCTGTCAACCAGTTTGCCACCCAGTTGACCAACTTCGACCCACCCTGAGCCTACCCAGCTTATTTATCAATCTTCTATGTGGAACAGTGTCAAAAGCTTTGCTGAAGTCAAGGTAGGTGACATCAACTGCTCCCCTTGGTCCACCACTCTGGTTACCCAGTCAAAGAAATCTATGAGATTAGTTTGACAGGGCCTTCCTTTGTAAACCCATGCTGTCTTGGATCCCAGCCCCTATGGATTCCAGGTGTTGCACTATCCTTTCCTTAAGGAGTGCCTCCATAATCTTGCCCACTACTGAGGTAAGACTGACTGGTCTGTAGTTCCCTGCCTCCTCCCTGCTACCACTCTTGTGAAGCGGGATCACATGAGCCCTTCTCCAGTCTTCTGGGACCTCTCCTGTGCTCAGAGACTCACTAAATAGTTCTGCTAATGGCTCTGCTAGTTCCACCTTTAGCTCCTTAAGTACCCTGGGATGTATGCCATCAGGTCCCATTGCCTTATCCACTCTGAGCTTAGCAAGCTCTTGCAGGACCCTTTCTTTGTGAAGGGAGTAGTGCTCACCTCCTCCCCTGTGTCCATGATGCTGAGCTGTGGGCCCTGCCTACCTTCTCTTCAGTAAATACTGAGCAAAAGTATCTATTTTGGATAGATGCCTTTACAGGGTCCTCCTCCTCACATGCTCCTTTTCTCCATTGCTTAGCATACTCTCTGGACTTTCTCTTTCACTAATGTATCTATAGAAAGTCTTGTCACCTTCTTTACTGTCTGTGCTAGTGTTTCCTCAGTTTGGGACTTTGCCTGCCTTACTGACTTCCCTGCTTCCCTTAGGGCAGTTTGGTATGCTTCCTATCTTCATCCCGCTGTGTTCCTTATATTTCCTGAAGGCCAGCCTTTTGGCTCTGACCTTTTCTGCTACTGTATTTGAGAACCAAAGTGGTTTCCTTCTTCTTTTGCACTTCCTTTTCTGTCTAACACAATGGGATGTTGCGTCAAGTATTGCATCCTTAATGCTTGCCCACTTTGCCTGTATCCCCTCACCTGTGTTTCTTTTTGCCATGGCTAGCTTAACTCTGTTGGCCATCTTATCAAAGTCAGCTCCTCTGAAGTCCCATATTTTTGCCTTGGAATGGGATGATTTAGATGTAGTAGCCAAATTGAACCATACCATGTAATGGTCACTGGCCCCCAGGTGACCTTCTACCTGGAGATCTGTGATCCCTTCCTGTTAGTCAGTACTAGATCTAGGATAGCCCTGTCTCTTGTGGGCTGCTGTACCAGTTGTTTGAGGCCCTCCCTGCAGGGAATCCACTATGTGTCTAGTTCTGGCAGATGTTCCTGCTGGTATTGACCAATCTGTATCCGCATGTTGAAGTCTCCCATTATCAGAACCTCCCTTTAGCTGTCATGTTTTGTATATCTTCTAGCAGTAATGTGTCTCTGTCCTCCCCTGGTCTGGGGGCTGTAGACAACCCCAGTTCTTATGGCTGTCCCATTTCCTGTTTCCAGGGTGACCCACAGTTCTTCTGGCTCCTTGTGTATTCTGAATTTCTGTACCTTTGATATTTTCATTGACATACAGGGCCACTCCTCCCCTTTTGCACCTTGGTCTCTTCTGAACAATACATAGCCAGGTACTGAAGTCTCCTAAGGTGGTTACTGGTAAACCAAGTCTCACTAATTGCTACTATGTCCAGTTTAGCCTCTGACATTATTGCCTGCAGGTCTGGGATCTTATTTCCCAGGCTGTGAGCATTTGTGTACATGATTTTCCATTGGCCAGATTTTGGTGAGTTAGTTGTTGGGTGAGGTTTGGCATTACCCCTGTGCATCGTATGGGGAGACAAACCTTTTTTCTTACCTGGTGATGCAAATGAACTGCAAACATGCTGAATCCCTGTTTGACCACTAGCTGAGGGGGGAGGGGTGTTTTTCCTATTCGACGTATGGGGTGCTGCACCCCTCTCCCCATTTGCTAGCTTAAATATTCTGCAAAGACATCAAACTTCTGCCCCAATGCACTGACTCCCTCCTTAGTCAGATGCAGTCCATCAAATTTAAAGAACTTTCGATCCCAGATCTGTTGCCAGTTCCCTACAAATCTGTGTCCTTTTTCCTGGCACCAGCTCTTGAGCCACGTGTTTAGCTCCCCTATCTCCCCTTCTCTGACCTTCCGTCCATCTGCTCCCCTCTCCCAGACTGGCAGGATCTCAGAGAAGGAGATGCTGGACGAAATGGATGATAGTTTGTCACCCAGCCTGGTCAGGTGTCCCTTGGTTTCCACAACTGACTGGCTGGTGAGATCATTAGTCCCTATATGTACTAGGACATCAATGTTTTCTCCTGCTTTGTGAACAATTTTAGCAATGCGGTCAGTGTCTCTCCATGCTGATGTACCTGGGAGACATCTGACCATTACCCCTGGCTGGAGATGAGTATCAACTCCCCGAATCATGGAGTTTCCTATGATCAGAAGTTTTTGGGATTTCATTTTTGCTTTTTTTGTTTTGGTTCCTGATTTGGGTGAGTTTTGTTGTGCTAGCTCCTGTGCTGTAGTGTCCTGCTCTGCAGTGTCTTCTGCCTCTTTGTTTGATTTCAGAGATAGAGGCAGATACCTGTTTGTAGTGTTTATATGGTTTTTGGAGGTAATATGTTGGAGAGCACAGAGTGATGGGGTACCCAATTTGCCCCTACTAACCACCTACCAACCTCCTGGACCAACTACCCTCTGCGGTCGAGGTTTTTCTGTTGGATGTTGGAGAAATGGCGGGTGGTTCTTATAATGTATTTCCTCTTGAATATGAAATTTGAGGCGTGCAATCTCTGCCCATGCTGCCCAGAGCTGAGCCCTAAGATCTCCAAAGGCCCAGCATGTAGGACAGTGTCCTAAATCCTGTAAGTCTGTCCTTCTGAAAATTGTTCCACAGTACCTGCAGGTAATGATATCCATTGCAGATAAGTTGCTGGGTTTATAACCTAGTCAGAGTAATTAGAAGGAAAAAAAAGGGAAAAAAAATGCAAGTAATGGTTTGATTGTGTTTTGTTTTTGTTTAACTTGTTATAACAAGTTAAATTACTAGTGCCCCTTTAAATGAGCTCACCTTGTGGAGGCCCCACTGATCCACCCCTTCCTGCTCTGCCACAGGAAATGTCACAACTGTGGTACCCTACAAAAGGAGGTAGTGGGGGGATGGGGGGTGGCTGGGCCCTTCCCCTGCTGAAAAGAAGAACCACGGACGAAAGAACAAGGAGGTAAGAGCAGAAACAATCAGTCAACAACAAATGCAGTAACCCTGAAAGCTTATCCTAATGTTAGATAAAACTGTAAAACCTGTAAAGCACCACCTGTAATAATTTCAGAGAAGATATACGCTGTAAGAAACACTTTGCTACAGAGAAAAATAAAACAATTAAATGTTAGCAACAAACAATAGCAATCCCTGTGAGTAAAAAATAAAAACACCACCACACAGTAAATCTGCTTAGCCAAAATAAGTCTTAATCCTTTTCCCTTGCTCTGGTAAGTTTCTCTGCTCTGCCTTTCAAGCAGTCTTGCGACACTGTAGAATGCATTTGCGAAAGCTTTCGCAATTTGCGACAGTACTTTTCTAGGCTTTGGGAAAATGACAGCAATTCTTTGGCATCCTGCAGCAAAAGTATGGTTTGGTGATTTGGCCTGAAATTTGAAGGGAACACAGCCGACATATCACAGATGTGCCTTTTAGTATTGTGTTGAAAAAATATTACATGGCGGCAAAGTTATGGCACTCCAAAGTTGATGCTTTTTCCCATAGGATAACATTACGGCATTGGATGCATTGCAGCAATCTTTTGGCGCCCTGCTGCAAAATAACGGCTATGTCTTTTGGGCTGAAATTTGGAGAGAAGACAGCCAGCATCTCACAGATGTGCCTTTTAGTGGATTGGTGAAAAAATATTACAGGTAGCCAAAGTTATGGCACTCCGAACTTCTCTTTTTTTCCCATAGGATAACATTACGGCATTCACCACGCCTTTCAGGGCCCGTAGCTCGGAAACGGTACAAGATACAGACTTTTTGTCAGAAAAATGAAGTACAAAACTAGTCAGGAAAGTCATACATCATATGACTTTTCAATTTTTTTTCTACGTCATACGGTTCCTGAGATATAAGCAATTTAGTATTCCAAATCCTCATTTTCTGCTCCGAGACCCATTATTATGCATACATTCTTTGTACTCACTGTCTTTCTCTATGCAGCTTTTGGGGAAAACCAGCCTGTGTGCTTACATTACTGTTACCGTTGCCCTTTCTGCTTGCAGTTCCGTACCTGTTTCACTTACCGTTCAAGGCTTCACGCCACCATGTGCTGTATCCTTTATGCTTTCATTTGCACTTGCGTTTCTGTTATTTTTTGCCATTTGTGTCTACAGTACTGTTTCTCTTTCTGTTTCACTTTGCATCACCATGCCCATTGCCATTTCCATTTGCGAGCACCATGTTACTATGTGACAAGACATCACGTGGCGGACCGTTCCCATTTACACCACCGTGTGTTACCCTTTCTGTTCTCATTCATGCTTGCATTACCATGTGCGCCACTGTTAGCGCTTCTGTTTATGTTGCTGTTCCTGTTACTATGTCACAAGACATGACATGGCAGAAGCGCGGGGCTCTTCGGGCCCTGTGATCCCGCCGCTGCATTACATTCAGTATTTCTCATTATCATTCTCAAAAAGAAGGGAAATTAGAGGCAAAAAAATCTTTTTAATGCATCAGTTCGGGTTGTTCCACAGCAACAAAACTGGCATTGGGGTGTGCATTGGAGTGTTCGGTCCTAACTCTCACCCCATTCTCCTATACCTCTGCTGCTTTACACATGTGATGGGGTGAGATTTAGGCTGATGACCCCAATGCACACCCCAGTGCCAGTTGGGGTGGGCTGGGGTCCAAGCGGGTTTTCAACTCTAACACTGAATTTCCTCACTTTTGTCACTGTGGAACAACCCTAACTGATGCATTAAATGGATTTTTTGCTCTAAAAATATATATATATATATATATATATATATATATATATATATTATAGTGGTGCAGTTGTGCCGTTACATTTAGGGTTGAGATGTCACTTCTATGTTAAAGTCAAAATTCTGTGCATTAATAACTTTGGACCCGTTCAATGGATTTGCCTGAAGTTTGGTATGCATGGTGGAGCATTGTAGATCTCTTGATTTGCCAGTTTTTGTTTTGGTCAGTCATACGGTCTTTGAGCATGAAAATGCTGAAAATGCAAAATTATCCATTTTTGGAGGCAGCATTTGGGCTTTTGTATATGGCCCTGTGCAGCCATCGTGTGGTGTGCCACTCTGCAATATGACTTGTTTGAAAGAGCATTCATGGCCAAATATGCTGCATTTTGTTTGGTGAAAAAATATTAAGACATTCAAAGTTATGCCACTTTTAAGCTCCCATAATAAGCCAATGGGAACATTTATATGTATGTTTTTCGAACAAGTAATGGGGGATCTGGCCAACTGGTCCCACCTGGCAGCCAAAGAATTTGCAGCCTCGCGGTTCAAGAATCTTTGTCCCCTAGAATTCTTTGATCGCGAGGTCTGCCATCTTGTTTTTAGATTTCCAATCGCAAAAACAAAAATATCTCAGCTCAGGGGTCACTCCTGAAGTAAAACTTGGATGGGTTTTACTCAGGGGGCTCCGATCTATTGAGTCATGCATTTGGTTTCATCCAAAATGGTCAAAAAATAGAGTTATTAGGTTTTAAAATCTTTTATCGCAGCTCGCTAATGATCTTTGTTCGCGAGCCTGCAAATTCTTTGATCGTGAGATTCTTTGATCGTGATCTTGCATCGTGAGGTGAAAACACAATTATCTCTGTTCAGGGTTGGGCCAGGGACACAAATGAGGGTGGGTTTTGCTCAGGAGGCTTCGTTCTATTGGGGCATGGCATTGGTTTCTTTTAAATCAGTCATAAAATCGCATTTCACCATTTTTTATTATTTGGTCGTGAGAGTGCAATTTCTTTGATCATGAGCCTGAAAATTCTTTAATTGCGAGATTCTTTGATCACAATCATGCATCGTGAGTGAGGGACGAGATGGTTGAATTACAAAATACATTTTTTCAGCCCAGAGGTGCCCTAGGAAATCAAATGAGGGTGGGTTTTGCTCAGGGGGTTTGTTCTGTCAAACCATGGTGGTGGATTCCTTCTAATTTCTGATCTACAGCGTTTTTTATTCTTTGATTGTGAGCCTGCAACTTCTTTGATTGCGAGCCTGCAAATTCATTGATCGTGAGATTCTTTGATCGCGATCATGCATCATGAGCAAGGGATGAGATGGCCAAATAAAAAAATCAAATTTCTCAGCTCAGGGATGTCCTAGGAAGACAAATGAGGGTGGGTTTTGCTCAGAGGGCTTCATTCTTTCAAACCATGGTGATGGTTTACCGAAATTCCTTTTTAATTTTTGATTAACAGCATTTTTTTATTCTTTAATCATGAGCTTGCAATTTCTTTGATCGTGAGATTCTTTGATCGCCATCTTTGATCACGAGATAGGGACAAGATGGCCAGATTTATTAGACAGGGCAATTTCACCTGCTCTGCTTCTTGCAGCAGCTCTGCTCTCGTTGAGCTTCTCAAGAAATTTTTGCTAAAAGCAGTCATATTTTTTATCTCCTTTTTTATTGGTGAATGAAACATTTGCTTAAATTGTATTTGGTTTACTAAAACGCCGCTGCCTTACAGTTATTAAGCATTTGGTAGCATGCTGCTGGACAAGCTTCATAAGTGTTTTTGGTACCGATGGGCTCGCCCTATGTGTCTGTGCTTGTTGAGTGTTTGTCGGCGAGTTGGAGCTGTTGGGAACTACCACTTGACCGGTACCTGTATGGATATTGGCTTACAACTAGAGATGGAGGTGGAATCCAGTGTTAGAGAAACACCTGAAATCAAGGAGACCAGGGCCGCTCCTGATATGGTCTACAGAGTTGCTGCACTATGTGCTGAAATGCCTATATTTTATTAATGAATTATTAATGAAAAGATGCTTGGAGTTTGTAAATCCCAGTATAGGAAGTTGGATTTACTGACTGCAGGAACCTATGAGGAGAGTCTCACCTGGGAGGGTAATTGAACCAAGGTTTCTGACCAGCACTCAACAGCCAATAGAATATGTCTGCTTCATAAGTTTGGTGTGAAAAGTTCAGTTTACGGGGCCTTGTAAGGTTTGTCATTTAATGGTGCTCTGACAAAGTGTATTGGCCCTAGCAGGTATTGTTTTTACCTTTTTCCACTAGCAGCTGAACTGTTTTTCACTGAGACGGGAACTGAACTTAGTATTATAAGATTTTAGCTTTGGGTCTTTGCTTTACAAGTTCTGCAATCAAGATATGTAGCTTAAATGGTTACTTCACTTTATTGAGACGTTAACTTCTAGTGACTCTTAATAATTTGGAGCATTTCTTTCCTCTTTATCTCCCTTAAAGCAAAATGCTGTCTTACTTAAAGTTGGTCTGTTACACCTTAACACCAAATAATCTCACTCCAACACATTGATTTGAGCCGTTATCTATTTGCTGCCTCGGTAAAACTTTATAATAAATATAATTTTTGGTGTATAGGAGATTTGAAAACTTACTTCTGCTGGGTATAAAGGAGCCATAAAAGGAGACTGGAACTTTATTTAAACCATTGACTCCTGAGTAAAATGAAGCTCCTATTACTTAATTAAAAATATGGACTCTGGTGCACCAAGGGAGCAATTCATCTCTACTAAATTCAGAAGTCATGATTTTGTGCTTCTCTAAGGACTGTTTTCAGAGACGTGGAGAGGCTTGAACTACATTTGGTTGTTTATAATATTGAAGCATTAAGCAAGGTTTTTTCATTTAATTGTTGCTGCAGTGCTTATGCAGGACTTGCTATGATGTTCTTGGGTTGCTTCACATATACATGGGCAATAGCTATTACAGACGCTGTAAAAAGTGCCAACCTACAAAGCTTATAAAGAAGTCTATGTTACCGGAATAGCTTCTAATATTGCTTTTAGCAAGTGTTTTATTTGATTTTGCAAGAGTAATATGCAACCTGCTATGGATTTGGGCAGTGCACAGGTAGCGCCCTCTGACTCATCTAGGAGATGCTGATTTAGCGATCTTGTGAGGACACTGAAATTGTGTATCTGCTTGCATGTTCCCTTTTTATAACATGCTGGACACCTGAAACATTCAGAGCTTTTAACTTGTATATTAATTTACGGACTCCTGAATGAAAGAATCTCTAAATTTTTCTTAAATGAATGTATAACGGAGCAGCTATTTTATTTATTAGAATTTTAGCTTCAATAATTTACTAATGTATGATTGGATTAAAATGCAATTTTACATGCAAACATCTATTTGCTCATTTTTAACTTCATGTATTTTTTTTTTAAATGTTAGGAGCCATTACCAATAGCTCTTTTAGGAAAAAGGTGCTAGGATCATTAATTTTTACTTGACAGTTTAATTATAGTCTGATTAAGATAGTTCAGTCATACTCTGATTAGAGTACCTTCAATGGTAACTTAATATTAAAGTACCGAGGTTATTGAGGATATTGAGGTTAAGTGAAATTAATTGCTTGCAGCTATGCCTCAGCTTTAATGAGTGATAGAACTCTCTGGATGCTAGCATTTATTATTGTGGTATTCTTACAAAATAACCCCGGTGACCCAGGACTGGGGTGGAGTGTGGTTAAAAGATAAGGCCTTTAGCCAATACTGAAGCTAAGATTTGCATAGGATGAAAAGACCTGTTGGGAGGACTTGGACCTGGTATCAGGTGCCTTATTTGATCCTGGATGTTTAACAGATGAGAGTTAATGCCTTAAATGGGGTTATTTAGTGGAACACAGGATGGCAAGTGCTATAGGGTGCTCCTTCAAACCCCTCATGGTGAACTCTAACTGGTTGCACAAGTTGGATCACTGTGGCTCTAATAGCTGAGGTCTACTGAGTCCCTTAGGAGATAGTAGTCAATGCAGTAGACTCATTCCTAGGATGTGTGCTGTGACCTAGGGTTTGACCCCTCCATTTCCATGAGGGTCTCATGGACTATTAAATAAATATTTTCAAGCAACTTAAAAGAGAACCATGACCAGAGAAGTACCATAAACATAAAAACAATGTATTATTAATTGGTACATAATAGATTATTGATTTAGAAAGGGGGAAGTATCCAAGTAGACAATCTGAGCTTACACCACAAATCGAAGAATAATTTTTTAAGTTTATAGTACCTTCCTACTTAGAGTTTACAGTATGAATAGTGGTGCTAAAATTAAGTAAATGTAGAATGTAAATTATGACTGCAGAAATTTATAGCTGCATAGTGATTTTATTAAGTAATAATTGTATGCAATATGCATTTGTATCAGTATGAAATGTATGGATTGTTTCTTTTCTAGAATACTGTAATGGCTTTTTAGCTGAACAATAAACTTGACTTGATAAATTGATAGTGTCATGGATGTAGATTTCAGTCGTTGTGCCTGTAAAATGCTAACAGGTGCAGAATTCTGCAACTCTGACGAATGAAAATGTCAAACTTTATCATGTTATGTCTCGGACATGGTTTGATCTTTTGTATTGAAATTTGGAGGGTGTTCTCAGCATGTTGTGTAGATGTGAATTACGATGTTTACATGTTGGAGAATTTTTTTGGGTGGAGATATTGTGTGATGCAATTTACGTGTTGCAGACAGTGTTTTACACTGTGCTGGTGGCTTTAAATTGATAGGGTGCATAGCATTAGTGTCATGGATGTAGTTTTAAGTCATTGTGCCTACAAAATGTTAACAGGTGTGGAATTCTGCATCTCTGACAACTGAAAATCTCAAACTTTACCATGTTATAACTCAGGCACGGTTTGGTGTTTTACATTGAAATTTGGAGGGTGTTGATGGTACACACATGTTTACAAGTTGGTGGGAGCACAGGGCCTGAAGGGGCCATGCTCCCATCAAGTTCTGCGAGTTCTTATTTTTTTATTCTTTCTCAAAAAGTAAGGAAATTCTATGCAAAAAACAGCATTGCATCATTTATGGTTAAAACACAAAAAGTTAGGAAATGAAAAATCTTTAGGGTTGCATCACAACCCCAATGACACACCCTGTCAGCTGTCAATCTTGGGATGATGGGTGGGTCTGGGGAGGAGGGCAACCTAAAGATATTTATTTTCTGACTTTTGTGTTTTAACATAAATGATGCATTAATGCAGTTTTTGCATAGAATATATATATATATATATATATATATATATATATATGTATATATATATATATATATATATATATATAAAGACAAAGAACCCTGTGCAAACACTGAGGAAAGGGTTACCCTAAAGGGCATTTGGCTGGGAAGCCAAGTTTCAGTAACATAGAAATGACATATGTACGTCACACACGTAAAGCATCATGGCATATGTAACACATGTTATGCTGGTCCAACTTTAAGCAGAATTGCATGGTGCCGAGGCATACTGATGAGTCCTGATAGGACGAAACACGTGTCTATGTCTTCTGTTAGCACCCTTTGCAAACTGTGTGAGAGGGCCTCTCGCACCATGCAATTTGCTTAAAGTTGGACCAGCATAACATTCTGTGGTGATTTGCATATGCAGCCCATGATGCTTTGCTTTGTGGGGACATGTGTGATTTTGTATTTTATATATATATATATATATATATATATATATATATATATATATATATATATATGTGTATTATAGTGGCATGGTAATGCCACTGTAGTTAGGGTTGAGTATCCCATTTAAGGTTACACTCTAAAATTTGGCAGCTTAATAACTTTGCCACCATATGGCAGATTTGCCTGAAATGTGGCATGCACAGAGCGGTACCATAGATCTCTGGATCTGCCAAGTTTTGTAATGGTCAGATATACGGTTGCGGATCTACATAGTGCCGTAGAATGTGGTAATTACGAATTTTTGTGCATTCTTTTATCGCACCTATAGGTTGCACAGTCTGTGTAACTGGTCTGAAACCTACAGGGAACATGCAGCCATGGTCCCCAATGTACCTTCCGAAGATTTCATGAATAAATATTAAATGGTTCAAAAGTTATTCAAAAAACAAGTTTCTCATTATAATCAATGGGAAAAGTTAAAAAGTTTGACAGTGTCGCAGATGCAGTTTTTAGTGTTGCAAATGACCCCTGTAGTGTCACGAATCTGCCATCTTGTTTTCAGTTGGTGGTCACAGAAATGCTTGGCATTTAAATGTGGGACCATCTAGGGATACAATTCTTACTGCGTTCACCTAGTTGAGTCCTGAGGATGCTAACCATGTCTTTTTGTTGGGGGTTAAACACACCAGAAATATGTTTTTTAAATTTTTGTAAACAGTAGTGATGCAAAGTAGTGTCGCACATGTGACACTTTCGTGTGTGTTTTTTGTGAAAGTGTCACAAATCACGACACTACTTTGTGACACTATGCCCAAAACAATAGGAAATTTTGCTAGCCTGCTGCAAAAGAACGGTTTGGACTTTTGGGTTGAAATTTGGAGGTAAAAAAGCCAAGATCCCATAGATGTGTCTTGTTGTGGTTTGGTGACAAACTGTTAGAGGGCTGCAAAGTTATGGCACTTCAAAGTTGATGATTTTTCCCATAGGCTAGCATTATTCACTGTGCTTCTGAATGCAGCTTTTGGGGAAAAAAAGGGCATGTGTTTCCTTTACTGTTACAGTTAGTGTTACCACTAGCATTTCCATAAGTGTTTGCATTAGCGTTCACATTTACGTCACCGTGTACATTACCCTTTGCATTTGCGTTTGCGTTACTGTTACCATTTGCATTTCGATTACTGTTTTTTTTGCATTTCCTTTTGCATCACCGTGCGCATTACCATTTGTGCTTGCATATGCGCTTCTGTTTGCATTACCATGTGCATTTCTGTTTCTTTTGTCATCATAGTTGGTGTTACCATAAGCATTTGCATTTCCTATTGCGTTGCAGTGTCTGTGCATGTTACGATTTGCATTTGTGTACAAACTTGTGTTTGCGCTTACATTTCTGTTACTGTTCCCTTTGGCGTCATCATTGGTGTTGTGTAACCATTTTCATTTCCAATTGTGTTACCGATACTGTTTGCGTGTTCGTCACCATTTGCATTTCTGTCAGCCTTACCATTTGCATTTCTGGTAGCTTTTCCATTGTCGATTTCGTTACTGTTTCCTTCTGCGTCCCCGTAGCTGTTATCGTTTGCATTTCTGTTTGTGTACCCAATTTTCATTTCATTCAGTCATGCAGTTTTTGTGCAGCAAAGTGAAAAAAAATCACATGGTGGGCCCCTCGCTCCCACCACCACATTCCATTCACTATTTATAGTGCACATTCTCAAAAAGAAGGGAAATTCATGGCCAAAAACTCTGTTTAATGCATCAGTTAGGGTTCTTCCACAGCAACAAAAGCAAGGAAATTTTGTGTTATGGTTGAAAACCCTAACTGCGCATCCCCCCCACTCTCACCACCACCACACACACATATACATGCAAGTAGGGGAAGGACCAAGGCAACACAACAAATCACACACAACCACCAGCAGGTAACAGGAATAACATACAACTATGTAAACCATGAAACCACAAACCCATGCTCCCATCGGGCTGTCACTTGGGGTCGTCATTGCTAACTCTCATCCCGGACATTCTACGCACCGCTAAACACATATCACTACAGACAACTGGACATCTTGGGCCACACGCTGCCATCAACACATAACACAGACTACACATATGGTATTTTGAGGTTTGCAAGATCCAAAACAGGAGTTTGCAGAATCCCTGAAATACTTTCAAAAATCACTTTCACAAATGTGAAAGTGTTGTGCTATGACACTTTCATGTTTGCAAAAGTATTTTGTGAAAGTATGACACTAATGACTGTTCATCTTTTCTGTCATCCTGCATGCAAACAGTTGGGTCCTTTGGCATCAAATTTGCAGAATGGTAAGACCTGCTCCCCCAGATGTGCTTTTTCTTGATATTTTGCATAAATACTTAAGGATTACAAAGTTACACTGTTCAAAAATTGAACAATTTTCCATAGACTAACATTGCAGTGCCCATGATGCCTTTTGCCACCCATATGTTGAAAACAAAGCAAGGTACACCATTTTCTCTACTGCCAATTTGGTTCACCTTTATGTGATCTAATCTCGAAGAACAACTTTGTAAATAATCTATGATATCTCAAGTTGGATTTCTCCACTTCCTACAGTAACCCAGGTATACACCTCCTCCTGGATGTGTGTAATTGGTTGTGTTGCCTTGGTCCTTCCCCTACTTGCATGTATGTGTGTGTGGGGTGGTGGTGGGGGGATGTGCAGCTAGGGTTTTCAACCCTAACACTGAATTTCCTCACTTTTGTCTCTGTGGAACAACCCTAACTGATGCATTACATGGAGTTTTTTGCCATTATATATATATATATATATATATATATATATATATATATGCAATAGGAATGGGCTCAAAACTCATTGAATAAATCCATTTCTCTTCATAGCCATTGAATAAATAAAATTTGTCCATGAAGTAGCTATGTCACAATCACTCCATAACTCATTTAAAATGTTCAGCCTCCGAAGCAGTACTAACCATATTAAAATGCGAATAACTTTAAAATGACAAAAGATAGCATGGTACCGTGAGCATGAAAGTTGTTCAGCACAAAATTATCTACAAAATGAGTGGTGTTTCATTTATAGACACCTTATATATTTTTTTATAATTAGCAAAAAAGAGCAGAAAATGCTATTTTTTGCTCATTTTTTTAACAAACATATGCAAAAGAAGATAAGCAATCAAAAGCAAATGTTCCTGCACTGACAGAAAGCATCCATATTGCATAAATGAAATATTTAATGGTGAGCTGTCAGATAAATGATTTATCTACACTTGTGCTGTTTGACCCAGGACACCTCACTCTTGGCATACACCACTCATGAGGTTACCTGAGGTCAAACAGCACTTGTGTAGATAAATCATTTATCTGATAGCTCTCCATTGTATTATAGGTATGCAGTCATTCTCCTATAGTTAGGGTTTGAGCAGGCACTTTAATGTTAAACCTCATATTTTGTGCATTAACTTTGCAACTGTTCAACAGAGTTGCATGAAATTTGGAATACATGGTCTTACGAGGTAGATCTCTTGATTTACCAAGTTGCGTTTTGGTCAGACATACAGTTTTTGTGCAACAAAGCACCAAATAATATACTTTTCCCCATTTTTGCATGTTTTTTGCCCATGGTGCTGTGTGGTCATTGTGTGGTCTATTCGTCTGAATCATTGGACATAGAAAGAGCTTAGGCCAAGGAACATGCCAACATTTGTTTTCTGAAAAAATATTAATCCATTCAAAAGTTATTACAATTTGAAGTTTCCAGTATATCCTATGGGAACATTTATATGTATATTTTGCGAAAGAAGAATGGCAATCTGGCTATCTGGTCATCCCCTCATAGGAACATAGGAAAGTGTTGGCAGAAAAGGACCTCCAGGCCCACCCAGTCAGCCCTTTTGCCTGGCATCCCTAGACCTGCCCCTGGTCCCCCCTCCTGTCAACAGCCCCCTGTGTCTGTCCCACACCCTCTTGAACCCTCCCACAGAATTCTCTCCTACCACCTCCACAGGCAGTCCATTCCAGGAATCCACCATCCTCTCTGTAAAGAAGTTCTTTCTAATGTTGCCCCTAAACCTGCCCCCCTCTGGTTGGAGGCTGTTATCCTTTTTTCTGGGGCACTTCTTCATCTGGAAGGGGTTTTCAGTAGACACCTGGTTTATCCCTTTTAGGTACTTAAAAGTCTCTATCATGTTCCCCCTCTCCCTTCTCAACTCCAAAGGGTACATATCTAGGGCTCCCAGTCTCTCCTCATAAGGCAGGTGACCAAACACTTTCACCATCTTGGTTGCCATCCACTGTACCCTCTCCACTGTCTCCACATCCTTCTTTTGGTAAGGCCTCCAGAACTGGACCCCATGCTCCTGTTGAAGTCTGACCAGCTGGGTGTACAGGAGAATCAGAATCTCTTTCCTGCTGCTGGTGATCCCTCTCCCAATACATCCCAACACTCTACTGGCTTTTGCCACCACCCTACCACACTGCCTGGCCATGTTCAAGTCCTAGGAGATGACGATACCCAGGTCCCTCTCCTCTGTGGCAACCAGTAGTGGCCTGCCCCCTAGTCTGTATTCCCTTCTCTCATTCCCTTTTCCCAGGTGCATGACCTTGCATTTTGCCATATTGAGGGATAATTTCCACTTCCTGGTCTCTTGCATTATATCCACTCCTCCCTTAATGTGCACCCTATTACCAGTTTTGACATCATCTGTGAACAGGCTCACTCTGCCCTCAAACCCCTCTGCAATGTCACTTATATAGATGTTGAGCAGCAGGGGTCCCAGCACAACCCCTGGGGTACCCCACTCATTACTCCCACCTCCCTGAGGGGACCTCATTTACCAGCACCCCCTGCTGGGGTGCGTTACTGTTTTTCAGCATCAGAAGGATATACATCATTCAATCAGCAGTATTTAGGTGATTACAAGTTGACATTTGTGTTTATAGGACTGCGGGTAATAATGGCTGCACACATTCTGTAAACTGTACTCTCAAAATCAAGAAATGGGAAGTCAAAATATAACAACATGTCAGTATTTGTCAATTGTCATATGATAGTCAAGGTCACTGTTTTTCGTTTTTTAAAATAGTAACATTACAGAACTGTGACAGCCTTCACCCAGGTAATTTTGCTGATATGCCCACCCTCATTGTCCTCCTCATCATCAAGGAGGAAGCAGCCCTCGCAGTTCTCAATATCGGCGTTGTACCCACTTAGAAATTCTTTTTCCATGACTGCATCATCAACCTCAATGGTACACCATTTGACACTGCCACCAGGATGGTCTGCTTCACCTACATCATCAGCACAACTATCAGCGTGACTGCATTCAGACATCAATGTGGTTGTCCTGCTTGGTATGTGACCTTCATTTATTTTGATAAATGTTAGCATGCTGACATTTGTAGGTGATAGGTTAGTATGATGGTCATGCACTAAGCCCCCCAGAACTAAATACCCTCTCCACACTTACAGTGGAGGGTAGGCAGATCAGGTACTTCAGTAGTATTGACGTCAATGCTGGCCATTAATTCACCTTGCCACTCCAGAACACTAAAGGATAATCCAATATTGTCAGATGCTTGTTTCCTTCAAATAGGCCTCAGTCATGGTCTGTGATGCATGCAACCTTAATAATTTGTCTACCTGTTAACAAGATTCATCTAGGTCACAGATTCTTACTTGGTACAAGGCACCCCAAAGTGGATTGATGCACAACTGTGCAGCAGACACCATCCCTTCCCCTCAGCCACCTTACTGTATTTATTCAGTCCACAGTGATCTTCAGCCTTGATATGCTTGGTTTGCAAAACTTTGTACGTGACTTCTGTGTCCCATGAACCAATTGGACCAGCTGTCGAGTCATATTTTGAACCTGACCATGCCCTTCCTCCAGTATGGATGCAATGTCACACTTGTAGCATGGGTCCAGCATTGTGGCTGCTTCAAATCTCGGAGATTTCTGAATAGTGGCGATGTGTTGATTGCTGTCTAATATTGTAATCATGTGCTTCAGTAATGCACAGCTTGATCGATCTCTGGCCACATCAAGGCTAGGCTGCAGGTTCAACAAAGTCTTCCTCAGCACCCAGAGCAGTGGAATGGCTTGACTAATAGATGCAGTGTCACCACTCACTGCCTTTGTGGCATGTTCAAACAGCCTCAAAAATTAATATTACTGAGTCTATGAGTCGCCATTGTTCAGTTGTCATAGACATTGAAGCCCCTGAAGTTTCACGACTAGTGTGCATAACTAGGTACTTGGAGATGGTTTTGTACTGCTCATACAGCCGCTTTGCCACGTAAAGTGTCACGTTACATCTCATGAAAACTTCAGTCTTGAAGTAGTGCTGAGGGAGGCTGTTTTGAATCTGCAGCTGCCTAACTTGGTCACGGGCTTTTCCAGAGTGTGAAAATTGGGCACAGATATAGCGTGAAACAGTCAGCATTTGCTTGAATGCAGGGTACTGCAGAAACTCCTGTACCACAAGATTTAAACAGTGGGCCATGCAGAGAACCCTCACAAAGCCACCATTGCTGATACATTTAACGATGTTTGATCCATTATCTGTAGCTATGAAGCCAGATTTTAGGGATGGGGATGCAGGCACTCATCAAGTTCTGTCAGTAGCAAGTCTAGCATGTTTTCACCTGTATGCGACCCTGCTACACTATGCATTGCAAGCATGGCATGCTGTCTAATGCCATGAAGGTTGCCACCATCACAGTCTTCCTTATTACACTGCTTTCCCATCCCACCATCACAGACAACCCCAGGTAGCTGCACCCAATGTGCAGTAATTCACAAATAGGAACTACCTGCCATTCTGCCACCTGTGCACATATACATGTTTAAGTGAATGTAAAGTGATGCGGAATGTTGAAGGGCATTTCTTACAGACTCTGTCACCTTCTGATATAAGTCAGAGACAACATGGGTGGAAAAGTATGTCCTGGATGGGATCTTCCATTTAAGACATGTGTGAGCTACAAAGCACTGGAATCCTGCATTCTCCACAATGGAGAACTGCAAAAGATTACTCGCCAGCATTTCCACTATAGCAGCATTGAGTTCAGATGCAACTGCTTGATTTGGTGGGTATTTACTGTTCCACACAAAAAGGTGTGCAACGTGGACTGCATTGTTCGGTGTTTTGCACATGGCATGCCAAATGGGTCTCCTCTGTCAGTTGACATGGATGGGGTACCTTTGACATGTGATGGTGGGTGCATAGGTGGCAATCCAATAAATGTGGTCATTTTTCCTGTTTTAAGCACAGGGGTTGATGTAGTAGAATTACTAAATGGACCACCACTGCTACTCTGACCACTACTTGAAAATTCAGAATCCTCCTCCACATGTCTGTAGTAATCCTCTGGTGTTTTTTCACCACTTTTACTGACATGGCTACTTACACTGAAGGAAGGGGATACCATGCTCACTAAGGTGGATGAGAGTGAACACCCCGCTACGGTATTATCTCCCCTCTGGTGCAGAGTCCACAGTGCCATGTGCCTGATCTTGAGTATGCTGTCCCCCAGTGCTCATATGGCTACCTTTTTTACCACGCTTCACACACACTTGGCAAAGCTGGCAGACTGCCACTGTTTCATCGCTACCATCTTGTATGAAAAAATCCCAAACTAGGGATTTTGATGCCCTACTCTTCATATATCGCTGCTCATGCTGCATATTGAATGGCAGTTTGGCTGCCGATGAAAAGTGGGGTGTACTGCATGATTTCAGGTGTTGTGCACACTTGGACTTTGACTGAACGTCACAGTCTATAACTATTACTTCAGGGCCATCAACAGACTCATCTACATCAGAACTTTGAGGAGGGGGGACTGACTAACAGACTATTTACATACAGCCACCTTCACTTTCTTTTTGTCTGGTTCCCATATGGGGTCACTAGCATCACCATCATAATCATCATCCACAAATTCACTTTGGATGCTGTCCTCCTGTGGAGATATTCCAACAACAGCCTCACTATTATCATCCACACTTTTTTCATTAACATCTAAATGTTTGGATGGCCTAACCTCAAAATTAGTGGAAACATGAGACTGTGAGTCATTAGCATGGTCAGAATCATGTTCAATTACTATGGTGATTGGCAGATCAACTACACTAGAGTCTGCAGATTCAGCAACATTTTTCCCATCCGATAACTTTGCCCATTGAACTTGTAGCAATATTCATGCTGTCATCAACCATGCCCTCACTAACTTTCCTACCAGCAAGGACAACAGCATCTCCAACCGGCATTGAAGTGACTGATTTCACCGTGAAAAAAAGAGTCGGAGAAATCCCTTTACATTACCTTTCCCTTCTGCTGCATACTACCATGGCCATGAACATTTTTAACACTGCTAGACTTGCTAGCCTCTGATGAACCTGCCACATCATCACAACAATGTCCACTAATAATAGTCTTCATGGCAGCAGCGCCACAGCCAGAAACAGCTTTGCCAGACCGTCTCTTGTGGTCATTTTTTTAAGATTACACAGAAAATTACCAGCAACTTTCTGTTTCTGCAGTTTTGGGGGGATGGGAAGCAAAAACAAAAAAGATGTAGCAGCACAGGCACAACATAAAACCTTAACCAGTCTTCAAAAATGAAAAGTCCAAAAACAATGCTGTACCTTGTTATTTGGCGGGGGGGGGTACAGCAGTAGCTACTAGCTACACAGAAGCAGGTAAAAATATTGCAGACAGGCTGAGAAATTCAGACTACTGCTATTGTAGTGCCACAATAAAATGCATATCAATTTACACCATGCACATATTAAAGGTCAGGCACAGAAACTTTAGCTATTCAGTAAACTATAACACAGACAGTTTTTAAAAAGCCTGAAAAAATGCCCAGCAAACAGGAACAACTTATAAAAAATTAAGAGAAGTTGTACTGTATGTACCTGAACACAAAAATAATAAAAAATTAGCCAACAACAGTTGGGAAAACTGCCTTTCTTACTAATCTCCCTTTTATACCACAGTTCCGCACCTCCCTTGAAGCACACTTCTACTGTGTTTGCCAGTACAGAGACTGAATGTATTAAATTAACATTCAAAATTCACACAAAATCAATAAATGCTTGATGATATAAACACACAAGAGATTACTACTGTTGATGTACTAAATTATGACACAAATCTGTGTGGCAAAAATGACTTTTTAAGATTTTTCAATGGTTTGATTCTCAGATCTCTGAGAATAAACTGTCTACAGCTTTCCACTACACACACTATGCTGAACTGAGGTTGTGCAAGACAATATAGAGCCCTTGTGACCTTACATCCCATGAATTACTGTAAAATTCAACTTAAAGAGCAAAAAAGGAAGGTGAAGTAACATGAGGTCCATAGAAAAGAAGCATTTGTCAATGCTGAATGTTTGCTTGCCGGTATTGGCATTGGTATTGCATGAGTTAGAGAGATGCATATTAGGAATGGCACTAAAGTATTGAACTAACGCCAACCCCCACCACCACCTTGCAGAGACTGACAGGTGTTGGGGTGTGCCTTTGGCTCATCGGCTATAAATCTCATGCCATTCCACCACACTCTACCCTGCAGACACTGACAGGTGTCACGGTGTGCTTTGGGGTCTTTGGACCTTATGATCACCACATTCCATAAGGAAATAAGCTGAGATGGATGCAGTATAGAGGAATGGGGTGAATGTTAGGGCTGAAGACCCTCCCAAGGCAAACCTTGAAGCCTGTCAGTGGCTGCAGGCTAGGGGTGGGGTTGGAATGGCATGAGCACAACAGCTGATGACCCCAACACACACTCCTGATGCCTGTCAATCTGTTCAGGGTGGGGCATTATGGTTGGAAACCCTAGCCCCCCAGGCATTTATTGGTATTTTCACTGCACATTTTCAACATCAGCTTTTTGGAACCCCACCTCATGAACAGTGGCACTATCATTTTGTTACTCAATCCCAAAAGGTGATTTCGCACAGTGAATGTGCTATTCGGCACAACAACCACGAAAAGACATTTTGGACAGGATGTGAAAAATGACATCTGTACTGTTCATGAGGAGATGTGAAAACATGACAATGTTGAAAATCTGGAGTGAAAATATATAAAAGTGGAGAAGTTATGATCATGCGTAGAAACTGCATAATGCACACTCGTAACTCAGTCACTTTTCAGAATTTGTTTACCAAATTTTCAACATGGCCTATTTGGGACCTCCCCTCATGAACAGTGACACTGTGATTTCATTAATCTGTCTAAAAAGTTGATTTCACACAGTGACTGCATCATTCTGCATCATAGGTGTGAAAACACGTTTCAGGCAGAATGCAAAAAATGACAGCTGTACTGTTCATAAGGAGGTGTGAAAAATGGCACTGTTGGAAATTTGGAGTGAAAATATTAAAAACTGGCAAATTATGAGCATGCGTATGAATTTCACAATGCACGCTCCTAATGCAGTCATTTTTGGGGAGTTTTTTTTTTACCAAACTTGCAACATAGGCTTTTTGGGACCCCACCTCATGAACAGTCATTTTGTTAAATGGTCTGAAAAAGTGATTCCACACAGCTACCACAAAATCACCTTTCTGGACTGAGAAATGAAATGACAGTGTCAGTGGTCATGAGGTGGGGTTCCAAGAACCCCATATTGAAAATTTGGGGCCAAATCTCCAACAAATGGCTCAGATATCAACCTAAGTTGAAACTCCCCATTGATTGCCATTATAGGGCTTACTGTGATTTTCTTCAATTTGCAGTTGGCTTTTGAAGAGTGCAGACATGTTCCCGGTCCACAGAAGATTGCAGCACCAGACCTCTGGAGGTAAGTATAGGTTGGGGGGGTGCAGGGAGGTGGGGTGTGCAGAGGGGGGATTGGGATGGCGAAAGGGCCGCTGGGATGACAAGGCACCATTTTCTTTTTTACAGGTAAAAAAAAACATTGGGAGATGGTTTTCTTCTTTTACAGGTGCAATTTTATGAAAAATAGATTTCAGCACACTGGGGTGGACTTTCAATGTGCCAGACCAGTGGAGGGGGGTATCAGTGCTGACCCAGGGATTGGGCACCTCGTGGTCAGATAAAAAAGGGGGGGCATGGGGGGCACATCCAAAACTGGGAGTGGGTATCTCGGTGTTGGAAAAACATAGTATTTACTTTGGTACACTGAGGTGGGCTCCCAGTGTGCCTTAATAGTTGGGGGCATGTTGTAGGCAAAAGATAGTTTGGCAGGCATGCTGACATGGGGATTGGGCACCCTGTTGTAGGCAAAAGATAGTTTGGAAGGCATGCTGACATGGGGATTGGGCACCCTGTTGTAGGCAAAAGATAGTTTGGCAGGCATGCTGACATGGGAATTGGACACACCAATGTCAGCTTTGTGGGGGCATTGTGTGTTGGGTGGCAGGAGACACCAATTATGTAAAGCTGTGCTGCTCAACTGGGAAAGGCACACTGAGCAAATGAGTTGCTCATAAGGCCAACCATGTACAATACTGTGCACTGTAATGCACATGGCTGAAATGTTAATGGTTGCTTGGAAGTGGGGGAAGAGATCTGCCGCTGCAATGATGAAACTGTGATTGGAATGGCAGATTTCTTTCAGGTCCAGTGCTCACTCTGAAACTGCAGTCATTGGCAGCTTCCCTGTTGATTGGTGGATGAGAGATGCACCCCTGAAAGCATTCGTTGGATTGGCAAAACACTGCCACACCTCTGCAATACTCTACTTTCCTCAAAATGTTTCTTGTGCACTGCAAGTGCAAGCAAACATAACAATGAGAACTTCACATTACATTGAGATGCAAAGTTATTCACTTCACTTTGTGTAATATTACTCGAAATTCAGGTTCTATGTGAAATTCTATGCATAGCGAATTTAATGCACTTCACCCACCTCTAGTTATAATGTCCATCTGAACATCTGATTGTATGTATGACAGGACCCTCTTCACTGCCCAATTCTTGCTGATTTTTCACAACCTCAATATAAAACTGAAAAATATTACTTACATTACCTAAATAAATGTAAAAAATGCTAGTGCTGTGGTACCTGGCCACATATGTCTTACAGGGGAAATACAAATAAATGTGTGATTCTATGACTCCTCAACTTTTGAAAAGAAGCTGGGCCTACAAAAGTTGAGTGCACTGAGGGCAGCAAGCTGAAAAATGGGTGCGGGGTGGCAATACACCAAAGATAAGCAGCATGTAGCCACTCTGCACCTTCGTGCATGGTGCCCATTGAGAGACACTAACACTCCTGACAGACAGACAGACCGATTGATAAATTAGGTACAATATCAGATACGATTTCAGACATTGGGAACAGTTATCAGAAACAGTTTCCTATAATATACAGATAACTGTTTCTGTGAACTACTCGTGTTGTCTGAAATCACACCCCTTACAGGCTCTTTTAAAAGAGAGGGAGAAATGTTGGGACACTTTCAAAGCATCCAACTCCCAAACAGATTGGAAACAATTCAGACACCTAAGGAATAAGTGTAAGGCAGCCATCAGGCAAAGTATGAGTAAATATTACAGAGAGAAGCTTGCAGCCTAATCCAGAACACCCACACACAGAAGATAATGAAAAGACCTTAAAGAATCTTTGGGATATTCTAATCCCAGCACCCCTCCTGATTTTGAAATAAATGGAATTAACTGCAAAAACCCGGCACAATGTCCAACACTTTTAATCTGCAATTATCTGACCTCTTAGTGGCCAGAGATGCCCTAAACTGTCTCCCAAGACCTGCTTCTCTTACATCTGAGCCATCTCTCTACCTCACCTCCCCCCTTCCACTTTAGAACAGTCACCAAGGTCTGCAAACTCCTCTCAATATCTGAATCCAAGGCAGCAGGCTCAGATGGCCTAGATCCCAAACTCCTGAAACTTTCAGAATGGGAGCTCACACCTCCCTAACCACAATCTTCAACATTTCCTTTACCTCAGGTTACACCTGTACTGTTAAGCTGGAAAAATGCTAATGTTATGCCCATTCTTAGAAAAGGAAATACCAACCTATTATACAACTATCGGCCATTCGCCATACTCCCTGTACTCAGTAAACTAATAGAAAATATTGTTACTACTCAATTAACTGATTACCTAGAAATGTACAATCTCCTATGCCGAGCACAACACAGATTTCATAAGAATCACAGCACCACCACAGCGCTACTTACTCTAATGAATACAATCTGCTCCACGACTAACCAAGGCAACCTGACAGGCATTGTCTTTGTATATTTAACAAAGGTTTTTGACACTGTGACTCATCCTACATACTAAATAAACTTAGGTCCATAGGAATCTCAGACCACGCTATACCATGGTTCAACAGCTATCTCTCTAATCGGTTTCAGCAGATCAGGGTTGGCTCCACCCACTAGGACTACCTTCCCAACTCCTTGGGAGTCCTCCAGGAATCTATCCTTGGCCCCCCTGCTGTTCTCACTGCACATTGACTCCATCACCCACTGTGTTAAACATACAACTCCCACCCTTTAGGCAAATGACTTGGTGTTCTTCTGCCACTCCCCAAGTGTAAACAACATTAACTATTACCTTGCATCTGACCTATACACTGTTCAATCCTGTCTTAAAGTCAAAAAACTCCTCATGAACTACTCCAAGTGCCAAATCATGCTTTTTTTTGAACTCCCCACAAACTAAAAAACTTACCCACCTTTTTAATCATTACAACTGAGAATGGCACCACCCTTGATACTGTCTCCTTGTTCTTGTATCTTGGAATCATACTCTAGCCCACCTTTGATTCTCATCCTACATTCTTTCTGTGTTTAAGATTATAAATTCTAGCCTAGGCACTGCATACTGGGCCAGAAACAACCTTTCTTCCTCTGCTTGCATCACAATAGCTTGCTGCCTCCTTCTCCCAAAGTTATCTTAAGGGCTACCCTTGTTCACCTACTCCTCCATCACCTTGCATCACAAATGGTCAGTATGCTACAACAATATTTGTTGATTTGCCCTATCCTGTAATTGTCTCACTCATCACTGCTCCCTATACAACAAACTAGAATGATCTCCCAGCCCTGCTTGACTCCTCTCTAGGAAAGTTGGTACACAACATGACCTCCAGACAGAAACCAAACTGCTTGGCCTCCCTCTTGGTACCTTGTTCACACCACTATGCCCTCAGATCTTCTGATACTGAGCAACTAGCAACCCCTAGATCTCACACCAAGTATGGCTCCATGGCCTTCTCCACAGCTGCTCCAACGCAGTGGAATAGTTTCCCAGCAGCCCTACACTCCTGCTAAAAACACAGAGCTTTCAAAAGACAGCTACAGTACATTCTTTCTTGATGGACCATTCCATATGTGCCCGTCCCTAGCCAGTTATCCTTGTCCCTACCCTTCCCCTCTTTTCTTTTGCTACCTTATTTTTTTATACCTCACCTCCTCCTCCTCCAGTTTTACCCTTATTGTCTTCCCTTACCATAATACCTACTGGTCTACTACCATTTCTTGAACATTGTATAATCAATTTATTTTGCCAGTCATATATATAATCATTCTTTTTCTAATCAGTGTCTCATTGCTTGTATTGTACTGCCTTATATTACCATTGCATGGTTTTGTGCCTTTTTATTTGTCCTATTATCATTGTAAAGTGTTTTCTGTACATGATTTGTTGTATTTCTCCAGGGTTATACCTGAAAATAGGCATATGTTTGCCTAGTGTACCTTAACCAGTAAACAAAATCTAAATAAATAAATATCTGATATTGTATGTGAGTCAGTTTGATTAAACAGGACAAAGCAGGAACTACAACATAATAAATCCACTAACTAATGTGTCATATTTATGACAGGATCCTCTTCACTTCTCAATACATGCTGATTTTCAGAACCTGAATATACCATCAGCAATTCAATTGGGATACCCCACTTGTGGGCTTTTCATCCCAATTAGAGTCCATCCCATTTATCAGAAGCCCATTGCAGTGGGGTTTGTGAAACACGAGAGGCCCAATTCCAAGATGACTTACACATGGCGCAGGGTGATTTATGCCAAAGCCCATGGCATAAATCGCACCTTGCACCATGGGATATGCAAGTCATGATTCCAAGATGCTGCTTGCGCCATGTCACTTACGGGGTTGCACCAAAAGCAGGCCGCACCACCCACTACACCCACAACCCACAGAAGAATGGTGCAAGGGTGGATTACGTCAGCAACTGTGCCCTATTCCTGAAGGGTGGCTGCCATAACCCACCTATGCCATTCCAGAACCCAGTTTGACATAGAGAGGTTAGACCAGCTTGGAGGTGGTCTAAGGGGCATCCATCCTGGCACATCAATGGAAGATCCCCTCAGCACTATGGAAATGCCAAGTCTGTGCCGCACATGTCCCCCCACTCAGACATGCCCCCCCCAAAATTCGGGGACCACAGGGTCCATTTTCTGTTGTGCCCCCCAATCACCAGTGCCAACTGGCCAGCCCCTGCAATGCCCCCATGTGCATGCGGGTGCATTTATGGGCAGAGGGCTCGGGGAGAGTAGATTGCGTGCCACAACTTACGGCACCCAGGTCCAGTGTACCATTCTCTTGGTGCTAGCCTGCGGCTGCTGCAAGCAAAGGGCATAGGTGCTGGGGACCCTGCCTGTCTTAGAATAGGGTGCAGTTTCCCTGGTGTATCGCCAAATGGCGTAACCCACATACACCTGTGAGTTGAACCATGTGTCTTGTAATTGGGCCCCAGCAGCTTTGCCTTATTCACTCTTTTTTTAAATTACACAGCTTATTAGTTTTTTAACATACAGCTTAGAATGCCTGCCATTTTTAACACTATCTTCTATCTTTTAATGTAGTGCACAGTATTAACTTACAGGCAATCACACTAATGGCACAACTCCCACCTCACAAAGTAACAGAGTCAGCATCTCTCTGGGTGACAATTAAGTAGGGTGAGGGGGCATATTTCAGAGAGTTGTGAGGAAGGAGGGAGGAGGGAGTGTGGTGATTTGCTAGATATTCCTTTTAGTAACAGGTGGGCAGCCTGCTGGCAACTGTTTGTTATGGGTTGGAGTGAGGGGACACAGGAACCTAGGGATAGGTGAAAAACCCTATATTGGGTAAGGGAATAAAAGGAATTCAAAGGGCTAAAATTACACAGAGAGAGAAAGTAGGAAGTATAGGATGATGGGAGTGGTGCAGTGCAGTGGCTTTGGGGTGGCAATCTTCAGGGACACCTTCTGGAGGCTTTGCTGCTGCCCTATCTTCACACACCTCTCTAGGCTGAGGGAGGAGGTTGCCAGATGCAAGACTGAAGTGGCTTGGGTTCGGAGGACCTATTCCCTTACTGAGGGACCACCTAGTCTACCACCACTACCTTAAAGGTTGCCAAGTAAGAAAAGTGGCTGGACAATGGTGCGCTTGGGGAGGGGAAGGGAGGGGAAGTGCAGGCACATTCCCAGTCTGGTACCATCATGAAACTCTACAGTGGACTTGTCAGGCAAGAATGTCCCACAGATGCACCTGAAGTAGTGACCGCAGTGGCTGTGGGAGTCCTCCAAAACGGATTCCCCAAAGGGGTGGCAGAGGTCCCCAGAGGATGAGGAAGTGAATCCTGGTGGGGGACTCCATAGTGAGGGGGACATGGTTGGGGGCAGGTAGGGATGAAGAGATGGGGGTAAGGTGCCTCTCTGGTGCCACAGCTTGAAGGGATGGGGAAAGGATCCAAGAAATCACTGTGGCAGCAGGAAGGGAGGGAGAGATGGATGTCATTGTCCATCTGAGGACAAATGACCAGGCTAGGCTAGCCTAGGCTGTGCTAGGCTGTGAGACTTACTGTGGGACTGGTGTTGTGGGCCACATCGGTGGAGGGGCTTACCGAAGCCCACCTGGAGAACCAGGGCTGAAAGCCACATTGGTGGCTCACTGAAGCAGAGGCCGAACTGCATAGATGGTGGTGGAGTCAGAGAGCCCAGGAGTCAGAGGGAGGAGGATGAATCAAGTCCAAGGGATTATTTTTTGTACTGGCAGCTGGGCTATAAAGGGGAATGCCCAGCCATGCTCAGAGCTGTGAGACTTGCTGTGGGACTGGTGTTGTGGGCCACATTGGCAGCTGAGCTTACCAAAGTCCACCCAGAGAAGCAGGGCTGCAGGCCACATCAGTGGCTCACTGGAGCAGGGACCATGCTTCATCAGCAGTGGCAGAGCCAGAGAGGCCAGGAGTGAGAGGGAGGAGGAGGACCAATAAAGGCCAAGAGCACATTTTTCAAACTGGCGGCTGGGCTATAAAACGGGATGCCCAGCCAAACTTAGAGCTGTGAGACTTGCTGTGGGAGTGGTTTTGTGGGCCACATCAGTGGCGGGGCTTACCAAAGTCCACCCAGAGGAGCAGGGCTACAGGCTGCATTGGTAGCTCACTGGAGCAGAGACCGCGCTGCATCGGCAGAGTTGGAGAGGCCAGGAGTCAGAGGGAGGAGGACCAATCAAGGCCAAAGGTGAATTTTTTGAACTGGTGGCTGGGCTATAAAAGGGGAAGCCCAGCCAAGCTCAGAGCTGTGAGACTTGCTGTGGGACTGGTGTTGTGTCCCTCCCACTCACCCTGGCCCCGACCTCAACCTTTATTAAATAGCCATATAAGGCGGAACCATGAGGGGGAGGACTTGTCACAGGAAAGGGAGAACTGGGCCTGCACCCAAGTCCTGATAATAGGCTGAGTATTTCACATAGACTTGTAGGGCTTACTGACCTAAGAATCTTTCATGATGGGGATGAGACCATGGCAAGGACAGCAGGCAACAAGAGCGGGCATCTTTGATAGGGTGGTTGGGTGCACAGGGTGTGGGGCGGCCATGGTACTTGCCTGGGTCTGAAAGTTAGGAGGATGCCCAGTGTGCCAGCAGGTGTCAAAGCTTAGGGAGGAGTCTGAGGGGATTAGGAGGCAGCTGGGTGGGATGGGGACTCATGGAGGGGGTGGAGACAGTAGGGGGCAGGTTGTCACCTACATTGCTGCACCAGGATCTGATTCCACTGACATAAGGAGAGAAGCTAAGGTAGGTACTCAGGGGGTACAGGGGGGCTCTGCTATAGAGAGTCCTAAAGGAGGAAGCACCCAAAAAAGCAGGCAGACATCAGGGGTTGTCTAGAGGGGAAATGAGCTGAGGGTGGGATAGAAGGGGGTGATTTGGTGGCAGACATCAAGCTTAGCAACATGTACAACCCTCTACAACTGGTAGAAGATGGGGAGAGTGTTAAACATAGAAACATAGAAACATAGAATTTGATGGCGGATAAGTACCACTTGACCCACCTAGTCTGCCCATTTCCCTATCTAATGAATAAACTGCAGATCCTAGTTAACCAACAGCCTACTTCCTCCTGCCCCCACCAGAATTTCCTAATGTCTGTCCTATGTACTCTTGAATTCCCCCACTGTTTTTGATTCCACGACCTCCTCATGAAGGCTGTTCCATGCATCTACAACCCTCTCCATGAAAAAATACTTCCTCACATTACCTCTGAGCTGTTCCCACCTCTATCTTCAAATTGTGCTCCCTTGTTCTTGCACATCTCTTTTTCTGAAAGATGCTACCATCTTGAACTTTGTTAATTCCCTTGAGGTAATTTAAATTTTCTATCATGTTCCCCCTCTCTCTACTTTCCTCAAGGGTATACATATTAAGCTCTTTTAGTCTCTCTATGTATGTCTTCTGGTGCAGACCCTGCACCATTTTGTTTGCCCTCCTCTGGACAGCCTCCACCCTGCCTATGTCTTTATGGAGATGGGATCTCCAGAACTGCACGCAGTGCTCCTTATGGGGTCTCACCAACTGTCTGTACAGATGGATAAGAACTGTCTGTGTTGGAGAGGAGGATGCAGCTGGGGCAGGGGTGGATATGGAGGTAAAGGGAGAAATGGGCAAGAGGAAGGGCCAGGAAATCAGGAGGAGTGGGGGGGTATGGAGCGCAAGTAAGCAGGGGTCGCTGGGTGATATCAGTCAGGCTGAGGATATGAGGGTAGGAGGCAGGCAAGGCAAGGTGGATGATCAGGAGAACAAGGGGAAGGCTACAGCAATTGGGGGTGCTGACATTTTGGGCCAGGGGCATGGCAGGTACAGGACAGCCTAACGTGGACTGGCCAGAAGGGAGAAAGAACCAGGTTAGGCCAATAAATAGGGTGGAAGGACCAGTCAAGGGCTAGGACTGGGGGACAGGGATGTATATGATACTCGTTGGGAGGGAAGGCAAGTACCGGGCTAGGGGTTAAGGCCAGGGCCAAGAGCGAGAGAACTACATATGACACCCAAATTGTGGGGGGTGCAGGGAACCGGCTGGACAGTGAGGTCAGGAAAAAGGATGAGGGAAGGCATGAAGGGATTGGCAACTTGGGGGGTGAACCAGGAGGCAAGTGGGAGGTTAGAGTTCTCCAGTTGGTGATTCCATGATCAGGGGTATCCAGTGGGATGGGCAGGGGAAGGTAGAACTTGTCCGGTAAGGACCAAATGTAACTCTCACCTGATGGTGCAAAAGGCCAAGCGTCTGGTATATTCACTGGTGAAAGAATGTGGAGGTTCCCCAGACATTCTGGTGCACCTGGGCACAAATGACATAGAGGTAAATAGTGAGCTAGGATACAGGCATGGTTTTGGGAGCTAGCCAGGGTTTGCCATACCATAGGCTGCTAGATCTCCTTCTTGGAGATCCTGCCGGTGCTGAGGGCTAGTGTAGAGAACTAGCAAAAAATTAGAGTGGTTAGTCAATGGCTCAGGGAGTGGTGTAAAGCTAGAGGGTATGGACTTGTGGGGGACTGGGGGTGCAACCTGGGAGGAAAAGGGGCCATATGCTAGGGACAGACTCCATCTCAATTTGGAAGGAAGGGAAATTCTAAAGCGGATTTGTGCGGGAAAGATGGGATTTAAACTTGTGAAGGGGGGAGAGACGGAAGGAGGGGCTGATCCAGGCAGGCCAAAAAAAGAGGGACTGGGTCTCCACTCCCCCAAGGGGATGGAGGGATATGGAACAAGGGCAATGGATGGGGCCTGGGGGGGAAGTGCAGATGGCACCACAGGAGCACTCAGGTTGGATATGGGAGAGGGGGAAAGGGGTGGACGGTGGTCCTGATCAATGCTAGGAGCTTAGAAAATAAGATGCCTGATCTACAGGCAATGCTTTTAGAGGGGGTAGTGGATGTAGTAGCTCTCACTGAGACCTGGCCACTGAAGGGCATGACTGGGACCAAAATCTAGAGGGCTACACTATGCTTAGGAAGGATAGTGCGGTGGGGGGGTATCACTGATAATCAAAACAACATTGGTATAGGTGGGGTGAAGGAGGCAGATGGGGATGTGGAGGTGATATGGGTCACCCTGCAGATGCCGGGGAGCAAGGGGGTAAAAATGTGGGTGGTATACAGACCCCCCTGCTGGTGGAGGACCTGGAAGAGAATCTGGTGGCTAATATTATGGCCCACTGTAGATTGGGTAGGGGCAGGGTAGTGGTGTTGGGAGACCTAAATATGGCAGAGACTGACTGGAAGACTTTGATATCCCCAGTGGTCAAGGATCAGAGATTGCTGGATGTCTTCCAGGATGCATTCCTAATCCAGCAGGTGGGGGTGCCTACAAAGGAGGCCTGGATACTGGATGTGGTCCTGATGGACAGTGACCAGATTAGGGGCCTGGAGGTGGGGGACCCATTGGTGGGGAGTGGTCATGTAATGATCTGGTTTTTCCTGGACCTAAAGGAAGGATGAAAATCGCACAAATACTGCGGTAATTAACTTCAGGGGGTGTGGATTTCAAAGGTATGGGGAGGATCCTTAAGGATTATTTGGATGGGATAAGGCCAGACATGGATTCTGACAGCAGGTGGGAGATCATTAGGATGGGGGTACAGGAGGCTACCAAGTCCGTGCAAGGGTGAGGTGCAAATTTTGTAGGGCCAGAAAACTGTGTTGTGGACCTGGGAGGTTCAGGAGGCAGTGAGGGAAAAGAGGACTGTCTATAAGTGCTACAAGCATTCACAGAGTGAGAGGTACCAGGGAGAGTATGAACTGATGACCAGGAAGGTTACCAGGGTGGTGAGATTGGCCAAGGCAAAGATAGAGCAGAACTTGGCTAGTGCAATTAAGAGAGGGAAAAAAGAGTTATTTAGCTGCACTGGTGGAAAAAGGAAAATGAGGAAGCAGATTAGCAGTTTTAGGACAGGGGAGGGATAGGCAGAGGATGTAGGGGTGCAGGCTGAGGTACTAAACAAGTACTTTGCTTCAGTTTTTGCTTGGGAGGAGGCGTGCTGCACCACATGGGGGGAAAGGAGGTGGACCTGCGGAAGTGACGGGACCCTTAGAGACTGGGATCCCTGCCGAGTCTAGAGGGGGTGGTGGGCCAGCACCATCGGGGGGGCAGGCAGAACAGGAGGGGAATGAGGGGGCCAGGGAAGTTGAAATCCCAGTTGATAGAGTGAGGGAATCCCTCAGGTCCCTAAGAACAGAGAAAGCTCTAGGGCTGGATGAAATACATCCCAGGGTATTGAGGGAATTGGCTGATGCCCTGGCAGCCCCTCTGGTGGAGTATTTTCAAAATCTCTCTGCAGATGGGATGGGTGCCCCATGACTGGAGGGTGGTCCATATTGTTCCTATCCACGAGGGTGGATCAAGAGAGTAGCCAGGGAACTACAGGCCTCTTAGGCTGACATCAGTGGTGGGCAAAGTAATGGAGAGTATTATCAAGGAAAGGCTGGGGGGAGAGGGTACTGGAGGAAATGGATTACCTGGATGATCAACAGCATGGGTTCATCCTGGGAAGGTCATGTCAGACAAACCTTGTGGAGTTCTATGATTGGGTGATGAGTGCCCTGGACCAGGGTAGGCTGGTGAATGTCCTCTTTCTAGACTTCAGCAAGGCATTTGATTCCGTACCTCAGAGTGGCCTGCTGGCTAAGCTGGGGGAAATGGGGGTCTGGAAGCAGATGATCAGATGGACAGGAAATTGGCTATCAGAGTGTACTCAGAGGGTGGTGGTTGGGGGGTAGTCTCATCTGCTATGATGGTCATCAGTGGGTTCCCCCAGGGATCAGTCATGAGGCCACTCCTGTTTAACACCTATGTCTCTGACATAAGGAATGGTATCAGCAGTGAAATGAGTCTCTTTGTGGATGACTCAAATCTGGGAGCGGTGATGGATGGGGAGAAGGGGAGGAGGGGAAAGTAGCCCTGTAGGAGGATCTGAAGGCTCAAGAGAAGTGGTTGAGTAGGTGGAAGCTGAAATTCAATGCAGGGAAATACTGGGTTCTTCACCTGGGGGCTAGAAACCAAGGCCAAGTGTATACCCTAGGGGAGACACACTACAAGTCTCAAAGGGGGAGAGGGACCTTGGGGTGGTGGTGGATGTCAATATGAACAACTCACAGAACTGTATGAGGGCAGCAGCCAAGGTTAATAAGATGCTGGGATGCATCGTTAGGGGGATAACCTCCAAAAGGAGGGAAGTGATTCTCACTCTGTATAACAGCCTGGTTAGGTCACACCTTGAGTACTGTGTGCAGTTCTGGAGGCCGTACTTAAAAAGGGATATTGACACTCCTGAAGGGGGTTCAGAGAAAGACAATCAAGATGATTTGGGGCATAGGGAAGAGGACCTATGAAGAGAGGCTTGAGGAACTCAACATGTACTATCTAGAGGCGAGGAGGGATGGGGGAGACATGACAGAGGTCTTCAAGTACATAAAGGGAATAAATAAGGTAGACTCAGATGGGGTGTTCCAAAACAAGGAGGGGGGAACAACCAGAGGACATGGGTGGAAGCTAGAGGGGGAAGACTCAGTGGGGAGAGAGGAGAAGGCGCTACTTCACTGACAGTGTGGTGGAGCCATGGAATACACTGCCCAAGGGACTGGTGGAGGCGGATACTATGGAGAGGTTCAAGAGGGGATGGGACAGGTAAAGAGGGAGGGTGAAGCTCAGTAAGTTCAGCACTGGGGAAATCTCCTGGACAGGGGGTAGGAAAACCCAAGAGGGTAGGGGGGCAGCAAAATCAGCACCCATTATGAGTGCTGACTATTGAGCAGACACGAAAGACCATAAAGCCTGCTCTGCTGGCATTTTAGTACGTTAGTAGGGATCAGCCAGCAATAGTTCAAGAGGAGTTCTGATAATTGGGACAGTTGTCTTAGGCAATTAATATGATCTGTCACCTTCTCTGAGATGCTACCTGTCTACGACAGGAAGGAGGACAGGATTCTCTGCACCAGGAACTTCAATGCATGGTTGAAGGAATGGTGCAGAGTGGTGGGATTCAGATTTATTGGGGACTGTGGCCCTACCTGGAAGGATAAAGGTCTGTACAGGAGCAATGGCCCGTATCCATCCAAGAGGGGAACTGTGATCTTCAGTGAATGGTTTAAATGCTACACCAACAAGCATTTAAACAAGCCAAGAAGAGAGGAAGAATGAGCCAGGGTGACAGAAACTGTACCCCTCCACAGGCTTACAAGAACAGTAGTGGGAATCAAGAAGATGAGAAATCCCAAAAGGAACTAATTAACACAAGAACCCAGGGGGTAGAAGGAAAGGGACTCAGTAAGAAGAATAATGGAGCAAATCAGGTAGGACAAATGGGTAAAAAGATAGTGCATGGCAGTATAGTCTATAGAAACTGTGTGCAAATGGTCAAAGCCTGTGTAATAAAATTACAGACCTAGAGACCACCATGGCAGACGTGGACCTGGGCATACTTGCAATTACCAAGTCTTGGTGCAATAAAAACCAGGACTGGTACTGTATGTAGCCATACCAGGTTATGCTCTATTCAGAAGAGACAGGCCAGATAAAAAGGGAGAGGAGTGGCTCTTTATGTGAGGGAAAACATAAATGCTATGGAAATACAGGGGGAGCAGGGAGGAGCAGAGGTAGTGTAAGTCACCTTGGAGACACAGAAGGGAGCCACTATTCACACAGGAGTGCTCTACAGATCTCCAGTGCAAGGGGGGAGGTGGATAAGGATATGTTGGAAGCAATCCAATGAATGGCAAACAAGGTTGAAGTATTGCTGGTAGGGGACATCAGTCTACCGGATGTGGATTGGAGCCACACAGATGTAGCAACAGTTAGAAGTAGGGACATCCTGGACTCCTTGCATGGGGTGTTCTTAAGTCAACTAGTCAAGGAACCCACTCTTGGGGGGTGGAAATACTGGACCTGGTACTGACAAATGGGGACTGTGTTGCTGATGTCACAGTGGATAGCCTCCTGGGGACCAATGATCTTCTCATGGTGTGGTTCATTATAAGAATTGGGCCCAATTCAAACCACACTAAAATGAGGGTCCTGGACTTCAGGAGGTCCAGTTTCAAGAAAATGGGAGAATGCCCAAGGGACACCATATCAAGGATAGGGAAAATGGGAGGAGTCGAGAACAGTGGGCAAAAATAACAGGGGGCATTGAAAAGGCAACAAACCTCAGTGTCAGACAGGTTAACAAGGGCAAGTGAAAAAAGAGACCACTATGGTTCTCTGAAGAAGTAGCAGAGAAAGTAAGGGCAAAAAGCTAGTATTTCAAAGGAACAAGATGACAAAGAAGGATAGGGAAAGATGTCAGGAGAAATAAAGGGAGGCAGGGAAAGTAATTAGAAGCGCAAAGACACAAACAGAGGAGATTATTGCCAAGTCAGCAAAAAAAGCGGGCTAAAACTTTCTTTAGGTATATAAATGAAAAGAGGAAGACCAAAGAAAGGATAGTAAGGCTAAAGGTGGAAAGAGGGGTTTGTGTGGAACGGGACCCAAAAAAAGCAGACATATTGAAAAATATACTTTTTTCAGAGGAAGGGGTTGGTGACAGGCCACAGATAAGTGACAGAGGCATTAAAGGAAGTGAGGTGGACACTATTCCTTTTACAGAGGAGAGAGTCTTCCAGGAACTAGCACAATGAAAATCAGACAAGGCAATGGGGCCTGACAATGTACACCCTAGGATACTGAGGGAACATAAAGACATGCTGGCTGCACCTCTGACAACCCTGTTCAACCTATCAGTAGATATAGGGGAAGTTCTGGGGGACTGAAGTAGGGCAGATGTGGTCCCACTTCACAAAAGCAGTAACAGGGAGGAGGCAGGAAATTGCAGCCCTGTCAGTCTAACTTTGATGTTGAGTAAAGCAAAGTAATCACTGATGAAGTAAAGGATTGAGGAATACCTTGTGGACAGTGGATTACAGGATATGAGGCAGCATGATTCCACAGGGGTGAGATCTTGCAAGACAAACCTGAGTGAGTTCTTTGACTGAGTGACCAGGGAATTGGATCAGGGTGGAGCGTTGGATGTGGCTTACCTGGATTTTAATAAGGCCTTCTACACCATTCTACACAGAAGACTGGTGAGCAAACTAGGCAGCCTAGGAGTGGATCAAAAATTAGTAAAATGGGTAAGAAGCTGGGTAAGCAACAGGTCTTAGAGGGTGGTGGTAAATGATGTTAACTCTGAAGAAGGCAAGGTGACCAGCAGGGTGCCACAGGGATCAGTACTAGGCATGGTCCTCTTCATTGTCTTTATTAGTGATATTGTAGGAGGGCCGAAAGGAAAGTATGTCTGTTCACTGATGACACAAATATCTGCAACAGAGATGGGGGGGTGAGGAATGAGCTGAAAAAGATGGAAGACTGGTCAAGGGTTTGGCAACTGGGTTTTCATGCAAAATAGTGCAAAATCATGCACTTGGGGCACAGAAACCTGGGCGCAACATACCAAATTGGTGGGGAGGTATTGGCAACCACAAAACAGGAAAGGGACCTGGGGCTAATCATTTCTGATGACCTGAAGGTAGCAAAGCAGTATGATAAGTCAGTGGGGAAAGCTAGCAAGATGCTTGGGTGCATAGGGAAGGATATCACCAACAGAATGATGAAGGTAATGTCACCCCTGTATAGATCAATGGTGAGGCCTCACCTTGAGTACTGTGCCAGTTATGGAGGTCCCATCTCCAGAAGGACACAGATATGGTGGAGGCAGTACAGAAGAGGGAAACCAAAATGGTGCAGTGCTTGTATCAAAAGCCCTATGAGGAAAGATTCAAGAAATTAAATATGTACTGTCTAAAGGAATGAAGGGGAAGGGGGTACATGATGCAAATGTTCAAATACCTTACATGTATTAATAAGGTACATGAGGGTAGCCTCTTACATAGGAAAAGATGCTGGAAGACAAAGGTTCATGCTATGAAGCTGGAGGAAAGGAAACAGAGAGGAGATGTGAGGAAATGTGAGGAAATGCTTCTTCACAGAAAGGGTTGGGGATACCTGGAACAGCCTCCCAGTGGAGGTGGTGGGCACTAAAACAGTAAAAGAATTCAAGCATGCATGGGATAGACACAAGAGGACCTTAGAAATAAGGCACAATCGGGGGGGGGGAGACCGAGGACTGAGTAGGATCTGCGGTCGTACTGTAGGTAAGGAAAATAGGGCAGACTGGGTGGGCCTAGAGGTCCTTATCTTCTGACAACTTCTATGTTTCTCTCTTCAACCATGGTACTGCTACTTGAACAGAGTTCAATCCCAGTAGAGAGTAGAGAGAAAAGTACAAACACTTTTAACTTTATTTTTTTTTTTGCAAAAAGTCTCCCACAAAAAAGTCTTCCTCATCCTATCATCCTCCCTCGCAGCTGCTACCCAGCTCACTTAGTCGGGAGTTACCACAGCTGCCATTTATTGTCTCTTGCTCTCACTCTTTCAACAATGCTCTTACTCTCTCAACAACATTGTTGTCGAACAACACAGTGATCACAACATAGTGATCAAAGAAATATGTCAAGACTCAACACTTAAAAAGTTTAACTGTGCAGAGCATAATACATCGCTTAATTTATCGGATTGCTATGAGCTTTAAGTGTTTTTTTTACTCCCATTGTATAAAGAGTTATTTGACAGTGAAGCCTGGTGGCTAGTGTACAGAGGCAGAAGGTGTCATGGCAGAAACAGATAACTTATTACATTATTTTATTTTATCTTTATTTACGTCTCAAACCAAGAAAACATGTCTATGGACACACTGGATATATTTTTGTTGGTTTCATCAGGAAACTATTGGTATTCCACGCCTGCAAGTTTGGAAGAGCAGAAGAGCATGATAATCTCTAACATCTTATCCATCTCGTCACTCCACACTTTCTCCATCCCCATAATTCATCTGCACATGTGGTATAATCTCGAACATCTTCTCCATCATTGTCACTCCAGCTTTTTCCATCCACATAACTTATCTACACATGCGGTGTAATCTCAGACATCTCCATCCTCAACACTCCAGCTTTTTCCATCCACATAACTTATCTACACATGCGGTGTAATCTCAGACATCTCCATCCTCAACACTCCAGCTTTTTCCATCCACATAATAACTTGTCTGCACATGCAGTACTTAAAGTACAGCCTAATTATCCTTTCATTTTCCCCATCCCCATTCAACAGTATTGAAACTGTTCTGCGCATGCAGTACATTAACTCCAAGCCCAAATGACAGAACAGATTCCAAAAGTGAAAAAATAGATTTTTCAAATCTAGATATCTTAAAAAATACAACCCCCTCCGCTGAGGAAATTCCTCCCCACCAACCTACACAACCATACAAAATTTCACAATTCAAAAATGTGTAGTTTTGTTATCTAGGCAGGAGCAAAAATTCAGAAAAAAACATTGCACTCAAAGTAAAATTATGTATTTTCTTCATACTTATGTCTCTAAAACTACTGAACCAATTTACCTGAGACTTTCAGGGATTGTGGATTCTGCCATGTACAACTCTTGAATGTTTCCTGTAAATCTGTAAAACCATCTTTCTGCAAGCAGCAAACAAAAAATCTAGTTTAACATAGAAGTCACCAGCCACCCTAACTATAGGGGTGCAACTACATCCCTATAAAAAGAGACACTCCTACTCTTTTCTCAATCCTGCCCTGTCTGAAAAAGGCATAAACAAGCAACATAACCTCTGAAAGATCTCCTGGTACCCTACTGCCCCCTCCGTCCTCTCCGTTCCACCAACGAGAGATTGCTGGAGATTCCCAGGGTTAGATTAAAGACATCAGGATCTCGTGCCTTTGCTTTTTCAGTGTCAACCCTGTGGAATTCTTTACCTTGTTGGCTTAGAGAATGCCCAACTGTCGATAGACTTAAAATAGAGTTGAATACATATTTATTTAGTTTAGCTTTCTAGCTATGGATGATTTGTTTTAATGTCTGTTTTAGAATTTTATTTTTATGTATATGGTTTTATGTATAGTGCCTTGGTTTTGAAAGGTGCTATAAAAATAAAGATGGTTTGATATGATTTGAGTCTTGTATTTTACCAGTTAGCCAAGACTCCATAACTGCAGCCACATCTGGGTTCCTAGTGTGTACTAAAGCCACACATTCACCAAGTTGTGGGAGTAAACTCCAAAAATTAATGTGCAGGCAGTCCAAACAGCCTGAATCAGAACTCCTCTTTGTAAATGTATCAGTGCACACAGGGCCCATATTTGGATGTATTGTGCTCAGTAGTAACAATAGATAGATTGCATAGTTCCTCATTATGGCATATGCTTGTTTTTAACTAAACCTACTATGTCTGTATTTCATATCCTGAATCTTACCTTGAGGTGTCATTACAACATAGTTATAGCTTAACAACACTCTTAATTAAACAGCAAGCTATTTCCTTCCCCTTCTCAACATTACATTTTCAATGAAACCAAGAAAAAGGACTCTTCTGCTGAATAAAACTAAAACCTAAGGAGCTTGTGACACCATACACACAGTGGACCAAACCCTCAAGTAGTAACTTATTTATCAGTAGACCCAAATAATTGCGCACTACAAAAAAATTTAGCAAACACATAGCCCATGAAAATCTTATTATGTTACCGGCAAAAGTCCAGTCCCTGTCATGGCTGACCTCAACTGACTCAAACAGACTCAGCACTTTGCCATCATACTCAGACACTGTAATCAGCCACAGCCTCATCAAAGACACCACCACGTGTAAATTCTGCTGATAAATATCACTTTTCCAGACCCACAGAGGCCCCACCACTACAGCTGATACAGTAGGTAGAATTGGGGGAAACTGGCAGGAAGTGGGAACAAAGAAACAGCAAATCCAAATTACCACTGATTATTCTGAAACATCTTCCGAAGTCTGGTAATACCGCTGATGTCAGGTGGAGCAATGAAAGTCAATTAATTAGCAGCAAATGTTACAAGTCAAAAAGAAATTATTAGCAGCAGAGATGCAAATGTTAAAAGTACCTAAACTGATTAGTAGCAGTGCAGGAACAGTCTTTGTAGGATCAGCGCCTTAGGAACAAACAGTGATTTAGGCCAGCATGTGTTAATAGCAGCACATCACTGTTTATTTTGGACACAAACATATTCAGTCATTATGTGATAGTGGGTGATACTTACAAAGAACTGGGCTGTGTTGTTACTGGCAAAGATGCACATAGACAGAGGTACAGAATAGAGACTGCCACTCACCCTCCATACTCTGTCATCTATTGCGTCCCCCCAAAAAAACTTTACAAGCAGGGATGACTAAAGTATGTTTTACAAACACACACCAACATATCTCATAAATTTAAAAACTTTTTCTGGATTTATGAAAATTACTTTAAGGATTCCTGCTGTGGACATGACCTACCTAGACTTTAACAAGGCATTTGACACAGGCCCACACAAAAGATTAATAAACAAATTAGGCAGCCTTGGAGTGGGTTCCAGGGTGGTAGCCTGGGTACAAAAATTGGCTGGACAACAGAACACAGAGGGTAATAGTAAATGGAGTCCACTCTGAAGAAAGAGGTGTTACTAGCAGTGTTCTGCAGGGTCCAATACTGGGTCCAGTCCTTTTTAATGTCTTTATAAGTGACATTGAGGAGGGACTGGAAGGAAAAGTATGTCTCTTTGCAGACAACAAAAAGCTCTGCAACAAGGTTGATACACAAGGGGTGGAAAGGATGAGAAGGGATTTGGCAAGGTTGGAGGAATGGTTAAAAGTATGACAGCTTAGATTCAATGCAAAGAAGTGCAAAGTAATGCAATTGAGAAACAAAAAAACAGGGGAAGAGTACACAATGGGTGGAGGTATTAACAACAACAAAAATGGAAAGGGACTGCGGGATAGTCATATCAGATTATCTAAATGTAAGCAAGCAATGTGAGAAGGCGATAAAGATGGCTGGGGGAATACTGGGATTTATAGGGAGAGGCATCACCAGTAGAAAACAGGAAGTTGTTATCCCTCTGTATAGACAGTTGATGAGACCCTATCTGGAGTACTGCATGCAGTTCTGGAGACCCCATCTCTGCAAGGACATAGACAGGATGGAGGCAGTCCAGAGAAGGGCAACTACAATGGTGCAGGGTCTGCAACAGAAGCCATATGAATTGAGGCTAAATGAATCTAATATATATACCCTTGAGGAAAGGAGGGAAAAGGGGAACATGATAGAAACTTTCAAGTACCTCAGGGGAATCAACAAAGTAGAAGAGGTTAGCATCTTTCAGAAAAAGAGATGTGTAAGAACATGGGGACACAATTTGAAGACAGAGGGGAGTGGCTCAGGGGCAACATGAGGAGGTATTGTTTGACAGAGAGATGGAGGGCACATGGAACAGCCTTTCTAAGGAGGTCATGGGGTCAAAAAACAGTGGGGCAATTCAAGAATGCATGGGACAGACATAGGCAATTCTGGTGGTTGTAGGAAATAGGCAGTTGGTTAACTAGAATCTGTAGCTTATCCAATATGTAGGGGAAATGGGCAGACTAAATGGGCCAGGCAGCCCTTATCTGCTGTCAAAGTCTATGTTTTTATGTTTCTGCAGCTGGTTTCCCTTTGGCAGAGCCACTATGCCAATTTATTTCAGAGAATGATTGTGCCAGAGTGGAGAGCTGTAATGAACCAGAGGATACTTTTTCACTTTACCAAAATGGGTCTAGTACTAATGTCAGATTACAAACTTGATGATTATGAAGGTGGTATGGTAGCTAATCTGATTTACTGGTGTAACCCCCCTACAAAAGGGGGTTCCTAAAAGCATTCCCGGAGCTTGCCTAAGGCTTTCTGCCTAACTGACATTTGGCGTAATGCTGTTTGAATGTGGGCGCTGTGAGTTCTTTTAGAGCCTCTGGTACTGTCTCTTTAAGAGCTGCCTGCCTGCAAGCTTTGTTAGCTTGCAAGGGGGGGCTGTGGGTTTACTGCTCAACTCCCACTCGAGCTGCTGTTTGAATCACTCCATTTCTGCCATCGCTAAGCGAGCAGAGGGAGCATTATTGAAGGATGTAACTGTTTTCTGGAACAAATGTAGTGTGGCAGTAAAATTGCTGTTTATTTAATCTGTTTCCCTTGTAGCTAGGACTTTGTGTATTCTGTCCCTCCATTTTGGATCAGAACTGCCTCTTGGATCCAATCAGAAGGGAGGGGCACTTAAAATGGTGTATTGAGTGACCAACCAGAATCAGGACTCTCCTTGGAGCCAGCTGGCCATAGGGGATACAGCCAGTAATTCTGGGAAGTGAAGTTCTGAACCATGGCACCTTTTTGCACCAATGAGGGCAGTATTGAGTGACTGACATATGCAGCCATCCAATGGGATCGGGTGGTGCCCAAACAAGATTCCCTGCCCAAACTGCCAAGGGGCAGAGTCGTTGATGATTGTGAAGGTAGAAGGAGCTCTGGCTCCTGCGCTGTGCAAGTTTTCACGGGGGAAGCGCGTGTGCAGGCCAAAAAGTTGGGCGGCAGAATCACCGTAAGGATCGGACAAGATCCGTGGAGGAGTGCAAACAGAGGAGGCTGTACGACTAAAGCTACCTACCAGGCTCACCCTGTAGAGGACTGGAGAATCGGCTTCAATCACGCTCTGTCTGTCAGGACAAGTGAAGCTGCATTGCGTCACCCAGTTTGTGCAGTGAAAGTCATCGGGAGTCTAAAGCAGCTGCCTGGTATGGTACTCCTGTTATACATATAAATGTGTGAAGAAGTGTTTGTATCACAGGCTATGTTCTGCAATTGGTGTGAGAGGGATCTTTCTGTAGGAGTCGTGAGTACTAAGTCAGGGTAGCTCCCTGTTAGATGTTTATAGAAAGGGAAATATCTGTCTGGTCGCTCCACTGGCTGCATTAACTGAGCCTGCTGGCTATGATTAACCAATTTGGGTCTCGAATACTTGCTTCCTCTGTCAGGGCCCCAACCAGTTGCACCAAATAGGCTAGCTTCTTATTGCCTGGGCACCCAGAGACAGTGACTTATAGGTCTGGCCTGTGCACAGTTCCCTGATATAGTAGAGTGTTAAGCTAATCAACCTGATTTTCCCCCATCCTTGTTACCTCCTCTTCAATAAATCAGATTTGTTGTTTGCAAGGTACACTGTCTGAACTGTATATTTGTGCTTCCCCTCTTGTGCACGGGTTATTGTGTCACTGTATTTTATTTTACAGGGGGTCCTCAGCACCAAGCTGGTCATTCCACTTTGGGGGTAAGTGTAAGTCATAACCATTGGGTGAGAAGTGTTCATGAGCCACTAGCGGAAAGAAAGGGGGGTTGCAGTGACCCAGAGGGCTGTGACCAAGTTGTGTTTGACTGTTCCAACCCTGACCTCTGGGTGGAGGCACCCGCCATTGGATCCAGGCCCCCTCAACCTGCTAGTGGTGAAGCAGGCACGGGTAGTAGCCCTCGGGATAGCACCCCCTGGGGGTTACACTGACAATCCTGTATGTTCTGTAGTCTTACATAGTAATTTAAGACCAGAAGGAACTCTGTGTCCATTGTGCCCCCACCCCACTTTACAAGTCTGAATGACATTAGTACTGTAAGATGTCATTGGGTAGGCTCACTGGAACCATGGTCCCTTTTAACAGAGGTGACCCAGATATCAGTGCAATAATGTCACTGTAGGTGGTTCCAATGCTGAATCAAGCATACCCAATACACAGAAGGATGCAGTAAGCATACAAAAATGTACACAATACAGTATAGGGTAGGATACAGTAAGGGTACAGAAGATGCCTTTGAGCACATTGAATAAGTATGCTATAATAAGAATGTTACCGTGATTCTGTACCTACTGTACTACCCAGGTTACCTGGTGATTCTCTTAATAAGCATACATTTGTCCATGCTTTCCTTAAAGTCCTTTACTGTCTTTATATCATCTGTGTGCTTGTAGGCATTTGAATAGGTTCACCACTGTCTTGGAGAAAAAATACCTGCTAACTTTAGCCCTCTGTTGATCACCCCTGAGTTTCAGGGTATATCCACACATCCTAATGCTGAATACCAGATCAGCCATGCTGACAGTATAGCCTAGATGTTAGAGAAATGAACTATGAATGAGCTTGGTACATCAAGCAGACCAGGGCTTGATCCCTAAAACATCCACTTGAATACTGTCTGACACTGAGCAAGTCACTTAATCACCCCCATGCTCCCAGGTTGCCCCTGAAATCTGCCTAGTGGGCCTTACCTGATTACCAAAAAAAGATCTATGACTGGGCTTGTGGGTATTCTTGAGCATATGACTGCCTAAGTTCATGTCCACCCTCAGCACCCATTTGTACAAGGTGAATGTGTGAAGGGCCTCAAGCCTTTATTCATAATAGCTTTTGTCCCCCATTTTGTTGATTATTTTGGTGACCATGTTTTGCTCCCGCTTGACTGCCTATATGCCCATTTTATATCAAGAGATGAAAATGGCACACATTACTTCAGGTATGGTCTCAGTGAAGCCATGCAACATGGCAGGATAGCTTCCCCTGCTCTGCTGGTCACCCCTTTTTGATTCACCCCAGCATTCTATTGGCTTTCTTGACAGTGACCACACCCTGATGTGCCTGCTTCAAACTCAATGTCTGTTATGACACCTCAGGTTGTTTATCTTCTTGAATGCAGCAAGAGGAGCCCTATGCAGTGTGTAGGTCATAACAATGTTTTTCCTTCTAAATGTGTAGCACCTTACATTTGGTGACACTGAGTCTGAGAATCAGAATTAAGACCAATTGCCCAGCTTGTTCAGTTCCTCTGTATGTTTGTTCCCATCATTAAGGGAGTCCTTCACTGTGACAAGCTTAGTGTCATCAGCAAATGTAAGCAGCCTACTGGAGAGTCCAGGTGTCAGACCAGTAATTAAGATGTTGCAGAGCAGTGGTCCTAGCACTGCAGTCTGAGGTCCATTCTTCTGCACTTGGAGTAGTGCTCATCCTCCACCTCCATCCTCTGCTTCCTGCCCAAAAGTCAGTTACCATCCAACGTGTGTCATGTATACTGAACTGGTTATTACTTTGCACAGAAGTTAGCAAACACAATATAACAAGTCATTTGGAAGTCCAGATAGAATGTGTCCTCAACTCTTCAATTGCCCACTTCCAAGGTCATCCCCTTAAAGATGATGATCAGGTTAGTTTGGCATTTTCTGCCTGCCTCTCATAAAGCAATGCTGAGAGTGCTGAAGAACCTTGGCCTTAACCAAGTATTTCATTATTCTGTCATTGATAATGGCTTGAAGGGCATTGCCTTGCCAAGCCCTGATGACATGGTGATAGTATGATCAACCTGTAGTTGCCTGGGTTGCCCCCTTTCTTTAAAATTTCGATTACTATGGACACTTTCCAGTCCTCTGGCACCACACTTGTCTGGAGAAACTTCTGAAAATGTATTGTAAGTGGCAGAACCAAATATTTCTTTAACTCCACCATAGGGGTATAGCTTGTCTACCCGTTCAGACACACCTGGCTTGATCATTTTGAGGTAGTTAACAATAATTTCAGACATGATATCCAGTGTTTGCATTGTGGCTATTCTGATGTCATGCACCCTCCAATAATCCTCCTCCCCCATTGCCCTACAATAAGACCCTTCCCCCAGCAGGGGACCTTTGCTGAACACTGAAGTGTACCTTGATGCCTTTTGCTTCAGTGAGGACTGTCTCTCCACAGCTTGTTACCACAATGGTGCTTCTGGTCTTTGACAAAGTGGACATGGTCTATGGAACCACTCCCTCCACCTCCTTAGCCAGACTTGATACCCTCTGCAATATCTTCTGCCACTTTGCTACCAAGTCTCCCTCTTGTACTCTCATAGTTCACTCTACTACTAATCCATTCTTTCCATCCGCTCCCCTAGAATCACCAGAACCACTGTGCTTCATTTATATTCAAACACATGTTTGGGTCCCTTCCCTCTTACCTCTCCTTACTACCTTCACTATCTGCCTCCTGCTATCTCCACTCCAGGGATCCTTGCACCTTCACCATTCCTCATCCCTCTCCTCTGCTGTGTAATCAGTATTTTCTTATTGTCTTCCTTCACTCTGGAACCAGCTCCCCCGCTTCTTCAAATTCACTGCCTCCCCACCCCTCTTAAGTACCAGATAAAACTCCTTCATTACTCCCCACTCCTGTTTTCCTCCTACCTGACTGCTTCCCTTGTATTTGTCTCCTACCTCAGTGTAGGTTTGGTTGAAATGATTGATTATGTTGCTAGCTCAGATTTGTACTTACACTTGTTTTCAATCTTGTTGTCAGATTGCACTTTATTGTGACTGTGATATCAGTACTATGTATTCTGCATCCCCGTTCTCTTCCCTCACGTCACATCTTGAAATGAGCCTTGACTCAGTGTTCCTTTCTCAGTCACTAATTTTCAAATAAATAAATAACATATTCATTAAGCATCCATTTCCTCTCAATCTCTCGCATGTGCCCTCCACCCCTATTTTGCAAATTCCTATTTCCTTATTTAGCTTCCTCCTTCCTCATGTACTGGAAGAAGGCTATGGTGTTGTCTACAGCTCTTGTTGCTGTCATGACATCCAACCCTTCCTTGCTGTCTTAATTTAGTTTTTTTGTTGTTTTTTCTTCAGTGCTGCTCTTTACTCCTTTCTGGCCTGGAACAAACGTATCTCTTTCTAGCTGTTTAGACCCATAAGGTAAAAAGATTAAACATCAGAACTAGGTATACTATATTCAATCCTATTTTTATAGCAAGAAATGCATCATTGGGAAATTGATACAAAATTACCCTCCAACGAGGGAAGAAAGGCTATACATGCTAAATTTGTTTTAACAGATGGAGTAGCTGACAAATACTGTGAGACTAGAGAAGAATGTTTTTGATAATGAATGGCCCTCTGGTTGTATGTAACATCCTAGAGCTAATTGATTTTCTTCCTTGAAGAAACAGGATGGATTGCACAAGATGTCTAATGAAATGTGTAGAATTTAATACTACAGTACAGGAAAACAGTTAAAAATAACAAATGATGTCGAGAAAGCTGTTTTGTTGAGATTGTCATACACTGTAGGACATAAAGCAGCAGTACAACGAAAATGGGTTAACATTTGACCCCACCTTTATTTCTTTTTAATTGATGCCAAATGTCTTCAAGTTTATTTTGGTGGTGACATTTTCTGTTTTCATAATCATTTAAGAATGTTATGAATGCTTTAAGTAATTATTTCTCAAGAAATAAAGATGTCCGCCTCATTTTTGCATAGAAATAATACTGAGGACTGGGGGCTGATTAGAGTCCAGACAAAAATGTAAATGTGCAGTACACAGGGTAGGAAGCATCCAGAAGGCCCAAATAAACAGTTCTGTCAATATTTGTTATAACCATAGCAGAAAATTAGCTTTTTGGAATAACTTTTTTCGTTGCACTGCTGCTTTAAAATACAAATTTAGAATTGCATTTTGTGTTTGTTGATATTGTGTATGATGCAACATAACAAAAATGATTTTTAGTGGAAGAAATAATAGCTTACATGGAATGCCTTGTATAAACTGTGAAAGTAAGCTAATTAACTCTGTAGAAGTGCATCTACAGCATGTGTAATAACTATATAATATAGATGAATCCGTGACATGTCTTCTATCCACAGGCAGTTTTGATTTGCTCTATCAAATGCTGTACTCATTTGATGTGGTGGTGGTACCAAAGTTAAGAGCTCCTTTATCATAGGAGGTGCCAGTGGATACATCAATGATTAAAAATAATACCTCAGCACCATGTTATGATGAACAAACCAATTAAATCTGTCATAAATCCAATGCCCATGTGAGGCAGAGTAGAATGGAGAGTCCTTGCAATTTGAATTTGCCTAGGAGGAAGAATGCTGATCAGTAGAGAAAAGCAGCCTGTCATTTAAAAAAAACTTGATATTTAAATCATAACATTGGCCACAGATAAGGATGACATTAGTCTGCATAGTCAAATTCTGCTTTCACAACACAGAACCAAATTATTCTCTCCTTCATTTTATCTTTTGGGGAAGTCACTTTTTCCCTGTTAGATTAATGCTTATGTTTGCCTCCAGTGCCATTAAAACTCTAATGTTAATTGAAAAACCAGAATCTAGTTATGGAACCAGGAAATAAAAGGTTCAAACACCACTAAAGCCAAATACTCATTGTGTGACCTTGGACAAATCACTTAACCTCCCAGTGCTCCAGTCTGACCAGTTGCATAAAGGGGTAGATGCAGGACCGCACTGGGAATATGTTGTATCTTAGCTGGGCTATTCCTGGTAAAAAAAAAAAAAAATTGTAAAAAAGAAAATATTTTCCTTTCCATCTTTAACCTTTTCAATACCTTTAATATTAAATATTAGGGAACTGATCCAGCAGGGAGGCAAATTGCAGTAAAGTGGTTAGGAACTAGGCATCTTGGCATTGAGGGTATGGCTTAAAGCATTAACACACTCTTTGCCTGTAAACAACAGAATATTATTGGCATTGGTTACAAAGGCAGCTGCAGCACTTACCTGCTCTCTTGGCCTAATGATAAGGTGCAATGTAATGACCAAGATGATAATGTGCATAGAAAGAATGGTGGAAATGGGTGTTAGGACCACTAAAAAAGAGCTGTTTTTTTCACATATTTTATAAAAGTGGGCTTCTACAAAATTGTGTATGCATACTGCATCTGAGCCATTAGATCATTCTTACAAACAAGTATTTGTATTGTTCACAAGTCAAAACAAACTTCAGTATTTACAAAGGATTACACCTTTAAATAAACAGTAGTTAATTTATGGCACAACTATTGTTCCCCCACTATTTTTTTAAATTTTAGATCATGCTTTTTTCTCCAGTCTTGGAATATATAATTCCCCTGTTTAGAGTCTATTTTAGTACTTTTTAAATATGAAGTAATTAAAAGTGACCACAATTTACTGCTATAAGGTTTTACTCAATGATTTCATCTGTATGTAAAATTCAATTGTAATGTGATCTTTCTTGAGACTAAGATGAACTAACATACATGAGAATCTTCTCCCACATCGGCACAGGGTCATTATGTTGCAGATGAAACTGAGCAAAACAACGATACTGCACACAAAACAGTGTGCAGTAAAATGAGGTCAGGAGAAAATGCCAACCGCACTACAACAGTGCACACCATTGGAAACAATATTAAAATCTTTGCTCATGCAGGGGGCTCTGCCCTCTGCACACCCAGAAGTGGAAGGCTTCACACCCTCTAACTAAAATAACAAACTCTGAGGGGGGGGTGGACCAGGGGAAAAGGGAATACTCAGGAGTAGGGACCTTAATTTAAAGGAAAAAAAAAACACAAAACAAAAAGCATCTTGAGAGATGGGGAATCAAATCCCAATCCCCAGGTCTCCACTGTGCCTATGCTTGTGCCTTAGCCACTTCACCACGGGAGTGGCTTGACCAGGCGAAGCACCTGTGGCCTCTTCAGTCCTTCCTCCAGTTTCTATTAAGTGACAGGGGTAGAGATAGTTTTCTACCACTGTTATACCCTGTAGCTGTAATTCATTCCATGCTTTACACTACAAGGTTATTCATGCACTGTTTCATCTGTGACATATTGACCCGGTACTTCCCACATCATATGGTACATAGTAATATCATAAAAAAAAGACAATTGGTCCACTCTGACTGTCCTGTTTTACTCTATACTATCCCAGGGCCTATTGTCTAGTCAGGGTTTTTGCACTGTCCTCCCCACCTTGTCCCCCGTTGTACTGCTTTCCCTGTGTAACTAGTAAGCCTTTTATTCATTTCCCAGCCATGTTTGAAACTGTTAATTATTCTTGCTCCCACCACCACTGCCGGTAGGCTGTTCCATGGCTCAACCACTCTCTCTGTAAAATAACATTTTTCCATGTCCCTCCTGAATCCCACCTGCCAGATTCCCTGCATTCTCGATTCACAATTCCAGCTTATTATTTCCTTGCTATATATCATGTTCTTTCCTTTCTGGAACCTGATGGTCTCTATCATCCTTTTCTGGTCTCTAGTGAGTGCATGTTCAAAGCCTTACGCCAATCCTCATAGGATCTGTCTTGCTGGCTGGCTCTGAATCATTTTGGAGACATTAGCTGAACCGTCTCTAGCCTGCCCTGTCTTTTTTAAGGTATGGAATCCAGAACTGGGCAAACTATTTCAAATGTGACCTCACCTGTGATTTAAAGAGAGATTGTATAACTTCTTTCCTCCTACTGTGGGACCCCATCACAATTCATCCCAGCAATCTGGTTGCCTTGCTTCACTAATTTTTACGTTGACTAGACTGTCACTATGATCTCAGAGGCAGTGTCCAACTTACCCCTCTGATCCAATATTCCATCCTGGGTTCTTGTTCCATAAGTGCATCACTTTGCACTTCTTGGCATTGGATTTCAACTGCCAGGTTTTGGATCAGCTTCTAACCTTTGCCACAAAGCTTAGTGCCATCTGAGAAGAGACACATTTTGCCCTGTATTACACCTCCCCACGTCACTGATGAACATATTGAAAAGAACCTGACCCAGTACTGAACCCAGTGGCACCATACACATGACCTCCCTCTACTCTGACTTGACCCCAAGGACACTGTTCATATGATGTAATAAAGTTTATAATGAAATAGCATAGAGTTATCTAATAAATAGCAGCTTTAGTTGAGCATGGCTAAGTTGCTTTCTTGTTTTGGACTCACCATGACCCAAAACACTAAGATCATATGGTTGGTTTCCATCTCCTTCGGCTGAGATTCAGATGTGGCACACTGATGTAGCCTAAAGATAAAAAACACATGTCTATGTTTACTGTTTTGGCATTCACAAATTGTTTGTGAAACTGTTCAACATAATTCAATTCAACGTTATGCTGACTCAGCCTTTGTTTCTTAATGGTTATTCCATATCCAATACTTCCACCAATGCTTTACATAAGTGGGATACAGTATGTGTATATTTGTATTTCTTTGAAATGTGACTTTATTGTCTATTTTTTCAGGATAATGCTTGCTTCAGTGCACTTGCACGGATATTCTTGTCTTTTGATTTGCTTTCCATTTTTGGGTTTCACCATGACTCACAACACTGAGATCATATTATTTATTTATTTATTTGCTTTTGTTAACTGGGTAGGTATAATTGGTTTCCCCTCATCCTGAGTTGAGATACGGGTAGGGTCCACAGATGAGTAGAGCTATGTGGCACTTTTCAAATTCAGCTTCTGACAGAATTCTACTGAATGTTAACAATACTATCCAATTCTACAGAATTCCATCAGAATTAGATTTCTGAAATTCCAAAAGCACTACATTAATTAGCAAATTGGTAATTTGTGGTTTACATACACCACAGGTTAGTGTTTTGCTGTCCGCATAACTTGCAGTTTTGGTTTCTGCAAACTGCTAAAACTAATCCACAGTTTTCATAAATCACACAGAACTAATCCTTGATTCATGTTAAATGACTTTGGGAATTCAGTAGAATTCACTGAAAAATTATGAAAAAGCAATTCAGAAGTCTAATTGTCAATCAACCTGAATTTTGATGGTGGAATTTTACATTCTGCATAGCTCTACTGATTTATTCTAACAAGGATAAAACATATGTTTTCTGCTTTCAGCCTTTTCAGATTGTTTGTGAGCCCTTTTGGCACCTTTCAGTCTTGCACCAAGCCAAGCCAGTCTTTGTTCCTACACAGTGATTTGCAGGTACTTCCCATGATACTCTGCATTAGTTGGGTATGTGTAATTTTGTATTTCTGATAAATGAATGTGACCATTTCCACATTTTCTTAAGTAGAGCAAATGTTAATATTATCATTTAAGATATCATCATATCTTGACTATTGCAAAAATATATAAAATACCTTTGAATATGTGAACTCCTTCATTTCTATATCCACTCACAATGGAGGATCATTCAAAACTAACCTGAGCAATGGTTACCCCATAGCCACAAAGTGGTATTACTCAAAATTAAGAAGGCCAACACAGCTTTCCATAAGGTGCTGCAGTGGTTCTCAATGTAAGGTTTTGTCTAGTCATGCTGTAAAACTATTGCCATGTTGGCTTGTGTGATGAATAGCAATAATGATAGGAAACTCATAGCAATTAAGCAATTAGCAGTAATGGCTCATTCCATTCTAGCCAATTTGTGTCCAAAAGTGCTGCTTGACATGACTAGACAAAGAGGAACCTGACAGTGAGCACCACTGTATCAACATTGATAGCTTGATTGTTATTCTTTTCTTTTTTCAAAGAAATTGAGTGACAGTTTCATTTAGACAATAAAAGAACTTCCATGTCATATTGAGGGGTAGACATTGTAAATAAAAGAAGCCAGGGAGGAATAATCCTCTTAATTACTTGAATTCTGTCAATTAAGGTGAGAGCTACATCTATCCACAGCTTCAATTCCTTTTAGATATAGTCTCTATTTTATAATCTTGATTTGCTCATCCCCCTAGGCCCATCACCTGTCTTATTCCCTCAATGTTCTCCCACCTCCTTCTTCCACTAGTTACCCTCCATGGTGATGCCACAGGGATGACATTGACCCCCTGGCAGAGACCAAATTCAAATTGATGGTGAAGCAAAAGTCAATTGTGTGGGATCTGTGGGGGACTGAGCATCATTCTGCTGCAGCCAGAGCTTTCATGTCTTCTTCCCTATCTACTGAGATGCTAGCAGTGAGGGTGTGCTAGCTGCTGCAGAGAAGTGAGTAGCATGTAACACCAACCGGTGTCCTATTCTCCCCACAGCACCACTTGGGAGCTCCACACTTGGTCACCCATGTGGTGCTTGTACGGCGGCATCTGACATCTGCTCTCACCAGAGGAGAAGAGCATTTACTGGTATGTTTGATCTTCATCCATGCAAGTATTTCCAGTTGTAAGCACCCCCTCTGGGGGATGCTTATTAAAGTGACCCTCTCCTCCCATCTGCCATTTTTGGCATTGTGGGTTAACCTGCCCTCCGGTTGGGTGAGGCCAGTCCTTTCTTGAAGGTATTTAATGGGCTGGGTTTTTCAGGTTAGGGGAGGCTGGTGGGAGACAGAGAGAAAGAGAGAGAGAGAGAGATCATCAAGTGGACTGAGGCTTCGGCCCCGGCCTGGGATTTGGGCCTTGGTGATTCAGCAATGTAGTCCACTCAGTGGTGCTTTGGATGGCCTAGGGACCTGTGGTGTGATGGGGACAGGGCCCACATTGGGAGCAATGACCTGGGATAGAGGAGGTGGCCCACCTGCATGCACCATGGTACTGGAGTGGGATAGGCCTACATCCTGGTCTAAGGCTTGGAGATATGAGTAAGGATAGGAGGGAGAGGGGGGACATGATAATAATTTTCAAGTACATCAAGGGAATCAACCCAGTCCAAGAGGGTAGTATATTTCAGAAAAGAGATGTGCAAGAACAAGGGGGCACAATTTGAAGATAGGGGGGAACGGCTCAAAGATAATGTGAGGAAGTATTTTTTCATGGAGAGGGTTGTGGATACATGGAACAGCCTTCCTGAAGAGGTAGTGGACTCAAAAACAGTGGGGGGAATTCAGGAATGCATGAGACAGACATAAGGCAATTCTAGTGGGGGGTAGGAGGAAGTAGGCTGTTGGTTAACTAGGATCTGCAGCCTATGCATTAGGTAGGGAAATGGGCAGACTGGGTGGGCCAAGCGGTCCTTATCTGCCGTCAAATTCTATGTTTCTATGTAAATGTGGGGGTGGTGCAGTGGTGGCAGCCTGCATCATGGGGTACAGCAGTGGTGACAGCCTGTGTAGACATAAAAAGGAGACTAGTGGGTCCCTAAGATAGCCCAAGGTATAATTTATGAGAGGATGCCAGAGGCCTGGGTTTCCAAAGGCCCTCTGTTGCAGGAAGATCTGGAATGAATAGAAAGAGCTACATCCTTGATATGTCACCTTGAATGTGTGAGAAAATGAGTGGTAGGCCTTTGTTTGAGCTGTTGAGGGTTGTATAGGCCAAGATGAACTGAGAGACCAGCCCGGCCGTGCTGCTGTTAGAATATGTTCTGAGCCCCCTGGCTTAGCAGGTCCAGCATCAAGGCCTTCTCAGCCATAGGTGTGGTGCCATGGCTCTGTGCCAAAGAGGAATTGTGTTCTTCTGTCAAGCTGTTCCCACAGCTCCCAGGTGCTGCTTTGTTATTTAGCTGAAAATAAATGAATTTGTGTTTACTCCAGCGTGGCCACCTGCTGCTCTTAATATTAATTTTGACATCTGCCTGCTGACTCTAGCTTGCCTTTACAGTGAACTTACTAGTATCTTCACCCTGTTTCTGGCCACACCTGGTGACCGCCTGTGAACCCTTAGAGCTACAATAGGTATGTGCCATCTTTTATCCTGTGTTTGGGATGTGTTTCTGATAAGAGTCTGGCTCCCCCTCCCCTATTCTTTTCCATTAGGGCCCTATACAAAGGAGAGTGGGTGGCTACAACATGGGGGCTCATCCAGGATACAAATTTTTGGGGTGCTGGACTGTACCTTAGATTTCTGTGGGCAGCAGCAGTGCCTTTCTGGACTGAGGCCTGTCTATTTATATGCACCATCCCTGTACTGCACCACGTTGGCTAGAGTTTTGCGCCTTTTCCTTCCTTGGTGCCAGCAAGAGGAGAGTGTTGCATAGGCAGTTCTATGCTAATCTAATTGTGTGGACACTGACTGGCTGAGATAGAGACCAGGATTGTGGGAGATCATGCAGGCAAAGCACCATTTCTGAGGAGTGTTTGGAGATACCAGAAGTTGTGAGATCTGGACATGATGGCAAAAATTCTTCCAGACAATGATCCATCTTTGGTGCCAGCATCACTTTTATCCTTGCCCTGGAGTTATGCTGGAAGAAGATCTCCCATGGATAGATGTGTGCAGTGCAGTTATCAAGGAATTGGAGTGGTTCAGTTGCCTTTGTGCTTCTCATGTGCCCAAGGGGTGCCTCCTATGGCTAATGTGTACTCTGTGTCTCCATCCATGCCACTGTGGCTGTTTTCACTATCTCTGTCTCCTGGGACTTTTTCCATTTTGTCAACTGGTAGCCTGAATAAGTTGGACAAAGTTCGATCAGCTACTGCATCCTTGGAGCTGTCTGCTCCTGAATCCCTACCTGAGGAGAAGGAGGTGAGCACTCAGGTGGAGAACGGACACTGCCGTCTGCCCAGCTCTTTTCTGCTGAGTGCACCTGAACCTCCACATGGCAGAGGGAGAGGGTGTGGGAGGCCTGTAAAATCTGTGGACTCCCCAGGGCCCAGGGAGTCGAGGCCTGCTTTCCCTCCTACTAGGGCCTTCAGCACTAAAAGCCATGAGGATCCAACTTCAGGAAATAAGTCACCTGATGTTCAGGTGGAAAAGCTTTTTTTTTAAATTTTGTTTCTTCACCTACACCCCCAGGCATCCTTCAGGAGTGCCCACTCAGAGTCCGCCCTACTGCCAGCCTGAATCCTCGCTTCTCCCCTTGATCCCTTCCCCCGAACGGCCCCAGGCAGGCTCGACCACGGTACCATCTCCGGGGCTGATTCCTCCCTCCCCCGGTGGCTGCTCCTTAAGTGTGAAGTTCCTACCTGTTGTCGCGGTCAGGATATGAGGAGAACTCTGGGTGCATTGGGGCGATTTGAATGTGGGTGAACCCCCCTGGGGCAACCATCATCTCACCGACAGTGTAGGAGGCTTTTTCCCTGAAGTTTTTCTCCCTTGAGTGTGACGTGCAATGGCGCCGGCACCCTGGCTGTCCCCCATAGATGCCTGCCATGCTCAACCCATGTCCAGACCATGCTACTGGATGAAATGCTCCCAGCTTCCTCTAGGGGCTGCTGTGGAGCACGGTATTCCCCTGGATCCCACCCCAGGAGAAGAGAGTAGTCTTCCAGACACTCGATCTTCTCCCTCCCCACCGACCCCCAATGGCCCTGGCTCGTTCTCGAACCTGGGTCGCTGGCCTGGCACAAAGTGTGGTACCAGCACCACAACCCTCAGCCACACCTGGCCGGCTTCAGGTGGAAAAGTTTAACCCTTGTGGTGCCATTTGTGGAGACTCCCCTGTGTTTCTTCCCAGAAAGTTGCCCACACCGATGGCATTCCAAGATCAAGATGTGGAAAAGGCTATCCCTCAGGCATATCAGTGCCCACAGCTTTCATTGCCTGACAACACCCTGAGGCTGCCTCAACTGTGTATTCTTCAGGAGAAGATGGATGGACTGTTGCATGTTGACCCCCTGAATCTGTGTTACTGCTCCGAGGTGTGGCTGGAAGAAGGAATGGCCCCTCAGACCAGTGTTGGTAGCATCCTGGAGTGGTCCCAGGCAGTGCAGTGGGTGCATAGGAGAATTCAAGCAGAGTACCCTAAAGAGGAGTACCCCTACGTGCCAGAGAGGATCTGGGATGTAATAGAGGAAATACGTTCTGACTGGGTGTTTTGAGGTGCAGTGGACAAGCTTCAGCTGAGGAACCAGCAATCTGCACCCCGGCAGCTGCTACCATCTCTAGGACAAGATCACTCTGTAACTCCACGGTCTGGACTAGATGTACTTTACTCAAGCATTTTGCCATTATCCAGAATGTCATGGGGAAGCGCAACAAATATTGCATCATCTACATGGATTCTTTTAGTGCTGACACCACCAAGCCAGATCCACAATATTATTACCCCACCCCATAAAAGTGTAATATCTGCATGGACTTATTCATTGTATGCTCAGGACTGTGCTTCTATATCCCTTTGGACTTTTTGGGACTTCTTCAGAATGAGTGAGATCTTTTGATTATTCCCTATGTGTACTATTAAAATGTTGAAGGTCATGTTAAAGTTGCTGTTTGAGTTAGTTAGAGGGCCAAACTACAGTTCTGATGCTGGTCTATGTCCTAAAAGAAAGTTGCATGCTCTGGACTTTTAAAAGACTATGTGTTTTGGACTTTGCCATCTTTCGGATTATAAAATTAATGTGCCCTTCTTGATTACTGTGGGTGGGAAGGGAGTGTGTGTATGGTGTGTGGCATCTGATATGGTTTTTTGTGTTGGATGTGATTGGAGGGTAGTAATTTGCAGTCAAGTATGTCTGGTGGGTGCATGTGTGTGTGATTGGATGTGTGAGTTGATAATGAAAGATATGGGGAATTTTAAAAAATTAAACTGTATTAAATGTCCTGTAGCATGTTTTCTTAAGTGCTTAATTGCTGTTTCATAGTTTCATAGTGAAGTACAAATCAGTAGCCATTGGCCATGTGACTCACCAGTCCCCAGTTATGGCAGAGAAACTTATCCATTTATCTCTTAAACGCTTCCATTGTATCACTAATTACTACATCTTTAGGCAGATTGTTCCAAACCCTCACCACCCTTTGAGTAAACCAGCTACCCGTGGCTTCTGTTTTATACAAGGCCCCTTTTAGTTGTCAATCATGGCTTCTGTTATCTCTTACAGATGTTGTTAAGTCCAAAGAGATTCATTCTAGAACTTCCCTGTTTTTCATTGCCATGTAAACCATGCTAAGATCTCCTTTGGTTCACCTGTACTCCAATGAGTACAGGTTTTAATTTACCAGCCTTTCTCTATAATGTCTTGTGGGCAATTTTTTTTTTAATTTTTGAGACTTTTCTTTGAGGTCTCTCCAGCATTTTAATATTTTTAATATTCCTGGGTGCCCAGGATTGTACACAGTATTCCAGGTGGGGGCATACCAGTGACTTGTATAGGGGACATAACACCTCCATAATATTGTTGTATACATTTGTGGGGGGTAACTGTTCTAGTTGGAGTTTCATGTAACTGATCCTGGATCCTAACTTTGGCAGAAGCATGACCTTTTGGAGTTTCTGTGGTTTTGTGTCCCTTGTTTTGTAGTGCCCTTCATCTGGTGTTTCCCCTCAGGAGGGGGACATGAGAGTGCACATATCTTGCCCTTCTTTCCACGTGGGGTGGTAGCCAAGTGCCCCATTCATCAGGAGGTGAATGGTTTAAAGGGGTGCAGAGTGTAAACACCCCCTCTGGAGGATGCTTACTAAAGTGACCCGCTCCTCCCATCTGCCTATTTTTGGCACTGTAGGCTGGCCTGCCCACTGGTTGGGCAGGGTCAGTCCTCCCTTTGGGGTATTAATGGGCTGGGTTTCTCAGGCTGGGGGAGGCCAGTGGGAGGGAGAGAGAGAGAGTGAGAGAGAGAATGAATGAATCAAGTGGGTCAGGGCTTTGGCCCCAGTCTGAGATTCAGGTCTGAGATTCAGGCTGTGGTGACTCAGAGATGTAGTCTGCTTGATGGTGCTTGTGGTGGCCTAGGGACCTGCATCATGAGTCAGACTGGGTCCACATTGGGAGCTGCGGACTGGGGTAGAGGAGGTGGCCCACCAGCATGCACTGTGGCACTGGGGTGCGATTGGGTCTAGGCTCTGGCCTGAGGCTTGGAGATCTGTAGAACAGTGGGGGCAGTACAGTGGTGGCAGCCTGCATCACAGGGTATGGCAGTGGTGGCAGCTCACCAGCCCTGTAGCTGTGTGGCACTCTGTTCCTTGAAGACAGTCTGTGGGGAGAGATAAAAAGGGGCCTCATGCTTCCCTTGGAATACCCGTGGTATACGTTATGCAGGGATGACTGGGGCCTGGGTTTCTGAAGGCCCTATGTTACAGGAAGATCTGGAATTATTAGAAAGAGCAGCAGCCTTGGTGTGTCACCACAAATGTGTGAGGAGGTGAGTGGTAGGCCTTTGCTTGAGCTGCTGAGGGTTATATAGGCTGAGATGAAATGTTAAAATATGTTCTGAGCCCCCTTTGCTCAGTGGGATCCAGCATCAAGGCCTTCACAGCCACAAATGTGGTGCTGTGGCTTTGTGCCACAGAAGAATTGTGTTCTCCTGTCAAACCATGCCCCCGCCCTTTAATCCTGTATTTGGGATGTGTTTCTGCTAAGAGTCTGGTACCCTACCACTATTTTTTCCATCAAGCCCCTAGACATCAGGAAGGGGGTGGTTACACAATAATCCTGGCTCATTCTGAGACCCATGTCACCAATATCACAAGCAGTAGCCCTACAAATGCACTCCTTGGCCTGTTTTGTTTGGTTATATTATAAAAAGTCAACTATTTTAAACAGCAATTGCTTATTACTATCTCTTGCCAGTTGGGTCCCCAGGTAGTTCAGGCATTCTTAAACAATTTGGTAGAAAATCTGTTTATGAAGCATTTGTTGATTAAAAAACTATTTAAAAGACAAAGAACCTCTGTGTGCAAACACTGAGGCAAGGGTTACCCCAAAGGGCATTTGGCTGGGATGCCCAGTTTCAAGAAAATACAAAATCACACATGCCCTCACAATGCAAAGCAACATGGGCTGCATATGCAAATCACCACAGAATGTTATGCTGGTCCAACGTTAAACAAAATTGCATGGTGCCGAAAGGCCTCTCACACAGTTTGCAAAGGGTACTAACAGAAGACATAGACATGTGTTTCGTCCTACCAGGACTCATCAGTATGCCTCATCTGCTTGACACCCCAGTGGACTGGACCAGCTACCCTAAGACAGTGTGTCTTGGATATGTTGTGGTGAACCCATTAAAATAAAAAACTAGTTAAAAGACAAAGAACCTCTGTGTGCAAACACTGAGGCAAGGGTTACCTCAAAGGGCATTTGGCTGGGAAGCCAAGTTTCAAGAAAATACAAAATCACACATGCCCTCACAATGCACAGCATCATTGGCTGCATATGCAAATCACCACAGAATGTTATGCTGGTCCAGCTTTAAGCAAAATTGCATGGTGCCGAAAGGCCTCTCACACAGTTTGCAAAGGGTGCTAACAGAAGACATAGACACGTGTTTCGTCCTACGTCCTATTTGTTGATTAGCCTCCTATATAAATAATGTTTTAGATTTAGCCAATTAAAGAGCTGCTGCATTGGTGAATCACAATAAAATTCAGCTTGAAATCTATTTCTTGGTGTGTTTATTTTATCGTTGAAAACTGCCCTGATCCCGTTTGTTTACCATGGTCCTGCACTAACTGAGCTTGGGATGTCAGTGCACTGTGACGTCAAGTAGGAAACAGGTTGCCAGTGGTGTGGTCTGGATGCATGCAGTAAGGAATAATATCTGATGGCACATGCAGGAAGTCCAAGGAATTTTCAGCTAGATGAATCAACAGAAAATGCGGACTCCTCAGACAATGCCACCATGTTTGACATTGAGGTGGAAAACGATGATGAGTTTGAGGGTAGCAGTTTTGGAAATGTGTAGCCAAATTTACAAACAGTGCAGCCTACATGTATGAGAGAGAGTGTGCCACCTCTAACTGCAAGCTCTGACACTGAACATTCAACCTCTGATGACAATGTGTGAAATGAAGGATGTATTGGCCAACACTGCATGGTAAATGGAAAAAAAATAAGTTTTTCTATTTGTGCAACAAATGCTTTTATATTGGAAGTTAATATTTATGCCTTTTGGATTTTGTTTCTTCTAATGGTAATTTATGTCTGCATGCCACATGGCAGGGTTGCATATATGTCACTTATTCCATGGACATACATAGTTCAATGGAAATCCAGTGTCACAACCCACCCCCTCCCATGTCAGTGCTTCTCCTCAGTGGTGTCAGGTAGCATAGTGTCATACCTCATGTCATCTTATAATCTCATATGGTGGTGCAGTAACAGGTGTCATTAAGGGGTACACATGGGTTGTGTTTTTTTATCTCAGACTGATTTTCAATCCACGCTGATGCTCCTTGTACCCATGACAGTCAATACATTTACCCATGCAATTGTTTGTGAGTAATGTGTCTGTTGAGCAGCTTTGCAATCTGTATAGGATTTCATTGTAATTGTGATAGTTGATACTCCCCCACAGGACACAATTTACAGAATGTGTGAACTATACTTTGGTGTCTTCTCTCTCAGTAGCAGACTCCACTATACTGATTATGAATCTCTTTTTATTTTCCCCTCATCCTCTCAGTCCCACCACCCACAACTGCAGCCTCTAGCTGGTCATCATCCTGTTCTGTCTGCCAATGTCATCCATTGCTGCCTGCTCCTATTTTTTGACTTACGACTCTAGTTGTGTGTCTTGGATGGTTTTTCTAACCACTGCCATAATAATAGTAGCTTATATTTGGTAACTCATGTTATAAGTAGTAATATCAGTAAAAAGTAAAAAAACAAAACTAAGCAAAAACTTACAAATTCTACCTGCACTTAAAGATGCAAGTACTACATAAGACTAACAAATCCTGCTATCACACACCTGTCAGAACCTACAGAGGGTGACAGCTCCATGTTCAGGATTACAGTATGTACTTATACAGGCACTGGTATTAATTAATTAATGCAGAATAATGACAAAAGAACATTAGCTGAAACGCAATTAGCTTCTGTTAATTCACATAACCTAGATGCTGTCAGTGAGCTGTCAGAGGTGGAGGGTGACAACTCTTGTGGCACAGGACAACTTGATGAAATAAAGCAGAAATGGGGAAAAATATGATTAAATGACCCAATAAATTTGTAAACAGCAGACAAGAGGAAACAAAGTATAGAGGTTATTTAGATCAGATGACAAATATTCCTAAAATAAGCAACATTCATACAGTGCACCTCATCCAACAACATGCCTATAATGAACAGTGATTGCTGCCAGAGCTTCCGCTTGCAAGTGTCTTTCTCTTTATGACGTCAAAACACAATGTGAGCGTGAGAACTGCAGGCAGCAGCCAAATGAATGCAAGGTAAACATGAAACCATTTTAAACATTTAAAAACATTTAATTTGATTGCAATTTTTGGAAAAAAGAAATAGAGTACACAGAAGCTCACCACAGAACGAAGAAAGCTGTGACAGTAGGTTGCTGTCAGCTGCTCTTTAATGCTGAAACCGGATACCTTTCTAAAATCACGTACAGTAGACAATATAACTGATATGGTTTTTCCTGTATTCTTCATATGTAAAAATATATCATCTGCAAACAGTGTTAATTTTAATGTTCAGTTCCAGCATCAAACCCCTCTATACTATAATTTTGTTACATTGCAATAGCTAAAGGTTCTACTACAAGTGAGTAAAGGAAAGGCAAAAGAGGACAGCTTTGACAGGTCCCTCAGAAAGCTGAAATAAGTCATTTGTATGTGACATATGGACATTTATATTGACCTTTGCAGTCAGTGATTTGTATGTGTTATCCAATTAGCAAGTGTTGGTCTGAATTAATCATTTTCTAATACTTTCAAAAGGAGGTTCCACTCAACCCTATCAAATGACTTGTCCATATGTAATGAGGCTATCAGGAAATTATTTCTTTTTTGTATTACAAATCAAGATTTATGTATTCCTTAAATTATTAAAACCTCTTCTACCATTGACAAATCTAGTTTTATCAGGATGTAGCACACTGGGAAGAATGTGTCCTTCCAGCTAATATTTCCATGAAGATGTTATAATCACTATTCAAGAGTGATATGTGTACCTCAATATGGGAGGAACTAAGTTTGAGCCAATGCCAAATTTGCATTCTGTAAACATGCCACAATCCAGCATTTTGGACACTGGCAAAGCAGATCCAAATTAACTCTATTTCCCTTCTGCACTTCTATGTCATGACACAACACTTTTTAAAGGAGGCACTCACTGAACATATTCACAATGTTGGCACACCACATGATCTACAGCAGCCAAACGGTAATGTTGTAGATCAAGAACTCCTTGTGCTGTGCACATCTCAATGTAATTTCCAGTGTTCTCTCATAGAGTGAGGACTTGGCTAATGAAGGAGCTCCTTCAATGTGAGAAGGATAGGCTTTAAATCAGAAAATTGAATACTTCATCAGAGAATAATGCATCACCTTTCCAGATGGATAATTCCAATTACACTCATCAATAGTTGGAATTTGCCAACAAAACTCATCTGTAGGTTTAAACAAGTAGGATTTTAAATCATGCTGCAGAAGAAAGGAGAGGGTTCAAAGTATGAGCCTGCATTGTTTGCTAAAGGCCCTGAAGCAGAAGCAGTGCAAAATACATTTAGTAGACCAGGAAAGGTGCAAGGGTGATTTTTAAAACATGTATTTGATAAATAGGTGATATGACATAGGCTCACTTAAACTATAATTTTTATTTCATGAAAGTTTTCAGTTTGTTGACATGTCGGGGTGGTAAAGCCACATGTGAGATATCAATAGACCCATATGCTCAAATAAAGATAAAAATAATATAATGTATGGTAGAAGGTTGTTACAGGTAGAAATCTACCTTTATATAACAATATTTTACCATTGATGTGATGTCACAATGTTGTTAACCCATTGATGGTATGTCACATCGATGGGTTAACAACCGGGAACAGTCTGAGCATGCGCGCAGTTGGATCTGATTGCCTTGAAACAGCCGCGGCGGTAAGGGAAGAGCAGTGAAAAACAGTAGTAAGGAACTGCTTTCTTTTCTAAAAAAAAAAAGGTACCATACACTATAAAAGCTAATGTATGGTACATAGATGGTTATCGCTCTCAAGGTTTACATGGTCTCCCTGGCAACCTCTCGATGGTTAACAAACTGGTTAACCATCGATGACCTTACATTATCCTCTTTATCTAAGTCAGCCCATGTCACATTTGATTTATACAACATGCGTTTCAGTGATTTTGTGATAGAAATGGTAAAAAGTTATCATTTTTTTAAATAAATGTAAACTAAATAGAATAGTGTATATTCAATAAAACAATGAACCACATCTCGCACTTTATTTATTGAAGCATTTACCAGGCCTACCAAGTCATAAAAGTGCATTTTCAGCGGTACCTTGAGACAAAAAAAAATGAAGGTGGTCTCTTTGCATGTTCAGCATTAACAAACTGAGCTTGATAAATTTCAGAGCATGCTTAGTGACCAAAATCTTTTATTTTGCTCAGGTTGCCTAAACAATATTAATTTGTGAAATTTATTTTTACACGTGTATAAATATATTCTTCCTGATTGTTGGGGGTATAGAATGCATTTAAATACATATTTTTACTTTTGCAGCAGGAGCAGGGCAGAGCAAATTTAGCTGACTAGGAAAGGTGCAGGTGGAGTTTAAATAATTTAATTTAATTGAAAGTACATATTTTTACTGATTGCTTGTGGTGGAGCAGGGCACAAAAATCCATGTTTTTACATTTTGCCCGTGTGTGAGCTTGCCAGCAGTCACTGAGTGAGATGTTACATAGACCGCTGTGTGTGACACAATGTCTCTCAATCAAATGGTGTTTGCTTTGTCAGTGGAGGTATGTGGCCTGGTGGAGTTGCTCTTTACTGTCACTTTGTGAGTCATTTTGCTCTGCTGCTTGTGCAAGTACCATGTACATTACTGCCCAGTCTTCAGCACTCTAGACTAGGTCCTGCTCTGGCTGCTTATCTGTAACTGCAGCTTGTTTCACATCATGCTTACCTTGTTGTTTCCATTAATGGTAACTAAGCTTGTGTGCTATGCTATTGTCTGTGAACCACCTTGTTTGTACCTGCATGTAACATACCACTTTCAACATGGAACCTTTGTAAAAGAACCTCTGGTTCAAAAGTCATTGTAATTCTGGTACTTAGTAAATAAATTCATACATCATGTCAGATTATATCACATTACATCACCTTCTCATGTACTAGCAGGTTATATAAGATTAAATTATCTTCTCATGTAACTGGTGCCCTTCTTGCGCTGTCTCATGCTGTCTGAAAGCATCATATTTCACTGTGGCCCCCCCCAAAAAACTGAAGCCCTATTACTCCTGATGAACCGCCCCAGCTCTCATCACCACAACCAGTCCATGACTGTACCTAAAAAATCAAATGAAGTATCTGTAGTGTCACAGTATTTTACAGATAACACAAGGAATCTACTGATAGCTTGCTGCAATGGTAATGGTAAAAAGATTGCTTGGTGTCAGTGAAGTCTACTCAGATTTTGGAAACAAGTGTTCGGGCTAATTATTTATAAGACACCTAAACCATGTATTGTGCTCTATTATATTTCCAGAAACAAATGCCATGGTGTTTTAGAAAACTGTCTAGTCCTTACTTCAGAAACTAAAATGTTATGTTTTCATCACATTTTAAAAATGTTATTTATTTATTTGTATTTTGGAAAACAACCTTTGAGTATGAATTCATTTAAAAAGGTTCCATGTCATAAACACAGAAACCTAACAGTACAGACAAGATTACTTACAATGAAGTTGAATTACAGGCAAGTGGTTTATACTGGTTGTCAGAGTCATTTCAATACTTGTACTCATAATCATTGCTATTACAACATGTACTGTAGCTGCTGCTAGGAGTAAACAAATAGCAGACCTGGGGGAGTCTTGTCATAGAAAGAAACATCAATATAAAGGACCTGACAGTGCTAGGAGAAAAGGGAAGGACAAGAGGGGGAGGATTAGAGATGAGAGGTAGGGAGGGAATGGGTAGTGGGTGATCAGAGGGAAGGAGAAGGACACAAAGAGGAAGCAGTCTTGAGGGAGGTTAGAGAGGGAAAGGAGGGAGACCCTGGATGGTCTAGGCAAGGGTGGGATGTGTGAGGAGGGGAGCAGGGGGGAGGGGGAAGAAGAGTAGAGACATGGAGGATATCAGGATTTCAGAGGGATAGTTGTTCAAAACTGAGGTACTTGTATCAGTGTAGGCAGTCACAGGTGTTCATGCTCAAACGATATTGCTTTAGTTCTGTTTTAAAAGCCCAAAAGTTGGCTGTGTTCAGTACCTCTGCAGGGATCTCATTGATCCAAAGTGGTGCTGGGTAGGAGAAGGTGCGCTGACCGAGTGCAGTCCTGTGGAATGGGACACAGAGCTGTTTCGTCTCCACTCTCCAGTACTGTACTTGGAGTTTGCTATCCTAACCAGTTCAGAGATGCAAGAAGGGGTTTGGTTGAGCATGGCCTTCCTCCCTAGAAGGCAGGTTTGGTATTTGATCCTGTTTCTAAGTGACAGCAAGTTAGACTGAGTATAGAATGCACAAGTGTGAGTGAGGCTGTCTGCATTTAGCAACAGTTTGCAAGCCTTGTTAGGGGTGTAACAACTCTTTTGAGAGCCATATCAGTGGCTGTTCCATAAACCACTAGACCATAGTCTAAAATGGATAGAATAGAGCTGGAGACAGAGAGCTGGAGGGCATAGGGAGGTAGGCTTTTTCTGTGCCTATACAGGATGCCTAGTTTGGTGTTCATAGACTTCACCACCATGTCAATGTGATGCACATACAAGAGTGTTGTTCACCATGACACCCACATACTGGAATGAGTGGACCTGTTCTAAAGGGACTGAACTGTGGTTTGTGACTGTCAGGATGGAGTTCCTCTTCTTTAGCTGGGGGCTTATGAGAAGCATTGATTTCTTTCTCTATAGTTAAGTAGTAATCTTTGAGAGCTAATCCAGATTTCCAGTTGTTGGAAGGTAGTCTGCAGCTTGGCATGAAGGTCATCGATGTGAGAGTGACTGCTAAGTATGATTGCATCATCAGCATATAAGATCATTTTGCTTGCACAGGCCGCTGGAAGATTGTTCAGAAAAAGGCTGAACAGCAAGAGTCCCAGAATGGAGCCTTGTAGAACACCCGGTGAGACTTCTTTTGAATCAGGCACTGTTTGGCCTATTCTGACTCGTTGGGATCTTGGGGAGAGATAGTCCTGGAACCATAGTATGGCATTAGGGGCAACTCCAAGAACGCATAGTTGTTTCAAGAGCAGTGGGTGACAGACAGTATCGAAGGCCTTTGTTAGGTCAATAAAGATTGAACCATTTTACCCCATCCAAGGCCTTATGGGCATAATTGGTGAATTCCACCAGAGCTGTGGCCATTCTGTGTTTTTTTCTAAAAACTGGTATTTCTGGAAAATGTAAACAAATAGCTCCAAAGAGCCAAAGTTTGGACCTTAATGAAGTCTATAAACTGCATTAGTGGCATGCCAGATAATGTCATACAAGCAAGATGAATTGCCATACTACATAGAATCCCTGTGTGTGTGGTCTCTGTTTGTGATAATATTTGAAAATCATGCATAGCAACATGTGAATCAGTACTTAATGCATGTATTAATGTCTAATACATGCATAAAGCACTGATTCATATGTGGTCATGCATAATGATGGTCTAATGTGACAAAGTAAGGAACGGAAAAATATTAGGAGTTTGACTCTCAGGACTGTTGATAAATTGGTTGTGTGGTGTTTCTTGGGGGTTTCACACCTAATGCCCACATCCTCCCTGAGGAGTGCCTAGCCTTGTGACTCAAGGACAGGCTACAGGTTTGGGGCATCTGAAAATTATGAATGAGCTTGATTACCTGCTTCTTATAACTTTCTTTGCACTGTGCTCATTCATAATTGCCTTCATGTAGATCCCTGTGGGCCCTGTTTCAAGCAGAACATCATTCAGAACTTTCATTGATCAAGGCCATATGGGCCTTGCATAGAGCTGTACATCGTTCATCATTTTCTTCCAGAAGAGTCCCATGAAGCAGGACATCATTCTTAACATTCTTCATGCAGGGCCAAAAGGGAATCCTTTATAACTTCTTTTGCAAAGGGCCTGCAGGATATCATTCATACTGTAACTTTCTTTAGAGTCATTACATGCCCCGGGCCTGTAGCATATCCGTGGGTCACGGGGCTAGTGGCTTGGGAAGGGGATGAGCATTAGGGCTGAAACCCCAAGGAATACCACAGAACCAATTTGCAAAGACTCCTCAGATACCCACCTTTAATTGTTTTCATTTCCTTACTTTGACCACTTTCCTTTCTTCAACCACAATGTCTGCATGAATGTAACTTGTTGCAATTAATTTTCTTTCTTTGTATGAAACAGAACTCATAATCCCATTCATGTAGGTCTCTTTCAGTTCTGGGTGAAACAGAATAAAAAAACTGTCTGGCATATTTGTGGTCCTTCACCACCATAATGATCTATCTGGCTATTTGGCTTTCAACCACATTATTGTTAGGAAAGGCAGCACTCTTCCAGTGCTGCATCATGGGCATGGTCTGTCTGGCTGCATGTCCTGTGTGCAGCCTGACACCATTCACCTTTATGCCAGGAAACATCTTCATGTCAGGACATTGGCTACTATGCACAAAGTGGTTCTGGATATGTGCGAGAGGCACATACCCAAACTGCACAGATCTGCACTAGCAGACAGCCATGCACCAGTCAGTATTTATGAACACTAACCATCGATCCATGGTCCCACCCTCTCAGTTCACAGGATTATGAGGAATCGATGGGTGCAGAGTGGAGGACATAGGCAGATATCCAATCAGATACCTGGCCTGGGTCCCAGAGTGGATCCCCTGCTGCGCATGTGCAGGGGATCCTGGGAAGGCATGTGTCCTGGGACAGTGTACATTATGGGTGAGTGCTCAAAGTGTTGCCCCCATAGCCACACCTGTTTGGTGCCCGCAAAGTCATTGGCATGCTAAGTACATGGTGTACTGCCTTGTACAGTACCTGTCACAAGTTTCAAAATCTTTTCCAACTGCTCAGACTATGGTATTTAGTTGCTAGCCTGCTGGGACATGGATACCATCACCTTGCTGCCCTAGCCCTCCTCCCAGCATGGTAGGGAATAATATCACAATATATATAGCACAACAATATACCACTCATAACAGAGATTCAAAGTAACCTAAATGCTTCCCTGTATTATATTATACATTCAATGGTGCTAGCAGCTGCATAGCACAGCCTCAGCAGTCAGCAAACATGCTGACAGAGTTGCCAGGTATCTTTTATGGGGGCATGCACTATAATTATTGCAGGATATCCATAGCTGTAATCTGTATACCACCATGCTCAGCACTCTGCACCATTGTGCATGTCATGGAGTACAGAACACCCTGACACTCCTCCCAGCCCACCCATGGTGCATAGCCATGTGATCAGCCTGGAGAATGAGTGTGCAAGGGGCTTGTGCACCTGTTGTGAATGCCGCTGGGGGTCCGCATGATGCCCACTGAGCGGCATTCTGATTTAGGGTTGCCACGCCTAGGGCCCATTAGGAGGTAAGTCCAAACTAGCTTCAAGCAGAGATATTTAGTCACTGCTCCTACACATGACATAGGAGGTAAGACCTGAATTGCTTTGCACCTGTACAAACCATAATCCAAGTCCTAAGTTGCTTTGTGTATGGTCTTTTGGGCCATGTAAAAGGAGGTAAGTTATAACTTGCTTTACACTGGTCCCTTTTAGCCCTGTGCGAGTCTTTCCTTACTTTTCAGAAAATAAGTTGCAACCAGCCCTATGTGAAGCCAGACAAGCAGGTCCTGCAGAAATCCATAAGAGGTATAGTAAGCAAAAGATTGTTTAGGAAAGGAACCTTTGGGTCCTGCATGAATCAGGTGCTAACACCAGCCTTGCTTTGTGCAAGGCCCTTCCAGCACTGCACATTCAGTCATAACATATTTTTGTTTCACATTTTTTTACCTAAATTGTTACGTCAAATGCTTCTTTATTCTTACTGTCATAAACCCTATGGGCGTCAGCCTCCAAATCCACTCCCAAATGGGAGTTTGCACTGTATGATGGCTTAAGTCACAAATTCAGATTTGAAAGTTGACACCCATAGGGTTTATATGGGTGTGAGTAAAAAGCTGTTGGCTTAAATAATTATGCAACAATAGTCAAATACCCAGAAGTTATGACTAAAACAAACAAACTCTGGCCAGAGCAACAGTGCTGCAGCTAAGTTTGCAACAGGGTAACAGAGACAAACAGGAGGAGTCTATACATTGAGATAATGGCTGAAAAATTCCATCTGACATTTTTCACTTTATGTTGAGGTGCCTGAGGAACATGTTCCTACTGGCTACAAGGATGCTATGGGAAGCAAGGAGTCACCACCCTCAAAACTAGGAAAGATCAACTTATCTGGTGACAGCTTGGGTCAAGAAGCGTCCAGGGGATGAGTACAGAGAATTAAGATCAGTACAGATACTTAAGGCCAGATCTTAAAAATGCATTGTGAGGTTCAAGCTCAAATGAGATGCAACATCTGCTTTGTAGTTTTTCTTATTTTTTATTTATTTTAGGTCAAATATTTAATAAATGAAGAAGAAAGAAGGAGGAGAAGAAGAAGAAGAAAAAGAAGAAAATGGAGAAGAAGAAGAAGAAGAAGAAGAAGAAGAAGAAGAAGAAGAAGAAGAAATATTTAGCTGCCATTCTGTAAGTGCAATAAGACACTCCATGGTGTGGCATTATGTTGTTTTTAAAATGTTGACCCAAAGTTTTCAACATAGTCTTTATATTACCTCATCTTATGATCAAGACAAGTGGAATTTTTTTAAATCCAGTCTGAAAGGTGAGTTCACAGAGGGACTGCAAAAACATGTTTCAGAGAGAATTTGAAGAATTACGCCTGCCTTGTTCATGAGGTGGATTAAAAACAAAACAGCGGTGTTGAATGTCTGGGGTCTAAATCCAGAAAAAAAAAATAGTAAAGTTATAAGTAAACACTGAAGAATTTCAATTTTGCCTCATAACATTGTGTTTTTTTGTTTTTTTTTAGATTGTGACTCCAAATTATCAACATAGTCTTTTTAAAAGCCCACCTCATGTTCCTGACAGGTAAAAATTTTCAAATCCTGTCCAAAACATCTTTCCATGCTTAAATGTGAGAAGACATTTGGGCCAGGATTTGAGAAACAACACCAGTCATATTCAAGAGGTAGTGTGAAAAAATGGCTGTGTTGAAAATTGTTTCACAAACAATAATGGAGGCAAGTTAATCTTCCCCTCTGTGGCAGGAGCTGGGACTGGTAAGAGGAAACAGACTTTGTTTTTTGTTTTATTTTTCAAAAGAAATAGTCATGACTCTCACCAATACATGAGGAAATGGTCATGCTTTCTGGGACAATATGAAGGACATCACAGGGAAGCAGCCAAAAACCTCTCCTGCCATGTTAATGGTTGATGGATCCTCAACCCTTGACCCCAAGGTGATCTCAAACATCTTTAACACAGCTTTTTCAGACCTTAGTGCTGTCCTACCCCATGACTTTTTCAAAAACAGGGCCTACTCCCCAAATACCTCAGCCCCTCAGTCTAACCATCCCCTCTTCTACTTCAGGGAGGTAAGACTGAATGAAGCTCGCCGCTATGTTACTGCAGCTACCTCTAAATCTAGATCTAGTAGCGGCACCCTGGATCTTAAGCTTCTGTTGTTCACCCTCGACGAGGTAATTCATCCATTAACAAAACTCCTAAACCTCTCTCTCAGCTGTGGAAAATTCCCAGACTTATGGAAAACAGCCACTGTGACACCCGTCTATAAAAGTGGGGATAAGATGAATCACTCAAATTATCACCCTATCTCCATACTGCCCCCACTCTCTAAGGCACTCGAGTTCATAATGGCTGATCAACTTACTGATCACTTGGATAAATACAATATACCTTGTCCACAACAACACGGTTTCCGGAAAGGTCACAGCACCACCACAGCCCTTCTTGAGTTCACTGGAGCTTTGCAAAAATTCCTTGACAACGGCTTTCTCACAGGGGCCATTTTCATCGACCTCTCCAAGGCCTTCAATACAGTACACCATGGACTACTAATTGACCAACTACTGAATGCTGGGCTATCACCTGACTCTTCTCTCTGGTTTAAAAGCTACTTAGAAAATTGGCCTCAGAGAGTAAAAATTGCGGACGCTCTTTCTGACACCCTGCCTGTTTGCTCGGGTGTCCCACAGGGATCCATACTGGACCCTCTCCTTTTTAGCCTTTTCTTAAACTCCTTCCCCTACTACTGCTCTGAGCAGATCATACTATATGCCAATGATGCTGTTATATTCTCCACTCACAAAGATCCTGCAACTCTTCAACACAACCTTCAACTTGGTTTCAGTTCTGTAGAGACATGGTTTCTTAACCAAAAAATGGTCCTCAATGACAAGAAAACCAAATCTATGCTCTTCTGCAGCTCTCATAACCCATACAAGCTACACCACTTTGCTATCTCCACCACCCAGGGGAACACTCTAGATCAGGTGGGGTCCTTCAAATACTTAGGGATACAGCTTGAACCTAATCTCTCCTATGGACCTCACGTAGATAATGTAGCTAGAGCTGCTAATACATGGCTTGGTCTCCTCTACAAACACAGACAACACCTCACACCAGAAGCTTTGAAGGTTGCAGTCCTGAGCTCTGTAATCTCTGTAATAGACAATGGTCTCATCATTTATGGCTCGGCCACAACCACAACCCTTAGATGGCTCTCAACTGCCTTAAATAAGGCATGTCGGCTCATCATTGGTGCTCACCGTCTCACCCACACATGTGACCTATACACCCAGACCAGCTGGCTCCAACTATCAAACCGCATAAAGTTTCTCACCTGCACCATGGTGAAAAAAATCTACCTTGGCCTTGCACCCCTTGGGGTCTCAATTCTGTTACAACACCGAATTAACAAATGGTGTCTTCGGAGATCCACACTACAGCTACTGAAAGTTCCCCACTGTCACACTTCACAGGGACAATGCTCTTTTGCTTATCGAGCGTCACTCTGGTTCAATGGCCTCAGCCCCACCATCTCCTCTGCCCCAACAATTGGTATGTTTAAAACTAGGCTCCGGGACTATCTCACTACTAACAGCTCCTGTGACTGCCCAACTTAACCTTGTTTCTCCACTTCCCTGCCTGCTCTAGTGGTCCCCCCTCCCCTCCTCACTGGATTCTACCCTCACATCTCGGTATACCCAATGTTGTACTTTTCACCCTCTCCTCACCCTACCTACATTCCTTCTCTCCCTTCCCCTCTTCCCTTTCCATATGACTCTGGCACTTCTTATCTGTTGTGTATTTTCTCTGACTAATGCTGCTGGCTGCCTTGCTTACAATGCTACCCTTGAATTGTATTAATCTGTACTCTGTTTGCAATGTCCACATTGTTGTAATGTCTGTCTTGGTGTTCCCCATAATTTGTATTTCTCTGATGTGGAACCTTTGTAAAAGATTCTTGGCTCAAAGGTATTTGTAATCCTAGATTTGATAAATAAATAAAAAAATAAATAAATAAAAATGAAGGCAAAATGAGCAGTGTTTTTAAAGGGGAATCAGGTGAATACATAGGTATGAGTGGGGAGGTGGAACACAGCTGAACTTGAGCTGGGGAACCCTCCCTGATCTCATTTCAGGGAGCAAGGAAATTGTATGGTGGGAGAGAGGAAGGAACCTCACTTTAATGAATTGAGAGAATGCAGAGAAATTTGCATTGTTGAAATTACACATTGCAAGCAATGGGATTTCAAAAGTGTAGCATAAAATGTGTCACTTTAAATATGCCTATATTATAAGTTATGGATAAAAAAGCAATCGAAGGGAGGAAGAAAATGATTTGGGGCAGAGGAGAGAGGGAGGAAGGAAATGCACTTTAATGAGTGGAGAGGACATGGAGAGATTCACAGAACTATGTGCTTCAACTCCACTTGGTGTGAAGAGCCAGCTGCAGTGCATTCGGTATCCAGCCATGGCCATGGCCCCAGAGCCCCCTTTTCTGTATATGTCAGCATGACATCAGCTATGCAGCAGTAAACATGTAACATTACAGCCTTAAATAGGCCTTTTGAGACTGTGTTTTTCATTTAAGTGTAGTTGTTTAATGGAAGGTGGTCATTTTGACTTATTAATGAAATGCCATTCATTGTAGATATTTTTAGCCAATCAGAATGCATACATGAGTGTAACCTATTAGAACCTAGAATACAAGATAATAAATTATGTATATTGTACAGTCCTATAAAGACTTGCTTCATTTTTTAAGCATGGCTAGTTCTTGCAAGCCTCCGACTTCAGCAAGCATAAATCTATGAAATACCACACACATGAACACACTGGATAGCAAGCAGAGTGTGGAAACTTTATAACTATAGTCTAGACAGCTAAATATAAAATACATTTTGTAGAGTTTAATCACAGAGAATGATTCAACTTGCATCCTGCAGTAATGTTCTCAATAGACAAAACACAGTAAACTAATAGCTATTGTTTACTATCAAAGTTTTATTTCAATAGCTTGATAAAAAAGCTACACTACACAAAGTAAGCCTCAAGCTGCTCAAACTTGTATTTCTTAAATAGCAATGCTAAGTAAAACAATTTCTGAAAAAATAATGAGGCAACCTAACTTGGTAGGTTGAGCTTTTTATATAATTTATGTGTACCATACTTATCCCATATAATTAATTCATTTAGGAGGAAGAAAATGTGCTACAGTAATTATTTAGGATGCACACATTATTTCAAAAATAAAAAAAATACAATTCATAGAAATATATTGTATGGTATACACAAAAATACTTAAAGATCCCTCCTAAGAAAAACACTGATTAGGCTTGCAAGAAAAGTGAAGACTTGTATATTAAGAAAATAATGTGATCTACAAATCAGCTTAAAACTCAGCAGCGATGAAGTTTGCAAATAAAGTTACATCAGTTTCAATTAACAGTACTGCAAACACCCAAGGACCATCAGAAGGGAAGTAAAATAGTCTACTAGGGCACAGATCTGTGAATCTGGAGAACCAAGTTTAAATCCTTCCACTACCACTTCAGTCAATCTGCAATTCCTGTGCTCAGCCTCATCTCTTTAAGGGCTGGAGCAATGAGTTTATACAGTGTTGTCTGCAGTATACATGCGGCACAATCTTGACCAATCCCACCACTGATTACATCTGGGTCCAGCAAGCAAAATCGCCTCAAGTGCTCATGTTAAGTGCTAACAGCAATGCACCTCTACAGTGACGACAAACGGTTGACATGCATTCTCAGCCAAGTTGCTGTGTGGCTACTCAAAGTTCTGAAACTGAAGTAATTTACAGGTACATTACTGTTCCCAACATACCTTAACAAACAATAAGCCCTTAAGCACACATTGAATGCAACCAAATAATACAAGCATGTATTTACTGAGAATAGTAAAGGTAGAGTTCCCATTGGGAAAGGGCTGAAGCAGCAAGTGTATACAATGTTGTCTGCAGTACACATGGGGTGCAATCTCAACCAGTCCCACCAGTGCCTACATCTGGGTCCAGCAAGCTTTCACCAATCACTGTGCAGCTTTCACGGATGCAGTAGAATAGTGTGGGGGGGACACAAAGAAACCACAATTAATTGAATGTACAGCACTCAACTCTACTCCATGGAAAGATGGCATTTAGTATCTACCATTTATCATGCCCCCAGATCCCATTTCTCTGTAATGTATCAGCAAGACCTCACCATGCAGCTGTACTGTAAAAAAAGCCATGACAGTCAAACCTCCGAGCATAAAAACTCTAACATAGTGAGATACTTACCAAAATACATTTATTTCTGGTTAACAACAGAACATAGCCAAAAGGTGCTACCACTGGTAAGAAATTTACTCCCATTCACTAATACCACCAACAGCTTAATCTGGTTCTGTAAGTCAGTTTGCATCTGTACACGTAGTCCCCTTTCCTTTCCCCAGGACACACCTGGAAATGAGTTGTGGCTCAGTGTGCCTCTCCCAGTCACCAACTTTCAAATAAATAAATATAAAAACTGGAGCCCTTCTTGTGCCTTTTACTTCCTGGCATTCTGTGAAAGGCATGAAATGTTGACCTTCAGTAATATCATCTTATGGCTATTTTGAGCACCTCACCTGAAATACAGTAAATGCACTTCGATAATTATTTCAGCTTCTGTGTCTGTTTATGCCATGGGGTTCAAGTGCTGGGTCTTCTTTGTATTTGCAATTTTTGTCATTTATAGAATGTTGGTTCCCCCTCTAGATCCTCTATTCATGATTTGGGGAGCCAATGTTAGTCAAGCCATGGTACCCCAGTCATCTCTCATCCCTGTCCCACAGAACAGCTTTCACTTCAGTGAATTCATTCAGTCAGATGACTATATTAGTATAAAAGCAAAAGGAACAAGTGCTATTGGTAACTAATGACTTTTTAATTTTAAGAACATTTATTTCAGATTTCAGTATCATACTGCTGTGTTTAGAAGTATTTATCCATTTGTACCTATGCACATTTTTATTGTTTTGTTTATCAGTACTGCCTGTCTACCCCCCCTCCTTAGAGAAGTATTTATCAATTTGTACCTATGCACATTTGTGTTGTTTTATTTATCAGTACTGCCTCTCTACACCATCCCCCTTTAGGGAAGTATTTATCACTTTGTTCCTCTGCACATTTGTAGTGTTTCATTTATAGTATTGCCTCTCTACCCACTCCCCTTAGGGAAGTATTTATCAATTTGTGCCTATGCACATTTACATTTCTGTATTTATCAGTACTGCCTCTCTACCCCCCAGGAGTATTTATCAGTCTGTACCTATGCACATTTGTAGTGTGTTATTTATCAGTACTGCCTCTCTACCCACTCCTCCTTAGGGAAGTATTTATCAGTTTGTTCCTTTGCATATTTGTAGTGATTTATTTATCATTACTGCCTCTCTACTCCATACCCCCTTTAGGGAAGTATTTATCACTTTGTTCCTCTGCACGTTTGTAGTGTTTCATTTATAGTACTGCCTCTCTACCCCTTCCCCCTTAGGGAAGTATTTATCAATTTGTGCCTATGCACATTTGCATTTCTGTATTTATCAGTACTGCCTCTCTACCCCCCCAGGAGTATTTATCAGTCTGTACCTATGCACACTTGTAGTATTTTATTTATCAGTACTGCTGCACTACACCACTCCCACCCCATGGGGAGTCGTGGTTAATCAGTAGGACTAAAATATTTCATCATTAGTCACATGCCACACATTTATTTGTGCCTGTTCAGCTATTTTTGATTACACCGACTTTGACTTATTATTGGTATTGACTTTTATAAGTTTAAAAATATATATGCATAGCATTGTGATCGTCCACTTATTTCTAGAATTCTGAGACCATGAGATCACCAGTAATGTCACCCCCAATAAAATATTAGATGCTCTTGAAAGTTGCCCAAATAATAAGAATGCCAACAATACTATATACAGAGTGAGAGGTCAGTAGTATATTCTGCAGCCAGCTCAAATTTAACATTATTCTATGTAGTCAGGAAATGAAAGTTCCCAAACTGTTTTGTACTTCTTTCAGACCTCCAACTAGCATAATTGTAACATCCTGATTTCAGATCTATCTGGGGAAGGCTCCCAGCAGTGAGGAATGGAAGCAGCATTTGATGTTACTACTGTAGTCAATTAAATATGACAATGAGTGAAGGGAGGCTGAGAGCAGTACATATGCATGACCGGGGGGAGGGGGGGTATAAGTATCTCTAAAACAACAAGCCTGTAGTAGTAAGCTACCATTTATGCCAATTTTGCACTTAGAAAATCAAAAAAACTCTTAGTTTAAATCGGATTGCATCCCCACTTCTGTTTTTACCTGCAGAGTGAGCACCATGAATAAAAATCCATCAGTCCCTTAAGGCAAATAGAACCAGTCTATTTAAACTGCAGCACAATGAGTACCTGCAAGTTATATCAAGCAGTAGAATCTTAAGTTAAACCAAGCCAAAAGTTTTACAAATGATAAAAGACTGTTAAATCACATTGATTTGCCCAGTGTGTGTGTGTGGGGCTGGTGTCAATTTTGCTGAGCAAATGGTAGTCCACAGGTGGGGAATGGGGGAGTTAGAATTACACTTAGTGGCCAGTCAGCATGTTTAAAAAACAGTCTTGTAAGTGATGTTAATTACACAAACATTTGTTCAAATACAGCTGAGACTATGGATGACAGCCTCATGAAAGCCATTTATTATTTTAAAGAAAAACACAATTGCTAAAATATTGAAGTGGACAAAGGGGGATCTTACAATAGATACACACACAAACTGTTGCTTTAAGAAAGTCCATATGCTTGTTATTGCAATGGTTTCGCAATATGATGGTTTCTTTTTTTATTTCATGGAGAGACAAACTAAAATTAGTAAAAGCTGCACTTATTTAACAAAGGAATCTCTATTCACTTAATGACTTCTGTTCTAGGGCTGGTCAGAGCTAATCCTAGCAATACAATTTCTGGCATTTCTTGTGATCTGGCTGTATTAAGATGAAAGTTGGCTTGGTCACTCTTCCTCTCTTATTTTATCTGTATGTAGCAGTCAGACAATTGGGTTATCATATTGGGATTAATAATTTATCAGAACCCAAGCCTGTGCAACTGATGAGAGGTGCAGTTTGGCAACTTTGTTCCAATGCCCTCTGTAATGTCAGGGTCGTACACTAGTTAGTTCCACAATTACAGGAAGTTATCAGGTGCATGGGGTACTTCAGGAAGGTACTGTTATGATAAATGGAAAACTGGATAAATCATTTGCAATGTTTTGCTTGTCTACGGTGGTAACATGTCAAAGGCCTGCTCACAGAAATGCATCTTATTAATTTTGTACGGTCTTGTCTTATAGAAAACTGATGGCATAAGTGGCCCACTGGCCTGAGTGCAAATGTATCTTGGTAAGGGTCCCAGCAGTGGAGAAAGGATGAAGTATTTGATGTTACTATAGCAGTCAATTAAATATGACAGTGAGTGAATGGAGACTGAGAGCAGTGCATTTGCACGGCAAATGTTGTCAAAATACAAAAAAAAGGTAAAAAAACTTTAAAAATCACTAGCAGAAAATGACATAAAAGGTATTGTACGGCCATTCTTTAGTGAAAACCTGATCAGTAGTATAGACTTCGTCTTTTGCATTTGATTGTAATATGTTAATAACAGTTTTCTGGAAAATGAACCATTTTGCGTACCACTGGAAATGCAAATGGCTTATTCACATTATGCTTACTATGCAACTGAAAATGAGACTTGCTGGATATGTAAGGCAAAAAAAAAACTTGCCGGTTCTGTAAGATTTTATAGTATATTTCTAGTCTCCCAAAGTATCAAGTACTTCTACAGACCTCAGCTGCTTCCCCCACACCATGGATGCTATACCTGCATCTTCTTTAGTGCTCTCACCCTCTCTCTTTCTCTCTCTCTCTCTCTCTCTTTCTCTCACTTGCACAATAGAAATTCCATATATGTACCCAGGTATAAAGCCACTGTACCCTGCCTCTGCCCCAGTCTTCTCCAACTCTGCAGTCTCTCAAGGGGTGTGTGTGTCTCGTGGTGGTGGGGCTGGTTCTGTAAGATTTTATGGTGTATTTCTAGTCTCCCAATGCATCAAGCTTTGCTACAGACCACAGCTTCTTCTGCTGTACCATGGAAGCTGTACCGGCATCTTCTATAGCCCTCTCACCCTCTCTCTCTCTCTCTCTCTCTCTCTCTCATATGATTGAAATTCCATGTATGTACCCAGGTACAAAGCCACCATGTCCTGCGTCTACCTCACTCAGTCTGCTCTAACTCTGCAGTCTCTCTCTCTCTCTCTCTCTCTCTCACTCTCTTTCTTTCTGGCAGTGTGTGCCTTGTGGGGTGAGCAGATGTGTAATCTCGCCAAGGAATACCGAGCTCCAGAGCACAGTGTGCTCCACTTGCCTGTCACTCATGTTGTCTTGCTGGGGGAAGGGGCAGTGAAATGGAATGGTTGACAACTACTTTACTTCGAAATGAGACACTCTCAAATCCATGGACATTCTGGAAAGGGGTCAGTAACATACTGAACAGCAAAAATACTGTATATATGTGTCTACTGTTGTGTATCACTGAATAAACATAGCTGATAATGAATGCCAAGAAGCTGGATTCTAAATCAGTAAAACAGGAGTACATGAAACAAACTAGAGAAATAAACAAACAGTGCAAGCAGTGAGAATGGAGTGTTCCATGTTGCAGAGATGCAGAGGCGACTTTTGTCACCTCATCATGTTGTTTGTTCACAAGAAATGTGAGAGTGCTTTTCTCCTAGCAAGAGGTCTGCAGGGCTCCACCAACTTCAGCCCTAAAAAGAAACATTTAAAATGAATGGTCTCATTGTGGAAGTCATAATGTTTTAGTATGTTAATGTTTTTACCTTCTTTTTCTGTCAGTGCCTTTTCTCGCCCCACACTAACAAAACCTATGCATTTCAACACTAATATTTTCCCAAAATAAGTGTATGTGGTGTATGCCACAGTAACTGCAAACACCTATTTTGGAGAGGAGTAGAATTTTGACGCCCATTGAGTTCATGAGGGTGCAACTAGAAAAGGCATAGGCAGAAAAAAGTAGACAACAATATTAAAAAATATGGTTTGAATTAAACTAGCAAACCCTACTGAAATTAATATGGCCCATTGAACTGAATGGAATCTATTCATTTTTATGTGGTCAGTGAATGGAGGAACAGCACATCTAGGGATACTGATTAGTCAGTATCAAGGGACTGAGACGTCATGATGAGAGACAGAGATGGGTGTCAGTGGAGGGAGGTGAGTGATGGGATGCACATAGAGTGGAAAAGGGCTGCAGTTATTGTTAAATAGTTTGGGAGGAGGAGATACTAATGGGGAAGGGGGTGGCACCTGCTGCCAGTAATGGTGGGTGGAGGGGATGACTTTAAAAAAAAAGTGAGGAGAGAGCAAGTATGGGTGCAATGTGGGTGAAGGAGGGTGAAGGGGTTAGAGTGTGAAAGGGTTAAGCAGGAGGGGAAGACCAATTATAGGATTGGGCATCCACTGTTGGTATTTGTTGAAAAGGAGGAGAGGAATCCCACTGGAGAACCTGGGGATTCACACTGAAGGACAAAACACAAGAAACCATTGGTGACAGAGTCGGGGAGGAGGGTGGGATGAGGGACAGAGAGGGGGCAAGGGTAATGGTTTGAACAAGGGTTGTTTGGGAGTGACAGATGGTGGGACTGGGCATCCAACAATGGTAAAGTATTGGGTCATGAATTATAAAAGAACAAGGGTGGTTTGGGGGTGACAGACGGTGGGACTGGGCATCCAACAATGGTAAAGTATTGGGTCATGAATTATAAAGTGCTGGCAGTGGCACTGGTGCCTGCCACAGGTCATGGCACAAGAACAATGTCATGTGGCTGAGAGTTTAACAAGTAAGGATGATTTCTTACTTATTGTAACAGTGCTGTTTTTTAATGTTTTGTTTTGTTTTGAATGACCGAGTGATAAACCCTATTCAAACAATAAATATGTTTTGTCACTCGCTCTGTAAAAAAGACCAAAATCTTTAAAAAAGAATATCTACTAGGGGTGTGCACAAAAAAAAATTCCACTGGTGGAATTTCCACGAAAGTGTGAATTTTACTCCCATAAAAGTTCAGAAATTATTTTCAGAACATTTGTAGAAATTCTGCTTTAAAACTGTGGAATAAATATACAAATTATGGGAAAACAGAATGGATCACTGCCAGTGGTCAGTTCTGAGGCTTCTTTTAATTGCAGTTTAATTCATTAATCCACCCTCCACTGATTAGGGGGTCCCAGTAAATAAATAAAAAACTCCAATCCCTCCTTTGGACTCTCCTGGTGTCTAGTGGCACCCCCCACCCACAAATTGTGAGTCCCAAATAAAGAATCCCTGATCCCTGGTGTCTAGTGGTTCCCCCCAGCCCAGGAATCATGGCCTGTGGGTCCCGGTAAAGAAGAAATAAACACTCCAATCCCTCCCTGGCGTCTAGTGGCTCCCTCCCTCACTCACTGATCATGGCCCCCAAAAGCATTTTATTACCCTGGTGTTTAGCAAACACCCCTATCCTGGATTCCCTTAATCCACAAAAGAAAAACAGCCAGCAGTCCACCAACTCATCCCCCTCTATTCCAGTATTCTCTGGAGTCTAGTGGACACCCCATCCCCGATCCCTTATAAAAAAGTAATCTCAATTCCCTGGTGTCTAGTGGACCCCCCACCCCGACAGTTCATCAGCCATCACCCCACTCCCCCTCACCCTGCCCCTGAGTGGGCCACCAGCACAGCCCTCCTCTCTCCTCCACTACTGGTGGTCCACTGAACTGTCAGTGAATGACCGCATGGTTGTATAAGCACACAGTCATTCACTCACAGTTCATTAAACTGTGGCTAGCATCAGCTCCACAGTTTATATGCATTTTTCCACAGTTCACAAAAAAAGTCCACAGAACCTGGCAAAAATCTGTGGAAAATCCCAGTTTCGCCAATGGCAAAAGTTCCGAAATTTGCAAGAAATTTCTGAAATTTCACAGAAGTTACGCAAAAGTGGAATTTGCAACTTTAGCCCACCCCTAATACCTACAACATCACAGCTGGTAAGGAATCATCCTCATATCAGACCCTGTCCATCATATAAATATCATTCTAATCCCCTCTTCCATCACAGAGACGTAAATGTGCAAACATTGTGTGTTTCCTATTATTTAATGACATGTAAACAATACAAGACATGTTGCTTGGGTTTCTCAACATTTGCTTATCCTTGGAATGTTCAGTTTTTGCACTGCACATTTGCAGAAAGGAGAACTTATTTTTGTTAATAATTAAATAAAAGTAAAATAGTTTTATGAAGTTTAACTGGTATACAATAGTCTTTAAGCCAAACTCTAACAAGCTTGTAAATTTAAACTTTCAAATCCTAGCCATGGTTTGGATGTTGGTGAGCCCAAAAGGGTCTGAATTTCAGGGATATTATGTATTTTCAGCCTTCTGTAACTTTCAACTGCTTAAGCGATCATTAACAAATTTACAGTGTGCAGAGATTATGGCACTAACTCTGCACAGATCAATTTTCAGACAAATCAAGTCATTAAGAGGCAGAATTCAGGATTCAACATTAAACTGCCTACTCTGTGCTAGGAGGAGGAGGAGTAGCTCTCTACATAAGAGAAGGGATCAAAGCAATAGAACTAAAGGGAAACGGGGAGGAGAGGAGGCACTGTGGGTCTCCTTGGAGGCAGGTAGTGGCACCACAATCCGTACATGGGTCGTATACAGATCCCATATCAGGGGGAGGAGTTGGACAAGGAAATGAGAGAAGGTATCCTCAGAATGGCAGAAAAAGGGGAGATATTGTTGATGGGGGACTTGAATATGCCAGATGTTAACTGGAGCACATTTACTGCAGCCACATCCATGAGAAGGGATATTCTCAATGCCCTACAAGGGACATGCCTCAGACAGTTAGTGTTGGAACCCAGTTGGGAGGGAGGAATCTTGGACCTGGTACTCTCAAATGGGGATGGAGAGAGGATCACAGATTTAGAAGTGGGTAGCCATCTGGAAACAAGTGACCACCACACAGTGTGGTTCACAATAACCCCCCCCCCATCATGTCTCTGCTCCTCCTACTGCTCCTGTCCCTCACTGTTTGATACACACACACACACCTACCCTGGACCCAGGCCCACTTCTGCCCTAAGCCCATCCATACTGCCACGACTCACCCACACTGCTCTCTCCAGTTTCGGCACCCCCCCACCACCCACGCATAGGCCACTACTGATGTCCAATGCTAACTTGCCTTGGCTCTCAATCAGCCCTGCCATCCCCACCCTGTGATCCCCTCAGTATTCCATGCATAGGGGGTGTACTCAGTCACCATAGCCTCATGACCAGATGAGTAAATATACACAGACCCATCCTCAGGCTTGTCTTACTGCTCCTCCTCCTATCTGGAAACATACACACCAATCCAGGCCCAAGGACTGCTAATACCACAGCAACTACCCCAAGTCACTGCCCTCTGCATAGGGTCCATGAATATCTGCAGCATCCTGAAAAAAACAGCTGAACTCCAATGCTGGATTACAAATTACCAGCCCGACGTCCTCGCACTAGTCAAAATCTGGCTGTCCAAGTCCACTCGCGATGTTGCAGTTTCCTTCCCCGTCTACTCTCTCTTCCGGCTAGACAGAGTGGGTAAGCAGAGTGGTGGCTGCGCTATCTATACAAAGCACAACCTGTTAACCCAAGCCATGCCCCCACCTGACTTAGTCCACGGAGCCCAGGCTCTGTCACTAAAAATCACCCCTGACCCATCCAAGGCCCCCCTTATTGTCACCACAGCCTACATTCCACCTCGAAAACAGGCCCATGCCCTCCAGTCACTAACGGAATATATATCCAGCCTCTACCACAAGTCCAAGCACATTCTTCTAGGAGACCTTAATCTGAATTGGCCTGGCAATGCAGCCTCCTGCTCCATTGGTGAGTTCACAGCCATTGACTTTCATCAGATGGTGACCAATCCATGAGGTGCAACCCCTCCACTGGTAGCCACACCCTCCTGGATGTAATTCTCACCAACAGGCCCAACAAAATAAGGGATGTTAAAGTCCTCCGAAAGTCCCTGAGTGACCACTCCTCTGTGTTTTGCACTTGGACAGGCAAGCAACCTGCACCCTCTCCCACCACCTCCCTCCGTCGACACCTCCACTCAGGCAAACTCTGTAATTTTAAACAATTTCTCACCAATGGAACTGGTCCCCAATCTACCAAGCCACCAGCATTGATGCTGCTGTCTCCTACTTTTATGACTCCTTTACCCAGGCCTGTGACATTTTTGCCCCCCAAAAACATCAACTACTAAGAAACACAACATCCCCTGGATGACACCGTCCCTCCTCCTTCAGCTACTCAAAAGGCGAGATAACCTATGGCACAAGGCCATTGACTCAGGAAAACCAGTAAACAGGCAAGTATACTGAGCTGCGCAGAACAAATGTGCCTGGACTGTTCAAAAGGCAAAACCTGAGTACTACAGAGCCACCCTTACTGCCTCCTGGTGCTCATCTCTCAAGTTCTGGGATAACATAAAGTTCCTAAATGGAAAGTCGCGGGCACCACCCCCATCCCAGATTGCAACTAATGGGTTGATCACCACAACTCCGAAAGATCCAAAAGTTTGATATATTTTTTGTTGCAGAGATGTTGTTTTGTTTGTTTTGTGATTTTAATACTGTTAAGGCACCTTGGTATTTGAAAGGTGCCATATAAATAAAGTTTATTATTATTGTTATTATGATTATTATATGCTCAATAACAGCTTTACTGATCTCATCTCCGTCCTCCCCCCAAACTTTTTTGATGCAGTGCCTGATGTTGCTCCCCACCTCCTGCGACCACCATTCTATCTCTGAACTATTTCCCCACAAAAAGCAAGACATTACCTGGCCAAGGCCCTTAACGGAAACAGCCCCCTGAACTACCCACTTGACGTCAAACTCCTCCGACTGGCTCTGGACGTGCTGCTCGTCCCTCTCACTGCCCTTCTGAACCTCTCCCTCTGCTTGGGACAATTCCCAGCTGTTTGGAAGAATGACTTAGTCACTTCCATCCACAGAGGAGGTGACATCCTGTCACTGGTTAACTTCCGTCAAGTTTCCATTCTGCCCTTCCCCCCATCCAAAGCTCTAGAAAAAAAATTGTGGCTGACCAGCTGTCAAACTACCTTAATACCCATAACCTGCTATGCAAAGAATGGCACAGTTTCCGAGCAGGGCAAAGCATCACCACGGCCATCCTGGATTTCTCTAGCCATATACACTATGCCCTTGACAGAGGACACATTGCCACGGCCATCTTCATTGATCTATCCAAGGCTTTTGACAAAGTCAGCCACCCCCTCCTGCTTAACTCCTTCATCCAAATGGGGCTCTCATAAGGACTGCATGAATGGTTAACTAGCTACCTGTTGTCCAGATCACAATGTGTAAGGATAAATAACACTGTCTCCGGCACACAACCCGTCCACTCTGGAGTCCCTCAGGGCTCCATCCTGGGGCCCCTGCTATTCTACTTGTTTTAAATGCTCTCCTCTCCTCATGTGCTGAAAAGATCCTCTTATATGCAGATGACACTGTCATCTGTGCCTTCCAAACCCACCCAGCCGACCTGCAGACCTCACTCCAAACTGCCTTCAGTCCAAGAGAGACCAATAGTTCACTGAGCATTGGCTGATCTTGAACCTGAAAAAAACTAAAACTCTACTATTTGCTCATCACCAAAGCAAACTAAAAAATGCCCAACTATCTATTCAATCCAGTTCACTCTACACCCTTGAACAGGTCTCATCCTACAAGTATCTGGGTGTCATCTTTGACACAGCTATTATGTTCCACACACACATTAGCACCCTCACGTCTGCCACCAATACATGCATCAGCCTTCTTTATCGCCACAAAGCCTGTCTTCCCCCTGAAGCCCTCAGGTTAGCACTCACCTCTTCCATCATGTCCCTGATTGACTATAACTTGCTGGTCTACTCCATAGAGGATGTTACAGCCATTGGTAAACTAAATGTAGTGCTCAATAAAGCCTGTAGACTCTTAACTGGTGCAGACCGTGTGACCCATACTTGCACCCTCTAATCCCTTGCCCAGAATCTTAACTTTGACAAAAGGGTACAATACCTGGCCTGCCTCTTGGCCAAAAAATGACTGCTTGGCATGACCCCTCGCACCCATCAGCTGCCCTAGCACCCACCACCCCCTCTGTGGGTACACGTACAGTAGCTCTGAGAAACCTGCTATAGCTGTTCCTAGGTTCCATACTACCCTAGCCCAGAGAAGCTTTCTGGTCAGGACCCCCACCTGGTTCAACTCCCTGCCCACCCTGGTCTCCTGCCATGCTAAACTTGGCCCTTTCAAACTGGCCCTAAAGAACCACCTCCTGGCCTCCCACAGTTGCTCCTGCCCACAAAAGGTCCTTCACCCCCTGCTGTGACTGACAACTAGATGACCTCTTTCTGTTGGCCAGTTTTTGGGCAGGGCTCCTCCACAGTGTCCTTGGGCTTGGACAATGTCTCCCCACAGACTGCTTATTGCTCTTTGCAGGTTTGCACTTAGTGTGCCAATAATTTGGCTACTATGCTGTATAGGATATCTGCATATCTGTGAAATGTATATTCCATATGTAATGCAGAGAATTTCATTGTAAGCCTGCCTAGGCACTCTCCCTCGTGTTTTTTTGCTCTCTGTATATGTCGAACTGTAATGACTGTGATGTCTTGTGTTGTAATTACCACTACCAGTATGCACATGTGTTTAACCTTGACGTGGAGCCTTTGGAAATGAGTCCCTGACTCAAAGGTTGTAATTCTGATACCAACAACAACTAAATTAAAAAAAAACTGTGGAGTCAAGACAAACAAAAGTGATGGTACTGGCTTTAGAAAGGCTGACTTTGGCAAAATGGGGGAATGCCTAAGGAATACACTCGCAAATGGGCAGGAAGGAGGGGTGGAAGAACAATGAGGAAAAATCAAAAAGGCCATCATAGAGGCAACCAGCCTTTGTGTGAAGCAAATAAAGAAAACAAGATGAAGTAAAAAACCACTATGGTTCTCAAAAGAGGTAGCAAGGAAGGTTAGGGAGAAAAAGATATCATTCAGGAAGCATAAGGAATCACAGAAGGAGCAGGACAGAGAACTGTATCATTTAAAGCAGAGGGAAGCGGGGAAGGCTGTCAGGATAGCAAAGGTCCAAACTGAGGAAAAGATAGCCAGCTCAGTTAAGAAGGGGGATAACATTTTTATAGATACCTTAGGGAGTGCAGAAAGACCAGGGGCAACAATGAGGCTTAATAAAGGGAAGGGGAGGTGGGCAGAGAACAACAGTGAAAAGGCAAATATATTGCACAAATACTTTTGCTCAGTATTCACAAAAGAAGAAGAGGGGGAGGTACCTAAATAAAACAATAGAAGCACTCTGGGAAGGGGGGTCAATACCAGTCCATTCACAGAAGAAAGGGTCCTGAAAAAACTCTTAAAACACAAAGTGGACAAAGCATTGGGACCTGAGGGGATTCACCCCAGAATTCTAAAAGAACTAAGGGGAGGTCTAGTGACACCACTGACTACCCTTTATATCAAATCATGGGAGGATGGTGTGGTGCCTGAGGACTGGGGGAAGGTGAATGTGATCCCCTTCATAAGACTGGGAGCAAGGCAGAGGTAGGAAACTATAGACCTGTTAGTTTGACTTCAGTGGTAGGTAAAATGATGGAATCACTTCTGAAAGAAAGAACTGAGTACTTAGAGGTCAACGGAGCACAGGACCTAAGGCAGCATGGATTTATAGTGGGAAGATCATGTCAGACAAATCTAATAGATTTCTTTGACTGAGTGATGAAAGTAGTAGACCAGGGAGGGGCTGTAGATATGGCCTACTTAGACTTTAGCAAGGCATTTGACACAGTACCACACAAAAGATTAATAAACAAGTTAGCCAGCCTGGGAGTGGGTCCCAGGGTGGTAGCCTGGGTAACAAATTGGTTGGACAACAGGATGCAGAGGGTAATAGAAAATGGAGCACACTCTGGAGAAAGAGGAGTTACTAGTGGGGTATCACAGGGTTCAGTACTGGGATTGGGACTCTTTAATGTCTTTATAGGTGTCATTGCATAGGGGCTATAAGGACAAGTATGCCTCTTTGCAGAAACACAAAGATCTGCAACAGGGCTGATACACAAGGAGGGGTGGAAAAGGATGAAAAGGGACTTGGCAAGATTTTAGCAATGGTCAAGAGTATGGCAGCTTAGTGTCAGTGCAAAGAAGTGCAAAGTAATGCGCCTGGGAATCAAAAACTCAGGAGAAGAATACACAATGGGGGGGAGGGGGTACTAACAACAACAAAAATGGAAAGGGACCTGGGGGTACTCATATCAGATGACATTTCGGTAGGCAAGCAATGTGAGAAGGCAGTAAGGAGGGCTAGGGGGATTCTGGAATGCATAGGGAGAGGCATCACCAGTAGAAAACGAGCAGTTGTTATCCTTCTATACAGACAGTTGGTGAAACCCTATCTGGAGTACTGTGTGCTGGAGACCCCATCTCTGCAAGGATATAGACAGGATGGAGGCAGTCCAGAGGAGAGCAACCAAAATAGTGCAGGGTCTGCACCAAAATCCATATGAAGTGAGACTAAAAGAGCTTAATATGTATACACTTGAGGAAGGGGGGGGGACATGATAGAAACCTTCAAGTACCTCAGAGGAATCAACAATGTCCAAGAGGGTAGCATATTTCAGAAAAAGAGATGAGAAAGAAAAAGGAGGCACAATTTAAAGATAGAGGGGTACAGCTGAGGGGCAACATGAGGAAGTATTTTTTAAGGGATAGGGAGGCAGATGCATGAAACAGCCTCTCTGAGGAGATTGTGCGATCAAAAAAAGTGGGAGAATTCAAGAATGCATACGACCGACATATGGCAATTATAGTGGGGGTTGGATGGGGTAGGAAGGGGGTAAGGAGGAAGTAGGCTGCTGGTTGACTAGGATCTGCAGCTTATCCAGTAGTTAGTGAAATTGTCCGATTAGCTGGGCCAAGAGGTTGAGTTCAGCCCTTGGGGGGTTGGTGGTCCCCAGGAACCACCCTAGGGGAGGAACTACTTGGGCCACTCGCAGGATCGGGGCTTTCAGATGGTGTAGGAGATGACAGATTAAAATGAGTTACACCTCAGAGCTCCTCTCTCTCACTCTCTCTTTTCCCTGAAGCTAAAAAAATACAAATCTAAAACAAAATGGCAAAGTTTATAACACACTATTAATCCTTGATAGTAACCTGTTTAAAACAAGCATTTGTCAATGCCGAATGTTGGTTGCTTTGGTCCTTTGAGCTCACTCACTGGCCTTCTGTCAGTCGCTCATTCTGTTTGTTCCAGTGCTGCAGGCTGCCCTTTTGTACTAGACTCCTGCCTGCGTTGTCACCTTTTTCTGCCTAGAAAGAAATCTTCAGCTGTCCCGACGGAGCTCCATTCAGGTGGCTCATTCCCCCTCTCTGACTCACTCATTCTGTTTCTCCTGGCGCTGCAGGCTGCTCTTTTGTACTGGGCTCCTGCTTGCATTGGGGGCTTTTTCTGCCCACAAAGAAATCTGCAGCAGTCCTGACACAGCTCTGTTGAGGTCGCTCACTCCCTCTCTCTCACTTGCTCATTCTGTTTCTGCCGGCACTGTAGGCTGGCCTTTTGTACTGGGCTGCTGCCTGCACTGCTGCCTTTTTCTGACCACAAAGAAATCCGCAGGAGTCATGATAGAGCTCCGTTGAGCTCGCTCACTCCCCCCTCTCTCACTCACTCATTGTGGTTCTCCTGGTGCTACAGGCTGCCCTTTTGTACTGGGCTCATGCCTGCATTGCCGCCTTTTTCTGCCCACAAAGAAATCTGCAGCAGTCACAATAGAGCTCTGTTGAGCTCACTCAATCCCCCTCTGTCAATCACTCATTCCATTTCTCCCTCTGCTGCAGGCTGTCCTTTTGTACTGGGCCCCTGTGTGCATTCCTGCCTTTTTCTGCCAACAAAGAAATCCACAGCAGTCCCAACAGAGTGCTGTTGAGCTCACACACTCCCCCTCCCTCCCTCACTCACTCGTTCTGTGTCTCTCAGTGCTGCAGGCTTCCCTTTTGTACTGGGCTCCTGCTTGCACTGGGGCCTTTTTCCGCCCACAAAGAAATCTGCAGCAGTCCCGACATAGCTCCATTGAGCTTGCTCACTCTCCCCCCCTCACTCGCTAGTTCCGTTTCTGCCAGCGCTGAAGGCTGGCCTTTTGTACTGGGCTGCTATCTGTGTTGCTGCCTTTTTCTGTCCACAAAGAAATCTGCAGGAGTCATGATAGAGCTCCGTTGAGCTTGTTCACTTCCCCTCTCACTCACTTGTTATGTTTCTTCCAGTGCTACAGGCTGCCCTTTTGTACTGGGCTCCTGCCTCTGTTGGCTGTTGGCATCTTTTTCTGGCCATAAAGAAATCTGGTGCAGTCCCAACAGAGCTCCATTGAGCTCACTCACTCCCGCTCCCTCACTGGCTTGTTCTGTGTCTCCCCATGCTACAGGCTGCACTCCGTTGATCTTGCTCACTCCTCCTCTCTTACTCACTCATTCTGTTTCTGCTGGTGCTGCAGGCTGCCCTTTTGTACTGGGCTCCTGCCTGCATTGCCGCCTTTTTCTGCCCACAAAGAAATCTGCAGCAGTCTCAATAGAGCTCATTTGAGCTCATTCACTCACTTCCTCCCCCTTCTCACTTGCTCGTTCTGTTTCTTCTGCCGCTGCAGGCTACCATTTTGTACTGAGCCCCTGCATACACTGCTGACTTTTTTGCCCACAAAGAAATCTGCAACAGTCCCAAAAGAGATCTGTTGAGCTCACTCACATCCCCTCCCTCACTCACTCGTTCTGTTTCCTGCCTGTGCTGCAGGCTGGCCTTTTGTACTGGGTTGCTGCCTGCATTGCCACATTTTTCTGTCCACAAAGAAATCCACAGCAGTCATGATAGAGCTCTGTTGAGCTCGCCCACTCCCTCTCTCTCTCACTAATTCATTGTGATTCTCCCAGCGCTGCAGCCTGCCCTTTTGTACTGGGCTCCTGCCTGCATTGGCACCTTTTTCTGCCTACAAAGAAATCTGCAGGTGTACAAACAGAGCTCTGTTGAGGTCGCTAACTCCCCCTGTGTCACTCGCTCATTCTGTTTTTCCTGGAGCTGCAGGCTGCTCTTTTGTACTGGGCTCCTGCCTCTGTTGGCACCTTTTTCTGGCCACAAAGAAATCTGCAGTAGTCCCGACAGAACTCCATTGAACTCGGTCACTCCCCCTCGCTCACTCGCTTGTTCTGTTTCTGCCGGCACTGCAGGCTGCCCTTTTTTACTGGGCTCCTGCATGCATTGCCTCCTTTAACTGCCCACAAAGAAATCTGCAGCACTCACAACAGAGCTCCGTTGAGCTCGCTCACTCCCCCTCTCTCACTGGCTTGTTCTGTTTCTCCCACCGCTGCAGGCTGCCCTTTTGTACTGGGCCCCTGCATGCGTTGGCACCTTTTCCTGCCCACAAAGAAATCTGCAGCAGTCCCAACAGAGCTCCGTTGAGCTCACTCACTCACCCTCTCTCACTAGCTCATTCTCTGTCTCCCCATGCTGCAGGCTGCCCTTTTGTACTGGGCCCCTGCATGCGTTGGCACCTTTTCCTGCCCACAAAGAAATCCGCAGCAGTCCCAACAGAGCTCAGTTGAGCTCGGTCACTCCCCCTCTCTCACTCACTCGATCCTAATCTGTTCCAAGCACTGTTTTCCAACAGCGACTGTGGTATTCTGAGCCAGAAGAGTGAAAACACAGTTCAGGCAGGATGTGAAAAATTACAGCTGTACTGTTCATAAGGAGGTGTGAAAAAATGCCAGTTTTGAAAATCTGGAGTGAAAATATTACTAATTTGCGAAGTTGCATGGATGCATGGAAACTGCATGATGCACGCTCATAACACAGTCGTTTTCTGGAATTTCATCACAAAATTTTCAACAAAGGCATTTTTTGGACCTCTGCTGATGAACGGTGTTACTGTTATTTTCTTAATGTGTCCCAAACACTGATTTCACACTGTGACTATGCTATTCTGCGCCAGAAGAGCGAAAACACATTTTGCCCGTGATGTTAAAAATGACAGCTGCACTGTTCATAAGGAGATGCGGAAAAATGGCAGTGTTGAAAATCTAGAGTAAAATATCACAAAGTTGTGAAGTTTCGAGCGTGCACGGAACCTGTGCAATGCACGGTCATAACACACTCATTTTATGAACTTTGATCACACAATTTTCAACTTAGGCATTTTAGGACCTCTGCTCATGAACAGTGTCACTGTGTTTTTCTTGATGTGTTCTGAACACTGCTTTCCCACAGCGACCATTATATTCTGCCCTGGAACTGTGAAAACACATTTCAGCAAGGATGTGAAAAATGACAGCTATACTGTTCATAAGAAGGTGTGGAAAAATGGCAGTGTTGAAAATCTGGAGTGAAAATATTGCAAATTGGTGAAGTTACTAGCGTGTGTAGCAACAGTGCAACACACGCTCGTAGAACAGTCATTTTTTTAATTTTTCCCACCAAATTTGTAACATACACTTTTTGAGACCCCACCTCATGAACACTGGCACTGTCATTTTGTTAATCGGTCCTGAAAGGTGATTCCATGCAGTGACAGAGAAATCACCTTTTGGGGCCAAATAACACAATGACTGTGGCAGAATTCATGAGGAGGGGTCCCAAAAACCCCATGTTGGAAATTTGGTGCCAAAATTCCAAAAAATGCCTGAGATATGCATAAAGGTTGAAAAACCCCTATTTATTCCATTATACAGCTTACCGGCATTTCCTCAGTTCGCGGTCGGCTTTGAAGAGTGCAGACGTGTTCCCGGTCCACGAGGGTGTGCACTGGACTCTGGAGGTAAGTATGGGGTGAGGGAGGCGTGGGGAGGTAGGGTGTGCAGTGGGTGGGTGTGGGTTGTGGGAGGGGGGCAGGGAGACCATGAGGGACCTTTTTTTTCTTTCCACAGGTAAAAAAAAAAAATAAAACATCACGGGACTTTTTTTTTCAACAGGGACATGAGGCACGCTGGGGTGGGCTCCCAGCATGCCAACAGAGTGTTTTGCATGGGCACCCCTGTCGGCACAATGGGGGGAGGTGCAACAGCTGAGGGGGATTGGGCACCCCCTCGGCACTAATGTACTGGGTGTTTGTGTGGGAAGGCATTATGCTGATGGGGAGTGGGCTCCCTTGTCGGCAAATCAAAGTAGGAGGGGGGACATAATGCTGACAGGGAGTGGACTCCCGTGTCGGCAACTGCAACTAATAGGGGGCTGAAACTGACGGATCGGGGCCCCAATCGGCAAAAACACTGTTGGAGGGGGGCAATGCTACTGAGGGATTGGGCAAACCTTGGCACTGGGGGGTAATTAATATTGTTTATGAACAGGCAGCAGGCCACCCACCATGTTCACAAGCAATATTACTGTCGTTACATTCCGCCCAGCAATGATTGGTCACTCCCTCATTGCAGCAGTTCTGCTGATGCTGCAATGATGAGGCAGCCCCTGATTGCTGCGGCTCAAATGTTTCAAGGTGGTGGCACGCTGACGGAACTAGTGTCAGCAGCAGCATGCCATGGCATTGGGGAAAGTGGGCCAAGCCTTTACAGGCTGTGGGGGCATTGGCCACAACAGTGCTGCACCTCACAACCTGCTTCTGGAAAGCTGCCGCAATATGTTTCTTGCACATGCACGCAATCAACATAAAAAGGGGGAAGAGGAATGATGCTGAGACTAATTCAGGAAGCCCTCTGAAATTAAACAGCATACTCACCTCTGGCTCAGGGCTGCTCCTGGTGAGCAGTTAAGGGGGAGTGCTTAAGGATCCTGGCAATTTACATGTACCCTTATTTTTTAGAGACAGTCGGTGTTATAAGGGCAAGTCCAGAAAGGTCACACATTCAGTGGTGCTAGCTGCCGGTGCTGCCCTAGGGTTTGTTAACCCACACAGTGAAACACAGCAGTCCAAAGTAGGCACACACAGAACCAATAATTGTATTTATTATCTATTTCTTTAGTTAGAGAGTTAGTGAGTTAGTTAGTTAGTTAGTTATTTAGTTAGTTTAAAAGTTTCACAAGAAAAGGCATACTGAGCTGGCAAAAGCTTGTTTCCAGACATGTCCTAGGGGATGGCAAATAGAGGACAAGAGAACATATACGAAGTACAATGTAGAAACCCATTAACACTGAAATAAAAATAAAAATATGCAGTTTAAGAACACTTAAAGAACAAATAGCCAAATAGAACATTAACATAAAGTAAACTGTGGAATGGGCAATGGCAAGGCAATGCAGTCAAGGCAAGTTTATTTGTAAAGCATCCAATCCAATGGCTCTGAGAACTGTACAAGATCCCTAAAAAAAGGTTCCAAAACAACATATTAAAATGTTACATTAAAATGTTACAATCCAGAAAAATATAGGTTTGCTAATCAGCATAGGCCTGTTGGAAAAGAAAAGTCTTCAGAGAGGCTTTAAAGGCCGCACCATGCTTGCCTTTATTAACGTAAGGAGGGTGAGAGTTCAATAATAAAGGAGCAGCCACTTGAAAAGCTGTCAACTGATAACTTTAGCCTGGAAGAAGGGATGACAAGCAGGCCCACCTCGATGGAACAGGAGGGTGAACTGGATGGTAGGGAACAAGAAGCTGTATCAAGTAATCTGGTCCAAATTGGCAAAGGACATTAAACAGTAAGCAGAAACAAACTAAGAAACAGAGAGAAATGACTGAAACTGGGTGGGGGTGGGGGTAGTGCTGGTAATAGTGTTGGTGGAAGGCAGGTGAAAAGAAATTCACTCCAATATCAGAAGCAGTCACAGGAGGGAATATAGAACTCATGAAGGAGATATTGCAGAGTAGGAAAAGAAGGAGCACAGTGAATGGAAGGGGAAGAGAGCTCCATTGTTTAGGGAAACAGAGCAGGAAGGCAGCTTAGCAAGCAGTAAATTTCATATGAGGGAGAGCAAGCATTTCAAAGAGAGTAAGGGGAAAAAGGGGGAGATATAGAAGAGAAGCAAGATAAGAGGGGACAGAGCCAAACCAATATTTGTAAATGAAGGAAACACAATGGAAAAGGCACCTAGCATCAAGAGAGGGGAAGATGAGGAAGAGGGAGGAGTACAGAGTACAATGGTGTGTACATAGGCATTTATCAAGGGCAAAGTGACATAAGGAGTAAAAGAGATAGTCCAGTCTAGCTAATGTGGACTTTGGAGCAGCACTACAAACAATGTCTGGGTAGCTGAAAATGGGGGGAATCATCTTATTGAGTATTTCTCTGCATGCAGGAAGCAGAATACTTCTTTTCTTCCTGTATTCTGCTCCAAGCTTTGGGTGGACCTCCTTGTGGATAGCATCCATATGAACCAAAAAATCAAGGTGATAATCTAGTCAAATACTTCAAGAGGGGGTAAGACAGATTTTAAGGGAGAGTACAAACTGGGAGGGGGCAGGGAGTAGGGAGGAAGGTAACTGAGGAAGGGGGAGCAGCTGCAGTCTAGATAGACCATAAGGCCCATATCTGCTGGCAGTTTCGTATGTTCATATCCTGAGATACTGAAAGGAGGGAAGGGGTGAGACACTTGCAAGCCACTGTCTGGTGACTGTTTTCTTAGCACTGAGGGATAACTCATTTTTGAATCAGAGCTGTTAAAATCCAGTTGCAGCTGGTTCATGAGATCAGGAGCAGAGGAACCAATTGAAAAGAGTACCATGTCATCTGCATACATATGGATGGATATAGAGGAAATGTTATGAACACAGAAGAACAGAAGGACACAGAAAAAAATTAACTCACCAGTCCATTTCCTGCAAAAAATACTCAGTTTATTTATCACACTAGGTAAAGCACAGATGGGCAGTGTGAACAGAAAGTACTGTCAATAGGTGCCCAAATGCTTCACTCAACCAGAACTTCATCAGGAGTTGGCTCCAGAGCTGACTAATACCCCATTTATGCCACTAGGATTGTGTGATGTAAAGGCTCAAGTGTATTATGTCTTACATTATCAAGTATAAGCAATCCAGTGGTTCTGGTGGAACTGAACCTGAGCACCAGAAGAAGTACTTCCAATAGCTTCGTATGAAGTCTGAACTATCCATTGTTTACGTGACACAAAATGGCCACCCAGTTAATAATGAGTTAAATAAAATACAAATTAATTGAGCAAGGTCAAAATAAAAACAGACAGGTATAGAAAATGAGGTATCACTAGAAAGAGAACAAGTCAGAATATTAAAAGGCAAACAACACAAATTAAGCTGATATCTTTATTGTAAGGTTTTCCAGGTTGGCCCAGTATCCAATGTGATCTCCCAAATTCCCAAATGATGTGAGGATCTGCTAGAAGAAATGAACCAGCTACACTTTCAAAACCTAAAGGAAATTTAAAGGCAAATTGAATCCACAATTTTATAATTGTATAATCATGAACACTTTAAAAGCCAGCTCTTTAATGTATTGTTGCCTCACTATTTCTAAGCATGGCTGTGTATAATAATATCAGAAGATGTTGTAAGATAAAGGAAAATGAAATAACGATGAAAGAAGTGCAGTGCTGATAAGGGGCAGGGTGAAGGGAAGCAAGGAGATATATACAGTGAATGAAACAAGACTGAGAATGGAGAAATTAGATTAGGGACCTGAGAGAGTTATAAAGAGCCTTCCAAATACAATATATTTTAATGGCAAAATCAAATTAGATTTACAGTATCACAAAGCTACTGATGTGATTATTCAGATCAAAGTCTAGACAGTACATCTTAAAGGAATGGTTTGAGGTCCTAATCCTCACTGAGACCTCTGGTTTTATACTGCCAAGGGAGAAAGTCCAAAAAGTTACCTTTGCAATAACTTTTTCAGTCTGTCTCCCCCCTCTTTTTTTCTTCTTGAAACATTTTCAATGCACATGTGTTTGATGTGATCCAGATCACTGCTGTTATGGTCTCAGAAGTGATAGACTTCTGGGGTGTTTTGTTTGACATTCCTGGTGCTGTGTATATGTTCCTGGGTACACTTTGTGACTGGGCATAAGGTCCACTCAGTATATGTCTTTGGACAGTCACACCAAGTAACATATTGTATACTACAAAGTCTGAGCTACAATGGAGGAACTCTCTAATTTCAGACTTTTGCCTGATGGGTGCCATTTCAAATGTGTTTTCCTGATTGCAATTTTCATATACTGCACATATGTCCATTCCCTAGGGGGCAGAAAGGTAGCCAACTGAGATAATATTGCTGCTGTATAAGCCTAGCTGTATAATTCTTTAAAGCAACGGTGAAAGTGGGCTAAAACAAAAATTAGAGTAGGATACCAACAGCAACCTGATAACACTTTTATTGTTGCTTTACAGAATTATACAGCTAAGCTTATTGCAACTTGCATCACTGTACTCCTGGGACACTGAGGAGGCTGTCTCTTGAAGGAGTGGACCACTGGAAGTTCACAGGCCATTCTTAGCCATTGATTTCCTCCAGTGGTCACCATTTACAATCTGCTTGGACTAGATGGGTCAGAACCAAAGGCCTGCTTTGGGGTAAGCCATGATTCCCGATTCAGCACTCTGATCCTCTAAATATAGAAAAAAAAAATCAACAAAAAATGATTTGTCTGCATTAATATTTTACTTGAGATAACTATTGGAATTGGCAAAAAAAAAAAATTAAATACACCTTAGCTCTTGGTGCAGTCACTGCTACTGCAATTCTAATAATGATAAAAAAAAATTGCACTGATATAAATTAACTACACAGCAACACAATTGCGTAGGTGCTAAATCATTATGTAAAGCTTGAGAAAAGAACAATGTAAGATTTCAAAGTATGAAAAAAGTGACACTGAGGCCCAGATATTCAAAAGGGTTGCGCCATGCGTAACAGGGATGCGCCAGCGCAAGTCTGAAAATGCGCCATTGTGTGATATTCAGCGGGAGGCAGCTGTTCCCCAAATGCAAATGTGCAAAGGGCGCTAATGGTAATGAATGCATGCATAACTGAAGGGGAGAACCATGAATAAATGGCGCTTAGTCACGATATTCAACAGCATGCACCATGCACAATAGGGGAGCAACGAAGTTGCGCTGAGCAGCGGAAATGATCCAAAATAAAAAGGAACAAGAGACAGGCGCAAGAACGCTACAGGGAAGCCAGATTTGGGATCGAGGTGACAGCAACCAGGCAGACAGTAGCAGTGAGCAGGACAGGGCAGGAGCAGGACAGAGCACACCTGGAACCTACCAGGAACAGAAAAGGAGTGGGGAACCTGTGCAGGAGGAAAGGGGAAGTGCCACACTGGACTGAGAGCACTGACAGTGGTCAGGATATCCAAATCTAGGAGGTGTTCCCGGTGCAGGAGGAGTAGCAGAAAGGACAGCAGGGGGAATGGGAATACAGCTGCTGGGGGGTAACACAAGCCAGGGACATGGGCAGTGCCACCATTCAAATAGAGGCAGTAATGAGGGGTGTGAGAAGGCAGGCAGCAGGAGAGCGTGGCCGTGGAAAGGCCCGTCAGTGGTATGCCCCCAACAGGCAGTACCAAACCCGCACCAGCTTTGAGCTTTACAGTGACACCGCGATAGTGGGCCAGTACCGCCTGAACTGGGTGATCCTGAGGTGGCTCTGTGAGCTGTGCAGTGATGAGATGCAGGCATCCACATGACAGAGCCATGCTCTATCAGTGGAGACAAAAGTGACAGCTGTCATGTGCCTGCTCACCATTGTCACCTTGCAGAGACCAACAGGGGACACAACAGGCATAACCCTGTCAGCCACATCATGCCTACTCACACAATTCCTCAGTGCACTGCTGCCACATGCTGCGGAGTACATCCATTTCCCCAGCACACCGGCGGAGTGCACAGCACACAAACAAGAGTTCCTCATGGTAGCACATATGCCTGGCATGCTTGGGGCCATTGACTGCACCCATGTGGTCATTCGCATGCCACCTGGCCCGGAAGGTGTAGCATACATACATCAGAAGTGCTATGCAAGCATCAACTGCCAGGTGGTATGCAATGCTAGGGGGTGCATAACCAATGTCTGTGCCACACACCCTGGGGGAGCACATGATGCCTTCATCTGGCACCAGTCTGCAATGTGCCACAGGTTCAAGAGTGGGGACATCCCCACTGGCCACCTAGTGGGTGAGTATGCAAATCACGAAGAAAGACATGGATCTTGGAGGGGCATTGTCAGAGGTGACATGGGTACTGGTCTAGATGGCCCATGGCAGGGCGACGCTGATCACCAAATGAAATGTCCACCCTCTACACACAGGTGACAGTGGATACACACTCTGTCTCTGGCTGTTCACACCATACCAGCGGCCCACGACCCCATCGCAGCAATGCTACAATAAGGCACATGCCACCACATGCAATGTCATAGAGCGGGTGTTCAGGATGCTGAAGGCACATTTCTGTTGCCTGGACATGTCTGGCAATGCCCTGCAGTACAGCCCCTCAAAGGCCTGCGGGCTATTCCTGGCCTGTTGCATCCTGCACAACATGGCCTACGACTGTGGGATAGCTGTACAGGTCAAAGAGGGGGACAGCAATGGGGAAGATCAGGATGCTGGTGCAGATGGTGATGGGCAGCCCCCCCTTGGTCAAAGGGACCCCTGACTGATCCGGATGGCACAGCTGCACCGGGACACCATCACAGAGGAGTATGTCAACCAACCCAGGTAAGTCATGGGGCCATGTGCAACCACCAATGGCAAGTGCACAGCCCACAAACACTCATGGACAAACCCCAAGGGTGCATGTCATAAAGGGAATTGGCTGAGCATGGAACCACACACGCCATCAGGGATGGGCAAGGCCTAACATGGCACACGGTCATACACACACACACATACATACACACACACACTCCCCACAAGACATGCACAAAGGGTAGGAGGCACGCCAACTACAACTGCCACCCCTAGCCACACACACACGTTCACAGACCACCACACACAGTGCCTGTCATTGTGCGTGTCTCAGACACTGGGCACCATTGCACAGTGGCGGACAGCGCAAAACAGACATCATCATGCACACGCCACAGTGGCCAGCAGCTGGGAGGGTGTGCACATGGAACGTGTGTGTGTGTGTGCAGGGCCGGGTACCCCTCCTGTGAATTGCACGATGAACAACACACTGCACACAGGGCAGCGTCAGACAGTAGCCATGGTGGGAGACAGGTCAGTCATGCGGCACAGTGCCGCGGCCACCACGGATGCGTGGGCGGCCCCGCCAAGACCTGACACCAGTGACAGACTGACCAATGCCCTCATGGGGTAGCACTGACGGCCCCCCAGGGGTTCCACTGCGGGAATGGCACCATTCTCAAGCAGGGGTCTGCAGCTCACCGAACATGTCTGCACCAGGCGTGCTCGGGATGCCCACAGCTGAACCCGGTGTCAACAAAGAATGTGTCGCACGATGCTGGGAATGGGGGTGGACATTGCGCTGTGTGGTGTCTGCAATGCATGGGCAAATAACTGTGTGTCAATTGTCGCCATGACAGCTGTGAATGTCTGTGTCTGCCTGTCTATGGTGGCAGTCACATCCTCCCGCAGCCGGTCCATCCCTTCCAGGAGCAGACCAGTGTCCCTGCTGTGCCGCTCCTCTGCCTGGCGGAGGACCACACTGAGTGCATCCACCATGTTCACAAGCAGCAACAGCTGATCCACTGAATTATGGAGTATGAAGGTGTGCTCATCTAAGAGGTCATCTACCTGATTGGCATGATGTCCCTCATGGTGTTCGCAGCCATGATGGGCAACACCCCTTGAGGTTGGGCACTGCACACCAGGGACATGCCTGGGCATGTCCACAGGCAGTGCACTGATGCCGCCCCCCTGACACTGTCCCCCCATCGCCATTGGCTGACTGCTGACACTGCCCCTCCAGCTGCCACTCTCCCGGGCTCAATGATGCCACCGCAGTGGCCGCAACAGCCCCACTGTCCTGGACACACACCAGTGCTGCCCCACTGCTGCAGAGAGGCACAGGCTGGGACTGTGATGTCACGCAGGCCTCCACGGCGGCACCACCCATGGCTATGCCCATGCTGTAACCTGCTGTGTGGCCATCCTGTGGCCCACACGTATCACTGTCCATGATGTGAGCTCCATTATCATCAGTGATGGATCCAGCACCAGTCTGAGTCTCAGCATGCTGGCATCCATGGACTCTGGCACACTGGGACACGGGCAAGGCCTCCTCCACACCTGCTCCACCAACATCAGTCCAGACAGCCAGGTGGGCTCACTGTCATCCTGACCCTCAGACACCTGTGGAGGTGGATGGGCCCTCCTCTGTGTCCAGGGTATTGCCCTCAGTGGACGAGCCCACCACTGCTGACCCATGTAGACACTCAGGAGCTGTAAGGGAACACAGTAGCATTAATGTATCTGCCCTACCCTGCGGCATCCCCCCCAACAGTGACAGATCAGGACCTACCATGCAGTGACGGTCTACCACCCATCTAGAAGAAACATCTGGAACACCCTTGATGGCACAACGCAGCATGCTGCAAGCAACCCGCTCTTCCTGTGGAGTCAGGCATTGCACGGCCAGCTGTCCCCCACCAGTCACAGCCTGTGCTGCCCTGATGGCAGCCACTTTATCCTTAATCCTCCTCCTGTCCGTGCCCACCTTCTTTTTGCACTCCTGCACGGACCGCTGGTGGCTGCCATGTTGGTTGATGGCACACGCCACCTCTCCCCATGCAGCAGCACTGGCCTGTGGTGTTCCCCACTGTCCACTGAGCACCGGTTCCTGGTCAAGGTAGGCCTCAAACAGGGCATCTGTTTCTGCCTTGGTAAAGTTTGGCCTCCTCTTTCTCCCACGTCTCTGTTCCTCCTCCTCCACCTCATGGTCACTCATCATTGATCCTGTGGGAATGACAGGTGTTACCTCTGACTGTGCAGTCCCATGCATCTCCCACACACCACAGTCCACACTCCCAAACAGCATGCAACTCACCACAATAGACTGCAATGCCAGACTATGGCCTCTGCAGCCCAATGTTGCATTTATATAGTGCAACGCATGCAAATGAGGTGAGGCTCAATTTTAAGTGGATGCTAATGCAGTATCTGCGCCATTGAATCGCCGATGAGCTGATTTGCATATGCCAGCTGAATATCGTGCTGTTGCACCTTGCACAATTGTGTTGAATGTGCTCAGGCAAGGGCGCAGTTCTGTGATGTGCGCAGTGGACACCGAACGGTGCATGCCCGGGGTGCTGACACCGATGCCTGCCATGCTGCTGACGTGCTGTGCATGGAAGGCAGTGCAGAGCATGGTCACCATTGTGCCAGTGGTGCTACTGCGCTGTTCACATGTATGGTGCTCTTGCACTGGGGCACTGTAGGCACCGTGCAGCCACAGCGTGGTAGGCCACTACAGGGCATCTCACACAGGCACCCAATTGCACTACACGCAGGAAGTACCAATCACGCTGTGGTGGTCTGTGTGCGAGAGACCCTTGACCCTGTGCCTAACCTTTGCCTCCTAGGTGCCATGTGTCCACATGGGTGCACCACTATCGCTCTGGTCTGTGACAGACGATGGGGAATGGCAGCGCTGTACCGCGCAGCATCTGCACATGGCGGACCGTGCTACCGAGTGCCATTTTGACTCCGACCAGCTTCAGAGATGGCAAGACGGAGGGCTGCTCTTTGGAGCAAGGTGGAGCTGGCCAATTTGATGGCCATAGTGGAGCACCATGCTGGGGCAATCTTTGGGAATGCACCCCTGGACAGGGCCAGGAGTGCTGTATGAGAGGAGGTGGCAGTGGCACTGGAGGAGGCCACAGGAATGGGGTGCACAGCTGAGCAGTGTCACTACAGATACAGGGACCTCCAGTGCAGGGACCTGGACAGGCTTGCCCACCAGCGGGCACGTGCCAGGAAGGGCACAGTGCCATGACCAGGCAGGTGCCCCATCCATACACTGGTTGCATCACTACAGGTATCGAGGTGGGCATGTGTCCACCACACAGGGGGTGGGCCGTCCAGTGTGGGCAGAGGTGTTGGTGGTGGAGGTGGTGTTGGGGGGGTTGCAGCATGGCTGGGCTGTACGGGATCGCTCCCACCCGGGGTGGAGGCTTTTGATACTGGATTGTACTGATAATCCCCTCTCCATGTTTACACCCTAGGCCCTGAAGAGCGGCAGGACCAAGCCCGACAGGACCAACACCGAGGCGTGGGTGGTGGAGATGGTCAACAGCCACAGGCAGCCAGTCGCAGCAGACTACATTGCCCAGATTAGGCTGATGATGGTGAGTGCCTTTCTTCCAGGATATTCTGTGCATGCTGTGTTGAAAGGCAGGCGGCGGGGCATGGCCACCATCCATTGACTCCACCGACGTGAATGCCACACAGTACAGTCAGCACTGTCCAGTGGCACTGCATGTGTGGGCGTGCATCGCTGGTGGTCCATGCGTGCACCGGGTACATGGCTATGGCACTGCCTTCGCACCGCATAGCCATGTCACTGTACAGCCACGGTGGTGCTGTGCGGGACTTGGGCAGTGGGTATGTGCAGCAGTCCACATGGTTGTGTGCACCTGGGTGGGCAGGTCTTGTGGACACAATCACTGTGGGTGGTTGCACACCATCACAGAGGCATGTCCCATGGCCGTATGTTATGCACAGTGGGTGGGCTGCAGGGGGCTGTGCATTCACACCTATTGACTCTGCTCCCTTGTCCTAGGTGGATGGCAGATGTGGCACATGGAGAGGGTGCTGCAGGAGCTTCTGCAGGTGGCCAGGGCCTCCCTGGAAATCTTACAGAGGATGGAGCAGCTAGGAGTCCGCAGGAGGCAAGGCGGATGGCACCATCAGAGCGGGCCGGGGCTCCCGCTGAACTTCATGAACCCAAGGATTGCACCTACCCCCCTGGATCCACCCTCACATCCTTCCTTCCCTCTACCATTTGTTCACCCCTGCCCCTTACCCACCCCCACCTGGTTTGGGCCCTCACCCCCATTTTTGTAAATATTTGTAAATAGTTGTTTTCTATCTTTCAATATACATTTGTTTTGTTATGCCTACTGTGGTGGTCTCTGATTTGCAGTGGGCTACAGGTGCTCAGCTGCACTGGTGTGCATGGTGTTAGGGGTGGTGCAGTCATGGGCAGGTGTGTGTGTCTGTAGGGGAGGCGACTATGGTGTGGGCATAGCTATCAGTCAGTGTCTGTGGTTTGTGTGTTGTTCCCTGTGCACTGAATGACTGTGTGCAGTGGTCCATGGTGCAAGCACTGTGTCCATGGTGCACCTGTCAGACTGTCCAAGGTCTGTGCTGCTGACACCCTTGCATGTCTGTGACCTGCACTGTCCACTGGCATGTCAGTGGTGGCTGTCCATGCTGGACAGCCACTGTACCCAGCACAATGCCGGATTGCTTCCTGTCACTGGTGTGGTGCATGTCTGCCTCGGGTGGCACTGTGGCCTCCGCTGTTGTTGTCCCACCTCCATGATGTCGCTTGTGTCTGTTGCAGGGGATGTGCTCCACTGTCTGTCACTTGTGCTCCAGGTGCATGCTGGTGAGTACAGCTTCATGGTGCCTGCACAGGGTGGCTGGCACTCCTGTGCTATGGAGGGGTGCTGGCCGTGTGTACACGGTTTCTGTGGCAACATGCCAGGGGCTTGGTTGACCCCGCTACTGTGTCCCTGTCTTGGTGTGCCCTTGGGTATGGGTGGGTGTTTGTCCATGCACTGTGCTGCATCCTGTGTGGTGCATGGTTCCATGCACCACTGTGGGTGTCTGCACTGGCTGTTGTAGCCAGTGCTGGGTCGGGGTGTGTCCTTGGGAGGGTGTGCAGGGTGCTGTGGCACTGGTGGTGGGGTCTGGGGCATGCACTGTCATGTGTGGGGTACCTCATGTGCCAACACAGGGTCGGTCTCTCAGCTGTACCTCAGGGGGGACATGCATGGTGGCACTGTGTATGCAGTCATTGCATCGCTGTCTGCTGCCACCCACTGAAGGGTGCTCATGGTGGGGCTGTCTTGCATGGTTCTGTGGTGCACAGGGTTGCATTGTCATGGTGGGGGTGGTGGCATGCATGGGGCGTCCTGCACTGGTAGATGCTGCTCCTGGGCAGGGTGTCTGGGGATCATGGTGCAAGGTGTGCTCTGCTTTGGTGGGATGGTGTGGCACGGGGTGGCCAGACCTCCTTGTGTGCCGGTCACAGCTTGCCAGGGGCTGTGCTGGTACACCATGCCCCAGGTGTGGGTTTGTTGCAGGTATCCATAGGCCAGTGGTTATTCCAGCTCTCCACCGGTTGTGCAGTGCATGGGGTGTGGGGGGTGATGTCTGTTCTGCTGTGTGCTCCTCTGCCCATCTCTAGCATGCGTGGTCCACCCATGCATCCTGTCCCTGCGCATCCCTGGTTGTGCTAGTGCGCTGCTGCCCTGCTCCACTGAGCATCCCTGGTTGTGCTATTGTACATCTGAACTGCGCCACTGCACAGTGTTTGAATATCATGGTTATTGCGCATGGGCATAGTGGACTTGCTCTTGCTCCTGCTGTTGCGCACTTTTATGGTGCAGTTTGAATATCTGGGCCTGAGTGTGCATGGAAGTTTTGCCTTGAAGACCACATCCCTATTTATGGGATGCAGCTCAAGCAGCCAGTGCCCACAAGAACCCTGAATACCACTAAAGCAGGTAAGAGGCAGCAGCCTTTTAATTTAGAAGCAGGACTTTTTAAATCTGCACTGTGTTGCTGTGTATTGTAGTTAGGGTTGTGTGAGAAGTTTTATGTTGAACTCCTAACTTTCACCTTTAATAGCTTTGGCAGCATTAGACAACATTAGTTAAAATGTTGCATGTGTTGTCTAGGAGGCAAGGCCTAAAACTGTGGAAAGTTTTGTGATGGCAGTTTGTGTGAATTCTGAGGTCTGCATATATCATTTTCCTTTAGATGTCAGATTTTTCCCCTACATTTAACATGGGATTTGGTTTTGCTCTCATGTACAGCCTACACAGGATGGCATTTTCTTTTCTGAATCTTATAAGGTTGAAGCGTGCTGTGTCAAGGTGAAACTTACTGGGTAGAAGCATGCTGTGCCAAGGTAGCACCGTTGGAAGGTTTTGTAAAAAAAATATTAAACAGTTCCAGAGTTATAAAGATATAAAGTTTTTTTTCTGTTCTGAGCATGCTTAGTGTTTTATTTTCTATAAACTTCTGATACAACACCAGAAATTCTGTTTTTTTTCTCAAGACCATATTTAGTTTCTCATCACTTGCTTCTCACAGCACTTAAATCTTCTTTTGTGCTGTGAAAGCTGCCGTCTTGTTTTTCCCTCAAACTAAAAAAAGCATGGAAAATGCATACAAATGTCATAAAAATTATATCATTAAAAAAAAAACTAAACCTTTACCTAACTAATCAGGGTGCATTTAGTTAGATTCTGATTTTTTTTTCAATAATGGCCAGAAATAGCTCCTGCAGGCAGTCCAAAATCCAGGATGCTCAGCTTAGTGAGAGGAGCTGTTCACTTGCATTCTCAGTATAAGAATAGCAGGACTTTATTGAATGCTGTGCTGCAGCCAAAAGCCATGCTGCCAGCTTCAGCTGAAGCAGCGAGTCAGTGATCCCCTGTTGTGTGTGTGTATGTGTGTGTGTGTCTCTTTCTGTCTGTGTGACTGTCTGTCTGTCTGCCTGCCTATCTATCTATCTATCTATCTATCTATCTATCTATCTATCTATCTAACCATATATCTATTGATGTACAATATTTAAGTGGACTGGGGTGCCAACCCCTGGTACTACTTCTTTCTCCTCCTCCTCTCCAGGTCACCCACCTGCCTTTCCCAATGTTTCTTTATTTTCATTTTATAAATAAGTGGATGGGGGTGCCCATCCCCAGTACTGCTTCTTTCTCCCTCCTTGTATCCAGATTGTGGGCCCACCCCAGCACCACTTGTCTGGATTCCCTTCCCCACCAGTTGTCTAGCCTCTTTCCCCTAAGAGTAGCCTGACACTTGGGTGCCCAATCCCCAGGGTGGGAATATTGTATGCAATAAAGAAAACTGTCCCACGATGATTTTATTTTCTAAAACCTGTAAAAAAAGAAAATGGTCCTCCACAAATCTGACCCCCTAACATCCCTCACCTACCTCACCCTGACCTTCCACTCAGCTCCCACCACCCACACCCTCACTCACCTGAACATGTCCTACAATGTAGATCCACTCTTTGATTGAAAACACATCTTGCTGCTGGAACCAGTGACTGCAATATGAGACAAGCTCTAGCAAGAGCCGATAGGGCTGTGAAAAGCTACCAAATGACCAAAGTCATTTTTTTGTTGGTGCCATATAGTGTTGTTTAGTCACAATCATCACAGTGCTCCCAGATCCAAATAACCATTTTCCTGTAACAAGCCCTCATTTTCCTGTATTTTCCCTGTACAGGCAGCATCAAATCCCTGTAGATTTTTCCATAAGCCACAAACTCCTTATTTGTGGCTTTGTTGTTTATTTAAATGTAATATGTTGGCAGCCTTTTATCAGGAAAAGGGCTCTGGTTTACTGTTAGGTACTACAATTATATATCAAGATGGCCTTTGAATGATTTGGATTTATATGGAATCCATAAGGCATAATTGGGGAATTTATTTATTCATTCATTGAATTTTGTTGACTGGGTAGGTCCAATAAGACTAGAATTCCCTTTTTCAGGGGTGATGGGTTGGGGGGTACAGATGGTAACCAACTGAAATTGTAACATGGCATAAATCCTTGCTTGAACCAAATTAAACTATTGGTGGTATTTTTAGTGAATGGGGGAAATTTGGCCAGGACACCATGGAAATTCCCCTACTCTTTCTGAATGGGCAGACAGAAAAGACAGGAGCACCACCCCCATGCTGCACTACAGTGTCAGTGTTGGAATTTAAAGAGCTAGTGGAGCCAAACCAGGCAGGCAGGAAAATAATATAAATTTTAAGAAGTAGTCAGTTATAAAATGTTATTTCTGAAGTACCTTTCTTTTACCTATTGCCCATCAGAGAGTCTTCTATGTCATAATGCTGTGGTGGATGTATGGAACAGCTTTTAGCATAGCAGCTGACATATCTAGCTCTACTGCCCCCCACTACATCATCAGCATTGTGATTTTGCTGACAGTGAAATCACATGTGAATGACCTGGCAGTCACTGAATTGCTGTTCCTAAGCAACAGTGATGTCACAGTCAGTGAGGTCACGATGCTGGTGATGTAGTGGGGGCAGTACAGCTAGCTATGTCAACTGCACACAGAGTGCTGTTCCACAAATCACACATATTAACATCAGGTAGACAATCTTCTAATTAAACAAAGGGAAACTATAAAGTACCTCATATATAAAAAGTAATGGTTGACTGCTTGGACCAGACCTCTTTAATGTTTTCATAAGTTACACTGCAGAGGGTCTGTAAGGGAAGGTATGCCTCTTTGCAGATGACACAAAGATCTGCACCAGGGTTGACCCCCAGGAGGGCTAGAGAAAATGAGAAGGGATGTAAGCAAGCTTGAGGAGTGGTCAAGGATGTGGAAGCTATGATTCAGTGCAAAGAAGTGCAAGATCATGCAATTGGGGCATATACATGGGGGGAATACATGATGGGAGTGGAGGTACTGATGGCCACCAAACAGGAAAAGGATCGGGGAGTGATCATATCTGATGATCTAATGGTTACCAAACAATGTGAGATGATGGCTGTGAGGAGAGCCAGTGGAATGCTGGGGTGCATAGGGAGAGGTATGTCTAGCAGAAGGAAGGAGGTGGTGATGCCACTGTACAGAACATTGATGAGTCCTCATCTAGAGTACTGTCCTGTTCTGTAGGCTGCATCTCTGGAAAGACACAGACAGAGTAGAAGCAGTTCAGAGAGGGCAACAAAAATGGTGCAGTGGCTGCACTAATAGTCATATGAGGGGAGCCTGGATGATCTCACTACGTATTTCCAGAAGGAGAGGAGAGAGAGAGGGGAGATATGATAGAAACTTTCAAATACCTCAAGGGTGTAAATAAGGTACAAGAGGGTAGCATCTTTCAAAAAAAATGTTCAAGAACAGATATGAAAATAGAGGGGGCTAGACATTGGGGTAACGTGAGAAAATATTTTTTATGCAAAGGGTGGTGGATCCATGGAGGTTGACCTGAAATCCCAAGAATCACTTCAAAATTCTCCTTCGGAGCTCAAAAACAAGGAGAAGTGAGGCGAAGTGCATTGTCCTTAATGCACTTCACCTTAAATTTGGTGGAGTAGTGGTCTGGGGAGGGGGAGTAATGCGAAGTCATTATTTTCAATGGACTTTGCATTACTCATTATAACTTGAAGTACTCCACTTTGCATTGCGGAGCACTCCATGAATCTGCCTTTGCTCTGTGAATCACTTTGTGGAGTGGATTGAGCCCACTTCACCCACCACTATCCAGGATACAAAATATAGGATAAGAAATATTTAAAGGAAATGTACTATAAACTGAACTTCACTGGGTTCACTGACATAAGCAGTTTCTTTATTGTTTTATAACATACTGTATTAGATTGCAGTATTTATTTTAAATGTTGTGGCCATGAGATGGTGTGTACAGTGTGTGTGTGTGTGTGTGTGTGTGTGTGTGTGTGTGTGTGTTTGCTGTAGCTCAATAACATTTTTCCCAAAAAGCATAGTAAAAGATGCCTACTGATTGCTATATATTTTGCCTGGATAGTTCACAGACGACCTGGCATATGTCTGAGACAGTACTTATCAGATAGTGTCTTAAAAGGTTAAAAGAAGAACAGTGTAAGTCTTTAGATTTGTTACTGGGAAAGGGTGACATTTATGAGGTATGAATCTTTCTTGAAAGACAATACCTGCCCTACTGAAGCTTGTAGCAAGAAAATGTTTAAATGCTAAGTATTTAAATGTGCAAGTTTTTGCATTTTGAAAGGCATAAACAAATATCTAGTTTAATAGGCAACCAACAGTTAACAAGCTGTTTCTGTTTCCTAATGGCCATCTGATAAGCATCTTGGAGTTATGTCTCCAACATTCTAAACAGAAAGAAGGGAGTATTTTATTTTATTTGGCATAGTGATTTGTAGATGTGGAAGGATACATTGAAAACTCTAAAATATATGTTCCACGTTGCTCCATTTTTCCAGCTACAAACAGCAAAATGGCTGGAGGCTCCACCTACAGTCAGAAAAATGAGTCAGAAAATCGATAGGTAAAATTTTTGTCTTTGCTTAATCTGGTATCCTTGCTTTTATATCAGTAGTTTGCATTGAGAAACATAACATACTGTAGTAAATAAGCAAAGTTTATATTTAGTGGCACCCTTCTCTGGAGGCCCAGGGCACTTTACAATAACAAAAACACTAGTAGGCCAATCAATACGTAAATAGATACATACATATAAATTCTGAGCATTAAATTAGCTAAAACCACATCTGGGAAGGGGACTAATCATGGCAATACTTCAGTCCCCAAATACATAATGGAAAAGGTGAGTATTAAGATGCCTGTTAAAGGCCCCCACCTAGGAGGTCTCTCCGAAGGCCCTTAGTTAAGAATTTCACATATCTGAGGTCAGTCACCTCAAGGGTCCAATCTCTAAACATTTTTAGCCTGGTCCTCAGTACAGTCAAAAGGCCCATCTTGGAGGAGCAGAGAGAGTGCAAGGGCGGGTAAGATGTAAAAGATCTGACAGGTAGCCCAGGTACAATTGCAAATCAACTTTAAAGGAGCTACACCACTTAAAGAGCTGCTGACACAATTCTTCATGTTTCCCTTTTAGAAGCGGGAGACCTAACGTTACCTAAAGCAGTGTGTTAATTTTTTTGTTCAAGAGGTTATCTCTTTTTTGAATGAATTGTCCTGCCGGTGTTCACATGTGCTTTCACAGTGTAGCAGCACAGCCACTCCCTCTTAGAAGTTGCATTGACATCACATATAGGAAAGCTGCATTGACATCACATATAGGAAAGCTGTAAAGCTGTCTTCTCCATTATACAGCCTGCATAAGTATTGTACTGCTAGTCAGCAGCTCTTTAAAGTACAAGATGTCTTGTAAAGCCTGGAAAAAGAATTCACCTCAACCGGACTACTATGTATCTGAAAGACATGTAAAAAAGACATTTGAAAAGTGCTCTGCAAACAGCATTCTTAAATAAAGAGTCAGACTTTCCAAACTGATAAACTGTGAGCATTTGGAACTTTGCAATTATCTGACAACTAAAAACACTGCAGCCACCGGTGGCAAAACTGCATTTAAGAAAGTGACAGACTGCAACAATTAAAAGCAGTGTGGGTGTGAAAGTGGACACTATTTGGCTAACAGAGCTACCTTCACATCTGAATTAGGGACCAAAGGGGTGTTCCATATTAGAGTGCTGCATCATGGGTCCAGAATTACCTGCAGCATGAGTGTTCTCCTATCTTGCAGCACCCTTACCCTCACACACACATAGCACTGCTGTTCAGGCTAATGACTGGTAATAAAAATTTGAAAAATTAATATTTGATTAAATCTTATGTAGTCAGGTGCTCTCCAGTTAGTAGTAGAAGTTATCCAGCAAATGAAGACAAAATATGCAGTTGCTGAGTTTCAGTTTGGTCTAGGAAGTTGACTGAGCCACATAAACACTCCACAAGAGTTAGAACATTTGTCTCAAACATGAATCTATTTGTGCTCAAAGTGTGCTTCTCCAGGTTAATGTACCCATGTGCGAATGATCTGATACTGATGTGTAGTTTATCTAACTAATGACATGCTGAAATTCAACTTTAGCCATTCAATTTACGTTAAAGTCAATGTATTTTATTTTAGAATACTTCAAAAATCATATAATTTTAGACATTTATTTAAGGTCTGTTACCAATATTATGTGACTAAATTCCCAACTCAGATTCAGAAATGTGCGGAATGCCCATCTGACTTAAATCTGCATGGTTAACAAATCCTACCTCAAAACTGTTGCATGCATCTCCCTGTTTATACAAACAGCAGATACTGTTCAGATACAAAGCCCATCATAATCGATACCAAGCCTACGGGTGTTGAAACAGAGAAAAAAGTGTATGGGGGATAAGAGGGCCTGAATTTTGGAAGGCCAAAAAATATCATTATAGGGAGGAGCAGTGGATGTGTGAATGTGTTAAGAAGTGCCCTCTACAAAACCATGTGTTTGGTTTACATCAGATAGTTAAACAAAATGGCAGTTTTTATATTTGAAAATCACCGTTCATGGCTCGCTTCCGATCCCCATTCATGAGGTGTCCAAATCCCCATTCATGAGCCAATCCCCATTATGAGCTCTCAAGATCCCCATTCATAAGATAAGGCCCAGATGGCCCTATCTCAAGAATGGGGATTGGCTCGCGAACTGGAATTTTGACAGCTCACGGACGGGGATTCGGCTCACAAATGGGGATTTTGACATTTCACAAACTGGGATCATAAAAAAAAAATCCTTGTTTGTGAGCTGTCAAAATCCTCGTTCATGAGATGAGGACCAGATGGCCCTATCTTGCGATCAAGGAATCCCCATTTGTGAGCTGTCAAAATCCCCATTCGTGAGCCGATCACTGTTCGTGAGCTAGCAAAATCCCCATTCATGAGATGAAGACCAGATGGCCCTATCTCATGAACAGGAATCAGCTTGCAAATGGGGATTTTGTCACCTCACGAATGGGGATTCAGCTCACGAATGGGGATTTTGACAACTCACAGACAAGGATTTGTAAAACTTTGAGAGTTCACTGCTGAGAAATGATAAGGACTTTTGGCTTGAAATTTGCAGGATGCATAGGGTATGTCCCACAGATGTGACATATGCTGGTTTGGTGTACAAAATTGCATTGGTTGCATACTTACAACATTCCAAAGTTGAGACATTTCCCATAGGATATCATTGCAATGCCCTTTCGGCACCCGTATCTAAAAAAACGAAGCAAGGTGCAAATTTTTTGCTACCTGCAGCTTAGATCACCTTGAAACAAGTTTGGAAATCATAAATTACACCAGTAGTGGAATTTGTTTTCCTACTTACTACGGTTAGGGAGATATTGGCAAATTATTGTCACAAGGGTTCCAAGGGTGCCTTATGAGCGCTTTTCGGTGCCCATATCTTGTAAATTATGTGAGATACAGATTTGTTCAATTTATATCATGTGGAGGGCTTGCTGTCATGATTACAATGACACTGGAAATATTTTCATAGCTGCTACAGTTGCTGAGATGTTGGTAAATTAGTGTTATAACTGTTCCTTGCCCTATAGGGCTGCTGTATGGCTATATAGTTATATGCAAGTGGGAGAGCAGGGTCCCAAGGGCTCACACTCCCACAGACCCATATAATTATGCACAAATGCGCAGTTTTAGGTCCCGCACGCCCACCAACACATACCATTTATTACACTTTTTCAAAGAGAAAGGAACAACCCTAACATCTCATTTCCCCACATTTGTCGCTTTAACCCTAACTGATGCATTAACACTTTTTTTTTGCAATGAATATATATATATATATATATATATATACATACACAATATCACTCCCAGGCATAGCATACATGCTACAAACAGCATAAGCAAGAAGGTAGACCCTTGGCAAACACCCCAAGGCAGTGACATTGGGCCTGAGGAGAAATTCCCCAACATCACCCTCTGTGCCCTGTCCCAGAAGAAGGACTCAAACCAGCAGATGGCTGTGCCAGTGAGGTGTATGTATTCCCTTACCTAAACCAACAACAAACTATAGTCTACACTGTAGATTCTACAGTGTCAAAAACTTAGAAGAGATAGGGGAAGAATAAGAATTGATTGTTCTTCTCTGTCCTTTGCCTGAGAAGGTCATTGTGTACCATGACCAGTACAGTCTCAGTGTTATGCTTAAACCTAAATCCAGAATAAAGAGGTTGATAGATGTTATAGGCTATGAGGTGTGCCTCAAGTTGCAATGCAACCACTTTCTTAATAACCTTACCTAGGAAAAGTTTGTTAGCTAGAGGATGATAATTTGCAAGATTGTCTGGGTCCAGAGATGGCATTTTTCAGTGCAGCTGGGGAAAACTCCTTTCGACAAGGAGCACCAGACAATCCTGGTGAACACTGTTCCCAGATACCCAACACAGTCAGCAGTAGCTGTGATAAACCTGGATCCAGTTCGCAAAAGGTTAGTGGATGCACAGAATTTACCTGAATCACCTTTTCAATAGTCTTTGGTCTAAACTCTACCCATGACTGCTGATCCCACCTATACAATGTCAGCTCAACACTGCTGCGTTGCCACAGCCCACTTAAAGAGACTTGTGCTCAATAGAGGACAACCTGTCCAAGAAGAATCAATCAAATTTCTCACATTTAATGGGTAACAATCTCTCATGGGTTACAGACAGGTCAGATAAAGTAACCTATCTAAAGTCCAGAAGAGCTGAACTGATCAATTCCTTCTGGTAGCAATCTCCTATGACTGAAAACTTACTTTCTTCTGGATTGATGCCCTTTGGTATTCATCATAATGAATATCCAAAGTCAGTTCATCTTCCTCAGCCCTGGATCTCCTCCAACAATGCTCCAACCTTGCTCTTTGCTTTCATCTCCCATAGGTCACTGTCATACCATGGCAAGCAATGATAGGAAACAAGTGAGTTACATGTATACAAAGGTGACTTTTGATTTAAGGCCGCTGCAATGGCCCTATTATAAGTTACCACAGTCTCCTCTGACCGTGTAAAACAAGCTGCCGTCACACCAGAGATGTCTAAGATAAGAGTTTTTAGACACTCCCTAAGTACAGTGGTATCTGTTATTCAAAATGTGTAATTACAAGCTAGAGAGCAGACTGGAGACAGGATGGCTTCTGTGTAGCAGTGCACAGTGAGGGTAGGCTGGAGATAAGATGGCTTCTGTGTAGCAGTGCACAGTAAGATGCAGTAATAAAAGGCTTAGTTGTCACTTGTTATCTAAGAGCCCACAAATAAAAAAAACATAACATGGTGTCAGAATGGGATTCTGATAATGTGGCTGTGGAGCAGACAACAGGGTAGACAACTTTACCAAAGTTCCGAATAGTGCTCATTAAAATATATAATATATAGCTTACTGACCAGTTTTTCAAAAAATTCTAGCACCATTTTGTGAAGCCTACCATTCAGTCCTCATGTCTAGCCAGAATAAAATCAGATACGAGCAGCTCAAGGATTAGAAATGTACTTCTCTACTCCCAGCTCCAATGGGTCAGTGAAAACTGGTGGACTTTCCACAGCCAACAGTGGTGATCTCTGGCAAATTCTGACCCTGTTTACCAAACTGCAGGTGACCAGAGAGGAAACAAATAAGTGTCTGAACTCTAGGCAGCATAAGCTCAATGATCTTGATGGTAATATCACAGAAAACAAAACAGCTATTACAAAACTCAATATGAGCTCTAAGAGGCAGTCAGAGGTCAGTGTAGGATTGATCCGGGATGTTGGATTCCTTAGAGCCAAAGTGGAAACCCTGCAGAAGGGCCTGTTCTAGGACTTCCACCTTTGCTGACTGGGAGATGAGAGCTAGTTGCTATCTTGGACAGACTGATCTTTGAGGACTTCACCCTCCTGCAGAGAGAGTCAGACATGCCTGTGGGACAGGCCTTTGTAGTCCAGATCCAGTTTTGGCCACGGTAAGGCTCTGAGAAACAGACACTTACAGCCATCTCTTCCTTTTAAACACCAGAGGCAAGGATTCCCTTGTTACAGGCAGCATGGTAAAATGGGGAGATTTTCTGGAAGAAAACAGACTGGGATTTTTTCCCAACTTATCATTGCAGACCCAAGATAGGAAAAGGAAGCTCCAGGCAATTAAAAAGGCATTCCTTAAAAAAGGATATGTGGGTTGTGGCTCCACTGCTTTATCCTGCCAGACGTCTGGTCACACATAATCAAATGATCCCTGTCATTACAGATCCTGAAGCCTCTACCTGTTTCTTTGGCAGCTGGAAATTGCTGCACAAGCAACTGATCGAGAGGAGGACCAGCAATGGTTGTAAAGTTTAACTGGAACTCTATTGTTTTACAGTTTCCCTCTTTGGAGATGTATGCCTGGGGTCTCAGGGTACTGCTGCTTTGCCTGACTCTGAGGGCTGTCTATCTAAAGAATTATCGCAGGTGTTTTATTATTGGCAATGTTGTTAAGTTTTTGTTTTTTTTATGTTACTAACTTTATCCTGTTTGGAATAACCTATCCTACTATACGGTGACAGATATTTTGCTTAGGTATATGAGATATACCACTCAGTTTCTGGACCTTGACGTTATTCATTGTTAAATGTTCTCCCCCTGCATAGTGTCACAATTTGGTGCCTGGAAGTGTAGTGTTAGAGTTTAACTTAACTGAGCTCAGCCAATCTTTTACCTGTCCTTGTCTCCCTTACCACTTCTTAGCTTCCCCCACTTTCTTCACATTCTTGCAAGAGAGAGAGAGTCATAGCAAACAGACTAGTCATATGAAATCTTGTGGTTAGTGTGTACTATCCTACAGTTTTACTTCACCAGACTTCTTACTCCTGGACACTGTCTTGAGGATGAAGGACCATCTCCAAGTGCTTTGTTTATTCAAATTGCTCTACATACAATATGACTGTCTGACCGGACAGTGTCTGAAGCCTATTTTGCAAGTGTGTATTGTTTTCATGTACTTGATGCATACTTTTGATAACTCATTAAAAAAAAATTAAAAAAATCAGCTTCTGATAACAAGAGGTAAAAACAGTAATTTTAGAAGCACCAGGACTGAAAGCTCAGAGTTACTGACTGAAGAGAAAAAAAAATTGAGATTGTTCAAAGTGAAACTTTAAAGGCCACAGATATACAAGAACACAACAAGGAAAAGGAAGGATGGTATGTTTTTTTTCGGGGGTTTAGACAGTTGGTCTGGTGTCTTCATCTGCATGGGGGTGGTATACAGATGACAAACTGGGGGGGAGATTTAGACAGGGTCATTGGGGAAACTGCTGGCAGAGTGGCAAGCAAGGGGAGGTAATGATTATAGAGTACTTTAATCTATTGGGTGTAGACTGGAGCATTCTGGCCACAGCAACAACCAGAGTGAGCACCATCCTAGACTCCCTAAAAGGGCATTTCTTATGGAACTGGTTTTAGAACTCACTAGAGATGGAGCAGTTCCAGATCTGGTACTTACGAACAGACACAGCATTGGAAACATCACAATTGGTAGCCCCCTGGGTATAAGTGAGAATCATACAGTGTACTTTGGTATATGGATTGGCTAGGAGAAAAAACATACTAGGATGAGGGTCCCAGACTTCAGCAGAGCAGATTGTATAGAAATGGGAGACTGCCTTGGAAAATACCTTGACTTGAGGGTAGTCACTGGGGGAGAGGAGGCACACTAGAAAAGGCTAACAATGGAATAAATAGGGCAACAGCAAGCTGTCTGAAGGAAACAAGCAATGGTAAGGGTAGGAAGAGACCACTATGGTTCTCAAAGGAGGTGGCTAAGGTGGTAATGGAGAAAAAAACTACTTTCAGGAAGAATAAGGAGACCCAAACCAAGGGGGACACGTATGCATATCTAGATAAACAAAGGGAGGCTGGGAGATGAGTGAAGGTAGCAAAGGCTTAAACAGAGGACAGGATCACCCAGTAGGTCACAAAAGGGGATAAGACTTTTTTCAGGTACATGAGTGAAAGATGAAGGTAAAGGAAGGGATAGTTAGAATCGGGACAGTGGGGGGTGGGTGTGCAGGGGAAGAGAAAGAAAATACTAACATTTTAAATGAGTACTTCTGTTTAGTTTTGCAGTGGAGATGGAGGAGACAAACTGACATGGCTCTGCAGGCACTGGGGGGGGAGATGAGCACAGACACAGGTCCATTTTTGTAAGAAAGAGTCTTCTGGGGATTGGAAGCCCTAAAGGAAAACAAGGCAATAGGGCCACATGGAATCCATCAAAGGGTACTAAAAGAACTGAGCACAGTGCTAGCTGTCCCTCTGGCAACACTATTCAGTACCTCATTGGAGATGGGGGTAGTTCCAGAGGACTAAAGCAGGACTGATGTGGTCCTCCTGCATGAGAGCAAATTGGCTGCAAGACTACTGGCAACACGTCTTCATGGGGGTATGTCAAATAAATCTAATAGATTTCTTTGACTGGGTAACTAGGGAGGTGAACCAAGGGAGGGCAGTGGTGGGTCTATCTGGACTTCATTAAGGCCTTTGCCAGTGTACCACACAGGAGGCTGATTAAGAAACATAGCAACCTGGGGGTGGGGGAGAAGGTGGTAAGCTGGATATCTAATGGGTTGAAAAATAGGAGGCAGAGGGTGATGGTATATGTCAGTAACTTGCGGAATGAGAGAGTTACTAGTAGAGTACCACAGGGACTGGTACTAGGTGCTATCCTCTTCAATGTCTTTACAAGCACATTGCTGAGAACTGAATGGAAGGTGTGTCTCTTTGCAGATGAAGAAAAAATCTGTAACAGAGTATACACACAGAAAGGGGGTGGAAGGAATGCAAAGGGATTAGGGGAAGCTGGAGCAGTGATCTAGGGAGTGGCAGCTAGGTTTCAATGCCAAAAAGTACAGTCATACACCTTGGGGGAACTCAGAAGCTGTGTATAAGATGGGAGATACTCACAGTCACCAAGCAAGAGAGAGACATTGGAGTAATCACATCTGATGGTCTCAAGCTGGCAGGGCAGTAGGCAAGGCTAGCTGGATGTGGGGCTGCATAAATAGGGGGATTTCTGGCAGAAGATAGGTGGTGTTGCCACTGTATTGCTCACTAGTGAGACCCCACCTGGAGTTCTGTATCCAGTTCTGGATACCGCACATCTGCAAGGACACTGACATGGTGAAAGTGGTCTAAAGGCTATGAAAATGGTGTGAACATTGCATTAGATATTACAGAAGGAGGGGCTACAGGAGTTCAACTTGTACTCACTTAAGAAGAGGAGAGTGAGAGGGGAAATGATTGAGATCTGTAAGTACCTCATGAGTGTGAACAAGGTGCAGTAGGAGAGTCTCTTACAGAGGAGGAGCAACAGAACATGGGGGGCATGATATATAGCTTGAGTGGGGGAAGTTTAAGAGTGTTGTGAGGAAGTACTTCTTCACTGAAAGACTGGTGGATGCCTGTAACATTTTGCCAGAAGAGATGGTGGGGGAGAAGACAGTGGGGAGCTTCAAGCATACGTGGGATAGGCAAAAGAACATATTAAGTAGAGGAAAGTGAAGAGGCAGTGACAACTCTGACTGAATCGGTCCAGACTGTAGTGATAGGCAGGGTAAATAGGGCAAAGTAGATGGCCCTACCAGTCCCTTTCTCCCAACACATTCTACGTTTCTGTTTTTATATTCCATGAGAAGCCAGAAAGGAGCTATGGAATCAAAAAGTATTAGTAATTATTGCACACAAAAAATGGGAGGCTTTCTGGACCTTTGTCTAATGTAAAATGATCCAGCTACTCTCTAGCCTCACAGTAAATTCTTACAGAGTGGGAGAGAAGATGATATGGAATTCAAGTGGCATTAGCACAAATGACATCACCAGTGTTGAGCTGTGCGAGTGGCAGGAAGTAACTGGAGCAGCATTACAGCAGAAACCATCACCAAAAGGCTTCAAGCAAGCAGGTGGGAGGAGCCATTGGAGCAGCACTGTTCTGCAACCAGGCAATTCTGGTCTTCAAACAACTGGGCAGGCAGGGGGAGAAATTCTCAGGAGCATAGCTGTGGTTAACCATCACTGGGCAGTTGGGAGTGAGCCATGGGAAAATAAAACAGACAGCAGTAAAAAAATAAATAACCCTTCAATTCCCCCATGTCCTACATTCAATCCAAATCATGATGCCAGAACTGCTTTGCATTGCCTTGCCTGCGCATCTGCCAAACTGCCCCAGGCTACCTTTTCCTAAGCATTCTTTCTGGATAACTAGATTTTATTTGGGGCTCATTTGAGTTGCCAGAGAATGTCACTTCTATTACAGGATTGCTGCAGAATTGCAGCAGAATTACTCATAGCCTGACCACAGCAAGCATGAGGTCCTGCCTCAGAATGTAGGTACAGCCCCCCTGCAAACAGCCAGAACATGCTCCAGGGCATTTGGCTCAATGGGGGTCAGGCCGCAGAATAGCCGAGCATGATGTTCTCCTTCAGCATTGTGCTGGCACCCTCATGACACTCGTCACTTTTTTCAATGCCTCAAACTACTGTACATCTGCTGCCAACAGGTGATGTTGGCATCAGATAGACCATCCAGAAAGTCCATATAAACCCAAACCAGCCAAGAACTATATCCACAGAAATCTGTAGTCCGAATGCCTACAGACCCTGATCTGTAGTAGTTTACCACAGCCCTTGCTGGCCATAATCTCAGTGGAGAGGGGGAGGGGAAATAACCCACTGGCAGCATGTTTCTCACACAGGCCACCTAAACAGTGTTCCAGGCTTCACTATCCCTCGATACTCTTCAGTACTCTGGAACAGTGGGTACCTTTAGCTCTGAGTCCTCTCCTACTTACAGCCAAGGGGAGAAATCACAAGGTATACCATCACTAGAGTGACACCGGCACACTGAACCCCCCACAGCGAAACCCCTACCTCGCCTATATCAATCGACTGTTCGGCAATGGGGGATAAATATCTAATTATACAATGGGGTCTCATAATCCTGTAGTCTGATTGTCTGACTAGCACCTTTTAGCCATGGCAAATCCTATGATATACCCACAGCAAAGGTGTCAGTCAGCCCCATCTCCCAAAAGATCAAAACACCACCCCTAAAATAAAACAGCAAAGCCACCATATTGATCTCCCACTAGAGGGGGAGTTTTAAGACAACCACTGCAATTTGAAGAGATAGACCGCCAGCAGTCCCAAGAACCATAAATGTCCTTACATCTACCTAAATATTTAATTTGTCAATTATTTTCAATGCATTTAGCTGTGACTAACTTTATGTGCCATGAAGTGCTGCTCCTGCGGGTCGGTGGTGATGTTGGCGCCGAGCCAAAATGGGGTACACTCCGCGATCAATGAGTCTGTAAAAACCTGTAAAGTGTACTTCCCATTCCTAAATAGTTTTTCAAATTGCACAATGTGATGCCCATTTGTATCTGAGCACTATCTGTGTCTGAATTTACATTTCAAAATGTAAGCCAAGAATCTGTACTGCGCATGCTCAGATTCTCAGCTTACATTTTGAAACATAAATTCCCACACTGATAGCACTCGGTTATAAAAAGGCATCACTTTTTCCAATTTTCAGAAGTATTTCAGAATGAGCAACACATTTAATGGCTTTTTACACACTCCTTCATCACTAAGTGTACCCCAGCTTGGCTTGGTGCCGACATCACCGTGGGCGCACCAGTTGATGGCAGTCACGGCACATACGTTCTGTGGAACATAAAAAAATAATACACTTGTCATGCTGTCCTTGCCTCTCTGTGTTGCTCCTGTTTGCTTTAAACAACACAGCTTAGTCTCACCATTTCCTAGCCCAAACCATAACAATGAAAAAAAAAAATACTGATTTAGCTCCAGGGTTAATAGTAGTAAATGGGGCTTACATCAAAACTGCCTGCTTGTCTCTGTCTCTCTGCCCCCTTCACACCTCGCTCTGCAACTGCTTCTCTCAATCACATACAAACATCCCCATAAAGCCTCTCAGACATGTAACTTATTAAAACAAAACTAATTTAAAGTAATATTACTGCCTGTCAGCCTATGTGTCAATTGAAGACGGGGTGTATTCTCCATATTCTGCCTAACAAGAAGGAACTATATTTTCTGGCATAAGAATAAATGAGAAAAAAAAATGAAACTGCAAAAAAACCTGTATTTTCCCTTATTCATCATTACAAAAAAATACAGGAAGACATTGTATAATAGCAAAAAACCACTCCAGGGTGTGGGTTATGCTGGGATTTACCATGGCTGGCCAGGATTTGACCACTCGGCCTGCAACCTCATGGCCAAACCACACCAGCCATGGTAAATCCCAACATAACCTACACCCTGTTGTGGTTTATTACTTAACTCCACTGTCTGTGCAACATGGAGTTAGATATCTACAGTAGGGAGGGTGCGGGGGGGCACGTCCCCCCGGCTTTGAGCATTGTTGTGTTGCTAGTCATTCCAGTGTTGGGGTGTTGATTGGTTCCTGTCGCAGTCAAGGACATTGGTGTATTTGTTGTCATGCTGGTGTCATGGATCCAAATCATGACAATACACACCAGCTTGGCAGTTAGGACCCAAAAGTTGATGGGCTTTCTCAGCTCCTCTCACACTAACAGCTGAGGGGTAAGTTCCTGCAGAATATACTGAATCATTTGCTTGGAACCAAAAGTCAGCACTCTCACTATCAACCTGATAGCTTTCGGACAGGCAGCTTACCTCTCTGTCTATTTTGTGTCCTAACCATGGCCCCATATTACACCACATAGAATGCAAAGTGTTCTGCAGAGAAAAAGGTTATCCTGATAACAACAACCAAAAAACAGGTACTCGGCTAAAGTGTCCATTCCAGGACAGTAGTTGATAGATGCACTCCAGTATGGGGTTGCCCAGGAGTAGTCCAAGAGTGTATTTAGATACAGCCCCTACTACTTGGACTCAAGGCTAATAGAAGGATGGCGATTGATGATATCACACAACATGAAACTTACAGCAGAATTACAAGTTTATTTGATAGGTAGCTGTGTGATACCAATCCCAATGGCAGGTAAGTGCAGGATGCTCTTTCTACTTGACTGCAAACTAAAACAACAACATCTACCCTGCAATAGTATAGTGACCTAACTAAACTAACAGATGGAAAGTCACCTAAACTAACTTAAAAATGTTAAAATAAGCTATGTGTAGGTACAGAATGTTCAAATAGCTTTGGTACCAGACTGCACCATTACCAAATAAAAATTACTGTGCCTCCTTTAGAATGTTGAAATTCTAAACAGAGGCCTTTTATGCCCATCAAAGTAAAACATTATGTTCTCTATCTAAAAAACATCAATCTCTCCCTGGTATTTTGATGGAGGAGAGTGTTCCTTAGTCCTGAAACACATGGAGCAAGAAAAGGGACCAGATGGGACCCCAGCTTGGAATAGGGAGAAACAACTGCTGCAGCTATGGCATTTGCACTATTAGGGAGAAAGTGCTGCTGGGCAGCGAGTCTTTTTAACTCCTTACCCGCACAGAACTGAGGCTCAGGTCTGCTATTTCTAAAAGTACAAGTAGCTGTCAGGAAGCTAGAGGATGCTTAAAAATCATTGTCTTCCTTCACATTACTTCTGCCTAATCACTGTCTGAAATATGCTTTAATTCTGTTTTATCTTGCTACTCCTTCGTTGTTAATTCACTTTAAAAACATAAACACTGCATGCCTGTGTCTGCTCACTTTGCCTGTCATCTAACTACATTTTCTGCTTCTCCAGAGGAACGTTATGCATCAAGGAACTTCCCAGCCAGTCACTTGCTTCCATCCTGCAGGTGAACAAACCCAGAATGAAAAATAAATAGTAATAAATGAAAAAAAAAAAAAAACAATGAATCAATCAATGGATGAATCAATCAATCACTCAATCAAGTTATCTATAAGCATCTAAACATTTGAATGTTGAGTAGGGAGATTAAAGAGCACACATCACATCTGTCAGTGCCCCCTTGTGGCATCAACTACCAGAGGAACTATTTCACACACTTTTTAAACTTGTTACATTTATACACATTTATCTTTTTTTTTTTATTTTCTTAGTTAATCTTCTCTGCAGTTAAAATCTTTAATTTCCAAACTTACATGCCAGTACATTACAGATGATTGGTGGGATGCATTCATACAGTCTACGGAGTATATTTTGGCAGATTGGAAGGGGGGAATGAGTAACCAAGCATATTGTATTACCTCCAACCCTGCCTTAGTTTGATTAATAACATAAAATAAGAATAAATCAAACTGTACAACAGGATAACCATTAACATAATATGTACAGAGAATCACAGATAACTGAAGACATCCATTGTCATAGCTATAAAGAGGAAAGAGCTGGTATCCTAATACAAGTGTACTGGGTTTATGAGAAACCTGTTGTAGTATATCCCTAGGGTGTGAAGGTGCTACTTAGTTTCCCAGTGTCAGATACTGCAGCACTGGAGAAGTATTCTAGAAAAGAGTTCCAGATAAAGGTGAAGTCCTGGCATTTGGCAATGGCCACATAGCTGATCCTTTAATTATGCTAAAGTACCCACAGCCTGCTTCCAGAGGAGGATGGATGTCTGGTGACCTCCATCTTTGTGGGAGAAGGTACTGGCCTCCTTTGTAACTGCCCTGGGCCACCTGTTCTGGTACAGTATGGGTGGAGGGAGGGAACTGCCAGTGGAGTTCCTAGGATACATACTAGGGGAGACTGAGGTAGCTGGACTTGAAGAACTTTCTGGCAGCAGTTGTGAATACCTTTCCGGAAGTCCTGTATGGCTGGACATCTAGTTGTATATTTCTAAGCACAAAAGACACAGTGGGGTTTCCATTACTGTTGAAATAGAAGCACTTCACAGGGATAAAGGCATTAAGTTTGCAGCCTTGTGCCTTATTAAACCCCTAGGCATGTGTCTATTTCAGCACAATGACTACTCTATCATGTCTTATAATCTCTGTAGATCTGAAAGCCCTATAATTGCTTATTTATAGCCCAGCTTTCAGGGTGTAAAACACTTAACCAGTAATTATTGTAAGATTACAGTACTTCACTATTTTGCTTCATTCCTCACGCGCTTATTCATCATCACCAAAACATGCACACCCTGTCATACGTTACTATTTAAATCATCACCAGATCATATACAGTATTGCAATGTAAAACACAAAGAACCTCAGTGCCAAAGTACTGAGGAAAGAGTTACCCACAAAGTGCATTGTCAATAAAGCCAGGTTTCAAAAAAAAATAATTACACATACTTCAATAATATAATACATAGCGTAGTGTGAAGTATAGGAAAATCCACAGAAAAAATTAAGACTAGTTCTGCTTTAAGCAGGAGTGTATGGTGGCAAATGGCCTGTCTTCACAATCTGCGAAGTCTGAAAATCGAAGACACAAATATGTGTTATGTCCTTCTCAGGACTCATCCATGTGGCTCATCTGTATCTCTGCCCAGAGGAATGAAGAACCAGTCCTATGATGGTCTTACAGGTTTACATCACGGTGAGTCCAAAGTAAGAAAGTGATCTAAAAGCTAAAGAACCTCAGTACTTATGAGATGTGTTTGTTTACATTCTTTGAAAAACCTCCTACTGCATTGTTGCTGGAACTAGGAACACCCCCAACACAGTCTAGCCACTCATTATGCAGTCGAAGTATAGGAGACTATTGTACCATCAGTGGCTGCACTGTTTGGGGGTGTTTCTATTGTTCAGGAAGTGTGTAATAAAAATAGATCCAGGATTCAAAACAAAACAAAGTTGTTTATAACAATACATTACCATGCATTTCAGTCAAACTAAGCAAAAAGGCAGATCCAAAAACACAGCAACATCAATGGATTTTAGAGTAGGTAAGCACTCAAAATGTGAGGTTTTAACTAGAAATAATATGATGCAATAAAGGTTGACAGTGTCCCTTTAAGCAGAACATTGCATAACATTGTATAGATCATGTACATTGCAGGTTCATTACTGTATACAAACTGGTCAGAAAAAATAATAATATATAGAACATGGCATGGGGACTCTTATGTAACTAATATATGTACACACCTGAGGTGTGGGATATGTAATAAAGTATGAGACCAAATTTCAAGCATTCTATCTAGATATCACACGGTGAGGCTATGGAAAAAATCAGACATACACAAATCTCCAGTATTTTATTTTATATATAAGAACTGGTGGAAACAGACAGTAGCTGTTCTGCCTTCTGCCCTCCTGCTGTTCTCTTATGGTCTGTTTGCACTCTGAAGCATCTCTGTGGCATGACACTTCTGTTTAATGAAACATGGTAATATAGAATTTGTCAGTGGCAAAGGACCACTTGGTCTATCCAATCAGCCCAAGTGTTTGCTGATTATTTTACCCCCACAGAGTCTACCTGGTGTCCGTGGCCCTCCCTCCTCCCTGTGTCTGTTGTAATATATCCCTATGTTTATCCCTAGAGATGTGCTAAGTCTGAGAAATACACTCTGCAATTTAATTTGTGTATTTCTCAAAATTTTTGGAGTGATTCCATGAAATTCACAGACGTGGATTACGCAAATTTTGCCACAAAATGCAAAATTTCACCTGCAAATTTCATGCTTCACAGCAAAAAACATTGAATTCTGCTGCAAATTTCATGAAAATTGCACAAAGTGAATTTTTTCGAGCTGCCAGCCAGAACTCTGCGAATTCCATGAAGGGCACATTTTTGGCACACTGCACAAAATTCACAAGCAGATTTTAACTTCGCCACATGTCTGTTTATCCCATGCACGCTTGAAGCCCCCCACAATTCTAGCCCCCGCCACTTCTTTTGGCAGTTGATTTCATGTGCCTACTAGCCTTGCAGTGAAGCTTCACTTGGCACACAAGAAAATCTTTGTTTGTCTATGTCTGATAACAATGGTCATGTTTCTCTTGCCTCTTTTCATCCTAGGCACTGATGCCCACAGCATTTCCAAGTGTATTCTTGGCTCTCTATGCTGTTTCTTATTCACCCAGGCTTTAGTCTGCAGACACTGCTTTCATTTGATGGCTTTCCTTGTTTTTTTATGAAGTTGGAACACATTTTACTGTGTTGCTGTTGCCAGCTCATGTTAGCTTAAGATAACTCTGCACAGAATAAATACAAGAATTTTCAAACACTAGTCAAAGCTGTTAATGATTGACAGGTGTCAGTCATGTTTACTCTTATACACCTCCCCTTATATATGAATGTGAATAACAGGGAATAACAGACATGGATTTCTACGTATAATGAAAGGTCATCGGTTATTATAGTTCTTATTAGATGCAAATATTTATTTCTGTACATGTACTGTTACTGATAATGACATGGTTTACAGTAATTTGGACTTCCTGAAATACGATACCAACAAAATATAGCAGTAAAGCCATTTCCTGAGTACTTTAGAACTCTGAATATGTTAACAGCAATCCTTTCTACCTGCATGTCAGTATTCAAAAATTAAATCATAGACTATGTAAGATTTTTCAAGAGCTCAAATAGGTAATCATATGAATGTGTGGTAATGCAATGTGTTACTCAGAGCTGAGGCTTTTGGAGTGAACTGCAGTTGGAGTCACAATGAGGCAGAATTCTGCATCTGCAGGAGTCTGATTTTAAATAACTCTTTAATAAAAACACATAGCTTATAATCATTTCATAAGTAGGTGGTTGAAGGGTATACCTTTCAGTTCTAATCTACTTTGCTGTGTTTGTCTATTTATGGCATGTACAGTCTCATTTCCAGTGGGACCATCTGCACATCGGATGTCTAAAGCCTACCCTTGGGCTTTTTTAATTGGCTCAGAAAAAAAGTGAGATCATTAATAATATCCTTGTAGGTCAGGATGATTTGTAACCATTTTGCTCCACTGCACTCAGTTTTGTTTCTTTGACAGTCCAAAGAGACCATGATAAACTTCTGACAAGAAAAATATATAGCATTGGATCTGTATATCCTTGAAACATGTCTGCTGTTGGTCCTGATTTATCAAACTTGTTCCTGGCTAAATTAACCTTTTTAATGCATGCCTGTGACTTATCCATTGTGAGTGATTTGTATGTTTGCTTGTGCAGACATATGCAGCAGACATTTTGTTACAAGAAAAGCATTTGAGAAGTGTGCCACTGTCAGGTCCAATGCAGGTCAGGCTGCAAGGGGCTTGGCAGTGACAACCCTAAGATCAGCTATGCTTCTCATGACATGTTTTTCTTTTTGGGGGCAGAAACTTTGTGTAGTTTAAAGGAGCCAGACACCCTATCAGTCAGTGGCTGGCTCCTTTCATTTGCATAAGTGAGACCCACAGTATTTGATACCCAGAGCTGAAACCCACATGCTGGCATTGGTAGTAATCCCTCCACCCCAAACTCACTCAAATGTTTGCCATTAAAAGGGTGTAGACCATGATAAGCCAGGTACACCATGGCGTACAATTCATTGCCAGTTAGGACAACAGCCATGCAGCTCCCACCTGCCAGCCAGTTGTAATAAAATTGCTGCTGTAGCATACTAAGCCTCACTTCAAAGCAGCTCATTGTCCACCTGTCACAAAGTTTAAATCCCAACAAAAAACAAAACCAGGACTGATGCCCTACACACTGAGCTGTATTTCTCTGATTATTGCCTGCTTACCATACATCATAAATCCTGACCACATCATTAATTTAACTTGCCTCTCTCTGTGACTGACTGGTTATCCTTTCATTTACCGGGAACTGGAGATGCAGATTTCAGAATCCTGTTTTCTCTAAATTTCAGCAGCAAATAGCAGCAGTCTAGTGACTTGCTTCTAGAGTTGATCCTCTGTGGTTTTTTTTTTTCATTTTTTTGCTAGACTCAACACCCTCTTGAGTCTCACTCAGACTACCCACCACACCAATGACTCACATTTTGCATTTTATTGTTTTACTGCTAGTAGTGTTAGTGAAGCACTAGTAGTAATTGAAGCCACTGCTGCCGAATCACTTCCGCTACACTATCTCCACTCTGGCAACAAGTATGTCGTGGCTGGCAGAAGCATGTGTACAGATCCAATCGACTCCATGGTTCTGTATTCTGGATAGAATCTGGCATTCACTTGAGGCAATGTGAGCATGCATGGTTCAGGTGGAGGGAGGGGAGAATGGTGTCTGTCATCAGCAGAACCAAGAGATCAGGTAAGCCTTATTAGTAGAATACTGAAATGGGTTAATCACTACTGCTCATTCAGGAACAAATGCACTAATGGTAGGGGATTTTTAGGAGGCCAATCAGGAGCTCTGTTGTTAGCCAATCAGTGGAGGAAGCCAGCAGTGGTAAAGACAAACAAAGAAGGGCACCCATTGTTGCTGGTCCTAAATTCGTGTTTTAATGTTTTTCTGTGTATTGTGTTGTTTTTTAAATCCTATTTAAATTTTACACATCAACCCCCAAAAAAAAAATCAGGCCCAATTAGTATAAATAATTTTCCTTTTACATTTCCTTTAGAGGAGTCTGAGATTTATCCACAAAGGAATAACATTTTGTGGTGGCTGTGGTAGGGTTTGTATCTGTGATCTCCCATTTCTCAAGCTGATTCTTAAACCATAAGACCACACTGTCTCCAGTTTTGTAAATATTCAGTGCAGTGGCAGAAATGGGGGATGGGAGGAATATGTTATTTTTTATTATTATTATACAGTTTTTCACCTGGGATAGCCCAACTCTGAGATGCAACATTTCATTTCCAGTGGTGTCCTGATTCGGCTTAGTTCCAGGCCAACAACAGTTTTGTGGATAGTCAAGCACATTTGAACCTGCAGAAAAAGAACACAAAATTGTGTGTGTGTGTGTGTGGGGTACTTCAAAAAAATATGTGGCTGAGTATTTATATTTGGCATTGACAAATATGAATACTCAGTCAGATATTTACAGTGTGACCTTGGGCAGGCTGCAGAAATGGGCAGAAGGCAAAGCAAGACCCCACTGGAAATGGAGATGATACATCTCACCTGTAATATCTTTAGTCAATAAGGTTTCCTAGAAAATAACCCCCTTTTCCACTACTCCACTGGATATAAAAACAACAGCAGGCACTGGAGGCAGATTAGTAGTCTAAGCCCCAGCTTAGGAACTGGAGAAGCAGATTCAAAATATTCGATAGTTATACTCTGTAACTATGGTAAGACGTGCAACCTTCAGGGCTCTGGTTCACTCCAGTTGTAGAGCCAAGGAGAATTACGACACCACTGGAAAAGAGATCAGCTTTGTCCATCTGGTGATGGTGGTAAGGCTTTTTAAAAAACAAATTCTGTGGCTAAATACCAAATTCATGTATTCATTATTTGTGTCTGGTAGTCGGCCACCAAATTTTTATTTTTTTTAAAAGCCTTTCCGCTATCACCAGCTGGCCTAAGCTAGTCTCATTTCCAGTGCTGTAATGCTTCTCCTTGTCTCTACAACTAGGTAGCCCAAGGACCAGAAGGTTACATGTCTTACCCATGGCCACAGAGTGAAAATTTGGCTATACCAGGGTTTGCATTTGCCATCTTACAGTTCCCAAGCTGGGGTTTAGACCACTAGAATGCCTCCATTGCCTGGTGTGCTGCTTGTCATTCAGTGCAGTAGTGGAAAGGTTTCTTTTTTTTTTTTTTTTTTTTTTTGTGAATTTATTTACCTCAGATACCACAGCTGAGATGCAGCATCTCCATTTCTTGTGGAGCCCGGCTTTGCCTTCTGCCCAATTCTGCAGTCTTCCCAAGGTCACATTGTAAATATTTGTCTGTAGCAGGGGTTTGCATTTGCCATTCAATGATTCCCAAGTTGGTGTTTAAGCCAAAAGATCATACTACATCAAGTGCCTATTTTGTTTAATTAAATATTCAGTTCAGTGATAGAATTTTGCCAAAGTGTGTGAAGTATTTTTTTTTCTTCTTCATTGAAAATGCTGGTTGGGATTTGTGCAGATGGATGCTCTAAAAGACTTTTATCTGTTAAAATGGACTAACTTATTGTTATGCTGCATTTTTTTGTGACTTGAGAGAGACCTATAATGCTGAACATACGTGGATGTTTCAACTGTTTCTACCTTCCACATGGGGGAAGGGCTGTGCGAGCATGTTGTCTATTGTCAGAATAGATTTTTGTACAGGAGGCTTTTTCACTGTAAGATCTAAACAAGTGCAAGCATTGCAGGAAATTTCTTCTGCTGGATTGTGAGGATGTGTTGATAAACAGCAGCCACATAATTAGTTAATATTGGAAAGTGCAAAAAATTGTATGGTTCAAAAAGTACTGCCTATATATGACTGTGGGGGCAACAGATTGGTAAGTTGATGTACAAACTCCAAATTCCTAGCTACACCCCTGTGGGAGGATTTGACTTCCAGCTTGGGAGGTGCTCAGACTGTAAGACTGGCTGGAGGTCTGAAAATAATTAAAAATGCAGGAGACTTAGAGGACATGTTATTATCCACTATCATGCTCCTAACAACTCTGCCTCTACATTCGGTGGTGTAACTAGGCATACTTCCCCTACGCACCAATGTAGAAAAGGTTTAATTTTAGTAGCTTTGGGCCAGGGGAACAGATTGTGCTTTTTTTTCGTTTTGTTAATTTTTGATTGCTCATATGCACTGTCAGTCGTTTTCTGCCATCTATGTTTCAATGATTGGAGGATGTCCAAGCTGCACTAGAACCCACCTGACACTCATTCAGGGGCAGGTTGACAAGACTCCTGGAGGTGGAGTTGTACAGGCAAGTCAGTTCTACAGGGGGTCTTCTCCCAGTGGTCAACTTTCAGCCTCCTCCCCCTCACATGCTGTCTCTCCTTGCATCATGAGTAGCACTGGCATGCAGCACATGGTGGCCCCACATCGGCTTGCAAGGGAACTATCTTCCATGAGTGGTGATCTGAGTCTCAGCTCCCAACCACTGCTTTCCAAAACCACTGACAGGCAGCAGCTGCTTATAATTTAGTACAGACTTTCTCTCCTCCTGTGGTGTCACTAATATCAGCTGCACCCAGGGACTGCGCAGTGGTCAAACTGGGCTAGTGCACTGTCCTGGGCTAGCAGGATAGAATGACAGGATGAGACAGACCTACTTTCTGGTCCTGGTCTAGCATTCATCATTGGGCACCAGCTTTGATGGAAGGGACTGTACAGTACTAAGGGCAGCAGACTACAGATGAAGTAAGGTACTGGCCAGCAGCTGGCTAGGCTCTGGTTTCTTTTTCCACTGTTTGAGGAGGGGACTGATTTGCATAAAAAAAAGTGTTTCAGTTAAGGGTGGGTGGGAATGGATCCATTTGAGGCTGGAGTTCAGTATGAGTGTGCGTGTGCATGTGTGTGTGTGTGTATGCATGTGCAAGGGGAGAATTCATTCATTTACATCAATCAATCAGCCAGTGCTGCATTTTGCAGTAGGTCTTGTTTACGGGTTAGGGTGCAACATGCTGGGCAAGATACAACTTGTTTGGCTAAGGAAAGGGTAACATGCAATGTGGGGAGCTGAGAAATCTAAGAAGGGAGCTATAAAACAGCTTAAATGTGCCATGGGGCAGGTTGTGAATTCTAGGGAGGGTTTCTTGTGTGCATCTTGCTGAGGGTGAGGGGCAGTAATTCTGGGAAGGGGAGTAGGATGCAACTTACTGGGCTAGAGGGGTGGGATAATTTTCTAGAAAATTCTGCTACAAGGTCCCCCAAATGCATCAGAATGCACCAAAATCTCCCAAATTTTGGGAGACATAAGTAGCCTTCAGACCTCCAGTCTACAGCTTACATTTTTTAAACTTGTGCATACACTTTTATAAAGGCTGGTTACTCCACTGTTTACAGTGCTTATGCAAGTAGAAACCATGCAGCTAAAGACTGTAGCAGACTGGAACAATTTAATCCCAGGAGTGGGTAACAGCCAAGTGCCCACTTCCGTGAACATCAGATTGGCACTCTTGTAGGCTTTTATGTGTACACTGACTGTTCATTGGGCAATGCTGGTGTTGGTGATGGAGGAGGCAGTGCTGTCAGTTTGTAGATTCATGGCAATGTGACATACTAGTTCTGTGACTGTCCTCCCGGACCAGTCACATGTACTCTGTTCATTGGTTAATGGTGGTGTCATCAATGGTGAAGGGGGTAAAATAGCCTTGCTTGCGGATGACTGAAAATACTGGGATGAATCGAGTTACAACTCAAATCAGTAATTAAAACTCATCAGAAAGAGAAGGGAATCGGGCTGCAGGTGGAGGGAGAATAACTGCTGTCTGCTGTTAGTTCGTAGACTGTTGGTGCTGTGACATATTAGTGCCATGAGTGTCCTCCTGTTAGCTTGCAGTCTGACTTTAGATTGGACATACTACATCAGTCAGCTGCCACAATTATTCAAGGGATTTGGATTCTGAGTAGAGGAGCAACGTATGCAGTGATGGGTGAACACTGGTCTTCCTTAGACACTGTATTCATTGTGGGACAGGCACTCTAGCTGAGCTCCCTTTCTTCACATGGAGTGTCACTTATCAGTAAATGCAAAATAGAGTATGCTGCGCAATGAGTCTTTGGGGCAGCTCTCAGGGGCAGAACCCTGCAGGCCCCTATGATTCCAACACTGCAATTTGAAAGAAAGCCAGGATCATCAGCACAACAGTGCCACAACTGGCATTCGCTCCTTTGGTCCTCTCAGTTAATGGGCATGTGCACATCAAAGGTAACATCTCTCTTTTTCTCTCTGTGCCTCTTCCCCCCAGCTTTTCCATTTGTTTTGTTTCTGCATATGTAATTGTAACCCTCTGAGGGCTTGGATCCACAAGGCGGGTGGGTGTAAAAGAAAGCCCTCAATGGGGGGGCTGCAATCTGCCTCCCCATCCCCAATCTGGTACAGGCTCTCCTAGCTCTCCTTCTCCTTGTAGTAGTCCAACTGAAAAAGTTAGCAGATGACTCACTTGTTTAACATTGACATCATCAACCATTTTGATGTCTTTTCTCTATACCTGTCCACATCTCCTTCTTCATTTCATTTATCTCGTAAGTCCCGAGGAGATGGTAGAAAACAACAATGTCATGAGTGAATCACTTAATTTCTCAAACAGGACAATATGACTGATATAGCACGTGCTACAAATTTCTTCATTTTAACTACTACAGTATGGGCTCAACAACTACACAACAAATTCAAGCAAGCATACATTCGACATTGACAAGTGCTTTTTTTTTTATTTGGGAGGGGTATACTCAAACCGGTCACATACACAATTACATATACAAGAAAAAAAGAGCAGGGAATAGAATGGAATTTGAGTTTAGCAAAGCAAAAAAGCAAAGCAAATTTTATTTCTAAAATGCATTCCAGAAGACCATGGTGTTGTACATAAATATAAATGAAAACATGATTACCATAAAAACATATACTTAAAATCAATTAAATCAGCAGAAATTAAACTTCAAGAAAGGCAAAGTTAAAAAGATGGGTTTTCAGGGGCGTGGCTTGGATGCCAAGGAAGATGGCCGCTTAAGCTCTCAGCTCGTTCCCAGCCAAGCCAATCCGAACCGGAAGATCGGCATCCCGGGATAACCCCTCCTAACACAACCTCACAATGCCCCCATAGTTGCGACTGGATTGATTGGTGAAGAAATCTTTGCGATCGGGATGTGGTTAATCATTTTATAGTGCCAGTCCCTCACACGACTTGACCAGGATCTGAATAGGCCGACAATCCCCAGTCTAACATAGCACCCGAAGGAGGCTGGCAGAGCACCAGAGAGCAACCTATAAGTACTCTCTACACTTTACAAGGTGTTGTTCTCTTCTGTGCCACTATGGACAATCAAGCCCTAACTGGATCTAGCCTCCCTATGGCCTCCCTCAAGCAGCTACCAGGGGGCCTGACTGTTGCAGCCTCGGAGCCCTCCACCCCTCCGCCTGATGTCAACAGCTCACTTCAGCACATAATGACCCTGCTAGAAACACTTTTATCCAGGGTCGACTCCATTTCATCAACATTGGCAGGCACGGTGGCTGAGGTACACATCCTAAATGACAAAATGAATGTGGTGGAGCAGAAAGCTGAGGACATAGAACTAAACCAGGCTAAAATCATGCAATGCCTCCAGGATCATGAAAGTAAATTAGCTACACTCTGGCACAGGGCTGAGGACCAGGAGAACCGCGGAAGGTGCAACAACATCAGGATACTTGGCATTCCTGAAGGGCTAGAAGGGTCCAAGAATGAACGATTCCTAAATGATGAAATTCCTAAAATGCTGGGGGACAGGTGGCATGGCCTGATAGATGTGGAGGTGGCGCACCGGAACCCTGGAGGCCCTCGGCCAGCGAGCTCTTCACCCCGACCTATAATCGTCTACCTACTTAAACACCCCACTAAGCAAAGAGTGTTAAGAGCAGCTAGAGACTTGGGAGAAATGATATGGCACGGAGTAAAGGTCTCTTTCTTCAGAGATTTCTCTGCTGAGGTGGAGGCCTGCAGGAAGGCCTTTATCCCTATTAAAAAGCTTTTAGTACAACACAGCTTCAAATATGGCTTTCGCCAGCTTGCCTACCTGTTTGTCTCTAAAGAAGGGAAGGACATAGTGGCTGAATCCCCTCGAGAGGTAGAGGTGTGGATTTCCAAACACTGGCCAAGACTGTCCCTGAAGACTTCATCTCCCAGAAAGCTTTGGCACTCAGGGCAGCAGGAACACAGCAGAGGGAACCAAATTTCTGGCAACAGCTTCCAGAGGGGTCAAAATAACAGCCAGACTGTCCCTCAAGCAAGTGGGTCCCCAAGTCTCCTACCCCACACAAGCCATGACATCGAGCAATGGCAATTCTGAAGCACACCAAAGGGTACCTCATGCCTTTCCCCCCAGACCATAACGGGGGACAATCCCTACAATCAGAATAAGGCATCGATCCTACAGCAAACTGGACTCAGCTCTCAGAGGACTTGAAACAGTGCCTCTAGCTAAACTAGCTAAGGATGAGTTTTCCTCTGCACACCAGATGGACTCTGATGATATACCCGATGAGGTACTAATGGAGGCAGCAGCTACGGACTCCTGGGCAGATTCTTCCACAGAAGTAGACGAATACTTGGATTCTGCTGTGCACCCAATCAAACAAGGGCTAATGACTTTGCAGAAACTCTAAGGACTTGCAGTGTACAGCCACCAACTTTCTTCCAAATGAAGAAGCTGCTCCACCGGACTGATCACCCTAAGTGTTCTTTATGGTTCTTACTTTCTCTCTCCCTGGGACCATGGGTCCCCCCCTCCCTCCCTCCACACAACGTATATCCCAGGTGCAACCTCTGGGTATGTTATGAGGGTTGGTAGGGACCCACTCCCACGGGGGCAATGACAGGGATAGCAGGCACTGTGAACTGCTCCTTTCTGCCCTGATTCCCAAAGACTAACCAACACTAGTATTAAGCATGGTAACTTAAAGTGCACCTCTAGTCACGTGGGGGAACCACATCCAAACTTATGAAGCCCTTCTAGTTCACCATGGGATGCTTCTGCAGCATTGTGAGGGCACCCTCTCATCTTCAATCAATCAATCAATCAAAATCTTTATTTATTCAGGCAAGACATCGTTGAGCAAGCTCATTTGCAAGATGGACCTGATACATAGACATACAAATTAAGTGCAGTACACTCCAAACAATGTAAAGAACTATACAGATTCAAACAATACAAGGAACACATAGGCACAATAAATGATTTGGTTCATAGACATTGTTAAATAAATGAATTCAGGATGATACTGGCTATGGGACCACCCTGGGTACAGGGCGGATATGGCTGTACCGTGGACTGAAGGGTGGCACAAGAGGTTGTCAAGTCTGCCCACTGGAGGGTCGGGCGGGCAGGAGATGCAGAGAAGTGGTGGTGTGGCCACAAGGTGGGTGATGGGGATTGCAACATGGAAAGACAAGTGTGGATGGGGAGTCTTACAGCCAGAGATTCCAGGAAGAATAGTATGGATGATGTTGTATAAACCATGTCCAGCCAACGTGCAGGATATTTAGAGGAGGTGAAAACATTTACAGATTTCTTTAACTAAAAGGCCATAGAGGGTCTTAAAGGAGGATATGCTGATCAGGGAGCTAAGCTTCAGAGTTTTTTGTACAGTATTCCATAGGGATTGTAGCGCAAAACTTATAGCCATTCTCCCAAGATGTTTTTTTTTTTTTCTTTTGCCATTAAGTCTTTATTCCAGTTTTCTTTACAGAGAATACATACAAGAAACATAATTATAAACATGAAACATAAAGGAATACATTGATACGTATTACAATTACTGACAGGAGTCCTTCTCTGCAATACCCCCAATGAAAAACAAAAACAAAACAAAAGTAACTAAAATATAAACCCCCAAAAGAACAAAATTCCTCTCCCCCCATTACACCCCACTTCTCCCGCACAAGACCTTTTAAACTGATTTCAACCAAAGGGGGTACCCATATCTCTTACAGTGAGTAAACAGTATAAAAGGGCCCCAATATCTTATCAAACCTGGGACTCTTATTTTGGAGGATGGCTATCATCCGCGCAATCCTAAGGCTAGAGAGAAGTTCCTCCAGCCATTCAGAGTAACTGATCATGCTAGAATCCTTCCAGTGTCTGAGGACCACTTTTTTCAGGGTAATCAAGATCAGGGCCATATAGAACTTCCTATTCTTAACCATAATACGGGACATATCCCCAGCAGACATATTTCAGGAGTAAAAAGGTCTTCCAAGCCCAGTAAAGGATCTATCTTGTTTTTAATATCTGTCCAAAGTGGGATTATTTTCGGGCAATTCCAGAAGATATGCAACAGGTCCCCTTTTCCGGAATTACATCTGTTACATTTGGGATCTGCTACCAATTTTAGGCTCGCAAGTTTTTGAGGGGAGTAGTAAATGTTGTGGAGAATTTTAAACTGTATAAGTCTTAACTGGTTCTGCCAGATGAATTTATGACAACCTTGCCAGAGGGCCGACCAATTCAGATCTTCATCGGGAACCACTGTGGCCCAATATGAGCATGGAGCAAGGTTTTGGGAGTAGGCCCAATTAAATAATACAGTGTATACTTTGGAAATTGCCTGTGAGAGGCCCACCAGGGATTCCAAGGACTCATGAAAGTCCACATGCGGTGGCTGGACTGGATTTCTACCTACTTTGTTGAGTAAAAGGTGTCGAAGCTGATATAATCGCCTTGGAGGGCAGATTGAATTTGTGCAGAATCTCTGATGAGGAACATACGTTTCCCTCTTCGTTGAGGAAATCTTTCAAGCAACATTTATCTGGTAGGGTCAACCAGGTGGGGCTGATAGGTTTATTATCAATCAAAAAACGCTGGTTACCCCAAATAGGTTGGGACCAATCCTTAACCTGGTCGTATTTTAAAAAGCTACAAAGCTGAGCATGGATCTTTAGAGAAACCCCTATCGGGGATTTCCTCAAAGGAGAGGGAAGTAGCTTTGGATTGAGATAAAGTAAAGCCTTGGGGACAAGACCATATTTCTTGATAAGAGCTACCTCAGACTTTATCCACAAGGGTACATAGGTTGTCTGCGTAAGAAAGTCCATATTCTGAACTCATCTAAGATATTTATTAACCTGACCCGCCCAAAAATAAAGAGCAAAATGTGGTAACCTTAATCCCCCGAGTAGTTTAGGCGCAGCCAGTTTGTGATAGGCCATCCTGGCTTTCTTATATCCCCAAACAAAGTTAGCTATAGCTCCGTGGAGATTCTTAAACCATGAAAGTGGAAGCCAGATGTTTAACATATTCAAGGGATAGAAAAGTCGAGGGAATTCATTCATCTTAACTATATTTATCCTACCCCATAAAGAAAGTGGAAGTTGTGCCCACCTTTTGAGATCTAAATCAATGGTATGCACCAGGGAATCCAGATTCAACTGGCGTGTCCGTGTCATGCTCCTTGTCAGGGTAAGACCCAGATATTTGAGAGAGTCAGATTTGCACCCTAGACCTAGCTCAGTAATCTCTTGCTTGAAGAGGCTTTTACTAAGGGGGTAAACCACGGTTTTATCCTGATTTAATTTATAATTAGCCAGACAACTATATTCGCGAATAGACTCTAATAAAGCTGGGACTGATGTATTCGGCCTCGAAATGTATACCAAAAGGTCGTCTGCATATGCTGTTACCTTAATGGCCTGATCCAGTATTTTGTTGCCATTTATCTCCCTGTTACGCACTATGCACCTGATAAGGGGTTCCAAATACAAATTAAAGAGGAGGGGGGATAAGGGGCATCCCTGTCTAGTGCCTACATATAGAGGAAAGGGGTCCGATGTGGCCCCATTGCAGGTGATTCTGGCTGTGGGACTTGGAGCAAGGGCGCCTTTATCCATTCTAAGAACATCTCTGAAACCCGAATTCTACCCATTGAGGTTAACAAAAACCCCAGTGGACCCTGTCGAATGCCTTCTCGGCATCCAAGGAGACCAAAGCCATGGGAGAGTTGCTCTCCTCAGGGGCCGAGAAGACATGGGCCAACGTCCTGAGATGATCGGCAGCGGACCTGCCTTTCATAAAACCAATTTGCTCTGCACCTATAAGTTTAGGCAATACCCTGTTCATTCGTTCTGCCAATAGTTTCGCCAGAATTTTAATATCATAATTTAACAGGGAGATAGGCCTGTAGCTAGCTGGCTTTTCGGAAGGTTTGTTTGGTTTTGGAATTAGAACTATGAGCGCCTCGGAGAGTGACTTATCCAGCTCATGGCCAGTGAGAATATGTTGAAATAGCATAAGCAACAGTGGGGCTAATTGTTTAGAAAATTTTTTATAGAAATTGGACGAGAATCCATCCGGACCCGGTGTTTTGTCTAACGGAAGGCTTTTAATAACTACCTCAATCTCCTCTTGGGTTATATCGGCAATCAGACATGTCCGGTCGGATTCCGCCATTGAGGGGAGCTCCAAGTCTTCAAGAAAAGCAAGTATCTCAGAATTGGCTGGAGGGGATTCCATAGCCCCGTACAGGGATTCAAAGTAATTCCGGAATACTTGAAAAATCTCTCCGGGGGTGGTTTTAATATCACCATCTTCCTTGGATTGAATCCCAGAAATTATTCGGGAAGATTCTAACTGCGTGATATGCCTTGCCAGGAGCTTTCCCGCTTTTTCCCCTTGATCTAGGTAATTGGCTCTAGTTTTTATTAGAGCTAATTCCGCTTGTTCACCTAATAAATTAAGGTACACATCTCTTAATTTAACTAGCTCCAGTTTATCTTCCTCCCGGGGGTGGGGGAACATGTTGGACTCCATGGTCCTTATCTGGGCCAATAAGTCCGACATGATGCGTTCCTTCTCCCTTTTCTTTTTAACGGCCTGGCCAATTAAGATGCCCCTTATAAAGGCCTTGAATGCCCCCCAAAACATATCTGGTCGGATATTGTCTTTCAGGTTATTTATAATAAACTCGTCTATTTGTGTTGAAATGAATTGGGCCGCCTTAGGTTGTCTCAAAATCTGATTATTTATTTTCCACCTATTACCTCTTTTGGGCAAAGACGAAAAAGATATTGAGGCTGACACTGCGGCATGATCTGAAGGAGGTCCCGCCACAATTGCCGAGTCCAATACCCCTGGGAGAAGAGTTCGGGAAAGCAATATGTAGTCAATGCGGGATGCTGTACAGTGAGCTTGAGAGATAAAAGTGTATTCCCTAGATTTTGGATGGAGCACTCTCCATACATCTGCTAAACCAAGGTGATCCACTAATTCCCTCAAAGCTCTTAGGGCAGGGGTAGGACCCATTTGGGAATGTCTGGACCTATCCATTAAGGGGTCTAGGGCCAGGTTGAGGTCTCCCCCTAAAATCATGGGGAGTTGGTTGAACGGTGTAAGTGCTGTCAGTAGCTTTACAGCAAAATCCTGCTTGTCAACATTGGGACCGTAGACAGATCCTATTAGGATCTCTGTGCTCTGCAGCTTTCCTTTGACAAGAACATATCTACCCTCATTGTCCTGGATCACTTGTAGGGGGGGTAAAGGGAACCCACCTGTGCACTAATATCATAACACCCCTGCTTTGCGTATTACCCTGAGAGGAGAAGACCATCCCTATTTGTAATCGCCTCATACTGTTATTCTCTGTGTGGAGTAGATGCATTTCCTGTAAGAAAACAAAATTTGCCTTTACAATCTCTACATGCTTCAGGATCCTATACTGTTTGGACTTAAGTCGTGCCCCCTTGACATTCCAGCTAAGGAATTTAATAATCTTATTCGATGCCATGATTCTTCACATTAGCCAATATCATGATGTACACAACCCACTTCGGTGTACCAAACTTGAACCTGAGGTCTTGTGCCCCCCAAACTCCCAAACACAATAAAATCCTATATAAAATATCCCAAGCCTCTATCCTCCACCCCACCCTGATAGCCCCAGCGGTCACAAAAACCTCCCCCAACCCACCCCTACTATCATGGCCCATGACAACAGTACACATAGCCCACTCTCCACCACCCCTCACACCCTTCCTCCATCACAACAACTCATAATCGAACAATCGACAACCCACTATATTTGTTATCTACCTTATGTTACAACGTTTAACCACATTTACATACTTTAAACATCTCATTAAATCAAACAGGATCCTATAGGAACCTCTGAAATGTGTTAACCTGAAGCATGTATCATTCACCATGTAATTACGATGAATTGTGCTACCCAGTTAAATAGAAACCTATGTAAAACAATACTGTACCAACCCCTGCTGGTGATCTAATGTAGCATTATAACCCAAGACTTTACTCTGCAAATGTTCACAAATGCTTTTGCCTCTTGGGCAACTGCCCCTATTAATTCAACCCTTTAATTATGAGAAAACTGTATCTACTTAAACTTGAATCTAAATAAGTCCCTCTCAGATGTGCTGTGTTATACCATACAAACAGTCTCTGGCTCCCTCTTGTGGCGGATCATTTAAATTAAAATACCATCTTCTGGTTAAAGTTAAAGCTTTAACAAACGTGAATTTTGCCACTTTGCCAGCTAAACATATCAAATAATAGGAGCTCTCCGGTCCTTCCCTTCTTCTCCTTGAAATCAAGGGACAGATAAGCCTATTGTTATGACTTGAGCAGACCTTGCTCCCGAAAATAAAACACCACCGTGGTAAAACAAAAGCCAGCATTTGACCTTTGAGCCAAGAAAATTCAGCCGCTTCTTGGGGCTGGATCGCATTAACCTCAGCGCAACTGTTGACCACACAGTTATATTAGGCAGTTTGCAAGTCCCCCTGCAGGAACACCAACCAAAAGATCAGCCATGAACCCCGTACAAACACCATGTGCCCTTTATACTGCTTTGATCCCTCCGAATATTTCAGGGATCTTTGAAAAAGTTGGGGAATGCGGTTTGCAGAGCAGACATTGCAGCTTCCACGGTTTCATGCGATTTCCATTCTCCCACTATCTGTACCTGAAATTTCACCGGATAACCCATTCTAAATTTAATATCAGCCACTATTAATTTGTTGACCAGTGGGTGGAAGGCAGCTCTTTTTGGCCGGACAGATAAAGGTAAATCTTGCGCTACCCAGATCTTAGTTCCTTCCCAATGTAATTCCTTGGCTTCTCTGGTTTTCGATAGGAATAACTGCCTCTCCTGATAATTAAGTAACCGGAATATTAGGGTACGTGGCGGTGCAGTTTGTGGTGGCAATGGGCGCAATGCATGGTGAGCCCTTTCTATGGAATATGAGGGTCCGAATGGTGAAGGACCCGCTATTTTTTCTACCAGTTTCTGAATGAATTTGATCGGGTCTGGACCTTCCTCCCTCTCAGGTAGTCCGATAATCACCGCATTATTGCGGCGACTCCTTCCTTCCAGATCCTCCACTTTCAGCTCAAGCTTGGCAATTCGTTGTTTCATCTGGTTCACCACAGGGTCCATTCTTTCATTGTTCCCCTCCAGGGACCGTATTCTTGCTTCGTTATCCGAGGTCCTCTGAGCTAGATCTTCGAGCGCACAGGTAACACTTTTAATTTAGCCGCTTCATTCCTGCATCTCCGTTTTAAAAGGGCGAAACTCTTCTAGAAATCTGGTTAAAGTAAGGGGTTCTTCTTCTTCTGAAGTCCCTGACATGGAGCTCTGCGAGTGCTGAGAAATTGAGGCCCTGGATTTTTTCGTGGCCTTCTCCGGAGTCGCAGGCGGGGTATGTTTAGGAGGGGCTTTACGCATTTCTGTTTCCATTAGGTCCCCAGCCACGTTTGTAGGGTCTTCCGAGTTGGTAGAGCTATAAAAGTTCCTTTAAAGGAAGCTGCAACTAGATTCTGAGCTGTTTTGGAGGAAGGGTGGTCGGAGCACTCGGAGAAAGCAGCTACTCAGTGCTCTGCATCACGTGACTCTCGAGATGTTTTTTTTTAGCCAGGTTACCTTAAAGCAAATAAAGGATGAGCTTCTCAGTACATAGGTTCCAGGTTCACAGAGTAGGAGACAATCAGAGATGTAAAGAGGAAGTTTCTTGGTGATGGCTTTGAGTGTCCAGATTAAGGCGTTTCTATTTCTCCTGAAGTGAAGGGAGGGCCACCCCACGACTGTATAGAGAGCACAATGGGTGGGTGGCATGAGGAAGACCAGTGATGAATCTCGATGCCCTGTGGTACAATGTATTCAATTTAGCAAGGTTTGATGCTGGGAATTTGCTATAAAGGAAGTCAGCATAGTCGACCAGGGAGAGAAATACGGTTTGAACCAGCCGTCATTTGGCATTGCTGGTGAGGTAGTTGTTAATCCTAAAAAAGAGACCAAGCCTTTGTCTTAATTTCTTTAGGAGGTCTTCAATGTGGTCCGTAAAGGAGAGTTTGTTATCGAGCCATACCCCTAGGTATTTGAACTGGCTAACAAATTCTAGGTTTTCACCCAGGATTGTGCTAATCGGTGGGACACTGCTGGCAGTGGCTAGGTTTGCATTCAGTAGGAAGGGAGAAAACAGCACAGACTTAGTTTTCTTAGCGTTTAATAACAGTTCTTTCTTGAGGAGTTGGGTCTGGAGAATGTCGAACTCTGATTGTAGGTCTTTGCAGGCTGTTTCAGGTAAGGGGAGACTAAGGTAGAGGACCCTATCATCTGCAAATAGGTGGATCCTGGCTTTGGTTATATTCATATCAATGTTATTCACATAGATTGCAAACAGTAATGGACCCAGGATCTAACCCTGGGGAACCCCTCTTAGCAGAGGTTTAAGGGGGGATAGTTCATCATCTGACTTAACTTGCTGCCACCGGTCAGAGAGGTAATCGGTGAACCAGTGAAGGGACAGTGGATACAGACCTAAGGCCTTGAGGGAGGAAAGGAGCAGTACGTGGTTGACAGTGTCAAAAGCCTTGCTTAGGTCTAGAAACACAGCACAGACAAAATTCTTATTTTCCAGGTCGGGAGCCAATCTTTGGTGACTTTAGCTAGGGCTCTGATGGTACTGTGCTGTGCTCTAAAGCCTGATTGCATGGGATTTAGAAGGTTCATAGATTCTACATATGTTTTCTATTGCTTGTTTAGAATGTTTTCCAGTAATTTGGACAGTGTAGGTAGTAATGAAATTGGTCTGTAATTGTTTAGGTCACAAGGGTCCCCGGATTTGTACAGAGGAATGACATGGGCTGTTTTCCATAATGATGGGAGGGTACTGTGGGATAGAGAAAGATTGAAAAGGTGGGTAATAGGCGTGGACAAGACATGGAAGGCGACTTTTAGAAAATAAGGATCCAGAAAGTCGGCGCCTGCGCTTTTCCTAACGTCCAATTTTAGTAGAAATTCCTCGACCTACTTCACAGAGGTATGCTGGAGGAAGAAAACTAAGTTGAGAGGAGGAGGTTCCAAGCTTTGGTGAGCCAATTTGGAGTGTAGGGAGTTGGAAGGTGAATTGTCGAAAGCAAGGCCAGCAGTGGCGAAGTGGTTGTTGAAAGCATCTAGCATTTCCATTCTGTCACATATAGTGGCACTGCCAGCAGTGATCTTAGCAGGCAAGGAGTTGACCGGGGTATGACCAGACATGTCCTTAATAGATTTCCAAAATTTGGAGGAGCTCCTGGAGGCGGAATCCAGCTCTGTGTGGAAGTAGGAAGCCTTAGCATTTCTTGTCAATTTGGTGCACTCATTCCTGGCTTTCCTAAAGTTGCACCAGTCAATAAGATTTTTTGTAGAACGTGATTTTTTCCATAGCTTGTCCCTATTCAATAAAACTGATTTGAGTTCTGGTGTGAACCAGCGACAGGTTCTTCCCCTTACCCTGGTTTTTACTAGAGTGGCATATTTATTTAGAGCTGCAGTCATAATTTCTGAGATCTCATAGGCCAACTGTACTGACTTGGCCAGGTAGAAGTCCTGCCAATGCACAGAGCATTTCAGCTCCTCAAGGAAGGCAGGCAAATGAAAGTGGCACCTATCCCTCTTAAGGGCGAACCTGGACAGGGAGGGTGGGTTCTGAACCGACCTTATGCTCGTAATGGTATAATGATCACTAAAGTCCGTGAAAAAAATGCCTGCATGGGAGAATAGGTGCGGTTTGTTTACTAGAATGACATCCAGCAGTGTACTATTGGCAGGGGACTTTTTGTTAGGATGCCTAGGTTCTCCGATGAGTTGTGTTAGACCATGAGCATTGCAGAACTCCTTAAGGGGTGCAGCAGTGTGGGACAACAAGTCAAAGTTTAGGTTCCCAAGGATAATTGCTTCAGGTGGGCCAAGCTGGATTACGTTGGTTAGGTGGGTAAGGATTTGGGGACCAGCAGATGGAGGTCTATAGCAGCCTATGACACATAGTGCAGATGACAGGGATATCTCCAGCTTTAAGGCCAAGCATTCGAATTGGTTGGCAACAGAGGACGATTCTAGGCATGCAGCTGTGTATTTGTTCTTAACATATATGGCCACACCACCACACCCAGTGGGTCTGTCGGCTCTAAATAAGGAATATTCAGGGATGTTAATTTCCCTATCAGGCATGGAGGATATGAGCCAGGATTCTTAGTGGTCTTTCCCTTCAATCCATAGCATCAATTACTGGGATCTCCTCCAGAAGTATTACCCTCCTCCAGATGTATTAGCCTCTCTTGCTAGGCCAGGGGCCAATGGGAGGCGCACATACCATGAATCCATCCTGATCACACCTCGCACAATCTCTGAGCTGGAAACCAGTCTTCCAGATATTCTATGACACCTGGATCACATTCCCTTCCCCCCTTTTTATTTAAACCTGGATGCCCAACCTAATTACTTTTCTTTTTAGGTGGTGTAATCAGATTACAATTGTCCTTGCGAGGTTGGGGAGAGAGCCCGAGGATGCTGATTGGCTTACCTCCCTTTCCCCTTGCTTGGGCATTTGGCTAGCATGGCAGTGTGCTTCTCCTCATTATTGACGAAGGATTAGCACCAGTGTGCATACCCCAGATCATGCCAGCTCATTGCTTGCATTATCTTATAGCATTACTATTAATTGCTACTATCAATGCATTACTAATCATTCTGTTTGACCCACATTTTGGTGGGTATCTTTGTTAATTACATAAGTTTTGACTGTTTTGGTACATTATATTCACTTGCACCTGTGTTCTTATTCCTTTTCGCTACTAGGTCAACCTCACTGTGTCTCTATCTAGCAAACTCACTTTGACCTCTTCAGCTAATCAACCCCTACTTACTATATCTCATGCACCCTGTCTGTTCATATCACCCTATAACTACTGGACTCCTGGGGTGAGTACCTATCCTCTTTAATCTTAAGTATAGCGGCACCAGACCTCAGAATGGGGATTAAACTTATATCATGGAATGTGAAGGGACTAAATCATCCTGTCAAACAGTCAGTGACTCTTAAGCACTTACACTCCTTGCAGGGGGACATAGCGCTCATTAAGGAGATGCATCTCACTGTATTGTGGCTCAAAACATCATGGGTAGGGGTAGTAATTGCCAGCTTTGTGACAAACAAATCCAAGGGGTTGCTATCCTGGTCAAAAAAGGTGCCCATGGATGGTGGACAAAGTTGTCACCGATACCCAAGGCCACTGGATTGTGGCCAGGTTTTTTTATCTGGGGGGGCATGCTGTTTTAGCCAATGTGTATAGCCCAAATAGAGAGTCACCAGATTTGTTCCTGGACTTAAATCAGGCTATAAAATCTCTCACTGCAGGTTACCACAATATCCCTATTATGATAGGGGCGACTTTAATTTAACCCCCGATATATTCCTGGACAAGTCCAAACCCATCCCACAAACTCATCCTAAGGCAGTAGGTATACTGCAGGAATTTATGAAGGAATGGGGACTGGCTGACATCTGGTGGAGGGACCACCCTACAGGGAGGGACTATTCTTTTTTCTCGCCAGTGCACACAACCTACAACTGCATTGACTTCTGACTTGCAAACGCGTCTGCAGCCCAAGACATAGTCTCCTCTAAAATAAACAATATTTTGATTTCAGATCATGCCCCTGTCTCCTGTACCTATGCACCCGCCAGACAAGGAGACTTAGGCACCAGGTGGCACTGCAACCCCCTGTTGATCAAGGATCCCTCCTTTCAGAACATGGTCAAGGATGTATCCCAAGATTACTTTACAAATAATAGACCGGGGGACACTTCTGCAGCTATGGTCTGGGAAGCTTTTAAAGCTGTCCTCAGAGAGGGGCACATCATAGCATTTGTGGTTCAAAGGAACAGAGAGATAAAAGCAGAGCTCATCAGATTTCAAGCCATATTATCAACCTTGGAGGCCAAGTTCAAGGCATCCGCAGCTGGGTGCCCAGATACAGCGACACTTCGGGAAATAGTAGGGCTAAAATATCGCATCAACATGATGCTTCACCAGCAGGTAGAGTGGCTTATGACCAGGGCTAAACATTCTCATTGGGAGGGTGGGGACAAAGGTGGGAAGCTGCTGGCTTACCAGTTAAGAAAACAGTAAGCCACCTCCCGTATCCATACCCTCAGAAACGCCAGAGGAGGTGGTCACAGACCCCCAAAAAATAAATGAGTGCATGATGCAATTTTACCAGCAGCTGTACCAATCACACATGTCCCAAGAGCAGAATCAAATAGGGTCCCTATTAAGGAATTTCTGCTCTACAGCTCATAGCCCTCAGCTCTCAGAAGCAATGAAAGGCTCACTGGACAACCCCCTAACTGAGTCTGGAATTAGATTGGTGCTGTCCCAACTGGCCAAAGGTAAATCCCCTGGGCCGGATGGTATGACTACTGAACTATACCAGCTAATTAGCTCAGAAATCAGTGCCCTGCTCCTCGCTGCTCTCCAGGAGGTGCATTCCACTGGTATTCTTCCACCAACCATGCAAGAGGCCCTAATCACCCTTATTCCCAAGATATCAGATGACCAGTTAAACTGTGCAAATTTTTGTCCTATATCATTAATCTCCGAGTGTTTTGGCTTCATTCGGGACTGGGGAGCCACCTGGAGGGATGCAGACCTATACTGGTGCGATGGTCTGCATCTGTCCAGGAGGGGAACCAGGATCCTAGGTGAGAGGTTAAAATGCTTCATTGGCAAGCATTTAAACTAGCCAAGGGGGGAGGCACTGAAAAGGAGCAGGAAAATCCCAGCCTCCCCCCACAAACAACAGTAATTAGTGAGGTAAACACCAAGGTAGAGAAGTCATTAGGGAGCAGGACAGAAGTAAATGTGAAAAAAGGCAAAGGCAGTAAGGACAGGAATGGGGCTAAAAGGGGTAAGGCCATCAAAAAGTGCAGGGTGATGAGTACCAATGCCCGTAGTCTGTGTAACAAGCTCCTGAACTAGTGGCCTTGATGGAAGAGGGTTGCCTGGATATTGTGGCAGTCACAGAAACATGGTACACAGAGAACCATGACTGGGATGTCAACATACCAGGATACACAATCTACAGGAGGGACAGGGATGGTAAAAGAGGAGGAGGAGTAGCTTTATGTAAAGGAAGGGATCAAAGCAACAGAACTAAAGAGTAAACAGGGAGCAGATGAAACACTCTGGGTCACCCTGGAGACAGGAAATGGCACCACAATCCGCATAGGGGTTGTATACAGACCCCCATCTCAGGGGGAGGGAATGGACAAGGAAATGATAGAAGGATTCCTTAGAATGGCAGAAAAAGGGGAGATATTGTTGATGGGGGACCTGAATATGCCAGATGTTAACTGGAGCACCTTTGCTGCAGGCACATCCATGAGCAGGGTCATTCTTGATGCCCTACAGGGGGCATGCCTCAGACAGCTAGTATTGGAACCCACTCGGAGAGAGCAATCTTAGACCTGGTACTCTCAAATGGGGACGGAGAAAGAATCTCAGATTTAGAAGTGGGTAGCCATCTGGGAACAAGCAACCACCAAACAGTGTGGTTCACGATAAACACAGCCATACAATCAAACCATACAAAAGCAAGAGTATTGGACTTTGGGAAAATGAGAGAGTGCCTCAGAAAAGCACTAGCAAACAGGCAAGAAGGAGGGGTGGAGGAACAATGGAGAGTAATCAAAACAGCCATCACAGAGGCAACAAGCCTTTGTGCAAAGCAAATCAACAAAACACAACTAAGGAAAAAACCGCTATGGTTCTCAAAAGAGGTGGCAAGGAAGGTTAAGGAGAAAAGGATAGCATTCAGGAAATATAAGGAAACACAGAAGGAGAAGGACAGAGAACTTTATCAGTTAAAGCAGAAAGAGGCTGGGAAGGCAGTCAGAATAGCAAAGGCCCAAACCGAGGAAAGGATGGCCAACTCTGTTAAGAAGGGGGATAAGACCTTTTATAGGTACATTAGGGAGCGAAGAAAGACCAAAGGAGGGATACTGAGGCTTAATAAAGGGGAGGGAATGTGGGTAGAGGGTGACAATGAAAAAGCAGGGATACTGAATGAATATTTCTGCTCAGTATTCACAAAGGTAGAGGAGGGGGAGGTACCTAAACCAAACAAGAGAAACACTCTGAAGACGAAGGCCGATACCAGTCCATTTACAGAAGAAAGAGTTCTGAAAGAACTAATAAAATTGAAGGTGAACAAAGCAATGGGGCCTGATGGGATTCACCAAAGAATTCTAAAAGAACTAAGGGTAGAACTAATGACACCGCTGACTACTCTCTTTAACAAATCATGGGAGGATGGGGTGGTACCTGAGGACTGGAAGAGGGTGGATGTGATTCCTCTTCACAAAAGTGGGAGCAGGACAGAGGCAGGAAACCACAGACCAGTTAGTTTGACCTCAGTGGTAGGTAAAATGATGGAATCACTTCTGAAGGAAAGAGTTGTTGAGTACCTAGAGGCCAGTGGGGCACAGGACCCAAGGCAGCATGGATTCACGATGGGAAGGTCATGTCAGACAAATCTAATAGATTTTTGACTGGGTGACCAAAGTAGTAGACCAGGGAGGGGCTGTGGACATGGCTTACCTAGATTTTAGCAAGGCATTTGATACAGTCCCACACAAAAGATTAATACACAAGTTAGCTCGCCTTGAGTGGGTCCCAAGGTGGTAGCCTGGATAAAAAATTGGCTAGACAACAGGACGCAAAGGGTAGTAGTAAATGGAGTCCACAGTGAAGAAAGGAGGGCTACTAGCGGGGTACAGGCAGGGTTCAGTACTGGATCTGGTCCTTTTTAATGTCTTTATAAGTGACATTGCAGAGGAACTGGAAGGAAAAGTATGTCTCTTTGCAGATGACACAAAGATCTGCAACAGGGTTGATACACCAGATGGAGTGGAAAGGATGAGAAGGGACTTGGCAAGGTTGGAGGAATGGTCAAATGTATGGCAGCTCAGAATCAATGCAAAGAAGTGCAAGGTAATGCACCTGGGAAACAAAAACCCAGGGCAAGAGTACACAATGGGGTGAGATACTGACAACAGTAAAAATGGAAAGGGACCTGGGGGTAATTATATCAGATGACCCTAAAGGTGGGCAAGCAATGTGAGAAGGCAGTAAGGAAGGCTGGGGGATACTGGGATGCATAGGGAGAGGCATCAATAGTAGAAAACAGGAAGTTGTTATCCCTCTGTACAGACAGTTGGTGAGACCCCATCTGAGTACTGTGTAGTTCTGGAGACCCCATCTCCAAAAGACATAGACAGAGTGGAGGCTGTCCAGATGAGGGGCAACCAAAATGGTGCAGGGTCTGTACCAGAAAACATATGAAGAAAGACTAAAGGAGTTTAATAAGTATACCCTTGAGGAAAGGAGGGAGAGAGGGGACATGATAGAAACTTTCAAGTTCCTCAAAGGAATCAACAAAGTCCAAGAGGGTGGCATCTTTCAGAAAAAGAGATGTGCAAGAACAAGGGGGCACAATTTGAAGACGGGGGGACAGCTCAGAGGTAATGTGAGGAAGTATTTTTTCACAGAGAGGGTTGTGGATGCATGGAACAGCCTCCCTGAGGAGGTCGTGGAGTCAAGAACAGTGGGGGAATTCAAGAATGCATGGGACAGACATAAGGCAGTCCTAGTGGGGGGTAGGAGGAAGTAAGCTGTTGGTTAATTAGGATCTGCAGCTTATCTGTTAGGTAGGAAAATGGACAGACTAGGTGGGCCAAGCAGTCCTTATCTGCCGTCAAATTCTATGTTTCTATGTTTCCGTAGATACCAAAAAAGTGGACAAAATCCTTGCCAACCAAATGGTGGATATTATATCTTCCATAGTTCATCCATCCCAGGCTAGATACACCAAGGGAAGAGCAGTAGCGGATAATATCCGTCTAGTGCTGAACCTTAAGTGGCCACTCCCATGGCAGCAATAGCAGTAGACTTCTTGAAGGCCTTCGATTCAGTTGAACAGTCTTATCTAGATGAGGTTCTCAATCTTTATGGCTTTGGCCCATACTTCAGACAGTGGATCAATGCCTTGTACGATAAACCTTTGGCCAAAATACTCACTAACAAGGACACCTCCCCACCCTTTTCACTTCAGTGAGGCACTCGGCAAGGGTGTCCACTGCTGCCATTACTATTTTTCATAGCACTGGACCCCCCTTACCCGAGCGCTTCAGGCTAACAATGCGATTAAAGGCATTTGGGTAGGGAATCACACATACCTATCAACTTCATACGCAGATGACTTACTCCTTATACTCACCCACCCACGTGAGTCCCTGCGCCCAGTTTTAGATACCCTACAGACCTTTGCCCGTATATCAGAGCTCCAAGTCAATCAAAAGAAAACCAATGTAACCCCATTGAATGCGGATTTCTCCAAAGACTGCTTGCAGGGAATGGGACTGTCTTGGACTCCCAGTAACCTGTCATACTTGGGAATTCATATACCATTTGATTGGGGGCAGATCGAGTCCAAAAACTTTGCCCCCCCCTACTAACTCAGCTGACAAGCGAAATAGCTCGCTGGCGGTGACTCAGTCTGTCCGTTCCAGGAAAAGTTGCTGCACTTCGGATGCTATTACATCCCAGGATAGCTTATTTGTTGAATAACTTGCCAATAGCCCTATCAGACAAAATCTACCACAAACTGGACAAGCTAATCTCACCCTTTTTGTGGAAGGGAAAAGACCACGGTGGAGCATGCATAAACTACGTGCCCATTGGTCTCGGGGAGACCTGGGACTTCCTTGGCTACAGGGCTACCATTGGTCCTTCCTAGCAGGTCAAGCAGTCAAATGGTTCATCCCCACTACCTCTCCATCTGTACCGTGGGTGCAACTTGAAGAGCAAATCCTACAACAAACCCCACTCTGCCTACTCTTAACTATTGCCACTATACCCTCATTCAAGCTCACTCCGATTATGGCTGAAACCAGGAAAGCATGGTTCTGCCTCATGAAAGCGGCCAAGACCAAGAATCAAAATACTATACTACCCTTTAGATACCTAGGTTTATGGCAGAACCAGCTTCTAAGTGTGGACAATAAACCTCTCCACTGGCTCTCGTGTGATAGAAGAGGGTTACGGACTGTTCAAGACCTCTATTTGCCAAATACTGCTACACTTATGTCATTTGAGCAACTTAAGGCCCTCTACACATTACAACCCCAGGATTTCTGGAAATTCCTGCAGCTTCACAATGTGGTGCAGTCTTTAGACTGGACCTTTATGGCGGAGCCAAAGTGGCAATGGCTGTCCTCATTACACCTAAAATCTTCATCCTGGGGTCTGGCTGGTAGATTTTACACCACCTGGTGGAAGGCACAGCCAGACCATACAGTTTTCTGCAGGGAGGCATGGAGTAAGGATTTGGGGCACCCCATTGCACCAGATACTTGGTCCCACTGCCTGCAGCTAGTACGCTCCACCTATAAAGACTCTAAGAGTCAACTGATTCAGCTGAAGATCCTCCTCCATTGGTACCATCCTCCGGCTATTCTCCATAAGTGGGGGGTTCTTCCGCATGCACAATGTTGGAGGTGCTAGCATAGCCCAGCCAACATTCTCCATCTCCTGTGGCAGTGCCCAGCCCTAGTTCCCTTCTGGTCCGCAGTGGCAATGGACTGTTCTGGGGTGCTCGGGCAATCATAGACCTCATTCACCCCATGCTACTATTAGGGGATCATGTACCTTTGGCATACCTAAGTCCACAGCAGCAAAACTGTGTTCTGGTAGTCCTGTTGGAGGTCAAGCTGCTTCTCTTGCTGCATTGGCGACAGCCTTTGCCTCCTCCTGCTTCTCAATGGCATTCGGCAGTAGCCAGGCCACCTACCTTCGAGAGGCTCACCTACACTAACAGAGGTCGGCTCTCTTTGTACCTCAGCAAATGGGAAGTCTATCTTAACTTAGCACTGTGTTGAGTAGCACCCCTCATCCCAGGAACCCTTCTGTCCCAGCAACAACCAAAAGATAGTCCTTATCTGTTTAGCCTGAATGATAAGTTTTAGACTTAGACTACTATATAACCACCTGAAATTTTGGCTTACTAACATACTAAAATGCCAGCAGAATAGGCCAAATGGTCTTTCATGTCTGCTTGTTTGGTCAACCCCCACCCTAGGAGCTGATCTTGTTGCCCCCCTTGTTCTCTCTGACTTCTCCCTTCCCTGTCCCAGATATTACCAATGCACAGGACTTTCCATCCAGAACCCTTTCCCTGTACCTTTCCCACTCCCTCTTGAACCCATCCACCGTCTCTGCCTCCACCAGCCCCCTGGGCAGTGCATTCCATGGCTCCACCACCCTGTCAGTGAAGTAGCACCTCCTCCTTTCTCTCCTGAATCCCCCCCTCCAGCTTCCACCCATGCTCTCTATTTGCTCCCCCCCTTCCTTCAGAGCACCTTGACTGCTTCTTCCCTATTTAACCCCTTCATGTACTTGAAGACCTCTATCATGTCCCCGGTCCCTTCTCTCTTCCAATGTGTACATATTTAGCTCTTCGAGCCTCTCACCATAGCTCCTGTCCCCCAAGCCCCAGATCATTTTGGTTGCCCTCCTCTGGACCCTCTCCAGGAGTTCAATGTCCCTTTCTAAATGTGGCCTCCAAAACTGCATGTAGTACTCGAGGTGCGGTCTCACCAAGCAGTTATACAGGAGGATTATCATATCCCTCCTTCTGGAGGTGATCCCCCTAGCGATGCATCCCAGCATCGTGTTGGCCTTGGCCGCTGCCCTCCTACATGTCACAGAGTTGTTCATCTTGACATCCACCACCACCCCCAGGTCCCTCTCAGCCATTGAGACTTGTAGCATTTCCCCCGAAGGGCTTCCACTATACTGAGGCTCAGCTTCACCCTTTCTTCTTCTTTTTGCCATTCCTTGTCACAGTAGTGTGTTTGGCCCTTAGGGGTAGATGAGAGACCAGCTAATGATAATAGTAGGATCATATAACTTGTAGTTTGTGAGTAAGGTTAATTAGGGAGCGGTGAATTATTGACCTGAACTGTTTACTCTAGTCGTGTACTTGGATAAAAGAATATCAGTCTGACAATTATATACTTTATGGCACTGAATTTAGGTAGTTCTATTATTGTTATGTGCACTTATAGATCTATAAAGTTCTAATGTGCCTTAAGGTATTTTTTTTGTTTTACTTTATGCCTCAGTGTCTCTGTATTAAGTCCTTAACGAATGAAAAAAGGAAAAACAATAAAAATTATTCTATGATTTAAAAAAAAGGATGGGTTTTCAAGGCAGATTTAAATGCCTCAACGGACGGGCACTCTCTAATCTGACAGGGTAGAGAATTCCACAGGGTGTTTGCTACAAAAGCAAAAGATCTTGCTCCAGACATGGTCAGGCAGACCCTGGGACTCTCTACCAATTTCTCATCAGCGGAATGCAGTGGGCAAAGGGGGAGGTGATTTTTTAATTATGTTTATGTAAAACCTTACATAAACCTTGAATCTCAAAGTGTTTTATGATCCGTGAACAGATGGTAACAGCCCTTTTGCCTGCAGAGAAAGGTTAAGGAAAGTTCAAAAAGACTTATGCAAAGTTGAGAGAATTAAGCTACATATCCACTGGAAAAAAAACGTATGTTAATGCATGTGTTAGGGTAAGAAAGCTACGAAAGAAAGGAAATTTATATACAGGCATTTCAACCCACACACCCACCCCCTTGCCATCCTTCTAACTTTGTGACTTAAAGCCAAGCAACTGGTCTAGAGCCATGCTCCACAGGCCTGTTGCTTCAAGCTACACATCTGGGGCGATGCCCCATGAGTGCCTAATACGCGTCTGATTTCATATACAGTAAGTCTTTACGAAAAGAGGCATACTCATGAGATGTAGAACCAGACTCAAAGCTTGCTCTGTAGGGCTTAAGGAGCAAACCTGGTGCGTGATCCCAAACCTTCTTTTTGTTGTTTTGTTTGTATCTGCTGCATTTTAATTCTTCTTTTCCAAACTCCTCACTGTGCATGTTGTCAGCCGTAGGTTTCATCCATATGCCTGATCGTGATATAGCAAAGCTACTTGATTACCTCATATGTGCCCTCAACCTCTCCTATGTGTTATTGGATTCCTACTCACCTCGGCAGACTGGTCTTTTAGACTTGCCCACCCTAATGGATCTTAACATGTCTCCTCACATCGCTCGCCTCACCCTGTCCTTTGCCGGCAAGGTCCTGTTATATGTAACATTCAAGCAGCTTGGTTTCAACCCTAGGGACCCTCCCCACCATAACCATAGTCCTCGCAAGTGAGCACGGACTAAGCTTGCAAAGTTGCTTCTCGAAATACTCAAGAAAATCCAGCTGCTCTTACTGTTGTGCTCTGGAAACATTGAACCCAATCCCGGTCCTCCAGCACCTATCGGATCTCCTGCAGATCTACCTAGCCTCAATGGGTTAAGCTTCATGCATGTTAACACTTGTAGTCTGCTGAAAAAACACCTCTATTCAGGCCTGGATATGTCACACTGCTCCTGACATCTTGGTTGTCACTGAGACTTGGCTTCACCTGGCAACAAGCAACAATGAATTAAACCTCCCTTCTTACTCTTTTTTCCAAACAGACAGATGATCCAGAGGTGGTGGGGTGGCTATTTACATTAAGGACAGATTTTTGGTTTCTATCTTTGACTCAACTTCTGTCCAGAGCGAATCTGAATGTCTATCTCTGCAGGTAGAGATTGCACATGGTGCATCGCTCTGTGTGACAGGTTGCTATAGGCCCCCATCTGCTTGGTTGCAGCTGTTGAACCACTTAACCCTTATCCTAGGTCAAAGGTCTATCAAGACCATATTATTAGGTGATCTCAACTTAGACTGATTATCCAGTGCATCTTCACCACTAACATCCTTCTGTGACTCACTCAGGTGACTCAACTCATCAGTGAAATTACACGACCAAATAAAACCAACCCTGCCAATAGCACCCTGCTAGACATTATCCTATTTAGCAAACCTCATTTATTCACCCACGCCGGTGTCTTCTTCTCAGACATTAGTAATCATTGCTTCATTGCCTGCATAAGGTTCAATCGCACCTCTTCTTCAGGATCCAAATTCTCCACTACAAGGTGTCTATGCAATTTCGACCCCAGTGCATTCATCTCACAGCTAAATCACCCTGTGTACTGGCCAGACTTTAACCTAGTAAAATCTCTGGCTTCTGCCTATGATATTTCCGCTCTTAATAAACATGCACCCTTAGTGAAAACTTGGGTCAGGAAAAAAAACTGTCAGTGGTTTTCCTGTGAGCTGACAGATGCCTTGTGCTATAGAGATCTATTGTGGAAAAAGGCATGGAAGACTAAACTTGGGACCGATTGGAATCTGTTCAGGATGGGGAGGACTCTGTCTATCAAAATGGTTAGAGATGCCAAGGGGTAAATTCTACTGTGCTCCACTTGATCTTTCATCCAATTGCTCCTCCAAATTCTGGAAAATAATCAAGGATATCGAAGGCTACTCCAACAGTGCCTGCCTGCCAACAAAAATCTTGTTAGGCACTACCACTTTCACCAACAAGCAATCAACCTTAGACTCCTTCAACAATCACTGTTCCACTACAGGGTTAGCCTTTGATACCTGCCCAGCTAGTACAAATCACATGCAGCTTGGATTCAATGATCAAGGAAGCTCCCCTCCAAACCCGTCCTTCTCCCTTCAACCTACAACACTGAAGGAAGTCGAAGATCTCTTGCTCCAGCTGGATGTTAGAAAAAGTGCTGGAGCAGATCTTATTGGGCCATATTTCTTAAAGTTAGGCTACTTCATCCTGGCAGTGCCCATTAACCATTTGTTTAACCTTTCCCTCTCTCAGGGTGACCTTCCTACTATCTGGAAAACAGCCCATGTTATCCCTTTGATCAAATCTGGTGATCCCACTGACTTGAACAATTACAGGCCAATCTCCCTTCTACCAATCCTGTCTAAGATGCTGGAAAAAATTGTGAACACCCAGCTTAGGAAATTCCTGGAATTGACTAACTTACTCAACCCCTTACAGTCAGAATTCAGAGCACAGCACAGCACGATCTCGGCCTTAGCCAAAGTAACTAATGACTGGCAGTGTGAGTTGGACAATAAGAACTTTGTTGGTGTGATATTCCTGGACCTAAGCAAGACCTTGATACAGTCTACCACTGCCTGTTCCTCACGTCCGGCCGGTATATTGGCCTAGATGCTCTATCCATCAGATGGTTTGAGAATTACCTTATAGGGCACTCACAGCAGGTAAAAGCAGAAGGTGAAGTCTCTCCCCTTAAAGCCCCTTCTGAGAGGAGTCCCTCAAGGTTCCATCCTGGGACCTCTGCTATTTGCTATTCATATTAGTAGGATAGACGATACCATCAGTAAAGCTCAAATTCACCTTTTTGCAGATGACACTGTGCTTTATGTCAGTGGACCCTCTCCCGATACAACATTCTCAGTTCTCCAGGAAGAATTCATTTTACTGCAGCATCAGCTCATAAATCAGAAGTTGCTTTTGAATGCCAAGAAAACAAAAGCTATGTTCCTCTCGCCTTTTCCTAACCTACCAAACCCTGCCTCAACTGGGACCCTTCCTCTGGTAACTACCCTACTTGGTGAGCAACTGGAGTACTTGACAATTTCAAATATTTGTGGGTATGGCTTGATAATAGACTCTGCTTCCTGGTACACATTGAAGAACTAGCAAAGAAACTTTGTCAGAGGCTTGGACTCTTCTTCAGGATAAAAGATCTTCTCCCCAGGGAAACCAGGAAGAGGCTATTTCAAACCACCTTTCTTTCCCTCCTTGATTATGCTGACTTCCTATACAACCAAGGGCCTGCTGGAGCTCCTTCAAAACTTGATAAACTTTATCACAGAGCCCTAAAGTTTATAACTGACTTCCCTTACTCCACCCATCACTGTTTGTTGTACATGGCAGTAGGGTGGTCCTCTCTTAGCTTCATGTGCCAAAGAAATGCTGCCTTCTGGACATACAAAGTCTTCTTAAATAAACTGTCCAGCTATATCTCGGACTGCCTATCATCTTGCACTTCTATTAGGTATGTTCTGAGAAGCGCCTCCTACCTCCTCTTGAAGGTTTATAAGGCCAGATCTCGCTTTGGCTGTGCAGCTATTAGTTATGTGCTGCCTTTATCATGGAATAAAGTGCAAAAAACTCTAAAACTAAAACTTGCCATCAGCTTGGCATCCTTCAAAACACTAAACTCTCATTATTTTACAGAACCCTGCGCCTGCTATTCCTGATCACGGAGTCACGTAACCACCTGGAGTCCACTACTTACCTTGCTGAGGCCCCATTTAGTCACTGGTCCAGGTCCTCCTGGCCCTCTCTCTTTCTCTCTCTCTCTCTCTCTTGCCCCCTTTCCCTATTCTTTGAATTTGTCCTCCTTCTTTCCCTTCTCCCAACCAGCTCCAGTATTGAGTTTGCTTCAACCATGCCCTGCTCTTCGTTGCTCTTCTTTCTAGTAGGCTCGCATCATGTACTGTGCACCCCTTCCACATCATATCTGTACTGCACACCTCTTTCATAACCTGCTGTCCTTCCTCCTCTTCCCATCCCCCTCCCTGTCCCCTCATCCCTCTCCTGCCCCTTAATGTATTCTCAGAGATGCTCTTGTGGAGACTGACGACTCACCCCAGCCTCATGTCCCTGACCTATGGATTATATCTGCGGATCTCATCTGCAACATTACTTGATTGTGCACCTTGCTTGACTGTACATTATTGTTGTTGTCTGAATCTGTACTATCTAGCCCTACTATTGCTCATGCCTATACTGCACATGCTGTGCACTGACATTGGGTGTATTATATTTATTGAAATTGTGTGTATCTGTTGTGTGAATCTGTACTTCCTAGCGCTACTATTGCTCATGCCTTTACTGCACATGCTGTGCACTGACATTGTACTATATTTATTGAAATTGTGTGTATTATATGTATTGTTGTACTGTTTTCTCCCAGGTCCACCTCGCAAATGAGCTTCGCTCAATGGTGTCTGCCTGGTTAAATAAAGATTTTGATTGATAGATTGATTGATTGAACCTGCAGGCCTTAAATAAAACCCTAGAACTGGCACCTGCTTCACATAAGGCCTTACAGTCCCTACATAAAGCATCAGACTTAGGGACTATAGTTTTGGATTTATAGCTTGTTTCATTCTGGGCCCCATGGGCCCTGCATGAAGTAATACACTCATTACAATCACAGACCTGCTCTGTGCAGAGCACCAAGCCAATGAAGAACAGCTCTAACAAAACCCTAACAGACAGGTGATATTATGCTTGTATATTATATCTTTTTATACTAGTGGACACTCTCTTCAATTCCTTTTGTCACTTTGCTCTCAATTACCCTCCTCGTACCCATCACTGTTCTCTCTATCAATCTCTCTAGATCCCCCCTCTCTGGAAGACAGGTGCCGTTTCTACTGTGCCAACTTCTTAGCTAAATTCTGGTTCAACTCTCTCCCCATATACCTCTCCTCCTCTCTATCACTTCCACCCCCTCCCTCCCACTCCCTTAGAGACCATGATTCTTGTCTCATGGCTATTCCCTTTTGGCCCACTGCTGCTGGACAGGCTACATTCTTCCACCACTTCCCTAAACTGTGGAACCCCTTTCCCCATCTAACCACCACTCCTCATACTCCCTATATGCCCTCTTCTCCCTTCTACATAACTTCACTTCTCCTACCTGTAACTGGTCCTATTTTCCTCCCTACCCCCTTCTATATCTCTCTTCCCTCTGTACCCCCTACTCTCCAACTCTTACCCCCACTTTAATTCCTCTGCCCATTTTGATGCCTCTACCCACCCTGCCCCTCCACCTCCCTAATTTGTTGCCCCAGCCACTATCTTCTTCACTTAGTATGTAACTATCATGTTGTCATTTGCCACTGTGAATACTAAGCACTCTGTATCTGCAGTCCATGAGATGCACCTATGTTAGGCCCTTCTCTCCTAATTAGTCTGCCTCTCTAACAATTTGCACTTAATTATTGCACATTACTGGAAACTACTCAATCTGCATCTGTATTTGATTTGTTAGCCATGTTATTTTTATTGTATGCTTGTCTGTTTCCCCCATCCCCCGTACCCCAGGACACACTTGGAAATGAGCCATGCTGCTCAGTGTGCCTTCCTGCTAAAACCTTTAAAATAATTAAATACATTTTTTTTTCATGTATGCAAGAGACAAATTGCAGCATGAATATGTTTTCTTGCAAGGTTTTATGTTCTAAATAAGAATAAACAGTTTTTTTTTCACTCGGTGTAAATTTATCCACATACTACACATATCATTTCCCCTCCCTTCCCTAAATCAGCTGTGGGATCACAGTCAGAATCCAACATTACCTGGCCCAGTCTGAAAGCTCTGCACTCATCCCATTCAATAACCTGTGTAAAAGGCAGCACAGTACTGACACATTAACAAAACAGTTCCATGGAATTTGCTTAAAATCATTATAATAGTATATATACTGTGCTTAATCAAATGATGCTGAAATAACACTACATTGCATAAATCGAATATGCATCAAGAGCAGTGTGTGGATACATTTTTCATCCATACTAATTTTGTTGATCTTGGAGACTTTTCGCTGACAGCTATGCTTTGCTCTGTTACTCATGAGGTCCACTTATGCCAACACAAACCCTCATTGATTAAAACGTATCTAACACTGCCTTGTTGCATATCTATTATATTAGTGTCTGTATTAAACATGTAGGATATCACCTGTATCTATCTATATATACAGTATATATATCTATATATAGATATATATATATGGAAATCACCACAGAATGTTATGCTGGTTCAACTTTAAAGTAGGGTACATGGTGCGAAGGCCTCTCAATTATTTCAGAAGGGTGCTAACAGATGTAACATCTGTTAGCACCTTTGCAAATTGTGTGAGAGGCCTTTCGGCACCATGCAATTCTGCTTAAAGTTGAACCAGTATAACATTCTTTGGTGATTTGCATATGCGGCCCATGATGCTTTGCATTGTGTGGGCATGTGTGATTTTGTATTTTCTTGAAACTTGGCTTCCCAGCCAAATGCCCTTTGGGGTAACCCTTGCCTCAGTGTTTGCGCAAAGAGGTTTGTTGTCTTTTAAACATTTTTTTTATTTTAATGAGTTCACCACAATAGAACCCAGACAGACCGTCTTAGGGTAGCTGGTTCATTCCACTGGGGTGTCAAATAGACAAGGCATACTGATGAGTCCTGGTAGGACGAAATGCATGTCTATGTCATCTGTTAGCACCCTTTGCAAATTGTGTGAGAGGCCTTTCGGCACCATGCAATTCTGCTTAAAGTTGAACCAGCATAACATTCTATGGTGATTTGCATATGCAGCCCATGATGCTTTGCATTGTGTGGGCATGTGTGATTTTGTATTTTTTTGAAACTTGGCTTCCCAGCCAAATGCCCTTTGTGGTAACCCTTGCCTCAGTGTTTGTGCACAGAGGTTCTTTGTCTTTTAAATAGTTTTTTATTTTAATGGGTTCACAATATAACCCAGACAGACTGTCTTAGGGTAGCTGGTTCATTCCACTGGGGTGTCAAACAGACGAGGCATACTGATGAATCCTGATAGGACGAAACACATGTCTATGCCATCTATTAGCACCGTTTGCAAATTGTGTGAGAGGCCTTTCGGCACCATGCAATTCTGCTTAAAGTTGAACCAGCATAACATTCTGTGGTGATTTGCATATGCAGCCCATGATGCTTTGCATTGTGTGGGCATGTGTGATTTTGTACTTTCTTGAAACTTAGCTTCCCAGCCAAATGCCCTTTGTGGTAACCCTTGCCTCAGTGTTTGTGCACAGAGGTTCGTTGTCTTTTAAATAGTTTTTTATTTTAATGGGTTCACCACAACATGACCCAGACAGACCGTCTTAGGGTAGCTGGTTCATTCCACTGGGGTGTCAAACAGATGAGGCATACTGATGAGTCCTGGTAGGACGAAACACGTGTCTATATCATCTGTTAGCACCCTTTGCAAATTGTGTGAGAGGCCTTTCGGCACCATGCAATTCTGCTTAAAGTTGAACCAGCATAACATTCTGTGGTGATTTGCATATGCAGCCCATGATGCTTTGCATTGTGTGGGCATGTGTGATTTTCTATTTTCTTGAAACTTGGCTTCCCAGCCAAATGCCCTTTGGGGTAACCCTTGCCTCAGTGTTTGCGCAGAGAGGTTCTTTGTCTTATATATATGGGTTGATTAAGCAGTTTAATGTTAAAAATGGACTATTGCACCTTAATATAATGGCCCTTGTTTCTCTGATTCATCTGAAAATTAGGGTGCACCAAGCTGGTGTTTGGATCACTAGACCCTAGAAATTTAGCATTGATTTGTGCAGTGGTTGAAAAGTTCTAGAAGGCTGAAATACATAAAATGCCCCAAATTAATGCTTTTCCTGATAATTGACAGCCAAAAAATGGTTGGGATTTGGAAGTTGTAACTTATACAGTAGTTTTTTTAGAGTCTGGCCTAAGGATGATTGTTTGCTGGTTAGTTATCAAAAACATTCTTTACTTTTTATGTTGATTGCGCGCATGCAGAAGAAACATGTTGCGACAGGTTTCTGAAGAAGCAGATTGTGGAGGTGCGGCACTGTTGTGGCCAATGCTCCCACAGCCTGCAAAGGCTTGCTCAGCTTCCCCCAGTTCCGTGGCATGCTGCTGCTGACACTAGTTCAGCCAGCATGCCACAACTTTCTAAAAAACTCAGCCGCTGCAATTAGGGGCTGCCTCGTCATTGCAGCGTCAGTCATCCGCTGCAATGAGAGAGCGACCCGTCATTGCAGGGCGGGGTGTAAAATCCATGAGATTGTTTGTGAACATGGGGGTGGCTACCACCCTGTTCACAACAATATAACCCCCCCCCCACAGTTTAGTTGCTGATGGGGGCCCCAATCCCCGTCTGCTTTCATGGTCTTTTGTGCGTTGTCCCTGTGCCCCCCACTTTTGTTCCTGCTGACGGGTGGCCAATCCCCGTCTGTCTGTAAAGTCCCCCTTTGTTTTGTTGCCGACGGAGAGCCCTCCCCATCGGCATTCTGTTATCCCCCCTTTTGTTGCTGCCGATGGGTGCCCAATCCCGTCAGCATACTGATACCCTGCCCTCGCTTCGTTTGCCGATGGGGTGCCAACCCATCGCTACTGCTGACCCGGTCCAGAAAGTCTTCTGGCACACTGGGAGCCCACCCAGTGTGCCAGATGCCCCTGCAAGTTAGAAAACGGTCCCGCAATGTCTGTTTTTTTTTTTTTTTAAATCCTGGAAAAAAGGAAACCATCCCTCGGCCCTCGCCCTGCTTGCCACCCTCAACCTGCACCCACCCACTGCATGCCCTGCCTCCCCACACCCCCCTCTCGCCCCATACTTACCTTGGGAGCTTGGCATGACGATCTTCGGTGGACCAGGAACATGTCTGCACTCTTCAAAGCCGACTGCGAACTGAGGAAATGCTGGTAAGTTGTATAATGTAACACATAGGGTTTTTTTAACTTTACTGCATATCTCAGGAATTTTTGGGAATTTTTCCACCAAATTTTCAACATGGGGTTTTTGGGACCCCTCCTCATGAATTCTTGAACTGTCATGGTGTTAATCGGCCCGGAAAGGTGATTTCGTGGTCACTGCGCGGAATTACCTTTTGGGGCAGATTAACGAAATGACAGTGCCAGTGTTCATGAGGTGGGCTCTCAAACAGCCTATGTTGCAGATTTGGTGGAAAAAATCCAAAAAATGACTGTTTTATGAGTGTGCGCTGTGCAGTTGCTATGCACGCTTGTAACTTCGTGAATTTGCAATATTTTCATGCCAGATTTTCAACATTGCCATGTTGTCTCACCTCCTTGTGAACAGTACAGCTGTCATTGTTCACATCCTGGTGGAAATGTGTTTTCGCAGTTCCAGCGCAGAATAGCGCGGTCACTGTGGGAAATCAGTGTTCGGGACAGATTAAAAAAATGACAGTGCCACTGTTCATGGGTAGAGGTCCTGAAATGGCTATGCAGAAAATTTGGTAACGATACTCCATAAAATGACGCACTCTCATAACTTCGCGAATTTATAATATTTTCACTCCAGATTTCCAACATTGCCATTTTCCCACACCTACTTATGAACAGTAAAGCTGTCATTTTTCCCATCCTGGCCAAACCGTGTTTTCGCACTTCTGGTGCAGAATACAGCAGTCGCTGTGGGAAATCACTGTCCGGGACAGATTAAGAAAATGAGAGTGATACTGTTCATGAGCAGAGGTCATAAAATGCCTATGTTGAAAATTTGGTGATAATAGCCCATCGAAAGACTGTGTTACAAGTGTGCATTGCACACTTTCCATGCACGCTTGTAACTTCACAGATTTGTAATATTGTCACACCACATTTTCACCGGTGGAATTTTCCCACATCTCCTTATGAGCTGTGCAGCTGTCATTTTTCACATCCTAACCGAAATGTGTTTTCACAGTTCCAGCGCAGAAAAACGCGGTCACTGTGGGAAATCACTGTTCGGGACAGATTAAGAAAATGACAGTGGCACTGTTCATGAGCAGAGGTCCTAAAATGCCTATGTTGAAAATCGGGTGACGAAACTCCATAACATGACTGTGTTACAAGCGTGCATTGTACTGTTTCCATGCACCCTTGTAACGTCTCAATTTTGTAATATTTTCACCCCACATTTTCAACAGTGGCATTTTTCCACACCTCCTTATGAACAGCTGCCATTTTCCACATCATGGCTAAAATGTGTTTTTGCACTACTGCCGCAGAATAGCATGGTCGCTGTGGCAAATCACTGTGTGGGACACATTAAGATTGAACTAGTGAGGGGGGGAGTGATCGCGCTCAGCTGAGCTCTGTCGGGACTGCTGCGGATTTGTTTGTGGGCAGAGAAAGGGCCCAACACAAGAGCCCAGTACAAAAGGGCAGCCTGCAGCACTGGGAGAAACAGAACGAGAGAGCGAATGAGGGAGGGGGAGTGAGCGAAGTCACCAGAGCTCTTTCAGGTCTGCTGCGGATTTCTTTCTGGGCAGGAAAAGGCATCAGTGAAGGCAGAGGCCCAGTGCAAAAGGCCAGCCTGCAGCGGTGGGAGAAACAGCACAAGCGAGTGATACAGGGGGACTGAGTGAGCTCAACAGAGCTCTGTCAGGACTGCTGCGGATTTCTTTGTGTGCAGACAAAGGCGTCAATGCAGGCAGGAGTCCAGTACAAAAGGGCCACTTGCATCGCCAGGACAAACAGAATCAGTATGTGACAGGGAGACTAAGTGACCTCAACAGAGTTCTGTGGGAGCAGCTGTGGGTTTGTTTGTGGGCAGAGAAAGGGTGCAACATAAGATCCCAGTACAAAAGGGCAGCCTGCAGCACTGGGAGAAACAGAATGAGAGAGCGAATGACAGAGGAGTAGTGAGCAAATTCACCAGAGCTCTTTCAGGACTGCTGCGGATTTCTTTGTGGGCAGAAAAAGGCATCAGTGCAGCCAGGGGCCCAGTACAAAAGGCCAGCCTGCAGCGGTGGGAGGAACAGTACGAGCGAGTGAGACAGGGAGACTGAGTGAGCTCAATGGAGCTCTGTCAGAACTGCTGCGGATTTCTTTGTGGGCAGGAAAAGGCACCAATGCAGGCAGAAGTCCCATACAAAAGGGCCGCTTGCAGCGCCAGGACAAACAGAATGAGAGTGTGAGACAGGGAGACTGAGTGATCTCAACAGATCTCTGTCAGGACAGCTGCGGATTTGTTTATGGACAGACAAAGGTGCCATTGCATGCAGGGGCCCAGTACAAATGGACAGCCTGCACTGGCGGGGAACCCAGAATGAGCGAGTGAGAGAGGGGGAGTGAGCCACCTCAACAGAGCTCTGTCGGGACAGCTGCAGAATTCTTAGTGGGCAGAACAAGGTGCCAATGCAGGCAGGAGCCCAGTACAAAACAGCAGCCTGCAGCACCGGACGACACAGACTGAGTGGCTGACAGAGGGCCAGTGAGCATGCACAACACACCAACACAATCAACATTCGGTGTTGACAAATGCTTGTTAAATTATGAAAAAAAGGATTTCTGTTTTTGCACAGTGCAAAAAACTAAACATTGAAAGGATAATTGAAGTCTTGCCATACCTAGACTATATGTTTTCACTGCTTATGTGTCATGCAAGCAATACAAAAATGTGTTTGCACATTTATTTCTCTGCAGTGACTGGTGGAATCAGATTAAAAATGCATGGGGGAGTAGGATAGGATGTGAGAATGATTCCTTAGCAACTCTCACATGGCATATTTTTTAAAAGGAATGTTGTAGTTTTGTACAAAGTCAGTGATGAAATCTGATTGTTGGCTAATCAGGTTTTGTCATGCTCTCTGTAACGATAAAAAGTCAAATCTTAGTAAGAGAAAGAAATTCACAGTGTGACAGTAAATGAAGAATCAACCTCTCTTATTAGTCTGCCAGTCACATCAATGTACAGCAGCTAGGATTCCAAGCCATGACAGTGCTTTTGTGCCATTACTGGTGGCAAATGCCCAACCCCACCACTAGTATTTTAGCAGTCCCATTGTTATACTTTACTGATGGTGGTTGCCCATATCCCACTGGCAGTCTTCCTCACTTGACCCTTGCTCAAATCCCCCATTCTTTCCCACCTTCTAACACCTCCCCCCAACTGTCATGTCACCAATGGTTTCTTATTTTTTGTTCCCTGCTACATGCCTTCCAGGTCCCCTGGTGCAATTTCTGTTGTCCTTACCAATAAATGTCAATGTTTTTTTTTTTTATAGATCTTTTTTTAGCCCCATCCTTATGAATCCTGTGAGCGTACATTTTAATATCCTCCCTTAGGTAACTGTTTGCAGTGTAAAACCCTGACATAAAAACATAGGTAAACTATTTTTAAAAAACATAGGCTTAGATATTCAAAAGAGTTGAGCCATGCACAATAGGGTTGTGCCTGCGCAAGTCCGAAATTGTGCCATTCTGCGATATTCAGCAGGAGGCAGTTGTGCCCCTGAAATCATGCTGAGCAACAGCGCAATGATAATGAAGGCATGTGCAACCGAAGGGGGAGGGACCATGCATAAATGGCGCAGTGCGATATTCAACGACTTGCACCATGTGCAATAGGGGAGCAAGCGGAAGTTGCACCATAGCGGAAATGAGCCAAAATAAAAAAGGAGCAAGGGAGAGGTGCAAGAACACTACAGGGAAGCCACATGTGTCAGAAGCAGAGGCAGACAGACAGGGCAGGAGGCACAAACAGGGTAGGCCAGGGAAAGGGCAGTCTGAACAGCCAGGCACAGGGAAGGTGTGAGGAGCCACACAGCACAGAGGCCAGCACAGGCAGGTGTACCCGGTGCAGGGGAGGTAGCAGCCAGGACAGCGGGGGGAATACAGCAACAGCTGCCAGAGGGGGTGAACACAAGCCAGGGATATGGCCAGTGCCACCTTCCAAATGGAGGCCATAATGAGGGGGGGTGAGAAGGCGGGTGGCAGGAGGGCGTGGCCGTGGAAGGGCCCGTCGGCGGTATGTCCTCAACAGGCAGTACTGAGCCCACACCAGCTTTGAGCTGTACATTGATACTGAGATTGTGGGCTGGTACCGCTTGAATACGGCAATTCTGAGGCAGCTCTGTGAGCTGTGCAGTGATGTGATGCAGGCATCCACACGACGGAGCCATGCCCTGTCAGTGGAGACTAAGGTAACAGCCTGCATGTGCTTGCTCACCACAGGTACCTTCCAGAGACCAACTGGGGACACCACAGGCATAACCCAGTTGGCCACGTCACACCACCTCACCCAATTCCTCAGCACACTGCTGCCACATGCTGCAGAGTTCATCCATTTCCCCAGCACACCGGCGGAGTGCACAGCAAACATACAGGAGTTCCACAGGGTAGCATGTATGCCTGGTGCGCTAGGGGCAATAGACTGCACCCATGTGGCCATACGCACACAACCTGGCCCCGAGGGGGCTGCATACATAAATAGCAAGGGCTATGCCAGCATCAACTGCCAGGTGGTGTGTGATGCCAGGGGGCGCATCATCAATGTCTGTGCCACGCACCCTTGGGAAGCACGCGAGTCTTTCATCTGGCTCCAGTCGGCACTGTGCCACAGATTCGAGAGTGGGGACATCCCAACTGGCCACCTAGTGGGTGAGTATGCAAACCACATGGACAATCATAGGGCCTTGGGAGGCATGGCCAGAGGTGGCATGGGTAGTGGCCTACATGGCCTGGGGCACGGCAATGCTGATCACAAAACTAACCTCCACCCTCTACACACAGGTGACAGTGGATACCCACTCCATTCCTGGCTGCTCACACCCTACTGACAGCCCGCGACCCCATCACAGCAATGCTACAATGAGGCACACGCCACCACACGTAATGTCATAAAGCGGGAGTTCGGGATGCTGAAGGCACGTTTCCGTTGCCTGGACACCTCTGGCAGTGCCCTACAGTACAGCCCCTCAAAGGCATGCGGGATATTCCTGGCCTGTTGCATCCTGCACAACATGGCCAACGAATGTGGATAGCCATACAGGTCGAAGAGGGGACAGCAATAAGGACGATGGGGATGCCAGTATGATGATGATGGGCAGCCCCCCCTTGGCCGACGGAACCCCCGACTGCTCTGGCTGGCACAGCTGCACTGGGACACCATCACGGAGGAGCACGTCAGCCAACCCAGGTAAGTCATGGGGCCATGCGCAACCACCAGTGGCCAAGGCACAACCCACAAACATGCATGGACACACACCGGGGTGCATGCCATCAAGGGAAGTGGCAAGGCACAGAAGCACACACTCAACCAGGGATGGGTGAGGATTAACATGCCACGCTGAAGGACACACGCACACACTCACACACAATGCAACAAATGTGCACAGAGGTCAGAAGGCACACTGACCCAGAACGCACACCCTAGCAACACACATGTCCACAGCCCACCACGCCCACTGCCTGTCCATGTGCGTGTGTCAGATGCTGAGCACCATTGCACACTGGTGTTCAGCGCAATGCAGGCAACATCATGCACACGCAACCATGGACAGCAGCTGGGAGGGTGTGCAGGTGGCTGTGTGTCCAGGTGCAGGGCCAGGTACCCACCCGTGCACTGCCCACTGAAACACACAATGCACACAGGGCAGGACCAGACAGTAGCCATGCTGGGAGACAGGTCAGTTACACGACACAGTGCCATGGCCACCACGGATGCATGGGAGGCCCAGCCGAGACCCACCAGCACTGACAGGCCGACCACTGGCCTCATGGGGTGGCACCGATGGTCCCCCAGGGGTTCCACTGTGTGAACGTGACCGAGCTCAAGCAGGGGTCTGTAGCACACCGAACATGCCTGCACCAGGAGTGCTTGGGATGCCCACAGCTGAACCCTCATCGACAGCGTGGGAGTAGCACGACACCAGGAATGGGGGGTGGATAGTGCACTGCATGGTGTCTGCGTTGCATGGGCGCCTGACTGTGTGCCCATTGTGGCCATGACAGCAATGAATGCCTGTGCATGCCTGTCAATGGCAGTGGTCACATCCTCCCACAAATGGTCCATCCCTGCCAGGATCAGTGCTGTGTCTCTGCTGCGATGCTCCTCTGCCCACTCCAGAGCCACACGCAGTGCATCCACGGATGTCGCAAGCCACATCTGCTGCTGGACCAATTCTTGCAGTAGGTGGGTGTGCTCGTCCAAGAGGTCATCAGCTTTCTCAGCAACCTGTCCCTCAGGGTGTGCATGGCCCCGATGATCAGCACCCCTTGAGGGTGGGTGCTGCGCACCAGGACCAGGTCTGGGCAGGTCCACAGGTGGTGCACAGATGCCGCCGCTGAACTCTGTACCCCCAAGCCCATTGGGCGACTGCTGATGCTGCCTCTCTGGCTGCCGCTCCCTAGGGCTCAGTGGTGCCGGCGCAGAGGCCGCGACAGTCCCACTTTCCTGAACAGATACCAGTGCTGCCCCACTGGTGCTGACAGGTACAGTCTGGGACTGTGCTGACATGCAGGCCTCCACAGCGGCACCACCCACAGCCATGGGCACGCATTGACCTGCTGTGTGGCCAAAGATAGACCGTGACTTACCATGCAGTGATGGGCCACCACCTGTCTGGAAGCCACCACCCGGAACACCCTCAATGGTACAGCGCTGAATGCTTTCAGCAAGCCTCCTCTCCTCTGGGGTCAGCTGTACCACCTCCAGCTGTCACCCACCTGTTGCAACACGTGCTGCCCTGATGGCAGCCACCTTCTCCTTTACTGTCTCCTGTCCGTGCCCATCTTTTTCTTACACTCCTGCACGGAGCACTAGTGGCTGCCATGCAGGTTCACAGCATGTGCCACCTCCTCCCATGCAGCAGCACGGGCTTGAGGTGTTCCCCGCTGTCCACTGAGAAGTGGCTCCTGATCCAGGTAGGCCTTGAACAGGTCCTTGGTTTCAGCCTTTGTAAAGGTCAGCCTCCTCCTCCTTCCACCACTGTTTTCCTCCTCTCCAACAACCTGCTCGGTCATTATGTAGCCTGTAAGAATAGCAATTGTTACCTGTGACTGTGCAGTCCCATGCATGTCCCTGAATCCACAGCCCACATTCCCAAACAGCATGCAACTCACCAATAAACTGCAGTACCCGACTATGGCCACTGCAGCACATTGTCGCACTTTTATAGTGCAATCCATGCAAATGAGGCGAGGAGCAACTTTAAGTAGATGCAAATTGCAGTGCTGTGCCATTGAATGGCTAATTAGATGATTTCCATATGACGGCTGAATAGCGCGCTGTTGCGCTTTGCGCAATTGTGTTGAACGTGCTGAGCCAATGGCGCAGTTCTGTGACATGCATAGTACATCTCACTGCGCATGTCTGGGTTGCTGACGCAGGCATGTGCTGCTCTGATGACGTGCTGTGCACGGTAGGCAATGCAGGGCATGGCCACCAGTGTGCCAGTGGCGCGATAGCGATGGTCATTACATGGCGCTGTGGCAATGGGCCATCATAGGTGCAATGGCCCAACTGCTCAGTAGTCCGCTATGGCACTGGCACACAACTCAGCCAATCATGCTACACATATTGTCTTCCAATGGTGCTGTGCGTGGCCATGCACCAGAGACCCTTGACCCTGTGCCCGACTTTTGCCCCCTAGGTGCCATGCATCAGGCATGGGTGCACCTCTATTGCGCTGTTCGGTAACAGCACGATAGGGAATGGCAGCGCTGTACCGCGCAGCATCTGCACGTGGGGAGCCATGCTGCAGAGCGCCATATTGCCTACTATAGTTGTGAGGATGGCACTCAGATGGGCAGCGCAGTGGACAGCCATTGAGCTTGCCAATCTGGTGGCAATTGTTGAGCCACACCATGGGCCTCTCTTTGAGGAGGCTCCCCTGGACAGGGCCAGGACCCAGGTGTGGCAGGAGGTTGCCACTGCCCTCGAAGATGCCACTGGATGGGGAGGAATGCAGAGCAGTGCAGGCACCGCTATGGGGACCTGCAGAGGAGGCTGCTGGAGCAACTGGCAAGAATGCGGGCACGTGCCAGGAGGAGCACAGTGCTACGTCCAGGTAGGGGTTCCGTCAACACACTTTTATAATCCTTATGGGTCACAGTGTTGTATGTGTCCAGCACATAGGGGAGGGACCATCTGGGGTTGGCTGTGGCGGTGTTCACAGGATGTGGGGTGGGTGGGTCTGGCTCGGTGGGAGGGCACACACCTTGGGGCAGGGGGACTTTGCTTCGGGATTGCACTGATGTTTTATCTCCTTGTTTTCCCCACAGGCTAGGACAAACGCCACAGGTTGCGGGAAGAGCGGCGGAGGGAGGAGGACAGTGCAGCCAGGTGGGGCGAGGGCCATCACCGCCCACCTGACCGGCCCGATGAGGGTGAGTGCCATACATCCATGATTACTATTGCATGCTGTGTGACAGGGTGGGCAGCGGGGCATGGCCACCATTCATCGACACCACTGCCATGCACACAACTTGTTACAGTCAACACTGTCCAGTGGCAATGCATGTCTGGGATTGCGTCAATGGTGGTCCATGCATGCACCAGGTGCATGGCTGTGCCACTGCCTTTGCACCACATAGCCATGTCACTAAACGGCCATGGTGATGCTGTGCGTGTCTTGGCCGGTGGGTGTGTGCAGCATTCCGCATGGCTGTAAGCACCTGGGTGTACAGGTCCTGTGGTCGTGATCACTGCGGGTGGTCACACACCATCACAGTGATATGTCCCATGGCCGTATGCCATGCACAGTGGGTGTACTGTATGGGGTTGTGCATTCACACCTATTGACTGTGCTCCCTTGTCCTAGGTACCCACCATCTAAGGGACATACGTGACACTGTGCGGGAGATTCTATAGCTAGCCCGGGAATCCCTGGACATACTCCGGAGACTGGATACGACCCAGGTACTGAGGAGGCACAGAGGCCGGAGGTCACAAAGTGCAGAACAGCGCTCCCGCTAGAGATCCCTAGGTCCCTGACTTCCCCTACCCCCCTGGATCCACCCTCACACCCTTCCTATCCCATCCCATTTGTCCACCCCTGCCCCCTACCCACCCCCACCTTGTTTGTGCCCCCCCAAGCTTGTATATAGTTTTCGTATTCTTGTACATAGTTGACTATTATATTTTTTCAATGCATTTGATTTTGATATGAATACTGTGGTGGTCTCTGATTTGCAGTGGGCTATAGGTGCTCAGCTGCAATGGTGTGCATGGCGTCAGGGGTGGTGCAGTCATGGGTATGTGTGTGTGTCCGTGTGGAGGTGATTATGGTGTGAGGGTAGCTATCAGTCAGTGTCTGTGGTGTGTGTGTTGTTCTCTGTGCACTGGATGACTGTATGCAGTGGTCCATGGTGCGTGCTCTATGTCCATGGTGCACCCATCGGCCCGTCCATGGCCTGTGCAGCTGACACACATGCATGTCTGTGACCTGCATGGTCCGCTGGCACATCAGTGGTGGCAGTCTCTGCAGGGCGGCCACTGTACCTGTCACTTTGCTGGGTTGCCCCTGTCACTGGTGTGGTGCATGACTGGCTCAGGTGGCACTGTGGGCACCACAGTCATTGTCCCACCTCCATGCTGTGCCTTGTGTGTGTTGCAGGGGATGTGCCCCACTCTCTGTGACTTGTGCTCTGGGCGACTACTGGTGGTGTACGGGTCCACAGTGCCTGTGCAGGGTGGCTGGCACTCCAGTGCCATGGAGGACTGTGGGTTGTGTGTACACAGCTTACATGGGCCCACAGTGGGGGCTTGGTTGCCCCACCACTGCGTCTCTGTGTTGGTGTGCCCTTGGGTATGGGTGGGTGTCTGTCCATACACTGTGTGGCATCTGATGTGGTGCATGCCTCCATGCACCACTGTGGGTGTCTGTGCTGGCTGTAGTGGCCAGTGGTGGGTCAGGGTGTGTCACTGGAATACTGTGCAGGGTGCTGTACCACTGGTGGTGCTGTCAAGGGCACACCCTGTCCCGTGTGGGGTACTTCTTGTGCCGATGCATGGTCGGTCTCTCAGCAGTACCTCAGCGGGACTGTGCATGGTGGCAGCGTGTCTGCTGTTGTTGCATTGCCGTATGCTGCAACCCACTGATGGGTGCTTATGGTGGGGCTGGCTTGCATGGTTCTGTGGTGCACAGGGTTGCATTGACACAGTGGGGGTGGTGGCATGCATGGGGTTTCCTGCAGTGGTGGTCACTGCTCATGGGGGGCTGTCTGGGGGTCACAGTGCAGGGTGTGCTCTGCACTGGGGGGGATGGTGTGGCACGGGGTGGTCTGCCCTCCTTGTGTGCCAATCACAGCTTGGTGGTAGGTGTGATGGGGCACCATGGCCAGGCTGTGGGTTGGTTGCTGGTCTCCATGGGCCAGTGGTTATTCCAGCCCTCCCCCAGTTGTGCTGTACTTGGAGTGTGGGGGGACTATGTCTGTTCTGCTGTGTGTTCCTCTGCCCATCTGTGGCATGGGTTGTGGACCCCTACCTCCCTGATTGTGCTGTTACATTGCTCTGCAGCTGGGGGGCTCCCTGGTTGCGCTATGGCGCCTCTGGACTGCTCAGATGAACATCCCTTATTGCACTATGGTGCATCAGATCTGCTCAGCTTCCCCTCCCTAGTTGCACTATGGCTCAGGTGGTGCGATATTCAGTCGTCAGCTGTAGGTGCAATTTGGCCTGCTCCGTTTTTGAATATCGCGTCTCTTACGCATGGGCGCAATAGACTTGCACTTGCTCCTGCTATTGCACACTTTTTGGGCTCAGTTTGAATATCTGAGCCATAAAAGTTGTGCTTTAATGAAAAAAATGAGATGAATGGGCCTACAATTGTTTTCTGTTTCCTTTTGTTTTATTCATAACTTTTGAGTGTTTGACTATTTTTATGTATTCTGTTAACAGCTTTTTTGCTCACACCACCATGAACCCTATGGGTGTCAACTTTCATATCCCCCTGAAATGTGTATTTGTAAATTATGCCAGTGTACAAAAGAAATCTTCATTTTTACAGGGATTTTAAAGTTGACACCCATAGGGTTTATAACAGCAGGGATAAAGCACTGAACAGAAAAAAAAAACAGTGAAACAAGAGTACAGAAGACCGGGATTGTCCACAAGCCATTTACTTCAGTTTAAAAAGCCGGTTTTATTGTAGAAGGCACAGGGTACAAACCCACAGGGTAAAAAAGAAACACCCGACAGGGTATAAAAGAAACACCTGATGATTGTTTTGCCGACTTGGTGTGAGCTTTATCAAGGGATCAGAGAAACACAAAAAAGTTATGATTAAATGTACAGGGTCCACAGCACTCTGCCAGAAGCAAATTAAGAGTAAGCTCTTGATTCATGCAGGGCTTGAAAGGCCCTATCTGAAGCAATTTATGACATATTTTCTCAAAAAGGAAGGAAAGACCTGCACAGGGTCTAATGACCTCATGCAAAGCAACTTAGGATGTACCTCCTATTATTTGTCCCCATACCTCTTCTGCTGAAGAAGTCATACACTCACACAGACACACACACACCGCACAGGTCTTGGAGAAATGGCAGCAGCCATATGCTTATTAAATCTAATCTCATTAGTCACCTTGGGCCCCACACAATTTCCAGTGAAGGGCCATGTCCTTGTGTGAGCTGAGGAAATGATGTACCTCCTGAGCTGGCATCCAGGCCTCAAGAGCAGTGAGGTCATGTGGCTGGGTAGCAAGTAACCACCATCATCTAGTGTTGCTGCACATGGAGGCAAGCCTTGCAAGGTTGGGCAGTAAATGTCTGCCAAACCTCCAAGTCCTCTTGGAAACATTTCATCACCAGAATACAGTGGTGAGGCTTTCTTGCACTTGATCTGAGCTTCACCTTTCACTGCAAGAAGGTCTTCCCCATGGGGATCACCTGGCAGGCAAAGCTGAGGTGCCCAACTATCTGCTGTGACTCCTTCAGGGTTATCTTTTTTGCCCCTATGGCCTTGCTCAAAAGGCCTCTTAGGGAGTTGATCCTACCATGGGGCAAGCAACACACTTGATTCAGCCAGTTGATCTCTACACCAAGGAATGTCATCACCAAGCTTGCTGCTTTAACTTTTCCGGGAGCCAGGATTACATCAAAGAGACCACACAATTCCACAAAATTGACCAGACAGGCCACAGAGTGCTCCAGCCCCATGAACAGGAACTCACTGAGGTAGTGAACACTGCTGTGACTCTTTGCTTTTTCAGCTGTTACCCAGTGTGGGAAGGTACTGAAGCCCCAAAACACTGTGCAGCCTACATAGCAGCCCATGGGCAAGCTGTTGTCCACATAGTGCTGGCCCTCAAATTTCATCCCAAACAAGTTCTAATCAGGTAGATGTACTGGCAGTAGTCTGAATGCTGACTCTGTGTCTACTTTGGCAAACGAAGCATGCAGGTGAGCCTGTTGCTCATACTGCCTCAGTGGTTCTGTCAAATGATGCATACCAAACTGCCATGAAGTGTGGATCAATATGGTCAGTGACTGAGTCTCACTTCAAGTGTGAAAAGTGATTGCTCAAGCAGAATTTGTCATGGGCTTTCATGGGAACCAGGCTAGTCAGTGACACCTTGCGATTTGGCGGCGGGGGGGAGAGTATGGATTCCTCACCCTACTCAGCCGCATCTCCTTTTCCAGTTTTTATCATACCACTTGCAGATTGTCTCTGGGGGGGTCACAGGTTCTCTGCCTCATACCCCCCATGTGGCCCTGTATATGGAATTCTGAAGCCCAGTGAGAAACGCTCCACCAGCAGGTGGGCCATCTCCCAATCCAAGTATCTATCCAGCCATGGACTAAGCCTATCCACCCTTACCAGGGTGGGCAGACATGCCTTCTTAGGGCTTGTTGAATGTTTTATGATAAAGGCAATTGCTTTCCTTCTGGGGCTTAGGGGAGGGGCACTATACAAGGGGTTGGCAATGTCTGCAAGTGACACATTCATGCTGAATCCTGCAGTGACTTGCAGAGTAACTCCCCTTATTGAAGATAAAGCAAGTCTTTTGGGAGGGTCTGGTGGTATCAGACTGCTGTGGCTGGGGAGCATTGGTGGGTAATCCACTGCCTGTGTGGATGACTCCTCCGTGCATCACTTCGACTAAGAGGGGCACATCAAGGATGACCCAGTCAAACACAAGCCATATTGTATGTGACACCTGAAATCCTCATTGTATTTCAGCCAAGCCATCCCTCCTTGCTTCTAAGTGCCAACATGATCCTGTTCAAATAATTTCACAGATTTATGACTTTCCCTTGGATTGTCTGTTGTACAGTGCTAGTGACAACTATGAATCCTGCCAGCCAATTGTCGATGGTGCATTCCACTTTCAGCTTTTTCTTCTCCTGGTCATCTTTCTTCTCTTTGCTGTCCTCCTGCTAACATGAGTGGTTGAGCAAGGAAAAGATATCCACGTACCAATGGTTCCAGATCTGTTGCCGGACTTTGTCCATCAAGTGGGAAAGCACTAATTTCACTATATAGATGTAGTGACTCGTGAGGCTCTCTGCAGTCACCGCCAGTGGCACCATGCTGCTGAATGCAGTGCTTGTGACACTTGGCCAGCACCTCCCCCTTTCTGCTGTTTTGGGACTAAAGAGATGAACACAGTCATGATGTCTATGAGTTTGTCCAGTTTTTCATCCATGGCAGACAGTGTTTCTGTGCCAGGCTGTTTAGGGGAGGATGTAGGCAACAGAAACTGTAGTTTCCACACACCCATGGCCACCATAAACAACATTTTCACAAAAATGCAGAGGCCAAAATAAAACAAGCACTTACCTTGAAAAAGTGATACAGCAGCATATCTTTATTGTGAAAACAAACATGGTGCTGGAAATCTGAAGCTAACATGTAAAGTGCTGAATCTGGCATTGGAACTGAAATAAGTTCTCCAAATTAAAAAAAAACAAAACACTGACACCTACATAGGTGTACTGATAAGGACTCATAGTCAGGCAGCCAGAAGACAGTGTGCATACACAAAAGTGTGTGCACATAATCCTGACATTTCAGCTGGCCTGATAGGGCTGAGGTTTGAGGCCATGGATGCCACATCTCATGGTATGCTAGCAACCTGAGTTCTGGAACATGCCAGGGCCATCGGGACTCTGCTGGGGAGGGAGAGAATTGAGCATCCAATGGACTGCTCTCCTCTCCCTAGGGTGGATTTGGGGCATACATCTCTCTGTGAGGGCCCACAATGGAAGTTGGGGACATTGCAGGTGCAGTGTTACCAAGGGGAAGTGCAGCAGATGATGGCATGTAGTGTCTGGATGTCATTGCATGTCTGTTTATTTTTTATTAATTTATTTGTTCTAGGATTACAAATACCTTTGAGCTGAGGCTCTTTTACAAAGGTTTTACATCATTGGTACAATTGAGACAAACATAAGCAAAGATAACAGTTTATAAAATAAAAAAAACAACACAGTCTTGTAGAGGAAAAAAAGAACAATCAGGTGAAACTTTGGGAAGGGGAAAGGGAAAGGAGGAGGGTGAAATCAGGGAGACTAAGTGGATGGGAGAAAAGGGGAGGTAGGTGGGGGGAGACAGAGAGAGAAGAGGTGGAATGCAGTTAAGAAAAGAGGTAGTGCAGCCGGGTGGCATTTGTCATGGGCCAGCAGGAGAGGTGAAGATGGGTGGGGGTGCTTTCAAAGTGCAGGAGTAGCTGTGCTTCGGTGAAAAAACTCAGAGGAAAAATGACAGTCAGTCATGGCGGCTTGATGGCCATGCCTCTCTTCACCCATGGGATTTATCTGGAATCACCCTCCAGTATTAGATATGGGCCTGGCACAGGGAGTGGGGACCCCTCTGTAAGTACTGTGCTTGCTGGCCAGATGCAAGTGAGCCAGTGAGTTAAATGGAGAGAGAGGACGGCTGCCAGTTGACAGGCAGACCGAGCTGTGGGGAGTAAGAAATAATGTAGTGATAGAAAAAAAATAATGCTGACATTTCAGTGGAATGCCTTCTTCAGTGCTGTTTAAGGGAGGGGCCCAGTAAGGCTGGGTCTACAGAGGCTAGCTCAGGCATTAGGAGATGAGTGCCCTTACCCCTTCCATGTCCCAGTCTGAGCTCAAGGGACCAGTTTCTTGGACACTCTTTTGGGCTTGGACAGAGGAGGCAACCCACAAGGCACTCCACAGAAAACTTGTATTACCACATTTTTGAACTCCTCACCTGACAACTCTGAAACCCCCATCATGGTCTTACCTTCTTGGTTTGTCCCTGGGTACCTTTACCAGAGGTGCTGCTGGTTCCTTTGTTGGCTGCTTTCACTTTTCCATTACTCAAGTCCCTTTTGGAGCACTCGTCTTTCAATCCAAGCCTCCAGTCATTCACATCTGTTCTTTTCATACATTGCTGTCAGTTGTGCCTTTATCACTGTGGTTGCTGCTGCATTTGTAGAAGTGGTCTTGCTGGTGCTGGACATTGTAAAGGAGCTGAAATAACAAATTACTTCCCCCAAAAGTTAATACTTTCATGTCATGTAACCCAGGCACATGGGGGAGGGCCTCACCATGGCCATCTAGTTTATTACCAATGCTCACCTGACCCATACACGTAGTACATGTCTTTTTTTGTCTTTATGGCTAGAAGGTGGGCAGGGGTTTGCTGCAAGCTAACCCACAGAGGGCTTCCTTGAACACTCATTCACCCTCGAAATGCCATGCAGTAAACCTGAATTAACCTATGCTTTTTGATGACATGAAGGCATGAAGGGATCTTCCTTTCTCACTGAGCACCTGTTAATGCCACCCTGCTGTACTGTATTAACCATTGCAGCTTCACTATATATTATCAGGCAGGCACTGTTCATCAAGCTACTACTATATACCAATTGCCACAGTTTCCCTGCTCAAATCAATTGACTATAACTGCCACCTGTTCACTGTAACAATTACCCTCATCTCTCCAAATGACTGCTTGGAATCCCAGTGGTACAACAGACCTCAAGTACTCTGTACTGTGCTACCTTAACATAGAAACATAGACTTTGATGGTAGATAAGGACCGCTTGACCCACCTAGTCTGCCCATTTTCCTACCTACAGGATAAGCTGCTGATACTAGTTAACCAACAGCCTATTTCTTCCTACCTCTCACAAGAATTGCCTTGTGTCTGTCCCATGCATTCTTGAATTCTCCCACAGTTTTAGACCCCACAACCTCCTCAGGAAGGCTGTTCCATGCATCCACCACCCTCTCTGTGAAAAAAAATACTTCCTCACATTGCCGCTGAGCTGTCCCCTCTCTATCTTCAAATTGTGTTCCCTCGTTCTTGCACATCTCTTTTCTGAAAGATGGACTTTGTTGATTCCACTGAGGTACTTAAAAATTTCTATCACGTCCCCTCCTCCCTCCTTTCCTCAAGTGTATACATTTTAAGCTGCTTTAGTCTCTCCTCATGTGGTTTCTCTTGCAGACCCTGCACCATTTTAGTTGCCCTCTTCTGGACTGCCTCCATCCTGTCTATGTCCTTGCAGAGATGGGGTGTCCAGAACTGGATGCTGTACTCCAGATGGGGTCTCACCAACTGTCTGTACAGAGAGATAACAACTTCCTGTTTTCTGCTGGTGATACATCCCAGTATCCCCCAGCCCTCCCTACTGCCTTCTCGCATTGCTTGCTAAGCTTAAGGTCATCTGATATGATTATCCCCAGGTTCCTTTCCATTTTTGTTGTTGTTACTATCTCCCCTTCCCCCCCACTGTGTAATCTTCCCCTGTGTTGTTTCCCAGGTGCATTATTTTGCACTTCCTTGCATTGAATCCAAGCTGCCATACTTCTCACCATTCCTCCAACCTTGCCAAGTCCATTCCTATCCTTTCCACGCCTCCTTGTGTATCAACCATGTTGCAGATCTTTGTGTCATCTGCAAAGAGGCATGCTTTTCCTTCCAGTCCCTCTGCAATGTCACTTATAAAGACATTAAAAAGGACTGGACCAGTACTGAACCCTGAGGTACCCCACTAGTAACCGCTCTTTCTTCAGAGTGGACTCCATTTACAATTACCTTCTGTGTCCTGTTGTCCAGCCAATGTTTTACCCAGGCTACCACTCTGGCACCCACTCCCAGGCTGGTTAATTTGATTATTAATCTTTTGTGTGGGACTGTGTCAAATACCTTGCTAAAGTCTAGGTATGCCATGTCCACAGCCCCTCCCTGGTCTACTACTTTGGTCACCCAGTCAAAGAAATCAATTAGATTCATCTGACATGACTCCTGCTGTGAACCCATGCTGCCTTGGGTCCTGTGCCCTACTGGCCCCTAGGTACTCAACAATTCATTCCTTCAGAAGTGATTCCATCACTTTCCCTACCACAGAGGTCAAACTGACAGGTCTGTAGTTTCCTGCCTCTGTCTTGCTCCCACTTTTGTGAAGGGGAATCACATCCGCCTTCCTCCAGTCCTCAGGTTCTACACCATCCTCCCATGATTTGTTAAAAAGAGTAGTCAGTGGTGTCACTAGTTCTCCCCTTAATTCTTTTAGAATTCTGGGGTGAATTCTGTCAGGCTCCATTGCTTTGTCCACCTTCAGTTTTAGGAGTTCTTTCAGAACCCTTTCTTCTGTGAAAGGACTGGGATCGACCCCCATATCCAAAGTGCTTCTGTTAATTGGATTAGGCACCTCCCCCTCCTCCTCTTTTGTGAATGCTGAGTGGAAGTATTTGTTCAGTATCCCTGCTTTTTCACTGTCCCTCTCTGCCCACCCACAACTGGTCCATTCTATTCAGCCTCACTATCCCTCCCTTTGTCTTTCCATGCTCCCCTGATGTGCCTATAAAAGGTTTTATCCCACTTCTTCACAGAGTTGGCTATCTTTTCCTCAGTTTGGGCCTTTGCTATTCTGACTTCCCTCCCTGCTTCCTTCTGCCTTAACTGGTGCAGTTCTCTACCCTGCTCCTTTTGTGTTTCCTTATACTTCCTAAATGCTATCTTTTTCTCCCTAACCTTTCCCGCCACGTCTTTTGAGAACTATAGTGGCTTTTTCATTCATTTTGATTTGTTTATTTTCTTCACACAAAGGCTTGTTGCCTCTGTGATGGCAGTTCTGATGTTTCCCCATTGCTGCTTCACCCATCCTTCTAGCCTGTTTGCTAGTGCTTTTCTAAGGCACTCTCTCCCATCTTGCCAAAGTCAGCCCTCCTGAAGTCCAGTACCTTCACTTTTGTATAACTTGATTCTGTAGCTGAGTTTATCGTGAACCACACTTTTTGATGGTCACTTGTTCCCAGATGGCCACCCACTTCTAGATCTGAAATCCTCTCACTCTCCCCAATTGAGAGTATGAGGTCTAAGATTCCTCCCTAATGAGTGGGTTCCAAAACTAGCTGTCTGAGGCATGCCCCCTGTAGAGCATTGAAATGGCCCTGCTCTTGTATGTGGCTGCAGCAAATGTGCTCCAGTTAACATCTGGCATATTCAGGTCCCCCATCAACAGTATCTTTCCCTTCTCTGCCATCCTAAGGATGCCTTCCATCATATCCTTGTCCATTCCCTCCCCCTGACATGGGGCCCTTTATACAACCCCTGTGCTGATTGTGGTGCCATTTCCAGTCTCTAAGGTGACCCACAGTGCCTCCTCTCTTCTCTGTTTACTCTTTTGTTCAGTTGCTTTTATCCCTTCCCTTACATAGAGAGCTACTCCCCCCCACCCTCCATGCCTCTCCTGTAGGTTGTGTACCCTGGTATGTTAACATCCCATTCATGGTTCTCTGTGTACCATGTTTCTGTGACTGCTACGATATCCAGGCATCCCTCTTCCATCAAGGCCACCAGTTCAGGGAGCTTGTTTTCCAGACTATGGGCATCGGTACTCATTACCCTCCATTTCTTGATGGCCTTACCCATTTTAACCCATCCTTGTCCTTATTTCCTTTGTCATTTTCTCCATTTACCCCTGCCCTTCTCCCTATCAACATCTCTGTCTTGGTGTTTACCTCACTTACTACCCTGATTTTTTTTGGGGGGTGGGGGCCTAGGATTTCCCTGCTCCTTTCCAGTGGCTCCCCCCCCCCTTGGCTAGTTTAAATGCTTGCCAACCAAGCATTTAAACCTATCACCTAGGATTCTGGTTCCCTTCCTGGACAGATGCAGACCATCATGCCAGTATAGGTCTGCGTCACTGCAGGTGGACCCCAGTCCACAATGAAGCCAAATCCCTGAGCTCTGCACCAGTTTTACAACCACTGATTGAATCCCATGGTGTGGAGCACCCTAGCCTCACCAATGCCATAGAAAGGCAGCACCTCCAAGAAGGTTACCATGCCTGCTACTTGTCTAAGGCCCCTCCCCAACTCCACAAACTCTTCCTGCACTGCTCTGTTCCCTTTTTCAGCCATGTCATTTGTCCTTAGGTGGACAATGACATCCAGCTCCCTCCCCCATGCAGCTGCTCCAGCGATCCTGAGGATTCACTCCCTGTTCCTCCAAGCCATGGAGCCAGGCAGGCACCCTTCCTCCATCTCCCCTTCCTCCCCAGTTCTCTACCCCCTCCCCGGCCAACAATGGAGTCCCCCACCTTGAAATGTCCTGTTTGTTCGTAGAACTACCTTATCTCTGTGAAATGAAATGTATTCCTGATCAGTGCACAGAGCTTTAAGTTCGCTGATCCTTCTTGCAGAAGTTATTGCCACCAGAAAAACTGTTTTCCGTGTGACATATTTCAGACGAGCTGATGCCATAGACCCAAATAGGGGACCTATGAGCCTGGCTATACAAACATTCATATCCCAAGTTGGCACCAGTTCCCTATGGGGGGGGGTGTGCAAATGGGCCAGACCTTTGTAAAATCTCTTGAATATAAGATTTGATGCCAAAGAGGCACACTTTCCAGCTGAATTGTAGGCAGACACTGAAGCTAGATGCACCTTTAGAGTAATGGGCTACAGGTCCAAAGAATGTAAATGAAAAAGATAGTCCTGCAGTGCAGGGATCCCTGCCTTTGCTGGTACCACGTTGTCAGAACAAATTAAAAACCTTTTCCATTTTGAAGCATATGTTTTCTTAGTGGGTGGCTTTCTGTAACCCTTTAAGACATCCAAAACTCTGTTGGAAAGATGCAAGCCTGCATACTCTAAGTCCTCAAGAGCCATACCTTGAGTCTGAGGGATCTGAGATTCAGATACAGAGTCCTCCCTTGACTTGAGGTTAAAAGGGGTGTGCATCCAAGGAAGGTATATGGATTTGGCTACAGACATGGAGAGCAGCAGAGAGTACCATGGCTGCCTGGGCCAATCTGGTGCTATCAAGATCATTGATGCTGGTAAGGATCTGAGCTTGATAAAAACTCTGAGCACCAAAGGGAATGGAAGGAATTCATACAGGTGCATGCCTGACCAAGCCAAGGCCAGAGCATCCAGGGGAATTGTTCCCCTGGGCTGGTGGCTTGCAACAGTTCTTTGGCAGGTGGTGGTTCTCGTGGGATGCAAAGAGATCTATCTCTGGGGTTCCCCACCTTCTGAAAATCACTTCCACCACCTGTCTGTTCAGGGACCATTCATGATGGAAGTTCCAACAGGTAGTGCACACAAAGGAACTCATCCTGCCACATGAAATAAAAGAATGTCCAAGCTGTAAGTAAGATAATAATTATTTTTACTTCATAGGTCCTTTTCATGTAGCAAGCAGTATATGTACTAATACAAATGGTAAAAAGTGCCCCTAGTGCCTCTACTCTCGTGAGTCTCTGAAGACTTTGTGAACACTCTTGGGGCATATATGCACCTTTTGTAAAAATAACACCTGGCATATTAAAAACAGAGATTTTAAAATCTCCGTACATATGAGCAATAGAGAAGTAGAGGCAAAACCGCATCATCGTATCACAGTTCTTTCAAGCGTGATCTCCCAGGGGGCATTGCTCCCATTCTCACTTTGCTGGCTCCATCCCCAGGAAAATTCAATTTTCCAAGCGATCAGGTAGTTTAAATTATTTAATATATATTGGCACTTCAAGGGGGATCCATGTGTTCAAGCCACAATCTATGCACCATTGACTCGAGCATCCTGGCCAGTAGATTTCCTTTAAGTTCTTTGAATTCAGCATGACAGGAATAACTGATGAGGAGAGCACACTGAGGCATCTGTACTTGTCAAGCAGAGAATAAAATCTGAAGCAGTAGAACACTGGCAGTTGACAAGGGCAGTAGCTGAAAACCATAATGAGCCAATGATGACTCCATCACCAGCACACATTTTATCTCCAGGCAGCTCTATAGGAACATAGAAACATAGAGGTTGATGGCAGATAAGGACCGCAAGGCCCATCCAGTCTGCCCATTTCTTTTTCTACCTTATAAATGAGCCATCGGCCTTTGCTCTGTCAGTGGCCTATCTATTCATACTCATCTGTATTGCTCCCTTATGCTTATCCCATGCCTGTTTGAAGCTCTGCACTTTATTCATAGCCACCACTTCCTGAGGTAGGCTGTTCCGTGCATCCACCACTCTTTCTATGAAAAATAATTTCCTAACATTTCTCCTTAATTGGCCTCCCTCTAATCTCATGCTGCGCCCTCTTCTCCTGCTATTTTTCTAATATTTAAACATGTTAGACTCTTTCACCTTCTTAATGCCCTTAAGGTTTTTGAATGTTTTGATCATATTACCTCTCTCCTTCCTTTGCTCAAGGGTTTACATATTGAGATCTGTTAATCTGTCCTCATATGTCTTCTGATGCAGTCCCTGCACCATTTTGGTTGCCCTTCTCTGGACTGCCTCAATTTGGTTAATGTCCTTGTGAAGGTGTGGTCTCCAGTACTGCACGCAGTACTCCAGATGGGGCCTAACCAGTGTCTTGTAAAGACGGATTATTACCTCTCTCTTATGACTTGTGATACCCATACTAATAAACCCTAACATACCCCTAGCCTCACCTACTGCTTTAGAGGTCTGCTTAGATGATTTCAGGTCATCGGTGATGATGATGCCCAAGTCTCTTTCTTCCTTTGTGACTGCCAGCAACTCCCCTCCCAGCCTATAGGTGGCTTCAGGGTTTCTCTTCCCTGTCTGCATGATCTTGCACTTCTTTGTATTAAATCCCAGTTACCACTCTTGACCATTTTGCTAGTTTATCCAGATCTCTTCTCATTCTGCCCACCCCATCTGGATCATCTACTGTGTTGCAGATCTTGGTGTCATCTGCAAACAGACAAGCCTTACCCTCTAGTCCATCTGCAATGTTGCTAATGAATATATTGAAGAGGACTGGCCCCAGGACTTATCCCTGAGGTACCCCACTTGTGACTTGCATCTCTTCTGACTGTATACCATTTACCACCACTCTCTGTTTTCTGCCTGTCAAACAGTCTGCCACCCAGTTGACCAACTTCTGACCCACCCCAGGCCTACCCACCTTTTTTATCAATCTTCTATGTGGAACAGAGTCGAAAGCTTTGCTGAAGTCAAGGTAGGCGACATCAACTGCTCCCCCTTGGTCCACCACTCTGGTTACCCAGTCAAAGAAATCTATGCGATTAGTTTGACAGGACCTTCCTTTTATAAACCCATGCTGTCTTGGATCCTGTGCCCCTATGGGTTCCCAGTGTTGCACTATCCTTTCCTTAAGGAGTGCCTCCATAATCTTGCCCACTACTGAGGTAAGACTGACTGGTCTGTAGTTCCCTGCCTCCTCCCTGCTATCACTCTTGTAGAGTGGGATCACAAGAGCCCTTCTCCAGTCTTCTGGGACCTCTCCTGTGCTCAGAGACTCACTAAACAGTTCTGCTAATGTCTCTGCTAGTTCCACCCTTAGCTCCTTAAGTACCCTGGAATGTATGCCATCAGGTCCTATTGCCTTGTCCACCCTGAGCTTAGCGAGCTCTTGTAGGACCCTTTCTTTTGTAAAGGGAGTAGCGCTCACCTCCCTCCCTCCTGTGTCTATGGTGCTGAGCTGCGGGCCCTGCCCTGCCTTCTCTTCAGTAATTACTGAGCAAAAGTATATATTTAGAATAGATGCTTTTACAGGATCCTCCTCCTCCTCACATGCCCACTTTTCTTCTTTGAGCTTTGCAATACCCGCTCTGGACTTTCTCCTTTAACTAACATATCTATAGAGAGTCTTGTCACCTTCTTTTACTGTCCGTGCTAGTGTTTCCTCGGTTTGGGAATTTGCCTGCCTTACTGCCTTCCCTGCTTCAATTAGGGCAGTTTGGTATGCCTCCCTATCTTCATCTCACTGTGTTCCCTTATATTTCCTGAAGGCCAGCCTTTTGACTCTGATGTTTTCTGCTACTGTATTTGAGAACCAAAGTGGTTTCTTTCTTCTTTTGCACTTCCTTTTCTGTCTAAAAACAATGGTATGTTGCTTCAAGTATTGCATCCTTAATGCTTGCCCACTTTGCCTGCACCCCCTCACCTGTGTTTCTTTTTGACAGGGCTAGCTTAACTCCGTTGGCCATCTTATCAAAGTCAGCTCCTCTGAAGTCCCATATTTTTGCCTTGAAATTGGATGATTTAGATGTAATGACCAAATTGAACCACACCACGTGATGGTCACTGGCCCCCAGGTGACCTTCTACCTGGATATCTATGATCCCTTCCCTGATAAGTCAGTACTAGATCTAGAATAGCCCTATCTCTTGTGGGTTGTGGTACCAGTTGTCTGAGGTCCTCCCCCTGCAGGGAATCCACTATATGTCTAGTTCGGGCAGATGTTCCTGCTGGTATTGACCACTCTGTATCCGGCATGTTGAAGTCTCCCATTATCAGAACCTCAGCTTTAGCTGTCATGTTTTGTATATCTTCTAACAGTAAAGTGTCTATGTCCTCCCCCGGTCTGGGGGCCTGTAGACAACCCCAGTTCTTATGGCTGTCCCATTTCCTGTTTCCAGTGTAACCCACAGTTCTTCTGGCTCCTTATGTGAATTCTGAATTTCTGTAACTTTGATATTTTCATTGACATACAGGGCCACTCCACCCACCCTTTTTGCACCTCTGTTTCTTCTGAACAGTACATAGCCAGGTACTGAAGTCTCCCAAGTGTGGTTACTGGTAAACCACATCTCACTAATTTCTACTATGTCCAGTTTAGCCTCTGACATTATTGCCTGCAGGTCTGGGATCTTATTTCCCAGGCTGTGAGCATTTGTGTACATGATTTTCCATTGGCCAGATTTTGTGTGTTAGTTGTTGGGTGAGGTTTGGCATTTCCCGTGTGTCGTACGGGGAGACGGACCTTTTTTCTTACCTGGTGATGCAAATGAACTGCAAACATGCTGAATCCCTGTTTGACCACTAGCTGAGTGGGGAGGGGAGTTCTTCCCATTCGACATATGGGGTGTTGCACCCTTCTCTCCATTTGCTAGTTTAAATATTCTGCAAAGACATCAAACTTCTGCCCCAATGCACTGACTCCCTTCTTAGGCAGATGCAGTCCATCAAATTGAAAGAACTTTTGCTCCCAGAACTGTTGCCAGTTCCCTACAAATCTGTGTCCTTTTTCCCGACACCAGCCCTTGAGCCACATGTTTAGCTCCCCTATGTCCCCTTTTCTGACCTTCCGTCCATCTGCCCCCCTCTCCCAGACAGGCAGGATCTCAGAGAAGGAGATGTCAGACAAAATGGATGATAGTTTGTTACCCAGCCTGGTCAGGTGTTCCTTGGTCTCCACAACTCACCGGCTGGTGAGATCATTAGTCCCTGTGTGTACCAGGACATCAATGTTTTCTCCTGCTTTGTGAACAATTTTAGCAATGCAGTCAGTGCCTCTCCACGCTGATGTACCTGGGAGACATCTGACCACGTTCCCTGGCTGGAGATGGGTATCAACTCCACGAATCATGGAGTCTCCTATGATCAGAAGTTTTTTTGATTTCCTTTTTGCTTTTTTTGTTTTGGTTCCTGATTTGGGCGAGTTTTGTTGTGCTAGCTCCTGTGCTGCAGTGTCCTACTCTGCAGTGTCCTCTGCCCCTTTGTTTGATTTCAGAGATAGAATCAGATACCTAATTGTAGTGTTTATATGGTTTTTGGAGGTAATATGTTGGAGAGCACAGAGTGATGGGGCACCCAATTTGGCCCTCCTAACCACCTGCCAACCTCCTGGACCAACTACCCTCTGCGGTCGAGGTTCTTCTGTTGGATGTTGGGGAAATGGCGGGTGGTTCTTATAATGTATTTCCTCTTGAATATAAAATTTGAGGCGTGCAATCTCTGCCCATGCTGCCCGGAGCTGAGCCCTAAGATTTCCAATGGCCCAGCATGTAGGACAATGTCCTAAATCCTGTAAGACTGTCCTTCTGAAAAGTGTTCCACAGAACCTGCAGTTAATGATATTCATTCCAGATAAGTTGCTGGGTTTATAACCTGGTCAGAGTAATTAAAAGGAAGAAAATGCAAGTAATGGTTTGATTCTGTGTTTTGTTTTCGTATAACTTGTTATAACAAGTTAAATTACTAGTGCTCCTGTAAATGAGCTCACCTTGTGGATGCCCCACTGATCCACCCCTTCATGCTTTGCCACAGGAAATGTCACAACTGTGGTACCCTATAAAAGGAGTGTAGTGTGGGGTGGTTGGGGATGGGGGTGGGTGGCTGGGCCCTTCCCCTGCTGAAAAAGAAGACCCACGTATGAAAGAACAAGGAGGTAAGAGCTGAAACAATCAGTCAACAACAAATGCTGTAATCCTGAAAGTGTATCCTAATGTTAGATGAAACTGTAAAACCTGTAAAGCACCACCTGTAATAATTTCAGAGAAGATATACCCTGTAAGAAACACTTTTCTACAGAGAAAAATAAAGCAGTAACAGAAGATATACCTTGCAAAAGACAATTTGAATCAGAAGATTACAGCAGTAATCTGTTAGCACATACCCGTAGGCATACCTTGTAATAATGCAGAAGAAGGTATACCAGCAACAGCAATTTGAATCAGTGAAAAATAAAGCAATGAAATGTTAGCAACAAACAGTAGCAATCCCTGTGAGTACAAAAAATAAAAATAACAACACACAATGAATCTGCTTAGCCAAAAGAAGTCTTAATCTGTTTCCTTTGCTCTGGTAAGGTTCTCTGCTCTGTCCTTTCAAGAAATCTTAGAAGGAAAGAGCTCAGGTGAAGCTAGGTGCCTTGGCCAGCAAACCAAAGGGATAACTGCAAGAGTTATGAACATTGTAGAAGTCTTGAAACAAATTAGTAGGGGATATAAGATTAGTGGTCACTAGTTGCTAACATTAGTCATAGCAGATCTGCTAAATCTTGCAGGCACAGATATGCAATGTCATTTAAATTTGTTTTACAGAAATCTGAAGTGAAATGATAGAAAAGGCATAATATTGTAATGGACACTGTAAGAAGGCTGACAATTATTCTGGGTTGGTTGAGTTTAAGAACACTGGGCACTATGCACGGATGAGCGGGAATTACATGCCAGAGGTGCATATCCTCCCCGCATGTTTTTGTGGCACCAGGCAGGTGAAGGGTGCATGGTATGCACTATGGCAACCACCCCTGGAGCACTTGCTTGTGGTCCCACCCCCCCAGTGCACATGGTGGCCAGGGGCGGAGTGATGGACCCAGTCGGGCATCCAATCAGATGCCCTCACAGGGTTCCACACTGGATCCCGTAGTAAGGCATGGGTCCAGGTGTGTGAATACCTACAACAGGTACCAGGACCCATGGAGAGGTCCCTGGTGTCCAGTTGCCCCCCCAGCCATACTCATGTGTCACAGTGCCCTCCCAGTGCACTGATGGACCCTTGGCCACAGGACCCACCGGTCTGGTCCAGTATGGCGGCACACCCCACAGTACACAACTGTGCCCCATCCCCACACAAATGCAGCTATTTATGGGACCCAGTCCCAGTACCTTGGAACCCGATCACCCCCTCACCCCTGAACCCGAAACTCCCAACCCTACATTGGTGGTTGGTGCCCCCCACAACTGCCCCATTGTGACTGGCCCTTTTCTGTAATGCTCATCTAAACACCCCCAAGCCCTTATCCTACAACCCCAACTCTCATTGGTGTGGAATGGTCCCCCCAACCCCAGTGGCACCAACAGCACCCCTCCTCCCCGCACCTGCTTGTCAGTGCCTTGGCTCTGGATGGCCAACTGCACAGCCCTCCTCATACCTCCATGGCTGCTGGCCATAAGATGATGCTGGGAATGCACTGCCTATATATAGGGGTGCATTCTCAGCATCACTTGGATGGCCAGAGGCTGGTGAGATGTGAGGAGGGCTGTGCCGCTGGCCACTGTCCATTCAGAGCCATGGCAGTGACATGCAGGTACAGGGAATGGGTGGTGGTGGTGTCAGTGCCTCTGGGGTTGGGGGGCCACTGAACACCAATGAGGGGTTGGGGGTGCCTGGGTCAGGGAATGGTTGCTGTGGACCAGAGCACCAGTGTGTATGTGGGGGTGGGGGGGGCTTGTGCATTACTGGGGAAGGGGCACAGTGGTGGCAGGGGCGGGAGGGTATATGTTCGCAATTCCAGGCTCAGGTCACAGCCATGTCTGAGGCAGGGTGTGTGCATCCATGCACCACCTTGGGGCAGGGGCTCTCATGTGCTGGGGGGGAGTGTTCTTGGCATACCTGGAGGAGGATCACATGTTTTGAGGGGGTTCACGGCAACTATGGGGATACTGCAGTACTGGGAGGGGGAGATGTATACCAACCATCAGGAAATGGCCATATGTTTTTGCATGGGTGGGATGTGTGTAGCGCTGGGTTGCTGGGTCTGGGTGGGCGGGAGCACTGCAGGGGTGTGGTTCCACCACACCGGGTCCCATGTGGTGTTTGGATGGGCACACACCCAATCAGCTGCCTCAGCCCTTCCCTTTCTGCCTCGTGAGCTGTAGTGACCCAGAGGGTAATGGCCAGATCCCACCACAGCCAACGGGTGTAGTCTGAGGGACATGTAGTGGGTTATGGAAGGGGCCCGACTGCCATAACTTGTTCACCTATGCGCCCCCCTTGCATGCTGAACTACGTGCCTTTGTACATGGCACGTAGTGCAGGCATGCCCCCCAGCCTGCCCCCAGCAAATTATGGGTCCATGCAGCCGGGGATCAGGTATGTACGGGGTTGCATGCCCCTTTCATGCATCCTGCATGTGGGTGCTCAATGGGTGCAGTATGACATGCCTGCACTCCGCACATTCGTGCATAGTTAGGAAGGGAAGCATTAAGAATGAAATATGACAGACTGTAGTATTCAAAGTGCTGACATACTTATCACTGGCACTAATGGCAGTAAAAGTTATATTTATTATTCTTTTTTTTTTTTCTATCTTGCTTTTTGCTCCCTGTGGCACAACTCAACCATCATTGCCAAGTAACCTGCCTGACCTGCCACATGATGGTCAGTGTCCTGATCACAGAGACCCTAAATTGACCCCCTCAGCCAGTGTTGCATTATACTCCCATGCACTTAATAGCCCTTCTAACCAAGACTGCACTTTGGCCTTTGTTTATAGGGTCCATGGAATACGGTTGTAATCGAGTGGCCAGAACAGACAGCACTGCACAATACCACGCTCACAGCAAATAGCACGGTCAACATCCCCCACACCCCCTACTATAATATAATGAACTCCAAGAGGGGAGGACACATGTGGAGGGCATAGGTGTAATTCAAGTAGGTGAGCAGAGTCAATGGAGAAACTTCACAGAGTATGCAACTTGGGTGGGGAGGAGAAAGAGGGCACAAGGGTAAGTTGGGGAGAACAGCTTGAGAAAAGGGGTATTTAGTGCAGTACGCATAGGAGGGAAGGCAAGGGGGAAGCCTCATGGCAACTGAGGTAAAAAAATATAAAAGAAATGTGGCGAAGTGAGACCCAAACCCAGGACAGCCATAGGCACTGCTGCTATCCACAGCATATTTCTCTATCCCCTAAACCATGGCGATGGCATACTGGCAAGCAGACATTTGGAAGGTAAAAACAGCCACAGGGATGGTGCTGTTATGTCTGCGCTATGCTTTCCCTGTTGTTGTTTTCACAGACGCTATTTTCAGAACGCAGTTTTGTGCCATGCTACTAAATCCACTCTATGCTAATCTGATACCAGGGTCCATGAGGCCACTGTCTTCTCCACTACCACCACAAAGCTGCCCTTCATGTTTTTGTATTTATGTGTTTACATTTCCATTCTTCTTGTTTATTTTGGCACTGTACCCTTATTCGGCAGCTAGCATATGGCCCAAGGCATGCTGGCATGCTATGCAAAGAACTTAGCCAAATGGCTGACGGTCTGGATGAGGGAAGGGGGCATGCTGACCACATAGCTTCCTCCCCCCCAGCCTGGGCAACCAGAAGGTAAGTAAGGACCAGGCATAAAACCGAAATAATAGTCAGGATTCATCAATCAAATGACCAAAATCTTAAATAGAAAATGAAGGGTACTTTATCAATTTCGTAAAGAAACACCAAAGGAAGCCAGAATAAGGATAGTAGAGACAATGGTCCTACCTGTTATAGACTATGGTGATGTCCTATGCAGAGGTGCATCCAGTACTGAACTAAATAAAATTCACATACTTTACAATACGTTTGCGAGATACATGCTGGGTGCCCCCTGCACAAGGCATCACTGTTTACTATACAGGGAACTAACATGGGCAAGCTTGGAGGCCATGAGGCAGCTACACACATTAAACCTCATGTTTAAGATATGCAAAAAACATCTCCCAGGGTACATCCTGGACAAACTGGAACTCAAACATAATAACAGGTCTGCTCTGAGATCTGCTGATGGCATGGAATTCAGTATCTGGCAGGTGTCAACAAACACTGGCACGTCATCATGCCTGTTCAGGGGACCCTCAGCCTGGAACTCCTTGACTATGCAACTCAGAATTAAGACAAAACCAATAAGACTTGGTCCTATAAAAAGTGGGAAACACAAGGAGCCATGAAACCACTCATTTGTTGCCCAGACTATGATGAGAGTTAACTTCACACTGAGAATGGCTAACCAGTCTATTCCTTTAGATTTTACCTCAGATTTTGTACCTGTACACTTGGAGCATACCCTAAGTTGTTCCACTTGTCATGGCAATATACAATCTTTGTCCTAATCTGTAACTGCAGAAGTTAATACTATTGTAACGCAGATGCATACAGGTAAGTATTGTTTTGCCATGCACTGTTTGGTGTTGTAATTGTAAACTGCTGATGTTAATCCTATTGTACTGCTGATGCTCTTGTATTGTGTTGTAATGTATTGCCAACACACATTACTGCATATGGTACCCAATGAAAATGAGCCTCGGCTCAATTGGGTTCTGACCATGTTCATATCTTGTGATGATGATTATGAATAAAATTTTACTTACTTTCTTACTTGCTTACTTACTTATTTTTTACTTCAAATGAGTATCCAATGCATATTTCAGGACTGTGCCTTTTTAGATTTAGGTTGTGCTGATCACCTCCTCTTACCAGCCATATGAAGTACTCACCAGGGCTGCTAGCCAATCCAGTTGTCTTTCCAAAAAAACCCTTGCCTGGATCTATCTACCCAGACCTACTGATTCTACACATGGAGACAGAGCTCCCAATCTGAGGCCATCCAAAATGGAGATGCCTCCCACTACCTTATGGCTAGGGGTGTGGGGATACTTGCAGTGATACCAATGACAGTGGTGCTCCAGTCATTGCACCAGCATGGGTAACCAGAAGGTAAGCAAGGCCCAGGCATACAACCAAAATAATAAGCAGGATTCAAGCCCTCAAATACCCAATTTGGGAGCTGAAAGACAGGAAAACTGTAATACAATAAAAGTTACCATATCCTTCATCATGGGAAGGAAGGACATTCACCAAGAGAACTCAACTACTGGCCATGCTGAAATCACTGGCCCACTGTCAGCTTTGTCCACAGGCATGCCTGAACAGTAACATTTGCCACATGCCCATTTTGCATACTGTGGACCACCAATCCCACTTCTTCTGAAAGATGGCATCAGCCAACCAGTCACTGTATGGCTGCAGCACTGCTCCTCATCCAAACAGAGGGCAGGTAACATAGGCATGCTATATGCATGAATCTTCTACCGGGCAGGTGAATTGGTGAGCTCAACTCCTGCAGTCTGCTGCCAAGGACACTCTACAGGTTTATATAGCTGAGGGATGCTTGAAAGCAAAGCCCAACAATTATGTTGTTTTAATTGTAGAGGTACAACCCAGTGAGCACCAAACATACCAGCTGTATGCAAAAGGTCCCTATGCTAAGCATAAGAAAAAACACAGCCCACAGACAAAATGCAGAATAAAGTTCACAATTAGCAGACCTCAGCCTCAGAAATCAAACATGGCTAGAGTTCCTGCCAGGTATTACTCAAGTTGCAAAAAGTGTTTCTGACTCCTGGAAGTCCTAGAGCTGTTGGTCCTGTTGGAATGCTGTAGCTCTGCTGATCTGAAGAGGTTGGCTGATGTTAGGGGGAGCTGCTGACTTAAGCTCTTTTTAAACCCTCACTCTCTTCCCCTTCTAGGTGACCCTTGCACTGGGTTCCTCCCAGATGATGGTGCCAGGGCTGAGCCCCCACCCCTGAGGTAAGAACCCTACCTGCCTGCCTACAGGTTGCAGGAGGGACACAGACAAGGGCACATCTTCTGTAGTGCTTTGTCAGACCTTGTATTGTGTGGATTTATGCAGGGCCCAAAGTGCTCTGTACATCCTGTATTGCACAGGGCCAGTAGGGCTCTGCAAAAAGCAAGTTAGGACCTGGGTCCTGATTTGACCCTGTGCAAAGACATTTAGGATTTACTTCCTATGTCATGGATTCAAGCAAGGACCTTACCTACTAATATCCTAACATGAAACTGGTTGGTGTATGTGCACAGAGCTCACAGTCAGACAGATTGTGCTGGTGGATAATGGATGGAAGGACCTCGGTCATCCATTCATGCGGGTGGTTGGTATCTGGCAGTGTATGGGCCCACGTCAAATATTCTGCCAAATATTATGTTTATTCTGTTTCACACAGGTTCTGGTCATGATTCCACGATCAAAAAATGAAAAGAACCGAATTGCAAAAAACTTCATTGGTGCAGACATAAAGGTTGGTAAATGCAAAATGGAAAAAGTAAGGAAATTAATCAATTGTTGGTGGAGTATCAGGAGTCTTTAAAAATTAGTTGTGTGGTGTTTTTTGGATGTTTCAACCCAAATTCAAACCCCCCCCCCCAAGTCTCTTGCCTTATGAGCCGAAGACAAGATACTAGTGTGTGGCATGCAGTGACTCTGTGAGGACAGTTATGAATGAAGTTTTGCTTCATGCAGAGCTCTCAGGAATTTGCTTGATGAAAGCTATGGATAGGCTCAGTACCAAAAATGTTATAAAAAGCAGTAGATACGCACTTTCACAATTTTATTTACCTAGGAGATCATTCATTACTTTCTTCACACACTTAGACTCCTGAGAGTCCAGTCCCTAATTTTGTTTTTTATTTCCTTAATTTGTCCAGTTTCTGATCTTCAACCCTAGTGTCTACATTAACATACTTTTTTGCAGTTAATTCAGTATACCTATATACTGTGTGTTCCACTTGTATGAACACTGGATGAATGCAGATTCCACCTGTGTGAAGATTATTTGCTTGTCCCAACCTTTTTGTTATTTAAACAATGTTATCCTATTCAATTGCATGCATTGCTATTTTTGGTTATGTGGACACATTTTTAGTTTCCAAATGGTATTTTTGGATACTCTGTATTACTTGCAGTGTACTCTAAACTGAATGACAACCAAACCATGTGCATTAGTATGCTGGAGTTATGACCAGAACAGGCACTCCCATGAGGCTGGAACTGTTTCTTTCTACAACCTGTCCCTTTCATCACAGCCATGCATCACATAATATCTGTGCCAACTGAGATTTTGTCATGAGTTAGTGGGAGGATGGGCTGATAGAAAATAGAGTGTCAAGTCCATGTCTAATGAGGAGGATGTAGAAAAAAGAGACTCGAGTAAAGTACTGCAGTGAAAGACGAAGGAGGCTGTGTTAACATATCCCGATGGGGTTGAGAGTCACAGAATAGATAAAATGCTCAACTATGCTCCAAAATTGGCTTTAACCTCCTTTTCAAATGTTTGTGCTTGTGGAATTTTTTTGAAAATGTTCCCCCATTCATATCTGTAGGTTCTACTTGTATGCCATTTCAGACATATGCACAAAAAAGCATGTCCCAAGTTTGTACATACATCAGGAATCTACTCTATATACAAATATTGAAAACCAATGCTTATTTTGTTATCCCCCTAGATGCACTCCCTCCTCCTCCAGGGCACAGTTGTAAAATATTTGTTTTTGTCTGACTGAGCCCCACCCCACCCCACCTCGATGGTAATATAAACATAACATAAAGGAAATACACCCACTAATCCACTAATGGTTTTAAAAACATACAATCTTCATACAATTTTTGTTGCAAAAACAAGACTGAGTATTGCAGAATTGTGCTGTGAAATGGTGACAAATTATTACCAACATTTATAAATGTTCATCATGTTTAGCAACATTTCAGTGCTTGAAAGGGGAAGGCAAAACATTTTTTTTCTCATCTAAATGTAAACCACCAAAATGGAAGATATGCAGAGTTTTTGCCAGTAACAGACAAATACATTTAACAGCTTTTACTGAAACCAAAATGGTACAGAAAATGTCTTGGAGCAATACTGATTAGGACTTAACCAAAGTCATTGATATAGTTGCAAATTTCACCAAAGAATTTTCACAGCTTTAGCTGGAGCCAAACAGTTGAGTACATTTCCTTGAAGTCTCGGATTACCATAGAGTAGTGTTCAGCAAAGATAGTGGTGCTTAAAGATTCCTTCCAATCAGAAGGGTGCCCCTTCCTTGCCAAAGTTGGCACTTTTATATTTGATGTGCTCTTGCATCTCTGTAGTTCCACATCTTTTCCTTATAAGAGGTGCCAGAATTCCAGCTAAAGGTGTCTTAGTGAAATTAGTACACCGGAACACTATTCTGTTGGAAGCTTTCACTGGCACTGAAACAGCATTTTTTTCAAGAGGACATTTCTCCAAGGGCTTAAGCTCTTTCAAACAAACTGTGATCTAATAGTTTTTATGACCCTAGAGGTGGGCGTACATCTTGTTCTTTTTTTATCTTGTATGGTAGGTGTGTTGCCCTTGGATTCTACCCACACCACATCCATATGAAATTGTCTCCAAGCATCAATAAAAACTAAGTCTTAGTGTCCTTACTGTTTAAGAATTCTATCACAGGGCAGATGGGAAGCAGGCAGCTCACCTTTTACACACTAGCAGTAGACGCTGAGTTCATTCTAACCCACCTTTAATCACAAGTGCTCTTTATACTCAAATACTCCTTTGCCTCTTAATTTATTAAAGCTGCTGGCATGCTTCCCAGACAGTTTATGGGGTTCTTTTTGAATTGCCATTTGATCAGGAAGCCAAGGTGTTAGAGCCTTTTAACATTTGGCAGTGAGAACATCAATCATAATTGTGACAGTAAGTGAACTTGCATTTCTTGCTAGACTTCCTAAACTTATTCTCACGTGTCAAGCAATAACACACTTCCAATAGTGGAGCACTGTCACAATCTTATGTAGCATCTCAAACCCTGAGGGAAGCATTTAGTCATGTAAATAAATTTAAGAGTATACATCTAATAAAGGTTATACTGTGAAATGATTGTATATGTATTGTAGAATGTTCACATTAAGAAATGAATATAGTGACTGCATTCAACCATCTGCAACCCTACTTGTGTATACCGTACACACAAAATGACCCCTAGCAGTCCTTAATTGGTGCCTACACAATTTAATAAAGCAACAATTAATTCTGACTGATTACTTGGTTTTTACCATCTGAACTAATGGCTGCACACAAGTAGTTTAAACTGTTTTTTAAGGTACTATATGTATTTGTTCTTTAGCAGCCATGATGTTGTATGAAAAGCTTCATATTTAAATATCAAATGTGAACATGAAAATGAGGGAGTTGTGTGCCTTTGGAGAACCATTTAAGAAGGAAAACATTGAAAGGCACTTTTATTTCATACAAGAGATTGGGTTAAATAAAGCAATCATCTGCGTGGCATAATACAGTAGGTTAATGTATTTATAGCCTTTCCTGCTAGATTAGTTAATGATGTTAGGATATGCATGGAAATTTTCAAGACGACTGTATACACAATAACTTATCCAGACCTTTCACATCCCCACCTGTTAACCATGTCCATATATTTATGTGAGTGAGAAAATGGCAGGCAGATTGTACCACTCAGCAGCTTTACTATTCAGTTCCAGCAACACTTGCTGTTCAACTGTTTTTTGGTGAGCTACGTATAGAGATGCAGCTAATTTAAACTCTGCCAGCGAAGTGCCCGCGAAGTGGGCACTTCACGTTGTCATTCTGCTACATGAAGTGGCCAATATGAAAGGCTCCCTTCTCCTTGTAATTATTACTTTGCATTGTCATTCCAACTTAATACAAAGTAAGATTGAGTGACAAGTCTATTGGCAGCCCCCCCCACACACACATCACATGACTTACAGTACTGTCAGTCATATGCTTTAGCTAGGCATGAAAGAAGTGAGTCATGCAAGGAGGTACTTTCACTTTCTCCTGTGCTGAGGGAGAGAGAGAGAGAGGAGGCAGTGAGATTGTGAGAGGAGTTAGGAGATTTAGAGAAAGAGTGAGAGAAAGAGAGAGAGAGGGAGACCCAACAGCATTTTTAAAAGCTACATTTGTTTGTGTTTTGTGTAGACTCTTTTTTTTTACTTAATTTCTTCCTGAAAATTTCTTTTTTTCTTACTTTTATAAGTTGTTATTTGACTGTGTCTGACTGTGTGTGTGCCTGTGTTGTGTGTGTCTAGTGTGTGACTGTTTTGTGTCATTGTTCGGACCGAGGGAGGACAGTTGACTGAGTCGAACGGAGCAGAAATGGAGCAGGCTCAGGGAATGTCTGGGGCAGAGGCAGTTCTGGGACTGTGACATGGCCAGGGAGGAGTGCACATGCGTGGGGGCATGCCTGGTTGCAGGCCCCCACCGGATGCAGGACCACCACCTCTTCAGGCAGTGTCATCACCACCACCACCAGCACCAGCTCCAGCTCATCCTGAGCAGGATGTGCCTGTGCCCCCGGCCCCAACTGTGGAGCCTCAGAGCTGTGACCAGGCTGCCACTGCATCTGACCCCCCCACCTGTGCCTGGTCCTCCCCGCACCTTCCTGATTTCAGAGTTTTTTGATTGTGTTGGGGGAGACAGCAGCCTGGTCAGGTGCTACATTTTCAGGGTGGAGGTGCACTGTAGCCCCCAGGGGACTCACCTGGGGACTGGGGGCCAGCATACCCTCATGGTCAACCACCACCTGGTGGAGTGGCAGGCTGCCACAGAACAGGCTAGGCCAGCACCTGCTGACCCTTCTGTGGCAGAGGGTGCAGCTGTGCATGGCCCTAAAAGGAGGAGGGCAGTGCCAGCATTTGCTGCTCCACCAGCACCACCCTCACCACCACTACCACCATCACCCGCAGCTGCAGCACCTGCGGACCCCAGAGAACTACCTGTAACTCAGGCAGACACTGCAGTTCTCTCGAGTGCTGTGGATGTGACAAATGAGAGGGTGAGTACTGTCAAGCAGCAGTTGGAGGGAACAGAGGGCTATCAAATGCAAACAATGCCCATGCTCCAACTGCTGCTGGACCACCACAGGATCCTGCTCTAGTTTTTTTTTCCTCCCACCATGTGCCCCCCACCCTCCCTACTGTGTTATAAAAATGTATTTCCCCACCACCCCTGTATCTAATCATGCACTTTTTTCTTGTCTTCCATACGCATGACAGTTTGTATCCTACACCCCGTTCTGTCATGTGTGTGTGCATTGTTTTGGTTTTCCTTGTTTTAAGTTAAAATGGTTTGTCCCTGCCATCATTATTTCAACTTAAAGGAGTATTCCAACCCAAATTTGAAACAGCATATGTTATGCAGAGCATTTTGATGTGCATGTAAAGTCTCTCCCCTAGTGTGTCCTTCCCTCTGTCTGCTATTAGGGGTTTTTTACTAAATTAGTAAGTTGTATCTTCATGTTAAATCATTTTATTGCCTGTATTGCTCTGACAATGCACCCTGTGTCATGTGACAGTGATGTAGCAAAGTCCATTGATTTACCAAATGCACAGTTCACAACAGCAGAGCTATGTAACTGACTAGCAGTTTTTGTACAGAAACCCCACTCACCTAGCTCTGAAGTTCATTCTGAATGTTAACAGTTGCCACTTGGTGTCACTGAATAAGAACAGTTACACAGCTCTGTTCTTGTGCATATGGTAAATCTTTAGACTATGCTATATTACTGTCACATGACACAGAAAGCAATGTCATAGAAATGAAGGCAAGTGACTGATTTTACATGAAGAAGATCAACAGGGCTCATAAAACTACTATAAAGGTTGCAGGCTAATTTGGTAAAAAATTGATAATAGCAGACAGTGGGAAGGATGCAGTAGAACTTTACATACAAATCAGAAGTGCTATGCATAACATATGTCTTTTTTCAAATTTTGCATTCACTGCTCCTTTAACAAGACCAGACAGTCATAACTCCAGATGAATAGATACTACTAAAAAAGTTTCACTGCTATTGCAACTGTATTTATGACAAAACATGGCACAGAGTAATGAGCCTGGCGTTTTGCCAGTTAGGTCTTCAGTGGTGTGCCTAATGAAGGCTTAAGTAGCAAAGCACAGTGGTCATTTGTGTGTGCCTTGTTTTGTCATCAATAAAGTTGCAGTATCATTGAATTTTTTGTGTGGCATGTATTCATACGGAGAGGTAGCTTTGTGTGTTTGCCTTGCACTTTAGGAGCCAGGTATTGTGTACCAGCAGCTGTTCACATAGCGCAGTGTGCTTCTTATGGCCCTGTTATGTTCCAAGTTAAGAATGTTTACCCTGACATATTTTAGGTGCCTCAGTAATGTTTACTTTCTGTCATGGAGTGTTTGTTTAAAAGCAGGACTGAGTAGTGCAATCATAATGTGCTAAACTGCTTATGTGCAGCGTAATGTCCTGTGTGTGCAGACACTGTCCAGCTTCTTGCAAACATATATATGCTGACTTGTTCCAGTGTTTATGGTATAAAGAATAACGATAAGAATATTTAACATTTATTTTATTTGTACCATCAGCAGCAGCAGACAAAGCCATACTTTCTGTGGTGATTTGCTTATGCAGCCCATGATGCTTTGCATTGTGTGGGCATGTGTGATTTTGTATTTTCTTGAAACTTGGCTTCCCAGCCAAATGCCCTTTGGGGTAACCCTTGTCTCAGTGTTTGCGCACAGAGGTTCTTTGTCTTTTAAATAGTTTTTTATTGTAATGGGTTCACCACAACATAACCCAGACAGACCATCTTAGGGTAGCTGGTTCATTCCACTGGGGTGTCAGACAGACGAGGCATACTGATGAGTCCTGGTAGGATGAAACACGTGTCTATGTCATCTGTTAGCACCCTTTGCAAACTGTGTGAGAGGCCTTTCAGCACCATGCAATTCTGCTTGAAGCTGAACCAGCATAACTTTCTGTGGTGATTTGCATATGCAGCCCATGATGCTTTGCATTGTGTGGGCATGTGTGATTTTGTATTTTCTAGAAAGCCATATAATGCCTTCAGAGGTCTCGGTGCAGTCTGTGGGCTGTGTGCACCTCAGTCACAATGCACACATGACTTTTAGGAGCTCAATTCATAGCACTGTTCACTCCTGTTTTTCAACAAATTGCACCCAACAGACATGAAATATTGCTGAGGCACCCCAAATATTTTATAGTGTACAGACATTATAAAGTTGAAATGTATAACAGGTTTAGTCCACAGCCACCACACTGTGCTACTACTGGTGCCATGTCCTGGTGTACAACAACTTGCTGCAAAACTACCACTGCCAGTCTAAACTAGAAAGATATCACTAAGTCCAGAAAAAAACATGCAAAGAAGAAATGTGGTAGCACAGTGTAGTGGCAGTGGACTGGACCTGCTACATATTTTCTGACTTTATAATGTCTGTACACCATGAAACATTTGGGTGCCTCAGCAATATTTCATGTATGTTGGGTACGGTTTATTGAAAAGCTGGAGTGAGCAGTACTATGATCTCCTAAAAGTCATGTGTGCACTCTGACTGAGGTGCACACTGACCACCGACTGCACCGCTGCTGCTGATGGTACAAATAAAATATACATTATATATTCTTATCTTTATTCTTTATACCATAAACACTTGATCAAGTCATCATATATATGTTTGCAAGAAGCTGGACAGTGTCTGCACACAGACATAGTACATTACACTGCACACATGCAGTTTAGCACAGTATTGTTGCACTGCTCAGTCCTGTTTTTTAACAAACATTTCATGATACCACAACAGAAAGTAAACATTACTGAGGCTCCAAAAATATTTATTTTTGGAAATAGACATTTTGAAATTGGAATGTAGCTAGGAATAGAATTAATTAATGTAGTCAGTGTTTGGCTCAGTGTACACACTCACTCACACACAGTCACCAGAATTAATGTGCATCCTTCATAAATCTACTGTCTTGTCTCCAGAAAATTCCCCAGTCCAGATGAACTGAAATGAGAGCATAACAAGACATGCAAAGACTCCTGGAATTAACGGCACACTCAGTTATGTACGCAGTGTTCACACAGTCACCAGAATTAATGTGCATCCCCAAAATGCTACTGTCTTGAGTCCAGAGAATTCTCCAGTGCTGATGAAGTGAAATAAGAGTATAAAATGACATACAGTCTCCCAGAATTAATGGCACACTCAGTCATGTGTGCAGCGTTTACACACAGTCACGAGAATTAATGTGCATCCCCCTGAAAGCTACTCTCTTGTCTCCAGAAAATTCCAGCTGAAGTGAAATGAGAGCATAACAAGACATGCAAAGTCTCTTGGATTTAATGGCACACTCAGTCATGTGTGCAGTGTTCAAACACAGCCACCAGCATTAATGCGCATCCCCTAAATGCTGCTGTCTTTTGTCCAGAAAACTCCCCAGTGCTGACAAAGTGAAATGAGAGCATAACAAGAAATGCAAAGTCTCCCGCAATTAATGACACACTCAGTCATGCATGCAAAATCTCCACACTCCACACTCCAATAAGAACTACTGTAAGTGCACTGCTGCTGTTGGAATTACATGTAATGCTGCAGTTGACCTGACTGTGATGAGATGATGCACAGTGTCTTGCCAAATGGTGTGCAAGAAAGATAACCTTACCATTGAGTTTACTGTCCAATATTATGAGACTGAGAACTCTGTTGGTTGCCCAAAGTGGGCTTCACTGACCCCAGCCAGAAGGATGCCCTTTGTGTGTACACTAATACTACCCTTGGTAAGTTGATTAACATACCTGCCTGACACCATCATTGTTTTCTCACAGAACATGACCTTAACTGTGTGATATATATATATATATATATATATATATATATAGTTTGTTATCTATCTATCTATCTATCTATCTATCTATCTATTTTTATAAAATGGGTAATACATAAGTGGTCTATTCCAGCAACAACATTGAACAAACACCATCAAGTGACTGTGCATATATCAGAGTGTGACCTGCACTCTTCCTTTACCCCCTCAAAACAATTTTGCCATTTTATAAGATAGATAACCCACACTACGGTGTGTCATGCTCTGATATACACGCCTTGGGTAGTTGATGCACACCATGGCATGCGATATCAGAGCACTACCACACACCTAAGAGTGGGTTATCTATATATATATATATATATATATATATATATATATATACTGTATATATATGTATATATAAAATCATTGTTTTGTTTTGTGTCACAGGTCACATAGTCATACTTGGCGTGCACATTTCTGTGCTTGATGAGGAATTGTGGCATTGGAATACTGTCAAGCCAGCGAAGGTAGATATTTTTTTGGGGGGTTCAAGTAAGTTTCATTAATGGTTGGTTTATTGTTTCATAAATTCTTCACAGGTTTTATCTGCATCCTCCTCCAGGTGGGACACACTTGGACTGCAACTGACTACCATGGGTACCTATGATTATTACTGGGTCATCATCATCATCACCCGATATTTTAGCACCACACTGTGAATCACTGGATGGCAAAGGCTTGACCTCCACCACAGTGGAAGAAATCTGACATTGTGCATTATCGTTGTCATGAGCAGAATCATCTTCAACTACCATGGGGATGTTACTGGGGATGGGGAGTGTGACATCATCTACACTTTCACTCACTGCTTCAGACTCAGCTATATTTTTTGACATGATTAAATGGTCAGAAGTAGAACTTGAGGTAGCAATACTCATGCCAGCAGAAACTGCACTTACTCCACCAGCTGGGACACCATCTTCTCCTCCAACTATGAGAGAAGCTTCAGACTGCACTGTAAAAAATATTGATGGAGAAATCCCTTTACTGACATTAGCTATGCACTTCTGCGTACTACCACATGCATGGACAATCTTGCCACTGGCAGCAGTGCCATGGCCAAAAACAGCTTTGCTTGCATGTCTCTTTGCAGGCATTTTGGGGGATAGCCAAGAAAATTCTAACAAATTTTGATTTCTGAACTTTCAGTCCAGGCCAGTGGATGTGAAGCCAAAATAAACAATAACTGTGGCTTGCTGATGGAGACTGGGAACTAAACAGATGCAAAAGCACAGACAGATTAAAACTGCACTGCGCAATCAAGAAGAGATGAGGACACAAAGTTACAACAACACCTTAACCAGTGCTCACAAGTCACAATCCAATCTGGAAAAGAATACCTTTTGCCAGTTTGTGTGTGTGTGTGGGTGTGTGTGTGCAGTGCACTGCAGTGACAGTCCAAAACCAAGATACCACAAAGCAGTACAAAATCATGCAGCTGTGGTGGAAAGCAGGTTTACACTGCCACAATTACTCTTTGGCACAGTAAAATGTGTCTGATTTCATGGCATGCATTGCTCACACACACACACACACACACACACACACACACACACACACACACACACTACAAGTAATACTTAGCAAATTGAAAACTTCAGTAATATAACCAAATCTTTTAAACATACTGAAATTATGCATTGCTGCACCACAACAATCCGCCAAAAAAATTTCAAGTATTACTGAAAATATTGCTGTGTACATTAACACTGATATACAAGAAAAATATAGCCAAAACAGAAACAATACCTTTTTCTCCCAGTTTTAACCTACCTCCACCACAGATATGCCCCTCCCCCAAAGCACACTTCAAGTGTTTGTCAGAACACACACTAAAAGTTCTAAATTAGCATTCAAAATCCACACACAAACAATAAACACTCAATGATATGAACACAGGAGGGTTTCCTACAATCGATGCACTAAAATCTGACCAAATGAAATGAATCAAAAAGGCTTTTTAACAGCTTTTAGAGGATTTGAATCACAGAGCTCTCAGAGGAAACTGTCTCCATCTACCACTACATACTCACGACACAGAACTGAGGCTGTGCAGAACAATCTAGAGCCCATGTGACCTGCAATCCCATGAATCGCTGCAAAATTTGCCTTGGAGCTCAATAGCAAGGTGAAGTGATGTGAAGTACATTGATTTCTACGTACTTTGCATTAAAATTGGTGAAGAAGTGATTGGTGGGAAGGCGGCATAATGGACTTCTTGTTCCTCATTATGGCACAAAGTACTCCACTTCGCATTGCAGATTACTCTGCAGATTCCACATTACTCCATGAATTGCTTCGTGGAGCAAATTTTTGCCACTTTGCCCACCTCTAGCTATGTACTGCTTTCTCCTCTGATCAGTTTGTCCCATACTGTATAATAACCAACATCTTTGTGAAAAGTGTATGTCTAGAGTCTCCAAAAACAAAGTCCTCTCATAGCATTAGTAAGCCACTTTTTGTTAATTTGATAGATTAAAGCATTTATCTTTTTTCTTCTCAAAATAATGTACATTTCTATGAAATCTGTAATGCCATCCTTATTTTTCCAAAATACGTCATTTTTAATCATTCTGCACACCACAGTCCTGTGTGTGAATAAGTAACTCACTGTTATACCTTGTCAATCTAAATATATTTTTCTTACAATTAATTTTTTAGAGCCCTGTCTCATCAATCCTGCCCCATCAGCCCATGTTGGCAACCTCCCATCTCCAGCATGATCTAAGTGAAACTAATGTTTCCTGTGTCTTTCTTCAAATGGAGAGCAGAATCCATTTCAGATGCCAGTTGGCTGGAGGGTTTCCAGTGACAATGTTAGGACAGAGAGTATTTAATTCTTCATCCTGCCTGACTGTGTGACTTTCTCCCATTTTCATAGGACAGTGATGATGAGCATTCAAAACTGCATGCACACAAAGGGTGCCATTGGCATTCTTTCTCCGGAATGGAACTTCCAGCTGCACCACCACCTCTGTTCATCCAGGGGTCAGTACCACAGCTGAGCCAGCAACACTCAAGCAAAACAAACAAACCACGGGCTCCATAGCATCAAGAACACTCTGAACATGCTAAGTGGCAATGATGCTACTACAATATGGCTACAACGTATGTAAGATGAAGAGGCCGTAAGCATCTATGTGTTGTTTTATGCCTAGCAGTTTGCTCAATTAAATATGCTCTTTGCAAAATAACTTTGTGCATGCTTGTATCTATTTACTTGTGATCCTTACTCCCTTGAGGACAGCATCCTGTGGTAGGTTCAGTGCTCTTCCCTCAGCTGGTCCTCTGAAGCTCAGGCCCATGGCATGAACCTAGGTCTTAAGTGGTAAGAACAGACATTCTGCAGTTGTGTTGGCCAGTTCTGTAGTATTTTTTTATGAGGAAGTCAGAACTGAGCACAGTAGAAAAGGTTGGCTGTCACCATCCCCAGTATTTATTGCTTAATTTATTTGCACTTTTTCTAATTAAAAATTAAAAATAGGATATTCTATTTATTTTTCATTGCTTGCCACCCATAACTGCTTGCACAGGGCCTTTGTTGAAAGTGGGACTATTAGTGATAATTCCTTTCTTCTTTCTTATACAACTGAAATTAGAAACAAAGTACATATTTATAGATATTTCTTTATTTGAATTTTTTTACTAGAGAAGCAATACAGAGAACAGCAATGGCATTTATGAATTCAACCTGGGGGAGGGAAAGGGTAGATAGGATGGGAGGGAAGACAGGAATAAAACAAATTGTCAGTAGCAACCATTATTTAAACATTAGTTGGCAGCAAAACATTGAGCCCAAGAAGTATATGATACGGGTATATGGGCGGAGCAAGTATGTCATTCCTCCACTGGGCTTAAAAGGTTACTCATCCTGGGACTCTAAACGATTTGTTTCCTTATGCAGCCTGAGGCACTGCTCTTCTACCCTTTATCTGGCATCCTGCATCATTTGCATCACCTTGCTATGGCAACCACCTCCAGCTGTGGGATCGTTTCCTATTTCAGTTTTCTCCTGTTCCGTCCTTTGGTTTCGCCCCTAGTTTTTCACCTCGGCGGCTTTTTGCCACTCTTCTCTGGCATCTGCCTTCCTCTCTGCTCCTGTTTCCTCATTTTCTTTCTGTTCCTCCCTTTTCTGCATCTCCATTCCTCATCCTGCTGCTCCTCTTCTTGGTCGCCACTGTCCCATGGCTCTCCATTTCTCTGAGCCCACCTCTTACCTACAATTGCAGTCTTTTTTGGCACTGATTTGTGCCGCTGTCCTTTTGCTCCTTTCAGTGTTGTCTCTTGCTTTGCCACCTCTGTGGACCACTGACCTGTTCCCTGCCAAGTTTCCTTGCTGCTGCTCTTTTACATCTCAGTCACTGATGGCACTGCTGTTTCATGCTTCTCCTTCATTCCGCTCCTCACCCACCACTCCCTGGCTCCAACCTCCTTTCTTCATTTGGTCTCCCTTTGGGCTGTCCCTTCTCGACCACCACTGCTGATGCACTTCTTGCTGCTGTGCCAAGTGGCTTGTTGTCATTCACCCTTTCATCATCCACCACCCCGTCCAGTGGTGCAGCCCCTGCAGTAGTGCAACTGATTCCAGGAGCCAAGGATGAGGCCCATGTCCACAACATTCCTGGCTTCTCTGCCAGCTTTGCAATGCATCTTTAGTTATTAGTTTCCCTACCAAGTCCTGGAACATTTTTGGAAACTCGCAGTTTGTGTCTTCCCACCAAACCTAGGAATTATTATACAGCCCCATATTTCCAGCTGTCTGTATTTCTCTCCAGTTCTTGCTTACCTCTTCATTATTCAGTAAGGAGCTATTTATGTGCCCTCTGCCATTTTTTCACATGGGCACCATTCCCCACGTTGTTTTCACTTGTCCTGTTCTGTGATATATCAATTCAAGCACCATATTTGTTTGCTGACTGTATGTGTACTAAGCTCCGTTGGTGTCCTTTCTGTTCGCTATTGTTCATATTTCCTTTCAAGTATTCCTGTCACATTGCACTTTTTAGGTTTTTCAACCTCTGTCAGTTCAGCTTAACCCTGCATTACATTCACCTCCCCACATTCCTACCCTAGTAGTGTGGACAAAGGGCTGTATTTCATTGACCAAGTTTCCTTTCTGACTTTCATTTGTGGGGTGTCTGCAGTTATTTGGTGTAATCTGCTGGACTTTTATTGCGTATCTGATAGTGCAGCCCCCCCCAGATAATCTCTCTACTGGTATGGTACAATACTTTCACACCTAAATGGGGTGGATTCTTACTCTATCATGGGTGGTTCTCCTCCTGCCCAGCAGGTGGCACCGTTTGACCATGCATGATCAGCTTCAGATGATTCATGCCTCATTTGTGGTCTGATATCTTGTACACAAATGACAGCGCTATGTCAGGAAACTTAGTATGCTATTTCACTTTCTAGTGTAAGTTCTAGTGTTGTGTACATCATCCATTTCCTCATCTTCCCTACTCCTATCATTATCCATACCAGCCGTTGAGGATTCCACTGATCATGGATTCATTCCATCGCTGTACCTCGTCCGTTTCATACCTCACCTTCCCTTCCCCCTGTTCCAGCCTTAAAGGATTCCCTCCATCATTGTACCTCGTCTGTTTCCTATTTTCTTTCCTCCTACCAGCCATGAAGTCTTCTCACAATGACTTCCTACTGGAATTATTCTCTCTCCTGCTTCTCCTGAGTGCCTTGGTGCCTTTTTCCTCTCAGCTTGGGCCTTCGGGGTCCACCTCCTTTCATCGATCTCACGAGACCTCGCCTCGACACACCTGTGCATTTCTTTTTGGTTTTTTTACCTATCCTATTATCGCCTTTCCCACTCATACTCGTCTCTTTCGCTAATACTGTGGTGCTCATCACAATCAGTCTTCATCTTCCTCAGTCTTCTCCTGGCAGGATGCCTCCATCTAGTGTGCAATTAATACTTCTGTTGGGCACATCTCTCATGAATCATATGCTATCTCATTGAACCACGGCCCTCCTGCCACATTCGACAAGTTCCTGACTCCAGTCATCATTCACTCATCCTTACCTCATGGTTCATCTATTCAGACCTCTGCATATGCCTTCCAGTCTGTCATCTTGCTAAGGGCTGGCTGACTGCTCTCCACCATCATTCATGTTCATTTTCAAGTTCATTCCTGTCTCCTCTTCCTCAACTTTCTCGTATTGCACTGTGGCAATCATCATCATCAATCTGCATCATCCTCAGTCTTCTTGTGAGCGCATCTGGATACCCCTTGCTCCTCTGATGTCTTCATGGACCTATGCCTTCCCATCGCCTACTTGAGCATACTCCTTTCGGGTCCCTGCTGCCTCATGTTTTGTCTTCAATCTGTGCTTTCTTTTGGGGTTTTCCCCATCCCATCATCAACTGTCCTACTCATTTCCTTCTCTTTAATGAATCCTTCTCTCTAACGGCATATATCTTTAAATCAAATGTCATCAGCCTGGAGGGAAGGTTTCTTCCTCAAATGAGTTTTTTCCTCTCCTCCGTGCCAATGGTCATTATGTTAGTTAGAGTTAGTACTTTCTTAGGTTAATTACTTAGGTCCCGCTGTTGGATGGAGGTGGATGGTGGCCCTGGCTTTCTCCTCTCTCTCCTTAGGAAGTCCGCCCTTGTCTTCTCAGAATTCATTCATTCATCATCCTCGCCTCTGCGATGCTTGACACCCGACTGGGTATTCTTTTTGGGCTTCTTCCTAAGCTACCTTTAGCTGATGCAATCATTCCTGCAGTATCTGTTGAGAGGGAACCATCCTCTAGGGTTCCTTGCATCGTACCCCTAAAGGGTAGTACATCCCATGGATAGAGAGGTGGAAAGTCACAAAAGTAAATCAAGTCACACAAGCATCATCTCATCTAATCTAGTTGCAAAGTACATTGAATGGGAGGGCTTTAAGCCAGAGGTTCGATGGGAAGAGCAACTACATCACTCTCCCATCAGGCTTAAAAGGTCACTCATCCTGGGGCTCTCCACATTTCATTTCTTGTTGCCCACCATCCACCCCTCCTCCTTCAGCTGCTCATCTCTCTTACCCATGGGCTTCTTCCAAATCTACCTTTAGCTGATGCAATCATTCCATGGCACCTGTAGGGGGGACCCTCCTCTAAGGTTCCTTGCATCATACCCCTACAGGGGGTATATCCCATGGATAGAGAGGCAGAAAGTCACAAAAGTAAATCAAGTCACACAAGCATCATCTCATCTCATCTAGTTGCATAAGCACATTGAACTAAATCATCACCAGTTAAGATAGATCCAGAAGCAAATGATTTGATACCTTTTAATGGACCAACATAGATGTAACAACAAGAACAAAGTGCTCTAGCTTTCGGACCAACCAGTCCTCCTTCAGAAGCTCATGGCAGTTGTTTAGAAAATACAATACTTATAACAGGTAGATAATGCAGAGAAAAACAGAAGAAAATCCCAATTGGTTTAAAATACTCATTTAAAAGAAAACAAAAAAAAAAATGAAGATGATGTCAGAGAAGTTAAACAGTACCATACTGCCTGCAGCCAGAAGCAACCGTGGGTTAAACGTGCTTGGTGGAACACACATACAAAGAATCCTACTGCATATAAATTTAATTAACATAAGATAACACTGCTGAAGCAGATAACTCCTAAATCAAGCTATGAGTATCACAGTTAGTATAAGGATGTGATTACTGAAAGGCAACCCCCTCCCAGATTAAAGACAAACTAAGATTGTTATAGGGCTCATGAAGTTTCAATGTCTGCATTATAGACAAGAATTTACCAGTAAAGTTGTCTTAAAAACATCAGTGCACACTGTGTGATGTGTAAAACCTAGCTGGGCCTGTCGCCCAGCTGTACTCTCCAGTTAGATATAAGGCCCAAGAAATTACAAAAACCTCAGAACTACATAAATGATAATTTAAATATAAATTGATAATGTTAGTGTCAAACAAAAAACTCTAGTCGAGGAACCTCAAGGAATTAAGACCACGTAGCCTGATATGTACTGATGTCAGTATACACTGAGAATGTAACAACTTGATGTACCACAAGTGTCTAAGGAATCTGAAAAAGAGATAAAAAATGTAATTTCTCTCCTCCTCTTCATACAAACAATACACCCTAACCCACCCCACATCACCATAATGTGGGTGGGGAGATCTATAGCTTTAAGGAGATGTTGTCTCTCTCTCTCTCTCTCTCTCTCTCTCTTTTTTTTCCCTCTCTCTCTCTCCTCCCATCTCTCTCACACGACACAGACACACACACACACACACACACACACACTCTCTCTCTCTCTCCTAGTGAACCTATATTCACTTCAGTCACTGCAATTGTTCCCCAAAGGAATTCAACTTGTCATGAAATCCTGAGTAAAAGGGCTTATGTCTCCTAATACCTACAGAGCAAAAATGTGACACTATTTAACTGTACTACTATCTGCATAGTAACATTTCCAAGAATACTGGATAGAACTACCATGAAATAAACCTGCCACCCTCCCCAGGATAAGGTAACTAGAAGTAAATATAAAGTATGTGTGTAAGACCAGAAGTCTAACATACTTACATATCCACAAATTACTACAACATTAGCCTAATATAAAAAAATCTGTTCAGGACCCCATGCAAATGAGATCACACTCCCCAATATGTACAGAGTTACAAAAATTATATGTGACAGTATATGATAACACTCCTGTATGTACAGTAGCAGGCTAGGTAATCTGAATATGGTGCAATGGAATCAATCCCACCCTCAGGCAAAGATAAAAAGTAAGGAGGAATTAATATTCATTATGTGTGTGAAGTAAAAATAGTAACACATTATAACTCCATATATCTAAATAGAGACTTACCTCAATGTGACAGCAAGCCCCACATCTGTTATATCACATACCTCACAACATATACCCACACACATACATACACACATGGACCCACATCCCACACATGCTGAAGTCCTATAATATGTCAGTCTGAAGAAGAAAAGGTCTGTGGATGTTAGTTTCTGTAGTGTCCCATAAAACCAAGATCAGCATTCATCCCATCTGCTACCATATTGAGATGTAAAATAAGTTTAATCTCAAAAGCTCATTTCTGTTGTGTGTTTTTGAGATTTCCTTTTAAGACCATTACTGACATATCTGAGATTGAGTGGTCAGGCTGGGAGAAGTGGTGCCCCACTGGTTTTGCAGTCTTCTTTGCTGTGATAGTATGTCTGTGTGAGTTCATCCTAGTGCGGAGCTGTTGGCGTGTCTCTCCAACATAACCTGTTTGTGGACATCTCTTGCACTGAATGAAATAAATAATATGTCGTGACATGCATGTATAACTTCCATGCACCTGGAATTGTCTGTTTTGTGATGTAACCACAAAGTCTGAGGTAGAAATGAGCCCACAAGTCTTACAGGGGCGTTGATTGCAGGGTTGTGTGCCGTTATGTGACATGATATTCTCTTCTGGTGAAAGTTTGCTCCTAATAATTAGGCTGGATAAATTTGGTGGTTGTTTAAAAGATAGTAGTGGGAGTTCCTTAAAAATACAATGAAGGGTTTCATCCTCACTAAATATTGGGTGGAGATCTTTAATAATCTTATGCAGACGTTCAAGGTCTGGATGATATGTGACTACCAAGGGTATTCTGTCTGTAGCTGTCTTTTTCTTTATATTGAAGTAGTTGTTGTCTTGGTACTTGCATTGCCCGTTCTGTTATCCTGTCAATTTCCCTGGAAGAGTGTCCCTGCTCAATAAAGGTGGTTTTCAACATAGCCAAATGTGTATCTCTGTCATCCTTATTTGAATAAATACGGTGACAACGGAGTGATTGACTGTATATGACAGATTTTTTTGTATGGTTTGGGTGATTACTTTTCTTGTGCAGGTATCTCTGTCTGTCTGTTGGCTTCCTGTAAATACATGTATGTAAGGTTCCATCCTTAATGGTGACTGTGGAGTCCAGAAAGTTAACCTTGGTGGTAGAGTACTCCAGGGTAAGCTTTATGGTAGGGTGGAGATTATTAAGTTTGTGATGAAAATCTTTAAGTGCATCTGTGCCCTCCATCCAGATGATAAACAAATCATCAATGTAATGGAAATAAGCTAGTGGTTTGTGGGGATACTGCCTTAAAAAATCCTCCTCCAAGTCAGCCATAAAGAGGTTAGCATACTGTGGAGCCATTTTGAAGCCCGTTGCTGTTCCCATAGCTAGAGCACTTTGTTCTTGTTGTTACATCTATGTTGGTCCATTAAAAGGTATCAAATCATTTGCTTCTGGATCTATTCTTGCAAGGACCAATACGGCAACTACTAAATCTAGACTTCAGTTAAGATAGGTAATCACATGAGGAAATACATTTTTGCTCTTTACTCAGATTGGATACATGTAGAGAGGGAGAGCATATTAAGTCAGAGGGCAGATAGTTTCATACTTCAGGAAACTTGAAAATAATGGTGGATTGCCAAGAATTGTATCCGGTTCTGAATGTAACAGGTAGGCAACTGGGTTAGTGGCCCTAATAAACAAACTGTTGCAATAGAAAGTGAGGTGTTTCTTTCCCCAGAATATGGCTCCTGTGAGGGTAGAATAGCTTGTACATCTGAGGTCCACACTAGCCCAGCCCAGGTTTAGATATACAGTGTTGTGCAGTGGTGTGTGTGTGTGTGCGTGTGTGTGTGTGTGTGTGAACACAGGGCTAGTTTGGGGGCAGTCACATAAACATTGTCACCATAGTCCAAAGTTGAAAAAAATCAGTTGCTGAACAGTATATAACCTTGCATGGAGGGAGAAACTTCTCTGCCACTTGTTTAGATCTCCCATTTAGCAAGCACTTAATAAAAATTGAATTATTTTGTGAAGTAAAGTTCAAATACTGGTTAAGTAACAGGCAGAGATATTTACTTTGAGATACAGTTTCTAATATACCATTGCCACAGGACACAAAATGCAGAGGATCAGAATTTCTCAATCAGTGTCTGGACACAGTCAGCAAGACAACAGTTTTTCTTTGATTTAGGACATGTTTATTATCAGATAACTAATTCTGTAAGTTAATAAAATAATTTTGTGAGTTTTGTTCAGCGACCAAGAACCTGGGACCGGAAATATAAAGGACATCCTAATCTACGTAAAGTTGTATATTACATAATTTATAAAGACCATAATGGGGTGGTCCCAGCACTGAAAACTGTAGCATCCACTAGGCTAACAGCAAATAAGGACAAAAGGAACTGATCAACTTTCATAGCATGCAGATGGTCAGATAAATATGACTTGAGGCAGAGAAAGGCATTCCAGTAACACCATATGCCTCACATTTACTGATTAAGAGCAAATGTTTCACCATCTCAGAAGCTTTAGCTAATTCAATAAAAATAGCACCTGATCTCTTATTACTGGCAATGACATCAATGATTCTGAGGAGGGAAGTAGTGATGGTATGGTAACCTCAGCAACCAGATTGAAAGGGGAGAAGCTGGTTTCATTATAGAAAGTGATAAGCTGTACACTGATTAATTTCTTAAGTATGCATTTTGCACAGTACACATAGAGGGAAAATTGAGTGATAGCTGCTGAGAACATGAGCAGCACCACCCTTTTTGGAGAGCTAGGAATTCAGCACTCTTGTGATTATAAGGAAATTCACCAATAGCCAGTGAATAGTTAAAAATGTGTGTCAAGTACCTGGCAACAGCAGGTGCACAAAGCAACAGAAGCTTGAGAGATAGTTCACTTAGCTCAGTACTAGCAGTGTGATCAGTATAGCAGTCAGTTCATTAAAAAGATTGGTTTCTTGAAGGAGGGAGTCTTTCCAAACGTGTTGCATTGTTGCAGAATTAGATTTAGCATACTCCCAATAAGGCTCATACCAAAAACTGAGCCTCTGTGTTACCTCATTTGAATGTTACAAGTATTTTGCAACTCTGATTTCACTTCATGTTCAAAAAGGCCAGTATTCGTGAAGAGCTACTGAAGAAGTTGTAATCAGAACTCAAAGCTTTCCCCTCCCTGTCACAACTTTATATGACTTAGCTCTCCAGAGTTTAAGAAACTGTAGCTGTAGTAATCATTTGAAACAAAAAACAACAAAAAACAAGAATTTGTCAATGCCCGATGTTTGCCGCTGGTATTGTTTTTGTAACAGGTCTAGGAGGAAATCCTCTTGCTGGAAGATTAATGTGGGCTGGGTTTGGGGGGGAGGACAGCAACAGACATTGATGTTTTCCTTTTTTTCAGTGTTTATTTAAAAAAAAATAAACTATGAAGGAGGGTTTTCTTTATTTCAGGCAGAGACACTGGGGGATTGGGCACCCCAGTGTCAGTGTTATGAATGGCCCCCAGAAGCTCTGGGGTTTTAGATGCTCTGTGGTACATTTTAAGGCTGACATGGATGACAAAGCAAAGTTCTATTAGGTCTCACCCCACCCCTGACTCCAAGGAAAAAAATATTCCATGGCTGTCCTCAGCTACCTAGAGACTGCAGCTATGCCTGGCTGAGAGTAGGACCATTTCCATGATTTCAACATGGGATTTTTTTTCTTTAAACAGAGAATATGGCAGCCCCCAAGAAAATGTTTAAATGCTAACAAATTTGCAAGTTGTATTTTGAAGGGGTTAACTAACTTCCAGTTTAATAAGTAGGGTTGCAGCTGGCCCAGTGGCACTGAGGGTTAAGGCGCTGGATGCCACACCTTGCGCCATGCTGGTGACCTTAGTTCGGATGTAAGCCTGGGTTGGCAGTGGTTGGCAGGGGAGAGATAGGATAGAGCATCCGTAGGACTGCTCCTTATCCCAGGGAGGGTCGAGGGCTCTCACTGCTCTGCAATGGTCCCTGGTGATGATCAGGTGCACTGTCAGAGTCTATGCAATCAGGGGTGGAGTGCAGCAGATGTTGTCACGCCGTGCCTCAGACATCATTGCATGTCTGCATTCCAAGGGGGATATAGGGAGGAAAAATAGCAGATTTGACTGTGGCAGCTTGATGGCAGCAGCTTCCTTGCCCAGCAGGGCCCGTAGTTCATGGTCGCATGCTGGTAATGGTTCCTGGCCTGGCATGGGGATTAGGGGAGATCCCTTTCGAAGTTACGGCAGCATATGCTAGCTGATGTGTGGACGTGCCTCTGGGGTCATTCAGAGGAAGTAGAGCGGTGGCTGGATGATCGCAGGTCAGGCTGCAGGAGGAGAAAAAGAGAAATATGATAAAAAATATGTAGGGTTGCCACCCTTGGATGATCTGAAAATGGGACAATAAACCACACCCAAAACCCCTCCACTAGCTCCATCCCTTTTTATAACCAATAATAATTCAAATTCTCAGGTCTTCTTCCTTTCAAATGGCTATATTCAGCCTCTGTCTACAGTGCCCAGTATCATTATGTTGTCATGCACCCTTGGATGCCTCTCATTATGACTATATTAAATTGTACTGTACAGATAGGGTGTTTGTTTACAATTTTTTTATCTCACTGGGTCTTGCAGCTACCCATTTCCTGCGTGGACTGGAGCATAAAGAGGATAAGAGATTTGCCCAAAGTCACACACTGAATATTTTGCTGTAGCAGGGTTTGAACCTGAAATTTTCTGGCTCCCAATTCAGTGTTCTAACCACTAAACCCAGGCTTGTTACAGTGCACAAGCTTTGAGACCACAAAGACCCTAGCATAAGGTGCCTGGGATTATTGTCCCAAAAGCTTAAATGCTATGTACAGTCTCTGTTCTGTTGGTCCCATAAACTGTGTCACGCTTCTCGAGTATAGTATGTATACACTGTTTATCAAAGATCACTACTGCTACAAACATTTTAACAATATTTTACTACATATAAGGTTTATTCAATAGTTCCCTCTTGTGTAATGACTAACTGTAATCTCCAACAGGATTTGAAATGAGGAATTAAACGAGGCTGCCCAAGCATTGCAGCAGCTGGCCAATTGTACGAGGGGCCCCTCCTCCCCTGGCCAAAGCAAGTAATAGGATACCTGCCTTCAGGAGTGGACAGCAGGCCATGGACACACCCTGAAGGCAAGGTATCACCAGACCCAATGGGAGGGAGATCTGTGGGGAGGAGAAGGAGGGATATCTAGCTGGTCAGTTCTGGGCAGTCCCTTTTTCTCCTCTGTCCAGCGGAACACACAGGAGTCCCCATCTCTCTGGCAAGGTCGGGCTGGGTCCCAAGGGTGGGGTAGAAAGGCTTTTGGGACTCTGGGTCCCCTGTATGATTCTCAGCATAGGCTCAGGGTGCTGAGGAAAGTGGATCTTTCTGGAATCCAGGGAACTGCTCCTAGGCTCCTGTCTCTGATGTGGTGTTTCTTTCCACCTCCACCTCCTTAGTTGGAGCCGTGGGCTCATTCAGCCAAAGAGGTTCCCCCTGCTTCAGGCTGGGAAGGCTGCTTCAGAAGGGCCAGCTGCAGGCACCTCTGGGATCCAGTGGTTTCTCCATATTCTCCTGAGTCCTCTGGTTAGAGATTGTGCATCTTTCCGGGCCTCGTGCCACTGGAGACTGCCAGAGGGTTGGTGGGCTGGTGCACTGCGGAGATCAGTCATTGAGGACAGACTCTGTATGCTAAGATGGCATCCCCCCAGTGCTTAAAATCAAAATTAATAATAATAATATTAAGACATAGCATGATTGGTCTGCGGAGGCTTACCTTGGGTCATCCGATCCTCACCTCCTATCCGAGCTGGGTGTCCTGGGGGTCCCGATGGGCAGTCTAGGGGGAGAGAGGGCTCCATGATGGTGATCGCCTACCAGGTGGACAATGGTCCCCTTTTCTGACACCCACCATTACAGGTTTGTGGGATTGCTGGGACCTCGTGGAAGGGGCTGAAGGGAAGTCAAGCTCATCCCAAGGGTTACCGAATGATGCATCAATCAGTTTTAGGCCAAAGGCATTGCCCACCCTCACATCAGTCTTGGTGCAGTCACCTGGGCTCTGCCTTCTGGACACCTCTCTTAATCTTGCATGTCACGAGAAGTGGCAGCCATGATGTTGAAGGGTGCTTTGCCTCCACAAAGGCTTTCTGTTATTTGTGTGAGCCGTGTTGTCTAGGGGGATATCTAGGACCTTCCATTGCTCATGCTGACTGCTGCAATGGAATCGGTTTCTGGATTCCTAGTCCTCTGCTGAGTGGCTTCAGCAGCTCATAGGGGGAGCTGGTCATGGGATGTCCCACTCGGGCAGCCAGGCCACCCAAGATAGTGGCACCCACTGGGGGCGGCCATGTTGTTTGAACATGATGCCTCACTTGCCAGGTATGAGGTGGCATGTACACAGTGACCTTCTTCATGTCCCCCTTCTCAGCCTCTGGCAGGAGCAGTGGCCGGAGGCCTGGGGGGGCAGGGTCACTCGGCAGTGGGGGCAGGCAGTTCCTCTGGCATCCAAGCCAATGGCAGGCTATTCTGATAAAAAAGAAATGTATATATATATAAATATATATAAATTAAATTTTCAAAAAAAAAAAAAGGAGAGGACACAAGTCATAGGGACCAGCCCCTGCTAAATAGATATTTGGAGGTGGTGCAGCTTAGTGGTTAGGGGCACTGAGCTGCAAACCTGGAGACCATGTTTCGCATCTTCACAGCCCCCACTTGCATACTGTCTGACCCTGACCAAGTCACTTACCTACTTTGTGTGCCCAAGTCACACCTGGAAACTAACTTTGGTGTCATGTGCCTTTCCTGGTTAAAGAATTTCCCTTAGCTTTTGTAGATGGGGGGGCCATGGGGTGACATTGGGGGCACTATCCCCCCCTTGGTTCTTGGGGTATGCTGAAGTCTTGTGGCCAGGGTTTTTCACCTGGGCATGCCAGATAATGACAACATTGAGCAGCTTGACTAATGATTCTCTCCTAGGATCATGTCCAGCAGGAAGAGGAACCCTTCCCCTAGGGCGTTGGCGGCAGCTGAGGAGAAGCTGAGAGCACCATACAAGAAAAAAGGAGCAGCATGGCTGAAGGCTTACCTGGAGGGTCTGGAAGATCCTTCGATTTCAACCAGGATGAAGAGGGTAGGAGCATACAAACCAGTGCCGCTGGCAAAGGTGCCTTGTGCTGAAGGTAAGATGCAACCTGGGGGGGTCTCAACTGGGGCTAGTTACTGTAGGTGAGGCAGGTCTTGGGGGCTGTCCAAGGCACTTATTCCGATGAGGATGCAGATGACCTGGGGGAAAGAGCAGTGCTGGAGATGGCTGGCGGTGATTCACCACAGTCTCTGGACCTGTCAGGTGATAAGGGGGCAGGCGACTCAGAGCCAAGAGCAGAGGCCAGCTTATACGCTGCAGCTGACAAGTGGCTGAAGCAGCTAGTAGGGGTGGTGGCAGATTTAGTAGTGGAAATTAAGAATAAATCATTACCAGCACCTTCAGGAGGGTATGGGGCAGGGAAGGACAGGCTGTCACCGGATAAACCGGTGACCCTCCTCCAGATAATCCATATGCAAGGCTTGACACACCAGTGGGCACCCATTTGATTGATAAGGTTAGGCAGCAGATTAGGAATTGGGAATATGTAGATATATTGTCCCTCCTTAATCAGCTCACGGAGCTCAGCGAAGGGAAGAAGGAAAAAGGAGATGATCAGGAGTGCAAGAAGATTAAGGTGCCCAAGACGCATGACATGGTTATACTACAAACTGATGAGAAGCAGGGGATGGAATTATTTAACTATATACATTGTATCACTCTGATGCATAAGAAGAAAGGCAGAATGGTCTGGCTTGACTATGATGAGGAGTTTTGTCGCAGGAGTCAGGTGGGCAGTGCTCTAGCCTGGGGAAAGTTTGACATGCCCTTGATGGTAGACGTCATGCAAGGAGGAGGAGTGCAGCACACTGATAGTGGTCTTCTCATAAAAGGGCTCTCACAGCAGAAATCAGAGGGTGCGGCATAGCAGTTGTGCTATGCCTACAATCAGAGCATGTACACACGCAACAGTTGCAGGTTTAAACACGCGTGCATGGCTTGTGGAAAACTGAATCCCATTCTGCAGTGCTCCTTGGCCCGAGGAGGGAGAAGGTCAGGGCAAGGCATGCGGGGTAAGTTTATCAAGCCCCACAGGGGAAGCCTCCCCACCCCAGTGCAGATAAAAAGGATTAAACCATGGTTGGACCAGGACATGGACAGAGCAGCTGCCGACTCAGCCAGGTACCATCCACAAATGGTCCAGGAAAAACTGGTAAAAGAATGGTGGCTGGGGCGGGTGAGTGGACCGTTCACTATCCCCCCTTGGGATAATTTGCTGGTGTTACCTATTGGACTGGTTCCAAAGAAGATGCCGGGAGAGTTTCAGATGATCAATCATCTGTCATATCCAGATGGCGATTCAGTGAATGACCATATTGATTCCTTGCACACATCGGTACATTACCAGTCCTTCGATCAAGCCTTGGAGGTGGTGCAATCAGCAGGGCCCGAGGTGCTCATGGTAAAAGCGGACATCGAGTCCATGTTTCACATGCTGCCTGTCCACTGGGAGGACAGGGAGCTGTTGGACATGAAATTTGAGGGTGAGTACTACATAGACAACTTCATGCCCATGGGTTGTGTGGTTGCCTACGCAGTTTTTGCACATTTCAGCTCCTTCATGCACTGGGTCACATCAAAAATGGTGCACAGTCTGTCCATTGTGCACTATCTTGATGATTTCCTGTTAGTGGGACCAGCAGGGTACTGCATTGTGAGGAGACATTAGCGGCCTTTGAACAGATGTGCTTTGAGTTTGGGGTGCCATTGGTGGCTGGGAAGTCACAGCCTCCGAGGACAACCCTCACTTCCCTCAGCCAGGGTATGCAGGTTGACTCAGACAAGTTGGACATGTTAAGGTGACTCCTGCATAGGATGTGTGGTAGGAAAAGAGTTATGCTTTGTGAGTTGCACCAGTTGGTGGGGCACCTCAACTTTGCATGCTGGGTCATTCCAGTAGGCAGGATTTTTATGTACCATCTGGCAAACAGGGGGCGAGGGTGTCAAAATCCCCATCACATGATTAGGGTCACAGAGCAGTTCAGGGAGGATATTCAGGTCTAGAGCATATTATTGGACCATTTCAATGGGATGGCAATGTGGCAAGTTCCATGGGAAGGGGTCTTCTCAGAACTTTACACAAACACGGTAGGTGGGAAGGGCTTTGGAGCCTACTTCCAGGGGGAATGGTGTGCAGAGCAGTGGCTAGCATGGTGGTTGGCATCAGGACTGGGGAAGCAGATTACACTGCTTGAATTTTTTCTGGTGGTGGAGGCGCTATGCATCTGGGGAGCTACACTGAACGACAAAGTAGTGCATTTCTGGTCTGACAATATGGGCGTAGTACATTCAAAAAAATCAGCAATTGGGCCCGTCTGGGCAATTGGGCAATTTAATGCAGATTTTTATGCTAAAATGTTTGTTGTTTAACATTACATTCAAGACAGTGCATGTTCCAGAAGCTGACAATGGGATTGCTGATGCTTTATCTAGTTCACAGTGGCAGAGGTTCCTCGAGCTGGCACCAGGGGCAGACCAACGGCCATGTGAGGTCCCCCATTTCTCTGGGAGTAGTGACCGAGAAACTTGCAGGTGCATAGGTAATTCCTTTGCACCCAGAACAAGGGAGGCTTGTTGTCAGGGGGCTGGACACTATATCGCCACACAAGAAACTGTGGAGTGGCCAGATGTTTGGCCTATCCCAGTAGCCCAACTGTGCAGATACATCATGGCAGGGAGGAAGGCCGGTTGTTCACCGGGAGTGATTGGGCAACACTTTGCAGGCCTGGCATGGTTGGCGAGGGCCATGAGCATAGGGGATAACATTAAGGTCTTTAGGGTATGTAAGCTGCCGAGAGGCTGGAGGAGGGAAGAGACTAGCCTATCAGATGTGAAGCAATCCATAACTCTGGCGATTCTAGCTGCCCTTTGGGCGTCCCTGCCCATGGTTTGCTTGAATTCGTATGAAGTCCGATTATTTGAGACAATTTTTATGGTGGCTTTCTGAGGGACGTTCAGGGTGTCAGAACTCACTCAGACCACAGGTAAGAGAGAGTCTCAGCTGGGTCCAAGTTTATGTCCATTTAGGTAAGTCAAAGGCAGACAGTGAGTGATTACACGATCTGAACTGAGCCAGAAGGATCAGGTTGGTTGGTGGGTGCATGATCAGTGACTACAGGTTGTCCTACACAAAGCAGGTGAGGCCCTTTCAACCATCAGGATGGTAAGCCACTTACAGCATATCAATTTAGGTTCATCTTAAAAAAGGCACTCCAGAATGCAGGGCTGGAGGACAGTGAATATGGTACTCATTCATTCCGGATAGGTGCTGCAACAAATGCCAGGAGTTTGGGCCTGTCTGATTTGGAGATTCAGGCATTGGGATGGTGAAGGTCCCAGGAATTCTTGCACTATGTAAGACCTCACTTGCAGTAATCTATTTTTGTCTCTTGCAGGCCCCGAGGAAGACACTAGGAGCATATGGATCTGTGAGCATTCCTTCATTTGATGGGCAGCCAGAAAGGCAGCCTGTCAGTCAGAGGGGAAGCAACCTGTCGATTTCACACAAGGCTGCCCAGATTAGGTGGATGGGGGTACATGTTATGCACTGGGGGGCTGCTTCCCAAGCTACAAGTAGAGGCTGGCAGGAGAGGAAAGCCAGACATCTTGCTGATCCACCAGGGTGGCAAGGATTTGGGCCACCAGAAGATGGTGAATTTGCTACTAGCAATGAAGGATGACTTATGTTCCATTAAGGCCTGGTGGCACCATACTATTCTCATCTGGTCACACATCTTGATGTGGAAGAGTTGACCTCATGCAAGGTGACGGATAGCTTTAAACAGGGCTTGCATGATGATTAATAGGGAGATGAGAGTTTGTATGGAGTCCTTGGGGGGCACAGTATTGAGGCATGACATGATTTACTCCACTCACCAGGACCTGGCGGTGGGGTAGAAGGGCCAACTGCAGGTTGGGAGTTTGGATGGTTTCTTGGAAGGTTTTAAGAAGATCTTGGAAATTAGTATTGAGCAAGTGGCTTTTGGCTTAGCAACTTCTTATCGAGGGCATTGTGCAGCGAGTTGGAGAACTCTATGAGGGCAGTAGTTGTGCTGTGACTAGCTCTAAAGCCATGTTGTTCCCTACACAGGATGTCGTGCTCAGGCTGGTAGTCTGTGAGTTGTGTGGCAACTATTTTTCCCAGGGCTTTTGAGAAGGGAGGGAGTATGGAGATCGGCCTGTAATTATTAGGTAAAGGGGTGTCCCCACTCTTTAGTATTGGTGTGATGGTGACTCCCTTCCAGTCTGTTGGGAATTTCCCTAGATATAGGGAAAGGTTAAGGAGATCAGTCAGTGGGGGGAGCACATAGTCAGGTACCAAGTTAAGGATTTTCATATCAAAGGAGTCTTTGCAGTAGTTTGAACCCACTAAGGCTTTTTTAAGGTAAGATCTTGCTTCGCTCATAGTAATAACCCTGAGGTAGAAGGGGGTTAGGTATTGCTGGGTTCTGAGGTCATTGGTGTGGGGTTGAAGAAGTTGTTAGAGAGAAATGTGCTCAGGTCAGAAAAGGCTTCATTTAGTCCACTGGCTATTGTGAGTGGGTCCGAGATGATGTGATTGTTGACCGTTAGTTGGGAAGGGGAGGCATCCTGGACTTTCCATTCAGCTCCTTTAGGTTGTCCCAAAACAACCTAGCATTCCCCCATGATGAGGCCAGGGTGGATCTGTAGTAGCTGGATTTGGCCATTCTGATAGCCCAGGTACACTTGTTGTGAGCCATTTTATAGGCTATCCTGTCCGACTGCACACTAGAGGCAACAGCTTTGTACCAGAGGTTGTCACGGTTCTTAATTTGTTGGATCAGTGCAGGTGTGACCCAAGGGGCATTTTGCATTTTTGTTTGAACCTTTGTGAGTGGGGCAAACATATCACAAGCTTTGTTGAAAGTGTGGGTGAAGTACTCAAGGGCTACATCTATTGAAGTGGCACATCTGATGGGGGACCAGTCACACTGGGCCAGGTATTGCCTAAGTTTACTGAGGCCACCAGGTTGGAAATGGCTTTGGCTAAAGCTAGTTGGTTAGGGTAGTTGCTGTTGGCATGACCAGGTGAAGAGGATGGGGGAGTGATCGCTTAGTGAGTCTGGGAGTACAGTTAGGCCTGAGATTCTGTTAGGACGATTGGTGAGTAGCAGGTCAAGTAGGGTGCCAGCGCCGTTTCTGGGGTTGACTCTGGTAGGCTGGTTAACTAGCTGGGCTAGGTCTGGTGCTGAGAGGCTGTCTTTTAGTAGGGAGGCAGAGGTTGATAGCCAGTTCACATTGAAATCCCCCAGGATAATGTGCTCTGTTTTGGGTGGGAAGCTGGAGTTGTAGTTGGTCAGGGATTGCAAAACTGAGGCTTGATTATGTGGTGGGATGTACACCACTGTAATGCATACAGGAGCTCTAGTAGGGTCAAGTATGAGTTTTAGTGTCATAGCCTGGGCCCCGTTGTCCAGGGAGGGTGTTGATAGGCTTTGTCAAAGTAGCGAGTCTCATATGTAGAACGCACACCCCCTTCCCCATTTGCCATGTCTGTCGGCTCTATAGAGGGTGAGGCCAGGGAGTGCAATGGCAGAGTCTGGGATCTTCTTTGACAGCCAGGTCTCAGTAAGGGCTAGCACATCTGGTTGATGCAGCTCCATCCAGCATTGTAGCTGTTCTATTTTTTTTGGTAGGCTACAGATATTCATGGCAGCTATGCTTAGCCCATGGCCTCAGGTGCCAGGATTGGCTGAAAGGGGGCCCGGGTTAGGGTGAACGTTGCCTGACATAAGGAGTAGTGGGGCGATGATTCTGAATAAGGCCAGTGCTCTCAGTTTGCAGATGATGGTATGATGTTTTTTAGTTAGTGTGCTGCCGGAGCATGGGATGGCCATGGAGATGAGGGTGGGGTAGGAGAGGGATGCATTGGGATAAGGGGTGTGGTATTGAGACGAGATTGGTGGACGAAGAGGGGGAGGGGGTGCAGTGGGGTAACAGTGACAGGGAGAGTCAGTGGGAGGCGGTGTTGGTGGTGTGTCATAGGGGTGTCAGGGGTGTGAGTCACAGACGAGGGACTGGGGTGTCCCTGGATGAGGAAGAACAAGGTGAGGAAAGGATAATCATTCTAGTGATGAGGCGCTGCTGCTAGGGGAGTTGTCTGGGTTAGAGGGGCAGTGGGAGAGAGAGAAGGAACAGAGAAAGTAGGATGATGCTGCCTCGAGTGGTGAGGTGCTATAAGCTGCTAATGGGAAAGTGGGCTGATGGGTTTAGAATCAGCCTCAACCCTATTGGTTCCCTATCTCTATATAAGGGCGTACCGACCAAGGGTGGTGGTGGGGGCGGAGGGGAGCCGGAGCGCAGTGTAAGTGGGGCAAGTACCAGTTCAGAAGTGTGCCACAGTCCTGTGGCTGGCTGCACCCGTGCTCTGAGGTCTGTATCTGATTCTGATTTAGGAAATGGGGAAGGGAGCCTACAAGCAGGCCCTCGCGACCCTCACTGGGATCCTCGATGTGTGGGCTGAGTTCTGTGGAGAAGCAGGTAAGAGACAGGACTTTATATGGAGATGCAGAGGGAGGAGTTCAGCAAGAATATTACAGGTTAGCAGTTAATATAGGGTCTGAAGTCAGAGCTCCTAACTATCGAGATATCCTAAGAGAGGTTCCTGTTAAGGAACTAATATACAGATTCTTTTTCAGGCAGTAGTATCACTAAAACAATCCCCTTAGAGCTATCTGGATATCTTAAGGCTACTTCTCTTAAGGCACTATCACAAATAGCATCATTTAACATTCCCTTTAAAGGATTCTAAAGTTAAAAGGGGTTCTAAAATTAAGGTACAGATTTTTTTACAGCTTAACAGGCTGTACTACTGGTAAAATAAACACAAGGTAGGCTGAAATAGACTATCTTCATTGCTGTGCCGACCGGAATCTTTTAAATTAAAAAGGCACCAAAGCAGGCAAACACAGCACCAGTTCAGAAGTGCGCCACAGTCCTGTGGCTGGCTGCGCCCATGCTTCGAGGTCTGTACCTGATTCTGATTCGGGGTTGGGGGAGGGCGCCTAAAAGCAGGCCCTCGTGACCCTCGCTGGGGTCCTTGTTGTGTGGGCTGAGTTCTGATTCTGATTCGGGGGAGTGGGGGAGGACACCTACAAGCAGGCCCTCATGACCATCTCTGGGATCTTCGATGTGTAGGCTGAATTCTGATTCTGATTCGGGGTTGGGGGAGGATGCCTACAAGCAGGCCCGCATGACCCTTGCTGGGATCCTCGATGTGTGGGCTGAGTTCTGATTCTGATTCGGGGGTGGGGGGGGGCACCTACAAGCAGGCCCTCGTGACCTTCGCTGGGATCCTTGATGTGTGGGCTGAGGTCTGTGAATTACATGTACTGTAGGTCCAAAAGAGGATTTCAAGAAAGGGCAAGATGTTTCAGAATGTGCTACATTAGCATAAGCACTGGTGAGTTGGAATCTAAAGACATCAGTGAAGTTCTGATTTAGTTAATTCATAATAGCAAGGATGTTAACCCATGTATTAGCACTATGGGCAGAAGTAGGCAACTGATGAGCAGAGTGTAGAATGCTATTTATCACTTTCCAAAACTTTTTAGAATTAACAGCTGAGTTGAGGAATTTATTTGAAAATTAGCTGTATTTGGGTTTCCTGAATAGGTAATGGCCTGACTCCGATTATTCCATTTATATTCAAGGGGGCAGGACAATAACTCATGATTGGCAGAGCCACAAGTGAGTTATGTAATTGCTACCTCTGCACAAGTAATAAGTGATGTATTCTGAGTCAGAAAATTGTGTGTATAATTTATATAATGTATTTTAAATTGTAAAGCTTTTAAATTCATTCCCTTTGTGAAGGTTTAACGGTTTCTTTTCAAAACCATTGCTCTGTTTTGGGTGCTGTAAAGGCCATTGAGATGTTTTCAGGCATTGTACAAGCTGCTGTCTCTCTGGGCATAGTCCGCAATGGATGTGTGGCTCTACACATATGCAGAGGATTGGGAAATGCTACAAACTGCCCCATGCATACCGAATGTACACCACTGGGGAACCCTGCAACATCCACAGTCCTTGCTGTACTCCCCTATTTTACCCAATCCCCAACCATGTGTGCATCTCCATGATTGACTTGGTCAGCGGTGGACAAGGGGGTGGGGGCATAGTTGAACTGGATCCACAGCACTGTGGTGGCAGCAAGTGCAGCCCTCTGAGGAGGGAAGAAGTTAGACTTCCCAAGGGGCTGCCATTGTGCTCATGTGCCCATCTCTACCTAGTCATGCTTGGTGTTTCAAGGCTGGGGTGGTCCTCTATCCACTGACTCCTAGTCCCTACAGCATCCCTATGGGGCTAGTGTGTCAGCAGCACTATCCAGTGCAGACAGAAAAAATCACCTTAGGCATTGGGAATATGGCTGTCTGTGGAAAACCAGCACAGACTGCCATATCACAGTGTCCCACACAGTGCAGAGCAAGGGATCCACAAGAGCAATGACCTGGGCTTCTGACTGTATGCCTGGCATTCCTGCCAGAACTGCCACTGGTGCCAACTGCAGCCGCTGTGTGGGGCATTGGACCTGCCTGGAGTACCTCACCTACTGTGGGTGAGAGGATGGGGCTGTGGATCATGCCCATCGCTGTGCAGTCCCAGGGTCCACTGCTGCACTGCTGGGATATGCTTGATTAGAACATACTGTATCCCAATCACCTTTCAAGCTCAAGCTCTCATTGTTTAAGGGTCCTTTTTTGACCTGTCTAAAGTGGAGCTAAATGACTAAACTGAAGATAAATGATTTATCTTCATTTAGTTTGATTCATTGGCTAAAATATATAGAAAAATGTACAGTATGGGCACTCATACACAACAAGGCTGTTTTTCTATCAAGGGGTTGTGATGATATAGAGACCATGAGACTGAATATCAAAAGGTATTTGATGTTATAGAAACATAGAAACATAGAAACATAGAATTTGACGACAGCTAAGGACCACTTGGCCCACCCAGTCTGCCTTTTTTTCCCTACCTACATTGTTACTGCAGACCATTCTTGATCTACCACTCTTTCTCCCTCCCCCTTTGCTTTCCATTATAATTCCCTTGAGCCTATCCAATGCATTCTTAAACACCACCACTGTCTTCATCCCACCACCTCCACTGGAAGATTTTTCCAGGAATCCTCTACTCTTTCTGTGAAGAAGTACTTCCTAACATCTCTCCTGAAACTACTCCCCACCAGCTTTATAGCATGTCCCTTTGTTCGTGAACACCTTTTCTTCTTAACAGTTCTTCCCTCATGTACCTTATTTACCTCTGTGGGATATTTAAAGGTCTCTAACATATTTCCCTCCCTTCTCTCTTCCAGAGTGTTCATATTGAGGTCCTTTAGTCTTTTCTCATAGGTTTTTTGATGCAGACCTTGCACCATTTTAGTTACCCTTGTCTGGAAAGCCTCCACTCTGTCTATGTCCTTCCAGAGATGTGGTCTCCAGAACTGTACATAGTACTGTAGGTGGTGTCTTACCAGAGATCTATACAGAGGTAACACCACCTCCTTCTTTCTGCTGGTGATACCTCTCCCTATGCACCCCTGCATCCCACTAGTTCTCCAAACTGCCTTGTTGCACTGCCTGGCCACCTTTATGTCATCTGACAGGATTACCCCCAGGTCTTTTTCCTGCTTAGTGGTTGTCAATACCACTTCAACTGGTTTGTAATCTGCCCTTGGTTTCTGTGCCCTAAGTGCATTATTTTCCTTGTTTTTTGCATTGAAACCCTGCTGCCATACCCTTGATAACTCCCATAGTTTTCTTACGTCCCTGTTCATCCTTTCCACTCCACCTGGAGTGTCCACCCTATTGCAGATTTTGATGTAATCCCAAAAGAGGCAGACATTCCCTTCCCTTCCAGCTCTTCTGCAATGCCACTTATAAAGAGATTAAAGAGAACAGGTGCCAGCACTGATCCCTGTGGCACCCTGCTAGTCACTGTCTCACCCTTGTAGTGAACTCCATTTAGCACCACCCTCTGTTGCCTTTCCCCTAACCAATTTTTTACCCAGTTTACCTTCTTTAGATGCAATTCTAAACTACCCAGTGTGCTTACTAGTCCCTTGTGTGGAACAGTGTCAGAAGCCTTACTGAAATCTAGGTAGGCCATATCCACCATTCCACCCTGATCTAACTCCTTTGTCACAAAGTCAAAGAAATCTATCAGATTCATTTGACATGACCTCCCCCAGTGAAACCATGCTGCCTCAGGTCTTGTAACCCACTGGATTCAAGATATTCCACAATCCCTTCCTTCAGCAGTGATTCCATTAATTATCCCAGAACCAGTGTCAGGCTGACTGACCCGTAATTGCCAGCTTCCTCACTGCTAACACATTTGTGTAGTGGGACATTTGCCCTCCTCCAGTCCTGCAGAACCACTCCTGTTTCCAATGAGCTATTAATCAGGACTGTCAGAGGTGCAGCTAGTATTTCCCTGAGCTTCCTCAATACCCTTGGATGCAAACCATCTGGTCTCATTGCTTTGTTCTCCTTCAGATTAGTGAGTCCCTTCAGGACTCTCGCCTCTAAAATGGGCTAGTGTCCACCTCTCTCTCTCCCTCCAAAGCTTCTGTTCCTTTTTTGTGGCTCCTTCTGTTCTCCTTCCTCTGTGAACACTGAACAAAAGTATTGGTTCAGGATGTCTGCCTTTCCTGATCCCCTCTGCACAGTCTCTTCCTTTCCTTTTTAACCTTACAATCATTCCTGGTCTTCCTCCTTTCACTTATATACCTAGAAAAATATCTTGTCCCCTTTTGTTACCACATGGGCTAGTCTCTCTTCAGTATGAGCCTTTTTGCACCTTACTGCTTTCCCTGCTTCCTATCTGTTTCCCCAGATACACCTCTCTATCCTCCTCCATCTTCACCTCCTTATACCTTCTGAATGCTACCCTTTTTGCCTTAACCTTTTCTGTCACCTCTTTCAAGAACCATAGCGGTCTATTTTTCCTACTGATTTTACTTACTTGTTTGACACATAGATTTGTTGTCTTTACTATGATCCCTTTTAACAAAACCCACTGTTCCTCTACCCCTCCCAGGCCATGCTTCACTGCCAGGTCATCATTGTGGCATTCACCCATCTTTACAAAATCTGCCCTCCTGAAGTTAAGGGCCATCGCCCTTGTGTGGCTCAGTTCCTCAGCTGCCTTAATACTGAACCACAAAGTATAGTGATCACTGATCCCCAGGTGACCTCCCACCTTGACATCCACAATACTGTCCCTGTTAATGAGTACCAGGTCCAGTATTGCCCCTCACAATTGGGTTCACTGACTATCTACCTGAGGAATGCCCCCTGCAGAGAATCCAGGATGCCCCTGCTTCTTACTGAAGCCATTGCTGAGAGGCTGAAATCTACATCTGGCAGGTTGAAGTCCCCCACTTGTAGCACCTCCCCTTTTTCTGGCATCTTGCCAATGGCTTTCACCAGTATCTTATCTAATTCCTCCTGCTGTGCTAGAGGTCTGTAGATCACTCCAGTGTGAATAGTGGCTCCATTCATGATCTCCAGGGTGACCTATAGTACTTCTGCCTCCCCCTGTATTCCCTATTTCTCTTTTCCATTTATGCTTTCCCTCACATAGAGCACCACATACCCTCCTTTCCTTCCCACCCAGTCTTTCCTGAACAGAGTATATTACGGAATGGCCATGTCCCTGTCATGGTTTTCAGTGCACCATGACTTGGTAATGGCCACAATATCCAGGTTGGCCTCTGCCATGATGGTCTCCAGGTCTGGAATCTTATTTTCTAAACTTCTAGCATTCGCACACATGGCCTTCCAGATTTTGTGTCAACTCTGCTTATGGCCCCCCTTTTATTCCTTTTTGCCCTCCCCCCTTCCTCCTCCTTTTTTAATGCTCCTGTTCCTTTCCCCCCTATCTCTATCACCCTGCTTCCTTAATTAATTTGCACCATGGGGATGTCACTCACCTCAGTTCTCCTTACTCTCTACTTCAGCCTGTGGGAAGGGGTAGTTTCTGCCTCCCTAATTCCTTCCATCACTACCTCGACTAGTTTAAATATTCATTGAAGTAACATTCAAACTATTCATTGAGGACTGCAGTTCTCCTCCTGAATAGATTCAGGCCATCAACCCTGTATAGGCCTTTATCCTCCTAGGTGGGTCCCCACTCCCCAATGTAGCCTGACCCCTCCTCTCTGCACCATTCCTTCAGCTATGAGTTGAAGCTCTTGGTGTACAGATTCCTCTCCTCATCCCTGTCATAGACAGGCAGCACCTCAGTGAGAGCAACTGAGTAAAGTATCTAAGACCTCTCCCCAACTCTCTAATCTCTCCCTGCACTATCCCAGCCCTGTCCCTAGCCAGATCACTGGTCTGCAGGAGGACATTGACATCCAACTCTCCCTCCTCTCTTGCTGCTCTAGTGATCCTCAGGATCCACATCCCGTCTCTCTAGGCCATGGCACCTGGCAGGCACATAAATGGGCTCTCTCCCTCTTTCCTATTCCCAAATCTATCCCCCTCACAATTGAGTCCTGCACCCGAAGTTGCATACTCCTTCTCATGCACCTCTGGGGTCCTCTACCACCCTCCTTGGCATCTCCACTATGGAGGGCCCCCGTTTCCTCTGGTCACTATCACAAGTGCCTTCTTTCAACAGTCCTGTCCTGACAGAGTAGTGTAAGAATGATGTAGTGACAGGCACCGATTGAGGAATGTGCCTCTGTCCCACCACCCCACCTTTCCAGAGCCCACTACAGTCCAGCTGTTCCTCTTCCCTGGCATCCTCTGAAGTAATAGTGGCAGGCTTGGTGGCCCTTGGAAGAGGGAGGAGGTCCCCCAAATCATACCCAACTTGGCCTGGAGTCTAGTAACCTCCTCCCTCCACCCAGAGAGGTGTGTGCAGATGGGACAGCACCGCAGTCTCCAGAAGGTCTCTCAGAAAACTGTCACCCCACAGTCACTGTATTGCACCACTCCCAGCATTTTCAACTTCTGTTCTTCCTGTGTTACCTGGAAATAATTTTGTAACTAATCCCTAATAAAGTGTTTCTAGTTTTCCCCATTATTTTTGTGTTTCTATTTGTGTTTCCATGTGCCTTGTTTGAATCTTGTCTTGTCATCACAACCCTGAGATGGAAACACAGACTGAGTTGATATGGTTGCAGAGGTGAAGCTAATATTTTCCTGAGCTTCCTCAATACCCTTGGATGCAAACCAGCTGGTCTCATTGCTTTGTCCAGCTTCAGATTAGTGAGTCCTTTCTGGACTCTCACCTCTAAAATGGACTAGTGTCCACCTCCCTCCCTCCCTCCCTCCAAAGCTTCTATTACTTTTCTGTGTCCCCTTCTGTTCTCCTTCCTCTGTGAACACTGAACAAAAGTATTGGTTCAGGATGTCTGCCTTTTCCTGGTCTCCCTCTGCACAGTCCCTTCCTTCCCTTTTTAACCTTACAGTCCCACCCCTGGTCTTCCTCTTTTCACTTATATACCTAGAAAAATATCTTGTCCCCTTTTGTTACCTCATAGGTTAGTCTCTCTTCAGTATGCACCTTTCCGCACCTTACTGCTTCACCTGCTTCCTTTCTGTTTCCTCTGATACACCTCTCTGTCTTCCTCCCTCACCCCCTGAGGAACGCTTACGCTGAAGCACTAGGATTAGTAGGTGGCTGGCTGGTCAGTTGTCTCCTTGTACAGGTCTGTATTTACCTGTTTGCTTTGAATATACTGTATGAACACAAGTTTCTATCAGCAAACAAGTTTGGATCTAAATAAATGTTGCTTGAAATAAAGAGAAAAAAAGATTTTTATGTGACTTTTTATACCTCAAGCTTGATCTGCACTAGTGCCCACCTTTCATTTATGTATGCACAAAGACAGTTATGATTTTTAATATAAAGCCCCAACCTGGCTTCTTTTAGGCAGAGCACACTCTTGATATTCAGTGTACAGGTTTTTTTCTGCTTAGACTGAAAAAATGGTTCAATTTCCTAATATTTACCAATCTAGTACATAAGAATGAAAACTAACTAAGATATTAGACATAAATGAATCAGGTAGTTGAGTAAACAGTATCCATTTGAATATTAACAAACTAAAATAATTCACCCTTTGATCAAATAAAAACTAACCTACAATATTGTACAGAGTACAATGATGAGAGGAAGGAGAAGAACAGCTAGCATATCTGCAAACAGAGTGATAAACAGAGTGATACAATGTTTTCACACAATGCAAATCAGTAACAGAAGAAGAATAAATTGAAAGACCATATTCAATAATCAGTAACAATAAAGATTGGGCTAATACCTTCTTTGAGTAGGCTGATAAGCAGTTACTTAATCTATAAAGCTGTTCTAATCTAGAAAGTACTGTTTTAATAACATAATTAATATGCTCCTTGGCCAGGATTTACAAAGGGAACTCAAAGTGAGTGCAAACGTTTGTGTTGTACTCCACGGCTGTACTGATAGGCAATAGAGCTATTAGCAGTTGGATAGCATGGTGTGTTACCTTTTTTTTCTAATTGTTTAACCAGGTGAGACACACTAAGCTAAAAGCTTGTTTAAAGGTGCAACCTGGGAGTACAGGAAAGTTAAGTGACTTGCTCAGCGTCACACAGTATGCAAGTGGGGGCTGTGGGATTCAAACCCAGGTCTCAAGATTTGCAGCTCAGAGCCTTAAACCACAGTGTTATACTGCCTCCCATCTGACTGTGAACAGGGGCCAGTGGGGGCAGTGCTAACTCAGAAAAAGCAGTGGAATACCTGGTAGCGCTGCCCCACAGCCAGTCATGAAAATGGTCCCTCAGGCAATAGCGGTCATGCGTTAAAGCGCTATTTATGAACAGAGGCATGCAAATGAACTCATTGGGCATGCAAGGCAATAGGGGCCATTAGCATGCCTATTATGGGATCATTTGCATGCCATTAGTGTGTGGTGCACCCCCCCACCAGCCGAAGCCCGACGCTGCTGCATTCCCCATAGTGTAGTGTAATGATACTCTCCCCCACCATGATTGCAGATCCAATGGTAAAAAATATGAATTTTCCACAGTGTAGGGTCCCTCCCCAGTCCCTGATTACCTGTTCTCCCACCTGGCAGTAAAATAAAATAATTGCCCTAGAGTAGGGACCCTCCACAGTTCCCGATTGCCAGAGTACACACCCAATAATACAGTAATCACAAATCCACAGTGCAGTGGTCCCACTTTATTGCCCAGTCACCCACTCGATCTTAAATAAATTATGTTTCCATAGTGTAGTGGTCCCCCAACCACCCACCCACTCCGTGAAGCACATATTACCCCACTCCCCCCTGTCCTAGAATAGCTGTCAGTTGGGGAGCAGTGCAGCCCTCCTCACACCTCCATGGCTGCTTGACAACTCAACTGTCAGTGACAGCTTTCATTATACACTACAATCCCACAGGCTGGATGTCAACTATTGGGACTGAAGTGTATACTGCATGCTGTCATTGACAGGTCAGTCAGCGAGCAACACTGGAGTTATGAGGAGGGCCGTGCTTCTCGCTGACCAGCGGCCATGGCGGGGTGGGGGGAGTGAGGTGGTTTGTGCTCCGTAGAATGGGTGGGGGGTTGGAAGGACCACTACATTATGGAAACATAATCTATTTAAAAGCAGGTGGGTGATCAGGCAACAGGGTGGGACCATTGCACTGTGGATATGTGATTACTGTATTATCAGGTGTGTGCTTGTGATTGGGAACTGGGGAGGGTCCCTATTCTGATCAATTATTTTATTTTACTAATGGATGTGTACTTCATCAATCGGGGACTGGGGAGGGTCCCAATTCTGGACACGTATTTTAATAATGGATGTGTACTCCAGCAATCAGGGACTGGGGAGGGTCCCTACTCTAGGGCAATTATTTTATTTTAATAACAGATGTGTACTCCAGCAATTGGAGACAGGGAGGGTCCCTACCCTCTCTAGGCACTTATTTTATTTTAAAGATGGGTGGGTGAATGGGTAATCGGGGATCAGGGAGGGACCCTGCACTATGGAAATTTCTTTTTCACTGTTATGGGTGGGGGATCTGGAGATTGGGGACTGGGAAGGTGAGTGAGGGGCCACAGTACCTCACCAATCACTAGAGTTGCACAGATTAACACCAGTTTTTTTCCAGCGGTAATTTACTCCACACAAGGACCTTCATAAAGGTCCTCACATGGAGCAAATCCTTTGTGAATGGGATTACGTGGATATGCAGGTCTCCTCCCCTCATTTTTATTGCGGCCACCCTCAAAAGTGTGCCTTGACACAAATCCAGTTTGTAGGGGAAAACTGGGTTTGTGCCCAGGCAAAGCATTGTGAATCCTGCCGCAGATATGTTAAATGTTGATCCAATATGAATTCCAAGTATCGAAATTGCATAATTTGATCAGTTGTAACACCAGCTAAGTCATGAAAAGAAGTTAAAAGTCCTAAATGACTTAATTTATATTGAGAGCCAAACAATAAAGATTAAGTTTTATTAACATTAAGCATTATTCCATTATCCATCAACCATTGCTGAACATTTAAAAAATATTATTGTAAAAGAATACTTACTCGCAAAAAAAATCATCTCCAGTCTGATATAAAACAATATCATCTACATACATGGTAATCAAAGTATTTTTATCCTGTATAACAGAAGGTAATACATTAACGAGGAATAATTATTTCCAGAAAATCATCTCCAGTCCAATAGAAAACAATATTATCTGTATACATGGTAATAAAAATGTTTTTATCCTGTATAACAGAAGGTAATACGTGAAAAAGGAATAATTATTTCCAGAAAATCATCTCCAGTCCAATAGAAAACAATAGCATCTGTATACATGGTAATAAAAATGTTTTTATCCTGTATAACAGAAGATAATGCATAAATAAAATACCAAACAAAATGGGCCCCACATTTAATCGCTGGGGAATATCCATACATATATCAATCAAAGGTCACACCCGTAAACTAGCTTTCAGCTTAGTGTGTCTCACCTGGTAAAAAAAAAGGTGATGTAACTGAACCAAGAACAACAGAATGTTTTCTATTAGATACAGTAGGCAGCGTGAAAACCATTGTACAACATTAGCAGATAAACCAAAATCCTCAAGACAAATAAGTAAACACCTCTGATTAACTAAATTAAATACTCTAAAAAATCCAGAAATAGCACACCTACCATACACCCTGTGTCCAAAGTTCAAGTTATTGAATTTCCCAGTCACACTTGGAGATAAATTACTTATTTTGTGGCACATGCTGTATATTTTGAGCCTTGCCATTGTGCATCATATATATATATATATATATATATATATTATGGTAGCACGGTAGTGCTACCATAGTTAGGGTTGAGGAGCCATTTCTATGTTAAACCCCAAAACTTTGCACCTTAATAACTTTGCAACCTTTTGACTGATTTACCTGAAATTTGGAATACACAATCAAGAACCATAGGCCTTAGGATCTGCCAAGTTTCATACCAGTCAGATATATGGCTGCGGAGTTATTAAGCTTGATCTGTGTGCGCGTTTACGCTTTTTCTGGAATTCTACATTTACGCCTACAGGTCGTACGGTTTGTGTGACTGGCCTGAAATCTTCAGGGAAGGTGCAGCCAGGGTCCCCGATTTGCCTTTTGAAGATTTCATGAAAAATATTAAGCGGTTCAAAAGTTATTCAAAAACAGTTTCCATTATAAGTCAATGGGAAAAGTTAACAAAAAGTTCAACACTTTCGCAAATGCATTTTTACTTTCGCAAATGGGCCTGTTACTTTCGCAAATCGGCCATTTTGTTTTCAGTTGGTGATCAGAAAAATGGTTGGCATTTAAATTTGGGACCCTCTAGCAACCTAATTCTTTTTGTATTCACCTAGTCAGACCCTGAGGATGCTTGCCATGTCTTTATTTTGTGGTAAAAGACCCCAGAAATATGTTTTGCAAATTTCTGGAAAAAGTACTTTCACAAATTACTTTCGTGCTCACGAAAGTGTCGAACTTTTTTGCGAAAGCTTTCGCAAATTGTGACAATAGTTTTCCATCTGTGGGAAAGTAACAGCGATTCTTTGGCACTGCGCTGCAAAAGAACCGTTGGTAGTTTTGGGCTGAAATTTGGAGGGAATGGAGTCGACATCTCACAGATGTGCCTTTCAGTGTTGTATTGAAAAAATATTACACAGCAGCAAAGTTATGGCACTCCAAAGTTGACGGTTTTTCCCATAGGATAACATTACGGCACCCGACGCATTACAGAAATCCTTTGGATCCCTGCTGCAAAATAACAGTTTGGTCTTTTTTCCTAACATTTGGAGGGAAGACAGCCAACAGCCCATGGATGTGCCTTTCAGTGGTTTGGTTAAAAAATATTACATGGCGGCAAAGTTACGGTACTCCAAAGTTGATGTTTTTTCCCATAGGATAACATTACGGCGCCTGACGCATTACAGAAATCCTTTGGATCCCTGCTGCAAAATAACGGTTTGGTCTTTTTTCCTAAAATTTGGAGGGAAGACAGTCAACAGCCCACAGATGTGCCTTTCAGTGGTTTGGTGAAAAAACACTACAGGGAGAGAAAGTTATGGCGCTCCGAACTTTTCTTTTTTTCCCATAGGATAACATTACACCGTTCGCCGCGCCTTTCAGGGCCCGTATCTCGGAAATGGTGCGAGATACGGACTTTTAGTCAGAAAAATTCTTAGCCCCCATAAGCACCAAATTAGCCAGGACAGTTGTAAATAATATGGCTTTTAAATTTTTTTTCTACGTCGTACGGTTCCTGAGATATAACGTATTTAGTATTCCAAGTTCTCATTTTCTGCGCCGATACTCATTATTATGCATACGTTATTTGTACTCACTGTCTTTCTCTATGCAGGTTTTAGGGAAAACCAGCCTGTGTGCTTACATTACTGTTACTGTTGCCCTTTCTGCTTGCGGTTCCGTACCAGTTTCACTTACTGTTGATGTCTGCAGCACCATGTGCGTTATCCTTTGCGTTTTCATTTGCGCTTGCGTTTCTGTTATTTTTTGCCATTTCTGTCTACAGTACTGTTTATCTTTTTGTTTCAGTTTACATCACCATGCCCATTGACATTTCTGTTTGCAGGCACCATGTTACTTTGTGACAACACATCACGTGGCAGACTGTTCTGTCTACGCCACCATGTGCGTTACCCTTTCTGTTTTCATTCGCGCTTGTGTTACCATGTGTGCCACTGTTAGCATTTCTGTTTGTGTTGTTGTCCCTGTTAGTATGCTACAAGACATCATGTGGCGGGGGCCCCGCGCTCCCGCCACTGCATTACATTCACTATTTCTCGTTATCATTCCCAAAGAAGGGAAATTAGGGGCAAAACTCCATTTAATGCATTAGTTAGGGTTGTTCCACAGTGACAAAAGTGAGAAGTCGCTGTTGGGGTTGAAACCCCCTTGGACCCCCGCACCCCCAACAGGCATTGGGGTGTGCATTGGGATCGTGGGTCCCAACTCTCACCCATTCTCCTATACTTCTGCTGCTTTACACTGTCATGGGGTGAGAGTTAGGGCTGATGATCCCAATGCCACCATGTGTGTTATCCTTTGCGTTTTCATTTGCGCTTGCGTTTCTGTTACTTTTTTGCCATTTGTGTCTACCGTACTGTTTCTCTTTCTGTTTCACTTTGCGTCACCATGCCCATTGACATTTTCATTTACATGCACCATGTTACTATGTGACAAGACATCATGTGGCTCACCGTTCCCGTCTACTCCACCGTGTTCATTACCTTTTCTGTTCTCATTCGCGCTTGCGTTACCTTGTGTGCCACTGTTAGCCCCTCTGTTTGCATTGCTCTTCCTGTTACTATGCCACAAGACATCATGTGGTGGGACTGCGGGGCCCTTTGGGACCCGCGCTCCCGCTGCTGCATTATGTGCCGGGAGCGCGGTGCCCTATGTGCATTATCCTTTGCGTTTTCATTTGCGCTTGCTTTTCTGTTATTTTTTGCCATTTGTGTCTACTGTACTGTTTCTCTTTCTGTTTCACTTTGCATCACCATGCTCATTGACATTTCCATTTGCAGGCACCATGTTACTATGTGAGAACACATCACGTGGCAGACTGTTCCTGTCTATGCCACCGTGTGCATTGCCCTTTCTGTTGTCATTTGCACTTGCGTTACCATGTGCGCCACTGTTAGCGCTTCTGTTTGTGTTGCTTTTCCTGTTACTATGCCACAAGACATCATGTGGTGGGACTGTGGGGCCCTTTGGGCCCCGTGCTCCCGCTGCTGCATTATGTGCCGGGAGTGCGGTGCCCTATGTGCATTATCCTTTGCATTTTCATTTGTGCTTGCTTTTCTGTTACTTTTTTGCCATTTGTGTGTACCGTACTGTTTCTCTTTCTGTTTCACTTTGCGTCACCATGCCCATTGACATTTCCATTTACAGGCACCATGTTACTATGTGACAAGACATCACTTGGCACACCGTTCCCGTCTACGCCACCGTGTGCATCACACTTTCTGTTCTCATTCACGCTTGTGTTACCATGTGTGCCACTTTTAGCATTTCTGTTTGCGTTGCTGCTCCTGTTACTATGCCACAAGACATCAGGTGGCGGGCGCTCCCGCCGCCGCGTTACATTCACTATTTCTGGTTATCATTCTCAAAAAGAAGGGAAATTAGGGCAAAAAACTCTGTTTAATGCATTAGTTAGGGTTGTTCCACAGCGACAAAAGTGAGGAAATTCGCTGTTAGGGTTGAAAACCCTAACTCCAGTCACCCCAGCACCACACACACACACAGACACACACACACACACACACATATTCAAGTATGGGGAGGACCAAGTCAACACAACCAATGACAGACATCCAGCAGCAGGTGACAGAAATAACAAACAATTGTCTCAATGTACTGAGACATCCCCACCCACCTGACCAGGTACTGCATGCTCAGTGGAGATCAACAGCAAAACTGAGGCCATGTACACCAAACGTCACATCCCTGATTGCAGCTGCACAGCGTACCACACTTAGTAGTTGCATGGCCTTACCTACGATGCCCACACACACCACAACTGGTACTGTGCCGTTATTCAATATAAATGCTGAAGGTGCATGATGACAGTTGTAGAAAGGTTTTAACACTAGTGAGTATACATTAATTAAGAGAAGCACATAAATTAACTACAAGACACTAGCATGCTCAAGATAAAAGTAGTGATACATTTAATAGGTGATTTACATAGTAGTACATTTACTGCAATGGTTTACTCAACATAGAGAGGCTGATGTAAATGTATGGAAAAGCATTGCCTGTTCAACGCTGTGAAATTCGTACTGCCAGTATCACATGCATTCTTACTGATGAAGGTGTGAGCTTGCCCATAAACTCAGCTCAATTGCATGGGATCACAGAACACTGCCACCACGAATTGTCAGCATAGTCATTTCATGACTCCCCCTTATAAAGATGACATGGGGCATTTATAGAATAGTAGCAGAAATGTAATTTGTACCACAAGTTTGAAAACACATTTTGGCCAGGATTTGATAAATGGCACCTGTCACATTTCTGAGGTGGTGAGGAAAAATTGACTATGTTGAAAGATTGGAGTGAAAATATTAAAATTATCAAAGTTATGAGAAACCATTGAAAAATGTCAATGTACACTGATAACTTTGTTGTTTATTTTTGTGTTTTGACTCCAGGTTTTGAACAGTGTTCCTTTAACCCTATGTCATGAAACCGGTAGGTGAAAATTTTCAAATTTTGCCTTAAAGGTGATTTTGTGGATCAGCTGGGGAATCTCATTTCATGAAGGATTTGAAACATTTCATCTGCCTTGCTCATGAGGAGTGATCTCAAAAAAGGTCATGTTTTAAAAATATTTAAAAATGACAAAGTTATGACTTGGGCCCCCATTTTCCAAAGGTTAGTACAGCACAAACTGGGTTTGTGATGTGCTAACCAGGAATAGCTCTGGTTGTCATGACACAGTGCACACCACACAAACCAGTGGAGCACACAGTGACACAGTACAACAAGACAGCCAGTCCCTGGGATTACATGGACAGGGGGCCATGGCATGACTAATACATGGGATGACACACATTGAGACAAGCTGCCCAAAGGAACATATCAATGAGGCACACAGCAAGGCACACCTACCAGTGGATTGGCCACAGCCAAAGTGCCATATGATGGCATGCAGCTCATACAGTAGCAGAGCATGGCATGTCTCACTGCCAACACCCACAGCATCAGCATACAAGAGGCAGAAATGTATGGCCAGTCCCATGTAACAAAGAAACACAGGCCACAGACCACCAGCAGTGGGACAGCAGTAGGCTGAACACACACCCCGTACAGTGCTGCACACGCTGGCAAGGTATGGCAGGTCCCCCCTGAAGGGCGCTACACCATCCACATGAGCGGACCCAAAGTACACCATGCCACCTCAATCACCCAGCCCCAGCACCTTCCATGCATGACTGGTGTACAGACACCAGGCACTGCATGGACAGGGGAACACTGGCCGGTAGAGGAACATGGCCCCTCCACTTCAGCAGTACACAACAGGCACAAATGATGGGCAGATCTACACATGCCTGTACAGCACTAGGCCCCCAGATTGCCCTTCCCAGCAGGCACAGTGTACAGTTGCCACCCAACCAGACCCAGGGTCCACCGTGCCATACCAGTGGTTATCATGCACTGGCCACACACCGGCAAAGTGTTGCCATGTTGATGCCACCCTGCAACCCCCTGTAAAGTACATTGTCAAAAACACTGACATGTACCTACAACATGCATTGCAGTACTGCAGTAACCCAAGACCAGGTGATGATATACTCACATGCCATGTGAACAGCAGAACAGTCAATCAGGGCTATATATGGCAACAGTAACACATGATGGGTAGTGCAGCACATGCCAGAACATCACATTAGGCCCCAGACACCCCCCCCAGCAGGCACAGTGTATGGCTGCTGCCCATCCAGACCCATGGTGCACCCTGCCACCCCAGTGGCCAACACAGTACCACGTGTTACATGACATGGTACCAGGCACACAGCCATGTGCTCAGCAAGAACAGCACTGTCAGCCCATGGAAAGATCCAACCATGTCACATGCTATGCAGTGTGCAGACAAACAGTGTACTCATACAGTAGGGACCAATCATAGGCACTGCTCTGCTCTGCCCGCTGTGGCATTGGTGGCACCCTCCACCTGTCCCTGGTGGTTCCCTGGGTACCCTGCTGGTCTGCGCTCCCTGGGCTGGTTTGGTTACTGTGCTTTGCAGTGGGAAGAGGGTACAGCACCATTACTACAATGTGAGCCCCCACGGTATGCCACAGCAGTGTATCCCACAACAACCCCCCTGCCACCGGTGGCATGGCACATCACATGCACATGTGCCCCCCTGCAGGCACCCTGTGTCACCCAAGCCATGCCCAGCCCCAGACAAGTGATGCCACAATGGCCCATTTCATGGACACAGTGCACACTGGGCAGCTTGCCATGGCAAATGTGCCATGGACCGTGTCCACATGCAGGCAGCCAGTGTCATGGCACACACACACACACACAGCAGTGGAGGTATGCCATACACTGAGGCACCAACCCTGCCACAGGCTGCTGCTGTGCACAGCATGCACAGCCGCTCTGAGCCCCCTGCCAGCACATGTGACCACAGCAGATGAAGCTGGGGGGTCAGGTGTGGTGGGGGTACACAACTGTGGATGATACGGTCTATGTAAGCATCAAATTGCAACACAGAGCATCCAACACTCCAGAACCTCTGGTTGCCCAGTATCCCCCCCACACTCACATCCATACCCCTATGGACTCCAGCACAAACAGTGCATGTCGAACAAATGCACCCAATGACACCAGCAAAGCCCAAGAGTCCCCTTGGAAGGTACATGTATGGGGAGTCAGGCACATACACAGGCATACCTCCCAACACACTGACACACCTGAGTGACTGTATACACACACACACACACACACACACACACACACACCACACACACACACACACACACATACACACACACGACACCTGGGTGCAGTGCTAACCATTACCTACCTGGCACGGGCACTGTCCCATCATGAACCATCTGCCTGCACCTCTCCAGCAGCTGCTACTGCCTGTACCGCAGCTCTGCATACCTGTGCTGGCACTTTTCCCCATCATGTGGGATGCCTGTCCTGGCAGACAGGTTTTGGACAATCGAGGCCCACACATGGCAACATGGCAGGTCCCCCTCCCGGACCTCCCCAAACAAGCATCGGTGCCGCTGCTGGACCAGCTGGACTAGGTTGGCAGTCTCCACCTCACCCTAATGCATGTCCCTCTGAACCACTGCCTCTGCCTATAGCATCCAGACATGGTCACACACAGGTGTATAGTAGTAGTAGTCACTGGGGCACACTCTGCACCTGTATCACCACCTGTGACTTCAGCCACACTGCTGTGTGCACTAGTGCCGTGCAACCCGGAAGTCTGCGCAGTGTGCATACACGACCCCACCATGACCCCAGTGCTGCCATAGCATGCATGCGCAGTGGTGTCACACAAATGGCTGTAATTTGGCACTATGCCATGAAGAGTGGGTGTAGTTGTACGGATAGCAGCCTACCTGCACATGTGCAGGTAACGTGCAATGGCTCACAGCACTGTGCTATCATTGCAGTGCTGTGCAATGACACAGCCAGATTGCCTGGCGCTATCCACTTGCCCGGTGCTAACACAGGCCATTTTCAAAGCAGCTATGTAAATTAGGGTACTTGTATATGCAGGGAGCAAACAAGGTGATTACCATATCATTACTGCCTAATTTTCATGCCACACAGGCCTGATTGACAGCCCTATTTAAGGGCAAACAGTGCTCAACCTGTGTTGCTGATAGGGACTGCAGTATTGTGCAGACTTGAGCTCAGCAGCACAGAAAGCAGAATGTCACTGGAGAGACAGCAGGAGCAGGCAGGTATGCACAGCATGCAGGCCAGCCACACTAATGCACAGCTGTGTAGGCTGGGATACGCACATAACACACATGATCGGTGCAGGCAGGCATACTCAATGTATGCCATGGTGCACAGTTGTATTGGGGGGGCAGCAAATAGGCCCCGGACTGCTGCACTACTCCATGGCAAAAAAACAAAACCAGCAGACAACCTCAGTATGTGTATCCACATATGTCGGCACCAGAAGGGTTGGTCACTGATACTGTCATTGCAGCCCATGGACTGTGCAGCCATACAGGAAGTGGGCCTGTATATTGAGATCTGAAGGAACAATGCATGGCATCTGCATATACATATGCATGGGGAGGCAGCAAACAGTGTCATAGTATGCAAATGTCATATGTACAGTGCCACACAGGGCAACACACACAGTCCTGGCGTACATTTGTATCTTGTCTGGCTACACCCCTGCCACAAATGTGTCCAGTTGTTCAGGGGGCCTGGGGGTGCAGCTTTCCATGCCATCCCATCCTAAGGGCGCACACCATGGTGGTCACTTGCACAGCATGTAGGCCACACTACTGAGCTTGCACGAGTCCACCATGGTGGTAGCTGAGTCCTGGGGGGCTGCTGGAAAAGGCCTGTACGCCCACAGCTGCCTGCCTAGGCCTCTTGGCCCAACAGACAGTGCATGGGACTGTGTGCTTGATGTGTGCATGCCGGTACGCAGTCAAAGACTGCACTGCCCATGCCGCCATGTGCAGCTGGCACATCGGGGACACATGCCCCAGGTCGGTGGCATAGGCAGCACCAGCAGTGGCTGTGCAGGCACTGCTGATCAGGCAATGTGGAGGTGTGCAGGCATCCCCAGCACTGTGTGGTGTGGTCTGCATGCACCATTCTTGCTCCTCACAGGGACAGGCAATGCATGGCAGCCGTGTAGTGTGCCATGCCCACTGAGTACTGCTACAGCTGTGCACACATCATACGCTACTGTGTGTAACTCATGCCATGTCCTCTGTCCCACACAGTTGATGCTGCAGGGCAGGAGCAGCTCCAGGCACACAAGTTCTCATAGGATGAGCTAAGGGCCCTGCTACATATTGTGAAGGAGAGGGAGATGGTCCTGGAGAAGTAAGTCTCCAGATGCCATCGTGAGGCGCATGTGGGATGAGATCACCGTAACGGTGAACATCGTGGGTGGTCATGGCCATTGCACTGACGCAGCCAGAAAGAGATGGAATGACCTGCTGCACTGAGCCAGGGAGAAGGAGGCCCAATGACCACAGGAATGAATGTGGATGAGCGGTGGACCACAGCTCATGGAGCAGCAGGATTGGGATTCAGTGTTGGTGCTGGTAGCCTCTACACTGTGGCCAGTGGCTGTTGGTGGGGTTGAGGGCGGTGGGTGTGGGACACCACTCACACAACCAAGGGCATTTATGTCTGCAGCATGTGACCATGACTGCCTGACCAACAAGCAGTGGGGAAGTGGCATACCTTACCACTGTCATGGTGCATACAGGATGCACTCATGGATGTGTCACATTGTGGTGGTAGTGTTGGTGCTGCACTGTGGTGTGCATGTGTTAGTGGTGCATGGGTAGTTAGTGTATGTGAGCTGTGGGCAGGGGTGTGTGCATGGGGGTATCACTTGCAGTTGCATGGACTGCACTGTGGGGTATGCAAAGGCATGCTGTGGGGCAAACACAATTGGGGTGCATGTGGTGGCAGTGTGTAGGCAGTCTGTGCTCTGTACTGTAAACTGACGCTGTCTCTATTCCTTCAGAGCGATGTATGCCCGGCAGGCCGTGGCCAAGGAGTTGTCTGGCACAGCAGTTCAGGAGGAGGATGATGATGCTGCACAGATGTGGCCTTTTACATCAGCTATGGGTGTAATGAGGGGTCCTACAGTGGCATTGGAGGTGGGGATGGCATGTGGCCATAGAAAACATGTGGATGTTGGATCTGCTGGATCATCAGAGGAGGATGCAGCATACCTGGAAGCCATTGACAGTTATGAGGATGCACAGGTGGAGGACCTGAGCAGCGAGCAGGTGGTCATTCTCACTGTTACAAGTGACCATGGCTCAGAGGATGTGGAGGATGGCAACACCCTGCCAGTGAGAGGACCTGTCTGTGGTGACATTGGGGTGAGAACAGTGGGGGACAGATACACATCTGAAGTGGGTGTGGGGGTGCACAGGCACATGGCACCCTACAGCTTGTGGATGTCGGCCATTGGGTTGGCCAGTGTGCCCCACTTGCCACGGGGTGCAGTGCCGGCTCTGCAGCTTGACCTGGCCCCCACAGGCCCACAGCAGCAGCAGAAATGGCAACCTGACCATCAGCAGCTGATACCACTGGCATGAGCACAGCCACCCCACCATACCCAACACCAGCCACATCCTCCACCCACAGGGCAGGTTGGTGCCTCTCACCTGGCACAGGATGGGCAGAGTTCACAGCCCATGCTCCAGGCAGCCCTGGCATCACAGCATGCAGCCCAGCAAGACATGCATGACCTCCACAGGGAGGTGTGCCATAAGCTGTCTCAGCTGCAGGAGAAAGTGGGTTCTGCCCTAGTCCATGCTGAGCAGCAGGCAGAGGAGCGAATGACCCACATCCTTGCCACCATTGAACATGGCTTTGGGGGGCTGACCACCACTGTGTGAGTCCTGCGGTTGTGCTGCAGGAGACACTCACAGCAGACCTACAGGGTGTCCCCGGACCACAGCATGGCCATGCCACATGTGTGCACCAGCATGCCACAGGTGCACGCAGGGTGGGTGTCAGCTCTTCCACAGCTGCATCACAGTCCTCCACAGGCCTCCCATGGTGTTGTGGGTGACCACTCTCCTCACCTATGTATGCATCTCTGCGAGGCCACAGGCAGACAGCCTTCTGAATCTGGCCACAGTCCACCCCACCCATGTCCTCGGCACAGAGCACACCTAGCTCATTGACACATACACGGGGGTGCATCATGTGCGGGGTGGCAGGTGCAACTGAAGAGCACCACCTCCATACATGGTGCACCCATGTCTCACACACATGCACACTCATGCATGCTCACATGACCCCAGTCCTCTGTCTGCACACACACCTTCACACCCCATGTTCCCTCACATGCCACTCCACCTGTCGACACATGCAAGCATCATAGCTATACACTCTGTGCGCTTGCTTGACACGCACTTCACAACACACACTGCACCACTTCACTACATCACACTGCCAGCATGTACATCACCAGAGTGGTTCACTGTGTACACTGTACTGTGTCCTCATACCTATTAAATACACTGTTCATGACATGTTTGTTGTCTGTGTTGTGTTTATTCTCCGTCCCCTCTGTGTTAGTGTCTCGATGCTGCTGCTCCTGTGCTCAATGGCCCTGCGGGCCATGCAAGGATCCCACCTCTCAAGTTGCTCTACTAACCCCCCTGAGCTCTGGCTCTGGCTCACTGTCGGACTGTTCCTCAGGTTCAAATGAACATATCTTATGGTTGAGTGCCATGTTGTGTAGCAGACAACAGGCTAGGATGATAAGGCATACCTTCTGAGGACTGTACTGTAAGGCACTGACTGACTGGTCTATGCTGTGGAACCGCATCTTTCTCATCTCAAACACCCTGTCTAAGATGTTCCCAGTTGTGTTGCATGCCTCGTTGTACTGTTTCTCAGCCACTGTGGCCAGCCGGGGGGTACCAGTGTAAGCAGTCAGGGTCGCAGGGGATAGGCACTGTCCCCTGTGGAGAGATGGCACCTGTTAGTGCTGCTGTCATGCTGTGTGCCCATTGCTGCTATATATATCCTGTGATGCTGTCCCACCACCCCCTGCCCCCACCCCTTCCCTGGCTACCCATTCCTGACCCCATCTCCCCTGTGCTTTTTCCCTGTTGTGGCTGCCAATACTCACTGACTAGGTGCCTGTCAAGACTGGTGCCAGATGAAGGCATCGTGAGCACTGCTGGGGTACTGTGCAAAGACATTGCTGATGCACCTTGCTACATCGCACACCACCTGGCAATTGATGGAGTGGTAGCTCTTCCTGTTAACATAGATGTCACTGCTATCACCAGGTGGTGCATGGATGGGGACATGGGTGCTGTCAATGGCACCGAGTACACCTGGTAGGTGCGCAACTCGATAGAAATTCTGCATGGTTTCTCTGCAGTCAGCTGCCATGCTGGGGAATATTATGAACTCACTGACATGTGGCAGAAGAGCATCAAGTAACTGGATCAGGAGGTGTAAGATGGTGGACTGCGATATCCTGATGGTGTCCCACACTGGGCACTGGAATGTCCCAGTGGCTAGGAAGCACATTGTTGTCATCACCTTCTCCTCAATTGACATGGCATGGCTGCATCTGGTGTTGGGCTGAAGCTACTTATGCAGGAGTTTGCATAACTGCCTCAACATTCCTCTGTCCATCCTATACTGGCCAATGATGTGCTCATCAGGCAAGGTCTCAAAGGAAACTCTGGGCCACTACCACCTGTGTGCAGCATATCTCCTCCTTGGCCTGCAGTGTAGGCCTGGTTGTGCCTGCTCCCTTTCCTCCTCCTCCACAACCTCCTCCATGAGGTGCAGCAGTATAGCGTTACTGACTAGAGCCATTTCCACTTCTTGATCTGGCCACTCCCTCCTCTGTGCATTACCCTGGGATAAGACCTGCCTTTTGTAGGCGGTATCCAGCACCACGCTATGTGACACACAATGCTGCCTTGCACCACGCAATCCCTCTGAATATCCCTTTGTGCCTGTATGCACATAACCACCCCCTCACTTTGCCCCTTACATACATTATGGGTTTGCCCCATGCTACTGTGCTTTGCGCGTGCAATTTGCTCTTTTGAATATGGTGGCCCCATGCTAAACTGGTGCTATTCCTGTGCAAACGGTTTGCATGCTGTGCAAAGCTTTGAATATCTGGCCCTAGGAATTTTGGCATGAAATTTTCAAGGTAGAAAGGGACTGACCCACAGATGTGCCTTTTGATGGTTTGGTGAAAAATATTAATCCGTTGGAAAGTTATTTATTTTCGGGTTCTGCACATGCTCAATAAGCACTTAAACTTAGCTGTATGAAACAAAAAAAAATCATTTTTTGCTTGGGCCCCTTCCTTTTTCATAAGAGGAAACATCCTTTTTTGTTTGCCGCCATCTTGTACTCATTTTTTTTTTTAATTTCAAAACCCACAAAAATGATATCTTGCAGAGAGGATAGGGATTCCATTAGGTGGATTCTACACTTAACTGGTGGATAAATGACCAAGAAATGTGTGTGGGGGTTGGGGGTAAGATTTTAAATCCTTTTTGGTGACTTATTTTTGTATGGACAATCATACAAAACTTTTCATGTAAACAAAAATATTTTCCTGGTGTCTAGTGGTGCTCCCACCCTTCCATTGCCATCCCCATAATTGTTTAACTATTCTCATGTCTAGTAGCCCCCCACCACCCTCCAGTTGCCATCCCAATAATCATTTTATATTTCCCGGTTGTCTATTGGCACCCCCCACCCCTTCATCACTGTTGGCAGAAGACTCCAGGAGAAAGGACTGCTGTGTGACTGAACTTCTCTGCTGGGACTAAATTAGAACTTTTGTATTTAGACCTTTAAATTAGGTTAAAAAAACTAACATACAAAACAAAACAAAAAAAAGTGTGTGTTTGGGTTAACTGAACTGAATGGGTAACTGAAAAGTCATCTAGGTGTAAATCTCAGGTGACTGAAAGGACTTAACTGTTGTGAGGTTTAAATTACTTGTAGAAAGATCTGGTAAGTAGGGGGAGTGGCTTAGCTAGAAGGAAGCTACATTTAAAGACTACCTTAGAAAGATTCTGCTAATAGCTTGGCAGAAGACTCCAGGAGAAAGGACTGCTGTGTGACTGAACTTCTCTACTGGGACTATATTGCCCTTCTTCCCTTCCCTCCACCCCCCTAGCCAAAGCTAGTTCTATTTTTATAGGCACAGGATTTGACTGACAACAGGAACTTCCTGTTTAGGGGCAGGAAGTGAGTGATCACAGAACCACCAAGGACCCACCATCCTAGAAGGGCAAGAGTAGCCTCCTGCCCCTCTAGCTGCTGGAGGTCTGCCTCTGAACAAGTAAGCGGTCTACTGAGAAATATAGGATATTCTTGTCTCAGAACAGGACAATCAGGAGCTTAAAGGGCACAGCAGAAAGTAAGGAGAGAGAGAAAAAAAAACAGAGGAAAGAGTAAGGATTGCAACCAGTTAAGGGGCCAGAAATGAGACACGATTGAAGTGGTGCAGTGCAGTGGCTGTGGAGCAGCAGTCTTCCGGGAGATGTTCTGGAGGATGCGGTGTTGTCCCATCTGCAGGCACCTCTCTGGGCTGAGGGAGGAGGTTGCTCATCTCCAGGCTGAGTTGGCCAGGATTTGTGGGACCTCCTCTTCCATCCAGGGACCACCAGTGCCACTGCCATTGCCCAGAGGTTGCCAAGAAAGAGGAGCGGTTGGACCACAGTGGGCTCAGGGAGGGTGAGGGTGTTGGAACAGAGGCACATCCCTCCAGTTGTACCTCTCCACAATTCCTATGCCATTCTGGCAAAGTGTGGTTCCTCTATGGAGGCACCTACAGTGGAGACCAAGGAGGATGCTGGGAACCTCCACAACGGAGACCCACAGGAGGGTGGCAGGGGACCCTGCAGGGGAAGGAAACAACTCCTGGAGGGGGACTCCATTGTTAGGAAGGTAGAACTGGGCAAGGAAGGGGAGAGGGAGGTAAGGTGCCTGCCTGGCACCATGGCTTGGAGGGACAGGGAGCGAATCCTCAGGATTGCTGGAGCAGCTGCACAGGGAAGGGAGCTGGATGTCATTGTCCACTTAGGGACAAATGACCTGGCTAAGAAAGGGATTAGAGAAGTGCAGGAAGAGTTTATGGAATTGGGGAGGTGCCTTAGTCAAGTAGCACGCACGGTAACCTTCTCGGAGGTGCTACCCATCTATGGCATAGGAGTGGCTAGGGTGTTCCGTACCATGGGATTCAATCAGTGGTTGAAAAACTGGTGTGGAGCTCAGGGATTTGGCTTCATTGGGGACTGGGGGTCCACCTGGAGTGATGCAAGCCTATACTGGCATGATGGGCTGCATCTGTCCGGGAGGGGAACCAGGATCATAGATGATAGGTTTAAATGCTTCATTGGCAAGCTTTAAACTAGCCAAGGGGAGGCACTGGAAAGAGCAGGAAATCCTAGCCCCCAAACAATCACGGTAGTAAGTGTGGCAAACACCAACATGGAGGTGTCGATAGAGAAGGGCAGGGTAAATGGAGAAAGTGACAAAGGCAAGAAGGACAGGGATGGGGCAAAGGGGAAAAGGCCATCAGGAAATGGAGGTAATAGTACCAATGCCCATGGTCTGGCAACAAGCTCCCTGAGCTGGTGGCCTTAATGGAAGAGGATGCCTGGATATCAAGTAGCAGTCACAGAAACATGGTACACAGAGAACCATGACTGGGATGTTAACATACCAGGGTACATAACCTACAGAAGAGACAGGCAGGGAGAAGAGGGAGGAGTAGTTCTCATGTAATGGAAGGGATAAAATCAACTGAACAAAAGAGTAAACAGGGAGGAGGGAGGCACTGTGGGTCACCTTGGAGACTGGAAAGGGCACCACAATCCGCACAGGGTTGTGTACAGACCCCATGTCAGGGGAAGGAATGGACAAGGATATGATGGAAGGCATTCTTAGAATGGCAGAGAAAGGAGATACTGTTGATGGGAGACCTGAATATGCCAGATGTTAACTGGAGCACATTTGCTGCAGCGACATCCAAGAGCAGGGCCATTCTTGATGCCCTACAGGTGGCAGGCATTAGACAGCTAGTTTCGGAACCCACTCGTGAGGGAGCAATCTTAGACCTCATACTCTCAAACGGGGGCAGTGAGAGGATCTCAGATCTAGAAGTGGGTTGCCATCTGGGGACAAGTGACCATCAAACAGTGTGGTTCACGTTAAACTCAGCTACAGCACGCCACACAAAGTGAGGGTACTGACTTAGGAGGGCGACTTTGTAAGATGGGAGAGTGCCTCAGAAAAGCACTAGCAAACAGGCTAGAAGGAGGTGTGGAGCAACAATGGGGAATTATCAAAACTGCCATCACAGAGGCAGCAAGCCTTATGTGAAGCAAATAAACAAATCAAAACGAAAGAAAAAGCCACTATGGTTCTCAGAGAGGTGGCTGTGAAAGTCAAGAAAGAAAAGATAGCATTCCAGAAGTATAAGGAAACACACAAGGAGCAGGACAGAGGCTGTACCAGTTAAGGCAGAAAAGAAGCAGGAGGGAAGTCAGAATAGCAAAGGCCAAACTGAGGAAAAGATAGCCAACTCAATTGAAGGGGATAAAACCTTTATAGGTACATTAGCTAGCGAGAAAGACAAAGGGAGGGATAGTGAGGCTGAATAGAATAAACGGTGGGTGGGCAGAGGGGACAGTGAAAAGCAGGAATACTGAACGTAATATTTCTGCTCAGTATTCACAAAAGAGGAGGGGAAGTGCCTAATCCAATTAACAGAAACACTCTTGATAGGGGGTCGATCCCAGTCCTTTCACAGAAGAAAGGGTTCTGCAAGAACTCCTAAAACTGAAGGTGGACAAAGCAGTGGGTCCTGATGGAATTCACCCCAGAATTCTAAAAAGAATTAAGGAAGGAACTAGTGAAACCACTGGCTACTCTTTTAATAAATCATGGGAGGATGGTGTGGTACCCGAGGACTGGAGGAAGGTGGATGTGATTCCCTTCACAAAGTGGGACCAAGACAGAGACAGGAAACTACAGACCTGTCAGTCTGACCTCTGTGGTAGGGAAAGTGATGGAGTCACTTCTGAAGGAAAAGAATAGTTGAGTACCTAGAGGTCAGTGGAGCACAGGATCCAAGGCAGCATGGGTTCACAGTGGGAAGGTCATGTCAGACAGAATCGAATAGATTTCTTTGACTGGGTGACCAAAGTAGTAGACCAGGGAGGGCTGTGGACATGGCCTACCTAGACTTTAGCAAGGCATTTGACACAGTCCCACACAAAAGATTATTAGTAAATTAACCAGCCTGGGAGTGGGTCCCAGGGTGGTAGCCTGGGTAAACATTGGCTGGACAACAGGACACTGAAGGTAATTGTAAATGGAGTCCACTGTGAAGAAAGGGCAGTTACTAGTGGGTACCGCAGGGTTCAGTATTGGGTCCAGTCCTTTAATGTCTTCATCAGTGGCATTGCAGAGGGACTGAAGGAAAGTATGCCTTTTGCAGATGACACAAAGATCTGCAACAGGGTTGATACACAAGGAGGCGTGGAAAGGATGAAAATGGACTTGGCAAGGTTGGAGGAATGGTCAGACGTATGGCAGCTAGGAATCAATGCAAAAGTGCAAATAATGCACCTGGGAAACAAGAACCCAGGGAAGAATACACAATGGGTGGGGAGGTAGTAACAACAACAAAACAGAAAAGGGACCTGGGGTAATCATATCAGATGACCTTAAGGTTAGCAAGCAATGTGAGAAGGCAGTAGGAGGGCTGGGGTATACTGGGATGTATAGGAGAGGCATCAGCAGCAGAAAACAGGAAGTTGTTATCCCTCTGTACAGAGAGTTGGTGAGACCCCATCTGGAATACTGTGTCCAGTTCTGGAGACCCCATCTCTGCAAGGACATAGACAGGATAGAGGCAGTCCAGAGGAGGGCAACTAAAATGGTGCAGGATCTGCAAGAGAAGCTATGAGGAGAGACTAAAGGAGCTTAATATGTATACCCTTGAGGAAAGAAGGGAGAGGGGGACATGATAGAAACTTTCAAGTACCTCAAGGGAATCAACAAAGTCCAAGAGGGTAGCATCTTTCAGAAAAGAGACTTGCAAGAACAAGGGGACACAATTTAAAGATAGAAGGAGGGCAGTTCAGGGCAATGTGAGGAAGTATTATTTCACAGAGAGGGTAGGATGCATGGAACAGCCTTCCTGAGGAAGTTGTGAGTCTAAAACTGTGGGAGAATTCAAGAATGCATGGGACAGACATAAGGTAATTCTTGTGGGGGGCAGGAAGATATAGGCTGTTGGTTAAATAGGATCTGCGGCCTATCCTGTAGGTAGGGAAATGGGCAGACTAGATGGGCCTAGCGGTCCTTATCTGCCATCAAAGTCTATGTTTCTATGTTTCTATGTTTCCTGTACTGTTTAATATTTTACTGATGTCTAGTGACACCACCCACTGTCCAATCACCATCCCTAAAAATATTTAATTCTTCCCTGGTGCCTAGTGGCACCCACGCTCTTTGGTAGCTGTCCTTGTAATTAATTTGATATTTCCCTGGTGTCTAGTAGTGCCCCCCCACCCAATAATTGGTTAAATATTTCTCTGGTGTCTAAGGCCACCCCATACCATCCAATAACTGTCCCCATTCAAATTATGTCCTTCCCTGATGTCTAGTAGCACCAAACACTTTCCAATAGCTGTTTTGTCTGTAATAAAAAAAAATGTTCTCTCAATGTCTTTTTTTTATATAAAGCCAGTAAAAAAAGTTCTCTTAGTGATCTGACCCCCCAATCTGACCACCAACTCAGCACCCACCACACCACACCCCCCAAACACCCTCACTCAACCGAACAGATCCCAGGGTGATGATCCGCACTCTGATTGAAGTAATGTCCTGCTGCCAGCACTGCTGACTACAACATGAAAAACTAACTTAAGTGAGGTTCGATATATTTCAATGGGGTTTTCAGTTTTGATGTCATTGTTGCATACTTTGACACCACATTTTCAACACGGCCTTTTGGGGACCCCAACTCATGAATAGTTGTGTAATTACACAAATCCTGCTCAATAGGTGATTTCACAGTTGCATGGCAAAATCACCTTTTGGCAGGATTTGAAAATTTTTACCACCTTTATGCATGAGGTGGTGTCATAATAAGGCTATGTTGAAAATATGGGGTCAAAATATGCTAAACTTGCAAAGTTATGCATATGCATTGAAATTTTACTACGTTTACTCGTAGTTTTGGAAATTTTAAATATCTTAACCTCCCCACTCCAATGTACAACATGGTCAAGGACACTGATTTTCAGTTTTTACCAGAAAACACAGTAACATTCCAGAGTCTGGTCTTTCTATACACCAGTAAAAACGATGCATTTCATGGAATTTGCATTTTTTTTTTTACCAGATCAGTGTATCTTCAGATATTGTATTTTTCATAAATTCTTTCCAGTACTATTTTCATTTTGCTGTATTTAATTTGGTGTACACTTATCCTTCTTTTATTCTGAATATTTATACATATACCAAAAGGTTACAAGGATAGAACACTGGCAAAAACTGACTTTGGCACTGCAGACACCGGTGATAATGTCCGTTTTTCACATCTGCAAAATGGAATTTGCCTTTATCAATCACAGTAAACCAGTGGCCCTGAACATAGCCATTTTTTCAGACCACCTTATGAATGACAGCTTTCATTATTCAAATTCTGGCCAAAATTTGCTTTCACACCTATGATGCAGAATGACATTGAGGTGGCACGGAAATATGTTTCAGCGGGGATTTGAAAATTCTCTGCACAGCATTTATGAGGTGGTGTAATAACAAGGTCATGCTGACAGTATGGTTGCTGTTTTAGCTGAAATGCTATTGCAGTGCCAAGAGGGCCCTGTGCTTCCATGACTGCATAAATATGTGTATTTATGGAGGGATGGGAGCAGAGAAGCAAGAAGGCCTTGTGCTCCCACAGCAAATGAGGATTCAATTATACTATCTAAAAAGTAAGGACATTCTTTACACAAAACTGCATTAATGCACCAGTTAGCATAACTTACAGCCACACAAATAGGGAAATGTGGCATTAGGGTTTCCAACCCTAACACCCTCCACACACGCCAAGAAGCAAAAGAAAAAAACATTAGGGTTTGGGCGAATCAGTGGTGGCATCTTCCATACAATATTACATGAAATTGATTTGAAACATGCCCCAGTGATCTGCCATTGTCCATCCTCAGCCAAGGTTTAACGTTGATGGGAAGTCCATTATCCTCATGTTAGTCTCCCATGCTGCTCATTGTAGCCACTAATAAGTGCATGTCTAGCATTCCACACTCCTTCAAGAGATAATGCTGCATGCTGTACCTGCATTTCATCATCATGTTCCCTATTTTTTTGCACATACATTTTTGTATTTAATTTTAGCACCCTAAAACAATGAAATCTACAACATTTGGACAAACATTGAAAAGAAGGGTGAGGGTTACAGATATGATACTTATGGATAGGGTATAAGATCCTGACACAGACAAGCTCGACTGCTGAAATCCTGATGGCCATAATCCTGATGGACAGCACAATTCCTGATAGTGTTTCATGGGGCACCTCAGGGTCGCTATACCATCAGAAATGTGGCTGTTGGGAGGTTGCCATACCATCAGGATTGTGGCTGTCGGGATTTTGGTAGGTGGGCTTGTCCACATCAGTATTTCATATGGATACCAATCCTTATCATATTAAAGACAAACTGTAAAAATATGTCATACATATCATGTATCATAAATAAACATGTCTGCTTAATGTACAGTTTGCAAATAGTTTTCAAAAGAGTGAAATACATTATTTTCATAATATAAATCACATACAGTTTTAAAATGTATTTATAAAGTGGTCAGTAAGTTTTTATTCCACCAATCCCATGGAGTATTATATACTTCCAATAATTGTTTGTCAGAGGTAAAGAACTGCTATTATATAAATTACTCAGAAAGAGTTGTTTCCATTCTCCTCTAGGAAAAGTTATGTTCTGATGCTGTGCCTACCAGTTTTGAAATATAATTATTTTCACTGACATTGAGTTGACTTTCATAGGAATCCATCAGTTGCTGCCCATGTTTGCTTTGCTATCTCTAAAATGTTAATTATAGGATTCTTATAGTTTTCCATAACAACTCCCAGTTTTCTTACTAAGGTAAAAGAGTGGTCCCACCAGTTATTAATCATTTCAAAATTCTAATACACATGTAATATATTTGTATCTGCTTTATGACAGTGCCAGCAGTCTGAATTTGGAGACAATCCCATTTTAAACTGTATAGTTTTATTTGTAGATAAGTTATGGCCATTAATGAATAACAATGTTGTATTCCTTTGATTGTCTGATAAATATATTCCTAATTCTGATGTCCATATAATACATGTTTTGTTATATAATTTCTCATGCCCCATATACATTTCTTCCATCATCCATGCAAATAATCCATTACATTTTTTCCAATTAGATATTCAATTTTCCTATCAGCCAAGCATTGGGGGAGGTTTCCCATATGGTATAGCCTTTTCTATATACTTACCACCTTTATCTATATAGAATGTATCAGGATGTCTCAGTCCAAACTTATTTTTAAAATCCATCCACTCATATACCTTACCTTTCTAATGTATGTCTTCACATCATTTTGTGCCCTTTTTGACCCAGTGTTTATTGTGTAAAGTTTTCCCCAAGATCTTAAAATTGTAATTTCTCCATATATTTTTAGAGATAAATTTGGGGGGCCATCTAATTTCATTTAGACATTTCTTTACCTCTATGCTAATGTTTTTAATCACCATGCTCTTACTATTAACAAAACTATTTGGGGTAAACCAACCATTTTTTTATGTCAAAATGGTGTGATTGTATCTCCCTATAAATTATAATTTCCAGAAATAGTTCATCATCAGTTTGCACCCTTAACATTGCTTTCTTTATGATGTATGTTGAATAGAATGTCTTAGCATCAAGATAAGCTAACACTCCTTATTCCTTTGGTAGACACAGTCTACCCCATAACCTTATTGGTTGTTTATCATTCCAAATGGATGTTATGAGCTTGTTGATGTTTCTGAACCAAGCATTCAGAACTTCAGACACCACTGCCAGAAGCATATATAATAGATACAGGGTGAAGAGCATTTTAAAAATGTTTCGTTTACCCATAGTTAGAGTTGTATTTTGGCCCAACTCTGTAATTTGACTTCTATTTTTTAAACTTTTGGATAATAATTTAATATGAAAAAAACTTCCAATGTTTAGGCTAATTTGATTCATAAGTAGTCAGTTCCTTTATTTTGAATTTTGGCTGTAAAAAAGTGTTGTAAGTTATTTTTTGTTCCATTTCTAAGTTGAAAGTAATCAGTTCTGAATTTGTTTGTTTTTTACTTTAGAGCCAGCCATCTTTGAGAATGAGGTTATTACTTTTTTTTAGTTCTAGCAGACTATTATGTGATCTAATCTAATAACTTCATTGGAAGGCCCCAACTTTCCAAAAGCGAGAATAAATATTACCATTCCAGCATATCAACTGATTTAGTTTTATCAAGTGAAAGAAAAAATTTTTGGATATTATTTTTTTGTCTTTATAAATATTCTATTAACATTTGCCCTTCTTGGGTTCCTGTATCAATTGACATTTTGATCTTGATCCTTATAAATTAATTTTTCTTAATACTGACTAATTCTGTTATTTATGATTTTTAGTATATATTTTATAATCTGTGCTCAAAATAACTACTGGCCTGAAATACTCTACTAGTTTGTGACCTTTGCCTGGTTTAGGTAATACAGAAGTATATACCATATTGGATGAGCTTGGATTTTTTTGTCCATATTTCCTCAAATAATGTTTCTAACAAAGGACACATACTATTTTAAATGAGTGGTAAAAATTTATCTTGCAACCATCTAAGCCTGGACATTTATATTTTGACATCTTATTTAGTGTATCACTAATGTATGTAATCGTGATTGATTTGGTTAGTTCTAATTTTTCTTTCTTTAATATATTGTCCTTTGGTATGAGATCTATACTAGTCTTTAGTTCTTCAGTGAGTGTACACTTTGGGCACGATTCACAAAAGAGATGTGCTGGGCACAAGTCAGATGTGCCGGTGCAAACAGAAAATGCACCAGGAAATGATTCAGACACAGGGAAGATGTGCCAGTGCATCCCAGATGTGTCGTGCTGAACCAGATACACTGTAGGTGCATCATAATGATATGTGGTGCAAATACAGGGGTGGAAACATGCATACATGGTGCAAAATGATTCACAGTGCTAAACAATGGCGCAATGAGAGAGCAAATACAGCACAAATACCAAATGTGCCATGAAAAGATAAGTATAAAAGAAGCAGACTTAAGTGCAAGCCACCTGCAGGTTAGTGGCTGAACAGCAGCACCTACACACTGGCAGAGAGAGGGGAAGAGTGTGAGAGAGAGCCAGAGAGAGCCAGAGAGACAGACAGCACACCACACCAGCATCATGGAGCACCATTTGCCATGGTTGAGGATGAGGAGACAGGGAGGCGGAAGGCACCATAGGTGGCCTGCCCTATGGTAGTATCATGACAGGCTGTTATTTGAGCAGCTGATGGATGTAGAGACAGCATGCTGATACCGCCTGAACAGGGCCATTCTGAGGCAGTTCTGTGAGCTGTGCCATGAAGAAATGCAGGCACCCACTGCACATGGTCATGTCATCTCGGTGGAAAGCATGGTGACAACAGTAATGTGCCTGCTCAACACAGGAACCTTCCAGAGGGACACTTGGGACACCACTGGACCACTGGCATATCACAGGCCTCCACTTCCTGCCTCCTCACACAAGTCCTCACTGCACAGCTACTGCATGCTTCGGAATACATCCAGTTCCCCAGGATGCAGTCGGAGTGCACAAAAGCCATGCAGGGGTTCTACAGGGTGGCATGCATGCCAAACATCATAGGGCCATAGACTGCACCCATGTGGTAATTCATTCACCACCCTGTGAGGAGGCCATCACCTATGTCAACCACAAGGGCTTTCAATTGGTGAACTGCCATGTGGTGTGCAATGCCACAGGGTACATCAGCAATGTCTGCACCACACACCCTGGGAGCACACAAGATGCCTTCATCTGGCAGCAGTTAGCCCTCTGTCAGAGGTTCTAGGCAGAGGAGCTACCAAGTGGCCATCTATTAGGTGTGTGGGACATGGTACAGCTGCATGACAGGGTACCACTGTCAGGACAGGAGGGGTGTATGTGCAGAGAGCAACATGCATAATGTGCAGTAGGCACAGGTGCCATGGGACAGCAGAAGTGTGCAATGGGACACAGGCAGACACCTGCAGGCACAGGGTGGCACACAAGCAATGCATGGCAGATGTGGGGCAGTGCCACTGAGGTACATGTGTGGCAGAGACATGCACACCACAAGCAGACAGCAGCCCACAACAGCTGCTAGTGTAGGGAGGTAGGACTGCAGGGAAGGGAGAGGCACGAGCAGTGGTGGATGCCATGTGCACACACCCAGTGTGGACTGGAGTGGGAACTGGGGAGTGCCACACATGGGACCAATGTGCTAACTGCCACCTGATCTCCCTCACAGGTGACATGGCATACCCACTGAGACACTGGCTCCTCAGCCTCATCCGACGACCCAGAACAGAGGCAGAGGAGTGGTACAATGAGGTGTACATTGCAACGTACACTATCATAGAGTGCGTCTTCAGCATGTTGAAGATGCATTTCCAGTGTCTGTTTAGGTCTGGTGGTGCCCTACAGTATAACCCTGAGAAGGCCTGTGGTATATTCCCAGCCTGTTGTATGCTACACAACATGGCCATAGAGCGTGGAATACCTATCAAGGCCAGTGAGGGTGACAGTTCCGATAGGGAGGAGGAGGAGGGTGGGGGGGCAGAAGAAGCACCACCACAGGGCCACAGCACAGAAGCCACAATGGGACACTGGGACCCATGGCTGGTAGCATTGGCCAGGCAGTACCACAGCAGGCTGGTGGAGGAGAATTTTGGGAACCGCAGGTGAGTATTGGAGGTATGTATCTGGGAGGTGCACTATGGTGAGAACAGGTAGTCACAGAGCCATATAGTGAATGGCAGACACAGGACAGTACATGGACAGGCCCACAGTGGCATGCACACACACACACACACATATACACATGCACACACACAGCCTGCAAAACACTCGTACCACCATGACTATGCCAGGGATGGCATGGGTCAGTGTGCACTGCAACTGGCACACAGGCATGGCAGACACTGGACCCACACTCATCACACCCATGCCACTTGGCACAATAGTGGTACACACAGACATGCAGGTGGCACTGCACCAGGAGCCCATGGTGGTGGTGCAGAGGCAGGTGCCTGCCACATATGCCACCCTAAGCACCATCAGCCAGGCATTTGGGACACAGTGGAGGTGTGGGCTGCTGCCAGTGGAATGGGGACCAGGACATTACAGGGCTGTATCCTGGCTGCCACAGACATGTTGGCAGCCTCTACCATGACTGGTGGATGCCGCTTCAGCACCACCAGTCACAGGGGGTGTAACCACCAACCCTGCAGGGGTACTGCAATGAGACCATGAAAGTTTTCTCATTGGTGTTGCAGCCCCATGGGCCATGTCTGGGCTGGTAATGCAGGGCATTGCACCATGCAGCAACAGCATCAGCAGCAGAGGGTCCACCTAATGCCGGTGCCAGGGTGTGCGGGAGGAGCTTCTGGGTGTCTGACTGGATGCCCAATGTCCACGGCATGCAACGGCCACAGCCGCCACCTCCACAGCAGCTGCAATCTGCTCTAATGCTGCAGTCATGCCCACCCACAAGAGGCATGCCTTGGTCAACATCTAGGCACGCCATGCAGCTGCGGACTCATGCTCCAGGACCAACACTGTCCTGTGGCTGCTGAACTCTGCATGGATGGCAACCTTCCCCTCTACAGTGTCATGCAGGAAGTGGACATAGCCCTCCATGTTGTCATCAGGTGAAGGATAATGGTGGAGTCGCCGATGAGCAGGGAGTGAGATTGCCTACCCCAGGGCATCCATGGGCGGTGGTTGACCTTGGCAGGCTGTGGCATGGGTGGGCCTTGGCCATGCCCAGCCACTGCACATCCATGGCCAGTGTCATCATGCTCCAATGGTGCATGTGCATGCCCCACAGTACCCTGACTGGACACCCCTGATGGCCCAGCCACCATACCTGGTCCAGGTGCAGGGTGCACAGCACCAGCAGCTGTGGGCAGCCATGCAGCAACTGCAGTTGAGCCACATACAGTGGGGCCATCAGTGGCATCCAGGGCCACCTAGATAGGCAGCTTCATGCTGCATGTCCCACTGTCAGCCAAGTCCCCCTTAATGAGTGTGGCATCATCGTCCATGATGACATTGCTGTACCCCCCGCATGCCAGTGGTAAGCATGAAAAGGGTGTTGGCAATGTCCACCCTGTCATCGTGGTCATTGTCAGAGAACCCAATTAGACACCCCAGCCAAGCGTTGTCCATGCTGACCACTGTGCCAGCAATGGCTGAGGGGTATGACAGTCTCATCACCACAGGGACTGTGTCCAGTGGGTCAGTTGTGGTTGATAGTCCAGGGATGGCACCATTCACAGCAGTGACATCAGCCCTGTGTGACAGGCCTGCATCATCGCCTGCTAAGGCCATGGCTGCTCCCATAAGGTGTGAGGGAGCTGTGGAAAGAAGATGGGAGAACATGGTTAGGGCACTTGAAGAATCAGTGGCAGACAGACATGCAGACATGTACAGAGTGGCAGGGTATAGTGACATGGGTGCGCATGCCAGCTGCAGCACAGCTGTGCTGTGCTCACCACTCCACACCAGCCATGCGCATGCTGTGACCAGTTCCATGTGGTGACAGGCTGCGGCCACATGGCAGCATGCATGTCATTGGCAGCACAGGCACGCCCAACCATGTGTGTCACCCAGTGGTGTTGCCGGTGGTGGCACCTCACATGCGCCACCATGGGCATGATTGGTGTGGCCCCATGTTGCACAGCATGGGACAGCCATGCACAGCCAAGACATTTGTCTCAGCCCCTAGGTACACAGTAGCACTGCATGGCACACCAGGACAGGCATGGCAGCCAGGGCACCCACGGGCCAGCCACGCCCTGGCTCCATGGCTACTTGAAGTACTGCAAAGGGCTTCCAATGGTCTGGAATCCCTCACCTGGGACACCCTGCATGGCAGCCCTGGTGATGGTTTACAAAAGTAGCTCCTCATTGGGGCTCCAGTGAACATCTGCGGGTGGGCCACTTCCTGTCCACCCAGGGATGCCTCGATGTGGGCCACCTTCTCCTTCAACCTCTGTCACCCATCATTCCAGTGCTTTCAGCACTGCAGGGAGGTGCAGTTGAATGCCCCCATGGTGTTTACATGGCAGGCCACCACCTCCCATCCCTCCAACCATGCCGTACGGCTGCCACCCCTGCCAGTCAGGATGTCCAGCCGTAGGTGGCATGCCTCAATGAGGGCCTGCTTCTCATCCTTAGTGAAGTTCAGCCACCATCTACTGGCAGCACTGTTGCCTTTTAACATTGTGATTTCTTTGGGAGAGTACTGACAGACATTAGCCATGCTCAGGTGGGGTCCCATGTGGCCAATCCTGAGAGGCATTGGTTGCGGTCTGGCACACCAGCACCTGTCAGCCAGGACTGGTAGGCTGTGCTTTTGTGTGGTCATACACAGTGAGCTGTGCCAGGTGTGATTGCATCTGGTGTGTACATTGCACATGCCATGGATGGCTACAGGGCCACAGCTGTACCACCAGTGCAGTATGCCAATGGACACATACAGCTGTCAGCCCTGCACATGCACTATGCACAGCACACCATGAGTGCAGACATATCATCCATCATGCCCCCCCCAATGGTACCACCTCTGGGGTAGTGTATGGGATGCAATGGCTCCCACCAGGGGTCCCTGCAGATGGCATGCTGGTGATGGGATGTGCTCAGCTGGCCCCAGCATGTGGCATTCCTACAGTGCAACTGTGCCTGTAAAAAAAAAGGCAGTGTGCATCAAACATTCTTGTAGCAGTCTGCAGTTTCCCCCACCCCTTGGATGTGCCATGATGTAGGCAGAGGTCCCCATCATCACAGAGCCACTCCACAGTACCTGCAGTATTACTTGTAGGAATAATTGTGTACTCACCCTCAAGACTGTGATTCCTCTCAGTCACCTAATCTCAGTGTGAGATGAGTTGGGAGCATTCATGGCTCAGGGCATGCAAATGAGGTCTGGGGCTGTGTTAATGAGATGCTAAACAGCTGAAATGCCCCTGCATGCGATATGAGGATGATTTGGGTAAAATGTCTGTGAATTGCATAATTGCCCTCAGCTCATCTCAATCAGCACGGCACATCTGCTGAGTTGGACTCATCTGTACATGGCTCATGTCCTGCACACGTGTATCATGTTTGGTGCATGTACCTGGATTGGGCGCATCAGCCTTGGCGCACATTGCGTGCATGTGCTGTCCATTGTACCCATTGTGCATCCCCGTATGTGCGCGGCTGTACTGTTGTTTGCATCGCGGCCGTGTTACTGGTGGCCGTCACACAGTGCAGACTGTCCACACATTGCACACCCACCTGCATGGTGCCCAATGTGCTGTTTGACGGTGTTGTTCATGGATCATGCATTACGGATGTGTGCGCGAAGGTGTGCTGACACACATCATGGACACTCTGTGTGATCGCGCTTGCCACATGTAAGATGGCGGCCATGTGTACATCACACATGCCTGACCCGGAAGTGAAACTTGCCATGCCTTGGTGGTGCTCATTGCACATGCACCACTGGGTGCTTGCTGGACCAATCATGCTTCATGATGCTGTACACAGTACAATGCACATGGCCTGCTGGTGCACATGATGCCATCTGTGTTCCACACTGCACAGCCTGTGCTTGCACCATTGGGCAGATTTGCATTGCAATGCCTAGGGCAGGGATGATTAGACCTAGGGCCATGAACTGGTCACACCTGGAGCTGCTTCACCTGGTGGCACTGGTGATGTCTGTGAAGGGGGCAGCTGTTTAGCCATGAGGACCTGCAGGTGCCCAGGTCACATGGTGGACCACCATTGCACAGAGGCTGGTGAGGTGCATGGGGGTTCCTGCACCAAGGAACAGTGCAGGCACTGCTACAGTGACCTCGAATGGAGGGACAGGGATTGTCTTCTATGGCTGAGTCGACATGCACTCAGTGGTGCACTGCCATGGCCAGGTAGGTGTTACGCATACATGGGCATCGTTGGCACATGTGGGTTGGATCTGGCCCACAACACATGGACACACTCACATGGGTCCACCACACCATTCACACATGGCTGTAGCTCCATCCATCCTGTGGTGCCCTGTCCTGCATGCCACTGAGTCAGGCACTCCGCAGTGCTGTGTGTGGGTCCAGTTCACTGTGAATCACTTGGGGAGGGATCACTGTGTGTGGTGTATGTCCACAGGATGGCACCCTGGGGGGTTCAGGCACAGAAGCCATGCACTAATGTGGTCAGCATGGACAGAAACCAGTGTTGTACCGGCTGGGTACTCCTACACTGCATGTGCACACTGGTGTTGGGATGTGATCTGTGCAACACTGTGTCTCCTAATGGTGGTCTCTGTCTTTTGTGCCTTGCAGGGCTGATGGCCAGATGGTGGGCCGTGGAGGCCACTGAGGAGTGATGCAAGGGTGCAGTGGGGGCTCGACGTGGTGTCCGTCCCGGAGCAGGTAGGTGCTGCCCTTCTGTGGGCTTTGTCTCTCTGGTGGGGTGAGGTGGGCTACTGCTTGGTGGAGGTGGTGTGTCCACCATGGTTTTTTAGTATGTGTTTTCTCTGTTGTTGCTGTAGGTGCCTGGGATTATCATGATGCAGCCAGCATTAAAGGAGCCATGGACTGTATGGGAGAGTTGGACCAGCGAATCACCCGGGCCATCCCGGTTGTACTACGGCACATTTAGCGGACTGTTGGGTGGCTCAGTGTGGCTGTTTGGGGCCTCCAACAGCTCCTGCCTTCTCATGACCATATGGGGTTGGGGTGCAGAGGTGTGCAGTCACTCTTGTAGCACCCAGCCATGTAGGGGCCTGTCCCTATTCTAAATAGCCCACTCTTACCTACCCCCTCTATTCCTCTGTTGTTGTTCACGCACCTTCCCCCCAACTCCCATGTTCTGTCGTTTGTCCCTCACTCCCCTTACATTTTATATGACCTTTGTACATAGTTTCCCTGTTTGGTTTTGCTGCTATTGTTGTACATTTTGTTTCTGATTACATTCTAAAAATTTCTACACTTTGCTATGGTGTCTGTGGTCATTCACTGTTCCACCTTCCTGGGTCTGAGTACTGTTGGGGAGGTCTTCCCTGTCCCCTTCCTGCCATGGCTGTGTGTGCCCACGGCATTGTATGATCTCCTTCCCCCCCTTGCCAGGCCCCTCCTCCGTGTGGCACTACCATTGCCTGTGCCGTGTGTGTGGCTCTCAGTCCCACTGCTCATGTCCCTGCCCCTGGTCTCTGTGTCTGTGCTGTGTGTGGTGTGCTTACATTGCACTGCTGCATGATTGCTGTATACCTGTGTGTGGTTTCCTGTGCTTGGGGTTGTGGCCTGGCTGTGTGGCACTGTGGTGCCACGGTGTGTTGGATACTGTTCAGCATGGTGTCACCCTATGTGTCCCCCTCCCACTGCCACAGTCATGTCCACCTTTGGGGTTGGCCCTGTCATTTGCCCTCCACCTTTCTATTTGCACCTGCACGCTGTTGTGTGCAGCTCTTTCCACAGTGGTGTGCCCATTCTGTGTGCCTGCCCTGAACCTGTGTGGGTTGTGGCCTTTGGCTTTGAGTGCTGTTCTTGGGTCCCTGTCATGGTTCTGTGCCTGTTGTGGCCACTGCTATGTCCTTGGCCTCCCTGGTGTATCCCATTGGACCTGTTTTCCTCTCTCCTGTGTCCCACCACTTTGTCCCCTGTTGCTCCTTCCTGCCTTGCTGGCTTGTTCTGTATTCACTATGTTGATCCCCTGGGTGGCTCAGTGCATCCTGCTTGCGCTGGTGCATCTCCACTTGTGCCCTACCCTTTCTGTATGATTCAGAGTGGGGTTGTGAATGGTGCTTCCTGTGGTGAAAGCCTTTGTGGATCGCTCTACTTCTGGTCAGCGCATCCTGTTTGTGTCAGCGCATCTCATTTGCACCCTGCGCATCTGCTTTGTGAATCCTGCCCTTTATGTTCTTCTGTGAGTATGCACTATGATTTGTATACATTTTCATAAGTATTTAAAAAGCAGTCCAGTATACAATGTTTTCTGATTTGTAAAGTTCCCTGTTTACCTTGTATTGTAACTATGTATTTATTTCATTCTGTTTTAAACCTATTCACCAAAGTGTTTCTGGCTTCCTCACTCCATACCTGCCAGCTCTTTTTAAATTTTAACCAGCTATTCTTTATGTGACATAATTTGGAATTTGGAATAATTTGCTTTATATTAAGGTAGTCTTCTCTCTTTTTTTATTCCCATTACATACTTCTTTTTCCAAATCCAGTAGTTTCTTTACCACTTCATGCAATCTTTTCTTTTCTCTTTACTTGTCCACGCAACTTCCAAAATAATGCCCCTCCAAATATTGTTTTTAAGGCATCAAAATGTTCTATAATATTTGCCCTGTTCACCCCATTATCTAACGGAAAGTTCAGAAGGCTTGGCTTAATTTTTTCCACTAAAGTTGTGTCTATTAATATGATTCTTGATCATTCTCTGTATGTTATTATTTTGGAGTTTCCCTTCTAACCTTAATACAAAGTTACAGATTTATGGTCGGAGACCGTCATCGGCTCTGTATTAGAGTAGAATATACAGTATTACAAGCTATAATCAATCCCTTTGAGAACATCATAGAATCCAGTCTAGATAGCAGTTTGTGTCTGCTTGAACGAATTGTATATTCTCTTACTGTTCCATAATCCTCTCTCCACGTGTCTAGTAAATTATTAGAAGCTTGAAGATTTTTTGAAAAATTTGGGATTTATGTTCATCCCAGACATTTATTTATATAGATCTGTCCATTATCACAACATGCAAGCAATTCCTATTCCCTCCCAGTTTCACAATTCCAGGCACACAATATCTTGTTTACTCACACAAAATGCACCCAAACCCTGAAAAGAGGTATAATGAGATCCTTTATCAATTTCTATTCCACATACATTGATCTTAATCAGAATAATTTTGCCTTCCTCATCTGATTACAGATCTAAACTATGCCCTTTAAATTGTTTCTTTATCAGTATTGCCACACCTTTACTGTGCCCTGTTCTGCTCTGAAATGAGGAAGGATATTTGCCCAAGCCCTTCCTTTTTGCAGTTTTTTTATTTAATTTTTGATTTAAGTAGGTCTCCTGCAATATTAGTTTGTCTACCCCATTTTCATCAATTTATTTGTGCTGCAGTATCTTATAATGGGAGATTTTACTCCATTAGCATTCCATGTAGCACCTTTAATTTATATTTTCATCAATTAATATACTTGAAAACATGGACAGTTTTTACACATTTAAGCAACCACATCATCCCCACTTTATATTTATTCATTCTTTCCCAGCCCCCCATTCAAATCCAACTGCGCAATCCTCCTTTAATTCCCTCCTTCCCCTTCCCCCTCCCTTCCTCCCTGCCAAAGAACTTAGTTCTGGCAGACCCTACAAAATCACATGGTACACCTACAATAGTAAATTTCAGAGGGCACAATATGCCATGTCACTGAAGCCCATATTAAATGTATTTGTTCTTCTCTAAGTATTCTGCCTTGTTGCTCGTCCTGCATTTATGAGCAGAATTGGGATGGTATTCAATGGAAAGTTTTATTTTAGCTAAAATAACAGCATTTATGATGAACCTTATATGTTGTCTGATGAATGGCTACCCAAATTATGTTTTGAAGAACACATTTCATATACTTTAAAGGGTCTTTCCTTCCCTTATATGGCATTTATAAAATCCAAGCTACAGTATACCCAATTAGACTTTAGTCTGTATTATATGAGATACACACAACACCACACATCATATTAGCTGATTATATTAGACACATATGTTAAGATACTGGACCACAAAAATATATGGAACATATCAATATTTCTAAAATTCATATCATGCATAAGCATCTTAAAAAAGTCTTGGCATGGAAATATACTTAACTAAAATCTTAGGTAAGAAAAAGAGATACCTTATTAAATGATATCGATTTGAAACTCATAAGTCTAAGCAATTACTGTTTAAGCAAAAACATGAAATAATTCTCTCTCCTTTCATGTCCTGTTTTCATATGATAATGATCTAAAAATCAAAAGTCTTTTAGCCTATCTATTGTAAATTTGAAGATACTCTGAATAAGTACGTATTCTTTTATTATTCTTACTACCCAAAGGTATATGATATACATGGATGGGAAATCTTGCTTTTTCCTTTTTTGGGGGCTCAATAAGCCATATTTTTCTCCATAAGAAAGGAGATTATAAGCCACACTATGCTATTCTGGGATACAATTAACCAGACCCAAATCTAATAGTGTCATTTTTATATTCCAGATAAATACAAACTGTTATTAGCTAAAGGATAATTGTCAGCTCCAACCCATTAATTATAATTAGGAGAATTAACTGATTTTTTTTTATTAATCAGTTATTACTTTTCATGTGCATACAATTACTTCAAGATGTTATGAAACACTACAGCAAAACTATCTTCTTTCCTGTTGTACAATTTTTATAATGCAAACACAGTGTAGCTGCATACGCGAGTTTATCTTATCAGATGTTTTTTTATTAAGAATGTAGATCATTATGTATCTTACTGTAACTGTATATTTCTGATTATGTAATTATCTTATTTTTTCATGCATGTTTTCTATTTGACTACTGCATGTGAATCTTTTTAATTTTTGTAAAAGCGACTAGCTGAACAATAAACTTGAACTGATCTGAACTTCCTGCATTTATTTGATTATTCACTGTTTTGAATTTAAACCTTCTTCCATTTCTTAGTTAAACTGCAAATCCCAATCTGTATGGGGGCATATCCCAATTTGACTGCTACCCTGCCTTGCCAGCTAATATAAGTAGAATAATACTAAAGTCAATGAAGAGGGAAAAGTAAAACTCATGTCCCATGTGAGCTGCAAAGCTAGAACTACTAATGGCTCCATGTCGTTCTTCAGTGACCCCTTCCCTAGTATAACACAATCATTTGCCATTCTCGCTCTCTGCAGTCTTTAGTTTTTCAAGTCAAACTCTCAGAGATTTACCCTGAAGGTCTGTAAACCTTAGGCTCATGGACTGACTGATCTCTGTTTGAAGAGGCTTCCTCATGACTGTCAGCTGGACCAGTTATTTTCAGTCCAAAGAGAAAAGTATGCACCCAAACAAAGGACTTACTTATTAAAATGTTTTAAAAAAAATGCAAATGCTCTACTACTGGCTCTAAACCATACTGGTAACAGCAGTGAAACAAACTCTTTCATTTCACTCAGCAGTCTGCTGAGTTTCATCAGAGCTAGTTTTGACAAATATTGTGCTGTAATATTATTTTCAGGAAGTTGCTGTTGCTACGGACAGACCACCTGCCACAGGTCCCTCGGTTTCTTTCAAGACTTTTACTGGTCATGCTTTGTGTTAAATCTCCTGACCACACCAAAATGTCTCACCACACTCCCCCGACTCACACTCTCCTAAACTTACTATGCAGGCTTCCAAGTTACTGCTCGTATAATTTTGACAAACTGGAGCAAAATGTTTCAGCAGTTTTTTAGCAGATCACGCTGTCTACAATGAGGTATTCAACAGACTAGTTTCTAGTTCACTAAAAAATCTTATTTGCACAATGCTGCTTTTTGCACAGGGGATGGGAGAAACACTGGCAACACATGTCCTGCCTAACCTGCATGCATGCTCAATGTGGCACACTGGAACCTCTCCTCACACTCCTCATCATATTTTAACCCCTTTTCGATCTGTAGGCACAGGTTATCTGGTTGAAATAGTTGAGGAGTCTCACACTTTTTCTGGGGTTACCTGTCAAATGTTAATGGCAAATATTGCAAACACTGCCACCCAGTTGTCAAATGACTTTTAAACTTTAACTTTTTCTTATCAGTCTCCTGTTCTTTTTTCTCCCCTTTATCCTCACTATCTTTCACCCTGTTAAGGAGGGAGCACATGTCTACATAATCTCAGCCCCTTGATTTCTTGTTGTGTTTTCTCCATCAGGTGTGACCCCACAGGATTGATGATGCCCATGTAGTTACTAGGAGGAATCATGTCTGGGAACTGTGTCATCTGTTAGTCCTGGGCAATTCCAAGTTATTTTCTGTTGGGGAAAACCCAAACTTTTGTTGGTTCTGGACTACTGTGACCATCCTCACTACCACCTCCAGATGCTTATCCATCTTCTCATCCAAATCAGAATTGGTTCCTAGGGAAAAGGAAGCTGGATCTCTGTGTGCCCCCACTGGTACAGTACTGTACCACAGAGGAAGTGCAGGCATATGGTCTGTAGGAGGGGTGACAAGCAACACCTCTTCATTGATCACTGATATTACTTCACCCGTTCTCATATGCTTAGCCAGAGACTGTCCCCCTAGTGGGTCTGTAATGACATCAAACACAGTCCTGAACATTTCACCATGATATCAGGAAGGGTTTTACCTCTGCCATCCAAACCTTCCTTCATCCCAGTGAAGCCAGCCATGATGCAGTGCAATAACTTGCAGTAAATAACATGTCACAAAATATGACAGTTAAAAAAGGGCTTAACTGCCATTGACTTACATTGTTCACTGTATCATACTGTAGCATTTTGTAACATACTGCAGTACTACTGCATTGCATTCTGGCTGGTGTCACTGTAGTCTGCTGAGTCAGCTCAATATTGCACTATACAGTCGAAAAGTAATGTGTAACATCATTCAATGATTTTACTTTGCTTCTAAGTGTTGATGTGCAAAATATCTGTCAAATCTCACACTGATTTGACACATACTAAAGTGCTGACATTTAGCCTAACATGCTTATAGAAAAATAATTGCATAATATGTTACCAACTCAAATAACCAGGTTCTACGCCGGTGACCCGGGTTCGGGAACAGACTTGGGTCATTGGGGTCAGAGGGAGGGAGGAGGATTGAGCATCCCAACGGATGCTCTCCTCCCTGTGGGGTGGGAAACCAGGGGTGCTTCTAGCACCTGACGCCCCTGAAGCCAGTGGATGCATGGGCTTTCGGGGCACCGGTGGCTCTACAAGAGTCAGGGAAGGGAATGCTGTCTTGCACATGGCTGTCGGTGAGCATCAGCATGTCAGCAAGCCTGGACATCAGTTCTAAATGCAGGCATCTCAGGGGAATGGGAGAAAAACAGGGGAAAAAAATGAAACACCCCTGGCCCTATGAGTGGATGAAACTATGGGATGGGATGCCGTGGGGATCACCCTGGCGGACGGAGTAGAAGGGGGTATGAGGCCTCCTCTGATAGTCGTGGGAGCCAGGCAAATTACACAAATGATCAGGCTGCCACCTCTTAACCCAGAACTTTGCTCATTCCAAGCTTTGTCAGAGAATGTGGCTATGTGGTTTTCTCTGAGCTTATATAGCAAAGTCATTGCCATCTCAGTCTCTAATTTGAAGCTTAGCTTAGAGCACAATCTCTAACTTAAAGAGATATGATATTCATTTCAATGATAGCTACTGTATATACAAAGCTTGTTTTTACTTCCCTACCTCAACACTCCAAAAGTGCAGAACAGTGATAAATACCCCACTGTGTCTATTAGACATATAACTATATTTAAAATATGTAATACACAAAAAATTATGAGTAAAAAAACAAACATTTGTCAATGCCCAATATCGTCTAGATGGCATTGGTATTGGTAGTGCAGGAGTTAGAGATGCTTAATAGGAATGGCAGTGAAGTATTGAACTGATGCCAACACCACCCCAACCCTGCAGAGACTGACAGGCATTGAGGTGTGCCTTTGGGTTGTCAGCTATAACGCTCATGCCACTGTACCTCACCCTACCCTGTAGACACTGACAACTGTTGTGGTGTGCTTTGGGGTCTTTGGGCCTTATACTTACCCCATTACATAAGGAAATATGTTGAGATGGGTGCAGTATAGGAGAATGGGGTGAACTATAGGACCAAACACTCCAAGGCACACCTCGATGCCTGTCCCTGGCTGCAGGGTGGGGGTGGGGGTGGAATGGCATGAGCAATACAAGCAATGATCCCAAGTCACACCCCTGATGCCTGTCAGTCTCTACAGGGTGGGGTGTTACAGTTGGAAACCCTAACATTGTAGGCGTTTGTTGGTATTTTCACTCCAAATTTTCAACACAGGCTTTTTGTGACCCCACCTCATGAAAAGCGGCACAATCAGTTTGTTAGCTGAAAGGTGGTCTTGCACAGTGGCTATTCCATTTGGTGACACAAGGTTGAAAACACATTCTGGGCAGGATGTGAAAAATGATAACTGTATTGTTCATGAGGAGGTGTAAAAAAATGGCAATGGAGTGAAAATATGAAAAATTGGTGAAGTCATGAGCATGCATAGAAACTGTGCAATGCATGTCCATAATCCAATTATTTTGGGGGGAATTTTTTTTAACCAGATTTTCAACATAGGCAATTTGGGACCTTCCCTCATGAACAGTTGCACTGTAATTTTGTTAATATGTCCCAAAAGTTGATTTCCCACAACGACCACGTCATTGTGCGCCACAGGTGCAAAAACACATTTTGGGCAGGATGTGAAAAATGACAGCACTACTGTTCATAAGGAGGTGTGGAAAAATGCCAGTGTTGAAAATTTGGCATGAAAATACTGCAAATTTGCAAAATTACAAGGGTGAGTGGAAACTGTGCAATGCAGGCTTGTAACACAGTCATTTTATGGACTTTTGTCACCAAATTTTCAACATACACATTTTAGGACCTCTGCTCATGAACAGTGTTACCATCATTTTCTCAAACTGTCCTGAAAACTGATTTCCCCAGCAACTGCGCTATTTGGCGCCAGTGATGCAAAAACACATTTTGGCCAGGATATGTAAAATGACAGCTGTACTGTTCATAAGGAGGTATGGTAAAATGCCAATTTTGAAAATCTGGAGTGAAAATATTACAAATTCACAAAGTTACGAGTGTGTGTGGAAACTGCTCAATGCACGCTCGTAAAACAGCCATTTTTTGGATTTTTTTCACCAAATTTGCAACATAGACTTTCTGAGAGCCCTCCGCCATGAACAGTGGCACTGTCATTTCATTAATCTTTCCCAAAAGGTGATTCCGTGCAGTGACCACGAAATCACCTTTCGGGACCGAATAACGCAATAACAGTGACTGAATTCATGAGGAGGGGTACCAATAACCCTATGTTGAACATTTGGTGCCAAAATTCCCCAAAATGGCAGAGATATGCAAAAAAGTTGAAAAAAACCCTTTTTATGTCATTATACAGCTTACCGGCATTTCTTCAGTTCGTGGTCAGCTTTGAAGAGTGCAGATGTGTTCCTGGTCCACCGAAGATCGTTGCACCAGACTCCAGAGGTAAATATGGGGTGAGGTGGGTGTGGGGAGGCAGGGTACACAGAGGGTGGAAGTGGGTTGGGGGTGGAGGCAGGAAAGACCATGAGGGACCGTTTTCTTTTTTTACAGGTAAAAAAAAAAACAAAACAACGAGGGTCCGTTTTCTTTTTTTGTAGGTGTTTGTTTGGTACACTGGGGTGGGCCCAGTGTACCACCTGCATAACAGGGAGGGGGACTGCAGCCAATGGGGATTGGGGCCCCGGTCAGCACAGAAATGGGTGAGGGGGCACACATGATGCCAAGGGGGATTGGGCACCCCCTCAGCACACAGCACACATCAGGAGCTGGGGACATTATGCCGATGGGGAGTGGGCTCCCCCATTGGCAAATTAAACTAGGCAAGGAGGGACTTTAGCCAATGGGGACTGGGCCCTTCGTTGGCAAGGAAAGACTGTTGGGGGGGTGCTTGATGCTGAGGGGGATTGGGCACCCCCTCGGCACACACATATAGAATGGGAGGGGACATCATGCTGACGTGGAGTGGGCTCACCCGTTGGCAAATGAAGTGGCTGTGGCAGTCAGTGCTGCCATGTTAAGTAAGGGAAGTGCTTCACCAGCAAGAGCACATCAGGAGGTGCTGCTGTGTGACAAGCTTGGCTCTGATTGCAGTGGACCTTTCTGTAGATGTGCTCTCAACATTATGTGTTGCTGTTGTGGTGCCTCCATGCTGCCTTATTGGGGAAAGAGGGACGCACCTACTGATGCGTGCCTTGCATTCGCACACAGTAACAGTGCTTCCAAATCTGCTACTACTGCAATGTGTTGGCTGGCGCGCAGGTGTGAGCCAACATAAAAATCACAGAATCAATCAGTTCACATAATCACACTGGGCTCACAAGTTAAGAGACAATCTTTAGTCAGTACTGGACAAGGAGAGGTCATGACCAAATTAGTCAGGCATCATAACAGGATTTATGGTGTAAAATCATTACACTTTCTCTTTCTTGAGTTTCTCAGATTCTTGTAAAGACTTCAGTATTATTGAGGAAAATAGTGAAAATGGGTTCTCTGCAACTCCTTCCATTGCAATTCATGGTTCTGCATCCCCTTCCTTCTGTCCAGATACCATTCTGTTTTGAGATACTGTCAATTTCTTATTATCAGGGACCTCAGCAAAAAATCAAAACAGATTATTTAACAATATGGTGCAAAAGAGACTCAGTTTACTCAGTTTATAAGACACTGGAAAGCATCTGCCCATTTGTTGTGTCTTCCACTCCTAGAGGGTTTCTCAGTTACCACTGTTCCCTTTCAAATGCAGGTACTTATCTAATTTTGTTATGAATTCAGATGGATTTTTGAAATTAACCACTTCATGGGGCAGTGAATTCCAAATTCTTGTGGATCTAATTGTGTAATGGTACTGTTTCTTATTTGTATTGGCTTTAGGTATAAATATCTGTTTGTTATGGCTTCTAAGGTTAGCATTTCTTGCCATATATCTAAATCTACACTGGTCATTTAAATTTCTGTCATTTAGTAATTTATATAGTTGTAACACATCACCCTGTGTCCTTCTTTCTTCTAATGTGACTAGGCCAATCCTTTATAATCTGGATTCGTATGCTAAATTCTTTAAGCTTGGGATCAGTTTGGTTGTTCTTCTCTGTACTGACTCTAGCAATTTCTTTGTCTAAAGAGGGTTTCAAAAATGGTGTACCGAAGTCCAGATAAGGCCTGATATAGGTTCAGTATAAGGGAATATTAAATGATTCATTTCTATTGATAAATGTATGCATAGTTCTATTTAATAGCATGTTAGCTGTTTGTACCACATGTTTGTACTGGTCTCTCAAAGTAAGACCAGTATTAACTGTGACACTCAGACATGGCACATATATTCATGATGGGTCAATGCTGGACCTTGTACTCACTAATGGGGACAGTGTTTAGACATCATGGTGGGAGGCCATCTTTCGACCAGGGATTTCTGTACAGTGTGGTTCAGTATAAGAACTGTGGCAGAATTGAGGCATACAAGGGCAAGGATCCTGGATGGGTGACTGCCTCAGGAATACACTGGCAGGGGGAGAGGACTTGGGTTGAGTGGAGGAACAATAGATGAGGCTAAAAGGGGCCATCATGAAGGCAACAAACCTCTGCATCAGGCAAATGAGCAAAAGCAAGAGGAAAAAGAGACCACTGTGGTTTTCAAAAGAGGTGGCTGGGAAGGTAAGGGCAAACAATTTGCATTCAGGAAGTATAAGGAGACACAGAGGGAGGAGGATAGGGAGGTGTATCAGGAGAAACAGATGGATGCAGGGAAAGCAGTAAGGAGGTGCAAACAGAGGAGGGAATAGCCCAGGTAGTAATGAAAGGGGACAAGACATTTTTCAGGTATGTAGGTGAAAAAGGGAAGACCAGAGGAGGAATTGTAAGGCTAAAAAGGGAAGGTGGGATTGGGTGGAGGGTGACCAGGAAGAAGCAGACATCCTGAACAAACACTTTTGTTCAGTGTTCACAAAGGAAGGGGAAGGTGACAGGCCACAGAAAAATAACAGGAACATCAAATGGAGGTAGCTAGACACCAATCCATTTTCAGAAGACAGAGTCCTGAAGGAACACACAAATCTGAAAGTGGACAAAGCAATGGGGGCCAGACAAGGTGCATCCATGGATATTGAAGGAGCTCAGGAAGGTACAGGCTGCACCTCTGGCAGTCCTGTTCAACCACTCACCGGAGAAGGGAGTGGTTCCAGAGAAATGGAGGAGGGCAGATGTAGTCCCACTTCACAAGAGTGGTACCTGGGAGGAGGCTGGCAACTACAGGCCAGTCAGCTTGACTAAGGTGGTGGAGAAATAAATGGTATCACCACTGAAGGAAAGGATTGTGGAACAGCTTGAATCCAGTGGCTTACAGGATCTGAGGCAGCATTGATTCACAAGGGGGGATATCATGTTAAAATGAATCTGACAGATTTCTTTGACTGGGTGACCAGGAAATTTGATTAGGGTGGAGCAGTGGATGTGGCCTACCAAGATTTCTGAAAGGCCTTTGACACCGTTCCACATAGGAGACTCATAAGTAGACTGAGCAGCCTAGGAGTGGGTACAAAGGTGGTAAACTGGTAAGAAATTAGTTACGGAATATGTATCAAAAGGTGCTGGAAAAGGGAGTTCTCTCTGAGGAAAGGAGAGTGACCAGCGGGGTGCCACAGGGATCAGTAATGGGGCTGGTCATCTTTAATGTCTTTATTAGTGACACTGCAGAAGGCTGGATGAGAAGGTCTGCCTTTTTGAAGATGACACTAAAGTCTGCAGTAGGGTAGACACTCCAGGAGGGATGGAAAAAATGAGTAGTGATCTGATAGAGAGGAGTGGTCAAGGGTATGGCATCTATTTTTCAATGCAAAATCATGCACTTAGGACACAGAAACCCAGGAGAAGAGTACAAAATGGGGGGAGTGGTACTGATGACCACCAAACAGAAAAGAGAGCTGGGGATAATCATGTCTGATGGCCTAATGGTGGCCAGGCTAAGTGACATGGCAGTTGGGAGAGCTAGTGGGAGGCTGGGTCGCATAGGGTGTTATCTCTGTATAGATCACTGGTGAGACCTCATCCTACAGTATTGTGTCCAGTTCTGGAGACCTCATCTCCAGAAGGACATAGACAGAGTGGAGGCAGCCCAGAGGAGGGCACCTAAAATGGTGCAGGGTCTGCATAAAAAACCCTATGATGAAAGACTGAAGGACCTCAATATGTACACTCTAGAGACTTTCAAATACCTCACAGGTATAAATAAGGTGCAAGAGAGAAGCATTTTTTTTTTAGGAAAAAAGATGCTCAAGAACAAGGGGTTATGCTATGAAGTTGGAGGGGGGTAGACTCGGGAGATGTGAGGAAGTACTTCTTCACAGAAAAGGTGGTGGATGCTTGGAACAGCCTCCTGACAGAAGTGGTGGTGTCAAAATCTGTGGTGGGTTCACAGATGCATGGGATTGGCATAAATGAACCTTGGTGGCAAAGTAAGGGGGGGGGGGTTGAGCTAGAGATCAAGTAGGATCTGTGATAATACAGTAAGTAGGGAAATAGGGACAGACTAGGTGGGCCAAGTGGTCCTCATCTGCCATCAGATTTTATGTTTCTATTTTACTTTGCATGATCACTAATAGTGTAACATTCTGATAATGAATACTTAACTACTAGCAGAAATATCTTAATACATTTGGGTATAGACATTCATAATAACCCTGCAAATGACAATTAGTTAATACCAAAAAAAGCATAAGATGAGTATTTTTATTTTGTTGTTTAACCAGGTATAGCACACTAAGCTGAAAGCTTTTTTACAGGAACGACCTGGGAGCACAAGTGACTTGCTCAGGGTCACACAGTATGCAAGTGGAAGCTGTGGGATTCAAACCCAGGTCTGGTCTGCTGGATGTCACCAGATTTGCAGCTCAGAGCCTTAGCCCACTGCGCTATACTGCCTTTACAGTATTTATATCTCTACCTCATATACCCAATATTTAGTTGATTATCACAGAAATGGTTTAAAATTGTAATTGTCATTTATACCATGTGGCTTCCTAAATCTGAAGATCAATGAAGACTCCTTTGGTTTTGTAATAGCATTCATAAATGGTTGCCTCTTCTAGGATGGCGCTCGATATGTTCAAGACAAACAAAATATAAAACTTGGTATCTGAATTGTGAAGATGTTTGAAATGGATATTGATGGGAGTATCTTCTCATTCACTGACTACTGTATGCCCTTGATGTGCTTCTGCAACAACCTTTGAGGTGGACTAATGTTTCTGCCCACATATGGTGTGTTGCATGAGCACAACAGCCTGTAGACTTCTCTCCCTGCCTACCTCTCCACCTCCTTATCTGCTGCCCCACTCCCATTCAGATACTCTCTCAGATCTGATGACTCACGTTCCCTAAATATACCCTACAGAAGCACTACATCAGGCCAAATGGCTTTCTCCCATCATCTACCTAAAATCTGGAATCAACTACAGACCCAAATCTGACACTCCTCAGTCAATCCTCTCTCTACATCCCTAACAAACTATCTAGTGGCAAACTGCAATTGTGTCTAGTCCCTCTGGGCTTGTCTCTGCTGATAGTCTATTTCTCCTCCTTATTCCAGTAGGGCCAATTAATGTCCCTACTATCCTAAACCCTCCTGCATCCTAGCTCTTGCACCTCTCCTGTACCACCCTGCTTTGCTGAATATGTAAATATTCTTGAGCTTGTTATCTTGTTTGTTTCACTATGTACAGTTAAGCGATTTAGTTTGTTTGGCTATGTATAGTTAAACTATTTTTACCTGATTTATGTATACTGTTGTATTATGTTGTATTGTTCCCTCTCCCCTTCCACCAGGACGTACCGTGAGATAAGCATCTTGTTGCTCAGTGTAATTTTCCTGGTGAAACTTTTCAATAAAAAAATAAATAAAAATAGACCACAAATTTGGTATCACAGTTTGCAAACTCCTTTATTGTGAACCTTTGGTTAGTGTTTGGATGCTCATATTCCTTCAGTGCTGTACAACAAACACAAATGTGCAATGAAGCTGAAAGAGGGAGAATTTAGGAGGGGTGTGAGGAAGCACTTCTTCACAGAAAGGGTGGTGGATGCCTGGAACAGTCTTCCAAAGGAGATACTGGAGTTGTAAACAATGGTAGGCATCAAGCATGCATGGAATAAGCACAAGGGAATCTTGGCAGGGAAGCAGGAGGTGTAGCCAGAGATCATATTGGGTGTACAGTAACAGAACAGGCAGGAAAATGGACAGACTAGGTGGGCCAAGTGATCCTTACCTGTAGACAAATTCTAGTGTCTATGTTTCTGTTTCTTTTTTTATTTTATTTAAAATTGTATTATCTTTAAAAAGATCATAGCAATCATACAGTGCAGTATAGGTGCATAAATAAGGATGTAGCAGCAAAATATAAGAACATCTCATAGGACCATAAAGCAGTACAGTTTCCAATTCAGTTTTCACATTATATATATATAAAAGGCAAAAAGAGGAGGAGAAGAAGTCAAAAACATTAATTTCATTCCCCACCATAGGTAAGTAAGCAAGGTTTGTATGCAGGCATATTTTAGTGGATAGTAACCCATTTCAGTACCTTCCTCATTCCTATGCGACCCCAAACCCCGAGCCCTGCAGTTCGTGCCTTTGCATAAGAAGGATGGAACAAAGAAGGTCATTTGTATCTTCCCCATCATGCTACAAAATCTGAGTATCACTTTAACTGGAAGTGAGTCCAGAGACTCCATCTGCTCGTAAAACCCATCATACAATTATTTAGTTTATCTGCTATCTGTCCTAATCTATATTCTTCATAAACCAGCTTTCACCAGATCTCTTTGGTCAGCCTATGCTTAGTAAACCAAAGTCTGGTAATCGTTTTTTTTGTTATCAAGACCAGAAGTACAATAAGCTTGTATTGTCCCCCATCAACTGGAGGCCCATGGGAGGAGTCGCAGTCAGGGTGAAGGCTGGTGACAATAATTTAGGCTTCTGAAATATATCATTCAGCTCAGATATAATCTCAGAACAGTATTCCTTCAAAAAGGGGCATGACCACAGGATATGTGTCCCCCTGGCTGGGTGGAAACCACAGGCTCTCCAGCACTGTGCCAGGTCTCCCACCCTATATTTAGCAGTCACAGCTGGGGTTCAAAAGTAGCGTAGTCTGGTTTTCCAGGCAAACTCCTTCCAATATGTTGTAGTTGATACCTTGGAATAAGGAAGAGTGGCCTTGTGACAGTTCTCTTTATCAATCTCTATCCCGTGTTCTTTTCCCAATGTTGTGGGACATGATCCAAGAGGATAGTACAATCTATGGGGAGTGCTTGGTAGAGTTGACTAATAAGATGTTCCTGTATACCACCATTCAGGTGCTGTCTAATCAGTCCAACCAGGGTGGAAGGGGATTCTGCCACTGAAGAGAGGTAGTCCTCCTGGGCTAAAAGGTATTAAGTTGTACATAGGTTTGGTGCTGGGTAGAGGGCAATTTATAGGTAGATTGTAGGCAGGTAAAAGAGAGTAAACTAAACCCAATGGGCCTACAACTTGAAACATATAGCATAAATGGTAGGGTTTCCAACCTTGCAGTGAAGAGACCAATCTCGGTGGGTTTAAGGCTATATTATTAGCTAATGCAGAAATTTAAAGCCTCTCAGAAGTGGTAAGAGTAGATCAGTTCACTAAAAGCCATGTTTTAAAGAGTTCCCCTGTAAATTGCATAAACTTCCACAAAGGTAGACATCTTTGGGGCAGATTATACCGAGGAAATTTTCTAACCCATTAATTGTTATTTTAATATCTTTCCAGTAAGATGTGTAGGACTCAGAAATATGAAAAAGGACAGTGCACCATTGTGCTACCTGTGTATAGTTCTTGAAATTTGGGATGCTAAGGCCACCTTGAGCTCTAGACAGTTGTAATATGTTGTACTTCAGTCTAGGTGACTTACCTCCCCAGTGAAACCTAGAGATTAACCTGTCCCATGCTGTATAATATGAATTAGTAGGTACAATGGGTAGAGTTTGAAGAAAAAAAAGGATTTGGGGAAGGATGTTCTGTTGGATGATTTCTGCCCTGCTGACCAGCTCAATAGGGAGTTGTGTCCATTTTGATAAATCAGCAGTTATCTTTTGGATGATCAGTTCAAAATTAACCAACTCTAGATGTAACATTTGGGATGGCATTTCTACCCTGCTCCAGCGGAACAGGAAGGCACCCTTCATGGTTCTAGCGGGGGTGAAAGAATAATTTAAAACTTCCATCTTGGAACCATTTATCTTGTACCCTGACAGAGTTCCAAATAGTTCTAGTTGATCCCACATGGCCAAGACAGAGGTTTCAGGAAAAGTAAGTGTTAGCAAGATATGGTCCACAAAGCACGTGAGTTTATATTCCCTGCCCCCCAAGAGTATTCCCTATATATTAGCCAGTTTCCTGATATTAGCTGCAAGGTGTTCCAAATATAAAGTGAACAGCAGTAGAGTCATTGACTGGTGCCCCGAGACAAGGGGAATACATTTCTGTTTCTATGTTGCATCTTTTGCAGCCGAAGAACCCCTTAGATAGGGGTGTCAGCCATACATAGTGGTTTGCCTGCACAAGGTCAAATAATCTGTTGTGTACAATTATATCTCTTGTCTTTGGTGGCCTTCTAAAGGTTACTCTTGGCTTATCGTTTACCTAATTTTTCAAACTCTCATTCCCAGTCAGTATTCCCAAGAACTTATGAATGATAGAAACAATTTTAACAGCAACTGAATTAAATTCTATTGAGAATGTGACTGATGTTTTTTCAGTAGTCACATTTTGTCTTTTTTCTCAAACTTTCCCCTCTGTCTAAGGCTGATACTTTTTGTCATGCCTCAAAAAGGAGTTTTTCCTATTACTGCCTCTCTTTAAACCTGTTTCAAAGTTCATCAGTTTGTGTGTGTGTGAATATCAACATCCCTGCTGCAGTTAGGCGTAATGCTCAAAAACTGTGCATACAGGATAGAGTTTTTTAGTTTTTGTTGGTGCGCACTTTTCACCTGTAGAAACAAACTGCTGGCAGTTGATTTTCTAAAATCCACCATGTTGACTTTCTTCCCAGGTTCCCAATGTATGGTCAGATCCAGAACACATGTTTTTCTTTTTCACATCATGGATGTGAAATGAAGGTTGGCATTGTTGCTGTTTAGCCACAAACTGAATTCAATGGCCAATGACTCACTCCCTCTCCATACGCAGACAACGTTGTTGATATATTTATACCAAATGAAAAAGTCATCTGTATATAAGAATGCTTTATGAAATATGGTCCATTTCCCATAGCCCTTGGAAAAGTTAGCATATGATGGGACAATACAGGTCCCCATCACTGTTCCACATTTCTGTAGAAAACAATCACCTGAAAATTAAAATCCATTATGTCTTAGGATAAGGTTTTCATCTTCTGTCAGGAATCTTATAGATGAACCCTCAGTTCTTCTTCCCAAAAGGTACGTACATGTTGCCACCTTATTTTCATGCTCAATTGAGCACTACAGTGCCTCAACATCTAGAAATATCTACATATAATATTCTTCCCAAACAAAGTATTGCAATTTAATTATGAGGTCACCCCTGTCCCTGAGGTGGACTCTTAACTTGATAACCTCTTTTTTGGGGAAAAAAAAATCAAAAATCTTGATGAATTGTCTGTAAGAGACCCCACCCCAGAGAAAATTAAGCAGACTGAAAGATGTTCCACATTTGTGTGTACCTTCAGCAAAGTATAAGGACTGGTATGACAGGGTAGGGAGTCCACAGATACTTTAATTCACTTTTGGTGATGTTACAGTACCTGTTCTAACTGCCCCCTCTTTTTAGAAACTGACTTCACAAGTGGTGGCACCAGTGTCACTCTGCCAGCCCTGACCAAGCACACCCCCAGCCAAGTCCTCTTCTTAGGTGCTAGTATGGCCTGAAGCTGGTATTCTAACCCCTTACATACACATACCTTTTTCTCAGCATGGTCTTCCTCCAGTTGGGCATCTCTGGACTCACCTGCTTTTACACTGCTGCCTAGTGGTGGAACCCTGGTTGCTGTGCAGTTCTTTTTTTTTAATGAACCTGTGAGGAAGGGCCTTGCTGTGGTGTCTCAAATTTATTCCAATACTCCCTCATGTTCTCTTGTATTTTTTTAATAATTTATTTTTGTTAACTATACTCAACATCTGGAGGAGGGCATGAGAGGTGGGTAATGTAAAAGCCTGCTGAGCTATAATCTTTTGCCAAAATACCCAAGACCAAAGGTTCCAGGAGTGCATGAAAGCTGGCTTTTCTGACTAAATAGGCTTACTCAACCATTCTGCTGTCTGCTTTATTTATTACTCTTATTTCCCTTTAAATACAGCCCTGTCCAAGCTGCAGGGAGAGAGGGAAATAGCTCTGACCCCAGCTGTTGACTGACTGCTGATATTGGGCATTTGTGTCTGCTTCCTCTAAGCATTTCCACTCACTGCACCATTTTCTGTGAAGGACCCTCTGTTTAACTACCCCTTTTTTATCAATTAGTATTTTGTCTGCCTTTTCTCTCCTTACGAAAGAAAGACAGAAGTAGAGTAGATTCCAGGTGCCACTGCTATGCAAGCAGATGCCAAAACCATGTAACTTTTTTGTTCTGGAGCATCCCTAAACACTTAGTGGTCTGTGCTTGGTAGGAAGCCTCTGGAGCTTATCAGGCAGGGCTGGCATTAGGCACCCACAACACCTGCAGCTGTGGGGAGCTCCACATGCAGCTAAGACCTCCAACAAACATAAACTTTTTTTTAAAGTTTAGACATTTCTTTTTAAAGCCATCTTTTTTTTCTTCGAAGCCATGTGGCAGCAGTCTGTACTGTATTATGGCACTGCCCCCATTGAGACTGCTGAGAATGTCGTTATAAGTTGGTGGCAGGCACTGTGGGTGTAGCTGGGGGAAGGCACTGATGATAATGAGTCTGCATTTGGGTGAGGTCTTTTGATCTTTGAGGCAGGCTGACTGAGAAGTGCTGGGGATTCTTTGTCCTGGCTCTTTTTGTTTTTCTCTTTGTGGGTTGGGTGCCTCATGGTGCTCCCTGACTGGGGCAGCCCTTGCAGTTCCCCAGTCTTTCCCCCTTTATTGGAAGGCCTAAGCACCAGTCATGCAGTTGCAAGGGTTTTGTCCTGTTTTTGCATCCCATTTTGCTGGCTGTTCTTTTCCTTTTATTCATTTATTTTTATTTATTTTATTTATTTTCTTTCTTCCCAGGCTCCTGTTTTGTTTCTCCTTGTTGGGCCACCTCCTGGGCCCTCATTGAGGTCTCCCCCAACCCCGTCCTATCAAGGCAGAGTCTTCCATGAATTCCCTGGTGGTCAGTAGGGTTTCTTTTTCACCCTGTCTCTCTTGCACCCCATAGCAAACACAGCACTGCAGCCGTCACTGTCCTGTCCATGCTGCATCAAGAAGGGGGGGGCATGGTTGTAAACATGGACCAAGTTATGTGGCAGTGAATTGCATCTGGGTGGAAACAAGTGCCCCGGTCTCCATAGTTCTGCCTAGCAGCCTTGGAGCAGCAGTAAAGATACTAGGTAGGAGCATGGCTCCCTGGCCACCTCATCAGACACCAGCACTGATCTCGGTGGCTGTAGGAGACCTGGGCCAGGTGGTGAGTGTGCTTGAGCCCAGAATAACTATACTTAGCAGCATAGGCACCATTAAAGGGAGAGGAGCTTAAGAGTGGGCAGAGCACCCACAGGTAGCATTAGAGGAGCAGCACAAGTGATAAGCCTGGGGGAATAGATTCAGTGCTAAATCAGCACCCCAATGAAGGAAGTGCATTGGGGGGGAATAGTGGGTGAAAGAGGACACTAGTAAATTAATGATGAAAGTGCAGGGGCGGGGTCAGAAACAAAGGTCCTCATGTTTATGGATAGGAGGAGTGGAGCTAAGCCTGGGCCTACTGCATAGCTAGGCTGCAGCCCCTTATACATATTCAGGAAGGGAGGGCCTGGGGGAATGTCGTCCTGCAGGTCAATACAGGGAAATCCATCTGGGAGTTATTGGGGCAACATCCAATAGTTTTTTTTTTTAAGAGAATCACTCCAGCAACCCCAGCATTTTCCCCGGGACCCTCATCACTTCCCATCAGTCACCCCATTTCCCATGGGCTGCTTGCCAGCAACTGTTGTACCTGTGGATTGAAGACATGACCAGGATGGTGCTCTGTATTGCCTGTTATCTGGACCCTGACTTTAGGTGGGCACAGTCCCCTTCAATGAACTGTATTTGCCTACCTATGTTTTTGCCCCTGGTTTACACCCGGGGATGCCATCTCCCCTGAAGACTGAACTGTTTTGCATCAGAACCAGAACTATCTGGTATCAGGGCAAGAACTACCTGCCTTGCACCAAACTGTGATTGCCTGCACCAGTCCTTCCCCCCTAGATCAAACTATTGTGCTTGGGAAACAGATGTGCTGCCCAAATATGGTTGCCCCACAACCTGAACTGTTTGCCTGATGATGAACTGCAATTGCCTTTGCCCATCCTTCCCCTGATCTTGAACTGTTGTGCTGGGGAATGGACAGGCTGCCTATATACCTTTGTCCATAACCTGAACTATTGCATATAGCCCGGCACAATGGACACTTCAACTGAAACAGCACATCAGAGGACTGCACCCCCAGTGTTCAGCAGTCATCCTCCATTTTGTGTTGGCCAAGTACCATTTGCTTTCTGCACAGCCAGCCAATGCCTGTGGATCCCAGCTATCCAGTACCCGTGAGTGCATCAGAAGATATCAAAGACTACAGTATTCAGAATTAACAATAGCCAGTACCCCTGTGTAGTCAGCTTAGGAGCCAACTGTGCACAAGGTAGTGAGGTTACTTCTGCAGTACAGTGGTTAGGGAGCTGCAATATTATATTTTGCTTTCAATCGATCAATCAAATTCTTTATCCAGGTGAACACCATTGAGCAAACTCATTTACAACGTGGACCTGCATTACACAAGTCAAGTAATAATGCATTTATATACAGACAAATACACAGTTGATGCAAGAGTACAACAGTACAGGTAGGCCTGCAATAGACAGGATAAGTAAAAATACATTTAGGTTCAGGTAAAATGCAGTCAGTAAGGGTATACATAACAATAGGGTAGCAAGTCAGTAAAAATTTATACCAGATACAACAACATACATGGTTTAGTATTCCTGTAAGGTAAAGGCATTATAGTCCAGTGAAGATATTAGTTGAAGCTTTCTTCTAGGTGGCCCTAGTTTTTCCTTTTTTGGTTGGGTGGCAACCCATCAGTGACCCTTCCAAGAACTATCCACAGCAGCAGAAGGACATCTCCACAACCGGCCTTCATCCTCTTCATCTTCTGCCTCTTAATCTCAAGGACCATCCATCTTCTTTTTCATATTCTTCTGCCTCTTTATCTCCAGGACCAGCCTTCATCTTCTTCATCATCTTCTTCTGCCTTTTCCACTCCATGCAAGAACCACTGATTTTCAACTCCTTCTGCCATCCAATGAGAGCAATCAGTTGACCAGGTATTATACTACCCCAGGCTTGAGCCTAGCTAGTCACCACTATTCCCACATTGAAAAAGACTGCTCTTCATCATAGACTGTTAAACTATCGATTGTTCTTTACAACAGACTGTTACACTGCTAATTGTCCCTAGTAAGGGTGTCTAGTTATTGTGTAGAGTATAAAGTGCTAACTTCAGCATCTGCAGATGTAGGACTCTAGGCAGCCCTCTTATATTGCAGCATCATTTACATATACTGTATATAACTGCTCTATTTGTATATAACTGCTTTATCCATATATATTAATGTTTTATGCATGACAATCTATGTAATTGCTAATTGCTGTTTTATGCTACAACTGTCTATATAACTGATTATTTTCCAGAGTGACACAAGTGGCTGTAGTAATAAAGCTATCTTATTGCATCTGGAAAGTTTTTCTTGCCTCTCCATGGAAGAAGAGATGAACCCCACTCCTAATCCAGTCACCACACTCTCTCAGCTACTTACAGAGCACCGTCTGTACAACTGACCCCCCCCCCCCATCTGCCTGCTGCTGCAGGGCTGAAGATTGGATATACTGCTGCTGGAGGACACAATGCTCTAAACAGAAGGACTACCAGAGAGGGGAGCTGGGTAAGTACAAATTTCTTTTTTTTTTTTCTAATGGGAAGGGGGCACTACATTAGCAGCGGCAGGGTGGTGCTGTTGATCAGACTGACACAGCAGTGGCAATGATGGCTCTGGAGCAGACTAGGAGCCTTGATTATCCATTCAGTCTCACCAATCACTGATCACACTGCATTTTGATGAGAAGGTGGGGGAAGCCTCACAGTCAAAAGTTACTTGTTGAATCTCTGAGGATGGTGGCCGCAAGATAATCAGTCTGGGGGAAAGGGAGTAGGAGGAGTCCCATTACAAATCTGTCTGAGAATCACACTCTCAACAGAAATACAGCATGTCTCAGTCAGCTTGCCCCAGACAACTGACCCACATGCCCACATGTTGCCAGTAGTGCCTTCTGCCAGCTGTCCCCACCCTAGATTGAGATAAAGACATTCTCAGCAATGTCAGTGTGGGCAGGGCCATGCTACAGCATAAAATTTAAAGTAGAGTTGGGAGAACTCATTGAAGTTATGACCCTTATTAAATATGAACTGGAACATGGTGGAGTTCTGATTAGTTATAAATATTTGAACAAATGCGATAAAATTCATAAAAGTGGCCAAAGTCGGTCATATTTAACACAGAGGCCCAAAGGAAATAATTAAATGCATTATTTGTATAATAATTACAGTAAAACTTCTAAAAGCAGTAACTACTAGCTGTTTCATGGCTGGCCCCACCATCCCCCACCATCTCAGCTCTCTATCAATGACATCCCCACCACAGATCCACTCCTTATAGCTGATTGCCTTAACGCAGCCTTCTCTGACCTAAGCTCGGGTCCTCCCAGCAGCTTCTTTTGACCAATCCCCACCTCTCTCCCTTCAGTCCTGCTTTTCCATCATTCTACCTACACAGCATACCCCAAAAGCCAGGCTGCAGCTGCTAAAAGCCTTAAGCAGCAATAACCCCAGCAGTGACCCCCTCGACTCCCGGATCCTCCGTATGGCTTTGGATGAAGTCCTAGTCCCTCTGACTGGCCTTCTAAACTGGTTTCTATGCCTGCATCAGTTCCCAAGTGATTGGAAAACTGCTGAAATCACTCCAATACATAAAGGCAGGAACCGGTCCACCCCCAACAATTACCAGCCAATCTCCATCCTACCCCCACTTTCTAAAGCCCTTGAAAAAGTGATGCTGATCCAGCTTTCTGAATACCTAACCAAGTACGACATTATGTTCCCAGAGCAGCATGATTTCTGTCCAGGACATAGTACAACCACGGCTCTCTTGGAATTCTCCCAACACCTGCATGTTGCTCTCAACTCTGGCAGCCTTGTAGAAGCAGTGCTTATTGACCTCTCCAAAGCCTTTGACACTGTCTGTCATCCCTGTCTACTCGACTCTCTCCACCAGCTTGGCTTCTATGCCGGTCCCATTTCCTGGTTCTCTAGCTACCTCTTTGCTAGATCCCAGTGTGTCAAGATCAGCGGCTCCCTCTCCTGCACTCTTCCTGTTCGCTCCGGGGTCTCTCAAGGCTCCATCCTGGGTCCAATACTTTTTAGTCTCTACCTCAACACCCTTCCCAGCTCATGTACTGGTAAAATGTTCCTCTATGCCCAAAGTGCAGTCCTCATTGCCTCACATCCCAATCCCATCTCCCTCCAGTTATCCCTCTAGCAAGCTTACAACTAAGCGGAAAGGTGGTTCACCGACTGCAGACTGGTCAATAACCTAAAGAAAACCAAATCAATGCTCTTCTCCCACCACCAAAATAAAGCTAAAAATACCCCCCTCTTGATTATCCCCAGCACTCTGCACCCGCTAGAATAAGTGACCACATACAAGTACCTAGGCATCATGTTCGATACTGCCCTCTCCTTTCACACCCACATTAATGCCCTGTCAGCTGTCATTAACTCTCAGATTAGCCTGCAATACTGGTACAGGGACTGCCTGCCTTAGGTTGCCCTTAGGCTGGCCACCACCTCCTCCGTCTTGTCCCTCGGGGACTATGGCTTGCTCATCTACGCCGCAGCTGACTACACTGCCCTCTCCAAAATCCAACTCTCCATCAATAAGGCCTAGGCTCCTGACCAGTGCCCCCAGCCACACACACACACCTGTCTTCTCTATACTACCACCAATCTACTCAACTTTGAGGAGTGACTGCTCTACCAGACCTGCCTTCTCACTAAGAAATCACTGCTAGGATTCTCCCCCACCCAGTGTCTCCACTTCCCTACAGCAGTCATCATCACCCATCACAACCCGTAGCTCTGGTAAGGCCACTATTAAGGTGCCCAGAACCAAGACTTCTCTTGCCCAGAGATCCTTCCTCTACTGAGTCCCAACCTGGTTCAACTCCCTCCCTAGCTGCATCTCCAACTTGCCAAAAACTGGCTCCTTCAAATTTGCCCTTCTGAACCATATCTTTAATACATGCTGTCCTGGGTGCAACTAACCCCCTGTTGTAACCTGTGGTAACCACCAACCTTGCCTCCTGGCTCAACAACATCCACTGGACAGCCTCTCCTTCCCCCAAACCCACTTCTTCCCCACCAGGTCCAAACAGGGATGTAACCCACTGTCTTCTCTGAGGACCCACTATATCCATGAGTGTAACTCACAATTTTGTAACACTATACAACCTAAGTAACATACAAACTACTACATTATGTAACCTAAGTGTATCTATGTTAAATGTTTCTTTTACTGCACCTGTAATGTTATCCTCTGTTTTAATCTGCACTGTAATTGGCCTGCGCAGTGGCACTGAGGGTTGAGGCACTGGACGCCACACCTTGAGCCACGCCGGCGACCTGGGTTCGGGAACAAGCTTGGATCACCAGAGGTCAGCAGGGAAGGGGAAGGATTGGGCATCTGGAGGACAGCTCTCCTTCCTCAGGGGGATCCAGTGACTATGCCCGGCACCACGGTGACCTCTGGTGGAGACCAGAGGTACCACAATGCTTCAAGGCCAAAATAGAGGGTTTTGGAGTCACAGCAAGATGTTCCCTGGCATCATTGCACGTTGGGACTCTGCCGGGTGAGGGGAGGGTGTAATGAGGGAGGAAGGAAAAACAGGGAAAAAGTCCCAGCTCCCAGAGATAGGCATGGACACCACCCTACAACCACACTCCACCAGCCAAACTTGTCCAGCTTCTGGGCCGAGCCTAGCCCGGCCTGAATTTGTAGATAGAGTGCCCTGGGAGGATAGGACGGCCCCACCTCGAGAGGGCTCAGAGCCGAGGGGATAGCCGGGCTGGTGCCAGGTTGCTGATGAGTTTCAGGCACGGAGGCAGAGCTGGTAGAGAGTGGATGCTTGAGAGAGTTCTCTGGTGCATAAGCGGAGCCAGAAATAGAGTTAAAAAAAAAATCTGCACTGCACTAACTGTCTTGATGTCTGCCCCCACGACGAGATGCCTTTGTAAATAAGTCTCTGACTCAAAGGTTGTAAACCTGATTTCTAATGAATAAAATGAATATCCTGATTGGGTCTGCAACATGAGTGTGCTGAGAGAGATGGAGTGAGAGGCAGACAGATGCAAGTGCTATTGCACCATAAAGCAATACCAAGCACTGCAGGCAGCTAAGATATTTTTTTATTAATGCTTCTATGTGAGTATTATTTTGATGGATGTTCCAGTCATAGCAAACCAGGCTAAAGAAATTAATTATCAAAATGAGCATCAGTAAGAACTCACCCACCCTAGCCATGTGAATGATGTTACTGCATTGCATGTCCTGGTGTACTGTGGTATGGTACACTACCTAGTCCAACAGGTGGTAATGTTTTCTATGGCTACTTCTACTGATCAGAACACTGAATACATTTATTAAACAAGAAATGAAAGACATAAACTGATCACATCCAGACAACCAGTTACATCACATCGGTCAAGTGCAGTGCAGTCATAAAATAAAGGTTGTCACTGTCACCTGAAGACCTGATGATACAGTTACATTCTTCCTAGTTCCACAATTGCTGCCAACCAGTGCCAAGTAATTCAAGTATGTAAAAATTAAAATACAATGATCTCAGTCCAGCTACAGTTAATGAGATGTAGTGTTGTTACAGCCACGCAAGCATACCACACACAATAGAGAACTTAATTTACATTTTTCTCTGTGAAGTAATTGCAGCCAAATATGGGGGCTGTGAGAAGTATATTATAAAAAGAGCATTACATTTCAGGATTTAGACTTCTGCTAAGCCATCCATTGTATGGAAATTAAAACAGTAATACTACAGTACAGTCAGGTCGGTGGTAAAATCATTTTAATCAGTTGCTGAGGACAAAAAGTGACACGTAGTAGTAGTAGTAGAAGAGAGGAGTACCCCACCTTTCAGATCAGAGTGGTACATAGTACCACCAAGTAATTTTGTGACATGAAATGAGTTGCTTTCTGTATTTGGACTCCGAACCCACTGATGTAATTATTTTTCATGCATATGTGCTCATTGCAGTGTCAGTGACTCAGCAGGTAGCACATTTGCCTCTGAGGCTGGAAGATCGAAGGTGGTTGGTTCTAGCACCACACCGGGAATGTAGGATAAATCTCAATACTGACACTGTAGTGCATCAGGTAGGGGGTGCTGCACTCCTGTTGTGCCATCTTTTGGATGAGACGTTAAACCGAGATTCCATCTGCCTGTTCTAATGGTTGCTCAGATGGATGTTAAAAATCCCATGGCACTTCTCGATATGAATAAGTGAGTTTCCCCGGTGTCCTGGCCAAATTCCCCCATTCACTAAAAATACCACCAACCACTTAATATGGTTCTGTAAATCAGTTTACATCTGTACAGATATTCCCCTTTCCTTGTCTGTGGCACACACCTGGAAACAAGCCATGGCTCAGTGTACCTCTCCCAATCACAAACTTTCAAATAAATAAATTGTGATCATTCAAGTAATTCTGGCCTAGCCTAGTCCATCCTACTGACCTGACTTGCTCAATTAATTACTGCCTCATTTAGTAGATCCTATTCACAAAAGATTTCCAGCACAGGCACAAAATAAATTCTTAAATGTGTTTTGTGGATATGACCTGCTCAGACTATACATTTCATTCAGGTATCATATTTGAAATTAAAGTGAGAAATGTTGACTTTCAGAAATGTCAAACGCTCAGCATTTTCCAATGTCAAACAGGATTATGTGTCAGTAATGACGTTACCAGCTGAACTAAACAATCATTTTGTACAGATGCTAGTTGGGGGTGCAATTCATGTAATTCATTGCAATGTTTACTAGAGCAGGCCACAACATTTGTTTGGATTTCTAGTATTGCAAAAGATAAGCATTCCAATTGATATTGGGCTCTGCCAGGTACATTTCAACAATGGTCTATGCTGAGGCTGTGTTTGAAGAGTTAGATGAAGAAGATGTTACAATTATATCTTGTAAGTGATTCCAGAGACATGAAGCTGAATCAAGTGACTGTGGGACAGTGTTATATTTGGATGGTGGTGAAGACAAAGATTTTGCTGCAGTGGCCGAGGAGGAAGAGGGAGAAAATGCCACAGTACTAGAGGATAGATGACTTGAAGCTGTGCTGTGAAGAAAATTCTGAATGTGCTGCTGCTGTACTGTGTTTCATGACAGCATGCACCTTGACAATTATTTCTTGTTTATCTCAAAAGAAATATCATCATCACTCAACAGGTGCTTTGGTTTGTACCATGGGTCCAAGAGCATTGCTTTAATGTAGTACTCAGAATGAAGCTTTTTCTGGAGTTTGTCATTTTCATTAACAATTTGATCATACATAAGCAATAAGATGCAACAGGGTGTGTGTTAAACACTTTAACACATGGCTAGAAGGTGTAGTGAGGCATGAGGCCATCGGCCAAGTGCACCCAGCCTCCTAGCCATGTGGCAAAGTGTCTAACACACACCCGGAAGTGGCTTATTGTGCTTATGAAATGGCTTGTGAAATTTTGGGATTTAAATAATTAGTCAAAATCTATTTAATTAAAAAAAAAAATTATATTTATTAGATGAAAAGCCCTACGCTGGAAAAAGTAATTCCATTTTGCTATTTTTTTTATTTTATTGCATTTCTAAATTATTGTTTACTTTCTTTTAAGAACATACTATTAAGTAATATTATGAAGATTTGTATTTTTTAACTGCAAACTTTTTAACAATATGTACACTTTGTTATAAACACATAACTTATAAGTTAAAATACTTTCACGATGGCGGTGTACATTTCATTTGAAATATTTTTTCATGTTTTATTTTATAGCAGTAGTAAATACATTTCATTGTGTACCAGATTTATTTTCCAAAGTACACTGGTCATTTAAAGGTAAGATTGCACTGCTGCATTGTGATTCCCTCAAATTACAGGTTTGGATTGCTCCCTCCTGTTCCTGTGGTGGTGCACCCGGAGCTCAGCATTTCTGTTCTGGTGACTGAATTTCCGAGCTTCTCTTGCTGCTGGTGAAATTGAATGCTGGTGGGTGGGTTTTCCTGTTCAAGTATTTGTACTGTTGGTCTATTGCTGATGTTGTCGATTATGTTACATAACTTCCTGCTTTTCAGATCCGGTGAACAGAGTTCATGTTTAGGAGCTAAGAGGCAGAACTTGTGCTGGTTAGGATGCTGCTCCAGTGTTTCTTGGTTTTACGGCCCTAGGATATGTGACCATTTTTTTTCTGTCATCCGGAGTGGGTCTCCAGTAACTCTGGAGACTGGATTCATTGCGATGGCCTGCTATCAACATTATTTCCCTTATTTCTAAGCCAGCATTGGACAATAGCTGGGCTGCTGTTGCACAGAGGCAATGATTAGTGTAGTGCTGGCTGAGGCTCACTTCTTCACTTAATCGGGACATCATCATGGCAAGGTAATTGAGCCCCATAGGCTCAGATGAGTACCATATCGGCAGTTCATTTAGCTTTTCTTGGGGCAACTTGCGAGGGTGGAGATGCAGTGCCTTTCGGTCAATAGGCAGTTTGCTTATGTATTTTTTAAAACTGTGAACAGGGCACAGGGTATTGTCAAGTTGTGAGTACATGTAGCCTCTGTGCCCTTGTTTGTCATTTTCTGTTGGATTGGAATGCTTCTTAGTGTGCTCATTAAAGTTGAGCATTACATATTCTAGGCAGTTCTCATCAGTTTTAACAGTGAAGTTTTCAGGCTTGAGTTGTCATAGTCCCTCCCTGCCATGCCTGACCATATGGATTTGAATGTCTTTCCACTCCATTGGAAAACGTTGTAAACATGCAATTGAAAACATATGTAGAATCCATGAACCTTCTACATCCTATGCAATCAGGCTTTATAGCACAGCACAGCACCATCATGGCCCTCGCTAAAGTCACCAATGATTGGCTCTGTGACCTGGAAAATAAGAATTTTGCCTGTGCCGTGTTTCTAGACCTGAGTAAAGCTTTCGACACTGTCGACCATGACCTGCTCCTCTCCTCCCTCAAAGCCCTAGGACTGGACCCACTGTCCCTTCACTGGTTTGCTGATTACCTCTCTGACCAATGGCAGCAAGTTAAGTCAGATAGTGAACTATCCCCCCTTAGACCTTTGCTAAGAGGGTTCCCCCAGGGTTTGATCCTGGGTCAATTACTGTTTATGTTCTACATAAACAACATTGACATGAAGATAATCAAGGCCAGGATTCATCTCTTTGCAGATGATGAAGTCCTCTACCTTGGTCGCTTTTCGCCAGAAACAACCTGCAAAGACTTACAATCGGAGTTCAACATTCTCAAGAGCCAACTCCTTAAGAAAAACTCTTATTAAATGCTAAAAAGACTAAGGCTATGCTGTTCTCTCCCTTCCTACTGGATGCAAACTCAGCCACTGCTGGCACTGTCCGACCGATCAACACAATTCTGGGTGAAAACCTAGAATTAATTATCCAGTTCAAGTACCTAGGGGTCTGGCTCGACAACAAAACTCTCCTTTATGGTCCACATTGAAGACCTCCTAAAGAAATTAAGACAAAGACTTGGTCTTTTTTATAGGATTAACAACTACCTCACCAACAATGCCAAACGACGGTTGGTTCAAATGGTTTTTCTCTCCCTGGTCGACTATGCTGACTTCCTCTATAGCAACTGCCCAGCATCACACCTTGCTAAACTAGATACATTGTAACACAGGGGATTGAGATTTATCACTGGCCTTCCTCATGCCACCCATCATTGTGATCTCTATACAGCTGTGGGGTGGCCCTCCCTCCATTTCAGGAGAAATAGAAATGCCCTAATCTGGACATTCAAAGCCATCATCAAGAAACTTCCCCCTTACATCTCCAATTGTCTCCCACTCTGCAAACCTGGAATCTATGCACTAAGAAGCTCATCCTTTATTTACATGAAGGTACCCAGGTTGAAAACACGTCTGGGGAGAATGGCCATAAGTTTTGCGCTACCATCCCTTTGGAATATAGTACAAAAAAACTCTGAAGCTTAACTCCCCGATTAGCATATCCTCATTCAAGACCCTTTATGGCTCTTTAGTTAAAGAATTCTGCAAATGTTTTCACCTCCACTAAATAACCTACATGTTGGTTGACCATGGCATTCGCCGCCATCTATGCTATGCTTTATGCTCCCTGTATCCCCAACCCTGAGCCTCCTCCCACGCTTGTCCTTTCTCATTGGAATCTCTATCACCCACGTTGTGGCCTTGTCACCTCTTCTCCCCTGTAGCTCCTGCCCACTGGCCCTCCAGTGGGCAGGCTTGACAGCCATATGCGTCTCCCCTCAGTCCTCAGTATGGACTTATCCTCCCTGTAGCTGGGGTAGTACCTCAGCCAATCCAGCCTGAATACACTTATTTACTTTTGTCCTATTTATTTAATCGTTGTTTGTGCCTATGTGTCACTTGTATCGTTTTTAGCTCTAGTTATTTTTTTATATTGCCAGAATTTACTGTTTTAAATTGTATGACTATATCAGGTCCATCTTGCAAATGAGCTTGCTCAATGGTGTTCACCTGAATAAATAAAGATTTGATTGTTTGATTGATTGATTGATTGATTGATTTTCTTAACTAAGCCAGGTGTGGTTAGGGGAGAAAGTACCATTGAATGCCTCAATTTGTGTAAGTCTGTAGTACTTAAAGGCTCATGGTGCTAAGAAGTGTCTTTTTGTGAACTTCTATATGCCTTCATTTTTGCTGTGAACAGCAAATTACAGGACTTGAATTCATTGTCTGTTATTATATTCATCGAGCGGCCCACAGCCACAGAACCCAGGTGTCTATTTAATGCTGCACAGGGACCGCAAAAGCTGGAGATGGCATACTTATGCCCTGTGGTCGTCCGTGCTTCAGAGTAAAACTTCCATAAATTTGATTTAGCTCTGTTTTGCTTGCCATTGCCCAATTTATTGTTGTGTTTGTTGCCGCTACCCACTCGCCTATTACTTTTAGTGCCCAGCTGGTGGCTCCTACTGTATTTTTTTTTTCATTTTTCTGTAACTCAAGGTTGCCCAGCTGAGTTTCACTCAGAATTTCAAACCACTTACTTATGGCTGGCTCAGTGACAGAAGGTTGGCATGGTGGCACCTCATTTTAAACTTCCACTGCTTCTTTTTCAACAGGTTCATTTTCAGGCTGGAGGAACAACATGAGATCCTCCTCAGAAAAGATGAGTTCAAAGTTTGGTACAGACAGGTATTTTCTTTTATTAGTAGCTTATCTGCTGTTTACTGTGTGGTGGCAAATGCAAGATGGCTGAGTCTTTTTTTAAACGTTCTAGGTTGGCACTTCTCTAGAATCAGTGCCCAGCTAGCATGGCCTGATCTAGCTTGTGTGTGTTAGAAACTTTAGCACACTGGTAGCATCCAATCAGATGACTTGAAATTCAAAAGCCATTTCATAAGTCTTATTATATCTTGTTATATTCTGGGAGGGGAAACCTGTGAGTCAGCAGCACCACTGGCAGCCTGTGTGATGGAACTGTCTTGGTTCTCTAACTTTTCCCAAATTAGATTCAATCTGAATGTTAAAATTTTTATTAGGGTTATCACCTGGCTCAGAGTTGCTGTGTTTGCTCTCACTTCTCTGGTGATTTCCTCAAATGACTGGAAGAATGAAATTAGAAACTCCTGCATGGCCCATTATGGTGGAGTAATATAGATGTCTGCATCACCAATTTTGTTTTCCAAGGTGTATGCCCCGACAGCTTTCTTTTGTTCCAGCAGCCTTTGAAATGTAAGAAAGGTTGAATTTGATCGAGTAGAAATGTCTTGAATCAGTCTGTGCAAAGATAAATTTTGCTCCTGCTGTATGTTTTCAAACAAGTGATGGACTTTGCTTGAGTGACTGAAGTAAGTGCATATTCTTTTAACAGTGCTAACAAGAGCATTAATGTCCCTGTCCTTATCAAGAAAACTGTGAACTATTAAATTTCATCAATGCACAAAGCAGCAGATGTGAACAAAGATCCCTCCTCCAAGGCCTTCCTTATGTTGGCCCTATTATCTGCAACTGGGTATACCTTCTGCTGCATTATTACAGGGTGTGCCTACAGGTGTGTGCTTACAGATTACTGCTGTAATCTTCTGATTCAAATTGTCTTTTGCAAGGTATATCTTCTGTTACTGCTTTATTTTTCTCTGTAGCAAAGTGTTTCTTACAGGGTATATCTTCTGTGAAATTATTACAGGTGGTGTTTTACAGGTTTTACAGTTCTATCTATCATTAGAATAAGCTTTCAGGGCTACTGCATTTGTTGCTGGCTGATTGTTTCTGCTTTTACCTCCTTGTTTTGTCTGTGGTTCTTCTTTTTCAGTAGAAGCAGGGCCCAGCCACCCACCCCATCCCCAACAACCCCACACTACACTCCTTTAAAAGGTAGCACAGTTGTCACATTTTCTGTAGCAAAGCAGAACGGGTGGATCAGAGGGGTATCCACACAGTGACCTCATTTACAGGGGCACAAGTAATTTAACTTGCTATAACAAGTTATACAAAAAAAAACAAAACACAAAATCAAACTTTTGCTTTCATTTTCCTCCTTCTGATTACTCTGATCAGGTTATAAACCCAGCAACTTATCTGGAATGGATATTATTAACTGCAGGTACTGTGGGACACTTTTCAGAAGGGCAGTTTTACAGGATTTAGGACACTGTCCTACATGGGGGCCATTGGAGATCTAAGGGCTCAGCTCTAGGCAGCATGGGCAGAGATTGTGCACCTCAAATAGCATATTCAGGAGGAATTATATTATAACAATTTCCTGCCATTTCCCCAACATCCAACAGAAGCACCTTGACCGCAGAGGTTAGTTGGTCCAGGAGGCTTGCAGGTGGTTAGGAGGGGCAAATCAGGTACCCCATCACTCAGTGCTCTCCAACATATCACCTCCACTAACCATATAAAAACTACAAAAAAGTATCTGCCTCTAACTCCAAAATTAAACAAAGGGGCACAGGACACTGCAGAGCAGGACACTGCAGCACAGGAGCTAGCACAACAAAACTCACCCAAAACAGGAATCAAAACAAAAAAAGCAAAAAGGAAATCCAAAAAAACTTCTGATCATAGGAGACTCCATGATTCAGGGAGTTGATACCTATCTCCAGCCAGCGGGTAATGGTCAGATGTCTCCCAGGTACATCAGCATGGAGAGGCACTGATTGCATTGCTAAAACTGTACGGGAAGCAGGAGAAAACATTGATGTACTGGTACACATAAGGACTAACAATCTCACCAGCTGGTCAGTTGTGGAGACCAAGGAACACCTGACCAGACTGGATGACAAACTATCATCCATTTCGTACTGCATCTCCTTCTCTGAGATCCTGCCAGTCTGGGGGGGGGAGTAGATGGACAGAAGGTCAGAGAAGGGGAGACAGGGGAACTAAACATGTGGCTCAAGGGCTGGTACCAGGAAAAAGGACACAAATTTGTAGGGAACTAGCAACAGTTTTGGGAGAGAAAGTTCTTTAAATTTGATGGACTGCATCTGACTAAGGAGGGAGTCAGTGCATTGGGGCAGAAGTTTGATGTCTTTTCAGAATATTTAAACTAGCAAATGGGGAGAGGGGTGCAGCACCCAATGCATTGAATGGGAAGAACACCCATCCCCCTTCAGCTAGTGATCAAACAGGAGTTCAGCATGTTTGTAGTTCATTTGCATCACCAGATAAGGAAAAAGGTCTGGCTCCCCATACAATGCACAGCGGAAACACCAGACCTCACCCAACAACTAACACACCGAAATCTGGCCAATGAAAAATCATGTACACAAATGCTCAAAGTCTGGGAAACAAGATCCTAGACCTGCAGGCAATAATGAAAGGCTAAACTGGACATAGTAGCCATTAGTGAGACATGGTTTACCAGTAACCGCACTTGGGAGACTTCAGTACTTGGTTGTGTACTGTTCAGAAGAGACCGAGGTGCAAAAAGAGGGGATGGAGTGGCCCTTTATGTCAATGAAAATATCAAAGCTTAAGAAATTCAGAAAACACCTAAGGAGCCAGAAGAACTGTGGGTCACCCTGGAAATAGGAAATGGGACAGCCATATGAACTGAAGTTGTCTACAGGCCTCCAGACCAGTGGGAGGACATAGACACATTACTGTTAGAAGATATACAAAACATGACAGCGAAAGGGGAGGTTCTGATAATGGGAGACTTCAACATGCCAGATACAGATTGGTCAATACCAGCAGGAATATCTGCCAGAACTAGACACATAATAGATTCCCTGCAGGGAGAGGGCCTCAAACAACTGGTACAACAACCCACAAGAGACAGGGCTATCCTAGATCTAGTACTGACTAACAGGGAAATGATCACAGATCTCCAGGTAGAAGGTCACCTGGGAGCAAGTGACCATCACATGATATGGTTCAATTTGGCCCCAAGAACTAAATCATCCCATTCCAATGCAAAAATATGGGGCTTCAGAGGAGCTGACTTTAATAAGATGGCCAACAGTGTTAAGCTAGCCCTGGCAAGAAGAAATACAGGTGAGGGGGTACAGGCAAAGTGGTCAAGCTTGAAGTATGCAATACTTGAAACAACATCCCACTGTGTTAGAGAGAAAAGGAAGTGCAAAAGAAGAGGGAAACAACTTTGTTTTTCAAAAACAGTAGCAGAAAAGGTCAGAGCCAAAAGGCTGGCCTTCAGGAAATATAAGGGAATGCAGCAGGATGAAGATAGGGAGGCATACCAAACTTCCTAAGGGAAGCAGGGAAGACAGTAAGGCAGGTAAAGGCCCAAACCGAGGAAACACTAGCACAAACAGTAAAAGAAGGTGACAAGACTTTCTATAGATACATTAGTGAAAGGAGAAAATCCAGAGAGGGAGTGTTTACTAAGATCAAAGGGGATAAGGGGGCATGTGAGAAGGAGGACCATGTAAAAGCATCTATCCTAAATAGATACTTCTGCTCAGTATTTACTGAAGAGAAGGTAGGGTAGGGCCCACAGCTCATCACATGGACATGGGGGGGGAGGGAGGTATGCACTAGTCCCTTCACAAAAGAATGGGTCCTACGAGAGCTCAATAAACTCAGGGTGGAGAAAGCAATGGGACCTGATGGCATACATCCCAGGGTACTAAAGGAGCTAAGGGTGGAACAAGAAGAGCCATTATCAGAACTGTTCAGTGAGTCTCTGAGCACAGGAGAGGTCCCAGACGACTGGAGAAGGGCTCATGTGATCCCGCTCCACAAGAGTTGTAGCAGGGAGGAGGCAGGTAACTACAGACCAATCAGTTTTACCTCAGTAGTGGACAAGATTATGGAGGCACTCTTTAGGGAAAGGTAAGTGCAACACCTGGAATCCATAGGGGCACAGGATCCAAGAGAGCATGGGTTTACAACAGGAAGCTCCTGCACACTAATCTGATAGATTTCTTTGACAGGGTAACCAGAGTGGTGGACCAAGGGGGATCAGTTGATGTCACCTACCTTGTCTTCAGCAAAGCTTTCGATACTGTTCCACATAGAAGATTGATTAATAAGCTTGGTAGGCTCAGGGTGAGTCAGAAGATGGTCAACTGGGTGGCAAAGTGGTTGACGGGCAGAAAACAGAGAGTGGTGGTAAATAGTATAGAGTCAGAAGAGATGCAAGTCACATGTGGGGTACTTCAGAGATCAGTCCTGGTGCCAATCATCTTCAATATCTTCATCAGTGACATTGTAGATGTACTGGAGGGTATGGTTTGTCTGTTTACAGATGACACCAAGCTCTGCAACAGAGTAGATGATCCAGATGGGGTGGGCAGAATAAGAAGAGATCTGGATAAACTGCAAAATGGTCGGAAGAGTGGCAACTGGGGTTTAATGTAAAGTGCAAGATCATGCACATAGAGAAGAGAAACCCTGAAGCCACCTATAGGCTGGGAGGGGAGTTGCTGGCAGTCACATGGGAAGAAAGAGACTTGGGCATCATCATCACAGATGACCTGAAATCATTCAAGCAGACCACTGAAGCAGTAGGTAAGGCTAGGGGGATGTTGGGGTGTATTAGTAGGGGTATCTCAAGTCGTAAGAGGGAGGTAATAATCCCTCTTTACAAGACACTGGTTAGGCCCTGTCTGGAGTACTATGTGCAGTACTGGAGGCCACACCTTCACAAAGACATTAACTAAATTGAGGCAGCCCAGAGAAGGGCAACCAAAATGGTGCAGGGACTGCATCAGAAAACATATGAGGACAGATTAATGGAGCTCAATATGTATACCCTAGAGCAAAACGGGGAGAGAGGTGATATGATCGAAACATTCAAACACCTTAAGGCCATTAACAAGGTGAAAGAGTCTAACATGTTTCAATATAAGAAAAATAACAGGACAAGAGGACAGTGTGAGATTAGAGGGAGGCCGATTAAGGGGTAATGTGAGGAAGTTCTTTTTCACAGAAAGGGTGGTGGATGCATGGACTGGCCTACCTCATGAAGTGGTGGATATGAATATTGTTCGGGGCTTCAAACAGGCGGGATAGGTATGCGGGAGCAATACAGATGAGTATGAATAGAGAGGTCATTGACAGAGCAAAGGACGATGGCACATTCATAAGATAGAAAATGAAATGGGCAGACTGGATGGGCCTTGTGGTCCTTATCTGCCATCAGCTTCTATGTTTCTATGTTTCTATGCTTCTGTGTTTCTATAAAGCCTCCTGACAGTCCCTGTGAAGTGAGCAATTACTGTACTGGTTTTTGGAGCTCTTCATTGATGTTGTAAGGGGTACTTTCAGATAGAAAATAAAACATTCTTAGAACAGTAAAGTTTGTTTCACTGTCCCCTCAACAATTATCAAAACATGCCCAATATGCAGTGACAGACATTAAGGTTCAGGCTGATAGGTTGTCCAGATATTTGTTGTGAGATGTACCACTCTCCCAACAGTACTGCACAAAACTCGCCTCAGTTTTCATCCCCCACTAGTGTTAGTTATTTAAAGCATGGGGGTGTGGGGTGGGGGGTGCAGACCCTCCTGCAGAAACAAAAGCAATAGCTGTTTCTTTGAGGCAAAGATAGATTGTCACTGAATTTTTCAGTGCTGCTTTTGCAGTCGCCTTTATCACATGGAACCCTTTTTAGTTTTTTTCCCAAAGAAAGGCACTGCATCTCAGTTACCTTTTCAGTTTTTTTCCACCTGGATTTTTCTTGGGCCTGTTCCTCTTGTGATTTATTCCTGCCACCATACTCCTCAACCAAAACATTTCTTTCTCTTTCTTTCTCATCTGCAGTTTCCATCCACTCCAGTAAACCTTGTACCACCTGATCATTCTCTTCATCATCTTCATCTTTATTACCGTCATTAGATTCAACCTCAGAAGAATCGGATGACTGTGAATGACTAGCAGTAGCACAATATACAATTGTTCCATACCTTAGGGTGCTTCTGTGTGTGGTACCCACCAACCCTTTGGTTTTAACCACATAACTTTGTTTCCACTCGGGACTGATTCGACAGATGAGGAGGAAGAATAATGGATGGAATGAGTGATGATGACACTTGTGTGTACATTACTTGTGTTGTTGTGTCTGTTTAGTTGCAATTAATTAATAAATGAAAACCACTTGTGACTTTTGCTTTCTCATTCTCTAAGTCAATCAAAACAAATAAACAAAATAGACTGCTACGAGTCACAAATTCACAATGTCCCCTGAGCCCCCCACAGGCAGCAACACAGGTGCAGCAATTTGTTTGTTTTTTGTTAGAAAAATTTATTTTTTATATGTGAATGAACGTTAATGCGATTGCAATGGCCCAGAGCAGACAGAGACCAGTCTCTCTAACACCCAGCAGTACTAGTCTGTCACTTTGCCCTCCATTGGGACACCCCAGCCAACAGCAGTGCATTTGCCTTTCAACAGGGACAGCCTTTGGCTCAGAATAATAATATTTTTTTAATGGCCCCAGCAAGCCTTTCTCATTCTCTCTCTCTCTCTCTCTCTCTCTCTCTCTCTCTCAGAGTCATGACATGAGTGACTCCTCTCATTGAAGTGGATGGAACAACAAGAAAACAGATTTCTTTTATTTGTGATAATCTACGCCATCCCCACCAATGCAAGTCTCTCTCCAGATGGTATAACAAGAATATACAGAAGATGTATATATTTTATTCGTGATTACGGTGACTGTAATTGTATTTGGCCCACAGTACTTTCTCTCTCTCTTTCTTTCATAATTCCTCTGGATTGAACAAGAATAAGTCAGAGATTTACTTTGCCTGCCTCCATGCCTTGTGTAGGGTACACACACTGCACAGTCACACTGAGGCCAAGATCAATTCTTTATTTGTGATTTCTTTGACTGTAAAATGTATCTTTATTTTATTTATTTATTTATTAGATTTTGGATATACCTTTCAGCCAGAGGCTTGTTTACAGAGGTTCCACGTCATAATACTTTGTAGAAAAGTATAGGAATCATAACATTTAGCACAGTATACAATTAAGCAATAGTTAAGTTAACTCATTGCCTCCACATGAGGTCTCTGAAGTTGCACCACTTGTCTCCTGTATACTGTTAATAGTCAATAGAGTAACATGGGGGAGAGGTAGGAAATATCTGCAACATTCAATACATACAGTGAAGAAAACACATGAGTTACAATTTTTCAAGTTGCAGGAGCGGAGATTATAGTCAGAACTTGTTATAAAAAGGCAGCTCTTTTGTCTAAGTGCAAGACAGCTAGGCTTCAGAAATTCCCAGTACAGCTGAAGAGGAAAGTGCAAGACAGAATAGGGTTCAGATAACCATTGGAGAATAGGCCCAAACTGTCATGAGTAAAGGGGAGAGGAGGGGTAGATGCAACAGGGAAAGGTACCATGTAAACAAGGGTGAGCTAAGGACTGGCATTCTGAGAATAGTAGGGGTAGAGGCAGGCAGAATGGGGGAAGGCCAGGGGGCAGAGGGAGAGACAGCAAAGCCAGCAGGTAGGGGTGTCAGGGAAGAGGATGGGAGGACACATAGTGGGCAGGTATAGCTGAGTGATTGGGGGGAGGGAAGGATAATTGGAAAACTTGGGAAGGCCTAGTGAGGGAAAGAAACTGGAAAGCTAGAGAAGGCCCAGTGAGGGAACTGAGCAGGGGTTAGTATGGGCAAGGAGGGAGTAAGGAGCAGGAGTCTATGGGATACTGGGGAGTAGGGCCAGGAGGATGCTGGAAGATGAGTGGTAGACTAGCGAGGCATAGCCTTCTTCTACAGGTGTGTAGAAGAGGAGGAGATGTGTTACCTTCTTCTCCCTAGGCATGATTAAAGCCACAGCTCAGATCACCATCAAAGCATTGCCAAAACCACCATCGGTGCCAATTGTGACAGAAGCAGCTGCTACCAGTGTTACCCAAAGCTGGGACTTGGGGAACCCTGACCCCATCTCATACTATATAATTCAGTATCGGTCCAAATCCTCAGAGGGCTACTTTCAAGAAGTTGATGGGGTTGCTACAACACGGTACTGCATCAGTGGATTCTCTGAGTATGAGTTCAGGGTCATTGCTGTGAATAACATTGGCGAGGGACACCAATTGACCTTGTAAAAGCCCAGAATTGTAACAGGCCCCTTCCACTTTACCCTTGAAGCTACATGCCCATATGCTGAGTGCCGTTACCTTACTTGTCCAGTGGGAGCCACCAGAGAAGGCCAATGGACAGATCAGAGGGTACCCCGTGTACTACTCTACAAATCTCCACCTCTCCCTCAGCATGTGGCAGAAGCACAACACTGATGACAGCCAACTGACAACCATAAGCAGCCTGACCACAGGGTAACCTACAGCATCAGGGTCCTTACATTCACATCAGTCGGAGATGGGCCTCCCTCAGATATAACACAGATCAAAATGCAGCAAGGAGCTCATATACAGACATCTAATTTTGAAGCTGAAGCTGTGTCAAATACTGCAATAGAGCTCATATGGCAACCAGCCCAGCCAGAGTGAGTCAGCAAGTATTAACTGGTGTACTGGGAAGGAGTGGACAGCAAACATACTAAAGTGACTTTTGACCCCACGTCATCCTATGCACTAGTGGGCCTGAAGCCAGACACCCTTTACAAGTTCCAGTTGGCATCCCATTCTGATCTAGGCCTTGGAGTGGCAATGTCTCCCATTGAAGCAAGAATGGCACAATCCACCCCTTTCACACCACCCCAAGACGTCCAGTGTGCAAGTGCCAGTTCTACCTCCATCTAGGTAAGTTGGCTGCCACTGCCTGCTAAGAATCACAATGGAGTCATTGTCAAATACTCCATTGCATACCAGGAGGTGGATGGGGAGGACAGCAAGAAGTATACAGTGGAAGAAATAGGACCAGAGCTTTTTTTGGCCCCAGTAGTCTATCTCTCTTTCTCCTCTGGATGGCACAAGTCAAAGATTTATTTTTCATGTCTGCCCTTGCCCTGTACACTAACAGTCACACTGAGGCCAAGAATAAACTTTATTTTTGATTTCTATGACTGTAAAGTTTCTCTCTGGCCCCCAGTATTCTCTCTTTCTTTCTTCTTTGGATGGCACAAGTCAAAGATTTATTTTGCCAGCCAGTCCTGTATATAAGCACACACCACACACACACACACACACACACACACACACACACACACACACACACACACACACACACACACACACACATATATGCAGCCACACTGAGGCCAAGATGAACTTTATTTGTGATTTCTGTGACTGTAAATTTTTTCTTTGGCCCCCAGTAGTACCACTCACTCTTTCTCCTCTGTATGGCACAAGACAAATATTTATTTTGCCAGCCTGCCCTAGTGCCCTCTGCCCTGTATACACACACACATACACACAAAATTCTGTGATTTCTGTGACTGTAATATTTGGCCCCCAGTAGTCTCTCTCTGTCTCTTTCTTCTCTGGAGTATATGGTCAGGTGGGTCATGGTGGAACAAGTCAGAAAATATAGTTTCCCACACAGGCAAAAAAAGATTGTATTTATAGGAGGTATCTTTTTTTCTGTTTTTTTTATTTCTTTGCCAATCCACTCCAATTGGCCCTCCACCCACTCTCTCTCTCTCTATCTCTCTCTCTCTCTCCAACTCTGATTCCTCTCCTCTCCTCTCCCTCCCTCCCCAATTAATTTCACTCTGCCCCACCCCCAGCCACAGTAAGTCTCTTTCTCTCTCTTTTTTCTCCTCTCCTCTGGGAACTATTGTTGCCAGTTGCCACTAGAGCCCACAGCCACCCAAAGTCTGTTGCTCTAATTCCTTCCTCCCCTCTGGCTCTCACAAAGTATTAGCAAGCCGCTAACTTTTTTTTAAATTTTTTTATTTTAGTATTTGGTAACCCGGGTAAGGCCCGCTAGGCATAAGTGCCTGTTTTCAGGGGTGACCTGGGAGCACTAGGTGGTTAAGTGACCTGCTCAGAGTCACACAGTATGCAAGTGGAGGTTGTGAGAATCAAACCAAAGTCTGGTCTGCTGGATATACCAAGCTCATTCATAGTTTGTTACTCTAACCTCTAGGCTATACTGCCAGCCCCATAAATATAATGCTCCTGCTCTGTCTTTCTCTGTGACTGCGGCACTTCTGGACCACGTTGCACACTCACCTCAGTTATATACCATGAGTGAGTGCATCATGTGACTTTCCCCTGCCGGCATCACGTGACTGTAGCCTGATTGGATGCTGCCAGTTGTCTGCACATCAAGCAAGCATGCTGATGACATCTCAATGGCAAGAATCAACACGCTGGAGAAAGCACATGCTCTGCAGCTTACCTCAGACCCAGAACTGGACTTCTGCAGTGAAGTTTGCATTTATCCAGGTCTGCAGTTTCAGGGTTCGATCTGGGGGTTTGGATCTCTGGTGGAACACTCCACCCAACCCTACTTTACAGGGATTGGCTTCGAAGAACAAAAAAATGGCTTTGAAAAAAATGTTTCTGTTTGTTCAGGTCCCCCCATGGCTGTAAGTTGGGGGCCCTTTTCTGAGGTGTGTTCTGTATCTGTGTGCACTGCATTGGCATTTTCTTTTGTAGGGCTGCCTGGATGGACATGGAGGACTCCTGACTCTGTCTGCGAAATGTGTGTGTGTGTGTGGGTGTGTGTGTGTGGAGTTGACCATCTTTGAGCCACAGACACTGACATGAGTTAATCATCAATGTACATCCCCTTCTCCAGCTGCCCGCCCTGTTCTCTGCCATTTTGCTTATAAGAGGTGCAGTGCTGTGCATCTAATAAATAATAATAATAATCATCTTTATTTTTACTGTGCCTTTCTAAAACCAAGGCATCTTAACAACAAACGGCAAATAAAAACAATACAATAAAACACAAATACAATAAATACTGGGTTCATATAATTCAATAAAGTATCATCAAATCGAGTATGCCTGATACCACTGATGGGTCTTTAGGGCCTGTTTAAATTCCTCCATGGACGTGCACTCCTGAAGCGGACAGGGTAGAGAATTCCAAAGGGCTGGGGCCATGTACATAAATGCATGGGCCCCTGAAGATTTTAAAAATCCGTTGGAATCTCTTGCAACCCCTCGTTTACTGAGCGGCGTGATTGCCTAGGGCAGTAAGGTACCAGAAGCTCTTTCAGGTAGTCCAGGCCAAGTTCGTGTAGGGCTTCATAAGTCAGAAGTCCGACTTTAAAGGTGATCTGCCACTGTACAGGCAGCAAGTGCAGTTTGTGCAGCACTGGAGAAATATGACAGGTACGGGGAGTACCCATCAATAACTGGGCCGCAGCATTCTGCACTAGCTGCAGGCAGCAGATATCAACCTCTGGTAGCCATAGATAAAGGGAGTTGCAATAATCAAGGCACAAGGTCACAAAGGCGTGGACCAATGTAGGCAGATCACTGGACAGAACTATGTGCTTAATCCTGGAGATGTTCCTCAGATGGTAAAAAGATGATTTGATGACTGCTGACACTTGCAATTGCAGTGTCAATCTGTCATCAAAAATCACCCCCAGGTTTCACACGTGTTCAGAGGTAGGGAGCTGGGAGCCACCAAGAAAATGTCCTGAAGGCAAACCAGCTCTCATCCCCTCTATCCAGCGACCTGGGTCCACGACCAACACCTCTGTCTTCTCCGAGTTCAACCTCAGCCAACTCGAAATCATCCAGTTCTGGATTTCAATAAGGTAATTGTTAAATATCGAGAGAGCTATATCCTGGTCAGGTGCAAAAGATAGGTAGAGCTGGGTATCATCAGCATAGCAGTGAAACCTCAGCCCATACTTTCTTACAACATCTCTGAGGGGCAGCATGTACACTGCAAACAACATGGGGGACAACACCGAACCCTGAGGTACCTCACATGACAGAGAGACTGGGCCTGAGGAATTCATCCCCGACACCACCCCATAAGTTCTACCAGTGAGAAAAGATCTAAACCACCCGAGTACTGTACTAGACAGGCCACAGATGAACCTCAGGCATTTGAGAAGAACCCCATGGTCCACAGTGTCAAACACTAAAGAGAGATCAAGAAGAACCAAGATGGAATGGCTTTACCAATCTCTCTCCATCAAGAGATCATTGAGCACCCGAACCAGTGCAGTCTTGGTACTATGCCTCTTTCGAAAACCAGACTGGAGTGGTTCATAAATGTCATGGATGGTCAAATGGTTCTCCAGTTGTATGGCCACTACTTTTTCAATCACCTTTCCCAGAAAGGGAAGGTTAGAGATTGGTCTGTAGTTAGCAGGGCAGTCTGGGTCCAAAGAAGCTTTCTTCAGGAGAGGCGTTACCACCACCTCCTTCAGGGAGCTAGGAAACTCACCTGTCTTCAAGGAGCACCAGACTACCTGTGCTAGGACTGGGCCAATAGTATCACAACAACCCTTAATCAGGGAAGTTGGGCCCAGATCCAAACTACAGCATGCAGGTTGTATACCCTGGACAATCCGCATGGGATCAATGAACTCCGGCCAGTCAAAAGAATTCCAGGAGAGCCTGGGGACAGTGACTGAGTGCCGATCCATAGTTCCTCCCATAGAGGGTGCAGGTTGGAGTGCCACCCTGATGTCAGCCACTTTAGTCACAAAGAAGTGAGCAAGCTCTTCACACTCTACTTGTGAAAAGGCTCTTCGAACCTGCAGGCAGGCTGGGTTGCACAGTCTGTCTACAGTTCGAAAGACTTGAACTGGTCGGTTCGGAGTAGATGCAATATCCCCGGACAAGAACTCTGCCTTCTTACAGGAGATTTCAGAATGATAGACTTGATAATGTTCCATCAATCTAAAATAGTCGGCATCAAGGGCGGATCTCTGACAGCAACAATCTAATCTTCGTCCTTGTCGCCGCATCTCCCTCAGGGTCCCATCAAGCAATGGGGATCAAGGGCGAAGGGGGAGAGGATGGACACAGACAGGAGCAACGATATCCAGAGCTGAGGAAATGGCTTTATTATAAGCCAAAACCAGGGAATCTGGGTCACTGCTCAGTCCAGAAAGCTCCGATAGGTCGAGTACCGCCGCCAGGCCCTCAGAGCTTACATCTTGCATAGGGCGGTACCTGACCATTTCCAGAGGGGTAGGCCTACGAAGAGGGGCACAAAAACTGAACCCCACGGTGCAGTGATAGGACCATCCAACAGGTTCCACCCCCAATTCAAAGGCTTCGATCCCCAGGAGGAAGACTAAGTCAAGGGAGAGACCACCTTTATGAGTGGCAGAAGTAACAACTTGTGTAAGACCCAAAGATGTCATCAATTGGAGGAAGTATTGTACAAACTGTAAGAGTTCGTCATCGACCCAGGCATTGAAGTCGCCCAGAACCATCAGCCTGGGCGATTCAAATGCCATGTCGATCATGAAGTCAGCTACTTCCTGCAGGAAATGCTTCTCGTCACTGTTTGGACGGTAGATGAGAGCAATCCTACAACCCACACCTGCCACTACAGTACACTCGAATGACTCAACCTCCTCGACTGGTACACTTGTGAGGCATAGCACGGTCATAAAACAGACCACAACCCCTCCCCCCAATGGCGGTACAACCTCGAGCAGTGTAACACCGAGTACCCAGCCAGAATAGCGGGGTCTAATACGGGGCCTACATTCTCATCAAGTCAGGTCTCGGTGATGCATGCCAGATCCACTGACCCAACAAGATCTGCAATAACTGCAGTCTTATTTTTGATGGATCTGGCATTACACAACACCGCTCGGGTAGGACGGGCCTCTGGAGCTGCTCAGGCTACCTGCCCACCAATATTGTTGGTGCCCTTGGTTATGGAAACTAGGCATGAAGGACCACGCTCCAGATTCCATTACACCCCAGGGCATCTTCTTGGTCTTATTACCCCAGTATGATGGCCCCACTCATTTGCCCTCCACTGTTCATACCTCCCAACCCCCCCACGAGCAATACCCAGTGCTCTACAGTGCTGGTATGCTGATAGCTGTAATGGGGGGAGAAAGGATGGATGGCATGAAGGGCAGAGGATGAATAGTGGGGGTAGGCCTCCTACACATACTGAAAGACTCAACGACAGCAAAACACAGCTAAGCTGTCAAGAAATCCCCAATTAAATGACTAACTAAACTCAAGAAAAAGCAATTAAGAGAAATAAAAAGTTAAAATAACAATTTCCCTCAACCCCCCAAACAATTACCCACCCTTAAAGAATAACTTTACTATCAAAACTTTTATCTATCTTAGTTGTAGTACAGCATCAGATACAGCAACAACAGCTCCATTTAAACCTAGTACAAAAAGTAGACAGAAATTATCAGTACATTACTGTCCTATATGATTACACTGTCCAATGCCTTTACAGAGTTCAATATTTCCAGCTGTCCAAGAAAAGCTCACCACAGCTTCTTGATAGTTTGCAGTGGAAAGGGGGAGCTCTTACCACTTCCTTCACCAAAACAGTGAACGATAAAATGTAGCACTTTCACTGCTACATTTCTCATAAACTAAAGTACTAGGTAAAATCAAATGGAGGCCCTCTCACTGCCTCCTTAAATAATCAAATGATATTATAATACCAGCTCAGTTCTTAAAATACTTGCAGAACATAAGGTCTTGTGTTCCATGTCCATTTCTCTGCCATTTGAGTCCAGGAGATCGTCACTGGTAGATGTTCTTATTTCTGATTCTTCTAAATCCACAACCAAAATCCCCTGGAAAATTGGGTCCCAACAGATGAAATGATCCATAAAAGAGTGTCAGCTCCAGGCATGACCTGATGTGAGAGTAGGTACCCAGTCCCAGTCAATCCCCTACTAAGGTCTTCCGGGTACACCGGCCTTACCAGGCAAACCTCTGAGACCACAGGACAAACCTGGAAGCTAGTCAGCCCTCCAGTCTGCACTTCCTGGTCACCCCAGGGGGAATAAGATCTTTATACTTTGGCTGGTTGGCTAAACTTCCAACAAAGACTAAAGTACCACACCTGCATCCTCGCAAAAAAGATACATCTTCAGCTAGTCCCAATCGGCCTACTCCCCATAATCAGTGCAGCACCCCTCAGGTGCAATACAAGACTCACAGCAAACCCATCATTTCTGATCCCCCTTTGTAGAAAATCCCTTGGGCAAAGATCCTTCTGCTACTGTGCCCCTCTCTGGCTCAATACGTTACCACCCTCACTCTCCCAGACCCATAGCATCTTGCTATTCAAAACAGACCTCAAAGCTCAACTACTTGAGAGTGCAAAATGTGACTGTGGCTAACACTGCCCACCCAATATGCTCCCAAACCCTCCACATTCCTGACACAGGGTCTCTCTAGACCCCATGAATCAGCATCCTACAAGTCTCTGTCAAGGGATTCGAAGAATGCTGCCAAATACATTCACCGGTTAACTAAGTTCAAGCCTGGACTGCTCCTATCAGTACTGATACTGTAAATACTGCCTGTTTATGTACATCTTTTTCTGTATTTGTTTACCCTCCACCCCTTGTAACCAACGTGGAGCCTTTGCAAAAGAGTCTATGACTCAAAGGATTGTAATTCCAATTGAATTCAATAAATAAATAAATAAATAAAAAACCCAGACCTGGGACCCACCTCCTCCAAGTCTCCCTGTTCACTCAGTCTGTGGAGCAGCAATTGGATCCTTCTACAAGGTCAGTTGTTAGCTTTCCATGGCAAGAAGTCCCATCTGTTGGCTCTGAACTCAGCTGTCAAAGACCACAATGCAAATGGCACATACACTCCCACACCCTACAATCAGTGCTGTCAGAGTTCGAGTCAGCATGGCAGATCTTACCAGGGACTAGAGCAGGCAGGCTAGCTACCATCACAATGGGCAGTCTCATAAAACTAAAAACAAGCCAGAGAAAGTTTTGCATATATGGTGCCATGGTAGCATGGATCTGCAGAGTAACTGTTTAGATTGAGCCCCATTTTCATGACACCAGCATTGTGTCTTCTGAGCCATCACTGAACCATTCCATGCACTGAGCTGCAAGTCATGCCTAGGCTGTCAAGATTATTGTGGAGGGTGACTCACTTGGAGATCAGGACATGCAGTCGGTTGTCAGAGGAGAAGATAAGGAGTCATGAGCAGCGTGGTCGAATGGTGCCCTGCCAGAAGAGCAGTGCACTGGAGCCAGAGATAAAGTCGACTGCTGCATTTCCACGAGGAGCATTTGGTTTGTTGGGTTGGAGGTTGCCACCAATGACATGGACACATGTGCAGTGTGCCAAGGGCATGGCCCAGTAGCTGTGGTAGAGCACTGGCCTTACAGAGACCTGGTGACTGAGCTGGAGCTGGTGGCCCAGTGAGATGCAAGAAAGTCAGTCCAATTGGACTGGAGCAAAATAGCATGAAAGAGGATTTAGTGTGACTGTCCATAGTTTGACAGGTGCTGAATGAGTTGCAAGGCAACAAGCAGTGAAAAGGTATCAGATTCATGTCTTACTGCAAAAACAAATTTGTTGACTCTGTTCTTGTAACATACTCCAATATTCATAAGTGACTTGTGAGCTTTGAAGCTCAACATGAAATAGGACAGAAATGACAGGGTTCACTCCTACCCCAAGGTTAAAAAAAAACTGACACACATGTATGAGTGAATCGATGCTAAAATTACAGAAATGTTCAGTTTCTGGAAGGGAGGGAGGAGTGAACATCCTAGGGAGTCTCATAGTAATCTCAAACATACATAAATGAAATTGCTTTCAAAAAGACCTAGAGCAACATATGTGTTGGTAGCAGTTAGGGATAGTTTTGATACAACATAATGGGTAGTGCTTAACCTCACTGGTATGAAATGGATCCATCTTCCATTTGAAGTGACTTTTCAAAATATGAAATTTTAGCACATGTTGTCAGATGAAGAACTGAAGATAATGTATTTGTATAAAAAAGAACAAGGGTGCGAGGTAATGCACTTGGGAAACAAAAACCAAGGGGAAGAGTACACAATGGGGCGTGAGATACTAACATCAGCAAAAATGGAAAAGGACCTGGGGGTAGTCATATCAGATGACCTAAAGGTGGGTAAGCAATATAAGAGGGCAGTAAGGAGGGCTGGGAGGATAGTGGGATGCATAGGGAGAGGCATCACCAGTAGAAAACAAGAAGATGTTATCCCTCTGTACAGACAGTTGGTCAGACCCCATCTGGAGTACTGTGTGCAGTTCTGGAGACCCCATCTTCACAAGGACATAAACAGGATGGAGGCAGTCCAGAGGAGGGCAACTAAAATTGTGTAGGGTCTGCACCAGAAGCCGTATCAAGAAAGACTAAAAAAGCTTAATATGTATACCCTTGAGGAAAGGAGGGGGGACATGATAGAAACCCTGCCTGGTTTCTTTGCTGATGCTGAATTGATTTAAGGCCAGATCTTACCTGGTAATTTAACATTTAATTATATTAGTTATGATTAATATGCAAACTTTTTCTGTTCAATAGGGGCTTTTTAATTCAATTAAGCACCTATGAGTGTTGTCTGTATGCATGTTTTGTGTCTATATTTATTCATGCAGTGATTGTGAGGACAATTTTCAGCAAACGTTTTCAATATTATGAAGCTGGTCAGACCTAGAGTGAGAATATTGCATTTATCCTCACTCTAGGGTAGATTTATTCACACAGTATCTCAATTTATCCACATAGTAGGTCCATAGTGACAATGAAGGAAAGTGGTGCACAGTGATGATCCATATTGGACTAACATCACTGTTGAAGATGGCCACGGAACAATTACGATGCAGGATTTTTTCTTGTCATTTTATAATAAAAAGCATTGCATAAATCAGACACACCATGGCCCTACTGAAAATATCAGATATTTTACCTTGTGCAGTTTGACCTTTTGACATCACTAAATGCTTCACCACTCGTGATGATATACGGCTGCACTCAGGAAAAATATTGGTGATATTTTCAGTACAGCCATGACGTATTCCTTATATATGCTGTAGACATGCAAAGTCGGCTTGGTGTTTATAGGGAGGGGCTATGGAAGTTGGAAATACTTCTTGTTTCAGTTCGTATAAAAAAGGAGGTGTAAACCATGTGTTTGGAGCCTGTGGTAGAGTGTGTGTGTGTATCTGCATGAGTACGTGTGTGCGTGCATGTGTGTGTGTGAAGTGCATCATAAATCACTCATCAAAGGAATTGTTTCTATGCTTAAAAATGAGATTTAGCACCTATGTGTGCATAGGCATTTTAATTCCATAAAATTTGAGTAAAACATTGGCCACATTTAAAAAGATGACTGGGTGGGGGCTCCCCATCATTAATTTAGTTTGCTGGGGCCCCCAAAATCCTAAAACCAGCCCTGTCACCAGGTGTCTAGTGAGAGAGGTTGTAGCTGACAATTTGATAATAAGGACCACAGGTACCCCTTACTGTTTTTACATATCCCCTTTTGATGACTCTGCTTGTCGATCTTACCATGGATGATGAATAATTTATGGTCAAGAGCTTGGTATTCCCACAAAACTTCCCTTTCCTCCCTACTTGGAGGTTACTTTTTATAGTCTGACTGCTGTCCAGCCCAAAAATGAGTGAGTGAGTGAGTGAGTGAGTGTGTGTGTGACATTTGCCTCAATCATGCATTGGGAACCATGCATCCTACTCACTTTTTGATCCCCTGCAAACAAATGCTCTCTTTCTCTTGCACTCTTGTGGTTCACACTCTTGTAACCAATGCTGTTTTCACTGCATCGTGGAACAATTTGACTCCTTGGATCTTGAGCAGAATAAAGATCCCAACTTACCATACTGCACTACCAGAAAGCAAACTGCCAACAATAAATTTACAATTCAATTGTCCCCTGAATCTGAATTTACCCTAGAGCCTTCACTCACTCTATGTTGTAGTGGCAGTTAGATGCTAACTGCACTGACAATCATACAAATATACTGTAATAATCCCAAATCTAACCACCTTACCCACTGCTGAAATGGGGGATCTGTAGAATCTCAGGAATTTCTGGAATCCATCCTTGTCCCTGGAGAGAGGAAAAAGGGAGAACATAGCTGTACAATCTCTCTTACACCCCTCATGCCCATCCTCCCTGCACAGCTGCGCATTCTCTACCCTGGGGTTGACCCTTGGTGGCTTCTCCTGGAACTGAGGTGGAGCCCTACCTACTGCCCAGGGAGGTGGGAGAAGGGAGTATTGAACAAAGCCCCCTCTGCTGCAAAACTTTGCAAACTGGGAATTACTGTTGCCCCCATTATACAGGAAAAACATTGTGTATTCTTTTCCATTATACAGTACATGGGTTTCCATGTATTATGTAACAGGACTAGTGAGATAGCAACACTTCTGGGCCTTTACCAATATGTCTTTTGTTTTCTTTTTTCTTTATTTTTTAATTTTTATTTATGGAATTATCCATAATATCATAACAAATTTACATTGATTCTCACAATATAAGAATATAAGTCAGTAGTTTACAGGATACATATCAGGACAAAGATCAGATAAACAGAACTCAGCAGTGGTGCTGGTTTTGCTGCTGGGCCTATCTCCTGGTGCACCAGTTATCTGTCTGACCGTTCACAGCGTGTAAAAATTAATGGGACCTACTCAGACATCTGTCCCATCTTTTCTGGGGTTCCCCAGGGCTCCATTCTGGGCCCCTTACTATTCTCTTACCTTAACACCCTTTCACGCTCTTGTTCGGGGAACATTCTATTGTACTCTGATGATGCAGTCATCTTTGCCTCAAGTCGTAACCCTATTACCTTCCAGGACTCGCTGCAGAAGTCCTTTGCTGAAGCCGAGGGCTGGTTCAAGGAACATAGATTGGTGATAAATCTTAAAAAAACCAAAAACCATGTTCTTCACTCATCCTCAAAACAAGTCCTGCAACTTCAAACTCCTCATTCACTCTGGGTCCTCTTTCTCGCTCGAACAAGTTTGCTCCTATAAATACCTAGGGATCCATTTTGACCTGTCCCTCTCCTTCCATGGACACATCGCTGCCCTAGCCACTGCCACTAATATCCGATTGGGCATCTTACATCGGTATAAACACTGCCTCCCCCCGGAGGCTCTTCAACTTGCAGTCACCTCCTCTATGCTGTCCCTAGTGGACTATGGACTGCCGGTGTATGGTGCTGCTGATCAGACCGTACTCCATAAAATTCGCACTTCTCTGAATAAGGCCTGCAGGTTAATTACAGGGGCACCTAGGCTAACACACACCTGTCTACTGTACACTAAAGCGCTGGTACATGATCTTGATGAGCGCCTCAAATATCTGACCTGTACCCTTACAAAAAGACCCTCCTTGGGCTATCCCCGCCTGGATTGACCACCACCATCCACCGCTCTGTCCCACTAGTTCATACTTGGACCTCTGGGGAAACCTCTCTTGTTATCCCTAGAGCTAGGACCTCTCACGGCCAAAGAGCCTTCAGCTTTAGGGCCCCCTCCTGGTTCAACACACTGCCCCCCTCCATCTCCGAAGCTACAACTATATCGTGCTTCAAAACGTCATTACGGAACCACCTTGTTAACACCCGAAGCTGTAATTGCCACTAGTCAAAGCCGTACTCAATACTAATGACAAAGCTTACTACTTAGCTGCTAAGGACAACATAACTCTGGTATTGTTTGCATCAATCCTACCTGTACCAGCTTGTTTGTATCTATGTCTTAAGTTACTGTTATACTGTGTTATCCTGTTATACTGTGTATTTTCGTTTGTCTTACTGTGACAGGGTACCTTTGTAAATGAGCCTATGGCTCAAAGGTTTTCCAAACTGCTGTCTAAATAAATAAAATAAAAATAAAACAAGTCACAGTAATAAGTAAGAGATATAGTCCAGGAAGATGTAAGATATGGCACTCTTACCACAAAATGTTTCTCAAAAGTCACTGCTGCATCGTCCCCTACTCCTCGCAGGATTAAATTATAAGGGGGCAGGGCCAGTAAGCCTGCAAAGAGAAATCAGCACATAGTCTAGATATCCTGGGTTCACTCAAGTTATTGTTATACCCTTGACAAAAAGATGCCTCTTTACAACATCGTGTAGGGGAAGGAGGGGGAAGAAGACGTCATTTCAAATTTTTCAAGTCTACAAACAGAGAAGTGTGTCCTTAGACACTCAAACTATTATAAGATATACTCTTTCCAGTACTGCAGGGTACAAAGAAGGTAATGTGTAGCATAAAACAGACTGTAAAGTAATCCATTTACAGGGTACAACAGGTCTATATTATATAACCCATATGAAAATACTGTTATCTCAAGCAACCATCCAGTGTGTAAGCCCATACATTATAGTAAGTGACAGAATCCCAAAAAAGGAAACAAAATTTAAAGTGTACGCTTACTAAGCCATTTATTTAATTATTTAGGTTTTGCTTACCGGATAAGCACACTAGGCAACACAATTGTTATTTTCATGTATGACCTGGGAGGTTACAAAGGTAAAAATACAGAACAACATGAAGGTGCAAGAAAGAAAAGGATGTACACTACAGGCAGTAGTCAAAAATCATGAACACAATAGTTGAGGCAATAATACAATAAAGGGCAAAGTACAGCACATTACATAAAAGAATGAGCATTAGGACAAGCCATGATACAGTGGAATTTTTTTATATAAGAAATTCTTAAGTGTATGAACATAGCAAAAGATATGGGACACCACTCTTACTCAGCGGTAAAGGTTAAGGAAACCATGCAGGGGAGTGACACACCAGGCACACTAAGGACAGTGACAGCCAGAGGGTAATTTCAGGTGTACCCACAGGGGTCTCTGAAAAGAGAAATGGGCAGTGGTACACCTAGTGAGCACTGGGAGGGAGTTTCAGAATATAGGAGCACAGACTGCCATATGTCCATATGATCAGTCATGAGCCTCTTTCAAGTACAACTCTGAGAGGCCACTTGTCAATGCAAGCTTGGCCACAAAGTTTTTAGGATCCTCAGGGACCATAAAAACATATTTTTTTTTGTTTTAGGAAATCTGCAGTCATGCAGGAAACAATAACTGTGTCACTATTCCCTTTTTCGTCAAGGATTTTATAATCACCTGCAGCTGTTACTTTTTGGTCCTGAGAGGTTCAGAAAAAATCCCAACTGCTCCCCTCCCAGACTATGTCCCCAAAACATGCATAACCTGAAATGCATTATAAAAAAAAAAATATTCCTTTTGATTAAGCTAAAAGTATAACAGTTTCTTATTGAAATACTTTGGATGGAATGGGATTTTCTGCTGTAACAATGCCAGAATTATATTGGATTATTTTTACTAACGGTTTGAAATGTGAAGGTTACGATTCACTAGTTTCAATGCACATACAAAACAATTATTATAAATGTAGATAGTATAGGGCTATACTGATGGACCTCAACCTTCTGGAATGCCGTTTCCACTGCAATGTAAAAAAAAAAAGAAAAGAAAACAAAGGGTAAAAACAGGCAGTGTGTTTGTGTGTGTGTGTACGTGTGTGTGTGTGAGTGTGTGTGTGTGTCTGACAGAATTGCTGCACTAACTGAACTGTGCTGAAAGGGAAAAAATGATCACCATTAATTAAATAAAATAATATTTAGGTGAGTGTGTGTAAAAACCAAAAGTTTACACATACCCACTCTTATATCATTCTTTATTTTAATAATGCATTTCAGGTTATGCATGTTTTAACAATGCTGTCCATCTATGTGTTTTTGCAATTAATAAACAAGTAACTGTGTTCTCTTTTTTTCTTTTCAAGTCAAATCTGGATAGAAAGAGCATAATATTTTCAGAATCATAACACATGCTCAGATTGTTTTTACTGTCTTTGTCCAGGAAAGGGACACTGACTGAGCTACAGCTTGTTCCTGGGTGTGTTTTGGGAGCACAGGGAGGTTAAGTGACTTACTCCGGTCACACACTATACGAGTAAAGCATGTTGGGATCAAAACCCATTCTGCTGGATGAACAAAGCTTGCTCACAGCTCTTTGTTTTAACCTCTAGGCTAATTACGTCTGCTCTATTTATTTAGTTAGATATATCTTGATATAGCACTGTACCAAGGCCTTAACTGTTTGTTTACTTGGTCATAACTTATTATGGTAGTTAGTTCTTTACTTATGATAGTATGTTTTGCTTGATATGTTACCATCCTTTTAATTTATTTCTTAATTAGTTCCATTTTTGTATCAGCTCCTAAAGTTATTTACTGCTACAGGTCTTAGCTTACAGTTTTGCCCATTTTACTATAGTTGTAGTAGTCATAGCTTGAATTAGTATTTGAGTTTTTATGCATTGCTAATGTTTCATTGGCTCATAACCTTCTGCTTCTAAGGTCCTGGTCATAGATAAAATCAGAGACGGTCAGTGTTTACTGAAGAAACATAGAGAACATAATTTGATGGCAGATAAGGACCTCTTGGCCCACCTAGTCTGCCCATTTTCCCTGCCTACAGTCATACTGCAGACCTTAATTGATCTCCAGCATTACCCCTCTGTCCTTACCTCTAAGGTCCCCTTATATCTATCCCATGCCTTCTTAAATCCCATTACAGTTTGTGCTCCCACCACCTCATCTAATTTATCTGTATCTAATTGTACCACTCCTGTGTTCCTTTTTATTCATTGTTCTTCTATTCCTTTTGTATGTTATGATATCTGTCTCTTTTTTGAGCTTTACCTTTTTGCTGTTTCTTTGCTTTCCTTCTCCTGCTCTGTTGTTTTCATCACTATGCTGTTAATTTCTATGGTGTTTTTCTCTCCTCTCTCTCTCTCTCTCCCTATATCTCTTTTCCACAATATTTTGCTCTCTCCTCCTTTTCCTTTTTTAGCTGTTCCTTTTTTCTTACCCTCCCTTTGTCTTTTCCTCTCTTCCTACTCTCCTACATTTTACTTGGCCTGGCATCCTTGGTGTCAAATTATCCCTGCTCCTTGGTTACACCTTGAATATCTCTGGTGCTTTGTATCTCTTCTTTCCCTCTGTTCTCTCTCATCTTCTTCCTTCATTCCTGCCCCCCCATAAGCATCATCCTAGTTCTTTTAAGCTCTTTTTCACCTTGCTACTTCTGCTGGCAGGTGGCTTGGAATTTAATCCTGGCCCCAACAGTACTTCAGCCTTACAGCTTCCCAAAGGTTTGAAAGTTGCCAATTAAACATCCATAGCATCCTTCCAAAACTTGCCATCTACAGTGCTTAATTTACAGATGGATGTTCTAGTTATATCTGAATCCTAGCTCCCCGCCATCGTTCAGGAATCTGATGTAACAATACCTAGCTACACTCTCAAGGCAAGATCACTCTAAGAGGTGTGATGGTGTTACAGTTTATAATTCTACTGGAATCTAATTAGTGACTACTCTTGCTATTTCTTCACCTCAGCCTATGAGCTGCTGTTTCTTAAACGTTCTTTTCTTTTTCTGTCCCCATCTTTATTGTTGGGGTTTACTCTTGCCCTTGTATTTTCTCTGCCTTACTTTCTGAGCTTTTATCAACTATTTGATCTAACACTTCCAGAGGTGAGCTTTATATTCTTGGTGACTTTAATATAAATTGTCTCTCCCTAGCACAAATAAAATTATTCAAAATGTAAAGTCACAATTGACACAATTCATTTTAGACACCATCTGTATAAATTTTAAATCATTATCTCACTCTGTAATTGACTGGGTTCTCTCATCTCATCCTCATCGTGCTGTGGAAGCAGCTATCCTTCCTGCTGCCCTTAGTGTTCATCATATGGTTTACTGTGTGTGCAAGATTCATCATCCTAAAGCCCCCCCCCCCACACACACACACATGTATCTATTTCAGGTCCTTTAGGTCTCTGCACTTATCCTCTCTAAAAACCTGCCTTATGGCTACTGATTGGTCTGCAATCTCAGTAGCTGATATTATTAATTCTGCCCTACAATATGTTGAAATCCAAATTTATGGCTGTATGTGATCATAATGCTCCCCTGAGAGTTTGGCACTCTCATCTTCCTTAGATTACAGGTGAAATTATGACTTGTCTCTATTCTAGACACCTTGCCTGGTGTTCTTTTAAGATCACTGACTCCCTAACTGCTTTGACACATTACCACCTCCTATGTAACACCTGCACCAAAGCTATAAGACTTACTAAATCTGAATACTTTCCAGTCACACTTCAGTACAACTTAAATCTTCCCTCTTAGTTCTCGAAGGTTATCCACTCTCTTTTCTCCACTCCAACCCAGTCTTCATCCCCAATTCTTAAGGCAGGTAACTCCATTATTTCTGATCCTTCTCCTGTTGCCTCTTCCTTTAACTCCTATTTTACTACCTGTTCCCTTTTTCTCATCTCTTCCTCCTCTTCTTTTTTCCCCATCTCTGCCTCCTCCCCTTTAAATCTTTTTTCCTTCTCTTCTATCACCACCTCTGCTACCCTTAAATCCTTGCCTGCCCTTAACCAACATAAAGGTGGTAGCCCTGATGGCCTTGATCCCAAACTACTTCTTCTCTCAGTCCCTGTTATCTGTCTGCCTATCACCCTTCACTTCAACCTTTCATTTTCTTCTGCTGCTGTACAGTACAGTACAGTACAAGTCACATTAAACTGTTCCACCAATGAGTTGATTTAACATTATTTTTCACAGTTAGCAATGCATTGGTAGCTCATATTACATTGTTTTTCAATGCTTAACCAGCTCAAGAGCAATGCTTGTGAAATATTTTTGTAGCTCATTTTGAATGCATCAGCAATCCAGTCAAAATGCAATGCAAAACAAAGTTTTAACTCTTATGAAACAGTTTGTGTTGGGTTTTGTACTGTATCCAGTAACACTTGTGCAACTCAGTCAGAAATGCTAAAACAACTCATTGGAGGAACAGTTTAATATGACTTGTACTGCACCTGATGCCTGGAAACAGGCTATTGTCATTCCTCTCCCTAAAGGTGGTGATCTCTCTTCTCCTGGTAACTGCCATGTTATTTCTCTATTTCCTGTCCTAGCTAAATTACAGGAACACCTTGTTCTATCTCAAGGCAAGGCAAGGCAGTTTTATTTCAAGGCACCCAATCCTGGAGGCTCTGAGCACCATACACAATAAAAACAAGATACGAGACACAGAAATAACATTTGTACAGTAACACAATCTTTAAAATTACATTCTTAAAAGCATAGATATAAAATATAAAATATGTGATAGTTGAGGATAAGGTTGGGGGGAGATGACTTAATCCCCAAAAGCCTGACAGAAGAAATGGGCCTTAAGCCTCTGCTTAAAGACACCAATTGAGGGGGCCTCCCAGACTGCAACTGGAAACATATTCCACAGGGTCAGCTCATAGACACTAAATGCTCAGTCACCAGAGGTCTTGAGATGGACCCTGGGAATATTCAGGAGGCCCCTCAAAGTGGAGCAGAGGGAGCGGGCAGAGGTCGCAGGTGACAGGAGCTCAGACAGGTAGCCAGGGCCCTGCCCATATAGGGCCTTATAGGTGAGCAAGCCCATCTTGAAAAGGACCCTCCACTTGACCGTCAGCCAGTGCAGAACATGCAGGACTGGGACCACATGGCATGACAGGGCTAGTCGTGCCAGTGACTGGGCCACCACATTCTGCACCAGCTACAACCTGTGGTGGGTCCATCCCATGACCCCAAAGTAAAGAGTGTTACAGTAGTCGAGTCTGGAGGTCACAAAGGCATGTACTAGGGTCTGAAGTTCTTCGAATGGAATGAGGGGTTGATCCTGGAGATGTTCCATAAGTGGTAAAAACTACTCTTCACAACAGATGACACCTGATCTTCAAGGGTCAGTCTGCTGTCCAGGATCATGCCTAGATTTCACAGCCTTGGGAAAATAACCAATGGAGCAGACCCAGTTAGCAACCCATCATGCCATGACCCAGCTCAACCACCAGCACCTCTGTCTTGTCTGGGTTGAGTCTCAGCCAGCTAGAAGCCATCCAGTCAATGATTTTAGACAGACAGGTGTTAAGCACATCAACCGCACCTGACGTCCTGGGGGCAAATGACAAATGCAGCTGGGTGTTATCTGCATATCAGTGAAACTCCACACTGTACTGTTGAATTATGCCACTGAAGGGCAGCATATATACCACTAACAACATCAGTGACAAAATTGAGCCCCGTGGAACTCCACAAGACAGAGGCATTGGAGAGGAAGAGACATTCCCTATCAATACCTGCTGCACCCTGTCTGAGAGATAGGACTCAAACCATCTGATAGCAACATTGGCGAGTCCACAAAATTCACAGAGCTGATCCAGAAGCACAATGTGGTTTATGGTGTTGAAAGCTGAAGAGAGATCGAGGAGCACAAAAACTGACCTATCTCCTCTATCTCTAGCTCTGAGTAAGTCATTATGCACCCTGACTAGTGTGGTTTCTGTTCTATGTCTAGCCTGAAAACCAGATTGAAGTGGCTCATAGATGTTGAAGGACATAAGCTGATCCTCAAGTCATTGTGCTACTAATTTCTCAACAATCTTGCTCAAAAATGGTAGGTTGGAGATAGGGTGGTAATTCGCCAGGATGTCTGGGTCGAGGGTAGGCTTCTTTAGGAGGGGTCTCACCAGCTCCTCTTTCAAAGGAGGTGGGAATACCCTCTATGCCATCAAGCACCTGGCTGTCCCAGCGAACACAGGACTGACAGCATCAGCGTATCCCATCAAGAAATGCATCAGAGCTGGGTCCAGTTCAAAAGATGTATGCTTCAGCTCTAAGATCACCCGAGTCATCTCAGACACCTCCACTGGCCTAAACTCTTCCCAGGCAGAGTTCATCTGCTCCCAACAGACTGGAAACTGTGAGGCAAAAGTCTACCTGACAGAATCCCTGACCAGATACCTGACACCCAGTCAGAGAAGAACAGAGCAAACTTCTCACACAAGGTGGATGAAAAGGCTTTTTTCAGCTGAAGACAGGCTAGATGAAGGAGCCTGTCCATGGTCCAAAAAAGCTGAGCAGGTCTGTTCCTCAATATGGAAATCTTGCTGTACAGGCACTCTGCCTTCTTACAGGAGATTGCCTCATGGTACTCATGATAGTGGGTGTTCAGGACCAGTTTGTCAGCAACTAGCTGGGACTTCCGCCAGCAACACTCCCACTTCCAACCCTTGAACTTCATTACCTTAAGATCACCATCAAACCATGGGGTACCCAAGTGAGAAGATCTGGGTCTTATACAGCCTTGTGCTATGCCTTCCAGGGCTTCATACCCCACATTATTTTAGGTGACCACTGCCACCCCGGAGCCAATCACACAAACCACCTCAACCCTAGATAGGTCAGCCACCACTAAAAGTCCTTCAGGGTCTAGCCCCATTAAAGGGCAATAGCTAACCATCTCCACAGGGACAGGACTATCATGGGGGGCCCCAAACATGAACTCCACAGTGCAGTGATTGGACCAAGAAACCGGATCAGTCCAGAGGTTATCAACCCCAAGACCCAGCTGGAACACAGGATCAAGTGTTTGACCATGCTGGGGAGTCACAGAAGCAAATATTTGTGTCAGTCCCAGCGATGGCATTAACTGGAGGAGGTCATAACTGAAACAAGAGGATTCATCATCAATCCAGGCATTGAAGTCCCTCAGGATTAAACACCTGGGGGACTCCAACACCTGGTAAATGATGAAGTCCGCTACCTCCTTCAGGAATTCTCCCCCAGCCCAGGCAGGTGGTAATTGAGGAGAATCCTGCAGCCTGCACCTGTACTCCCACAAACGACGACACACCCAGAAGATCTTGTGTTACCAACTGAATGCACTGAGAAGCCCAGGTAGGCTCTAAAAATGATGGCCATACCCCCGCCCCAGTGATCCTTCCTTGGGCAGTGCACCATGGAGTACCCGATGGGGACTGCGGCCCCTAGAACTGGGCCAGCATCATCACCCAGCCAAGTCTCCGTAATGAAAGCGAGGTCGACAGAGGAAATCAAGTCCACAAAAATTGCAGCCTTGTTCCTAATAGATCTGGCATTGCAAAGCATTGCCTGAAGAGGGTTAGGTGAGCTGGCCTGTCTTATAACTACCTGCCCACTGGGTCTGGTGGGACCTCTGGGTACAGGAACCAAACATGTCAGGCATTTACCTCTGCTCTGTTTAAAGCCAGGGAGTCTCCTGGCTCTTACAACCTCAAATCCCCTCACCATCTCATCTTCCACTGCTCTCCACCAGCAACAACTCCACCACTGCCTAGTTATTCCAACCTCTCTGCAGCATCTTCCTTCTTAGACTCCGTCTCTTTCTTCATCCGTTTTCAGTCTGGTTTTAGGAAATCTCACTCCACTTCTATGTCTCTCCTTCTGCTCACTGATTCCATTCTCTCAGGTATGGATCAGGGTCCGATCACATCTGGCATTTTTGTTGATCTTGCTGAAGCTTTTGACACAGTGGCACACCCACTCCTTCTGGACAAGCTTAAAGCAGTGGATCTTTTTGACTCTGCAGTCAGCTCATTCTGTTCTTACCTTAAGGTTAGGTCTCAAGCTGTCCAGATAGGTAACTCACTTTCCACTCTGCTTCCTATCTGCTTGGATGTACCTCAAGAATCTGTCCTGGGTCCTTTTCTCTTTTCCATATTCTTAAATGACTTCCGCTCCATCTGTTCTTCTGTGTTCATGCATACAGTATGTACACTGATGATACAGTACTTAATGCATCTGTCTCCTCTTCTTGTGATCTTACCTCAGAATTGCAGCTGGAATTGACAATATTCAGCACAGGTTCCAGTCTAACCAGTTAACCCCTGATGCCAAAAAATACTTTTGGCACGCATCAGAAGCTTCCAGACTCTCCCTTCTCCCTTTACATCATGCCTTGGATGATGCTTTGATTGAGGATGTATCCACTTTTATGGGTATCCTGAGAATTGAGCAGGTCAATTATGGTGAGTCAATTTTGGTGAAGTCAAAATAACGATTGTAAAATGGCCTGTGGGCTTTTAATAGCGAAGTGTAAGTTCAGCGCTTTTGTAGTGCTTTTATTTACCTGTTTGTTCAGTATATGGGGGGTTGTTGGTTGAAGGAGTTGTGAACTGCCCGTGTGGGCTAGTGGCTAGAGTCACTGCATGTGAGTCTGTTGGATCTGGGTTCAAGACTGGCTGTAGAGAGGTTTTTTTTTTTTATGGTTCTCTAATTTTTTTTATGTTGGTTGCTGAAGTCCCCGGCCACCCACCCTCTGACTTTGTTACCCCCCCACCTGCAGTTTGCCCCCACCAACATTCTTCCCTGCTAACTTGTGTCTCTCCATGGATCAGCCCCCTTCCAAGTTTTCCCCTGTCCAAAATTGTCATCCCCGGGGATAATTATATTAGTTATGGGGGATGTGGAGTCCCCCCACAAAGGGAGTTATGGGGCATAGATCCCACATAAAAAGAAACCCAAGGTCTGCTCCCCTTATAGACAGTGGCACCTTGTCACTGTTTTTGTCACTCACTGTAGTGCTCATTGCCATTTTGATTTTCGGCAATGCGCACTTCCTCTTCCTCTTCTTGTTGGCACTATTTTGTAGTCACTGTTGTCACAAATGGAGATGTGCAAAATTCTGAAATTTCATTAAGTGAAATATTTTGTGAAATTTGTGCATTTTGTGAAATATTTCACAGGTGCAAAATGCTAAATTTTGTCTGCTGAATGCAAAAGTGTTCCTGCGAAGTGTGAAATTTCACCCGTGCAATGACTAAATTCCACCCACGAGTGGGCAAAGTTTTGCCATTTCAGGCAAAATTGAGCATTCTGTGGTGAATTCCACTTTACATGGGTGATTTTGCAGTTTTGCACCCAATGAGAAATTTTGCGGAACTGCAGAATATCGCAAAATGTTTCGCCCAGTGGAATTGACAATTTCGCAGCAATTTCTTTTTTTTTTTTATATAATTTAAACTTTATTAATACATTTCCATTATAATGGGCAGTTACAGCAAGTCAGATAGTACCGTAGCACTAGAACAATGAAAACTGCCCATCCTATCCCACCCCTTTCATCCCACCCCTCCTTACAGCAGCAACAAAGCATAATCACCCTAACGTGCAGTGCGCAGTTATAACAATTGTATGGATAATACCAGAGTGTGATATATCCTCAGTGAGGTAACGAGAGTAAGGAATGAAGGGGATATCTTACTATATACTGCTAGTCTATTATGAAGACTTGCAATTGCCTTCTCTGGTTGAAGATTGGCAATGATTTCATGTAACCATTCCTGGAAGGAAGGAGCTGATTGTTCCTTCCAATGACGTAATATAAGTTTCTTAACTGAGAGCGCAACCATAGAAATATGGTATTTCCTAATTCTGACATTGACCAGGGACATATCCCGTAGAAGGCACACCGTCAGAATAAAATACTCCTGTAGGCCCAGTAGGGGATCAAGAGACATCTTAATTAAATTCCATAAGGAGGAAACTTTGGGACAGGACCAGAACATATGCAGGAGGGTACCCTCTTCTTGCAAGCAGTTGGTACATATACTAGAGTTCGAGAAGACCCATTTTTTAATTTAATGGGGGTGCAATACATGTTGTGTAAAATATGATATTGCATGAGACGCACTCTATCTTGGGTAACATACTTATGACAAGATCTCCATAGGGGTTGCCAGTCCAACTGGTATTGAGAGAGGAGTGAGTTCCCGAGATTGGTAGGTCCAAAGGTGTCCCCGTATTTTTTATGGTATAACACCCTGTATAGCTTAGAAACTGTGCCTGGTGATCCAGACAAATTAGATATTTCAGGAATCAGAGCTGATACCATCTGAGAAGGATTTTGCAGCAATTTCAATGGTGAAATTTCATTTGCAACCATCTATCACAGAGAATCCTTTTATGTATCATTGAGTTTAACTTGATTGCCATCTTGATTTTTCTTATTGATGCCATGCATCATAAGTTTCACCCCAGACTTGGTGTTCTGTACAACAAAAAAGTGAGTATCCTACTTCCTGTCTGCTGTGAGATTGTCTTAAAGGTGATTCTCCCTATCTTTGATTATGGTGATATGGTATACAGTAGTGCACCCAAATTGTCCATTGCCAGACAGGGGCCCCTCTTTCACTCTTTCTGTCATTTTGCTCTTGACTATTCCCCTTCTACCCACCATTGTTCTCTCTTTTCTGCCTTTCGCTCCCTTCGCTTGATGTCAGGTGCCTCTCCCACTGTGTTGCCTTTATTTCTGAATTCTGATTTAGCGCTCTTCCCTCCTACCTTACATCCCTCTTATCTTCTCCTACTGATACCAGCTACCCTCTGTGCAGTAGTACTTCACAATCCCTCATTGACCTTCTAGAAAAACTATTACTTGTCAATCTGCTTTCTTTTATAGTTTCCTTATGCTCTGGTCCTCTCTTGTGCTGTCTATTCACTCTGCTTCTTCTGCTTTCTCCTTAAATTATTTTCTTTGTGACCTTTGTTCTCCCTCTTGTAACAGTTTTTGACCCTTTTACTCTAAATCAAACTTTGTTTTCTCCCATTAGTTTACCATGTTCTATTATTCTGTTCCTTACTTGAAATGTATTTTCTTACAACCAAGACTCTATTTATACTGTACTTGATATGCACATATTTTATACTGTTGATTTTATTTTTGTTTTATTGGTTTGCTTATGACTTTCCACATTTCCTTTCCCCTAGGACACATCTGGAAATGAGCTGTTATCAGCTCAGTATGTCTTTCCTGGTGAAACTTTTTGAAATAAATATGTTTTGTTTTTCTTAATATTATCAATTGTCTGAGTCAAACACTTTATTAAAAAGGGACCATGCTAACAGCTCTCCTAACAGCACAGCACCAAACATTTTTGAGCAATCCACATGATCTGTCTCAAGGCATACTGTAATAGGAGTACTGTACTTGTTATGTATGTATTGCAATCATTTAAAGATATATATACACACATACGCTTATCTACAATATGTATTATAAAACAAAGCAATACACAAGCCACTAATCATCCACATATTAATGGTTAGTAGGCTTGTGTATTGTGTTGTTTTATGTTGTTTATCATATATATTGTAGATAAGTGTGTGTATATATATCATTAAATGATTGCCACAAATACATAACAGGTACTAGCCTCCTATTACACCTTGAGAAAGAGCACGTGGATTGCTCAAAAATATTTGGCAGTGTGGTGTTAAGAATGCTGCTAGCATAGTCCCTTTTTAATAAATTGCATGAATTAGACAACAAATATTGTGTTTTTTAATTGATGTGATAGTCTCAGCACAGACTTTTTGGTCCAACTCTATAGTTTTTTTTACTTCTGGTGCTTAGCTAATCTGTCTGGTGGCCACCTATTACTTTGATTATTTGGACCTTTTGACATAAATCTAGAAATGAATACATATCTATAGTCTATGGTCAACTAATAAATGGGATGCTCTAAGAGTGCAGGCAAAGCTGGTTGACTGTCACAACTACATTCTATTGATAAGGTGACTGTTCATCTAGTGGTTTATTTTTATAATCAATCTTTTTTTTACATCCCAGCAAAAAGGAAGAAGGCTAAAACAGTTCCACAATGTATCATGTAGATGTGAAAGTCTAAACAGCATACTTCAGTTTCAGTTTTATCAGCATTAGTCAAAAGTCATGAGAAAAATTATTGTCAAACATTTATAGACCATATACTATACTGTAACGTCAAATAAACTCTGGTCTAACTGCTAATTTGGATTTAAAGTAATCCACAGAACATTAGGGGTTGTTAAATTTAATAATAAGGTCATGTAAACTCTGGGAAATAAGCAGCTTACTGGAACAATGTTTAGTAGCTTAAGAATACAGTAGCTTTTAGTCAGACAAATGGCAATATTTTAATTGCAAGATTACATAACTAAGGACTAGATATGCCAATGAAAAATTTGCTTTTAAGCTGTAATAAAATTATACAGATTCATAACATATTTCTTATGACCATCCAGCAGTCACAGATGGTGTATTGCAGTTGCATGTCTTGGGCACTTCACTTTTTTCAACATTTATTAATGCTGTCTTGTCTTTAAATGACCAAATACATGTTCAGTTATAGTTTATGATGCAGTTCTATATGATATATTAAAACTGTCAATGGTTTCCAATCAGAATTTGAGTGTGTTTTCAATTCTTTGTAGAAATATGTCAGTAAATACAAATCCGTTACATCTGATATTAAGCAAAAAGTAAAATAAATAAAGGGGAATCCTTGCCTCTCCTGTAGTAATGCTGTGGGACATTTATGTATCTATTAAGAAAAACACATCGGGAGGTACTTTTTTTTTAATTTACTTAATGGCTTGTAATTTAATTTCTTATCTGGTTGATCCTGTGATCCTCTGCCCACCATGTTAATGAATTATCCTTTCCACTGCTCCCTATTGCCAGCCCTCTGATGCTGCTCCTGATGGATTGAACTGTGTGGGATATCTGTGTGCTGGCAAGTCTCTTTAGCTAGCATTAGTGTGAAGAAGCATGTGATTACACTTATTCTATTGGTACCTATCATTCTAAGATTAACAGGATTGGTATTGGTAGAATAAGTGTGATCATGAACTCCTTCACTTTAATGAAGGCTAAAGTGACTTGCTAGCACATAGACATCCCCACAACTCTGTCAGCTGTGTCATCAGAAGGCTGATCATGGGGGACAATGGGAAAATAGTTCAGTAACATGGCAGGCCAAGGGTCACAGGATCAAATAGATATGAATTTAAATTATAAGCCAGCAAGTAAATAATAATAATAATAAAAAAAAGTATGTATTTTTCTTAATTGGAACCTGCAGGTCCCACAGAATTACTGCAGGAGAGCTGAGGATTCCCCTTTAAATATTAGCTTGTATATTACTTGTAATGATGATGCACAGATGAAAAATGTACTGTATCACATGAACATATTTAGAAGTTCATGCTTAACTGAATCCTGTTCAACAGTTACCCTATTGCTAATTTGCTCACCACAAAGAACACAAACCTTAAAGCTTTTTATAGGGTTAAAAGTTATTTACCAAAACTTGACTAAAAAAATGTTGCTCTCCATTCTCGAATGATAATATTAAACTATGTCATTTTTAGATATTCATTAATTTACATAGTGCAAGTTCATCATAACATATGCTTCTACACATTTAGATTTCCATTTTTGCCCCAAAATTAACTTTTATAATATGTGTCTTCAAACATAGGCATTCTTTTTATCATAGCATGTAAAGGTTGACTCCATTATTAAGCTCTTTCAAAAGAACCCTTCAGATCAGGTTAAAACAATTCATTTTTCCAGTGAACAATTGTTATCATTGTCTAAATTCATTGTACTCCCTTTACAGCAGTTGGTGGTGGGTTTAATCTATCAGTCCTGGCTATTCCAGACTTAGGTGAGTGGCACACACTACCAATTTGGTCGACTTAATGTACTATCTCTACACACATGCACATCATACATCATTTGAAAGCTTATTATGTCTACTTTAAGATGAGGAATGATGTGGAGCTGTCAAGTGGTGCCATTACCATAGAAATGGGGCTAAGCCATGGTACCCTCAACACATTAGAATGACAACTTTGTTTTCCTCAAAAAATGGTTCTCTAAACTCCAACAAATGCTAACTGTTTTCTTTTGGAAGGGTAAGAGTTTTGGATGCTCTTACTTGAAACTCTCTGCACCAAAAAAGCAGGGAGGATTATCTGTACCTTCCTATTTCTCCTATCACTGTGCTCACCAGTTTAGTAGCCTGTCGTATTGGTCAAGGGAGACATCAGGTAATGAATTGCAGGCATACTCACCCCTGTGGTTAGATATTAAACAATTTTTAGTTGCTCAGTATCACTGTACCCTCCCTGCCCTCTAATATGCTATGCCCAAAGTGATTCATAAACCTCTTTGGAATACTCCATTAGGTTGGTCAATTAGGGCTTTACACCAACTGCAAGTACATCTCTGGAATAATTGGCATTTTTTGCTGGAACAACCTGTTATGGGAAATCCCCACTTTAAAATTGGACATAAACCCATTCCTCTGACCTTTTGGCCTTCTTTGATCAATATGAAGGTTTCTGATGTATATGCTGATGGTAAAATAATTCCCTTTGCCCTTTTTAGGCATTGCTTTAAAGTGCCTGTAGCAGCTTTCTTTAAGTATAAACAGCTTAAGGACACTATTGTTGCCCCCCTTGGGTTGAAGAGGGATGCATTTAGACTCCACTGATATTTTTAACAGACTGCTGCAGGTGGCTATGGAACCCCATGCAGTGTCTGCAATTTATAAAGTAATTCAATTAGTTGATCCTGGCTTACCTCAAGGGGTTTGTTACTACTGGTATCAAGTGCTCTCTCTTAGCATTGAACCTGATCTCTGGAGTAATTTATGGCAATCTCCATACAAATTTGTTAAGCAAGATAGACTGCGTTTGATACATTTCAATATCATGCACAACTTATATTTTACACCACTTAAACTCTACATGCTGAGTCATCTGTCTTCCCCGATTGCTCTTGTGCCAATTCTACTGGAAGCTTATACCATATGTTATGGGCCTGTATTGTGGTCCAGACCTTTTGGCGGTCCATTAGACAAATACTTGACCCTTTTTTGGGTCTTGATTCTTATTTTACTCCAGAGGCTTGTTTATTATATCTCTTCCCAAAGGGTACTCCCAGCCTTAGAAAGGTACACTTGGCTTTGACTTCAGCAATAGCCAAATTAATTATCATGAGGCACCGGACAGACAATGCAGACCTATCAGTTTTGGAATGGCATAAAGAATTGTTATTTGCCCTCCAATTAGAGAAACACATCCTAATTATGAATAACCGACCACATGTCTATCAGCTCAAATGGGGTTCTCTAGATGCTCTACTTACTGTATAGAAACCATAAAAGATAATTTTATACCATGTTTTACATAAGTATACTTCACTGACTGAGTACAAGCATGCTTGATGAGAGGTGGGTTAGGGAGGTTTTTAAAGGGTTAAAGAGGGAGTATGAGAGGGAGAGAGGAGAGGGGGTTTACTTTTGAATTGTATTTTATTTTATTATTGTAACTCTGGATTGATATGTACACTGTATAGGGGGTATTCCTCCTGTTTGCCCAACTGCTACCCATGTCTGTACCAATGGTTTTATTCCATCAATAAAAAGAAAAAGTACATAAAGCTTATTGAATTATAAAAAAAAGAATGACCACTTTGAAATATTTGCATTAGTCTCCGTTAGTTTAATGATGCTATGTATTATTTTAAGACATAACATAGGATTTCTTTGTGACCTCAAAGCATCACAACAACAGTCTAAAGTGCAAACCAAAATCTAATAATAAATTTGTACAGGTATCATTGAAATGTAATAGTGCTGGTGACATTTCTACTCAACATCATTATCATTTTGTTCATCATCATGATCTCTGTCAAGTCTGCGTGGGTTACCAAAGTCTTCAATGCCTTGGCATGTACCCAGTTCTATGCAGGCAAAATTGTTCTGACTACAGATACAGTTGATTGTGCAGTGACCCCTACTAGCACAGGCACAAATAAGGTCTTGTAGAAGCTCAGATGCTGTTTGGCCCTTGAAGAATACAGGAAGTAGTTCATCATCAACATTTTTCCATCCATGTTGCAATGGTGATCCAATATCTGGTTTACCTATATGTGAAGACATCCAGATCATTCTTTGCCTAGATGCTCTTTTGACATGCTCTTCAAAACTGTCTTCACATGGTGGGAGTTTGGCCAGTGACTTGTCCTTTTTGATGGCTAGATTGATGCACAAACAATTCAAGTCCCTGTGGGTCTACTTTTCTTTCTCGCTGTGGTCATACAACACTGCTACTAACTTCCTTGCTGCAGAAATTGTGGCTTATTCATCACTCTCCCAATTTGGTAAGATTTTTGAAGCGGTAAGCTCCTTTTGTTTTGACAACATTAAACACAGATTTTTTCCCAGTACCAAATAGGTATGGCACACAGTCACATCCTGTTATGGCATGTACAGCAGGAAATATGTTACAGAAGTCAGGAGTGAGTGCATCAAAAAGTGCGTGTACAGGTATTAAGCGATGCTTGTCAGCTGTGCTGGTAATGGTGCCTGTTTCTATCCACATGTTATCTATGTGTTCCATTTTTGGAAAGTAGTGAACAGCAAGGCCCAGAACATCTGCATCAGGTGACCTAATTACTATGGTTCATTTGACACCAAGAGAACCAAAATCTATATTGGCACATACAGCAGGCAGAAGCATCCTTCTGTCTGCTTCCTGTTGAGTACTGTACAAGGCTTGGGCTTTTTCAACACATCTACTGGTGATGAACTTTGCTACTTCTCCATTGGAAAAGCCTCCAGCAAGAATGAGTGTTTGTGTTGGCTGTGCTCCTACAATATCAGGTGCATTTTGAACCATATATTCACAGAAGAATTTTGCAAGTAACTGCTTGTTGAATACTACATTTAGAAACTTTTTCCATGGAGACACAGGGTGTCCACCAGTCATCTGGTATTGCTTGCATCTAACCTTAGATCCTGTCCGGTGCTGTCTTTCTGCAATTTCCACAGAGTTACTGTTATATCTGTCAAAGACTTTGATTGCAGAAGTAGCTGTGTCAAATCATTTTTGGACCTGCCTCAAGTACTCAGCAGCCAATCAATCAAATGTGTGGAATTTGTCTCTAGCCATCATTTAATTACAGCCATGGCATCTATGATGTACTCTGTGGTTTCTTTGTTGCATCCCAATTTTTTTTATTTTATTTTATTTAGTTTTTGTTAACCGGGTAGGTGCAGTAGACAACAAGACTATTTTCAGGCATGACCCAGGAGCGTACAGAGACAAACTCACTGAAAAATTTAGTACAATAATACAAATGACAAGTAAGTAGTTGAGTGAAATTAACAGCGGAAACGCTGACAAGAACAATGCATCATTTAGGTTAAGCATGTATCAAAATACAATCAGGTAAATTTTTAGAGTGACTGAGCAGTGTACAAGGGACGAGAAATAGAGTGCAAAGACAGCAGGTAGTAATAAAGTACAGTAGGAGACAGGTTGGTAGTGGGCAGAGGAAGAAAAGGAAAAAGTGGTCCCTGTTGGAGTGGAACCCAGGGTCAAAGGACAAACAGAGGAGAGGGTCCAAAAGAGGGAAAGTGAGGGCTAGGGTGGTTTAAAGCAGGAGCAGACATTGGAGGAGAAGAGACAGTGGCGCAGTTCTCTTTTGATGGAGATATGGGAAGCAGATTGACATAGGGTTAGTGGGAGTGTGTTCCAGAAATGGGAAGCATGGCATTCAAAGGCGTGACCACCTTTGGAAGTGTGGTGTCTAGGGATTAGAACAGGGGCCTGGTCAGCATAGCGCAAGGCATAGTTGGTTTTCTGGTGTAGAAAGAGACTAGCGAGGGGTTTAGTTGTACAGGATCTGATGATGTTATCGGTAATGGATACGAGAGCATAGTACCTAAGCTCTTGGGAGGGGGGAAGCCAGCCCAGATCTGAGTAGAGGAGACAATGATGTTTCAGCCGGGGGAACAAGGAAGTGAAGTAACAGATATTATTACAGGTAGCATCCTACTTTTGTAGACTTGAGTTGCAGGCAGAGACGTAAGCGGCAAGCCCATAAGTAAGTGAGAGGGGTAATATCCCATGGGCAATAGCAAGCCTGGCTGAGGGGGTGAGTGCATAGCTCATATGGTAGGTGATACCTAGTTTAGAGTTGACCAGCTTACAGGTAGATTGAATATGGAGGTCAAAACTCAGTGACGGGTCAAGGGTGACCCCTAAATATTTGAAGGAGTTAACCACTCCAACTGAAGAGCCATCGAAAGAGGAGACATTGAAGTGATCTTGGGAGTGTTTGAGTTTCAGCTTGGACCCAAATAGCATAGCTTGGGTCTTGATGTTGTTTAGGATAAGTTTGTGATTAGCAAGCCACTGTTGGATAAGCTGAAAATCAGTGGATAGTCGAGAGTTTATGTCCTCTATACTGTGTGAACTGATATACAGTACGATGTCATCTGCATATAGTAGAGAGGAGATCTTTAGGAGATTGGAGGTGATATTGTTTATAAAAATTGAGAAAAGTAGTGGACCCAAGATGGACCCTTGAGGTGCACCGATATTGATGGTGACCTCATAGGTCATGGATGCTTTCAGGTTGAGCTTCCAGCTGATGCCTTAATTCAGCTTTGTCTGTTTTTCTCATTGTTCCTTCAGCATGGAAGAGGGACATAGGCACAGGTCCTATTCGGTGACTAAGAACCGTTGCCATTGAAACATCATCTCTGCATCTTGCTAAGGACAGGCTTCTGTGCAAAACAATCTCCGGACTTATAGCTGCTGTGATCATCACTCCCTTTACAGACATACATTTGGTCTTCTTGGCCATGTCAGCAAATGTTTTTATGCCAGATTTCCTTTTTTGTTTGTTTTTAAATGTTTTATTGAAAGGCAACAGAAGATTTCATTATACAGCATTCGTTAGTTACAATGCATAACATAAACATTTATACAGTTTAGCTTAAGTCTCTAGACAGCGTAGAAGTGTACTCATTTTTCCTTGTATATCAGGTTTGTAAACATCTTACATATATACCCTGAGGTAGTTGTGGACATGTGAAGTAGGAAGCAGCAGCAGAGATGGTCATGATGATAGTAAGGTGTCAAGATGGGCTACTGCCATCCATCTTTTCAGCCAGAGACTAGTCCCTGCTCCACTACTTCAATGAGTGGGTCCCTGCTTTTTGGAAAATATATATTTGCCCATTGACTGAGAGTTGACACCTCTCAAGTCTCATACACAGTAGCAGGTTGTTCAGCCAATGCACTATACCTGGAGGAGTTGTACTGGCTCACTGTTGTGCCACAGTTTTCCTCACACTAATTAATGCAATACCCCATTATCTATGTGTATGGTGGGTTTTGCTGTGCACACTGGGGCCCACCTCACTCAGATCAACTCCCAGCATGAACTCCGCTGGTGTTCTTGGTAAGAGGATTTTTAATACATGTTGCATTATTTCATGTACTTCTACCAAAAAGGGAGCTCCTTTGTTGCAAGTCAGTGCAAGATGAAAAAAATCTCCAGTTTGGGTCAAACATTTGGGACACTTGTCATACTGTATCTCAGTGAGGTGAACTTCTGTCGTCTGTAAGGAGTAAAATAGGTCTAATATACTAAGTCCATTTGTATTCTCCTAAGCTTATTAGAGGCTGAGCACTCATAAATATTTTTCACAGTCCTAGACCACATAAGATCACTTACTTCAATTCCCAGGTTCTCTCCCCATTTTGCCTTTGCTTCGATCGGTATCAAGTGATAAGAACAAGTATTATTGAGCAGCCCAATATGAGTGACTCAATAATACTGCTTATGTTTAGAACGACTGTTGGAAGAGAACAAAATATCCTATATAGCCACTGTAGCAGTGAACTACACTCACAAAAACAGGATATAGTCATGTGTGTGGCTGAACCTTGCCAAGCTGGCCATTTGCCATAGTGGCTAGAGCCACCAGCTACAGAACCAGTGGACCCAGGTTCAGGTCCTACAGTAGGATGCTATTGTTTTTTAAGTCCGCACTCCTCCCGGAGCTGATTATATTATATTAGGGGGTGCACTGCAAAGGGGGGTGTGGGGGCATAGCCTCCCCCAAAAAAGAAGTAATTTTATTGCTGTTTTTGTTAAAGCTGAGGACTATCTCTGTTTGTGATGGTCACTGTTTCTTGTGGTCCCACTTTTGCATTGGCAATATTTGCATCACAATTTGTGTGCCCGTGGTAAGGGATTTACCCTTATCACATAAATCCGCTTTGATCTCGGGTTCAGGCCTAGCCCCAAGAAGCAGTTGATACAATAATGAGATACTTGAAGAACCCTGACTGTGGCCTATATACTATCTCCTCTACAAGGGACAATTTCAAGTTCATACCTAGGACAAAAGGTTGCATACTATCAAATTGCAAATAGTCAGGACAGGGGACCCCATATTGTGTGTGCAGGTGCTGGAAACTTTTCAGCAAACCTCAATAGTACAGGTCACCCATGGTGCAAATACCTAGATTCTGCCACCTGAGCATAGTCTGATGTACAAATACATTGTACCCTTTATGTCCAATCAAGCGCTTGCATAAACTAGTATTGGGGGACAAGGCAGGCCTTTGATTAATGAATTTATGTACTCCCACTCATAACCTAGAGAGACATTGAATTTAGATTTTTTGGTGTGCTGAGTGGTTTCAGCACTTGTGACAGCAGTCCCTGCATCAACCCTCCTATAATATATTCTTCCTCTAAGTTTAGCCATGCAGGTCTTGTTCTGTTATTGGGTTTATTCAGAAATGTTATTTGGGTGGCCCAGTAGTAGAATTTAAAATTCATCAATTTCAATCCCACCCTTACTCACTTCAGCTGAAGAATCACCCTCTTACTTCTAGCAGTTTTCCCATTCCACAAAAACTTATTGGCCCAGATATTCAGACATGCGCCAAAGGCTGGCGCAAGTCCAGCACAGCACAAATCTGATGCGCCATGGCGCAATGAGTGCCATATTCAGAGGTTGCGCATGCCGAACTGTGCCAGAGCAACCCAGCTGAATATGGCAGTGATGCGCCACTGCACAAACAGACGTGTGCCATGGTGCAACCAGACATGTGCCATGGTGCAAACAGACCTGTACCATAGGGCAGAAAGAGATGCCCCAGGCAACTGTGGGAGCACAGCAGTAGAGCAACAGAGGGTGGCACAGCACAGGAACAGACCCAGGGACAGTGCCAGGGTAGCACAGTTGCAGACCACAGGTGGCCACCACCAGAAGGGCACATACAGGCACACAGACACCCCCAACCCTGGAACACAACAGTGGCACAGAAAGCAGGCAACAGGTGGCACCAATGGCCAATGGAGGGCCACCAATGGTGTCCCCCTTGGGCCACATGCTGTGCCTCCATCTACCCAGACCCCAGCAAACCACACCCAGGACCATGCTGTCAAGCACACACATGCCACACACCCCTGACATCTTCCCCATGGGCACCCCAAGGCACAGCCACTGACCAAGGGGCAGGACACCTCCACTGTGGGACACACCACAGCACACAGCAGTGCACTGCAGATGCATGACACATGCACCGAAACATGCACACCACACAGACAGACACCATGCCACTGCAGCATGGCTCCTCACACCAGCTGAAAAGCAGACAACGACACTGGCAGGTATGTCAAAAAATATATATTGAACAGAACTATGTATAACTTAAGTGTAAGAGGGTGGGAAAGGGTAGGAATATGATGGAAGGGAACAGGGACTGTACAGTGGGAAGGGGGACAGATGGGTGAGGCAGAGCAGGGGAAACAGGGAAAAGCCGGGGCCTGAACTAAGGGCGGCCATGCCCTGCCGCTTCTTGGCTCCTCCTCTGTTGCTGTTCCACCAGCAAAAGCTGGTGCACCTGACAGATAGCTTCCATGGTGGTGGACGTGATGAGTATTATTTGGCACAGCTGCCGACAGTATAAAGGCAGCCTCCCCTCTGCCGGACACCTATGACAAGGGACAGGACCGATGATCAGTACATGGTCCCAAGGTACTATGCCCACCCACTGTGTGCACTGGGCAGTGGGAACACACACCCCTGGACTGGCATGCAGACCACCCATGGGGGGGGTGGGTCAACACCTGCCAGCAACCCAGCATGCCAGTACAGTGCACAGAGAAGGTTACCACCGCCCAATGGCCACCCAACTGTGCAGCAACAGCCACATGGCACAGGATACCAGCAGCACCACAGCAACACCAGCGGCAGCCGGGCACACACCCACCCTACCAACAGCTGGCACACATATGCAATGGCTGCCTTACAGTGGCATGCACCACTCACAGTGAGACACACCCAGCTGCCAAGGCACATGGCATAGGTGGGCATGGCTGCACCCACACCCCCGGCAACCTCCCTGCACTATGCACAGGATGAAAACAGTGCCTACCTGCCCTCTGCAGCCCCACTGGTGCTGGTCCTGCTGCTGTACCACCTCCGTGGCAAGTGGCAGCCTGCTGAGCTGCTCCTGGCGCTCCTGCCGCTCATGCTTTGTGGTGATCCTCAGGTCTTGGGAATAGAACAAAGACAGGTACACATCAGGACACATCCACAGCATGTGCCCACCACCCACACCCCTGTGTACAGTGTGTGCCCCTGCCTGACATGTATTGCAAGACTGTATCGCAACACAAGCTGTGACTGGCAATGCCACACTGCAATGTGCACAACAAAAGTATACCCCCCTAGACGGCATGCCAGGCAGCCATGTCAACACCACAGTACAGCGGGTCCTGCCACATGAGGTCACCATACCAGTGGCGGCATTGCTCCCCAGTTCTGGCCACCCAGTACTCTGCTGCAGTCTGGCAGCAATCCTCTGCCAAGCATCAGTCTGTGGCTGTTGCAGGGGCACCTGGCCAAAGAACTGTTGGGCATGTGGCTGCACACAAGCCATCAGATTCACCATCTCTACATCAGTCCAATTACTGGCCTGGCAAACTCCTCACTGTGCCATTGTATGAACCATGATGTGTGGAGGCAAAATGGCAGCCAGAGATGCACGTGTGCACAACGTGCATGGGCTGCGCACCTTGTGGAGACAAGCACTGTGTCCACCCATCGCGCAATGAAGGAAAAAGTTGCCACATTGGCGCGGCAAGACAAGTACATAGTAGAAAAGTACCGAGGGGTCATGGAGTCACACCAGGGGTCAGGTGTCAGCTGGTGCACAGTGCATCATTGCGCAAGTGCTGGCATGGTGCACTGTGCACCATGGGCTCTATTGTGCAGTGGATGCATAGTGTGCAATAGGCAGCAGCACACCACCTGGGGCATGTGCACTGCGGTCCAGCGCCCTTGTACATGTCTGGCCATTGCACCGCAACTTGCTCCAAAGCAATTCCAGTGCACCAAGACCAAGTACATGATATTCAGCCACCACATGCAAATAAGTTCATCAGCCAATGTGCGGCGCACTGGAGACATTAGCATGTCATTACCGTTACGTCAATGCTCATATGCATGCGTTGCACTATAAAAGCACCACAGACCAGCACAGGCCATGCACCGGTATTCCAACCATCTGAGGTAAGTTACGCATGCTGCTGAGCCCAGCCTGCACAGCAGGGGGGGACGGAGTTGGCTGCTGCTGACACTGACACACATGTCCATGTCCAGAGGTAGCACAATGTTGGAACGTGAAGAGGATGAAGAGAGTGGGCCTGCTCACAAACACAGGCCCAACTTCACAAAGGCAGAGGCAGATGCCCTGTTTGAGGTCTACCTCAACAGAGAGCCACTGCTGAGTGGTACCACAGGCACACCACAGACCAGGGCTATGGCCTGAGAGGAGATGACTGCATGTGTCAACCAGCAGGGCAGCCACCAGCGGTCTGCGCAGAAGTGCTGCAAGAAGGTGGGCACCGATAAGTGGCACATCAAAGAGAAGGTGGTGGCCATTCAAGCAGCCCAGACAGCCACTGGGGGGGGGGCCTGCTGATGCGCCCCAGCTCATGGCGCAGGCGGAGTTGGTGGCAGGCACCATCCACCACAGCACTGTGGAGGGTGTGCTGGGTGGAGGATTTCAGATGGGTGGCAGCCCATCACTGCATGTTACATATGGTGGGCATGCACAGCATGGAGTGGCTGAGGGGATGGGGGCCTTGCATCACTGACACATCTGTTTACCCTTTCAGCACCAGCACATTTGCATGTGGAGGATGGGGCACCAGCAGCAGCCATGGAGGAAGGCTAGGCCCCGGATGACCAGCCATCCACCTCCACGGGCATCCGGGGGCCTGATCAGCTGCAGCACACCACCAAAGTCCAGCCGGATGTCCTTGGTTTGGGGTCGGATGAGGCCTTGGCTGTGTTTCTGCAGGATGCCAGCCATGGCATCCTCTGCATGGAGACACAGATCTGGGCGGGCTCCAACACTGATGACGACCTGACCATGATCCTAGACAGCGTGGGTGGTGTCCTGTGGAGATGCCCATACCAGTTACCATCACAGGCAGCATGCCCAGTGGCCTGACAGCAGTGGGACAGCTGCCCGCTGCCACTGTGGGTGCTGCTGTGTGCTCTGCCATGGCAGTGCCATGTGGTGGTGGTGGTGCATCCATGCAGGTGCTGGGCAGTGTTCAGCGGCCAGATGGGCAGCAGCAGCAGTAGGCAGCAGGGGTCATAGGGTGGCCAGATGTGGGGTCCACTGTCAGGGCATCTGAGAGGGACTTACCTCATGAGGACACCACTGTGCAGTGTCCACCTGAGCTGGGACAGTGCAGCATTGTTGTTCATCACAGGAGGGTCGGTGCACACCCAGGTTCCTCTGGGTGGCAACCCATTGGCAGAGCACACCTGTTTGCTGTGGTCCTCCGTGGAGCAACAGGTGCTGCTGGTAGCTGGGGTGCGTGGAGGTGCACTAGGTGGCTGAGCAGGGTGAGAGGGGTACTGCACAGCTCCTAGCAGCTATACAGCGCTTGCAGGAGGACATGACCACATCCCAGGATCATATAGCCAATGTGATCACAGATGGCCTTTCACTGCTGGTTGCCACAGGGCGTGGCTGTTCACCTCGGACACCACATAGTACTCTGTCCACCACATGATCCCGGTGTCGGGTGACACTCTGCCTTTTGATGCCGGGCTCTGCTGTTGGCATCCCAGGCACGCCTGGAGCAGGCATGTTTGGGTGCCTACACACCCCTGTGTGGACCTGGTCATGGTCCCTCAGTACAACCCTTGGGGGGCTGTTGCAAACACCCCCTATGGCCAATGAGCAGCCTGTGACTGCCGATCGGCACCAGCGGGGCTGCCCATATGGCGGCAGTGGCCATGGTTCCATGCGGCAGACCTGATGTGTGTACCACCCTGGCTGTAGTCTGCTGCTGCTGCCCTGTGCATGCATGGGTGGTGTGTGTGTGTGCATACCACAGGGGTGACACCTGTGTGTCATGCTGCATGCTGCCTGTGTGCGTGCCTGCCTGGCTGCTGGCCCATGTGGTGTTGGCATGATGAGAGCAGTTTTGCAGCAGTTGTGCCTGTGCACCGGTGCAATGCGTCTGATCCCCTTTACTAGCCAGCGCCTGGGCACGTATATGTCTGTGTGTGTGTGTGTGTGTGTGTGTGTGTGTGTGTGTGTTGCAGTATGCTGCTGTGTGCTGTTGTAAGTGGCTGTGTGGCACTGACGCCCCAACCCCTGCATCACGCCTTTGTGTGTGCATGCCCATAGCCATGCATGCCCCTGCCTGTGTGCTGTACCTGTGTGTGTGGCCAGTGTGTGGGTGTGACACCACCTACCTGTGGGCACCATAGTGCTCCTGTGTGATGGTGTTCCGGTGCTGCCATGCCATCCTTTGCAGCCGGGGATCCCTCCTTCTGGAGGGCTGTCCACCACCTTCCAGCCCATTGCCCTCATCACCCCCACTACTGTCACCATCATCAGTCTCGACAGCTATCCCACGATCTATGGCCATGTTGTGCAGTATGCAGCAGGCAGGGAATAGACCACAGGCTTTCAAGGCACTGTACTGTAGGGCACTTCCAGACCTGTCTAGGCAATGAAACAATGCCTTCAGCATGCCAAATACATGCTCTATGATGTTCCGTGTGGTGGCGTGTGCCTCATTGTAGTGTTCCTCTGTTGGGGATGATGGGCGCCGATAGGGGGTGAGCAGCCAGGGCCTGAGTGGATAGCCACTGTCTCCTGTGTGAATAATGACATGGTTAGCCCTGTGTCCTCTGTTGCTATGCCCCTTACCTGTCCCTGGCACACTCGCCAGCACACTCACCCTACCCTGCCCCATCCCATGGCCTGCTCTGCCCGGCACCCCTTGCCCGTCCTATACTTACCCACTAGGTGGCCCATAGGGATGTTTCTATGCTTGAACCTGTGGCATAGCGCAGAGCTGTGCCAGATGAATGCATCATGTGCACTCCCAGGGTGTGTGGCACAGACAATGGTGATGCACCCCTTGGCATCTCACACCACCTGGCAGTTCACACTTGGGAACCTCTTCCTGCTCACATAGGCCATGCCCTCAGGCCCAGGTGTTATGCGGTTGCCCACATGGTTGTAGTCAATGGCCCCAAGCATGCCAGGCATGCGTGCTACCCTGTGGAAGTCCTGTATGGTTGCTGTACGATCTGCCTGTGTGCTGGGGAATTGGATGTTTCCTAAAGCATGTGGCAGTAGGGCGTTGAGGAACTGCATGAAGCGGCTGGACATGGCCAACTGGGTTATATCTTTAGTGTCCCCTGTTTGTCTCTGAAAGGTGCCCATAGTGAGCAGGCACATGACTGCTGTCACCTTTGTCTCCACAGATACTGCGTGGCTCTGTTTTGTGGGTGCCTGCATCTCCTCACTGCACAGCTCACAGAGTTGCCTCAGAATGGCCCTGTTCAGGCGATACTGTCACACATTCTCCATATCTCTGTAATTCTCAAATGAGGTGTGGGCACGGTACCACCTATTCTGGATGTACAGCCGGTGGGCCCTTCCATGGCCACATCACTGTTCCTCCTGCCTCCTCACACCCCTCATTATAGCCTCCATTAGGAAAGGTGTACTATCCATGGTCCCTGCTGTACTACCCCCCAACAAATGGCTGCTGTGGGCCGTATGCCACCCTGGTGCACTGTGTGGCACTATGCCTGCCTGTCCCTCTCACTCTCTCAGCCCCTGGCTCACTCTCCACTGTCACCTCTGTCCCTCTACCCCTGTGGCTGCCTGTGACTGTCACTATGTCCCTCACTGGATATGTCTCCATTGCTCTGGCTCTGTCTCTGTCTCTCCACCTTCTCTTGCCACTCTCTTTCTCTCCCTCTCTCTCCCTCTCCCCTGGCACAAGTGCTGCCTGTGTGCTTGAGCCCTGTATTTATAGGCTTAAGTCTGCTCGGCGCATCCAGGTTTTGCTCCGCACTTGCATCATGGCTCCACGGTTGAATATTGCACTGCGCCGCATATTCATGGGCACGCCCCCTGCTCTCGTGCATGCATTTATTATTGTTGCACATTGGTGCAATGGGACTTGTGCCATGCAATGACTCCTGCTGAATATCGCTCTGTGGCACAAGTCCGCACTTGCTCCTGCACAACTCAGTTGCACCATGCGCAACTGCTTTGAATATTCCTGCTCTTTATTATACCATCCAGTTGTTTAAAGAAGTATACAGGCACTCTAACAGGTAAATCTTGGAATAAGTACAAACATCTGGTTAGAACATTTATCGTTATCAAATTTATGTGCCTGATTAAAATAACAGGCAGCCCTTCCCATCTGTCACAGTCCTGTTTAATTCCTGCAAGGAGATCAACATAGTTCTCATTATATAAGTTTGCTGGGTTCTTGGGTATCATGATGCCTAGATACTTTAAATATTTAACTATTCTTAATTTAAGGGGTAGATCAGATATAGATCCCTTTCTTAGTTCTCACAATAGTAGCTGCTCACTCTTTGTCCAATCAATCTTTTGGCCTGATAGGCCCCCATATTCTGTAACAACTTCATGTAATTTTGGTATACCAATCTGTGGGTCCCGACTCCCGAAGATGCATTAGCAGGTCATCAGTGAATATTGCAAGCTTATGATGCACTCCCCCAGCCACCAAGCCCTGGATTCCTGATTCATTCCTTATCACTGCTGCCAAGGGTTCCAAAGACATGAAATATGGCAGCGGGGACAATGGGCAACCCTGTCTCGTCCCCCTTGTCAGCTGGAAAGGCTTAGTTAGGGTACCATTTACCAATTCTTGGGCAATGGGGTCATTGTATAGGGCTGATATCCACTTAATGGTGTTGTCTCACAATCTGATCCATCGTAGCGTACTGAAGAGGTACTTCCATTCAACTTTGTTGAATGCCTTTTCAGTATCTAGTGCCACAATTCCAAGCACCCATTTTCCTCCTGTTAGTCCCCATCTCCAGGCTATATGCTGTGTGCTTAACATTTATCTTCCCCTACCTCCCCTTGACAATGCCTGAGTGAAGATTATGGATAATAGAAAGGATAGTTTCTCCAGCCTACTGGCGAGTATCCTAGCCATGATTTTATAGTCAGAGGTCAGTAGGGATATAGGCCTGTAAGAGGCATATTGACTAGGGTCCTTACCAGGTTTGGGGAGTATAGAGATGGTGGTTGATCTCATAGAGGGTGGAAGTAAACTGATGTCAGAAGGCTCCTTAATCATGTTCATTAGTGGGTCCCTCAGCTCATTACTAAATATAGCAGTTTAAAAAATCAGTTGGATAGGCATCCAGCCCAGGAGCTTTTCCTCCTCTCATATGTGCAATGGCTGCTTTAACATCCTCCAACTGAGTGAGTGCCTCAAGTTGGGTTCTGTCTTCATCTGTAAGCTGTAGGAGTTTCGCCTCCCTTAAAAAATTGCTTATGTGATCATCCTCAGGCCTAATTTCTGATTTATATAAATATTCATAAAAATGTCTAAAGCACTCCCCTATGTTTTCATCTTCCTTGTGAACTGTTCCCCCACTATCTGTGATCTGGGATACATCTTTCCCATTCACTCAGTTTCTAAGCTGCCATGCCAGCCACTTTCCCCAATTGTCACCATCAAAGTAGGCCCCAGCCAGTGTTAGCAATATGGGCCTTTCAATATTAGCCATACTCTCCACGTTGTAAGTGTTTGAAGGCGTTGTTACATTTCTGGGGTAGGAGTCATCATACTGTATACGCTTTTTCCTGTTTTTGGATTACTTCTTCTACCTCTGCCACCTGCTTCACTTCAGCCGTTTTTTTATGGGACGAGAAGGAAATAATTTCCCCTCTTAGTACTGTTTTCAGGGCATCCCATCTGATTATATCTGAGGTCTCCCCCTAGGGTTATCTGAAAGGAAATTTACTATCTGGATTTTAATAAATTCTGTAAATTCTGTAAACACCAGATCCTTGATCAACAGAGGATTTAGTTTCCATGGGCCAGATTCCAAGATGGCCAGATTAACCTGCACGCAGTTGCGAGTTATGCCAGTCACCTCTACACCAGGGACCCTACGCTACATTCCAGAAGTGGCAGGGTCCTGGCAATTGCGACCTGCGATATACGTCATGTTCGTGGTGGTAGTTCACGCATGGCGTATATCTGTTGCAAGTCACAAATCACTACGAATGCCAGGTGGCCCCCCCAAAGCACCCCCACCCCAGAACACCACTAGCCGCACCAGGGGGCATGGAGGGGGGCAGGATAGGTGACACAGGTGTTGGGGGCACACCAGAGAATGGACCCCAGGGATCCCTGCTATTTGGGGGGATGGGGGCAGGGGTATACCATAGGTGACGGGGGGACACATCTGTGCCATTGCCGCAGTGCTAGGAGGTGGTCAGCTGATGTATGGCATCATCAGTTGCCTCTTAGAGCAGCTCGGATCTGTTCTAACTTAGCCACACCACTGTGACTCTTGGAATTATGCTTGTAGGTTATGACGGCCACCCTACTGGAATTGGGCTAGGTTGCTGTCATAACCTGTAGTTGCACCAGGCATTGCAGGCTGTGGCATAAGTGTTTGTGTAAACTGCATTTGTCACAGCCCGCAAATGCCAAGGCTTCAACCTGCTTCTTGAAATAGGGGATGGCGTATTGACTGGCATAAGTAGCGAGATACGCCATGTGGTTTGGCGTATCTCGCCTTACACCAGCATATGACCTGGAATTGGGCCCCATATTCTAGTGGATTCATGTGGATGAAGTGCCTCCAGTACTGTCAGCAGGTAGTAGTGGTTAGAGATCAATATGGGGCCATACTTAACCACAGCCAGGGATTGCACCAGTACATGCAATACCAAGGCTAGGCCCAGTCTGGCGTAACCCCTTGCAAAGTGGGAGTAAAATGAATATTCTCTGCCTTTTGGGTTTTAATGCCTCCAGGAATCCACTTGCCTGTGATCTTTCATGAGGTTCAACTATACTTTTGCACTCCTACTGGGTTGTCCGCCAGATCTAGCTGACCTATCCATTATTTTATCCAAAACCAAGTTAAAGTTCCTATTTAAGATCCAAGGCCCAGCAAAATCTGCCATGTCTAATGATAGGTGATTAAAGAAGGCAGAGTTGTCAACATTTGGTGCATATACAGAACCTATAGCTATTTGTTGGCCGGAGTAGAGCAGGAATTGAATAAGGATATATCTCCAACTGCTGTCACACTTAACTTTAGTCATGACACCTGGGAATCTAGGCCTCAGCCACACTGCAACCCATCAGGTCTTAGAGGTGAAATATGAATAAAACCAGTCCCCACCCCAGTTTTTACTCATATGAGCCCCCTCATTTTGGTCATGTGGGTTTCCTGAAGGCATACTATGTCAGATCCCAATGCTTTCATCTTATTTTGAATTCTCTTCTCATCACATGAGATTTAATCCTGTTAATATTCCAGGAACTGATCTTGATTTTGTTAGCCATCACCTTTTACCCTTTGTATGCTACCATTAACTGCTAGTAATACACATATTATAGTAAGTCTGTATTGTGTGAACCAGTGCCACTTTTTAAACTGTTTCACCCTAAACGTAGCTTTCAACTTTAGGTGCTTCAAACATTTGGCACCATGGCCAGATATTCAGAAATGCGCCAAAGCCCAGCGCAGGTCTGGTGCAACACAAATCTGATGCCCCATGGTACAACTGGAGCTATATTCAGAGGCTGCATAGGCTGAACTACACCAGCGCAATGCAGCTGAATATGGCAGAGTTGCACCATGGCACAAACAGAGCTGCACAATGGCGCAACCAGAGGTGCATCATTAGGGTTACCACCTGTCCCTATTTTCACAGGACAGTCCTGATGTGGGCAGCTGTGCCCTGCAGAAGAACATGAAAAATACTACATGTCCTGACATTATAGCAGAAAAAAATATTTTCTGACTTTCCTCTAAATGCTGCAAAACAACATAAAACCTTAACTAAAATACCTTAAAATGGCATGAAACACTAAAAACAACTTAAAAACTACAACATTTAGACTTAATTATGATTATTTAGACAATACAAATCTGTTGCATTGGTCAAGACTACATATTGTCCTGTGAAAAATCATGTTTCAGTAAGAAATTTTCCCACTTTGGGCTTTTTAAAAGGTGGTAACTGTATGCGCCATGGTTCACCCAGAGATGCCCCAGTGCACCCATGGCAGCAAAGCAGCAGTGCAACAGAAGGGGGCAGGGCACAGATTACAGACCCAGGGACAGGGTCATGGCAGTACAGTGGCAGGCCACAAGAGGCCTCCACCAGCTGGGCACAGCAGGGCACACACAGGCACCCCAACACCGGAACCCAAAACACAACAGTGGCATGGACAGCAGGGGGAAAGGAGGCACCAACGGCCGATGGAGGGCCTCCAAGGGAGCCCAGCCATGCCCCACACCCCCAAGACCAGAGCAGGCCACACCCAGGACCATGCATCCAAGCACACACCCGCCACATACCCCTGACAGCCACCCCATCAGCACCCCAGTGGACAGCCTCCGACCCAGGGGATGGACACCACCATAGTGGAACAGACAACAGCACACAGCAGGGAACCATGAAAGCACAACATGAGCACAATCAGATGCACACAACATGGGCAGAAACTGGGCCACTGCAGCATGGTTCCTCACTTCACCTGCACAGAAGACATGGACACAGGTGGGTATGCCAGGCAATATATATATGTATGGAACAACTATGTACAGACCCAGCAGGGGCTGGGGAAGGGTAGGGACAGTAAGGGAAGGGGACAGGGAACAGGGACTATGCAGTGGGGGGGAACTGAAGGGACAGGCCCAACAGGGCTGTCAGGGGACACAGGGCCAACCCTAGCAATGGCCCTGGCTGGCCACCCTGGCATGCCATCCCTCACTCTCCTCCATCACCAAAATGCCCTGCATGGCCACCACAACCTCAAGTATGCCCGAGACCATGAGAAAGGTCTGCTGCATGCGCCAGCTCAGCATCTGGCACAGCATTGTCCACACTGGACACTGGACACCTATAGCATGGGACAGGACAGGTGCCCAGTGCAATGGCCCAAGGAACCATGCCTACCCACAGTATGCATGTGCTTGATAGGGAACACGCTATCATGCGCAATGTGTGCATTGCCAGCCCTGTGCAGCTTGAGCTGTGCTGACACATAGCACTGTTTATGCGTCTTGTGCAATTGACACCATGTCAGCACAGTGCATATGTGCACTGCAGGCCCGAGCACTGCACATGCATGGACATTGTGCCACCGCTTGCTCCAGCGCAATGCCATTGCACTTGGTGCAATATCCTGATATTCGGATGCTGCATGCAAATGAGCTAATCAGCCAATGCATGGTGCAGTGGGGTGCATTAGCATATCATTACCGGTGTGAATAGCCTCATTCACATGAGTTGTGCCACATAAGCACCACCGAACAACACAGGCCATGTACCGGTACTGCAGCCTGCATAGGTGTGGTGAATGCCACAGTAGCACACTGGGGGCAGACAGCACTGCAGGGTAGGATGGGCCAGGGTGATGCTGCCAGAGCCCAGCAGGTATGCACTGTCACCTGTGTGGAGCATGCCATGGTTAGCCCTCTGCTATGCTGTGCTGTGCCCCTTGCCTGTCCCTAACACCCACACCACCATGCACATCCTGCCCACCCCATCCCCAGAACTGCATTGCCCATTGCACCCTGCCTATGCCATGCACACCCACTGGGAGGTCTGTAGGGTCATCCCCTCAGTCATATCCATGGCACGGCACAGGGCTGTGCCAGTTGACAGTGTCCTGTGCACTCCCAGGGTGTGTGATGCAGGCATTGTTGTGCACCCCATGGCATCGCATACCACCTGGCAGGTGATGCTTGGGTGCTCTGTTCTGTTGCTATGGCTCCAGTCCCACAGGGCCAGGTGGCATGCGGATGCCCATGTGGGTGCAGACACTGGCCCCACTCACATCAGGCATGCATGTCACTCTGTGGCCATCTTGCAGCAGTGCTGTATGCTCTGCCTGTGTGCTGGGGAGATGGCTGCATTCCACAGCATGTGGCAGCACAGCAGTGGGGACCTGTGTGGGGATGTGGGCCGTGGTCACCTGGGTGATGCCTGTAGTGTCCCTTGTTGGTCCTTGGCTAGTGCCCGTGGTGAGCAGGCAGGTGACGGCAATCACCATCATTTCCATGGACTTGATGTAGCTCCGTCTGGTGGGTGCCTGCAGCTCCACACTGCACAGCTTGCAGGGCTGCCTCAGCATGGCCCTGTTCAGGAGGTACCATCCCACAATCTCAGTGTCACTCTGGTTTCCAATGGTGCAGCAGGCAAGGTACTGCCTGTGTCAGGCATGCCACTACCAGGCCCTTCATCGGTCATGTAACTGTTCCTCCTGTTGCCTCACACCCCTTATTACTGCCCCCATCAGGAAGGGTGCACTCTCCATGTCTCCTGCTGTCCACTGTCCCCCTGGGTGGTTGGCTGCTGGCTGTGTGCCACCCTGGTGCACAGGTTTTGTGTCTGTCTGTGTGTGTGTGTCTCTCTGTCTCTCTCTCTGCCGCTCTCTCCCTCACCCACACCACCTCTATGTCCCTCTCCCTCTGTGTCTGGATGTGTGCCTGTCTGCCTGTCTGTCTCACTGTATCTCTCACTCCCACTCCTGGCACATCTGCTGTCTGTGTGTTTGCACCCTGTTTTACTAGGAACTAGTCTGTTTGGAGCAACTTCGATTTGCTTCACACTTGCACCATGGTTTCATGGTTGAACATACCGCAGCGCTGGATATTCATGGGTATGCCTCCTGCACTTGCACCTGCATTCATTATAGTTGTGCATTGGCATGATGGATTTTGCACTGTGCACTGGCTTCCGCTGAATATGGCTTCTTGGCTCAATTTCGCATTTGCGCCACCACAACTGCTCTGAATTTCTGGGCCCCTGCTTTTTAACCAAACTGAGAACATTAACGATAACAATAACTTGGCCCCCCCCTTTCCATGTTGATCCACAGTGTATTTCCTCCAGTATATCTTCGCCTCCCTCCCCTTCCCTCTTCTTAAGGTTTCCACAGTAAACCATCCCACAGATTTTAGGCCCTATTACTGCCTGTTGGCATCTTAAGTCTTACAGTAATTTGTTACCAGGCTTTCCCAAAGCTGGGGTAGTGCCAGTAGCTTGCCAGTTTCTGCTTTGGCATCAAGTGATGGTTTTTCCATATGAGTTTAGTATTTGCCCCCTCATCCTAACCATCATTGGATGCGGTTGTTTCTGAACTTTGGGCTCTGAGGTCAGTGTACTAGGTCTATCTCCTGTGCCCAGATTGCCATTAAGCACCAGTCCATGTCTAAAATTCCACATCTACTACTAAAAAGTATAAACATTTATTCACTTTGTTCTACCACCTCCCTTTCCCCTGGAGTTGTTACATACATAGCTCCATTGGGGACTATGGAAACTGTCTCCCTTTTCCCCAACTAAATGTTCAAAGCTGCAAAAGTGAGTCAGACAGGTACCCTTCATTGACTTTAATGTTCATTTCATATTTGGGGCCGGATTTCTTGATAAATCAATTTTCATTTATTTTCACAAACTAGCCGCACAATCCTTTTCCTGTTTGTGTATTTATTTGTATTTTTTATAACCACTTGAACACTGATCTTGCCCAACATTTTGCCCAGCTGGGCTTCCTCAGGTGTTTATGATCTATATTAAATATATAACATGTAGTTAGTAATTCCATTCTTGTATATACATTTGTTTTAAATAAACTTCTTTTTATGGCAACTTATCTTTCTGTCCATTCAATCTTCATTTAGTTGTGCGCCTTTATAGTATCAGACTATCATAATCTGATAATATAAAGGCACACAACTAAATTGACACTTTGCCATTATTGGTTTTAATCAGCCCTTGTGCCCTAGCTGCTCGGAGCATTTTTTCCTATTTCTGGGAAGCGCAGGTATTTTATCAAATAATGTCTTGGTCTGTCATCTGCCTTTGGAGGGAAGCCCATACAGTGTGATCTCTGACTTTCAAAATCTATGGCCGATGCATCCATTCTAAACTGTTTGATGAGCCATCTTTGCACCTCTCAGTCTCCTCCCCTGCCTTCAAGCCCCTCCTGCAGCCCGAGGATTCTAATATTGGAGCTGCGGGCACAATTTTTTTGAGCCTCCACTCTGGCCATCAGTGTTTCAACTTTTCTTTGGTCCTCTTTTTTTATCTCGGACAAGAGCTTCCATTGTATCCTCAAGGTAACTTATTCTTTTTTTCTTGGCCATCAAGCCTTGAACCATAGGCGGACATTTCTGCCAGAGGTGATGACAGTTTGAATATGGATGATTTGTGCTGTCATATTAGTAAAGCCATTCCAAACTTTGTTCTGGAAATTGATGATCACTGCAGGTAGAGCTGTGAGTGGGATAACCATGCCATCTCTATTCCCTCTTTGATCTGTACTCGTTACGTGACATCTAGTGTGACCCTCTGACTCTCCCATGCCTAGCTTGTCCTGTGGCTCAAAAGTGAGAATTGTTTGCTTTTTTAAAGAAGATTTTGCAGTCACCATTTTCTGTAGCTATATTTCTACTAGTTTTCCACCAGAAATTGTTCCTTTTTATTATCCATTTTTCTGCCGTTATCTGATGCCCTCTGGAGCTCCTCTAAATCATGTCCACCATTCTTGGATGCCAGGCCACACCCCGATGCCAGATTTCTTGACGGGGATGAACACCCTATGTGTCCTATCAGAATCAAGTGCACCCCTTACAAATCTCTCCATTTGTTCTTCATCAACATCTGCTATTTTCAGTAGTGACTCTTGTACATCTGATGTTACATGCAGTCCAGTAGATATTTTGATAAGCACCTCTGGATATGATTCAGGGTCAAATGGGTTTGTCATATTTTTGATGACATGGTTGTTAAGGGCTGTAACATGCTGTTTATCCCTCTTCAGTGCAGAGGCAAGGCCTTGTTTGTGGACTTTGTCTTCACTACTTGTTGATAGGCCACTTCTTTCTCTCATAGCTTTTGCATGATCACTGAGGACATATCGTGTGAGGGTCCATCTGACAAGGGCTGGTTTCTTTCTTGTCAGTCCTACAATCCCACTGCTGCCCTTTGAGTCTTTGATGACAGTTTTCTCTGTTCCCGTGTCACTTCAAATTTCATTGAAAGAACCAGGAGTCTGACAGAGCAAATTTTCTAGATTCAAAGGCACTGTGTACTTCTTCAGGGAGATTTAGCATTTCAAGAATGTAGACTACAATTCCACCTGGCATACTTGGGCCTGTTTGCAGCAAAGAAGTATGGAAGCATGGCACACTGTGTGTATAGGTGAAGTTTCCAACTACCCTTTCACTCTGCATAGATATTTAGAAGTAGTATCTACATAACCTGGAGAAAATGATCCCAAAACTTGAATGTAGGAGACTGGGCATACCCCATGTCTGAAATTCCTCCAGTAGTGGTAGCATATGCTGAGTTACAGCATCATCAAGCTCTTTAATGACATTTTGTAAGGGCTCAATGTCTTCAGACTCAAACACCTTTTGAGTGTCAGCCAACATTTGCCAGGCAAATGCTGGAACTCCATGAGTACCTCCTCCCTGCTAACACCATTTAACAAATAAAGAACATTTCAAAGCACTAAGGGCCTCATATGCTAGAATCAAGCCATGTAGATAATGGTTAAATTGCTTACCAGCAAGCATTTGATCTGCAGTACAAGCTGCATAAATATCAGAATCAACAAGAAGGTCTAGCAATCCTACATCTCCCCAAAATTTCCCAATACATGCAATAAAACAACACAGGATGTGAAAACCACCCAGACAAATCACACTGGTACCAAGTTCATTTGGAAGAGTCCATTTTACTTGTTGAGCAACAGCTTACAGCTGCTGGTCCATGGTCTGAATGACATGCTGCTGGCCTAGAGCTGCTGACATTTCCTTACATTTCAGCATTGTAGTATAGACTGTGGCCATGTCAGCTGCTGTGTAGGTATTCTTCTTTCTGGCAAGCTTGTGGTTGAAACCAGTCCAAAATGGAGTCACCAGAATGTGAACATGCAGTACAAACTATGGGGATGCAATCTACTGCTACTGGTGCACAACCTTCAGTGTGAGACTGATCTGGACAGCAAATTTCAATTGAAAATATATAAAACTATTATAATCACTTTTGACACACTTTGACAATTAAAAATCTGCAATACGAAAATAGTTTATTTTAGTTTACTGCACGATGTTGATATTCACCAGTTTTGCCACATGCTAATCAGCTTCATCATTTCTGATAAAAAAATACTAGCCAATGCAAAACCAATAACAATTTTTTAATACATTGTCATTTGTTTGCTTTGACCAATAAGCACCACATTAAGGTGTTGAAATAAACCTAAACAGTAAAAACTGCAGTCATAGCCATGGTGCAGTGTTTCTGGAACTGTCCAAAAAATGACACTTTTGCATTTTGGGTACCATTGTTTAACCTTGTCTACAAGTTTAAGGCTCTGCTTGATGGATCCACATCATACATCATCTAAACATACATAAAATAAGCTTTTAAATTATGTGTGATGTGGGTGTGTGTCAGGTGGGTGCATTAAACTCAAAAAATAAGGCCCTTTTTGGAGATTTGCCATGTCTAACTAGCCTGTCTAGCCGGTAATGGGGTTGTGTTTTATACTAGTGTAAGTAAGTTGTTTACAGCTTCTGCAAGTTCCTGCTTAGTGACTCATGTTACTTTTAGAACATTTTGTGCTTAGCCAACTTGTAACCAAGAAGTGTACAGTATTGAAGTCAATGAGATTCCAGCCACATCTGAGCTCAGGGGAAAAAAAACAAAAAACATGGATGTAGCCATAGGGATTTCCTGGATGCCCAACCCCTTCCCCGGTCTTGTTTCCATTATGGTTTCATGAACAAGGATTTTGTACTTCTGGACTAAATAATGGTAATTCTTTGATGCCTCCGCCTCCCATTCCCAAATCCAAAAACGTGCTTTTCAAAATAAAAGTTGCTAGTGGGTTATGGAATATATCCATATACATACAAGAAAAGAAAACTGATGCACACCAAGTGTCCATGGTCTTCAAAGTAAAGAGCTCAGTGCATTTTATTTGAAAGTGCAATAAAGCCACTTAGTGAGCACAATACAGTACAATACAGTAATGAAGCAAGATAGAACAACTGATCCGATCATCACTCTGATATATTGCCTCAGCACTGAAGCTTAGATGGGGCTGTGGTGTTTGCTCTAGGAACCAATTTATGCCATAGAGAGTTGAAATGGCAGTGCATGTTTCTTAAAGAGTCAGTCAAGGGAAGGAAAAAGAAAAGGCAGAAATTGCCCCCACAGGCTGAGATAAAAAATAGGGAGATCCCAAGGGAAGAGAATCCCATAGGGGTGCAAATAAATCAAAGAAGTAATGGGTTAGCAAAGGACAAAGGTGGAAAGAAGCAGTTCAAAAGGGGGAAGGGGAACAAAAGTAAAAAGGGGGGATTGACAAGCAAGGAGCTAACAAAATCTTTAGGACCATGTGTACTAATACTAGAAGTCTGGGTAATAAGATCCCAGACCTAGATGCTATTATAGCAGAGGCTGACCTGGATATTGTGGCTTCTATCAAGACATTGTGCACTGAAAACCATGACTGGGACATGGGCATACCAGGCTATACAATGTTCAAAAGGACAAGATAGGAAGGAAAAGAGGGTGTGTGGTGCTTTACGTGAATGAAAACATAAAAGCAACAGAAATACAGGAAATTCAGGGAGACAGGGGTGCTGTGGGTCACCCTTGAGCCACACAACAGAACCATTTTTTCAGACAGACATGATCTACAGACTTCCAACACAGGAAGAGATGTTAGATAAGGAAAAGTGAGAAATAGTATGCAAAATGGTTGGAAAAGGGTAGGTGTTGCTGGTGGGGAACATCAGTATGTTGGATGTAGATTAAAGCCTCGCAGCTGAGGCTTTAGCTAGAAGCAGGGACATCTTGTACTCTCTGCAGGTGGCATTCCTCAGGCAACTTATGAGGGAACAACACTGGACCTGGTGCTTACTAATAGGGACACTATTTCAGACATCAAGGTAGGAAGCCATCTGGGAATCAATGATTACTGTATATTGTGGTTACACAGGAGAACAACTGTGGAATCCAATCACACAAAGGCGAAAGTCCTGGAATTCAGAAGAGCAGATTTTATAAAGATGAGTGAATGCCTCAGGAATGATCTTGCTGGGGGAGATGACCTGGGGGTGGAGGAACAGTGATCCAAACTAAAAGAGGGCATAGTGAATGCAACAAACCTCTACATCAAGCAAATAAGCAAAAGCAAGAGGAGACTGCTATGATTCTCAAAAGAGGTGGCGGAAAAGGTAAAGGCTAAAAGATTAGCATTAACATGGCATAAGGAGAGCCAGAGAGGATAATACGGAAGCATATCAGGGTAAACAGAGGGAGACGTGGAAGGTAATAAGGAGCACAAAGGCTCAGACTGAAGAAAGAATAGCTTAGGGGGTATCAAAAAGGGACAAGATATTTTTTAGGCAAGTTAGCAAAAAAGGAAGATAAAGGGAGGGGATAATAAAGCTAAAGGGGGGACTGTATGGAAGGGGAACAAGAAAAGTCAGATATCTTAAACAAACACTTCTGCTCAGTGTTCACAGTAGAAGGGGAAGGGGAAGGGAAGGGACCGTGAAAACAAATCAAGAGCTTTGATGAGAGGGAAGTGGACACTAGTACTTTTTCACAAGAAAGAATCTGGAAAGCACTTACTAACCTGAAGGTGGACAAAGCTATGGGACCAGGTGGGGTACATCTGAGTGAGCTCAAGGAAGTATTAGCTACACCTCTGCCAGACCTAATTAACAGATTACTGGAGACCGGAGTGGTCCAAAAGGATTGGAGAAGGGCAGATGTAGTCCCACTTCACAAAAGTGGTAGCAGGAATGAGGTGGGCAATAATAGGCCTGTCAGCCTGACATCAGTGTTGGGTAAGTTAATGGAAACACTGCTAAAGAAAAGGATTGTGGAATATCTTAAATCCAGCTGGTTACAGGATCCAAGGCAACATGAATTCATGGTGGGGAGGTCATGCCAAATGAATGTGATTGATTTCTTTGACTTGGTGACCAAGGAGTTAGATCAGTTGGAGTGGTAGATGTGGCCTACTGTACCTGGATTCAGCAAAGCTTTCAACACCATTACAAATAGGAGAATGATAAGCAAGCTGGGTAGCTTGGGGGTGGAAAGTAATTTGGTTACCTGGGCAAGAAACAAGCTAGGGGACAGGAGACAGAGGGTAGTTGAAAACTGAGTTTGCTCTATGGAAAGTAGGGTGACCAGCAGGGTACCTCATAGTTCAGTGCTGGAACCAGTCTTTATAACAGATATAGCAGAGGAGCTAGAAAGGAAAGTCTGTCTCTTTGCAGATGACAACAAGATCTGCAACAGGTAAACACTCTAGGGGAGGGGGTAGAAAGGATGGGCAGAGATCTGGAAAACTGGAGGAGTGTTCAAGAGTATGCCAGCTTGGATTTAATGCACAGATGTGCAAAATAATGTACTTAGGCCATAGAACACCAGAGACAGAGTACAACATTGGTGGAGTTATGCTGACAATGGCCAAATAGGAAAGGGATCTAGGGGTAATCATATCAGATGACCTCAAGTTGGCCAGGCAGTGTGGTAAGGCAGTCAGGAGGGTGAGTGGCATGTTGGGGGTGCATAGTAAGAGGTAGCAGCAGCAGAAAGAAGAAGGAGGTGGTGTTGCCCCTATATAGATCACTAGCAAGACCACATCTTGAGTACTGTGTCCAGTTCTGGAGACCACATCTCAGAAATGACACAGACAGAGTAGAAGTAGTCCAGAGGAGAGTTAAGAAAATGGTGCAGGGTCTGCATCAAAAGCCCTATGTGGACAGACAAAAGGAGATCAATATGTACACCTTGGAGGAGAGAAGCGAGAGAGGGAGGGATATGACAGAAACCTTTAAATACCTTACAGTGGTCAGTAATGTACAGGAAAGGAGTATTTTTATAGCAAAAGGTGCTCTAGAAAAAAGGGACATGCTATGAAGCTCAAGTTGGGTAGATTCAGGAGAGATGTGAGGAAATATTTCTTCGCAGAAAGAGTGATGGATTCCTGGAACAGCCTTCCAACAGAGGTAGTCAGGGCAAAAACAGTGGTGAGGTTCAAAAATGCCTGGTATGGGCATAAGGGAATTGTAGGGGTAAGGAAGGTGAGGGGAGAGGACAGTGACATAGATCAAGTGGGTCTGCAGCAAAGATAAAGTTAGAAAAAAATAATAAGACTGAGTAGGCCAAATGGCCCTTATTTGCCATCAGATTTTTGTTTCTATGTTTCCTTGCTTCTATGCAGGCATGGATTAGTTGTCATGGTACTGTATTTCTTCAAAATGGGAAGAAAATATTGTAATGCATTACATGTAAGCTAATGCTCATGTAATACTATGTCACTGTGCATTACTGTTAACTATACCTTCCTGGGGTGTAAACCTGCAACACAAGAACATACAACGAAACAAAATTAAATGAAATTCAGAGTACTATATGTGTGGCTCATCATAAAGGTTGTGGCAAGATTTTCTTTAAAAAATAATAAAATGAACAACATTTCTATTTTTGTCAAGGTCAGCTCTGGCAGTTTTAGACCACATACTATCTTACTGGAGATATTTTCAAAGGTTGGATGTATTGACAACACTGCAATCTCCTTTATGGTACTTAACATCCCATGTTGGATGAAAAAGAAATGGCTAGACATAAAAGTAAATGATTGACTAGAATATTATTCTGAAAATGTTGTTCAGGCACAACTACTGTTGCTTCACAAAGTGGACATAACTAAGTCAGACTTTTGAAAACTGGACCATATGAATATGGGCGGTTTGCTTTTATGTCCAATTTTGAATCTAGACATATGCATAAAAAATTCTCATCTGTTGTTATGTACTGTACCTTGATAAATTATCATGCAATGCTAGCAGAAACTAATTTATTTTTGGACAACTGTAAATTTGGTGAATCAATACCAATCTGAAATTGTACTTGAGTGATTAGAATGTAGTTTGAATGCATAATCATTTTTCATTCACTGGGACGTACTACCACCACCTCTGGGGAACAGCACTGGGGAGCAACAATGGGGACCACTGCAGCCCTCATTAGAGGTGAGCAAGAGTTATAAATTTGACTTTCTCAGAACTTTTGTGAAAACTCGGAAATTTTGTAGAATTTTCTGAATTTTCATCATTGGCAAGATCAGAATCTTCTGAATGTGTTTGGTGGATTTTTTGCCCTGTTCCATGGAATTTTTGGGGTGAACTGCTTAATAATACACATGAACTGCGGATTAACAGTTCTGAGGATTTTTATTCTGCAGTTTAATGAATTATTCCACAATACATGTAATTATCCTACAGTTTAGTGATCAGTTCTGTGTACTTTTGTCTCTGCAGTTTAACAGAATAATTCACAATTTATACATTTACTCCATCATTTTAAATCAGAATTTCTGAGAAAGTTGCTAATTTCATTTCTACACTTTCGTGGAAGTGAAAGTTCAACTTTTGTGGAAATTCCACCAGTTGAAGTTTTTTTGCACACCCCTAGCCCTCAGCATATGCAGTGGTGAGTCCAGCTTCTGTTGGTTACCAAGGCACGGGGTGGGCATCACAGTTGACAGCCAGGGCACGTAGAGAAACCTGAATCAAAAGCATGTGTGCATATTCCTGTGCACTTGCCTTTTGAAATATTTGAACAAGTGATGAATGTTATGCCTCTGAAATAAAAATGCCATTTTCATTTTATTTTTAGAGCTTTTATTATTTTATAAAATGTTTGAATATGCAATATATACTAAGTTTGTAATTAAAGATGTTTTTGTCTGCTCACTTGTCTCTTTTTGGTATGTAGAAGATGCAAATGCCACATATTTTTCACTGTATGTTACCATCTATCACATGCTGAAAGTTACTGGTTTGTGGGTTTGTTTTGTGCATTACATTTTTCAAAGATCACCTTTTCTGGTGTTCAGTTCAGAAACCATAAAGGACACATACCTGCCCCAAAATCAATCTGTGTATAAAGTTGATTTTTTTTATTGTTACCAGTAGTTAGGAAGGGAAGAGATTATATTTTTGCTCTGTGGAACTGAGCAACCAGTTCCTTCCACATTCCTGTCCGGCCCAATGTCGCCGCATTAGCACCTATTGTGATGTAATTTATCTTAACAGTATGGGGGCATGTCCTATAGAAAGTAATAGGGGTGTTTTTTTATGTCATTTTCTATATTTTAGATGCCTGTTCTGAACAAATTCAAGCCCACCCCCCCAAAAAAAAATAACAAGGGTCTTGTTATCTAAAATATAAGAAAAACATTAAAATACAATTCCATTACTTGTCTATGGAGTGTGCTCCCTGCTGTCCATATAATTAAATCACAAAACATACTTTCAAAAGTTTGGGCACTTAGGATAAGGAAATGGATGGGATCCTTGGCTCAGCTACACAGAACCAAAATACAATCCCTTCCTAAATACAGGCAACAAAAAAGGAAAAAAAATCAGCCTTAAAGCATAGATCAATTTTGGGGCAGTCATGTGACCTTAATGGTGTTTTGGGAGCTACTTCAAAAAATACAGGAAAGGTGCTCTTTCAAAACAATGCATACACAGAATGAAACAGGTCACAGAATTCAATTCAACAACAATATTAATGGACTACACACTAAGAAAACAGTTCTGAAAAGCAAATGTACTGCAACTATATAGAACTTAATGTTAATGAAAGGCGTTCCTACAGATTCCTAAAAGATGTAAGCATTGTCTTATTTCTTAGTACTATACTTATGACTAAAGTTCAAGGGTGTCCATGTTTTAATAAATATATGCCGTTTAACTATCACATATATGATTGATGCTTTCATTCAAAGCTAATCTGCCCAGAAAGTCTAACCATTCATCATTAAATGTTGGTGTTAAGGTGCCATTCCAGTTTGAAAGAATGGATCTTTTTTATGGTTTAGTGTTATGTTGTATTGTCTTGTCTTAAATGCCCTGAAAAATTAAACATCAAGAAGAAAGTTGTATTTTAACTAAACAGTAAACTGAACTAACTATAACCTTCTTCTGACTGTTTCACATATGCAACACCATTCCATATATATTTAATTCTTAATAAAGTAGTTCTTCTGTTGCTATGTAGTTTAACAAAAATGACCACCACATTGAGCATGCCCAAGTCCTGCGTGCGGCTTTCATTAATAGAATGGATTGCCAGGTTACTAAGTCTCTCATTTTCCATTCTATTGTGAATGTATGTTTTAGTCATTCAGAGTTACCTGGGTGAACATTCACATTCTGCAGATGTGACCGGAAGAGTAAGTGCAATGATAAGAAGGCGATATAGTTCAAAAAAAGGCATCATTGTATGGTGTCAAATAATGAATCAGAGCATGCATAGAGTTTATGTCTTCATCAGGGTTCCTTTCCAGAAGACTCTTTGCAGCATACAACTCAGCTGATAGGTCTCTCACATTTCATCCATAGTGGTGTGCCAATGGAAGTACGTTCTCTTCCTTCAAAAAAATCCTCCTTCCCTCCCTGGAGTTAGTGTAGCAATTGCTTTTAAGATTTCACCATTCTTATTATCAAATCATCTGTCCAGTTCTCCATTGATCCTGTGAAGAGATGGCAAGAAGAGATGTTTTTGAAAATCTTCCTTCGTTTGCAGAACATGACGTTGCTCTGTTGTGGTCATTGTGATATGATTCTGATGTCCTAAGGTCTTCTCTGAATACGAGCTCTTTCAATTGGCTGAGGCAAACTGTTATCCTGAATGATCTTTTCTGCTTCTGTCCAAACTGTAGTTCATAAACCGAATTCAGATTTACTATCACATCTGGCTTCAGATAATTCCTCTTGTAAGCCTGTTACCAGTTCTATGGTACATGATAGCTGTAGATCAGAAGATCGCAAAGACTTTGCAACAATGCTAGTCTTTTAGAATATCATCTCAAACATAACAAGATTAATGGCAAATGTTCAATTCATTGCATTTATAAGTGCCTTTGCCTGAACTGTATGCTCAGCATTGCCTCTTTCTTCCTCTTAATGATATAGTGTCTCCATGATGGCTGACAAAGTTTTATTGCACACTGCTGCAGGCAGCATATTGGCAGGTCCACCTTGTATCAGATAAATGTTTGAGTTCCACGGGCACCTTTCTGGGCATCATTTCTTTTTGCATTTCTATAAAGTAGGTATGACTTGCTGACCCACTAATGAAATTGTATAAAGTTTGTAACAATGAGAGAAACTCGGCTGCCATCTTAATGTTTTTGACACTGTCCATGACTACAAGGTTTAGCCTATGGCTGTAGCAATGAATGTAGATAGCCTTGGGAACTTCTTCAAAAAACTTGGCCTGTACTCCAACTGCTTCCCCATTCATAACACTGGCACCATCATAGCACTGTGCTATGCACAAGTTTATATTGATGTTGTCATCTATAAGTGTCTGCAATATTATCCTGGTCAGGGTTGTTGCATCCAGACCTTGTGCTTGTTAAAAACCAAGGAATTCTTCATGTATTTTTCCACTGTACACATAACACACCACAAAAGAGAGCTGCTCAATCTTTGAAATGTCTTTTGACTCATGCACTTGTATTGAGAATGCTCCAGCAGCTTCCACATCTTCTGTAATTTGCTGTTGCAGAAGCCAAGCAAAAACAAGGACACCAGGGTCAGGTTGGACTCCCGCATCACAGGCAGCAGCACGGGATGGCCCGGGGAGGACAGTTCACTTGACTCGGTAGTTGGAGGGAGGGTGGGGACTCGAAATCTCATTGTCTTGTTCTCGGGACCAGACCACTCTGATGGGACTCAGACACTAGGGCAGCACAGCAGTAGGCCAGTAAAAAGGTTTTTTTACAGTCGATCCACATCCTGCACAGAGCACTAAAAACAGAGACTCACAGCACTGGGGCACCAACTGGGGCACAGCATTTTTTGACCAGGGTACATGACCCAGTGCACCTTGGTGTAACACTGCCATTGATCATATGTCAACATGATTCCTGGACAGATGGGAACAGAAGTGTTTTTGAATTAAGAAGTTAACCAGTTTTTAGCAATGAAATCTGATGGTATCGATTCATCAACAATGTTATGTGCATTTGTCAAGGAACTGTTGAATAGGGTGAATTGTTTTAGCAACTAGGGTTTGTCATTTACATCAAAGTGCAATATAGACAAATAGATTTTTTTTTGTGTGGATTTAAAATCAGGTGAGTCCTTGAAGAATGGTGACTAGAGATTTGGGGCTGGATTCACAAATGGTTTTGGCACTAGGTCCCACTCTGTGACTCCAGTTGTGGACCAAAATCTCCACATCTGTGGAGATTGCTATTCACATCTGCAGCAGTCATGTAAGATGTTATGGGCATGGCTGATCCCACCAGCCATAACAGTTTTCCACAGCTGTGGAGATTTTCATTGCAATACTACCCAGAAGCTGCAATAAATCATGGAGTCAGTCATAAACTGGCTCCACTTCTTTGAATACTGTAGCTGCAGGACAAACTGCAGTTCCACAAGTGGCAACCCACTTGCATGAAGATTTTCCTGCAACTGCAGGATTTTAAAGAGTTTTGTGACTCCAGCCCCTTGACTGCAACATATCTGAAGCAAACCTCAGTGAATACTCTGAAAGCTCATTGTGCTCCTCGGAGCCATCTCATGTGGAGTATTCCCCTAGGAAAATATATGAGTTAGACACAATTTGTTCTAACATGGTGTGTTTTTAAAAACAAGCAATGACCTTTTAGTTAAGTTTAAGACAAAAGGCCTGATTCTCAAAGAGCAGCGCAATCCATGACATCGGCAGCTTGCATCAATCATCAGTGTGCCAAGGACCTTGTATCCAGTTTTCTATCAGGTAGGGTCCCAGTGCCAAAGTCCCACAGTTTGGGGCATTGGTTGCTGTGTGGCAATGAGATGGCGCACCTGCAAGTTTTGTCACAAGCTGCAGGGTGGGCAGACGGCATTCCTGGAAGGTTTAAACTAATGTGTAGGGTACATCCAGTACAGTACGTGATTACATATAATGGAACCAACAGTGAACATTAATAGAACTAATCACAAAGAAGACACTGACAGTCTGTACAGAGATTAAGACATTGCTGATTTGTAACTAATTGTTATACATGTCTTCTAAAGCAAGTACTGTGGACACTGACAGTAGACACCATTATTTGGTAGTAGTTCCACTTCCTGGGGTCCCTATTGGTGACTTAATGTATAGTCTTTCTAAACTTTGCTATCCTTTTATGTTACAATCCTTGGGTAGGAATAACACACTATGCCAAGGCTGTCATGGGTTTCTGAAAGACCATGGAACATGTTTCCTCCCGCCCAGGGGATGCTCCAAGGATGGTGCACAGACCATTAGTCCAGCCCTGGCTTTTCTAACATTACTTGAATGTGTGATCTCTGGGAGGGTTTAGAGAATCCCTATGTTGGGGATATGGCAGCTTGCATCTGCCACATGGCCCTTAGCACCCTGGCACACCCAGCAGTTTAGCACAGAACTGGTGCAGGGCCAGTCTGGCACAGAGGGTCCCAGTCTGGCATGGGGGTCTTTGAGAATCACATTCTATGCAAGTTTTGACACAAGGTAGCCCTTGCATCACTGCTGTATGATGCACGCACCTTGCATCACATTTGGAGCTTTGAAAATGGGGCCCAAAGTGATATTCATTCTTCTGTGTGAAAAAGACATATAATAAAGTAAAAAACATGCTCCTTAAAAATACTTTAACCTAAGGTCAAGAAAGAATACAAGCTGAGGAGATACATTTACAGCCAGATTATAATTCTAAAGCTAACTGTATTAGATAAATCATCCAGATATACTGTACAGTAGTATCATGTCTAGTGATCTCTTTGCTTCCTATATAGTAGGCCAGAACAACAAGAATCAGCTTCAAAAGAAGGAGACATTTGAAAGAATTGGTTGTTCACAGCCACTAGCAAGCACCATTTAAGTGAGAATGATGGCACTGTAAATCTGTAGACTTCTTAAGTGTCACAGCTGCAACATGTGTAGAGTTGCAATTATGGGTAACCCAATTTAAATCCTGACAAATTATGAAATTATTGACACGTTACTCTGTAACCCACAATACTACACATGTAGTATATACAGCATGGAGCACTTACCGCTCAAATTTATGCTGGTTGCACAGTGAGGAACTTAAAGATTAGAATTCAAGAACATACTATGGCTACTCCTTGCCAAACGTTGAAAAATGCTCTGGGGGCTCATGTTCACAAGTTGCATATTAGGAATCCCTTCATACTTACATGTTGTGCCCTTTAATACATTACCCCTAAACCAAAGGTTGGGTATTGCCTCATTAAATATATTTATTTATTGAAAATTGGTAACATGGAAAGGCACAGAGAGCCAAGGCTCATTTCTAGGTATGACCCGGGGGGGGGGACGGAGTATAAGCAAGACAATACATTAGTCCACTTCAGTGAGCAATTTTGTGACAGCTTAGATTGTAGGGCACATTAACAGGCAACAGCTACTGGAGGAAGTACAACAGGCAACAATATACAGTCGGTCAAAATAAGGGTATAGTAAATACAATATAATCATATAAGTGTGGAGTACTTCTATTTATATATGTAGTATGGTACATTAATACAGCAGGAAGAACAAAGGTTTGGATGATGTCTTTGAGTTTTCTCTCTTCCTATAATCTAAAAGATGGGGTAGAAGGCAATTGGGTTTCATAAGTATACTTGTGGGTTGGTAAGGGGTGTTTATTTTTCCTCATATTTTCCATTGTGCTCTTCTTGCAGGCTGGGCAGCTGTATCAGCCCATCCCTTTTGGCACCAAGGCCATCCAGAAACTTCTAACCCTCGGTCCTCTGAGCCCATGGGTGATCCTTCACAGCAGCTGCAGGAGCTTTCTTAAGCTCCAACCCTCAGATTTTCCACTGATTTTCTCCCACCCCCTTGTTCCCCAGAGCACTAGACAAGATTGGCATGTGTGTGCAGGTGTGCATCATGCCTTGGCCTGAGATGACTTTGCACCTCCCACCCCTGGCTTAGCACCTGGCCCACCTCTGTCACTCACACCACCACTATGTCTCCACATGGTAGCAGTCAAAGGCCAGGAGAGCCAAACTCCTCAATCTGGGAGAGGTGAGCTGCCTGGCAGCCGCTCAATCCTCACCCAGTCCTCCCCACCCACAGCTGACTCTCAGCAACCCATGCACATCACCAAACAGGGTCACTGGTGTGAAAGTAGGTAAAGCATGATGCCTTAACCCTCCATGCCACTGGGCTGGTAAGGGATGGGTTTTGATGAAAACAAACTATTAATTTAAACATAATCTTTTCCTACTACAAAATGAGGAAATATGGCATCATCTTTCAGCTCGCTGGGTTATACTGACAACAACATATTAATGTAGAAAATGTCTTTATTGCCACAAAATCTGGAAATATGGTATGATCTTTTGGCATCCTTTCAGAATGTTCTTCAACAATGTGGTAATTTCATTTAAGCTGATGTATGATTTTTCTTTTTATATTTTTTAGGGTATAAGGTAAACATGACATGATAAGGGTTGACCTGAATGATATGCAAATTGTTTTAAAACAACCATGCAAGATCAATGGTAATTTTATTCAACAGCTTGTGATTTTGGAAAATTAGCATATATAATATGTGTCTGAAATAATAAGTAGGCCTTTATCAATTAGACTCAAATATGATTACTAATATATTCAACTTGTGTAATCTAAATGCATTTAACATTACACAGTATTTACTGACAACTTTCGAATACACTTGCAATTATGTTGTTTTGTATGTGCTATTGCTTAAGAAATATGTCATGACCAGGGGTTATGTTAATGGTCTGTTAATCACCCTCTAGGGTGTAGGGTGGCACGAGGCATAGTCAAGTGCCACATGCCCCTAGAGAGTGATTAACTGACCATTAACATATCCCTTAGCAGTGCCTTGTTGTTATAATAAAAATGTTTTTTAAACAGTGTTAAACCTTGTTCAGCATATGGTTAAGCTCTACGTGTATATTAATAAACGATTAACATAAGGCTGTTAGAAGGTTTACAGCCAATCAAAAAACTCCATTTCCCAGACCCTTTTTATAAATGTGTTTTAATGTCACATTAAAATAATGAGTTATTGTTATCAAACCATTAGCTTACCTGCAAAGCAACTGAATACTTTATTCTTATTTAGAAGAAATACCAGAAGAGCTAATCCAGTTCAAAATCTTTTAGAAACATGCACTGCCACTTTAAGAGCACGTGGTATAATTTGGGTGCTGTAGCAGATCACCACTACTACCTATTGAAGCCTCAGTGCAGAGTCAAAATGTTCAAGTATTGGTTTTGTTAATTATTAAATGACCAATTAGAACTGGCCAATGATAAAATTATTGACACATGCTAATTTGTAAGACACAATACTACACATGTAGTATATACAGCATGGTTCACTTATCCTTGCTGCATGTTGACAAATGCAGTGGGGACTTGTTTTGACACATTTTTCAAGAAGGATACCTTTGTGCTTAAATGTTGTGCTCTTAAACACATTACCCCTAAACCAAGGAGTGGATATTGCCTCATTCCATTAATAGAGTTCAGCAGGAGACAACATGGATCTACTCATACCAAAGCCTGAAACTCAAAGGTTTAAATGATGTCTTGGATTACAAACCCTTCCTGTAACGCAAAAAAGAGGGTGGACGGCAATAGAGTTTAATCAGTATACTTGCTGGTGGTTAAGGGGTGGGTTGTGATGACAACAAGATATTAATTTAGAAAATATATTTTTTACCACAAAATGTAGAGATATGGGGGGTGATTCTCAAAGAATTGGTGCAAGTCATGCCAAAGGTGACTTTCGCCAACTGCCGATGCGCCAGGAACCCTGTGCTCGATTCTCTATCAGGTTGGGTCCTGTCGGCTAGGTCCCATGGCTTGCAGAAACCCTAGCAGTGCACCAAACAGAGGCACACCTGGACAGGTTGCTGCAAGTCTGTGGCAATGTACAGAGATACCTCAATCCCCTATAGACATAGGTAAAATGCCCTGGTGGGCTAGTTGACCCCCCACCCTGATCTCCACTAATTATTATGATATGGCCCTGGTGGGCTAGAAGATCCCCCAACCTTCAATAAGTATTATAATATTGCTCTGGTGGGCTAGCACCCCCCCCCAGCCCTGATCCCACTGTGTTGCCAAAGGAATCCTTTGATGGTGGTCCAGTGGAACCCCTGAGCCCAAGCCCCCATTACACACATACCCCACATACCTGGTGATCTAGTGGACACCCACCCCCTAATAAGCAGTGCCATGCCAACCCTGCCACTCCAGCCTGTACCCAACCCGCAGTGGCACAGCGCACCACACACCACTGTGGCCCAGCCACCAACTGAGCTCTGTATGAGCACATCGTATATATGGTATGTGCTCAGAGAATGACAGCTGCTGTCATTTACTGAGCATGTATTATATATATAGTATATGCTCATACAGAGCTCAGTGGGTGACTGGCTTCAGTGATGTGTGGTGGGCTATGTTGCTGGCTGGGTATGAGTTGGGGGGAGCGGGGTGGTAGGGCATTGCCAGGTGGAGAGGTGGGGGTCTCAGAGTCTTAGAGTCTCAGAGAGCAACTACAGTGCAGTATACAAATGCTGAGGACTCGAGAGATCTGTCAAAGCTGCCCGATTACAAAAAAATATCATTATTTAGTAATAGAGTCTAGAGTGCATGTTTTGTGTACTGAAGAGCAATTGCCATCTGAAACAGTTAGGAGTTTAGTGCCCACATTATCATCAAACTGAACTGGGAGTCAGTGATGTCAGCATTTTGAAACATGTCACGCGCTGACTCCTGAAACTGAAACAAAAATCTGTGAAGCCATTTGTGGTGTCAACGCTATCAACAGCATATAAAAAAATGAACTGTAAACATCAAATAAAAAAAGGCACAGACACACACACACACACAAACACAGGCTATTGTTGGCAATTCCTGATTTATTTAAGAGTAAAAACCATTAGTAAATCATTTCCTATCTCCTTTAACATCCTGAGCTCAGGTTTGCAGTAGGATGCAATCAAATCAGACTGAGATTTCAAGATATGTTGTTTTCCCCAAGAATTTCAGCCAGTCAGGGTTTACCTGAGGAACTCAATAAAAAAGGCCTGGGAGCTAGCATTCTAGGCACAGCTGTGAGACACTGAGAGAGGCTTTGGGACTCAATGGAGTCTGGTGGGCCCAAAAATTGCACTTTTCTGTTCATTTTCATTAAAGAAGGAGGAGACTGTTTCTATGAGACACTTAAAGGAAAAAAGTGAGTTGTTGGAGAGGAGTGATATAACATTTCCCTGACAGAAATCCACTGCAACCAAAAGGTCCTTGTCTGCAGGGGCTAATGCCTATCAGAGTTTCCAATCAAGCTTAGAAAAAAGAGAAGCAGAGGTTAACAGAGCCTGAATGTTTTCCCTTAGCAGCCACTGCAGTGCACCTGTGTCAACTAGCACTCATTTGAGGGCTAATGTCTAACCCTGAGGTGGTGGTCTTGCCAAGAGTGTCAGAACATGGCAATAAGAGAGGGAGCTGTTGTTTGAATGAGCACCAGCAGCATATAATGGTGGGCTTAATTCTGAAAGGGCACTTAATGCTTGAAAGGCTTAAAAGGCATGACATGAAATAATGAAGAGACTTATGCCAACCCCCCACCCCCCCAGTCCTATGGCTTCACCACCATGGGCCTTGGTTGCACAGGGCATTGGTATAATGACCCTGCAAAGCTTCTGCTTTCAGCTCAAAATCCAGATGAGCAGTGACCAGGGCACTGAAAGGCCTGAGGCAAAGCTGACGCAAGACTCTGTCAGTGAAGTTTGTCAGAGAGCAGAGCGTCAAAAGGCCTGGGAAGTGAAGTTTGAAGAATGGTCCTTTGGGGGGTGAAAGCCCAGCTATATCTGGCTACTGCTAAAGTTGTGGAACCAGTGGACAGACTATTCTCAACTCCTGACAGCAGAGATGTGAGTAACTGCCAGGGTTTTAGCCACGTTACATTTTAGATAGTTGGATGGTTAGGCCAAGAGTGCTTCGGACTGCTGGGCAGGACTGTACAATGTAATTGATAAGAACAGGCAGAATACCTATTAAGGCCAATGGGTCCACTCATGCTTTGGCTTACAAATGCAGCCCCTTATATTGGTATGCTTCTTTCTTCTGGTTGCACTGAATAAGAATAGCATGCCAACATGTCTACCAGCCCAACTAGCCAATAAGTTCAGCCTGGTGAGATATCCACTACAACAGTGAAAGACCCTGTAAAGCCTTTTGGGAAATAATGCAGACTGCACCTGCTTAGGCATTTTGGAACCACTGAAGGTGGATAATACAGGGAGTGTATACCATTTTTAAAAGTATAGAGTATAAAATTCATTTGATTGGTACCCCTTTTCTTCCACTGTTAGTCGCCAAAAGCACACCTTTAAACATCTATTGTGGTCATGTGTACTCTTTTCTGAATTCAGGTAAGTTCAAAGGTACATCCAGTGTGGGTGATTCAGCTGCATGATATAGAAACATAGAAACATAGACTTTGATGGCAGATAAGGACCACTTGGCCCACCCAGTCTGCCCATTTCCCTACATACTGGATAAGCTGCAGATTCTAGTTAACCAACAGCCTACTTCCTACCACCCCCACTACAATTGCCTTGTGTCTGTCCCATGCATGTTTGAATTCCCCCACTGTTTTAGCCGCTACAACCTCCCCTGGAGCAGTTCCACACATCCACCATCTCTCCATGAAAAAGATTTCCCCATTACCCTGAGCCTTCCCACCTCTATCTTTAAATTGTGTCCCCTTGTTCTTACACATCTCTTTTTCTGAAAGATGCTACCCTCCTGGACTTTATTGATTCCCTTGAGGTACTTGAACATTTCTATCATGTCCCCCCTGTCCCTCCTTTCATCAAGGGTATACATATTAAGCTCTCTCAGTCTCTCTTCATATGATTTCTGATGCAGACTCTGCACCATTTTAGTTGCCTTCCTCTGGACTGCTTCCATCCTGTCTATGTCCTTGCATAGATGAGGTTTCCAAAACTGCACACAGTACTCCAGATGGGGTTTCACCAATTGTCTGTACTGAAGGATAACCACTTCCCTTTTTCTACTTGTGATGCCCCTTCCTATGCATCCCAGTATCCCCCTGGCTCTCTTCACTGACTTCTCACATTGCTTACCCATCTTTAGATCATCTGATATGACTACCCCCAAGTCCCGTTCCATTTTTGTTGTTGTTAGTACCTCCCCTGCTATTGTGTACTCTTCTCCTGGGTTTTTGTTTCCCAGGTGCATTACTTTGCACTTCTTTGCATTGAATCTAAGTTGCCATATGTCTGACCATTCCTCCAACCTTGCCAAGTCCCTTCTCATCCTTTCTACCCCCCCCTTGTGTATCAACTCTGTTACAGATCTTTGTATCATCTGCAAAGAGGCATACCTTTCCCTCCAGACCCTCTGCAATGCCACCTATAAAGATGTTAAAGAGGACTGGACCCAGTACTGAGCCCTGAGGTACTCCACTAGTGACCCCCCTTTCTTCAGAATGTGTGCCACTCACTATTACCTTCTCTGTCCTGTTGTGCAGCCAGTTTGCAACCTGGGCTACCACCCTGGAACCCACTCCCAAGCTGGCTAACTTGATTATTAATCTTTTGTGTGGGACTGTGTCAAATGCCTTGCTAAAGTCTAGGTAGGCCATATCCACAGCCCCTCCCTGGTCTATTACTTTGGTCACTCAGTCAAAGAAATCTATTAGATTTGTCTGACATGACCTTCCTGCTGTAAATCCATGCTGCTTTGGGTCCTGTGCCCCGCTGACCTCTAAGTACTCAACAATTCTTTCTTTCAGAAGTGATTCCATCATTTTCCCTACCACTGAGGTCAAACTTTCAGGTCTATAGTTTCCTGCTTCTGTCTTGCTCCCACTTTTGTGAAGGGGAATCACATCTGCCCTCCTCCAGTCCTCAGGTACCACCCCATCCACCCATGATTTGTTAAAAAGTGTGGTCAGTGGTTTCACTGGGTCCTCCCTTAGTTCTTTTAGGATTCTGGGGTGAATCCCATCAGGCCCCATTGCTTTTGTCCACCTTGAGTTTTAGGAGTTCTTTCAGGACTCTTTCTTCTGTAAATGGACTGGTGTCAACCCCCCTACCCAGAGTGCTTCTATTGTCTGGTTTAGGTAACTCCTCCTCATCTTCTTTTGTGAATACTGAGCAAAAGTATTCATTCAGTATTTCTGCCTTTCCACTGTCTCCCTCTGCCCACCTCCCCTCTCCCTTATTAATCTTCACTATTCCTCCCTTAACCTTTCTATGCTCCCTAATGTACCTATAAAAGGTTTTATCCCCCTTCTTAACTGACTTGGCTATTTTTTCCTCAGTTTGGGCTTTTGCTATTCTGACTGCCTTCCCCACTTCTTTCTGCTTTAATTGATACAGTTCCCTGTCGTGCTCCTTCTGTGATGCCTTATACTTGTTGAATGCAGCCTTTTTCTCCTTAACCTTCCCTGCCACCTCTTTTGAGAACCATAGTGGTTTTTTACTCCACTTTGTTTTCTTTATCTGTTTCACACAAAGGCTTGTTGCCTCTCTGATGGCAGTTTTGATTTTTCTCCATTGTTCTTCCACCTCTCCTTTTTGCCCATTTGCTAGTGTATTCCTCAGGTATTCACCCATTTTGCCAAAATCAGCCCTTCTAATGTTCAGTATGCTTGTTTTTGTATGGCTTGTCTCCATGGTTGTGCTTATTGTGAATCACACTGTGCAGTGGTCACTTGTTCCCAGATGCCTACCGACTTCTAAATTTGTGATCCTCTCTCCATTTGAGAGTACCAGGTCTAGTATTGCTTCCTCCCGAGTGGTTTCCGACACTAGCTGTCTAAGGCCTGCCCCCCTGCAGGGCATCGAGAATGACCCTGCTCTTGGATGTGCTGCAGTACATGTCATCCAGTTAACATCTGGCATATTCAGGTCTCCCATTAACAGTATCTCCCCTTTTTCAGCCATTTTGAGAATGTCCTCTATCATTTTCTTGTCCATTTCCTTCCCATGAGATGGGGGTCTGTATACAACTCCTGTGAGGATTGTGATGCCATTCCCTGTCTCCAAGGTGACCCAGAGTGCCTCTTGTCCTCCCCCTTTACTTTTTAGTTCTGTAGCTTTGATCTCTTCCCTAATGTATAGAGCTACTCCACCTCCTCTTTTCCCCTCCCTGTCCCTTCTGTAGACTGTGTACCTCGGTATGTTGACATCCCAGTCATGGTACCCCATGTACCATGTTTCTGTGACTGCCACAATATCCAAGTGTGCATCTTCCATCAAGGCTACTAGCTCAGGAAGCTTGTTTCCCAGACTACGGGCATTGGTACTCATTGCCCTCCATTTAATGTTGGCTTTATCCTTTTTTCTCCCATGCCTGCTCTTTTTGCCCTTGTCTATTTTTCCATTTACCCCTGTCCTGCCCTCTGTTGAGCACTGTACCTCAGTGTTTACCTTACTACCTGTCATGTTTTGTGGGGGGAGGCTTGAAATTTCCTGCCTTCTTATTAGCACCTCTCATGGCTAGTTTAAAAGCTTGCCAAGGAAGCATTTAAACCTGTCACTTAGGATCTTGGTTCCTTCATGGACAGATGCAGACCATCGTGCCAGTATAAACCTTCATCTCTCCAGGTGTACCCTCGTCCCCAATGAAGCCAAAGCCCTGTGCTCTGCACCAGTTTTGCAACCATTCATTAAACTGCATGGTGTGTAGTACCCTAGCCTCACCTCTGCCATGGACTGGCAGCACCTCTGAGAAGGTAACTGTGCTTGCTACCTCTCTGAGGCCCCTCCCCAACTCCACAATTTCATCCTGCACTGCACTGATCCCATGCCTAGCTAGGTCATTTGTCCCAAGGTGGACAATGATATCACTGATAATGTCAGTTATTGGGCTTTAAGTTCTTGGTGTAGGGTCTTAGACTTGCACAAATCTGGGCTCCTTTCCCAGTGTTGAACATTTCTTCACCACAATTTATGTAGTACGAGAGAATTACTTAAATGTCATTGCTGACGTTAGTGAGTTTCAGCAAGATTTGAAGTTCTATACTGCTGATAATTTGAAAAGTTCCAACTGAGACTTTGAAGTTCAAATGCAACTTGCAAAACATTATTCATTTTTTATTATTCTTTTGGTAAATGGGTAAGGCCCAATAGGCACAAATGCCTGTTTTCAGGGGCAACCTGGGAGCACTGGGGTGGTTAAGTGATTTACTCAAGAGTCACACAGTATGCAAATGGAGGTTGTGGGAATCAAACCTAGGTTTGTTGGATGATACAAAGCTCATTCACAGGTCATTACTTTAACCTATAGGCTATACTGCCAGCCTGATCAATAAAAAAATCTACTGCAGCTCTATAAGGGGGTTTGAGGTTCAAATGCAACTTTGGAAACATTAATTCAAATTGCCAGGCTGTTCATTATGAAAATCTAGAGTAGCTATGTAGGGTGGGTTGCTGGTACTCACTACTGGATGTCTTTTGTCACAATTTGAATCTCCTGTCAATTAACATTAGTACAGCGGTAGAGCTCCAGACTATCAAGCAGTAGTAGGTAAGGGGTCTATGTTAGATTCCCAGTGTGTAACATTTTCTTCTTCCTTCTGTCTCAGTACAATTCATGTAGTATGAAAGAAATCGTTAGATGCCATTTCTGATGATAGTGATAAAGTTTAAGCAAGGTTTGAAGTACTACTATTAATTAATTAATTAATTTATTTATTTATTTTATTTGGAAAATGTTTTACCAGGAAAGACATCATGAGCTGTAAACAGCTCATTTCCAGAAGCGTCTGGGGGTGTTACAAGAGTTGGGACAACAAGCAAACACAAGGCAATAACAGAGCAATACAAGTACAATTACTAAAAACAAAACTGTCCACTTAGGAACAGAAGCAGGAGGCTGTTCAGGACAGAGGTTTGGTTTTATCTTCTGTTTTAACTGAAATATTTGAATAGTTTTGTACTTGAAATTAGTTCTGTGTGTTAAAAATTACTACTTTGAGTTACAACTGTTACTTGGGCTGTGATATTGAAAAAAATTGGGGCTTGGGAACACTTGTTTGGCAGTGATAATTAGAGTGAAATTTAAATGTGATGCTTGCCTGGTGGTGGTAGAGCCTCCCACCCACCCTGTTTTGAAGGCTTTCTTAAATACTGAAAAGCCACTGGGGTTGGGATTTAAGGGCTGTGCATTTCTGTTTGTGACTGAGATTTGAAGCAACAGGAACTGGTGGGCCTGTGACATCATGCGGTACTTGATGTCTGCATACACACACTATTAGTGGGACTGGACACACACTGGACTGTATGTGTTTGTGAGATTTGGGAACTTTATTGGTGGGGTTGAAATTGGGTTTGTAAATAACTGCAGTCAGTATAGAGAGAGACTGTATTCCAGGGGGAAGGGACTGAGAAAAGGGGTGTGTGCCATTATATACAGAGAGGGACAGACAGGGTGGTCTTATTCCACCATGACAGGCATCTTCGGAAGGGTTGTAGGATGCACAGGCTGTGGGATGACAATAATTCTCAACTGGGCCTTGAGAGAGGGAGGCTGCCCACTCTGTAGACAGCTATCTTGTATCAGGAGTGAAGTATATTGGTTAAGGAGTAGGCTGGGGGAGTTGGGGGGGTGTCCAAAGATAAAGGGTGTGGATATGGGCAGCAGAAGGGTGAGGTTGAGGGGAGGCTGGGGCAATGCTCAGAAATTACAGGACGTTATGTTACAGCAAGCAGGAGGGGGGATATTTGGGACAGAGGACCCTTAGATAGGGATGTTGATGCTAAGGGGAAAGCATACAGGGTAAACATTCCGAATATAAAGAGAGTGGAGAGGGAAGAGTCAGGAGGGGCTGTTGTGGGGAAGCCTAGAAGAGCAGACATAGAGAAGGGAGGGGCCATTGTGGGGATGCCTAAAAGAGCAGACTGTGGGAAGGGAGCTCCTAAGGAGAACAGAGCAAGAGGGGAGGAAGGGGAAAGTTTAGAGGGGCAGTCGGGGGAAACTCGGGTTACTTGATGGAGGCTGGCATAGAGTGTTACAATAAATTTGAGCTACTAAGCAACCTAGAGGTGGAGGAAGGGGATGGTGGAAATGAGGAAACTGATACAGAGGCCAGAGGGAGGGAGTCAGATACCCATAGGGCATCACAGACCTGCATTGGAAAAGATAGAAATAGTCCCAGAGGAAGAAGGGGAAACATAAATGTTAAGCAGATGGGGGAGATGCAACATATTGCAGACATGAGGGAAGAGAGCATGACTGGAAAGAAACTGGGAGACAAGGAGGTGGGGGAGGAGCCCCCCCCTTCAGCAGGGGGGTCTGTACCAAGGATGGGGCCCTAGGTAAAGGGGACCCACAGAGGGCTTCTGGAGGTAGGGGTACTATTATAAGGGGGGGAGGATGGTGGTGTGGGGGAAGGGGAAACCATCAGAGCCAGGATAAATGGTTCGGATAAGAGAGGGTTATAGGGGACACCTATTCAGGGGGGTCTAAGTTAAGTCGGCAAAATAACAAGGGATGAAGAAAGGGGAGGGTGACAAGGGGGTCTCTGATAAGGGAGGAAGACTCCCAAGGAATTGAGATCATGAATAAAGGGGAGGATGGTCAGTTGAGAGTGCATAGTGGAGGTAACCATAAGGATGATGGCGGTGTTAAGGTTCTGTTATTGGGAGACTCGATGATTAGGGGTATCCAGTGGGAGGGACGGGGGTGGATGCCATAGCCAGGTGAAGGTAGTGAGTATCTCTGGACTGACAGTGCACAGAGCAAAGTTCATGGTGTATGAACTGGTTAGGGATTGTGGAGGGAAACTGGATGTCCTGGTGCATTTGGGAACTAACGATCTAGAGGGAGATAGCATTTTGGAAATCCAAGCAAGGTTACAAGAACTTGCCAGAGTCTGTAGGGACAATGGATGCAACATTTCCTTCTCAGAGATATTGCCAGTACCAAAGGCCTCAGTGGAGAAAAAAATGAAGATCACAGAGGTTAATGACTGGCTCAGGAAGTGGGGTGAAGAGAGTGGGTTGGGTGTTAGGGAACTGGAAAGGAGTTTGGGAGGATAAGGGACTGATGCCAAGAACAGGCTTCATCTTGCCCCATTAGGGAAGGAAGTCCTTAAACAGGGGATGGCTGACTACATTCAAGAAAGGTGGGGTTTAAACTTGTGAGGGGGAGGGATAAGGGAGGGGCTGACCAGAAGCCCTCTCCTCCAGATGAGGGGAGTAGCCTTCAAACCCAAGGAGGGAGGGGAAACAGACTGGGGTGGAGGTTTCAGGAGGAGCAGAGGGAGGATGGAAGTATAAGGAACCTGGGTGGGGTTTGACAAAGTGGATCAGGGATAAGGGGTGGGGGGTGGTGTTAGTAAATGCCAGGAGCTTGGGAAACAAGTTGCCAGAGTTCCAGGCCATGCTGTTCGAGGGGGGTGGATGTGGCGGCGGTCAGGAAACGTGGGCCAACAAAAACCATGACTGGGGCCTAAACGTGCAGGGGTACACTATGCTTAGGAAGGATAGAATGGAGGGCAGAGGGGGTGGAGTGGCTATGTTCATTAGAGATGACATAGAAATTGCTAGGGTAAAAGAGGCAGAGGTAAATGTGGAGGCCTTATGGGTCACCTTACAAACCCCAGCAGGAGGTAAGGTCAAGCTGGGTGCAGTATATAGGCCCCCCGGGATGGGTGATGTTCTGGAGGATGGTTTGCTGGACAGCATCATTGCCCAGTGTGGACCAAAAGAGGAAGGAGTGGTGTTGATGGGAGACCTTAATATGCCAGGTACAAACTGGGGAACCATGTCCTCTAAGGTGGCCAAGGAGCAGAGGCCGCTGGACAGCTTCCAGGATGTGTTCTTAACACAGCATGTGATGGAGCCCACAAGGGAGGGGCATGTCCTGTACGTGGTTCTGGCAGATGGGGATCTGGTAAGGGACCTGGTTGTAGAGGATTCCCTGACTGGGAGGACCAATACTGTCTGGTTTCAAATAAGCATGGGGGGGGGGGTGAGATCTAGGACACTGGCAGTGGACTTCGGAGGGGAAAGACTTTGTGGGCATGGGAAATATTCTCAAGGATCACTTGAAGGGGATTACATCAATGACAAATGTGGAAAAGAGATGGGCGGTCATAAACCGGGGACTTCATGAGGCAGTCAGGACCTGCGCTAAGGTGAAACGTAAGGGAGCAAGGTCACATAAACCATGCTGGTGGTCCAGTGAGGTTCAGGTAGTGGTTAGAGAAAAGAAGGCAGCCTACAAAAAATATAAAACAAGAAGAGGGGATAGGGATAAGGAAATGTACCATCTTGCATCTAGAAAAGTCACCCGGATGGTGAGGGGGGCAAAGTCCAGTAAAGAGCAGTGGCTGGCACAGGGGATACATGGAGGGGAAAAGGTGTTCTTCCGGTACACTGGGGAGTGGAGAAAAACTAAGGGCCATCTCAGCAGATTGAGATCAGAAGGAGGGTGGGTGGAAGAGGCTAGGGACCAGGCAGAGGTATTAAATGAGTACTTTGCCTCTGTGTTCACTAAGGAGGGGGATGGGATATATACAAAGCAAGGCATGATGGGGATAGAAGCGGCAGTGAGTGGGATCAGGGGAGCAACAGAAATGGAGCAAGAGGGAGGGAGAGGTACCCAAGGGGTGTCACATCAGGATAAAGATAAAAAGGCCAGTAAGGTGGAGAGGATGGATGATGCTATCTCCACCGAAAGGGTGTGGTTAGCCCTCAAGGCCCTAAAGAAAGACAAATCTCCTGGGCCAGATGGCATTCATCCAAGAGTAGTATAGGAATTGGTGGACATACTGGCTGCACCCCTGGCGGAGCTCTTCAACAGGTCGCTTGAGACAGGGAGGGTACCTAGGGATTGGTGAGAGGCACATGTGGTGCCAATCCATAAAGGGGGGTCAAGGGAAGTACCAGGTAACTATAGACCCATCAGTTTGACCTTGGTGGTGGGAAAATTAATGGAGAGTATACTAAAGGAACAATTGGGGGTGTACTTGGAGGAGGTGGGAGATCTGGATAGTCGGCAACATGGGTTTGTGCCTGGTAGAGCATGTCAAACCAATCATGTGGAGTTCTATGAATGGGTAACATCAGAACTGGAGAGGGGAAAGCCTATGGATGTATTATTCTTGGACTTCAGCAAGGCATTTGACTCTGTCCCCCACAATGGTCTGGTGGAGAAACTGCTGGGGTTGGGAGTAGGCCCTTTGATGGTCAGATGGATTGAAAAGTGGCTAGCTGGATGCACCCAGAGAGTAGTGGTCAGTGGGGAGCTCTCAAACCCTGGAGAGGTCGGTAGTGGGGTACTGCAGGGCTCGGTCCTGGGTCCAATCCTGTTTAATGCATATATATCAGACATCAGGGAGGGTATAGGGAGTGAAACAAGTCTCTTTGCTGATGACTCCAAGATGGGAGCAGAAGTTGAGGGGGAAGAGGGGAGGTTGGCCTTGCAAGGGGACCTGGACACCCTGGAAAGCTAGGCTCAGACATGGAAATTAAATTTCAATATCACCAAGTGCAATGCGTTACATCTTGGGCTGGGAAACCCTAAACACAGGTACACCCTGGGAGGGGAGGTGCTGGAGGCCTCAATAGAGGAAAAAGACCTCGGGGTCATGGTGGATGCATGTATGAATAACTCTGAGCAGTGCAGGAGAGCGGCTAGCAAGGCAAACAGGATGTTGGGATACATCATAAGGGGGGATCACCTCTAGGAGCAGGGAAGTGATTCTGCCATTGTACAATAGACTGGTTAGACCACACCTTGAGTACTGTGTACAGTACTGGAGACCACGCTTGAACAGGGACATACAGCTCCTGGAGAGGGTACAGAGGAGGGCAACAAAGATGATACAAGGACTATGGGATTTGACGTATGAGGACAGACTTGAGGAGCTCTGCCTGTTTTCATTGGAGGAGAGGAGAGAAAGGGGGGACATGATTGAGGTCTTCAAGTACCTCAAGGGAATAAATAGGGTAAACATGGAGGGGATCTTTAGACTAAAGCAGGGAGGTATCACCAGAGGCATGGTTTGAAGTTGGAAGGTGGAAGGGTGAGGGGGGAAAAGAGGAGGAGGTTTTTCACTGAGAGGGTGGTGGACCCTTGGAATGCACTGCCTGGGGAGCTGGTTCAGAGATCCATGGTGGAGGGCTTCAAGAGAGGGTGTGACAGACACAGAATGTGGATGTATCAGATGATGGCCTGGCCCAGGGGGGTGGGGATGGATGATAGGGGTTTCTGGAACACAAGGGAGGGAGGGCCTTGGCACACAACTAGGGATCTGAGGTTCGAGCAGACACGATAGACTGTAAGGCCTAATCTGCTGGCAATTAGTATGTTAGTATAGTACAATTACAGAGCAGAAATAATCCAGACCAACTGGCCAGGGTAAACAAAACCATATTAGGATATAACATACATTGCAACAACCCAAGAGCAGGTGATCCAGTAGGGTAAAAGTTAGAGGATGGATCACACTTTTGAAGTGCTAGAGATAGTAGGCTGAGCACAAAATTCAAAGTGCTATTGTATACCCAAGGGAGGGCATTTGTAACGCAAGTGGGGAAGTGGACAGGATAGGGGTAGAGGTTTGGGGGATATAAGAGGGGGGGAGAGAGAGAGAGAGAGAGAGAGAGAGAGAGAAAGAGGGACAGCCAAGATCTAAACCCCTTCAGGATGCTGAGAAAACTGCAAGGGGGACAGAACCAGGCAGAAAGAGGGGTGAGAGAAAAGGGGTGGGGATGTAGAGAAGAGAGGGACAGGGGAACAGGAGGGGAGGAATGGGATAAGGAAGCAGGGAGTTGGGTTGGTGATGGACTTGAAAGTGGGCTAAAAGGGAGAGGGAGGAAAAGAGAGAGAGACAATCTATACCCCTTCAGGATACAGAGAACCATGCAAGGGGGTCAGGATTAGAAAGTGGGGGGAAAGAAAAAGAGGTAGAAGAGAGAGAGAGAGAGGCAAGATATATACCTCTTCATGAAGACAGAGAACCCTGCAAGTGGGACAGGACCAGGCAGAAAAGGAAGGGTGAGAAGGGAGAGCAAGGAGGAGGAGTGGAGTATGGCTGGTGACCGGAGGGAGTAAAGGGATAAAGAATAGGGAGGCTGGAGAAAATAGGGGCAAACTAGGAATGGAAAAAGGGAGGGCATCACGGGGGAGGAAGGGGATAGTGGGGGGAAGAACAGCAGTAGAGTGTCAAAATAGCACAGTAGGTTGTAAACTGTATTAGAGTGTTGAAATTGCACAGTAGGTTGTGGTAGGGGTGGGAGAAGGGGGGATAATAGGTGGTGGCATGTGAGGTAGTAATCAGAGGAAGGGTTCAGTTAGGAGACAGGAGGTATGTGAGGGATAGAGGAGTAGGGGATATTGCACATAGGTGGGGAGGGTTGTGAAGGGGGGCTGGGAACAAGTACCGTTAGGAGAATAGGAGTAAAGTATGGCTAAAGAATAATGTGCCAGGGTGGGGAGGGTGCTAGTATAGTTCTGATAACTTGAACAATTTCAGCTGAGTCTTTAATGTATGAATGTAACATAGGAAACATTGCTTCAAACTGACAGACTGTTCATTATGAAAATCCATTGCAGCTCTGTAGGGAAGGCTATACACTCACTGTTGTATGTCCTTTGTCACAGCATGTATATTCTGTCAAGGAACCTTAGTACAGTGTTAAAGCCACAGGTTACCAAGCAATTGGGTAGGGACCCTGGGTTCAATACCTAGTGTGGAGCATTTTTCTTTCTCTTTGCAATTTATGTAGTGTAAGTTAAATTATTAGGTGTTGTTGCTGATGTTAGTGATAATGTGATTGATGATTTCATTATGAAAATCCACAGTAGTTGCGTAGGGTAAAGAGTTGGTAATCCCTTCTAGATATTGTTTGCCACAGCATGAATCTCCTGTCAGAGAACTTAGGTATAGCATTAGAGCTACAGCCTGCCAAGCAGTAGTGGGTAGGGGATGTGGCTTCCATCCCAAGTGCATAAAATGTTTCTCTTTCTCAGTGCAGTTTATGTAGTACAAGAGAAATTGCTAGATGTCATTGCTGATGCTAGTGATAGAGTTTCTGTAAGGTTTGACATTTTGTATTACTGATAACTTGAATAGTTTCAGCTGAAACTTTAAGGATTGAATGTAACTTGGGAAACATTACTTCAAATTGATAGAATATGTATTACAAAAATCAACTGCAGCTGTGTATGGGGGTGTCTGCACTCACTGCTGGATGTCTTTTGCCACAGAATGCATCTCCTGTCAAGTAACCTTTGTTCTGCAGAAGAACTACAGTCTGTCTTGTAGCTGGTATGTGGTCTGGATACAATCCCTTGTGTGTTTCACTACAATGTATGTAGTGTGGGAGAAATTGTTAGATGTCACTGCAGATTTTAGTCACAGAGTTTCAGCAACATTTGACATTATATATTGCTGATAACTTGAAAAGTTCCAGCTAAGACTTTAAGGTTTGGATGTAACTCCTGCATCGCCTCATTTTTTTTTCATACCAGCATCTTTTGACTGTGGTGGGGACTTTTTCTGCTGCTCTAATGTTTTGTCTAAAAAAAAGTCAGGAGTTGCTGATAAATTAGTAAAGTTAATGTCAGTTTGCTGATTTCCTTCACTTTCTCCTACAACTGCCAGATCATATATAAATTGATAGACATGTTTTGGGATGTGAACTACAGTTGGATTATTGTGGATGTCAGTAGCTTGTATACAAGCATTGACCACACATTAGGTTTAGAAGCTGTTACGAATATTATGAAGTATCAAAATGACATTTTACCTCAATTCATAAAAGAAGGTATAACATTTGCCCTAACTAATAATTATATTATGTTTGATAAGGCATTTTATCTCCATAAATGAGGGACTGTTATGGGGGTAATGTTTGTCCCATCATATGCAAATTTGTTGATGAGTTTCTTTGAAGAAACACACATATACAATAAGAGAAACAATAAATTTGCAGACAACATTGTAAAATACTTTAGATTTATTAATGATCTCTTAATTATCTGGTCAGGAGAACAGACAGAAATTCAAAGTTTCATGGAATATCTAGAACAAACTTTCTTGGGCCTCAAATTTACATTCAAAACTAATACAAATGAGATAACATTTCTGGACCTAAAACTAAAGGGACAATATGGTGAACTTATTCAAACACAGGGCTACAGAAAAACCATTGCTGCTAATACCATCTTTTATGCTAATAGTTTACACCCCAAGAAATTAATCTCATCCATACTTTATGGTGAAATTATTAGATTGAAATTATTAGATGGAAAAGGAATTGTACAGTAGAACAGAATTTTCTGTATCAAGTAGATGAATTAAAAAAGAGGCTTTGTCAAAGAGGTTATGCAGAAAAAAATATTCAATGATGTCTTTGCAAAAGTCCAAAATCTGGATAGAAGAGAACTTATACTTCCAAGAAAATTAAAAATAACACAAGAAAATGAGACTGATAAGGGAGAAAAGGAAACAGTGACATGTGTCACTGAATTCAACCCACTTGCTGGTAGGGTGGTTGGTTTGGGCCATACATTTTGGCCTATACTACTTTCTGATAACGCACTACACAAGCACATAGCTGAAAAACCAAGGGTAATGTTTTCAAAGGGAAAAAGTTTAAGTGACAAGCTCATGCACAGTCTTTTTTCATACACTCCAGAAAAATCATCAGGCAGTAGTTTGCTCAGAACTAAACCTAAGGGGCTACATAAGTGTGGAAGTTACAATATCTGCAAGTATATGCAGAAAGGCAACACATTTGTTAAAGATGGGAAAACATACTTTATGAATTACTTTTTGACTTGTGCCACACCATTTGTTATAAACATTTGTTGGCACTCATGTAATTGTTATTATATTGGGGAAACTATGAGATCTGTTAAGGAAAGAGTACAAGAGCATGTTAGAGCCATTATAAATGGCAACCTTTATAATGCCATTGGGGAACATTTTACCTTTTATCATCAAGGAAAGCCAGATCTGTTAAAATTTAAAATTTTGGAACATGTGCCCAGAAACCCCAGAGGTGGTAACAGAGCAAGATTACTGTGTCAAAAGGAGACACATTAGGTACAGTAACATCAGATGGATTAAATGATGAAGTAGATTTTATATCATATTTGTGAAATGAAACTATTTTATTTTCTCTGTATGTGTCCCTTAAGTTATGTAAAAAGTTTATGTTCTTCTTGACAGAATCAGAGATCATTGTCTGAGAATTACCTTGGACCCCTGTCTGAAACTACTAGTTGTGAGAGCTACAGATTGTGTATGCCCACAACAGTACAGAGCAAGTGCTTAGGAGAATTATGGGGTGAGACATATCCTCACAATTTTAGGTCCTGAATTCTGTTATTTCCTCTTCCCCTTCTAATCTCTGATTTACTTCAATTATGGAAGTTATGCCTTAGAATTATTTTAATATATTCATTTCTTTCTCTTAGTTTTACCCTGAACTTCCTACATGGATTTTTTTCCAGAATCCATTGAGCATAGTGAAAAATGCAAATCTCTTATTAAATAAGAAAGCCCTTAAGGTTTGGAGGAGCGTTTCCTAACACCATATACAAACCCCACCCCCCCACACACACACACTCCTGACCTTGTGGTTTACCTTAATAAATCTAATTATTTTATTACCACAGGAAGAAGTAATAGTTTAAAATAGCTTTCCCCCTTTTTTCATTTTTGGTCCTTTATTGTTTCCTTGATTTGATTGCTCTTGTTTGTTTGTTTTTATATGAAAAAAATGTGTGTTATACACACACCAAAGTAAGCAATGCCACTATTGATTGAAGGCACTTTAACTGTGCACTGCTCCTCCTTAGTGAAATAGAACTGACTCAACACAGCTATGTTTGCTAGCAAATTTAAAATTTATAAAACATATCTGAATTAATGAAATAAGAATGTTGTATATTAAAAATAATTGCATACATAACTCTATTTTATAGTAAGTCTAATAGAAGCCCATTAACTGTTTGAAGTATCAACAAATGTTTCGTTAACTTTTTACACTCTCACAATTAGTGTATTTCACTTTAATTCATTAATTATTTAAGGTACTAATGAGTGTGACTCCTCAGACCCACCCACTGAGGAAGACCCTGTGTTAGGGTTGAAGCACTGGGGGGAAGTTGCTGTCGGGCGGACAGCCACAAAATAAAGTTGGAATTTACCACTGGTAATTTGGTATCCTTGAGTGTTTATTTTGGAACTGTTTTCAATTTCATGTTGGCTGGCAGCCTTTTCCAAAGCACTGCCTGCTAAACCTGTGTGCACCAGAGTTTGTTTTTAAAGAACACTACTTCAGTGCCTGCATAATAATCTACAGACAGACATGAAAAGATTACCGAACAGCTAACGTCAAACAAGCAAGAACCTTTTTTACATCTATAGGAAAATCGATCGATTATTTCATGAAGACACCTGGAAGTATCTCCTCTAAGTAAGAAATTCAGGATTCTGAAAAATTACAATAAATCTCTTTTACCAGTTTTCCTTACAGGCTTTACAATACTTAATGGACTTCACAGAGTTCTAGAACTGTTCATATTAGTTATATTCAACATAATACTGTTAATATCTAAATATACTGGCAATATCATGATCCAATTTGATGCATGTAAATTAATTCAAATGCACAATTGCATTGGGGAAACAATTGAGACTAATTTGTAGAACAGCTATACAGTAGCACAGCAAATTAGAGGTTCAACAACTTATTCTATTAGATTACAGTAAATATTGATTTGTACTCTACAATGAGTTATAATGAAAACAAGAAGTAAAAAAGGAACCCAACAGGAAGAAGTAAATAAGAACCAAGCTAAAATTTCAGTTAACAAAGTTAATAGATTCATAGACATTTGATGGCAGAAAAGGGCCTTTCAGGCCAGTCGAGACTGTCCATTCCCTTCTTCTACCCGTCACCCCCCCAAAAAATTCCCCTCATCCTCCCCTTGACAACCCTCTGTATTTGTCCCAGGCCCTCTTGAATCCCTCCAATGTACTGGCATTCACCAACTCCTCCAGCAGTCTGTTCCAGGGCTCAACCAATCTCTCTGTGAAATAATACATCCTAACATTTCCCCTAAACCTTCACCCCTCCACCTTCAGTCCATGTACCCAAGTTCTTGTACCTACTTTCCGTGTAAATAAGCTCTTCTGCACTTTATTGATCCCCTTCACATATGTGAATGTTTCAGTTATGTCCCTTCTTTCCCTTCTTATCTCCAGAGGATACAAATTCAGTTCCCTCAACCTCTCCTCATATGCCATCCCTCTTAGCCCATGAACCATTTTAGTGACACTTCTCTGCACCCTTTCTAAGCTTTCTATGCCCTTTCTGTGATGGGGCCTCCAGAACTTTACCCCATACTCCAGGTGTGGCCTCACCATGGAGCTGTAAAGTGGCAACAGCACCTCTTTTATACTGCTGGTTATCCATCACCCTATGCATGCCAGTATCCTGTTAGCCTTGCCCACTGTTTTGCTGCAGTTGGTCCCCACCTTAAGGTAATTTGCAATTATAGTCACTAGATCCTTCTCCTACCTGGTTGCTGCCATCTCCCCAACGTGTATGTCAAAATGTCAATAAAAAATGACTTGACAATTTATGAATATGATAAAAAAAGAAATAAACAAAAACAGAGAAAGAACCCAGCAACATTAAAAAAGCTACAGAAAGAAAAAAGATAGATACACAGATGGTTAAGCAGAATCTAAAAGTAACTGAGAAAGATGTAGGGCAGACTCTAATTGCTAAATATTTGAAAAAAAATAATGCACATAGACCAGATTAACATAACTACTTCATCCCCTTTAAAAGAACATAACAAAAAAATAAGGAGATAGTAATTATAAGAATAAACAATCTGTGGACGCTAACTGCTCCCTCTCAAGAATGCCAGATCTATTCTTTAGAAATCAATCTGAAGCCTCCATACCCTATTTAGATTAGGGGGAACATCAAAGGTTTATGAAATTGACAGTGAAATAAATTCTACATTAGTTGAATCCATAAATGATAGCTATAAAAACTTATCTAATGCAACAGTGTCTGGAGAAAGACAGCAAAACACATCTAAAGTAAAAGAATACTGCAACAAAACTCAGATTATAGACATTGGGCCCTATGCACTATTGGAGCAGGGGGCTACATGTGCATATCTTGGGCACGTAGTCACTTTACACCCATTGCACCCCCCACGTGGGATGCACTGGGGGTGTGTGAAACCACAACGCACCTACTCCCACAGCGGCCTAGACTGCAATGCACTGGGGGTGGGGGAGTATTCCAGCACTATGTGCCATGCACCAAGGCACATAATGCTGGCCACAGGGGTGCACAGGGGGCACAGGTTATACCAGGGAGAACCTTGCCATAAGCTCCCTATGCACCCCCGTGAGAGTCACCCAACAGCAGGGCGAGTAGCCCACCCACACTTTGGGTCCACGCAATATAGCTGCCCGGTGCCTCCCACCCACCCCAGCACACATCAGTTCCCACCTCCCAGCACACCCCCAACACAGGGGCATAGGTCATGGTTGCTGCCCCTGCCCCCCGAACAGCACCACCTATCCACCCCCTCTAACAGTGGGGTACAGTGCCTCCCCCCACACTGTCAACTGCCATCTTCCCACTCCATCCCTGTACACCTCTATGGTGCCATCGGAGGGCTGGTGGCATTGCCCTCCTCACACCACCACAGCCGCTGGCCCTTAGACTTTCATGGGGTATGCTGAAAATGTGTGCCCACCGCATATAGGATCCACTGTGGATCCTGGGCCAGGCATCTGATTGGATGCCTGGCTAGGTCCACAACTCCACCCCTGGCCACCCTGTGGAGTCCTGCATGCTGGAGGGCTGGGGCCACAGACAGGTGGTGGCTTGTAGTGAATACCAGCCAGTGCCCACCTGTCCATGGGTGCTCAGCTACACGGGCATGGTGCGCATGGTTTCTGTGTACCCTTGCCCAGATAGTGAATAGGGCCCATTATTACTGATTTACAAGAAATAACTTCTGGTCTAAAAAATATGGCAGATAAGGAAAACAACCAGTAACCAAATATGGGAAAACAAATCACGTATCATCCCTTCCTTGAAGATAATTTCATTGAGATACTGTACTTAAAAGCCCACCTATAGCTAGTGTTGCTATTATAGAGCTATTAATCATGTTAAAAAACTAAATTAATACTCTGAGGGAAGAGGATGCCACAAATGCGAATAAAGTAGAGGCAATATTAAATTCTCAGAACAAAAAAGCTCAGAACAGTTCATTTTATTCTGCCTTAAAAGTCTTAGTATACTGGAGCTTAAATCAGGGGACTGTGCACGGGGTACTAGCTCATTTCTGCCTTTCAGTGTAAAGGATAGCTCATTTCAGCCTTTTTAGTTAAAATAACAGCTCATTTCTGCCTTTCAGTTAAACAATAAGCCTAGAGACTAAAATAGTAAGCTGAATAAACAGAAACAGTGATTCCTGTACTCTGCATGTAATTTGAACCCTAGGCTACATTTGTTAGGTATATAGAATTGTCATAGTACGAGTAATTTTAACTCCTCCTTTCATACCAGCTATTTAAACTCTGTTCTCTCCTCTGTCCATAGCCGCTGAGGTCATGAGGGCAATCAGGGTTGTTCAGCCCTCCCCAGAGCCCCTGAGCCCCATGGATAGCCGATCGGAGCACAAGGTAGTGATCCCACACCCAAGGCAGAGCTCCAGCTGACTGCGTGAAGGCGATCCCCACTGCACACCGGCTCCCCACCACCCCCACCACCACCCTTGGTGAGCTCCTACTTTTATAGGCTGAACTGCGTAACTGTCTGAACAAATCAGCCCTCTTTTCCATTTGCTCTTTATACTTTCCTAACACCAGTGGCGGCCCCTGAGCAGTGTTTCTAACTCATATTAGAATGTTCCCTCTCTCACTAGCATTGGTTGCTTTGCTCATAACTGTATCATCCCTCCCACCCCCTTCCTACCTGACTCAACAAATCTCTCTACCCCTCATCTCTGAGATTGGAAAGCAGCCTCCCCACTCTTCCTCTACCCTAGTGTACCATCCCCTGCACTGCTGGCAAAACTGGGTACTGGGAGCTACCATCCTCCCTCCCTCTTTTCATGCTGTATTGGCTGCTACAAATGTCTCCTACTCTTTTGACCCTAAGTTTACCTCATGTGCACCGCACCACCTCCCTATCCTCTGTAAGTCACTAAGGAACATGCGCCTATTAAAACATCTCCTGTCACTCCTGCTCCTTATAACCGGTGACGAAGAACAAAACCCTGGTCCTACCACCCCAATAAATGGTCTCCACTCTGCCCTGGCAAATCACCTCCCAAGAGGGTTCAAAATAGTACATCTAAATATATGCAGCATTCTGAACAAAATAACAGCCTTACAAACAAGTGTCCTATCACTACAGCCAGATATCTTAATCATTACAGAATCCTGGCTGAAACCCCACAAACTTGATGTCGAATTCTCAATACCTGGCTGCTCCCTCATTCAGCAGAACTTTCAGGGAAAAAAGAAGGGTGGTGGCACTGCCATGTACATCTCCTCCAAACTTCAGTTCACCACAATCAAACCTACATCACCCACATTGTCACTGGATTCCCTACTAATCAAATTCTCTCTACCGCACTCGATACCTATATACGTAGCTAGGTCTTACTGCCCCCTGGACACACCACTGCCTATCATCCTAGACCATCTAGGCACCCTGAGGTCCCTGGTGGTGGGAGATGAACTCCATATCCTAGGGGATTTCAACAAGAACTGGCTAGCCAGCATAGCCTCTAAAGCACATTGTCAAGTAAACATGTTAAACCTGTCCCAACAAATAACTGAACCCACTCACCTAAACCATAAATCCAAGAAGCATACCCTATTGGATTGGGCCCTAACCACCCACCCCATCTATAATTGACACTGGCCTACTACTGGACTCTCTCAGCGATCACCACATGATTTATTTGGTGCGGAAAATATTCAGACCTAAGCCCCCACATTGTACAATAGATCTTACAAATCCCTGGACCAGACCGCGCCCTAAATGACCTCACCAACATCAATTGGTCATTCATTCCTAGGGCCCCCTCCATGGATAAGGCCCTCAAATTCTTCATGACCAGATTCCAGGCTATCTGGGATTCCTATGCACCTCTCAGAAGATCCAGAGTAAGGGGATCCCACCTACCCTGGGTAACAGCCAACCAGAACAATTACTAGTCAGGGACCAAGCTTGGAAAACCTATAAGACAACAGGCACTCAAACGGCTCTGCAACACTACCACTCACTATGGAATGCCTGCACAAGACTCATCCATCAGACCAAATCAAATTATTTCAATTCTGCTTTCCACAATAACTTTACTCATCCAGCATAATTCTGGAAGTCAATTAAATCCCTCTTCACCCCACTGGTCCAACTCCCTACCCCAACCCTCAATATAGCAGGAAATATTATCGCAGCACCCAGTGCTGTAGCCACAGAGCTCAACTCTTATTTCACAAACTGTCATCCACTCTGCTCTCCTCTCACCCCTGGCTCCCTCCCCCTGTTCACCCAGTTTTCTCCTCACCAGCCTACTTCACATTTCGCCTTGTTACACCTGTAGAGGTACTAAAAATACTTTGGTCTCTAAATCCCACCAAAGGAAAATGCCCCTCGGGCCTTGATTCCAAAATGCTCCATTTTTCTGCCTCAGCCATAGCCAACCCTCTAGCTGATCTCTTTAACCTGTCATTCAGGCTTGGTACCGGCCCTACAAAATGGAAACATGCCACAGTCATACCCCTCTCCAAAGGAGGTGACCCCTCCTACCCCTGCAACTACCAACCTATATCACTACTCCCCATCCTAGCCAAAATCCAGGTGCACCTTGTACTAGCCCAGCTCTCCCACTTCCTTGACTCCATCTCCTACTTCACTCTTTACCAAGCTGGGTTTAGAAAAAAATCACTCCACTATCACCTCTCTCCTCCGTCTCACTGACACCATCCGCATGGGCATGGATAAAGGGGAGATAACTGCGGCTATCTTAGTCGACCTGGCTAAGGCTTTCAACATGGTCTTTCATGCTCTGTTACTGTCCAAACTCACCCAAGCTGGACTGACTAAGACTGCCACCAACTGGTTCCAGTCGTACTTGGCAGGCAGGTCCCAGTATGTCCGAATGGGCTCAGCCATCTCCACCTCACTCCCTGTTACCACCGGCATCCCACAAGGATTGGTCTTAGGCCCTTTGTTGTTTTCTATCTTCCTCAGTGATCTTCCTATAGCCTGCCCTCATATGTCTGTCCTCAAGTATGCAGACAACATGGTGCTGTATGCCTCTGGGTCATCCCCCTCTGCCATGGCAGCCTGCCTGTAGCAGGATTTTGACTCTGTCCAATGTTGGTTCTGTTCAAATCAGCTATTCCTGAACCCAAATAAAAATGTCTCCTGAACATTCGGCACTCACGCCAAACTGTCCCGTCTCCCAGCCTCCCCATCATTCCACACATTGGAAGGCTTCCCCTTGGAGGCTTGCACTTCATACAGATACCTCGGGGTCTGGTTAGACCAGCATCTGGACTTCACCACGCATATTGACACTATTCATAAGAAGCTACACCCCATGCTAGGTGTGTTATACTGTAATAAAAGCTGCATCCCCCTGCCCACGTGCCTGGCTATCGTTCAAAAGATGATCCTCCCAATAATGGACTATGGGGATCTAGTCTACTGTGTAGCCCCTAAATCCACCCTGACCAAACTAGACCCTATCTTCAACTCATTCTGCCATTTCTCCCTGGACTGCCCTCCCAGTACACACCACAGCGACCTCTACCATTCCTTAGATTTCCCTTCTCTCCACAATCAGAGATTGGTACACAGTGCTAGAACCGCTGCAAAATTCTGGTCGCAGACCTTCCCCTCCTACCTTGTGACCACCCTTAATGTTCTTCCCCCTCCAGCCTACTCACTCAGGAACATTGATTCTCAGCTACTCCACATCCACCACAGGTCCACCAGGTCTGGGCAGGCTGCTTTCAGCTTCCGGATACCTAAGTTATGGAACTCCCTGACAGTTGATATTAGACATACCTCCAGCACTCCTCACCGCAATGCTCTTTTCAAGACTCAATTCTCCACTACTTGCTAATGCATTCCGGCCAGCTGAAGCCCTTGCAGCCTTGATGACAGCTGTTTAGTATCCTTGCTAAATGTTACCCTGCTGTTGCCAACCCTGCTTATTGTTATGATGTTGGTTGTTTTGTAATTATGTAATTATGTGAATATAGCCACCTTGCCTGTACTACCCTGTTGTATATTTACTATATATTTATATGTACTTGCCTATTCTGTCATGTCTGTAGTGGCGTAATATATACATGTGTAGAATTCTATTAACTCTGTATCATGTCTATCCCCTATACCCCCAGGGCACATCTGGAATTGAGCGGTACTCTGCTCAGTATGCCTTCCTGGTAAAACTCTTACATAAATAAATAAAAAAAGCTAAAGTAAAATTCTGGGATTTGTAACACAGGACCAGGTTGAAACTGAATCAAATAATGAAGAGGGTTAAAACAAAGTGACTGTGGACCCTAAAAATAATGGCACAACAGAAAAGATAGTTATATCGATAATGGATCAAGAAAAAACTGATACAATGGAATCTATTGTATCAAAATCAAGTATAATAAACAACTCTGTTGAAAATTTACAGAGGAAGAAAGCCAAAAATAAAAACAGTGGGAAAAAGAATAGGACAACAGCAAAATTGAAACAACATAAAAGAACAAAAATAAACAATACCCAAATTGAGGGGTTAACTCCACAGAAAAACTTGGGATTTAAGAATGCATGGGATAGACATAAGGGAATTCTGGAGATCAGGGGTAAGGAGCAACAGACTTCTAGGAACACATAAAGTGAACTTACAAGCTCAAATTGGCAGACTGGGTGGGCTGTAGGCCCTTATCTGCCAACAGTGTCTATGATTCTTTGTAACTCAGGAAACAAAATGAGAATAAAAAGTAAAATCAATACAGCAAATACAAAAAGAGTAAATACAATAACAACACAAATACAAAAAGAGTAAATACAATAACAGCACAAACTATACTGACAGAGGCTATGAATCCCAAGACTCTTATTTTGTCTAACTCACAGCTTGATAATATAGTGCATAGCTGTCAGTCAATTATAACTCTAAGAGTAGTTGAAAAAAAACATTATGAAAATCAAGATGTTTTAAAAGAATTGGGTTATATGATTTGTGAAAAATTGCTTGGACTGAAAACAGAACTGGGGGATGTCTGTGATGCAACAAGGGCCTCAGAATTGACTTTAAATGATGTTGTATTACTGTTTTTCAAGTATGCAAGAGTTGCACACTGTGTCTTGAGAAATACATTACTTCTTAGGGAGACATGACCTCAGTATGGATTAACTAGTGCAGATGAAATACCTGGATTTAGGAAATGGGGGTAAAGACTAAAACAGCAATTGTTAACAAACTACTTAATTGTCCAGACTTGCAATATATGATACCAGGACTAGAAGAAACTCAAATTGATCCAGATATAGTGCTATCCATTTTCAGAATGTCATTCATTGGCTATGAGGATACCATAAAACTTAGAGCAATGATAATGTACCTATTGGGCAAATTTTGGGGATTACAGTTCAATGAAGAATATATTAGTGTCCAGAGGGTTTTTAAAAGCTGAACTCAAGGTGACCAGTTAGACCTAATAGTAGCAAATAAAAATCTAGCTGGCCAGCTATAAAATGGATAGTATTGGAATACTGATTGTGGATTTAAGACAATAATAGAAGAGGAATTAGGAAAAAAAAGTATAGGCAAGAAAACAAAATCAATATGATAAAGAATCATTTTACCATTAATACAATGTGAAGATCAACAATAGATTTCAACTCTTGACTGATTAAACTGACTGACAAGAGGATATAACTGAAACTCATAATAATGGAGAAAAGCAAAGGGAATAGAATCACAACAAAAATACATTTTGGATACTAGCTTAGATGCATTTCTGAACGTGAATAAATCAAACCTATGCTTATTGACTTGGAATGTGTCTGGACTGGTTTCAAAAAAGTAGATAGAGAATTTCTTTTTTTTATTATTTATTTATTTTCTTCCAGCTCCCCCACTCCCGAAGGCAGCTCAGCTCCTGCCTGCTTACTGCACCCCATGTCCAGGCTTACCCCTCTGGGTGGGGCGGGTGAGTGGGCGCCCCTCCCCACACTCCGTGATAATGTGGCCTGACTTAGGGCCATGGTAGTGGGACCCCACCTGGCAGACACTGTTGGCAGCAGGGGTGGTGGCAGAGTGGGGCTTCATGTTCTGGGCCAGGATTTTGTGTGCAACTGTTGCTGGGGCAGGGATGTACAATGATGACCCACGTCCGTCCCCCACAGGTAACGGCACCGGCATAACGGATCACCCCTGCCTCTTCCAGGGGTCTATGATGTGTCAGACACACTACCCCTTCCCCCTGGAAAAAGAGAGCAGACCCAAGGATGCTCAGTCCTTCTCCCCAGTTTGGCCCACCGATGTCCAGAGTCCATTTCTGAACTCAGGTCATCAGCATCGCAGATGGGTGTACTGCCTCTGCTCCAGTGGGCCAGCAATACTGAATTTCTTGATTTCCTAAACAATTTTGACATATTAAATCTTCATTAAAGTTGGCATGGTATAGATCAGAAAGAGGCAATAGCATTAAATGGATGCCAACTTACACAGGCACCTGCAAGCAAATTCACAAAAAAGGGGAAGAACCTCTGGCTAACTCACCACTTATATAAAAATAAGTACCAAGAAGTAACAGAAACAAAAATAACCCCCAATTATATAATTACAATCTTGAATGTCTGAGAAGAAGATCTTATACTAGTTAATAGCTACAATCCACCCCCAGAAAATCACCCTAATTTGACAAGCAATTATTAAAAAGGAGTAACTGGATACCATTTTTACCACAAGTGAATACGCAGCAAAAATGAAACTTAGAACCAATAAGAATGAAAAGAAATGATGTTCATGAACACAGAGTAAAAGAGAAAGAGAAAACACAAATGGAGTGGAGCAATTAGTCACTTGCTGGTACAAGGGAACATGAACATGAACATGTGTAGCAAATGCAGAAACTGAAAGCAAAACACAGACATAAAAGGTGGAAACCAATGCAGCTAGAAAAGTGACTACTTAAAAGAAAAAGTGAAAAACAGCAAACAAAGCTGTAAAAAGGATTGACTCATATGAGGATATCTATACTTGCAACTATGTTTTAATAAAGAAAACAAGAAAATTAAGTGATTTAAAGAGCTACTGACACCTCAAAGAACACTTTGAAAAACATACTAATTAGACACAATTCAGCTTGCATTCTATATATATTCTATATATTTCTCTTCCCCATTATGTATTACTGAGTAAATCTGTATGCAAACATGATCTTTATCCATTAGCGTTTCATTAGAGTTCATCTGCCCCTATAGCTTACCCCATACTTCAAGTCATAATCCCCTGTTGTGAAATCACAATGTGTTGCCATAAGAGTAACTGTGATGTCACAAGCAGTGCATTATGACCTCAGGTAGGGAGACAGCAACAGGGATAGATGATCTCTTAAGGAACAAAGATTTTGTTTTAATGCAAATGACCTCTGTAATAGGTAATGGGGAGGAGGAACACAAAACTAACCTGAAATACAAGCTGAACTGTGTCTAAATATTATGGTTTGTTAAAGTTGTCCTGAAGGTCTCAACTGCTCTTTAAAGTTATGATAAGAATAAGATAAACCCTTGAAAAGGCACAGATCACATGCTAAACATTGAGTCTGATTAATAAATGAAAAATTATGAAAGAACTATGAGATTCTTGGTTATTTAAACTGAGGCATCCCCACAATCAACATTTTTTGGACTGAACCAAATTTACAAAATGAGGAAGAAGCTCTGGCATGCTTGTCACTTGTATAACAAGCATTTGTCAATGCCGAACGTTCACTTGCAGGTATTTGCAGTGGTGTTTGGCATGTATGGTGCTTTACCCTAATGCCCTGTGTGACTGCTGGTATTTGGACAATAAATTGTTAGCATGACCTTTTTGTTACCCCCATTGTGCGCTACATAGGCGGAAACACGTTTTGGGCAGGATGTGAAAAATGACAGCTGTACTGCTCATAAGGAAGTGTGGTAAAATGGCAATGTTGAAAATCTGGAGTGGAAATATTGAAAATTCACAAACCTAGGAGTGTGCGTGGGAACTGTGCAACGCACGCTTGTAAAACAGTCATTGTTAGGAATTTTTTCACCAAATTGTCAACATTGGCATTTTAAAACCTCTGCTAATGAACAGTGTCACTGTGATTGTCTTACTGTGTGCCATACATTGATTTTGCACATCAACTGCGCCATTGTGCGCTACATGGGCAGAAGCACATTTTGGCAGGATATGAAAATGACAGCTGTACTGCTCATGAGGAGGGTGTGGTAAAATGGCAATGTTGAAAATCTGGGTGCAAAATGTTGAAAATTCGCAAGCGTGCAGGCGTGCATAGGAACTGTAGCAGCTTTTTCATTAAAACAGTCATTTTAGAATTTTTCACAATTTTCAACATAGCCATTTTAAGACCTCTGCTCATGAACAGTGTCACTGTGATTTTCTTAATGTGTCCCATACATTGATTTCAAGACACCGACTCGCGCCATTGTGCCATATGGGCGGAAACATGTTTTGGGTGAGATGTGAAAATGACACCTGTACAGCTCATAATATGTGTGATAAAATGGCAATGTTGAAAAATCTGGAGTGAAAATATTCAAAAATTCCCCAACTTACGCAGTCTGGCGAGGAACTGTGCAACGCAGTCAGAAATGTTAGCTTGATAAACATGAGCTCGCTTGACGATCGATTGTGTCATGGTGATATTGAGCCTGAAGGGTGATTTCACGCAGTGACTGCGCAGTGCTTGCGAAATCACCCTTCGGGCCCGAATAACGCCATGACAGTGATATCATTCATGAGAAGGGGTCCAAAAACCCCATGTTGAAAATTTGGTGCAAAAATTCCAAAAAATGACTGAGATATGCAATAAAGTTGAAACCCCCTATCTAGCCCATTATACAGTTTACCGGCATTTCCTCAGTTCGTGGTCGCCTTTGAAGAGTGCAGACGTGTTCCCGGTCCACTGAAGATCGCCACACCAGAGTCCAGAGGTAAGTATGGGGTGAGGGGGGTGGGGAGGCTGGAAGCGAGTGGGTGGTGTGGGTGCGGTTGTGGAGAGGGTGGCTGGGAGACGCGCCATGGACCGCTTTTATTTTACAGGTTTAAAAAAAATGACAACGTGGGACATTTGCCACATGGGGTGGGCTCCTCAGCATGGCAGAAGATGGCTGGGGTCGAGGAGCCGACGGGATTGGGCATCCCCATCGGCAAACTACGCTGGGCCGAGGAGCCGATGGGGATTGGGCACCCCCGGGCAAAAGAAATGGAACGCTTCACACTGGAGTGGGCCTCAGCATGGCAGCAGGATGGCTTGGGGGCTGTGGGAGCCGATGGGGGATTGGGCACCCCGTGGCAAACAGCGTTTGCCTTTGGGGTGAGCTCCCAGCGTGGCATCAAAGCTTTGGAGGAGGTGGCGGAGGCACGCGGGGCGCAGACATGAGGGGGGACAGATGATGCGGTGTTTCAGTATGGCAGCGTGTTTGCTTGAAGCAGAGGAACACCGCTGTCATACAGAGCCCTGCACCCATTGGTGCAGGACTGCCAATGCCTGCTCAAGGGGAGGAGTGTATTGATGGGGGAGGCACACCTCCAAAGTGTGCTACTCTCCCAAAACGTTCCTTGCGCATGCGCGCAAGCGAACATAAAAATAATTAAGTACCAAGAGGTAATAGAAACAAAAATAATCCCAATTACATACAGTAATTACAATCTTGAAAGTCTTGGAAGAAGATCTTATAACAGTTAATATCTAGAATCCACCAAAACAAATTGCCCTCATTTGATAAACAATTATTTAAAAAAAATGATTAACCTTGTGCAAGAGCTACAAAATAAATATAGTCAAGCCCAACTTATTTTAACTGGAGATTTTAATATCAGTTATGGGGACAAGGAAGCCTCTAATAGCAAGGAAGATTCAATAATACTAAATACATTACAAATAAACCCTAGGGAGCCACAAGACAAAAAATACAGATACCTTGGGAAATATAAAAATGACACTGGAAAATCTACATATGCTAATATTAAATGGTAGGTATCCTTCAGACAAACAAGGCAACACTAGTTATATACATTATAGAGGCTCATCATCGATATATTACTTTACAGCTTCGCCATTTGATTTTCAAAAATGTATAGATTTAAAAATCATAACAAGGGGCAAAAATTACTGGATTCCTAATGTAGCATTCAGGAAACCAAAAAAAAAATAATTTTAAGAAGGTTGGAAGAATACCTCAAAATAGTTAACAAAATTAGATGGGACAAAGTACCAAAAAAAAGTACAACAACTTATGAATACATAAAAGCAATAAGTAAACAGAGGTGTTGGAAGCAAATCAGAACCTGGAAATACTGTATTTATATCCAAATAACAAAATCATATCAAAACATTAAACATCTTCTGGAGAAAAATAACAATAACAAAGCTGATGTATAAAAATATGGGAGTTGGTTTCATGGAACTTGCAGACAAGAAAAAAATAACCTAAATGCTCTAACAAGAAAGGCAAAGAAACACCTGACAAGAATGAATCTAATATAACTTAATAGTGCCAGAAAACTATATAAAAAGCATGTTGAAATACAAAAGTTAAAACATCAAACAGATTTACAGTATGGGAACAAATGTTAACAGCAATAATTCTCAAAGGCGATAAAGCCTTCTGGCAATACGTTTCTACAGGGACAAATAAATACAAAAATCAAGAAGATGCTTACATTCCTCCCACAAAATGAATTCAACATTTGAAATTGAATTTCCATAGAGAACAACATTAAGACGTTACTTCTATAATTGAAATAGATGAAAACTTTGAGTGGTTTACATCTTCGGGGGTGGACAATGCTATTGTTAGCGTAAAAAAAAAATAACTCAGCAGGGCCAGATCAAATCTCGTCAATAAAAGTGTAAGGCACCTTGCCTGTTTTAAGGGTAGGCTCTGTTGTCAGCAGCCCCTCCTATCATCAACTCAGTGCTCAGGGGGTGGGGGAGGGGGCAGGTAGTCTGCCCTGGCCGAGGAAGAATAGTGGAGCATAGAAGGAGGGGCTGGGGGGGGGAGGACGGGGAAGTTGACATCACAGGGAAGGAGGGGCTTAGGGAAGGGCCAGGGTGACATCACAGGAAAAGGGGAAGCTGATTGGTGGTCCCCAGGAGAAAGAGGGGCAAGCAAGCATGGTACAGAAGAGTGAGAACAGGGAGAGGAGCTCACAATTTCTGCTGTTTTCTTAAATTCCCACCTCCCAACCCAAAAGGAAGTAGGACTGTAAAAGGAGCAAAGATGTAAGATGGGTGCGACTGCTGTGGTTTCTCAGCAGATCGAATGGCATGCCGAAGGAGGATGGCATGAGGAAGAGGTGGGGGGGAGAATGGTAAGAAAAAGAGGAGGGAGAGGTGGGGGAAGGGGCAGTATTATATACATAGGGACCTGGAATCAGAAAAAGGGGAAGAGTTTACACTCGGACCCTTATACAAAAGAAGAGGAGGAGATCTGCCCCATGATGTACATCTTTGAGGGAGAAGATTTGATATTTGATATTTAATAACATAATGGAAATACAATGTTATGCATTGTTGGATTTGTGGATATATGAATTTGTAAATAATCAAGGCCCTTTGGAATTTGTAAATAATCAAGGATGCTTTAAATTATAATTAAAATAATTGCCGACTGAGCACCCACACATATATGGTTGTCTGTGTTTTATTTGATGGGGTGGGATCTGATAACAATATATGATTATACTCCACCATCATGGAAGGGCAGTCATATTGAGCCCTATCATGATAGCTACATGGCCCTACATATGGTACATAAATCCCACACATAGACTGATACACACGGAACCTGCAGAAGCAGCCTCCATGTGGTATGCATGACATGTGTGTAGTGCCATGTGCAGAGCCATTAAGTGAACATGTGCACTGCAAGTGGATACGCGACTGAACAGGGGTGTTCCCATGTGTACCATACATGCAGGACCACTGACAAGCACAATGTATGTTATGTCTGAAAAGTGTGTTGGGTCTCTGCGTACATGATATGCATTCTGGAGGCAACTGTAAACAACCTATGCATTGCACACATGGCAGGAATGGCCATCAAAGCAAACCAGAGAGGGCAATGCACTGCCCTCTGTGGCATGACATGCCAGCCATGCATGCAGCAATGCAAGGCACGGCAGCAGCAGCCATACATGTGCTTGCCATCTGCCATGTGCAAATGCCACATGTGCAACATCACTGAACACAGAGCCTGCCCCAGCACAGCTTGTATGCCATCCAGCAGGCACCACCAAAGCTGCACGCGTAGCATGGCGTACTCTGGCGAACAGGCAAGCACACACAGGATGCACGCCACAAGACCCAGTCACAGAAGCATGCAGACACACACAACACACACACACACACACACACACACACACACACACACACACATATACACATGATCAGGGACCCGGTTACCTGCAAGACCTCTCGGTACCCTACTGCCCCTCCCGTCCTCTCCGATCCACCAACGAGGGATTGCTAGAGATTCCCAGGGTACAACTAAAAACATCAGGAGCCCGTGCTTTTGCTTTTTGTGGCTCCAACCCTGTGGAATTCTCTACCTTGCCGGCTAAGAGAATGCCTGACTGTCGATCGATTTAAGACTGAGTTAACGTATTTATTTAACCTGGCCTTCCCTAATGTCTAATTTATTTTATCTTCTTGTTTTAATTGTTATATTTTTATTTGGTTTTATGTGCAGTGCCTTGGTTTTTGAAAGGCGCTATAAAAATAAAGTTTGATTTGATTTGATTTGATTTACACACATATGCCTGCCCGTGCACACCATACCAGGGCAAATAATGAGACACACACATGTCGCTGTATTCAAATGCCTTTACTGACACAAAACACAGGTCTCACACAGGGCACACGACAGCAATGAAAAAGGGGAGGACTGAGTTGTCTGCATGGATGGCCCACGGCCTCAGTCCGAGTCCTCCTCTGTGGTTACCTCCAGGCTGATGGACGGGGGCAGTTCCTGGGGGGTGGAGTTTGTGAACTCCCGTTTCTCCCACACTAGCCTCAGATGGGTACATGGTAGCACTGAAATGACAAGGGCAGACAGTGGGGACCAACATCAGTGACCCTGTAACCAGCAACAATCACAGAACCAGCAATGCCACAAACACAAACATGCACACACACTTACACACATCCAAGGGCAACCTACCTTGGAGGGTGTGCAGATAGCCCAGAGGTCACCCTGGTCATTGTAGAAGACATAGTCTTCAATGCTGCTTCAAACTCGAACCTCAGGGGGAGATTGTGCAACAGGCACCGCATCAGGGTAGGAACCTGTTCCAGGCTGGGCCTACCCACCTCCTGGTGCTCCAGCACTAGCACTACCTTTTGATGCCAGGTCCCCTGCAAAAGAACACAAGGAAACAGCTGAGCTGTCATGCCCATGACACAGGCCCATACCCCCTACCCCCAAACACACACACAGATGACACACGCCCTTGTGTACCAGCTGCAGAACCTACTTGTCTCCTCTCTGTAACCTCCCACAGGTTGCCCACAGGCAGGCTGTCCTGATACGTGGACTCCAGCACTTGGTACTGCCACCCTGGAAGGGCAAGCCTGTCACATACCTCGCCAGCCAGCATTGGCGGTGCTGCTTCTGCCATTGCTGCCACAGCTATAATGGTGTTCTTGTGGTTGGCATGCCCACACCACATGGGCATACCACACCCTAATGGGTATGTGTGCGATGCCACACAGCATGCAGGCACACATGTGTGGATTTGCAATGCCACTGTACAATCACTCAGAGGGGCACATGTAGTGGCAATGCAGTGTGCTCTGGGGCACTACTACATGTGGTCCTCCTCAAGGATGCCACTGCTGAGCACTGTGGCAGACCAAGGTGGCACAACTGGATGTTCAGGCCATGACTTTCACATACGCTGCATCCCACTGACATCCTACAGTGGTATGGGGTTGACCACGGCATGCTACAGTACATCAATTGCCTAGTAGAGGAAGTAATCTGACTGAGCACTGAGTGCTCCATGGCCATGTCTGTGGAGACAAACTTGCTGTGCACCCTTCAGAACTATGCCACGGGCACCTTCCACAAGGTGACAGGTGACATGATAGGGGTGAGCCAGTCATCTGCATCACATGCACTGCACCAGGTGACTGATATCCTGGTGTGGCACCAGGAGAGGCACATCTCATTCCCCACAGATGAGGCAGAGCCGAGGGCCATCAAGGGTGCATTCCTGGAGAGGTATGGCATGGCGAACATGGTGGGTGTGGTAAGACAAAGCAGGTGACTACAAACACCAATAGCAGGGCCAGAACCAGAATCAGTAGTACTCATGAAATATTTTGTAGGTCAAGCCTTGAAAAAGCATAATTGTGACACGAAAACATTCAGTTCTGTGGGAAGGGGTGCTATGTATCTTGTTTGCTGGCTGACCTGTCTATTTTTGTAATAAAAGGCTTTTATCCTTCTACATCTCAGTGGATTCTTTATCTGAAGTGGACAGTGATGAGGTGCCGACCTACAAAATATTTCGTTAGTACATGGTGGGTGTGCTAGACTGCATGAATGTGCCCATCCACACCCCATCCACCAATAAGGAGGCTTACAGGAACCATAAGGGATTCCACAGCATCAACTGTTGCGTCATCTGTGATGCCGCGGGCATTCTGACCAACGTCCTGGCCCAGTACTCAGGGTCATGCCATGACTCATAAGCAAGGCCCCTAGAATTCTGCGGCAGCAGAATTTTGCACAGAACTTGCAATCTACCGCAGAACTTCTTCGGTGCCACAGAATTCACTCTTTTGGTGATTTTTTATTAATATTTCTGTTTATCCATAGAATCCGGTTCCCTTCCCCTCTTTTTATATCCAAAACTCCCCTATATGTTCAGAATGTGATGTTATCATTGCTATATCATACATTAGCTAATGAAACGGCTGCATTCTGCAACAGAAGTGAACAGTCACTTATCTACCACAGCTCCCACTGCCAGCGACGGTGGCACAGCACATCATGCATGGTGATATTTGCTCAGCCTGCACTATAGCCTTATACAGTTTTCAGTCTTACATTGTTGCACTAGGGCCAACTTAAACAAAACCTTGTCAATAGCATAGACCTGTTAAGTCCATACCTCACGTTGTACAAACCTATTTGGGCCTTTAAGGTACAGAGATGCCATCTGAAATGAATAACTGGTAAAATGAATTTAACTGTCATTTTTAAGAAAAATAAAGTAATTATGCCCAGAAAAGTGGAATATAATAATGTGTAGACCTGTTGAAAGAATAGACCTGTTAAATAAATAATTGCACTGTCCACATTTTTGCCTGGGTTATTGATTACATATTGTCATTGGTTGATAGAATCACCTAAACGTTATGGAGGAATGATGTGTGCAGCGGCAGCTGTTGGGCCAGAGGGTAGCATGCTGTGTTTCCGTGCCGACAAGTCAGGTTCAGAGATTAGCTCTGGGTACTGGCTGGGCAGCACAAGGATTGGTGGAACCCATCACTGCTCGGAGCCTGGGAAGGTATGGTGCAGTGTTCTGTCACATGGTGGACATATTGTGATGGGCTGGAGAGCTCTATCTCACAATCGGTTCACATGCATGTCATAGCCTGATGGTGTTACACAGTGTGTCAGGGAAAGCAGGTTGACATGAAAAATGAGTTTTGCAATATCTCCTCTATTCCATTTCCAATGGGACCTGTATGAATGAGGATGCAAGTTCATGGAAATTAAAATATATATATATATATATATATACACACACACACATACACACACACTCACACACATACAGTATTTCTGTCTCTCGCCACACACACACACACACACACACACAGGCACACACATATATTTGTATGTATGTTACAGATTGCATATAAATATATAAGTGATACACAGTGGGAACCTCATGAGTGGTGTAAAAAGCACATACAAATATATAAGTGATAGACATGGAAACCTCATTAGTGGGATAGATAGCATGCATATAGAAATACCTTATTTATCACATAAGCTCCCCTCTGCATATGTCATTTATGCAACAGGCTAGGACCTTAAGGGAGAGACATTTGTTTTGCCTTTTTAGGCATAAAATTATTTTTATGTCTGTTATTGTTTATACTAGTGTTACTGTGCTTTCCACCATCCTGATTGCTATAACCACGGCCATGAAAGTGAAGTCAGGATGACAAGCTGACACTGTGATGTGGTAGTTTGTTAGTGCTGCAGAACGTCCGCAGAAATTACAAGCCACCGCAGCAGAAGTTCTGTGGCAAATGGTAGTCATGCCGCAGAACTTGGTCCCACTGTGCCACAGAAAAGTAGGGACCCTGCTCATAAGTCTTCGAGAACAGCAGGCTGAAATGCTATTTGTACTGACAACCAGGGGGCTACAGCTGGCTGTTGGGTGAGCCCCCATCATGGCGTGCAGATACGTTGGCTGCACGTGTGCCCCAGCACTACTAATGGCTCTGTTTCATCCCACATACACTGATGACAGTTGGTACCCACTGAGGATGACACTCCCCACACCATACCTAGCTCCCTGGCACACTGTTGAAGAAGCATACAATGCAGTACATGTATGGGCATGCAGCATTATGGAACACACCATAGGGCTGTTGAAGATGCATTTCTGATGCCTGAACAACATGGGTGGCATGATGATAATGTACACCCAGAGGAGGAAGATGGCAAGGGACCACCACAGCCATCCCATGGACCAGTGCCACCTGGGGAGGATGCTAGGGTTCTGCCAAGGAGCAACCAGGTAACAGGATGCATGGCAGCATGGGCAGTGCACCATCATATGGCCTATGGAACATTCAATAGGTAAGGTGGAGCGCATGTTGGCGATGATGATTGTGACAGACTAAGATGGCATGTATGCAACTGTAAGGACTCATACACATTGTACCACTGGTGTGCACCTAGCACATGCAGGCCACCATATGTGACATGTGTGTGGTGTGCTTTGGGTCCCACTGTAATCACACCACTGCATGAAGTGCATACCACCTTGGGCGTGTTGCATGGTGGGTGTGTGGAGGTGTGCCTAGGTGTGGAGCTGCACATACCTAAGGCACGAGCACCCAGCACCCTTCCCAGGAGGTGCAGGTTCATGGGGTGGCATTCCAGACCAGTATGCATGCTGTGGTGTGTGTGGTGGGGTGGTGGTGTGTTTGTGGCAGTCATGTACTATTGTATCATCCACTGTGCCTCACTGGGTCTCTGGACTTGGTGGGTGGCCACCACATCAGTGCCCCCTTCCATCTGCTGTTGTGTGCCATGCTGTGTCCACTGGCTATGTGCCCCCCTGGGATGCCTGTGCATGGCTTGAATGGCATTTTGCTGTGCTGGTCCAGGGGTCGGTCATGCTGCCTCCCACCATGGGGTGGGGGTGCTGTTGGGCACTGTCACGCCTTCCCTGTGGTACCATGGATGTGGATTCTGGTGCACTGGCCAGTGCAATGGGCACATTCATGGCAGATGCGGTGGACCATGCCTGTTGGGCAGACAGGTGGGTGTCTATGGTCAGGAGGGCATCTGTAGTCTGCTCCTAGGTGAGGACCTTTGTGGCCACCTCCTCTGCCAGGCACTCATGGGTGCATGCCCCTGTGGCTTCCACCTCTGCCATCCACTCCTTCACCCTCACACCTGCAGCTACACTTTCTTTGAGCCTCTCCTGCACCTGCACAGACCCTGCCATGACATCTTTGAGGAGGTGCACTGCCTCCAGGCACTCCCTTGTTGTCTGCTGGTGGTCCCACTCCAGCCCATGGAGGTCAGGGTAGTAGTTGGTAAAGAGGGAGCCGCTGGTGTCCTGTCAGTGGCACCTTGTGGGAGGGGGCCATCAGAGACTCCCGTGTCTGGTTACTGTGACTCAGGTGGTGTGGCAGGGGTTGATGTGCCCACGGTCATGGTGCAGCTGTTCTTGGGTGGCACAGAAACTTCCTCACTGCTGCAATCTGGTCTAGAAGATGGCTACTTGGTCATGGCAATGCTTTCTTGTATCTCCCCATTATCGGTTGCCTGGGTATTCTGTCCCGTGCCAAAGCTATTTCCCTCCTTCTGGTGCTGCCACTCTGGTGTATGTCCCTTTTCATGTCTGTATTGGTTTTTAGATGTGGAAGATTGCTGGGTGTTGTCCTCCTGTGTGTCCCCAGTTCCATGCTATTGCAGCTCTGTGTGGGAGATTTGGGGACAAGTGATTAGTGCACCTGTGTATCTGTCATGTGCAGTGTCATGCCCTGTGTCTCTACCATTACCCACCTTCACCACTTGCCCTCAGTGGCCTTTCTTCCCTGATGCTGGATAGTCCCTCCCCAGCACTATCTTCATCCTGCACTGGGAGTGGGAAACATGACAGCTGATCAGCGGCTGTTGCCGTACTACAGTGTTGTGGTGGTGCTCTGTGCACACCTGCATCATGCTCACTTGGCATGCTGTCAAGGTCATCCAGTTCACCATCTGCAAGGACACCGCTGATGGTGTCCACTACCTGCTGTTCGATGGGCATATGTGGTGGGTCAGTGAGTGGCAGGCCACCTCCTGTGGTGCCCTGCTACTGCAGTGCTCAGTCATTTCTTCACCTGGGACCAGAGGTCACACCATTTGTGCTTGATGGCCACCCATGTACACGCCTCCAGTCTGGCAGTATTGATTGCCACCTGCAGGTTCAGCCAGATGCAGGCCTTCATCTCTGCCGGGGTGCCCAGTGGCCTCCACCTGAAACGCACATCATAGTGCTGGCAGATTTCAGTCATGAGGATGGATGCCTCTCCCCCCATGAAGTCTGGTGATCGCTAACACCTACCGCCACCACCACCTCCACCTGTGCCGCATCCACCAGCATTACCTGTTTGGCATGTGGTGGCTGTTTCCACCCATTCCTCAGAGCTGCGGTTGCTGCTGGCATTCTCAGCAGACATCTTGCATCTGCACTCTGCATATCCCTGGTGCATGGTCGTTCCACATCGCCATATATGATGGGGTCAAGGGGCATTCCCTTAGACATGCTCTGTCTCCATTCCACCCATGCGCACTGCTGCATGCCTCCTCTGTCAAAGCCCCTGCCTACTGGGGGGATGTTGGGCTGCGTCATGCATGCTGCCTATTTTGCTGTGGTTATGCACTGCACAGCTGTGCACCCACATTTACAACAGTTTTGCACATAGCGGCCAGGTTTCGTGAAATAGTGCCCATTGTCCCTATCTATGAAAAAGGCAATAGGTGAGATCCTGCCAACTACCAACCAGTTAGTTTAATTGACAACATGTCAACGATATATGCAAAAGTTCAACTAAATAGACTACAGAACTGGTTGGATCAAACAAATATACTTTTGCCCCTTCAAGCAGGTTTCAGAAAAGGTAGAAGAACTGTAATGCAGATATTCATTTTATCCCATATTATAGAAAATACTGCAAAATCAAAAAACAAAAACTATTTATAGCTTTTGTTGAATTTGTGACAGCTTTTGACTCCATTAACAGAACATAGTTATGAACTAAGATGAAAGATCTCAGAGCTGATCCTAACATTATAACTTTAATTAACAAACTTTACACTAACACTCTGATAAGAATAAAATATAGTAATAGAGGAGATCTAATGGATAAAGTTGAAAGTGACACAGGAGTTCGTCAAAGGTGTGTTCTTGCACCTATGCTCTTCCATATATATATATATATATATATATATATATATATATATAATAATATATAGTATATATATATATATATATATATATATATATATATGAAATGTTAATAGAATTAGACTCTACCTTCTTTTGCCCACCAAAAATACAAAACATGCAATTCCAGTTTTTGCTTACATGGATGGCCTTGCTATAATTTCAACTAGCAGACTTGGGCTACAGAGAAACCTACAAAAATTGGAAAAAATCTGTCAAGAAGTAAACTTATCTCCTAATACAAAAAAATTGGTCATAAGGAGTAATAGAAGATAAAGATCTTTATATCTGGCAGGCAAACTACTTGAATTTGTCAAAGAATTTACATACTTGGGTGTAGTCTTTTCTAGCAACACCCTCAGGAACAAACACATGAATTTAGTTTAAAACAAAATGCAACTAACTGCAGGTGCCCTAGAAAGTTTACTTATATGTTCAGAGGCATGACAATGACACCGTTGCTTAAGGTTATAAATACAAAACTAATAAATCAGGAATTATATTTTGCAGAAATACGGGCAGAAGTTAAGCTAGGCAAAATAGAAACACTATTAAATAAACTATACAAACAAATGTTAAAGCTTCCTTTTGCTACTCCAGATTCTCTGTTGGAACCCAAACTGGACAAATCAGTATCAAATACCTAGTACAAATTCGAATAATACATTTTCGATAAAAATCTCAGTGCAAAGTCAGGGATCTTTCCTACATGATTGCTTACAGGAGAAAAGAAAACTTCAATCACTGTATAAAAACTCTGGGTTAGGCAGGTTGGATTCTTTATTAAAAAAACAATAACTGTATCCATTTAAGCAAATGGAAGGAGCAGGGAATCACAATTAATTCAAAGTATACAAAATACATTTCTGATTTAATATTTGAAAGGCCAAACAAAATTACTTTCAACCAATTACTGAATTAAAGGTGTCAGAATGACTAACATAAAGTACTAAAGAACACTCTTTAAATTTTACCTACCAGCAATCCACAGTCCAGAACATAGATAAATTATTACTTCATATAGCTCTGAGGTATTCCCAAGTAATGTATTTGAGGTGAGATGGGGTATAGGATCAGTCAAAGCAACAAACTGTGGCTGCTGTTTGCATGAAACAGAAGATTTATTTCATGTGGTTTTAAACTGCCCTCGGTATTGTAAAATTAGAGAGAATGTTTTAGGCCCAATACTGGGTTTTCTGTTTATGCCAGCCAGATACATCCTATATTTACTGTTTAATTCAGAGAATGAAAACTACCTAAATGCTCTGGCAATTTAATTAAAAAATATGAAAAAAAATAAGAAAAAAACATCACTTAAGTCAGGAGGGAAGCTGACTGACAGTGATAGAGACCCATCAGATGAACAAAGGAAACATAAAATGCCAAAAGTGGAAAGGGAGCATCATGAAAGCCAATTTCTTTTACTCTTAATACTGTACTTATAATGAAGATGTGCACTTGTATACCTTATATTGTAAATCACTTGAGCAGTAATACCCATGTATTTAATACACTAGGATTGAGAAATTGTACAGAACTTCATGATATTTTAATATTGTATTACTGAGTGTTAATTGATTATAATGACATATGTAGAACAATGAAATGATTACTTACTTATTCTTTTAGATCCTTCTGTTAAAAAAGAAATAAAATGTAACCTTTTTCCAAAAACAAAATTGTGTTTTTTTTTGTGCCATTTTTCAAAATCAGCAAGCAGCCAACAGCAATAAAATAAACAGTTGTTCTTGCCAATCCTGTGTGTCAGCCACCACATAACATTTGTATAAAACAGTGGGCACTATAATCTAGTAGTAGTTCAGGCACAGAGATGGGCCACACAGAGTCAATGCTATGGCAGTATGACCTAGTAGCAGTTTAGGCACAGATATGGGCAACATAGAGTCTGAGACGTTATGCTCTCTCTTGGCAATCTGTATAGCACTATGACCTAATAGTTGCTCATGCACAGAGATGGGCAACACAGAGTCTGAGACGTGACCTCCCCCCTCTCAAAATACAAGAGGTACTATATGCAAGCAGCAATAATACCCAACAGAGTGAGTGGTATTGGGCAATACTGGACTGCCCAGGAGCGTAATTAGGCCCAACACCGCAGGTAGGGTATTATTGCCCTTAGAAAATGGGCCACTGTATTATATATGACTAAAATAAATACGTTTTATCTTTACATGTTAAAACACATTTATTTTGTAATAAAATAGTTCCTCTGCCTACATTAGTTGTGACCTGGAACTGGCTGTCATGGTTAACCCACTCCCCCCACCGCAAGCACAGACCTTTTTTTATTTTCATTTTTTCCCCCCGATTACTAAATGTTTCCCCTCAGAGTTTGTTTCTCTTTAATGTGATTCTCCTGCTACTTTTCCAGCACCCCTCCCTAAACAAATCAGTGTAGCAGCCCGTTTAAGTTGTGTTTTAATATGTGAAGACTATTGCATGAACAGGAGAGAGAGGGGCTAACATGGCTTGAAAAAAAACACAACACACACACACACACACACACAAATACACATATGCACACAAAACTTTCCTACAGGTTGCTGTGTTCAGCGAGAGATACTGTAAAATGTGTGTGTGTGCATGTCAGACGAGGGACCATGAATTTCATACAGAGGCAGCAGACCGCTATGTTTCTATTTTTTATTTTAAACTAAAGTTGCAATCTGCTTTTTAATTTTCTTTCTTTAATATGCAGTGGGTGCTATGTGTGACTGGGATAGAAACAGTGGAGCCAAGCAGGACAGCAGCTTCAGACATGAGCGGGACAGAACATTGATTGGTGTCATCCATTGACAGCCAACAATGTTTTTGTGGTAGATAATAGCTGTTTTACTGTTTTAAATGTGAACCCTGTAGTTTGTGATCACTTCCTAAATGTTTACTTTGTGCCGGCAAATGTCAGGTGGGGGTGGTGGTGTGGGGGGATGGCCTCTTGTTCACTATGCAACATAACATACATGGTGGTGGTGGTCATTTTAGCATTCTACCAGCCCACTAATACTTCAGTGGTGAACTTTTTCATTTGTCAGAGGGGGACTCAGAAGGCTTGGAATTTTATAGCTGCAGGGATCGGGAAAATCGAGTCAAGGTGAGGAACAGTGGTGGTAGCTCTGTAAGTTTCACTTCCCATAGATAACCCACACTGCTGGCTTGCACCTTCAACTATAACGGCTGGTCTCTGGGGGAGTGAGGGACACAGGTAGCTTGTTGTCAATAAAGCGCTCTGCTGTCCCGGAAAAAAAATTTACATTTACTATTTACTGTGTGTTCTGGATCAAACTGATAGTTTTGTGACATGAGTGTGTGTGTGTGGGTGGGGGGCTGTGATGTCAGTTGATCAGGAATCTGGTTACCAAGAGCAAAAATGACAGGTGTGCAGTTTAAAAGTTGTGAGTGCCCGTTGATATTTGTAATGAGGTCCATTGCCATTGGCACTTTTTTTTTTACCCAGGCTCTGTTGTCTGATGGAGGCCCACCTTGCCAGGGCTATCAGCCAATCAGAGACTGGGATTTTCTTAGACCATTTTCTAAGACCTAGTAGTATTTCATGCACAGAGATGGGCAACATAGAATCTGAAATGTGACACCCACCTCTCAAAATATTTGAGGTACTGTATGACCTAGTAGCAGTTCAGGTGCAGAGATGAGCAACACAGAGTCTAACTTGTTACGCCCCCCCCTGTCAAAATACATGAGGCACTACATGAACTTGTAGTTCAGGCACAGAGATGGGCAACATACAGTTTACACTATTGCAGTATGACCTAGCAGTAGCTCGGGCACACAGATGGGCAACTCAGAGTCTGAGATGTGACCACCTTTCACAATTTATATGGCATCGTGACCTAGTAGCTGTTCAAGCACAGAGATGGGCAACACAGAGTCTATGCTACAGAGTTGGAGGTGGGACCCCCCCCCCTTCACAATCTGTATGGCACTATGACCTACTAGTAGTTCAGGCACAGAGATGGGCAACACAGAATCTACTGCAGTATGACCTTTCAGGGCAGCACAGAGATGGGCATCACAGAGTCCGACATGTGGGTGATACCCCCCTTCAAAATCTGTAGGGCACTATAAGCCCCCTCAAAATTATTGAGGCACTATGACCTTCAGAAAGAGTTTTCCTGTCCTGTCTGACTCTTCCCCCTTAATATTTAATTTTTTATTTTTACTTTTTGCAGTGTGTTATTGTCTGCTATTGAATTCATCAGTCTCTCACTCTCTCTCTCTCTCTCTCTCTCTCTCTCTCACTGTAACAAAAAAGGGTGTTTTTTTTCATTTTTTACTGTGGATTCTGTAACATCTGCACTATGTTGCTGTCTGCTCTGCACTATGCTATTGAATTTGTTGGTCTCTCTACTCTTTCTTTCTAATGGAAAAACACTTTTTTTTAAAAATAGTACGCTGCAGTTTGCTGCAACGTCTGCACTCTGTTGTTGAATGTGTTGATCTGTCAGTCTCTACTCTCCCTCTGTAACAAAATGATTTTTGCAATTTTTTTTTTTAATTTACATACACACACACACACACACACACACACACGACTGCCTCCATTGAATGCAAAGCCCCAAATGTGCTTGATGATCAGTTTCCTAGGGATGTCTTGTGATGACAGACACAGAGGATCAGCTAGAACATGTGTCAAGCACAAAACAGAGACCCTTATTGGTAGGTTCCCTTCAGTGCCCCAGGATCATGCGTTATCCCTTTGCTGGTCATGTGATGATCCAGGGACTCAGGATAATTTGGCAGAGAATAGAGAAAAAAATGAATCACTTTTTTTTTATTTTCTGCATATTTCTGCACTATGCTCTGCACTTTCAATGCAGTATTAGTGGGGAGAGAGTTATTCCAAACCAGACCATACTTCCAAATTGGGCCAACTCAGCAATTTGGGGTGAGCTACAAAAGGCTCCGTTTTCTAGGTTAGAAAACGTGTCAGCCCGGTCGGGGGGGTCAGAGCTGCACCACAGCTGGTTCACCCATCCCTACTTTGGTTTACTGATTTGTAGAAATGGGACCAGGTGGACCATAAGTGAAATGACCCAAGGTCTCTAGGCTGGTTTGAATTTTTTTTATAGCCAAAAGACAGAGAAGGACCCCTGTGAAAGTCAGTCAAAGACCCTTTACTGGCTATGTAAATCCTTACACAAGATAATGGGCTGCTGTATATCAAATGCCCACTTGGAAAAGAAAATTGCATTAACATCTCCAAAGGGAGAACAGGTGTTCTCTCAGATGCCATGGTGCCAAATCCACCTGATCTTTGAAAAAAAAATGAAGTACAATAGGGGCACTCAATATCAACCACTTTCTACTGCAAAATAAAACACCAACATAGTTTGTGTTGTATAATTTGATAGCCTCTCTTTGTGCTGCCATGTTCAAGTAGATATCTTAGAAATACATGTCCTTACTGAAAAGTAAATTTTACTTCCCCTTTCACCTAAAAGCACTGTAATCAAGCTGAGCAACCCAGATTAGCAAATGAATGAATGGATACGCTAATCTTGGTATGCCAAAGCACTGAGAGAGGCTGTTTCTGTGGGCATGCAGAGGGTGATCAAAGCACCAGCTGCAAGAAAGCATTGCTGCATCTGAGGCCACATCAGGGCACAGCTTCCACATGATGAAGAGCCATGAAGGGGGCACATGCATGGTTATGTGATGATGTCATGTGATTGCTGTGATGTTGCTCCAATATGTGTGAGGGCACATGCTCAAGAACGCCCAACCATGGATGCACACAACATTTGCACTTGACCATTAGGAGAAGAGCAAGAATGCTGCTCACACTCCCAGCACTCTGTAGAGTGTATAACTAAAGATAGATCATTAAGCAGATGCTCATAGACTAAAACTAAGGACAAATGTCACCGAACAACTCTCTTGCAAGGTGAAACAAACAAACACAAAATAGGTTGCCTACACCCTTGCAAGGCAAGAAATCAACAGATAGCCCATAAAGTGGAAAACAGGCACAAGTTCACAGTGCCTTAACACTACATCATGAACCAGCATAGAGGGGATCTAGCCATCTACAGAAAAAACCCTGGGGATTAAAAAAATAAACACAGCCGCAGGTTCCCAGAAACATTTTCATTCTCACACCACAAAAACTAGTGATCATCTTAGAAGAAGGAAAAATCCAGTGCCTTCTTCAATGCAGGGGAGATGCTAACACCCTGCACACAATACTGGTACTTACTTGATGCACCAGACAGGCTGAAATAAAATCAAACCACTACAGCAGAACTTGTTAGTACAGCGAACATATAATCTTTATATCTCTCAGTGGCAAAGTCCCATTCTGACATCCAAGACTGGGACAGTAACTGAAAGAGCTGAAGTGCCAATTAGACTATTCCCCTCTTTGCTTAAAACCGGCATGATATTAATTTTTGTATTAAATTTTGTGTTAAAAAAGGAAAAAACAATGAAGATAACATTTGCTGTATTTAACTCATTCTCACACTACTGCCCCGTCACTGGTAGTGAAATGCAAAGGAAAAGGCAGCCTTGGAACACAGAGGACATGAACATTACAAGCTGTTAGGCACAGCTTCATAAAGCTACAGCTGTACCAGTGACCCTGAGTTGGGGCATGTACATATCTAATGTGTAAGTATTCCCATTAACAATGTGGAGCAACACAAAAGTCATTATCATTAATTATGATCTGTCTCTCAAATGCTTGAAGAGTTAGTAGTGCCAAACTACAGCAAACAGACCATTGTGGTAATTTTAAAAAGTTGTCACTTATTACTTTTTATTTCTGAAGTGTTTTTCTTTTTCTGTGTTCTGATTAGATGGTTTTCAACCTAATAGTATTGTGTGCAATATGAAATGGATTGCTTTACTAAGACAGAGGCATATCTAGTTCTGTTTCTCACACTAGATTGTCAACATGTGACCACACTCATTGTTATGTCACAAGCCCTGCAATCTGACTGGTAACATGTTTCACATGATGCCAATCAAGCAGCCGTATATTGGCTTTTCCTGGTTGCTGGTGATGTCACAGTCAATGAAGTCACAATGTTGATGATGTAGAGGGAGGAATAGAACTGACTGTGTCAGTCTTCAGGTAGAGTAATGTTCCACACATCATACCTAGTACTGTCAGGTCTAAAATCTTCCAATTAGCAAAACAGAAAAGAAAAATATTTCAGATATAAGAAGTGATTGCTGACTTCTTCTGAAGGATATCATTAATTTTAAGCAGAACACAAACTCTTTAATACATTCAGAACTGTGTGCCTTTTCCCAATCAAACTGCCCACATCTCACTCTACAGTCTCACAATCATAGAAGCTGTGAGAGTAACTTTTGTTGAGGAACAGGTAAATGTCAACACTGCAGAAAAAAATCTGAGTTTCATATCAAGTTAATTACCTCACCCATGAATGATATAAAGGAAGATAGAAAAGTGTATGAAATTCTTCCTGATGAACTGAACACTCACGTGGGCAACTTTGCATTTGGTGTCAAAAACAAAGCAGAGATGAGTATGAGATAAAAACTATCTGTGGCATCCCTGGAAGTGTAGAAATACACTAATCAAAAATAAATACTACTGTTAAAGTGTTTAAGGGCTGGCCACAGAGTTTCAACAAACAAAAAGTTCTAATTCCAAAACAGAAGCAGTTTAAAAAAATGGCAGGGGTAACCCATCTCTTCTAAAAGTGCAACCTTTATCTGACCAAGATATTAAACTGCTCAATCAGAATGAAACAACTGGCATGAATAACCTACATCAGTTGTTAAATCTTCTGTTTTCCAAAACCAGTCTACATTTCACTTTCAAAAAGTGGCTGGCAGTATAGCTTAGAAGTTACAGTAATGAGCTGTGAACGAGCTTGGTACATCCAGCAGACCAGACCTGGGTCTGATTCTCACAACCTCCACTTGCATACTGTGTGACACTGAGCAAGTCACTTAACTGCCCAGTGCTCCCAGGTTGCCCCCTGAAAATGGGCACTTCTGCCTAGTGGGCCTTATCTGGTTACCAAAGACTAAAATAAACAATATAAACAAATAAATAATTTTTAAAAAATTGCAATTTAACCTGGGGGACCATCAGTATATGAACAGGTAGTCATGGCACCTACATAACTGAAGCATATCCAAGTAGGGAATCTTGGGACAGACTAGAGCGACTATTCAGGTCTTCTGTCTGCCACATTTCTATGCTTTTATGAATCTAAAGAGTATCAAACAAAAATAGTACTGGTGAAAACGTTCCAGATATTCAACCCATGAAGTCCATAATATGTTAAACCACTGCATCTCTAAGCAGGGACACTGACATTGGCTATGAGTTTTATTCTAAAAACAGACTGGTATAAATGAAACAAAATGATTGCCCATTTTATCTAGTTCTAAGTCAACAGTACACTATGGATGTGTATCTCTGGTTTAAGTCATTGAAAATTGGAATTAATAAGTTTAGGAAAATGATTACCGAAATGAAACTCAGTGCTGTATTACCAGAGCCAAAGTGCAGAGCAAATGATTCTACCTGAAAAAAAAAATAGAATCCAAAATATATGATGCATATAATCTCCCCTTACAACAGAATACAGCAGATAGCAGGACATAGAAATGCACGAAGTATTCATAACTATCAACTTTGCCAGAGAATCACGGGAAAAAATATTTAATTTATCCTAGGTACTTCGGCTAAAAATTTGCCTATAACTACAAATAGCCATGCAGCTTTCCTAATATTAACAGCTGATTGGCAGGCCATAATGACCAATCAGCTGTTACTACTAGGTCATGTCGTCACTGGTTCACGGATTAAGTGAGCCAATGATAAACAGAGAGGCTGTTCACTGTGGCAGGAAACACTTTTCTTTCTTACAGGCTACAGTATATTACATGAAAGCATATACACTATTTTACAAACATATGAACATATGAATATGCCAGCAGAAACAGACCACCCAGTCTATCTAAGTCTGCTCAAGTGTGCAGCCAACACCCCTAGTTTGCAGCTGCCCCACCCCCCGTTATCCCACTGACACCCCCACCGCCCACCCCAACCTCACTCTCCTGTTCCTGTCCCATGCCCTTTTGAAGCTGTTCACAGATTTACATGATACCACCCATTCTGGTAGGGCATTCCATTTTGCTACCACCCTCTCTGTGAAACAGTGTTTTCTCATTTCCTTCCTAAATCTTCCCCTCTCTATTCTTAGCCTGTACCCCCGATGACCCTCCCCCTCCTTAACTTAAAGACCCCATCTGCCCATCCTTATTGATTCCCCTCAGATTCTTGAATGTCTCTATCATATCCCCCCATCTATCCTCCAGGGTGTACATATCCAGGTCTCCCAGCCTGCTGTCATAGTCTCTCCCCTCCATTCCACATATTGTCTTTGTTGCCCTCCTCTGCACCCCCTCCAGTAGCCTGATATCATGCTTTAGGTTTGGCCTCCAAAACTGCACACAATACTCTAAGTGCGTCCTTACCAGCAACCTGTAGGGGGCAAGATCACCTCTCTTCACCTGGATGAAAACCCCCTCACTATGCACCCCAGCATTGTGTTCACTTTTGAAGCCGCTCTCCTGTACTGGGCAGTGTTGTTCATGGTCCCTGTTATCATTACCCCTAGGTCCTTCTCCTCCTCAGCGATCCTCAGCTTAACCCTCCCAGCCAGTATTCTCTCCTTGGGTTTTTCACCCCAAAGTGCATAACCTTACACTTATTTGCATTGAACCCCAGCTGCCACCTCTCTGACCACTCCTCTAGCTTGCATAGGTCCACCTACAGCTGCTTCTATCCCTCCTCTCCATCCACCACTGCTCCAATTTTGGTGTCATCAGTGAACAGACTTACCTTGCTCACCACTCCATGTGCAATGTCTGATATGAAGAGCCCAACCAATAATGGCCCCAACACAGAGCCCTATGGGACCCCACTCATCACCAGCCTTGGAGTTGAGAGCTCCCCTCTCACCACCACCCATTGCACCCTGCCACTCAGCCACCTTGTAATCCAGTTCATCATTTTTGCCCCTACCCCATCCCAGTTAACTTCTCCCCAAGCCACCCATGAGGCATTGAATTGAAGGTCTTGCAATGAGTGGTGCTGATGGGGGGATAAAAGCTTGTGGAGTCAGGGTGATCCTATATTTGACTGCATCAGGTGGGTAGGAGTGGGGCATGCTGGTATCCTGTGACTGAGGTGGGGAGAAGAATTAAATTTAATTTTAGAAAACTTCACTGGGGTAGTAGAGGGAGGAGGGAGATGTTTACTATGAGGGTGGGGGTATTGGAGAAACAATTTTATCATCAAGAGGAGTGGAAGGGGGTTGAGGGATTACAGCCATCAATCATATTTTGGATTTTGTTTTCTTCTGGTAGAATTATGCCATACATGGGTGGGGATGATTTTGATGAAAAAAAGAAAACAAAAGATAAAGAGCTAGGCACAGTGGCACTTCACCAATGACTGTGGCACTACGTTTAGTCCTGCCACTCATGAAATAGGCATAGTGGCACTTTCTCTGGTGAAAGACCATTATGCATAACCTTTGCCTGGTGAAATAGGCAATTCACCAGATGAAGAACTAAGCAAAGTATTATTTTGTGCTATGTTAATTAGAAACATTCTGTTATATGTTAATATGGGTCACAGGCCCACTCTTACAACCATAAGAGTGATCTCACACACATTCTTAGGGTATGAGATCTACAATCTGACAGTGAGCAGTTCTTATACCCTATGAAAGTATGTGAGACCACTGTTTCAACAAATAGCTTGGCAGAAGATACCAGGAGAAAGGACTGCTGTGTGACTGAACTTCTCTGCTGGGACTAAAGTAGAAGAACTTTTGTATTTGGACCTTTAATTTAGGGTAAAAAAACTAACATACAAAACAAAACAAAAAAAAAGTGTGTGTTTGGGTTAACTGAACTGAATGGGTAACTGAAAAGTCATCTAGGTGTAAATCTCAGGTGACTGAAAGGACTTAACTGCTGTGAGGTTTAAATTACTTGTAGAAAGATCTGGTAAGTAGGGGGAGTGGCTTAGCTAGAAGGAAGCTACATTTAAAGACTGCCTTAGAAAGATTCTGCTAATAGCTTGACAGAAGATACCAGGAGAAAGGACTACTGTGTGACTGAACTTCTCTGCTGGGACTAAAGTAGAAGAACTTTTGTATTTGGTCCTTTAATTTAGGTTAAAAAAACTAACATACAAAACAAAACAAAAAAAAGTGTGTGTTTGGGTTAACTGAACTGAATGGGTAACTGAAAAGTCATCTAGGTGTAAATCTCAGGTGACTGAAAGGACTTAACTGCTGTGAGGTTTAAATTACTTGTAGAAAGATCTGGTAAGTAGGGGGAGTGGCTTAGCTAGAAGGAAGCTACATTTAAAGACTGCCTTAGAAAGATTCTGCTAATAGCTTGACAGAAGATACCAGGAGAAAGGACTACTGTGTGACTGAACTTCTCTACTGGGACTATATTGCCCTCTTTCCCACCCAAAGCTAGTTCTATTTTTATAGGCACAGGATTTGACTGACAACAGGAACTTCCTGCTTAGGGGCAGGAAGTGAGTGATCACAGAACCACCAAGGACCCACCATCCTAGAAGGGCAAGAGTAGCTCTCCGGCCCCCTCTAGCTGCTGGAGGTCTGCCTCTGAACAAGTGGTGGTCTACTGAGAAATATAGGATATTCTTGTCTCAGAACAGGACAATCAGGAGCTTAAAGGGTACATAGGCAGAAAGAAGGAGAGAGAGAGAAAAACAGAGGAAAGAGTAAGGATTGCAACAGTTAAGGGGCCAGAAATAAGACATGATTGGAGTGGTAGTGCAGTGGCTGTGGAGCAGCAGTCTTCCGGGAGATGTTCTGGAGGATGCGGTGTTGTCTCATCTGCAGGCACCTCTCTGGGCTAGGGAGGAGGTTGCTCATCTCCAGGCTGAGTTGGCCAGGATTTGTGGGACCTCCTCTTCCATCCAGGGACCACCAGTGCCACTGCCGCTGCCTCAGAGGTTGCCAAGAAAGAGGAGTGGTTGGACACAGTGGGCTCAGGGAGGGTGAGGGTGGTGGAACAGAGGCACATCCTCCAGTTGTACCTCTCCAATTCCTATGCCATTCTGGCAAAGTGTGGTTCCTCTGTGGAGGCACCTACAGTGGAGGCCAAGGAGGATGTTGGGAACCCCACAAAGGAGACCCACAGGAGGGTGGCAGGGACCCTGCAGGGGAAGAAACAACTCCTGGTGGGGACTCCATTGTTAGGAAGGTAGAACTGGGCAAGGAAGGGGAGAGAGGTAGGTGCTGCCTGGCGCCATGGCTTGAGGGACAGGGAGCTAATCTCAGGATTGCCAGAGTAGCTTCACAGGGAGGAGTTGGATGTCATTGTCCACCTAGGGACAAATGACCTGGCTAAGAAAGGGATTAGAGAAGTGCAGGAAGAGTTTGTGGAATTGGGAGGGCCTTAGTCAAGTAGCACGCACGGTAACCTTCTCGGAGGTGCTACCCATCTATGGCATAGGAGATGCTAGGGTGTTCTGCACCATGGGATTCAATCAGTGGTTGAAAAACTGGTTTGGAGCTCAGGGATTTGGCTTCATTGGGGACTGGGGGTCCACCTGGAGTGATGCAAGCCTATACTGGCATGATGGGCTACATCTGTCCGGGAGGGAACCAGGATCCTAGGTTATAGGTTTAAATGCTTCCATTGCAAGCTTAAACCAGCCAAGGGGAGGCACTGAAAGGAGCATGAAAATCCTAGCCCCCCAAAATCACGGTAGTAAGTGTGGCAAACACCAACATGGAGGTGTCGATAGGGAGAAGGGCAGGGTAAATGGAGAAAGTGACAAAGGCAAGAAGGACAGGGATGGGGCAAAGGGGTAAGACCATCAGGAAATGGAGGGTAATGAGTACCAATGCCCGTAGTCTGGGCAACAAGCTCCTGAACTGGTGGCCTTAATGGAAGAGGGATGCCTGGATATCGTAGTCACAGAAACATGGTCACAGAGAACCATGACTGGGATGTTAACATACCAGGGTGCATAACTTACAGAAGAGACAGGCAGGGAGAAGAGGGGAGGAGTAGCTCTCTATGTAAAGGAAGGATAAAAGCAACTGAACAAAAAGAGTAAACAGGGAGGAGAGAAGGCACTGTGGGTCACCTTGGAGACTGGAAAGGGCACCACAATCCGCACAGGGTTAGGCAGACCCCATGTCAGGGAAGGAATGGACAAGGATATGATGGAAGGCATTCTTAGAATGGCAGAGAAAGGGAGATACTGTTGATGGGAGACCTGAATATGCCGATGTTAACTGGAGCACATTTGCTGCAGCCACATCCAAGAGCAGGGCCATTCTGATGCCCTACAGGTGGCAGGCATTAGACAGCTAGTTTTGGAACCCACTCGTGAGGGAGCAATCTTGACCTCGTACTCTCAAACGGGGGCAGTGAGGAGGATCTCAGATCTAGAGTGGTTGCCATCTGGGACAAGTGACCATCAGACAGTGTGGTTCACGTTAAACTCAGCTACAGAGTCAAGCCTACAAAAGTGAGGGTACTGGACTTAGGAGGGCTGACTTTGCAAGATGGGAAAGTGCCTCAGAAAAGCACTAGCAAACAGGCTAGAAGGAGGTGTGGAGCAACAATGGGGAATTATCAAAACTGCCATCACAGAGGCAACAAGCCTTTGTGTGAAGCAAATAAACAAATCAAATGAAAGAAAAAGCCACTATGGTTCTCAAGAGAGGTGGCTGTGAAAGTCAGGAAGAAAAGATAGCATTCCGAAGTATAAGGAAACACAGAAGGAGCAGGACAGAGAGCTGTACCAGTTAAGGCAGAAAGAAGCAGGGAGGGAAGTCAGAATAGCAAGGCCCAAACTGAGGAAAAGATAGCCAACTCAGTTAAGAAGGGGATAAAACTTTTATAGGTACATCAGCGAGCGAGAAAGACAAAGGGAGGGATAGTGAGGCTGAACAGAATGAACGGTGGTGGGCAGAGGGGACAGTGAAAAAGCAGGAATACTGGAAATATTTCAGCTCAGTATTCACAAAGAGGAGGGGAAGTGCCTAATCCAATTAACAGAAGCACCTTGATAGGGGGTCGATCCCAGTCTTTCACAGAAGAAAGGGTTCTGCAAGAACTCCTAAAACTGAAGGTGGACAAAGCAATGGTCCTGATGGAATTCACCCCAGAATTCTAAAAGAATTAAGGAAGGAACTAGTGAAACCACTGGCTACTCTTTTAATAAATCATGGAGGATGGTGTGGTACCCGAGGACTGGAGGAAGGCGGATGTGATTCCCCTTCACAAAAGTGGGACCAAGATGGAGGCAGGAAACTACAGACCTATCAGTCTGACCTCTGTGGTAGGGAAAGTGATGGAGTCACTCTGAAGGAAAGAATAGTTGAGTACCTAGAGGTCAGTGGAGCACAGGATCCAAGGCAGCATGGGTTCACAGCTGGAAGGTCATGTCAGACGAATCTAATAGATTTCTTTGACTGGTGACCAAAGTAGTAGACCAGGGAGGGCTGTGGACATGGCCTACCTAGACTTTAGCAAGGCATTTGACACAGTCCCACACAAAAGATTATTAGTCAAATAACTCAGCCTGGCAGTGGGTCCCAGGGTGGTAGCCTGGGTAAAACATTGGCTGGACAACAGGACACAGAAGGTAATTGTAAATGGAGTCCACTCTGAAGAAAGGAGGTTACTAGTGGGTACCGTAGGGTTCAGATTGGTCCAGTCCTTTCAATGTCTTCATCAGTGACATTGCAGAGGGACTGAAGGAAAGTATGCCTTTTGCAGATGACACAAAGATCTGCAACAGGGTTGATACACAAGGCGCTGGAAAGGATGAAAGGGACTTGGCAAGGTTGGAGAAATGGTCAGACGTATGGCAGCTAGGATTCAATGCAAAAAGTAAAATAATGCACCTGGCAAACAAGAACCCAGGGAAGAATACACAATGGGTGGGAGGTAGTAACAACAACAAAACAGGAAAGGGACCTGGGGGTAATCATATCAGATGACCTTAAGGTTAGCAAGCAATGTGAGAAGGCAGTAGGAGGGCTGGGAGTATACTGGGATGTATAGAGAGGCATCACAGCAGAAAACAGGAAGTTGTTATCCCTCTGTACAGACAGTTGGTGAGACCCCATCTGGAATACTGTGTCCAGTTCTGGAGACCCCATCTCCGCAAGGACATAGACAGGATAGAGGCAGTCCAGAGGAGGGCAACTAAATGGCAGGGTCTGCAAGTGAAGCCGTATGAGGAGAGACTAAAGGAGCTTAATATGTATACCCTTGAGGAAAGAAGGGAGAGGGGGCATGATAGAAACTTTCAGTACCTCAAAGGAATCAACAAAATCCAAGAGGGTAGCATCTTTCAGAAAAAGAGACCAGAGAACAAGGGACATAGTTTAAAGATAGAAGGAGGGCGGTTCAGGGCAATGTGGAGGAAGTATTATTTCACAGAGAGGGTACTGATGCATGGAACAGCCTTCCTGAGGAAGTGTAGGTCTAAAACTGTGGGAGAATTCAAGAATGCATGGGACAGACATAAGGCAATTCTTGTGGGGGGCAGGAAGATATAGGCTGTTGGTTAACTAGGATCTGCGGCCTATCCTGTAGGTAGGGAAATGGGCAGACTAGATGGGCCTAGCGGTCCTTATCTGCCATCAAAGTCTATGTTTCTATGTTTCTATGTTTCTAACAGTGATTTTAACACTAGTATTAATATAGAATGGACTCCACTTAACACAAAGGGAAATGAATTACTGGGCTAATCCATTGCCACTTACATAAATAATCATTTAAACTAATTAAAAAGGGGCAAGGGGGAAACAAAAACTACAACTGACCAGACAGGAGACATTAAACACAGAACAAGGACAAATAAGACAAATATGAAGACCAATGTAACCAAAAGGGCGGACTGAACATACTACTAACTAATACTAGAAGCCTAACTATTATAAAAACAACTCAATTGAAAATGTTACTAAAAGAAAAACACATAGACATCAGTGTAATCACTGAGACTTGGTGGAACAACAACAATTTTATGGAATAGAATTATTAGAGGATATAAATTACTACACCATGATAGATCAAACAAACAAGAAGGGGCAGTGGCATTTTATGTCAAAGATAGAATTACTTGTAATGAAATAACTCAAAATAATCAACAAGGATCTCAAAGTGAACAGATATGGATAGAAATACCTAGAAGAGATGGTAGAAAACTAAGAATAGGTATTTGCTATAGGCCCCCAAGCTATTAATATCCAGGGTCACAAAATCCTACTAGATAACATTACAGCCATCGCTCACAGAAGGGATATTATATTGATGGGAGATCTAAACCTACCAGGTATCAACTGAGATACATTAACTGCCTCTAACCATATGGAAAAAAAAAACATTCATAAACACTTTAACAGCAAATCATATAAAACAACTAGTTAGGGAACCCATGAGCAGTACAAATACACTAGATCTCATTATACCTAATATGGAAGATCATGTAAGTGACATCAGAACAGAAGGACCACTTTTTAATAGTGGCCATGAGGTCATCACATGCAATGTGAATATACACATTTCACCTATTATGGGTAGCATGACAGTTAAAAATTACACAAAAGCAGATTTTAGTTCTATCATAAGAAGACGGAAACAATGGAATTGGGAACAATCACCAAATAAGGTGACATTGAACTTTTATTGAATGAAATGAAGCAACTGTTACTAAACCTGGAAAAATGATTTGTCCCCAACAAACAAGTTTACAATAAAAAGGGTAAGATACCTATTTGCTTTTCAAATAAAATCAAGAAAGCGATTCAAAGAAAAAAATGCAGCATACAAAGCTATGAAAAAGGAGGATGAATATAATAAAAGTGCTACATATTAATCTGCTTTAAACATAAGAAAAAATCTTACTACAAAAGAGAAAAAAGGATAGAATTTTAAAATAGCCCCTTTACAAAAAACAATGGAAAAGCCTTCTTTGCCAGTGTTAACAACTAAAACGTAGATAGAGCCATAGGGCCAATAAAGAAAGAAGAAACTGAGGTCAGTGAACCGACGCAAATGGCTAAGATATTTAATGATGATTGTGCTTCAGTTTACAGTAAAAAAAATGTACCAGTTAGGACCCTTCCCCTATTGCTAACCAGACTGTTGCAAACCAAATTATCATTTCAATCAGGAAGTTAAACTACAACTAGAAAGGATTAATATCAACAGATCAGCAGAACCAGATAAACTACAACCAAGAATACTTAAGGAAATAAGGGAATGGATAGCTGCACCCCTGGCCACTTTATTTGCTAGATCCGTACAAACTGGAGATATCCTAGAGGACTGGAAAAAAGCTATCCCAGTCCCCATTTATAAAAAAGGGAATAGATCCAATTCATTCAACTACAGACCAATCAGCCTCACATGCCTATTGTGTAAAATAATGGAAACCATAATTAAAAACAAACTAGAACTAGACCTAAAGAATAAAAATATCTCAGACATTAACCAGCAGGGCTTCAAAAAGGGTAGATCATGTACAACCAACCTCCTGGTATTTTACGAGAAGATAAGTCAGGCGCTCTCTAGAAACCAACCTGTGGATGTCATCTTTCTGGATTTTGAAAAAAGCATTTGACAAAGTACCACATTCAACCCTAATAAACAAATAATACACATTTAACATTGATCAATCATTACTTTACTGGATAAACAATTGGCTAGACAACAGAACTCAGGTAGTCAGAATAAGAGGTAGTATATCCAAAACAAGAAATGTGACAAGTGGGGTCCCAGAGGGCTCGGTCCTAAGGCTGGTCCTGTTTAACATATTCATTTCAGACCTTGATGAAGATGTCAGTAACTGGACAGCAAAGTCCGCTGATGATTCAAAATTAGGAGCTGTAGTATGAATCAACACTCAAATTGATAACTTAAGGAAGAATCTTCTGATCATAGAAAAATGGGCACAAACCAACAACATTAGTTTTAACTCAGATAAGAATGTAACCCTACATGTGGGAAAAAATCACAAATATGCAGACTACAAGCCTAAGGGAATAACATTGAAGTCAGTGGAGAGTGAGAATGACCTGTGGGTCCTGATCAATAAAGGCCTTCAATTTGGTGACCACTGTATAAAAATAGTACAGAAAACAAATTCCATCTTAAGATGCACTAAGAATGCTTTCATATCCAGAGACAGGAACTGTATAAGAACATTGTACACAACATATATAAGACCTCACCTCAACTACTGTTTGGTTGTCTGGTGCCCCCACTTAAAAAAAGATATTTCAAACATAGAGAGGATACAGCACAGAGCAACAAAAATGGTGGCTGGACTTAGAGACAAAAACAAAGAACCACCACGCACTCCAGAGCCAGGAGAACTACTAACCCTCCAGTGAAGGTGATAATAAATACCAAAGTCCTTGCTTACTGCAAAAATAAGGATTTATTCCAAATGTAAGGCACATACATGGCAAGAACAGCAGAAGGCACAACAAAATTTGCATGCAAGGTCCCTGGATATTTGCCAATTAAGGCTTCATCAGAGGCATGGTCCTTGCATGTAAGACATTCCTTTTATACCAATTAATTTCAAATCCAGTGAAGTCAGCATTTTGGCCAATCACAGATCTCAATCGCTAGATATAAAAATATGTAGCTCAATAAGTGGTATAAGAAAACTAAAAATCATTACAACAATCATAAGAGTAGAGGCAACATGATGAATGAGATAAATCTCACAAAAACACAAAAATATGCACCAAAGTTGGTATTAGCCAATCAGATCACTCGGATGCCAAAATTACAATATTACTAGTTTATTATTATGTATATCTGATAGCTAAACATGATGCTCTAAATAGATGATTTATTGTAGGCAGACAAGCTAATAAGGCAATTATAAGCAAGAAAAAGTAACCAAGATACATAAGTATGGGTAACTTCATCAAATACATACATCATGACCCAAGACCTATAGCTGTTCACTTGAAACTGTATTCAGTTATCTGTCGTAAGTATGGGTAACTTCATTAAATACACACATTTTAACCCAAAACTTTTAGCTGTATTCAGTTATCTATGAATATATTCAAAATTTAAACATTTAACCTGGGTTGCTTCAACCAAGTATGGGATCAGGAGCTTAATACAACAGTCCAAGCCATAGATTATGTAAGGTAATGCATGGATTACAGATAGGTCTATGCTCACAAATCACCTAGAGAGAAAACAGAAGACAAAAACTGTATAAGTATGATGAGGATTTAAATAATCCATCCCCATGCATAACCCTTGGATGATAAAATATATTCATTGATTCACTGTTCAGAGGCTGAAATCACATATTATTCTCTATGAAGCCATGAATTTAATTCAAACTTTAAACAACATAAGTGCATATTATTATTTTTCTAAGTAGAATCAAAAATATATGTAAAGTCATTATACAAACAAAAAGGGGGAGGAATTATTTGTTTTAAGTTTATTTGAAATCAATTCGGTGTGGGGTAACGTCAATCGGATTACTTGATAAGATTCCTAGATATGCTGTTCTCTGAATGAGAGGACAGATAAACAGCCACTAGAAAGTGGGTTGAATAAATGTATAATTCCTTATAAATAAGGTTTAGGGTCCCATTCTCTATTCAGTCCATCTGGCACCAGGACTTTCAAAACATTAATCCATTTCATTTCTCTTTCTTCCAATTTATTAAGACAGTTACCTCCTCTCTTGCCCACTCGTACTCATTCAATTCCAGAAAAACGCAAACAGGATGGATCATTATTATGTACTTCAAAGAAGTATGTAGCAACTGGACTTGTTGTTGTGGGGTCTAAAACTGTGGGAGAATTCAAGAATGGATGGGACAGACATAAGGCAATTTTTATGGGGAGTAGGAAGAAATAGGCTGTTGGTTAGCTAGGATCTGCAGTTTATCCTGTAGGTAGGGAAATGGGCAGACTAGATGGGCCAAGTGGTCCGTATCTGCCATCAAAGTCTATGTTTCTATGTTAATGTGTTAAGGAAAAACACTTGTTGCACCAACCAATGATAGAGAGATAGAAATAAGGCAATTTATATCCTGTCACTCCTTATGTAGTCTGTGCCTTATGGTGTCCTTGCCAGACATTATGTATAGGGAGAACCATGAAACCATTACAGGTTAGGATACACAGACATGTCAGGGAGATCAAGAATGCAGACCGAACAAGCCCAGTTGCTACACACTTCTTTGAAATACATAATAATGATTCATCCTGTTTGCATTTTTCTGGAATTGAACACATATGAGTGGGCAGGAGAGGAGGTGACCATCTTAATAAATTGGAACAAAGAGAAATGTATTGGATTTATGTTTTGAAAGCCCTGGTGCCAGATGGACAAAAGAGAGAATGGGACCCTAAACCTTATTTATAAGGAATTATACATTTATTCAACAAACTTTGTAGTGGCTGTTTATCTGTCCTCTCATTCAGAGAACAACATATTTTGGAGTCTCATCAAGTAATCCGAATGGCATTATTTCTCCACCCCCCACCGAATTGTTAGATTAAGCTCCTGGTCCCATACTTTCATTGAAGCAATCCAGGTTAAATGTTTAAATTTTGAATATATTCACCGATAACTAAATACGGCTAAGGTTTTGGGTTAAAATGTATGTATTTAATGAAGTTACCCATACTTATGACAAATAATTGAATATAATGTAGTTTCAAGTGAACAGCTATAGGTCTTAGGTCACGATCTGTGTATTTAATGAAGTTACCCATAATTATGTATCTTGGTTAATTTTTCTTGCTTATACTTGCTTTATTAGCTCATCTGCCTACAATAAATCATCTGTTTAGAGCATCATATTTAGCTATCAGATATACATAATAATAAACTAGTAATATTGTAATTTTGGCATCTGAATGATCTGATTGGCTAATACCAACTTTGGTGCATATTTTTTGTGTTTTTGTGAGATTTATCTCATTTGACATGTTGCCTCTATTCTTATGATTATTGTAATGATTTTTAGTTTTCTTATACCACTTAATGAGCTATATATTTTTATATCTAGAGATTGAGCTCTGTGATTGGCCAAAATGCTGACATCACTGGATTTGAAATTAATTGGAATAAAAGGAATGTCTTACATGCAAGGACCATCCCCCGATGAAGCCTTAATTGGTGAAATGCCGGGGACCTTGCACACAGATTTTGTTGTACCTTCTACTGTTCTTGCCATGTATGTGCCTTCATTTGGAATAAATCCTTATTTTTGCAGTAAGCAAGGACTCTGGTATTTATTACCACCTTCACTTGAGGGTTAGTAGCTCTTCTGGCTCTGGAGAGCATGGTGGTTCTTTGTTTTTGATTCTTTCATTCAGGGCATGCAGCCCTCACCCGCATCCCGCCCCAATTTTGCAGCACGGTACTGTTTGGCTTCTTTGGACTTAGACACAAGCCTTATGAGATTAGAAAAGGGGAATTAGGTCTGTACATGTCTGAGATGAGAAGAAAGAGGGGCAATATGTTGCAAATGTTTAAAATGTTTAGAGACCAGGAATTGATGTACAGTATAGGGATGAACATGTTTGAAAAAATAAATAACCTGAGATGCCACAACCAGAAAATTTGCACCTTTCATTGTACAAATAATATAAAAGGATATTTTTCATACAGAGCCGTACAGATTTGGCACTCCCTACTGAGAGAATTGATATCAGCACCAACCTTGGAGGTGTTCAAAAATAGGCTAGACACATATCTATTAGGTAAAGGATAATGAAGCCCCTCGTAGGTGGGTGAAAGGCCTGATGGTCTAACACCTTCTTCTGTCTCGACAACCCAGTATTGAACCCAGTATTATCCAGCTCATCAGGAAGCACTTAGGAGGTTATGATGCAGAGAAAGAAAAGTCACACTCATATTAGGACAGAAGATCGAGCTCTTGCAGTGTATTGAAATACCCAAAGTTAAAAAGTCAGATGTTGCTGCTGATTTTGGTGTAGCTTTATCCACAGTATGCTGTATATTTAAAGCCAGAGATAAGTTATATACAGAGTGGGAAAAGTCAGTAAACAAGGACAGAAAATGCAGGAGAGGAGGTAAGAGTAATGAAGTTGCAGTTGCTTTACTATGGTGGTCTTCAGATACTGGAACAGCAGATCTCCCCATTAATAGCCCTATTCTTTTAACAAAGGCAAAACAGCTTGCTGAAAATATGGGAAATGACTTTACCCATACTAGCGGTTGGCTATGTAGGTGGGAGGTGAGAAATGGGATCATATTCAAACGGTGTCACAGTGAAAAGAAAGATGCTGACTCTCAATTATCTGTCACCTGGTTTACTAGTGTCCTACCACAACTGTTAAAAGATTACCCCCCACCTTGTGTATAACTCTGATGAGACTGGGCTGTATTTTAGAGCAGTTGTTGATGGCACATTGTCATTCAAATTGGATGCTGCCTGGGGGGAGAAGAAAGCCAGGGAGAGAATCTCCATATTGCTGTGCTGTAATATGGATGGGACTGACAAGCTAAGATCCTCAATTGTGGGGAAATCTAAAAAAAAAACAATGTTTTTCCAGACTGTTTGTCAATGCCCTTCCTGCTGACTGGGAAGGAAATTCAAATGCATTGATGACAGCTGAAAGTTTTACCAGCTGGCTAAAAAAAGTTAATGCTCAGATGCACAGTAAGTGTCTTCAAATAGCCCTAATTATGAATAATTGCAGTGGTCATCCTACTGTTACCCTTTCCAACATCAGAATGATCTTCATTCCACCAAATACAAAAGCTCTCATACAGCCAACAGATATGGACATAATTCACAATGTTAAAGACCTCTATCATAGCCAGGTATAATATGTTAACCCCCTTTGCTGTGACATATCCTAACACAGTTCAAGTAACTGACATCCCCTTGTTTTTTTCTTTTCTAGGTCCTTGAAAAGATTCTACTGTGCCTTGATGAGGCATCCACTGGCAGTGTCACCAACCTAATAAAAAAAATCACTGTGCTGGACATCATAAGGATGCTTGATCAGTTCTGGAAAATGTAAAGCAGGACACCATTGTCAATTGCTACCAAAAGGCAGGTTTCATACCTGCAAATGAAGCTGCTGGCAGGCAGCTCAAGGAGCTACTCCTGGTTACTCCAGCGGCTGCCGCACAACATGTCCCCGGCAGATTTTGAAAACTACCGGGACATGGATGATTCCATGTCCACTGATGGTCCCATTGATGATGAGGCAATCTGCAATGAGGTGATGGGGGCAGAGATTGAGGAGGAAGAGGATGACGATCCCATCCCACAACATGTCAGCATGTTGGAGGCACTTACAGTACTGCCATGGATGAAATTAGTTGCTTTGTGAGAGCCCATGAGAAACATGATCTCAGTATACTATTTGAGTTTGAGTACTACCTTTACAAACTGGCAGTTAAACGTATCAACAGAGCAAGATAAACTATTTCCAGCTGTGATTAAATAAAACTTTTTTTTAACTCTGACTGTTCAATACTGCTTTTAAAAAATGGACTAAGCAATAAAAATGTGCAGTACTTTACTGACATTTGCATCTTGCATTTTGCTTCTTTGATAATGTCACCATATGCAGTATGGGGCTCCCAATGTGCGAATTTAGGATTAATGCACATTCCACTTATGTGCACATTTTGTCTTCACAAAACATGCTGTGCACTTCAGTGGAATACACTGTATTATTGATCAAGCTTGATCAATATTATATGTAAGCAATAATATCCAGAACGTCTGGTATTTCCCACCCTGGAGAGTATTATTGCTCTTAGAAAATTGCTCACGTGTGTCATTTTTTATGTAAAAAAAAAACAAAAAAATCTAGGAAACTGTAAGGAAAATTATAAAAATGATTGTATAGAGTTTTGGGGGTTAAATAGTCCCTTCACTGGTTTATCTGCCATTTCAAACTGGCAATGCTACTTGAGGGCACTGCTCTCTTGATTGAGCGTGGCTACTTTTTCCCCTACAGAGACCAGAGACATAGACCATAGATTGTCATTTTTCCTTCCTTGCAGGTGCTTTACTGTCGCCCCCCATCACCACATGCACACAGGCAGTTTTTTCCCCCCTGAGTATATGAATCTTCTGTGTCCCTTATAGAGATGCAGCAAAGTTTTTATTCGGTGGCAAAGTGGTCCACTTCGAATTCACGTATCACTACACAAAATTTCCATAAAAAAGTTGAAATTCACCTTTCTTTGCATTATCCACGTCAACTTCACTTCGAGTTCCAGTTTGATAAGGTGAATTGGAAAGAAACAGGCCACTAATCACATGCCTGACTGTCTCTGCACATTGGCAGGTCACATGATTCAGGCAGGAAGGTAAAAAGGCAGCAAGTCAGTGTTTTACTTTCAACAAAGTCTTCCTCAGCACCCGCAGCAGTGGAATGGCTTGACTAATGGATGCAGTGTCACGACTCACTGCCTGTGTGGCATGTTCAAATGGCCTCAAAATTAATATTACTGAGTCCATGAGTCTCCATTGTTTAGTTGTCATAGACATTGAAGCCCTTGAACTGTCACAGCTAGTGTGCCTAACTAGTTACTCAGAGATGACTTTGTACTGCTCATATAATTGCTCTGCCATGTAAAGTGTCGAGTTCCATCTCATGATAACTTCAAGGTTGAGGCGGTGCTGAGGGAGGCTGTTTTGAATCTGCAGCTGCCTAAGCTGGTCTCAGGTCTTTCCAGAGCATGCAAAGTGGGCACTGATGCAGCGTGCAATAGTCAGCTTTTGCTTTATTTTAGGGTACTGCAGAAATTCCAGTACTACAAGATTTAAACAGTGTGCCATGCAGGGAACCCTCACAAAACCACCATTGCTGATACATTTAACAACATTTGATCCATTATCCCTAGCTATAAAGCCAGCTTTTAGGGACAGGGGGTGCAGTCATTCATCAGTTTCTGTTACTAGCAAGTCTAGCATGTTTTCACCTGTATGCGACCCTGCTACACTACGCATTGCAAGTGTGGCATGCTGTCTAATGCCATGAAGGTTGCTACCACCACAGTCTGACCTATTACACTGCTTTCCCATCCCACCATCACAGTCAACCCCAGGTAGCTGCACCCAATGTGCAACAATACACAGATAGGAACTACTATACCTGCTGTTTTGTCACTTGTTCACATATCCATGCTTAAGTGAATGTAAGGTGATGAGGAATGTTGAAGACCATGTCTTACTGACTCTGTCACCATCAGATATACTGTAACTCAGAGACAGCATGGGTGGAAAACTCAGTCCTGGACAGGATCTTCCATTTAGGACAGGCACATGCTGGAAAATGCCAGAATCCCACATTCTCCACAAAGGGCAATGGCAACAGTCAATTGTTAGCATTTCTGCTATTGCAGCATTGATTTCATGCCCAACTGCATGATTTGGTGGGTATTTACTGTTCCAGGCAAAATGGCTGTGCAACATAGGCTGCATTGTTCGGTGTTTTGCACATGGCATGCTAAATTGCTCTCCTCTGCGAACTGACATGGATGGGGTACCTTTGATGTGTGATGGTGGGCGCACAGGTGACAAGCCAATAAAAGCAGTTATTTTACCTGTTTTAAGCACAGGGGTTGATGTACTAGAATTACTATATGGACCACTGCTACTCTGATCACAACTTGAACATTCAAAATCCTCCTTCTTCTCCTCCTCCTCATGTCTGTAGTAATCCTCCAGTGTTATTTGACCACTTTTACTGACATGGCTTCTTACACTAAAGGAAGGGGATACCATGCTTACTGAGGTGACAGAGGGTGAATGCACCACTACAGCATTAGCTCCCCTCTGCTGCCAAGTCCACAGTGCCATGTGCCTGCTCTTGAGATAAGTATGCTGGCCCCCAGTGCCTAGATGACTATCCTTTTTACCATGCTTCACATGCGCTTGGCAAAGCTAACAGACTGGCACTATTTCATCACTACCATCTTGTATGAAAATATCCCAAACTAGGGATTTTGATGCCCTACTCTTCATATGTCGCTTCTGGGGTTGCATATGGAATGGCAGTTTTGGTGGCGATGAAATGGGGGCGTACTGCATGAATTTTGGTGTTGTGCACACTTGGACTTTGACTGAACATCACAGTTGATGCCTATTACTTCAGGTTCAGCAACAGACACAGCTATAGCATAACTTTGAGGAGGGGAATTAATTAACAGACTGTTTACAAACCGCCACCTTCACTTTCTTTTAGTCTGGTTCTCAAATGGGGTCACTAGCATCATCATCATAATCATAATCCTCAAATTCACTTTGGTTGCTATCCTCCTGTAGAGATATTCCAATCCCAACCTCAGTACTATCATCCACACTTTTTTCATCAACATCTGAATGTTAGGATGGCCTAACCTCAAGATCAGTGGAAACATGAGACTGTGATTCATTAGCATGATCAGAATCATGTTCGACTACAGTGGGGAGTGGGACATCAACTGCACTCAAAGTCTGAAGATTCAACAACATTTTTCCCAAATGACAAGTTTGCTCAGGTTGAACTTGTAGCAATTCTCATGCTGTTATCAACCATGCTGTCACTAACTTTACTATCAGCATGGACAATAGCTTCTTCAACCAGCATTTAAGTGACTAATTTTGCTATGAAAAAACAGAGTTGGAGAAATCCCTTTACTTGCAACAACTGCTACCTTTCCCTTCTGCTGCATACTACCACAGCCACGTCCATGAGCACTAGTCTTAACACTGCTAGACTTGCTATGTGCCACTAATGAGCCTGCCTCATTATCATAACAACTTCCACTGCTAATAGTCTTATTGGCAGCAGCACCACAGCCAGAAACAGCTTTGCATGAACATCTCTTCATGGACTTTTTTTAAGATTATACAGACAAATAACAGCAACTTATTATTTTGACTGTTTTGGGGGGATGGGAAACAAAAACCACAAGAGATGCAGCTGCATAGGCACAAGTAACACAAGACCTGAATCAGTCTTTAAAAATCCAAGTCACAAAGCAATACCTTGTTTTGCCTGGGGGGGGGGGTGTGATACAGCTTTAGCTATACAGATAGAAGCACGGGGAAAGCATTCCAGACAGGCTGAGAAATTCAGAGTACTGCTATTGTGGTGTGGCAATAAAATGCATATCAATTTACACCACGCACACAGATTAAAGGTCAGCCACAGAAACTCGAACTGTTCAGTAAATTAAAATATAGACAGCCTTTTAGAACAACTGAAAAAATGCCCATCAAACAGAAAAACCTATAAAAAAATAAGTAAAGTTGTACTGTGCATGTCTGAACACACAAATAATAAAAAACTAGCCAACAAAAGTTGGAAAAACTGCCTTTCTCACTAATATCCCATATACACCGCAGATCCCCGGAAGCATACTTTTACAGTGTGTGTCACTGCAGAGACTGAATGTACTAAATTACCAAGCAATATTCACACAAAATCAATAAATGCTTGATGATATAAACACATAAGGGTTTCCTACAATCGATGTACTAAATTTTGACACAAAATGTTGTGCCAAAAATGCATTTTTAAAGGTTTTTCTATGGTTTGAATCTCAGAGCTCTGAGAGAAAACTGTCTCCAGCGTTCCACTATACACACTACACTAAACTGAGGCTGTGCAAAACAATATAGAGCCATGTGACCTTAAATTCCATGAATCACTACAAAATGCACCTTAAAGAGAAAAAAGCAAGGCAAAGTAACACAAAGTCCATAGAAAATAATGGGAACTTTGCATTACTTCAGGATGCAAAGTTTTTCATTTCGCTATGCAGAAAATTATGCAAAATTCTGGTTCTAAGCAAAATATTACATGTAGCAAATTGTAGCCACTTTGCCCTCTTCTAGTCCCTAGGTGCGTTCGAAAAAGAGTGGGTGAAGAGACAGCACTGCAGTGACCCGTTCTTTCCATGATGTTAGGAGCGGTGTGTGCTTGCATTTGTCTCCTGATGATGGAGAGGCACTGCTGGTTTGCTGCACTTATGGGATCAGGTGGTTTCCTTTGTGAGAATGGACTGATTTTCAGTTGGAGGTGGCAGCGCCGTGTCCGAGGACGAAACGGTAACTATTTTTTTTCTAATGGATTGTTTTATTTTTTGCTGTCACTGAAGTTTTGTTTTGCTTGTGTGTTTGGGGAATCTTGTAGGACAGTCCTTCCATCACTGTAGTGGGGGTGACTCCACTGTTTGCTTAGTGAGCGGACAACAATATTTAAGTGGCACTGTGATTCATTGGGGTCATTTGGGTAATTCATGGCAACAGCTGGATCACGTTGTTTACCGTGATCTATTGAAAAACACATGCCCACTGTGGTCACTGTCCTAGCCAATCAGAATGCTAGGATTTTCTAAGCCATTTCTAAGGAATATTTAAAAAACCTTAACAGAACATGCCTTTTTCCATGGCAGCTTCATGTGAGACACTCTTGACAGAATATGAGTATCTTGTGCACAGAGGAAAGGAGGACTATCATTGGTTGGGTGTACTCTCTTGATCTATAATTTGTCCTATGGCTACAATAGAAAAGTTTAAAACACTTCACCCGCACATTTCTTTGACATAGCTCAAAACAGGGCATGGTCTCAGACTACCTCCTAGGGTAAACAGTAATAAATAAATAAATAAAGCAATTAAATAAATAAATTAAATGAATAAAAGATGGCAATTCAGGGAGTTATAACAGCAACTTTAAGAGAGGTCGGAAAAATGCCGAAGGAGAATGAGACCACTGGGCCAAAAGGCTGGTAATCTCGCCTGATCATGCAAAGCACAACTGGTGTGATATTACTGGCATTTGGGCCTGGTAGTGAGACAAAAAAGAAGGAAGTTGGCCGGCCTGGTGGTGCTGAGGGTTGAGGTGCTGAACACCACACCTCACACCATGCCGGCGACCTGGGTTCGGGAACAAGCCCGGGTTGCTGGGGGTCAGCAGGAGAGGGAGAGGATCGAGCATCTGGAGGACAGCTCTCCTCTCCCGGGAGGGACAGGGGCCCATGTTCAGTGCTCGGCTGACCTCTGGTGGAAGCCGGAGATACAGCAAGCGCTAAGCATAGTGAAGGGGCGGGGAGTGGCAGACGTCAGTAAGGCCTTGATGTCAGTGTGCTAGCCAATCCCCAGAAAAAAAAAGGGAAAAACACCCTTCAGTTCCAGCTGAGATGGAGAACCAGAGCTTGCCCACAATCTATGGCTGCCCTCCTGGCATCCTCCCGACCGACACTGACAGAGAATTTCGGGGTGTTGGAGTCCACCTCATCCCCACCTGGGGGGGTAAACCAAGGCTACATGGGAGATGGAGGACTGACCAGGTGGGAGTGAACCATAGTGGGATGACTCCTAGGTACTCCTGAGGAGACCAGAGCTGAGGGGAGAGAGGAGAAAAAATAGAAAGTACAAAAAAAAAAAAGAAAGAAGCTCTTCATGCAGTATTGGACTAATTTAAACAGGCCCTACCTTTAACAGTAACAAATTCAAAGGCGTATGGACTAGGTCAAAAGACAGTGGGGCTGAGATGGGTAGAGTGTTCAGAGTGTGGGCTGGAGTTATAAGTGTGAGCAGGGGGTGGCAGTAGCTAAAGACATTTCTGACTTTTCTGTCTTTCTGCTGCCAAGGGATGGGTGAAAATTGCAAATTCTACTTTGGCAGAACTTTCTCGGAATTTCGGAAATTCTGTGAACGTTTTTGCACTTTCGCCTATATTTTCCACAGAATTTTTGTGCTGAACTGTGTAATAATACATTAAACCACAGAATGTATTCCATCCGCAGTTTAATGTATTATTCAGTGATACAGACCCCCATCCTGCTAATTGCTGGCCCCGGCGATCCCTGGTTTCTTGTGCCCGCCCTGATGGCTGCCCCATATCGTCCCTCCATATAACAAATAATGTTCTCATTCTCTGATGGCTAATGGTCCCCCCACCCTCTGATTGCCATACCAATATAAACATTTTTTTAGTGTCCATCCAGTCCTCCCACTCACCGATTGCCCCTCCATAACAAAAATAAAATACCCTCACTCCGTGGTGTCTAGTAGACTCCCTACTCCCCCTACCCTGGCAGATAATCCATCAGCACCCTGCTCCTCCCCATCCGCATGCCTTCATTCACTCAGCTCACAGGGCAGCCAGTCAGGGAGGCGAGAGGACGACTGTCCTGGTCAACCACTCAGGGTTGGGATGGGGTGGGAGCGGGGTGGTGTTGATTACCTGCTAGGGTGGGGGCCACTAGACACTAGGAATGAGGACACAATATGAATATTTTTATATGGAGGGGTGATTTGTGGGTGGGGGAAGGGGGAACTGTCTGCTGGATGCTAACATTTTATTTTTCTATGGGGCCAATGATCAGTGGCACTGTGTATGCACTTGTATAGTACAAAATTTGATGAAAATGACATCAACTAGATTTATTATGCAGATTCAGTTCAGTCCTGATTTTTTGATAATTTAATTGTACTGGATATATCAGATCAGGCAGAACTATGCAAAAATCTGGTATAACATTATCTGTTAAAATAAGTTATGTATAACCCAAAATGTCAATAGTCATTCAACCTACATAAGCTGCCTCACACACTGTAGCAAAACACACTTCTTCTTCCATGAACCCTCACAGCTGTTGAAACCCTGGGCTTTCTCACTACAGATGTTCAAATCGTACAAAATCCAGCTGACATTATTAGAGTGTGTGACATCAGATACCAGACTGACAGTATTTGTGAAGGATGCTGTGTGTGATGCTACAGTGAGTGAGAAAGCCTACATGTTTCCAACAAGTACCGGTAGCTCCCACTTCTAGGATGTGCAAGTAACAGATAATAATTACTGGTTTTGATAACTAGGTACTGTCGACTTGTGCAGACTGGATGGGCCAATAGGCTCTTATCTGTCAGCATGTTCAATGTTTCTATACAATAACTGAGGAGCCTCTATCAAAATAAATGTGATTGCTTTCAAACACCATAATAACTGGGTGTGACATCACGCCCATTAATTGCGGTGTTTTCTAACTCCCACTGTTGCTCTACATTTAAGATTGCATTCTAGTTTCAAACAGCACATTTTTACACATTAACCTTGGTCACTGTGAAATGGTCAGTGGCAGTACACCATCGCCATAGCCTAACTGGAATAAGTATGGCTGTTGGGACCCCACAGAACTGGCAGAAACCTGGGGTCCTTCACGAACAGCCTATGCAACTAATGCCATGCCTGCCCATATTTTTATTTAAAACAGCAGAGTTTTTCATTCTGGGCCATAAGTACTCTTCCCAATGTAGGGACTAAAATTGTTGAAAAGGTCCCTGTACGCTATGGGCTATGTCAGCAGTTCAGTTTTTAATTAATTTACCTTAACCACTGATAAAGGGAGAGACTGGGTCTCTGGTGGTCATAGGAGGGTAAAGTAAAACACAAGTTCCAGTTATTATAAAAAAGAAAACGTATTCAAGTGTATGGCTATGAGTTCCTTCACTCTCCAGGTTTATGTATTATCACATGCATCCGGTGTGTAAAAAATCCTCATAACACACATTTGTACAGTACATGCATTATTCTATATACACTATAACCTCGATTATCCGAAAGCCATGGGAGACATGCAATTCATTCGGATAATCAGGGTTTCAGATAAATGGGAGACCACTGTTTTAACATTAGCGCCTGAAAGTACTGGGCTTATCTGCACGGCAGCACATATGTGGATCATTCACTGAAATAAACAGATGGAGTTTGTTTTGCATAAAGAGGCATTTACTGAACTTTAAATTTAATCAAGTTAAAATGTTAAAACATTACCCAATTAATTAATACAGTGCTTTACAAATTAAAATCATTTTCAAAGTGCAATACCCTAATCAGAAAATTAGTAAAGCAGCCACTCATAAAACACATGTTGGGCAAATGTAAGTAACACACTTTAAAAGCAACAGTAGTGCCATTTTCTGAAATGCTTAAGTGCAAATGGTATCAATCAATTTATCAAACTTTTATAAAACCTTAAAAAACTCAGTGATGGCACAATGCTACTTAGATGTTTTCACTTTTTCTACTGCCTGTAGTAAGTTTTCTGAGAAGTAGTGTGTGCAGGTAGTCTGTGTTATCTTGGCTCTCAAGCCACAGGATATACTTATTAAAAGCATCTACAGCATCAGACGCTGTCGGTACCTATACAGTACAGGTAGTTTGATCCCCGGTAGCAGTCAATCACTAAGGTGCTGATTAGAAACCAGTAACATTTTTAAAGATATAGAAGGGTGTCTGCATTGAGTGTATGCAGTAGCAATCAATCACTAAAAGGAATTAGCACTGACTTTAAAATTTTGTGAACAGCACAGGTTTATTAATTGAGATTCCTGCAGTGAGTGTATACGGTGGCAATCAGTCGTTAATGAGGACATTAGCAAAGCGTTTAACATTTTTCAAACAAAACAGGTTGCTGAACTGAGATGCAGTATAACACCAATTATTACCGTTTAGTTGGGGGACACAGGACAGTTTCAGATGCTCCAGATATTCAGATAATCAGGGTTATACTGTATAATCTTCTGTATTTCTATAATATTAAAATTATTTTTTCATATTTCAAACCTTATAATACTCATACAGTATGCGTAATATGACCAATGTATTACAGAATTTGCCTTGTGCTGACTTTCACACACAGCACCACTCAAATTGAACATTTTCCTCTTGCTTAAAGCTCTCAAAACATACACCCACATACAATAATGATTTCTCTTTCCAAAACGGTAATTCTTTCACTACTGTTATACCGTATCTCTTAAATGTGCTCCTGAGGCATTCTGAATGCTTTAAACCCTCTTGGTAAGTCTCTTTCCAACCTGAGCTACATATGCACCTCGTGGTGGATAATGGGCCTGCCATACTCTATGGCATGCACAGTGCCAAGCATGACAGGCTTCTGGCACAGGAAGAGCACAGACATTATGCAGTGGGAGCTCTGATGTAAGTCATCTACCCCCCTGCCATGATACACTAAAGTTTTCCAGGCCTTGACTGTGTATCTTGAACATGTTCCTAGCCCTCCCACTGTGCCATGAATGGGTAGGATAAACATTAAGTGCTTTTTGTATTTTACATTTTTTTCTGGCTATACAGTGGTTTCCCCAAATTCCCTGCTATGCAGAGTAGGTTATACACTTCCTAATTCATGTGGTTGGGATTGCTAGCCTGGAGTCTGGTCCCACATCATTCCCTGTACTTTCCCCCTTCTCTGGGAGACGGTATTTGGTGATGGGTGGGAGAAAAAATATATGTGGACACTATCTACAAGTTTGGATTGTGGTGTTGCACCAGTTGAGGAGCTGTAAGTCTTGTGTTTGTCAGCTTCATACAAATCGCATGTAAACAGGCCCACTTTCTGGACTGGCTCCTAATTCGAATTGTTGGCTTCCTTTTTTTCTCAATCTTTCTGTCTTATAATTCTGTCCCACTGATGAAATCACAGCTGCATGTAGGTCCAAAGTTTGACTTTTCTCAGAATGTGACAACTCTAGTACTATAATCATTTCCCTAGCCCTATACAATTACCAGTACCAATATGAAAATAATCTGCATTTAGATATATCTGTAGCTTAATTTCCTATAGCAGGTATTGGCTTCTGGATCTGGATCTGCCTTGTTTTTGCAGAAAGGAACACTTAGGAGGGCACAGTACAGAGCTGAAATTTTGTGGCACAAAGTGGTGGTTCTGACATCTTTGAGTCACTGTTCAAACTTGAACCCCATTGTACAATTCCCAACAGGGCCACATGTAGTTTCTTGATCCTTTGCAATGGGCATTTCAACAGCATTGGGAAATGGAAGGGGCAGCCAGGCTAAAAGAGGTGGAAGCTCAACAACTTGCCAGAACCTGCACCCTTTGTCACATGGCACAGCAGCCTCAGCTACGGTGAAACCATTACAAGGAGTTATACAGGGAACACTAACTTGCAAACTGGAATGAAAATTTTAAGGGGAAATGCTTAGGTGATGCACAGCACTACAAATTCTGTAATGCACAAGACCATGCTATGGAGGTGGAATCCACTGGAAATCAGAGCATTCAGATGGAGCATCTGAGTGCTTCAGAGGACCTCTGGATCACCAAGGAAGAAAGAGCAGGTGACAAAAGAGCAACTTGAAAATCCTCCATAAACAGACAGAAGGTAGGGGTAAGGCAGTAACTACTTTGACATTAGCCCCAGACTACCAGGACTTAGTGAATGGCATAGTCAAATGTAGGAATGGGTGGTTAGTAAAATACCCTACCCTAAACACTACCCACAAGTATCACTAAACTACCCTAAATTACCCTAAAAATACCCTAATGCAAAACAGGTAATTAGGGTAGGGAGTTACTACCCTGATTTTTTTTACTATCCTACTACCTGTTTTTATGTTTGCTTGTGCACATGTGTAAGAAACATTATGTGGCAGCTTAGGAGAGAAGCGGGTTGTGGAGGTGCAGCACTGTGGCAGCCAACGCCAGCACTGCATATGTGGGCTTGGCACTTTTCACCCAATGCAGGCCCAGTGTCCTGATGACACTGGTTCTGCAGAAGTGCCACCAACCTGAAATGATTTAGCTGTTGCAATGAGAGGCTGCCTTATCATTGCAGCATCAGTCATTTTGCTGCAATGAGGAGGCGACCCATCATTGCAGGGCGGTACCTTGCCTGGTGTAACATTTCCCTAAACATGGCAGCTCTAAGCCCCATGAAAGCCGATGAAGGTGCCCAATCCCCTGTCTGCATGCCCCTGACCCAGTTCATTTGCCGACAGGGGAGCCCACTCCCCGTCAGCAAAATGCCCCCCCATTTGTTGTGTGCTGAAGGGGGTGCCCAATCCCACTTGGCATCATGTGCCCCCCCACACACACATTTCTGTGCTGACAGGGGCCCAATCCCCATTGGTTTCAGTCCCTCTGCCCCCAAAATGCAGGTGGCATACTGGCAGCCCACCCCAGTGTGCACATACTGTAGCAAGCCTGCAAAAAAAAAAACCTTCCAGTGATGTCTTTTATTGGAGTTGTGTCCCTGAAACTAAGAAAACGGTCCCTCGTTGTCTCTCCTGCCCCCTCCTCCAACCCACACCCACCCCCCTCACCCCATACTTACCTCCAGAGCCCGGTGTGACGATCTTTAGTGGCCCAGGAACATGTCCGCACTCTTCAAAGCTGACCACGAACTGAAGAAATGCCAATAAGCTGTACAATGGCATAAATAGGAGGTTTTCAACTTATATGGCTATCGCAGCCATTTTTTGTACTTTTGGCACCAAATTTTCAACATGGGGTTATTAGGACCCCTCCTCATGAATTCAGTCATTGACATGGCATTATTCAGTCCCAAAAGGTGATTTTGTGGTCACTGCATGGAACCACCTTTTGGGACTGAGTAATGAAATGACAGTGCCACTGTTCATGAGGTGGGCTCTCAAAAAGCCTATTTTGCAAACCTGGTGAAAAAAATCAAAAAAATTACTGTTTTATGAGCGTGCATTGCACAGTTTACACGCACACTCATAACTTCACAAATCTGTAATATTTTCACTCCAGATTTTCAACATTGCCATTTTTCACACCTCCTTATGAACAGTACAGCTGTCATTTTTCACATCCTGGCCGAAATGTGTTTTCGCACTTCCAGCGCAGAATAGCATGGTCGCTGTGGGAAATCAGTGTTTGTGACACATTAAGAAAATCAAGTGACTCTGTTCATGAGCAGAGGTCCTAAAATGCCTATGATGAAAATTTGGTGACAAACGTCCATAAAATGACTGTGTTTCTAGAGTGCATTGTACAGCTTCCACACACCCTCGTAACTTTGCAAATTTGTGGTATTTTCACTCCAGATGTTCAACATTGGCATTTTTCAGACCTCTTTATGAACAGTACAGCTGTCATTTTTCACATCCTGGCTAAAATGTGTTTTCGCACTTCCAGCACACAATAACGCAGTCGCTGTGGGAAGTCAATGTTTGTGACAGACTAAAAAAATCACAGTGACACTGTTCATGAGCAGAGGTGCTAAAATGCCTATGTTGAAAATTTAGTGACAAAAGTCCATAAATGACTGTATTATGGCGCACATTACGCAGTTTCCACACACCCTTGTAATTTTGCACATTTGTAATAGTTTCACTCCAGATTTTCAACATTAGCATTTTTTCACACCTCCTTATGATCAGTACTGCTGTCATTTTTCATAACCTGCCCAAAATATGTGTTTACACATCTGGCACAGAATAGCGTGGTTGCTGTGGGAAATCAATGTTCGGGACAGATTAAGAGAATCATAGTGACAGTGTTCATGAGCAGAGGTCACAAAATGCCGATGTTGAAAATCTGGTGAAATAATTCCACTAAATGATTGTGTTACATGCATGCATTGTGCAGTTTCCACGTATGCTCAGAATTTCAAGCATCTTTAATATTTTCACTACGGATTTTCAACATTGCCATCTCTTCACACCTCCCTATGAATGGTACAGCTGTCATTCTTCACATCCTGCCCGATCTGTGTTTTTGTACATCTGGCACAGAATGGCACAGTCACTGTGGGAACTCAAAGTTCGGGACACATTAACAAAATCACATTGCCACTGTTCATGAGAAGAGGTCCCAAATGCTTTCATGAGGTTGGGGGTCACAAAAAGGCCATGTAGAAAATCTGTAGTGCAAATACCAACAAACGCCCAAGGCATTAGGGTTTCTAACCATAACGTCCCACCCTGTACAGACTGACAGGCATCAGTGGTGTGCCTTTGGATTGTCGACTGTAATGCTGCTCATGCTATCTCACCCCCACCCTGCAGCCAGTGACAGGCATCAAGGTTTGCCTTGGACTCTTTGGCCCCAGAGTTCACACCGTTCTCCTGTACTGCACCCATTTCAGCATATGTCCTTATGGAATGGGGTGACTGTAAAGCCGAACACCCCAAGGCACACATCAACACATGTTAGTGTCTGCAGGATAGGGTGAGGTGAAATGGCATGAATGTTATGGGCAATGACCCAAACTCATACCCCAATGCCTGTCTGTCTCTGCAGGGTGGAGGTGGGGTTGGTGTGAAGTTCAATACTTCACTGCCATTTCTATTTTGCATCTCTCTAACTCCTGCATTTCCAGTGCTAATACCAGCAAGCTAACATTCAACATTGACAAATGCTTGTATTTCTAACACTGTGTCTCCCATGGCAGAAAAGGCTGGTCCCCATGCTTTGTTCCCTTACAGTATGAGTTGAAATGGCTCTTGTGCAGTTATTGGTAATGACTACCATTGTATATTTCTTTCTGAGACGTGCCTTTATCCCAGAATAAACGCACACCTTGCCATGCTGTATTGCTTAAGAAACAGCTGTAGGGGTGTGCAAATACCTTTTTTGAAATACCCAGTCACCTCAGACGCTCAGTATCTGGTAGTCTGCATTCATATTTGGGCAAAAAAAAAAGTATTTAAAATGGTCTACACTCTCCAGGTTGCCAGTGCTGGTCCCTTGACCACCCCCTCCCCATCCTGATTCACTCCAGTGCCTCTCACATACTACCCTGGAGTTGGCAACTGAGCTGATCGGAGATTTGACCTATCAACTGGCTCCATCATGCAAAATCATGGATTGGAGGCCAGGATATTTTACGGACTGGGGGAGTCGGCTAGGAAGGGAGGGTATGACTAAAAAGTTATTGTTAGCTCTGGGCATAGTGCCAGAAGTTGAAATACTAAATTTTTTTAATCATGTGTAGAACAGTAAGACGTGGGGGTGTGAGCGCAAAAAGTTTGTGGTTGTGATGGGGAGAAGGTGGTGTGGGACAGTAAGGAGTTCTACGTGGGCAGAAAATGATTGTCATTGGGAGGGGTGGTTTGGGACAGTGAGGAGAGGGATGTGGGTGGGAATTTTTTGTGATGGGGAGTGGGTGGTGTGGGACAGTATGAAGGGTGTGTGTGTGTGGGGGGAGAGAAATTATTGTAATGGAGAGGTGGTGGTGTGGGACAGTGAAGAGGGTGTGTGTGGGTGGGAAATGATTGTGATGGGGAAGGGGTGGTGTGGGACAATAAGAAGGGTGTGTGTGGTTGGTAAATGATTGTAATGGAGAGGAGGTGGTGTGGGACAGTGAGGAGGGTGTGTGTGGGTGGGAAATGATTGTGATGGGAAAGGGGTGGTGGGGGACAATAAGAAGGGTGTGTGACTGGGAAATGATTGTGATGGGGAGGGAGTGTTGTGTGACAGTGAGGAGCAGGTGCGTAAGTGCAAAATAATTGTGATGGGAAGGGGTTGTGTGGGATAGTGTGGATGTATGTGTGAACAGGAAATGATTGTAATGGGGAGTGATGGAGTGGGACAGTGAGAAGGGGTTTGTGGCTGAGAAAGTACTGTGATGGGGAGAGGGTGGTGTGGGACAGTGAAAAGAGGGTGTGTGGGTAGGCAATGATTGTGATGGGGAGGTGGAGTGGGACAGTGAGGAAGGTGTGCTGGCAAGAAATTATTGTAATGGGGAGGGGGAGGTGTGTGACAGTGAGGAGGGGTGTGTGGCTGGGAAATGATTGTGAAGGGGAGGGGCGGTGTGAGACAGAGATGGGTGTGTATGCAGGAAATGATTGTGAGGGAAAGGGGCTGGTGTGGGACAGTGAGGAAGGGCATGTGAGCAGGAAATGATTGTGATTGGGAGGAGTGGTGTGGGACAGTGAGGAGGAGGTGTGTGGGCATGAAATTATGGTGGTGGGAAGGGGATTGTGTGGGACAATGAAGAGGGTGTGTGTGGGCGGGAAATGATTGTGATGGGGAGTAGGTGTGGGACAGTGAGGAGGGGTGTGTTGGCAGGATATTGTTATGATGGGGCGGGGTGGTGTTGAGTCAGTGAGGAGGGGGTGGAAAGGAAATGACTGTGATGGGGAGATGTGGTGTGGGACAGTGAGGAGGGGTGTGTTGGCAGGATATTATTATGATGGGGAGGGGTGGTGTTGAGACAGTGAGGAGGGAAGGGGAGTGGACAAGATATGATTGTGATGGGGAGATGTGGTGTGGGACAGTGAGGAGGGATGCATTGGCAGATTATTATTATGATGGGGAGGGGTGGTGTTGAGACAGTGAGGAGGAGCTGGACAGGATATGATTGTGATGGGGGATGTAGTATGGGACAGTGAGGAGCAGGTGTGTGGGCAAGAAATGGCTGTGATGGGGAGGGTGGTGTGGGACATTATGGCGGGGTGTGGGCAGGAAATTACTATGAAGGGATGGGGTGGTGTGAGACAGTGAGGAGGCTGTGTGTGGTTGCGAAATGATTGTAATGGGGAGGGAGTGGTGTGGGACAGTGAGATGGGTGTGTGTGGTTGGGAAATTATTGTGATGGGGAGGGGGTGGTGTGGGACAGTGAGGAGGGGGTGTGTGGGCAGGAAAAAATTGTGATGTGGAGAGGTGGTGTGGGACAATGAAGAGCTGGTGTGGTTGGGAAATGATTGTGATGGGGAAGGAGTGGAGTTGTGTGTGAGTACAAAATGACTGTGATGGGGAGCGGTTGTGCGGGAGGGTGAGGAGGGTATATGTGAGCAGGAAATTATTGCAATAGGGAGGGATGGAGTGGGAGATTGAGGAGAGGTGTGTCATGGGAAATGACTGTAATGGGGAAGGGGTGGTGTTGGACAGTGAGGAGGGGTTGTGTGGGCAGGAAATGACTGTGATGGGGAGTGGGTGGTGTGGGACAGTAAGAAGGGAGGTATGGGCAGGAAATGTTTGTGATACAGAGGGGGAAGGGGGAATGTGGTAGAAGAAATTAGCAGCCAAAGCCAGGAGCTTGGGAAATAAGATGGTGGACTTGGAGGCCATTATGGGGGATGAAGGACTGGACATAGTAGCGATAAGCGAGACTTGGTGGACAGAACATCACACCTGGGAGACAGCCATTCCAGGCTACAGGCTGTTTAGAAGGGACAGGGCAGGTAGGAAGGGGGGTCACTCTACACATCAAGGATGACATAAGGGTAACAGAGAGGCAGGAGGAAGATGGGGAGACATTGCTCCTGTGAGTTACACCCGACAAAAGGACAGGGGAATCCTTGCAACTGAGGGTGGTATACAGACCGCCTATGCAGGGGGAGGAGAGGGATACACAGCTGGTAAAGGCAGTCATGTGGATGGCTCTCAAAGGGGAATTACTCCTGGTGAGGGACCTAAACCTCCCAGAGATTGACTGGACCATCCCAGATGCAGTATCTTCTAGAAACAAGGAAATACTAGAGGCGCTGCACGGAGTTGTCTTACTGTGGCTGATCAGGAAGACAGCCAGGGGCAACAACCTGCTGAATGTGGTCTTGATGAATGGGGAGAATGTGAAGGAGGTGGAGGTAGGAGACGTACTGGGCACCAGCAACCACAGGACGGTAAGGTTCAAGGTAAGGACAGGGAGGGTGGCAAACCAAACCAGCACAACAGTTATGGACATCAGGAGCATAGACTTCCACAGGATGAGAAGGATAGTGAGGGAAGAGATGGCAGAAACAGAGATGATAAGGGTCGTGTAGGAGTTATGGGAAACTATTAAAGGTGGGTTGCTGAAAGCAACACAAATGTGCATAAAGAAGGTAAGGAAGAGCAGAAAGGGGAGAAGACTGCTTTGGTTTACAAGGTGGGGTAGCGAGAGCAGTAGGGGACAGGAGGAAGGCTTTCAGAAAATATAAAAGGACATAAAGAGAGGAAGACAGGGAGGCTGATAGGGAGAAGGGGAGGCTAGCAGGGCAGAAGATAAGGAGAGCAAAAGCAAACACTGAGGAGATAATAGCTAAGCAGGCCAAAAGGAGGGACAAAGCATTTTGTAGATATGTGGGGGAAAAGAAGATGGCAGACAGGGATTGCAAGGCTGAGGGGGAGGGAGGGAGGATAAAACTGGAGGGGACTATGAAAAGCAGAAGAGCTAAACAGGTATTTTTGCTCAGTATTTACGGTGGAGGAGGAGGGCACGGGGCCCTAGCTTAGGGAATGGACGAGGGAGGACAAAAAAGTGGACCCGAGCCCATTCAGTATAGAAAGTGTAAGAGAGGAACTAGGAAGGTTGAAGGTGGATAAGGCAATGGGGCTTCACCCGAGTGTGATCTGGGACCAAGGGAGAATTGTCTGCCCCACTGATAAGGCTTTTCAACTTGTCTCTGGATTCGGGTAGGGTGCCAGAGGATTCTAAGAGGGCACACATGGTGTCACTGCACAAAGGGGGTAGTAGGGAGATGATGGAGAACTATCTCAAGGTTAGCCTCACCTCAGTGGTGGGGGGGATGGTCATGGAGGCACTCGTAAAGGAGAGGTTAGTGGACTACCTGAAGGATAGTGGCTTGCAGGATGACAGACAACATGGCTTCTCAAAAGGGAAGTCATGCCAGACAAATCTGATTGAGATTTTTTGGTTGGGTGATGCAGGTGGTCATACGAGGAGGGCAGTAGATGTAACCTATCTGGACTTCAGTAAGGCCTTCAACACCATCCCCCACAGAAGGCTGGTGAGCAAACTGGAAAGTGTAGGGGTAGGTGGGAAAATAACCAAGTGGGTGGAGAAATAGTCAGTTGGCAGAAGCAAGAGAGTGGTGATTAAACGGGTATACTATGGGATGGGGGATGATGAGAGGGGTGCCCCAGGGGTAACTGCTGGGACCCATCCTTTTTGTGGTCACTTGTGCGCATGCACAAAGAAACATTTTGGGACAGTATGACATTTTGGAAATGTGTGACCCTCCTGTTCAGTACAGTGCTTGGTGTAGCGAGCTCGACAGTACCTCACCAATGGATCTGCGAGCTGTCTACGACAGCAGTTTGGCTGCAGTGGTCTTCAGTTCAAAGAAAACCACCACTGCAATCAGCGGTGGTAATGTGTGTGTATTTAGCATACTGATGTCACCCTTGTCCCTCCGGCTGCTAACGAAATCCCTCCTGATTTCTCCCTCTGCTGCTGTCCTCCCTGCTCCCTGGTTATTGCCCCCCCAAACACAATGTATCTGCTGACGGGTGCCCAATCCCCATCATCTCCTGTCCCCCCAGCATACACCCAGGTGGCGTGCTGGGAGCCCACCCCAGTGTGCCCATTGTCCCTGTAAGTGGGAAAACTGTCCTGGGATGTGTTTTGTTGTTTTTTTACCTGTGAAAACAGAAAACGGTCCTTCGCTGTCTCAGGTACCCCTTCCCCCAACCTACACCCAACCTCTGCGCATTCCACATCCTGCACCCCTCACCACATACTTACCTTTGGAGCCCAGCGTGATGATCTTCGGTGGAGCTGGAACACGTCTACACGCCTCAAAGCCGACCGCAAATTGAAGAAATGCCGGTAAGCTCTATAATGGCATAAATGGCATAAATGTGTTTTTTTTAAACTTAGGTGGATATCTCGGTCATTTTTGTGAATTTTGGCACCACATTTTCAACATGGGGTTCTTGGGACCCCACCTCATGAATTCAGTCACTGTCATGTGGTTATTCAGCCCCGAAAAATGATTTTGCGGTCACTGCATGGAATCACCTTTCAGGGCCCATAAATGAAACAACAGTGTTGCTGTTCATGAGGTGTGCTCCCAAAAAGCCTAAGCTGCAAATCTGTTGAAAAAATTCCAAAAAATTACTGTGTTATGAGCGTGCTTTGCGCAGTTTCCATGCACACTGATAACTTCAAGAATCTGTACTATTTTCTCTCCAGATTTTCAACATTAGCATTTTTTCACACCTCCTTATGAACAGTACAGCTGTCATTTTTCACATCCTGCCCGAAATGTGCTTTCGCACATCCAACACACAATGGCATGGTCATATGGGAAATCAATGTTCGGGACAGATTTCGAATGTCACAGTGCACTGCTTATGAGCAGAGGTCTCAAAATGCTTATGTTGAAAATTTGGTGACAAAAGTACGCAAAATGACTATGTTGCGAGCCTGTGTTGCACAGTTTCCATGCACACTCATAAGTTCAAGAATTTGTAATATTTTCACTCCAGATTTTCCACATTGCCATTTTTGCATACCTCCTTATGAACAGTACAGCTGTCATTTTTCACATAGTGGCCAAAGTGTGCTTTTGCACATCTGGAGCACAATCAATGTTCGGTACAGATTAAGAAAATCATAGTGACACTGTATCTGTGGCTGGAGGGGTGGAGGAGCGAGCTCCCAGTAGGGGGATAGCTTCCAAGCAGACACACTAGACCAAGGGGCCTATTTTGCTGGCTTTTACTATGATATTGTTCATGAGCAGAGGTCACAAAATGCCTATATTGAAAATTTGGTGAAAGAAGTACATGAAATGACTGTGTTATGAGCATGTGTTGCACAGTTTCCATATATGCTATTAAGTTAGAGAATTTTTAACATTTTCACTCCAGATTTTCAACAATGCCATCTCTTCACACCTCCCTATGAATGGTACAACTGTCATTTTCCACATCCTGCCCAAACTGTGTTTTCGCACATGTGGTGCAGAATGGCGCGGTCACTGTGAGAAATCAACATTCAGGACAGATTAACAAAATCAGAGTGCCACTGTTCATGAGCAGAGGTCCCAAGTGCTTTTATGAGTTGGTGGTCACAAAAAGGCTATGCTGAAAATTTGTAGTGCAAATACCATCAAAATCCCCGGGCGATAGGATTTCTAACCATGACATCCCACCCTGTACAGACTGACAGGCATCATGGGTGTGTCTTTGGATTGTCGGCTGTAATGCTCACACTATTCCACCCCAACCCCCACTCTGCAGCCAGTGACATGCATAGAGGTGTGCTTTGGATTCTTTGGTCCCAGAGTTCACCCCATTCTCCCATACTGCACCCATTTCAGTATATTTCCTTATGCAATGGAGTGACTGTAATGCCGAACACCCCAAGGCGCACCTCAACACTTGTCGGTCTCTGCAAGATACGGTGAGGTGAAATGGGGTGAGCATTATGGGTGACAACCCATAGACACACCCTAATGCCTGTCCATCTCTGCAGGGTGGGGTTGGTGTCACTTCAGTACTTCACTGCCATTCCTATTCTGCATCTGTCTAACTCATGCACTTCCAGTGCTAATACCAGCAAGCAAACATTCGGCATTGACAAATGCTTGTTTTACTACCCCGTCCTGTTTTTGCCTTCAATTTGTGTATGTCCCATTGAATATGCTGATTCACATTTGACCCAAATATTACCTTTCCTCTCACCTGCCAGGCATTTCTACATTGGAAATCCTCTAAAATTGCCATGTTTCTATAGTTTCCTGTGTTTCCTTTAATCCTAAACTCATCTTGCAGCCCAAAAAGGGCACCTGTGTTGTTTCTTTTCTTTTCTCCCCCTCTCCATTCTCACACTTTATTGTGTCACATATAAACCTTGTTATTTTTTAATTTTTTTCTCCAGGAAGATTAATGCAGACACATTAAGAGACTCAGACAGACAGAGTGGCTTTACACAGGCCATGGTATTATGATAGTGTCTTTCTGCTGCTGTTTGTTGCTGCCGCAGCCCAGGCTAGACAGTGGGAGTTAAGAAGCTTGACTGTTATCCCTTTCCCTTTATGCTGTCTGAGCTTCTTCTATTCAAACCAACACCCACCAAGAGCCAGGGAGAGAGAGACCATGTCCAAAATGTAATTCTTTACTGTTTTGTGTTGCCGCACCAAAGATGATCGCAGGCTGAGCCATGAAGCTGAGAGCTCACTGAGACAGTTTGTTCACCGACACACTGTTATGAGAATGACTGTGTCCCATGACTCACATGCTCTTGTTCCTCCAACCCACACATGACTTTTCAGCAAATAGATCATGTGACCAGCAAGAGCTGTTCTGTCTCTGTGGGGGTGGAGTGGGCTTGGCTGCATAGTCATAAACCAACACACACCTGCTTTATCTTGCTAGTCCTTTGATTTCCCTGAGCCCATGGCTGCCACCAGTGAGTCATGTCTGGCAGTGTGAATACCACAGTATTTAAAAATTAGGGAAAGTGGGGGTCCAAGCACCCAATATTACCCAACTCCAAGTACCCTAAATACCTTACCTGGCAGAAAATGTTAAATTATCCAATGTACCAGATATAAGTACCCAATGGGTAGCCCAAGCCTAGTCAAATGTATCTGGCACTGTGCCATGTACACACCCCAGTGCTTGTTGCAGTCCACCATGTTAGTGTGCACAATCCCCATTTGTGCACACTAATATTTGTATTATCCAATTTTTCAATAGTGTGCTGAGTGACACAGTTTCAGGCTCCTTGACCATAATGCATTGTCTTTGTGAAGTATAGCTGATAAATGTGCTAACGCGACATGGAGACCTTTCTGCTTTAATTTTGTTCCATCACATTTTGTGACTGGATATTGAGTCCCAGGTACCTTGTCCACCCTGTCTTTGGACAAGTGGATATCACTCTCCACTGATAATAATTTGCTGTCAGTTTGGTTCATATGTATCTTATGAAATCTTCACCACACCTCTGTGTTACAAACTATATAGATATATATATATAAATATAGATACAGAGATATATAGAAATATATAACTGTTCTAGTATTGCTCAGTAATCAAACAGATTTAAAGTTAATAAATAACTAACATGTTCTTACAAAACATAGTTTAAAGATGTGTCAGGAATTTAACTAGTAAACATAACTTTGCTTTTGCAGACACATTTAACAATTCATCAACCAAATTCACTTTTTCTGACATTTCCCTCCCACACAGCTCCAGGAAGCATATTTTCTCAATTTTCTCAGCTTTTTGACACTATGGCCATTTGAGAAATGTGCCATCAACTTAGCAATTCTTAATACCTTCACAATGTAGAAGCTGCAAGATGTTGACCCAGTTGTGTTTTTTTTTCGTTCTAAAATGATTTTTTTTTACTGTTTACTGTAGTTCAGAATTCAAATCTACAGTCATAATAGCTTTGTGAGACTGGGGATTTGATCATATCTGAGCAGGAGAGTGAGTTAACAGGCTTTACTTTGCTTCCTGCTTAGTAATGGTTACTTCTGAGACCTATCCTCAATTCTCAGTGCACTGCCAGTGGCTTGTGCAAGGAAAGAAATGAAACCTAGCAAAATGATGTAGAAATGCCCTTAGACAATAAAGTTGCACTGCTAAGAAACCCCCCAATCACATCAACGTAACTCAGAAAGATAGTGGAATTCTAAGCTAACTTATTGGCTTATAGTAGAAAAGTATAGAAGCAATATGAGATCACTTAGTTTACTCATAAGACATGCCTGATCATAATTTGCAAAACAGAATCGTAATGAAGTTAGCAGGTAGACTTGGAAATGTCACTAGAGAGCTGCCCTCCCTCCCACAAACACACACACACACAAGAAAATGACATTTATATTGATGTGCAATACATTGTCCCTGACAACTCCCTTTTTGCTTTATGTCAAGTATTTTTTTTCCTCAAAGAACCATTCTAAAAGTGTTTTTCTTTTAATATGAAGGTTAACTGTCATTGACTTTCCGTGATTTCTACATACATTACCAATAGTACATTTTCTCAAACCAGCCATAATAGATGCAAATAATTAATTTACTTGGCCTATGTTCCTGCTTTCTGATGGCAATGTAAAATTCATAAATGTACCCATTTCCTTTCAGCTTAAGATACAAAACCAGTGACATGGTATGAAGTCACCACTTAACTGAGGTAAGAATCGCATTTGTATTATTGATCTTGTCCAGCACAGGGACATGCAGACAGAGGTTCTCAGGGAAATTCATGGTAATGTGACACTTAAACAATCAATCTTAGTATACTTGTGATATTTATGTTACACACCGCACATAACTCAATTTCTAAGCATTTGTGGGGGCTTACAATAAAGAGGAAAATTACATACTTCATTGAATTTCTCTCAGAACTTGAAAAATTAACTGCTTTGAGATAGGTTTGCCACTTCTGTATAGAGCAAGTAGTATCTTTTTCAGTTGGGAATTAGGTTACCTTTGTATCAGTTATACTAGGCTGACTCCAGTTACATGTAAGCATGGGCATATAGTTCATTATTTGCTCCACTGGATTAGTATTGTCAAAATCCTAATATCATTTTACATCCATGGGTCTTACCCAAATTCTTGTTATTTGAAGCCTCAGCCATTGTTACGTGAGCACTCCACCCTGGGTGATAACTGCAGTACTCTCCAATGTCTGCACAATGCCTGTTCTTTGCCTGTGTAAGTACTTTTTTATACCTGTAGTATGCCTGTATATTGCTTGTAAAATGGTGCCTGTAATTTGTTTGTAGTTTGCCTGAAAGTGTTCATAATGAGACAAACTGTGCCTACTAATGAACCCTGTACAGGCACATTACAGGCCTGAATAGGCATGAATTGCAGCCATGCCTGTACTGGCCCTGTACATCACCTGTACAGTGCCTGTGCCTGCCATCCCCAAATAATTACCATCCCTGCACAGCGCCCATACAGTGCCTGCTCCTCCAACCCCAGATAATTATCATCCCTGTACAGTGCCTGTACAGCACCTGTACCTTCCAACCCCAGATGAGTATCATCCCTACACAGCACTTGTTCAGACCCTGTCAGCACCTATAGATATACAATTATTTCAGTATTTTTCTGAGGGGTTGAAGGTCCTGCTGTCATAGGTTCCGGGTTTGTAAAAATTTTTAGTGGGCCCAGGGGTCAGGGGACAAATGCAGCAGCAGTGGTCTATGGGATCAGAGCCCTCTATTCTTGGGGTCTGGGGGTTAAGCCCCTTAGGCATGAGAAAAAATTGAAATACTCTTTTTAAAAGACTTGTTTTTAAACTCCAAAATGTAACATTTTTGGTTAACCTAATATCTATTGGGTGAAATGCCTACTGTACATCTTTTTCTATTTTTCCCCTCACTGTTCTCCTGTTCTCTACTTAGCCACCATAGTCACCTCACCTCCAGCCAGGGTCAGAGTGTGGCTCGGTGCCCCTCCTGTCAATAACCTTCAATGACAGTGCCCACCACCCTGTTTGCTCCATTTAACATTTGGTGTTCTGGGAACTAGCGACCATCGAACAGTATGGTTCACAATAAACACAGCAATAGAGTCAAGCCATACAAAGGCAAAAGTATTGGACTTCAGGAGGGCTGACTTTGCCAAAATGTGTGAGTGCCTAAGGAATGCACTAGCAAATGGGCAGGAAGGAGGGGTGGAAGAACAATGGGGAATAATAAAAACTGCCATCACAGAGGTAACAAGCCTTTGTGTGAAGCAAATAAAACAAAACGATGTAAGAAACCACTCATGGTTCTCAAAGGAGGTGGCAGAAGGTTCAAGAGAAAAGAAAGCATTCAGAAAGTACAAGGAATCACAGAAGGAGCAGGACAGAGAATTATATCAGTTAAAGCAAAAGGAAGCTGGGAAGGCAGTCAGAACAGCAAAGGCCCAAACCGAGGAAAAGATAGCCAACTCAGTTAAGAAGGATAAAACCTTTTAGGTACATCAGGAGCGAAGGAAGACTAAGGGAGGGATAATGAGGCTTAATAAATGGGAGGGGGTGGGCAGAGGGTGACTGTGAAAAGGCAGAGATACTAAACAAATATTTTTGCTCAGTATTTACAAATGAAGAGGGGGAGGTACCTAAAACAAACAATAGAAACACTCTGGATACAGAAGTTGATACCAGCCCATTTACAGAAGAAAGGGTTCTGAAAGAACTCTTAAAACTGAAGGTGTACAAAACAATGGGGCATGATGGGATTCATCCCAGAATTCTAAAAGAACTAAGGGTAGAACTAGTGACACCACTGACTATCCTCTTTAACAAATCATGGGAGGATGGGGTGGTACCTGAGGATTGGAGGAGGGCAGATGTGATTCCCCTTCACAAAAGTGGGAGCAGGGCAGAAGCAGGAAACTACAGACCTGTTAGTTTAACCTCAGTGATAGGGAAAATGATGGAATCACTTCTGAAGGAAAGAATTGTCGAGTACCTAGAGGCCAGAGGGGCACAGGACCCAAGGCAGCATGGATTCACAGCAGGAAGTTCATGCCAGATGAATCTAATAGATTTCTTTGACTAGGTAACCAAAGTAGTAGATCAGGGAGGGGCTGTGGACATGGCCTACCTAGACTTTAGCAAGGCGTTTGACTCAGTCCCACACAAAAGATTAATATGCAAGTTAGCCAGCCTGGGAGTGGGTCGCAAGATGACAGCCTGGGTAAAGAATTGGCTGGAGAATAGGACACAGAGGGCAACAGTAAATTAAGTTCACTCTGAAGAAAGGGGGGTTACTAGTGGAGTACTGCAGGGTTCAGTATCAGAACCGGTCCTCTTCAATGTCTTTATAAGCGACATTGCAGAGGACTGGAAGGAAAAGTATGTCTCTTTGCAGATGACACAAGGATCTGCAACAGAGTTGATGCACAAGGTGGGGTGGAAAGGATGAGAAGGGACTTGGCAAGGTTAGAGGAATGGTCAAATGTATGGCAGCTTAGAGTTAATGCTAAGAAGTGCAAGGTAATGCACCTGGGAAACAAAAACCCAGGGGAAGAGTACACAATGGTGGGTGAGATACTAACAACAAAAATGGAAAGGGACCTGGGAGTAGTCATACCAGATGACTTAAAGGTGCCCAAGCAATGTGAGAAGGCAGTAAGGACGGCTTGGGGGGATACTGGGATGCATAGGGAGAGGCATCACCAGTAGATAACAGGAAGTTGTTATCCCTCTTTACAGACAGCTGGTGAGACCCCATCTGGAGTACTGTGTGCAGTTCTGGAGACCCAGCCTCAGCAAGGACATAGACAAGATGGAAGCTGTCCAGAGGAGGGCAACTAAAATGGTGCAGGGTCTGCACCGGAAGACATATGAAGAAAGTCTAAAGGAACTTAATATGTATAGCCTCGAGGAAAGGAGGGAGAGGGGGGACATGATAGAAACTTTCAAGTACCTCAAGGGAATCAACAAAGTCCAAGAGGGTAGCATCTTTAAAAAAAAAGAGGTGTAAAAGAACAAGGGGGCACAATTTGAAGATGGTGGGGGGGCAGCTCAGAGGTAAAGTAAGGAAGTATTTTTTTCACAGAGAGGGTTGTAGATGCATGGAACGGCCTTCCGGAGGAGGTTGTGGAGTCAAAAACAGTGGTTGAATTCAAGCATCCATGGGACAGCCATAAGGCAATTCTAGGGGGTGGGGGTAGAAAGAAGTATGCTGCTGGTTAACTAGGATCTGCAGCTTATCCATTAGGTAGAGAAATGGGCAGACTGGGTGGGCCAAGCAGTCCTTATCTGCCGTCAAATTCTATGTTTCTGTGTTTCTGTGTATTTGTAAACAGCAGTATTTGCTATTAACCATAGAGATTTTTTCAGTAATAAGGTTCATCTGGCAAAAATATCAAGATACACATTTCCCTTTCTGTTTTCTTTCTTTCCTGAATTAAGATATGGGATTTTGACATTTTTAAAAGCTCCCATGCCCGTTCCACGCCAGCCATGAAAACGTTAAATATCTTGGCACAGTGTTGTACTTTTTACCACTAGAAACACGTCAGAAACATCCTAATACAGTACATCTACAGTATGAATCAACAAGTAACCCCAGGGTAAGTTTTAAGTTTAAGTTTATTGCTAATCAGTTATAAACCATTACAACACTATCAAAAAATCATAAAATAGTGTGCAAAGTACATTTAAGACTCAGTTCAATAAGATCAGAAATGCTGAAATAAGAAGCAGTGCATACTGTCAATCCTTATTATACAGATCTAGAAATTTTATCATAGCACAAAAGCTTTATAAGGGAAAATGGTTCCACTAAGGCTCCCATACATACAAACATATGAAATTGCCAGCAGAAATAGGCCTTCTTGTCTATTGAGTCTGCTCAAGTGTGCAGCTAGCCCCTCATCTCACAGCTACCCCTCCTGCCCCCCTTCCCAGTATCCCTTCCCAGTATCCCTTCCCCTGTCCCATCCCCTCTTGAAACTGCCTATAGGAGACTATGTTGTCTGGTATGATGTTCCATTCATCCATCAGTCTTTCTGTGAAAAACTATCTCCTTATCTCCCTCTTAAATCTTCCCCCCTCCAATCTCAGTCCATGCCCTCTCATGTCCCTCCCTCGTCTCATCTGAAAAATCCCTTCTGTGTTGGTCTTGTTTATCCCCTTCAGATACTTCAGGGTCTTGACCATATTCTGCCTATCCCTCCTCTCCTCCAGTGAATACATGTTCAGCTCTCCCAGCCTGTCCTCATAGGGCATGCTCTCCAATCTCTGGATCATCTTTGTGGCTCTTCGCTGCACCCTCTCCAACAATCTGATGTCCTTCTTCAGGAATGAGCATCAGTACTGCATGCATTACTCTAGGTGGGGCCTGACCAATGACCTATACAGGGGAAAGATAACCTCTCTTCTTCTGGAGGAGATTCCTCTCACAATACACCCCAGAATTTTGTTGACTTTTGCTGCCGCCTTCTTGTACTGAGCAGAGTTGTTCATGCTCCCCGTAATGATCACTCTTAGGTCATTCTCCTATGCGGAACTCCCCAACTGTACCCCATTCAAGTGATAATCCCTTCCCTGGTTCCTGGCTCGGAAGTGCAGAACCTTGCACTTTTTGGCATTGAACTCCAACTGACATGTTTCCACCCACTCCTGCAGCTTAGTCAGGTCCTCCTGCAACCCCTCCCTCCCCTCTGTATCACCAACCACAGCTCTCATCTTGGTATTGTCTGCAAAAAGACTGATCTTACTCCAGATCCCATGTGAGGTATCTGCAATAAAAGTCCCAAACAGCACCGGTCCCCATACCGATCCACTTGGTACTCCACTCATCACCGCTCTCGGTGATGAGAGATCCCCCACCACCACCACCACCCTTTGCTGCCTTCCCTTTTGCCAGTTTGTGATCCATTTCACCATTTTTGGTCCCATCCCCACATATTCCAGTTCCCCCCAACCTCTGATGCGGTACTGAATCAAAGGCCTTGCTGAAGTCCAAATACAGTACATCCACTGCATGGCCCTTATTCAGTTCCCACGTCACCCAGTCATAGTACTCTACAAGGTTTGTCTGGCATGATCTGCCCACTATAAATCCATGCTGTTGACCATCCTGGAGACCGTTTTTCCCCAAGAAGCTCACTAGCCTCTCTTTTAGTATGGTCTCCATGAGCTTTCCCATGAGCGATGTGAGTCTCACTGGTCTATAGTTTCCTGGTTCATCCTTTCGGCCACTTTTGCATATGGGCACCACATGGGCCATTCTCCAGTCCTGTGGTACACATCCCATGTCCAGGAAGGCATTGAATAGGTTGGCCAGTGGCCCTGCCAGGACCTCTGCCAACTCCCTTAGTGCCATCGGGTGAATGCCTTCAGTTCCAGGTGCTTTGTCCATCCTTAATGCCCTCAACCTGTCCAGTACCCTGCTCTCTGTAATCCCTACATTTGTTGTCCCCCCCTTCCCGTCCCCCCTCTCCTGGGGTATCTGCCCCCTTCTCCTGCATGAATACAAAATAGAAGTATTTGCTTAGTGCCGCTGCCTGCTCTGACCCTTTCTCCACCCACCCCCATCCTTCTCAATCCTCACCAGCTGATCCTTGCTCTTTCATCTCTCTCTCTCTGATGTAGCGGAAGAAGTCTTTTTCTCCACTTTTGACTCCCTGCACCAGTTTCAGCTCCCAGGATGCCTTGGCCACCCTGACCAGTCTGGTAACCTCCCTGGACTTCCCCATGTACATATCCTTATCTTCACCCTTCCCCAAATTCTTGTACTTTTGAAAAGCTACCTCTTGGCCCTCACCCCTTCCATAACCTCCTGTGTCAGTCAACTGGGTTTCTTTGCCCTTCCCATCTTGCTTTTCTTCCAAGTGCAAGACTCTCTTTCCTCAGCCAGCCCTTCCTTTATAATGTCCTATTTCTGGTCTGCATCCATGTGTGGTTGCATTCCTGCCAGGTGCCTGCCCAAAATTTCCCCCCCTTTTAAAGTCTGTCCCCTCAAATTCAATCACCCTTGTACCCATGCCCCCTGTTTCCCTCCCCATGTTGAACATGAACCACACCGAATAGTGGTCACTCCCAGCCAGTTGTTCCTCCACTTCCAGATTCCTTACAGCTTCCCCATTATCCAATTCAAGGTCCAGAGTCCTTTCTAACTGAGTCGGCCTCTGAACCATCTGTGTCGGAAAGCTGTCTTGAAATGCTTCTAGCAGGACCCACTCCCTGGCACTCGTGGTGGATGGGGTTCCCCACTCCACCTGTACCTAGAACATAATTGCACTAATTCAATTAAATTATTTCTTCTAATTTACTCTCATGATAGATCACATAATTATCAAGTCATTACATCACCTGGAGTTAATTATAAGCATCCTGGGTAAGAGCTACTTATTTTCCCAAAATGTTATAACATGATAAGAAACAACAAATAATACACACATTGTTATTATAACTTGCCTTTGTAATTAGAATAAATACAAAGCTAGAAAACTTAATATTCCATAATATAAGTATTATAATATTCTTACAGAGGCAATAAAATGAACAACTAGTCATAGAGCGAGAATATATTTCATTTTCCTTATTTCTCAGTGGCTCTTGAACCAATACTTCAAATCAGTTTCAGGATAAAATAAATTGTCTCCAACAAAGGACTCCAACATCATGGTGGTACACTGCATCATAAAATTTAAAAACTGCATAAACCAGTGAAAGCATTCATAAGACATACCTCTGGGACATTAATCTCAAATCCCCTAAGAATTTTTTTTTTTTTACATTTAAAGCAATAATAAGCTCTAATTATCACATTTTTGTAACTTTAGTTACTATGCTACATAACAGCAAAGCTTTAAAAAAGCAGAATTTGGGGAGCCAATAATTTCTGCCTCAATTCTGAGCCTGAAAACAGCTCCATACAAATAAAGTCTGTAAGAGAGTCCTGCCAACTGACGTCAACATGTAAATTTAAATTTGGATTTAGAATCACAGAATTTCATATAACAGAGTAGATTATCAGCTTTATATAAATCTTTTGGGCTCAAATGTAGACTGAGGTAACTTGTTTTATTTATTTATTTATTATTAAGCATCGGTTTACAACCTTTGAGCCAGAGGCTCGTTTACAAAGGTACCTCGTCACAGAGAAGACAATACAGTGATAACAACTTAGTACAGAGAAACAGTGTACAGTTTTTTTGGTTTTTTTTTTGAGGATACAGGAGGACAAATGAGATCAACAGTTTACCACATACAGAGTTGGTGAAGTTAACATTGTTTAGGGAAATAACTAGAACATCAGAAAAACATAGGATATCAAAACAGTGTGTTTTAGCGGAGTCTACAGGGAGGTAACAGGAACCAAGGGTAGAGAAGGTAGAGGATTTGAGCAGCCAACAGGGGGCTTTGTCAGAGAGTGAGCAGGATAGCTTAGAAACAGCAACAGCTGCGAGTGGTGAAAAGGTGGTTCTGGAGGGTAGTTTTAAAGCAAGAGATTGTGGGGGTGTCTGAGATACTGGCAGGAAGGGAATTGTACCAAGAAGGGGCACGGTAGTGGAAAGTCCATTGTCCATAAGAGGTTCTTACCCTAGGTACCTTCAACTTGGTTTTACAGGAGGACCGTGTTGAAGCTAGGGAGTTAACACGGTGGATAACTTGGCACAAGTAGTCCGAAAAACTCTGTTTCAAATAGAGGAATGAGAAACTCCATAATGAGGTTTTTAAACTGTTGGAACATTGAATGTTGAATATTAAATAAACATATTCAGAAACAACCATAACTCAGGGAGTCACATGATGCAGCTAGCTGAATAGGATGTGCTCTATCTGTGCTCTGCTCACCCAACTTGCTGTTTTGACTTTTTCACTTAATTTTAGCAACAAACAGCTTGAGATCTGCTTCCCATTGATTGCAGAAGGCTACCTGGCTCCCAGAAAGCAGACTTTGGCTTAAAATGGAAGCAGAGATGTGACAGATGGCTCCTCAGCATACGCTGCCAGTCACACCACAGAAACTGATGAAGAAACCCAGGGCAAACCCTCCCACTACAGGCTGCTAGCAAACAGCCTCGGCTTCTCCAGTGGCCACAGAACTGGCTCTGCTTACCTTGAAATGATTTATTCTTGAGTTCCAACCCTTCAAGGATGAGATCTGCTCCTTAGTATCAGATGTGAAGGCGATCTCGGATGTATTAGAGAACACTACCAGGTGCACTTCAGATAACGAGGCCTGAATTATCTTACTGGAGAAGCGGGCAGACAAAATGGACTCACTCTTCACTACAAACCACCAAACCATTAAGAAATTAGAAAACAAAATCGAGGATTTAGAAGGCAGAAGCCGACGTAATAACTTTATGGTAATCGGTTTACCAGAAAGGGAGGAAGGTTCGGATACCATTTTATTCATACAGAAACTACTGAACAAGCTAGCAGGGCACTTCTCCTTTGGGCCTGCCTACATCCTTGAGAAAGCACATCGAGCACCTAGACCCATGCCTCCACCTAATGCCCAACATAGACCCTTGATATTCTGCTTTCTCAATTTTCAGGAGAAATAACATGTCTTGCAGAAGCTGAGGAAAATACAAGATGTTCTATGGGAAGGACAAAAGATCCGTGTAACACAGGACCTGCCAGCAACTGTCCACCAGCGCCGGGCATAATTCCACCCAATAGTATCCAAATGCATTGCTTCTGAAATACAATTTTGCATGGCCTACCCTGCAAAGCTACAAGTTCACCTGGATTGATCCTGGTCCTCGCTCAAAGGCATGGACCCTGCAATGGAATTCTTCAAGCAGAAGCGACCCGCCCTATTCACTGACCGCTGAGAAAGCTCAGAAGTCTTCAGGCATTACATTTTGGTGAAGTATGGAAGGTTTAAAGTTGTTGAATCATAGACTTACCATTCTATCTAATTTTACATAACAACCTATCTAATTTGCTTACTAATCTCCCTGACTCCACACCACAGGGTGCTTCTACCAAGCTAAATCATGGCTGACACAGGGAGCCTTTCTCAGCTGAGGACTCTGGTTAAACACATTTTTTGAGTTACACATTTGGCCATGATCTCTCCAGGCAAGTGAACATTTTACTCTGTTATTGGACAGAGCATGGGAATTCCACCCTTGATTTACTTTTATCTACTGTCTCCCGATGCCATATCAGCATCTGATTGTTAGTGTTATCTTTACTGTGTAGTGGACATTATCACTGTTTTGATTGCCAAGGCTTTTCTTGGAATTTAAAACTTTTAATTTACTTTCCATTTTATATTTGCAAGGTCTAAGAGACTGCATTACGCTGACTGGGACTCTATCTGTTCACAGGCTTCATGATACCACATTGGCATGATTTCTTTCTAGGGGGTTGTACCATACCAGTTTCTCCACAGCTTGGGGGGTTACCCTCCTTCAGAGACACTGAGACTTCATCATTACAAAAGTGGAGACCAAATAACAGAAATGAACACTCCTTCAGTCTACTATGGCCCCTGTTTGAGCTTGTTTATTTCTTTGATGCTATTTGATTCGTTTATAAGGGGCAAATGTTGTCCCAATTAAGGTCTTTGATGTGAAAGTGATCAAGCTGTTTTATTAGATCAAACAAGACCAAATTCGTTAACATATTTTGGGGGATGTAGAACTTTCCCTTGTCTGTCTACTTTTTGTAACCGGTTGTTCTTTTTAGCACTAGCCTGAATACTATTCACTGGGATATCCTCCACTAGGCCCAAGAAGTTAATAATATTTCCCAAATGGGGATACTCTATATTTTTCATTTTTACTAATGATTTAAAACAAAACATGTTTAGTTGCAGTTGGGTGAGCAGGGAAGGGAGGACCTTCAGTATGCTGATTGCCACAGGACAGCGCATTGGGGGGGACGGTAGTTCTTACTGTTGCCTTACAGGCTCTAGGTTACGAAATAGAAGTTTTAGTAAGAATTATAGATAAATCCTTCTTGGCTACATAGTTAATTCTTGTAGGCTGGAATTTGAGTGAAATTGAGGGATTAAAAGGGAGGATGGGAGGGGGGCTTTTATTTTCATTTCTTAAAAAGTGGGTAGGATGGTGCCAATTTAGAAATCAAACAAGGTACACAAGCTTTTTTTTCTTTTTAGGAGTACAGGTATTGGCCTTAAAAATTGTATTATGTGCGGATGGCAGAATCTTTTAAATTTTGTATGTGGGACGTAAAAGAGGCAAGACACCCTCTCAAGCAAATGAAGCTGCTTAAACACTTAGGAATCTTGCATTGTGATGTGATATTGTTACAAGAAACCCACCTACTAGAAGCTGAAGGTACCCTATTGAGGAGACATCAGGTAGGACAGGTCCTTGCTGCAGGTGACTGTCGAAATAGTAGAGGGTAGCTGTTTTGCTCACCAGGGCTTTTCCCGTCACTTGTGAGCAATGTATAAGTGATACAAATGGCAGATAGTTGCTGGTTAAAGGCAAACTCCAGTCATTTAACATTGTGTTAGGTAGTGTCTACGGTCCCAACTCCAACTCTCCCTCCTTTTTCACAGAGCTAATCTCCATACTGACACCATTCTTAGATACTCCAGTGCTTCTAGAGGGATTGGAATATTCCTTTTGACCCCCTTTTAGACAAATCAATGGGCTACAGGACCGGGGGTCTTTACCCTGCCCAAAGAGCCATCAGAGATCTAATAGACCATATAGGATTTTGTGACCCATGGATGGTATTACATCCTAAAGAAAGGGAATATACATTCCGTTCTGTTGTCCATAGCTCAGCATCTTGAATCGACTACTTCTGGTTGAGTAAATCCCTTCTACAAGGGCTAATGGACAGCAGATCAGAGCCGGAGAAGGCTCAGATTACTCTATAGTTACCTGCCAGCTCTCCCTCTTTCTCAACTGGGGATCAGATAAATAATGGAGATTAAATAACCAACTACTGAAAGATAGAAAGGTCATAGAAAACATGTTAGCTTCCCTGGAATCTTTTGAAACTACTAATTGGGGTACCACCCAATCACCATCCATGGAATGGGGAGCATTAAAATGCTTCCTTCGGGGGAATTTATCAAAATGTCAGTAATTAAATAGTGGAGAGAAGCTCAGGAGACTAAACTACATTTAAATCAAATCAGAGACAAGGAGAAATATTTATGTACTAGAACTGCAGACAGAAAAGGAGGCACTAATAAAATTATAGGACAGATAGTCTGAACTATTCAGAGAAAAGGTCGACTGGGCAATTTTAAAGTCGCAGACCACTTATACTGAACAAGGGGAAAAGGCTGGGCGGCTTTTGGCCCTCTGACTTAAAAGAATAGAATCTTCTAAATGCGTCACTGCAATACAAAGTGACCCCCAAGGACCTCTTTTAATTCAGGCTAAAGATACTGCTAATGAATTCGAGCAATATTACAAGAAGCTGTATGCCCAAATATCCAACTGCATATCCCAGGCTGCGAAAGATCATTATCTAGATAGTCTCCCCCTTCCCACTCTCACCCCTACACAAGTTGAGGGACTAACTACACCTTTTACTGAAGAGGACTTCATTCGAGTTATCAAAGACCTACCCTCAGACAAAGCCGGATGGGTACTCGTCTAATTTTTACAAAAAGTTTGGCCCCCAGCTGGCACCATGTTTACTGGTGGTCTTTCAAAACATGTTAAATGCAGTAGGTCTGGACCCCAGAATGTTAGAGACAACCATTGTCATCCTCCCTTAACCTGGAAGGGACCTGACAAGTTTCAAATTACTGGCCTATATATCTCCTCAACTGTGACCTAAAAATTCTTGCCAAACTACTAGCCCATAGAGTGGAACACGTATTCCCCTCACTTATTAGCACTGATCAAGTTGGCTTCATGAAAGGCAGGTCCTCAGTAGACCATCTCCATAACTTGTCTCATATCTTCTCCGCATCCTGGGATGCCCCTTAAGCCATGGCTCTGATCTTCCTGGATGTGGAGAAGGCATTCAACAGAGTTGACTGGCAGTTTCTGTTTAGCACCCTTCACAGATTTTGCTTCCTTCCAGGTTTATTTCATTGTTGCAAATCCTTTATTCTGCTCCTACCACTTGGGTTTTCTGTAATGGAATCCTCTCCTCTAACTTCCCCTTAGCGGCAGGAACCAGACAAGGATGCCCCCTATCTCCCCTGCTATTTAACCTATACTTAGAGCCCCTTATACTCTTCATAAAGAAATCCCCAGGGATACAGGGAATCAGATTAGGCATGACAATGGAAAAAATAGCAGTATATGCAGATGATATCCTGCTACATATCACCCAAATTAAACCCTCTATAGGAAATCTTTTGCAGTTAATACAAGAGTATGGCTCACTCTCTAATTACAAGCTTAACACACAAAAATATTCTGTTTTCCCACTTAACCCCAAAGTGCTACAAACAGGATGTCTTAGAGTTGGATCTTAATTGGGCTCCTAAATCCATAAAATATTTAGGTGTACACCTCTCAACCAGTGATAATCAGTTGCATAAGTTGAATCTTGAAGCACTGTTTAAAATAGTGCAGCAAGATTTAAAATGCTGGCAGGATCTTCTCCTAACTCTATGGGGGCATGTGAACATCATTAAGATGAATGTCCTCCCATGTCTCTTTAATCCCCTAAACCTTTTAAATGTATGGCTTCCCAAAGCTTGGTTTAAATCAAAACATTCCTGCCTTTCCAATTTTCTCTGGAAAGGTAAGCCCCCGAGACAAGCTTTCCATAAATTGGCCACTCCCAAAACTCTAGGAGGACTAAAACTTCTGTATTTTGGTTTATATCATTGGGCCAGTCACGTAAATAAATACCACTGATGGGAAGAACCATCTGATCTCCTGGAGCCATCAAAATATGTCCCCTCATGGCTTAGGGTAGAAAAATAATTAATAGATTCTGCAGGGATAAATCCAGCAGCCCTACTTTTCTTGAAACCTAAGAAATTATCCCCTACTCTCCATTATAACCCAGTAGGACATGCGGTCTGCACACACTCATAGCTATGTACCACCCTGAAGTGTGACAATACATATGACCTTTCCCAACCTGTCTTTCAAAATCTTAACTTTTGGTTGGGTGGGAAATTAATTCCCCTCAATTGAATCCCACAAATGCAGCATTTTGTGGTAAGAGATTTCCATAGTCACAGCCATGATTGGCTGACTACACCCGAACTCTTAGTTAAATTTGACTTGGCACATAAATGGGCTTTTCAAATCTATCAGATTCGCCATATGCTTATATCCTACTATAGAAATAAGGCTATCCCGGACAACCTCGGTGACTGGGTCCCTGCTGGCAGAATTCTGACTCAAGCTCCACATGCTGTCTCCTCACTGTATGCCATTCTTTATCCTTTGGTTTCCCAAAAGTGGATGGCATTCCCAACTACTGGAACAACCTATACCCTAACTCCTCCTCTAGATGGCCTAAAATCTGGGAAACCTGTCATAACTGCATTAACCAGGACATACTACGATTAATGCAGTTGCAATTCCTCAATGATATGTATCTAACTCCCTATAAAATTCATAAAATGGGTAGGCTCGAGACCCCAATATGTAACAGATGCAATGATGTCATGGGTACCTTGTTCCACTTGTTCTGGGAATGTACTGAGATCTCTTCTTCGGTGGCTCTCATTAAAGCCAAAGTAGACCCCCTATTTAGCTTACAGGAATACTTTACTCAGGAGGTATGCCTGCTAGGGAATTTTACAGGCTTCCCATCAATGGTTAGAAACTATGATATCATGATGATTGCTATGTCAGTTAAGAAGGTAGTGTTAAAACATTGGAAGGACTCTGTCCATCCCTTGTATATAGAATGGTTACAAGAGCTCCTTCATAACTTAAGGATTGAAAAAATGATGGCTAGCCTCTCCAACCACTTGGGATCCTACAGAAAGAGATGGGAAAATGTATATGTCTTGTACACCCTATAATGTAAGATATAGTTATAACCAGCTAGACCTAATATGTCTTTATTATCTTGTATTCTCTTTTGTCATTAGTCTCATTCATGCCAGTGGGGGGTGGGTGGGAGGAAGATGAGGAGAGAGGTGGGGGTATTTACTTCTGCTTCCTGTCAATGTATAACAGTTGTGACATATACATGTTTAGAAAATCAATAAACTTTTAATTAAAAAAAAGAAATAACCATGACTCCAAAATAACTCTGACTGTCTCCAAGAGGAGTCCCATAAAGCACAATACTTACAGTTTTAACAGTAACAGTTTCTTTGGATATTAAGTTTCTCCTTCGGCTATGGCCAATGTCAGTTAAACAATCAAGAAGGCCAAAAGGAAAGATGTCCTTGCAGGAGTCAATGTACATGTAATTTCCTTTTTCCCTCAAACAAAGAACAGGATATCAGGGAATCTGATCAGGAACAATTTCAGATGATTCAATATTTAGTTATTTAAATGCAGGAAATTTTATAGCAAGCAACAACTTATAGTAGAGATCCCATAGTCATAGGAAACTTCATGTACGGTTTTGGCATTAAATCACTATACACCAATGGCCACAATTGGTAAAATTATAGTATCCCTTTGAGCCATTTCCATTTTTAGCACATTCACTCATTGCTTGAGGCTATTAGCATACCTCTCTTCTGTTTTATTTCTTTTTTTTCTGTTGGCTATATTACCACTGAACTCTGAAGTTAACTCACAAGGTACGTTCTTTTATTCTAATATGACCTACCAATATTTTGTGAGAGATATGCTGATAACCGCAAGCAAGTTTCCAGTGTTCTGAGCTTTTATCACCATGTTTGAATATGTCTGCATATGTGTCATTCTTCATTCAATATAGGGTTAGAATCCCTATTTGTCTCTCATTTTGAGAACTCGTCATGCCTTTCATTTGAGTGACAGAAGGTTGAAAGTTATGCCTCCTAGTTTGCAATTAACCATGTAAATTTACACTCCCTCCAAAAAAAAAAAAGAAACAAAAGCAAACTTCAGCTAAGTTAAATAAACTCACAGGAAGTTGCACACTATGTGCACCAGAGGTAATACAAACAAGAAAAAACTGGAAGTGAAATCCATCCATACAGTACATGTTTGCTGTTCTCTGCATGGCTGCCTCACTGTCTGATCTCCACTCCTAGAGTCCCAGCTACTGAATAGTTGGCTAGCATCACCTGACTTGTCTTTCTGGTGCATTTTGCCTGGCAAAGTCACCCTGACACTATCACAAGGCACCCGTGAGGCAAGAGTCCTCAGCCTACCCCCCATTCTTCTATTGTCACGCCTGCATGATGCTACTCTCCCTCTCCTCCTGCTGTTAATATGTGCTCATCCAATTATGTGCAAGAAATGTGCTACTCACCTGCTCATTGCTCCTACTACTCTGAATACCATGGCACAATCCTGCAGCCTGCGTACCAGCCCCTGCATGAAGTGAACTCCAGCCTGTGCCTGGCATGCCCCCGACATCATTGACAACAAGGATTCTCTGGAACTGCCTGGCAGGCAGTAATATCAACCCTCCATCCTGGCCATATGCTTCAACCTGGCCTCCAACTCCTTAGGACCCTGTCTTTTCTTTGACTCCTCCATGAGTATCCTAACAACCCAACCAAGTCCCAAGACAGAGTGGATCACCTTTGTCTCTGACTGGCTCCATTCAGGTGCTCACTCCCCCCTGAGCCAGTACCCAAGCAAGCTTGACTGAGGACTGACTATCTCCTCCAGATGAGCAGCAATGAAAATACTGAGAGTGTCAGGAGAATGGGGCCAAATCCAATAGATGCCACTCCACCGTGATCACTCTCTTTGCAGTTGCCGACTCACAGCAACTTTCACAGGCTGTAGACTTGCTATTACAGGTCCAGTCTATATGCTACCAATAGACATGGGAGGTTGCTCTCATCACAGCCTGGGGGGGGGGCATGCCACAGTAGATCACAGAGGGTGCACACAGCAGGTCACAGGGGAAAAATGCCAAAAATCCAAACATTATAGTAAAATTATTTGTGGGGCTGGGCCTACTTCACAGCATATTGCTGGAGCCAGTGCCCCATGGGCCCTTATAACCTGGTACATGTGCCTGCTGTACCTAGCATCCTTGAGCTTGAGATCACACCTGAAGACAAAAACACTGAAAGTGGGTTATAGTTAGCCCCTTGAGAACTTGTGGTAAATCCCAATGCTGACACCATAGTACATTTTTGCAGTATAGGGAGCTGCACTTCTCAGGTGCCATTCTTATGAGACACCAGAGGTGTCACAGTCTGTGTGTTCTAATGTTTGGTCAGTATGTGTTAAGGTACTTCTGGAAAAGAGTAGGAGGATTTCCACTGTGTCCTGCCATTAGGAAAAGCATCCTGTTCCAGTGCATTGCTGACCCCTGTGGCAGACCAGGATGCTAGCCTCCTCCACAGGGTCATCAAAGCATGGCTTGTTGCGGGTACTGCCTGGCACAGTGAGGGTTGTGTCTGGGATCAGGTGAGAAAAACTGAAAAAAAAATTCAAACCATCTAAGAGACCAGACTAGTTATGCTAGAGCACTTCATTGTATTGCATTGCCTGCAAATTTTAGTGAAGTTCCATGTTCCTCTTTATTTTCCAGAAAGAACCACATGCAACTTCTCTTCACAAGGAGCATAGACAAGTAGTACATTCTATCAGAGAAACATTACCCATAATCATAAACTGTAGACTGAATTATTGCATACAAAGGAACTTGATGTTAAAGAAAAAAAAGAAAAGTTAGCCAGCCCTGTGGTGCTGAGCATTGAGGTGCTGGATGCCACACCTCACTCCGTGCTGGCGACCTGGGTTCGGGAATGAGCCTGGGTTGTGGGGGCTCAGCAGGAGAGGACTAGGATTGAGCATCCGAAGAGAGGGGTGGATGCATACTGTGATCTGCTGGTCCCTGGGGATGCCCGGTGGTACTGCAGCTGTGTGGGTGCCAGTTGGGGGGAAGCACGGCAGATGTCTGCATGCCTGTGCACTGACATCCTTGCATATCCATTCTTCCATTAGGGAAGATAAGTGGGGAAAAGGTAGCACAGGTCCGCAGCAGCTTCATGGCCGCAGTTTCACTGGCCAACGATGTCCAGAAGGCATGTGCCGGTAATGGTTTCCTCGCCAGGATCGGGGGCAACGGGAGGGGTCCCTTTTGCAGGTGTAGCTGCATCTGCCAGCTGGGCATGTGGAGCTTCAGGGTCGGCAGAGGAACAGAGGAGCGGTGGCTGGATCTAGAGCAGGACTGTGGCTGCAGGTGTAAACAGTGTTAAATGATAAAAAAAAAAAGAAGATACTTGCTGTTTCTATCACTCAGTTTGAGATGCTATAAAAATGTGAAGTCATAAACCTCTAGTTTCAGACATAAAAATTATACATTGCTTACAGTCCTGACAAACACAATTGGTTCCAACTGAAGGATCCTTAAGTCTCTTCAAATGCCTGTAATCATAAATTACACTGTAGAGTTACGAGTACAGAAATAATTTAACAGTGAAAAGTGATGTGTGCAGAATTGTGCTTAACCACAGCCTCAGTCTATAGCCACAATGTCAGTGCCATTAGTAAGAGTCCATAAGCAAGGTACTAATGTCAAAACAAAACTCTTCACCTTCACAAAATAGGCTGTTACACCTTGTGGTCAATGGATGGTCCAGAAGTAAAGTTTATATAGGGCTGCAGTCATCCTCCTCCAATTCCCATGTCTGTTTGAGTTTGCAATTGATCGTTGTGGTCAATGGATAGTCCAAAAGTAAAGTTCATATACAGCTGCCGTCACCCTCCTTTGATGCCCGTATCTGTTTGAGACTGAAATGGATTACTGTTTGTTAGTGTAAAATTTCTTCAAACCAATTTGATTTTCCTTTAAAGCATTTTTCTTTTCATTGCAGTGTATCTATTTTGTGAAATTTTCTTCAGCTTTTCCACGGTCACTGGAGCCCAGCTCAATGTGTTTGCAAACTGTATCATGTGTTTTGAAATTGCAGAAAACATTTTTTTATAAATTTATAAATGATAAATGAAATTCACAAACAAGCAAAGCAAGTTTTACACTTTTAATGCTGCTTTTTTTTAATGATGACACAAAACTAAGTGGGAGGGTGGATAGTGATGAGGGAATAAGGGAAACGCAAAGAGATGTACAAAAGTTAGAGGGGTGGTCAAAGGTCTGGCAGTTAAAATTCAATTTAAAAAAAAAAGAACCCCAAGACAGAGTACTGGATGGGAGAAGAGAGACTTAGCACTACAGATGAGGAACCACATTTTGGAGTTATCATTAGCAGCTGATTTAAGCAATCAGGTCAGTGCAACAAGGCGTATAACAAGGTTAACAGGATGCTGGGATGTATAGGGAGGGGTATTGATAGCAGAAGAAAAGAGGTAATACCTCCTATCTACAAATCTCTGGTGAGGCCTCACCTTGAGTACTGTACCCAGTTCTATACCCAGTCTGTCTGGAGCCCATTGAAAATGGCCTAATTTGTAAAATGCAAGGGGTTTGCTCTGTATTTCTTGGGACAGGGTATCCTCCATTTGGGCCGGGATCTTTCCTTCTGGACAGGTACTGTCCAGCAGTGGGGGGACAGGATGTCATGGTGGTTGTCAGTGGTCGTGGACTGAGTTTCAACTAGGGATGATAGAGAAGGTCATCATGGAAATCTCAGGGCTGCGACCTACCTATTGTGAACTGGACCCAGGCCCAAGATTACTCCTAATGGCTGTACAGAGCAGCTGGGTCCAATACTTGTTTGGAACATGGGATGTTCCTTGTCAGAGGAAATATTTCTGGTGAATTAGGATCTCAGACCCTGACCGGGCTCACTCTCCTGCTTGTTGGTGAGGTTTGGCTCCTTCTCAGAGCCACCCGCCCACCTCTGATCCCCCAGCCTGAAACCGCCAACTCAAGGATTAAGGATCTCAGCCCCCTCATCCAGCCCACTCTCCTGCTTGGCGGTATGGTTCGGCTCCTTTGCACAGTCACCCACCTACCTTAGATCCCCCAGCCTGAAGCCACCGACTCAAGGAGTAAGGATCTCAGCCCCTGACCAGGCTCACTCTCCTGCTTGGTGGTGCAGTTCAGCTCCTTTTCACAGCTGCTGACTCAAGGAGTAACTATCTCAATCCCTGATTGGGCTCGCTGTCCTGCCTGACGGTGTGGTTTGGCTCTTTCCCAAAGCTGCCCGCCCACCTCTGATCCCCCAGCCTGAAGCCGCTGACTCATGGAGTAAGAATCTCAGCCCCTGACTGGGCTCAATCTCCTGGTTAGCAGTGTGGTTTGGCTCCTTCTTACAGCTGCCTGGCTGCCTCTGATCCCCAGCCGGAAGCCGCCATCTCAAAGAGTAAGATACAATTTTCCCAGAGTTTGACTCCTTCAAATTCAACCGCCTCAGTTGCCGCTTCCAGCAGATTGGCTACCTGGACCACAGACTCCTATCTGATTGGCCCATGGAGTTCAGCTCAACCAACTGAATTCACAGCAAAGGGCCTGCAAAAAATTTGGCTGTGTGTATGCCTGGGACTAGCAGCCGTCTGGCCCTTCACCTAATTTTCTGCTGTATATTCTCATCTGGATTTTCTGTTTTTCTTAACAGATTTCATAGAGTTCATAGAGCATTGAATGTACTATGGCTGATTGAATCTTTGCTTGCTCCCATTTTAGACAGTATCTGAGATGTTTTTTGTAATATTTTCTCTTTAAACTGCCTCAACTTAAAGTTGATTTTTCTACGTGCATGAATGTCCTGCTTGTACCTCCTGCCTTTGACCTTACACTCTGTCCACCCCCACTAAACTAGAATGGAACCCCATTTTTTCTATTCCTTACTTTATCTTCTTAAGCCATATTTTCCTCTGTCCTGCCTGCATTCCCCCCTTTAATCTTAGCAGCTCAAACTTAATGTGGTTGCCCTGCCTCCTACCCATTTGGCCCTGGCACCACATCCTAAGGGATTTTGGCTTGACATATTCACCTGTAGAATGAATTGAAAGTTAGTTGACTGGCAGACTTGTTAAGGTGGCTTGTGGAGGTGAACGATCAAGGGATAGGGAATTGGAACAAGGAGTACCTCAGGGGTCAGTTCTCGAGCCATTATTGTTCACTTTGTTCGTAGATATTATTCCATCTAAACTATTAAACCCCAGTGTTATAATTTATGTGGATGATACCATCATGTATAAGAGCTCTGACTCGATGGCAGCCATTAATCAAGCACTGAATAGGGATTTTTATGAATTGGAATCTTGTTTAAAAAAAATTATCTTTCAATTGTAAAAAAAACAAAAAGTATGCTTTTTGGATTGAAATACAGACTTAAAAAAGCTGATGAGTAGCTAATTACAGATACCTCTGGTAGCATACTTGAACAGGTCACCAAATTTATATATTTGGGAATACATTTGGATTCCAGCTTACCTTTTTCTAATCATATAGGAGTTGTAACTAGACAAGTAAATCAAAAACTGGGATTGTTATTTAAGCTGCAACATTCTTTAACTTCACCAGCTAGGATAGCAATTGCACAAAGTATTTTATTACCTAATTTGAATTACAATTCATTTTTATTTACAGATTTGTTAAAACGGGATTTAATTACTTTGACCAGTGCATTTCATAGCATCTATAGATTTGCACATAAATTACCTTATCACACACATAGTCTCCTTTATCAGACTACTGGTTGGCTGCCACTCAGTCAGAATTCTCTTTATAATTTAATCTGTTTTACGGACAACGTTTTGAGGCAACAATACAATTATCCATTATTTTCAATGTTCCAGTTTAACAATGAAAGTAGAGACCTTCACACCGATGAAATAAGAAGTTTTTTCATTCCGAAGACAAAAACTAAGATGGGTGACCACACCTTTTCAATTAAGGCAGCTAAGTCCTGGTACAAACTTCCTGTGGCCATCCAGTGTGGCTGTAGTCATGCTATTTTTAAAAAGCTACTAAGAAAGCATCTTCTTAATCAATTAGAATATATATGCTATTCTTAAAATGTATGGCTTTTTAGTTTATTTATTGATTGTTGAGAGCTGTGCTTTTTGTTTAATTGTTATGTAACATCTTGACTGACCTCTAGCTCCTGGGTAGCACATGAAAAAGGGCCTTCCGTTCATTGTGTTTACCCAGTAAACAAATGTTTAAAATAAAAATAAAATAAATCTTGCCCCCTGCTGTCCCTCCTCTATTGTCTGCTAGCTGAAAACTATGCCCACCGCTTCCCACCTCTTCTACTTAGCTAATCCCCTCTTCTTCTCCTTCCCTAGGATCTCATCCCCTGACCGGGCTCGCTTTCCTGCTTGGCGGTGCAGTTCACCTCATTCTCACAGCTGGCTGCCCGCCTCTTATCCCCCAGCCTGAAGCTGCTGACTCAAGGAGTAAGGTACGGTTTTCCAGGAGCTCGACTCCTTCAAATTCAGCCTCCTCACTTGAGGCTTCCAGCGGATTGGCTATCTGTACCATAGACTCCTGTTTGATTGACCCAAAGAGCTTAGCTCAACAAATTGAATTAGCAGCAAAGGAACTGCACAAATTCAGCTGTGTGTATGCTCGAGACAAGTGGCCTGCTGGCCCTTCACCTATTTTTCTGCTATATATTCTCATCTGGATTTTCTATTTTTCTTAACAAATTTCATAGATTTCATAGAGTTTTGAATGTACTAGGGCTGATAGAATTTTTCCTTGCTACCATTTTTGACAGTATCTGAAATGTTTTTTGTAATGTTTTCTTTTTTAACTGCCCAAACTTAAAGCTGATTTGTCTACCTGCCTGAATCTCCTGCTTGTACCTCTTGCCTTTGACCTTACAAACTGTCCACCTCCACTAAACCAGAACAGGACTCCATTTTTGTCTATTCCTTCCCTTAGTATCTTAAAGCACATTTTCCTCTTTCCTGCCTGCATTCTCCTCCCCCCAACTTTAATCTAAGCAGCTCAACCTTAGCATAACTGCTCTGCCCCATACCCATTTGGCCCTGGTACCACATCCTGCCCCCTGCTGTCCCTCCTCTATTGTCTCCTAGCTGAAAACTATGCCAACCGCTTCCCAACTCTACTTAGCTAATCCCCTCTTTCTTCTTCTTTCATACGATCTCAGCCCCTGACCGGGCTTGCTCTCCTGCTTGGTGGTGTGGTTCAGCTCCTTCTCACAGCCACCCTCCCACCTCTGATACCCCAGCCTGAATCCGCCTAGTCTAGGAGTAAGGTATGGATTTTCTGGAGCTTGGCTCCTTCAAATTCAGCCGCCTCACTTGCGACTTCCAGAGGATTGGCTACTTAGACCATAGGCTCCTGTTTGATTGGCCCACAGAGCTCAGCTCAACCAACTGAATTTGCAGCACCGGGCCTGCACAAATTCAGATGTGTGTATGCCCAAGAATAGTGGCTGCCTGTCCTTTCACCTAATTTTCTGCTGTATATTCCCATCTGGATTTTTGGCCCACCCGCTCCTGACACTCTTTAAATCCATGTTCCAGCACTGAGAGCACAGCCCCCTCTTCCTGATACATCTGTGTATTTCACAGGCATTACACTCTTTCTTAAAGCAACATTTCACTTCAATACCAGTGTCCAAACCATCTTAGACACTCCCTAATTCTTGTGTCTTTTACTTTTACTGTATCAGCCATCCCAAGCACAAAAATTATACAGCCCTATGTTTCTTTAGACATCTTCTTAGTGCTTGCCATACTTCTGCTGCCCCCTGATGGTAACCCTTGAACAAGTTGACCACAATTGAGCACCTACAAAAACAGTGACTCAGTTATGAAGCCTATGTTCAGGGCTACCTGGACGGGGGGGGGGGCAACCAGATACCAGGGTGGGTGAGATAGGGTGACAGGAAGTATACATATATACACACATGTGCACTTGCATGAGGGGAGGCAATGGAGGGAAGGTATGTGGGAGGGGGGGTGTGGCAGGCAGCTGCTGAGCTGATCCACTAGCTTGGTGGGGAGAGTTGTCATTTGGGCGGTGCAGGGTGCAGGGTTTGGATCTGGTGAGGTATTTTTTTGCTTGAAGGTGGCTTTTTATTTACTAAATATCCCCCCCAACATGCACCCCCCCTGGAGTTGAGAATCCATTAGTAGGGGGTGCAGGGGTGAAGCCCTCTGGATGGGGGTTGCATGGGCACAGTCCCCCCACATTAAAAATAATCCCCTAGATCTTGAGCACCCACTTGCTCTTCGCCACAAGTGTGCATCGCCAAAATTCATTTTTGGTAATGTACACTCACCCTAATGGCAATCGCTATTCCGCGATCACCATTATCACATAGAACCCCCACCACCTTACTAAATCCCAGGGTCATCATATCTTTATACAGAGAATGCTCCCTTAACTCTACATCTGCTCCTGCCATGTCAATATTTACTGGGTGTCATCGCATGAATATGCTGATCTCATTCCTTCCAGGCACCAGCTACCCTACCTCCCCCCACTATTGATAAGATCCCACTTTCCTAAATAACTGGAAAGCAATCTCCTTCCTGGCATTCTAGTACATAGTCACTAAAGCTTCTAAAACTGCAGGCAACAAGGATCATCTGGTTACTGCTGCTTATATCGGGCAACATACATTCAAATCCTGGCCCAAGACCTATGGAAGCCAAGCCCTCAGGGAAGCCAAGCACTATTTCATGTGCCTCAATCAATATCTGCAGTCTCCTTCCAAAATGTGATTCGTTGGAAGTCTGGGTTGTGCAGCATTACCCGGATATCTTGTCTGTGGTTGAGACCTGGCTCATGCCAAAGACTTCTGATGCTGAAATCCAGCTCCCAGGCTACACTTTCTTCCGGCTAGACAGGCAGAGTAAAACAGGTGATGGTTCTATAATTAATATAAATAAACACCGACAGGGTAGGGTCCTACCTCAATTACAAGCTGAGAAGAATGTCCAAATACTACTTGTGAAACTAATCCTGGAAGCACAAGGCAAGGGCTTAACTCTTATTTCTGTTTACATCCCTCCTAAGGAGCAAGCTGAGGATTTTAAAGTACCCCATGAATACCTTGCTGATTTGTGCAGTACTACCAAAGTACTTGTGCTGGGGGACTTTAATATTAACTGATTGTCTCATGACTCTGCTCACTACAAGGATGCCATTTCATCAATCAATATCAATCAACTAGTAGATTCACCCACCTGCACAAACTATTGATCTGGGACCTGCACCCTGTTAAACTGGTTGTTAACAAATCACCCAGAATGGATCACGTGCTTAGCCATGCTCCCAGATTCAATAAGTGATCACTCCCCCCATCCTCTTCTCATGGACCAATAAAGATCCAATACTCCTGGATAATGCAAAGACAACCCATATCATAAGAAAAGGACTTTTAGGACCACTAAAACAACATCTTATACCGCAGAATTGTTCTACTATCTTCACTGCCATGGATGTTGATGCTGCATTGGAAAACATTACAATATGTTTAATGCTGTCTGTGATATTTATGTCCCTAAAACCAAGAGGAAAATCAAAGGAATGCATAAATCTTGAATATCTTCACTCCTCCTGGAAGAATTACAAGCTAGAAACAATCTCTGGCACAGGTATAAAGCACGGGGTCTCCCTCCAACCTCCAAAACTATAAGATGGCCTGAAATAAATGTACTCAAGCCATCCACCAGGCTAAGGCTAGCTACTTCAAGTCTGAAATAGACAGCTCCCAGGGTGAGAGCCACAAAATTTGGTAAAACATTAAAACGCTAACCAGGAAACAAGACAAATCGGCACTGACTATCTTGAACCTATGCAGTACCATTACCCAGGATCAAAAAAACATAGCTAAAGTATTCAACAAAGCATTTACTGATCTCAGTGAGGTGCTCCCCCCTGACTTACTTAACCCAGCCAATAGTGATATAAGGCCCACACCTAATTCCTCGCCTCTAAATCCAACCCCTCAGTTCTACCTAAGGGTTATCACAAAACTGGAGGCAAAAAATAATTTTCAAAAGTGTTAGGTAAAACCAGGCATAGTGGTGATGGCCTAGATCAGAAACTGATTTCCCTTACCCTGGACGATCCACTGGCACCATTGACAAGAAAACTCAACTCCTCCCTCATATCTGGAAAGTTCCCTACACTTTGAAAAGCTGCACTTGTAACCCTTGTTTTCAAAGGTGGTGAAAGGACAAGCCACACAAACTACTGGCCAATTTCAATTCTCCTGCCTATCTCCATAGCTCTTGAAAGGTTAGTTTATGATCAACTTATAGATCACCTCAACAAATATTAACTGCAGTGTCAACAGCAGCATTGTTTTAAAAAACTTCATAGCACTATACTGCACTTCTTGAATCAATGGGGTACATTCATGAAGCCTTTAATTGTGGGCACTTAGTGGGTGCTATCATCATAGATCTCACCAAGGCCTTTGACGCAGTCAACTATGAACTCCTCCTATCTCAGTTAACTGTCATAGGTATATCTCCTGACACTTTGTGCTGGTTTAGGAGTTACCTCTCCGGGTGTGAACAGCAAGTTAAAATTTAGAGCACCCTCTCACATACCCTATGCTTGAGCACAGGAGTCCCCCAAGGTTCCATCCTGGGCCCACTGCTGTTCAGCATCTTCCTAAATCAACTCTCACTAGTATGTCAACATGAAATCCTCCTCTACATGGATGATGCAGTTATTGACACTAGCCACCCTGACTCTGTCTCGTTTGAACAGTGGCTACAGCGCGACTTCAAACATGTAGAGGACTGGTTCTGTAATGTATGGTTGCTTTAAATTACAAAATAACAAAATCCATGCTCTTTGCCTCAACCCACAGTTGACACAAGTCTTCAAGTTAACCATAAGAAACAAGCAGAGCTAAGCTATCGAAATGATCCAGAACTTCAAATATCTTGGAACCACCCTGGATAATTCCCTTTCCTGCTCTTCTCATGTTGACCTTGTTGCCAGGTCTGCCAATTTCGAAAACTTGGTCTGCTATACAGACATCGGCACTGTGTAACTGAAGCAGCTCTTCAACTTGCTATTACTAGTTCGGTCTTACAGTATCTGTATTAGAATATGGTCTTGTTATTTACAGTGCAGCCTCTGACTCTGCCCTAAAAGGTATTGCTATCTCCTTGAACAAAGCCTTCAGATTACTTCTTTGCACCCCACATCTAACTCACACCTGTCACCTTTATTCTCAATTGGCCTGCTTAGATTTGGAAAACAGAATTTGTTATCAGGTTTGTCTCTTAACCAAGAAGGCCTCCCTAGGCCTGTTGCCACCTGGAGTATGTTCCTTTCTGTGGCGAGAAGAAACAGCAAGACTGACTAGAGCATCAAATAGTAACCAGTTAACGGTCCCTTTCCATTGTACCTCACAAGGTCAGAGATCCTTCAGTTACCAGGCTCCACTCTGGTTTAGCAATCTACCAAGTGATCTACTTGCTGAACCCAAAATTGGTCCCTTTAAATTTAAACTCCGTTCTCTTCTTGAGGAGAAATGCAGTGCTCCTGCTTCCAATAACCTGGTCACCACAGGTCATTTGCCTTCCCCTCCCCTGCATACTGCACCAATTACAATCCTCCACTGGCAACTTACTCACTACTCCCTCCCTCTCTCTAACCACCATCCCTACCCATCACCCCAACATCCTCCTTTCTGCCTACCTCCCACCTCTATTCGTCCCTACCCACCTTTGCCCTCTTCTTGAAAAAGTTAGCCAGTAACCCAGGTTTCCTGCACCATTTCACTCTTTCCTTTCTCTCTCTCTCTCTCTCTCTCTCTCTCTCTTTCTCTCTCTCTGTTTTCATGTCTTACCTTTATGTTTCTCCTCTTAGTTCCCAAATTTCACCTCTATATTATACTTTATTATACTTCACTATTTTTTTACCTTGTTGACAGCTATTACTATTGTTAGCTCATACCTACTATCTGTATTGTTGTACTTTCAGTATAATATGTCTGTCTTACCCTGACATGGAACCTATGTAAGTGAGCTTATAGCTTATAGGTTGTAATCCGAGATTCAATAAATAAAATAAATAAAAAAAGAATTAAAAAGCACTTTATTTAAACCCCTTTTTAAAAAGATGACTGGATCTGGATGTCCTAGTGAATTACCAACCTGTCTCTAACCTGCAGTTTCTAGGTAAGGTTATTGAGAAGGTAGTTACATTGTACCTTAAGGCTCACCTTGAGATCTTTATTATTTATGAGCCTCTCCAGTTGGGGTTTCGATCAAGGTTCAGCACTGAAGCATCTTTGTTCAGGGTGCAAAATAGTCTGTTCATGGTAAAGGATAGAGGAGAGAGATCAAGTCTTGTTCTCCAAGATCTCTCCTCTATGTTTGACACCGTTGACCATGGTCTGCTTTTGGACCATGTCGGAAATATGTGGGACTCTCCAGCACAGTTTTGTGTTCGAGTCCTTCCTTCAGGGGATATCTCAAAGAGTGATGATGAGTAATTTCTCATTGTGCTGAGGAATCTGCACTGCAGGGTACCCTAGGGATCTGTCTTTTGGTCCATGTTGTTAAAAAGTGTACATGGTACCCTTGAGCAAGATCATCAGGCTGTGTTGTGAGTTCCCTACACCCTAACTCGCATCCTACTGTACACCTTAGGCAAAATCTTATCTTACACATAATATGCACATGCTATACTAATATATAGGGCACAGACACCTACCGTATAAGTATAAGTATCAGGATATATAATGATTGCAATACACTTTACTTTCTCTATGCATGGAAACTGCACATAGTAAGCCAAGACATTCATGTCTTTGTCATCTTCTGATATTTTGTAGTCTGCACTGCCACACTTTGAATTTATGTATAATTACACTACATCCTGTGTTTTTCACATACTATGTATACCTTTATTGTTCTCAAAGATAGCTGACTTAGTGAATATTGTATAATGTTATCTACACTGTGGAGCCACCTTACTTTTAGCCAATAGGGCTTACTTACTGACTGTAACTGAGAATGTTTCTATCTCCTAGTAGTCATGGTAATTATCACAGTATATAATGTAATGTATTACATTTGCTCCTCTCAGACTTTCTTCACTCCTTGGGGTATAGGGGAATGCTAAGCTCTGTCTCCCAGTGTCTTATGGTAAGAACTGCTTAGGGCAACTGTGATATCCTTTTATAGTAATAAGCACATTTATTACTGATGTGCAACTTGTCTGTGATTCTTTAGTATCTTCTCTAATTATCGCCAAGAACCTGATCAGGGTTAGACTCCCTAACAAATTGGTGACTGTGTGAAGATGATTTAGATGGTGCAAAGTTTCACTTGTTGCTTGAAAAACTTCCCTTCCTATGGGTATAGTGGGTGTGCACACCCGCATCACCTCTCCCATTATTTTTACCTCTGTAGCAACTTGTAAGTCTGGCTGCTTGCTAGGCATGGTCGATGCTGACTCACCACGCCCCACAAGAAGTTTTGAATTACAAGACTATGCCAGTACGGTAGCATGCCCATCTACTGATTTTGCCTGTTGTGCATGTTTACATGACACTGCAGCCTCTTACGGGTTCTGATTTTGGGCATCCCCATTGATTGCTACCAGTATTATGATGGCCACAATGTCAAACATATGTGCAGACTTGAGACTCAATGTCTCTAACTTCCTTGCATCACATCGAGGATGGACTGATTTTGCATTGGATGCAAGTAAATCCAAAAACTCCGTGCTGGGGATTTCAACCCAGTACACAGAGACGAGACAAACAGCCAAAAAGCGTGAGGCTAAAGGGCTGTTGGTCATGACTCTCTATGCTGCTTTAGAAGCCTCCAAATTGAGGTTTCATTCCCTCAAATTGCAATTCTCATCCCTTAAAAAATAGTTGGGATTGCTGGCTTCTGAAAGTTTGAGAAAAGAGCAAGAACTGGAGACTGAACGTCAGTCCTTGTGTAATGAGAAAGAGACTATTTTGCACTGTTCTGTTGATGGTAATCAGCAAGAAATATGTATGTTGAGAGATGACTATGGAAATTTGAAACAGGATGTTACAAATGAATGATTTGTTAAGTAAAACTAATAATCTGTTTTGAGAGGACTTGGATGGACTACAAAACAACTTGAACCTGGTATGTGATGAGTTGAATAGGGAACATAGGGACAACTGCAAATTGAGTGCTACATATAGAGTGATACAGAAACAGATTACAAAAGGTGCTGACCAGAACATTGCAAAAGTTAGTCATGAAGAATGTAAAGACAAGATGGCAAAACTGTGCCATCAGCTAGAGGTCCTGATTGGACACGTTAAGGCAATGGGTGGCTATGCCCCCCTCAGCCTCATGTCATCTGGAGAGGATAAGTCTGATGATGACGTCTCCTAATACAACACCCAGTCATGCCTCTACTATGACCCGGTAACCCCACCCTGCCACTCACAAGATGGCGGATCCCCTTACTTTGACAGCACGTCCCTACTTTATCAATGTGAGGACACTTATCATGTGTGATGCCAATATGCGACTCCCATGATAGGAGGAGGCTAATGAAAGCACTTTGCACGATTCAGATTTACCTGAGAAAAACAAGCAACCCCCAATGAATGTAGACAAAACAAATGCTGAAGGAGACTGCTACTCAGGAGTCCATGGTCTGGACTGTGGCTGATGCTGCAGCAGAGGCATCCCTTCATGGCACATGAGATATCCTTCCTTCCTTCCCCAGACCATCCTAGTAATCCCCTTCAGATGGCCCACTCTGTTCAGCAGTTTGCTGACAGCATAGGCTGCATGACTCCTACTGACAACCTCAGCTGTCACTTGGAGAAGGTACGCTCCAAATATGAAATGCTTAGCATATTTGTGGACTACCGAGTACAGATCCTCCAACAAACTATTGATCCTGGCCTATGAGCCAAGCTCCCAGAAGTAGCCCACCAGAATAACAGAGCTACCTTCAACCAAATTGCAGCTTATCTCATATCCACACACTGTCCAGGTGTGGTTGGGGTAATGCTAGTGAACCCCATAAAACAAAATACGAAGGAAAGCCATGCAACTTTCCAGCAAAGACTATGGATGGCCTACAGTACAGGTTAAAACCTTGCAGGAGAGGCAGCAGATTCTCACCTCATAGAATACAAGAAATTTTTCCTTCAAAACATGCTCCCAGCTGTCAATGAAAAGGTGGAACTAACCATTTTCCCCACCATTGACAATTTTGCTGACATCCTTCAGAAAACAGAGCAGGTTTACCAGCTCTACACCCAAGACCTCAGCTCTGGTTTGAAAAAGGTGGCTGTGGTACAATCTACCGACGAGCCCACAATCCACTATACCATGGAGGGCAAGGCCTATGAGAAGAAACATGCACCTTCGGACAACCATCAGCACAACCAGTCTGGAGATGGGAACCAGAACTACAATAAAAACAAATACAGTTGGAACTCTGATTCCAATCAGGGCAATCAGAACAATTGAACAGGCCCCTCGTATAGAGAGAGATCAACGAGGAGAACAAAAATCTCTGAAACCTCCTCAGACAGGTCTGCTTTGTAGCAGACGCAGTCACGGCATGGGCCCTAACAGCTGTAGGCCCAGGACAGAAGACTGCAACAGGCCATGGGGATTCCAGAACCACAGGGCACCAGGCAATGGTAGGCCTGAACCCTGACACTACTCCCTACATAGCAGTCATCCAGTACAGGGACGAGGTCCAACGAGACCAGGCCCAATCACTCTTCCAAGAACACCCTGCTGCTGGCACTATGGATTGACAACTACAGGCCCCAGTCCATATTGTGAACAAGCTGGCATTGGAGACAAGTGAAAGTCCTTGCACCAAGGCTGTGGTCGGGGCCGCCCACTGACAATGCTATTGGATACAGGCGTGGCTTTGTCAGTATTACATGACGATGATTCAGCAAACTTTCCTTGGTCTACTGGATGGTGGACCAACACCTCAGGCTTGGATGGCACAAAGCTATCTACATATTGTTCTGCGGTCTTATCAGTGACTATAGGTAACCTGAAGGCACACCATACTTTTCAGCTTATGGTACTATGGGACGATCCCAGCATCATGGGAACTGATTTTCTTACACCACATGGCTGTGTGGGGGATCTGGCTAACATACTATTGATCCAAATCAGAGGACAGTACCATACTGTCATGATTTCAGATTCACACTTAGTTGCAGCTATAACCACTAATGACAAGGAATATGACGTCATTGCTCTATTCCAGAACCATGAGTTCTTCAAAAGACTCCTCATTCTGCAGAAACATCTGGATGCATTTTCCACAAACAAGCATGATTGTGGTAGGATGCACACTGTCATTGAAATTCCAGGCCCAGCCCATGTAAGGAAAAGGCAATACCCTTTTCCTGCTGAGTCCTTGTCATCACTTAGAGAAACTGTTCAGCAACTTCTTAAACAAGGCATGATCAGGACTTGTGTCTCTACTGTCAATTCACCCATCTGGCCTGTGAAGAAACCCATGGGAACTTGGAGACTCACAATTGACTACGGGAGATTTAACTAAGTCACACCTAGCTGTTCACCTACAGTAGCATCAGCATCTGATGTGCTCAAATCATTGACCCCTGACCATCAGTGGTTTAGTGTCCTTGATATCTCCAGTGGTTTCTGATCACTGCCACTGGCACTCAAGAGCCAATACAAATTTGCCTTCACCTTTGAAGGAAGACAGTACACATGGACCTGTTTTCCCCAGGGGTTTCACAGTAGCCCCTTCCTCTTCCATCTACACATGATGGCTGCTCTGGAGGGTTTATCTGCCCCACAATGTATCCTGTAGTATGTGGATGACCTATTGCTGGCAACAGCCGCCAAAGAACAAAACTTTGACCTCTTAGATGAACTACTGACCCTCCTACAGAAGGCAGGCCTCAAATGCAACTCTGCAAAGGCAAAACTTTGCCAGACAGAAGTCATCTTCCTTGGCTTGCACATAACAGATAAAAGCAGAAGCCCAGCCTGGAAAAAGATCCAAGGCCTACAAGATTTGCCACTCTGCATGGTATACCATGATGTGCATGACCACAATTGAGCAACCCCCAAAAGGACAACTCAGTCACAGTACATGGCACTGTGGCTACCAGGCAGCTGCAGCAATTGGATGGGGTGGGTTGGTGACCGTAGCAACAGGAAGTCACTATAGGTATGCGCATGGGGGGATGGGAGCGAGCATGCTAAAGCTATGCACAGGGGAGGAGCAAGCACGCTCAGTGAGGGGTGGGAGGAGATTTGAGGGGTGGAACTGTGGTAGGCCATTGAGCTGGCCCTGTGGTGTAATGGGTTGGCATGTGGCTTTGGTGGATAGGCTGCTGGGTTCGGGTCCAGTGCAGGTTGGTTTTTGTTGCGCCCAGCCTGAATTTTATTTTTTTTACATTTTGCCCACCAACATGCACTCCCCTAGAGTTGATAATCCTTAAGTAGAGGGGTGCGAGGGGTGCAGCCCCCTGCAAAACATAAAAAATGCAAGTCCCTGGTGCCGTTTTGTCGTGCACTGGGAAGTCAGAGCACTGAAATGGATTTTCGGTGCTCTGACTATTCCATAATGGTGACCACCCTTTGGCGGTCGTGGTTATCACATAGAACCCTCCCCACCAGTGTGGCAACACTCAGACATTTCCTGGGAATGGTCAACTATTCCAGGGACTTTATTTGTGACTTTACCCAGAAGGCTGCTCCTTTGTATGAGCTTCTGAAAAAGGATGTCCCCTAGACTTGGGGTCCTATCCACACTCAAGCTGTGATGTCACTGAAACAGACCTTGGCCTCTGCTCCAGCCTTAGTGAACCCAAATACAGCATTGCCCTTCTATATGGAATCAGCCACCTCAGACATCACTATGTCTGCAGTCCTTGCTCAGAAAGTCCATGGTACTTTGAGACCTGTTGCATATGCATCTCAATTGTTGTGACCAGAAGAACAGAAGTACAGCCTTTGTGAAAGGAACCTTCTGTTAACCTACTGGGCTGTCAAACATTTCTTGTATATTATCGGGTTCTCAGATATCATTATCAACACAAACCACACCCCCACAACTTTCTTGCTATCAGACAGAGTGAAGGATGGATCAGTATTCAACATCAGACTGACTCACTGGCCACTTTTATTCCAGGACCATGACATACAGGTCCACCCTGCCAAAATGCCTTCCATTCTGGCACATGGGCTCCTTTATCAAGGAGAATCACATGACTGTACACTACAACCACCTGACTTACCTGACCCAGGCCCATTTCTCCCTGCTACTCCCAAGCTCCTTAAAGACACTTCCCTGTGTCATGTCTTCACAGTTGGCTCAGCCTCATATTGCCAAGGAGAACGGGTAGCAGGTCTTGGAGTGCTCATCATATATCCCAATGGCAACACCATTAGAATATCAAAACATTGCAGTGTAGCATCATCATAGTACACAGAACTGGCAGCCATGGCCTGTGCCCTCGAGTTCATACAGCATGGTACCGAGTACACCATCATTTTTGTAGACTCCAACTGGGTATGCTGTTCTCTGACTAAATTTCTACCATTCTGGTAGAAAAACTCCTTTGCCTCTTCTGATGGCACCCCAGTGAAACATAAAGCACTTGTGATTTATAGCCATGAATTGGCCCAGCTCTTTCAGCACAAGCTTTACATCCACAAGGTTAAAGCACACTCCAAATCAGACCCCTACAATTCCTTCAATGATAAAGCAGATACTCTCACAAAAGAGGGTACTCAAGGGGGGGGGGCACTTGGATGATCGACCACCCAGATGCCCTAGCAGCTGTCCAAGTGGCAGCTATCAGAAAGAAACCTGAACCATATGATCTCTTGGACCTGTAAGCTGCACAGCATGAGGACCCCCAACTCAAAGATGTGTTCCATCTCCTTGATAAAGGAACTGAACAAGACTTACCTACCCATAGTCCATACAAGAAACATACAAGTAGTTACATCTTTATCAGATGATAAACTAATCAGGTATTGACCAGAGGACCTACCCTACAAATTGTGGGTGGTCCCTCAAGCACTTAGATGATCCACATTTCTCCACCAGGTGCATGACACCCCTACTGGTGGACATCAGGGAGTTAAAAATACACTCCAAAGTCTCAAAACTATTGGTTGGTGGCCTGGCATCACCAAGGATGTCTGACACTACACTGACAACTGTCTAATATGTGCTCAAAACAACCCAATCCCAACCAAATGTAACACCAAGTTACTACCACAAATTCTGACCCTTGGCATGCTATACAGATTGACTTTATTGGTCCATTGACTAACACCAGGAGGAACAGCAAGTATGCACTTGTAGTTACTGACCTCTTCTCTAAGTGGGTTGAAGCCTTTCCCACTAAGACATGAACCGCAAAAGCTACTGTAAAAACCATGGTGGAACATATCTTCTCCAGCTGGGGCCTACCTCTGAAGGCAGACTCTGTCAAAGGAACCAGCTTTACACGTGAGTTGATGAAAGAAGCTCTTGAACTTATAGGGGTACACTAGAAGTTCCACATTCCTTACCACCCCTAATCTTCAGGTCAAGTAGAAAGAGCCAACAGATGGATTAAGCAAATGTTTTCCAAATTCATTGAGAACAATCCCAAGGATTGGGATTCCCTGTTGCCTTTTATTCATTATGGCAATCAGGGGTACTCCTTCAACCACCACTCAGCTAACACCCTTCAAGGTTATGACTGGTAAAACCATGAGATTGCCTGAACATCTGTTGTTTGACCTGAACACCCCCACTGTAGACAGAGTGTCTGTAGACAAGTATGTGGCCAAACTTAAAGAAGACACTGTTAAGACCCATCTGTATGCTGCACACCACATGGGCAAGGCCCAGCAACAATCCAAAATCCAGTTTGACAAACATCCACAAGAAGTTTATTGGCAAGTCACAGATCAGGTGATGGTACTCAGATTTGCTCACTCTACACATGCCTTTTCCAATAAATGGGAAGGACCCTACCCCATTGTTAACAAGCTCAGTCCCGCAGTCTATCAAGTTAGATTTCTGCAAAACAAGAAATTAACTGACAAATGGTTGCATGCAAACCAACTAAAGCTATATAAAGGAGTATAATTACTTTTCCTAACCCCACTGGGTGGAATTGTACCGAATGATCTTTTCTTTTTCCTTACAGGTATCCATGCAAGATAGCTATCTTGCACCTGTTACTGCTTATCTTAGGAGCTTTCCCCTGCATCCAAGGCAAAGTAGATTGCAAACTTCCACATCTAGACCATACTCCTGCTGCTACACCACAAGGATTATCAATCACAGTCCCAAACAAATTGATTACTGCACAGTAAGGTGAAGATGCCTACCTCACTTCCTTGGTTGTAGCCCCTGACAAATCTACCCTACAAATTGAAAGATAAATATATTTTAATGGACAAATTCTCCCAGTGGCCCACCTATTCAAAAGAACCTTCCATGGTTGGCCAAATGCCAAAATTGCCCCAAATGGTACTTTGTCTTTTCATCAAACCAATCATCAACATTCAGGTTTATATAATCTTACTGCTCTAATTAACCCTACTATTGAAAGAGGTTCTCCAAAGACTCCACACAGGAATGTTGTGCACTCAGTTCTAAGGCCTCAGCCACCATGTATGTGTCTGTTATCCCTCCTAGAGGAGCAAAACTATTTGAATGTCCACCAGAGGAACCTGGACCACTTAGTGGTCTAACTGCCAATTCAGCACTCGGTACCCTTATTAACAATCTGCAATATATGCATGTCACTGTACTTTTTAATCTCACACATTGGAATATGACAGAATTTGGTATGTGTTTTGCTACTAACACATCAAAAGTTTTCAGTACTATGTTATTAGACAGTCTGGCAGCATACCAGACATACACATGAGACCCCGTAGCTGGTGTCAATACTATAGAACATCTAGGTTTATTTAGATCTAGATCAACTCAGTCTAGCAAGAAATCTCACTCTTCCAAAAAGAAACATGAAGCTGCAGATGTCACTGGTGAAACAGACACCCTCACTGGCATCTTTGGTAGCACTGTGTCTATCTGGAACAGGGTAGACATTGCTACTATCAAAGATCACTCATGTAAATTCCAAGTAGGTATGATTAATGACATCATACCACCATTATTACATTGTGTGGATGGACTTAGTCAAGAAGGAAGGTACACTGTTTATAACATGAAAGAAATTGTTAAAAGTTCTACTGACATTAAGGATAAGTTAAATCATCTCAATTAACAAAACAACAAGGAGGCAGACAACCAATATATTGCTAGGGGACTTCTCTGCTCTGCTTATTGCTCTTATGTGATAACCACTGTCAGTAACCACTTCCGTGATCTGGAATCTAGATGTATTCCAGAGATCATTCACAACAGAAGAATCTCTAAATGGTACTGCCCACATTGTAAATCCTCTACATGCATTGCAATGTATATGTCTCAATCTATCTCAATACCAGTACCTAATGCTATGAACTTAGGCTTTGTCACTAGGCATCCTAACAAAGGACCCTGCTTCAATACTAAGAAATGTACTATTCTAGATACTATGTTTGTTACTTTTACTGTCTCTTTACCATGCTTTGACCCAAATACAGCTACATTTGATAAACTTGCTACAGTTCACTCCATTGTGCACCTTGAAGACAAGATTTACAGAGAACACATTGAACTGCCACCTCTCTGTGTCTACCACCCAACCCTGAACACATAGGTCTCACCTCACAAGGATTGCTGTGCTAGGAAGGGCTATCATTATTTGTGTCATTGTGACATTTTTGATGTTATAAAACCTGTCTGTAGTTATTTAATTAATTTATTTATTTAAGAATATTGGATTTACAAACCTTTGAGTCAGGGACTCATTTACAAAGGCACCTCATCGAGACTAAGACAAAGACAGCACAGTTAACAGGTCATACAAACAGTAGCTCAGAGCAGACAGTTATAGCAATCATTCACTGGAGATACATGGGTAGCAGTAGTTAAACAGAATACAATAGTTTAGGCACACAGGTTCCACGTCAGGAGAGACTAAAGTGGTTCAACAATATACAATAGATAAAAAGCAATAGACATCAGGAGTCACAGAGTAGCCTAGAATGTTCACATGAGAGCTGTAAGTAGCCAGAGGACCATGTCATGACTGTGGACAATTGTCTGGGGGGGGGATCATGTACATTTGCAGCAGTGGGAGTCAAGCAGGTGGCCTCTGAGGGCAGCTTTGAAAGGACCTAACTCAGTGGAGTTGGCTATGTAGGCTGGGAGGGAGTTGAACCAGGTAGGTGCTCTGTAGCCAAAGGATATCTGGGCTAGAGATGTCCTGGTCCTGGGGACTAGAAGTGAGGGCTTGACAGTGCTGTGGGTGGATAATGAGGGGGAGGCCCAGTGGAGGGAGGCAGAAACTCTGGGGGAGGGAGAGCCTGAGCAGAGTCTTTTTTACTAGGAGGCAGGTTTGCAAACTAAGTCTTTCCTCAAGATTGAGCAAATTGGTGGTGAAATACAGTAGACAGGTGTGAGTACACCTTGGGGCACCAGTTAGGAGCCTGCAGTCTTTGTTTATGGAGAAGCTGGATTTTAGCAAGGGCTGTATTGTCGGCAGCAGCACAGATGGGTAGACCATAGTCTACTAGAGACAGGACAGAGGAGGTGATTGCTAACATGAGAGCCTCAGGAGGAAGCAATCCCTATGGTGGTATAGGAGTCCGATCCTGACATCGGTGGCAGTAGAAAGGGTGCTGATGTGGGAGTGGAAGGTAAGAGCTGAGTCAAATGTGATACCCAGGTACTTGTAGAAAGAAACCTGCTCAATGGGGTGTGGTGTGTTGGGGTAGTATCACGAGGGAGGCACCACTGGCTTTGTTTTGGAAATGCAAGAAGAGCATAGTCTTGGTCTTATTTAGGTTCAGGACCAGTCTATGGGCAGTGAACCAATTTTCAGCTTGATGAAATGCATGCTGGAGGGTGGTATGCAGTGTGGTGGTGTTGGGATCTGAGACGAAAAGCACTACGTCATTTTCATAGAGGAGGATCCTACTAGAACAGGCAGAGGGGAGCATGTTAAGATACAAGCTGAAGAGGAGAAGGCCCAGTATAGAGTCCTGGGGGACACCAGGACGGGTGTCAGATAAGGCACCACTGATTTTAATGCACTGTGCTCTGGCAGAGAGGAAGCTGGTGAACCACGCGAGGGGACCAGTGGAGAAACCAAGGCATCTGAGGGAGTCAAGCAGGAGGGGATGGCAGACCATGTCAAAAGCCTTGGAGAGGTCAATGAACACAGCCCTGGCAGGGTTGCCGGCATGAAGGGCAGAGTGCAGGAAGTTAGAGAATTCAAGTAGTGCAGTAGTGGTGCTATGACCAGCATGAAAGCTGTGTGCACCAGTCACAGAATATCATGCTTGGCCAGGTACTCCGTGAGCTGGTTGGCTACTACTTTTCTCAGAGCCTTAGAGAGTGGGGGAGGATAGAGATCAGCCGGTAGTTTCCAGGAAGGGACTGATCCCCACTCTTAAGGATGGGTGTGATGATGGCAGTTTTCCAAGCATTTGGGGAACTGACCCAGGCACAGAGAGTGATTTAGTAGATCAATAAGTGGGACTAGAATAACATCCAGGCCCAGGCATCCAAAGGGTCAGTGCTGGGGCTATTACTATTGATAGCTTTTAGGAGATAGCGTCTGGCTTCGAGCTGGGAGATGGTGTGAAGGTAGAATGGCGGGCAATGGAGGGTGGGTAGCTATGAGGCTGGGACAGGGCCAAAGAAATTGCTGGGTAGAACGGAACTTAGGTCCGAGAAGGTGGTGTTTAGGCAGTCTGCAATGCCAAGGGGGTTGGAACAGACAGTGCCATTAATGGAAAGTTGGAAGGGAGGAGAGGAGCGGGACTTCCCCTTCAGCTCTTTGACGTTGTTCCAAAAGTTTCTAGCAGACCCCCATCACCTGACAACATTGATTGGTCTTTCACATTAGACCAATACATTAATGCTAATGACAGATACCCCTGAAGCATGAACAGCATCAATATCCATGGCGAACAATGAAGAAGTCTACAAGGCTTATAAGGAGATGGTTCATCGGCTAACTACAAGAATATCAAATCAATCTTACACCTGCTTAGTGGTGGCCAGGCAAAGGTGGGTACAAAGGGTGGAGCAAAGCCCTGGGGCACCATCCAGTGCTGCTGGTGAACGAAGTGCAGGTGGACATGCCTGTGGCCACCACGATGTGCCCTGGGTTACTCCTTAATGTCGCACTGTGGATGCTGCTAATGCTGACCGACATGAACAGTGTGCATGGAATATGCTCAGGACATTCCATCCCTGGCTCATGGCCACAGACCTCAGGGTGCAGCAGTGCATGAACAGATTCTGTGTCGACCATGCTACAGTGGCATACCTGTGTACTATCATCAGGGCGAGGGTGCAGCCATGGACATGGTGCTTGCATGCCATGGCCATGGAGATCAAGGTCCTCTGTTCCCTGTCCTATTACATCACTGGATCATTCCAGTGGGTGTGCGGGGATGTCACAGGTGTCAGCCAGTCCTTGGAGTGCAGGGCCATATACCAGGTCACCGACGCACTGCTGTGGGAGGTGGGTGCCCTCATAAGATTCCCCACAACACCGCAGGAACAGCGTGCTGCCAAGGAGACCTTCTTCACCCTGCACGGCATGCCCAACACACTAGGTGTCATGGATGGCACACATGTGCCGGTAATCATGCTGGCCATGGACGAGGTAGCCTATTGGAATAGGAAGGGCTACCACAGTCTCAAATGTCAGGTGGTATGTTATGCCCGGTGTTGCATCATGGATGTGTATACACGATACCCCGGCATATGCCACAACACTTATGTGTTCGACAACTCCGGCATAGGTGAGCGGCTGGTAACAGGGGCTGGTGGTGACAGCTAGCTGCTTGGTGAGTACCCCGGTCGGAACTGCATGGCCATGCATATAAGTACATGGGTGTGTGTGTGCCTGTGTGTGGCAGACAACATGATGGTGTGTGTCCCCATGTCTATGGCAGCTTCACTCATGCGTATAGTTCCCCCCACAGGTGGCAGCGGATATCCCCTGCAGCATTACCTGATGACACCATACATCTCACCACAGGACAGGGCTGAGGCGGCCTTCAATGAGGTGCATCATAGGACACGTGGGTGTGTGGAGTGCACCATTGGCATGCTGAATAAGAGGTTCCGGTACCTGGACCATATGGGGGGGCACGATGACACATGCACCAGGGTTCTCCTGCAGAGTGTTCACCCTGTGTGCCATGCTGCACAAAATCTGTGTCTGCCATGGGTTATTGTGCCCTTCTGTCCCCTACCCCCATGCGATATGAGGCCCCCTGACATGCCACCGGCATCAGATGGGGACTGGGACACGCCAACCTGGCATGCTGTCCGTCACACTGTGGCTTATGGTACCTTTGGTTGACTGTCCTGTGGGCCATGGACACAGTGATGAACCTGTGGACTGAGTGTCCCTGGCTATCATCCAGGCCACCCACCCATCCAGCCCCTCTGCGCTGTGGTGTTTTGTGCCGTGGCCACCCTCACAGGCTCTTGGATGCACCCCGCCAATGTGTCCGGGGTGGTCCACATAGAAGGCTATTAAACAAACTGGGGAATATGGGAGTGGGCAGGATAGCAGTGCAGTGGGTGGGTTATTGTCTGGGTGGCAGGACACAGAGGGTGGTGTTAAATGGCTGTCACTCCTCAGAGGGAAGAGTGACCAGTGGGATACTACAGGGATCAGTGGTGGGACCGGTCCTAATCATTGTCTTCTTTAGTGACATTGCGCAGGACCTAGAAGGCAGAATTTACCTGTTCGCCGATGACACAAAGCTCTGCAACAGAGTGGACATGCCAGAGGGTGTAGACAGAATGAGGAGGGACCTGCAGAAGCTTGAAGAATGGTCAAGGGTTTGGCAGTTGGAACTCAGTGCAAAGAAGTGCAAGATAATGCACATGGGGCACAAAAACCCTGGAACAACATATCATTTGGGGGGTGAGGATATAGCATGCACAAAGCAGGAAAGGGACCTGTGGGTTATCAGCTCTGATGACCTCAAAGTAGGGATACAGTGTGACAAGGCAGCAGGAAAACTAAACAGGATGCTGGGATGCATAGGCAGGGACATCACCAGCAGGAAATGGGAGGTCATAATTTCACTATACAAGACACTAGTGAGGCTCCACCTGGAATACAGTGTACAGTCCTGGAGACCTTACCTACGTAAGGACATAGAGAGGGCAGAGAAGATTCAGAGGAGGGCAACAAGTCTGGTACAGGGATTGTATCACAAGTCCTATGAGGACAGGCTGAAGGACTTGAATATGTACTCCCTGGAGGACAGGAGGGAGAGAGGGGATACGATAGAGATATTTAAGTACCTTACAGGGAGGAACAGGGTGCAGGAATACAGTATTTTCCAGTGAAAAAAATGTTCCAGAACTAGAGGGTATGGGATGAAGTTGGAGGGAGGGTGATTCAGAAGAAATATGAGGAATAATTTCTTCACAGAAAGGGTGGTGGACAACAGGAACAGCCTGCCAGAGGAAGGGGTTGGGGCTGAAACAGTCACAGGATTTAAGAATGCATGGAATAGATATGAGGGAATTCTGGAGGTCAGGAGTAAGGGGCAACAGACTTCTATAAAAACATAAAGGGAACTTGCAAGCTCAAATGGGCAGACTGGGTGGGCCATAGGCCCTTATCTGTCAACAGTGTCTATGTATCTATGTGTCTATGGGTAATATTTGATTGTGTTGATATATTACATTGTAATGGTGCCCTGGGCCTCCTGGGAAGGGTGACAGAAGTAAATAAAAAGACATAGAAACATAGAATATGATGGCAGATAAGGGTTGCTGGGACTACCCAGTCTGCCCATTTTATCATTTTTTTATGATCATTTTTTGCTGCAGACATCTCTTGATCTACAATGTCATTTCTTCATCTTCCTTCCTTACCCCTATAATTCCCTTGTGCCTGCCCCAGGCATTTTTGAAACCCTCCACTGTTATTGTCCAAGCTACCTCCACTGGAAGACTGTTTCAGGGATCCACCACCCTTTACCTGAAGAAGTACGTCCTCACATCCCTCCAGAATTTACTCCGTCCAGCTTTGTATCATGTCCCCTTGTTGAAATACTCCCCTCCTGTAACTTATTAACCCCATTAGGTATTTAAAGGTCTCTATCATATCCCCCTCCTCTCCTCCAGGGTGTGCATATCAAGCTCCTTGAGCCTCTCTTCATAGGGCTTTTGATGCAGACTCTGCATCATTTTGGTAGCCTTCCTCTAGACCGCTTTCACTCTGTCTATGTCCTTCTTGAGATGTAGTCTTCAGAACTGGACACAGTAGTCAAGGTAAGGTCTTACCAGCGATCAATATAGGGGCAGCACCACCTCACTTCCTGCTGGGGATACCCCCTCCTATGCACTCCAGCAACCCACTCACCCTTTCGACTGCATTGTCACACTGCCTGGCCACATTTAGGTCATCCAATTTGTTTACTTCAAGGTTCCTTTCCCGATTGGTCTTTGTCAGTATTACTCTGCCCATTTTGTACTCTGGTCCTGGGTTTCTATGGCCTAAGTGCATTATTTTATGCTTTCTTGCATTGAAACCCAGCTGCCATACCCTTGACCACTCCTCCAGTCTTTTCAGATCCCTTGCCATCCTTTCCAACCCCCCCCCCAAGTATCTACTCTGTTGCAGATCTTGGTGTCATCCTCAAAGAGGCAGACCTTTTCTTCCAGTTTCTCTAATTTGTCACTTGTGAAGTCATAGAAGAGGACTGGTTCCTGCACTGTTCCCTGGGTTCCCCCACTGGTCACCCTCCTTTCCTCAAAATGAACTCTGTTACCCTGTGTCCTGTCCATTAACCAGTTTTTTTACTCAGCTTACTACTTTATTACCCACTCCCAATCTCAAGAACTTGCTTACCAGTCTCCTATGTGGAACGGTGTTGAAAGCCTTGCTAAAATCCAAGTAGGCCATGTCCACTGATCCTCCTTGATCCAACTCTTTGGTCACCCAATTAAAGAAATCTATCAGATATGTTTGGCATGACCATTCCTCTGCAAAACCATGCTGCATTAGATGATGTAATCCGCTGGATACAAGACATTCCACAATCCTTTCCTTTAGTAGCATTTCCATTTACTTACCCACCACTGATGTCAAGCTGACAGGCCTACAACTGACCACCTCTTCCCTGCTACCACTTATGTGAAGCGGGACTGCCTGTATCCTTTCCCAGTCCATCTAGTCCATCCAGTCTAGTAACCGTAAAAGGTAATTTCAGTCCCAGGGATTAACTGCAACCCCTGCAGTCCCTATATAACCTTGATAATGAGTAGATCCTGGCCTTTTGCTACTTCTCTGTTTATCTGCTGAAAACAATAATCTGGTTCTGGCACTTTATGCTAAAAGGGGTGGGTGGGTGTATGCCCCAGAGTCCTTGCATTTGTATTTTAGGTGTGCAAATGTTTAGACAAAAAACAAGGAAAGGGTTATTTTCTAACAAGTGCAGTCAAGCTACGATGGGGCACTCAAACCAGCACTCAAAGTTATACTTTACATAGATCATGTCTCCTTCTGTTCCTTGCTTCTCTCTGGAAGCCAAAGTGGGCCAAGCTGCTGAATATCATGTTGAGGGATCAGAGTGATTATGTCACCTACTGACATATTTCCATGGCACGTCACAATGGAAACAAGGTGGCATTATCTCACTGATCCCTCTGGTGTAATGGCTGATCCCTCTGGTGTGATGATAGAAGTACTACAGCTGACATACTGTAAATCAGCTGTGATTGTATCACTTTAGTCCATGTCCCTTGAAGCCCACGCTCCACTTGCCCAAATTAGTTTGTCTGAGCTCAGACGTGAATTAAGTCAAACCCCCAAACACCAAGGTGTACTACCTCAGTTCATTACTAGGTAACATCTGACTGCCCACCCAAGCAAACACAACTCCTTTACCACTGTCCCCAATACACAGCCCCTGTGGCAACACTATCTGTTCACCACTCCATCCAAGGAAATCCAGCCAGCTTCAAGCCCCCATCAGCTCCCCTTGCCACCAGCCAGCTCCCCATCCTAGAAAAAAATATTGATGGGCTGGAGTAGGTGCTGCAAAGGGTCACCAAGATGATTCAGAACCAGCAGGGCAGACCCTATGATGATTGGCTGGAAGCCATAAATATGTACTGAGGCAGGTAGGTCAACCCCAGCACCCAGGTCATGCAGCAAACTCATGGACATGCCTGACTCACTTAGGGGCACACAACTAAAGTAGCAATAGCAGAATCACTCTGCTAACTTACCTGCTGTGTGCCCCCACTCAACTTGCACACAGCAGCCAGCCACAAAAGATCCAAGAGGGAGCATATATTTCTAATTTTCAAAGTGAGGTGAGTAAAGCCACACCTGGATGAGTACAGATGACAATGTTTACAATTATCGAGTACCCATACAAAAAATAGGCCTAATGCTCAACTAACTCAAATCACTAATAATTAATACATTTTCAGCTATTCATTAGTTTTGCTTTGGTTGAAACATTCATGTGCAAATGAGTTAGTTGCTAACTTCTTGTAGAACAACCAACTGCTAACCACTGTACAATGAGAAATTAATGCATCTCATTAATTTTGTGTTTTACGGTTTGTCTATTTATTAGTGCACACCAGTTTTCGTGTAGCAAACTACCATGACCCACATATAGTATTATATACCTAGCAGTTAAGCATATTATTATCCACTACACAGCACACCTTGAAAAACTTTCAGTCATCCTTAAAAAGGCTCACTGTTTCAGCTGCAGTTGTTACAAGACTGACAGCTGATCACAGCTGATCATGGACTGGTTGACTGGCTGACAGGCAGGGTTTACATTTACTTTGCTCACCGATGATCTGTAATGCAAGTTACAATTCAATGAATCCTGGATCAGCAGCAACCTCAACTCCAAAGAAAACATCCTTGCTGCAATGGCTACAGCATCCAGTAACTCTTAAATGATCCTCATATATGGCTTTTCTGGATGATGTGAGTGCTGACAGTCTAAGTCCGTCTGCCAAGATCCCCTTGCATGTAGTCAGTTGAAAAAACAATTATGACTGACTCACCACACATTATTACTGATTTTTTCAACTGGTTTGAAATTTCTGACTTCAACTAACTGAAGAAAATCCAACCAATTGTTTCAACTTTCACCATCGTTGAATTGTATTATATAGTAGTTTGTCATACTTTTTTTAACTTTGTATCTTTTTTTATTTACATTTTGACTATAAAAGTTAATAAAATGTTTGGAAAAGTCCCCCCCCCCCGAAACCAATGGGGTGCATGCACACACAGCCTTCGCCTTCTGACATCACAGAATGGGGTTACAAGTGCCTACATGGGGGTGTTGGTGGGTTAAGGTCAGGAAGCAGCTCCGTTTTTAGCATTTGGGATATAGCAGCATTATAACTTCATAAATGGGCAGAAACAAAAGGAATTATTTATGCCCCTCAACTCTGGGGCAGGTGAGGTATTGCATATGTTGTAGGGAGCAGCAACTAGTCAGTAGCACCTAAGAAGCTGGCTGCTCTTTAAAATGCAAATACGAAGTGCATTGAAACAAATCTACACACAGTAGGGACCCACTAAAGCACAATAACCAGTCAAAACAATGACAAAATATACTAAGCCCTTAAAAGTAACAAGTTGAAGCAGGGCAGTAAAACAGTATATGGTCTAGAAAAATAAGCAGCAGTAAATGCTAGTTACTTAGAAAAAGAACTGTGAGTCTAAAATACAGTATAGGTAGAGCCTCTTAAAACACCCCCACAGAAGCTAGAAGGTACCCTTTTGCAAACAGAGCTAACCATCAATATATGTTGGTTTTCTAGTAGTCATAGAATCTGTGAGACTAAAAACAGTTTAAGAGAGGACCCCCGGAAATACCTCCTGTATGGTATACCAGAACTGAGATGTATCCATAGTTTAAATTTAAAGCTAAAAAAAACTTGTGCATATTAAAAAAACATTTTCTGACACAGTTTCTGAACTTGTTTTGGCTTTCAGCAAGTACACTAATGTGTTTTAAAATTGTATTCGTCTTGCCGTGAGGACTTTAATATTTAGTCTATCCAATTCCTACAGTGGCAAGCAACAAACATTTTGTCCATTGGACCTGACCTACCATGCTTTGCACTCCGGCCGTCTATGGGTCCAGGAACTCACCAACTGACCACCTGCACCTGGCTTGCTCCACTACCTCATGGGGAGTCTGACTTACTCACAATGCCTCCACAGTCAGAGAGAGCCCAGCCGGGCCACCAGCAATAGATCGATGATGATCGATCGCCTTGACTTTTCAAGTTTGCCCCCTGGGCCCCACAGCCCCCAAGCCCTCAACCAGCCAGACAACCCAGCCCAGCACACAGAAGACACACAGACAGACTGAGTAGTCTGTGAGAGACCATCCTCCTCCTTCCTACTGCCCACTGCCCTGCCCTGGTGGGCCTTACATACACATCCCATACAGTACCTTGCTCAATGTAGTAGCCTGTTGCCAGTTTGGTCAGGTGTCAGGTGATGATTTGGTTATCATCGTTGAGTGGCTTCATGGCTGAGGCTGCCGCTGCTGCTCTTCTCAGTGGTGGTGCCGGTGTATTTCTGGAGCTATGTGCTCCCTTCTCCCAACCCGCACAGTCTGTCCCCAACCCAGACCCACGTCCCCACTCCGGTACTCCATGCAGTGGAACTAGTGCACATACCACTCCTTCTTCTAGTAATGGCAGCAGGTAAACCTGGATGGGTCATGGAATCGCCAATTGCAGTGGATTTCAACTTCACTGTTTTATGACTGCAATCCAGTGCAATTGCAACTGATTGCAACTGACTATTTCAACTGCCGACAGCTGCTCCGGGGTCTATTTGCATGTGGCAGAATGTGTTGTTACTGAGCTGTAAGCAGCCAGCTCCCCTGCCAAAAAATGTTGCACTGAGTATATCAGCTACACACTAGCTGTCCATTTTGAAATTGGCTGTTATGCTGCTGAGCATAGTGTTATGAATGTTGTACAACACTACTCTGCAAAACATGGTGGTAAAATCAGTGAGAGTACAGTATGAAAACTTAAACTGAACTATGTTGCAAACTGAAGGACACTTCCGATTTCAGTCAGTTAACCCCCATGCTAGCAAGCAAAGCAAGAGGATGTCCACCACTCCTTCCAGCAGAGGTAGAATAAAAACTTAGGAAAATTATAAAGAGTTTGCATTCTGAAAAATTCTTGATAGTTTAAGAGTTTAATAATAATAACTAGGGGCTTCCCGTGGGGTGGTGGCTGAGGGATGTAGAGAATGATGCACTGTCTGGATTAAGTATTCAGGACTTGTTTTCGGTGGTCCAGCAATATGATTGAGAACTTTCAGAATAAATAGAATCATATCAGGGCCCTCAGATTCTTCTGGCACACCCCTCAGAACAATGTTGTTGCATTGGCTCTGTGCTTCAAGATTGTTAATCTTGATCTGCAATTTAGTAAGGCGCTTGTGACAATCACCAAGTTCCTTGCTCTCCTTGGCCTGTGCTTCTTCAACCAAGCTGATCCTCATTTCAGCATCTCCAAGCCTGCGATTAAATGCTTCCAGTGTGGGCTTAAGTAAATGGAGATGTTCTACAACTTGCAACAAGGTAAGCATAGCACTGGACATCTCAGCAAGTGGTAGGTATAGCTTATCAGGCTCGGTCTCGGGGTCAGGACTGTCAGGGTTCAGGCATTTACGGGGTGGCTTAGACCATGGGTCTTGTGGTGATGCAGATTGTTGTCGGGTTCCAGTATCCATTTACAATGTAGAATCCATCTTCTCTGCATGAGCCTGCCATCAAGGTAAGAAAATAAAACTACTTCACTAAGAGAAAAAATAGCCATTATTTTCAATAAAATAGTTAAAATTTAGGGCTAGAAGAGTGGTGCCAAACTACAATACATCTGTTCAAGCTGAGAGCATCACTTGACCACACCCAGTTGTAAAAACTTAACTAAACATGCTTAATGACTAACACACTACCACAAAACCTGGAAAATGTATTTACAATAATTACATTACAGGCAATTGTGATGTTTGACAAAACATACCATGGTGAATGTAACAAGTGACACTACACATTTGTTTCAGTCATTACAATTTTATTAAACATGCCTAATCACTAACATACTACTACAAAACCTAAAAAAAATATGCAGTATTTACAATAATTATATTACATTACTGGCAACTGGATGTTTACATTGTGTGCAATTAGCAAAGACACAGGCACCAGTTAATTCCAGCACCATTTCAGAATTTCATATTTATTGTTGATAGTTTACAGTTCACTGAGCAGAAGTTTAAGTGTACCCTGCCCTCCAAAGTTTATCGGCCCATAAAATATGCACATTGGACCCTATTCACTAATGTGAGAGGGGGTACATGTGAATGGCACATATCCCCTCGGACAGCTCTGCACCCATGGGAGATCTGCACAGGAACCACATTCATGACCACTGGTCCCTTCCTGGCTCCCTTAAGTGGCCCCGCTACCAGTGCACAGGTTCATGGGTGCGGTCAGTCGTGGAGCTGTGGACCCAGCCAGGCAGCTAATCGGCTGTCCATCCTGGGCCCTCACTGGATCCCTTGTACTCATTGGGCACCATGATGTCGATGGGTATGAACGCTCCCACAGCACCAAGGGTTGGGGGACCCCCAGATGACAGTCCCCCAGCCCTCCCAGTGTGCCCCAGCAACAGGGGTGGCCACAGTGAGGGGGTCCATAGACCTTCACCATCCCCACCACAACCAGCAGAGACATCCCACAGGGGACACATACCACTTACGGCTGCCCTCCAGATGGTGTAGCCATCGCCCCTCCATGCAAGGCACCTACACCTTTGTGAATGACATGGAGTGTGGACACACCCCCCATGCCAGTCCCCGACCCACCCCCACATGGAGCTGTGCATTCGGCAGGTTAGCCAGCTGCATGGGGGCATTGCAGGGATGTGAATAACATGCGGGGGCACAGTGTGTGTGGCCAGGTGAGAGTGGGCTGTGCCTGGGGACATGTGGTGTACATCCCATCCACACTTTTTGTGAATAGGGCCCATTGTCTTCCATAATACCTCAGTGTCCTTACACCACGGCCATGTGGAGCTGCCATTTCCATGCTGATGAAGAAATTTAAAATGGAATCTTCTCCTCTCATCCACAGTGGTTAGCTGACCACTGTAGACATTCCTGGCATAGTATATGGCATAAACTTTGTTGACCTGTATATGTTCTGTGGACTTCACAGTCTTTGAACAAGCAGATGGAGAAGTGACTGTGTGAGAACCCTGGTTGCTGGTGGTGCTGCATAATGGTACAAGTGTAGTCTCAGGAACTGCTGACGTGTCTTTGTCAGGATGGACAGGCATGGGAGCAACATCAGACAATGTCAGAGAAGATGCTGAGGTCACATGTGTGTCTTGCATGTCATGGCTGGAATCCAGAGTACAAACTTTAGAAGGGGAGTTGGATGATGACAGTGCAGCAAGAACATGGGTACTTTACATGGTAGAAGAATCTGCAGTAGAAGAATAGCTAGAAGATTTCCCGAGTTTCCACACCTTCCATGCTTCCACATGGAAAGAGTTCTCACATGGGCTGCCTTCCATTTGACATGGTCTACAGAAACAGCTGTGACCTATTGTTGTGACCATGTCATTAGTCACAGACCTACACTCTGAATTGTATGTGTTCCTGGGATGATTTTCACTTCAGGTCCTGCTCTCCATTTTATTTGCCTCTCTCACACCCAAAAAAGATCTTCATAGAAAATGGCTGCACCTTTCAGTGTCAGGCTCTCTTGTGAGATTATTTTTACAATATTTGAACAGTTCTTCTGCATTAGAAATCATCTCCTAATGACTCTGCACCACCCGACTTGCAGCTGATTTTATCACAGCACTCTCTCCATCTGAGGAGTCTTTCCCATGACTTGAACCAAAAAAAGCTTATTCAGTTGGAAATCTACACTATGATTTGTACTGGCTTCCACAGCTATCAGTGAACTGTACCACTCATCCAATATTAAGTGCACAGATGTTACATAGATGGTTATTAGCAAGTCCCACAAAATGATGACCTACATGGTGGTCATGCTTAAGGTCACTTGATACGCATACAAGTAACTTGTTGACAGTACCTTCAAATTTTGAACATCTGTAATATGCAACTACAGGGTGAACCGTGGACTGTTCATGGTGCCAATGACAGCATTGAATTCCGTCTTGAATTGTACATGTATTATTCTCGGTGAAGTCCAACACCAATAGGACCCAAACTGTTGCCATTTGTTTTTTCACATTCTGGAACTGGTACTGTTGCCATGCTGTAACATGCAGGTTTCATCCCAGATCCTCACATCTTCTGTTTGGAGTTCCACAAGTTGTGCTACAGTGGTCTCTTTTCTTTGAAGCACTTTTCTTGCCTGTTTTGTCACAGTGCCATTTATGTCTCAGGTCACACTAATGTTCACCCATTTGTACTGTCTTACTTGCCTATTGCTGTATTTCTGCACACGTTCCTCTTTTTAATATTGCATTTGTACTGCAGTTTTCACAGGTTTTGTCTATGTTATCCTTTAAAAAGAATTGCTCACTGAGTGTCCGTGGGAACATAGTGGTCTCAACAGCCCTGTAGATGTTTGGAATATTGCACTGTAGAATATCTTTTACACCAGCAAACCAGTCAAAGGGTCACAGCTTTAGCATTGCATCAGTACAGTGCTGGCACAGGCACTGATCCAGTTTTTGCTCTCCGGTGAGTTTTATATTTGTTGGTCTCAGGCTACAGAATTTAGTGGATCATATTGGTGTTTTGGGGTTTTGCTGGCAAAACTCCTGTTGGAGTCTATTAAGGGACTTTTCAAGGAAAGCCTCTGATTTCCCAGTCCTTTTCGAAATAGCCTTCTTGTGAGGCAGAGGTGTAGATGATGCCTCAGAGAAACGTTGGACTTTCTCCACTGTTTCTGCAGTAAATGCTGCCTTGTGCAGCTTGATCCTTGGCTTTTGTTCACTCTGTGATGTCCTCATCATCCTACCACAACCGAATCCCAGGGCTGTGCTAGCACCATGGAGCATTCGGAACTTTTTCACTACCAGAAAGGATCTGGTAAAGGTGTTTTTTGAATTTGTAATGCGTGTCTTTAACTGGGACATTTTCTCCTTTATAACCACTACCAGTTTGTCCTGAAAGTTGGTAGGCAGGTAATGCTCAGGTTTTGCTTTGACAGGTCACTCTGTTTGGCTGGTGAGCAGGCCGAAATTACTTCTGAAATTGTTGCAGTGAACCATCTTTGCTGAGCGTGGCAGTCCTTGTTATGCTCCCTGCTGTGCTTTCCGGATAGCACTGTTTGATCGATGGTCTATTATTCGGGTCTTACATGATTTTTTCCAGGGTCTTACACGTGTTCTTCTAAAAAGACACTGGGCCTGTGGCACAGGTGGCTGAGGGTGGGTGGTGCAAACCTGTTTCTCATTTTCTTTCTCATTCTTGTAAAGTTCTCACCTTTTTTCATTCAGTCATCTGCATTTCTGACTTGACACATTTCATAGAAACATAGAAACATAGACTTTGATGGCAGATAAGTACTGCTTGGCCCATCTAGTCTGCCCATTTCCCTACCTACAGGATAGGCCGCAGATCCTAGTTAACCAACAGCCTATTTTTTCCTACCACCCACAAGAATTGCCTTATGTCTGTCCCATACATTCTTGAATTCTTCCACAGTTTTAGACCCAACAACCTCCTCAGGAAGGCTGTTCCATGCATCCACTACCCTCTCTGTGAAGTAATACTTCCTCACATTGCCCCTGAACCACCCCCCCACCCATCTTTATATTGTGTCCTCTTGTTCTTGGATGTCTCTTTTTCTGAAAGATGCTACCCTCTTGGACTTTGTTGATTCCACTGAGATACTTAAAAGTTTCTATCATGTCCCCCCTCTCCCTTCTTTCCTCAAGGGTATACATATTAAGTTCCTATAGTCTCTCCTCATACGGCTTCTCTTGCAGACCCTGCACTATTTGAGTTGCCTTCCTCTGGACTGCCTCTATCCTGTCTATGTCCTTGCGGAGATGGGGTCTCCAGAACTGGACACAGTACTCCAGATGGGGTCTCACCAACTGTCTGTACAGAGGGATAACAACTTCCTGTTTTCTGCTGCTGATGCCTCTCCCTATGCATCCCAGTATACCTCCAGCCCTCCCTACTGCCTTCTCACATTGCTTGCTAACCTTAAGGTCATTTGATATGATTACCCCCAGGTCCCTTTCCTTTTCGTTGTTGTTACTACCTCCCCCCCCCCATTGTGTATTCTTCCCCTGGGTTCTTGTTTCCCAGGTGCATTATTTTGCACTTCTTTGCATTGAATCCTAGCTGTCATACTTCTGACCATTCCTCCAACCTTGCCAAGTCCTTCTCATATTTCCATGCTCCTGTGTATCAATCCTGTTGCAGATCTTTGTGTCATCTGCAAAGAGGCATACTTTTCCTACCAGTCCCTCTGCAATGTCACTTATGAAGACAATAAAGAGGACTGGACCCAATACTGAACCCTGCGGTACCCCACTAGTAACCCCTCTTTCTTCAGAGTGGACTCCATTTACAATTACCTTCTGTGTCCTGTTGTCCATCCAATGTTTTACCCAGGCTACCACCCTGGGACCCACTCCCAGGCTGGTTAATTTGACTATTAATCATTTGTGTGGGACTGTGTCTCTCCCTCCAACATGTTTTCTTCACTTTTTTTGTGCATCTGCTCTAATGGTTGCCTTTGAACAAGTCACTGTGCACTCTGCAGCCTTTGCAGCTTGGGCCTTTTGCTCTCTGCCTCGCTGGATCCTTAATCTAGCCTTCTCATTATAGTTTTCCCATTTTCTTTATCTGTTGTACCTCAGTAAGACTGTGAGTGTAGTTTACGTTTGTCTAAATATCATCCATAATGTTCTGGTTCATTTTTATGTTGCTTGCACCCATGTGCAAGAAACATAGTGCCATCATCCGAGTTTTCGGAGGTGTGGCACCTATCTTCCAATTCAGTCACTGTGTTTGCAGGCGTGGCCCCAGTTCCCCAATCACTGCTGCAGCTGTCTATGACAGCAGTTGAAAATACAGTGGTCATACAGTTGAAAGGGAGAGCTCTGCTTCAGTGAGCAGAGCTCCCCCTCCACACACACACACACACACACACACCTTGCGCATGCACGTACGCATACTCTGTGCTCATGCGCCTTCCCCCTCCCCCATTCACATGCTATCGGCGATGGGGTGCCCAATCCCCATCAGCTCCATACCCCCCAAATCTTCCAGGTGCCATGCTGGAGCCCATCCCAGTGTGGCAAAATTTATTATGGCCTATGGGAGTGCCCAATCCCCCGTCGGCTCCACGCCCCCCCAAAGCATCCAGGTGCCACGCTGGGAGCCCACCCCAGTGTGGCAAAATGTGTTATGGCTGATGGGGGTGCCCAATCCCCCGTTGGCTCCACGCCCCCCAAAGCATCCAGCTGCCACACTGGGAGCCCACCCCACCGTGGCAAACGTCCCTCATCATCTTATTAAAAACAAAAAAAACTGTAAATGCAAAAACTGTCCCTCGACGCTTCTCCCTGCCTCCTCCCACAACCCGCACCCACCCACTGTGCACCCTGCCTCCCCACACACCCCCACCCCATACTTACCTTTGGACCTCGGCGCGACCATCTTCGGTGGACTGGGAACACATCTGCACTCTTCAAAGCTGACCGCAAACTGAGGAAATGCCAGTAAGCTGTATAATGGGATCGATAGGGTTTTTTTCAACTTTGCTGCATATCTCAGGCATTTTTTTGAATTTTGGCACCAAATTTTCAACATGGGGTTTTTGGGATCCCTCCTCATGAATTCTGTCACTGTCACGGCGTTAATCGAGCCTGAAGGGTGATTTCGCAGTCACTGTGCAAAATCACCTTTCAGGACTGATTAGCAAAATGACAGTGCCAGTGTTCATAAGGTGGGCTCTCAAAAAGCCTATGTTGCAAATTTGGTGAAAAAATTCCTAAAAGTGACTGTTTTACAAGTGTGCATTGCACAGTTCCTATGCACGCTCGTAAGTTCATAAATTTTTAATATTTGCACTCCAGATTTTTGACATTGCTATTTTACCACACCTCCTTATGAGCAGTACAGCTGTCATTTTTCACATCATGCCCAAAATGTGTTTCCGGCCATGTAGCGCACAATGGCGCAGTCGGTGAGCGAAATCATTGTATGGGACACATTAAGAAAATCACAGTGACACTGTTCATGAGCAGAGGTCTAAAAATGGCTAGTTTGAAAATTTGGTGAAAAAATTCCTAAAAATGACTGTTTTACAAGCGTGCGTTGCGCAGTTCCTCACGCACCCTTGTACGTTCCCAAATTTTTAATATTTGCACTCCAGATTTTCAACATTGCCATTTTACTACACCTCCTTATGAGCAGTACAGCTGTCATTTTTCACGTCACCCAAAATGTGTTTCTGAGCATGTAGCGCACAATGGCGCATTCGGAGTGCGCAGTCAATGTTTGGGACAGATTAAGAAAATCACAGTGACACTGTTCATGAGCAGAGGTCTTAAAATGGCTGCATTGAAAATTTGGTGAAAAAATTCCTTTCAGACATTCTGCAACGTTACTAATGAAGACATTGAACAGGACTGGCACCAGGACCGATCCCTGCAGCACCCCACTGGTGACCCCCTCTCCCTAGACTGCACACCATTTACCACCACTCTCTGCCTCCTGTCTGTTAGCCAGTTTCTAACCCAGTTTACCACCCTTTTCCCCATGCCCAGCCTACCCAGCTAGTTTATCAGCCTCCTATATGGGATGGTGTCAAAGGCTTTGCTGAAATCAAGGTAAGCGTTGTCCACTGTCCCACCCTGATGTACTTCCTTTGTCACCCAGCCAAAGAAATCAACCAGATTTGTCTGACATGATGTCCCCACTGTGCATCCATGTTGTCTATGGTCCTGGGCTCTGATGGCTTCTAGATGCCCCACTATCTTTTCTTTAAGCAATGTCTCCATGATCTTCCCCACTACTGAGGTGAGGCTGAATGGCCTATTGTTCCCTGCCTCCTCCCCTGCTGCCAGACTTGTGTAGAGGGACCACATGTGCCCTCCTCCAATTCACTCATGTTGAATGACTCAGTGAACATAGCTGTCAGAGGTACTGCTATCTCCCTTCACAGTTCTCTTAATATCTTTGGGCTTATGCCATCTGGTTCCATCGCTTTGTCCACCTTCAATTTAGTGAGCTCGTGAAGGACCCTTTTGCCTTTGAATGGACTATTGTCCACCTCTTCACCGCCTTGGCAACTGCTGTACTGCTGTGGCCCTTGCCCCTCTCACTCTTCTGTGAATACTGAATGGAAAGGCACAGTGGATGTCTTGGGAGGAAGGCATGGAATTATCACTTCCAAATACCTAAACAGCACATACAAGCAAGCAACATTCGGCATTGACAAATGCTTGTTTAATTTGTCTCAGTACCATTGAATTTTTTCCTTTTCTGACAGTGCACAGGGGGAAATCTTCAGTGCATCTCTGAGCAACTCAGCAGTAGATACATGAGGTCTTCTTCTCATCTCCATTGGTCCAGAAACAAACTGAAATAAAGTCAGATATTAGCTAGGAAATCATCTCAACAAATGAAAAACAGCTGACAGAGAGGCTGCACATTCCACAGGATATAGAATGACTGACATGAGAGGAAAGTACACACCTGACAAATGATAGAATGAAGGAGACATGCTGAACATTCTCATGCAGACCAAAGGAGATGTGTTAAACATTTTCATGCAGACAGACCGAAGGAGATGTGCTGAACATTCCAACACACAGACAGACCAAAGGAGATGCACTGCACATTCTCATTCAGAGAGACTGAAGGAGATGCACAGAACATTCCAACACACAGGTGGACCAAAGGAGACACTGAATATGCCACAACACACAGACAGACCAAAGGAGATGTGTGGAACATGCCACAATTAGAGTTATTGCAAAGTTTTACTTTGCCAGTGAATTTCCAGCGATATTGCAAAATTAGCCTTCTTGAATTACTTCACAAAGTTCACACTTGGAAATGTCACCTAACTTTGCCTGTAACAGCAGCAAAGTTAGGTAAAGTTAGGTGATGTTAGGTGAAGTTAAGTGAAGTTTGGTGAATTTAAGTCAATTCGCCTAGAAAAAGGGGAACTTCACTTTGTAAAAACTGCAAGAATAAAGGAGATGTGCTGAACATTTCAACATGCAGATGTACCAAAAGACACTCACTAAACTGCCACAACACACATACAGACTGAAGGATACATGCTGAATATTCTTATGCAGACAGACCAAAGGAGATTTACTGAACATTCTTCTGCAGAGTGACAGAAGGAGACACGCTGAACCTTCCAACACGCAGACAGACTGAAGGAGATGTGGTGAAAATGCCACAGGATCCAGAAGAGCAAAGGAGATGCACTAAACATTTCATATTTTTAAACAGTTGTTAGTAGATCACTGAAGAAACAAACCACCATAAAATGCATTTTACACAGTCTCAATACAGAAGCAACAACCAAAGAGCAGTACAATGTGCTTATGCAACTTGGCGTGGTGTTGTGCTTATGCATCTTGTTGAATAAACTTTGTTGTAGCTGTTCATCTCTCTGTGCCTTGGGAATACCACCCTGTAGGGATGCCAAAGGCAAGGAACCCTGAAGGAGGGTTCTACACCTAGAGGTGCCATGGCAAGGATTCCATTAGGCTAAAAGTAGCTTAGGAAAAAGCCCCAAGGAGAGAGGCTAGCTGCTGGAATAGATGGGAAGGATGGTGGGGCAAAGAAAAAAATATTCTGAATGAAACAGGGAGGCAGAATTTAAATGGGTCAGGCAGGGGGCATGGCTGTTGCTTCAGCCATTTGAACCACAGGCTTAAGCCTTTCAATTCAATGTGCTTACACAACTTGGTGTGGTGTTGTTGTTATGCTACTTGTTAAATAAACTTTGTTGTGGCTGTTTGCCTCTCTGTGCCTTGGAAATACCACTCCATAGGGATTACGAAGGCAAGGAACCCAGGAGGAAGGTTCTACCCCTAAAGGTGCCACAGGAAGGATTCCCTTAGGCTATAGGGAAGCTTAGGAGAAAGCCCAAAAAGAGTGTAGATCTGAAGCATTGCAGAGGTAACGATTTGGTATTGAGCATTTGGACCTTCACATAGGTCAGGAGAGATAATAGTAATGGCAGCAGGTAATTGAAATGTGTAATGACCTAATGTAGGTCAAATAAATTTTAACAAGAGAGCATGACTTCCTAAGGAGAGAGGGAATGGCAAAGGAGTGCCTCCATCCATTTCCATCCAGCATCAAAAAGCTACCTAAATAACTGTGGAAACCTACCTCAGTAACCTAGGAAATACAACTACAGTAACTAGATAGAATGCCTTTGCCAATGAGGAGAGGAAAAAACACCTTTGAGGAGGTAACTTCTGGGGATTCAAGGCCTATGTTGCCTTCCATCCAGGCTTGGGATCTTTTATTTAGTGATGGCTATGTTGCTGCAATTCAGAACCCAATCCAAGGGGAGGAAAATATTCCTATTTTGTGGAAAGCTCTTACAAAATGATCCCTCTAATGGGAGCACTGTGAAGGGTTGCAAGTGCACCCTGCAACATTGGATACTCTGACATGACAGTGGGACCCACAATGTGGGAAGAGGAAAGCAATGACTGCTGAGACAATCAGTCAGCCTACTGACTAAAAACAGACCAGGTGAACCAGAGGCAGTCATGGGTAGAAAAACATAGAGGGTGCCACCAAACCTGATTAATCTAGCTAAAGGAGCCCTCTCAGGCATAAGGGCTCCATCCCTCATAGCTGAAGTCTTAAATTCTACAGCAAGAGGTGCTGTTGATATGTCTGTATGGCTAAAGCTCCACCTGGAATGAGGACATTCCCACTATGTGCTAGATGAGAAGGACCATGCCCTGAGTTTGGCATGCTCAGACTCTCGGCTATAGGGCAGGTCCTGAGCCATAGAAAGTAATGGTCATTGTTGGCATGCCTCTGATTTATGAATGGGACCATACAGTCAACTGTAAAGCACTAGATAAGAAGAGGCTGAGTGAAATTAGCAGCCGTTGGTTAGTTATTGTGATGCAGGCCGAAGCCAGCAGCCAGAGATTAGGTAATGGTTTGTGAGGAGGAGTCCAGGTGAAGTAGAAGCAAAGCCAGCAGAAAACAAGCCAACCAATTCCATTAAGGAAGCCTAATATTGATGGCATTGAAAATATTCAATGATGGAAGGTAATACTGATGTACATAGGCAGTAGGAGGCTGAGCAAAGCCAGTGGCCATTGGTGAGGTAGAAGAAGGCTGCAGTTCTATGTGATAATGGTGATCATGGAAAGGTTATCGCCATTAGGGGGAGTGTACATCAGCGAAAATAAATTTTGCTGATGTACACTAGCAGTGCAGACCAAAAGGGTGCCAAAAACATCGGATTTTTTTTTTGTTTTTGTGGGGGGCTACACCCCCCCCACATCACCCTACTAAAGGATTCTCAACTCCAGGTGGGGTGCATGTTGAGGAGGGCGAAAACAAACAAACAAGGAATTCACAGACTGGCGCAAAAATGCAGATGCACCCAGCATCGAATCCAGCACACTCCCAACCCTAGCCTGCCATGAACACACCACACGGCCAGCTCGGCAATTCACCACCGCACTACACCTCACAAACCCTCCCTCCCCATCCGCCCATTGTATGACTTGCTTGCTTCCCCCCATGTGTGCTTATACATATAGTGACAGGATGTCACTATAGCTGTATTCAACTCCCTGTCCAGTAGCCCTGTGAATAGGCACTGCTCTTGAGTCACCCTTTTTGTAAGCACTCAATAGCAGACACTCTTATCACAGGATATAGGAGGCTGCAAATGCTAGTAACTGAATTGATGAGGTTTAGGTAATTGAATTGTTATGGTTTATGAAAGATTTCCTTAAATGATATTTAGGCTGCACAGGAGCAGTAGTAGAAAGCAGGGTAAAGCCAGCAGCCACAGGTTAGAGTCGGTAATTAAATTAATAAAGAGTATGCAGGAATATGGCAAAGGAGCAGGGCAAAATTTCATTTAACTTACATAAGAGCATGCTCCTGCTGCTTGCAGCCACGATGCCCGGCTGTGACATCAAAGTCCCCTGCCCTGGAAATAACAGGGAAGACACAAGCTGAGCACCATAAGACCAAACAGCTAATTTAATGACTTGAAAGTTTCAGTATAGCTATAAATTAGAAACGTACTGTTTAAATGCCATCAGCTGTATGTCAGGCTGACATACCTTGGATTGAATACATAGGCAAACGTAACAAGAGTTTGATGTATGATTACAAATGCATACGAGTTCTTCACATAGGACTAAGAGAATATTAAATTTATGATAGAGTGTTATTTGGATGGTAAGGCAGGAAACCCCAAATATTTTAGAGACACTCTCTGTTTCCCACTCAGTTTTTCAGTATTTTCAGAAAGTTTTTCAGAAACAGATTTGCAGTGGATTTGGTAATGTACAATTCGGTAAGACTATGAAAAGCTAATGTAATAGCTGAACATTTTTGTGTAGTAACGCAGCAGAGCACCAGGATATGCTAGAAGCAGACTAAAGAAAAGTAGGATGTTGAAGCTGCCAGAGTGGATGTAGCACTGAATGGATTAAGAGCAGAGGTGCTGAGCAATGAACATAGCGCAGCAGGGAGTGGCATCTAACTGGGAGCAGGACCACGTGAAAACAAGGTGGAAAAGCACAGGAGACAGCAGAAGCTGGAAAATAGCAGTTTGAGCTGAAGTATACAGAGAACAATAGTAGGTAAACTAAGAGATTGGTAAATGAATAAAAATAAATGGGATGCAAGAAAAATGAGAAAAGCCCTAAAGAAACAAACAAAAGCAAACACAGTACAGGAGCTGGAGGGAGCAGAAACAAACAACTGAGAGAAGTACAGACAGACTACAGCCAGAGGCAAATACTGAGCTAGAAGCAGGAGAAGCACAAACCAGGCAGAGAGTCCAGTACAAGCCAATAAAAATCCATGCCCAAGGAAAGGCAGGAGACAAACACAGTTGAAGGGGGTGGGGCAGAGCCCAGGGAGAGGTCAGGCAGAGCCTCTGGCTACAAAGAAAAAATGCTTCTGAATAAAGCAGGACAGCAGAGTTTAATAGGTCAGTCGGGGGGCATAGCTGTTACTTCAGACCCTTGAACCACAGGCTTAAGTCTTTCAATAGGGCCCCCCCCCCCCACACCAAACAAAGGAAGTGCATGGCACTCAAAATGGTTGAACATAGGTGAACAAACACAGCTGGACAAAGGCAAAGGTAGGAAGACAAGCACATTTACAACAAAAAAATTGAAACTGCTTGCAAGCCACAAACAAAAGCTGATGCCCATCCAGCTGTGTTTGTGCACACCTATGTTCACCAACACAGTCCCAACACAGCAGTAGCAGCCAAATAGCAGTAGCTCCCACCACCAACACCACCATCAAAGGAAGCCATGTGGTGCTCAAAATGGCCAAACATAGGTGAACAAATGCTCCCAGACAATGGCAAAGGCAGGAGGGCAAGCACATTTGGAACAAAAAAAAAAACAAACATATGTTCGCCAACATAGTCCCAACACAGAAGCAGCAACTAAATAACACAAAAGACCCCCACATACACACACACACACACACACACACATATACACCAAACAAAGGAAGCTGCATGATGCTCAAAATGGCCAAACATAGGTGAGCAAACACACCTGGACAAAGGCAAAGGTAGGTGGGCAAGCACATTTACAGTAGAACCCCACAGTTACAGACCCCAGAGTTATGAACCGACCAGTCAACCGAACCCCCCCCGCCTGCTCCCACCCACTACAGCCCCACCCATGCATTGGCCAATCATTCAAATGTCAGTGATAAACTGCAATTTTTTATACTGTACCATTAATCTCTGTATTAGCACAGTTTCCGACCATGGCAGTGAGACAGGGTACAGAGAGAGAGAGAGAGAGAGAGAGAAAGAGACTAAGACTGAGATGCCAGCAGATTTTCCATTCCCAACCCCCCCCCACTGATCGTGCACAGAGTCCCCTGATGGTCCAGCACATAAAGAGCACCCTAGACAGTGAGAGAAAGCAAACCAGCAGCACACTAGGAACTAAGCAGACAGAGCATGAGTAATCAATTTTACTGGTCTGCAGAGTGACATTAGAGTGTGATGTGAGTGCAATGTGTCTCTAAAGTTGTTTCTGCAGCACTAGTATAAACCATTGTTGTTTCTGCAGCACTAGTAGAAACCGCCGTTGTTCCTGCAAAATGCAAAAATTAAGTGGGTGCCTTTACAGAATATCTGCAAACAGATTTTATACTGGTAACATTTAATCATACTGCACACCATACTATATTTTAACTCCAAGGTCCTACTGCACAAAAAAAGAATTGAAACTGCTTGCAATCCACTGCAAAAGGTCGATGTCCATCCAGCTGTGTTTGTGCACACCTACATTAGCCAACACAGAAGCAGCAACCAGATAGGAATAGGGATCTCTCCCCCACCACATGGTGCTCAAAATGGCCATACGTAGGTGAACAAATGCTCCCAGACAATGGCAAAGGCAGGAGGGCAAGCACATTTGCAACAAAAAAAAAATGTTGCTGTTTGCAAGCCACCAAAAAAGACTAATGCCCATCCAGCTGGGTTTGTGCACACCTTTGTTCACCAACAGAGTAGAAACACAGAAGCAGCAACCAAATAGCAGTAGAGATCCCCCAAAACAAAACAAAGCAAGACACATTGTGCTCAAAATGGCCGAACGTAGGCAGACAAACACACCTGGACAAAGGCAGTAGGGCAATTGAAAAACAATTGAAATGCCTGCAACCCACACATCCAGGTGTTTTTGTCACCTAAGTTTGGTCACACCATTCACATGGGCAAAGAAAGTAACCCCTAGCATTTCATAGCCCTCCCCTGATACGAAGAAAAGCACCTTTACAGGTGTGTTTTCTTACCTGGGTTTGCCAAAACAATGTAAGAAATATATTAAAACCTGAAATCATAAAAAAATAAAATAAATAAGCAGTGACAACACATAGCTACCCATTAAATCCAAAAAGTGAATGTGCTCCCCCCCCCCACAAACACTAACACTGCTTGGCGTGATTAGTGCAACTGTGACACCAGGCACACCATATGATGAGTGAACATGTAAACTAATGTGCCTGATGTCACAAATTTATTAAAACATAAAACTTCCCCCTAAAATCCCCCCTTGCCACACAGCGTTCATTTGTCAGGGGTACTGCTCCCAGTCCTTAACAAAAAAAGTCCCTTGCTAGCCAGCAGAAAACATTTGCAAATACTGAAATGATCCTTTTTAGTGTGGTGATAGTAACAAGGGCCCTACCTCTGGGCAATTGTAACAGGCACGCAGGACAGAATGTTGTGGTGCCACAAGTTGAATTCTCCAGTTCTGGAGCACTAAATGCGACTGCTCACCAGTGTCTGCAGCTTTTAAACCAAAGACTCCGCCTACTTCCACACCAACTTGCGAGTTCTGCCCACTCCAAAACACAGTCTCAAGCACTTACTGTGACTAGCGAACGTCCGGGCAAGCAGAATGAGATGGGAGAAAAGGGTGAATGGTTGTGCCCATGGAGAAAAAAAGGCGCACTGATCAATACCTCAGGTCAGTCTGTACAGCATCGGAGGTTGGGGGTTCAAAGAGAATGTGCTTCAAAGGGGCACCACAATAGATTTAGGGAGGCTGTGGGTGAATGTAACATGCTGCGACAACAGCACTTACTTTCACCATAGCAAATGCAAGGGGAGGAAGCACTTAAAATAGGCCACCGGTGGGGAGGGGGAGTGAACATAAAAAATAAGAAAAGAGTGCATACCACAAAAAAAAAAATTATTTTGTGGCTGTCAGGGAAAAAGTAGAACAAAACATGTGGTTTTGAATGTCACAATGTTTCCATGGCAAACAACCTGCAGAATGATGGTGGATTAAAAAAATAGATATTTATACGCCATACATTTCTACTTCAATATATTTTATATCTATGCATATGACCCACTATCAAAATCAATACAAAGGCCATTGCAATCACTTTTTAATTTTTCTGTTTTGACTGTTGTATGTATGCTGACCATTAGTAACCCTTTTAATGAACAGACCCATATCATTTTACATAATTAGCCTAGGGTGAGTGGGTGCATTCCCCATTCATTCAGCTTGTCTCTCGACCTCGACACACTGATTTTACTGTTCTGTCTGTACTCCCTCAACCAGTATTTCTATTATGCCTTATTGTGTTGGTACAGTTATTATATGCAATGCATCAACTTTATTGATCCCTGCCTGTTTTCCATTTCTAATAAGCTGACTTGCCAGTTGCCACGTGGCCTGTAGTTACACTAGGTAGGTAACACTTTATTTTAAGTATCCTTAACTACACTGTAACTACTGTAAAGCTATGCTGTAACTGCACTGTAACTACTATGTAGTTTTATGTGACTACTATGTAAATGTTAATTAGTTTCACATTTGAGTGTTGTGTAGTTACACACAATTTACACAAAGTAATTACACTGTAACTGCATTGTAACAACTGTGTAGTTATATGTAACTACTATGTCATTGTTTACAATGTCCACATTTGCGTGTTGTGCAGTTTCACAACCTGCATACTTGTGCAACTACTACTGTCTCCCTTTCAGTACAAATCAATTCATTCTGACAAGTGTAACTACCCACGTAATAGCTGTTGCAAAGTGTAACAGAAAATATATTGTGCAACTACTACTCTGTCTCTTCTGGCATTATGTAATTTGTTCTTACAAGGTCAACTACACTTGTTATAGCTATTGCAAATTGTAACAGAAAATGTATTGTGTAACTACTATGTTACTACTTTTGGCATTGTTAAATTTGTTCTTTGTTCTTACATGTGTAACCACATACGAATGCAGGTCCCATGAGCTGTTTCAACTATGTCTATCTGACATTTGTTTAAAAGGTAATCACAGAAAAATGTAAAAGTGTAATCAGAATGGTAAAAAAAATTTGATTACAATATAACTTTGGTCTACTACACTTACATGCACTGACTGGCAACCATTTAAATGATTTCCTATGTCTGCTTTCCAGTTTTTGATGAAACTACAGGTTAATAATATGCAGTCTAATATGGTGAATTGATATACTGTATAACTGTACACAAAAAATGTTTCATTTGCATAACTACTAATTGGTGTTGTAACAATATTGTGGCTAAGAAATAACGGTATGTATGGTAGAATATTTTTCTACCTCAATTTTTACATCAGCTAAAATGCTAATGTCTCACAGCTCAAAGGACAAGGAATGCCATTTAACCCTTTTGTGGTACAACAGCATTCAATCTGATTTCAGGAGCACATGAGCCACACCAACAGAAACTGGAGGATCAACCAGATCAAAGGAAGCAACAACAGAAGGAACAAACAGCCGCATAATCCCACAGCTACAGGATCAACCAGATATGATAAAATAATATGCAGGAACAGCCAGATATACAGTCCTATAAAAAAAATTAAAAATAAATGCAGGATCAACCAGATATTTATATTTACTTACAGAAAACATGTGCTCCATCCATGTACTCTTGCTAAGCAAGAAATACAGCTGCCATTGCTTTTTTTTGTAAACAGCAGCCATACAATCAGATGGACTGCCCACCAGCAGACTGGATCCTGCAGTCTGTGTGGAGTGAGAAATTGTGGGATATATCCGGCCCTCCCAGTACTACTGTTTTCCAGTAAGGGAACCTACTGATCTGTACATGTTCTCCACCATGCCCCAAGCCCTCATGGTATAGTCAGAGGGCTGCAGTACCTTGGTGTGAAGAATGGTGTCATGACTACCACCCCAGTCAGCCAGTGAGAAGGGTCTTGAACAACTATGGAAGGGACCCTGCATATGCATCTGGTACCACCCTCCATCACTCCACACAGCAGATCAAAGATAAAGCATGGCATGTAGCCATGCCCTATCCCCAGCCACCCAGCTAGAAAGCAACAGAACAGGTGTGCATGTGCAGAAGAGGTATGTGTCAATCCAACAGAAGCAGCACTTTTAAAGTTAAGGAAGTACACAACGCTCATTGTGAAACTTGTTAACAACTACATAGTAGTGCAGTTACAGTGTAGTTATACAGTAGTTACAGTGTAGTTAGTGACATTTAAAATTATCATTCAAAAGTCATTCCCTCATGAACATACTACAGTATAGTGTAGTGGTTAAAAGCACTGATCTGCAAACCTGGAGAACTGGGTTTGAATCCCAGAGGACCACTTGTATACCGTGCGACCCAAAAAAAGAAAGAACTAAAAATAAACATGCAATCTAAGATTGTGAGTTGCTATACAATAAAAAAAAATCATTAATTTACTTAATTAGTTATTAGCTTTTAACAGTGCTGTAGTTACTAAGCAATATGTTGCTTCTCTGGCATTGTTTCCACAGTTAATACCTAACATGTATTTGCAAAGTAAGTATGCAGAAACTGACACTTGAAATAAAGTGTAAGAAGAAGGGGTATAACATTGCTGTAGTTACTAAGGAATGTGCTGCTTCTATGGCATTGTTTATTCAGTTAATTCCCAACTAACACATATTTGCAAAGTAAGTATGCAGAAACTGGCACTTAAAATAAGGCATTAAGAACAAGAATGCAACTACTATAAACTTACATTGTATGTCAATGCTGTTTTTCTGATGTTTGTTTTCCTTCAAAAAATATTCCCTCATGCACTTACTGCTTAATAAACACACAATCTAATATTGTTAATTGCTATATAACCACATTGTTTACTTATACAATAAAATTATTTACATAATTACTTACTGGCTTGTAACAGTGCTGTAGTTACTAAGAAATATGCTGCTTCTGTTGTATCGACTGACACCTCTTCTACACCCACACACCTGTCCTGCTATTGTCCAGGTGGGTGGCTGGGGTTGGGCTATGGCTACATACCATGCTTTATCACCAATCTGCTGTGTGGAGTGGTGGTGGGTGGTGTTGAATACAGAGGCAGGGACACTTCTTTAGCCATTACATGCCCTTCCCACTGGCTGAGTGGTGTGGCAGCCATGGCACCATCCTTTACATTAAGCTGCCCCAGCCCACAGACCTTACCATGAGGGCTGGGGGCAAGGTGGTAAACATGGGCAGACCAGTAGATACCCTTACTGGAAACAAGCAGTAATGGGAGGACCACCCATTACCCAAAAGTCCTCACTCCACACACATTGCAGGATTCAGTTTGCTCCTGGTCAATCCTTCTGATTGAATGCCTAATTGATCACCAGGTCTGGGAATGCACATTGCCACATTCCCTGCTGCTTGTGTGAACAGAGTACAATATTAGATTGCATGTTTAGTAAGTAGTAAGTTCATGAGGGACTGATTTCTGAATGAAAACTTACATCACAGTTACAGTACTGGCATTTGATAAATGTAACTGTGTGCAGCTGTAAATACATGCTACTCAGGCATTAAAGCAGCAGTGCAAGAATCTGTTGAAATGTTTTACTACTCTATACTTTTTATGCTATTTTAGATTGCCACTTATCTCTTGACTTGCATGATACCCTTTTTTCCGCAACTTGAGTCTGCTTTAGTACTTTTTCATGTTTGAAATAATAAAAGGAGTGCTCCTTTTAATATGGCTTGGACCAAGCCTTCATCAGTATTCTCAGCCGTTTTTGTCCATCAGTTGTGTAAATATCACTTCTTTTGTGACTAAAATGAACTATTTAGCATCAGGCAGTGCTCTCTGATGTTACAGAACCATAGGTGTTAAAAAACAGCTGCAAATGCTGATGTAAACCTGGTGTGAGCCATATTAAAAAGAGAGTTCCTTTTAGTATTTCAAATGTGAAAAAAAGTACTAAAACAGACTCAAATTGTGGAAAGAAGTATATCATAGAAGTCAGGAGGTAAGTGGCAAATAAAATAGCTTAAAAAGTATAGGTCAATATGTTCACCAGATTCTTGGACTGCTGCTTTAACTGTGAAAACAGTGCCATTATTTCTTAGCCACAGTATTGTTATAGTGCCAATTAGTAATAATGCAAATGAAATATTTTTGGTACAGTTACATATCAATTCACAGTGTTAGACTGCATGTTTACTAACCTGTAAGTTCATGAAAAAGTGGAATACACACATGGAACATCATCTAAAAGTTGCCAGTCAGTGCATTTAACTGTTGCAGACTGAAGTTGCATTGTGTTCATATTTTAGTTACCATTCTGATTACACTTTAATGTTTTTTTCTGTGTGATTATCTTTTAAATAAATACCAGATAGACATAGACATTTGAAACAGTGCACAAGACCTTCATTTATATGTAGTTATACTTGTAAGAACAGATTTAATAATGCCAAAAGTAGTAAAATAGTAGTTACACAATAGATTTGCTGTTACAATTTGCAATAGCTATTACATATGTAGTTGCTCTTATATGAACAAATAACATAATGCCGGAAGAGATAGAGTGGTAGATGCACAACAGATTTTCTGCTACACTTTGCAATAGCTATTACATGTGTAGTTACACTTGTCAGAAAAAATTGATTTGTGCTGAAAGGGAGACAGTAGTAGTTGAACATGTATGCAAGTTGTGTAACTACACAACACACATATGTAAAACAAGTTAACAATGACATAGTAGTTACATGTAACTACACAGTAGTTACAGTGCAGCAGCATCATAGTTCTACAGTAGTTACAGTGTAGTTAAGGACACAAAATAAAGTTTTACAACTATATACTACACTGCTGTATTGTAATATTTTACTTGCTTTCCTGCTCTTATCTCAATTCTAAAAAGAGAGCTCCTCATTAACTCTAAATCTCTGATTTTGTTTTGAATTTGAAGGCCTCTAAGCACCATCATAACCATGCTCAACAAATACTGTTTTCTTCTCAATGTAAGCTCTTTTACTCCCCTTCTATGCTCTGTCTGACCACAAAATTACACAGACATCTGCCTCATTTTACTACAGTATGGTGCTTCCCCTACAGGTGCTATCTGCCTACTAGCCATCCTGCCCTGGCCTGTGTTACACTGATTGTGCAGCAGTCATACATTTGTGATACTTCACCACAAAACTGAACTCCATACTAATTTAGTCAAGTTAGACTATGTGTGGCCCATGTATAGGTGTGAGAGAAAGTGATAAGTGGCAAATTCAGTTCAGCGTCAAATTGGTGCCCTTGGTTTCTATAATTAGACCGAAAAACATTTGCTTACAGTATGGTAATTAGCATAAAGTTAAAGCAGGATGCAAATAGGATACCCACTCCAGTCCCAGTGATTTCCCACTGTCCATTCCTCTCTCCTCCATCCTCCCAGACACATTTAAAAAAGGTTGGTTCCAGGCAATGTGCCGGGAACCCACCACATCTTTTAACAAACCCACCATTCCATTCTTGACTCCAGTCCCCCAAATAAATCTGTTACTAGAAGGCTCCCTCCTTACCCCTAATCCATGACAATGAGTGTGGGAAATATTCAAAACTCTTGACTTGCTTCCCACTCCCACATTGCACCCATTATCTTTTAGTCATCAAGTTATAAAAGGGCACATGACTGAGAGAGATTGCATAAAGCAGTCTGGTTCATTGATGATGCTAGATTGACTGATTGATCTCTTGTATTATCTATGAAGCAGGCTGTGTCACCATATCTCTCCTAGTCACCCATCTAACTGAAATACATGACTGAATGTATAACAGAAGTGGGACTGTTTCAGTAAGAGGGATTAGTGAACAAGCCTGGACATCTGATTAGTGAATTAGCCTGGAGTTCTGAGCATCCCCTCACTAAAATTATGAATCATGGTTGAGAGGGGGGCAATTTATGTAACAGATGTATTTTTGCAACTGGGGGTTGGGTTAGGAAGGGAAGAGAGTGTCTGTAAGAGATGTATTTGTTTCAAATTTGTCTAGCAGATGTCAATGGTAGTAAGTAAGTGGGGTGGGGTGAAGAGAGGAGGCCATAAGGTTAGCCAATATCACCTGGAGAGGCCTAAAGCTTTTTCCATATTTCATTTATCTGAGGTGTGAAAGTGCTCTAAATCTTCAACATCCCCTTTCTGGAGTAGAAATTGTAGGTTTTCAGCCCTTTCATGTATGTACACTTCACATTTAACTAATTCATACTTCTACGGACACAGACACCTACTGGTAACACAGACAAATCTAGGATAACAAATTATGAACCCCAAATAAGCAAAAATGATACTGAAAATTTAACCTTGAGTGGAAGTACCCTGGATATAGGTAACTATGTATTTCTGAGGAATATACCACAGTGTGAATAGTGCCCTTAATGAAATACCCAAGTAATTCTACTCTGTCCACCCTGTATTACTTTGCTAATAAGTCAAGTTCAAAACTAACTACCAAGCACAACCGTACAAACATGTTGTTGTACCTCTTCTGTGGAGCTGCAATAAAAAGCATGACATTATATTTTCTTCCAGAAGCAAATGATTTGATACCTTTTAATGGACCAACATAGATGTAACAACAAGAACAAAGTGCTCTAGCTTTCGGACCAACCAGTCCTTCTTCAGAAGCTCATGGCAGTTGTTTAGAAAATACAATACTTATAACAGCTAGATAATGCAGAGAAAAACAGATTTTTCTGTTTTTCTCTGCATTATCTAGCTGTTATATATTAATTGACTAAACAACCATATGGTCTTTTCTGAACCGTAAAACGGTATCAAATCATTTGCTTCTGGATCTATTCTTGCAAGGACCAATACGGCAACTACTAAATCATTATATTTTCTTGTCATTTTCAATACTTTGAGCCAACAAGGTTGAGGAATTTTTTTTCTGGAGTTTCTTTTTGACATTTAGCAGTGAAAGGTTGCTACTTTCCCACATGGCAGCTGTGACTGCAAGGCCAAGGTTGGTTAGTGAAGCTGTATAATCTCCATCTGGGGTGTTAGCCAACTGCAGCAATGGTTTCTGTACATTTTATGGTAAATAGCAGTCTGGCCTTGTGGAAAAATAGATTTTTTTTGTTGTAGAAATGGAAATATTTATCCCTCATTTATTCTTATTCCTAGGCCATGCTGTAAATAGGTAATTCTTCTCTAGTGCATGTACACAGTAAACAAAAACTAAATAAATAAAACTGCTTTTAATTGTTGTTAAGTGATGTATTTTCATCACTGTACATCAAACCATATTTCTCTGCATCATCTAATGAAAAAGCTTTAAATAAATATGATTAAAAATGTTCTGTTCTGAACAGTGTACATTAATTTTTCTGACATTCTTTGCATCAATGACTGATATATCAAACTACTTGCAACAATTCTTTTTTGTCCCAAAAGCTGCACAGCATTTGGTAAGTTACTGAACCCCTTAAGACAGAGTAAGGACATATGGTTCATCAAGTCTCTTAATTTATCTTTACAGTAGTAGCCTGAAATATTTTTGACTCCAATGAACGTATCCAGTTTTGCAAAGCAAGGCAAATTTTATTTACTTAACACACAATCCATTAAGGGCTCTGAGTGCTTTACAAACACCAAACGAATATGGAAACTATAAAATAAGCACACAGATTAAACAAAAATAAATTGGGTTCTGTTAAAAGCTTGCTCAAATGAAAATATTCTGAATGAAGCTTTTAAGGCCTCCACCGAGTTTGCTGTACGAATAGCATAATACAGTTCCAGATAATAGGTGATGCCACCCAAAAGGCTCTGTCACATGATGTTCTGAGCTTTGACGTGGGTACAACTAGCAGCCCAATTTCGGAGGAGTGGAGAGGGCAGAGAGGTTGATAAGGAATCAGGAGCTCTTTGAAGTACTCTTATCCCAATCCATGTGGGGCCTTATAAGTTAACAAGCCAATCTTGAAGGTGATGCATGAATGAAAAGGCAGCTGGTGCAGAGCATGCAGAACTAAAATGATGTGTTCCCTCAATGAGGAGCCCACCAACATTCAGGCTGTGGCATTCTGCACCAGCTGTTATTGATGCAACAAACCTCCCAAAAGTCCTAGGTATGAAGCATTACATCAATTCAATGTCATGGAGACAAAGGTATGAATAATCCTTGCTAGGTCATCCTGAGCTAAGAACAGACAGATCTTTGCTATGTTCTGAAGATGGAATTTGGCAGACTGGAAACAGGTGACACCTGCTGTGTGAAGATCAATCTGTCATTCAGTATGACCCACAGATCTCTGACTGTGCTCACTGTAGAGAGGCATTGGCCACCCAACAGAGGGAAGGCAGCACCTCCACCAGCAGGTAAGTACTGATGACCAGGTTTGCTAACCATGAGTTCTGTCTTGCCTGGGTTGAGATATAACCAGTTAGCAGCCATCCAATTGTTTATCTCAGCCAAACAGTGGCTCAGCATGGAAGATGCAGAGATGTCATCAGGGGCATGGGACAGGTACAACTGGGTATCATCTTGCATAGCAGTGAAACCTCACCTTGTATGACCTTATGATCTCTTCAAGCAGCACAATATGCACAGAGAATAGAATGGGAGCCAGGGTTGAACACTGAGGAACACTGCAAGGCAACACTGATGGCCACAAGAAAACAATTCCCAGAACCACACACTGCATCCTCCCAGTCAGATATGAGCTAATCCAGTGCAAAACTATGCAGGTAGAGCCCACATAGTTCATCACTTGATTTATCAGCACCCCATGATCAACTGTGTCAAATACAGAAGAAAGGTTCAAGGGCACCAAGACAGTATGTTGCCCTCAATCCATCTCCATGGAGAAATCATGTGTCATCCTGACCAGAGCTGTCTCAGTGCTGTGCCAAGGCCAAAACAGAGGTTGGAGAGGTTCAATGATAGAAATAATCTTCAAGTGGTGTAACAGCTGTTCAACCACCACCTACTCAATAACATTCCCTAAAAAGGAAGTAGTTCACGAGAACGTCAGTGTCAAAGAATGGCTTCTTTAGAAGGGGTCTCACCGAAGCCTTTCTCAGGGTCAAGGGAAAGACACCCTCCCTCAAGGACCCATTAATGATCTCAGTGAAAACCAGATCCAGGAACTCAATACAACCAACAAGTAGTCACATTGGACCTGGGTTCAGTTCACAGTTAGTGGGACACAAACTGGTGACTACTCAGATGACCTCAGCTACCAAAACCAATCAAAACTCATTCCCGGTAGACCGATCATTGCCTCCACAAGGTTGGTTACCCCCAGCCCCAGCTAGACCATGAGGTGAAAAACTGGCTCTGATCATGGACAATTTGTCAGTGAAAAAGTGCCAAAACTCCTCACACTTCTCTGCAGCAAATGCTCCAATGGACTGTAGACAGGGAGGATTTAACCATCTGTCTACAGTATGAAACACCATAGCTGGGTGATTTTAACTGCAGCAATTGACTGAGGCAAAAATGCTGTCTTTTTCTTTTCAATTTCCCATTGATACTCAGCATAATGGAGTCTCAGTGCCAACCTGTTCTCCACCAATCCAGATCTCCTCCAGGAATGCTTCAACTTACTCCCCTTCATCTTCAACCAGCGCAGTTCAGCACAGTGCCAGGGTGAGCTATATTGGGAGGTCAAGAAGCAAACAAGAAAAGGTGCAGTGAAGCCCAGGGCAGTCATAAGCCCCATATAATAGTGATTAATGGTCCACAGCTCTCCTCCTTGGCAGGGTACAGGAGGGCTTCTTGGTGCTTGGCTACCCCCCAGTGGAGGCTAGGTGGCAGTGCCACTTCTGAGAGCTCAGTGCTAGACCACGGGGAGGGGGTATGGGGCTGGACTGGTACTGCAGAATGCATGCATGCCTCCACACCAATGCATTGCTGCTTTCAGTGTCCCAGGTAAATGAGGGGAGAAAAACAGGTGGAAAATCAGGGATCACCTCATGATGAAGCCTTTGGGCCAGCTCTGGAGTTCTGCTGGGATGTGCATAGTGCAGGAAAGATCCCAAAAGATCCTGAGTCAGGTATTAGTGTCAGAGGACAGCAGTGGCCCACCACAGCAGATAAAGAAATTTTGGGGGAAAAATGCACGAGACATCCAGTGTGTCCTGGAGCTTGCGAGGCTCTAACATATGTTTTGGATGACACTGGATTATTTACACAGAGGAGGTAATAGGACAGAGAACTCCACACTGGACTCAACTTCATGCTGATCTGACCAGAAGACTGGATCAACCCTGACCACATTATTTCAAGTCCGAGTGAGAAGATTAAATCCAATGTGTAACCATGTTCATGCATCTCAGAGGTAACTACCTCTGTCAAACCAAGGATATCATTAACTGGAGGAGCTCTTGTCCAATCCTGGAGCATTCATCATTGACTCAGGCATTGTAATATCCCATTAACAGTAATCTAGGGGGCTGCAACACCTCTTTGGTGATTAAATCCAAATGCTTCTGCAGGAATACATTCCCACCACCTGGAGGCTGGTAGATGAGAATGATCCTGCCATTGACACCTGAGATGCACCTGGTATTCACACAATCAAAGGATTCAAACACTGTCATTGGGAGTGCAGTGAGTCCCAAGGTGGATCTAAAACAGATGGTCACCCCCAACCCATCTACAATCCCTCCACGGGCAGTGCACCATGAAGTACCGAGAAGGAATAGACTCTGCTAGCACAGGGCCAGTGTCAATGCCCAGCCAGGTTTTCATAATGCAAATGACATCAGTGAGGACTCTGAAATGAAAGACTCCGTTACCGCAGTTTTATTCCTCATTAACCTTGAATTATGTAGAACAGCCCAAAAAGGACTGACAGTGCAGGCTAGACAGACTACTTGCTGCCCAATGAAATCTGGCAGAGCCCAGGGGAAGGGAGCCAGGTAAGATGGTCATCGATCTTGATTCCATCTCCCTCCTGGGGTCTCCTGGTTCGAATCACCCCAATCCTACCCTTCCAATCACCATAACTGGGACCTCCACTGCAGAGAGGGCTCCTCCTTCATAGGATGCCCAGTTCCCAGCATTGGCTGAGCATCCCTACTGGGAGAACCAAAGGAATCCCAATGAAAGGACAAAGCGATTGCAGGTGGTCAGCAGAGTAGGTGAGCCTTTGAACTAGAAAGCCTCTGCACATAGTTCTACTGCCTCAACAAAACTAAAACCAAACACTTTAAAACCAGAAGAAATAATAAAAATATGTACAACCAATTAAACATTAGCAAATGGGCTTGAAAAATCCCAGACTCTGATTGGTTGATAGTCCTGGCAAGGTGGACTTCTGTCAGACAACAGAACCCATGTTAGAATGAGTGCCAGCCCCAATTGACCAGATGACTGAAATCATGGAGCAGATGGAATTTTCAAAGTTGATCTGCCATTTTTCTCGCTTAGCGGATGAGTTGGTGGCCGCCCCCTACCAGTCTGTCTTATCTAATTTAAATTAATTAAATAAACAGTAGGCACACACAAAAAATGGAGGATGAAATTAAAAAGATGTAGTCAGTCCGATCAGCCTATTGGCTCCAAAACCACAAACTGACTTTAGAAAGAGTCAGCACTATCTCTGGTAGTAGTCCAGTGTATGAGACCAGCAATACTTTCTTTGTTTTCCTTACTGCAGATGGACGTCCATCTGCACTATGGAAAACTAAGAAAGTACTGCTCCTGTCACACATAGTAGCTCTACTGGAGATAGCTCTCTCTCTTTCTCTCTCTCTCTCTCTCTCTCTGGCATATGCCATTTTGCAGTATTTTTTAAAAATAGTGAAACTGAGTTTCCCCCCATCCTATACCTCAGTAAATTAGCTGCCATCCATTCTTACTTCCAGTTGTTGGCTGACACAAAAACCAGAAATGCAGCACCGTAACTCCAGATGGCACCGACTGTAAGTTATTGGGGGTGGGAAATGCAGCGCCGTAACTAAAGCACCACATCACATCAAGTGTAAACTGATGGGAGTGGGGTAGAAATCACAAACTTTTATTTTTCTTAATCAAGTATGCTCCTTTCACAACACCCAACACAAAATAAAGTCATTTTTGTATCCTACTGTTGAATAATCAGACTGCACTAGACAGCGGGCAGCAACTCCTTTACAAACTTCAGGTTCTTTTATGGGGAAGGGATCAGTCTGGCAAACCATACAGTGGCTAATAAAAAAAGAAACAAAACACTCACTGCAACTCTGGGGTAGGGAGGTAGAAGATAACTGTAAGCAACCAGATAGCTTGTTTTCTAACTTCCCAGTTCCTTTTGTAATCACCATAAAACAGATTAAAAAAAGAAAAGAAATGATGACTGAAATTCTGGGGTAGCTACTCAAGATACTTAATGGTAAAACTGACTTTTTATTCATTTTTACTTCTTTTTCATTTATTATTATTTTTTTTAATATTTTATGTAACTGTTACCGATAGCCCATTTTCTATGTGCAATAATATCCCCCAGGGTGGGCAGTATTGTGCTATACTGGATCTTCCAGGGGCTATAAGGCCCTCCATCTGTGGTGCCAGGCCTCATTACTCCTCTGGGGGGTCTGGTATAGCTTAATACTGCCCACCCTGTTGTGTATTATTGCTTACATAAATCACACTCATAGCCATCAAACAAAAGACCTCACCAACCAAACAGCAATCTCACACACCCCTGCTATGACTCATAAACCACACACCAAACCAAACATACACCAAACACTGCCAAAACATGCACATAAAATCTATATAACCAATTAGACCTTCCCACTTCCCAGAAAAATAAAATATATAAATAGCAAAGATATGAATATATAAAATAAGCAAAGGAGAATCCAGCAAGCAATTGGTGCACAGTTCCTATTTAGTCCCAAATATGCAAGGATGTCTCTGATAGTTCCAGAAATTCCTCTTCTTTCACAAGCGATAGAATTTTCCAAGTCGCAGGAGTGGAAACAAGAAAGTAGAGTCCTTTTAACAGCTGCAGGGCAGAGCTCTGCAGACATCTTGCTATCACAGTAGAAAAATGGAGCTCCCCAGATTCTAAATGGACTTCAAAAAATTGGAGTTTGAGCACAAGCACTCTGCTGAGAAAGGGAGAGAGAGTGTTTGATTCATCCATACATCTCTCCTATATGTAGCATACTTATGCCAGCTCAAATTACAATCAGTGGATGTGCTCAGTGTAAACAGCACATGCAGCTTGTTTCAGCTTGTTTTGTCTCTGCTCCCCCCCTCCCACCTGCGCTATTTTATCTGTTGTGCTACTGTCTTCTGCTATAGTTAGCATGAAGGGAAAAGAGCTGTGAGATGTGCCCTTCAAGTACCAAAAAAAGAAAAGAGAGAAAGAAAGAAAAACAAAGTCCTCTCTCTCTCTCTCTCTCTCTCTCTCTCTCTCTCTCTTTGTCTCTATCTGTCTCTCTCTCCTCCTCAAGTGTGGCTATGAGATGTCCAGATAAAACAAGCATCTGTAATTATGCTATCCTGCTATGGTATCAGATTTTAGAGGCTAGCAGGAAATTCTTGAGATCAAGACATTCCTACAAGCTGTGTTTTCCTGAGCTTCTCAGTAAAGGACAATGTTTTTATCAGTTCAGGAGATCTGCAAGAGTTAGTGTGTGTTTTTGTGTGTGTGTATGTGTGGGTGGCACTCTGTTAAGCTTTTCCTGGTGCATTTACCTTTTTCTTAGTCAGCTTGCAAATGGCTGTAGTGCTTCATAGAAACAGAAACATAGACGTTGATGGCAGAAGGAGACAGCTAGGTCCATCTATCTTACCATTTGTTTTAGACCTATTTTGACACTCTAGTTACACTTTGTAGTCAGGGCTCCCTTCTGTCTTTCCCATGTAGTCATTTGTACCTGCCCTGTTGTTGAGGAGAAAATGACCATTTTAAGTAGCAATCTGACCACACTGCAGCTCACTAGAGATCGCAGGAAATGATCGTAGCCTTATTTAGCTTCTCTCAAAACATTTTTTACCTGCACAGCTAGCGTGAGGAGTCTGCCCAGATAATTGCATTTCTGGCCACACTGCAGCTCTCATGAGCCCCCAACAAATGAGCAAATCTGTCTCCTTGAAAAATAATACGCAGTTTTAATGCATAAAGCCCAAGTTCAAATTGCTAATAAGCAGCTCTCGCTCTAAAGCAGGCCACGTGCCTCACTGCTCCAGCATAGCTGTACTGCCCATCACAAACAAAAGGAATTCAACAAGTGACCATGCCAGTTCTAGGGTCACTGAGGCCATTAACCATGTGGTCACTAGGGCCCCCAGCACCCCCGCTACCTGGCAAATGCAATTCAAAGACAAACAAATCTATTTCTCCCAAATATTACAGTCTCTCAGTCACTATCCCATGTACCAATTGTTCTCTTACCTCCTAGGTTGCAGTTACTCCTCCCACTGTTTGCTTATAAAAACCCCTCTTTTTTTCCACAGATGCTGGGACAAGGGTCATGAGGGCCCCAAGGAAAGATGCCCAGCCCTCCCCTGCAGATTCTCATCCATGGAACCCCCCCCAAAGCATCCAGGTACGAGAAAAAATGGAGGCACAGCGCGGTTTCTGGTGCCATTTTCAAACTGCCGACTGCATTTTAAAAGCATAAACAGTGCTTCCACTGCTTTCCAGTGCTTGTGTGCTTCTGCCTCGCCGGCACTGCATGCTGGCTCCCCACCACCCCCATCACCACCCTTGGTGAACTCCTCCTTTTATAGGCTGATGTCACATGACTGAGTAAAACCTATCAGCCCATTTTTCCATTTGCAGCTTATCAGCTGCCACCACCAGAGAGCACCAACCTATTATCTCAGCTAAATAACATACCTGGCCAGGATGTTGCTTCTCACTACCTGCATTTTCCTCTCTATGGCATCACAAACCACCTTGCCACCCGCCAACCTCCCAAATAGGGAACCCCCACTGGCCCTACCCCCTCGGCTAACCCCTCAGCCATACTATGTTGCCTCCTCACATACACCTGCGCAAGACTTGGCTCATGTCCACCATGGGTATATCAGTGCCACTATCCTGCCACCCTCATTTCATCTGGGACTCTCGGTCTTACACACCTCAGCCCTCCATCGCCCACCTGTTTCCTCTCCTCGCCGCAACCCTACCTCATGCAAAAACTATCCCAGGACAAAAACAAAGCATCTCTTTGCCCTACTCCTGCTCCTGTCAGGAGACTTAGAGGCTAACCCAGGCCCCAACACAACACATTCCCACACCCCTTTCACTCTCCCCAAAGGCCTACATATACTGCACCTTAATACATGCAGCCTGTTATCAAAAATCTCGCTATTACAACCAATAGCCTTAACTCTGCACCCTGACATCCTGATCATCTCAGAAACATGGCTAAAACCACATCATACTGATGCTGAAGTCTCCATACTAGGGTACACAATCATCAGGCACGACAGGTGAGGCAAAAAGAGAGGTGGAGGTACGGTAATGTACATCTCCAACAGTCATCAGTTCACTATTGTGGCTATCTCCTCTTTCCCAGCAAACATCGAATTGACACTCATTAAGCTATCACTTCCATATACCACCCCTGTATACATGGCAGGCTCTTACTGCCCCCCATGCACACCCACTGATGATATCCTCTCCCATCAAATCACGTTACAGTCCCTAGCAGTAGGTGGTGAGCTCCATGCCACCAGTGATTATAACTCCAATTGGTTAGGTACCTATAAAGCCCACCTGAAGACCAAAATAAAGGCCCTGAACCTCACTCAACTCATAAAAGAGACCACCAGACTCAACCATAAGACAAAAAAACACTCCCTACTGGACTGGGCTCTCACCTCGCAGCCACATAGGATTCTGAGTGCAGGCCTGCTTCCAGATTCTTTAAGTAATCATCACATGATTTACCTGATCAGGAAGGTACATAGCCCCTCAGCCCCCCCCCAAGACACTATGCACCAGGTTCTATAACCCCCTAGACCTAGAATCTCTCCTGGTGGACCTGGGACATGTAAACTGGTCCTGCATCACCGAGGCATCCTCAATTGACAATGCCTATGATGCATTTAAAACCAGATTCCTAAAAGTATGGGACAAGCATGCTCCTCTGCGTACAAAAAGAGTTAGAGGGGCTCATCTCCCATGGATCACATCTGACATAATCAGAAAATGCCACTCCAGGGACCATGCCTGGAAAGCATATAAGAAACTGGGCACTTGGGCCTCCCTTACTACCTATAGATCCCTTCAGAATGCTTGCACAAACATCATCCACCAAGCCAAAAAGAGCTACTTCCTATCAACCTTTAGTAAAAACTTTAACCATCTGATGGATTTCTGGAAATCACTCAAATCCCTGCTCTCCCCCCCAACCCAACCCCTACCCTCAACATTATTAGCTCAGGGCACCCTCATCTCTGACCCCATCTGTGTAGCTGAAGCTTTTAATACCCATTTCTCCAGCTGCACAGACAATCTTCTATCCTCCCTCTAGTACAAGCACACCACGGCCCCCCTCCACCACCCCCACACCCCCTACACACACCCCAAGTCCAGCCATTCTCATTCCAGCTAGTTTCCCCCAGCAAAATTCCTCCGCTCCCTATGGGCACTGAACCCAAACAAAGGCAAATGCCTGACATCCCTGGATGCCAAGATCCTATTCTTGTCAGCCCCTGCCATAGCCGCCCCTCTACCCACCCTTCTCAGCCTCTCTTTTTCACTGGGCAAGTTACCAATGGCATGGAAAATGGCCACCATCATACCCCTCCCAAAAGGCTGTGATCCCTCCTCCCCAGGCAATTATAGACCCATCTCCCTACTCCCTATTCTGGACAAACTCCAGGAGCGACTTGTCCTGTCCCAACTGACTCCGTACTTGGACGCCTCCTCCTTTTTTACACCTTTCCAATCCAGCTTCCGCAAAACCCACTCAACCTTCACCTCCCTAATACGAGTCACTGGTGACATTCTCACTGGTATCAACAAAGAACAAATCACCTCTGCCATTTTTATTGATCCTAGCAAAGGCCTTCAATACCATCTGTCATTCCCTACTCCTCTCCAAACTCACTGAAGCAGGGCTCTTACACCCAGCCATAGAGTGGTTCCAAGACTACCTAGTGGGCAGGAAGCAAGTGGTCAGTCTTGCCTCACACACCTCAAACCCCCTTCCAGTCACATTTGGTGTTCCCCCAAGGATCAGTCCTAGGACCATTACTCTTCTCCATTTTTCTAAATGACCTCCCCTCTACATGCTCCCATTCTTCCAGCCAAATGTATGTGGACGACACAGTCTTGTACACTTCCGGGCCCTCAACAAGCAGTGTGGCATCTCTCCTTCAGGAGGATTTCTCTGCCATCCAGCACTGGTTCAGGTCAAACCAGTTATTTTTAAACCCTAAAAAAACTGTGTCGCTTACGTTTGGCTCTCAACAAAGACTCTCCCACCAAACCCCCTGCCCCGTGTTCAAAACCCTGGAAGGGTCACCCCTGGAGCAATGCACTAGCTACAGATATCTAGGCATCTGGCTTGATCAGCACCTAGATTTTGCCTCTCACATTGACTCCCTACATAAAAGGCTGTTCCCAAAACTGGGTGCACTATATTGAAAAAAAAACTGCCTCCCCACACAAACGAGGCACGGCATTGTCCAAAAAATGATACTTCCCGTACTCGACTATGGCGACATAGTATACACTATCGCACCCATATCTGCCCTGGCAAGCCTAGACACCCTATTCCACTCCTTCTGTTGTTTCATCCTCGACTGCCCACAATCCACTCACCACTGCATTTTATACAGCTCCCTAATCCTGCCATCCCTCCATGATCGTAGATTAATAAACTGCACTAGGTTCACTGATAAATATTGGCCTCTCTCCCACCCTCCCTACCTGGCATCTACCCTCTCCCAACAACCTCCTTCTGTGTACTTCCTTAGAGGCATGGACCCTAGACCACTTCACGTCCCATTTATGCGCACTACCAAAGGTCAGGCAGCTTTTAACTACAGAATCCCACAGATCTGGAACGCCCTACCTGTCCCCATAAGACACGCACAAAATCCCTATCATAGTACCCGACTGCTCAAGGCACATTTCTCCTCCAGCTGCTCCTGCTAATCTAACAGTTCTCTACTAAAATGCGTTGTTCAGTCGTATTTGATATTGTATATCTATCCCTGTCTTTAAACTTCCTGACTTATTGTTTCCAAGAGTAAGCTTTTCTGTATTAATACTGCATTGTAATGTACAAACTTCTGTCATGTATTGGGCCTCGGCCCCCAGGTCGCATCTCGAATCAAGCATGTTGCTCAGTATGCCTTCCTGGTAAATCTCATAAATAAATAAATAAATAAATATATTCTTGAATCCCCCACAGTGTTGACCCCTACAACAACTCAGGGCAGGCTGTTTCAGGAATCCTCTACTCTATCTGTGAAGGAACACTTCCTGGTGTTTGTAGAGGACCTCCCTCCTTGCAGCTTGAGGTCAAGTCCACTGGGCCTGGAGCCCAACTTGAAGTGAAAGTGATCCTGCACCTGTACCTTGTTAATGCCTTTTATGTACTTGAATGTTTCAGTCATGTCCCCCCCTCTCTCTCTTCTCTACTCCAGGAAGTACATATTCAGTTCCCTAAGTCTTTCCTCGTAGGACCATCTCTGAAACCAGTTCTAACTTATCCACGGTTGTTATTCCCGAGGGAGCTCAAGTTGTGGTCATTGGAGACTCCATACTGTGGAAAACCGAGACAATTCTCACTGAGGGTGATGAAGGGAACACTACAGTAAACTGTCTCCCTGGTGCAAGGGTAAATGACATTAAACGTCATTTACCAAAAATAATGCACCAAGCTCCAGGTTCACAAACTATAGTATTGCATGTTGGTAGTAATAATATAGGTAGGGACCATAAAAAATATATTGTCATGGAGTTAATGGATTGTATAGACTTCATACAGGAGAGAGGACAGACTCCCATTATCTCAGGTATTCTCCCTCTTTATGGTTGTGATCCAGAAAATAATCACACCATACGGAGGGTAAACAGCAGACTAATAAATGGTTGTAGTAAAAGGGGTGTAAAAGTCATTAACCTGTGGGACTCTTTTTTTGGAAACAGACCAATGTATAAAAAGGATGAACTTCACCTTAATAATTCAGGAACTTGTACATTGGCTACTGCAATAAAATAAACTGTTCAGCATGCTTTAAATTAGATGGGAAGGGGGTACCTAGTAGACAAACCAGTTAAACCTCTACTAAAGCATACACCCAAACCAAGTAATGATATCTGCTGTTTACTGATAAATGCTAGAAGCCTAAATAATAAAATGGAAGAACTGCAGACAGAACTAAATAGGGGTATACAGATGGCATTCATCATTGAAACCTGGTGGACTGGTGACGATACCTGGGGATGACATGACCCTGGGTATAACCTGTATCATCTGGACAGGAAGGGCAAAAAGGGGGAGGGGTAGCTGCATACATATTGAGCACCCAGAAATCAATTAACGTTTCAGAGAAAATAAAAAAAAATGTGGGAACAGGACCTGAGACCATCAGGATAAGGATAGAAACAGGTACCAATACTCATCTCATTATAGGGGTATGCTACAGGCCCCCTGCAATCTCTACTGAAACCTCTCAAGAAATAAACAATGAAATAAAAGCAGCTTGTGAAATTGGGAGGTTGTTGCTAGTTGGAGACCTGAATTATGTGGATATAAACTGGAGGGCTTTTGAAGCAGGGTCCACTCTGAGTCTAGAATTCTTGGATTTATGTCAGGAAGTAGACATGACCCAAAATGTTGAAACCCCCACAAGGGGAAAAACTATATATTATTACTGGTATTGTCTAGAAAAGAAATCAATTTTACATCTTGTTCAATCACCCCCCCCCCACTTTAGGGAATACTGTCCATTGTGGGATAGCTTTTACACTCTCCCGATATATTCCCATCACTAAGGGATGCAGAGAAGTTTACAAGTTCGCCCCCACTGGTATTAATAAAATTAATGCAGAACTTCAATAAATACATTGGGGTAGTATTCTAGAAAACAAATCCATGGAGGACATGTGGAATATATTTAAGCATAAACTGTTTACCTTGTGTGACAAACATTTAAAACAGATAAAAGTATAAAATACTATGGGTAAAAAAACTTAAATGGTTAAGCAAAGACATATAAAAGCTCTTAAAGAAGAGGCAGTATTTGTTTAACTTATATAAAAGCAATAATAGGGACCCACTAGTGTGGAGGGAATACAAAATGGTACAGACTAAATGCAAGAAACTGATAAAGAGTAAGAAGAAAATGGAAGTCAACTTGGCATCTACAGCTAGCAAAGATAATACTGTATGCAACAATTCTATACTTATGTAAACTCCCTAAGGAAATCTAATCACAATCTGTGCTCTATAAAAAAGGGAAGTGAGGTAGAGGTTGTTTATCTACTTGAATTGTAACTGAGTTTACCATAATACATTTAATTTTCTCTCTTTATGGAGATCTACGTAGTCTCCTTTTATTTTCTTTCTATGTGAATTCTACATAATTGTGTATTATACTTCCATGTATTAATTGTATTTTCTTTTGGTCCTCTGCCTATGTAACATATAGAAAACTCAATAAAGCTTATTAAATTTGAAAAAAAAAGGGAAGTGAAATAGTCACGGATCCTGTTGAAGCAGCCAACATATTTAATGACTATTTTGGTACAGTATTTTCTTGCAATCAGCAAAGTATAATCAATATTAAACCAAATGATATGAAACCCATAAACATTACTGCCGACATAATATTGAAAAAGGTTAAGTCCCTAAAAAATACAAACTCTGCAGGACCTGATAATATTTCTAATAGGGTGCTGAAGCTTTTCTCCCCAATATAGTGCTACCTCTGGCCATATTGTTTAGGGATTCACTTGTGAGTGGAGCTGTGCCTGGTGATTGGTTGGAGGCGAGTGTGGTGCCTATACGTAAGAAGGGAGATAGGCCAAACTGTACCAATTATAGGCCCATTAGTTTGACCTCGGTCCCAGGTAAGCTTATGGAATCCATCTTAAAAGACATCATAGATGCCTACCTCATGGAGAGTGGACAGGTGGATAGTGAGAAGCATGGGTTTGTGGTGGGAAGGGCATGTGTGACTAATTTATTGTGTTTTGCTGAAAATATTTCTGAAACATTAGATAATAGGCAGGATGTGGATTGAATTTATTTAGATTTGGCAAAAGCTTTTGATAAGATCCCCCACCACCAGGTCCTTCGTGGTCTCATTGATGCAGACATAGACCACAGAGTGGTGCACTGGATTGGGGCCTGGTTGTGTGGAAGAACCCAGAGGGTGTGCATAAATGGGTATTATTCAGACAGGGTCGATGTTACTAGTGGGGGTCTCCAAGGGATCTGTGCTGGGCCCTGTGCTTTTAAGGGTCATTATGTCCCCCATGGGTAGGGATAGTGGTAGTTGGATTAGTAAGTACGCTGATGACACTAAACTTGCTAGAATAGTTACAGACCTGGAAGGGGCCCCAGGCCTGCAGAAGGATCTGGATGTTATATGTGGGACTGGGCAGTAAATAGAGATATGACATTTAATGTGGATAAGTGCTGTGTAATTCATTTGGGGAATCATAACAGTTTGTATAATTATCATATAAATGGTAAAATGCTACATAAATTTGTGGAAGAGAAAGGCCTGGGAATTCCTATAGACCACAAACTGACATATTGCTCTCATGTTAATAAGCAGATTATAAAAGCTAAGCAAGTGTTACGGAACATTAAGAGAAAGTTTAAGAGCCATAGCAAGGAGGTGGTCATGCCCTTCTATAGGGCTTATGTCAGGCCTATTTTGGATTATGGGGCCCCAATGTGGGGTCCCATATCTAAGGGAGCAGTGACGGACATAGACAGAGTTCAAAGACAGGCCACTAAATTGGTTCATAACATTAAAGATATGCCCTATGAAAGACATTTAGAACAGTTGAGGCTTATGTCCCTGGAAACAAGATGAGTTAGGGGGATTTACTACTCTGCTACAACATTATGAGAGATGACTATTTATTAGGTGATCTAAATCTCCAATTCAAAAATAATACTAAAGGCACTTGGGGGCACCCACTTCAGCCTAGGCACATTAAATACAACACTAATAGAAGGAAGGTCTTCTTCATACAGAGGGTGGTGGCCCCGTGTAATGAGCTTCCTTTGCCACTCATTTGTTCTAAATCAAAGTATCAATTTAAAACCCAGCTGGATAAATATATAATGGATAAGGGTAAAATTACCTATTAAGGGCTTTGGAAAGGAGCAGCTATGGGCTATGTGGCCTTCTTAGCTGCCATACACCTTTGTATGAACCTTTGTAGGACATGTACTGCAGACCCTGAATCATTTTTGTCACCTTTCTCTGTACTGTTTCCACCTGGTCCATGTTCTTCCTGAGATGAGGCCTCCAGAATTGGACTCCGTATTCCAGGTGAGGCCTGAACAGCAATCTATACAGTGATAGTACCACCTCTCTCCTCCAGCTCGTGATTCCCCTCCCAATGCAGTCCAGCATTCTGTTGGCCTTCAATGTTGCCATCTCAAACTGCTTACTAACCTTCAAGTCATCTGAGATTATGATTCCCACATATCGTTCCTGGTTTGAGGCTGCCAGTCTTTCACCTCCTAGGTAATACTCCTGTCTTGGATTTTTCTTTCCTATGTGCATGACCTTGCACTTTTTGGTGTTAAATCTCAGCTGCCACACTCCAGAATATTCTTTTAGTTTCTTGAAGTCAGCTTCCATCTTGCTCACTCTTTCTGAGGTGTCCAGCCTGTTACATACTAGTATGTTGGTGTTGTCTGTGAACAGACACACCTTCCCTTCCAATCCATCAGCGATGTCTGCTATAAAAACACTGAAGAGCAGAGGCCCCAGCACTGAGCGTTAGGGCACCCCGCTGGTCACCCTGCCTTCCGTTGACTGCATTCCATTAACCTGTACCCTCTGGGTTCCGTCTTGTAACCAGCTTTGTACCCATCTGACTACTTCTGGACCAGCCCCAGTGTGGTCAAGGTCAACCTTCTTTACCAGCCTTCTGTGTGGAACCGAGTCAAAGGCCTTACTAAAGTCTAGGTAGACCACATCTACTGCCCCACCATCATCCACTATTTTTGTGACGTAGTCAAAAAACTCGAGCAGATTTGTCTGGCATGACGTACCTGTTGTTTAGGGCCTTGTTGGCTGCTAGGTTTGAGGAATGCTAAGATTCTCTGTTTGAGTAGTGTCTCTATTAGTTTCCCTACTATAGATGTGAGGCTCACCAGTCTGTAATTACTATCCTCTTCACAACTGACTGATCTGTGAAGTGAAACCACTATTGCCTTTTCCAGTCTTCAGGTACCACACCTCTCTTCAAGGATTTCATGACTAGAAGTGCCAGAGGGGCTGCTAATTCTGCCCCCAGTTCCTTAAGGATTCTGGGGTGCATCTTATCTGGTCCAATGGCTTTGTCTGCTTTTAGTTTATTTAGCTTCTCCTATACTTCAGCTTCTATAAAGGGACCTGTGTCTGCCCCTGGTCCTGGGGCGTTGTGTTTTTTCAGGGCTGGGCCATCCCCTGGGTCATCTTTGGTAAACACCAAGCAGAAGTATTTGTTGAGGATTTCAGCTTGCTCTCGGTCATGTTTCGTGCATTTCCCTTCTTCAATAGCAATCTTTACTATCCCCCACTTTTGCCTTCCTACATTTCCTAATGTATCTAAAGAAAATATTTGTCTTCTCTTTTTGCCCCTTCTGCTATCTTGTCCTCTGTCTGGGCTTTTGCCTTTTTAATTTGTTTATTAGACTCTTTCATTTTGTCCTTGTACTACTCCTTGTCTTTCTCAGTTTTTGTTCCCTGGTATATGCTATACACCTTTTTTTCTTTGACTATGGTAGCCACTTCCTCAGAAAACCATAGAGGATTTCTATTTCTTTTTGCCTTGCTGACTGATCTGGCACACTGATCTGTGTCAGTCATATTGCTCTCTTGAGTCTCCCCCACATGACCTCCACCTCCTCAACCTCTGTTTCCATTTAATGGCTACTTACGTTGGTCCTCATTTTTCAGAAGTCAACCTTTATGAAATCTAGCACCTTTATCCTTGAGTGGCTGGTGTCCTGTGTTATGTTTACCGTAAAGCTTACCATGTGATGGTTCCTGTTGCCCATATGGCATCCCACTTCGATGTCCTTGATCCTTGCCGAGTTTGTGAGGACAAGATTGAGAACTGCATCTCCCTTAGTTGGGGTTTTAACAAGATGGTATAGTCCCAAGCCTTGTGGTGATAATAAGAAGTCACTACTTTTTGTTGTTGCTGCTGTTAGTGTGCTCCAGTTAATATCTGTTAGGTTGAAGTCCCCCACCAGTGTTACTTTGCCTTTATCAGACATTTTGTGGAGTTCCTCTATTAGGTCTTTGTCTCCTTTATCTCCTTGATTTGGGAAAGAGAGGAAATAGTGTACTGCTATATGATAGAGGTAAGCACTGTTCAGAACATGAAGCAGTGCACGTGTGTTAATGTGTGTTGGTATGTCACTTTGTTCTAGTCCTGCTGAACAGCATGTGGTAGATTAGTACAATGAGTTAGTGCAAACACAGTGCTTATCCTAAATACAATAAAAGTTAGGCTTAGATGTAACTAAATGCTATATAAGGCAGTGTATGTATGTTAGTGTGTGTGTGTGTGTGTGTGTGTGTGTGTGGCAATGATCTGTGTATGTAGATAGTGCATTACTAGGTTACAGTGCAATATATATGCATATATGTGTATATGTTTAAGCCACTATGCGTGTATCACAAGAATTAGAAAGTGCAGTCAGGTAGCTCAGTGATTTGTGCAAAAATTGCTAGTCTGCATTCGTCCTCTATCCAGATTAGTTCCAGCCTTATGCATGTCATTGCTGATTTAAATGAGGTGTCTAGTGGCAACCTCTCACCCTCTGATGTACCTTGGAGCCAAAAAGGAAGAAAACTGTTTCTCAATATCTTTTTTTAATCTGTAAAAAAAGGTCCATCACTGACTCGATCCTGCACCCCCAGACTGACCTCCCAGTAAGCACCCACTACATTGTACCCCAGACCATCCCACATACCCTCACTCACCTGAACAGATCCCAGTGTGAAGATCCACTCTACCATGGATGACGTGTCTTGCTGCTGGAACTGGTAACTGCTATATGACAAATAAGGTAAGTGCATTTGAAAACCCACTGAAATACATTGAACCACACTTATCTTATTTCTCATATACCAGTTGCCAGTTCCAGCAGCAAGACATGTCTTTGATGGGAAAGTAGATCTTCGCACTGGGACCTGTTCAATTGAGTGAGGGTGTGTGGGGAGTCTGGTGGCTGAGGGGTGGTTTGTGCTCAATGGGAGATTGGGCTGGGGGGTGGTGTTGCATCACCGATGGACCTTTTTTAACAGATTTCGAAAAACAAGGCATTGAGGGACTGTTTTCTTCTTTTCAGGCTCTAAGGGGTGTTGGAGGTTGAGGGGGAGGGGTGCTGCTAGACACCAGGGTAAGTATAACTATCAAGGGAAACAGCCATCAGAAGGTGGAGGACACACTAGACACCAGGGATACATAAATTACTCAAACGGAGGGGAATAGGAGGGTGGGTGTGACTAAACACCAGGGAAATAAATATTATACGGATGACATTTGGAGAGTGGGGGATACGACGGACATCATATATATATATATATATATATATATATATATATAGATACAGAGAGATAGAGAGATAAATAAATAAATAGATAGATAGATAGATAGATAGATAGATAGATAGATAGATAGATAGATAGATAGATAGATATACAATAAATAAAAACAAACAAAATATTATTTTATGTTTCTTTTTCATATTTTATTACTGATTATTAATTTTTTATATACAGATAACTGATTTTACTCTGCATTACTGCAGCCCACAGAGATGCCAGTCAGTGCATTTCAGTGTAGCAGATTGACATTACGGTGCACTCATATTTTAGTTACCATTCTGTTGACACTTGTAAGTTTTTTTGTGTGATTACCCATAAAATAAATATCAGATAGACATAGCCTGGTGAAAGAGTGCACCAGACCTGCACTCATATGGAGCTACACTTGTATGAAAAAATGTAATAATGTCGAAAGAAGTAACTTAGTACTTACACAATATATTTGATGTTACAATTTGCATTAGCTATTACATGTGTAGTTGCCCTTTTAAGAACAAAATACATAATGCCTCCAAAACTTGTTTCCACAGTTGCACAGCAAAATCACTTTTTTGATATGATTTTACAAATTCCACTTGTCTTTATCATAACATCATGTCATAAAAAGACTGTTGGACATTTGGGGTCAAAATGTGGGATCCCACTAAAAAGTAAAAATCACCTCTCATGGTTACACCAAGCTGCAGTGACAATAATGTTGTTGAAATGCAGCACAGTGACACAAACAATGTTGACACAAACAACATTGACAGGTGAAGACACTGAGTGTGTTTTTACGGGGGACTTCACCCCCACACCCCATTACTTTTAGGTAACAAACTCTGAGTCAGAGTTTGTTTGTAGGGGTGCAAAACAGTGGCAAAAAGGTGAAACTTTGACATTGGATCCTTTACGGTGACAACCTCGAAGCTGTCACTGTAAAGGATTTTGATGTTGAAATTTCATTTCGGCAATAATATACGGCTTTTCAGCTACCCTATCATGGGTAATTACAACCTTACAATGTGTAAACACAGGACAACACTGAAAATGAGACATTGCATCTCATGTGCTCTATCCTGGGTAAATACCTTGTAAAAATGTATACAAGCAAGACCAGGTAGAACAGCAGTACTAGCTGTGAACATTCGGATTTGACAAATGCTTGTTTTCTCTCCATTGTGTTTGTTGAACTATTGTTTCCTTCATCATCTCTTATTCCTTTCTTTCCATTAGTGGGCTGAACATCTTGCATCTTTAATGACCTAGTCTCTAGTGCCTTAACAACATTTTCCATTTTATTGCTCACAAGTGTATTCCTCAGTTCATTTTGCATGCTATTTATTTCTATCTGCATTTCTTTGAAAGGCAGGCATATAATGCAGTTATAAGCCTAAATATCTGCTTGTACTGCCTTCTCTGAATACATTTTGCATTTTTAATTGATTGACACACACCTTGAGGAAGACCCACATGGTCGAGTTGCATGGCTATTGTTCAGTGTCTTGTGTCCTGAATAAACTCACTTGGATTTTTGAATTATGAGCGTCACAATTTTTCCTTCCTGAGTGCCACCTCCTTGTATGTCTGACTTTGCATTTTATACATTGTATAACTGAACTTTTTTTTCACAAAAGAGGTATAGTAAGCCCCCTGTTGGGTCCATAGCAGTGTGTTCCCCTTTATTATAAAGTAAGTTGAAGACTGAGTACCTTTGTTGGAGTTTATAGAATTTATGGCCCTCTTCCCAACTTCCCCAGCTGTTGCTAGCAGATGTGCTTGCCTCTACTGGCACAACGCCTCTACTCAATGCACACCGATACTCACTAGGCAGGGGCGAGCTAAAGAGTGGCGGACAGGATTGCATGGCAGCAGCTTTTGATTCGGTGCTACTGTAAGTTCAGTGTTTATAACACTGTAGAATGGCCACACTAAGCCCAGAAAACACTTATACACACTTATTTCTATTAAAATCTGCCCCTCTGGACCTTGGCAAACACTATGTGTGGGTCAATCTAAGAGTGGGAACTGAGAGGTCCTCAGAGCTCCCAGTAGCCTCTGCCCTGTGGTACACAAGTTTTCACTCTTGCTAGACAGTACTTGGAAATAGGATTTAAATTTTCTCTTTAAGATGTTCATTGTTTTTTTGTAGAGCACAAGAGAGTAGAGATCGAGAATTTCACATAATGCTGCAGGAGAGCCCCAAATCTCACTTCCATTTGTTAGGCAGGGGAACTGAATAGTGGTGGACTGTAAGTGCAGAGCCACAGCTTCTAGTTCAACCCCATTGTGAGTTCAGTATTTGTAACACCGTAAAATGGTTAAACTAAACTCAGAAAACACTTGCACATACTTATTTCTGTTAAAATCAGCCCCTCGGGACCAAGCCCACACTGTATGAGGGTTTATTTGTGCGTGGATATGTCCTCCTGAATCCCAGCAGCCTCAGCCCTGTAGTACACAATTTCCCCTTTTTCTAGACAGTACTTGGACTTGCTCCTAATAATTGATAAGATTTCATTTTTCTTTTCTTTTTTTTTTCCAAGATTTTTTTTTTTTTTTGCTTTCAGTAGAGAGCTAGAGAGTAGAGATAGATAATTTCATTCAGGGCTACAAGGGAGCACCAAACAGCACTTTCACCAGCTTTTACCTGGTCTTGCATTGCTGACAAGGAGAGCAATTCTGAAGGTCATGATCCTGAGCATGTATTTCTAAATATAGAAACATAGAAACATAGACTTTTATGGCAAATAAGGACCACTTGGCCCACCCAGTCTGCCCATTTCCCTACCTATGGATAAGCTGCAGATTCTAGTTAACCAACAGCCTACTTCCTGTAACCCCCCACTATAAATGCCTTATGTCTGTCCCATGCATGTTTGAATTCTCCCACTGTTTTAGACCCAACGACCTCCTCAGGAAGGTGGTTCCATGTATCCGCCACTCTCTCCATGAAAAAAAATTTCTTCACATTACCCCTGAGCCATCCCCCCTCTATCTTTAAATTGTGCCCCCTTGTTCTTACACATCTCTTTTTCTGAAAGATGCTACCCTCCTGAACTTTGTTGATTCCCTTGAGGTACTTGAAAGTTTCTATCATGTCCCCCCTGTCCCTCCTTTCATCAAAAGTATACATATCAAGCTCTCTCAGTCTCTCTTCATATGGTTTCTGATGCAGACCCTGCACCATTTTAGTTGCCATCCTCTGGACTGCTTCCATTCTGTCTATATCCTTGCGTAGATGAGGTCTCCAAAACTGCACACAGTACTCCAGATGGGGTCTCACCAACTGTCTGTATAGAGGGATAACCACTTCCCTTTTTCTACTTGTGATGCCCCTTCCTATGCATCCCAGTATCCCCCTGGCTCTCCTTACCGACTTCTCACATTGCTTACCCACCTTTAGGTCATCTGATATGACTACCCCAGGTCCCTTTCCATTTTTATGTTAATATGTTAGTAAACATGATATGAACCCATCACATGGCAGAACAATTTATTTCTGACATGAGGGAAGTGGTGCCAAGCGAAACTCACCAAGAAGTGAATGGAATGGAAAGAAAGTAAACACCCTGTAGTTAGTGGCTGAGTGTATTTGATTGAAACACTAGATGCCTCTGTTGAGCAGTTACAACCTACCCCTAGACATGGAGGGTATCCCTAGAGCTATGCTCGCCCCAAGGCTTTTCATGATGCCTGAAGAGGGTTATAAAATGTTATCAGCTTTCAGCTGCAAGAAAAGTGAGAATATTCACAGTTGAGAGGTTTTCTTGGGCTGCACACCATCTAGTTCATTAAGTGATGGGACCGGAGGGGGAGACAGAGTAAAATAAAAGGGGGTCTACACAGACCTCTTGAAAACCATTGTGTGTAGATGAAGGATTTATGTGTGAATGTTTTGTGAAAATTATCATGCTGCACATAGATTTTGAAAATCATCATATAGATGTTCAAAATCTTCATGCAGCTAGAAAATTTGCAAAGTATTCCTGTGTGAACATTTTGGTTATTAGTTAATTAAAAAATAAACAATGACCCCTATATACAGCCATGCCCAGTTGTGCAGCATCACCCCAAAGCTGCAATAAAAATAACACTGGATTCTCCAGAAGCAACATTCAAAAAAAGAGCACGCTCTGTTCATCCTGTGCTGCCTGTCAATATCGGGCTGTGGCAGCAAGCAAGGATATTTTATTTGCTATAGCACCTCAGAGCTTAAAGCGCTGTACATACAATTTCAGTCTGCCAATTAAAGACGTTTAAAACATTTATAAAATCAAATAGCAAGCAAGGTGGAATGCCTTCCCTGCATACCATATCTAAAATCAGCCCTCAAATGCCATGGAAAAAAGATTAGTATTAAGAGTCCCTTTAAAAACTTCAGCACAGGTGGTCTGTAAATTCTGATGTGGTAAAGCATTCCACATGTATGGGGTTGTCATGGAATAGAAGGCCCTTTTACCCCAGGATTTCACAAGTGCATCAGGAACCACCAGCAGATGCTCCTCTGCTGAGTGGAATAGCCAAACCGTAGTATATGTAACCAGTAGGTCTGTTATGTAGCTATGACCCAACTGTTACATGCACCATTAGTATTGTATGTGTGCTTAATTTCCAAAGCCCCATGCTGTCGTCAAGCTCCCAGGAAGAAAGGGAGATGGTGTGTCCCAAACAGGATACTGCAATTTTTTTTCTGAGAGCCAAATTCCATAGGCAGCATGCTAATGACAACATGTTGCATTGCATGCCATGTGCACAGGGTCTATATGTGTGTCTTTATGTGATCATTAGCAGCTCTGCACATTTTCATCCATCCACAAATGTGTGGAGGCATTGTGTAGTTTCAGAAATTCCCCAATCCACATCCCTAACTACCTACAGTGAAACCCACCAGGATGAAGCGCAGTATCACAGATTTACTGCATGCCAAAAGGGATTCATTTCCCATTGCAATTGCATTGTTTGCTGCAGTAACTCACTTGCAGAATTCTGCAGTGCTGCATCTTATCCTGGTGGGCTTCACTGTAAGCCATCCATGTCAGATTAGCAGACCACCCTCTCTAACCCAGTCCCTCTTAGTATTGTAGAAATGTACTAAAGCTCTTCCCTTGCAATAAAGTGGACCCCCTCCATTACCCAGTGACTACTGGTATTGTAGAATTGTACATAAGCGCTTCCATAACAGTATAGTGGACCCCTTTCATCACCTGATCACTGTCAGTATTGTGGAGCTAAAACTCATCCCCAGCAGTCTAGTGGACCCTCTCTCTCACCTGATCTGCTATGTTGGAAGTTCAAGCTCTCCCTGCTGCTGCTGTTGACTGACCCTCCCTCCACAGAATGTAGAGAATTTACAAGTGTTCTTGGGAAAATTTTCCATAGGAGGTTCCTTGTTGATAGGATTTTGTGGTCTAGATTTAAGATTACTCTGTCTGTAATTGTAGTGTGTTTACACTGTACTTCAAGACATTTATGGCTGTCCTACCTGCATTTGGAGTGATTCTGAAGTGTTCATTAAGACTGTTAGTATGATCACTGTACTTTCCCATTGATTCTCTGCTCTTACTGGAGCTGATTCTATATACCTTTTACTCTGCTTTCTTGGAAGTTCTTTAGCTGCCATATTGGGTCTCAGTCTCTCCCTCCCCACTCCAGCATGCAGTTTTCTGCTCTGACCCCTGGATCTTTTGTGCAGCTTCAGTGGTCTTTTAATCCCCTGACTGCATTAACAGATATTGTGTCTCTATTCCCTCCTAGGATCCAAACACCAGACAGCCTGGCACTACAATTCAAGCTCTCCCTACAGCTGATGTGGACTGACCCTCCCTCCCCTGAAGGTAGAGAGTTTACAAGTGTTCTTAGAGAGATTTCATGTTTGTCTCCTACCACTCAGGGGTGGTCTTATTTTTATACCTGCCAGAACCTATCAGCCCACTTTTGCCCTCCTTCCTCTCACTCCCATTTGGTTCAGCCCACTCAGCCCCTGGAGTAACATTGAAGTCACTCCTTCTGCACCTCCCCCCTATATTGCACTCAAAGCAATTTGTGGACTGGACCTGTCTCCCTCTAAAACAATTTTCCCCTCAACACATTCCTACTATTTTACCCTGCCCAGGTTCTCATCTGAGGGAGTCACCCTTTCTGTGGGTCCAAGGGACTCAAACCACCTCTGCATCCCTCTCTCTGCTACAGTGTGAAACCAAAATCACTTGGCCAACACTGCCACAAAGTGTCTCTTGTCACTAACTCTTATAGTATCTCATATGAAACCATTACTGCTCCCCCTACTGGCCACCTCTATGACTGGCCTGCTATCAGTGTCAGATTGTTGTGCCTCAGGGCTTGCCATAGAACAGCAAAATTTATCTTTATTCACTCACCTCCACAGACCTGATGTGCCTCCTCCTACTATTGTTAGATATGTATTCACTCCCTTGGGTCTGGCTCTCTTTGCCTTCCTCTCCAACCCTGAATGTCACCTATTTGGCTTCTTCCTGTACTCCCTCACTGTCTCACCCACCCTCTGGCTCCCTCCTTTCTGTTCTTTTTTCTCCCTCCTTCTCCTTGCTGGTGACATTGAAAGAAACCCTGACCCTGCTAACACCCCTACCGACTACTCTAATGTGACCTGGGCAAGGCAGATTGATCTAAGAATTGCACATTTAAATGTTTGCAGCCTCCCGTCCAAGTTACCAGACCTTGTCAGTCTATGAGCCCCATGTGCTAGGTCTCTCTGAGACCTGGCTGAAACCCTGCAACTCCAAACCCTCCTACCATGTCCCAGGTTACTCCCTCCTTTGCCTGGATAGACTAGGAAACAAAAAGCATGGGAGAGTAGCACTGTATGTCCAGGAAAATATCTCAGCCATCATTGTTAGCCACTCTGATCCCCTCTCCCCAGTGAATGGCTCCTTGCAGAATTGACTCTGTGTTCCACAAAAAAGTTCTACCTGGGCTGCTGCTACAACACCCCTACTGGAGGTATCCCTGGATTATCCACCCTTCTTGATGGCCTAGGACTACTCTCTCCTACCAGGGGCACCATATTGCTCGGGGACTTTAAACTTAATTGGTTAAGCACCCAGCAACCCAACTATGCAAACCTCCTGAAAACACACAACCTCAAGCAAATCATCTCATCCCCAACCAGGCACAATGCCTGTAGGCTCAACCACTTGCTGCTTGACAGGATAGCCACAAATCTGGTTGACGTGGTCCTACAGGCGGGTACATTGTCAGACTCTATAAGTAACCACTCCCCTACCTACATCATATTGACCACCAAAATCAACTCCCCCCAGTAAGTACCTGTATTTCAGAAATTTTAACTGCCTGGACCCCACAAATCTCCTAGAGGATGTAAGAGCAGTAAACTAGTCTGCCCTCTTCCTCATCAACAATGTGTCAGATACAGTTAGCTTCCTCACAAATACCCTCATTCAGATACAAGACCTACACTTCCCTCTCACTACTCAGATGGTGAGAGGGGGCTGCACCTGATGGATATCCAAAGAGTTACTGTTCCTAATGAAAGAGAGGGACAGTAAATGGAAAGCTTATAAAGCATCCCCTTCCCCCCAACTCAGGAACACCTATAGGTGCTTACGCAACACATGTAAGCAAACTGCCAAATCGGTAAAATGCAGTTTCTACCGAAACCTTCAAAGGGACAACCTTGGCAATCCCCATCACTTCTGGGGCTCAGTTGTGTCCTTGCTCAACCCCAAGACCCATAGCCAAGTTACTCAGCTCACCTTCCCCTCAGGCTCCTTGACTAATCCCTCTGAGATTATGCAGATTTTTAACAAAGTATTTTCTGACCTTTCCGCCTATCTTATCAAACTACCCTCCCAGCCACCCCTCCAGCCCTGGTAGTCAGGATAACTACTCCCCTTCCATCACCACCCCGTCTGACACCCCACCCTTCTACTTTAGAGCCATTGGCCCAGGTGTTACCACCAAGTTCCTGAAGTCCTTCCCTGCCAGGGGTAGCCCTGGCAGTGATGGGCTTTTTCCCTCTTTCCTTAGGCTGATCTCTCCAGCAATCATTGAACCCCACACCTTAATATTTAACCTTGCCCTCTCCTCATCCACAATGCCAGACTCTTGAAAACATGCTAATGTGGTGCCTTAATTTAAACCAGGCAACCCCCTTTCAACTGGTAATTATAGGCCTAGCTCCCTCCTCCCCCACCTGAGCAAGCAACTGGAAAAAATCATGCACTTCCAACTCTCAGAGCATCTTGGAAAGTAAAATCTGCTGTGCTCACAGTAGCACGACTTCTGTAAGCTCCACAGCACCACATCAGACTTAGTCCATTTCTCTAACCATGTACTCAGAAACATGGATGCAGCTAAGGCCACTGGTGCTGTATTTGTGGATCTGACTAAGGCCTTTGACATCATCAACCACTCCCTCCACCACTCCACTCTCCTACACCTTGGCTGCTCTGCTGAGAAAACAGCATGGTTTAGAAGCTACCTCAAAGGCAGGACCCAGTCTCTTACAATTGGCACAGCCTCCTCCCCTGCCCTACCATTATCCACAGGGGTTCCCCAAGGTTTCATCCTTGGCCCCCTACTTTCTTCCATTTTTATTAACACACTCCTGGCTGAAAGCCTTACCTGTGAGGCTCTCCTCTATGCAGATGACCTTGTCCTTTACCATAGTGACAAGTCTCTTGCAAACATATCCTCCGCTCTTACACTTAATTATGGTGCTGTCCATAATTGGTTTCTTTCCAACAGATTCTTGGTAAATGAAAAGAAAACAAAAGTAATGCTATTTGGATCCAAACCATTCCTCACAAAGATCTCCAAGACAAACTTCTCCCTCCTTGTACCCACACCTGCTGGTCCCTTCCCCTTGACAATGTCCCTAGTTTCAAATACTTAGGTGTCACTCTTGACCCCTCCCTTACATTCGCCGACCATGTCAATAATTCTGTGTGCAGAGTTAATCAGAAGCTAGGTGCCACCTACCTCTTAAATCAGTTCCTTTCTTAGGAGGCATGCCTAGCAACTGCACAAGGAAACCTTTTACCACTCCTTGAATACTACTTTGCTGTCTGTTCCCTCATATCCTCAGTTCTGCACTGTAGACTGAACTCCGTCAACAACAGTATATGTTGCTTTGTCCTCCATGCTCCCTTTTCTGCCCATCATTGTGTATTGTACCAGTCACTTGGTTGGCTCCCACTGCAAGGACGGTTCGACTATGCTCTTGGATACTTAGTTGACAATACTCTGAGAGGCAAACACCTGCCCCCATACTCATCGCTCCTCATGGGCAGAGTTGCAGCTAGGAGCCTCCACGAATCATCCATCTCCCCTGGTAGTTTTATGAATCTCCTCTACCATTGGTAGTAAAGCCTTTTCTGTCTCTGATCCCTCCCTATGGAACAGACTCCATACATCTCTCTGCTCTTCCACCTCCCATCTCTTCTTCAAAAATCATTTCAAAGAGTGGCTACTGTCTGATGCCAAATGCCACTGCTCTCCTGGGTAATCTCTGGCATACCCTCCATCTGCCCCCCCCAACCTATTAGCAGTGTATCATCCTTGCTACACTCACCACTACTGCTAATGTCCCCCACCCACACTTTTCAGGGTTTCTGCTGGTGCCTTCCTATTCAAAGTCCCATCCCATTTATTAAGGGGAAGTGTTGTACTCTATTTCAGAGTTCCAATCTGCTCATTGACCTGTGCACTATTAGTGTACCTGAATGCATTTTGCACTTTATGTATCATATCTGAGACTTATGTTTGGTCTCTGTGTTTTGTGACTTATATTTCAGTCTGTTGCCTGGCCTGTGACTATGTATTTTTGACCTGTATGCTGGCCTTCTTTGACACCTTGTATTCTTATGTAATTGCACTTTATGTAATGACCTCTTGTTCTGTAATTTCCTGCACCTCATGTTGAGGCCTGTGTTCACTGTTGTTCTCCACACCTGTATTGCTTAATGTGCCATTCTGTGGCTTGGGTCGTGCCTGAAAACAGTCCTTTGGATCAGTGCACCCACACGGTTATCAAAAACATAAATAAAATAAAAATAAATAAATAAAAATTTAAACATAGAAACATAGAATTTGACAACAGATAAGGCCCCATTGGCCCATCCAGTCTGTCCATTGTAATGAAATTTACTGAAGCCCATATGTGGTAGTTTAGTGTTACCCCTAGCCCAATCACTGTCAAAGACCTCCAAACCCACTCATTGAGCACACACCACCCCCTAACTGTCAGCCCCTGACTTACCAATCCCTCCTCAGGTAAACTACCTTAAGGTCCTTGGGCATTGACTAACACAAACCATCTGCTCATCAGGCATATGTTCACTTTTTCCCAGTCAGATGGGTGCCAGTTGAGGTAGTGAATAGATGGTTTGCACCAATTGCCATCTGAGGATCTTATGGTGGCTCACCTATGGATGGATGGGTGAGTCAAAAGCCAACAGGGTGGTGGGGATGGTGTGTTCTCAGTAGTGGGCAAGGGAGAGGGGCTTTGACAGTGATCTTGTGTGTATGTGTGGGGGGGGGGCATTAAACTAGCTGAGATTGTCATCAGTACATTTCCAGAATACCACATTTGGTGAGGGAGCAGGTTCTCTTAGACTGCCAGGGAATGATTTTTATACAGTTCCACAATAATAACAGGAATTGGGTGAGGCTGAGGGTTCACTAGACTCAAAGGGAGCAGCTTTAGTACAGTTCTACAACACCGACAGGGTTCAATTAAGGGAGTGGGCCCATTGGACTTCTATGCAAGGACTTGTTCTACAGTACTGATAGGGATTGGGTGAAGATGGTTGTCCTTTAAACTGCAAGGGTTGGGATCATCAGTATTGCATAGTAAATTATTGCACAGTACCGACAGCTTTGGGGTGTGGGAACCACTAGACTGCCAGGGTCAGGATCTGCATTATAGCTCTGTACCAATGGGGATATGGAGTGTGAATTCTGGTTTCACCAGAGCTGCCAGGACCCTGCACCACTGACTGCATTGATAAATCAGGGTCTCATAAGCATTAATTATTGCTGCATTGGTGGCCTTTTAATGTTTACAAAATCTTTAACAATACCACTGCATCCTGAATACAAAAAGGCACTATTATTTGTATAGGTACAGTGGCTGATAATGTGCATCAGCACTATCTACTGTGTGAGGTGTTATGTGACCCTTTGGATATGGCCCACACCCTGTCCAGGGGCAATAAGTCTGGTTAGTCTGGCACTATGCTTGTTAGCCCTGCACCGACCTTCATAAAATGGAGTTCGGTGTATGTCTTTTTCTATCCTTTTTTCATAAACATAAGTATCACATTTTCTTTATTTTTAAACATTAACAGAATATATAGTTACCCAGTATAGTTTGTTTCTTTGCATGTCCATATACATTTCTAATTTGCTCTACTTATTTATTTAAAACAGATCAGTCTATTTTGTCTATTAGTCTTGCATTCAAATATCCTTTATGCTTAATTACTTTACATAGTCTTTTGTAAATACATATAGTTAGGACTGCTTAAGAATATCCATTTTCTCCTTATGATATAAATCTTATCACTACTGGTAGCTGGTTCATTCCACTGGGGTGTCAGACAGACGAGGCACACTGATGAGTCTTGGTAGGATGAAACACGTGTCTGTGTCTTCTGTTGGCACCTTTGTAAACTGTGTGAGAGGCCATTCAGCACCATGGTTTTCTGCTTAAAGTTTAACCAGCATAATATTCTGTGGTAATTTTCATTTTGGGGACATGTGTTATTTTGTATTTCTCTGAAACTTGGCTTCCCAGCCAATGCCCTTTGGAGTAACCATTGCCTCAGTGCTTGCACACAGAGGTTCTTTGTCTTTTAACTTGTTTTTTGTTTTCATTGGGTTTACCACAACATAACCCAGACAGACCATCTTAGGGTAGCTGGTTCATTCCACTGGGGTGTCAGACAGATGAGGCACACTGATGAGTCCTGGTAGGACGAAACACCTGTCTGTGTCTTCCGTTGGCACCCTTTGCAAACTGTGTGAGAGGCCTTTCAGCACCATGCTTTTCTGCTTAAAGTTGAACTAGCATAATATGCTGTGGTGATTTGCATATGCAGCCCATGATGCTTTGCATTATGGGGGCATGTGTTATTTTGTATTTCTTATTACTACTGTTGATTTAATAGTTATATTAAAGGATGTCCATATTTTTTCATATAATCTTAATTCATTTTTTAACAAATAATGTACTTTTTCCAAATTGTGAATTGTTGTAATAAAATTTAACCAGGTTATAATTGTCAGGGGAGTGTGATCTTTCCATTTTAAAGATATGCATTGATACAGTAAGCTAAAATACATCCAATTCTTAATAAATGCTGTTTATATACAGGCAATCTATCAATACTCTGACTATGTGTTATAATGATCCATTCTTTGTTATAGTACAATTGCTTATCTATTGCTATTGGTAGTGTTGTGAGAACCTGGTTCCAAAACAATTTCAGCACAGGGCATATTACCATATGTTCAAGAGTTCCTGTTTGAGGGCATCTTGGACATTTATTAGATAGTTGTGAATTAAATAGATTTAGTCTATGAGGTGTGAAATATACTTGGGCCTAGATATTCAGAGCAGTTGCCCATAGCACAACTCAGTTGTGCCAGTGCAAGTACAGAGATGTGCCAAGGAGCGATATTCAGTGGGAGCAATGGTGCAGTGCAAAACCCATTGCGCCAATGCGCAACTGTAATATATGCGGCACAAGTGCAGGGGGTGTTCCCATGAACATGCGGTGCAATGGTATATTCAACTGTGAAGCCATGGCGCAAGTGTGGAGCAACCCAAAAATGCACTGACCAGACTTGTTCCTATAAATACAGGGCCCAAACACACAGACAGAAGTTGTGCCAAGAGCGTGACAGAGAGAGATGGAGAGTGAGAGATAGCGAGAAAGACAGACAGATACAAGAACAGACACAGAGGGAGAGAGACAGAAGGGTGGCGTGGGAGAGGGAGAGAGGGGCAGAGAGAGAGAGAGAGGCATACACACACACACACACACACAGAAAAAAAAGTGAACCAATGTGGCACACTGACAGCAGCGAATCGCCCAGGGGGACAGTGGACTGATGGAGGGATGGAGAATGCACCATTCCTGATGTAGGTGATAATGAGGGGTGTGACGAGGCAGGAGGAACAGTTACATGGCAGATGAAGGACACATCGGAGGTATGCCCAACACAGGTGGTACCGTGCCTGCATCACCTTTGAGAACTAGTGACACAGAGATTGTGGGCCAGTACTGCCTGAACAGGGCCATTGTAAGGCAGATCTGTGAGCTGTGCAGTGAGGAGATGCAGGCATCCTCAAGATGGAGCCATGCCATGTCTGTGGAGACCAAGGTGACCGCCATCATGTGCCTGCTCACCATGGGCACCTTCCAACGACCAACATGAGACACCACGGGCATCACCCAGTTGGCCACATCCTGCCTCCTCACACAGTTCCTTAATGCCCTGCTACCTCGTGCTTCAGAATTCATCCATTTCCCCAGCACACAGGTGGAGCGTACAGCAAACATGCTGGACCTCTACAGGGTGGCACACATTCCCAGTGTGATTGGGGCCATTGACTGCACCAACGTGGGCATCTGTATGCCACCTGGCCCAGAGGGAATGGCATACATTAACAGGAAGAGGAGCTTGAGCATCAACTGCCAGGTAGTGTGCGATGCCATGGGGTGCATCATCAGTGTCAGTGCCACACACCCTAGAAGTGCACATGACACATTCATCTGGCACAGTTCTGCACTGTGCCACAGGTTTGAACATTGGGATATCCCCATGGGCCACTTAGTGGGTGAGTATGGCATGAGCAAGGGGCGATGGGCATAACAGACCTGAGATTGGGGTGGGCGGGGTGGGCATGGTGGTGTGGGTGCCAGGGACAGGCAAGGTGTGCAGTACAAAATAGCGTAGGGCTAACCAGGTCATTTTACACACAGGTGACAGAGCATACCTGTTGAGAACCAGGCTGCTCACCCCTTACTGGCAACCGTCATCCCCAGCAGAGGAACGGTACAAGGAGGCACACAGTAGCATGTGCAACATCATCAAGCATGTCTTTGGCATGCTGAAGGCACAATTTTGTTGCCTAGACAGGTCAGGAAATGCCCTACAGTATAGCCCCTCAAAAGCCTGTGGCCTATTCCTGGCCTGCTACATACTGCACAACATGGCCATTGACCATGGGATAGTTGTCAAGTCAGATAAGGGCAACAATAGTGGGGATGAAGGAGGCAATGGACTGGAGGGTGGTGGGTAGCCACCCACTGGGCGGAGGGACCTCCCGACTCCATCTGCAAGTACGGCACCACCGCAACACTGTTGCACAGGAACACTTTGGCGAACACAGATAGGTGGTGCGGTACAAATGCATGGGCCACATAGACAAGTACAGCACACTTGCAGGGACATGCATGGTGAGGGACATGCACACACAGAGGTGTGATGCAGGGGTAGGGGAGTCAGTGGCACACACCCACACAAAGCAACACACACACACACACACACATATGCACCCACCCACCTAGGTGTTGGTATGTGGCGTGCATCAGACACATGGCACCGGTGCACAGGCACAACCAGTGCTAGACTGCCCTCATCACACCCACACCGCACGGTCCAGTGGCCGAGCATGCACACGCAGAGGCAGCATGCGGTACGTCACACAGGCACCACACCATTGGTACACACATACAACCCATGGGCGAACAGGGCATCAGCTGCAGACTGCGGTCAGGGCAGCACGCAGATCAGGGCAACTGCATGGTATCATGACCACCACAGCCATGGGTGAGGCTGCACCAGGGCCAATCAGCAGCCACTAGCTGCACATCAGCAAGATGGGTGTCCAACAGCTCCCCAGGGATGGAAGTGTGGGACCACGACTGTGTCTTGCGGTGGTGTGCAGGCACCCAAACAGGCCAGCCCTGGGCATGCCTGAGATGCCTACATCATAGTCCAGTGTCGACTGTGATGGGGTCGCCCAATGCCGGGTTTGTGTAGTGGACAGCACACTGCAGGGGGTCTCCTGTGCATGGCCACACCCTGTGGCAGGCAGCAACACAAAGCCATCCTCAATCTCATTGGTAATGTGATTCAAGGATGCAGTCATGGCCTCCTGCATGCATTGAAGCCCCTCCAGGATCTGCACAGTGCCCCTATCTGGCTGCTTGGCTAACTGGCGCACCTCTGCATGCAGTGCATGCACCCTAGTGGTGAGCAGTACCTGTTGCTGAATGGATGCCCGCAGCAGTCGGGTGTGCTCAGCTCTTTGGTCTGCATCCTGGGGCTCCCGGGCAGCCGCCGATCAGCCTGGGGTGACCTGCCATGCTGTGCAGCCCACCTCTCCAGTGGACACTGCACAGTGAGGTCTGTGGGGGAATGGCTATGGCAGGTGCACCGGCAGCAGACACTGTGTCCGGCTGCCCAGTGGGACCACAGCCTGCTGCCGTCGCCCATCCAGCCACTGTAGTCTGCTCTGTGCCTGCACAGCCACACCACCAACACAGGGCACATCCGTGGCAATGCACACTGCAACACCCACAGTGGTGGCAGGCAGCTGTGCCGCAGCTGGCATTGGACTGGGCGTGGTTACTGGCTGTGCAGTCTGCAGGGGTGACATGCCCACTATGTCACCCATGCTGTCCAAGAGGTGTGTGAAGTCATCATCAGAGTCAGATCCCACCCCAATCTGAGACTCAGCACACAGAACACCAAGGCTGGCATCCTGCAGGAGCACATCCAGGGCCTCATCCGACCCTATGCCAAGGACACCCACAGGCACCGTGGTGCTGCTCTGCAGCCTGTCAGGCCCCCAGATGCTGGTGGGTGTTGATGGTTCATCCTCTGGGGCCATGCCGGCATCCACGGGTACTGCAGCCAGCACCCCATCCTCTGCACAGAGGCATGCTGGTGCTGCAAGTGAAGGATGGCATGTCAGTGATGCAGTGCCCACATGTGCCCCCCGTACACTGCTAGCCATATGTGTTCTGCAGCATGGCATGCACTTGGGTGTGCAGATGTGTACATGCCATGCAGGACAGCCACATGCATGACAGCACACCTGTGTACACACCCTCTGGGCCACCAGCTGTGCAAGGCTGACCATGCAGTGATGGACTGCCACCCATCTGGAAGCCTCTTCCAGGCACACCCTTCACTGCGATGCAGTGGATGGTGGCTGCCACCGACTCCTCCTTTGGCATCAGTGTGGGTGCATCCTTTGGCCCTCCTCTGGTGGCATTACGGGATGCTCTGATGGCTGCAACCTTCTCCTTTATGCACCACCTGTCAGTCCTGACCTTCTTGTGGCACTCCTGTGCTGACCGCTTGTGGCTGCCATGCTGGATGACATAGGTCTCCACTGCCTCCCATCCAACAGCCCTATCCTGTGGTGTGCCCCTGGCACTGTTCAACAGGGCATCCCTGTCAAGGTAGGCCTCAGACAGGGCATCCGTCTCTCCCTTCATGAAGTTGGGCCTGTGCTTCCATGCAGACCCCCACTCCTCACCCTCCTCCTGTGCCAACATGTTGCCTCCTGTGAACATGTACATCACAGTGTGTCAGTGGCAGCATCTCCCTGGTCTGTCCCACCTTGCAGTGCTGTCTACTCCCAGTGTGCTGCTGCAGCATCCACCACTTACCTGTCACAGTTGCAATACTGGTACATGGCCTGTGCTGCTCTGTGGCACTTATGAGGTGCAACATATGCAAATGAGGTTGTGTGCAATGGTAATGATATGCCAATGCACCCCCCTGCACCACGGATTGGCTGATGAGCTCAATTGCATGCGGCATCTGAATATCAAGAAACTGCACCATGTGCAATGGTATTGCACCAGAGCAACCAGTGGCACAATGCTCATGCATGCGTGGTGCGCAGGCCTGCAGTGTGCATATGCGCTGCGCTATCATGGTGACAATTGTGCAAGAATTGTGAACAGCGTGATGTATCAGAATTGCACAAGCTGTGCATGGCCATCAACGTGCATGGTCACGCATGATGGCATGTTCCCTATTGCGCACATGCACACGTTGTGCTTGACACTAACCGCTGACTCCTGGGTCACCTCCGTGACCCTGTGACCCCACCAGTCCATGCCTAATGCGCATGTCCAGCACTGATCGATGGCCGGGCACTGTGCATTCCCCCATGCATCACTCATTCGGCACCTGTGGTGGCCACGTGTGTCTGTACCCACCATTTTGCAGCTGAACTGAGTGAGATCCATGGTGCATGGTTGGAGCTGCCTTGCATGTAATTGGACTGACATGGAGGTGGTAAGCCTAGTCACTTGTGTGGAGCCCTACAGACCATAGCTGTTTAGCCAGGTGCCCTTGCAGCCGGCCAGGGGCAATGTGTGGCAGGACATATCTGTCAGCCTGGAGAGGAGGATGGGGGTTTCCAGAATGGCTGAACAGTGTAGGCACCGCTACGGCAGGGACCCTGATCAGCTTTAGGGGCTTCAGGCATACATCATGCATGGTGCAGTGCCACAGCCAAGTAAGTCATCCTATGTTGGATGTCTGCCCTGGTGCTGTACTGTGGTATTGCCTTTGTTGCCTGGCATGCCCTGCGGTGGGGTACACTGTCATCATGTGCATTACTGTGTGGCATTGCCAGCTGCCACTTGCATTGTGATGTTGTCATGCTGGCTTGCAGGATGTGTCAGGCAGGGGCATGCCCTGTGCACAGAGAGCTGCGGGGGCAGCTGCTGTGGTTGGGTACTGATGTGCACCTGTCTTCTTTCCATTCCCAGGGCCAGAGAACCACAGGTGGGCCAGGGCTGCAGCAGCACATGACCGGGCAGTGCACTCTGATGGGGAGGAACTGCAAAAACAGCACTGCAGGGGGAAGGTAAGCACTGCCATGGTTCTTCTCACTGTACATGGGGGGTGGCAGTGGGGAGTGGGTGTGGGCATGGCCAGCTCTGCCATGTGCTGTGGCTGCTGTGTGTGTCACACTGTGCGTTGTGCATGCCATTGTGGCACATTCATTGGACATGTGTGCCGGCTGTTGGTGGGGTGCGAATGTGCCAGGCAGCCACTGTTGTTGCTGCGGTGCTGCCGGTGCAGTGCACCATGTGACAGTCACTGTGCAGTCATGCGGCTATTGTGCAGCGGGGACCACCTCTGAGCAATGTCATGGTGCACTGTGTTGCTGGCTGGCATTTACCCACCCCCCTGCGGGTGTCCGTTCCAGGCCCTCCAGGGTTGTGTGGTCCCATTGCCCATTGCACACCGTGGGTGGGCATCGTTCCTTGGGCCATTGCACTGATCACCAGTCCTGTCCCTTGCTATAGGTGTCCAGCATCCGGTGCAGAATGCGCAAAGAAGAATGCTCAGTTGGTTCATGCAGCAGACATTGCTGGTGGTGTCCAGTATCTTGGAGGTTGTTGTTGCCATGCGGTGAATAATGGTGGCAGAGCGCAGGGAATGGCGGCTTCCTGGGGTGGCCGGATGGGCCCGTCACTGATGTTGCTGATCTTTGCCCCTGTTTCTCCTGTTACACCTTCCTTTATAGCCCCCCCTCCCACTGTACAGCCCCTGTTCCCTGTCCCCTTCCCTCACTGTACCTACCATTTCCCAGACCCCGTTATATTTGTAAATAGTTCTTTCATATAAATATTTTCTGACATACCTGCCTGTGTCTGTGTCTGCTTTGCAGGTGGTGTGTGGAGCCATGCTGCAGTGTCCCGGTGTCTGTCTGTGTTGTATTCATGAGAGGGGATGCATGTTATGCTTCCGTGGTTCCCTGCTGTGTGCTGTGGTGTGTCCCACTGTGGTGGTGTCCATCCCCTGGGTTGGTGGCTGTGCACTGGGGTGTCAATGGGGCGGCAGTCAGGGGTGTGTGGTGGGTGTGTGTATGGTGGTGGCTCACAGCCATGGTCATTGTTTGAGTACTGTCTGCACACTGTGTTAGGGTCCTCTGCTTGGCATTGAGTGGCCTGTCCCATGTGGTCTGCCATGCTGCCTGCATCCTGGCCCATTGAGTGCCTGCTGTGTGGGTTCCCTGTGTGCCTGTGTAGCATGTGTGTGCTTGGCTGCATGGTTCTGGGTGTGGTCTGCTATGGTCTCATGGGGGGGCACGGCTGGCAGCCTGCTTGGGGGGTGGGGGGCTCCCTTGGTGGCCCTTCTTTGGCCATTGACACCTCCTGTCACCTGCTATCCATGCCACCACTGTGTTCTGGGGTCCATTGTCTGGGTGCCAGTGTGTGCCCTGCTGTGCCCTGCTGGTGGAGTCCTCCTGTTACTGCTGTCACTGTGCTTCCATGGCTCTGTCCCTGGGTCTGTTCTCTGAGCCCTGCCCCCCTCTGTTGTTGTGCTGCTCTGTGCAGCCACAGTTGCACTGGAGCATCTCTGTCTGTGTCATGGTGCAACTCTGCCATTCTCAGCTGCGTTGCACTGGTGCTGTTCTACCTGTGCAACCTCTAAATATGGCTCCAGTTGTGCCATGGTGCATCAGATTTCTGCTACGCCAGACTTGTGCCAGCGTTTGGCTCATTTCTGAATATCCAGGCCTTTGTGTATAATATTAAAATCAATTTGTTGTAGTCTGGATGACATTATTCCTTGCTTGGTAAAATCAATTATTTTATTCCATTTGCCCTCAGTTAAATTATTTCCTAATTTTTCCACCCATTTTGTTTTTAGCTGATTAAGATATATTTCTAATTGTTCTACTAGGTATATATATATATTTTAGATATGATTTTTTGCTTTTCTTTATTACTAAGTAGATTTTCTATTTCTTTATATAATTGGTGGTTTTGATATATCTACATATTGATTTATGTAGTTTCTTATTTTTAGATATCTTAAGAAATTTGAATTATTCAGATTATATATATTTTTGATAGTTTGAATTTTCATGAATCCCTGGTCATCAAATCATTGATTAATTCCATTCAATCCCTATGTTTTCCATATTTTATATGTATGATCTTTTATTGATGGTTTAAAATTACCGTTTAAATATATTGGTGTGTGAAATGAAAATTATTGTTACAGTACTTTATTTATTTGGTACCATGTTATACATACTATGTCTGTTGTAATTCTTATATCTGGTGTGCTTTTTCTGTACTTTCCTGTGTATAATACTGTATAGGTTTTATTTATTTATTTATTTCGATTGTGGAATTAACACCTTTGAGCCAGAAGGTTCTTTTACAAAGGTTCCATGTCAAGTGGATGAGAGACAAAATTTACATAAACAGGTTACATAACATTCAAAGTAAACAAGAAGTCACAGGCTGAACAGGTAGCGATCAAATAGGCTGTTACAGTGTCAGCAGTATTACTATAAGATTGGGTGCATTTCGATATACTGAGCTGGTATCAGTATAAACCAGGAAAAGGGGGATCAAACAAATGTATGCACAGGGCATGATGGGAGCAGCCTGATGTGGCTTAGTCACAGAATGAGGAAGGTGAGGTGAGGAAAAGGGCAGGGGGAGGGGGCAGCCACCAGGGGGCTTTGTCAGAGAGTGGGGTGGAGGGAAGGGAGTGGGAAGAAGGAAGGGGGAGGTAAGAAGGGGAGTGAATTAGTTATGCAGGTGATTGGTCATAGGTATTTGCCAACTGCAATCACAGATGGTCTTTTGGGCCAGGAGGATTTTCATTTCTTGTTTAAAGGGTGCAATTTTTTGTGTACTCCCAGGTGGTAGCAGGGAGTTCATTAAACCAGGTGGACCCACAGTAGGACAGTGAGCACTGTGCGAGGCAGGTTCTTTTGAAGGGGACCTGGAGCACGCTCTTAGCCGAGCTCCTAGTGACTTTTGTGGAGTTGGTGCACTGGAACAGAGTGGCGTTGGAGGAGGGAGTGAGTCCAAGGAGGAATTTTTTGCCTATTAGGCAAGCCTGATATTTAGCCCTTAGGTGTAAGGGGAGCCAACCAGTGGAGGAGTAGAGGGTGCAGGTATGGGCTTGGTGATTTGCCCCCAGGACCAAGAGGCAAGCCTTGTTGATTAGTACTTTTACCCTATTTAAGGCAGAGTCTGAGGCAACATTGTAAATGATGAGGGCATAGTCAACAGCCAACAGGATGGAGCTTCAGGTGACCAGGCTAAGAGCTTCAGGGGTCATGGCTTGCCTGCGCCTATAGAGGATTCCTAGCTCAATATTAGCTATTTTGACAACATGGCCAATATGGTGCGCGAAGGGGAGGGTGTCAATATGCACCCCGAGATATTTAAAGGAGGAGACTTGTTCAATGCCATCCCTTTTTGGCTATAGATAGTCAGGTGTTCATCATGCCTTTTGGCATGTGGCAAAATTAAGTGCATACTTTTTGTTTTTTTGTAGTTTTGAAGGAGTCTGTTTTGGGTGAACCAGTTCTTAAACATAGCAAAGCTTTGCTGAAGGTTTTGAGCTATATCTGATGTGACTCTGCCAGGCACTGAGATAACTGCATCGTCCGCATAGAGGAGCATTTTTGCAGGACAGGCATTGGGAAGGGAGTTAATGAAGAGGCCGAAAGAAGTGGCCCTAAAGCCGAGCCTTGGGGAACTCCTAGGGTTATCTTTTTGAGATCGGAGGTTACTCCCCCTATCCTCACACACACTGTGTCCTGTGAGAAAGGTAGCTGTTTAGCCAGGAGGTGGTATTTACTGACAGTCCCAAGGTCCTCAGGTGTCTGAGCAGGATTCGGTGGTTAATGGTGTCAAAGGCTCTGGTGAGGTCTTTAAATATAGACCCCACTGTTTTTCCTGTGTCAAGGGTTTCATAGATGTGAGTAGTGAAGTCCATTAATGCTGTGATGGTGCTGTGGCCTATACGAAACCCATGCTGTTGTGGGCATAGCAGATTGTACTTTTTAAGTATTCGGTAAGCTGGTCCGAGATTGCCCTTTCTAGCACTTTAGAGAGAGGTGGTAGTATTGAGATTGGTCAGTAGTTACTCAGGTTAGTTCTGTCCCCATTTTTATACACCAGGGTGACCAAGGCAGTCTTCCACCTATCCGGGAAGATTCCAGTGCTCAGGGAGATGTTGAAAATTATGGTCAGGGGAGAGGCAAGTTCATCCAACATTAGTGCTAGCAACGTCATGTCTAGAGAGTCACTCCCAACCCTGGTTTTGTTTAGAGTTTTTTTGACATATTTAATGGTCTGGTCCCTAGTAATTTTCCAAAAGTAGAATGGTGGTTGGCCTGGTTTAAGAGAGGTAGGAGGGTTAGGGTTGACGAAAACCATATCAGGCGGGGTATGGAGAAATTCGGGGTGGAAGGCAGAGCTGAGGTCTGTGAAGGCATTATTAAAAGCATTGGCCAGGCCAATAGGTTGCTGTAATGGGTCAGAGGTGGTAACTTTGAGATCTGGCTGAGCTCTGGGTTCTTTGCCGGTGAGGGACTTAATGTTATTCCAGAATTCCCTGCCATTTCCCCAGTTACTCTTAAGTTGTTCTCTATAGTAAGCAGCTTTAACATTTCTTATTTGCCTAGTGCACTTGTTCCTAGCCATTTTGTAGGCAATCATGTCAGTCTGCCTGCCTATCTCTCTGGCAATATGCCAGAAGGTACTCCGTTGTTTCATCAGAACAATCAGAGATGCTCTCTGATTGCTCTGATGAAACAACGGAGTACCTTCTGGCCAGGGGTTAACGGCTCCTTTTATTTTGACTGTCCTGACAGGGGCAAATATGTCACAGGCTCTGTTGAAAATAGATATGTGGTATTCCAGGGCTTTATTTGCGTCACTGCAGCCAGCTAGTAGGGACCAGTCTGCATGCCTCAAATACCTCTTAAATTTGCCCACAAGCCTCTTTCTGAGGTAGTGGTTTTTGGTGATCTGGGGGAGTCTTTAGAGCCCTTGTTTGTCCGGAAGCCAACTACTGGTGAGGGGTCACTTAAAGTGTCTGGCAGGACAGAGACATTTTTGATATGCTCAGGGTTGGTGGCAAGAAGCCAGTCTATGAGCGTGCTTATGCCTGTGTGATAGTTCAGCCTCGTTGCCTGCGAGACCATCTGTGTAAGATATAGGGCATGGATTCGGTCCCTCATGGTAATGGGATCCTGGGAAAGCCAGTTTGTGTTAAAGTCCCTTGGGATGATCTGCTTGCAATCTTTATTGAGCTTGCTAAGGTGGTTGAAGAATAGGTCAAGGCCAGGGGCTTGCTTGCCGGCGGGTATGTAGACAGTGATCAGAGACATTGCTTTACCTCATCTTCCAATGGACAGCTTGATGGAGAGAATCTGTGCTTCTATTGTATTTACACAGGGTGGCATAATCTGACCACTTATTTTGCTATTCAGACAGACCAAACACCACCCCCTCCCTTGGCTTGTCTATCTAGCCGGAAGGAGGTGTATTGTGATAAGTAATAAAGTTTCAATGTGTGTTGACTTATCTAATGTATCTGTAGAAAACCACGTATTTGCAGTAGCTAAATTAGCTGCATAGTAATACTGTAAAAGGTTTGGTAATTCTAATCCCCCTTTGGTTTTGGGGAGGAATAGTTTATCTGGGACATTTGCCTTTCCACAAAAAAAAACTTTTTATTACTTTTTCCATTCTTTTAAAGCAATGTAGTGAAATATGAATAGTTATAATTTGAAATAAAAATAAGAATGTTGGTAAAATATTTAATTTAATAAGATTAATCCTGCTGATTAATGTTAATGGTAACGTTTCACGTGCTGTAGAAGTATCACACTTAACAGTTAAGAATTTAATAAGATTTCTTACCTTAAAGTTTCAGTTTATGTAGAACTTATACACTAACTAGAAACCTCTGCATAGCACACAGATGTTGTAAACCATTGTGCAGTATGTAGATTTTGATAATCATCACATAGCAGGTAGATTTTCAAAACTTTTGTGAAGGATTTCTTAGTAAATGTTTTTTGAAAATCATCGGACAGCAGATATATGTTTTAAAAACCTTTTGTGTAGCATATAGATATAGAAGTGAGCATAGTGGAGGAGATGGACACAGGAAGAAAAAGGCTTGGTTTAGTGGGAGGGAGATATAGTTGGGATAATCACAGCCATGAAGAATGGGAGGGGCTCAGAGGGGAAAAGAGGCACAATTAAGGGAAAAAATGGAGATAGTGGAGGCTCACTAACCAATGTAATGGAGAAGGAAAGTGAGAAGACATCTTCTTTTATAGTAAGGGATGGGAAGGAGAAGAACATGGCTGAGGAGGACTATAGAGTGATAATCATAGGGGAATCCATGATTAAAGGTATTCTATGGGGAAAGAAGGGGAACATTTATGACAAAATGAAAGTGGCCAGTATGCCAGAGATGACAGCAAGGAGGACAAGTCCAAAAATAGGGGAGGTGGTAAAAGGGGTAAGGGGGGAATAAAGCATAATAAGTCATCTAGGCACCAATGACCAAGTGGTGGAGGAGGTGGTGGTGGTAACAAATTGGTTCAGGGAGTTGAGGGGGACCTGCAGGAAGGTGACAAGTACACTGGCATTCTCAGAGGTGATCCCAGTGCCAAGAGTTAGCACAGTGAAGAAAATTAGGACAGAGGAATTCAACATGTGGCTGTGGGATTGGTGCAAGGACAAGGGGTTTGACTGCAAAGGAGACTGGGGGGAGATGTGGTCCAATAAGTCTCTCTATGCACCTGACATACTATACCTCAACAAGGAGGGTTAGATGGTACTAAGGGACAAACTGGTGGGGGTGCATTACTCATAATCTAAATTTAAACTACTGAAGGGGGAGAGGCAGGCAGGCCCAGGGGCAGAAAGACCTGGGGAAGTGGACATGAATGGACCTTCCCCACAGCAGTAGAGGGAGACTGAGGGAAGGGGTCGGGCAGATGGACAATGGGGAAGGGGGAAGAATATAGAGAGAAAGGGGAAGCAGAAAGAGGAGGAAAGGATGTGGGCTCAGATGCAAGTGAAAGGTGGTGTCCCTGAATGCATGTAATCTTGGAAACAAGATGGATGACCTGCAAGTGCAACTTGCAGAAGGGAGAGTAGACATTGTGGCAGTAACTGAGACTTGGCCCACACCTAACCATGACTAGGACCTCTCAGTTCTGGGATATAGATTTTACAGGAGGGACAGAGCAGTAGACAAAGGGTGAGTTGTGGCAGTATTCATCTAGGAGGATATAACATGCACAAGAGATGAATCAAATGAGGGGAGGGCTGAAGCAATATGGGTCCAACTACAGACCTGCAGGGTGAGGGAGGTGAGGTTGGAACTGGTTTACAGACCACCCAATCAGGATGAAGAAATGGACAAGGACCTTGAGTTCACCAGAGAAGGGGAAGGAGGTAATAGCATGGGACTTCGACCTGCCTGAAGTGGACTGGACTGTATCAACCAAGACATGACCCAAGAGTCAGACAATACTGGAAGCAATTCAGAATGGGTTTCTGACCCAAGTAGTCACTGAACTCACCCAGGAAGAGGAATCCTTGACCTGGTGCTCATGAATGGACAGCATATACAGGACGTAACAGTCAGGGAGCCACTAGGTGGAGGTGTTCATCACTCAGTGTGGTTACAGCTGGACATGAGCAGGAAGGGTGTCCCCACTAAGACCAAAATCCTTGACTTTAGGATGATGGGCAAAGTACTACAAAGGCGCCTAGCAAAGATCACAACAACTATGGAGGTGGACCAAAAATGTACTATTATTATGGAATTATTAGGGGTTGCAATGGAGGATTGTGCTACATACAGATGGAAGAACTCACAGATCAAAGCACCCTGCTGGTTCAGCTCTGAGGTAGCACAGGCAGTGAGGTACAAGAGCCTGGTCAATGGGAAATTCAAGAAGATGAAGAAAGAAGACAGAGAAAAATGCCTAGGGTTGGCAATCCAATTGTACAAGTGAAAGAAAAAGTGTGATTCCCACTGGGACTCAAACCCAGTCCCAGTGAGAGTCACACTTTTCCTCTCACTTGTACAATTGTATATTCAAAATTGTCTCACAGTGGCTAAACTGCATTGAGAGAGAGAGAGCAAGTGGAAGTTATTTGAGTCTTTACGGCTGGCAAGGGAGGTAGGAAGGGTGGTTCAGAGAGGAAAGGCACAGAAAGAACTGCAGTCAGTAGAGGGCATTAGAAGGTGGGAGAAGGCTTTTTTCCATTACATAAGTGAGAAAAAAGACAACAAAGATGGGATAGTCAGACTAAGACAAGGAGACGTATGGGTGGAAAAGAATAGGGAAAAAGAGGAGTTAATGAATGAATACTTCCACTCTTTCTTAACGAAGGTGAAAGACAGACTGGTGCTGATGGGGGGGAAAGGGGGCCAGAGGGGGAGATGGAGACAGATGGGGCAATAGAAGGGGAAAGAGTGAAAAAAGGTCTGCTAGCTTTGAGGATGGACAAATCATCGTACCTGGATGGGTACACCCTAGGTGCTGAAGGAACTGATGAGGGAGCATGCTGATGCACCGGTGGACCTGTTCAGTTCTTCACTGGAGTCAGGTGTGGTGCCACAGGACTGAAGAATGGCACATGTGGTGCCCATCCATGAGAGCAGTCCTGGTGTGACCAAGGAACTACAGACAGGTCAGTCTCACTTCGACAGTGTGCAAGCTTAAGCAGACCATATTGAAGGAAAGATTTATAGAGCATCTAGAGGAACATGGCCTCCAGGATGCAAGGCAGCATTGATTTATGGGAGAGTTAGGTCCTGTCAAATGAATTTGATTGACTTCTTTGACTAAGTAACGAAATCAGTGGACAGACACCAAGCAGTGGACATCCTCTACCTGGATTTCAGCAAGGCCTTTGACGCTATACACCACAGTAGGTTTTTATTATTTTTTATTTATTTTTTATTTATTAAATTCTCGGATTACAAATACCTTTGAGCAGAAACTGCTCATTTACAAAGGTTCCACGTCAAAGGATGAGGGTCAACATACATACAGAGGTAGTAAAAGAATGCACAATAAACAACCAAAACAACTAAAAAAAAAATTAAGATACTCAGTTATAACATACTTTGAGATAAACAACAAAGGTTGGTCAGGAAGTTGTCGGACTTTGGAGTAGGAGAGAAGATGGTTAGATTGGTATAAAACTGGCTATCATACAGGTCCCAAAAGGTGACATTTGGAGGAGAGTTGTCTAGTACCAGGGTGGTCACAAGTAGTGTCCCACAGAGCTCGGTGCTAGGACCAGTGCTATTCAACATTTTCATTAATGATATTGGGGATGGCATCAAGGGTAAAATGTGTCTGTTTGAGATGAAACTAAACTCTGTGTGAGGGTGTACTCAGCAGAGGGGATACAGAATCTTAAGAAGGGCCTAAGAAGACATGAAAGGTGGCCTGGGATCTGGCAACTGGGCCAAGAAGTGCACGGTTATGCACATTGGACCCCAAAACCCCAGGACGGAATACTAACTTGGAGGGGTCTGGGTATCTCTCATCGTGGAGGAGAAAACTCTGGGAGTGATGAAATCTGGTGACCTGAAGCATTCTACACGGTGCAGGAAGGCAGTGGCAAGGGCAAACAGGATGTTGGGGTGCATTGCCAGAGGATCAGTAGTAGGCCACAGGAGGTGGTTCAGCCCTTGTACAGGTCACTGGTGTGGCCGCATCTGAAGTATGTGGTTTCAGTTCATGCGCCCTCACCTACAAAATGATATCAACCAGATGGAAATGGTCCAGAGAAGGGCTACAAAGATTATTGTGGATCAGCAGGGTGGATAATACGAGGAGAGACTGGGAGCCCTGAACGTGTACTCCCTGCAGGACAGAAGGGAGAGGGAAGACATGACTGAGACTTTCAAGTACTTGAAAGGGATCAGTAGGGTAAAAAAAGAGGGTCTCTTCAGGCAAAGCTACAACAAAACTATGAGAAGGCACAGCCTTAGGCTGGAGGGGGGAAATTTAGGAGGAAGGTTTGGAGACATTTCTTCACAGAAAGGGTGGTGACCTTGTGGAAGGTGCTGCCAGAAGAGGGTATCTCAGTGAGGTTGGTAGGTAGCTTCAAGAGAGTCTGGGATAGATATACTTTCTCCTGCATCATTTGACAAGATGGCGGTTGCTATGAGCAGGCCTGTGTTTTAACTCTGTGTTTTTAGTTTTGTTTTATTTGCTTTAATTCATTTTATTTATTTTTGCTTTTGTAGTTTAGTTTAAGTCAGTGCTTTAAAGTAAGATAGTAAGATGGGGTTGAAGGAGTGAGTTAGCTAGTGTCCATGCGTCTTTTTTTCAGGATTAATTTGTTTTATATTTCCCTCCTGAGCCTGAATATCTCTGTTGGCTTTATTGCATTGGTGTTTAAGTAGCAGTATTACACCATGCGCTGGTTACAGCTTAAGCCTTAGAGTTGTTTCGGTGCTCGGCGTCTTGCTCTGGGGTCATTTTTTGATGTCCTGCTCATATTTAAAAGCGGGTACACTTAAACATTCTGCGGGAGGAACCGGACCATCTGGATCCAGCTTTAATGCCCTTTTCTGGATTATCGGGATTTCCTTACAAGGAACTTGTGTGGAGGTTTGAAGAGGCTTGAAGAAGTGTGTAGCTTTTGTCTATGACTACTGATGATTGCAGCTACAGGGTCGTGAGTAACGACAATCAACATCTTTCGCTGTGTTTGTGTCGGGGGTTGGTTGGGGGGTTTCCTCTGCGGGCCTAGATTCTGCTGGATCCTGCTCCCTGGATTCCTGTCGATGGATTGGGGTCAGGCGGTGGGGCATAGATTCCTTTGTGTTCAGTGGATGGCTGGGTTGTCTGTGTTATCAGTGGGCTTTGGGAGCTATGTGGATCTCCCTTCCCTTTTTCCCGGACCTGGAAGGCTTGGAGTTATCTATATATCAATTATTTCTGTGCTGTGTCGATTTGCCTCTCGCCTCCCTGCTTGGAGTTCAAAGGGTGAAGAAAGTCTGTTTGTTTGGACTTTAGCTGGACAAATTTGTGGTTTAGGAATAATGAACTATGGTCTGGCAAGTCATCTTTCCTCTGTATTTTCTGGAGTAATATCTGCTGATTTTAATTTTTGTTTTGTCTGTGGAGGGAGGTTGTGAGAGAACCTCTCTGATACTGTCTGTGCTTGGCATCTGGTCATATTCTTTTTATTGACTGGGAGTGAGAGTCCTAGTCCTTACAACTTTTTTGTGGTCTTACCTGAGGTGGGAGGCTGTGAGAGACCCTCACAGATATTGACTCCTACTGAACTTGGCCTATTTTCGAACTTTGGCCTTATTTTCATTATTGTTTGGGATTGTTTTATAATTGTTTTATTATTTTTGTTTTAAGTATTAAGGGAGTTTTTCCCAGTTATATGTATTGTGGGTGTTTTTAGTTATTTTGAGCTTCCTGGTTAGGCTTTTTTCTTTTGCCATTAAATCTTTATTCCAGTTTTCTTTACAGAGAATACATACAAGAAACATAATCATAAACATAAAACATACAGGAGTGCACCAATATATTATACAATTATTGACAGAAGTCTTTATCTGCAATACCCCCCCCCCCAATAACAGCAACAAAACAAAACAAAAACAAAAAAAACGAAGTAAATAAAATATAAACCTCCAATAAGGGCAAGGTTCCCTTACCCTCCCAATCCCCTCCCTCCCCACACAAGACCATTCACACTGATTTCAACCCAAGAGGGTACCTAAATCTCTTACAACGAATAAATAGTGTAAAATGGCCCCCATATCTTATCAAACAGTGGACTCTTGTTTTGGAGGACAGCTATCATCCTCTCAATCCTGAGGCTCGCAAGAAGTTCCTCCAGCCATTCAGAGTAACTGATCACATTATTGTCCTTCCAGTGTCTGAGGACCACTTTTTTCAGGGTAATCGAGATCAAGGCCATATAGAATTTCCTATTCTTAACCATAATACGGGACATATCCCCCCAGCAGACATATCTCAGGCATAAAAAGGTCTTCCAGGCCCTGCAAGGGGTCTATCTTATTTTTAATCTCTGTCCAAAGTGGGACAATTTTTGGGCAATTCCAAAAGATATGTAGCAGGTCTCCGTTTCCGAAGTTGCATCTATTACATTTGGGATCCTCTATCAACTTTAGATTCACAAGTTTTTGAGAGAAGTAGTAAATGTTATGGAGAATTTTAAACTGTATAAGCCTTAACTGATCCTGCCAGATAAATTTATGGCAACCTTGCCAGAGGACCGGCCAATTCAGATCTTCGTCGGGAAACACTGTGGCCCAATACGAGCATGGGGCGAGATTTTGGGAGTAGGCCCAATTAAATAATACAGTGTATACTTTGAAAATTGCCTGTGAGAGTCCCACCAGGGGCTCCAAGGACTCGTGAAAGTCAACCTGTGGAGACTGGACTGGATTTCTACCAACTTTTTTGAGTAAAAGGTGCCGAAGCTGATATATTTTGAAAATTGCTTTGGAGGGCAGATTAAAATTATGCAAAATCTCCAAAGAAGAACATACATGTCCTTCCTCGTTGAGAAAATCTTTCAGGCGACATTTATCTGGTAGGGTCAACCAGTCGGATCTGATAGGTTTATTATCAATCAAAAAACGCGGATTACCCCAGATAGGTTGGGACCAGTCCTTAACCTGGTCATATTTTAAGAAGCTACAAAGTTGAGCATGGATCTTTAGAGAGACACCTATCGGGGATTTCCTCAGAGGAGAGGGAAGTAGTTTTGGACTAAGATAAAGTAAGGCCTCTGGGACCAGACCATATTTCTTGATAAGGACTATCTCGAAATTTATCCACAAGGGTACATAGGTTGTCTGCTTAAGCAAGTCCGTATGCTGAACCCATCTACAATATTTATTAACCTGACCCGCCCAAAAATAGAGAGCAAAATGCAGTAACCTTAATCCCCCAAGTAATTTAGGGGCCGCCAGTTTGTGATATGCCATCCTGGCTTTCTTATATCCCCAAACAAAGTTAGCTATAGTCCCATGGAGCTTCTTGAACCATGAAAGTGGAAGCCAGATGTTTAACATACTCAAGGGATAGAAAAGCTGAGGGAATACATTCATCTTGACTATATTTATCCTACCCCATAGAGAAAATGGAAGTTGTGCCCATCTTTTGAGATCTAAATCAATGGTATGCACCAGGGAATCCAGATTCAGCTGGCGTGTCCGTATCATACTCCTCGTCAGAGTAAGACCCAGATATTTGACAGAGTCAGATTTCCACCCTAGACCTAGCTCAATAATCTCTTGCTTGAAGAGGTTTTTACTAAAGGGGTAAACCATGGTTTTATCCTGATTCAGTTTATAGTTAGCAAGACAACTAAATTGCTGAATAGACTCTAATAAAGCTGGGATTGATGTATTCGGCCTTGATATGTGTACCAAAATTTCGTCTGCATATGCTGTTACCTTAACGGCCTGATCCAGTATTTTTATGCCATTTATCTCCCTGTTATGCACTATGCTCCTGATAAGGGGTTCCAAATACAAATTAAAGAGATGGGGGGACAAGGGGCATCCTTGTCTAGTGCCTACATATAGTGGAAAGGGGTCCAATGTGGCCCCATTGCAAGTGATTCTGGCTGTGGGATTTGAGTACAGGGCACCTATCCATTCCAAGAACCTCTCTGGAAACCCAAATTTACCCATTGTGGTTAACAGAAACCCCAGTGTACCCTGTCGACGCCTTCTCGGCATCCAAGGAGACCAAAGCCATCGGAGAGTTGTTCCCCTCGGATGCCGAGAAGATGTGGGCCAGCATCCTAAGATGATCGGCCTCGGACCTGCCTTTCATAAAACCAACTTGTTCTGCACCTATAAGTTTGGGCAATATCCTGTTCATTCGTTCCGCCAGTAATTTTGCCAGAATTTTAATATCGTAATTTAACAGGGATATAGGCCCGTAGCTGGCTGGCTTTTCGGAAGGTTTGTTAGGCTTTGGAATTAGAACTATGAGCACCTCTGAGAGTGACTTATCCAACTCATGACCGGTGAGAATATATTGAAATAACATAAGCAACAGTGGGGCTAATTGCTTAGAAAACTTCTTATAGAAATTGGACGAGAATCCGTCCAGACCCGGTGTTTTGTCTAGTGGAAAGCTTTTAATAACTACCTCAATCTCCTCTTGAGTTATATCAGCCGTCAGACATGTCTGATCAGATTCGGCCAATGAGGGGAGCTCCAAATTTTCAAGAAAAGCAAGTATCTCCGACTTGGTTGAGGGAATTCCATAGCCCTGACAGAGATTCAAAATACTCCCGGAAAACCTGTACAATCTCTCCGGGGGTGGTTTTAATGTCACCATCCTCCTCGGATTGAATCCCAGAGATTATTCGGGAAGATTCTAACTGTGTAATACGCCTTACCAGGAGGTTTCCTGTCTTTTCCCCTTGATCTAAGTAGTTGGCTCTAGTTTTTATTAGAGCTAATTCTGCTTGCTCCCCTAATAAACTAAGGTATGCATCTCTTAATTTAACTAGCTCCAATTTATCTTCATTCCGGGGGTGGAGGAACATGTTAGACTCTAAGGTCTTTATCCGTGCCAATAAATCCGACATGATGCGTTCCTTTTCCCTTTTTTTGTTAACGGTCTGGCTAATTAAGATGCCCTTTATAAAAGCCTTGTATACCCCCCAAAACATATCTGGATGGACATTACCTTTCAGGTTATTTATAGTGAACTCATCTATTTGTTTTGAAATAAATTGGGCCACCTTAGGTTGTCTCAAAATCTGGTTGTTTATTTTCCACCTATTACCTCTTTTGGGCAGAGACGTAAAAGATATTGAAGTTGACACTGCGGCATGGTCTGAAGGAGGTCCCACCACAATTGCCGAGTCCAAAACCCCCTGGAAGAAGAGTTCGGGAAAGCAATATGTAGTCGATGCGGGATGCTGTCCCGTGAACTTGAGAGATGAAAGTGTATTCCCTAGATTTTGGATGGAGCACTCTCCAGACATCTGCTAAACCAAGCTGATCCTCCAATTCCCTCAAAGCTCTTAGAGCAGGGGTAGGGCCCATTTGGGAACTGCTGGACCTATCCATTAAGGGGTCTAGGGCCAGGTTGAGGTCTCCCCCCAAAATCATGGGAAGTTGATTGAACGGAGTAAGTGCTTTCAGTAACCTCACAGCAAAATCTTGTTTGTCAACATTAGGACCGTAGACAGAACCTATCAGGATCTCTGTGTTCTGCAGCTTGCTTCTGACAAGAACATATCTACCCTCATTATCCTGGATCACTTGTAAGGGAATGAAGGGAACCGACCTATGTACCAATATCATAACACCCCTGCTTTTCGTGTTAACTTGAGAGGAAAATACCTTCCCTATTTGTAATCGCCTCATACAGTCATTCTCTGTGTGGAGTAGATGCGTTTCCTGTAAGAACACAAACTTTGCTTTCGCGACCTCTACATGCTTCAGGATCCTATACTGCTTTGCCTTAAGTCATGCCCACTTGACATTCCAACTAAGGAATTTAATAATCATATTTGATGCCATGTTTCTTCACATTAACCAATACCATGATATACCCAACCCACTTCGGTATACCGAACATTGAAACCTGAGGTCTTGTGCCCCCCTCCCCAAGCTCCCAAACACAATAAACCCTATATAAAATAGCCACCCAGTCCCCCATCCCCCCAGATCCCAACGATCCCAAAACCTTCCCCCCCTCCAATCCACCCCTAGTCTCATGGCCCATGACAACAGTACACTTAGCCCACTCTCCACTACCCTTCCCCCCCTTCCTCCATCACAGTAACTCACAGTCGACCAATCAACAACCCACCATATTAATTACCTACCTTATACTGCAATGTTTAACCACTTTTACCTACTTTAAACCTCACATTGAATCTAACAGGGTCCTATGAAATATGTTAGCTAGGAGCATGTAACATTCACCATGCAATCTCGATGAAATGTGCTACCCAGTTGAATAGAGATCCATACAAAACAATGTTAAACCACAACATGTTGGTGATCTAATATATCATTGTAACCCAGCCATTATTCTACTAATAAACATAAATGCCATTGACCTCTTGGGCAACTGCCCTTATTAATACAACCCTTTAGTTGTGAGAAAACCAAAGTTACTTAAGCTTGAATCGAAATAAGTCTCTCGCAAATGCGTTACGTTATAGCATATTAACAGTCTCTGGCTCCCTCTTGTGGCAGATCGCTTAAATCAAAAAAACATCTTCTGGTTAAAATTAAAACGCTAACAAACGTGGATTTCGTAGCTTTACCAGCTAAGCATGCCAAATGATAGGAACTCTCCAGTCTTTCCTTTCTTCTTTGTGAAATAAGTGGACAAATAAGCTTATTGCTATTGCAATTTCTTGAGCAGATCTTGCTCCCGAAAACAAGGCACTACTGTAATAAAGCAAAAATCTGTATTTAAGCTTTGAGCCACGAAAGATCAGTCACTGCAAGGGACTGGATCGCTTTTATCCCAACACAGCTGTTGACCACACGATTATATTGATCAGTCCACAAGTCCTTCTGTAAGTACGTCAACCAAAAGTTCAGCCATGGATCCCAGGCAAAACACGATGTGCCTCCTATACCGCTTTGATCTCTCCGGACACTTCAGGGACCTTTGAATAGATTGGGAAGTGCGGTTTGTAGGACAGACAATGCAGCTTCTGCGGTTTCGAACGATTTCCATTCTCCCTCTATCTGCACCTGAAATTTCACTGGGTAACCCATTCTAAATTTGATATCAGCCGCTATTAGTTTATTAACCAATGGATGAAAGGTAGCTCATTTTTGTCGGACCGATAGCGGCAGATCTTGCGCTACCCTGATCTTAGCTCCCTCCCAGTATAATTCCTTTGCTTCTCTGGTTTTCAATATGAATAGCTGCCGTTCCTGATAATTAAGGAAACGGAATATTAAGGTACGTGGCGGTGCAGTTGGTAGAGGTAATGGGCGCAAGGCGCGGTGAGCCCTTTCTATTGTATATGAGGGTCCGAATGGTGAAGGTCCTGCTATTTTTTCTACCAATCTCTGTACAAATTTGATCGGGTCTGGACCTTCCTCCTTCTCAGGTAGTCCAATAATCACCGTGTTGTTGCGCGATTCCCTCCAAACCTCCACTTTCAGCTCAAGCTTAGCGATTCTTTGTTTCATCTGGTTCACCACAGGGTCTAGTCTTTCATTATTCCTCCAGTGACCGTATTCTTACTTCATTATCAGAAGTTCTCTGAGCAAGATCTTCGAGTGCACAGGTAACATTTTTGATTTCGCTCGCCATTTCCTGCATCTCTGTTTTAAACGGACGAAACTCCTCTAAGAATCTGGTTAAAGTAAGAGGTTCTTCTTCCAAAGTTCCTGACCTGGAGTTCTGTGATTGATGAGAAGTCGAGGCCCTGGATTTTTTCGTGGCCTTCTCTGGAGTCGCAGGCGGGGTTTGTTTTGGAGGAGTTTTACGCATTTCTGTATCCATGAGGTCCTCAGTCTTGTTTGTAAGGTCTTCCTATTTATCTAAAGCTATAGAAGTTCCTTTAAAAGAAGCTGGAAGGAGATTTTGAGCTATTTTGGAGGAAGGGTGGTCGGAGCACTCGGAGAAAGCAGCTACGCAGTGCTCTGCATCACGTGACTCCCCTGGTTAGGCTTAATTTGTGCCCCATAGGGAATTGTTGGGTCTTCAGTATGTGTAAGAGTTCTATCCCAATGGCTGTGAGCTATTCGTCCTCCACTCTTCGTGCTTTTTTGTCCTTTCTTCACTCCCCCATTACAGTTATCAGAATACCAAGGCTGTAGAGCACTTGGTATTGCTCATAAGAGAGGGAGGGGGCCGGGGGGGTGTGAACAGTGAAGGCTGAATAAGCGGGTCCATCGGATTCAGGTAGTGAGACCCAGAAGACGCTCTGGGGTGAAATGGAATCTGGAATGTGGTTCTCCATGCCTAGTTTCTATACCCAAGGGTACCACCAGTATTGGTGGGCACGTAGCCCGAGCATCTCCAGAGATCCATCCTACCCGAGTGGTGCTTTGTAATGCCAGACCCATTAAAAACAAGACTGCAGTTATTGCAGATCTTGCTGGATCTGTGGATCTGGCATGCATTACCAAGACCTGGCTGGATGAGAATGCAGGCCCTATATTAGAGGCCACTATTTCGGCTGGCTACGCGGTGTTGCACCGCACAAGGTTGGCCGGGGGGGGGGTTGCATCTGTTTCAAGATGGAGCTGGGCCTAACGAGTGTACCAGTTGGAGAGGCTGGGTCATTTGAGTGTACCGTAGTGGTGGGTGTGGGCTGTAGGATTGCCCTCATTTACCGTCCACCAGGTGATGAGAAGCTTTTCCTGCAGGAAGTTGCAGACTTCTTGATTGACATGGCATTCGAGTCGCCCAGGCTGATGGTCCTGGGTGACTTTAATGCCTGGGTCGATGACGAACTCTCACAATTTGGAAAACACTTCCTCCAATTGATGACATCTTTGGGCCTTACACAAGTTGTTTCTTCTGCTACTCATAAAGGTGGACACTCCCTTGACTTAGTCTTTCTTCTGGGGATCGATGCCTTTGATTTGGGGGTGGAACCAGTCAGATGGTTGGATCACTACACCGTGGGGTTCAGTTTTTGCACCCCACCTACACAGGCTTACCCCTGTGGAGATGGTCAGGTACCGCCCTTTGCGAGATATAAGCTTGGAAGGCCTGACGGCAGTGCTTGGCCTTTCAGAATATTCTGGAGTGAGCAGTGACCCAGATGCCTTGGTGTTGGCTTATAATAAGGCCATTTTCTTGGCTCTGGATATCATTGCTCCAGTCCGTGCTCATCCTCTTCCCCCTTCACCCTCAGTCCCCTTGGTTTGATGGAACTTTGAGGGAGATGCAGCGACAAGGAGGAAGATTAGAACGTTATTGGTGGAGATCTGCCCTTGATGCCTACCATCATAGATTGATGGAACACTATCAAGTCTATCATTCTACAGTCTCCCGTAAGAAGTCAGAGTTCCTGTCCGGGGAGATTGCAGCTGCTCAGAACTGGCCAACTAAGCTCTTTCAAAACTGTAGACAGACTGTGCAACTCAGCCTGCCTACAGGTTCAAAGAGCTTTTTCACAAGTAGAGTGTGAAGAGCTTGCTCACTTCTTTGTGGCTAAGGAGGCCGACGTCAGGGTAGTTCTCCTACCTGCATCTTCTGTGGGAGAAGCTATGGATCAGCACTTAGTCACAAACCCTGAATTCTCCTGGAGTTCCTTTGCCCGACTGGAACTCATTGATGTCATGCGGATTGTCCAGAGTATGCATCCTACATGCTGTAGTTTGGATCCGTGCCCAACCTCCCTGATTAAGGGTTGTTGGGATACCATTGGCCCGGTCCTAGCATGGATAGTCTGGTGCTCCTTGGAGATGGGTGAGTTTTCTAGCTCTCTGAAAGAGGTGGTGGTGACACCCCTCTTGAAGAAAGCTTCTTTGGACCCAGACTGCCATGTGAACTACAGGTCAATCTTTAACCTTCCCTTTGTGGGGAAGGTGATTGAGAAAGTAGTGGCAATACAGCTGGAGAACCATTTGACCATCCATGACATCTATGAACCTTTCCATTCTGGTTTTCGAAAGAAGCATAGTACCAAGACTGCGCTGGTTCGGGTGCTCAATGATCTCCTGATGGTGAGAGATTGGAAGAACCATTCCAACTTGGCCCTTCTTGATCTCTCTTCAACGTTTGACACTGTGGACCATGGGGTTCTTCTCGAATGCCTGAGGTTCATCTGTGGCCTGTTTAGTACAGTTCTTGGGTGGTTTAGATCATTCCTCACTGGCAGAACTCAGAGGGTGGTGTTGGGGGTTAATTCCTCCAGCCTAGTCTCTCTGTCATGTGGGGTATCTCAGGGTTCAGTGTTGTCCCCCATGTTGTTTGCAGTGTATATTCTGCCCCTCAGAGACATTGTAAGAAGGTATGGGCTGAGGTTTCACTGCTATGCTGATGATACCCAGCTCTATCTGTCTTTTGAACCCGACCAGGATAGAGCTATCTCGACATTTAACAACTGTCTCACTGAAATCCAGAATTGGATGGATTCGATTTGGCTGAGGTCGAACTTGGTGAAGATGGAGGTGTTGGTTGTGGACCCAGGTCATCGGATGGGGGGGGCTGGTTTACCTTCCGGACTTTTTCTCGGTGGTTCCCAGCTCCCCACCTCTGAACAGGTGCGAAATCTGGGGGTGATTTTTGACGATGGGCTGACACTGTGATAGCAGGTGTTGGCGGTCGTCAAATCATCCTTTTACCATCTGAGGAACATCTCCAGGGTTAAGCACCTTGTTCCATCCAGTGATCTGTCAACTTTGGTCCACGCCTTTGTGACCTCATGCCTTGGTTATTACAACTCCCTTTATCTAGGGCTACCAGGGGTTGATATCTGCTGCCTGCAGCTAGTGCAGAACACTGCGGCCCAGTTATTGATGGGTACTTCTCGTACCTGTCATATTTCCCCCGTGCTGTGCGAACTGCATTGGCTGCCGGTACAGTGGTGGATCACTTTTAAAGTCTGACTTCTGACATATAAAGCCCTACACAGACTTGGCCCAGACTACCTGAAAGAGCTTCTGGTACCTTATTGCCCTGGGCAATCGCTCTGCTTGGCAGACGATGGGTTGCTAGAGATTCCAAGGGTTTCTTTGAAATGTTCCGGGGCCCGTGCCTTTATGTATGTGGTCCCAACCCTTTGGAATTCTCTACCCCACCCGCTTCGGGAGTGCACGTCCATGGAGGAATTCAAACAGGCGCTGAAGACCCATTTGTGGTTTCAAGTGTATATGACTTGATTTATTGTTTTATGAATTAGTATTTATTGTATTTGTCTTTTAGTATATTGTTGATATAAAGCGCCTTGATTTTTAGAAAGGCACTGTATAAATAAATTTTATTATTATTATTATTATATAGGGGAGAATAAAGGTCATGGGAGTGGAGGAGGAAAGGGATGGAATAGTCAGGATGGCGGGAGCGGGGTCAGCCCCATGAGCTGTAGACCATGCACAATGAGCAGACTTGGTAGTCCAGAAAGCGTAATTCTGCTGGCTACTTCATATGATCATATTTTAAAAACTGTCATGCAGCAAGTCGATTTTGAAAACTATTGTGCAGCATGAATATTCTGAAAACCATCATACAATATTCAAAATGGTTGTACAGCACAAAGATTTTCAAAAAAAATAGTGAGAGATTCCTGGGTAAACACTTTTGTTTTTAAACATATTTAATTACTACCATATTTCTTCAGATAGAAGCCCCATGTTGTTGGTCCACTTCATATTAAAATAAGCATAACAAAGATCAAGCTAAAATAAAAAGTTTAAAAAATATGTAATTATTGTCATAATCTGAGAAATAAAAATCATAAACAATCTTACCTACAGTATTTTATCTGCTTTGACTTCAACCCTGACTAGAAGTTGTGCCTTGTATTTGAGGACAACTTTTTCAAAAAAAATATTCATTATGACCTACAGTTTGCATTTGATGGTGACTTCTATTTAAAGGCAGTTTTAGGTCAATGAATCGTGGTATTTAGTTTTTTTTATTTAACTCAGCATGTGCAAACAATTAATCATTAATATCGTAAAAAGAAATTAACATTTTTTCACCAAACCTTCAAAAGGACCTATTCCTCCATCACAAACCTTTAAGTTTCCTAAGTTAACTCTTGTAATGGAAACACAGAACTTGTCAAACAGATAAGGACCACTTGGTGCACTCAGTCTGCACATTTTGTCCCTGCATATACTATCACCACAGACCCTACCTGATCTCTGGCAACTTGTCACCCCCCTGCTTTCCTACAAAGATTTCTTTGTGCATATCCCTTGCATGCTTGAGCCGACCACTGTTTTTGCTACCACCACCATCGCTTGAAGTCTGTTTCAGACATCCACTACTCTTTCAGTTAAGAAGTACTTCCTCACATCACTCCTAGATTTCCTCCTTTCCAGCTTTATTGAATATCCTTTTGTCCTGGAGCACCTTTTCTTCTAAAAAATACTTCCCTCCTGCACCCTGACAACCTACATGGGGTACTTGGTCTCAGTCATGTCCCCCTCCTACCTACTCTGTTCCAGGGTATACATAGTGAGATCCCTCAGTCTCTCTTCATAGGGCTTATGATGCAACCTCTGCACCATTTAAGTTACCCTCCTCTGGACATCTTCTAGTGTTCATGTCCTTCTGGAGATGTGGGACTCAATTTTCAAAAGCCTGAGAATGCCACAAGTCGCTGGTGCACTGATCATACTGTGCACTAGGATAGCAGCATTCTCCTAGCACTGTTCAGGATTCTCACTACCATGCACCAAATACCGCAAGTTAGACCAACTCACCCAGGGTCTAACTTGTGGCATGCTGCAGACCTTTTTTTGGGGCTTGCACAAAATATTTGGCATAAGACACCATAAAGTGTAGAAAATATTGCAGCTACACCTGATGTACTAAAATTGGGCGAAGTTGCACCAAAGGTGTTTGGCACAGCTGCACCAAAGAATGGGGTTGATGCAAGACAGGATGCATGCCCAGCATCAGCTGTTGAAAATTGAGCCTGTAGACTCCAGAACTGGACAGTTACTCCAAGCAGGGTCTCATCAATGATCGGCACAGTGCTAACACAACCTCTCTTTCTGCTGCTGATTCCCCTCCCTATGTACCCCAGCATCCCCTGGCCCTGCCTAGTGCATTGTCACACTGCCCTACAGTACCACCTTGAGGTTCATCAGATATCATAACCCCAACGTCTCTTTAATGCTTTATGATTGACAATATCTACCCCCCCCCCCAATTTTACACACTGACCCTGGGTTTCTGTGCCCTAACATGCATGATTCTGGACCTTTTTGCATTGAAATACAGCAGTGATACCTTCCCTCACCCTTAAGTTCTGTCAGGTACATACACATTCTCCCCATCTCCTTTGTAGTATTTACCCTATTTCACATCTTGGTGCCATCTGCAAAGAGGTATACCTGCCATCCCAGCTCTTTTGCAATGTCACTTATGAAAACATTGAAGATGACTGGTCCCAGCACAAAGCCCTGAGGTACCCACTGGTCACTCTCCCATCATTAGAGGGAGTGTCATTTATCACTAACCTCTTTTACCTATCCATCATACACACACAGGGGTGCTGTGGGAACTCAAGGATGAGTTTGCTGCATCAATGACAGCCTTGTTTAACATTTAACTTAAAACACATGGTTCTAATGGACTAGAGGAGAGATGACACAGTCCCACTCCATAAGAGCTGCAGCAGGGTGGAGGATAGGAAATAAAGGCCAGAAAATAGGAGTCAGATACAGGCTTAGAGATTACTTGGCCTTAGAATCCAGAAAAGCCACTGGCCTGGAAACCTTACTCTCCCTACTGGACTACTACTGTTAGATCTATACACAACCCACATCCTCAGGACTTTCCAGACTAATCGCAACCTACAATAACATTTGTAAGTTTGCCCTGATGGCACCTTACTCTACACATCACAGCTCCCTCTACCAAGTAATAGGATGGCTCCCTTCCCCTCCCATGGCCCACTGGGTCTACCTCCTAAGCTGCATTGTAGATAAATGTATTAGGGAAAAAGATGTGTGCACCCCGCCCCCACTCAAGCCAATGCCAAGCCATCATGGTCTCTGAACACTTTTAGCCATATGTTCAATTGCCCACAGGTCACCACATATATGGACCAAAATGCCTTGTCTTTAGCTTCCCCAAACCTGTGGAAGAGCCTGTCTGCTCTCCTATGGACTCAATGCTCACACCCCCTATTTAAGTCCCACCATAAGACTCTCCTTGTGGTGACAGTTACCTGATTGTGTGCCCCCTAATTGATTGACATACCTTGCCTAAGAGCAGCTGGACTGTCCAAATGTTATGACCCTTGAATTGTTGCATTTTGCATAATGAATCTATAAGATATTCATACGGGGTCATTTTATGTGGGCCCTGTGTTGCCACTGTACCACTGGGCACTTTACTTGTTTGTACCGTATTTACTTTATGCAGAATTTTGCACAAAACTGCATAGTATTAATTAAATGTGTTCACCTGTTTCTGTAACTACTTGCAATCATGTTACATTCCTTTGTACCATGTTATTGTGCCATCTTTATGCCCTGGGTCATGACTGATAACAGTCCCTTGGATCAGTGTACCCACAAAGTTAACAAATAAATTAATTAATTTATTAATAAATAGACCAGTCAGTCTCATATCAGTAGTGGGTAAATTAATGGAACCCCTGTTAAAAGAAAGGCTAATGGAACACCTTGAATCCAGTGGGGTACAAGTCGAAAGGCAGAATGAATTCATGAGGGGGAGATCATGCCAGATAAATCTGATCAATTTCATCAAGAGGGTGTCCAGGAAAATAGATCAGGAAAGGGCAGTCGATGTGGCACACTTGGACATCAGCAAGGCCTTCGATAGTCTACCACATAGGAGATTGATAAAGAAACTGGACAGTCTAGGGTGGGATCCCAAGTGGTAAACTGGGTAAAAAACTGATTAATGGATAGGTGACAGAGGTTGGTGGCAAGCAACACTAACTCTAATAAGGGAGGAGTGACCTGTGCGTGACACAGAGCTCAGTACCGGGGCTGTTTTTTTTCAATGTCTTCATAAGTGGCATTGCAGAAGAGATGGAAGGGAGTGAATGCCTTTTTGCAGATGGCATCGGTAACTGTAGTAGGCTGGATACTCAGGAGTGGTTGCAGCCAATGAAAATGGACCTTAGACAACTTGAGGAGTGGTCAGGGTATGGCAGCTGAGATTCAATGTCAAAATGTGCAAAATCCTGCATCTGTGCATAGAAACCCAGTAGCTGAGTATAAAATGGGGGGGGGGATACTGTAGGTCACTAAGCAAGAAAGGGACCTTGTGGTTTTAATGTTTGATGACCTCAAAGTTGGAGGGCAGTGTGACAAGGTAATGGGCAGGTCCAGTAGGATGCTGGAGTGCCTAGGTAGCGTTATCACCAGCAGAAGGAAGGCTGTTCTAATACCACTGTATAAGTCATTAGTGAGATCACACCTCGAGTACTGTGTACAGTTCTGGAGGCCACATCTCAGAAAGGACAAAAACAGGGTGGAAGAGAACAGAGGTGGGAAACTAAAATGGTGCAGAGGTTGCATGAGGAACCATACAAGAAGACATTGAGGAATCTCCACATGGGTGTTCTGTCAAGACAGCAAATGAATTATGGAATGAATGACAGAGAATTAGAAACAATGAATGTAATATTGGCAAAGTGGTCATTACAGCATATGGTTATTTCAACGATGTAGGTAGTATCCGTCAGTGAGGCCAAGCAGCATAAGTCTGCAACTGTGTGCTGCTTTACTGTCCTGGCAGTGTGGCTTATAGGTTAAAATGACAAGCTATGAATGGTGTTAGTACATCCAGCTGACCCAGGTTTGACTCTTAGTTTGTCATGTTCCTTTTTTTGGGGGGGGGTTGCTGTTGCACCCCCCCTGCCTCCCCCATCACTGGAGTTATGATAGTAAATCCCCCCACTCTGTCTCCCTCCCTGAGTTGTGTCTCTCTCAGAGTGAGAATAATTAATCTGCCCCCCTCCCGACTTTGTCCTCCTCCTCAAGTTGCATAACCCTCAAAGTAATTTACCCCTTCCCAAAGTGCGGTTCCCCTCCTTGCTCCAGTTGTGTAAGCTAGTTTGTTTTTTTGTGTGGATTTTCGCAGTTTTGACTGCTTGCTATTGTTGTTTCTCACTAATTTTCTTGGTGCTGATTTTCATGTGTTGTTATTGTCTTTGTGATTTTTTCACTGTTTTGACATAGCACCCTCAACATGTACAACCTGGAGGAGGGAAGGGGGAGGGGGTCATAATAGAAAACTACAAGTATCTCACTAGGGTGAACAGGGTCTGTTTAAAATGAGGATGTTCAACAGAACAAGCTGGCATGCAACAAAGCTAGAAGTGGGGAAGTTTAAGAGGGATGTGAGGAAGTACTGCTTCACTGAAAGAGTGGTGGATTCCTGGAACAGCCTGCCACCAGAGGTAGTGAGGGTGAAAACAGTTTCAAACATGCATGGGATAGACATAGGGAAATAATTGTAAATAAACAGTGAGGGAGGAGGTTCATTAGAGACCATTCACGTTCTGTGGAGACAGAATAGGCAGAGAACATCTTGACAGACAGGGTGAGCTAAGCGGTCCTTACCTGCTGACAAATTTTGTTTCTGACCAGTTCCATACCCAGTTTACCAATTAGAGTCTCACCTGCAAATTGCCTAGTTTTCTTATAAGCCTCCTATGTGGTACAGTGTTGAAGATTTTGCTGAAGTCTAAGTAAGTCACAACCACCACCCCACCCTGATCTATTTCCCTGGTCACCCAGTTGAAGAAATCAATCAGGTTCATCTGACATGACTTCTGCTTCCCTGAATCCATGCTGCCCCTGATCTTGCAACCCATTGGCTTCAAGATATTCCACTGGCCTTTTTTTAATAGTGGTTCCGTTAACTTCTCCACCACTGACATTAGACTGACCAGCATATAGTTGTCAGCCTTATCCTTCCTGCTGCTTTCATGAAGTAGGACTACACCTGCCCTCCTTCAGTCCTCTGAGACCATTTCTGTTTCCCCTGACTTGTTGAATAGGGCTGTCAGAGGAGAAGCCAGTACCACCCTGTGCTTCCTCAGCAACCTTGCATGTACCCCTTCCAGCCCCATACTCTTATCCACTTTCAGATTTCCAAGTCCTCTCAGGACTCTATCCTCTGAGGATGGACTTGTGTCCACCTCTCTCCCCTGAATGTTTCTGCTACTTCTATCTTGTCTATATCCCTCTCCTTCTACTGTGAAGATTGAGCAAAAGTATTTATTCAGGATATCTGCTATTTACTAATTGTCCTTCACACAATATCCTCCTACCCTTCTTAACCTTGTATCCCCTCCTCTTGTCTTCTTTTAACGTACTGTATGTAGCAGAAAAAGTTTTTGTCCCCTTTAGCTACCCGTTTGGTGACCCTTTCCTCTGTTTGTGCCTTTGCACCCCTCACCACCTTCCCTGCTTCCCTCTGCTTCTTCTAGTGCACCTCCCTATCCTTCTCCCTCTGCATCTCCTTGTACAGTACCTCCTGAATGCCACACCTTTAGCATTTACCTTCGCAGCCACTTCCCCTGAGAACCATAATGGTCTCTTTTTCCTCCTGTTTTTGCAAACTTATTTTGTGCAGAGGTTTGTTGCCATCAATATGCCATCCCTCAATTCTTCCACCCCACCCTTGCAAATCCCCCACCTTGTTAGGTAGTCTCTGAGGCATTCATACATTTTATTAAATCTTCCCTCCTGAAGCCCAGGATCCTAGTCTTTGTATGGCTTGTCTCTACTGCTGTCCTTACTGTATGTTATACCACACTGTATGGTGATTGCCGTTCCCCAGGTGGCATCTATTCAATACTGTCCCTATTTATGAGCACCAGGTCCACTATTGCACCATTTTGAGTGGACTTTCTGACTAGTTGCCTGAGAAATGCCCACTGTTGACCATCTAGGATGGCCCTGCTTCTTGCTGAGGCTTTGGCTAGGATGCTCCAATCTACATTCAATAAATTGAAGTCCTCCTCCAGCAGCACCTCCTTCTTTTTTGCCATCATGCTGATCGCTCATCCCAGTACCTTATCCAATTCTTCCCTTTGTGTCTGAAGTCTATGTATCATACCAGTGTGAATAGCGGCTCTGGTTCCTGTTTCCAGGGTGACCCACAGCACCTCCCACCCATTCTTTGTCCACAGGTCCTTTGCATTTCAGTCAATCTGATATCCTCCCTCACATACAGGACAACTCCTCCACCCTTCCCCCCCCCCATCCTTTCTGAACTGAGTGTAACCTGGTCCAGCCATGTTCCATTCGTGACTTGCTGTGCACCACAACTCAATAATTGCTAAAGATCTAAGTCTGCCTCTGTCAAGAAGGCCTACAGCTCTGGAATGTTATTTCCAGGACTCCTTGTGTTGGCACGCATGGCTCCCCATCCCTTGGTTCCACTCTGCTTGAAATCCTCTCTACCCCCTTTTTGCCTATGTTGCCACATTAAAAGTCCCTCTCTCCCCCCCTCCACCCTCACTACCCTCTTTGTGTCTTGTATCCTCATCACCTCCCTTTCCACCTCTTGAGTTCTTGTTGCCCTTGCCACTTACCATGCTTCTACTTCCTTAAACTTGTGCCCTGGGTGTGTCCTCCACTCAGGCATCTCTTTCTGTTGCTTCAGTCTGGGGGGGCAGTCTATGCCTCCCATTGTCTTACTGCCTCCTCCCTCAGCTAGTTTACATGTTCATCAAAGAAACATCTAACCTTTCCACTGAGGACTAAGGTCTACTTCCAGATGTATGTAAGCCATCACCTCTGTATAGATCCATATCCTTCCCAGTCATCCCCTGCCCTCAATTATGCTGAACCCCACCTCTCTGCATCCTTCTTTCAACCAAGTGTTGAAGCTCCAGATGCAGAGAGAGTACACTATCCTACCCTTGGCAGTAGACAGGTAATACGTTGGCAAAGGCCATTATTTATGTTACTTGCCGTAGGGCCATCTCCAGTTCCCCTAACTTTCTCTGTACTACACCATCCCATCCCTTGCTAGGACATTTATCCCCAGGTGGACAGTGACATCCAGCTCCCCATCGTGTCCTGCCACCATAGTGATCCTTAGGATCCAATATCCATCCCTCAAACCTCAGGCACCAGGTAGGCACTTAATCTCCCTCTACTGACTCCTTCCTGCTCCCAGATCTATCCCACTGACAATTGAGTCTCCCTCCAAAAGCTGTCTTCTCCTTTGACGGGGTCCTCTATTTCCTATCTTGGGGCCTCCCCTTCAGAGGACCTCCACATCCTCCGTTGCCACCTCCCAGCAGTCATGTCTACTGGAATAGTGAAGGAGTTCTGTAGTGGCACAGGCTGAGGAATGTGCCCTTCACCCACCATCCCCATCCTCCTGGAGCCCACCATGGTCCAGCCGGACATCTACTGTCTAGGCAACCTCTGGGGAAACAGCAGTAGACTCAGTAGCCCCTAGGTGGGCAAGAGGTCCTCTGTGTCCTAGCCATTTAGGATTGAGACCAGTATTCTCCACCCTAAGTTATAGTTTTATATTCTTGGCAAATGTTTAGCTAAAACAAGTGAAAATAAATAAGTGAATTCAACATACTGTCCACTGTGTGACATATATGTGATGGAAGTATGTTGAGGTTTTGCAGAAAAGAAATCAGAACAATAGATATTTTACTACTGTAAGTGAACCTTTATTAGAAATGAAGAGACACCCTGGCCCCCCTTGGTGGGGGGTGACCTGGTTCTTGTGCATTTTAGGATGAATATAAATGGTGGGACTCACTGGGCAGTTTTAATGTAATCCAGTTCATTTAACATAATGTTAAACTGTTAAAAGTCAGAATATAAGCAGATGTTAATTCTGGTCTTAACAGATGATGTTATGTCACCTCTAAGTAGTCTATAACTGCCGCAGTCACAAAGTTGTTCCACAGTTTCAGATTTGTATGCCACTTCAGCCATCACAACCATATTTCTATCTTTGTTGGTGTGTTTAATTTCCAAATGTCAAAATCTGTGTCCCAGTTTCTGTAGAGTACTTTCTTCCTCAGGTTCCAGATTTTTAGTGTATGGACCACAATTTGCAGTAAATAGGTCATCTATCTCTTTAAAAAAACACTGATTAGTAATTAAAGCTGGAGAGGTAGTGGGTGGGGGATTACGGTATTGACATCTTAAAATTGCTCTGGCAATGGTTGAAAATATTGCCTTATTAGTTTCCCCAACCAATGAGTGTAATATATCTTTTGCATAATATGTGTCAGTATCCCCTTCCTGTTATAACAGAGTAACAGCTTGCAAGACTGAGTCTGTAGCTTCAACTGCATTGACATATTCAGAATTGATTAGTCCCATTATTTGCTTCTTGGCAATTTTTTTCACTTACAGTTTGTGCCCCTGCAGGTCTCTGCCTCCCTCTCTCTCAGGGAGCCCTACTGTACAGGCTGACTTGCCTTGTGTGTCGCATCTAACAGCCCCTCCACAGAGCCACAGTTTTCCCCCCTTGGTGGGTTTGTGAGCAGGGGGATGTACCTCTGTATGTCCTAGATTTGTCAGGTAGTTACCATGACAGAATTAACAAGGGCCCAAATGTACCAAGGTCCTATCACCTCAGGTGCCAGGGCTGATCCTTTTTCCTCATTTTCTCCCTCGCAGCTGTGGCATGCAAGGGGTTGGATGTACTCATACATGCACAAAGGCATGTGGTATGTGAGCCTGCTGACAGCTATACTGTAACCCGCCTACTACCTCTGTGCTGCCACCCTTGATCACTAAGGTGGTAGCATTACAGCAGAGGCAGTGACCCTCCCTTCCTCCCTGGAGGAGGTAGTTCAATCCTCCTCCTCCTTACCATTTCCCTCAACCCAGGTTCGAGTCCAAACACAGGCCACCAGTATCGTAGGCAGTAGCGCTACCATAACAAAAATGGACTGGCTCTCGCAAAGAAATTTTTAAGATTCAATTTACAAAATAATTTACAAATTATCCCATAAATTTAAAAAAGGTTAACAGAGTGACTGGCACAAACATGAGACTTTTGCTTAAAACATTCAAATAATGCTCTGAAAGCTTGACCCTGGAAAAGTCATGACTTGCATGTTTATGTGTTCAGGACTCTGGACTGTCATCCTCAATGGCCTCAACCTCTATTACTGCATCTCATATTCATTTTGAGGTCTTTTTAAAAGATCTTGTTTGGTATTTTTCTTTTTTGTGTTTGTCTTGAGTATTGACTAATAAAAAAAACAAATGTCCTGGCTTCAGTACTGCCAGATGGACTCAGCAAAGAGTTTTGTTGTCCCCTAGAATTTTGTCTGCCCTGGAATGGCTTGCCATATGACAGCTATTTTTTGAAAAAGATCTGTCCCTTGAGCAACCCCAATAGTGATCCCTCAGGTCTGTCCTACTTAAAAATTATATTCAGTCATAATCCTGAGAGTCCTGGGAAAAATGTATCATATGATCAGAGATTCCTTTCTTCTAGTCAGACAACTTTGCTTATCAATTGAATTCTTAGCTGCAAAAGTCAGGACCGTCCTTGAAAGCAAGTAGTTGTGTCTTTAGTTCCTCAGTTTTTGCTATAGCTGTACAATATGCTTCAGAATCATGTTGGACAAGGACAGATGCTGTTTATTCTCCTAGATGTCTGGGAGGCTGCTCAGACCTGTTCCAGCTGCCACCCACCAGGGCTAGTCTCCCCTGGGACTTACCTCAACCTGATCCCCATGGATTAATCACCCATTCTGCCATCTGCCATCCTGCCATCTCCCCTTAAAAAAGTCATCAAGATTGGTTGAGGCTTCCTGGGCAAAGGTGCTGGTCTGCAGGCAAGCAGGCAGGGGATCATTAAGCCAAGGCTCCATTTTCCTCTATTTTCACCCATGTCCTCCTGCTGCAGCCAGAGTGGTGTGTGCGTGTGTGTGTGTGTGTGTGTGTGTGGAGGTATGCACATGTCGCAAGGCTGTGACCCTCCTTTCCGTGCCGCTCTGGTGTGCTTTATCACCAGCCCTCCAGCAGGTGGCAGTCATAGAATGGGCCTGTAAGCCCACCCTCCCCAGAAAAGGAGACCAGTCATCCGGATGCTCAATTATCCCCCTTATCTGACCCCCAGTAATTTGAGTCCACTTCCAAATTCAGATCGCTGGCATGGTGTGATGTTTGGCATCCAGCATCTCAACCCTCAGTGCCACTGGGTTGGCTCAGACACTAATTTAAAGAAACACATGGGGAGCGGCTCCTCCCATCTTTATTGATATGAATCCTGGAAAAACCATCAAGAGGGTGTTTTGTCAAGCCAAAGGCCCTGAGGTACCTGACAATAATAAGCTACTGTGCTGAGAAAATGCTGCTTTGTTGTAATAGATATTGATTTTTTTAAACTGTAAATGCTGAAATTTTCAAAATAGACCCCATGGATTTTCATCATATTATGGAGCGTTGTTAGTGGATGAGCTAAATAGGTCTCTTGTTTGTTGACAGCATCTGACCAGTGCAGCTGCAGTTTCAAAACAGGAAAATTTTGGTCTCATAATTATGACCTGTTTAAAAAAGTCACCCTTATCTATGGTGATCATCCTGTCTGTCTGCAACCAGTGAGAGCAAATTCATTTGTACATTGTGAAGGATTTGTTAGGTTTTTTTTTCTTTGACATGGTTATCTTTGATTCAGTCTGGGATTCTCCAGTCAGGTTGCTGCCACCTGGCATGGTCAGGCTGGTAGAAAACAGTGGTCTCTGAGCAGTTTAGGAAGAGTTTTGGCTGGTTTTAGTGGATGAGGTCTTTAGGGTGATCTCAGAGCAGTGGTCCAACTTTTGTGAGCTGGCCCCAGCCCGCCATGCCTTGTGGTGAGGAGTTTAGGGTTTCTGGGTCCAGTGTTTGCAGATCAAGTCCAGTGTTCCCTTTCTGAGGGGTCCTTCCAAGCACATTGAAATATCTGCTGGTTAGGCAACTCTTTACTAAACCATTTTTGGACTGGACTGTTATACAAATTATAGAGTTGTCTCTAACCTCTTCTTTTTAGAGAAGGTCATCAAGAAGATGGTGGAGCTACATAGAAACATTGAAACATAGAAATTGTTGGCAGATAAGGACTGCTTGGCCCATCTAGTCTGCCCATAAGCCCTTGTACTGGATTACTGCTTCTGAACCACCCACAGCTGTACCTCTATGGTTCCCCTATGCCTATCCCAAGCATGGTTGAATCCATCCACAGTGCTCACTCCCACCACCTCCTGAGGCAAACCATTCCATGTGTCCACCACCCTCTCTGTGAAGAAGAATTTCCTCACATTCCTCCTTAACCTCATAGAAACATAGAAACATAGACTTTGATAGCAGACAAGGACAGCTTGGCCCACCCAGTCTGCCCATTTCCCTACCTATTGGATAAGCTGCAGATGCTAGTTAACCAACAGCCTACTTCTTCCCACCTCCCACCAGAATTGCCTTATGTCTGTCCCATGTATTCTTGAATTCCCCCACTGTTTTTGACCCCATGATCTCCTCAGGAAGGTCGTTTCATGCATCCACATCCCTCTCTGTGAAAAAATAAATCCTCACATTGTCCCTGAGCCATCCCCCCCTCTATCTTCAGATTGTGTCCCCTGTTCTTGCACATCTCTTTTTCTGAAAGATGCTACCCTCTTGGACTTTTTTGAGTCCCTTGAGGTACTTGCAAGTTTCTATCATGTCCCCCTCTTCCTCCTTTCCTCAAGGGTTTACATATTAAGCTCCTTTAGTCTTTCTTCATATGGCTTCTGTTGCAGACCCTGCATCATTTTAGTTGCCCTCCTCTGACTGCCTTCATTCTGTCTATGTCCTTGTGGAGATGGGCTCTCCAGAACTGCACACAGTATTCCAGATGGGGTCTCACCAACTGTCTGTACAGGGGGATAACAACTTCCTGTTTTCTACTGGTGATGCCTATCCCTCTACATCCTAGTATCCCCCCAGCCATCCTTACTGCCTTCTCACATTGCTTGCTTACCTTTGGGTCATCTGATATGACTACCCCCAGGTCCCTTTCCATGTTTATTGTTGTTAATACCCCCCCCATGTACTCTTCCCCTGGGTTTTTGTTTCCCAGGTGCATTACTTTGCACTTCTTTGCATTGAATCTAAGCTGCAATACTTTGGACCATTCCTCCAACCTTGCCAAGTCCCTTCTCATCCTTTCCACATACCCATATGTATCAATCCTGTTGCAGATCTTTGTGTCATCTGCAAAGAGGTATACTTTTCCTTCCAGTCCTTCTGCAATGTCACTTATAAAGACATTAAAAACAACTGGACAGCCCACCTTACAATTTCACGTTACAGCTTGAGGAACACCTCACAGTTTTTTACATCTGTGAGCCTCTCCAGTCCAGGATTAGGTCAATACACAGCACTGAGACTGCATTGGTCAGGGCACACAATGACTTTCTTAGGGTGAGAGATAGTGGAATGCAGTCAGTTCTCATTCTCCAGATCTACGTGATTACAGTGAAAGCCTAAAGGTGATCGCCATTATATGGAAGTCAAGAGTGCCGAATATTAATTTCGGCACTTTGACACCCCAGTGCACAGCAAAATAGCACCGGGGACTTAGGTTTTTAATGTTTTATGCTGGGGGCTGCACCCTCCACACACCCCTACTTAAGGATTCTCAACTCCGGGGGGGGGTGCATATCGGGGAGGGTGAAAACATTATAAAAAGGTTCAGACCAGGCGCAAGAAAAATGAACCAGCACCTGGACCCAAACCCAGTACCCTGCTGACCAACGCCGCTAGCCCACCCACCACACCATGGAGTCAGCTTTGCAACCCACTGTGGAACCACCCCTCACATTCCCTCCCCCTCGCTGTGTGCTCGCTCCCCACACACGTATGTATAGTGATCATGACACGTCATTATATTCATGACAGCCCCCATCCGCCGCCCTACCTTACGGTAGCCCTCGACACATGTGGTGGGGATTGGCCTGCCGTTGTTGTAGGAGCCCAGTCCCTAGCGCTATTATATTGTGCTACCCATTCTCCTTGATCTCTTTTCAGCTTTTGATACATTGGACCATGGGTTACTCTTGGATCATCTCAGGAAACACTATGGATTCACTAGTTCCGTCATCTGCTGGTCTGAGTTCTTTCTTAGGGATAGGACACAGACAGCAGTGATGAGAAATCTCTCTTCATTCCCAACGCCCCACTCTGTGGTATGCCTGAGGGACTGATCCTTTCATCCATGCAGTTTACAGTGTGTATTCTGCTCCTAGGAGGAATACATATTGAAGTTTCAATTGCCACACTGATGATAGCGAATTATAGTTGTCGTTTGCACCTGGGACACCAGATGTAGTCTAGGTGCTACATTTGTACCTAACTGAGATTCAGGACTCACTAGATGTCATTAAGCTGGCTAAGATTTAACCTAGACAAGACAGAAGTACTAGTGACTGAGTCTGGTTGCCGATGGGGAGAGGAGGCCACCAAGGACATGGAGAGCTTAGTGCTTGGCTCCAGAAGTTTGCTGGCCTCTGGTAAGGAGAAGAATATGGGCTCATTGTGGATGAGAAGCTGACATTTGGGCTCAGGTGTCAGCTGTAGTCCACAGTAGTTTTTACCATCATAAAAAAATCACCCAGATGAAAGCCTTGATCCCCACTGGATGATTTGAAATCACTGGTACGTGCTTTTGTCATGTTCAGACTCAGCTACTGTAATGCATAATACCAGGTGAGTGCAGGTGTCTTACAATGCCTGCAGTTAGTATAGAACACTGTGGTCAGGTTACTGACAAGCCTTCCCAGGTTCTGTCATATTACCTTAGTCCTGCATAAACTGTACTGACTACCAGTGAAGAAGCATATCATAAAGGTCAGCTTGCTGACCTATAAAGCCCTATATGGATTTGGCCCTGGTTACCTGAGAGACCATCTGACTTCCTATCAGACGTCCTGCCCTCTCTTCTGAAGAGCACCTTCTAGGCATTCCCAGGCTCAAGCTTAAATTTTCTGGTAAAGTAGCATATGCACTCGTGGGACCTGTCTTGTGGAACAGGCTTCCTTGATCTCTTTAGGAGGCCTCATTAGTTAAGACCTCTAAGAGGGGCCTAAAGTCCTTCCTTTTTCTGGAGGCTTTTAATTCTGCATAGAAAGCTCCTGATCTGATGCCACCTAAGTTATTTTATAGATTACTGTGAATTTGCAGGTATTTATGAGTTCATTGCTTTCATTAGTATTGCTGCTATATTCTTTATTTGTTTCTTATGTGTATGATATTTTGTTGTATGGTGCACTGAGCCCCAGGGTATGGATACTAGACAAATAATCTTTTACTTACTTACTTAGTTAATTGCTTACTTACAAATGAGAATGTAATGCTGCTTGGCCTTCAGCCTCAAGGCTTATTATTGTAGTACCCCCCCATATGATTATTTCTTGTACACCACACTTTTCCTAGCATTTATTTTGTTATGCATGGTTAGAATTTTTCTCCTAAGAAAACTATATATTTTCCCATTCTGTACACTAACAAAATCTGTATTGAATACCGATTAATCGTATGTATCACTATCAATACACTAATCAGTCAATTCTAACATCAACAACAAACATCTTTTTTTACATTTCTTACTCCAGTCTAATAACCTGACTTTCATAAAAGAAGGTTCACAGCACTTTGAGTCCCCTGCCAAACAAGCACATTTTTAAAACCAATAGAGTTTCATATAAAGGGCTTTGCAACAGCCCCCCTCCCCCAACAAGCATAGTTTACAATTCATAAAATTGTCTTTTCATATAATATGCATTCCTTTCCCAACAAGAACATTTTATAATCAACAGCCTTTCCTAAATACAATAGGTCCTATTCCCAAATGGTGCAGATGGGATACACGCATCATAAATCCAGCACATAGCCCACCCGCACCTGTCCATGCACTCTACGCCCCTTCGTGCCATTCATGATCCCACTATTCCCCCCTTATGCACCCGCCACACTGGTCAAATGTGCAGCTCTATGTGGCAGCCACCCAGGGACAGGTGCGGAGGGCTTGTTCACACTCCATGCATTCCCGATGGCATGTGTGCCTTGCATGAGGGAGTGACAGCTATGCCTTCTGAAGGCAGCGGTAACCATTATGCCCCCCCCGGATGCCACCGTCGGTTCTGTGGGGTTGTAGGAGGTCAACGGACCCCTCACTGTGGCCACCCCTGTTGTTGAGGCACATTTGGGAGGGTTTGGGGCAGTCAACTGGGGTCCCTCACATCTTTTAGATCCACAGCTTATGCACCCATTGGCAACATGGCGCCCGACGGGTGCAAGGGATCCACTACTGGTCCCAGTCTAGGCAGCCGATTGGCTGCTTGACCAGGTACACAGCCCCACTCCAGCCCACCCCAGCTAACCTACACATTGTGGGGCAGGGCCATGTAACTGAGCCAGGCGGAGATCACTATTCATGAATGCGGTCCCCATGCAGATCTCCGCCGGGTGCAGAGCTTCTTGGGGGGGGATATGTGCAATTCCCCCATGCCCCCTCCACATTCGTGAATAGGCCACAATGTTAACAGTTTGAAAGTACAATCTGCTCCCCCCCCTCAACATCCACTACTCCCTTGAAACTGTTTCCAGTTACCCTTTCCTTGTTTTTTTTTGCCAACTCTCCCGCTCTTAGCACTTACTCCCCTCCCCAGTTTTGTCTACCTAATTATCGATACCTTGTTTTATGCTGTTTGTGCTGCAATAGGAGTTTAATACCCTGTATTATGTTTCTGGACCTAATGTTGTTGCTGTCTATTGTTGTACTTTCTTTTATCACTTTTGAAATCCATGTATAAACAGTTTTTTCCATGTGCTATGTATTTTTTTTGTATCGTTGCTCCTGTGCCATTGTTTTTGGCCCAGGTCGTGCCTGAAAAAGGTCACTGGGATCAGTGTACATACCCGATTACCAAAATCATAAATAAATAAAATAAATAAAACAATTGAATAGGATGAAAATGTGAGGACAGAAATAGTAAAAGAAGAAATAGTTTAAATAGTTTAAAATCCTTAGAAACATGCTAATGCAGACTCAAAATGAGGCAAAAATGCCATTTAACAGGTCAGGAAAAAGTGATCACAACTGTATTACAAATGTGTAGGCTCTAATGGACCCAGATTATATGTTTAGCATTTTCTTTATCAAATGGATAGAAACAATCCTGAAAGCTTTTTGGTTTCGAGGCAGCTACAGCCATGATATCTCAGTGTAACATCATGGTCTAGGCATAATTTGGAGAAAAACATGCATACAAAGTCATTCCACTGGGTCCATTTTATGATCACAATAAGGCACTCCAGGACATGTTTTATGCTGGTTAATGTCGCTTCTCATGTGTTGAATGCACCAAAGGTGTGATGTAATCCAAGAATCACACCCTGTTGTGCCTTACTGCTTAACTATAACATGCACTGCTGCTTAGTTTTCCATTCACACTTCCCCTTATATGCATTCAATTTATTATCATCAGGGAGGATATATATCAAATCAAGTTCTTTGTTTTATGATTTCAGTTCAAGTTGGCTAAGACTTGCAGCAGTTATTGTCATCAGTAGTAATTCAAATTGCTTAATTAAATAATCAACATGTAATGCAACATCTGCTATTACACAAAGTCACATTAGCAATTAAGGTTATTTCATTACTACTAGTAAAATAACAACATCTAATACCTTCATTAATTTAGAGTCGCTAGAGAAAATCAGTGAGAAAAAAAAAAAACTAAAAGAATACTGTCAACTCCCTGTGGGCTAATTCTGGCCATGTATCACAATCAAATAAGTGACTAGAACAATTCAAAACACAATTTATCCCTTAATTGTTTAATGAGCTTTGCTTCATAAACATTTAAAATGTAGTGCACCAATATGATTTTACTATTTTTTTTTTTTTGGAAAAGCAATATAGTTCATACTATGTTTTAATTTTTTTTTTTATTATATTTTCCTCTTCTTGGCATGGCATTTTAAATGACTTTTTTTTAAATAGTTCTTGTTTTTTAAAGCATAATATAGAATGGTACTGCATTTGAAAAATGCTTGTCCAGCAAGTCTTTTTTTTTAGTTTTTTTTATTCATCCTTCCTCTGTGGAGTAAGACAAACATTTTACTGAACCAAAAGCTCAGTTCTCTGTACCCCTGCGGACAGTAATTTTCCCAAAAGATATCACTAGCCCACCTGCCCCGGGTATTTCCATAACCTATCCCTGTATGTAGAATCGACTAGCATGGAGTGACCACCTCTATCATTTAAGATTGGATGAGGGGATTGTCTGTATTTTGTAACTGAGTGACGGAAAGCATGGTTCGTTACTCACTTATACACCACCATCACCTTTTTACAGTCATCCACTTTCCCCTATGTCCTTCCCTTCAAGATTTTTATTTATTTATTTAGCTTTTGTTAACCAAGTAAGCACACTAGACAATCATGTGCCTGTTTCCAGGTGTGACCCGGGAGGTTACAAGCAGGAACAGGTATTACAGAAATTGAGAGAAAAACTATAGTCAGGCGCAGTATAAGTGAGGCAGGTAAAAAACATAAAATGACAAGGGTAAACAGTTGACAGGTAGATATAGAACATCACATGGCAACAATTCCCATGTGGAAACAAAGAGTCTCCTCCCATCCCTCTATATCACCACCCAAAGACACACTGATAACATAAGTAGTTACTGGCAACTATAAAAGATCCAGAGGCTGCCCATTCTCCAAGTGTGTTCACAAAAGATCATGTTATCACATAATACAGCAACGACAACCTAAGAAAAGCCAACCCATTTTGTAGCAAATGCTACTTTCTCAAGGAGTGGTACTTGTATTTATAGTTTCAATCTCCTCATTTCCCTGTTCAGAATGTTCAGTTGTTCCAGTAGTAAGTGCTGATGCATGTTCAAACTGAACCAGTAGGATCTCCTGTGATCATGCAGCAACTGCCAGATCTCACAACCTTGTAGCATTTATATGAATCAGGGCTGGCAACAAATGACTGGTATTAGTCAATCAGTGGTGATCATATGTGGAACCCCCCCCCCCACACCCAGGACATACTAGATAGTTCCTTGGATCTGACAGACAGGCTCCTTTGTGCTGTGCTGCGCAGTTTGCCATGGAGACTTTGGGACACTGTACTAGGCAGGCTCTACAGTACAGTGTGGGTGCAGCAGTAATGATACAAGGTGAAGGGAGTGACACTGTTTTGGTTTGGATCCTCTAGTAAAGTTTTGCTTGTTCTGTTAAAGTCTCTCTGTTTAGTGTATGTCTGTTCACTGATGATACCAAGATGGGAGCTGTGGTAAATGACAGAGAGGGGTGGAAGGGATTGCAGGAGGACCAGATCAAACTACAGAAGTGGTCAGAAACATGGCAGATGGGGTTCAAAGCCAGGAAGTGCAAGGTCCTGCACTTCAGAGCTAGGAAACGGTGAGGAACTTTCAACTGGGAGGTGTAGAGTTGGAATGCACCTTGTAGGAACAGGATCTAGGGGTGCTTATTACGGGGAGCGTGAACCACTCAGCTCAGTGCAGGAAGGTAGCTGCAACAGTGAACAAGATGCTGGGGTGAATAGCTAAGGGAATCTCCTCCAGGAACAAGGAGTATATCCTTCCCTTGTACAGGTCACTGGTCAGGCTGCACCTGGAATACTGTGTACAGTACTGGCATCCATTCCTAAAGAAGGACATCAGATTGTTGGAGGGAGTGCAGAGTAGGGCAATGAAGATGACCAGGGAATGGGGGAAAAGCCCTATGAGGAGAGGATAGGGGAGCTGAACATGTATACCCTGGAGGAGAGGAGGAATGGGGGGGGGATATGATCAAAACCTTTACATACTTAAAGGGAATAAACAAGACTAACACAGCAGAGATTTTCCATATCAAGAGGGGGAAGGGATATGAGATGACATCGGCTGAGATTGGAGGGGGGAGGATTCAGCAGATAAATCAGGAGACACTTTTTCACAGAAAGGGTGGTGGACAAGTGGAATACACTGCCCGAGGCAGTAGTATCCTGCAAAGTGGTGGGCAGATTTAAGAAGGGATGAGACAGTGTGGGGGGAGGGTTGTTGGGAGGTGGGGAAAGGGGAAGACAGCTGCAAGTTGAGGGGCTAGCTGCACAAATGAGCAGACTCAATACACAGTGAGGCCTGTTTCTGCTGGCATTTCATATGTTCATATGTTTGACATCAGCAAGCTGCTGCACTGTAAGTGTATGCATTACAGAAAGGAAGTATCAAAATCCCACCAATCAGAGAAAATGACTGCAGCCAACCATGCTACAGAAATTGCAGTCAATCATGGTAGCCTGTTTCTGACCAATTAAGTTTACTCCACTGATGAGCAGGAGCACAAGTTTAAATGACATTCATGTGCTTGACTTCAAGGCTGATGAGCATGAAACAGTTATCCAATCACACATTGAGTCTTAGTCCACCAGTTGGGCATTTGTTTGAATCACAATTTTCACAGTGAACTGAGAACAGAAGTCAAGGACCGGGTAAAAGGTGTTGATGTCAAGTGACTGGAATAGTAGAGACATTATCAAGAGTAACTGCTATCAGTGTAATCAGAGTGTCAGTGGAACCAGAAAGCTGAAGAGATGATGGTGAGGCCCATGAATTGTGCAAACACATGCTTCAGGATGAACCTTGTGTACCAATTGCCCACCTCACCATGTGCCTTGAAAGTGAACCAGAGAACTGTGTTGGTTCAACAGTGTTTACAACTGGGACTAGAGTATGTTTTAGTGAATAAAGTAATTAAGAAAGGCTGTTGGGTTGAAGAACATAATTGGAATCTCAAGTATAGCATTTTACTGAGCATTATTAGTCAGCAGAAGCATCATTTATCTCTGTTGTACAATAGTTCAGTGGGAGTTTTAGTATTAATTAATTTATTTATTAAATTCTCGGATTACAAATACCTTTGAGCAGAAACTGCTCGTTTACAAAGGTTCCACGTCAAAGGATGAGGGTCAACATACATACAGAGGTAGTAAAAGAATGCACAATAAACAACCAAAACAACTAAAAGAAAAAAAATGAAGATATTCAGTTATAACATACTTTGAGATAATATTCATACAATGAGCAGCTTGAGTAGGCAGCTAGCTGCGGTAACAATAAGAGATGGGGGCACAATAGGCAGTTAGTATTGCAGGCGTGCAACCGGGAGAGGAAGTAGGCAGGCTAATGGGCCACTGTCAGAAGGTGGTGGAAAATGTCTTGTACCAGTGGAGATGCGAAGCAGGAAAGGAGTCACAAGGAAGGCCCGGTGCCAGAGGGAATGAGGCTGTGAAAGGGTGGGCTGTGAGACACGAGTGAGCAGGGAGGTGTTTAGAGAGATCTCTATTCAGAGAAGCAGTCACATTGAGTGGTAGAGGGAGGTAAAGTTTGAGATCCTTTGAAGGTTCCATGTAGTAGAGGAAAGTGCTTTTACTGAGGGAATTGAACCATTGAGCGGCTTCTATAGATAAAGGACCGCTGACCCATGGAGGTACAACATCCTGGGAACCTGAAAGGTTAGAGATTGGGCAAATTCACATGTTTGTTGAGTGCCACTGTAGTAAGGAGTGAGCTAACACCAGGTGGCATGAGACCGAGGAGAATCTTTTGTAAGTAAGCAGGTCTGGTATTGTATTCTGCTGAGTAGGGTAGCCATGGCCTGTGCATAGAGGTCACAGGTGGAGTTTGTCGAGCCGCACCTGCTAGTAGTCTTCAGGCTTTGTTGAGAGAAACTGAGATCCTGCAGAGGGCACTTGTTGAGGCAGAGCCAGATGGCATGCGCCGTAGTCAATGATAGATGTGACAGAGCTGTAGATGGCTAGTTTAAGGGCATCCGCAGGCATACAGTGCTTGTGTTTGTGTAGCAGTCGAATCCATATATTGGCGGTCTTGGCAACAGTGTCAATATGTCGAGTGTAGGAGAGGGTACTATCCAGGGTAATACCAAGGTACTTGAACTCCTTGACAAGTTCGAGTGGGTACCCAGTGTGGTTCTTGATGGTGAGGGACAGAGAGTTGTGCCTGCTCCGTTGGTTACAGAAGGACACGGCTTTGGTCTTGCTGTGGTTCAGGACAAGTTTATGAGAATTGAACCAGTCTTCGATGCACTTGAAGTTGAGCTGCAGCTGGGATTCAAGGACTGTAATGTCATGGTGGCTGGAAAAAAGGACTGCATCATCTGTGTATAGTAATATTTTTTGGTGGCAGGCACTGGGGAGATTGTTGATGAAGAGGGAGAAGAGTAGAGGGCCCAGAATAGACCCCTGGGGGACTCTGGAGTGGACCAGTTTCTCATCCGAAGAGATCCCTGCAATCCTTACACATTGGATCCGATTATCAAGGTAGCTGGTGAACCATGGAAGGGCATTGCTGGAGATCCCAATGGAGGACAGTTGCCTGAGCAGTAGGGGGTGGTTAACTGTGTCGAATGCCTTGTTCAGGTCTATAAATACTGCCCCCCCACAATTCCCATTGTCAAGTGTGGCATGGATGAAGGTTGTAAATTCCAGTAGTGCGGTGGTGGTGTTGTGCCCTTTTCTGAAGCCATGCTGCTCTGGGCACTGTACATTGTACTTATCCAGGAATTCAACTAGTTGGTCCGACACTATTCGCTCCAGTGCTTTAGATAGTGGGGGGAGGAGCGAGATAGGTCTGTAATTGGTGTGGAGCATCCTATCTCCTCTTTTGTGAACCGGTGTGACAGTGGCTTTCTTCCAGAGAGAGGGGAAATGGCCCAATCTAAGAGAGAGAGAGATTGAAGATCTCTGTAAGTGGTTCTAAGATTTCATCGAGGACTTGTGCCAGCAGTTTCAGGTCAAGAGAGTCACCACTGTACCCTTGTTTGCTGATGGCCTTTTGAATGTATTTTCTAGCTACTTGTGGTGGGACCTCCTTAAAAAAAAAACGTTGGGGTTGTACGTTCTAGTTGGGAGGATCACATGGGAGGAGCTGAAGGGGAGGTCATCGAAAAAATTAGGTGGAAGGACACTGTCCAGGTTTGTAAATGCATTATTAAAAATGCTGGTGATGGTACCTAGGTCGAGTGTAGGAGTGCCGTGAAGGTTGAGCATAGTGGGTGGTGCTTTAGGATCCTTGCCTGTGAGTTCTTTCGGGTTGTTCCAGAATTTCTTTTCCTGGTCCCAAGAGTTGGTCAGAGCCTCTTTGTAATAGCTGCGTTTAGCATTCCGTATTTTTCGAGTGCAATCATTTCTGACTGCTTTGTATAATTGTATGTTTACTTGCATCGGAGTTACACGAGCACAATGCCAGAGGTGGTCTCTGTGCTTGAGTTGAGTTAAAAGGTCAGTAGTAACCCAGGGGTTGGTCTGTCCTTTGACCTTCATCTTTTTCACTGGTCCATAGATGTCACAGACTTCGTTGAAACGTTTGATAAATAGGTCCAAGGATTTGTTGGTGTCACTGAGGGAGTCAAGCACTGCCCAGTTCAGCCTGGTTAGATGGGATTTAAACAGCTGGAGGTGTCCTTGTTTGATAAACCTGGCATAGATAAGCTTGGGAGGGGGCTTAAGGAATTTGTTTGACCTGGAGCAGATGACAGGCGAGTGGTCACTTATTGTATCCGGGAGTACAGAAACATTGGAGATGCGTTCAGGGTGGTTAGATAGAATCCAGTCTAGAAGCGTAAGGGAGCCTGTCCTATAGTTACACCTAGTAGGGGCATTGACCAGTTGAGTAAGGTGATGCGCAGCAGCTGCATCCTTATAGGTAGCGGCCTCAGCGGAGAGCCAGTTAATGTTAAAATCACCCATGATTATGGTTTCAGAATTATATTGCTGGACCCTTAGATATTCCATGATGCTATGGAAGCCAGCGGCCTGGTCTCTTGGGGGTAGGTAAACTGAGATGGCAGTGAGTTCCTTGTTATGTGCACCAAGGAGGATTTTTGATTGTGAGGACCTGAGAGGAGTTGCTCAGGCTAGGGGATGGGATGATGTGACCTGTAAGGGTATCCTTAAGATAGATGGCGCAGCCCCCGCCCTGTTTAGCAATCCTGTCTTGCCTGAAAATGCAGTAGCCAGGGATAGAGACTGAGGTATCAGGGATTTTAGGGTTTAGCCGTATTTCCACAACTGAGAGGACATCAGGGTTGTGCTGTAGGATCCATGTTTGGAGGGAATCAAGTTTGTTGAGGATGCTGTAGGCGTTGATGGATGCCATGGTGAGTGTCCCTGTCCTTCTGCTTGGTGCCAATGCTGGCTGCCCAGGTGGTCCTGGGTTGGGGTGAACATTTCCTGAGAGCAGGAGCAGCATAAGGAGAATTTGTAGAAGAAAGGATTTCAGCATCTTATAGATTTGCCTGTTTGTTTTGCTCCTATGCCTTCCGTTGCTACAGTGCCACCACTGTTTGGATAGGTTGTAGTGTACTAACTTGGTCAGGGGGATAATCAGTGGGCAGTGTGCAGTTAGTATCAGAAGGTAGCCAAAGTGCCGTAGAAGGGAGCAGAGGTTGGAACTGTCTATGATATAAATCCCTGTGGTCATGCCAAAGTTATTATGCAGTGTAAAGAGAGGCGCTTGATGAGGATGAGATTGTTTTGGGTTGCTCCCCATGTAAATGTAACAGGGGGTAAAGCACATAGTCAGTAAAAACACCTGGAAGAGCATTATTCAGTCAGAAGATGAATCAGGGTCCAAGGGAGCTAAAGGATGGGAGAAGGTGTTTGCTTAATAAGGGTTGGATATGGAGAGGAAGTATCAGATAGTCAGGGCACGGTGTGATGTTCAGCTGAGGAGGATAAGTGGCAAGGGACAGGGATAGCTAATCCAATTGGAGGGCAGCACTCAGGGATAGCTAATCCAGTGGGAGGGCAGCACACAGGGATGGTTAATCCAATGGGAGGGCAGCACCCAGAGTGGAAGGGGTGACAAGTCTATTTAAAGGAGGCCTAGGAGGGGGTGGTGGGGTGGGACAAAATACAATCCAAATTAGAAAGTCAAGGACAAGGCAGCAGGTCGGCAGAGTAGGGCAAGAACCAGAAAGCTGAAGAGATGATGGTGAGGCCCATGAATTGTGCAAACACATGCTTCAGGATGAAGTTGCATGGTATCTGTCGAGGGATACTAACAAACAGAGCGGAGAAAGAAGTAAGCGCCTCAGCTGGGACACTCACTTCATTCTCACCTCTGTTTGTATGTGTTCCATAAATACGCACACCGCACTCCTGAGTTATTGTTACAAGTAAATATTTGTGTTGCCATTGAGTTGTGCATTTGAGAAAGAGTAATGTGCTCAGGGACAGCTCAAGTTTCAGTTGTCTCAGTGGCACAGCTGGTTAGCACAATCGGAACAGTATTCCGGGCAGCCTGGATTTAAGTCCCAGCTGAGACATTTACTTCTTTCTCACCTCTGTTTGTATGTGTTCCATAAATATGCACACTGCACTCCTGAGTGATTGTTACAAGTAAATATTTGTGTTGCCATTGGGTTGTGCATTTGAGAAAGAGTAATGTGCTCTGGGATAGCCCAGGTTCCAGTTGTCTCAGTAGTGCAGCTGGTTAGCACAATCGGAACGGTATTTCAGGCAGCTTGGGTTCAAGTCCCAGCTAAGGCATTTACTTCTTTCTCACCTCTGTTTGTATGTGTTCCATATATATGCACACCATACTCCTGTGTGATTGTTATAAGTAAATATCTGGTGAGAGATAGTAGTAGCATTTTTATTTCTTAGGCACCCAATCCAACAAGCTCTGGGTACCTTACTAAACAGATACAAACTATTTGCAAAAAAACTGCATTAATGCAGCAGTTAAGGTTCAACTTAATGCCACAAAAGTAGGGAAATGTGACATAAAGATTTCCAACTCTCACTCCCAACCCCCAGCAGCAAAAGGACACAACCACACCAGCAACTAGACAGCCATCATGCGGTAAGGCAAACAATGTGCAACTGTTTCCAGATGACACAAAGGCAGTAGCTCTGATGTGCTACCTTTGTGGATTTGTATCTGTTGTATGCACACCACAAGGCATACTCACTCACTTCTGGCTACAGAAAGAAATCCGCAATATCAATGTGACAACATTCCTTTTGAGTGAAGAAACAGAGGCCACTGTAGTCACAGATACAAAACTATGCTGCCCATACTACAAGAGTTTTTTTGTCTATAGAAGTGCAGGCCTCTATGGAGCCATCACTGTAGCCACAGGTGCTCATACACACTATATGACATACACACAGTTAAGCGTAATATAAGCACACTGACCTCTGGCTGCAGAAGCACAAGTGACACAAAATTCATGATACCAAATTTATAGCAGTATTTCTGTCTCTAGATGCACAGATTCCTGAGGGGCCTGTGCCTCTTCAGGCACAGGTGTAAGGCATAAGACACCGATAGAGAAAACCATGCACTAGTGGATCCAGCAGTGTAGTGGTGTAGCACCCGCTACTCTCTTGGGCCATCAAAAAGTAGCTGTTTTAACTGAATCTGATCTTTAAAAGGTTACATTTTACTTTTTTGGGGGGAAGTGCTATCACCTAGACAAAACTGCTACCCCACTGAAAACTTTCTAGGTCTGCTGCTGAAACCATGATACCCACATTGCAATAGTGCTTCTATCCCCCAATTCTGCAGCCACAGGTACTCATACACATTGTACAATATACACACACAGATGTGGCTTCAGAAGCACATACCCCTGTGGGGCATTTGCTTTTACGTCCACAGATACAAATCCACAAAGGTTGCACATCAGTGCTTCTGCATTTTTGTCATCTGGAAACAGTTGTAAGTTGTTTGTCATACCTGATGATGGCGGTCTGTGTTTTTTTGTGCAGCCTTGTCCTTTTGCTGCTTGGGAAGTGGGGACTTAAGGTTGAAAACATAAAGCCACATTTCCCTACTTTTGTTACTTTAAATTGAACCCTAACTGCTGCACTAAAGAGCTAGTGGAGACAAAATAGTCACAGAGAAAATAATGGAAAATTACTCACCTGGTAAAGATGATTATGGAAGCACCTTTTTACAGCACTCTAAGTCCTTATTCATGGATTCTAGTGACATCTTCCTGTAGACTGATGCACAAAGAATTTGAAAGTTAGTAAATCCAACCCCACTCCACCCATTGTCCTGGTGTGGTTTGCCAGTGTGATGACTACCCTAGCTGTAATCCTGAAATATAAATGGTTACTCCAACAGCATAGCACAATACTACTGAAATATGTACCATACCAGACCACATGGGATTAAATGAGGTTGGATTTTGATTTATTGAATACTTGAATTAACTACATACTGTATGCAAAATTAACTCATTAGATTGTCATTCACAAAATACACATATATTCAAATCTTAGTCATGGTGCAAACATTCAATATTAAATCTAAGTACTCCTCCTCATCTGGCGGGATATGGAGTGTTGTAAAAAGGTGCTTCCAGAATCACTTTTACCAGGTGAGTAAACTTACATTATCATCTGCATCTATTTGCAACACTCCAAGTTCTTATTCATGGGTGATTAAGAAGCAGCGCCCCTGTCTATTTGGGTGGGATGAGGAAGATACAATGAAAATATTGTCTACCAAACTTCGACTTGTCCTGACCACAAGTGTCCAGCCTATAATACCTTGTAAATGTATACAAAGAAGACCATGTGGTTGCTGCACAGATATTTGCTACTAATGCAGAATTACGTTCTGACCATGAGGTGGCTATGTTCTTGGTAGAATGAGCCTTAAAGTGATCTGGATGGGGGTGACCTGATGCTTTGTAAGCCTCATCTATGGTCTTCCTTAACCATCTAGCTATGTTGGACCTTGAGGACAGCAGGCCCATATTGGGTCCTGATGTGAAGCTGTTGACTGCTGTAGTAGGGTCTAATAACTGTAACGTCCCCTACTGGACATCCTCTGCCTGAGGTTGAAAGTTAAGCAGAGATATCTCCTGGACCATGTGAAAAGGGTATGCTACCTTGGGTAAAAAGGAAGGCACTGCCTTCAGTACCATCCTGTGTGGCTGAAAGGAGAAGAAGGGCTCAGCACAAGCTAGCGCCTGTAGTTCACTTTTTCTCCTGGTGGAGCATATTGCCACTAGAAGCAGCAGTTTCCAGGTCAAGATGTGTATTGGAATAGATTGCAGAGGTTCAAAGAGATCCCTGGTGAGGGCATCCAAAACCATGTTCAGTCGCCAAGATGCCACCATGGCCTTCTGCCTGGGTCTAATGTTTACCACTGCTTACAGAAAGGACTGGACTAAAGGCTGTGTCCCTGGGGAGTGGCTGTCTGCTTTCCCCCTTACTGCTCCTATGGGGGCAGCTTGCACTCTCAGTGAGGTGGCAAATAGTCCTTTATCAAAAATCATCTTGTAGAAAGTCCAAAATGTGTATAATTGAACATTCTTGGGGCTGCAGTTCTTTTGCCGCACACCAATTGTGGAATTTTGTCCAGTGTCTTTTGTAGGTGGCGTTGGTTGAAGGTCTTTGGGTTTGCATTATTGTGTTTGTCACCCTAGGTGAGATGCCCAGTGCTAGCAGTCTATCCCTTTGAGCAGTCATGCTGTCAGCTGTAGTGCATGAGGTTTCTGGTGAAGGATTGGCTCCTGTTTGAGGAGTCTGGCCTGTTTGGCAATGTCATTGGTTTGTCTATCATCATTCTCCTGATGGATGCATACTATGTCCATCTCAACCAGTTTGGTGCCACTAGCACTACTGTACTCCTTATCATTTATATCCATCTGAGCACTTTTGGAATCATGGACAGAGGTGGGAACACGTAGGTTTTTGTGAAGTTTCATGGCATTGAGAGGGCATCTACTCTCTCCAAGTCCTTCTCCTTGAACCTGGAATAGAATGTTCGAAGTTGTTTGTTGTGAGTTGAAGCCATCAAGCCTATTTGAAGTGGGCCCCATTGTCTGTGAATCATTTGGAGTACCTCTGGATGGAGCTGCCATTCTCCGGGATGCAATATCTGTTGAGTTAGCTACTCTATGCTTGTGTTTAGTTCCTCTGCCAGATGTACTGCAGTGATACTGTTTAGGTACCTTTCTGCCCAGCTCAATAAGATTCTGGCCTCTTCTGCGATTGACACACTTTTTGTGACTCCCTGTTTGTTCAAACACATCATGGCTGTTATGTTGTCTGTTCTGACTTTTACATGGTGATGATGGATCAAAGATAGAAAGTACAGTAGGGCTAGTTGTATGGCCCTCATTTTGAGTACATTGATGGGCAGCTTTAATTCTTGTGCTGACCATTTTTCCTGCACTGTGCCTGAGCCTATTATTGTACCCCATCCCGTCAGGCTTGCATCCGAGCACATGGAGGTTATAGTGTCTTTGTCTATGGAGGTGCCTTGGTTTAGGTTGCTAGTGTCCATCCACCACCATACAGAATCTCTGATTGTCTGTGGGATGACCACTGTGTGTGTATAATTATGTGTGTTGTAATTGCAGTGGTCTAGCAGGAGTCACTGGACTGGCCTCATGTGCAGTTGGGCCCAATTGTGGAGTTCCAGACATGAGGTCATGAGGCCCAGAATATGCATCAGATAGCATAGTGTTACTTTTGGGCATGCCAAAATGTTTGACATTTAGCTTATATTCACTGTACATGTGCTTCTGTGGGTCTGACTATCCCCAGTGTGGTGTTGAACATGATCCCAGATGCTCTAGTGTCTTTGTTGGAGTCACGTGGCTCTTTTCAATGTTTACTACTCACCCATGATGTGTCAGTAGTATCATTGTTCAGTTCATTAAAGGAATAATGCATGACAGGGTGTGTGTGTCATGCTGGGATAATACCACGCCTGGGGGGGATGGGCATGAAGCCACAGGCTGAGTGCATCCAATGCCCCAGGCATGGCGTTATCCCAAAAGACACACACCTTGGAGTGCATTATTCCTATTAAACAATGGCTTGTTGTTATATATAAAATAAAAAAAATAATTTTAAAGAATGTTTTTATTAGTGTGGAAAAATATTTTTGTTTCTTAAGAGGAGATGCAAAAAAGATATGCAGCTCATAAAGCTCATCTATATTGGTTCACAGTGCTGAGACTAGACCCATGGCATTATGCTGGGATAACGCCAAGGGTCCAGCCCCAAACTGGCCAATCACAGTCCAAGATTCTTTCTTGCCATTGTATAATGCTGATTTGATCCCTTCCCTGGACCTTTTCCTTATCAGCCAGTCATCCAAGTAAGGTATGATAAGTATGCCTTCCATACGTAACATTGCTGCCAGAGTAGTCATTACCTTGGTGAATACCCTTTGGGTGGAGGTGAAAGCAAATGGCACACATTGATACTGGAAATGTTGGCCCATGATATAGAGCCTCAGAAATCTGTGATGGGCTGGTCTGATTGGAATGTGTGAGTACGCATCTTTGAGTTCTATGGAAGTGAGCCAATCATCTTTCTGTACTGCTGCTATTGTAGAGCGCAGGGTCTCCATCTTTTACTTTCTGTATTTCATAAATTTGTTTACGAATTTCAGGTTCAGCACTGGCCTAAGATCTCCTGTCTTCTTCGGGACTAAAATGAATACTGATTATATGCACAACTTTCTCTGTGCCTCTGGCATCGGTGCTATGGTCCTCTCTGCCAACAGATAGTTCAATAGTGCCCTGACATTTGGTATCAGTGTCCTTGATGGGGAAACACTTGATGGCAGGAATTGAGACTTTGTAGATATCCTTGCGAATTCTGTTGTGTATCCCCTTGTTGTTATCTCCAGAACCCACTTGTCATTCATTGTTTTTGCCCAGGTGTCAGCGAATTTCTGCAGCCTGCCTCCCACCGCCTTGCTGTCTTCCTGGGCCTACCTCATCTCATGCCTGATTGCCCCTGAACCCATCATTGTGCTTGTACCATTTTCTGGGTCTGGAGCAAGGATTACCACTCTGGTTGTTGCAATTGCCTCTCCTGTTGAAATAGTTTTGTCTGAAGCCAAATCCAAAGTTAGGCTTGTCATTCCCTTGAAAGAGATGGTGTCTCCTGCCTCTATTGTTTTGGGTGTGAAACTGGTTGAGATGAAAAGAGGGCAGGGTGGCCAATTTTTGAGGTTGATCCTTGTTGTCCCCTGGCTTGGTGGCAAACTCCTCTATTCTGGTACCGAATAACTAGCCCTCTTGGAACTGCAGTTTTAGAAATTTTATTGGATGACATCTTGAAGCCAACTACTGCCATGTCGGCCACATATTTAGTTGCCTGTATGGCGTATTGCATAGTGTGCCTGTGGGTGCTATCCTTGGCCATGTCTGTTTCTACAGCCTCCAGCCATATCAATATGGCTCTGGTTGTGTACACCGCTACTGCTGAGGCTCTCATAGACATCATCAGTATTCCATTAATATTTTTTGGTGACGTCTTCTAGCATTTTATCTGTGGGATCCTTGAAGGCCGAGGCACTTTCTGAAGGTAGTACTGTTTTATTGGAAAGAGAGACAACCTCTTTGTTCACTTTGGGTGGTGCTGAGCTGCTGTACTGTGCATCTTGTTGGAGTGGGTATCTTCTGATAAATGGTGCCTTTTCTGTTGTTTTTGAAGGGTCCAAAGCCCCCAACTCTGCTGTTAGGATGCCCTGTAGGGCTTTGCATACTGGGAAAACCTGCTCAGTCTGTTTTCTCTCTCTCTCTGATGAATGGGTCTAGTTTCTCTTCCTCCTGTGGGTTGGGGTCCTCAAACTTGAGGGTCTCTCTCACCTCACAAATAATTTCTTGTACTGTGTTGAATGGGCACAATCTAGCCATCATGTCATCCCTCAGTTCTTCATCCTCCTCTGAGCCACTATCTTCTGACCCCAAAGTGGTGTCCTCTGATTCAGAGTTCTCATCCTCACCCCCTCTTGAACATTTGGCCATGTCTATTCTGTCACCTGCCTGCTTTTTGCACTTTCTGTTTTCCAATGCTTTGATCCTGTCCAACAACTTGTGGAAAATGCCCATCATTGCCTCCTGCACAGAGGGATTTGTGGTGTCTTCCACTAGGTCCTCGACTGATGAGCCAGAGGTTGTGGTGTCCTCTGTTGGTCTGGCCCTTGTCGGGAAGATGTTGGGGCACTTGCTACAAATTCTCTTTTACTTCCCCATGACCACAGGTACTTACCTCTGTAAGACATAATGGGGTGAGTGACAAGAGAGGTGATCCAGGAGTTGCTATTTCACAATGGAGGGCGGGATACATAAGTAATTTGTTGCCCCTGCCCCTATCAGCATCGTCTTTGTTTTTTTTTTTTTTTTTTTGTTTTAATCTAATTATATGATCCCTCTTTTGTTTGTATACAAACAACCTTTTTATTATTATTTTCTACTAATGTTGTCCCCTGGACTGAATTTAACTCTTTCCTTCTCTCTTAACCTTGCCTCTGCTAAACCCTCACACCTACTTGGATCCTGATCTGGTCCCTACTTGTCTGATCCCTGCCTGCACAACATTTTTTTCTCCCTCTGCCCCTTGTTCGAATACTTCCCATCTCCTTTCCTTGTGCTTGCCACATTTATACTTGCTGGAACTTAGTGTCTTTTACTACTTGGGTATTCGATCCAATATTTTTCAGCCCAGTGCGTATATCCAAGTAGTTACCTACTACCTGTATTTGCAACTGTATGTACACTGTATTAACTATTGTAACTGTTGCTATTATGTGTTGTAACTGTTGTTCTGTCTATCTGTACTCGACGTGGAACTTGTTTAATGATCTTGTTCTCAAAGGTCTTAACCCAAGATCATAATAAATAAAAAAGTAAATAAGTTATCTGCCCCACTATTCCTTGGGTAGTATTGCTTTTGCTTTTAAGGGTCCTCCTCAGTGATGCCAGCACTGCTATAATTTCAGGCTGAGCCCCTTTAGGAAATGTGATAAGATGGAAGCTGTTGCCCCTTTAAAGGCCGAGCTGTCTGTATTCCCATGAGAATCTCGGGTGCCATCTTGATATAGTGAAATTGTGCAGTCTGAAATTCTTTCTCTAAAATGGTCTCCTGGGACCTCCTGCTGTGCTGTTTGCAGTTATGTGCCTGGGAGACTTATTGTATGTACCGTTGTTTCAACTCTGGGGTCGATCTTGAATCTGGAGCTTTGTTTTTTACCACTGGTCTCCCGATGTAGTGCTTAGGACTTCCTCCCCTCCAGGAATGCTTTTTGTGCTGTGGATTGCTGAGCTGGCTGCATCTCTAGCCCAGAGGACAAGCAATGTGAACCGGGGGTAGGATGGACAACTGGGGGAAACATGATTTTGCAGCTATCTCCAGGCTGAGTGAGGTAAGCCAGTCGTGCCTCAGAGCAAACTGCAGTTTTGTTTTGATTCAGCAGGACTATTTTACAAGGTGTGCCACTTCTGCCCTGGTTCTACCCTCAGCTGAACAAGGTAGGCTGGAGGGAGGTAGTTCTCAGCAGCAAATGCAATGAAAAGAGGGGTTATCCTCCCCTGGTCCTCAAGTCTGAATAAGGTGAGCTTCAAGTGGGATACTCATTCCTGATGCTTTAAACAATGTAGTGCTGGGAGAGGATGTTCTCCCTCTTTAACCAACTTGGGCTATGTTAAAATAGTTTAGGATTCCCTGTTGCTATGCCCTAACACAAAAAGCCAAAAACTAGCCTGCTCTTACAGCGATTAATAGGGGGAACAGCAGAGTGAGCTAACAGTGTTCTGACCTATCAGCCCTTTTGACTGCATGCCTTGTTTTAACCATGCATGTCTATATGCACTTGTATTTCTTATCATTTTTTTATGTTTGCTTGTGTGCATGCGAAAGAAAGATTATGCAGCAGCTTAGGAGAGAAGCGGGTTGTGGAGGTGTGGCAGTGTGGCAGTCAATGCCAGCACTGCATTTGTGGGCTTGGCGGTATGCACCCAATGCAGGTCCCGTGTCCCAATGACACTGATTCTACAGAAGTGCCACCAACTTGAAATGATTTGGCTGCTGCAATGAGGGTCCGCCTTGTCATTGCAGTGTCAGCAATTCTGCTGCAATGAGGGAGTGACCCGTCATTGCAGGGTGGTACCTTCCCTGGTGTAAGATTTCTGTGCCACCACCTCACAGTCCCATGTAAGCTGATGGGTGCCCAATCCCCTGTCAGAATGCCAATGACCCAATTCATTTGCTTGATGGGGCCCAATTTCATCGTGGGCATACAATGTCTCCATTTGTTGTGTGCCGAGGGGTGCCTAAGCCCCTTCAGCATCATGCCCCCCAAACAGTCTTTATTTGCCAATGGGGGGGCACAATCTCCATCATCTTAAGTCCCCCCCTTCCCCAAAACGTAGGTGGCACACTGGGAGCCCACCCCAGTGTGCACAAATGAAGCCTGAAAAAAAAACCTCCCGCAAAGTCCTTTTTTATTTTTTTTGTCCCTGAAATAAAGTAAACAGTCCCTCAGGGTCTGTTGTACCCCCTCCCGTAACCCGTACCCACCCTCTGCGCACCCCACCTCCCCACACCCTCCCACCCCATACTTACCTCCGGAACCTGGTCCGACAATCTTCGTGAACCTGGAACACGTTTGCACTCTTCAAAGCAGACCGTGAACTGAAGAAATGCCAGTAAGCCGTATAATGGCATAAATAGGATTTTTCTACTTATGTGGATATCTCAGCCATTTTTTCAACTTTTGCCATGAAATTTTCAGCATAGAGTTATTGAGACCCCTCCTCATGAATACAATTACTGTCATGGCTTTATTCAGGCCCAGAAGATGATTTTGCAGTCGCTGCATGGAATCACCTTTCGGGACTGAGTAACGAAATCACAGTTCTACTGTTCTACTTTTCGTGAGGTGGGCTCTCAAAAAGACTATGTTGCAAGTTTGGTGAAACAAATCCAAAAAATTACTTTTATGAACGTGCATTGCGCAGTTTCCATGCTGCCTCGTAACTTCACGAATTTGTAATATTTTCACTCCAGATTTTCAACATTGGCATTTTTCCATGCCTCCTTATGAACAGTACAGCTGTCATTTTTCACATATTGGCCAAAATGTGTTTTCGCACTTCCAGCACAGAATAGCATGATCACTATGGGAAATCAGTGTTTGGGACACATTACAAAAATCATAGTGACACTGTTCATGAGCAGAGGTCCTAAAATGCCTATGTTAAAAATTTGGTGATGAAAGTCCATAAAATGACTGTGTTATGAGTGTGTGTTGTGCAGTTTCCAATCACTGTTATAACTTCACAAATTTGTAATATTTTCACTCCAGATTTTCCACATTGGCATTTTTGCACACCTCCTTATGAACAGTGCAGCTGTCATTTTTCACATCCTGGCCAAAATGTGTTTTCACACTTCTGGCACAGAATAGTGCAGTTGCTATGGGAAATAATTGTTTGGGACAAATTAAGAAAATCACAGTGACTCTGTTCATGAGCAGAGGTTCTAAAATGCCTATGTTGAAAATTTGGTGACAAATGTCCATACAATGACTGTATTACAAGTGTGCATTGTGCAGTTTCCATGCACCCTCATAACTTCACAAATTTGCAGTATTTTCACTCCAGATTTTCAACATTGGTATTTTTCACACCTCCTTATGAACAGTATAGCTGTTATTTTTCACATCCTGGCCAAAATGTGTTTTTGCACTTCTGGCACACAATAGCATGGTCACTATGGGAAGTCAGTTTTTGGGACAGGTTGAGAAAATCACAATGACACTGTTCATGAGCAGAGGTGCTAAAATGCCTATGTTGAAAATTTAGTGACAGCAGTCCATGAAATGACTGTGTTACGAGCGTATGTTGCGCAGTTTCCATGCAGCCTCGTAATTTTGCACATTTATAACATTTTCACTCCAGATTTTCAACATTGGCATTTTTTCACACCTCCTTATGAACAGTACACCTGTCATTTTTCATCTCCTGCCTGAAATATATGTTTACACATCTGGTGCAGAATAGCACGGTCGCTGTGGGAAATTATTGTTCGGGGCAGATTAAGAAAATCATAGTGACAGTGTTCATGAGCAGAAGTCACAAAATGCCTATGTTTAAAATTTGGTGAAATAATTCCACTAAATTACTGTTACGCACATGAGTTGCGCAGTTTCCATGTACGCTCAGAAGTTCGAGCATTTTTAATATTTTCACTACAGATTTTTAACATAGCCATCTCTTCACATCTCCCTATGAGTGATACAGCTGTCATTCTTCACATCCTGCCCGATCTGTGTTTTCGTACATCTGGCGCAGAATGGCACAGTTGCTGTGGGAACTCAAAGTTCAGGACACTTAACAAAATTACAGTGCCACTGTTCATGAGAAGAGGTCCCAAATGCTTTCATGAGGTGTTGGGTCACAAAAAGGCCATGTTGAAAATTTGTAGTGCAAATACCAACAAATGCCTCAGGCGTTAGGGTTTCTAACCATAACGTCCCACCCTGTACAGACTGAGAGGCATCAGGAGTGTGCCCTTGGACTGCTGACTGTAATGCTTATGCCATTCCATCCCCACCCCCCACCCTGCAACCAGTGACAGTTATTGAGGTGTGTCTTGGACTCTTCAGCCCAAGAGTTCACCCCATTCTCCTATATTGCACCCATTCAGCGTATGTCCTTCTGGAACTGTGTGACTATAAAGCCAAACACCCAAAGGCACACCTCAACACTTGTCGGTGTCTGCAGGATAGGGTGAGGTGAAATGGCATGAAAGTTATGGGTGATGACCCAAATGCATACCCCAATGCCTGTCCCTCTCTGCAGGGTGGAGGTGGGGTTGGTGTGAAGTTCAGTACTTCATTGCTATTCCTATTCTGCATCTGTTTAACTCCCGCGTTCCCAATGCTAATACCAGCAAACAAACAATCGGCATTGACAAATGCTTGTTTTCAAATGCAAGCAGTCTGATTGAAGGGCTGATAGGGAACGTCTATGCTCTAGATAATTGGATTCATAATTGAAAGCAGATTTACCCCTTGAAGTTAGTGTCCAATTAGCAGAGAGCCAGATATGTGTTACCAGCTGAAGAGATGCACAAAGAGAACTGGCAAACCACATCAGGACAATGGACAGAGTTGGGTCAGATTACCAGCTCTCAAATTCTTTGTGCATCAACCTACAGGAAGACATCAATAAAACCCATGAATAAGGACTTGGAGTAGTGTAAAAAAGGTGCAGAGGATAATAACCATTTTAAAAAGTAGTCAGTTGTTCCTTTTTATTTCTGAATTATTTTTCTTTTTCCATTTGCTCATTAGAAACTGTCCTATGTGACAAAATTGTACTAGATGTGTGGAACAACTCTTAGCCTGGCAGCTAAAATATCTATCTCTATCCCCCTCACTACATCATCAGCATTGTGATCTCACTGACAGTAACATCACAGGTGACTGACCTGGCATTCTCTGAGTGGCTGTTTCTTAGCACCAGTGATACCACAGTCAGTGAGATCACAATGCTGATGATGATGTGTGGAGGAAAATAGAGCTAGATATGTCAGCTGCCAGGCAGAGTGCTGTCCCACACATCACACCTACCAATATCAGGTAAACAATCTTCTAATCAACCAATGGGAAAATAAAAAGTACCTCAGAGCCCTGTGGTGCTGAGTGTTGAGGCACTGGACACCACATCTCATGCTACACTCACCCCTTCCATCAGAAAAGATGCTGAGATGTGTACAGTGTATGAGAATGGGGTGAGCATGGTAGCCAGTGAGGTGGGCAAATAGATTATAGCAAGAGTCAAAAGGGACACTGCTAGTTAGTAACTGTCATTGCGGTGAAAAATGCAGAACATGTCGTAAAGGAGAAAATGTTAAACTGCTCAGAGCATCATAACTGTGAACAAGCATAATTGCAAAACACAACGAGGGCGACTATGTAAACTGGCAAACTGCATGAGGGCTACAATTAAAAAAGGCGATAAGCATTTTGGCAACCCACTGAAACGGTGAACTGCGCAAGCGTGCCACATGCAACAACAAATTAATCACCACACCGCGCTGCCGCATCCCCATGGCTCAACATCATAGCCCCCACCCACCACACTGCCACAATCATTGGAGCACACCTTGGGTGAAGAAGCACTGCCGGCCAGCATGCTGCCATTGTGGCATGGGCCGGCAGTGCACAATAATGAATGCCAACAACATCTGGTGAGGGCAAGTGCAATGGGATCGAATCCCAAATCGTGCAGCACCTGGCCCCCAATAACATCAGCCGTAACATGGTCTCACCATCAACAAGAAGACGTTATGGTACAAGCAGCAACATACAGTACCGGCTCAGCCAGAGATGGTGTACTCACTGATAGGGTGTACCTACAGATGGTGGTGCAAGGCATGGTTGACCGGGAGGCTTCTGTGGAGAACATGAAGCATAACCCCTGCTCCCACTGGCATCTCCATACCCAGCATGGGTAATAGGGGTCACTCTTTTATTCCTTTCTGACACCACCAGAGGGTGGGAGGGATGGGTGCAGGCATGCTGGGCACATGACAGGGCTGGCCTATTTAAAGGGGCTAAACCTAGAAGACACTGTCTCACAAGGATGGTGAACTGTAAGAATGGAGGAATGCTCATTCCTGACAAGCCAGAAAAGGAGATCCCTCCTTTCCTATAGCAGGTATATCTACCACCGGGACAAGGAGTTCAGAGGGAAGGTGTATTGGAGGTGTGTCCAGGACCACAAATATCAATGCCCTGTGAGGGTCCACATGGTGGCTGACCTCATAGTCTTCTCAGGGAGACTGTACAACCATGTTCCAGATGCTGGTGAGGTGGGTATCTGAAGTATACTGGGCACAGTGCGGGAATGTGCATGTACCCACCTGGAGAGCAACTCGCAGGTACTGGTACAGTGCATCACAGATGTGCCAGAAGAGGTCAATGGCAGGCTTCCAGCATTGCTGCTTATGAAATGGACTGTGCAGTGGGTCAGGCAGGCTGCAAGGGGGTTTCCCACCACCTGGCCACCATGGAAGACCTCATCATTCCCCCAGAGTACACTGCTATGGGGGCGGGGGAGATGTTTCTGCAGTATGACAGTGGGCCTGCAGAGGACAGGGTGCTCCTGTTTGCCACAGAGAGGGTCCCTGCAGTTCTTACAGGGATGTGACAATTGGTTCCTTGATGGCATCTTTTGCACAACGCCACCACTGTTCAGGCAGCTCTACGCTGTCCGCAGGATGCACACATATGTTGTTGTTCCTGCAGTGTACACACATATGTGAAACTGGACTGAGAGGGCATACACACTTGGCTTTACAGAGGTGCAGTGGCTGTTGGGGGCTGACAAATCTAGGATGGCGCTACTCAATTTTGAGCAGGCTGCCTGGCGGGCATTTGCAACAGTATTCGAGGGGTGTGCCAAACACAGTTGCTTTTACCATTTTTGCCAGGCGGTCTGGTGGTGCATTCAACAGAACCCCAAGGTACATGCAAGGTATGCCAGGGACGAGACATTTGCACTCCAGCTCTGCATGATCCTTGCCCTGGCATATGTGCTCATGGTGCGCAGTGGGCGATGCATATGTGGAGTTCAGGGACATGGTGTTCTACAGGGACAACAAGGAGCTCCTCCACCCAGTCCTCAACTATGTGGAGGACACCTGGATCAGGTGAGCGGTTGGACACACAGCTAGTCAGCAACCACTGTACCAGGTGGATGCATGGAATATGTATGAGCCCACCCATACTGGACTTACATGTACAAACAATGCTGTGGAGGGCTGGCACTGGGGATTTAACACCAGGCTCAGTGCCAATCATCCCAGCCTTTTGTGATTTTCAGATTGCCTCAGGGAGAAGCAGCAGTTCAGCAATCTCAGGATGGGCCAGCTGGTGTCAGGGGCTGGTGGTGCTGCCAAGCAGACTAGGTATAGGGACCTAACACAGCATATTGAGGGCATTGTTGCTAAGTATGGGAAGTGCAGCTTAGCTGAGTACCGGCAGGGGCTGGTTTATAACTTCCAGCTGCAGCTGTAGTCAATTGTACCATCGTCTGTGCTGTTGCACCATTGTCACCTAGGGCCATCCATGGTATCTGTTCCACTGAGATGTTGTGTCCCATCCCACCCTCCCATCCCAGTGAGGTGATTCTGCTCCCCACCCCCTCCACCCTTGCTCTCATGCCAACCTTTCCCTGCAAATGCACTCCCTGTGTGGATCTTCCCCCCTGCACTTGTTGTGGTGCTGTTGCCCTCCTCCCCCACCCCAGTACCATTGTGGCTTGTCATGCGTTCAGCCCTTCTGTCTACATTGCCGGCCTCTGCACCCTACCACCTGCGGGTGCACTGTGCTTACATCTGTCCTTCAGCCTGGCCTCCCATCTGTACCTGGCTGTTTCAGTGCTCTCTGTGTACCATGATTTGTCATTCTCATCCCATGTCATTCTGTTCTGTGCATTTCTTTGATGGTGGATGTGCTTGCTTTTTTTTTAACTGCACGTTCGCAGTTATGACATTCCCCCTTGTGGACGGGTCAAGATCACATCTGCTGCTGTAGTGCCTGCACCCTTTCTGTACTCACCAGCATTCACTCACCTTTCTGACATGGAACCAGTGAGTGCTAGGCTTGAGAACCCCAAGGCACACCCCATGTCTGGTTTGCTGCCTGCAGGGTGGGGCATTGGGTTGAGAACCATAAAACCACATTTCCCTACTTTTGACACTTTAACTATAACTGATGCATTAATGGCATTTTTGCAAAGAATTTCCTTACTTTTTGAGATAGTATAATTGTATTCTTATTTGGTTGTGGGAACGCAGTGCCCACTGGAACCTACACTCCCATCCTTTCATAGATGCATGCAAGTATGTTGCCATGGAAGCAATTCAGCCAAAACAGCGGCCAAACTGTCAGTATACTGTAGCCTTGTTATCACCCCACCTCATGAACACTGAGCTGAGAATTTTCAAATATTGACCGAAAGGTAATTCCATGCCCTGCAACATCATTCCATGCCAGAGGTGAGAAAACACAGTATGGGCAGGATTTGAAAAATGACAGCTATCACATTTATGAGGTGATGTAAAAATGGCTATGTTGAAAATTTGTGGTGAAAATATTTAAAATTACTGAAGTTATGAGCGAGTGTAGTTAATTCTAAAAATGCAAGGAACTTTGCCATTTTTACATATTTTGATCCCACATTTTCAACACAGCCTTCTTATGACCCCACCTCATGAAAAAAAGGCAGTGAACATTTTCAAATCACGCCCAAAAGGTGTTTTCACCAAGTGACCCCAAAATCACCTTTCAGGATGGACTTGAGAAATTCCATTGACATTGTCCATGTGGTGAGGTCCCCAAAGACCATTTTTGAAAATGTGATGTCAAAAAATGCAAAAATGGCCAAGGTATGCATCAGTGTTGAAAACCCCTTTGAAATACATTGAACTGTGTTTATCTTAGTTTCTCATATTGCAGTCATTGCTTCCAGCAGCAAGATGTGTCTTTGATCAGAGGGTGGATCTTCACCCTGTCACTTGTCCAGGTGAGTGAGGGTGCACGGTGGTGTACTGGGGGATGTGGGGTGGTGGATGTTGAGTGGGAGGTGGGGTTGGGAGGGGTCAGATTGGTGAGGGACCATTTTCTGTTTTCTAGGAAAAAAACATGAAGGACCATTTTCTTTTTTGCAGGCATAGGCAGCGATCGGTGTGTGTGTATGGGGGGAGTGGGTACCACTAGACACCAGGGAAACAGGAAAATAAAATGGGGACAGCAATTGGAGGCTGAGGGATGCCACTAAACACCTGGTAAATGGAAAAGAATGGGGACAGCAATTGATGAGTGAGGGGGTGCCACTAGACACCAGGGAACCATTTATAAATATGGGAATGTAATTGGAGGGTGGAAGTGCCACTAGACACCAAGGAAACATTCATAAATATGGGAATGGCAATTAGAGGGTAGGGATGCCAGTAGAAACCAGGGAAATGTATTCAATTAATAGGGATGGCGAGCAGAGGCTGGGGATGCCACTAGACACCAAGGAAAGGAAAAACATAACAGTGATGGGTATTGGAAGGTGGGAGTACCACTAGACACCAGATAGATACACACAATTAACAAGCAAGATGAACGATTGGTGGGGGATGCCATTAGACATCAGGGAATAAGATGCTGCAAAGGGAGAAGGATTTTCCCTTCAGAAAAATGGATCATTTTTGTGAGTTGTGATGTGAAAAAAATGTTTTTTTTTGTATCACGCTGTCACAAAAAAAGGATGTAAAATGCAGCAAAATAACACAATTGGGAGTCATTTTTACAACATTTAAGTGCATCATCCACCTAACGGGGTCCCAATGAGCCAGACAAATGTGCTGGACTCTCTACAGGATGTCATTTTTATGGCTTTTGACATTTTTTTACAAAGAAAAATGGAAACAAGATGGCAACAAATGAAAAAGGATTATTCCAATATGAAACAGGATTCCTTTTTCATTTCATGCAGCTATCTTGAAGTGCTTACTGATCATTCCCAGAAACAAATTTTTCAAAATGTAAAAATGAAATAACTTTAAAAAGGATAAACATTTTTTCACCAAAAAAGCAAACTGCACATCTGTGGGCTAGACCCTTTCTACCTTAAACATTCCAAACAAATATTCCAAACAGTTTGAGTTGTAGGCAAGGTCAAAGAAAGAAAAAAAACAGCAAAGTCAATAAGTGAAAAATCACTTTTTACTCTCTCCTGAACTCGGAAACTGCACATCTGATCAGAACAAAACTTGCCGCTTCCAGAGATCTACCCTAAAAGACCACACATGCAAATTGTTATGCAGATCTTTGTAATTAATAGTTTTTTTATTGCTTCAATATTTTTAAGTTTGACAAGCATTTGGCAAACTAGTATGGCACATACCATTTGCAGCATTGCAAGAAAACAGTCCTAGCCGAGTAAATACCCTTGGATGAACAGGCTAAGACAGTTGAGAGAATCAGACGTGAATATACTTAGATTTATTGTACAAAACTACAGGTTTTTAAGAACCCGCAAAAACAGTAGCAAAGCAAATAAAGCAGGTGAGTCCTGCAACAGCTTGAGCTGCTGTAGGGTGAGGCCCCAAGTCTATTCGGTCACTTTGTCATGCAAATCTGTTGAATGGTTGTGAAGTTTTTAAAGTGAAAAATTTGGTGTTTAACATTAAAGTGCCAACTCAACTCTAACTAAAGGGTGCAACCTCGTCCCTATAATATATATATTTGCAAAACAACTTTGTTGTTGTATCAGTTAGGGTAGCCACAAAAGCAAGGAAATGCAGCATTAGGGTTTCAAACCTAACTCCCCACCCTCATCCTTAGCCCACAAGCAGCAAAAGGAAAAAAAAAGTTATGGTTTGGGCTCTCGGGAGTCTTGGTGAATTGATGGTAGTGTATTCCTTCAGGATGTCAATCTTAATGCTCTCCCTTCCAGACAGTAGCCGCCAGTCTTAAGCGCAAGGTACAGCTCCAAGCCATTGCCTCCTAGTGATACATTCCTCAAAGGTTGAGAAATGTGTCTTGCCACATATTACTAACACAGTTTGTAGTAGCTTTCTTCATGTAGGGCCCAAAAGGAGATCATGTAAGACATTGATTGCTCAGGGAATGTGGTGAGCATTAGAGTTGACATCACCAAGGAAAACCCCGCCACTTAGTCACAAAGACTCTAGAGACCCAAAATCCTAATGATTTTTCCTTTTGCTGCTTGGGGACTGGGGGTGGCAAGTTGGAGCTGGAAACCCTAATCCCACACGTCTCTACTTTTGTGGCATTCAGTTACCCTGACTGGTTTTTCAGAAATAATTTTCTTTCTAAGATAGTGGAATTATATCCTCATTCATGCAGGTCTGAACAGGTGCAGATGTGCAGAGCTCTTTGGGCCCCACAGCATTGGAAGACTCTGTTCCCCTGTAGAGTTATAGGGTCTGGCACATTCACTCTTTACATATTCACTCTTCACACATTTAGTCTTCACACATTCACTCTTCACACACTCTTCACACATTCACTCTTCACTCTTCACACATTCACTCTTCACACATTCTTCACACATTCACTCTTCATTTTTGTTATTTAATTTTGACCCCGACTTTTCAAGATAGTTATTTAATGACTGTCCTTTTAAACATGACATGCAGCATTTATGGTATACTGGCCAAAACTGTTGGGGGTGCGACCTGTTGGGGAGGGAGGAGAAAGAAGCGGTATTGGAGGTGGGCACCATGGTCCATTTAAAGCAGAACTGCTTTGTTTTCAGGGGACCTATGTGCTTGCAAGTAAGAAGAATAGCATCTGTGGCTACTACTAACAGTATCACAAATTTAATCCAGTTTTTTGGGGGGAGTTAGAACTATGGACAAAGTGAGCTGAAACATTCTTTGCAGTTTCCAACCATGCAGGTAATGATGTGCATCTTAACCCACTGTAAAATACAATAATTAAGAACTGCAGTAAGCTATTAATCCTGACCCATTCATAATTTTCAAAAGCGTGAAGCTCGATTTGATATTTTAATTATGTCTCACTCATACAAGTACAACCTCTTATTCTGAGTACTGACATGAAGTAAATGTTAAACTTTAAGTTATCTTCCTGATTTCTCAGAATTGTGGTAACAGTAATGTTATATTAATTCATAGCATATTGATGCTGGTTCATCAGTTTCAATTTTAGTGATAGTCATGGTGGTTATGCAACTGAGTTTCATAAAATCAGATCACAAAGCATGTCCTACTTTAGATGAATAATGCCAAAATTCAGCATGTTATTTTTTTTCAATTTTTGTAGCCATACTCCCATTTCAATTTTATGGTCTTCTGCAATAATGTTAGCCTTAATGGATTGTTTATTGTATACAGGAAACTTGCCATTTGAGATGAGTGCCAGTGCCTGGCACGGTCTGTGTGTGTGTGTGTGGGGAGGGGGGGTTGTGTGCAAATTTCTTGTTGCTGTATGAGGGGTGCAAAATGTCTTGTTACTGTATTAATATTGTATTGCTGCTGTTACACAGATTGTGCATACTGGATATTTGCAGCCTATTATGATAAGTCAAACATCTTGAGATAATTAGCAAAGTAAAGATTTATTTTTTTAGTGTACTTATACCAGTAGCCCAAAAGCCCTTTTCTGTGAAAGAAGTAAAAGGTGAGCAATTGGGTATGGTTAAATAAAAAAGAACTTAAATATTCCTAAATAATTCCAAAATCATCTGGACTGTAGGTGATGACCAAAAAAACTGAATAAACACAATTTTTCCTAAAAATGCACTATCCAGATCTCAGAATCTGCACATCTGACTGGAACAAAACTTAGCAATATATAAAATCGCGCCAATATATTTAGGGTTGAGTAGGCAGTTTAATGTTAAATCTCAGATTTTACATTGTAATAACTTTGCAACCATTCAACAGATTTGCATGACATTTCACATGCATGGTTTCATGTGGTTGATCTGTAGAAGTGCCAAGTTTAGTTTTGGTTAGATTTGCAAGTTCTGAGTTCTGGATAGTGAAAAAGCTGAATTTTCAGGTGCACTTCCCAATTGGTTTTGTTGTTCTTTCTTTGAGCTTAGCTACCACTCAGTTTGGAATTTTGGTTTGAAATTTTCAGGGTAGAAAGGGGCTGGCCCATAGAAGTGCCTTTTACTTGTTTGCTGAAAAAATAATCCCTTCCAAAGTTATTTATTGTTGCCATTTTTAAAAATAGTTTCTGAACATGCTCAGTAAGCAATTCAAAGACAGCCATATGAAACAAAAAATGAATCCTTTTTCATACGGGGCCAATCCTTTTTCATGAAGAAAAAAAATATTTTTTTTATTTGCCATCATCTTGTTTGGTAGCACGTGAGGTGGGCGCCTGAATTACGCTGCCATCCGAAAGGGCAACGTGATATGGGCAAAAGCCCAATAGGTGAGGGGGCAGGGATGGTGACTGGATGTGGTGGGGTGAGTGACCCTAGTGACAGGATGTTGCTACGTGTACACATGCATGGAGGGAGCGAGCACAGTGAGCATGTCCTGGGAGGGGCGACGGGGATGTAGGGGGGGTGGTGCTGCGGTTAGCTGCCAAGCTGCACTGAGGCATCGGGGGTTGGCCTCCATTTGAGGTGCTGGGGTTCAGGTCTAAGTCAGGGTGCTACTGTGCTTTTCTTGTGCCCAGCCCAAAACCTTATTTTTTTTTGCCTTTGCACCCCCTCCCGACATGCACCCCCCTGGAGTTGAGAATCCTTAAGTAGGGGGGTGCGAGTGGTGAAGGTCCCCACAGAAAGCAAGTATTTTCAGTCCCCGGTGCTGTTTCTCCATGTTCCGAGGTTGTCAGGGTGGCAAAATTGTTTTTGCCACCCTGACGTCGCTCTTCTGAGGGTCGCCTTTCCAAGGTCGCTTATATCACATAGAACCTCTTGTTTCCCTGTTTTTTCTAAAAAAAAAAAAAATACTACAAAAAACACATCTTGGAGGGAGAGACCAGCATATCAATCTGGCTCAGCAGAACCCTGTTTGGTGGATTCTGCATTTAACTGCAGGAAAAATGACCTCCAAATGTGTTTTCTGTTACATTTTAACTCCTTTCTTGTGACTCACTTCCCAGGTGTTTGAAACAAAAAAGAAATCCTGTTTCATTTGGAGCCAATCCTTTCTTGTGCAGCAAAAAGTCCTATATTTTGTCCACTGTGTCTAGTGGTCCCCCCCAACTCACCAATCACCATCCCTGTAATTACATTTTTCCACTGGTGAATAGTGGTGCCCCAACCTACCAATCACTGTCCACATATGGATTATTTCCCTGGTGTCTAGTGGCATCCCCTGCCTTCCAATGCCCATATCCATGTCATCTGTTTCTTTCCCTGCTGTCCAGTGGTACTCCCTCATCCTCCTGTTGCCCTACTGCCTGTAACAAAGAAAACAGTCCCTCAATGTCTTTTTTCTTTTTACCTGTAAAAAGAAACCAACCTCTTGCTGTTCTGATCCCCCACACACTCAGCACCCAACATCCCACACCCCCTACACCCCCACACACACACACTCGCTCATCTGTACAGGTTCCAAGGTGAAGTTCCAGTCTCTGATTGAAGACACATCTTACTGCTGGAAATGCCAACTGCTATATGAGAAAATAAGGTAAGTGCAGTTTAATGTATTTCAATGGGATTTTCAACTTTGTGGCATAACTTTGCAATTTTTGCATATTTTGAGTCCAAATTTTCAACATGGCTTTTTTGGAACCACACTTCATGAACAATGTCAGTGGAATTATGCAATTCTGGCCAGAAAGATGATTTCAAGGTCACTTGGAAAAATCAACTTTCAGATGGGATTTGAAATTTTTCATCACCCTTGTTCAAGAGGTGGGGTCATAAGAAGGCTATGTTGAAAATTAATCATCAAAATATATAAAAATATCAAATGTATGCTCATTTGTTTACATTTTGCTATGATCACTGGTAACTTCAGTAATTTTAAATACTTTTATCACAAACTTTCAACATAGCCATTTTTTAAACCACTTCTTGAATGTGATAGATGTCATTTTTCAAATACTGCCAAGACTGTGTTTTTATACCTGTGGCATATAATCAAGTTCTGGTGGCACAGAATAATGTTTTGGTGGGGATTTGAACATTTTCAGTACTGGGTTCTGCTCAAGGGTGGTACCATTGGGGGACCAGATGTGAGGGAGGGTAGGTGGTTAGTAATTGCCCTGGTGAGTCTATATTTTGATCCAAGCAGCATGAACTTAGTTCTTTTTTTTTTTTTTTGCATTCACAACCACTCTATGTTTCTTGAACCAGTGGGCAGCAGCAGAGAAATCTGCATTAAGAACTTAGGATAGATTTGAGAGGATGTTGTCACTATGAAACAGAATGAGATCATCTGCATACATGATCCTGTGACTTACTAAGGGTATAGAAAGCATAATGTTAATGAATAATGAGTATAGCACAGGGCCCAGAATAGACCCTTGGGGGACTCCTGTATGTACTTGAAGAGGTTTGGATAAGGTTTCCCAAATTTGGACCATTTGTGTTCTTTCTTTTAGGTAGTTTTAAAGCCAGTTGGTAGTGTTGGAAGAGAAACCATTTGTGGAGAGCTCATTAAGGAGTATAGAATGATCCATCTTATCAGACACCTTAGATAGATCCACAAATATGGCTCCTGTGAAGGACCTAAGTCTGCCTGTCTGGGTACGTGATTGGTGAAAAGGGCCGACAACCCTGAGGAAGAACGTACCCTTGATTTGTTTTATGCATGGGGGTGGGTTTAGGGTTGGGAACCCTAAATTCACATTCCCCTACTTTTCTCACTGTAGTTTTAACCCTAAATGGTGCATTAATGGAGTTTTTGCAATGAATATCTCTCTATCTATCTATCTATCTATCTATCTATCTATCTATCTATCTACAGAATCCATCTTTATTCATTGCAAAAAAACATCATTAATGCATCAGTTAGGGTGAAGTGACAAAAGTAGGGAAATTAGACATTAGGGTTGAGACCCTAGGACCCCCAACCCTACCACCCCATCCCCACCCTCCACAGACCAACAGGTGATGGACTGTACCTTGGGGTTGTCGGGCCTAATTCTCACCCCATTCCATGTATGGGAAAGCTGACATGGTACAGTATAGTAGAATGGGGTGAGAGTTAGACCCCGATGACCCCAAGGCACACCCCTGTCACCTGTTGGTCTGTGGAGGGTGGGGGTGGGGTGGGTTGGTAGGGTGGGGAGGTGTTAGGGTCCCAACCCTATTACCTAATTTCCCTACTTTTGTCACTTCAACCCTAACCGATACATTAACAAAGTTTTTTTGCAATTAATTTCATTACTTTTTAAGAAAGTGTAACCTTACCCCTATACGGGGGCCCTGCGCTCTCATGGTATCAGTTTCTTTGTAATGAACTGTCATCTCCTTGTGGGAGCACAGTGCTCTCCAGGCCCTGCACTCCCAGTATTGCATAATGGATGGCCCAGCAGTCCCATTACTGCATAGTGGTATCCATATTGGCTCTGTGCTCCCACCTACCTATAATTTTAGAGACTCAGCGCAGGACTAGACACATTCCAAGAAACTCTTGTGCTGTAAATGGCACAATATCTCAGTAACTGTAGCAACCTTGGAAAAATTTCCATTGCAGTTGTAACCATGGACTGGTAACCTGCAAGCATACTTAGAGTTTAGCGAAATATCCGTATCTCAAAACGTTTTCAAGATATAGGCACGGAAAGGCACCACATTCACCACAGTGTTATCCTATGGGAAATTTCTCAACTTCAGAATGCCATAACTATGTAACCAATGCAAATGTTTACACCAAACCAGCATAAGTCACATCTCTGGGACAACCCCTTTCTACGCTGAGAATTACAAGCTAAAAGTCCTATCTGTTTCTTTGCAGTGAAGTGGCAAAGAAACAGCAACCTTTAAAAATCCCTGTTCATAAGCTGTCAAAATCCTAGTTCATGAGCCAAATCCCTGTTTGTGAGGTGTCAAAATCCCTGTTCATGAGCCAATCCCTGTTTCCAAGGTAGGGCCAGCTGGTCGTCCCCTCATGGACTAGGATTTTGGCAGCTCACGAACAGGGATTGGCTCACGAACAGGGATTTTGACATCTCATGAACAAGGATTTTGACAGCTCACAAACAGGAACTTTTAGGGCCATCTGGTCATCATCTCATGAACAGGGATTTTGACAGCTCACAAACAAGGATTTCTCATGATCAAGGATTTTGATAGCTCACGAACAAGGATTTTGACAGCTCATGAACAGGGATTCCTTTTTAGAATCCCTGTTAGTGTGCTGTCAAAATCCCTGTTCTTAAGGTGTCAAAGACCTTGTTCATGAGAAATCCTTGTTCACAAGATAGGGCCATCTGGTTGTCCCCACACTAACATGGATGTTGACACCTCACAAACAAGGATCGGAAGCGAGTCACAAACAAGGATTTTTAAAATTTGTAAAACACATTTCAGGGCCAAACTAAAGTAAACCAAAGGCATGGGTTTCTAAAGGCTGTTGCTCTGAACAAAACCCATGTTTGGTTTACCTCACATCACTTCCCTGAGTCAACTTATAATGTTTTGTTTGATGAGGAAAAGTGAAAACAAAATAACAGCTCATGAACAAGGACTTTTTCTCACAAACACGGATTTTATAAATCCCTGTTTGCAAGTTGTCAAAATCCCTGTTTGTGAGGCAAATCCTTGTTCGCAATTTATACACCTATCCAAAAGACTGAACCAAGCATGCTCAGAACCCAAAATGTGAAAATTGAATAACTTTTGAACGTATTAGTATTTTATTCACCAAACCAATGCTGACATGTTCTTTGGGGCAACCTCTTTCTACCCTGAAAATTTCAGACCAAAATTCCAAATGATGTGGCCGCATCACGATGGACACAAATCAGCAAGAACTGGTGAAAAAATTTGAAAATCACACTTTTTTCACTATGCGCAGCACAAAACCCACACATCTGATCAAAACAAAACTTGGCAAGTCAAGAGATCTATACCTCAGAACTGCACATATGCAATTTCTTGCAAATCCGTTGAACAGTGGCAAAGTTATTTAAGTGCAAATTTTGGGGCTTAACAATAAACTTCTTACTCAACCCTAACTATAATGGCGCTACCGCACCACTATAATATATGTTATTGCTGCATGGTAGTGCAGCTGTAGTTAGAGTTGCTCAGCCACTTCTATGTTAAACCCCAAATTTTGCACTTTAATAACTTTGCCACTGTATGACAGATTTGGCTGAAAATTTACATGCACGGTGGGGCACTATAGATCTCTGGTTCTGGCAAATTGCATTATGGTCAGATGAGCAGTTGCTGAGCTGCAGAGAGCAAAAAAAGTGCAAAAATTGTGTTTTTGTGCATTTCTTTGCTTGGGGCTACAGCCCAAATGATTTGTCCATTTGGTCTGAAAGCTTCAGGGAAGATGCAATCTGGGTCACTGATGTGCCTGTTGAACATTTGGTGAGACAGCATTAAACCGTTCAATAGTTATTCAAATTTTTAAGTTTAACATTGAAGTCAATGGGACAAAAATATATGTGCCTCTCGAAAGCATCCATTACTGTTGCAAAAAGCACATTTTACTGTTGCAATTCCACTCAGTAGTGTCATGCTGCTGCCATCTTGTTTCAGTTAGTGGTAAAGAAAAATGTCTGTAATTCAAATTCTACTGCCCCTAGATGAACACTGACAGTTGTGTTTACCTAAATGGGGCCTGAGGAACACAATGATGCCATCACTTTTTTCTAGGATCCCTAGAAATAGATTTTTCAAAATCAGATCCCCCATAGTGTCACAAATCATGATAGTGCATTTGCGACACTTTCACAAATCCCAACACTATTGCGTTTGTACTGTCTCAATTTGCAACACTATTGCACCAAAAAAATACCATTTATTTGACACAGCACTGCACCTAAATGGTTAGGGCTTTTTGGCTGAAATTTGCAGGGTGGCAAACCTTTGCTCAACAGATGTGCCTTTTGGTGATTTGGTAAAAAAAATGTAAAACAATTACAAAGTTACAGTGCTCCAAATTGAGGAATTTCCCACAGGCTAACATTACGGTGCCCGTGGCGCCTTTTGGCATTGTATCTCAAAAACAATTCAAGATACAGATTTTTCACTACCAGCAGTTTAGTCCACCTTTAGGTGAACTAAGCCCACATGGAGGTTTTGAAGTCATGATTACAACTGCAGTGGAAATTTTTTCATAGTTGCGATACTGAGATATTGCCAAATAAGTGATAGGAGGGTTCCTTTTCAGTACTATGGGGCTGCTGTATGGCTCCGTACTTATGTGTAAGTGGAAGTGCAGGGCCCAGAGAGCCCTGCACTCCCACATATGCATACCATTAAAGAAAAAATGGGCACTGTGAAGGGAACACAGGGCCCAGAGGGCCTGTGCTCCCACAAGCACATACCAGCTACATGTTACATTACACTTTCTCAAAAAGAATGGAAATTCATTGCAAAAAAAACTTCATTAATGCATCAGTTAGGGTTGATAGCACAGTGACAAAAGTATGGAAATGTGGTGTTAGGTTCCCCCTACCACCCAACCCCCCCACCTTCCACACACCAACAGATGTCAGGGTGTGCCATGGGGTCGTCAAGCCTAACTCCCACCCCATTCTCTTATACTGTAGCATGTCAGCTTGTTTACATATGGAATGGGTTCAGAATTTAGCCTGATGACCACATGGCACACCTGATGTCTTTTGGTGTGTGGAGGGGTTGGGGGTGGAATGGTAGGGCGGTAACCCTAACACCACATTTCCATGCTTTTGTCACTGTACTATGAACCCTAACTGATGCATTAACAGAGTTTTTTTTTTGCCATGAATATATATATGTTTATAAAATGGGTAGGAAAAATGATGTCTGCTGATCTGTAGGAACACATCACATGACCGTGCGTATATCAGAGCGCAATTGCACACCTGCATGTTTACCCCCCTCCAAAACAATGTTGACATTTTATAAGATAGATAAACCACTCTGAGGTGTGTGACCGCGCTCTGATATACGCACGCCTTGGGTGGTTGATGCACTGGCCTGTGGCCCTATTTGTAACAATGCACACCAAGGCATGCTATATCACAGCACAACCACACACCTCAGAGTGGTTTATGTATTTTATATATATATATATATATATATATATATATATATATATATATTCTATGCAAAAAACTTTGTTAATGCATCATTTAGGGTTAAAATATAAAAGTCAGGAAATGAGACCTTTAGGTTTGCCCCCTCCCTGGTATCCCCCATCATCCTGAGATTGACAGATGCCTGGGTGTGTCATTGGGGTTGTGAGGCTAAATGTTACCCCATTCCATGTGTAATCATATTCACAAGCCGCAGTAAAGAAGAATGGGGTGACATTTAGGCCTCACAACTCCAATGACACACCCCGGCATCTGTCAATCTCGGGAATATGGGGGGGTACATGGGGGGCAGCCCTAAAGGTCTAATTTTCTGACTTTTTATGTTTAATCCTAAATGATGCATTAATGCAGTTTTGTGCATAGAATTTTCTTACATTTTGAGAAAGCATAGAAAAGACAAACTTGCTCAAGTTGGTTGGAGTGCAGGGCCAGAAAGGGCCCTGTGGCCCCACCAACTTGCACATTTCTGCCTAACATAACAGTACAAGTACTGAATATCATATATATTGGTGGGAGCACATATTGGTGGGAGCGTAGGGCCCACTCTCACCAGCTTGAAACAAAACAAAGTTTCATTCATCGGAGTGGCATAATTCCACACCTGTTAACATTTCAGACACCTAACCACTGAAAATTACCTCCATGGCAGTAAGGCTAGCTACCCTATAAATGTCAAGCCACTACCACAATGCAAAACACTATACACAGAATGTGAAGTGCGTCGTGCAATATTACTGCTCAAATTAATTTTCCAACACCTAAATACCATAACCCACATGTACAGGATATCCCCTCAACACCCTCCAAATTTCATGTTAAAAGACCAAACCATTTCCAAGATATTACATTTTAAAGTTTGAGATTTTCATTCATCGGAGTGGCATAATTCTACACCTGTTTACATTTTGCACACCTAACCACTGAAAAGTACATCCATGGCAGTAAGGCTAGCTACCCTATAAATTTCAAGCCAGTACCACAATGCAAAACACTCTCTGCAAAACATAAACTGCGTGACACAATATCTCCACAACAAATGTATTTTCTGACACCTAAACACCATAATTCACATCTACAGGACATCCCCTCAACACCCTCAAAATTTCAAGTTAAAAGACCATACTGTTTCTGAGATATTTAATGTTAAAAGTTGTAAAAATTGGTCTATCTGGTTCCTTCAAATCTGGCCATCTAGTCCCTCCCTTGTGAACAAAGATTGCGATCAAAGAATCTCGTGATCAAAGAATTTGCAGGTTCACAACCAAAGAATCTGCAGGCTTGTGATCGAATAATTAAAAAAATGTTAAAACTCTATTTTTTCAGAGAACTACATTAAACCACAGGCATGACTCGATAGAACGAAGCCCCCTGAGCAAAACCCATCCTAGTTTGACTTCATAAGTCACCCCGGGGCTGAGGTATTTGATTTTTAAATCTGGCCATCTAGTCCCTCCCTTGCAATCAAAGATCCTGGTCAAAGAATCTCATGATCAAACAATTTGCAGGCTCACGACCAAAGAATCTGCAGGCTCGCGATCAAAGAATAATGTTAATACTCAATTTTTTCACTGAAATACATTAAACCACAGGCATGACCTGATAGAACCAAGCCCCTTGAGCAAAACCCATCCTAGTTTGACTTCATAAGTCACCTCTGGGCTGAGATATTTGATTTTTAAATCTGGCCATCTAGTCCCCCCCTCGCGATCAAAGATTGCGGTCAAAGAATCTCACGATCAAAGAATTTGCATGCTCGCGATCAAAAATCATTAGCGAGCCACGATCAAAGAATTTAAAACTTTAAAACTCTATTTTCTGACATAATTACAAGAATCCACAGCCATGGCTCGATAGAGGGAAGACCCCTGAGCAAAACCCCTTATAGTTTTACTTCAGAAGTTACCCCGAGCTGAGATATTTGTTTTTTTCTGACCACAAAATGAAAACAAGATGGCAGCCATCGTGATCAAAGAATTCCTCACTATCAAAGATTCTTTGATCATGAGCCTGCAAATTCGTTGATCGTGAGGAGGGACCAGATGGCCAAAACCCCATTCTTCTTTTGCAAAATAACCATATAAATTTTCCCATAGACTTATAATGGGAAATTAAAACTTTAATAACTTTTGAATGGATTAATATTTTTTCACCAAACAAAAAGTGGCATGTTCCTTGACCCAAGCTCTTTCAATGTGCCAAGTTGCAGACTGGCACAATACACAATGGACATGCAGCACCATGGACAAAATCCAAAACTGCCCACAAAACTGGCAAAAAGTGCATTTTTCAGCATTTTGGTGTGCAAAAAATGTAAGTCCGACCAAAACAAAATTTGGCATATCAAGAGATCTACCATGCCCCACCATGCATTCTAAATTTCATGCAAATCTGTTAAACGGGTCCAAAGTAATTAACGTGCAAAATTTCGAGTTTAACATAGAAGTGCCTTCATAACCTTAAATATAGGGGCGTGACCGCATCCCTATAAAATATATATATATTTATATATACACAGTACATTTAGAGAGTTGCACATTACTTCTGTTACCTGATGCTGATTGGCTCTGATTGGTTGTGTTGCCTTGGTCCTTCTCCTGCTTGCATGTGTGTGTTTGGGGGGGAATGCGGAGTTAGGGTTTTGAACCCTAACTGCACATTTCCCAACTTTGTCACTGAACTATTAACCCTAACTGATGCATTAACAGAGTTTTTTGCAATTAATTTCTCTTCTTTGTGAAAAAGTGTAATATAAATGATGTGTGTTAGTGGGAGCGTGGGCCCTCTGGGCCCTTCGTTCCCTTCACATTGTCCAGTTTTTGGCATAATGGTATGCACATGTGGGAGCGCATGCTTTCCAGGCCCCAGAGCCATACAGCAGCCCTATAGGGCAAGGAACCCTTTTAATACTAATTTGCTATTATCTCAGCAACCGTAGCAGCTAGGAAAATAATTATAGTGCTGGTGTAATCATGACAGTGAGTACTTCATGCAATATAAATGACCACATCCATATATTTCATTGTTTCTGAGATAAGGCACTGAAATGCATTGAAAAGGCACCCTTGGAACATGTATTTTCCAATATATCTGCAACAATTGCAAGTAGGAAAAAAATTCCACTGCAGGTGTCATCTATGATTTCCAAACTTGTTTCAACAGATTAGTTCACCTAACTAAGCTGCCAGTAGCAAAAACTCTGTATCTCACTTTGTTTTTGAGATACGGGCCCCAAAAGGCATTACAGGCACTGCAATGTTATCCTATGGGAAATGTCTCAACTTCAGAATGCAGTAACTTTTTGCCCCTTGAATATTTTGCCACCAAAAGGCACATCTGTGTGACAAGGGCTTGCCACTCTGCAAATTTCAGCCCAAAAGACCCAACTGTTTTGTTGCAGAAGGATGGCAAATATTTGCAGTTTTAAAAAAAAAATACTTTCTCAAATCACTAAAGTTTTTCAAAAAGTAGCATGAAACTTTCTCATTTGTAAAAGCATTTCAGCAATTTCTTTCATGATTTGCAAAATAATTTTTTCCCCTGATGTTAAAAAAGGTATTTCTGGGGGGTTTTACCCCCCGAAAAAGATAAGGCTGGCATCCTCAGGACCCGACCAGGTAAACCCAACAGTCAGTGTTTACCTAGAGGGTCCCAAATTTAAACACCAGTCATTTTTCTCTCTCACTAACTGAAAACAAGATGGCTGAATCACAAAAGTAAAAGTGCCATTTGTGAAAGTAAAAGTGCATTTGCAAAACTTTCGTGATGCACATATATTTTTCACCCATTGACTATAATGGGAAATTTGTTTTTTGAATAATTTTTGAATGGTTTAATATTTTTACACCACATCTTCGAAAGGCACATCAATGACCCAGACTGCATCCTTTCTGAAGATTTTGGACCGAATGGACAAATTGTGCGGGCAGTGGGCACAAGCCAAGAAACATGAAAAAAGTCCTTTTTTTTTTTGTTTTTTTTGTTGTTCTGTAGCTCCGCAACTGTACATCTGACCATATTGTAATTTGCCAGATCCAGAGATCTATGGTACCACACCATGCATGTAAAATTTCAGGCATAAGGTGGCAAAGTTATTAAGGTGCAAAATTTGAGGTTTAACATTAAAGTGCTTACTTAAGCAATAAGGCATGACCAGGGGTTAGATTAACAGTATGTTAATCACCCCAAGGGGTGTAATGTGGCACGAGGTGCAGCCGAGTGCCATATTGCCCCAGGGATAATTAACTGACTGTTAATCTAACTCTTGGGAGTGCCTTATTGTTATTATAAAAAATATTCCAAAAGAAAAGTGTTAAAAGTATACTTTTTGAATGTTTTCCTCATATAGAGGGAGATTTTTAATAAAATAGTTCTTCCACCAACAGTTTAAGAATGCTGGTTCAAAATCAGAAGGCATCATTCCAGTCACTCAGTAGTCCTAGAGAATGGAATGCTGACAGGAAGAATCCATGTGCCATGGTGATCAGGCTGTACATGACAGTGTAACATGGATTAATGTAAGGCTGTTGGAATCCTAACAGCCAATCAGATTGTAGCATTTCTGAGACCCTTTTTATAATCAACCTTAACTATACTGGTGCTACCGCTCAAGTATTATATATATATATATATATGTAGATATATATATAGATATATTCATTGCAAAAAAATCCTTTTAATGCATCAGTTAGGGCTGTTTCACAGTGACAAAAGTGAGGAAATTCTGTGTTAGGGCTGCCACCTCTACCATCACACCACCACTCCACCACCACCAACAGGCATCGGGGTGTGCATTGGAGTTGTCAGCCTAGCTCTCACCCCATTTCATGTGTTAAGAAGCTGAGGTGGTGCAGTATAGGAGAATGAGGTGAGAGTTAGGCACGATGATCCCAAACGCGCACCCCGATGCCTGTTGGTGGAGGTGGTGGGATGGTAGGGGTGGCAACCCTAACTATGAATTTCCTCACTTTTGTTGCTGTGGAACAACCCTAACTGATGCAGTAAATGGAGTTTTTGCCATGAATTTCCCTTGTTTTTGAGAATGTCCACTATAAATAGTGAATGGTATGTGGTGGTGGGAGCGCGGGGCCCACCATGCTTCCCATTTTGTGTAATGACCCTTACAGTAATGGTAATGCTAACAGTAATAGTAATGGCATGGGTAACGGTAATCCTAATGGGAAAGTTAACACTAACAGTAATGCCAACACTAATGGTAACAGTAAGAAGAATAGTAATGGTAATGAAAACGCACATGTAAATGGTAATGCAAACGGTAATGAAAATGCAAACGGTAACACAAACTCAAGCAGAAACGGTAACGCCAATGGTGATGCGAAAGGAAACAGTAATGCAAGCGGTAACGCAAATGCAAATGGTAACCAACACGCAAACGGTAATGGTAACGCAATTGGAAACGCAAAAGTTACGGTAACACCAACGATGACGCCAAAGGAAACAGCAATGGAAACAGTAATGGAAGGACATACGCAAATGCAAATGGTAATGCACACGGTGATGCAAAAGTAAACGCAGACAAAAACAGTAAAGGAAACACAAACAGTAACGCAAGCGCAAATGCAAATGGTAGTGCACACGTTGATGTAAACGGAAACACTAATGCAAACGGTAATGGAAATACAAGCAGAAACGCTAACACTAACGGTAACAGTAACGCAAACGCACACCCTCTTTTTCCCAAAAAGGTGCACTCAGAAGCACATTGAATACAAAGAATGTATGCATAATAATAGCCCTCGGAGCAGAAAATAAGCACTTGGAATAATAAATGCCTTATATCTCAGGAACTGTACAACATAGACAAAAATTTTAAATCTCATATTATTTATGACTTTCCAGGCTAGTTTTGCACTTAGCCCCATAGTGGGGGACTAAGCATTTTTCTGTCGAAAAGTCCGTATCTCGAACCGTTTTCAAGATACAGGACCCAAAAGGAGTGGCAGACACCATAATGTTATCCTATGGGAAAAATCTTCAAATTCAGAGTGCCATAACTTTGCAGTCCACTAATATGTTGTTACCAAACCACATAAAGGCACATCTGTGGGATATTGGCTTTTTTCCCTCCAAATTTCAGCCCAAAAGACCAAACCTTTCTTTTGCAGCAGGGTGGCAGAGATTCCCTATTGTTTTGGCCATAGTGTTGCAAAGTTCTTTCAATAAATCATTTACACTTTCACAAATGAAATCACGAAGTGTTTACGCGGAAAGTACTTTGCAGCACTACTTTACAAAAATTTAAAACATATTTCGGGGTGTTTTACCCCCAAAAAGACATGACTAGCATCCTCAGGGCTCGACTAGGTGAACACAACAAGAATTGTGTCCCTAGAGGGTTCCAAATTTAAATGCCAAGCATTTCTGTGACCACCAACTGAAAACAAGATGGCCGATTTGTGACACTACAAGGGTCATTTGTGAAAGTAAAAAGTGCATTTGAGACACTTTTGCATATTTTGTTAACTTTTCCCATTGACTATAATGGGAAACCTGTTTTTTGAATACATTTTGAACCATTAAATATTTTTTCATGAAATCTTCGAAAGGCACATTGAGGAACCTGGCTGCATGTTCCCTGAAGGGTTCAGACGAGTTGTGCAAACCGTGTGGGCTGTAGGCGCGAGCAAAGAATGTACAAAAATGTGTAATTTGTGTGTTTTCTTTGCTCTCTGCAGCTCCACAACCATACATCTGGTTGTAATGAAACTTGTCAGGTCCAGAGATCTATGGTAAAAGACTGTGGGCTGGATATTCATACTGCGCTGAGCAGGGGCACAATACCAGGTGCAGTGCAACTGGGCTGCACCAGGGCATGGACCAGGCGATATTCAATGGTGCTGCACCATGGTGCAGCACCGCTGAATATTGCACTGATAGCACATGCACTGTGCAGTGGCACAAGTGGCAGAACAGGAGCAGGGGGATGCGCCAGTGCAAGTGCAGTTGCGCTAGGTGCATCAACTGCGATATTCAGCACTGGGCATGCAAATTAGGCCATTATGCATGCAAGGTGAAAATTGGGCCATTTGCATGTCATTATGGTCCCATTTGCATGTGGTGCTCTGATCCTCAGTGACTTGAGCCTGGCACCCTGCCATCGGGAACCGACGCCCTGCAGTCCCATGGTGGTTCTCCCTCTCCAGTACGTCTGATCGCAGGCATATGGCATGCTCAATGCCCTGGTGGTTCAGTGGATACCCCTCCTATTGCCTGATCATGGGCATTAGTAGAAGCCCCAGTGGTCCAATGGATACCCCCCCATTGTCCAATCATGGGCATATGTAAACTCAAATTACCTGGTGGTCCAGTGGTCCACCTACCCACTGAGGTCCCCCACAACTCACCACTCCCCTTCATCGATGGGCGGCAGCACCCCATCCACATGCTGCCCACCGAATGACAGTGTACTGTATGCTGTCATTTGGTGGGCAGCATGCAGGTGGGGTGCTGCCACCAGCCGATGACAGGGAGGGTGCTGAGTGGTGGGGACTCAGTGGGCAGGTGGACCAGTGGACCACCAGGTAATTTGAGTTTACTATGCCAGTGGTGGGGACCTCAGTGGGAGGGTGGGTAAGGGGGGTACCACTGGACCACCAGGTACTTTGAGTTTATATATGCCTGCGATCGGGCAATGGGGGGTATCCACTGGACCACCAGGGGCTATGTTTGCATATGCCTGCGATCAGGCAATGGGGGGTTTTCCACTGGGCCACCAGGGGGTTTAATATTGCAGTTGCCCATGATCGGGTGACGGGACGGGGGCACAATGCTTCCAGTGCAGGGGGCTTATGGTCAGTTTTCTGGGTGGGCGGGTGGCCACCCAGGGCTTGCGGCTACCTTTTTGTGCCCTGCAATACGGCAGCTCACCTGTGGGTGGCCTGGGCTTGTTCCTGGTTTTCCCAGGCACTTCTTTGCACCCACCTCAGCAGTGCAAGGCAGGGTTGTGCCAGCATATGCGCCGCACATCCCAGGCTGCCTATCGGGATGTGCTGCATATGCATGGGCACGCTCCCCACACTTGCGCCTCATACATTACTGATGCGTCCCGGCGCATCGGGAGTTGCACATCGCAACCTGCCCCATTGAATATAGTGCCTTGGTGCATTGCACATGGTGCATCCCTGTTGCGCCATGCGCAACCCTTTTGAATTTCAAAGCCTGTGCTTTCTAAATTTCAGGCAAATCCATCATACAGTGACAAAGTTATTAAGCTGCCAAATTTCAGATTTAACCGTAAATGGGGTACTCAACCCTAACTATAGTGGCACTACCATGCCACTATAATATATATTATATATATATATACATATACTGTATATATGCACTGCAAAAAACTTTGTTAATGCACCATTAGGGTTGAAGCATAAAAAGTAGGGAAATCCAATCTTAGGTTTCCCAAGCCTAACACACTACCCCCACCCTTGGCTTCCAACCTGAACACCCCCCCCATGTTTGGCTTCTAAACCTAAGGCCCCACCTCCACCCTGCATGCAGGAACAGGTGTGAGGGTTGTGCTTTGGGGTTCAGAACCCTAATGTTTACCCCATCTCAACAGTTAATAATCTAACATGGAAACTGAATAAAACAATTGGGTGAGCATTATGGTTCACAACCCCAAAACACACCCCTCATGCCTGTTCCTGCATGCATAGTAGGGGTGGGGTCTTAGGCTTGGGAGCTCTAAGGTTGTATTTCCCTACTTTTGATACTTCAACCCTAATGGTGCATTAACAAAGTTTTTTGCAATGAATTTCCATTAGTTTTTGAGAAAGTATAATCGTAACATTATTTGATTATGGACGCACAGGGCCCTCTGGGCCATCTGCTCCCATCAGTCCATAGTGAGCAGTAGGGTACTGTGTTCCCATTCATGCCTTTTGTTATTGTCCCTCATTTCCATGTGCCAGCACAGGGACCTCTGGGCCCTGCACTCCTATCCGTCCACAGTGAGCCCTGTGCTCACATCCATGCCTGTTGTAATTGTCCTTCATGTACAGTAAATGTGGGAGAGATAGTGTGTCATGGTACCACAAGCATCAGGTAGTAAACCCATGTTGGTATTTTTCCATGATTCCCTTCTTGTGCAGTTCAGACTCAATTCATTTCTTGGCTAGTCTTTCCATTATCTTACTACAAATGGGGGTTAGATGATAGGATGATAATTGTTAACTTGTCCCCTGTTGCCTTTCTTCAATATGGGAACCATGGATGATGTTCTCCAGTCAGCTGACACCTCCCCACTCAGCACTGATTTATTAAAGAATATGAATGGATATAGGATATGCCATGACAAAGGATGTCTCAGTTATGAACTTGGTTTTGATGTTATCTAGCCCTAGGGATGTATTTGGCTTCAGTTGTTTTATTGATGATATCACTTCTGAAGTCATAAATTTGGTGTTAGAAGTACCCAACGTATTATATGGGGCTGCAGCCAATATTTTTTTGTTGACAACTGAGCAAAAGTAGTTATTGAATGTATCTGCTGTTAACTTATCGCCCATGATTATTTGATTATTCTCACTAATAAAGCCCACATCCCTAGATATGTTTTGTAATTATTAACATAGGAGTAGAAGACTTTGTTGTTTTTAGTATGGGCTATTCTGAACTCGGTTTTACTCTTTTCAATGTTTATTAAGTTTTTAAGTTTCCTCACTTCTGATTTATATCTGGTATGTCATTGTTCAGTATTGTCCTTCTTAACCCTAGAATATGCATTCTCCTTATTTTTTACTTGCCTCTTCGTGAAGCTACTGAGCCAGGGTGGGATCTTACCCTTTTTGTTATAGTTATTCCTTTTTGGTAAAAATTTTGATTCAAGTTCCATAATTTTATTTTTTATGGGGATTCATCTTCCTTCAACACATAAGTGTAACATCTCATGTTCCGAATCAATACTCTCTAAACTACTTTTAATATTATGGAGATCAGCCCTATTGTAGTCATTAATGCTAGATGCTTGTGATGCCTTAATTATGCATGACATCATATTAAATATGAACATACTGTGGTCACTGCCACCCAATGGGCATTTAGTTGAAACCTCAGACATTTGATCTTCTACATTGGTGAGAATGCAATCTAGTCTATTATCACCTCTTGTGGGGGTTTTTAACTAGTTGACATAATCCATGAGATACTAAGGTATTTAAAAATGAACTATTTTAGTTATTAGTTCCAGACAGAATATCCCAGTTTATTCTCAGAAGATTAAAGTCTCCAACTATTACATTATCACCCATATCTGATGCCTTAGTAATTTGCTTTAATAGCATATTGGTGTATTCAATGCTTGAGTTTGGTGGGCTGTAACAGCTGCTAAATATCATTTTAGATCTATTTTTAAATGGATTTGCAACCATACACTCTCTGTTGCTTAAACATCACAATCAGTTGGGAAAAACTGGTAACAATCATTGGGGCCTATGCTCTAACATGCAGGAATTACACGCCAAAGGTGTGTATCCCACCTGCGGAGCTCCACTGGTGGCATTCACAACCATCGGCCACCTGTCCACTGCCCCACCCCCCTCGTATGTGGGTATGTGCAGGTCCGTGTGGGGTGGCCATGGTTGGAGCTGCACACCTGGGTGGGTCTAATGGGATGCCTGACCCAGATCCCACAATGGATCCCTTATGTAGAGGGGGGGCACACTGGCTGCACTCCCCTATGGATGCCAGCATGACTGGCGGCTGTGGAGGTGAGAGGTGGGATGTGCCACTGGCCATGTCATGCCCCTAATCTGATGTGGAGGTATGGGGGGGTGATGCCACGAGAGAGTGTGTGTGTGGGGGGGTTGACACAGCTCACCACATCATCCAGAGCACAGGGAGCCACAGAGGCTGGTGGTGGGGGGTTCTGCAGTCCAGGGACCACCCCCATGAGTGTGTGTGTGTAAGGGGTTGGCATACATGGGGGGGATGGTGGGGGCTCATCTGGGTGCTGGGGTCGGTGGCCCCCAGTGGCCTGTGAAAGTGGATGTCTTGGTCCATTTGGTGTGGGACAGATGTGTGGGGCATGCAGGGGGATTATGGCAGGGTTCTCCCTGGCATAACCTGTTGCCACCTCCACACACTTTCAGCCAGCATTACATGCCATTGTGCATTGAACATAGTGCTGGCATGCCCCCGCCCACCTCCTGCATGTTGCAGTCCATGTGGGTGGGAGATCATGTGCGGAGGCACTGCACACCCTGTTTTGTGCATTCCACATGGGGGGGTGAAATGGGTGCAGAGTGGCTATGCACCGGGGATGTGCACTGAGTAGCCACTCCATACATTCAAGCATAGGCCCCAATGTTATTTCTAACATAGACACATACCCCACCACCTCTTTTGCTACATCTATTGTTGTAAAATAATTTGTACCTCTTAATCTCAGTGTACTAGTTACTAGCAACATCCCACCATGTTTCAGATATGGCAGAAATGTCCAAATCATCTATAATCATGATAATCTTTAACTCCATAATTTTAACTATGTTTAAGCTTCTGGCATTTGTCAATAGTATCCTACATGCTTTGGTAGTTATGTTCCCAAGTTCTTTATTGTTTTTGGCAGTTTTTTTATGTCCCATGTCCCCCATTCTGTTTAGTTTAAATGTTTAGTAATAAAACTTTCTATTTGTTTCCCCCGTGCCAAGCTTCCTATGTGACTTAAATGTAGCCCATTCTAGCTAAATGAATTATAGTTGTGGAAATATGTTTCCCCAATGAGTTAGGCATGCGTATCTGATGTGTAGTGGCCACTTATGCAGCCATTCATTTGTTTATTTTATTTTTTTATTTTTCTAAATCCAGCCTTGGGCACTGGCAGGATTTTGGAGAAACAAATATCATGTCCCATTTCTCTCAGTTCAGTACCTAACTGTATAAAATCCTTCTTGATCTCCTACATGCTTTGTTTGTTATTGTTGTTTGCACCAGCATGGATGATAACAAGCGGATTAAGGCCAGAGTTGTTAAGCATATTGTCCAACATGCTGGTAATGTCTGCAATTTGTGCTCAACAGAAACTACTGCATGTTCTGTTTGCCTTGTCAGGTCCACACACCAATCTGTCTATGATTTGATGATTGAGTCTCCCAACACATATATTTATCTTGGGCATGTGGAGCCTGGCAATTTATCCACAATTGATGGGTGTACGGTAGGCTAATTTCCTTACCTAAGATGGAAATATCAGTGGTCCCACTAGGGGTTTAATCAGTTACCAATAAGGTTTCTAAGGGATTTATTGCAGGTTTAATAATTGCACTTTCAATGTTTTGTTTGGAAAGGCTGGACATAGTGACTACATCCATGTTGACAGAGTCATTCATTGTGTGGTTCCCCTTGTTGGCTACTGACTCATTTGGTTTAAGACAGAAACAATTAATTTTATTTGTACAATCTCTTTGTGAGTCCAGACTTAGTATATCTGCTGATTGATCATTATTAGTTTGGGCAATCGTTCCCACAATGAACAAAGAATCATTATCAAGGTGCTTACTTGCAAGCATTAGGAAGCGATCATTCAATGGGAGTATGAATTCCATTGCGCTACAAACTTTCTTTAGCCACTGTTTTGTTTCCACTGTGTCCCAGTTTTCTGCTTCTAGATGTTCTTCATTAGTATTGTCTTTGCTGTCTCTTTTTTTATTAGTCAACATATATTGGTGACTGATATGATTTTAGAGGTAAATTTGAGTATGGCAATGTTGTCTGTTGGAGCTCTTTTATTGTTGCCAGAACTTTCCTTCTGTAGTGTGCTAGTATTGTTTAAAGCCATAATCTTTAGTGCAATTTTCTGTTGGCTTTTATCAATTAATTCCCATGTGTTGCAGAAGTGCTATTTCAGATCGTAGCTCAAAAATGTTCTTCCATTTGTCACACGTGAATTCTCCCTTTTGGGTGAAGTTTTCAATTATCTTGTACATAGAGCCACCCTTACATTTGAGACTGTTGTCTCCTTCCAATGTCATAATGGTTTCTGCCATCACATTACTGTAGTTGTGGCAAAACAAACCCAAAAAATATATATATTTTTTAATATAATCCTACACTAGGTAAGATAAAACTAATAGCAACCTAGTGTACCAGATAATTCTGAGTTCAGATTAAATCTTGAAGGCATCAGTTATGTAAGGTATTGGTTAGAGTAGACAACAACAGTCTAATTTTAACCACTTAAGAGTTAATAAATGAGATAGTGTACTGATGGAATAGTAAAGTAATGGAATTATTTTATTTTATTTATTTTAGTAACTCTAGGATTAAACACCTTTGAGCAAGAACAGCTCATTTACAAAGGTTCCACATCAAAATGTCAGTAGACAAACAGGGTGAACATCATTACAAAAATTATATGGTAGGTCCACAGATGGCAGAGAACATAAAAGGGTGAACATCATTATTCATTATTCAAGACTACACAGGTAAGGTAGGAGTAGAGCTAAAACTAATTAGAGATGTGGAGAGGCTGACTCAGACTGAGAACTAAGCAGTGCATTGGTAGACTAGATGTGATGGCATATGAGGGGAAGAACAGTAGGGAGGGTAGCCCCAGAGGAGTGGGTAGGCTAGAAGGCCATTGTCAAGGGGAGGGAGGAGAGATTGAGAAGTGCTAGTTGGGTAGGGGTAGGGGACAGGTATGCTATAAGTGCTGGTGTTGGTGATGATTGGGTGGGAGTAGCAGGGGATAGCGGAGGGGAATGAAAGGTGGACTAGACAGCAGAAATTTATTGGAGAGGAGCAGGAAAGTCTGGAGTACTAAGGGAGGTGGAGCTCTAAGTGAAACAATTGCATCTACTAGAAGAGGTGAGGTATAGCCAGAGCAGCCATTTGAAAGGGCTAGTTTTGGGAGTAGTCAGGATATCCTGGTTGAGAGCATTATACCAGTGTGGAGCCCTGTAGGCAAACGATCTCTGTCCCATAGAGGTCCAACATCTGGGAACCTGGAAGGTTTGATTGATGGTGTTATGGGTACGCTGAGTGGTACTGTGTGTGTTTAGGAGCATTTCAATACCTGGTGGCATGAGGCCTAGGAGTACATTTTTTGTTAGCAAGCAGGTCTGATACTGTATCCTACAAAGTAGTGGGAGCCATCCAGACTGGGCATATAGTTTACAAGTGTGAGTAAGGCAGGCAGTGATAATGAGTAGTATTCAGGCTTTGTTAAGTGCCACCGTTACCCTACAGAGGGTAGTAGGGGAGGCATAGCCATAGATGGCTAGACCGTAGTCAATGACAGAGGTGACAGAGCTGTAGATTGCCAGCCACAGAGCATCTGTAGTCATACAATACTTGTGCCCAGGTAGCATTCCAATTCAAATGTTTACAGCCTTGGCAACATTCTTGATGTGTTGTGTGTAGGAGCGGCAGTTATCCAATGTGATCCTAAGGTATTTGAAATGCTTGACCTGCTCGAGCTGGGCACCAGAGCCATACTGGATGGTGATGGAATGGGCTTTATGCTTGCTACGCACACTGCTGAATAGCATGACCTTGGTTTTGCTGAGGTTCAGGATCAACTTGTGGGCACTGAACCATTCTTCAACCCTCGCAAAGTCAAGCTGTAGATGATGCTCAATGAGTTTAGAGTCCTGGTGGCTGGTAAAGATGACAGCATCATCTGCATATAGTAACATTCTCTTGTGACAGGCACTAGGAAGATTATTCATGAACAGACTAAACAGTAACAGTCCCAGGATGGAGCCCTGTGGTATGCCTGAGAGGACTGGCTTTTGATTCGAGGTGGTATTAGCAATCCTGACTTGTTGGAACTGACTCCCCCCAAGATACCTCTCGAACCATTGTAGCGCTTCATTGGACAGACCAATGGAGGAGAGCTGTCTGAGTAGAAGTGGGTGGTTAACAGTGCTGAAAGCTTTTGTTAGGTCAATGAACACCGCATCAGCACAGTTTCCCTGATTGAGCATGTTGTGGATGAGACCCGTAAACTCCAAAAGGGCAGTGGTGGTACTGTGCCCTTTTCTAAATCCATGCTGTTAAGGGCATTGGATTTCATGTATTCAACTAGCTGGTCTGAGGCTATGTGTACAAGGGCTTTGGAAAGTGGAAGGAGAATGGAAATGGGCCTGTAGTTGGTGTGAAGCACCCTGTCTCCACTCTTATGGACAGGGGTGACAAGCGCCTGTTTACAGAGAACTGGGAACTGTGCTGAGCTAAGTGAGAGGTTAAAGATCTTTGTGATAGGCAAAAGGATTTCTTCAATGATGAGTGAGATTAGTTTGAGATCAAGAGAATCACTTCTGGTACAAGGTTTATGAATGGCCTTGCATATGTAGGTTCTTGCCAGCTGAATTGGAGTCTCCTTGAAATAGAACTGTGGGGTGCTGCTGTCAACAGATGTGTCAACAAGGTGAGAACTAATGTTGGGTGTGTCAAAGAAATCAGGTGGCAGTACACTACCCAGATCTGAGAAAGTATCATTGAAGATATTGGCAATGTTCCTATTAGAATTAGAAAAACATTAGTAGAACCTGCTAAAATGATTGCTAGAAAAGCTGCATTCTTAGCTAGGTAATAAAGTATTGTGCTTCAATGCAGAATAAATAAGCAACAAACTCAAACTCCAAGTTTATTATGCCTCCTACCCTCCGTTCCCACCAGACATGCCAGACTCGCACAATATGTTTGTGTCTTTGCATGCGTCTCTGTTCGCAAAGACTCATGCTTGCCCAGTTTGAGCTCACTCCCCTTGCAGGGGGTGAGATTAAAATACCTAGCATGACCTGAAAGTTACCACAGGGTCACGTGACAGATGAATTTTGGAATGTCAATAAAAAGTACTTAGAAATACAGACTTCCCCATCCTGCTGTAGTTCTGAGTAAATAACTTGTCGCTGTAGTGCCCAGATGAAAAGAGCAATGTAGTAGATGCTATAGTTCTCATGGACTTACCATGCAGGCAGCAATAGGCGTAGGGGATGCCTTGGGTTGTCAGCTCTAATGCTTGCCCCATTCCATGTATAAGTAAGCTCAGATGGTTACAGTATAGGAGAATGAGGTGAGCGCTAGGGTTGACAACAACAAGGCACAACCCCCAAGCCTATTGCTGCCTGCATGGTGGGAGAGGGGTGTTAGGATTGGAGACTCTAAAAACACATTTACAGACTTTTGTCACTGGAATCCTAACTGATGCATTAACAAAGGTTTTTGTCAAGAATGTCCTTACTTTTTGAGATAGTGTAATTGTAGCTTTATTTGCTTGTGGGAGCACACAGCCCTCTGGGCTCTGGGGTCCCACCCATCTATGGTTTTTGAAATAGACTAATGATATTCTTATTTGCATGTGGGAGTGCAAGGCCCTTTGACTACTGTGCTTCCATCCCTCCATAGATGCTTATATCTATGTAGCTGTGGAAGGGCTATTCACCTCCATTTATAGGACAACAGTGACCAAATTGCCATCATAGCCATCTTATTACCCCACCTCATATACACATGGTACAAAACATTTTTGAATCCCTGCCAGAATGGAATTCCATGCAACTGCAATGCCATTCCATGCCACAGGTGTGAAAATATATATTTTGGCTAGGATTTGAAAAATGTCAGCTATGACATACATGAGGTAGGGTAATAAGAAAGCTATGTTTAAAATTTGGGGTCAGAATATTTAAAATGTCCAATGTTATGAGCCTGTGTAGCAAAATTGTAATGAATGGGCATAACTTTTGCACTGTTAAATATGTTGACCCTAGATTTTCAACATAGCCATTTTATGACCACACTGCATGGGCAGAAAATATTTTCAAATACCACCCAATAGGCAAATTCACCAAGCGACTGCAAAATCCCCTTTCGGGCTGGAGTTGCATAATGATATATTGTTCATGAGGAGAGGTCCCAAAAGAGGCCAGGTTGAAAATTTGGTGTCAAATCTGAAAAAGTGGCTGAGTTATGCATCAAAGTTGAACTCCCCATTGAAATACATTGAACCACATTTACCTTAGTTGCTCATATTGCAGTCGCCGGTTTCAGCAACAAGACATGTCTTCAATCGGAGAGTTGATCTTGAACCTGGGACCTATTCAGGTGAGTGATGGTGTATGTGGGTGTACTGGGGGGTGTGGGGTAGTGGGTACTGAGTGGGAGGTGGGGGGGGGGCTGATCGGCAAGGGACCGGTTTTCTTTTTTGCAGGAAAAAAAAACTCATTGAGAAATGGTTTCCATTTTAGCCAACAGTAAGTGCTATGGCGTATGCCCTTATTCATGGTGGCACAGTAATGTACCTGCAGAATGGGAAAAAACACTTAAAAAATGAATCATGATGGGCTGCTATAGAAATAGAGAATGTGTCCGAGTACTACAGTGAGTACATTTGCTACTGATTTATCAGGTCTCACAGTAACAGCAGAGGATTGAACCAATCATATGAACATTTTTGGAGGATTAAAATTAAGTAACTCCTGTTCCATGAACATTTTTAAAACAAACTAGATTATTGGTAGTCTTTTTTCCTGCAGCAGTATACTACATTTGTGAAGACTAAGCTCTGTGTAGCATGATAATACAGTAAGTGACACAAAATGAAAATGTGATAACTGAACACTTCCCTGAATACAGCATGCCAAATGTACCTTCTTTTCAATAGGGTACTTTTTTACCCTCAAAATTGAAATGATAGTCACCGGCAAAAAAATAGAACCACTATGAGGAGATCCAAGAAGTGACAGGAGAAGAGCACTACAGATATCACTCAGAAGACTGTGACAGTAACCCTACAAATGAGGTAATTCTCCATTCAGTCTGCTAGTGGTTAGCAAACCACAGGGGGAAAAAAGTAAGTATGTGAGCGAGGGGTGGAACTGAAGCAGGAACCCCTGTACAACTGTGTGTAAATTTCTATATTACAATACTACCATAATTAATGAAATGGGAATCAGTCAGATTTTAAAAAGATGCCATATGGTCAGGAGCTCTTTAAGGAAATCACAAAAAAGGATCCTTTTTCGTGACTCGTAATTCGAAAAAGAATCTCTTTTCATATCACGAGTCAAGAAAAAAGATTTAAAATATTAAAAAGATATTTCGGGAGCATTTCTGCAACAGATAAATGCAGAATCCAGCTGAGGGGGTCCTGATAAGCAAGCTACACCTGTTTATTTTTAATAAAGACATCATTTTTTTTTAAGTTATTACATTGTGTTTCCCTCGCTAACTGTAAGACAAAGCACCCCTATAATATTTATCTATCTGTCTGTCTGTCTGTCTGTCTTTCTATCTATCTATTCATTAATGCATCAGTTAGAGTTCTTACTAAAGTGACAAAAGCAGGGAAATGTAGTGTTAGGGTTTTCAGACCTAACCCCCCACCCCCACCCTGCAGACACTGACAGGTGTCGAGGAGGACCGCCTTGGTATTGTCGACCCCAACACATAGTGCTGGTAAACACTGGGGCAGGCCAGGGGCATGCCAATACTACATGCTATTCACTAAGGTGCGTGCTGCTGGCCACATAAGTGCAGGGAAGGATGCAGGTTACACCAGGGTACATGCTGCTGTAACCCACTGCTCATTACCATAGACACCACCCACTGGGCATGGTGGGACATGGGAATACCCCCCATGCTGCCCCTGCCCACTGGGCAGTACTAGGGGGGCTTGGACTGCTGACTGGGTGTGTGCCCAGCACCAACCTGCAGGTATAAGTGATGGGGGTGTCGGTGGTGGTGGTGGTGGCAGTGCCGTTTCTGTGGGGAGTGAACACTTCCCACCACTGAGGGCATGAGGTCAGGGCACAGGGGCATGGCCTGATGAGGGTTGGGGCACAGCTGCATTGTGTCAGTGGGGTCCTACCCCCAGGGGACCATCAGTGCACTGGGAGGGTGCTGGGTGCCACAGACTGGACCGATGGGAGAATGTGCCATAGGACCCCTGTTGCACTGGTCCAGGTGCCTGCAGTATGCATGCACTACCTCAGACCCATGACTAGCCATGGGAGGGATTCACTTTGGGACCTGTGATGGGCATCCGATTGGATGCCCACCAGGGTGCGCAACCCCTCCACTGGCTGCCCTGCGAAGTCCTGCGCGCTGGCGAGAGGAGCCATGGACAGGTGCACATCAGTTGTGAATACTGGCATGTGTGCACCTGTCAGCAGGTGTGGAGCAGCACGGACGGGGTACACATATTTTCCGTGAACCTTTGCCCCAATCGTGCATAGTGGCCATTATTAGCGACGTTGCACACAATTCTCTATTCTCCCTTTTCCCCAAGTGTCCCATACTTTTTGATTTGAGTCTGATAATCTACAGTGCACCCTAGACTGTTTGTCCATTTTTGTTCAAGCAAAATTGGGTGGATAATCAAGGTTACAAGACAAAAAGGGGCAATGGAATAGATAACATTTTGTACAAACATTTGGTGGAGAATCGAGGGATCACAGTATGTGCAAGACTACTCTCAACATACACGATTGCCACCTTTCTCATGCTGCTTAACTTACTGCAAGTACAATCTTACTTCTTGATCCAGTCCCACCAAAACCACATAGGGAAGAGGTTGTAGTGCTATAGATAGACTTATAATGGTCAGGGTAAGTGGTGGCCTTCAGATACTATTTGTTCACTTTGTGGGTAATTATACATAATGGGGAGTAGAACTGTATGTACAGTATATACAGTAGCTCCATAACATACACAATTGCCTGCAAATTAAACAAATATGATCTAAAGGCCACTACTGCCCCTGACGGCATTGTAAGCCTATCAGTAGCACTGTAGCCTCTTTGCTACTCTGTGTCATTAAAATATAATTTTGTAGGTGGTGTTAAAGATCAGACTTAGCCATACTGTTTGCATATTGCAATATAAAGTGGTGCTGTTAAAGGACTTTGAAAATTCAGCCACATTTTTTTTCTTTTTTTTATAACTTTGATGATCATTTTCATGAAACTCATTGCCCCAACCCAAACTCAACCATAAGCCCTCCTACTAATTTTCCCAGAGAGGAGAATTGCATTTCACAATGATAATCCAATTCGGTCAAGGAGTGTAATATTAATTAATACATTGGGTAGTATAGCCTGGTGGCTACAGCCCCAAGCCAAAAACCTGGAAAACATCTAGAATCAGAACACTTGGATTTGTGAACCATATAACCCAGGACCATGACATGTCACAGAACATCCATATGCTAATGAGAGGCATCTGGAACTTGGAAAAAGCTCTCCAATAAGCAGAATCTGCTGGCTGTCTGATCCTTCAAATCTAAATGACAGTGCCCCCCTCAAATGCACAAGATAAGGCAAGTAGTGGACAAACTACTGCAGGGGCCCCCATTTAAGATTTCTACCAGTCACTCTCCCTATCAGGGACACCAGTTTAAGGCAGGGATCTTTCTAGATACTTCTTTCCACTTGGGATACCGGGGGCTGGGAGGCAACGCAAAAGAAAAGTGCCTGTTTACACCTTAAGATCAGTCTGGTTGGAGTCCTTTGAAGCTATCAGCTGTACTTAACACCTAATCAGGGAGATGAGGTTCACATTTAAGCAAACACAGCAAAGGAAAAGGGCCTGTTTATACCTTAAAGGTCAGTCTGGTTGGACCCCCCTGAAGTTATCAGCTGTATTTAACATCTAATCAGGGAGGTGAGATTTCCATCACAGTTCTGCTCCTGCCTTGCTCAGATTATTCAGCAGCCAAGTCCATTACAAAAAAAATGCAGCTCAAGCAGAAAGAAACAGGTATGTTGTAAGTAAATAATAACCCACAACAGGGTGTATGGGTATTGCGCATTAATCAACACCCCGGGTGTGTTGTGAGGCATGAGGCCATAGGCCGAGTGCCCTCATAGCACCCGGGGTGTTCATTAATCCCCAATATCCACACATTTTAGAGTAGGTTATTGCTTTTGTAACATGGGATGAGTTGTGTGTTGAACAGACAAGCAACATTGACGTGGCATGATAAAAACAATGCTATTCCCATATGTATCCTGCTGGTAGACCCAGTAGTCCCACTAAACAGAGACAGCACAGTGCTGTAGACAGCACAGTGGTGTGGTGTGGTGTTGAGCGGTGTGGAAAGACAAAGAGTCACATACTGTTTTTTAAACACAGCTGTAACATTTATTGTACAGAACAGAAGAGTAGGATTGCAACACAGGCATCTATTCTCTACATATGTGTGTGCAATCTACACACAGCACAGGTCAGCATTTTACCTGTAAACAGAACAGTAACATTTCTTCAGAAGCACGTATATTAATAGTGTAACATAATGATATGCAGTGTGAGGAGAAGTGTGCATAGAACAAGGAAAAACTACAGGGGTACAAAGACTTACCATACACTGTTGGCAGCGAACTGTCACCTTATCAGGAAATCTATAATGATGTAGGCTGTGGATCATATCGGAGAAGTGTGACACACTGTTGAAAATGTAGCCTGGGAATGACTACTGTGAACAGCATTTAAACTGAGGATAGGACTGAGACAGCAACCGGTGACCGATGTTTAGAAAGGTGGAAAACTGGAGAGTACGTTTATGGAACTCGCTGAGTGTACCGACTGCAATGTGTGCACCGCAGCATAAGAGAGGAACGGGTACCACTGTCAGGACCATGCAGATAATTGCTCTGGCCAGCTGTTCACACTGGGAACAACCACAGAAAGGGGATGGTGGTGGATGGGAGGCATGCTTCTACACACCAACATGACACCACTGTACCATTCTCATACAAGTTCTGGAACGTCAGTGACCAGCTGGGTGTGGCGAGACAGGCAACAAAGGAAGGGAAGGCAAGTGGAAGCACTGTCTGAAGAGTGTGGTAAAGTGCAGTGTATGGCTACTATTGCACAGTACATTCATGCACGGCTGAAGGCTAGTGATGCCGATATGCGAAAATATGGTAGGTGAGGAACACAGAAACGGCACAGTGAAATGAAATGGTGGAGAATGAAGTGACATACATGAGCAATGAATAGATAGGCATATGGCTTGCCATATAGGACAGTCTGTGGCACTGTGTGGTTAAGAAGTTGTATTAGCAGACTACACTGATGAGCACTGTTGGTAAGGGATGGCTGCTACTTAGCCTTGGCGTGATAACATGAACTGGTGCAAGACAGCTGAGGATGGAATGAGAAACAGTAGCATGACTGTGCGGGTCACTGCACATTGCATGTTCATAACGCACACCATGGTGTTGGAAGGGGAAGTGCATGGGATGCGGAAATGGTACTGCTAACATCTCTGTGCATGCTGCCTGATATGTGACCTAAACAGGGCCTGTAGATTAATTAAGCAATAATGCACGACAGGGTGTGTGTTGTGCTGGGATAACGTCATGCCTGGGGTGATTAGGCATGAGGCAACAGGCTGAGTGCGACTAATCACCCCAGAAGTGATGTTATCCCAGCACAACACACACCCCGTCATGCATTATTGCTATTATACAATGGCTCATTAAAAAAAAAAAAGAAAAGAAAAGAAAAAAAAGTTCCTTTTAAGTAAATTTTTTGTAATTTTTTGAATGGGTAGGGTTACATTATGAAAAAGTAGTGCTGATTTAGCCAGCAGGTGGAGCTGAAGTGCTCATTCAGTGGCTGTACAGTCAACCTGCAACCTTTGCTGGTGCCACTCGTTGTTAATATGCCCTTTGCTTCTTTGTTTATGTTGTGTTTTGGCCTTTTGGGATGGCATTTACGTTGTTTTCCTCTGTGTTTCCATGACTGACTTTTAATTGTGGTTCTGAATGAGAATCGGGACTGCCAGGCCTCCATCCCCCAGCCATCTGTCTTACAGTGTGCCACCCGCTGCTGTTTGAAAGAGCCTAGAAGGAGGAGGTAGGGAGGATTTTTTGGACTGCGTTTTTATGGTGAAGTTAAGTAAAAAAAAAAAAACAAGACAGTGTGTTGAGCCAGTGAGTATTACAGACAGCCGCACAGCGACTGTTTAAACACTCAGTTGCTCGCTCTCTCACTCACTGGGCGCACTCAGTCCGACTGTGATTGTTGGCATTACGTCTAATCACTCTTTCAGCTGCAGGTTTATTTTTTAAAATAGGAGAAAGAGACTCTGGTGGGGAGTGTAAAATGGTTGTTGTTTTTTGTTTCTGCTGCTTTTTTTTTTGGGACACTGAAGATGGCTGGTGGTTGCAGAGTGAGTGAAGTGAACTGCAGAGTGGGAAGCAGCAAAGCGGGCTGCGTGCAATGATTTTTACTTGATGCGGTGTTCTGTATAACTGGGACTAGACCAGAGATGTTGTACTGGGATAACATCACGGGTCCAATCCCAGTTCAACCAATCAGATGCCATCATTCTTGGTTGCTACTGTATAATATGGCTGTGATTGCTTGTGTGACTGACATTTGTTTACTGGGCTGTTCAGCATTCATACTAAATTGCATGAAGTGACACATTTTGTTGCAGATTGCCATGCAAAATCTGTAATATTTAACAACACTAACATACAGTACAGCATGTCACATTTCAATATGAATGACTCACGTACTTTTGAGAAACAATTATCTATTGCAACAACAATTTAGTGCAGGTGCTGTTACATGGGTATACCATGTATAAAGTACTGTGCCAGCAGTTCATTGATTTAGAGGACTAGTAGCATACAGTGGAAAGTAGTATACAACAGCAGTGTCAAAATATAGGGTGTGCTGGTATTGGGTATTAATCGATAGCATGCATGCTGTCAGGGTGGTGAGCCTGTCACATCTTGTGGCATAATGAAACTACAGTGTGCAACTATACACAATACCTGCACAGTCTGATGTGTGTTATTGCTTGAATCATATCTTACCTTCCCCTGGCTGTGCTACTGAGGTCACTTGGCATGTTTGGCTGTGGATGATTGAGTAGTGCTGAAGTACATACCCTCTTTATAGTAACCGTGAACTAAAATTTTGAACATTGAACAAATGATACACCAGACCTCTATACGTGTATCCTGGGTGTGAGGTTGTCTGCTAACAGTGGCAACTTGTGCACTCTCATATTCTGTGCATACTGTGGAGCTGGTTCTGTTGGGCTCAGGCACTCACTATGCTTCCTGGGCCATGATGATGCAGCATGACAGTGGAAGTGAACAGGTCCATACATTTAAAAATTCTGCAAGTTAAATCCTACTGCTGATGTGCTTTTCTGTGTCTTCCAGAATGGCATTGCTTGTCTCTTGCTGTCCATGATGCTGCTGCTCACTAGGACTCTGACTGCTGACCTCAGATTTCGAGTGCTTGTCGTGTACTGTGCTAGTTGTGGATGCTGCAGGTTCTGCCTTCTGCTTATGCATCTCTCAACCTGCTGAACTAAGAAGTGTGCTCCACTTTTTTCTGTAGCGGATTAACTCCAATAGCTGTGCAGAATTGTTTCACGTCAGTGTCCCGTTACAGACATAATTTCTTGGGATGACAGACCTGCATCAGACAGTATCTGCACAGCGATACGTCTGATGGAGTGATTAGTATACTGCTGTGAGAGCTGAGCAGCTTCTGAGATTTTTGTCATTATGCTTCCCAGGTAATTTATTCCCATGGGTTGCAACTTGTACCAGTACTGGTCCCGGGGGTGAATCACCCATTTTGGGTGTAGATACAGAGCTGGGGCAGCTGGTGGGCAGCAGCTAATGTACTGTTTGTGCATTTGTATGGTGCAATATGGATTCCCAGGATCAGTGAACAGGTACCCTCTCAGACTTTCCTTGTTTGGTTCATACACTGCACTGTGGTTCTTAGTGTGGAAGTTTAAGGACAGAGAGAGATACTCTATCCTATCTGGGTTCTTCAGCACCATGAATGAATCCTGCTGCAGCTCATGCATACCTTCTCTTCCACGTCAAGCAAGTCCTAAGTGTAGCTCCAACTAGACATGTCACAGAAGCTCTTGTGGGGTGGTGGGAGACCATGCGTCAGAGGAACGTAACTTGACTAGGTCAGGCAAGCTTATGGGGGGTGTGATGAATGATCATTCCCTGTTTTTCCTCATTTGTTTTAGTCTGGCTATCAGCACATTATTTGCTGACTGAAAGATAGGGTCACTGTGAATGTTCACTTGTCTGTTCTTCTCTATACTATGTATGTGCCTATTGATGTTAGTTCTTAGACCTACCAAAGAACTCACAGTGTACACTTTGCCCACTGCAGCTCTGACCATGACATAAAATTCATGGAGAACTTTGCTGAGCTTTTCTAAAGGTATTTCTTTGAAGTTGATAGTCATTATACTACTTTGGAGACAGTCCTTGAATACATTGATTGGCCACAGCGTATTCTTTTGCATGGTGGGCTCATCTTTGGCTTTCTCCAGTTCATCTATTTCTGTGGCACATAGCTGTCTGTGTCACTCACTGCCATGTGAATCAGATAATGTGTGATTGTTTTCCCCTTTGCTATCAGATGCTGTATGATACTAGAGGGTCTGCTGTTGTGACACTGTAATCTACATGTTTCTGCTGTATCTGTTCAGGAGTAGAGGTATGGGCTTTTACTGCGATGTTGGGTGGTGACGTCTGAGTGGATGCCTGCTTGCTTTTGACAGCTGACTGCAACACAGTAGTGCTGCCTTTGTTGGAGTTGGACACAGCTATGGCACTGGGTCTTGTTTTGGTTTGGGGACTTGCAGGGGCAGTACTTCTGGTTGCCTGAGTTGCAGTCACTGTGTTTGGCTTCAGAACAGTAGCATTGTTTAGTGTGCTAACTTGGGTGCCCTGCCCTTCAGCATATGGTTGAAAATAGTCAGACGCACTGTGACTGCATGCTGCTCTTGCCTTCTTGGGGACTGTTGCATGCCACTTTACATGAGTCAGGCTAAGATCTGTGTTGCATTTTTCATGTTGAGCTGCTCCATAGGATGTGTTTGGTTCTCTGTTTCTGCCTGTTGAGGGGTGGTGGCATGCTACAGGGACTGCACTGGTTGGACTGAGAATCAGTGTCACTGTGCATTCTTTTAGTCTGGTGGTACTTTTCATACATAGTCTTGCCCATTGCATGCCACTTTGTCACGGGGCTGTCTGTGGGAATTGTTGTGCCTGCTGTCCTGTGCACAGCGGTCTGTTTGTAAGTGACACTGTGTTGAATGCTGCTAGAGGACTCACTGCTCACTGTATGCCATGTTTGTTGTCTGCTGCTTTGTACAACTGTGATATCTGTTGACTGCAGCATACCATGCTGTTTGGGAAACATGCCTTGCTGCACACTCACACTGCTACGTGTGCTGAGTGTTGCTTTTTGAATGACAACTACATCAGTCTCTGACTGGTTTTGTGAGTTCTGGGACACACTTGATGTGACCACTGTACTGATAGCCCTACTGCATATTGGTATAGGTGCTGAGCATCTGGATGCATCTACCACTGAATTGTTCCCATGGATACAGACTGAGGGATTAGGGTCAGTGATGACCTCCATGTCCTGCTCCTTTGGATGTGCAGAATAAGCTGGAGAAGTCTGTGCTGCTCCTTTTGGGAACACAGTGCTGTCGGTGGATGACACTGATGCATGAGCACTATCACTGCTGTCAGCAGCTGTTCTGTCCAGAAACTTGTCATCGAGCTACTTACTCAGCATCAGATCACCATATAGATTAAAGATCACCTCCACTATGGGCAGAATGTTCCTAGTCACCGTGTTGTCTGAGGCTGGTCTTTCACATGCATAGCTACTGAGAGCTGTAGAATTACCCAATTTGAGTGCTGTTACAATGACCACATGGTTGTTAGTGATCCACGGGTGGGTGGGTGGGTTACAGTGTCCCTTTCCTTAGCACATTGCCTGGTGTCCAGAGACTAAGGAAACACAGTGACACAACTGAGCACTATGTTGCTGTCTGCTCGGTTATGCGAGATCCACGGGGCAGGTAGGTGGGTTCCACGTTAGCACTCGTAGAAGCTGAATAGTACAAATGGCAGCTGATCACAATTGTTCTGTTGGAACAGAAAACCAGGACTGTCTCTGCGCACTGATTCTAGCTGTCACTGCATCACATGAACTGTAAGTATATTATGCATTATTGCATGGTCACATGGCAGAACTCCTCTAATCATATTTCTTGTGCTACTGTTCCCGTGTTATAAATGTATTTTGATAATTGTTGGGGGCCCCATGGCAGGTGGGGGCCCTATGCTATTGCCTATGTTGCCTATGCCTTAATCCGGCCCTATCAGCTTGAACATCATTTCATGGGATTCATGAATACTGAGCTCACTAGCCTGCTAATCAAACAGCGTAGCCAGTGGAAATAATATTGGTTTTATGCATTGACACTTAGTACCTACAACACAGACACAACCCATCCTACATGCTTTGCCAGGACTTGTATTATATTTAGCTGCGTTTGCAACAGATGAGTTTTAAAAATACATTAAGGAACCATGGTTGAACAGTTTGAATACAGCTTGAGAACCAAAATAATTTCACATGTGCTGAGGCCCCTGATATAATATACTGCACTAAACAACCAGGTTAAAATTTAGAAAACAACTCGCCTGTTTGGGAAAGAAATTCATATCTACTGGTAAAAGTAAATTAAATATTTCAATACCTAATGAATGACTGAGCTGGAGATAAAATGTAGATAGGTTGAACTAAAAAATGAATTATGCTTATTTGAAAGACAAACAGATGATGCAAAACACCATTATGGCTTGCAAAATGGAGAGAGATTATCATTTCACACAACCTAAAGGTATCTAAGTGGAGTACAAAGGCGGCAGGGAGGTCCAGGGGCATGCTGAGGTGCATAGGTAGCGGTATCACTAGCGGAAGGAGGGAGGGAGGTGGTGATTCCATTGTATAAAACACTAGTGAGGTCTCACCTAGAGTACTGTGTACAATTTGGGAGGCTGCATCTACATAAGGACATTGACAGGGTGGAGGCAGTCCAGAGAAGAGTGACAAAGATTGTACAGGGCTTCCACCAGAAAACATGTGAGGAGAGATTAAAGGACCTCAATAGGTACTCTCTGGAGGAGACGAGTCAACGGGGAAACGTAATTGAAAACTTCAAGTACCGTAAAGGCATAAACAAGGTGCAGGTTGGGGGGCAACATCTTCCAATATAGGAGGAGTACAAGAACAAGAGGGCATGATATGAAATTGGAAGGTGGCAGGATAAAGCGAAATATGAGGAAGTTTTTCTTCATGGAAAGGGTGGTAGACACATGGAATAGTCTGCCACAGGAGGTGGTGGGAGTCAGCACAGTGGAGGGATTTAAACATGCATGGGACAGGCATAAGGGAACCCTAGAAGTGGGAAGGAGATGAGAAAGCCGTTGATCAAGTAGGGTCAGAGGCCGTGAACAAGGGAAAGACTTATGGGCAGACCAGATGGGCCTAGTGGCCTTTATCTGCTGACAATTTCTGTGTTTCTATGATTAGTGTTAGAACAAAAGTAAATAGGTAAAGAGACAGGAAAATGATAGAAAAGAAAAAGGAAAGTTAAAACAAATGGTAAAAATAATCAGAGGCAAAGGAAAAGAGAAAAGGAGAGGAGTAAAATAAAGAACAGACAGGAGGTAGCTGGTATCATCAAAACCTGGTCCTGTTGTACAACAGATACAGTAAACAGGACACAAGCTGACCAAAAGACCCCCAAATGGACTTGCCTTAGGGCACAGTGTCAGCATTTGCATTCTTAATAGCAGTGATAAAGGGGTTTAAAAAAAAACTGGGAAGTCAAAAGGTCAGCAGAGAAAGAGGGCTTAAGCATCCCTGAGTAATGTGGCCTCCTCCAGGGAGGGAATGAGCGTGCTCAACAGTTATATGATCACCACCTCCTGTAGGTGACCAGCGGAGGTAAAGGAAGTGGAGTGACAGGGGTGGAGGACATCAATTGCATCTGTGCAAGCATGAGCAGGTTTGCCTGCATGTACCCTGAAATGCTTGAAACCAGTATCCCAAGGCTGGGAAAAACATGTTCAAGTGCCACACAGCACTCAAAAGAAATACCATGTTTTGGTTTAAATGATAAAACACAGCTGTTCACCTCTAGAAGGACCAAGTGGGTATGTATAATGTTATGACCCCTTATTCATTCTCTAGACTTATGGAATCTACCTGCAAGGAAAGCAGTCAGCTTGCCTGACTGCAGGGAAAGCAGTCAGTCAAGGGAGCCTGGTTCATGCTTGAGGTTTTTCTATAGTGTGTGTGTGTCTGTCTGGGGGCTCTTCCTCTACAGGTGATACAATAGCTCCTGATATCTTCGCTCCCCCCCCCCCCCAGCAAAAGAAAGCAGAAATATACTATGTAATTCAGGGACTCTGTATCTTACTAATGTTCCCCCCCAACCTCCATACCAGGAGGGCGGAGGTCCTTTGAATGTTTTCTCTATCATAACTTATTTAATTCTGTAACCTAATTCATAATTGCAAACTTCTATGTGTTGTTGTATTGACCAGCAAAATATATTTACAACAAAGGAAAAGAATAGAAAAGAAAAAGAAAAAAAAATAGTATGTTACCTGTGCCCGACGAACACTGGATTCCGACACTGAAGGGGAGTCATGACCCACCACAGTGTGTGTGTGTGTGTGTGTGTGGGGGGGGGGGTGGATTGACATTAAGTTCCATGCAGGGATGGTAGCAGGGATGGAACATTGCTGAGGGCTGATGAGCAGGATTCTCAGGTAGTGAGACTAAAACGGTATTTTTGAGAAAAAAAGAGTCTGTCTCCATGGAACCAAGCAGCAAATGATCACTCTACCCCCCAGATTCATGCCCTGAGCCCGGGATGTTAGGAACCGATGCCAGCAGACAGGGGAAGGAGCATCCATGAGTACATTTTCATTCCTGGCAGGGGTGTTCCACAGTACTACTTAGAAAGTGGAACATGAAAACCACCTGACTTTGCATACATGATGATGAGTCCAGCAGGTAGTGGCCATTTGGGAAGCCATAGGAAGTGAGGTCCAAGAGGGCAGAGAAGAATACGACTAAAATGAAGCAATACTGTCCACTATACAGTTTTCCATATTCCATTCATGTAGCACCACTAGCTAATAAGAATCTAGATATCAGGCAGACGCATTACTTAGAGCAGCTGATTTTTGGAATACTATTCAGATTATCTGACAGAAAGAAAAATGGTTTATGTATGCAACCATAAGACAAAGCTGATCTGGAACAAAGAAATAGGCATTCTTTGATAGTGTTTATTTTTTGTCAATGTCTAAGGCTACATTATTAGTGAAACAGCGCATGGTAATGTCAGCGTCTGAATGACATTTTGGCACAGCTTGACAATATGCTGCATCATGCAGTGCTCAGCAGGCTGCAGTGCTTCCAAAACTGAAATCAAAAGCCCAAAGCTGTCATAGATTGAAAGAGCACTGTCATTTTCAGTCTGCAGATGACCAATGTGATACTGAAGTCCACACTGCCAAGCTGGCTGCTACAATCCCAGATATTTACTCCAAAAGTGGAATTGGGAAATGAGACCAAAAGTCATTCTCAGTGACTAACTGAATATCAAATCTAAAGCAAGCTGTGGTCAATGCCTCAATGTTTGCTTGCAAGTTCTTTAGTGAAACTGTTGTGCTTAGTGAGGGAGGGTAAATGAGTTTAAAGAAGGACTCCTGCTTTTACCTATTTTTACAATGTATTTACCCAGAATAGTCCGTCTGAGAGGTGACATTACATTTCCAGTGGAGTGCTGCTTCTACCAATTTTTGCAGCTCAATGTGCTAGAACAATGAGAGGTTAAGTGACATGCTTAAGATCATAAGGTGAGTATTCGGCTGTAATAACAGTTTAACCTGTGCTCTATCGATTTCCAAAGTTCTGTAACCATTAGACCGCACAGCCTGCTGGGGCTAGGGGTCTAGGAAAGATCAGTAGCTGCCGGCAAGGTTTTGTTTTTGTAAAATTTATTTTCACAGGATAGGGCAGCTGTGATGCGAGGCCACATGTACAATGAGGTCTTGCTTCTACCCATTTCCACAGCTGGATGGAGTGGAGAACTGGGAGGTTAAGTTACTTGCTCAGGGTGATGCACTCCATACATGGCTGAAGCGACATTTGAATGTTCAATCTCTGTGATTCCAAAAATACTCTAATTTGTAGGCCACGCAACCTCCATTGCCTGTTATGGGGAATATTTTATTTTCCTTTTGTTTTTTTGCAGTTTATTCACCCAGAATAGGCTAGCTAAGGTGAACAATTTTATTTCCAGTGGGGTCCTGCATTTGCTTATTTTTACAATGTATTAAGCCAGGATAGTCAAGCTGAGATACAACATAACAGACAGTTTCAGTGCGGCCCTGCTTGTAGCCATTTTTTTATAGCAGGGTGATAATGGGCATTAGGAAGTCTGCACCATTTACCCCTCCCAGTCCCAGTGCCCATAATAAATACATAATTTCTGATAATCTAGTAGATTGTTCTCTCCCTGTTTACCATTTCCAAATTAAAATATGATTCCAGGTAGTGTAGTGAACTCCAATTATAAAATATCCCTGGTTGTCGAGTGAATTGATCTACACTGAGCCCCATGCCCATAACAAAATATGAACCATGGAAGACTACTCCCATTCTCATTTTAAAATATCATCCCTGGTAGCCTGGTTGACCAACCTCCCCTAAACCCCATGCCCATAATAAAATATCATCTGTAGTAATCTAGTGATCCCCCACAATGGCCCAAGTCAGAAGCTGGCAAGTACCCTCCTTTCACTGCCATGGCTATCTGCTATCTGCATCACATGGGTACTATGAATATAAAACTAAGTCCAAAAGCAGTCTTACTGCACATGCATTCAGATTGAGATATATATTCATACACAATGGGAGGGCTTTAAGCCCGAGGTTCGATGGGCGGAGCAACAACGTCACTCCCCTTAAAATGTCATGCATCCTGGGCTTCACCAGGATTCATTTTTCATTGCAGCCAGAGGCATTGCTCTCCTCTACCTCTCTGCTGTGATTTCTCTTGGTTTATCCAACTGCCTCCAGCTGCCTATTCATTCCTCTACACCTTCTTTGACTCGTTTATCTACCTCTTCTCTCTCCTGCTGTTCCCGCAATCCTGTCACTCGCTCTAGCCCCTCCCCACTCTCTCTTTCTTGTTCCGTTCGTTTCCCCTTCCCTCCCTCTGTGTTGTTTCTCCCTGCCTCTTGCTCTGCAGCTGCTATTATTCTACTTGTTTGTACCAACCACTTGCTCCACAGCTGCAGTTACATCTCTGCTTGTCTTCACCCCCCCATCTCTTCCCATGCCTCTTCCTGGGTTTCTCATTTTCTGCAGGCGGCTCCTTCCTTTGCTACCTTTCTCCATTCTGCCTGCCTCTGCTCCCCCATTGCACTCTGCACAGCTGCTTGCTCTTGCCCTGCTGCTTCAGCTCTCTGGCGTCGCTTTCAGGACATTGTGGTATTCCATCTCCCTATATTGCCTTACCCTTCGCGTGCTCCCCGTTTTCCCATTTCCTCTCTCTGGCTTCTGTCCTCTGTCATGGCATCCTACGGCCACTTTCTGATCTCCCTCCATGTCTAGCACTGCTGTGCTCACTGGTCCATCCTTCGGTGGTCATCCAGTGCTTCTCCGCTTGCCTGCTCAGAGTGCTTGGACTTGCCCTGACTGCGCCTCAACCATCGTAGCTCAGATCACCAATATTGCTAACCAATATTCTGCTTGCCAGTTGTCAGTTTTTGCTTGTCATTTTCAGTCATCTGACATGTTATTTTCTAGGTCAGACTTAATTGATTTTGACTGGGCCTTGTACCCTTAAATCTATTGCCTGCCTACACTTACTGACTCCCACAACTGCTACACCATTACCTCCTATTTTCTTGGGCATCTTGGTTTGGTTTCCTGCAAAGAAATTAACTTGCAAGTTGTTGGTTTGTAGGCCTGTCCTTTTTCCCCTTTACCATTCAGCCAGAGCTGGTCATTGATGGCGCAGCTATGACCTATACACTTTGCTTCTGCTGTTTATCCCAGCTATTCCATTCTGCTGGGGCAGTCGTTTCTTAGTTATTTCCCCAATGGCATCTTCAGTTTTCAAGATGGCTGTCTACTAAATCGATAAACCTGGCCTTCCATGCTGTGCCTCACTGGTGGCTCATCAAATGATAACAAAAATTAAATAAATAAAATATAAATAAACATACACTCGCATAGCGGAGCACCTTGGTGCCTTTTTGCCTTGGTTTGGCCCTCTGGTTTGCCTTCTCCCCTAGCCAAGACCTGTGCATTTCTTTTGGGGTTTCTCTATCCTACAACCTATTGCAGTTCGTTCACTCCTATCGCAGCATGCATTCAATATTTCTTTTGAACATACCTCTCATAGCTCCTATGCCACCTCATCTCCATGCTACCTCAAATTGATTCCATATCCAGTCAAGGTCGTGCTGGCCCCCGATCCCTTGCCTCGATCAGCTCATCTATTTCACTTGCTCAATCAGTTGCCACAGCTGTCTCCATCAGCCTACCTCCCATGGGGTCCCATGTTACCTAATCTACCCACTGTGCTCCTACAGTGATCTTCATCATCCATCTTCATCTTCCTCAGTCACCTCAATTCAGCTCTCTCTCCACTCCTGGCCATGCCTTCCTGTCTATCGCCCTTTACTGTGGGCCAGCTGGCTGCTCTCCACCATTGTTCAAGTTCAATTTCAAGTTCATTTACAGTCTCCTTTTCCCCGATCTGCTCATGTTGAACCGCTGCACTTCAGTGGCAATCATCATTATCATTGAATCATTCCTGTCTCCTCCTCTTCCACTTCCATACTGGCTATCCAGGATTCACTCCACTCATGGCCTGCTATTGATATTTCTTTTTGGGCATACCTACCATGACTCCTATGCCACCTTCTTAACCTGCGGTCATCCTGCCTCATGTATCGAGTTCATAATTGCAGTCATCATTCACTCAGCTTTACCTCAAGGTTTATCTGTTTAATCACTTACTCGAGCATTCCTATCATTGAATCCTACGCTACCTCATTGACTACAATCTCAGGGTCTAATCGTTCAGGGTCTAATCGTTCACATCGCATAATCAAGCATGCCTCTTCAACCTCAGTGTCAGCTGCCTTTTCAACCTCAGTGCCTGCTCACTCGCATCACTCAATCAAGCCAGGCTACATAATCCTCAGTCTCCTCATCAGCACATCTGGAATCTCATGAGCACAACTGGATACCGCTTGCTCCTCTGACTTCTACATGGATTTACTCCCTCCCATCAACTACTCGAGCATACCCTTCTCGGGTCCCTGCTGCCTCATGTTCCTTTTTTAATCTATGCTTCTTTGGAGTTTTCCCTATCTCATCATCATCCTCCTTATTCATATCCCTCGTTAATGAACCATTTTAGGACCCCTGTTGTTTTCATTGTTTATTAATACATTGCCTGAAATATGTAATGATACTGAGATTGTCTTATTTGCAGATGATGCAGTATCATTTAGTGTTGGTACTGATGTTCAAAAATGACAGAATAATTTTCTGAGGGATTTTAACAATTTACACTCCTGGTTTATTAAACAAAGATTAACACTTAATTCTACTAAAACCAAATTTTCGATATTTTCTGGTCGTAGAAATCATATGGATTATAATTTTGTGCTTAAAGACAATTTTGGTAATATAATAGAAAGGGTTTTTACCTTTAAGTATTTGGGTATAATATTGGATCAATATTTATATTTTGATCAACACATTGATGTTTTGATTACTCGCCTACATCAGCAATTTGGTATGTTGTTTCGTGTCAAAATATTTCTTGATAATGAGTCTAGGAATTTATTGGAAAACTGTTTTTTGTTTTCTTTACTCAGGTATGGTTCCACTGTTTATTCATGTTCAACTGTTAAAATGTTAAACACACTTAACAGTACTTATCACAGTATTCTACTTTTTATTACTGGCCTATCTAGGATGACTCATCATTGTACACTTTATGAAGAATCTGGTTGCTTACCTCTTAGTATTTTCTTTAAACATAGGTCTTTAACCTTTTTGCACAAGATTCAATTAGGTTTTGTACCTGATAGTGTTGCTAGTATGTTCCCCATCTCTGTGCACACTGTTATGACTAGAAACAGTTTAAGTAGGAAGTTTAAGCTACCATTGATTAGATCAAATTTTATGAAGAACTCAATTCATTTTGAATTGTTGATTCAATATAATCAATTATCTAATACAATTGTTTGTTGTACTGTGTCAGGTTTTAAAAGTTTGCTTGAACAAAGGTTTTTGTCAGAGACTGTTGGTAGTTGTTTCTAATGTATTTGCAACAAAATGTTTATTGATGTATTTATGTAATTTTGTTTTGTATATTGTCGCTTTATCTGTCACTGGACATCTGTGAAAAGGGGCATTTTTTGCTCATAGAATTGTTTCAGTATAAAATAAATTAAACGAAAAATGAAATGAAAAAAATGAAAAAATGAACCATTCTTTACCAACATACGTCCTCAAATTAAATGTCAACAGCCTGGAGGGAAGGCAACCTAGGCCATAGATCCCCAGAGAATTCCTCCTCAAAGGTTTTTTTTCCCCTCTCCTCCATGCCAATAGTCATAATATTTGCTAGAGTTAATGCTTTCATTTAGTTAGTTAGTTGGGTTCTGGTGTTGGATGGAGGTTGATGGTGGCACCGCCTTTCCCCTCTCTCCTTAGGAAGTTAGCCCTTCTCTTCACAGAATTCATTCATCATCCTCGCCTCTTCGAAGCTCGACATCTTTGGATATTCTTTTTGGGCTTCTTCCTAACTTACCTTTAGCCAATTCATTCATTCCTGCAGCACCTGTAAGGGGGGGAAACCTCCTCTAGGGTTCCTTGCGTCGTACCCCTACAGGGTGGTATATCCCACGGAAAGAAAGGTGGAAAGCCACAAAGCAAATAAAGTTACACAAGCATCATCTCATATTATCTCATCCAGTAGCTTAAGCACATCGAATGGGAGGGCTTTAAGCCCAAGGTTCGATGGGCAGAGCAACAACGTCACTCCCCCATTGAGCATAAAAGGTCACACATCCTGGGCTTTGCCAGGATTCATTTTTTGTTGCCCACCATCCACCCCTCCTCATCCAGTGACTCATCTGTCTTACCTGTGGGCTTCTTCCTAACCTACCTTTAGCTGACACATTCATTCCCATGGCACCTGTAAGGGGGGGACCCTCCTCTAAGGTCCCTTGCATCGTACCCCTACAGGAAGGTATATCCCATGGATAGAGAGGCAGAAAGCCACAAAGCAAATCAAGTTACACAAGAATCATCTCATATTATGTCATCTAGTTGAATAAGCACATCAAAGTTGTTTTTAGTCATAATTGCAAGGCTACGCCTGTGGTTCAATGGGTGAGCAACCAGCCACACCTACTTCCTAAGCTATAGTATATAAACAGTTCCTTTCAGACTCCCTTTGAAGCACTTTCTTTTTGCCAGCTGAAGGCTCTATCAGCCTATCTTCTCCCTTGGGGAAGCCCCTTCCTGTGTTGTTGTGCTTTGGGCTCTGCTTGGTGTGTGCTGCCCTTCTGTTTCATGTTCTCCTGCTTTTAATTTTTATTGCTTGCCTCCAGCTGCTAGTGCTTCCTTGTGTGTTTGTTTCCTCCTGCTCCTGTACTTGTGTTTGCTTTCTCTGTTTCATTTGGGCTTTTAGTTTTCTAGTGCCCTGTGTCTACATTGTTTGTTTGAGCTGCAGGTTGCTTTTGTTGTTTTCTTACCTTATGCAGCTCTGTGCTTCCAATGTCCCCATTTGCTCTCTGGATTTTGCAAGCACTCAGTTCACTGTATTGTTCTATGTATGCTCAGCTCAGCCTGCCACTTCCTGCCTAACATTCTACCCTCAGTTTTCCAGATGTTGTTTGGTTCAGCTCACATTTCACCTTCTCTGCTGTGATTGCAATTGTTAATTCACTGCACCTGGCCTAAGGTCCTGCTCTCAACTGATGCCACTCCCTGTTGCAGCTTGGTCTCCATTCTCAGTGTCAACTTCTCACTGATTCTGCCAGCAGCCTTGCTTTCCATTAAAGTTATTCCCTGCTTATTTACCTCAGCATTTCATTTTTTTGTTTCGCTATTCTTTTCGTCTGCCCTCAGCTTTTATCCAGCCCTTCTGGGGATTTAACTCTGCTCATCATGTTTATATGCACTCAGTGGGACTCAAACCTGAGTCTCCTGTAATTCCATATTGCTTTCTCCATGCGAACAGCCCTTTTAGGGTTTTTAATCTGATCTGCTCAAACAAGTTTAATTATACTCAGATGAACTCAAAACAGAGTCTAATGCAATTCTATTAGTTTCACCAAATGATTTAAACCTGCTTAAATGCATTTGTACCAACCAATTATTCTTGTTGTTTTCAATCTATTACTGCCCATGTCTCAGAGTCCCATGCTTGTTAAGCTCAGCTGCTGCTGGACGCTAGTCACTATTTATACACTGCTTCATTATACTCTGTAGGTCAGCTCAGCTACAGCTGTCGCTGCAAACTAGTTCAAAAATCTGCATGTGGGTCATGGGGCTTTACCATGGCTTCTTTGTTTTTTCTATGGCAGAGGACTGGGGGAGTTATAGTGAAGAGTCATGGCCCTGTGTGGTTCATTTACCTCATGTTCGTATACTTCCTTCACCACTAAAATCCTCTGAGTATTTATGCCACCTTTACTTGGCACTCATTGATGGACTGGTTGGCTAGCCTCACACTGACTAAAGGATCAGGTTACCCTGAGCTGGATGTGCAATTCCTACTGGTATCATGCTTCTGTGTACCTAGCTGCACATTGCCTGCTACGCACTGCATTACCATGTATGACCTGCTTCATTGCTAAAGGTGTTTACCATGCTGCTCATTGTCTGTTACTCCCTGCATTACCATGTATGGCATGCATCATTACTAAAGGTGCCTACTTTGCTGCATATTACCTGATATTCTCTGCATTACCAATGTACTGTATGGCATGCTCCATTGCTAGAAGAGATTAGCTGACCATGCCCATCAATTTATTGGCTCTGAGCTCAATCTCAGCTGACAGTCTTGCCCTACACCCTAGTCCACATCCTGAGCATGTGATGCCTTGAGTGGGGTCCTTCCTTCTGGCCCAAGTGGTAATTTCTTTACTACAGGTGGAGCTTTAGCCATTTGTCAACAATGGTGCCTCTTGATGTAGAATTTATGACTAGCCTCAAAGGGTGGTTACATGCATTCCCCCTTTGGCTGTAGTATTAATTTACTACTATTGCATCTTAAATGTTTTTCCCTATGACTGCCTCTGGTTTACCTGGTTTGTATTCTAGATTGGTAAGCCAGCTGAGTACCTCAGCAGTTATTGCTCTCCTCCTTCCACCTTGGAGGCGCTTGTTGCAGACAAACTTCTCAGCCCTTCATGGCATTCCCGTTAGAGGGAAAGAGTGAGAGCCCTCCACCAAATTAGAGTATTTTCCACCCCAAAAACTGAAATTCAAATGAAGCAGCCAAGCCATCACTAAAAAAAAAGGCCCAAGCCTGGAGGGAAGGTAATCTTGGCCTTGGTTCCCCAGAGATTTCCTCTTCAAAATAGTTTTTTTCTCTCCTCCATGCCACAGATCACAATACTTAGTTTAAGTAATACTCTTAGCTTACTTAGGTAGGTTCCACTGTTGGATGGAGATGGATTATGGCCCTACTGGCCATTCCCTGTCTTATTAGGAAGCCCCTTGCTGTTACCAGTGTAAGCCATATTTTTGGAGCTATCCTGCATACTTGTATATCTCATTCATGTTTCATTAAGCTGTCTATTGCTGTCAGTCTGCTTCTGTACCTCTTAATCATCAATCATTGCTCCAGTTCTTTTGGGGTTCCTTCCTAAGGTACCTTTAGCCCAGGAACCCTGCCCATGGCACCTTTAGTGGTGGAACCCTCTTACAGCATTTATTGCCTTCAGTATCCCTACAGGGTGGTAATTTCTAATGGAATAGAGAGTGTGAATGGACACAACATTGTAATACATTTTCACAAGCATTACATTATTCTGCTTGTGGGGGCCATTGAATTAAAAGGCTATGCCTTTGGTTCAATGGGTGAGCAACCAGCCATGCCTTCTTCTTGAGCTATATATGCAATTCCTTTCAGTCTCCCTCTGAAGCACTTCCTCGTTGCACCACCATCCTCCCCTACTCCTCCAGTGGCTCATCTCTGTACTCTCAGGGGGTTCCTTCTGAAGGTACCTTTAGCCAAAGAACCCTTTCCATGGCACCTCTAGGGGTGGAACCCTCTTAAAGCATTCCATGCCTTCAGTACCCCTACAGGGTGGTAATCTCTAATGGAATAGAGAGTGCGAATGACCACAACATAGTAATATAGTTGCACAAGCATTACATTATTCTAGTTGTGGGGGTCATTTAACTGTTTTATTTTAAACACTAATTCAACTAAACTTGGGAAATATTTTACTTACCACCACCACTTCATGAACAAATAAGTTGGTACTTGAAACTATAGATGCCCTCCCCCCACAGACACCTTTCTGGTGGTATTTACAATTGTCCACTTATGTGGTCATGAGAGGGGTAACTAAGATGCCCTACAAATTTCATTAGATTAGTTTTTAAAAGAAAACAGTCATGGCTGAAACAAAATTATACATGGAAATAAAACTACTGTAAGCCTGTGCAGTTGTACAGTATAACTGTTTTCAAACTTAGCTTTATTTTCACAGTACCTGTTTTCCACAGCAGTCAGGCACAGTGGTGAGTGGAGGGCAATTGACAACTGCCATCTGGGGCTGCAGTCAGTATACTGTCAGGAATGGTAATTTATTAAGGGCATGGGAATTGAGGGAAGTGGGCCACTAGACTACTAAGGAGCCTTACTGATATTTTGTTATGAGCATGGGGATTAGGGGAGGCGGGCAGCCACTAGACTACCAGGAATAATATTCTATAATGGGCATGGGATCGGGGGAGAGGGGCAAACAGAACAGTTCAGAGAAAAGCAATCACACTGCAGTGAGTCCAGGAGTAGTGCAGCTGAATTGGGTGGCTAGCCCCAAGGCTAAAAGCAACTTGCCATACTATGGATTGTTTTAGGTAATTATAATATGATGACATTTTTACTGTTGTTCTATAAATAATATATATTTCTTCTATTTCCTCTTTCTAGATCATGGGATTCCTGTGTCAGATTTTTTTTTCTCAGTCTATTCTGCAAACCACTCCACTCCCAGACATACCTGCTCCTATCACTCCCCAGGAATTCCTGTTAACAATTATGTGAGTGAGCATGAGACAGAATAATAATAGAACAGTGATATTTCTCTCTAACTTTTCTGGCAGTACATCACCTCAATGGAAAAAAAACAACCTATTTTACATATGAAAGTCTGAATTTACTTGTTCTAGTTCTTCCATAATCTGCAGATAGAAACTGTTAATGTGGGTCTTTACAATAGTTTGGTATATATTCTTTACAATATAACTGCTGTTATGAATTAACTTGTATTTTGTAAATAATTAAATCTCAGTCACATGTGTCTGTCTCACTGTCAGTCATATGACATCACTTGTATAGGACTATTTAAGAACTGCTTGCTTCCAATTTTTCTGCCCCTTGATGAAGCCTTTTCAGGTGAAGCTCTGGGGCAGTGGGATTTCTCAAATTATTGGTACATTGTTTTTCACCTGATTTTGTTTCTGTGTTGTAGTAATATATGGCAAGTAAAACCTCATTTACAGAATTTCATTGTGTGCTAGCTGTTGTTATTACCTCTTTTTAGGACTGCAGTGGGTGTAGCCCTCCAGACCTATTGTTTTGAGTAAAAAGCATTCCAGTATTACTTGAAAACGAACAACATGGTAAGTGTCAAAAAAAGCTGACTCCACATGGAACAGTCTGCGTTCGCACTAACTTTTTTTTAACTTTTGATGGTCCTTCTTCTTTTTTGATCCTGTGTAAACCCATCACCCCACTCGACCCTCCCTCTCAGCTCTGATCTCCCAACCCCAGAACCATAATAGTGGCACTGGGGGTGCCCAATCCCCCAGTGTCCAAATCCAAAATATCGCCCCTCCCCCCACCACCATTGAGCATGTGCTGTGACTTTTTATTGTTCCTTTTCCTTTCTTTTGCTACAAGTCCTCCTGTGAGAAGCACCCACACAGTTTTGCAGTGCACCTGAGTGAGCTGGTGTCCCAGCTGAAGGAGTTGCTGTGGGAGTGCGGCCATACCAAGTTGACAGTTCCCGATTGACAGTCCCCAAGATGTGTCAAGAAGAATGCTGCTGCTCCCAGATGATGACTAGCTGATCGCTGACCGGCTGTGAGATCCACAATTTGCCCACCCACCACCCTTGCTTCGTTACATCATCCCCAACACAGAAAGCCTCCCAGCCCTGTCTTCTCAATCAGATTTTATTTCCTGCTGCGTGACTGAAAACACTTGTTTACATTATCCCTAAGATTCTAAAATGGGCATAGATAAGTCACAGGCCTGCGTGGTAATGCCACAGGAAGCAAAATGGCAAGGAGGAAAAAATCCATAAATACATTCTGGGCAGGGTCTGGAATGGTAATGGGTCAAAGAGCATTGGAATAAGCTGCGGCCTGCGAGGCTCTGCCATCCAATACACATTCCCTTACTGCAGATTTCCAGCCTAGCACACAGACACTGCAGGAGAAGGATAGTAGAACACAGCACTCTCAAGAGGCTCTTCAGCACATAAAATTGTGGCTTTGGCCAGAGAAGGCCTCTACAGTGCATGTGGGAGGTGATGCTTTCATCCACATCTAGTTCCTGTCAGATCAGTTGCTTTACTTATTTCCCTCTCAAAATACTTACATTCACTTTTATAACTAAATTTAAAAAAAAAGTAAATGAGAAGCATCAGCAGCACCAACAATCACTGTTTTAATTAGAGAGGAGGCAGAAATACAAGTGTCCAGTGGGAAAGAGATGTGGAAGGAGCATGAACCCCCCCACCACACATACACCACAGGCGAGCTGCCTTATCTTCCCCCAACAACCACAGAGCAGTTCCAAATGATGTTTTGCTTGTGTTGACCACCCTTCCCTCTCCCTACCTTATATATGTATTCCCTTCCTTCTGCTTCCAGCTGCGGCTGTACAACAAAAACAGTTGGACAGAGGAAACACATAACACATAGCAGCATATATTTATAGAAGGGAGACATGACCCATCCACTTGTAATTTGCAAGAACAAAAAACATGGAGCGTGCTGTGGGCAACCATTAGGGATATTTAATTAAACATTTATTGACTTTTGATGTTTTTTTTTTATGCACACAGCTGTTATAGTCCATGCCAGTTCAAATGCTATTTGTTTATTTGTGTTATTACATATGACTCTTAAATTTATTGCATTCTCTTATGCCATCATCATTACCATAGAAACATCTTTTTTAATCCAAACCCTTACAATCCACAGTACTATCTGCCTTATCTCAACCATGAGCAAGTTTGAATGTTAAAAATAAATATAAAAAAAGGTTCCTGCAGCTGTATAGAATGTGTGCAAGCACAGCTGGTAGGTAAGAAAAACAGTGACGATGGGCGTGAACCCCAGCCCCACAAACAGCACTAAATAGCTGCTGTCCATGTGCATATAAGGCACCTAAGTAGTCATGCTTGGGTTGGGGGGATGGCATGGTCATACACATCTCGGTCTCTTGGTTGCCTCTGTCCCATGAAAAACACTAAATCTGCAAATCATTTAATTATTTATGTTTGCACGTTTCATATTACTTTTGCTTTTTCTTGTTTATGTTGGTGAGCCATTTCTTTTTTTGCTCTATCTTTTGTTTCTTGGTGGGCATTGTTTCTTGCTGAGTGCCTCATTGTAGCTCCAGCCCCCCATCTGCAGAAATGGTATATGCTTCCCAGCTACTCTACTCTTTCTGAAATTATTTTAGCATTTATTTATTTATTTCTTTATCTATTTATTTATTTATTTATTAAATTTTGGTGACCGGGTAGGCCCACTGAGCCCCAAAGGTCCCTTTTTCAGGGGCGACCTGGGATAACAATACAAGTTATAAGAATGAACAAGGACATAAGGAACATTTAAGGCATTGTGAGTTACATCATGAGGTGGTTACAGTAAAGAAAAATAGTGGATACAGGCATGGTTAAAGGCATGGTAAAAGAAAAGCAGTGGATACAGGCATGTTCCTTGTGTTATGTGGTAGGTGGTATCTGGTTACTTTGGTAAAATGGTATTATAATAATAATGTCAGCTTGGACATCTTCATGTAGGAGTTGATGCTGAGTGTTCTGTTGGAATTTTTATTTTAGTAGGGTTCTGTATTGTATTTTTTTATGTTTTTGTTTGTTTGTTTTTTGCTTCTTTACTTTTTTCTTTCTTCCTTCTATTTTATGTATCCTGCCTTTTTCTTACCTAATGCATTTAATTATGCACATAGCCACAGGTGGGATTTTCATATACTGTATGTTTATTTTAATGGGGCATTGGTTTCTTTGCCCTTTTTATGTTTGCTTGCATTACTTTTCTTATTTTATTTTTAATAGGTTGTTACTATTTTTATGTATTTTGTCTGCTTAGATTTGGTGGTATTTTTTATTTGTTTTCTTCAGCTCTGGTTATATTTAATGTTGTTTATGGGTTGGGACATGATTAACTAATTGTCTTTTTTTAAATATTAGAAACATAGAAACATAGAATTTGATGGCAGATGAGGACCGCTTGGCCCAACCAGTCTGCTCATTTCCCTACCTAATGGATAAGCTGCAGATCCTAGTTAACCAGCAGCCTACTTCTTTCTACCCCCCACCCACTAGAATTGCCTTATGACTGTCCCATGCATGCTTGAATTCAATCATTGTTTTTGACTCCACAACCTCCTGTGGAAGGCCGTTCCCTACATCCACAGCCCTCTATGTGAAAAAATACTTCCTTACATTACCTCTGAGCCACCCCCCCATCTTCAAATTGTGCCCCCTTGTTCTTGCACACCTCTTTTTTTGAAAGATGCTACCCTCTTGGACTTTGTTGATTCCCTTGAGGTACTTGAAAGTTTCTATCATGTCCCCCCTCTCCCCTCCTTTCCTCAAGGCTATACATATTAAGCTCCTTTAGTCTCTCTTCATATGTCTTCTGGTGCAGACCCTGCATCATTTTAGTTGCCCTCCTCTGGACAGCTTCCATCTTGTCTATGTTCTTGCGGAGATTGGGTCTCCAGAACTGCACACAGTACTCTAGATGGGGTCTCACCAGCTGTCTGTACAGAGGAATAACAACTTCCTGTTTTCTACTGGTGATGCCTCTCCCTATGCATCCCAGTATCCCCCCAGCCCTCCTTACTGCCCTCTCACATTGCTTGCCCTCCTTTAAGTCATCTGATATGAGTACCCCCAGGTCCCTTTCCATTTTTGTTGCTGTTAGTATCTCACCCCCCATTGTGTACTCTTCCCTTGGGTTTTTGTTTCCCAGGTGCATTACCTTGCACTTCTTAGCATTGAATCTAAGCTGCCATACATTTGACCATTCCTCTAACCTTGCCAAGTCCCTTCTCATCCTTTCCACCCCACCTTGTGTATCAACTCTGTTGCAGATCTTTTGTCATCTGCAAAGAGACATACTTTTCCTTCCAGTCCCTCTGCAATGTAACACACAAAGTCATTGAAAGAGGACCAGTCAATACTGAACCCTCACGGTACCCCTAGTAACCCCTTTCTTCAGAGTGGACTCCATTTACTATTACCCTCTGTGTCCTATTCTCCAGCCAATTATTTACCCAGGCTATCATCTTGGGACCCACTCCCAGGCTGGCTAACTTGTATACTAATCTTTTGTGTGGGACTGTGTCAAATGCCTTGCTAAAGTCTAGGTAGGCCATGTCCACAGCCCCTCCCTGATCTACTACTTTGGTCACCCAGTCAAAGAAATCTATTAGATTTTTCTGGCATGACCTTTCTGCTGTGAATCCATGCTGCCTTGGGTCCTGTGACCCTCTGGCCTCTAGGTACTCGACAATTCTTTTCTTCAGAAGTGATTCCACCATTTTCCCTATCACTGAGGTTAAACTAACAGGTCTGTAGTTTCCTGCTTCTGTCCTGCTCCCACTTTTGTGAAGGGGAATCACATCTGCCCTCCTCCAGTCCTCAGGTACCACCCATCCTCCATGATTTGTTAAAGAGGGTAGTCAGTGGTGTCACTAGTTCTACCTTAGTTCTTTTAGAATTCTGGGATGAATTCCATCAGGCCCCATTGCTTTGTCCACCTTTCAGTTTTGAGAGTTCTTTCAGAACCCTTTCTTCTGTAAATGGGCTGGTATCAGCTTCTGTATCCAGAGTGTTTCTATTGTTTGTTTTAGGTACCTCCCCTCTTCATTTGTAAATACTGAGCAAAATATTTGTTTAGTATCTCTGCCTTTTCACAGTCACCCTCTGCCCACCCCTCCCTGATGTACCTAAAAGGTTTTATCCCCGTCTTAACTAGTTGGCTATCTTTTTCCTCAGTTCGGGCCTTTGCTGTTCTGACTACCTTCCCAGCTTCCTTTTGCTTTCACTGATACAATTCTCTGTCCTGCTCCTTCTGTGATTCCTTGTACTTTCTGAATGCTTTCTTTTTCTCTTGAACCTTCACTGCCACCTCCTTTGAGAATCATAGTGGTTTCTTACATCATTTTGTTTTGTTTATTTGCTTCACACAAAGGCTTGTTACCTCTGTGATGGCAGTTTTTATTATTCCCCATTGTTCTTCCACCCATCCTTCCTGCCCATTTGCTAGTGCATTCCTTAGGCACTCACCCGTTTTGCCAAAGTCAGCCCTCCTGAAGTCCAGTACTTTAGCCTTTGTATGGCTTGACTCTATTGCTGTGTTTATTGTGAACCATACTGTTCGATGGTCGCTAGTTCCCAGATGGCTACCCACTTCACATCTGTGATCCTCTCTCCATCTCCATTTGAGAGAACCAGGTCTGAGATTGCTCCCTCTCGAGTGGGTTCCAATACTAGTTGTCTAAAGCATGCCCCCTGTAGGGCATCTAGAATAACCCCACTCTTAGAAGTGGCTGCTGCAACTGCACTCCAGTTAACATCTGGCACATTCAGATCACCCATCAGCAATATCTACTCTTTATCTGCCATTCTAAGTATACTTTCTATCATTTCCTTGTCCATTTCCTCCCTCTGAGAGGGGGATCTGTATACAACCCCTGTGCAGATTGTGGTGCCATTGCCTGCCTCCAAATTGACCCACAGTGCTTCTTCTCCTCCTCCCTGTTTTTCCTTTTGTTCTGTTGCTTTGATTCCTTCCCTTATGTAGAAAGCTACTCCTCCTCCTCCTCTTTTACCCTCCCTGTCCCTCCTGTAGATAGTGTATCCTTGTATGTTTTTGTCCCAGTCATGGTTCTGTGTGTACCATGTTTCTGTGACTGCCACGAAATCCAGATGTTCCTCCTCCATCAAGGCGACTAATTCAGGAAGCTTGTTACTCAGACTACGGGTATTGGTACTCATTGCTCTCCAGTTTTTTAAGGCTTTACCTTCTGTAGCAGCATCCCCCACTGATCTTTCTACCTTGGTCTTTTTCTCATTTAGTACCCTGTTTTGTAGGGAGACTTAGCAGTTATTTGCCTTGTCATCTTCTGGTCTTTCCAACCCTCATCAGTTTCGGTAGCTGGTCAGATTGGGACAGCTGTTGATTATATCAGTGGTTACTTGTGTATTTTGTTTTTCCTTTTCTTGGTTTTCTCCCCTGTGTTCTGTCAATCTCAACTATGATTGCCATTTTTTTAAGTCTTGTTTCCCTCCTCTCTTTGTTTTGACTTTTTCCTATTTATGCAAGTCAATTGTTATTCTTTTTCTGTGTGCTGGGATCTCCTTTAAAAGTGGTTAGCAAAGGAAATATATTTTATCGTTATTGTTTTAATGTGAGTGTTGTCTAAAGCCACTGTTTTTTGTAGAATTTTTTTTTGGTAAGGCTATTTTATGTGCCTTTACAACATACGAACATATGAAGAAGCCAGCAGAAGAAGGCCATTTGGCCTATCTAGTCTGCTTGTATTGGAGGGTCCAACATGTGCCTTTGTTTGCTTGTTTGTTTGTTTCCTTACATTCCCATATTATACCATGTCCAGTTTTTACTTGAAATTCACAGGCATAAAATTGAACTGTGTTATATGTGAGGAATATGTTTTGTTATTTAAAATAATTAAATTGATTTACTATTCTAAGAGTATAGTGTGATAAAGAAAATTACAGGAATGAGGCACAAGTGTATCTACCCTTAAATGATATTTGTTTTGTGCCAATTAGACTGGGTGGAAGGGAACATTGTAGGAACACTAGTGCCCTGCCTTTTCTGGTGATGGTTTAAAGCTTGTACTGTATGTTGAATCCATTATGTGTGCTATAACATTATAGATAAAGTCTGAAAAGTAAATATTTTTAATTGTAGATGAACTTACCTACCTTGAGGAAGAGGAAGTTGTTTCTGAACATTCTGCTGGACATATAGGTGTCTCATACTCTCTGTAGGTTTACTAGGTTTACTAGGTTTTTTTAGGAAAAAAGAAGGCCGAGGCCCATCTAGATTTTCCCCCACACAAATGTGGGCAATTTATATTGTTAGGTTCTGGTTTAGCCAATAGTCGAGATCCTTTTGAATGATTCAGTACTACCAGAATTGACCTATTCCTGTGGCAATTTATTCCAGAGTCTAGGTGCCCTTATTGAAAAGAAGTTGAGTCTCAGGTTGGTTCTGGCTTGAGGGACTGTAAGTTGCTTGGCATGTAAATAATAAATATCATCAAATAGAAAATTTGAGTGCGTGGCAGCATTTTCCTATATCTGTCTAGAGTGCAGGATGTCTAACCCCTTTACATTCTATACCCTTTGAGTACCATGCCCTCAGAAAGCCTGCCTGCCTCCAGTTTCTGTCACCCACTTCCCTCAAATTTAGTTTTACTGTCAGGTAACGGGCCAAAAACCTTTACCACTAATACTAAGCTAAAGTTCTCCTTCAGATCATTTACCTCCCCCACATCATCCTTAACCTCCTCATTTGTAATCCTTTCCATGCCTTTCATTCTACATATGTCCCATTTCTGCCTCTTGTACCTGATATACTGAAGAAGGTCTTCACATTGCCCATAACCCCTTCTGCGCTCCCTAGTCCAGGGTCATCTTTTGCTGCACTAATGAACTGTTTGATGTCTCTGATTGTCCTTATATAGCTCCCTACTAGCGTCTCATCTTTCCCCCTTTTTGGTTTTAAATCCTCTCTATTTTGCCCTGATTGTCTCCCTCATCTGACCATTAAAGAGCTAGTAGCATTCAAAATAATAGGCAGAAAATGTATACTGAGTTGTAAGGATGAGTTGACTCCAACTTTGCAGTCAGTAAACACAATATTCCAAAAGCTGACATTTTGGACCCTGGCAAAGCAGGACTGCAAAACCATAGTTTCCTTTTGGCATTTCAGTACTTCTAGGTCAAGCGACAACACTTCTTACAGAGAGCACACACTGAACATTTCAGTGTTCCTAAAAAATCACATGAGACTCCAACATGGTGCATCAAGGCAATGTGGAAGGCAAACAAGATGTTAGGGTGTGTAGGGAGGGGAATTAGCAGGAGAAGCTGGTGGTGTTCCTTCCACAATACAGATCATTGATGTGACTGCACCAGGAGTACTATGGAAGGTTCTGGAGTCCATACCTGCACAAAAGTGCAGTCCTGAGAAAAGAAAAATCGATGTGCAATTGACTGTGAGCATGTGCTGAGTGTAGCCAAAAAATGATGGCCAGGAATTAAATAAAATAAAACATGGGTAGGTGGGTGTAACCAGAAATTTTACCCACACTATCAGTGTGGGATGCTTTTATAAATCCCTTGGGCTTCAATGTAGCATCCCACACCTTGAGTGTGTATAAAATACTGGTTATATACATCCACCTATGTATTATTCCATATGTCATTTTCTACTCTCCATCTGTGTGAGTAGTTGCAATGAAGAAGCTCCTTTTTGAAAAAGATGACTTTTCTTCAGTACACTTTGGAAATCATCAGAGATTCATGCATTTTAAGACCAATCAGCAAATTCACCCTACATTTAAGTTTAGGTTTAGGCAGGTAGGTTGGTGAAATTTTTCTGGAGAGGAGAGGCTCCATGGTGTGAGCCTGCACTAGCTACTACAGGAGTGGGGCAGAGTGAATTTAGTAGGCTGGGAAAAGTGCAGAAGGATCGTTAAAAGTTATATATGACACAATACCACCAACAGCTTAAAAAAATCTGGTTCAGTTTCATTTGGCATCCATCTTTAGCCCCCTCCTTTGGGACAAGGCTGAAAATAGGTAAACAATTGTCTAGTCCTCCTTCCCAGTCAACAAAAACTGAATAAAAAAAAATATGTATTTTTTATTGAATTCAATGTGGTGTAGAAAGCATATAAATCCCTTTTATTTATTTTTTGTGCTTTTTATTTTACTGTTTGCATCTCTACAGCACAAGAAAGGCCAATTGGATTTAGCACCGGAAAAAGTGAAGTTGCATTTTAAAGAATTTATTTTTCAAATGTTTTTTACTGACTGCTCATGGGCATAAGGGAACAAAAATCAACCTTACTGCTCTAGACTGCTATGTGAAGCACAATGTCTCTCAGAGGGGTATTATGTGTCTGTGTGTTTGGGGGTGAGGCGTGGGGCCTAATGGTTCTGCTGTTTCCTATCTTCTCATGAGTCATTTGACACTGCATTGTTTCTGTGCACCAGGGGCTAGATTTTCAATGCCCAAGAAATGAGTGCAGATGAGGGGGGGAAAACTTCCACAAGTGGGGCTTCAATTGTGGAATGGCAGTTTTTCCCACCAACACCAGATTCTCTAAGAGGGTACTGGTTTACGACAGTCTTTCCAATGTATGGTTGCTTGCAGCTGTTTTTTTCAGTGCAGCTGCCCCGAAATGTTAAGCCTTGTTGGACCAGGCATAACATCTCCCACAGCTGCACCAGCCACCCATGTGTAGCACGAGCTAGAAATAGGAATCTCTGCAGGTGCAGAGATTTTGTTACACAGCAGTGGCTGTAGAGTGGGGCATAGTTCCTGAATGGCTAAAAATCCAGCCCCAGGTGTGTGCATCAAGTGAACCTTTAAGAATCATTGACTAAAGATGAGCGAATGCAGAATTTTTTTTTACTGAACATGCCAACAATCTGGTATTTTAGACACCACTGAAATAGGTCCATAGGAACTTGACTTCCGTTTGGCATTTCACCACTCCAACATCATGATAATGCATTTTACAGGGAGAATACACTAAACATGTCTAGCAAGTGACATAACCTACAGCATCTAATCACCGATTCTATAGATCAAGAATTCTTCATGCTGCATACATCTCTGTGCAATTTCTAGCTCTCTTTCCCAGGGAACAGACCTACAGCATGGCAAGAAAGGAGCTCCTTTTATGTGAAAAAAGTTACTTATGAATGGGAAAACTTTCAAAATCATGCATTGTTATTTTAGTTCAATACTTAACTTAGTGTTACATTGCAGTTTCAGCAGGCAGGCTTATGAAATCAAGCTGCAGAGGATGGAGGCATGAGACACTCTGTAGATCTGTTCTGCAGTATAGCCTAGAGGTTGGAGTAATGAGCTGTGTGTGAGCTTGGTACATCCAGCAGGCTTGGGTTTGATTCTCACAATGTCCACTTTCATACTGTGTGACTCTAAGCAAGTCACTTAACCACCCAGTGCTCCTGGGTCGCCCCTGAAAACAGGCACTTGCACCTAGCTGGCCTTACCCAGTTACCAAAAAAGCATAAAACCTGCATTGGCAGCTGTAACCTTCACAACCTACAGCAAGAGCTGGCAAATTGAACAGAGCATAGGAATCCATATTTAATTTTTTATTGTAGGAGAAGTGTAGCTTGAATATAGTAGACTTGGAAAGATGCAGAGCGAATCTGAAGGATGCATTTTGGAAATATTTTTTTTACTTACTCACAGTGCAGAAGGACAAAGTAATCTATTTATTTGTTTTTATTGTCTGCAACCTTACAAGCCAGTCATTGAGACAAATGTAAAGTAGACAACGGCATAAGAAATAAGGCCACAAGATCTCTTGGTGGGGTGAGGTGTGATCTGTCAGTGGTGGTGTGGGCTAGTATTGTCCCCCTGTCACCATGCAGGTCATATGACACCATGACTTGTTTGTGTGCTAGACATACAGCATACATGTGACATGGATATACAAGAATCATCGATGACTATTGTGAGTTCTCATTGTCATCATCTAGTGGTGGTTACATTGTGCCGTCATCTGTCATGTCTGTTGTTGAGGTATGTAGAAAACATGACGAGGACAGAAGGAGAAAAGGATGCAGCAAGGAAGAAGGGAGCAAATAAATGTTTCACTGTGCCAATTCCACTAAGCACAAATTTCACAAACAGTGGTGGTGGAGAAGAAAATGGTGATGGTGTAACAGGGATTGGGAGCCAAGGTTATGGGGCTGTGTGAACAATGGCTGTTAGGTGTATGATAGCGCAAAGAACCCATGGTTCTTTAATCCCCAGAAATGCACTGGGTCAGCTCCCACTACAGTGGAAGCAGCCTTCCCTGTCGGGTAGCCAGTACTTCTGCTTATGAAACCATTCTAAGCAATCCAGAAGCACAGTAGTCTCCACCCTTCCTTCTTCAAGTGCTTCCGGTTCCCCTACTTCTTGTAGAAGTGATCCATCCATAAATGTAAAGTCTAGTCCCCAACTCCCCCAAAAATCCTGCATTTGTTGCCTAATTCTTTGAAGTCACCCCTTCTCACTATTGCCTTCTGAAAAGCAGCATGAAAAAAGGGAGTCCAGTGACATACACACATCATGTTCATTACTCTTACTGTAGACAGTATGGGTCACATCAGTGCATACAGTTCCAAGGTGCAAGGTACAGGTCACCCCACATATATACTGCACTGTTAACAGAGGCCCACCATGATGCACCCTTCCATGGCACCATACCAACAACTATTGGCCAGGGCCTACTGTCACAGGATCAGGGAACCTTCGTCTATCTGGATCTCAGGTCCCTTCACCTTCATGCATGGCTCCTGAAGACATAGCCCAGAGGTGGTCAACCTGTAGCTCGTGAGCCACATGTTACTCACAAAGCAGATTGATGTGGCTCATGGAGGTTTGTCAATTATGCAATGCCAGAGTTCACACTGGAGCTGCTATAAATGTTTTAAAATGACAACTATTTAAAAAAAATACTGTAACTTAATAAAACTTAATAAAATCCGATTATTGACTATGTTTTTGTTGTGATTATTTTTACTTCTAAATATTGGTAAATATGATATTGTATGTGCCATACCTTGGGTATGGTACAGGCTGCATGTTGTAGCTCATGTCTTACTCAGAAATTTTAATGTGGCTCATGACCCCAAAAATGTTGGACACCCCTGATATAGCCATTACTAGAATTGGGGGTTCCCAAATGGTGTCTGACATCTTGATGACTTCCAGAAAGCCTTCCACCAGAGCTATGTATTCTATGAAATGGAAGTGGTTTGCTATGTGGGCAGCTTCTCGTCACTTAGACCAATTTACCTGTCCAGTAAATCAGGTTCTGGAGTATCTGCTGTCTTTGTCAGATGCAGGCTTTCAGTACTCTTCACTCAAAGTACATTTTGCTGCCATTTCAGCTGTCCATGTTCCTACTGAGGGTTAAACAGTTGCCCACCTGAGGTGGCCGGTATGTTCTTGAGAGGCATTTTGCACTTGAAACCTCCTATCCGTAATCCACTCCCGGCCTGGGACATGAATTTTGTGTTGGAAAAATGTACTTTGGCTCCTTTTGAGCCAACCACTATTTGTGGCCTGTTTCCTTTCTTGGAATGCTTTGCTTTTAGTTGCTATTACCTCTGCTGAAAGAATCTCAGAGTTTCAGGCTTTAATGTGTGAGCCTCCTTATTTGATTTTTTCACAGACACAGGGGATCATATTTTTGAAACTGCAAGAATGCTGAAAGCCCCTGATGTGCCGAACATGCGGTGCAAGGGGCTTGTGGCATTCTCCTGCCTGCAGTCAGGATTTCATATCCCTTGTGCCACTCACCACACCTTAGACCACATGTTTGTGGTCTAGCATGTGACACTCCTAGGGGCCGTTGTTGTGGAGCGTGTGCCAGATATTTGGCACAAGCTGCAGGAAACCATGGAAACTGTCACACCTGTAACAGACTTCAAATTTGGGTGCGGTTGCAGCAAAATGGTTGGGTGCACCGCAAAAACCTATGTCCTGTGGTGCAGGGCTTGATGTATGCCCCGTGCCACACTTTGAAAATCCTGATCAGGGTGTCTTTGCATGCCAGTCCTAACTTTCTACCAGGGGGGTGACTGAGATTGCCTTGAATCAAGCCAGACACCTACCATTTTATTTTACTGAACATACCATTCCAGGGGAAGCAGTGCACCATACTCTAGATGTGTGACAAGGCAGTGGGGAGAGCTAATGGGATGCTAGATTGCATAGGGAAGGCTATCACCAGCAGAAAGAGGGAGATGGTGATACCATTCCGTAATTCACTGGGGAGACCTCACTTGGAGTACTATGCCTAGTTGTGGAGGCCACATCTCTGGAACGACACAGACAGAGTAAAGGTGATCCAGAGGACAGCAACTAAAATGGTGCAGGGTCTGCATCAAAAGTCCTATCAGGAGACACTGAAGGACCTCAATATGCACAACCTGGAGGAAAGATGGGAGAGAGGGGATATAAAAGAGTCTTTCAAATACCTCACAGGTATATAAGTAAGGTTCAAGAGGGAATCAGTTTTCAAAAAAAAAGATGCTCAAGAACACGAGGTCACTCTATGAAGCTGGAGGGGAGTAGAATTAGGGAGATGTGCGGAACTATTTCTTCACAGAAAGAGTGGTGAATGCCTGGAACAGCCTCCCAGCAGAGGTGGGTGGGGGGGTCAAAAACTGTAACAGGAATGCATGGGGTAGCCATAAGGGAACATTAGCAGTAGGGAAAGGGAGGGGTAAAGCCAGACATCAAGTAGGGTCTGCGGTGTTAAAGTAGGTAGGGAATATGGGCAGACTAGGTGGACAAAACAGCCCTTATCTGCTTTCAGATTTCATGTTTCTATTTAGGGTCTAGCGTCAGCTCACAGCCGCCTGTTATACAAGCTATATAGTCACTTCCACCCAGTGACAGCATGATTGTGAACACCACTGACACATTATTATGGGGCAGCACCGCTCAACAGGAGCAGCAGCCATGGGCAGCAACTACTGAGGCTGTGACAGCCCCATGACAGACTGAATGCTTCCTAGACACAGAACATTTACACACCACCAGGCACACTGCAGAAATCCAGGCCCCAGCTCATCTTTCCAGCATTGATATGTAATTGCATATCTCTGTTGGAGCACCATGGGCACCATTTGCAACCTCATGCAACAGGTCCCAGATGACACTGAGAACACCAGGCATGGGTTCCATGTCAATTAAGTGAGAAATAAGAGGTGATTACAATTTGGGCAACTGCATTACATCGAATGCATCATCAGCGACTACATATCTCAGCGACTGTATTTTAAAGCTATATTATCTTGGGTGAATGGTTACGTACATTGACTGTGATACAATTTACAAATGTACCTGCAGATTGTATGCAATGCCAAGTAAATATTCCTGCTACATATGAGTTGAATACTCGGTGACTATCTGCACCATCTGTTCTATCAAGTCACAGTATCACCTGGGACTGCTGCCATCTGCTGCGGCCGACACTACCTGCTCCAAGCACACCTCTGTCATGTACTCTTCCTCCTGAATACAGTCCAGGAATCACCAGATATCAGGATGGCATGCCCCCATGTGGTTATTAAACCAACGGTGCCAACCTTCAACAGCATTATCTGTCCGAGCATGACCACTCTGCACTGGCTCGTAGCAGTTCCACATAGAGATGAGAAGCATGGGTTACCGCCATCTAGATCTACTAATTGGACTCCCTCTGGCTTCCAATGAATTCAGTCTCCATCTTACACCATGTGCCACCATGAACTCACCCACCCTTATCCCACTAGTCCACCCATGTCACACAGTGGGGCTCATCCCCCCTGCACAACCCCTGCCAACCCCCATATCTATTATATTACTACTCTTTGATGCACCTGGATAATAGGGTAGGTTATTATTCAGGTCACCATACATGTGATTCGCTCTAATGTTGGATTCAACTAGGTGACAGATGCGCAACGGTAACACAGTTGCAGTAAGTGATAGTCACTAATATTTGACAGTTGCCTAATGTGATTTAGCGCAGCTACAGTCACCCAAGTTGAATGGCTCAAATTCTCATGCTCAAGTGACATGATACCAGTACACCAGGCATGCACCACGCGACAACCACACAGCTGATGTGTACACAGCAGAAGCCAAGGCCATGTGTACTGCACAGTCCCTGAGCACCACCTGGTAGAGTAGCATGGCCAACAGAGGCAGCGCAACACAGCAGGTGACAGAGGACACTCAAACACAGGGCAGGCAGACACTGCCCATCACAGCACAGTGCTACAGGCACCATGTCACAGGCATCCACTTATATACAGGAACAATTAGCTGTCTGCAGCAGTATTGAGGTCAGCAAGGGTGCCCATACACAGGACATGTCTGACACAGGATGGGGCATTTCCACAGATATGCCTCCTAAGAAAAGGGGAAAAGCAAAGCAAAGTGAGTAGTGGGCCACAGTCAGCAATGAGACACCTACACAGCCAGCAACAGGATCAAGAAGGCTGCACCTGGCATCCCTAAGGCATCCAGGGGCTCCAGATGTGGACGTATGGAGGACTATGACAGCCATTATCCACCCACAACAACATACTCTGCAGACTCAGCCTTTTTCACAGTCCCTGCACAAAATCACCTTTAGGATGGGAGTGGAACATTTGCTCTGCCCTTCTTCATGAGGTAGGGTCATAACAAGACTATGTTAGTAATTTAGTGTAAAAAATATTAAAAAAACACATTTTCTATATTTTTACCCCAGATTTCTCAGCAGCAGCCCTCTCAGCTCTGGCCAGATTTTGTTTGAGTGTTGTTGACATCCAGACAAGCTACTTTTAGCTTTGGGGTTAGTCATCCCATTTGGCTGCACTGCCTTGGGAATCACTGCAGCATGACTGCTTTTCTTAGAATCGTTGGGGTTTTGTCTTTGCAGTCTGCAGTCATGACATGTGTAGCCACGCTGATTCTTACTCATATAAAGCAATGCTGCTACACAAAATGAGGAAGAAAGTAAAGCCACAACCTTTTTCTTACTTGAACCTAGATATTCAGCGGCCCCCCCCCCCCCGAACAAGGAGGCTTGTCCTCAAAAGATATTTTAAGTTGCTACTATTGAATGAAGATTATGGGCCAAATTCTAAGAAGCATGTTGCAACTCGTGGGTGTATGTGAGTTGCGACATGCACCACTATGCCAGGGGCCCAGCGCCCTATTCCAAGACAGGCAGGGTCCCCAGCACTTATGTCCTGTGCCATGCAGCAGAAGCAGGCTTGCGCCATGGGAATAGCACAATGGACCTGGGTGCCGCAAGCCGCTGTCTATGGGGAACAGCCCCCAGCCCCCAGCCCGACACGAGTCTGCAGCCCTGGGGGACATGGACATGGGGAGGGTCAGCAGTGCAGCACAGGTGCAAGGATGGCACCACAGTAAATGGACCTGGGTGCCCGAGGGTGGCACCCTGGAATTGGGGGGGCATCTATGTGATGGGAGTGCCTGTGGGGCACATCTGTGTACATGTTGTGGCACTTCAGGGGGCAACTGCAGTTTGGCAAGGACAGATGCCCTTTAGATCAGCTAACTGCTGGTCTAACCCCACAGTGGCGCTGTGTGTCTTGGAATGGTGTAAGTGGGTTACAGCAGCTGCCCTTTCAGAATAGGGCACAGATGCTGCTGTAACCTCCCCCCCTTCTGCCATGCCATAGGGGCTGTGGCCAGCAGAAGTCCTCTTGGGTGCAGGCTGCCCATGCAATGGTGCAGGCTGCATCTTGGAATAGTAAACGGTGTAACGCATGTCACAAAGTGTGACTTGCTCCATTGGGTTTGGCACAAGTCACCTTGTGACATGCGTAACCAGTTTTAGAATTGGGCCCTATGAATGTGGATGACATGAGTGTTTCGAGAAGCAAAGCACATACTACTTTCAGTTTGGAGACTGCACCCCAATAACAGACCAGATACTGCAGGCCAGAGGTACCGGGTGAATATAACACTGCCTGAACAGCACATGAATGAAGGTGCTGCTGAAAGTTCAAAAGTTTCTACAGCGACAGGGGTAGCTCAATGTATGGTAATAACCGCTACCCCATCACTGTAAGCTAACTTGGAAGAGTGTCAAGTAGGTTGCGAGTGCAGTGCCTGGTTGAGCTGCTCCCATGGTGGAGTAGCTAGGGCACCAGCACTCAGCAGCAAGGGCGACAGGGGACCACGGTTCAGTTCCTACCAGGTCCAATAATGCTGCAGCTTTTTTTTTTTACAATTGTTTCACCCCATCCATGAAGTCCACACCCATTCTGAGTTAGATACATTCTGCCCTTGGGGTGTGGGGCACAAAGCCCCCAAAAAAAGATACTGTGTTGTTTTGTGTGTATTACTTCTATGGTGGTGTTTTTTCCTGACCTTTTTTTTTGCTGCACACTGTTTTTTGTGCAGTATTGTTGTTTTGTGTGGTATTGGCCACAACATTATGACTCCATGCCCAGGCCAGAAAGAAGTTAAGTGGTCTATAAACTGGACCTGGGAACACAGGATCATGACAGAACTCTGAAGGTGACATAAAATAATGCTTCTATAAACTATAGAAATTGCTCATATAAGATCTTAGGCCCCAATATTCAAAAGCCTCTGTTTCACGAAATGTACCTGCACCAAAGGTGTATGATGCAAGTGGAACCTTGTGTCAAACTCTGTCACAATCCCAATTTTCGAATGCAGGCTGTGTTGAAATTGGGATGCCTTGCATCCAAGATGCCTTTTAACACCTTTGTGACAGAAGCACCCATGTGTCAGGTCGCAAAGGGGCTTGCATCCCAGCAGGGCTGCAACATCCACTTTTTTGTTATTTTGGAGGCTGCACCAATAACGCAACAAAGGGCTCAACTTAAACAAGCCAGGAGGTAGTCTAAGGGACTTGTACCACTGCCACATGCTGTGGTAAATGATGGGATGTGAAAGTCGGGGGGTCCAGGGTAGAAGGGGTGGGGGTGCATTGGGGAGACAGCAGGCATGACAGGGAGTGATGCGACACCCAGCAAGGGTGCCCTTTGCAGAGACCTATAGATGATCAGATGAGACTGCTTCATGGGTGGTTTCCAGGGCCAAACAGTGAAATGGCCCCTGGTGGGCACAGCCTTGGCAGCTGACCATAGGTCTACAAAGTCAGAACCCTGTATGCAGGAAGCTAGAGCTGCAGGTTGAGGGCTTCCAATGATGGGGGGTGCCATTCTCTGGGCACCACCACAGTTCTCTAGTACCAACCCTCCCACAATATTGCAGGCTGCCTCCTGCCTGAAGGGTTCTGACTTTGAGAATCTATGTGGCAGCTTCCAGGCCTGTGCCCACCTGTGGCCATGTCACTGTTCAGGCTTGGCAATCCCCCACAAAGTGGTCCCATACAAACAGCTGAATGTCTCTGAAAAGAGCAACCCTGCAGGGTGCCACATCACTCCCTGTCATTTCTACTGTCTCCCCAACCCCCTAGAAACCCCCATGCTCCTTATGCCCCTGGACATCTTATGGCATGCAGATTCTTCCTAACCCTCATGGTCCTGCTAGTGTTGCACTGGGCTGGGGGCTGAATCCCTACAGCAATTACAACAATTGCACCAAATGTTTGGTGCTAGCCTGCAGTTGCTGCAAATCCTTGGATTTTGATGCCAGGCACAGTGGCCAGATCCCTCTAGCAATTACCACAGGTGCACCAAATGTTTGGCAGTAGTTGGCTGCTGTGGCAACTCCTGGGATTTTGGTGCAGGGACACCCCCTTTTATAAAACTGGGCACAGGGTCACTGGCACACCCAGGGTTCGATTTTCAAAGAGCCCTCAAAACAATGCAAGTTGCATTACTCTAGGGCTGCAGCAAACTCTCGGTGCATCAGGAACTCTGCACCCAATTTTATAAAGGGGGTGGTTCATGCATGGAAAACCCAGGTGCTGTCGTAGCCACAGGCTAATGCCAAACATTTGGCACACCTATGGTAATTGCTGCAGGGTTTTGGCCCCTCCGCACCACAAGCAACACTTGAGAGGCTGCAGGGAATCAGGGAATCTGCATGCCAGGAGGGGTCCAGGGTTGAAGAGGCATGGGGAGTTCTCTAGGGGGTGTTTGGGAGACAGCTGGCATAACAGAGAATTATGTGGCACCCAGTGAGTGTGCCTTTTGTAGAGCTCTATGGCTGACATTGACCTGGTCCCTGGTTGGGCATGGCCCTCACAGCTGCGCCATGGGTCCACAAAGTCAGAACTGAGTAGGCGGTTGGTAGTACTGGGGAACTGTGGGGGTTCCCAGAGAACAGTATCTCCACCACTGGCAACCCTCAACCTGCAGGTCCAGCTCCTCACCTACAAGGTTCTGCCTTTGTGGCTCTATGGGGCAGCTTCCAGAGTCACGTCCTCCTGGGACTATGTCACTGTTTTGTGCTGGCAACCCCCCAAGAAGCAGTCCCATCTGATCAACCATTAGGCTCAGCAAAGGGCACCCCTGCTGGGTGCCACATCACTACCCATCATGCCTGCTGTCTCCCTGATGTCCACTAAGGCACCTCATTCCACTTCTGCCCCCAGCCCCTCACTTTCATATCCCCCAGTTTGCTACAGTGTGTGGCAGTGGCACAAGTCCCTTAGCTGGTCTAAGTTGAGCCCCCTTGTTGCATAGTGGTTTCAAACATAACAAAAAGGGGATCTTGCAGCCCCTCCATTCTGCAAGCCCCCTTGTGAACTGGTGCATAGGTGCTTCTGTTGCAAGGGTGGCACAGGATGGCTTGGACCCAAGGCATCTCAGATTTTCAATGTAGCCTACATTCAAAAATCAGGGTGCTGCAAAATCTGATGCAAGGTGTGACTTTTTTCATACACCTTTGATGCAGGTACCTTGTGTCAAAGAGAAGCTTTTGAAAATTGGGTCCCCGGAGTCATAGCCTAGAGTGATGCAACTTGCATCACTCTAAAGTCTCTTTGAAAATTGGTCTCTTAGTGTCATATATCACATTATAACCCTTGAGACATATGTGAAAAAGGGCTAAGTCTCAATGGTTCTAAAGGTGGCTAAGGCACCATCTTGTGGGATCAAGAAATTTGAAAACAAAAAGTCATGGCTGAGACTTGAACAGGAGTGTTCTCTAAATTTCATGTAACTGGTGACTAAGGAAGACAGTGAAAAGTTTGAAGGTTTGGCAACTTTGACAAGGAGAAGCTTGGGAAATCTGTGATTCAGTGAATTTCAAGACTTTTGACAAAGCACTGAAAACTAAGATTGCTAATCACAAGAAAGAATAAATATCAAGGAAGGAATCAGAGTTGGCAAGAGACCAGACTGAGTATTAAAACAATACTTGTTTTAATTTGTTAACTTGTTTTATGCTATTTTTATGCTGTTATTTTGTAATACGCCTTGGTTTCAGAAAGGCGCAAAAGAAATAAAGCTTATTAAAGCTTATTAGTATGAGTATTATAGAATTTTCACCTAAAGTTAAGAAAATAAGAAACTGTCATGTTCCCAGATTTTAGGTCGATCAAAGACCAGACCAAAAAAAGGATAAAATGTGTCATTGTAGTGCCAATAGCAAGACAGAACAAAAACCTTTGTTCATTAATTCGGACATTGAAATTACCCCAGACACTCAAAATCATAACATTAATAAAAGTTCGAATGTTTCATAAATAACTAATAAAGGTGTCAAGGCAAACAAGGGAAAAAAAACACAAAACAAGACAGCTGTGTGTGGGGAGGGGGGAGGAACGTAATAGGAACCAAGCTACTGTACAAGTGATAAATCTGACACAGAAAAAATGGTCTATGGAGAAGGAATCTCTGTTATCGAAGGGACTCACTTTCGTGCCCACCCCAAAATGGAAAGACTTTCAGATTAGTGTTGATCTGTTCAAATTCTTTCACAAATTTGAATTAAGGTATCACTTTGGTAGAAATAAGGAACTGATACCTGAAGAGAACAGAATGAGTTTTACAAATATCCAAGAATACATAAAATCTAAAGGTTTGGACCTCTTAACAGCAGCAGAGAACATACTGTATCAGCTTCACCAATGAATGTTCAGGATGACTTGACAAACCGTGAAGGGAATTATGAAGACATTTTACAGGACAGTCTGGATAGACATAATTTTGAGACTTTATTAGACTTATGGAATGAGAATGAGAATGAGAACGGCCAAAATGCTGATTTAACAAAAGAAAATGTTACAGATTTTCAAGAAATTAGGGACTCTTTATTTAAAACCAAGTCTGATTTATGTCCTGTGATAAATAGTAATGCTTTACACCTATTTGAAAAAGCTGTTACAAAGCAGGTGAATGAATTGTTAAGCAACAAAAATAGATAGGGTCAGCACAATCTTGCACCCAGGGGCCGCAGGCATTAAAGACTTAGTAAACTATGAAGACAATTACTTTCAAGCCTACTGACAAGCAAGGCCACATTGTAGTTCTTAACGAAGAGCATTACAGAGGAATCCTTCTGAACTCATTATCAGATGAAAGGTATTACAGAAAACTCTCTGCTAAACCATTGTCTGTATTTAAAAAAGAACTGTTGATACTTTTTCAGGAAGCTTTTTAAATGGCTCTGTTTCAAATGATGAGTTTAAGTTTCTTTGATGTGATTTTTCTGTGGAGCTCACATATTGCTGTATATTTTGCAGAAAATACGTACAGTAAAAAATCTAGAGAACCCACAAAATGGGCTGATTCTCTCAGGGGTAGGTTCACTGAAGGCAGTCTTGGTACACTGGCTGCCGGTCAAGTGGAGGATCCTCTTCAAGGTGGTCTTGCTCACCTTTAAGGCCCTACATGGGTTGGGCTTTGGATACTTGTCAGACCTTCTGATGCCTGCTGCCTCAATCTGTTCCCTCCACTCTTCCTCTAGGGGCTTCCTTGCAATTTCCAGGATGAGGCTTAAAACTGCCAGTGACAGAGCATTTAGTGTCACCAGTCCCATCCTGTGGAATTCGCTGCCTCCATCTGTAAGGGGGGCCCCTTCAGTTGAAGTGTTCAAGGCTCCCCTCAAGACCCTCCTGTTCAGTCAGGCCTTCGCTGACACTATCTATTAATATATTTTTGTGGGACAGCCTTGCTAATGACTGCTGCTATTTTTAATTGTGTTTTATGTGGTCTGGTTATTTATCAGTGTTTTATTTATGCATGTGTCTTATTTTTAATGAATAGTCTCTATTTTATATATGGTGCCCAGAACCTCCGGGATCAGGCACCTGAAAAATAAAACTTGCTTTGCCTTGCCCTTACCTTTTTTATTTGTTTGAATCTTCTTTATTGTCATTTTCTTCCAATGGTCATTGGACAAACATACACAAATACCCAGGTTACACCTGAGCCCACACCCCAAAACTGAGTGTGGCTACTATGTACAGCCATTAACTATGTACATACACAGCTGCATTGCATACCCCTCAACCACACTTTCCATACCTATACTCACTTACAGTATATAGGACATCCTCCACTTAAATGGGTACATTTATATTTCAGAATCAATATCCCAAGATGTCCCTTTGTGCATATAAAACCGTGTTTCACAAGGCCGCAGCCCTTAGGGTAATACCCTGCAGCTGCATCCCTAAGGAAAAGAGAGTGTCCCCCCCACCCATGAACACTTGGCAGATTTTGTGGCTCCCTCTAACGGATCCGAATAATATTCAATCAGGGTATATATACCTCCTATAGCTAAGAGTAATTAAATAAAGCCCACTACTATTATAGCGTCTACTCCCTATCCATAGATCTTTAACTACGTACCATCAGACATACAGACCCGCGTTTGGGAGATTTTAGACTGCATAGTATAAACTGCCTCTAGGGTCCTCCATCTCTTGTCATAGATTCCTTTTCATCCATTTCGAAGCATTTGCCTTCTAAGCCTGCTCAGCGTTTTCAGCAAATCTCCCACCCACTGGTCATATGCATAGATCAGATCATTTTTCCAGTGCCTCAAGACAAATGCTTTAACTAAGGCGGACATTAAGAAAATATGACCTTTAACAAGTGTATTAGGAATATCAGTTATATCCCCCAAAACACAGATCTCTAGAACAATAAAATCCTTATGGTTCACCATAGGGTCCATATTATGTTTAATTTGCTCCCAAACGGGATGGATTTTGGAACAGTGCCACATGACATGCAATAAATCCCCTGGGTTTGTACCACACCTAAAACATAGGTCTGTCTATCTGAGGCCCCTAGCACATAGCTTGGCAGGGGTATAATATATATTAGAAACTACAAAAAACTGCATGATCTTATATTTAGGAATAGGAATATACCTACTACTCCTCCAAACTTCTTTCCAATCAGGTCCCTGGGGGATAATGTCCTTTTTTTATCCCAATATGAAACTTTTACAGAAGCATCTCCACCTAAGAAATCTAATAGTAGCTTATATATCCTGGACAGGGGTTTTCTGCAATAGTTAACTTCCTTAAAGCTATCCCAAGTAATCGGGGAATCCTGTGGTCCACCCCTCCCTCTCTCTATTTTTTGCACCAGATTAGTAACCTGTATTTTCTTAAAGAAGTTCATATTCTTGCACTGGTCTGGGAAGACCACCTTATCTCCTCTTATAAAGTCTGCCCATTTTAAGTTGAGCAGTTGAGTAGCCCATTGCCTTCTAATTTTCTGTCCCCCAATGAGCATATTTGGATTACCCAAAATAGGCTGTTCCCTAGAGCCCTTTTGGGCTTTCCTTTGATTTGGGGACAAGAGAGTCCACCATCCCAACATTGACTTATGGATTGGGGTTTGTTTTCCCCCATCTGATAAATCTACTGGATTAAAAAACAATACTGCTTCTGGGGAAATGCCCATGTCTGTGAGAATTTGCCTCTCAACCTGCAGCCAGATTGGGATATATCCCCCCTCTTCCACCAGTCTGTACCATTGGCCCATTATCCCTAATTGTCCAGCTACATAATGTAAGTGTAAATCCAGAACTTTGAGACCTCCCATGTTATAGGGTAGCCGCAAAATATTATACTTTCTCCTAGGGGGTTTAGCATTCCATAAAAAGTTAGAATTTAGCTTTTGTACTTTAATAAACCAACATTTTGGAATATTATACGGGGATAAATGCATTGGGTACAAAAGTCTAGGCAATAGGTTCATTTTAATCAAACCTAGTCTCGCTGTCCAGTTTAGAGGAAGTTTATTCCATCTAATCATATCTGTTCTGATTACCAATAGTATCTCACCTAGATTTGTTTCGAGGCCCTCGTCCTCATTAGTTGTAATCCAAATGCCAAGATACTTGATCTTTTTTGGGGACCACTTCAATTGCAGAGGTTTGAAATCCGCTTTGTAAGTGTATACAGTAAGGGGGAGAACCTGTGTCTTACTCAAATTTAACTTATAATTCGACACCCTAGAGAATCTCGCAACTATTTCCAATGCCCTCTTGAAGCTCTTTGCTGGTTCCTGAAGATGTAGCAGAATGTCATCTGCAAAGACAGAAATTTTAATTTCCTTCCCTCCAATAACAATCCCCTGTATCATCGAGTCCATCTGAATCGCCCTTAGTAGAGGCTCCAGGTAAATATTAAACAGGATTGGTGATATGGGGCATCCCTGTCTGGTCCCGTTATCAAGACAAATTTCTTTCGACAAATAGCCATTACATAGAACCCTAGCCATAGGAGCAGCATATAAATTTTAATGCCTCTAAGAAAGCCCTCCGGAAACCCTATACTTCTCATAGTTGCAAATAGGAAATCATGAGAAACCCTATATCGAGGCCTTCTCACGCTCTAACGTACTAACGCTTATAGGTAACCTAGAAATAGAGGCCTTATGTAATATATGGTGAAGTTTCCAAAGTGCATCATGCGCCCCTCTCCCTGGCATAAACCCTACTTGTTCTTGACTAATTAGCCTAGGGGCAATTTTCAAAATTCTATTGGCCAATATCTTCGTCAGCAATTTCAAGTCCTGATTCATCAGGGCAATAGGTCTATAGCTCTCAGGAAATTCTTTGGGTTTATCCAGCTTTGGGATAAGTGTGATATAGGCCTGATATAACGGTGGGTGTGGAACCCCTTCCTGCATAATGTTTGAGAATAATTCTTTCAATAGAGGCAATATAGTTGTAGTGTGAGATTTATAGAATTGAGCTGTTAGACCATCTGGTCCCGGTGTCTTACCATTTGGGAGTGAATTGATCACCTCTAATATTTCTGATTCCAAAATAGGGGCTGCCAACCACTGAGCTTTTTCTTGATCCAACTTAGGAAGAGGTATACTTTCCAGGAACCCCGTAATATCCCCCTCCTTAACCGGAACACCCCCTTGATAAATCTCTGCAAAATAAGCTGCAAAGGCATCAGTCATTTTCTGGGGCTCTGTTATTATTTCCCCCTGAAAGCTTATCAACGGAACCACATGAGCCGCCTCCCATTCTATCTATTCTATTTGCAAGAAGCCTACCAGGAGCATCCCCCTGCATTAGATAGTTTGCATGAATCTTTTCAGACCACTGATCTAACTTACCATAAAGAATGCTTGCCATCTCATCTCTTAATTCCTTAAGCTCGAGGTCTAGCCCCTCGGAAGTGCCTTTCAGGGGTGCCAGTGAGTTAATAGCACCCAGAATAAACTCTTCCCTTGCTCTTCTAATACTGTTTCTCCTAGCTGTAAACCTCTGAGCTATACCAGAGTATAAAACTTTACAGGTGGGCCACCTTAATCTCTTGTCTGAAAGTGTTGGGATTTAGGTCTGAATAACTTCCGCCAATGCATGCTCTAATCTGGCTAACATATTTTCATCTACTAGTAAAGAATCATCTAACCTCCATTTGTATGGCTTCATTGGGAAAGATTCCATCATCCAGGTCAACTGGACTGGAAAGTGGTCAGATAATATTCTAGTATGAGTGATCAGCTCCCTCGCTCCCTGGATTGCTTCTTTATTAACCAAAAAAAAAAGATTCTTGAATGAGTTTTGTGCGCCCCTGAATAAAAAGTCATAGTGTGGCCCCTTTTATTACAAGCCATAATTGGGTCAACCAGCACTGCTACCTCCAGGAGCTTAGCCATAGCTGCCTGTGCTGTAGAAGGCAGCTGTTTTGAAGGGGGCTTTTTATCCACCCTATTATTAAGGCAAAGGTTCCAATCTCCTGCTAAGATTAGAAGATGAGATGAAAAAAGGGCTATATCCACTTCCACCGAAGCAAAAAAGTCAGGGTTAGGTGGTGTGGGAGCATATATAGAGGCAATCGATAGTAATTTACCCATAATAGTACCCGTAACATAGATCCCTCTGTAGTCTTCTCTAGTTTTAATTTGCATAACTGTAAACGGACAGCCTCTCCCAATCAAAATCGCTACCCCCACTGAAGCTTTGGCATTTCCCTCTCCGAAAACCTGTCCTACCCACAGTTTCTTTAAGAGACCCAGCTCCTCTTTTAATAGATGGGTCTCCTGCAGGGCTACGATCTGAGCTCCCAGCTGATGGATATGTTTTAATATCACCATTCTTTTTCTTCTCCCTCTGAGGCCTTTAACATTCCAGGTAATAATTTTGATATTGATCATGCAATCTTATTTACACCCCTGCTTCTCGCTCCAACAAAATCTGCCTTTGCATATATATATATATATATATATATATATATATATATATATATATATATATATTGGACTCTCTCTTTCCCCACTCCCAGTAATCCCCCCCACCTGATCCCCGATCCTTCGATTGTCCTCCTAGCCCAGATGGATACATAGATGAGCCAACTCCTGAGTGAACCCCTAGACTATCCAAATCCTTACTATCACCTCTATATCTTCCTAATTCCCTTAAACGCCAGTCCATCCCCCCATCGCCCCCCTTGGTTTTCACTCGTAACTTTAAGTATGCCCTATCATATTATGCAGAAAAAAAATAGTAATAGTATCCTGGACTGAGTCAAATACCAATGGCCCAACATGACTAAAGACAAATAAAACATCCCCACATGAGATCACAGATTCTTGTCACGTTGGGGTCCTAAATTAAAATCTAATCCCCTTAGATCTAGAGTTAAAATTGAGTACATGTTATGAGCCTACGTTTACACCTGAGATAGATAACAACCCAACTGAGCCATCTTTAATGAGTCCTCGGGTCAGAATAAGATTAATCAGTCCCACCATATATTCCTGGCCCACAATAGAGATAGTAAAGGAGAAATGAAAAACAAAACTGCCCTGACACCCCCCACAGACCCCTGGAAGGAGATGCAGCAAGAGAAAAGAGGAGAAAGAGAAAAAAAGAAAAAAAAAAAGGGGGGGATATTTTCTTGCTTTCGTTCCTTTTCCTTCTTGTCTCTCTTCTTCTCTTCCTTTTACTCCTCTTCTCTTCTTCTTTCTTCCTTATCCCCACTTCCCCCTCTCTTATACATTTCTATGGGTCATTTCTTCCTTATTATCCAGCTTTCATTAATATGTCCAGATCCTTAAAAAGTACCATGTCTGGTCAAAGCCTTCCCTTGTGAGCCACTTTCAGGTCACAGACTTAAACAAATCCGGGAGCTCCAGTCGCAGTCCCTCTGACGCATCCTTCGCCGTTAAATACCTCCGATCCCCGGACTGTAATTTCACCACCAGAGTGGCAGGGTGCTGAATTCAACTTCACTCCAGCCAAATAAAGCTTTTTTATATCCATACTCCTTCTGCTTCTTCCGAATCCTGAGTAGTTTGATCCTGGAATACCAACAAGGACGCACCATTCCACTGAAGATTTTAAGTGCTCTGGCTTTTGTTTAAAACGTGTGACTTCTCCTTGAAGTTTAGAAACCACATAATGATGACTCTCGGTCTGGCCCCTGGTGGAGGTACTTCCCTGAGTGAAGGATGAGCTCTCTCCAAGTTGTATGAGTCCCCATATGGTGTTGGGCCTAAGAGCTTCATTAAAAGATCCTGAATAAATGTAATACAATCTGCTCCCTGTGATCGCTCTGGGAGACCCACCAAGATTAAATTGTTCCTCCGACTGCGAGAATCCTGGTCCTCGACTCGATCCTCCAGCTTTCGTACTTGCTTTCGGAGGGCATCAAATCCTGATCATGAGATAAAGTTTTGTGCTCCTGAGACACCATACGCGCCTCCACATCCCCGATTCTTTGGGCCAAAGCATTCAATGTTGGTTTAACTGCAGAAAAGTCAGCAACAAGCCACCGAAGTAGGGTTTTAATTTCTGTAATGACTTCAGGAGATGCCTGTCCTCCTCCTGCCATCTCCGATCTAGGCCCTTGGTCCTCCGGCACAGGCGATGGGGGTTTCAGGCGCTTTGTTGCCGGTGCTCATGCATCCAGACTCTCAGGAGTTTCGTACTCCATCTTGGGCGTTGCAGTCGGCCCCGCGAGCCTCCGCGATGCAGCGAATAAAATCCCGGGATTCGAACCAAGAGGTTTCTCAGGGGAATACAAGAGTCTCTAGCAGGTTAGTCACCCTATTTCCGCCACCACACAGGAGTCAAATATAACTTAATGATAAAGCTGATTCACTAGGGCCTGGGACCTCCACTCAGTTCATCCTTCCCCGATCAGCTCATCACATGATCTGCCCTTACCTTTTTTGATTTCTGGCTCCAGTGTAGAGTCTACTGGCTACCATCATATCTTAAGGACACATTTGAGACCTTAATGAAGGTCAATGATGTTGAGAAGAATGAGGAATATTTACAGCTAAGTGTGGATGGTGAAACCCTCTATACTTCCAGACACCACTGTGATGGTATTGCAACTTGTAAGTACTTTCTGGAAAAGAGTCCAGTGAGAGAAGTAATCCAAGTTGAATTCATTACCAAAAATGTGGAATTTGTTTTAAACCACTGGCTATTAGAATCTAAACAAGAACACTACTTTTGGATCTGTGGTACAGCTATGCATTCCTCTACAGTCCCTGTATATGCCAATGTGTTCCTTGGCCTATGACAGAAAAGTGTAGTTAAACAGGAATGTAACACTTTTTTAGGAAATGTGAAATTCTGGTACAATTAGACTGATAACTGCATTTATGTATGGTAAGTTACAAAGTAAAACAACCTGAGTTCATTGACTGGTTACATTCTAATGAACCTAACCTCAGTTTCACCTCTACCATCAGTTCACACTATATACATTTTCTTGACTTCATACTAACAAGTGATGTAGTTAAAAGAAGGTTTACTACAAAGTGGTAACAAAAGAAATCATCCATTTATTCCCTACTGAGATAGGACAGTGGCAACTCTGAATCGCTGAAGAAATCCATCCCTTGCTGTTAATTCCTGTAAATCACGAGCAATTCTGTAGAAACTAAACAATATGACAGGCACAATGGTGACCTGAAAATTAGTTCAAAGAAAGGGGCTACCATGAAGATCTCCAAAAGAGAGCATTAGGAGAGGTGTTGGTTAAACAAAGAGACAGCCTCTTGGAACCCAAATGTAAAAAGAACAGGACAAGTAAGGACTGGAGCACAGTCACATTTTCCACAGAGTTTAGCAATGTGACAGAGAGGAGAGGAGAGGTAGCATTATTTGGCACAATTGGCCAATGGTGTTGGGTGATGACTCAGTGGGCTCAGTAATTGGATATAAACCTAGAATAACCCTTAAAAAAGTACCAGTATCAGGGACCAAATGGTCTACAGCCAATTTGTTGTCCCTACAGAGATAAATACTATTTGGTTTCCAAGCCACCTAAAAGGACATTTTACATGTTAACATTATACTATGTCAACGTTCAAGACAGTGCAAAACATTTGTTATTCCCCTATCAGGAACTTGAAATCAGATATTTTACCTCTTGCACCACAAATGTGTGTGGCATGTGTTTTGTGATGCACATACAGCCTTTATTATTGGGGAGAACAAGTTGCATGCTAAAAGAAAGGTTACAAGAGCACATCTGGTCTATTGCAAATAGGATGGACTCCCCCACAGGCAGACATTCTTTTGAGCACCATGGTTCGGACTCTAAATATCTTAGTTTTTTAGGGGTAGGGGCAACAGACTTAATGTCCTTGAGAAGAGAGATGACTGGATCTTTAAACTGCAGATAGTGCACTCCATGGCAAATCTTAAGCCATTTCTATAATGTTGAAAACAAGAGTTCAGTAAATTTTTTAAGTGTTTTGTCCTGCATAGATGTTTTTTCCTCCTCCTCCATGTTCCTAATAATACTATTCCTTCCACTAGACTTGCAAGTGACACTACTGTTAATCTCATTTACTATATAATAAACTATTTCAGTTAGTTATTATATGACGACATTCTTGCTGTTCTGTAATTAATACTTATTTCTTCAGTTTTCTTATTCAAGATCAGGGGATTCCCAGATTCTTATTTTTCTGTCTATCTCTTCTATAAACCACTTGGTTCTCAGACATACCTTCTCCTGTGCATCCCCAGGAATTCATGGCAAAAATGATATGGGTGATCATGGGACAGAATAACAATACGGCAATGATAGTTCTATGTAATGTTAGTGGCAGTATATCTTGGGAGGATAATGCACAGTAAATAAAAAACAACATAAGTTACACATGAAAGTCTAACAGAATGTTGGTACTCCAGTTTCTCTAGTTCTGGCATAATCTCCCATTAGAAACTGTTAATGTGCATTTTTGTCCAGGATATTCAGAGTCGGTCGGGTGCGTGGTGGATATAGATGTGCCATACAATTTGATGTGCCAGCTGACTTTGAAGAGATATTCAAACAGAATGCGTGATCTGAACAGATCTCGCATTCTGTTTGAATATTGGATCCTAAATGCATGGCCACAGTGGGAGGCCACCATGAAAGGAGCAGCGCATCTAGGGTCTGAGGCTGAATACTGCCATTGGGGACATGCGTGGTGCATATCTGTATACGCTATTCCTCCAATGGCGATATTCATCCAAAAAATGCTAATGAGCTCATTGAGCATGCATGGTGCATGTGGGCCCCATGCATGCTTATTATGAGCTCATTAGCATGGTTGTGCTTTGCAAAATGCACTGGGCCAGTCCCTCCCCAGCACCAACTGGATACATTCCCAGAACAGGCATCCCTGATGCCTGGCATCCCTGATCCCTGATTGCACTAGAATCAGTGCATTCCAGTCATGTACTGTAGCAGCAACTCTCCTCCCCATCCTCATTCCCCAATCACTCTAGAATACGTTCTGTCCCATGCCATAATATAGTTTCAACCCCCTTGCCATCACCGATCCTCGAATGCACCAGAAATCAAACCCAATACCATTTCCATAGTGTAATGGCCACCCCACCCACTCAGGCACTCACATCCTACCCGGCTCCCCCTGTCCCAGCATGACTCTCAGCCAGCAAGCAGCACAGCCCTCCTCACACCTCCTTGGCTGCTCATCAACTGCACTGTTGATGACAGTGTACTGTATATACTACACATCAACTGGTTGACACCAATGGGCATGTAGTATTTACAGTACACTGTCATTGACAGTGCAATCGACGACAGCCAAGGAGGTGTGAGGAGGGCTTTGCTGCTTACCGGCTGCAGTGTCATGCTGCAACAGGGGAGCAGGGTGGGATGTGAGTGCCTGAGTGGGTGGGGGGTCACTACACTATGGAAATGGTATTGGGTTTGATTTCTGATGTGATCGAGGATCAGGGACAGGAAGGGGGTTGACACTATACTATGGCATGGGACGTCATGTATTCTAGTACAACTGGGGATCAGGGATGGGACAGGAGGTGTCACTGAACCACCGGGGTTGGCAGACTGCAGTGCACCTGTGTGCATTTCCACAGCCTGCCTGTAGGTGGCTGGCTGACTTAGACCAGCTTTTCGTGGCATATTTTTGGGCCGCACATTTCTGGCCATTGAGGAGCACATTCCCTCTGAATATGCCGATGCATGGCTTATACGTAAGAACGCCTCCTCTACCTACATGGCATACATTATTATTGTGCACTGGCCCATTCCCTTGTGGGTGGCACATCTTGTCCCTTTGAATATTGCACTGCGGTGCATTGTTGGATGTGCACGGCTCATCTCCCTTTTCTGCTGAGCTGTGCTGCACATTTCCTTTGAATATGGGGGCCTTTTACTACAATTTTGTATAGTTTTTTTTTTTTTTACAGTACAACTGTGGTTATGAATTAACATGCATTTAGTAAACAATTATGTCACAATAGCATGTATCTGTCTCACTGCCAATCATATGACATTACTTATATGGATCTATTTAAGAACTGCTTGTTTCCTATTTCCCTTGTCCCTGGTGAAGACTTTCATGTGAAACATTGGGGCACTAGGCTTCCTTGAGTGATTGGTGCAATGTTTTGCACTGAATTTTGTTGTTTTATTGTAGCCATGTGTGGCAATTAAAATCACCTTTACAGCATTTCATGGAGTGCTAGCTGTTGTTATTACCTCTTTTTGAGTGCAGCTGACATCTTGAAAAGGGGTTACTAGAATACCAGGGATGATTTTTAATAATAGGCATGGAGATTGGAGGAAAGGGATCCATTAAACTACTAGGGATGACATTTTATAATGAGCATCGGATCAGGAGTAAAGGGTTCCACGTGACACTCAGGGATGATAATTTATAATGATCATAGGGATCTGGCAGAGGGTATCCACTAGATTATTAGGGTTAATATATTTATTATGGCATGGGGATTTTGTGGGTATTAAGCAGATAAGGAGACTCATTAAACATTGCTGTTTTCCATATTACTGAGATGGGGGGACAGGGGGATGTTTGATGTTACGGCCACAATGCAGCTTGAAATTGAAACTGCCATTGCCTGTATAACCAAGTAGTGGTTGGGCAGGTTACAGCTTAGATCTATGGTGTGGCTTAAAATTGAGACTGACAGTGCTGGTACAGTATTAGACAGTAGAGAGCATTGAAAGTTACAAATTACAACAACAGTATGATTTTGGTAATGGATCTTCCTATAGACCAGGCATTGGCTACATATCACCATCCCAGGAAGATTGATCTTTCAACCAATTATTCACAGCCTCACATGCAGATTGACATCTCAACTCATGAAGCACATATGGTGTTCAACAGAAAAACATTGGCAAGTGGTGAGGTGGGTGATTTTGGTATGCAACAGACTACAACTCCCTGCAGAAATGGTCACATGGAAGTGCTAAAATAAACACAGCACCTTACACCACAGTTGGATGCAAGAGGGAGAGCTGTTCTCTCCATTGTTCAATGGTTAACAGCCAGGCACACCTACAGACTCCAAACATTATCTCAATATGTTTACTTTGCAGTTTGCAGGGAAACAACAACTGACTTGTTGATGCTGTGTGAAACTACTGGGCATGCTTAAAGGGGTTCATGAACTTAAGTTTAATGATGGACTGGAAGAAAGGGAACAGCAGGCATTCTCAAGTAATTAGGTACGGCATTGAAGAAATTATTGACATGATACTGTAGTCCTCACTACTCAGAAAAGTTAAAAGCTTTTTTTAATTAATTTCAAAGAAGGATTGGGAACAAGAAAGTCCATTCCTTACCTGAAATCATTGACATGATGTGTATCCACATCTAGGGGTATTCAAACATAATAATTATTAATTGTGTGTGTCCACTTTTGGAACCATATCATCTGGATATGCTTTTCTTGCACAACAGAAACCCATCATATTTAGATTGCAATCCTGATAAAGCAATTGATGTCTACAAGTATCCGTATAGGTTGTAGAAACATAGAAACATAGAAGTTGATGGCAGATAATGACTGCAAGGTCCATCCAGTCTGCCCATTTTTTTTCTGCCTTCTGAATGTGCCATCGGCCTTTTCTCTGTCAGTGGCCTATCTATTCATACTCATCTGTATTGCTCCCTTATGCCTATCCCATGCCTGTTTGAAGCCCTGCACTGTAGTCATATCCACCACTTCCTGAGGTAGGCCATTCTAAGCATCTACCACCCTTTCTTTGAAAAATAACTTCCTCACATTACCCCTTAATCGGCCTCCCTCTAATCTCATGCTGTGTCCTCTTGTCCTGCTATTTTTCTTATATTGAAATGTTAGACTCTTTCACCTTGTTAAAGCCCTTAAGGTGTTGGAATGTTTCGATCATATCACCTTTCTCCCTTCTTTGCTCTAGGGTATACATAGTGAGCTCCATTAATCTGTTCTCATATGTTTTCTGATGCAGTCCCTGCACCATTTTGGTTGCCCTTCTCTGGACTGCCTCAATCTGGTTAATGTCCTTGTGAAGGTGCGGACTCCAGTACTGCATGCAATACTCTAGATGGGGCCTAGCCAGTGTCTTGTAAAAAGCAATTATTACTGCCCTGTTCCAACTCGTGATACCCTTACTACTACACCCCAAATCCCCCTAGCCTTACCTATTGCTTTAGTGGTCTGCTTGGATGATTTCAGGTCATCAGTGATGATGACACCCAAGTCTCTTTCTTCCCTTGTGACTGCCAGCAACTCCCCTCTCAGCCTATAGGTGGCTTCAGGGTTTCTCTTTTCTATGTGCATGATCTTGCACTTCTTTGCATTAAATTTCAGTTGCCACTCTTCTGACCATTTTGCTAGTTTATCCAGATCCCCTCTCATTCTGCCCACCCCATCTGGATCATCTACTCTGTTGTAGATCTTGGTGTCATCTGCAAACAGACAAACCTTACCATCCAGTCCAACTGCAATGTCACTGATGAAGATATTGAAGAGAAATGGCCCCAGGACTGATCCCTGAGGTACTTCACTTGTGACTTGCATCTCTTCTGACTGTGTACCATTTACCACCACTCTCTGTTTCTGCCAGTCAACCAGTTTGCCACCCAGCTGAACAACTTCTGACACACCCCAAGCCTACCCAGCTTATTAATCAATCTTCTATGTGGAACAGTATTGAAAGCTTTACTGAAGTCAAGGTAAGTGACATCAACTGCTCCCCCTTGGTCCACCACTCTGGTTATGCAGTCAAAGAAATCTATGAGATTAGTTTGACAGGACCTTCCTTTTGTAAACCCATTCTGTCTTGGATCCTGTGCTCCTATGAATTCCAGGTGTTGCACTATCCTTTCCTTAAGGAATGCCTCCATAATCTTGTCCATTATTGAGGTAAGACTAACCTGGTCTGTAGTTCCCTGCCTCCTCTCTGCTACCGCTCTTGTGGAGAGGGATCACATGAGTCCTTCTCCAGTCTTCTGGGACCTCTCCTGTGTGCAGAGACTCACTAAACAGTTCTGATAATGGCTCTGCTAGTTCCACCCTTAGCTCCTTTAGTACCCTGAAATGTATGCCATCAGGTCCCATTGCTTGTCCATCCTGAGCTTACCGAGCTCTTGTAGGGCCCTTTCTTTTGTGAAGGGATTAGTGCACACCTCCCTCCCCGCTGTGTCCATGGTGCTGATCTGTGGGCCCTGACCTACCTTCTCTTTAGTAAATACTGAGCAGAAGTATCTATATAGGATAGATGCTTTTATATGGTCCTCCTCCTCACATGCCCTCTTATCCTCTTTGATCTTAGCAATACCCCTCTGGACTTTCTCCTTTCACTAATGTATCTATAGAAAGTCTTGTCACCTTCTTTTACTGTTTGTGCTAGTGTTTCCTCAGTTTGGGCCTTTGCCTGCCTTACTGCCTTCCCTGCTTCCCTTAGGGAAGTTTGGTATGCCTCTCTATCTTCATCCCGCTGCATTCCCTTATATTTCCTGAAGGCCAGCCTTTTGGCTCTGACCTTTTCTGCTACTGTTTTTGAGAACCAAAGTGGTTTCCTTCTTCTTTTGCACTTCCTTTTCTCTTTAACACAATGGGATGTTGCTTCAAGTATTGCATCTTTAATTCTTGTCCACTTTGCCTGTACCCCCTCACCTGTATTTATTTTTTGCCAGGGCTAGCTTAACTCTGTTGGCCATCTTATCAAAGTCAGCTCCTCTGAAGTCCTACATTTTTGCCTTGGAATGGGATGACTTAGTTCTAGTGACAAAATTGAACCATACCGTGCTGTAAATTGTTACACTGGTCAGAATATGACATTTGTACTCTATGCGTTATTATAAAATCTTGCCCCTGAGCTTTTCAATAGAAAATGAAAAAGGTCAAAAGTTTAAATAAAATATAAAAATGTCAGAAGGCACCAATGATTGGGCTGTTATGTCAGTGCAGACTTTTGATCTCTGGAAGGGCTCAACTGGAATACAGTAGTCATGACAGCATCTATGATGGAAGCATCAGCCATCAGATTCCCTTTATCTGTTTTTTTATGCAGTAGTGGCTGGGCTTTAGACTATTTTACAGTCCAATTGTTACTTCTGTTGTTTCACTAAACTGCTTTGTTCTTCTTTTGCAAAATGAGTAAAGTTAGAATCTGGTCCAAATTTTGTTTATTCTAAATTTTTGTCTGGTTTATTTTTTTATACCTTTTAAATCTTTTTCAATGTTTTCTACCATCTTTTTCTCCCTTATCTCTGGTGCTGCCCTCTTCAGCCTGGCTAACTCGCACCCCATCCTTCCTTTCACTGCTACTTACCCACATGCCTGGGGGTTCCACAGGCTAGTCTCTTCCTTCTGTGATGGATTCTTTTGTGGGGGTGGAGGACAGGAGAAGGCAGCACCCCTCTTATCAATTAGATATGGGTAAGTGGCAGTCGAGTAAGTGGGGCCCAAGGGTGATAGCATCATACCATGTATTGCTGAGGTCTTTTCTCTTCATGCGTCCCTCATCCTCTGGGATGCCACCATCAAGATGATCATTGAATGAATGAACATGCATAATATGACCATGTCCTCAAAGCCAGGTTTTGCCCACCATCCCATGAGTGGCTCAAGCTGATCCAGCCCATGGTCATTCAGGTGGCAATATGGCAGCAGAATAAATTGCTTACCTTCCCAGAGGGATGAACATGTCCTTTTGGATGCTAAATCCTCATTTCCCCAACTGGTCCTTGATATCCTGTAGTAACATCTGAACCCAATTTGCTGGTGTGGTGAGCAGCTACAATTTCAGCTCCACTGCACATGTGTGCCAGCTTAAAGATAAAAATCCAAAGAAAACAAAATTGGCTCCACACTTCTGCTGCTAACCCACAAAATACTTTATTGCTCACGCAAATAAGTTAAGCATGCCGTCAACAGATCTGGATTGAATAAAGACCCAACCAGTTTCACAAATTATGTGTCAACATAGCTGTGAAACTGGTTGAGGTCTTTGTTTCACCCAAATCTGCTATAAGTGTGCTTTGTAACTTATTTTTTGTAAACAATAAAGTATTTTGTGGATTAGCAGTAGAAATGTGTTGCTGGTTGTGTTTTCTCTTTGATGTAATATTAAGTAGCAGTGCTGCTGCAGCAGCAATGGTCTGTCACATTACTCCTTTTTATGCTGCTTTTTGCTGCTTGCAGCAAAATATTTACTGCAGGCAGTCCACTACAGGGAAAAATACAAAGAGGGTTTTGTTTAAAACTTTATTTTGCACTCCCTCTACTGATGCCAGTTCTGTCCTACCACTACCACTGGGCAGGCAAAAGGTGGCCATGGGTGGTAAATGTGGCTGGTTGAATCTGCTAGCAAAATATATAATGTTGGCACTTTGCCATGTTGACGTTAGTCTTAACCCAACAACCTCTTGTTATAACTGCAATGACCATGGCTGCTAGCCTTGTCTCTCCAATGACACAAATCCCTAAGGATGCCTTTTATCACCGCTGGTCTCCTATAGATTAACATAGAACAGATTTACCATTAAGTGTTGTGGGTTGTGGTCTAGACACCAACTACAGTGCATTCCACTTGTGAGCACAACCTTGGAACCAGTCGAATTTGTGCATATAACCGAAAATGCACTAATCTGAAAATGCAAGAAATATGCCCAGAGTTAATTGTGGCTGCATTAAAAATCATTTTATTACACAGCTCCCAATGTAAAGTAGTGCAGCAAAGTTTAACAAGCATTTGTCAATGCCGAATGTTGGCTTGCTGCCAGTGGCAGTGCAGGAGTTAGAGAGATGCAGCACAGGAATGGCAGTCAAGTATTGAACTGATGCCAACCCACCCTGCAGAGAGTGACAGGCATTAGAGTGTCCCTTTGGGTGTTTGGTAGTGCAGTGCGGTAAAACATGCTGGGCAGGATGTGAAAAATGACAGCTGCACAGTTCATAAGGAGGTGTAAAAAAATGCCGTTGTTGAAAATGTGGCATACAAATATATGAAATTTGAGGCGTTACAAAGGTGCATGGAAATGTACAAGCATGCCTTAGCTGCCATTTTATGGGCGTTTGGCATAACTTTTCACATAGGCATTTTAGCACTGCTCATGTACAGTGTCACTGTCATTTCCTCAAAGTGTCCCAAGAAGTGATTTTGCACAGAAACCACGCTATTCTGCGCCGGAAGTGCGGAAACACATTTTGGGCAGGATATGTGAAATGACAGCTGTACTGTTCATCAAGAGGTGTGGAAAAATGGCAATGGTGAAAATCCAGAGTGAAAATATTACAAATGCACGATGGTACGAGCCTGCATGCAACCTGCCAACGCACGCTCGTAACAACACAGTCATTTTATGGAGTATCAGCACCAAATTTTCAACATAGGCATTTTAGGACCTCTGTTCATGAACTGTGTCACTGACATTTTCATAATCTGGCCCAAACACTGATTTCCCACAGCAACTGCGCTATTGTGCGCCGGAAGTGCAGAAACACATTTCGGGCAGGATGTGGAAAATGACAGCTGTACTGGTCACAAAGAGGTGTACAAAAATGCCAATGCTGAAAATCTGGCATTAAAATATTGTGAATGCGCAAAGTTACGAGCCTGCGTAGCAACTGCACAATGCACATTCATAAAACAGGCATTTGTTGGATTTTTCCCACCAAATTTGGAGCATAGGCTTTTTGAGAGGCCACCTCATGAACACTGGCACTGTCATTTTGTTAATGGGTCCTGAAAGGTGATTTTGTGCAGTGACTGTGAAATCACCTTTCAAGGTCAATTAACACCATGACAGTGATATAATTCATGAGGAGGGGCCCCAAAAATCCCACGTTGAAAATTTGGTGCCAAAATTCCAAGAAATGCCTGAGATATGCAGCAAAGTTGAAAAAACCCTATTCACTCCATTATACAGCTTACCAGCATTTCCTTGGTTCGGGGTTGGCTTTGAAGAGTGCAGACATGTTCCTGGTCCACGGAAGATCATCGCGCCTGACTCTGGAGGTAAGTATGGGGTGAGGGGGTGAGGAGGCAGGGTGCGCGTGGATGGGTGCAGGTGGGGAAGGGGGCATCGAGACTACGAGGGACGGTTTTTGTTTTACAGGGGGAAAAAAGGAAAACCATCACGGGGCAGTTTTCATGTTGCAGGGCATTTGGCACACTGGGGTGGGCTCCCAGCATGCCACCTAATTGTTTTTTTTTTTGGGAGGTTGTCAGTAGCTGATGGGGGATTGGGCACCCTTGTCAGCACACAACACGGGGGGATTAATGCCGACGGGGATTGGGTACCCCTGTCTGCAAATAAAGAAAGGGGGTGTGTGAGCCGAGGGGGATTAGGCACCCCCTTGGCATTCAACAATTGGGGGGTGATGCAGATGGGGAGTGGGCTCCCCGTTGGCAGACAAACACAGTGGGGGGTTATCAACAGGGGGATTGGGCACCCCTGATGTTGGCAGCCGCTTGCCAACCACTTTCATAATGGCAACGAGCATGGCAAGCAAAGGACCACTGCATATGACGAGCTTTGCTCAGGTTGCAGCGGACCTTTTCTTAGATGTGCTCACCCCATTATATATGCATGGTGTGGCACTGGCATGCAGGCTGATTGGGGAATGAGGGACACACCTACTGATGCATGCCCTGCATTCTCCCAACAGCTGCCATGCCCTCCAAACCTGTACTATCGCAAGATGTTGCTTGCGCAAGCGCGCAAGCCAACATAAAAAGCACTTAACAGTAGCAATGTTTAAAAGGCACTAAACAGTAGCATTGTTTATAAAAGCAAACATACTAAATACTGCATCTGAAAGGAGTGAGCATTAAAAGCATTAAAAACCAATGCAACAAGTACAGACACTCTTTGTTTTGTCTTCTTTTGCCTTTTTATGGCCATACAGTGTCCTTGTGAAAAGTGAGTGTCCCATCTGGTGTAGCTCTAAAGAATAAAGCTGTCATCAGCATTGAATGTGTCCTGTGAACCCTTTTACACCTGGTGGAATTTCAGGCTTTCCACCAAGATAGCCAGCCTGCAATTGGCTCAAAATTAATGTCCAATTCTGTAGCCAGGGACTTTGCTTTCTGTAGCGGAATGTGTCCAGAAAGAGGAACACCATGACAGTGAGTTGCAGTGAACCACCACAAAAACGCATCTTCAATACAGCTATCCTTTCCTTCCAGCTTGTGCTTTCTGTCCTTATTTGCCCCAGTACTCCATTCCTGTAGAACAGCCTCTCGTTTATGTAAAATTATCCCCATGCAGGATACATCAAGGCCAAAATCAATGGCAAGCTCTTTTCATGTGATTCCTCAGACAAGATGAGCCTTATCAAGTAATTTCATTTTTTTGTTCAAGGCTCAAAACGTGCAATTTCAGTTTATCCATGCTGACTGTTGGACTGAGTGGTAAAATGTTGTGTGCTCTATCAGGTAGTGTTTTAACACTGCTGTGAGGTGCTAAATTAAACTAGGTGCAAGTAATGAGGTGATAATTGGGTTTTGTTATTTCAGGACAGCATAGGGGGAAGGAGCATCAAAGAAAATCATCCGTCAATCGTCTCATTTCTCACCTCACAGCAGCATTTAATCAAGCTGATTGAATCTAAATTTGTGCACACAACCAAAACTGTGTGCACATAACCAATTCATTTAACACCGAGAACTATAGGGAATGAATCAGGACCTGGTGATTTTGGATCTATGTGATAAGGACTAAAGCCCAATCGTGGTCGGTGGCAGGGTGGCATACATGGCTGAAGATCAATTTTGGTGATGTACATCCCGGTGCATAAGAAAATGGTGCTGGGGACTTACATTTAATTGTTCATGTGGGGGCTGCACACCCACCTCCTTCTCAAAGTTCTTAACTCCAGGGGGTGCATGTCGGGGGGGGGGATCTTGAGAAATAAAACTTTCAGGCCAGGTGCACAAAAATGTAAGTGTGTCTGGCCCAGAACCCAGAACCCTCACAGCATTAGGCTGCCACCCACCCACCATGGTACGGGGCCAGCTCAGCAGCCCCACACCAACCACATCAAGCCAACCCTCCCTCTCTTCCATCACGCTCACCCCCCCACGCACGTATACATATAGCGACATCTTGTCACTATATGTGCCCACCTCCCCATCCAATCACCCGTCCTCAGCGGTAGCCCCATTGACATGCGCCGGGACTGAGTCACCATTATTGCAAACACTCAGTCACCAATGCGCATGTCACAGGCTACCATGATTTTGTGCACACAACTGGGAAGTGCACACAACTGAAATGCACACATGTGGAATGCACTGCACTTCAATAATATCAGTGTCCAAATCTAGAAGGAGTGAATTCTTAGCCTTGTGTCAGCTAGAGGTGGTTTCAGTGACAGGAATTTATTTATTTATCTAGTTTTTGTTGACTGGGTAAGTGCACTAGACAAATCCTGCCTATTTTCAGGCATGACCCAGGGGAGGAGGATACAGATGAATGCCAACTGACCTTGAACCAGATTAAGCTGATGGTGATATTATTTAGGAATGCTAGTGGTACCTTCAGAAAAGCACAGGAAAGAAAGAGTTCAGCTCCAAAATATGTTTTTTTCTAGTTTATTCTGTAACTTAAACATTTTTAGCCAAACTTGTGTTTCATGAGGAAATGCCTGACTTCATCAGTGCAACAGACATCATTATTTATTAGAAAATGCAATTCATGCAACTATTGTTATATCCCAGAATATAAACGACTGTTGCTGCTGCTTACTTAGACACCAGTTCATGCATATTAATTTAACCATGCATGTTTTCTTACTATGCATTTAATATTTTGTGTTCTTTGTAATTGGCACCAAAAATGACCACCACACCAATGCCAGTGAATTAAAGGAACCTGTGTACCAAGAGGTATGGAATCTGACAAACAACAAAAATGTTACCATATTAGCCTCACTTTTTAGTAATATAAAAATGCTACAGTGCTCCTCATATATACATGTCAACCATACTGATATACAGTATATCTTAAATGTACACATATTGGGCCCTATTCACAAACATTGTGTGGGCCTATGCACGGCATGCAAAGCCTGCGCACAGCTGGATACGTGTGAAACCCACGCACCTGCCCACTACTTGACATGCACAAATCACGTGTATGATGCTGCATATGTCCATGACGTGAACATGCACACCCCTGGAGATGCAAGGGCACATAGGGTTGGGGCCATGTAGATCATCTGCGCAGCACTATGTACACACATGCATGATGCAGTTTACATTGGCAAGATGCGCAGTGGCCCCCGAGGATGGCCAACACATACTGCAGGCAGCCATAAACCCCATGCATGCAGGTTCGGTGCCACAGGGCTGCAAAGGGTGACACAAAGGGGACATGGCATGGGGTGCCATGACAAGGCAGGCCACCACATGCACAGAGTGTGGCATAGCATGTCGGCTGCCACACAACACATGTCTGCCACATGGCGGTGGTGACCACAGATGCCGCTGAACTACAGTGCACATGCCCTGGTCCCTAGCAGCATGAGTGACCCACAGTGATGCCATGGCCACTGCAGCACAAGCTGACAAGATGGTGGATGTCAGTCCAGGGAAGAAGATGGATGTTGTGGAGCTGGGAGAGCAGGCCCTCTCTTAAAAGCTTATCGGTGTGTACGACTGAAGTTTCGAACCTAGCTGAGCATAATGACAATGGTTCTGAGGTTTTAGAGCAAATACCTATCGGCATACCATTAAACAGTACTGGGAACCCTGCACACAAGTACAAGATGACTGCATGAATTCTGAAAGTGCCTCTGAGTTTTCGGATGCAACAGATTCTGTGCCTGCTATCCACAGTAAAGATTCAGTTGAGACTACAGAATTAAAACGTCTACTTGATTCTGAAGAGTGGAAGTTTATAATTAGGAAGCTGTCATTGCAGCAGAAAATTTGCCAGGTGCAAGTTGACAGTGCTGCCAATGCTGTCTCTGATGAACAGCTGAGTAATCAGAATGCTTCACAAAAGCTGCTGTCTGCCAGTGACGATCCTAAAAAAGCACACTCAATGGCTTCAGACTGTCAAAATAAGGAAAATGTGAATAAAACTCTTGATGTATCTACAAAAAGTACTTTCAGTCAGCCTGAATCAATGTGTCACCAGAATCAGCAGAGTAAGAGCAATGTTGTGGTATGGTCAGTGAATGCAGCATTACAGGGAGCGTGCTGGGAGAGGCAGCCTAGCTCGAATGAATGGGTCTCTGGTAACTCTTTGATATAGATGCCTACCTCAGAAGACTTTCCTGAGTTAAACCCTGCTCCAAATTCAGTCCCATACTCACAAAATGGAGAAAATGCTGTAGATACTCTAACTATTCCCACAGAGTTACAACTGACACAGAATCCAGTTTCAAATTTGCCACCAACGGATGTAATTCAGCAACCTTCTATCAGTGCACTATCCGATTTGCAAATGCAGGCAGCAGCTCCATTAAATAAAAAAAACAGAAGTTCAAAAGAAAACTTACTCCTCGTTCTTTCGCCTGCCACTTTATCCAGCAAAACGGCATAATACCATTCATTTTACTTACTTAAGTAGCATGCAAGATCCTCTAGACCGTATTTTTGTGGCCAGAAACCTACTAAAAGACTCCCTAAAATTCCTTTCCCATGAAATTTATGCTCTGACTCACATTTCTGGAGAGACTTCATTTGATATGAGTTTCAAAACCACTCCTGATTTAGAAAGATTTTGGTCAAAATACCACACTGCAAAGAATTCTGCATTATGGTCTCCCTTCCTAGTAATATCATTAGCAAAACCTACATATAAGACCATAACTGTATTGTTCCAGAATGAAGGAGTTGATGCGATTGATGTTATTTACTGATTAAAACAATGCTGCACAGTATTTGGGGAACCAGAAGCTATCTTGGACACCAAAAATATTTGGACTGGGGGGGTGGAAAGTCAAAGTTTTGCTGAAATTTACAGACGCTGGTATTTCTCATTTGCCTAATTCCTTTTTTCTTTGGAGAGACAGGGGGTTACTATTTAACCAGGTCAGCTGAAGGCCTGTTATAAATGTGAGGATCCTGGTCACATAAGCAGTGCCTGTGATAAAATGAAATGCAATTTATGTGGGGAATTGGGGCACATAAGCACTAACTGTCTGAATGAAAGCAAATGTAATCTATGTGATGAGACAGGCCATACCTTTCAGAATTGCTCCTGGGCAGCACATAACCAGGAGCATCATGATGGGAGGGCAGATCAGCATTTCCTAATTTCATAGGCCCAGAAAGCAAAAATTAGAAATAAGCCCAGTTCTACCCCTATAGCCACTCCACAAGAGTATCTTGCCAGAGCCTATCCCTCACATCCCCAGGCGGATCCTCCCCCAGCTGAGACAGTATATGTAGTTCCTCTGATAACCTTAAATCCCCCAGAACTTAGAAAGGAGAACTCTGCTGTTAATATAGACATGCCCCCCAAAAGAACCTGCCCAGGCAAGCTGCAGACGCTCTCCTAAGTCAAAACGGAGGGCTGCCCCTCCCCCTGAAAGCAACCAGAACCTCTCTGATTGCATTAAAGAATCAATATGAGATTTTACAGGAGACCTCAGCTGATTCTGGTGAGGATACTGATCCCTCTTCAATCTCCTCTTCCCATCCTGAGGGGACAACAGACACTGAGGTTTGCTCCCAAGGGAAAGGATCACAAAAAAGGAAGGCTAGATCAAAAAACAAGGGGGTACCACTTGGTAGGAAAAAAATGATAATTGGTGGCTCTGTAATTTTCCCTTTGTTTTGGTTTTTCTTCTTCCTTATTCATTTTATTAATGTAATGGCTGACATCTTACATATTCATAGTATAAATGTTAACAGCATAAAGCATTCAGGGAAGCATCAAGCTATATCTTCTTTCCTCACTTCACTACAATTTGGGATCTATTTTCTACAAGATACAAGACTTCACACCTCCCATGAGATGTGACAAGCACAAATGGTGTGAATTTCTGGACCCACCTTTTGGTCCATAGGGCAAGAAATGTGTTCAGGGGTAGGTGTGCTAATTTACCTCCCAAACTTTAAACTGTTAAAAATGTATGATCTTGTACCTGGGAGGGTTCTAATACTGGATATCCTAACACAAAATAAAGCCTATCAGTTAGCTAATCTTTATGCACCCCAGACCAACAGAGCCCGCTAAGATATATTTTTTGCTATTCAACTATACTTACAAACTTCAAAAGAAGTTATTTTCTCTGGTGACTTTAATTGTGGTCTTAGTCTTAAAGATAAGAGTGCAGATGCCAAGACTAAAAAAACTGTTTTGTGATACTCAGGCTTTAAAAAAAGGTCTTGCATACAGCAAGACTAAAGGACTCATATCTGGAAGTTACAAAGCTGCATACCCCTACTTTTCAGAAAGGTGCATTAACCACAAGAATTGATTACATCTTTTTATCACAATCTGTTAAGGTATACCAAGACAAAGTTCCCCTCTTGAAAATAGTAACAGTCTCTCTATCACACAGTCCCTTAGGACCAAAGGGCCCGGGAACTTGGAAATTCAATACCAACCTATTGCAAGACAGGAGATTTATAGACTTTTCAACTCAGTTTTTTGCTGCAAGAAAATCAGTCCTTGTTTGTTTTGACTCTCCCATTGTATGCTGGGATGATACAAAATTAGATCTAACTCACTTTTTAAAACAATACAGTAAATAAAAGAGTAATACAGAGTATTTGGCATATTTACAGAAAGGGCACCATCTGCAGAATTTATTTACCATAGCTGGCTCAACAGGGCAAGACTTAAGGCAACAAATATGTTTGGTTCAAAAAGATATTCAATCATTTTGTAAACAGAAAGCAGCACACATTTATAATCAACACAAATTTGGCACACAAGGCAATGCACAGCAAATATGTCCCTTTGATCAAAATTACAAAAATGTAGGACATAAAACAATGCCCCTGTTGATTGACCAGGCAAGGGTTAAGTATACGTCTTATCAAGATATTTTAAGATTAGTGTCTGAATTCTCTATTAAATTATTTTCCCCTATCTTATCAGATACACAGGAAACCCAAGATTATCTTTCTGAGATTCAGATACCCCAAATCCCTCCTCAAGTTTGTTCCATAGTGTGTCAGCCAATAACCCTAGCAGAACTCCAGGGCACAATTCAGCATTTAAAAACTAATATCACCCCTGGACCTGATGGCCTCCCTAATGAGTTATATAAATTAATTGGGGAGCACCTTGGTGCAGAACTTACTGAAGTTTTTAATGCCCTACTGGAAACAGGATATATCTTTAAATTTTAATAAGGGTACTCCATAATTATCTACATAAAAAAGAGGAAAATTGGAGACCAATATGTATATTTAATACTAATTTTAAACTTTTAACTAAAATCCTAACTTCCAGATTGTTAAGAATAGCAGAGCTAGTAATTTCACTGGAACAATATTGTTTGATACCCCATTGGAGTATTCAGGATCACCTTATTCTCATATGTGAAATCATAACTGCAGGTTATTCCAACATTTTGCCAGGATAGATAATCTCCCTCAATCAAAGAAAAGCCTTTGATTCCATCAGCCATGAATTTCTTTGAACTGTTCTACAACATTATAGAGTCCCTGTGGTCTTGATTGACTGATTTAAATCTTTATATAGAACAGCAACAGTTACCTCAGTAGTGAATGGATGGCTGGGTCCATTAATTCCTATCAAATGAGGGGTAAGGCAAGGGTGCTCCCTAAGCCCCCTCCTGTAGGTCTTCTTTATTGACCCATTACTACGAAAATTAAACAACAGCAATAATATTACATGTATCCCTAATTCAGATATATGGGCTATGCCAAAAGCCTTAGCATATGCAGATGACCTGTGTGTATTATTAGCGGATAAAGACTCTGTTCACAACTTTCTAATTCAAAGTAAGATGTTTGGATCCCTTTCGGGGCTGCCCTGAACCTAAATAAATGTACTGGATTCCCACTAGGTAACCTTCCTACCTCAAAAAATACAGTAGGTTCAATCACCTTACAAATGACCCTGTGTCTATTCTAGGTGTTAAGTTTGGGCCCCCAGGCATGGAGAAATGGAACTGGGAAGAAAAACTTGCCATAGGTAAGCAAAAGATAGCCCTGTGGAATAGGAGCACTACTGGGAAAAAGAAAAGGGTATTTTTGGTAAAAACATTTCTAGTCCCTATTTTTATTTATTTGAGTTATGTATTCCCTATTCCTAGACAGTTAGAAACTTCATTATTAAGCCTCTTCTTCCAGGCTATATGGGGCAGTCACCTCAATCCAATAAAAAGGAATATTACATATTTACAGGTAAAAGAAGGTGGTCTGTCCATGATTAACCCAATAATATTTTTTTTTCTAATCTTTTTTATGTTTAATCTTAAACCTCTCCTAATTAATGCACAAAGAGGTTGGGAACAATGACTATATGGGAACTGTAAGACCTGGTTTCATCAATAGGAGACCAACTCTCTGAAAGCAATTAGAACTTATACATCTACATCTGTTTACCTTAAGGACTTCTTCTTAAGATTAAAGCAATGGACAGTTAGCCCACAACAGATTATCTCGGCTTCCTCACATAGAGTACTATTAGGCAACTCTTAAATGCACTATGCTCAGCTCCTGTACCAGGCTTTACTTGTCCAAATTCATATTTAGGTTCCTTGCAAGCCCTTTATCAATCCTCCAGAGTTCCAATTCATATGTGGGATTTCCACTGGATTTCTTGCCATGGCAAAATTAATATAAAAGGGAACACAAAACATAAACAGCTCCAGGAGAGAATCTGTAGCTGTCCTGGTTGTATTGCTACAATAGAATCCATGGAACACTTGTTCTTTGATTGTTCTCTTATTGTGGGATTATGGGATTTTCTTGCACAACAATGGAAGGAACCTATTTTTTTCAAAAATATCAACTTGATGTATGGTCATTTTTCACACCAATGGAGAAAACGGAATGTGAATACTGTACTTCAAATTTAATTTTTACAGTTATAAAATGGAAAATATGGATGGCTTGATGCTTATTCACACTTCAGCAGAAGGAGAGTACTCGTATAGAATTAACCAGAAAAATTGAAAAAGAGACACATAATGTGCATGATTATGAATGTACAAAATTCTCAAGACAAGTTTTGTTAGAATTATGGGAAGGCCTTCCCTGGATAACAAACACAGATACTGCTAATACCTAAATGTAATGTTTTCCTTTTCTTTTCCTTCCAAAATGAAATTTATTAGCATTAATTGTGTTGATTGTTTTCTGATTTTCTGTTCCATAAAAATTTCCCCTACTATGTGTAGTGGGTGCTAGTGAGCTTTGGAGCTCAAACTGCTCAATGATCAGTTGGCTGGTAGTCCAGCAGGGGAGCGGACCTCCCTCCTTGTGGGTCCAGTGCAAGAGGCATGTTTGTCTGATATGGAAGTGGTAATGGAGAACATGGATCCTGATAGTAGCAATGTAGTGCTACGGGAAGATGTTATCATGGATTTACAGGTGGCAGGTTTACAACATGAGACTGAGTTTGTTCAGGCCTTAAACGAGGAACAGCAACAGCGTTTACTAACTGTGCTTTCCACCCCAGGATGAGGAGCTAAGAAATGTGTGCCTTCTCCAGAATACTCTTCTGCTCAACCAGTGGCTGTCAATGAAAGGCCTTCTCAGCCTGACAGTGAGTGTGATGCACTAACATCAAAGGATAGCAAGACTCAGTGGGCTACACCCAGAGGCTCAGGTGTTGATCAAGGAGCACTTGTTGTGGTCTTTTTTGACAAATCTCAGGTATCAAACCCACTTGTTTTACCAGTTTTGCCCACACTGAGTAAGCAACCTTTGCTTCAGTCTGAGACTGTTAAAGTTGATATTGCTGTATCAGAAAATGGCATAGGTGTTGAACAAAAGTTGGATTCTGGTTCGGGACTTTTGAAAGCAAATGTGACTAGTTTGAGTTTAACACAGGGCTGAAGAGAGGATGAGGATGGTACTTTCGCTGCTCAGCCACCCGAACAGTAGTCTGTTAATTCGGCTCTGAAAGGAGCTGGGTAGAAGGAGTCTGATGCTGGGGGGTGGGTGCCTGACCCCACGGACCTCCCTATCCCTGGTATATCTGACACTGCATGACAGCAGCATACATGAAGCCTGTCTTCTGAAAAAATTGTGGATAATATTGCAGATTCAGACATTACTATTATAGAAGCTACCCCCCCCCAACTGGACATGCCACCACCTATTCAGGGACCTGTGGAGGGATCACAGAGTATGCCATCATGGGGAGACAGAGTGGAAGTGGAGGGGATATGGGATGCAAGCCCTAGATGAGGCCAACAGGCATCACAGTTATGGAGACAGTTTCGACAGAGGGACTCGGGTTTCACACGTAATGTCCTGGCCCAATGGAAGAACGCAGTGTGACTACAGTATTTGGGAGGTCTGCAGCACATTCTCGACAGGATATATGTAGGGAAAACTTTAATCAAAGAATCTTTAAGGTTTTTCTCTAATGAGATGTACGCTGTCATACATGTGTCAGGAGACGTAAATTTTGATGTGAGTTTTAAATCCCCTACGGGTCTGTACAGATTCTGGTCAGCTTATGAAAAAAAAGGTCAGTCTGCATTATGGATTCCATTCTGGGCCATCCCTATTAACAACCTGCTATAAAACTTGTAATTGTTTTATTTCAAAATGAGAGCATGGCAGTCCATGACATCCAATATTGACTTCAACAAAAGTGTGACTTGCTGTGAGACTCTTCCCCAGTTTTAGATGAGGAACACATTTCGATGGGGGGGGTGTGGAAATTTAAAATGCAGCTGAGACCAGGTCCACAAGACCCCAAGCACCTTCCAAGTGCTTTTTTCCTGGTCTATGAAAGGGGCCATTGTTTCTATCAAGGCCAGCCAAAAATCTGTTTTTGTTGTGAGTCACATCTTCACCTTAGCAATGCCTGCAATCGTATAAAGTGCACTTCCTGTGTGGAATATGGCCATACTAGTAATGCTTGTACCAACAACCAGACTTGTATTCTGTGTGAATGTCCAAGACATGTTTACCGTCCTGTTAGTGGGCCACCCATAACCATCAGGATCACCCTAATCAAGAACTAATGGTGGAACAAGCTCAAAAACTAAGCATTGAAACACAGCAACATGTCAAGGAGCATAACGCTGCAGATGAACAGGCCCTGCTTGCTACGCAACCTGTGCAACATCAGCCTGTAGACCTTGATACAGATGTGGAACAACCACCCCCCCATCCATGGACACAGTCTTCAAATCTGCACGCTGAGGACTCTATTGATATGGATGTGTCTAAGATGATGGAGCCTGTGGACGAAGCAACTCCTGGCCCAAGTTCAGTGACTCCAGTGGAAGGCCCAACATTTCTAGATTTGGAAACGGAAGTCCCTGACATGCCACACCCAGATTCTACAATTATTGCCTCGAAGAAACGCCCTCTGAATAACTCAAATCCCAAAGCTAAAGTGCAATGGAGAGGAGATTTATGGAGAACAGTTCCCCTCTCCAATGAATATGAGATTCTTCAGCCCCATGATTCTGATCATGGAGAGGACTCTGAGGCTTCCTCTACATTTTCCTCACAAAAGGGGCTCTCTACTGATTCTGAGAAAGAATATCTGGCTGACAAATTTCAAGCAGTTCGATCTAAACAAAAACAATTGGGGGCGGCACCTAGATGGAACCTCAAGTTGGGGAAACAGACTGGAACTTGAGGGGTTTGTTATGTTATTATGCTGTTCTGATGACTTTTTACATCCTTATCTTTAAATGACATATTTTCAGGCATACAGTATTGCTTCTATAAATATAAGCAGTATTAATAATGCTAAAAGATGTCTGGTAACCTTTTCTGTATTAAAAAAACATAATATAGATATTTCTTGTTTACAAGACACACGGTTATACACAGAAAATGACATCATGGCTGCTAGAAAACTGTGGTGTTGAGGCCAATCCTTTTTCTCGATCACTTTGAAAAGAAGTGGTGGGGTGGGCATACTTTTCCGGGGGTATGACTATTTGGTAACCAGGATATTGGATATTTGTCTGTGGAGGGTCCTATGATAGATTTTACTCACAGTACGCGACAGTGGAGACTTGTGAATTTATGTGCTCAACAAACAAAGAAAAAGAGAGAGAGAGAGTAGACCTCCTAGCTAAAGTTAAACCCTTCCTCTTTACAGCACGCCAGCTGATATGGGTGGGGGACTTTAACTGCATTACGAATTGCCAGGATAGGGGTGTGGCAACACCAAAACTTTACTGTGATACCAGTCCCTTGATAGGTCTGCTGTCCCAGTCAGGGCTACAGGACACTTACAGGAGGAAACATCCGATGGGGGGGCTATACCTTTTATAAAGCACACCTGGCTACCCGAATTTATATTATCTTTTCATCAGCCTCATTAACTTGTGAGCATGCTTTCACAATCCCTTTCGAGACCTCTGACCATTTGATAGTGAAAGTTTGTCTCACAATGGGTGCAGGGATTGGTAGGGGTAAAGGGATCTGGAAAATGAATAATAAAATTCTTTCTGATAAGTTATGTATAGAGAAAATTCAGGAACTCCTTAGAGCAAGAAAGTCTGTGGCTTGCATGCAGGAGGATCTTATTAGATGGTGGGTACAGACAAAATGGGACATTAAGGCAGATCTCAAGACATTTTCATATTCTACACACACTGGGAAGTATTTTCAATATCTGACTTTATGAAGTAATACACAATGATTGCTTCCATGGTTAATAAGCGTTATGGGGAATATGTAGGACAGATACAGAACATCAAGACACAGATGGAGTTTTTACAGTATGAACGGGTTGGCTCACTGTTATATGAGCATAGGATTGGAACCCCAGGTAAGACAGTGTCAGGAGATATATATGAAAGCTGTAGGACTAGGGTACAGCAAAGAACTATGACATCCCTACATGCCAAGGATGGTAAGATAGTTATGACAAATGATTCCATTATGGAAGAAGTATTCACTCACATGAGACGAATGTATGCTGCCTCTCAGGTTACTCAGGACATGATTTCAGAATTGTTACTGCCTTGTACCATTCCTGACATCCCTCAACAGACAAAATTACAGATGATGGTACCCATTACAGCACTTGAGATTAAGAATGCAATTGCTTCCCTTAATGACAATACCACTCCTGGTCCTGATGGACTTACAACAGAGTTTTATAAAACCTTTGTGACTGAACTGACGGAGATTTTTCTGGTAGTATTTAACACGATGTTGGATGGTACAATGATGGCCCCACAGTCTGGACAATCAGTACAACTTTTTATTTATAAAAAGGATGACAAACAGAACCTCTCCAATTGGCAACCGTTAAGTCTGTTGAATACTGATTTAAAGATTTTAATGAAGATTTTGGCTAATAGATTGGGGCTGGTAGCACCTGGTGTGATAGACCCATGTCAAACCTATAATATTAAAGGTGGATCTATTGCTGATAACCTACTTCTCCTTCAGGAAGTGGTTACCCAAGGAAGAATGCTTTAGATGGTTACTTGGTCTGTTTGGACCAGGAAAAAGCCTATGATAAAATCTTGCACTTATACTTGCATACAGTGCTGATGAAATATTGTATCCCAGACCAATTTAGGAACTGGGTTATGCGGATACATCAGATAGCTTCGAGGGTGCCATTGATAAATGGGTACAGTGATCCAGATGTCCATATATATATATATATATACAGTATATACAGTATATATAGAGGGGTAAGGCAAGGGTGCCTATGAGCCCTCTTTTATATATCATTTGTTTAGACCCACTTTTAAAACGTCTTCAGAAAAATATGGCGATTCATCCCATGACCCTCCCTGGGAATGTCCGTATTACGAAATAATTAGCATACGTGGATGATGTGTGCCTAATTTAGCAGATAAACAATCAGTGGAGCTAGCATTGATGGTAGTTCAGTGTTTCTCAGACCTGAACGGTTCAGCAGTGAACCTCCAAAAGAGCGGATGATAAATTTTGAGTGATGGTACAGAGGCAGTGATGGAAATTTAGACTATTAAGATGTCTTCTATGACGATTACAATTTTGGGGATCATATTCGGTGACATTGATATGGCTCACCGAAATTGGACAGAGAAGCCGGCAGGTAGCAATTTGAAGGTTCAGGTTGGAAAAAACGGTAACAGGCCAAAAAAAAAAAAGAAGGTGGCTGTGGTGAAGAAATTTTTTCTTCCATTATTTACGTATGTCAGTTCTATCTTACCCGGCCCCCCCGGCACTCTTGATGTTACAATTTTGAGCCAGTCATTCCAGCTTATTTGGGTAGCCGATTAAACCCCATCAAACGGGAAGTTCTGTACAGTCCAATTCAGTTGGGGGGCTTGAATCTGTTCAACCCAATCAGCTATTTCAACAGTATTTTTCTTTTTCATACTATTTCTTTTTTTTTTCCATTTAAACTTTATTGAAAATTTCAATACCGAGAACAAATCATAACATAAGAGTCATTGGCACAAGATTACAAAGTGAAAATGTACAAATGATTTGTTCTCATCCTGCCCATACCCCCTCCCCCCAACACCCCACAACCCACCTCCAAACCCACTCCAAGATCTCAACACAGCACCATACAACCCCATCTGACAGTCCTGGCATGGTATCATAAGGCCTATATGTTTAAAGAGTACAGGGATTGTATAGGGCTCCATATCCTGTTAAATTTCTTTACTTTATTATTGAGGCTTGCTATAATCCTCTCTGTTCTAACATTGGCAAGAAATTTCTGGAGCCATTCAACATACACTAATGCTTCAGAATCTTTCCAATGCCTAAGGACTATTTTTTTAACAGACAATGATATTAATGCCATATAATATTTTCTGCACACTACGGAAATGCTAGAAAAATCCCCCAAAAGACATATGTCAGGCATAAACAAGTCAGCCAGGCCCAAAAGTGGGTCTGCTTTATGTTTAATAGCAGTCCACAGAGGAGCCACTTTTGAACAGTGCCAGAAGATATGGAGAAGGTCCCCACGAAACAGCTGGCACCTGATACAAAGTTGGGATGACACAATACCTAGTCTGGTCAGCTTTTTGGGGGAAAAATAAATGATGTGCAGAATCTTGAATTGCATTAGCCTCAGTCTATCCTATAGGGAAAATCTATGGCAATTTTGCCATATAAGGGACCAATCCAGGTCCTTGTCAGGAAAGAACGAGGACCAAAAGGCAGTTGGGGCAAGATTATCAGGATAAGCCCAACTAAATAGTACTTGATATATCTTGGATACCACATGCACTGAACCAGCCATATCCATTAAAGTAGTTTGAAAATAAATATGGGCAACCGGTGGAGGAACCGGTCCCATAACCTTCAGTAAAAGATGACGCAGCTGGAAAATTTTAAAAATATCAGTGTGAGGTATTGAGAACTTACACATGATTTCTGCTTCTGTACACCACTGTCTAACCTCTGAAATAAGATCTATAAGCTGGCAGTTACCTAACTGGGGGAGCCAACTAGGTGGTAAGGTCTTGCCCCCATTTGAAAATTGGGATTTCTTTTTATTGGTTGGGCTAGATCTTTGATATTATCGTATTTTAAAAATACGCACAATTGGGAGTGGACCTTAATTGAGGTTGCTATAGGGGAATTGCGAAGAGACTGAGGAAGGGATCCTAATTTAGAGTATAACATAGCATATGGGAAATAACCATGTTGTTTAATACTGGCAAGCTCCACCTTCAGCCAAGTCGGGGTATACGGGATCTGATCCCGGCTTTGGTCAGGGACCAGCCACCTAAGATATTTATTAGCCTGACTGGCCCAGTAGTACAGTCCAATGTGCGGGAGCCTCAAACCACCTTTTCCCTTGGGGGCAGCCAACTTGTGAAAAGCCATTCTGGATTTTTTATTCCCCCAAATGAAGGCGGAGATCACACCATGCACCTTCTTGAACCAGAACAGAGGGAGCCCCACATTTAACATGTTAAGGAGGTAGAAAAGGTGGGGAAAAATGTTAATTTTGATTAGATTAATCCTACCCCAAAGGGAAAGGGGAAGCATGGACCACCGACGAAGATCTTGGTCTATATTATGAACCAGGAAATCTAAATTTAAGTGCTTAATGCGAGTAGCACTCCATGCTAGGGCAAGTCCTAGGTATGTGATGGAACTTTTTCATACTATTTCTGCTTTCCTGAAGCCAGGAAATGCTGAGTGGAAGAAAGTGGAGGCTCGTTGGATGGTACCACTGCTTCAGCAGTGGGGGCAGGACTCCTTAGTGACCCGTAAATAGAGCAGTTGGCCGACATACATGTAGTATGCCATTGAAAAAATTAGGAAATGGAAACTGACGCAAACACAAGTTACAATTTTGTGTAAGAAAGAGCTGTATGAGACAATACAAGCCAGGTCATTCCAGATCCCTATTGTTTATAAGGGTAAAGGCATGACTGCTTGTCAATCTTTCAAACCCTATTTTTTAGATCAAAGGACCCCCCTCCCCCGTATGTGGGATGTGGTGTGGCTCAGTGCACATGGCAGGTTGGGAGTAAAGGGTAACTCCAAGCATAAATGTTTGGAAGATAGGATGTACCCTAGAGAACAGCGTGAGCAACAGATAGAGACCCTAGCACATTTTTATATCCAGTGTGCTTATGCACAGTGTGAGAGGGTATGGGTGAACAAGTGGATCCAAGTTGGTAGCCTGACACAGTAGCGGTTTTCAAAACATCAACATTTATTTTATCACTTCTATATTTTCTTCATAGCAGGACAAATTAATTACAGCATACTGGTACAATAATCAGTATAAATTAAAAATGCAATAGGCTCATTAATTAGACCAGACCAAGTCTAACATTTTCTTGAAACATTTAGCAGATCTCCCTGGAGTTCTCTCCAGACCCTGATCCTCTCTGATCTCTCCCTTCTTCACGTCTGACATTTCTAGCTGTTACCTTAGAACTTATACAGCTCTGTGCCAATGTGATAGGTTAGGTCCACCCACCAGTACATTTCTTTAAATATGTCTTTGTATGCAGTGCAAATATTTATTTTACATAGCATAAACACATTTAAATCAAAATTGGGACTTGCATTTAGTCTCTAAAGTACATTTCTATCTATCTAAAGGTTTAAAACAACCTCTTGGTGTCAGAAAGTACCACCTACTTCTAGCTGCAGCATAAATGTAACAAGGAAGCTGCCGGCCAGCTCTTATAATACTGCTGGAGCTGAAGGTGGTGTGCTTTAGGAGTGCTGAGACTCCACCAGAAATTTTAATACCCTTCTTTTTAAGCACTTCAAAAAAAACCCAACAGTACTCCATTTCCACTGCAAGAGGTATGTACAAGGCTTAACCCTTTATTTTGAGAAGAAAGCCTAATGCTGAGAGAAGTTAGATGTTTACATATCCTCATGACAGTATACACGTTCAAGCAGGCTTACAAGCTTTCAGAGCTCGCACTCGCACTGTCGTAGAGGAGTTCAGCGGCTTTTTTCATTGAAAAGCCTTATCTCAGGAGATCTCTGGGTATTTCGGGGGACAAGCAAATGAATCACAAGGTTCTTAGCATTATTTTAAAACTTTTGAACACGCAAGGACAGAAAAAGGGCATTTCCTATGCAGCGTCCTGCAAACTTTTAAAACAGAGAGTTTTCTTTATGAAAGTGGAGCTAACATTCAGGCATTTTGACAAGAAATAGCCTGCAGAGTGAAAACAGCTCCAAGTATTCATTTTACAGGGGAAAAACAGAACTCTTCCACTACAAGGAGCACAGCCTCCCCCATACTTCTTAAAGAGCAGCTTCTATTCTCTTGACTAGCTCCCCAGCTGACACATATCCCTCAACTGACCTGGCCAGGAGTCATTTTCTATAAATGATTCCTTTGTGGGCTACCATTTAAAAATTTTATTTCACTCGTAACTTCATTCCCTGACCCGCTGGCATAAAACTGAACCAGTTATGCATCCCATGCCTATGCCCCCGCACTGGCACACACAGCCCCATTTTGTGATGTCAGTAAATGAAGGTATGCGTAGGCTTACTTATTGAATGGGGTGATTTTCCCTAAATGCTTTATGTATCTTTAATGTTGGGATTTTAACAAATCAAGTGACCACCCGATTAAGAGGGTCCCTCTTACTCGAGCTGTCACTTTGCTTTCTTAAATCCCAACATTAAAGATACATAAAGCCTTTGGGAAAATCAATCTATTCAAGTTATCGGGGCGACATGCAGCCTTCATTTACTGACATCACAAAACGGGCTATGTGGTGTCATGCATTGCTAGGATTCTGTTTTCAGCAGAATAAAGTTACGAGTGAAATAAAATTATTAAATGGTAGCCCACAAAGGAATCATTGATGGAAAACGACTCTTGGCCAGGTCAGTTGCAGGATATGTGTCAGCAGGGGGCTAGTCGAGAGCTGCTCTTTAAAGCAATATAATTTCTCAACCTGCTTCATTAAACTACTTTTGACGGCCTTCCCTTTTAAATAAAAATATGTGGTCGCATCTCTTAATCTACATTAGAGCTCCAACTCTCAAAACCATGGCAGAAAAGAGCACCAGAGGCAACGGCTGAAGATAACTAATCCTGTTCAGTCACCAACTCCTTTTCTCCTCATATCCAGAATTATCACTGGAACCCAAAAAGGTTAATTTGCACTCAAGCGGATCTGGGTCTAATCAGGAGCGCTTAGAAGCACTTACATGCAGCAACTGAAATTAATAACATTACAAATCAGCCGCTAGCTTCCCTTTCTTCTAGTTTAGGGAATTTTGCCAGACCCACAAAGAGCTGACTTATTCTTTTTTACACAACCGAAGGTCTCCTATTACCAAAGGTAAAACACCCCCCTACGATTCAATATTTGACCCAATCTATCCAAGTAAAGATCTTTAATAAGTTATTTAATTCTTGGGCTGGTGGCTGTATTTGGACACGTTACCATAAAGGCTCTCTATTGCAACCTATGGATATCATTGAGCCTATATTTAGCCCAGGTGGCTCACAAATTCTGCAACCACCCCAATCGAGCAAAGGCTCGAGAATCAAGAAAGAGACATAGCCTCCTCAACGTAAAATGCACCAGCGCCTTCACTACATGCCCATCCCTCTAACAGATAGCAGACATAGAGCAACACTGTAAATCCCTGCTACCTACAGCATTTACGAGGGGGAAGTTCATGTACTAAAAAAAAAGGCTGATCTTTATAGCCTATCCATGCGAAAATGTGCATAAACATGTCTTTTTAGAGCAGCAGAAAACAAGACAGTTACAATTACACTGCAAAGTGGAAAGATTACAGGAAACCCACTATAACTGCAACCCCCCCCCTTCTTTATTTTTTTTTCTAATACCTTGTTGCTCTACATGACACCATTTTTGGTAACTTGATTTAAACATTAAATCCTTCATTCATTTATATAATTTTGGTGTTTACTCATGACTTATCTAATCATACAGGGTATTAAGGAAAACGTCTAGCACAAAATTATAAGGCCCCCAATCATCACAGAGCCACTCGGTGACACACAGGAACTGTGGAAGGCATTGGGGACCTATTGGACCAATCAAAATTGGATTGGAGTGACCTATGAAAATGTCATTGCTGGGACTAGGCACAATATGCAGTTTATGGATGTGAGTACACTGAGACTGAGATTTACTTGTATAAAATTTGTGATGTGGCAGGGTCATTGTAAATGTGTCATTCAACAAAAGTTAATTGTTTCACAGATTTTGACTGGTATGATTGAAAAGGAAATTAAAACACAGGCACAATATGACAAGGACAAGTTGTCCTGGGAGCAATGGAAAAAGAGGTGGAAGGGTTTGCCAAAATGTATTATGGACTGATCAATATTTTCTTGATAAGAGGTTTGGTGTGATTTGGTTGGTGGGCTCCAGTCATGTTGGTTTGAAGTGCAATTCATGGGAGTATAGGGTGTTACTGTTTCATGCTGTTTTGCACTGTACAATATGTTTTAACTCTTCACTGTGTGTACTGATTGTTTATGTTTTTGTACTAGCATGTATTTATATGATTTGAAATAAAAATTCCCCTACTCTTCTATAGGGGAATCTCTGGTCATCAAGATGGCCGCTTCTGAGGAAGCAGTGGACAGGATGGATGTGCAGGAGGCAGAGGATCTAGTCTGGACCTCTGCCCAAAAACCAACTGAGACTGATCTCTTTTATGATGCTCCAGACACTCTAGATATGGATAAAGCAATCACAGAATAAGAAATGGATTTTTAGAAAATGCAGTAAAAATGGCAACTGAAACTTTACCTGAAGCAAGTGACAAAATTAATGAACTGCAACTTACAGAAAGAGGAAGAGCATTTTAGTAAGCAACAGGGAGAACTACAGGTGGCAATTTCTGTGCAACAGAACCACCAGCAAGCAGCACTACAAGTAACTCCTCCAGCTGTGAAGGCTCAGCTGCTGACCTGTGACGCAGCACCAGTGGAAGCTATGGATCAAAGCTTTCAGCCAACAACTAGCACAGAAGTGCTTGTATTACTGCAACACCCCATACCACAGCCAAACTTCAAGTTTTCTGCAGGTACAAGGTTACAGCCTTTATTTACCTTTTCGGGTAATTTAGCGGGCAACCCAGGGGGAGATCCACAGGGGATGGCACTCACAGGTGTGACTACACCTGGCCTAAGGTGAGATCTCCCGGCAACTGAAATAATGAACAAAGCAGAGACTGCTTGTTTGGTAGATGCAGTGCTATAAGCCGTAGGATGGAAGAAATCCCCTGAAATGGGAGGCTGGGTCTCTAGTACCTCCCCTATTTCGACTACAAATCTTGTTGCAAATAACATTGACACTAGCAATAAAATGCAACGTTAACTGCAGCAAAAGAATACTGATTGGGGAACACTCATGGACAAAGTAGAGGATGATATTTTGACTACACTCTCACCACTGCATTTACTAGAGGATTTAAATTTAATGCAAAACCCTGTATTGGACATAGCAGGGGCAGCACCTCCCCCATACCCTCATACTAGGGAAGTACAGGACCATAATAATCTGAACAAAACCTTTGGTGAGAATGCACAAGGTCCATCCGGTGGATCTTCAACCCAGCCCACACCTTCTGTAACTGCAAACAGACTAAGGGACAACAATTACTCCAGATCCTATGCCTCTTTCTTTAGAGTGCCAGTATTTCCCTCAAAAAGACATAATGCGGTGAGGCTTATTTACAAAGAGGGACTGGAAATTTTCCCTGAGCACAAGTATGTGGTAAGAACTCTTCTCAAAGACTCTATGTCCTTTGCTGCAGCAGAAATTTATGCACTCATACATGTATCAAGGGAGCCAATTTTTCATATTAGTTTTAAACTGAGTAGTGGTTTGCAGAAATTCTGGGCCAAATATCAAATCCTAAAGACCTTACCGATATGAGCTCCATTTGATGTTGTACCTTTAATCAAGCCTGCATAAAACACTATAACAGTATTATTTAGGAATGAAGAGGTCAGTGTAACTGACCTCCTCTTTTGATTGAAGCAGAGGTGCACAGTCGTAGGTCATCCTGAAGCTATCTTTAATGAGGATCAAATTTGGAATGGATGATGGAGGGTTAAGGTGATATTAAGAGCCACAGAGGAGGGATTCCAGCACCTTCCAAACTCTTTGTTTTTGGGGAGCGACGTGGGGGTTTATTTTATGGGGGACAGCCAAAGGCTTGCTATAGGTGTGGCTCAACATGGCCTTTCAGTAGTCTCTGTGACAGGTTTAAATGCACTAATTGTAACAAACTGGGACACACTTCAGGGCAGTGCAGAAAAGATCAACTTTGCAATCTATGTAATACCAGTGGGCATACTTATCATACCTGCCCTAATTCAGCCCATAACCAGACCAACCAAGCAGACAGTGAAGTGCAGAGGCTCTTAAATGCTATTACTCAGAGAAGAATGAATAGAATAGCAACATCCAATCCACAGACCTCTAGCACAGCCCCAGCAGCCTCCCCGAGGACATGGAGCAGACAGAAACGCCTGCGGACGTTAGTGAGGCAGGGGCATCAGACATAGCAGATGTTCAAAGTGCAATTCCTGAGCAACACAATATGCCCCCCTCAGCAACCACTTAAGGAATAGAGATAAAGTATAAGGGTCACTACAGGAGACCAGCGTGGCAGCAGCCAAGCCCAAAGTTCCCTAAAACCTCACCAATTTTAACAGGAAACAAGCACAGGGTACTAGCAGAAGAAAAAGAGGCATCAGGGGATGAGACAGATGATTCTTCAGTATGGTTTTCTATACCAGATATGGGGTCTGAGGTACAGGAGCCCACACTTGAGGCACCAGAGCAGGCAGCTGAACCATCCAGCTCCATAGTCACCCTGCAAAAAGCGAAGGGGAAGCAAAAACACATCAAGAATACCAGAAGTTCCAAAAAGAAACCATCATGATTTACATGACACTAAACAGGGTATAGCCTTCCCCTCCACACATCATGATGGAATCCCTTATACTCCTCTATTCTAGCAATGTAGACAGCATTAAGAGCATTAGAAAGTAATTAGCTGTTTTCTCACATCTTCAAACTTATCCTGCTGATATATTTTTTTTCAGGATCCTAGACTGCATTCCACCATTGATCTCCAACAAACAATTAAGCATTGGCATACTGAACCTTCCTACTGGTCCTTTGGACAGGACACCAGTTCAGGGGTAGCCATACTCTTTCATAATATAGATGTTTATCTTCTTAAGTTAGTGGACCTATAGCCAAGAAGGGATTTAATTCTAGATATTACAATACAAAATGTCTTTTTTCACCTCATTAACATTTATGTAGCCCAAACAAAAGCAGAACGTATAAAACTTTTTTAGCTAATCCAACCATACTTATATTCAGCTCAAAATGTAATTCTAGGTGGTGACTTACATAGAAACATAGAAACATTCAATTGTAGACTAACTTCAAAAGATAGATGTAAAACTGCAAACACAAAGACATGTTTTTGTGATATGAACTATTTGAAAAGCATGATTGCTAAAATAGATCTTACAGATGCATACTTAGCAGCAACTGGACAGCAACACCCCACATTTCATAAGGCCCCTTAGCAACCAGGATAGATTACTTTTTCATCACTCCCACCTTACATATACACAAGGCCCAGCTACTGGTTGCAGAATGTTTAGATCATGATATTCTAAATATTACACTAGGAAAAGTAACTACCCCTCCACATGGACCAGGAGTGTGGAAGTTTAACTCATCATTATTGACACAACCAGACCTACAACAAAGTATACGGTACTTTCTAGAAGCATGAAAGTCAGCACTAATTTCATATGATGATCCCTTAGTTTGGTGAGAGGATGCACTTGTTGATCTCACCTCTCTGTTAAAAACATAGTTAAAATACAGTGTGTCAGGACAGCTAGTATACATATTTACAAAATAGAAAACAATCACAGAAATGAATGACACTTTCTACCACCATTTCCCAGGACTACACAGCACAGATACAGAATATTAAACACCAAATGAGACAATGTCATATCCAACTGGCTCAAACGTTACAGCAACAACAAAAATATGGTACAGAGGGGAAAAAGGGAAAGAGATGCCCATATGAAGGTTGCTTCCTTAGGAATCAACAAAAACAGAGGGACAGCTTAATTAATCAGGAACAGGAGGTTTGCTCAGATATTAAAGACATTTTACAGATTGTAACCCAACACACCATTTAACTCTTCTCAGTTAATACTGGCCAAGCAGTTCTGGACACAGACTTATTTCCAGAGTTTAAGCCAGCATGGGAACAGGGGTTACTTAAGGAGATGGATTCAAGGAAAGCTGAGGCAGCCATAGCATCTCTAGTTACGAATAAAGCTCCAGGTGAAGATGGCCTGATTTGTGAACTATACAAGTTAATAGGTCCCCATATACTGTAGCTTCAGAACTGGCCATGGTTTTTAATACCATATTACAAACCACGTCACCAACATTAAGGCTAATGAAAGGAATGTTAATTTATCTGTATAAGAAAGGGAACAAACAAGACATAAATAATTGGAGACCAATTAGCCTCCTTAACACAGATTTTAAAATCATGGGCCCAATATTCAGAATTGCACCTGGCAATGGCACAAGTGGTTGCGCAGCACAACTGAGTTGTGCTGGAGCAACAAAGAGATATATTCAAAAGAGATGTGCCATGGTGGGTACTGTAATAGTCATTCACAACTTTGTGAATGAATGACTTCATTTACAAAATTGTGAATGACTATTACAATAAGCACTGCAAGCCCATTGGTCCATGGTGTGGACCAATGGGCTTGCAGCTGATACTGCAAGCTGTCATTCAGCTGGCAGCTGTGGAGGATTGCTGGTGGGTTTGCTGCCCGCCAATGATGGGGGGGTATCTGTGTGGGCTGGGGGTCCTGTGTGGGTGGGGGGTGGAGGGTGCCACTGCACCACCAGGTAATCATTTCATTCACATTTATGGGTGATCAGGGCTACCAGTGGGAAGGGGGATGCCACTTCACTACCAGAGCAATATTTTATTTACATTTACCAGCAATCAGAGGTATGGGAGGAGAGGGGGGCACCACTAGACTACTAAGAAAATATGTGGGTGCTTGTGAACGGTGTTTTTTTTGGGGGGGCACCCATGACTGGTGGCTGCTGTGTTGCGCATTGCAATACAGCAGCACACCTGGGGTGGCTAGCAGTTGAGCCATTTCTTACTGGCTCAACTTTGTGCCCAGGTATGCAGCACATCTCTGGGATGTGGTGGCAGATGCACCACACATCCCGGGCTGAATATCGGGATGTACCGCATATGCATGGGCATGCCCCCTGGAGATGTGCCGCATACATTATCTTTGTGCTCCGGTACATCGGGAATTGTGCTGTGCAATTCCCCCTTTTGAATATTGTCCCAGGGCACATTTCTGGGGTTGTGCTGGTATAACTCAGTTGCACCAGGCACAGCCCCTTTGAATATCTCGTCTCACAATGACAATTTTGAACTCAAGGTTACTAACAGTTGCCAAATCGCTGATTTCTAAAGCACAAACTTGTGCAATACCAGGAAGAATATTACAGAACATTTACTTTTATTTAAGGAACTTTTTGAACATGGCAATAGAAATAAATTAACTGGCTTTGTGCTGTCATTGGATCAAACAAAAGCATTTGACTCAGTGAATCATGAGTTCTTGTAGAACACTTTGGCACTGTATGGTATACCACAGCAGTTCATCTCTTGGATTAAATGTTTATAAAAAAATGCCTCAGTTACACCAATCATAAAAGGCTGGAAGGGTCCCATGATTCTGGTACAAAAAGGTGTCAGACGGGGTGTCCGATGGGCCCCCTATTGTATGCATTCTGCATAGACTCCTTATTAAGAATACTGAATTCTGCAAATATCTTACACCCTATTAGGATTCAAAATACTGAAATACCCCACAAGGCCATCACTTATGCAGATGATCTCTGTACCTAGTTAGTAGCAGACCATCAATCAGCAGAAGAAGCTATAAGATTTTGCAACACATATGGATCTCAGGCCAGATCCTCCCTGAATTTAGATAAGTGCACAGGTTGTCAACTTGGGCTATCAGAAGAACCACAGCACACAGTAGTCGCAGGAATAATACTGTCTTCAGAACCAATTCACATCTTAGGCATTATATATGGCCATGCAGATTCAGACAGGTTAAGTTGGGAACCCAAGATACAGCACGAGAAAGCAACGGTAGCCCAATGGAACAAATGGCAAATAGGAAAACTGAAAATAATTCACCTCATTAAAACTCACCTACTACCAATTTTCTTATATATTAGTCATGTTTTACCTCTGCCTAGGTCTTTAGAAACCACCATATTCAATATCTTTTTCCAGGCAGTTTAGGGAAGCAGACTAAACACGATAAAATGAAATGTTACCTATCTCCCAATAAACCATGGAGGGATAAGGATGGTTAACACCATTGTGGTTTTTTTATAGTATTTTTTTTCATGCTAACTTTAAACAAATTTTAATTTTCACAGGTCAAAGTTGGATAACACTTCAATTCTCATCATGTGAATTATGGTTTAGACAATGGGAGATTGGTAACCTAGGCCTCCCGAAATGTTTAGTAAATGCTCCAAGTTACATTACAGAATATTTTCTTAAACTTAAAACCTGGCATATCTCATAGCAAATAATGATTACAAAATCTAGAAAATATATGTATAACTGGATTATTACACAGAACTATCAGGAAATGGATACATTTCAAACTTGCCCTGCACAATACAAGGGATCATTGATACAACTTTTAAAGGAACCTGGAATTCCCAAAAAATGATGGGACCTACATTGGTTGAGCTGTCATAAGATAAATATAAAAGCAAATCATAAACACAAATAACATGAAGGAAGAATGAGTAGTAGACCACTGTGTACCCAGGAGCTAGAAACAACTGAACATTTATTTTTTTCCTTTTCATATATCAAGGATTTGTGGAAATTATTGGCTAATACATGGAATAAGCCTTGGTTCCAGACAATAACGTGAAGCGCTGATGTTCAGGTATTATACAGGATTTGGGAACAAGTAGAATAAACATACTATGCATATTATATTGTTAGTCATAAAATGGTATGTTTAGAATGCCAGAAGTCTTTTCACACTACAAAAAAAGTAATATTACATACAGAATTGATGCAGAAAATTAATCATGAGATACAAAACATATATTATGCAGGGACCTTGGTTAAGACTCAGAACCAATTAAATGTAATCTGGTGGGATTTACCTTGGGTAACAGATAATGATACATCTATTACATGAATAATATCCTTTCCCTATACAGAGGAAAGGGCGAAAACATATTTGTTTGAAGATCTATTAGTTAACACTGAATTTCTCTTATTGTAAATAAAATCAGGTTAGGAAATTAATGCAGAAAAAGAGAAAGTGGGAATGGTACAGGTGATACCTTTGATTGTTTTCATGATTGTTTTCCTTACTTTTTTCCTTTCTGTACAAGATTTCATTGTAATTTCTGAAATGATTTAATTTTGTGACTTATGTATTGTTTGATTTTTCTCAATAAAAACACTGCTACTCTTTTCGAGAAGTGCCATGGGATCTTTAACATCCACCTGCACTACCACCAGAACAGCCAGATGAGACCTTGGTTTAACATCTCATCCAAAAGATGTTGCATGGCAACATGATTACTGCACCACCGTGTAGCCCATGGCACCTTTGAACTGTAGAGAAGGGCACATGTGTGCGCTGATGATACTGCCCATCTGAGCCCACATGTGCAGGTGGATGCACCTCACATGGCACACACCCGGAGTGACATCAATGGCTGTCATGTGGGCCTGGGGGTCTGTCATGGCCTGTGGCAGTGGCACCTTGTGCACATGTACATGGAAACTACAGTGCATGCTGTGCTGGCTCTGATATGTGTTGGCATGCCACAGTGTTCCACCTTGGTGTGTTTTGCACAGTGTGCATGCCATGTGTGTGGGGCATGTGGGGGGTATGGGTGGGTGAGTGTATGGGCATGTTTGGTGTTCTCATGACACCGGGAAGCCATGGTGGTGCTGGCTACTGGTTTTGGGTGCCATGGCTGTGGCCCCAGCTGGCCACTGAGCCACAACAGGTAGAGGCCTGTGGCTGTGATTCAGTGTGGGGCAGTGGGGCACGGCAGGAATGATGCATGATGGGGGTGTGCACAGCACCAGACACACTGGTATCCAGTCCGGTGGCAGGGCATTGGCTGTCCATATGTTGGCCAGGCTGTGCCTCCCCATCTGCGGTGGATGCCACGCTTGTCTATCCCTGAACACTGCCCTCCATGTTTGCAGGCAGACATGTCGGAGTGGCCGCCATGTGGGTGGTGATGGCTGCAAGGGCATTGACAACATGCTCCTGGGCAGGTACACCTGCAGCTACCTCATCTTCCAGTCACTGCTATGTGCAGGCACCAGCAGCAACCTCCTCTCTTATGCCCTGACATCAGCAACCACGTGGGCACCCAGGCACTCCTGGATATGTACCGCCTCCATGACCCCCTCCGTGAGCCACCCCATGGCCTCCATACTGTCCCTGGTTGCCTGCAGCTGCTCCCACTCTGGCCCCCACAGGTCAGGGTAGTAGTTGGCTAGCAAGGAGCCTGGCGTCACTCGACATGCATGCCTGGTGGGTGGTGGACCCTCCAATGCCCACCTGTCATCTTTATGTGCTGGTGCCGGTCTCAACAGTGGCTACATTGCTGTTGTCCTGTTGTCCATCCTCTGTGTTACTGCTGTCTTCAGATGCTGGTGTCTGTCCAACTTCATGGCCTCTGGTGTCCATCCCTCCACTGTGGCTTGGGTCTGAGTTGCTGTTCCCCCACTGCACATGGTTTTCTGGTGCTGTTGGTCATGGGCCCGTGGTGTGTCCATGCCCTGCATATTGGATGGCTGTGCAGGTGGCTGTGTGGCATCCTGCTGTGTGGTCTCCATGTCCTGCTGCTGCTACCCTGGTTGGGAGGAACACAACATTTAGCACGGCTGTCTGTTTGCCTTGGCACATTGCACTTTGGGTGTTGCACTTCCTACCATTGCCAGCTGATGTCTGAGTTCCACCTTGAATGACACCCAAGGGACCCTCACTGGATATATTTCAAATGATTAATGTCCATAATTGATCTTATTGTAAGCGAGATAAGAAAACTGATACACCAAGCATTGTTTTTAATAATTACTTATTTTGTATGGCCTACTCCTGTACAGAAACAGCAGTAAATTTTTGACTTTTGTACTTGTTTATATATTTTAGCTGTTGGGGAAGGAACTGCATGTCCCACATGCTATGGTGGTTTCTAAACCCACCACAGGAACTCAAGCCTGGTGACCTCAACTGGACAGCCTTATGGATCAAGAAATGGGTACTAGGTCACAGTGCTCGCCAAGTTTACTTACTGTCAGAAAAGCCACCATAACAGTTCCTGCATCTGGGGCCCTACTTAATTGCCAGAGAGGACTCAGCACTTAACCAAGGACAAACAAAGCAAGTTGCAGAGTGTGTGCTGCTGAAAGGGTATTTAATTTGAATAGCAGATTGTTAGCACACAGTCAGAATGATAGCATTAGCATCAGTAAGAAAGTGAGCAGGCTGTAGCACTCTGGGGCTGCAACATAAGAATGGGGAAGGGGGGGCTAGTAATGATATTGCCCAGAAACACATTACTTAGAATGACTTCCCCACCAGAGTGGAGATATTTGATGCACCAGTCATTTTTTTATGTGCAACTCATGGTACTTGTTATAACAAGATAGAACTTGTCTTTAATGGTCTACCTGTCTTAAGTATTGTCAAGTGTCGCCAAATTGCGCAATGAGTGGATGAAAATCCAGCCCTGTGCTGGCCTGTTGGCACAGTTGTAGTGCTACCACTTGCAATGATGGCAACCTGGGTTTATGAACAAGCCTGGGTCACCATGGATCAGCTGGAGGAGAGGAGGATCGAGTATCCCAGAGGACACTCTCATTCTCTGGGAAGGGAGGGATGCACACTCAGCTGCAGCAATGCCACCAAGGTGACCATGAGTGGTAATCTGGCTGAAGCACTAGGGGAGGGGAATGTTCCCCAACAGGAGACAACAACACACTTGGTGTGCATATGTCAGACTATCACACTCCATGGAGCATCTACAAGAGGCAGGCAGAACAATGAAAAAGAGCATTGACTGGAAGCATGGCACTCATGGTTCCCTGCAGACCTCATACTGCCTGCTGGGCGCATGCATCTATCAACCAAGTGAGGAATTTAGTGGGGCTTGGGGTACCCCTGACTGCCTGCCCACAGGGGGAATCTGTGAAGGAAAATGTGGGTCCCATGGGGAAGTCCCAGAGATGGCAGGTCATTGGATTGAGGGAACTGTGGGGAAGAAGGGAGTCTTTTGGTGCAGGAGGGAGCAAAAAAAAAATATCCAGCACCAGTTGTTCAGCTCCTGTACTTTGAAGTAATGTGTGTGCATGCATTGTAAATATAAAATCTGCTCATGAAAACTGTGTTAAGTTTTTAGCACATTTTCTTCTGATTATGATTTTTTTTCAGAATTCTCCATTTTCCATAAATTACCATGAACTTTTCTCCAGTAAAGTATAAGCTGATGAAAGTGGTGTACATTAATTTCTGTACTCTTTAATGAATTCTAAAGAATTCTGTAAGGTTCAATGTTTTTCTATTAATTTCTATTGGCGCTGCACAGCTTTACAGAACTTCTCCACCTTCATGTACGAATGTTTTAGCTTAAGACAATGTTAGCTAATATATATATGTATATATATATATATATATATATATATATATATATATATATATACACATACTAAAAATATCTTGTGTGACATTAAAAATTAAGTAACTAATTTCCTTGCTTTTACATCCTATATTCTAAAAAGTGTACAAGGGATAAAATATGAACTATGCTTGACTCTGACTCTTCTTTCTTCTTCCCCTCCAATCAGATCCACTCTTTTTAAGTTATAAATCCTCCACTGGTATGAATATGAACATAGGGAAGACACTTGGGCTGCAAATCACTTTACAGAGTTACTGAGTGAGAGACACTGTATGCTCACTGGAGCTGGTTGCATGCACCAAATGAATACATTTTCTTATATTCAGGTGTAACTGATTTCAGAAAGGAGCTCTTAAGGCTCTATAGATTTAAATTATTAACTGACCTTTTATTAACTGACAGTGGCAATTGTTGTACAGTTAGGCTTCAGTTTATTAATCCACTCCAGGCACTTCATAAAAATGTAGCCTATCAGTCATTTTGTTCTGTTCTCTACTTATTATGATTGCTTCTCAGTACACTTAATCTCAAGAATAATGAAGTTATTTGTTTAGTCTTCAAAGGCATACTGTATGAAAGGCTATGCCACTGATCAAAAGTTAAAGAAAAGTGTTACATGCTATCAGCATACTTCTGAGGTCTTTAGTAAGAAATTGCCAGCAGGAGTGCTTTATTCTGAAAGTAATAAAGTAATCAGCAGAAAGCATGAACAAACATGTATACATACAGTAACAGTTATTTGAAGTAGCAGTTCATGTTAAAAATGTTCCACTTTCACTTTTTGTTTCAGACTCTGTTTATATTGCAGAGTTTTTTATTATGTGTTAGAGCTTATGCTTTGTGTCCTGGAGCTGTGAATGAGCTTGGTACATTGACAGACAGACCTGGGTTTGATTCTCACAACCTCCACTTGTATACTGTGTGACTCTGAGCAAGTCACTTAACCGCCCAGTGCTCCCAGGTTGCCCCTGAAAACAGGCACTTTTGCCTAGTGGGCCTTACCTGGTTACCAAAGACTAAAATAAAAAAAATAGATGTGATATCCCCAATGGCCATAAGGTTAGGAAGAAGGGTGGAGCAATATGACTACCAGCTGCTAGGTACAGAGAGAATGTGATCCTGCAAAACTTTGAACATTCAAAGCTACAGCATGGGTGTAAAAACAAAACAAAACAAAAAAATCCTTCCAAAGAAGAGGAAGCATATGCTAAGAATCTTTTTTTATGAACCTCAATTATATCTACAAAGGGGTATATTGATAGATTCACTATTATAAGCTTTGCTTCGGGGGGGAGGTCTTCCATGGACAACAGCACCGTGGTAGAGGTTGCTTCTTATTGCCTTCCTGTGGCCATGGAACAGACTGCAGTAAAACTCACATTTTTATGGTTGCATGGGTGGAGCCATGCTGATGTTTTGCTGTTACATAACAGAAGAAGGGGCTTTGGAAGCACATGACAGGATAACTAAACTGTGTCCTTCCACAGTGGAATTGATGCCCAGGCATATGTGGTCCTCTCCATTCACCACAATGCTGTTCTTTTGTCTGTTCCTCTCCACTCTGCCTGAACTATTTTTTTTATGTCTGGTTACTTCTAGTTCACATCATTGCCAGCACTCACTGGTTGATAATATGAAAGCATGTCCCTTTCTGTTAATCTGTGTTTTTTTTTCTATGGCAACCCATACTCTCTTTGGCTTTCATCTGACCACTGACAATGACTTTGATGTCAGCAGGAGGCAGATCTTGCTGCCGGACACTCCACATAGCCACAGGCTTGTGAGAATCTGAAGGACGGTGGAGTTGGTGGAGTCATCACCTCTGTTACTGCCCCCTCTGCCTCTTCCACCACTGTTTCTCAAGACCAGCACCATCAAAGAAACAGCAGTGCACTATTGTAGCAGTGGCATGCAGTTGATGTGCTGAATAAACTCCAGGCAAACTATCTTGCATACTGCTCTGAATCCAGGCTACAGTGAATCATTTTGACTCCTTTCAGACTAAGGTCTTTCTTTCCCCACCTCACCCCATTTCACTTAACCCTTGCTTTGCCATGGACTGACATATCAGTCCAGAATTCCTTTACATTCCAGTTCTGCCTGCAGCCTAAGGGTTAAGAGTGCTGTGATCACTAACTCACTGCTGTGTTGTCTCTTCCTAGGTTGTAAATTTCACACACACACACACACACACACACACACACACACACACACACACACATACCCCTCACATTCTGATGTCCTTTGCAGTGAGACAGTAATGGGGAGCTGAGGAAAAAAACTATCCCAGCAGCTAGCTACTACTATTGCTTATTAGCAAAATATTGCACAGCATGCTCATCTCCAGTAGCTGTCTCCCATCACTTTTAGTATCCAGATCCAGTCCAGGAACCCAGTGAAAGGAGACCATTTTAGTTCAAACAAAACACAAGAAAACACATACAATTACATATCATATTATTCTGATGCTTGCTGTAAGTGAAGGCAATGGGCATAACATCTAGTAAGCAACTATGACTTTAGCAAATACTGAACGATCCCTGCACATTTTCAGTTCCCAACTCCTTCACCATTTGGATATCTAGACAGGCTAATCAGGAAAAATTGACCATTTCTAAATTATTCACTTTCATCACAAAGTTCAAAGACATTGTTTTATTATTAAACAAATTCAGAGGATAGAAATGGGTCTTTGCAGAATGTAGATAATATTTTATTTTCCAGCCTGTTTTATTTTCCATCTTCTTACTTTCTATAATTTACATGAAAAAAGCCACAGTTTCATGTGATGAAAATTTCATCCCTTTCTAATATCACCATGAGAACACACAATTGGCAAATGTTTTTTGGAATGGGTTAATTGCATATTCTCCCAGTGGTATTATAAAGGAATGAGATTTTCATCACATTATTGATTTACACATTCCTGCCTCTTTTTTTCCTTTTTTATATATACTTTTTTGCCCTTGCATCATAACCTCAGTCTATGTATTTATTCAGGGACTGGTTTCCCCATTCGTGTCACTAATCTTATTTCTTTATCGAACTGTAATTTAATTACATCAAAAATCAAGAGCACATAAGCAAATGCAATGGATTAGATAAGTTGTGCATTTATCACTCTCATCCCACCACTACAGCGTGTAGTGCTGTGCGTTGGACCATATAATTCACAACTTCATAGTTTCCTCATATTGTGTGGTCATGAGAAAAAAATTAAAGATAACCTGCTACAGTATATAGGGAAACCCAGAATCCAAATGGGTCTCCTCATCTACAACTGGTCCTACCTGCAAAGTTTAAGAGAATGATACTGCATGTCTTGAATGATGACATGGGGCACTTGGAAAGTGAACTCACCATGGACTTGTTTTGGGCACATTTCTACTGGCCCTGCATGGAAGGTGACATAGAAAAGTACTGCAGGAACTGAAGCAGATGCATACAAAGGAAGGCTCAGTGACAGAGGGTAACTCCTTTGGTCAATATTGTAAATAGTGCATCCATGGAGCTGGTCTGAATTGATTTCCTCATCCTGGAGCCAGACTCAAAAAATATAGCAAACATACTGGTAGTTGTCAACCATTTTTCACAATACACACAAGCTTATGTAACTGATGACCAAAAAGCCTCCATGGTTGCCAAGGTCCTCAAGGAAAAGTTTTTTGTCCATTGGATTCTAATTCCAGTTTTGACCTGATGGATTCATTCTGACCAGGGCAGAGACTTAGATAGTTGATTAATCAAAGAACTTCTGTCCTTATGGGGTATCACCAAATCCTGTACCACCACATATCACCTGCAAGGTGATCCACAACCTGAGAAATTTAATAAAACACTCTTAGACATGTTGGGCACCTTACATCCCAAAGGTAAAAGTGAATTAAGTCAACAAGTGATGCTTTGGTTTATGAGTACAACAGTACCAACAAACATTCCACTGGATGCTCACTGTACAGTTTAATGTTTGGCATGGAAGCAAGGCTACCTGTTGATTAATGTTCTGGTGTTTCTGCCGATGGGACCAAGCCAGAGACCTATTTATAGGAAGTGAAAGAACAACTCAATCTGGCATATAAGCTAGCCACAGAAGCTGTTGCAAAACGCAATAGCGCAAACAAAGAAAGACATGACAAGAAGGTAAAGTACATAAGTTGTTGCCCAGTGACCTAGTATTGTTAAGAAATCTGGGACTCCATTGCAAGCATAAGATTGCTGACTGATAGGGTAATACCCCCTATGTTGTACCAGAGAAGGTTCATGAGCTGCCTTTTTACAAAATTCGCCCTGAGGGACATATCAGTGGTTTTGAAACTATACACTGAAATCACTTTCTGCCCATTAGCTAGATGGTTACTGAGGATGAGCAGCACAATACTGAAACTCCATAACCCCCTGAAACTAGAGGTGCTACATGCAGATGTAGAAGTAAGCAAACGTATAAACAACCTGGCAGTGCTTCAAAAGCACTGATCAAGTGTACAGAAACAGAAAGATCAGACTCTGAATCAGAAGACAAAATTAGCTACCTTCCAGCTTATTACCCAACTACTGAACTCGCTAACTTGTTCCAGGAAATTCTTGCTCCCAAACGTGAGTGACAGGTAAGAACATGAAAGAAACTCCTGCAACTTGAAGTAAACTGTGAACTGCCAAGTGACAGTATGCCTAAAGATGGATGGTCAACATCTGTGGAAACACCTGCTGAAGGCAAAATGTGACCCTGTTGAGTCTGAGCTTGCTCAAACAGATGAACTAACTAAAACACCAGAAGAAGCTCTGGTGCCCATTTTGCCTGAAGATGCCTCATCACTACTCGATGAGCCAGAAAGCATGCTCCTGAATGCAAAGGAAGAAGTGCCAGTACCACTACATCATTCTGAAAGAACTGTTACACTGCCACTGAGACTTACTTATGATTCACTAGGGGCTCCAACTGAACTACCCATGATTGAATGAAATACAGAAATGCAAATATGTCACACCTATTTCCTTTCCTAGCAATGTTGTGGGCTCCTCTGAAAGCCAAACCACCCAGATTGGGGAAAAGTTAGAAAAGAGGTATAGTGAAGGAGTTTACAAAGTGTTAATAATGTATTATCTCTACTGCAGTCATTTCCTAAAATTCTAACCAAAACTGACAGCTGTATGAAAATGTAAGAGGTATCTTGATATTTGAACCTGTTGGGATACCTACTTGTGCTATGCCAAGATAGAGGTATTAGTCTATGATAGGATTTTGATTGCCTATGCTAGCTAGGAATCAGTTGTATAGGATAGACCTTAAATGTTCAAAATTGTCATGGCCAATATTTCTAATTAGTATTGGGTCTCTGTTTAGGGCTTGGCAAGATTCCAAGTTTTTAGGCATGGGAAAGTGTAACCCCCCAATGGCGGGACTTACTTGGTTGCCTTTTGGTGTCTGGTCCTGCCAACCCTGGATCCCTGGTGCCCTTGAAATGTTCCTACCAGCCCTTTTGTGCCTGCTTACCATGTGGTTTGGAGGAGTTATGTAACTGATTGAAGTTCTGCCATTTAGTGGCACAGCACCATTTGCACTGAGAAAGCAGTGACTTGCCACACAGCCTGTGTGCACAAGTTCAAGATGGATTCTGCTTTAATGTGCGAGCTGGCATACTGCTTGAGCATTCAGCTAAGTGCAGAAGTGCTCTTTCTGTTTCTGCATTTGCAGACTAAAGTCAGCCCTTTTGTGTGTTCCAACCCCTGGGATCCTAGAACATATGTGGGGGTTCAGACACACTTCTTGGGAAACAAGGAGGAATGTAAACGTGTGAATAAATGTATAAGTGCTTTTGTGTGCACTGTTGCTTTAAGAACTGTTCAAACTGCATTGCATATGTACTTCTGCCTGCTGCAGGGGGATTTATTGCTGCAGTGCTAGCGACAAGCAGATTTGGACTCTGTGAAAGGCCATCCCACCAACAGATAACAGTGCTGAGGTGCATCTAATGAACTAAGGAACAGTTATTTGTTAAAACTGCATGGTTTGCCATTACAAAACACATTATTTAGGGACATGGCACAAACTGTTTAAATGGACGCCATCTTGGAAATCCCTGTCCCTGTATTACCCAATCATAGATTGAGGAGCACTAATGATTGCAGCTATGGCTCCTGGATAAGGTGTGTGGACAATGTTCTTGGCGCCTTTAGTGACAGTCAATAAGCCAGTGAATAAACCTAATGCATATTCATTTCTATTATGGACAGCTGCGTTGTTCAGTGTGGAATGGCGGTTCTTCCACTCAGACATTCGGACATCGGGAAGAAGGCAACTTACAGCATTCCTGGCTGGAGGCTCTCTGAGGAAAGCAGGCAATCAGATAGTGAGAAGAGAGACATTGGGAAGTTAGCAGAAGACTTTCGCAGCTGCCAATGGGGAGACTTGATGAAATCTTCCATTGACCGGGAGAGCCAGAACTCTAGTATACAGTCCAGATGACAGAAGATAATTCTGCACCTTGAGAGAAGCCCTTGGTCAGTATGAGGGTTGGCTCAGAGTTCATTTAAAGATGCAGTATTTCCAGAGTGACTGAAGCCGTTACACCGTTAGTGCTGCAACTGAATTTTGGTGCCACAATTAGGGCATCGCAAGAAGGGAGACAGTGATGGGGCGATCTTGATTTTAGATCATCCCTCACTAATGCTGTCCTTTGTGCCCACACAATTTCTGTCCCCTCCAGGGCATGCCCACCCTGGAGGAGGGTATATTTAGTTTTGGAGGGTGCGGGGGCAAAACCTCCCACATTGGGGGGGTGTGGTGGACAAAGCCCCCCGCAAAAGCTGACTTTTTCCCCGGGGGGCACTTTGGCACTGTGAGATCTAGTGCCTGGCACTGTAATGCCAAGCAGCATGTTGCCTGCACTGTAATTGGTGTCAGCAACATGATTTTCACATGGATGAACCACTGAAGCCAGCACCGAGAGAAGCGTGTTGAGTTCCTGCTGGCTGGAAAGCCAGAAAGCAGTGAGGCCTACTGCCTGAAAGGTGGAAATCTGGCTGAGATACTGTTCTCCCCATCAGCCTGGGGGGTGCATCAGATCTGCTTACCAAGGTGCCTGTGTCTGTTGCCTGCAAAAACTGAGAGACGGTGTGAATGGAGGTCTAGGAAGAGACTCCATGTCAGCCAGGACGATCTGGGGAATCAGCCAGATATTGTCACTGCTAGGCAGTACCCATCATCTTCCCCTAAGAATGAGATGCCTTGATTTGTGGGGTGGTCCCTGGTACTTGCATGATCCAGGATCTGCAGAAAAGACAGCCCAGAAGGAGACAAGCAGCAAGAGCCTGCACACTGGAAGGTGACAAGTTGCTAGACTCCAGCTTCAACAAACCCTCTGCAGACCTTCTTTACTGCTCGAGGCCTCAGCTCAACTGATTCAGCCTGCTGTTGCTGCCAGACTCTGTGAGACTGATCTACAGAACCGTGAGTAAGCACAGGTTCATCCTGTTCTGGGGATTTCTACAAAGTTTGATAGTTAACTTTATTTGGTTTCAATGAGTACACAAACGCTGGTCAAACTGCAGCACTGTATAGGCCAGCAACTCTACCTGGGTACCCAGATTACCTTTAGGGGACACTGGTCACAGTGGGGAGCTGGATTCATGTGTTGCTGTTGAGAGGGCACAGTTATAGTTATTGTCTATCATTTTCTCAATTCATCAAATACCTAAACTGACAATTATCTTTGCTTTCCCATTTCCCCTTCCCTGTTAATAAATATTTTATTGTTATTGTTCAGTACTGTCTGCAAGCATATTATTAGTGATAGTTATTAATTGAATGCACAGTGAAGTTTTGCATTGGTATATGGTATTCTGTGTGTGGGGTGACTGTGAGGAGAGGTGGGTAGGTACAGCATACCAGGGGTTTGTACTACACTGTCTGGCCCACTGTGATATACTTTGGGTGGAGGCACCACACTATTTGCTTTATTTGCAGGAACAAATTCCCATTACCATGAGAACAAGAGCACAGGCTCCTCAACCTTGTTTAGGCCCACCAAGCAGGGGTAGTGACCGAAAGTTACACAGTGACCCGGTTACATGTGAATTAACTCAGAGTCATGCATGAACATTTTTTATTTCAGTCACCCATGAAAATGTGTTATTTCATTTTCATTTAAACTTTGGTAATCAGTAAAGGCTCACTGAGCCAAGGCTTGTTTCCAGATTCAACCCGGGGTAATAGAACACTAGTTTCAGTGGGCCTACCAAGTTAACAAATGTCAATAAATAAAATAAATTAATAACATTTAAATAATACATTTAGAAAATGCTCTGTACTGTGCAAGGCAGACAGCACTGGACTATTAGGATGGTGAAGAATTGGAAAGTATTCAAAACAGTTGCAACCGTGGGTTGTTCAGACATAACAGATGCAGCAAAGTTTTAATTTCCCAGTGAAGTTGGTGCAAATTCATGGAGTCTCACAGTCTGAAAATATTGTAGATTTCACCATGCCTATTTCTTTAACCAAAAAAACAAATCAAAGTGTAATAAAAAATGTGCCCACCCTCTGTGCTATAATTCCCCCCCCCCCCGGCCACCACCCAAAAACTTCTTATTCATCTAATCCTCTCTCATTACCCTCTGGCACTCTTCTCTCTCCCATTCCCTGTCAAATTTCAAAGTAAAGTCAAGACAAAAGTGACATAAAATTTCAATACCCTTCCCCACACCCATGCACAAACTCACTCCCTCAGCATCACCCCACCCGAGTTCCACCACCAAGTCAAGTTAGTCATAAGACCCCCACCCAGTCAGTTAATGGCTCTGGCTAAATTTTCAGCCAATCAGGCTTAATTAGAAGCAAAGACATTACCATTCATTTGTGCACCAGCAACAGTACCTAGATGGACACTGAACAGAGCAGATGCTGCGTATTGTGGGACCATTTTCTTTATTACAGGTCACATTTTTTCTGGGTGTTGGTAGGGGGAGGAGGGTGTTGGGGACCAGAGAGGGTTGAGTGTGTTTTTTTATGACGTGCTTTTCCATTTGGTGGTGTCAGTGGCTCAGTAGGTAGCACACTCACCTCTGAGGCTGGGAGATCAGACGGCTGTGGGTTCAGTTCCCACATCTGGCCCTTGGGTTAATATCCCAGTACTGACACTGCAGTGCAGCATGAGAGGGGTGCTGCACTTCTGAGGTGCTGTCTTTTAGATGAGATGTTAAACTGAGGTCACATCTGCTTGGATTGGTGGTAGTTCAAGTAGATGTTAAAGATCCCTGTGGCACTTATTGAAAAGAATAGGGGAATTTTTTTATTAACAGTAAACTAAAAGAAATCAGGAAAAAAAAATACAGACAAATCATGTTACAGGGAAATCAGAGTCAGTAATCCAAGGCAGAAACTTCCATAAATCCAACAATGTTCTAAGAGGTATAGTTTGCATCTCTGAAAAATGAATAGCTTTTAAATCATGTTCAACTCCTTGGATTACAGTGAGGTGAGACATATCTATTTGCTGTAAACTAAAAAGACATCGAGCAGTCCAAATATGCCATTTCAAAACCATAAAAATTAAATTCAATGTATTGATATTCCATTTTTTCCAGACATTAGTAAAAGAACCATACAGTAACATTTCATACGTAACTGATTTAAACAATGGCTCCTGTTATCTTGTGGCCAGAGAGAGCCAAAAACCTGTAATATATGTACAGTAAAAAAAAGGTGTTGTATAGTGTCTTCCTGTTGTACGCAAGACTGTCTTGAGCATATTCTTTCAGTCATTTGCTTATGTTTTTGGTTTGCCTTTGTATTTATTCATTCATGACAAGTAAGCCAGTGTAGATCCCACATTCTCTGAGGGATCCTTGGATTATGTAAACGTGTATAAAGACTATCCAAATATAAGTCTGGACATTTGGGAAAAGTTACAAGATCAGTACAAATTTGATCTAGTAAATGTTTATATAAAGCCTTTCTATTGTAAGTTATAACCATGTGGCTAGTTACCTGCCACTGTTTAAGTCGAAGAAAGGTGTCCCTAATATAATTAAGGATCAAAGGGATATGTCTAAGAGTTTTCAGATTATTTGTTTCCCAAAGACTAAACCAAGGCCCACAGGACTCAAAGAACCAAGATTCCCATCCTTTGTCAAAATTAACTAAAATTGGTTTGATGTTTGTCATAAAGAAAATACTATTGCAAAAGAACTGTGGTTAGATCATATTAAGACCACCGTCTCAAAGAGGTAAATAAGTTATAGTACGTTTGATAGGGTTGTGGCGACTGCCCCACAAGGCCTGGAAAAAAATACTTAATAGCCTCATTTCAAGGCTGTGGGGTGGGGGGAATATAGGCTAAAAAGAGAAAAACAGGGAGTAAATAAGTTTTAATCATATAGACTCTCTTTGTTTTACTTAATTTCCATTTATTCCAGAGAGAAACTTTAACCTGAGCAATTTCTATCCTAGAACCCCAAATTTAGAACATCCATGGATCCATCCCCATATAAAATGCCCAAACATTTAATAGGATTAGCACTGATCTTAATTTCTGAAGCCAAAACATTGTCCCATGCTCTAGTCCCTAATTGTCGACCTACCCATTTATCCAGATTCAATGTTGCCCCTGATACGTTCCCAAAAGTTTTGCAGTAGTGAATAGCTTCATGTACAGAAGGAGTATCTGCCGCCATCAAACTCATATCATCTGCATAGGTGATAATGGAGTGAGGAGTGGAATACAATGATGTAGAGAGCGGTATAATAGACCGTGAGGTATTTATGGAACGGAGTAAAGGGTCCAAAAAAAAAGATATACAGAAGAGGGCTAAGTGGGCAGCCTTGTCTAACCCCTCTTCGTAGTGGTATCATAGGGCCTTTCCAACCATTAACAATAAAAATTATTGTAGCAGATCGATATAATAATTGAAGCCATGAGAGAGTTCTATCAGGAACTTTATAGTGACATAAAGTACACCATAAAAAGTCAAGGTTAACTGAGTCAAAAGCTTGTTGTTGATCCAAGGAGAGCAGATAACCAGGTAATCTGTCCTGATTGCCTCGTTCCACTAACTCTCTCAACAAAAGAATATGGTCATAAATACTTCTCCCTGGAATATTACTAGACTGGGCTTCAGAAATCACAACCGGAGCTAATTTTGTTAAGCGAAGTGAAATACTCTTAGCCAGAATTTTGAAATCTGTATTTAAAAGACTAAGAGGCCTCCAATTACTTAATAATTTTTTATCTCCTCTTTTGTAGATATAGAAAAGACTACCCATATTCATATCTAATGGTAAAGTGTCCGCTTGTAAAATAAAATTGTATACAGCAGCCAATTCCTCGCTTAAATCAATATATAATATCTTATAAAGTTCATTCGGGAGGTCATCTAGGCCTGGCGTTGCTCCTAAATGTAATGCTCTTATCACCTCCTTGACTTCCCAAGCATGAATGTCGCAATCAATCAAACCAGTCCCTGATCTATGGATATCAGGGATGTCTATAGGAGAGAGATATTCCAAGATCCTGTCCACGTGTGTCCATGGGGCCAAACAAATGTCGAGTGTAGTCAGCTACATAATGTTGAATCTCCAAAGGATCCATAATTTCAAGCATATTGTTATTTAGAAGAACCTAAACAATTTTACTATCAACTCTTTTAGAACAGCTAGCAAAAGGGCAGACCTCATCAGAAGGGCCTGTAATACCAAAACGTTGTTGTTGTTGCAGTGATGCATATTTAGTAGAATGGCATGCCATTAGATTTTTCTTAAGTGTACTAATTTGTGTAGAAAGTCATGACCAGTAGTATAAGACAGAGTAAGGATTTTCTGTAATTGACATCGAGTTCTATGATAGTTAAAATAAAAATCATTATGGTGTTGTTTACTAAAGTGTTTTAGTAAATGTTGCAAATTTCTTTTGGTATCAGACCACCAACACCAAAGATCATCATAGAGGAAAAAAACAGACTTCCTGTTCTTAAAAAACACTTTAAGTTGTATCAGTAACAGTAAGTTACTCAAAAGTGTGGTATTAAATTTCCAGGTACCTGGACCTAATACTGTAGTAGTGGTAGGGCCAAGAGAAATTGTTAAAAGAGTGTGGCCTGAGAATTCTGCAACTTGTATAGTAGCAGCAGAGAGCTGCAGATGAGGGGAAATAAAAAAAAGTCTATGCAGGTAGTCAGTTGACCCTCATGAAAAGTGAGAGTATGTTTCTGATTCAGCATAAGATATGCATCCTGTAGTTTCACAGAATGTAGCATCTGTTTCAAAAAATTTGTGTCACAAAATAACTTAGTAGTTCTGGAGGTGGAGGAATTGTCCTTGATGGATAAACCACAATAGAAGTCACCCCCAAAAATAATATACATGGAAGTGTGAAGATATGGTTGAACAAGTTTCAATAATTCAATTCTAAGGGACTTAGTTTGTGGAGCATAGATATTAATGACCCTGAAGGGTACAGAAAGAATACTAACATCCAAAAGCAACAAGCTATTAGGACATAAATCAAGTACTTTCACAATAGATATATTGGGTAAACTAAACAGTATCCCAAATCCTGAACACATCTCTTGTCCAAATGACCAGTAAGAAGGGCCAGAAAACCAAGCCTGCTGGGCTTGGGAAATTTCAGGGAGAGAGTGAAACCTAACATCCTATAAAAGGATTACCCCCGCAGCAAGGCATGATAAGAAGGAAAAAACTGAATCCCTCTTAGGTTGCTTCTTAATACTGTTGACATTAACAGTATGGACAGAGAAGGATGATGTCATAGTGAGGAAAAAAGGATTGTCACATCAAAGGGCAATATGCCTTCACGTGGGCCTACCCCTTCGAGGGGTACTCTCTTTATGTTTGATTTTAGTCTTGGCCTTTCTTTTCTGAGATCCCACATTATCCACAGTGACCTCCGTATCAGTATTCAATTCAGGGTGGGAGGAGAGCACCAAGAAGGAATCAGAGCCCGTGTTTTCTGAAGGAGTACACAGTAACTCAAACCTGATAGCTAAAGGAATCTCATCAACTTTCAAAACTTTTGAAGAGGGTAATCCCAGTTTCCTAGAACACCTTGTAACTCTAGATTGGGAAACAAAAGTCTCCGGGAAGGGGGTCCATCATTCCTGTAGGTATAATAGTAGAAGAATCAGTGGGCTCAGGGACTAAGTCTGAACAACCAGGCAAGACAGGAGGGGAAGGAGGGGGGGTCAGAAGGTAGGACCAGTGATGCAGGGTTTAGAACAGCAATAGGTATCCTCTCATCATTAGAGGGAGCCGGTGAAGTAGGTAAGCATGTGTGTAAAATAGTAGAAGAGGGAGGAAAAGGCTGATTACCATGGGAAGTGGAAGACTGACCATTAATTTGTGAGTGTTGTGCTACTGTAATAAGTAGTTGCTGCTGTTCTCCATCTGCCAGGGCGTGGGAGTTGTGGGCAGCCCAGGTGCATTGCTGAAAGGTATGTCCAAAATCATCACAAAGAACACAGCTGGGTTCTTCTACACACTGGGAATCTGCATGTCCGAGGCCACCACAAACAGAACATTTCACCATGTCACAAATGCTATTAAGATGGTTAGTGGAGCCGCATTTGTAACATGCCTTTGGTTGGCCAGGGTAAAAAAGCACTCCCCTATTCCTACCCAGCATAAAAGTATTAGGCAAATGTTGTATCCCTGCATCTGAAGTTCTAAGCAGAACTCTGACTTTCCACCCCCAAGTCCATAAATTCTCAGTATCAAAGATGGCCTCAGGGTCAGAAAGAACAGTACATCTTTGTTTTAACCAAACAGAAATATCATTCAAACTCACACCCTCATTTCTAAATAAAATAGTAATATTTTTTTGGGCAGGCTTGGTTAATGGAATGGCACTAAAAGGTGCCCACAATGGAGAAGATTTTAACTCATGAAACTTAGACCAGAATTTCTCCAGACCAGGTAACATTTTAAAACTGATGTCAAAATGGGATTCAGTAGAAACATGTATTAGGGCATGAATTTCATAAGCAGTAAATTTCATAGATTCTTTAAGTAAAGTAAGCCCCACAAAAATATGATCAGGCAATTCAGACATACCACCTAAATATTGCAGTCTAACAGCATTATGTCTCTTAGCTTGTTGAGTAGGAACTGAAAAACATGAAGAGTACATTTTGAAGGCAGCAGGAGCTGAAGTAATAGCTCGTGTAGCGGGCGGCGGATGTGACCCAAGACCCTGGGATTGTAAACGCTGAGATGGTTGGTCGGAAGCAGGAGAAAGCTCCATAGGAGAAGCAGGGATCGGTAACTTCAAAACTGGGTTCTGAGTAAGACACAAGTCAGGAGTTAGTGTGAGGTCCATCTGTCAAGCAGTTTGTGAGGTTTGTACTTGCAAGGCAGGAGCAAGTTCTGCTTCAGGAATGCGAATGGGAGAAGGTCCATAGTGCCAGATCCTGACTACCGGATCCTTCTCCTAGCCAGCCACAGAAAGGGCAGAGTCAACAGACCATTCTTTGATCAGTTCATCATCAGGAGTTGTAGGGGATCGTCATAGGATAGGCTGTTTGACAGCTGTAATGCCATGCCGGGCAAGCCCCCACCCAAAAAATCAGCAGGAGAAACAGACTGAGGAAAGCTAGGAGCATGTCGGCCAATAGTGGAATGCAGAAGTGTCAAATCACTCACCGAGGTGTCAGAAGGCATAGAAGCTGTATGTGTAGTCAGTGAGTCAGTAAAGGAGACTGTAGGCAACGCAGCAGTAGTGTGTTTGAGAGCCAGAAGTTCCTTTCTCTTTTCCAAATAGCATCATTCCTCAAACTCTAATAAGGCATCCACATCATTAATAGACATCAGAACCTGGGCAGCAGGCAGCTCAATTACATTCATAGAAGGCAATGACTCCTTAGAAACAACAGTAGACAATTGCATAGAAGTACTCCGCTTACTTTGATCCACTGATAAGTCAGGGGAAATATTCAAACTTTCAGAGAGATGCACCTTATCGTCTGGAATAGTTGAAAACTCTGCAGCTGGGGTGGCCTCTAGTATCCAGAGACAGGGGAGGAGACCAGCTCCTTCGCCTCCAACACCTCCATGTCCCCCACAGGACCTCCTGAGACAGCCATCTTGGCAGAATGCCAGGATGTAAGGGGACCTCCACAGGAGAGTAGGGGAATTTCCCAGGTGTCCTGGCCAAATTTCCCTCATTCACTGAAAATACCAACAGCTTAATCTGGTTCAATTTCAGTTGCTTACCATCTGTAACCCCCAGTCGCCCTGAAAAGGAACTTCTAGGCCCAGTGGGCTTACCGGTCAACAAAATTCAACAAACAAACTCTGGTGAGGGGAGGCTGGCAGAGTGTGTTAGGCATGTGGATGGGTGGAAGGGTGTTTAACTTTTGTGTGTCACTCTTTCATAACTCTACTTTATTTTGAAATGTGCCAGAGCAGAGGGAGAAGAAGCTTGGAGGGTGCCAGTGGGGAATGGGAGGGGGTGTACATGACTAGGAAGTTATTGGAAGGTGGAAGGTGATTGTGTTACACAGCACAGTGGGTAGAGGGAGGAGTTTCTTTTTTTAGAGATGCAATTCTCATGGTTTTTCACCAGCGCCAAAGTATGCAAATTGCTAATTTTCCTGTGAGTTGAGAATTCATGTGAATTCACTGCACAGATTCGGCCAATTCACCAAGTGACTAGCCTTCTTGATTTACAGTTGTCAGCAAAGCTGTCAAAATTTGGGAATGTTGGTGCTAACCAAATTTCATCAACTTTGCCCACCTCTAGTGGTCATAGTGGAGAAGGGAATTTACGGAAAATGGGGAAGGAGCAAAATGGATAAATGGGGTAAAGTTAGTGAAGAATCAGGGGAACTTGACTACAAAAGCAGATTGGCCCACATATTTTCAATGCAGGGGGGGAATGAGAGTGAATGTCCACGTTATGGAGATAAGTCTGAGAAGGCAGGTGGAAAGGTGAATAAGGAGCTGAGAAAAGTAGAGAGGGTTCCAAAACAAATTTTAGCAATAAATTAATCACAATGGGCAAGCCATCTGCCCTGAGGACATGGGAGAGAGACATAGGTGTAAATGGAGCAGTGGTGACTGTAGGAAGGGGCCAAAAAAGCAAAGCAAAGGAAGGTGTAAGAAAGGGGATTCAGTCTAGCAAAGGTGGACTTTGGTGCTGATTTTGTGGCGCTGAGGGTTGAGGCGCTGGACGCCACACCTCGCACCATGCTAGCTACTCAGGATCGGGAGAGAGTTCAGGTTGCCGGGTGTTAGCCAGGGAGGAGAGGACTGAGTGTCTGGAAGATTGCTCTCCTCTCCTCTCCTCTCCTGGGGAGGGTGGGTTGTGGTTCCCCGACAACAGTGACTCCCAGTAAAGGCTGCATGTGCTACAGCCGGGGACCATGTCAGGAAGGGGTAGAGGTGACGGCGGTCATCTGAGAGCTGGGTGCGAAAGCACGCCTGTCTCACACTGGACATCACTGCATGTCCACTCCTGGGGGGGTCACACTCATGCTCCAGGAACAAGGAAAATCACCTCCCTGAGTAGAAGATGATGCCAGCCCCCACGTTTACTGCCAGATCCCTCTCACCTGTTCCCTAATATCCTCTGACCCTCCCCCTGCTTGCAGACAACTGGATTTAAGGCACACCAAAGTTTGTGGTGGTGACCCTGCTCTGGTGGGTGCAAGACAGAGGGTTTCACTGCAGGTAGATGTGAGGGGGGATTCAGAGCACTGGGGAGGGGGCTCAGGATGGGGGGCTCACAGGCTGGGCGGAGAAAGCCAGATGTCCAAGGGAGTCTCGGGGGTAGGTGACTGGTTGGGAATAAAGTTAAAAAAAAAGTGAACTTTGGTACAACACTATGCCCACAGAATCAGAATCTGGGCATGGATAGGGATACAGGCTTTATTTCTTTAGAGTGCACTAATTTGGGGTGGAGTTTCTTGTGGATGCCATCTACATAACAGGAGATGCTGGGGTGATGGTCCAGTCAAACCGCAAGAAACATGAAGAAGCTGACCTCCTCCAGTGATATGCTTTCAAGGTTTATGAAGAAAAGTATGGACAGGGTTTTGGCCAGATGCTTTCTAGTGCTCAAAGTCATTGAGAATTTTTCTGTCATTGAATGCAAGCTGATTAGAGCGGAACTAGTGTTGGATATTGGCAATTATACAATGGCAAGAAAAAATGCTGAGTTCCGATTGGTCAGCTGCCACCTTGAACAGTGATGTTATCTCAGTATAACATTACTGTATCAAGGTCAGTCAACCTGACCGCAGCAAAATAAAAAAAAAAAAATCACTCCATCCTGTCCCCTGCTTGTTGTCATAGCCGGTTTCAGTGATCCTGCACTCTGCACCCCTCTCGCCAGCCGACTTCTCTGTCTCCGGCTTCTAAACCCCAAAACTGCCATAGCTGTAGAGGGAGTACTGCACAGAGAGGGTTTGTCACAGATAATAACTTCTAAAGTATTTTAATTTGTCTCTTCTCTGCATACCGAACAAGCAAGCTGCTGCTCTGTACAGCCGTGTCTCTTGTTACCTTTCTCAGCCTCACGCTTGGCCCTCTCTTTCCAAAAGCTGCAAGCAATGGCAGCTTCTCACAGCACATTCAAACTATAGTAACTGTCTACAAAAAAAAAGAACAGTGGGACCAAGTGACTTTACCAGTGACATCTGAAGAAGTCTCTCGGTCCCACCAGTCACTCGCCGACCTGCTCCGTTTTGCGAGCCGGTATTAGTAAAGGCAGCAGGACACCTAATTAAACTAAAAAACAAAAGCACATACAAAAAAAAGTCACATAGAGAGAAGAAGACATAAAACATAGATGGGGGGGGCAACATATACTGTACGCAGGCTAAAGAGGGAACCTACTACTAGAAAACAGCACCACCTAATGGGAAAAAAGAACTATGTTTTAAGTATACTTCCACAGTTCAAAAATGCAGTAAAAGTACCTTAAATTTTCTTTTTCAATCTTTTCTATATTTTTTGCCACAACAAGCCATTGTACATAAGCAATAATTCACTCCAGGATGTGTGTCGTGCAGGGATAACGTCACTTCTCTGGTGTGGAATGCACTCGGCATGTGGCCTCGTGTTTCAACCACCCAAGGCGTGACATTATCTCAGCACGACACATGCCCTGTCATGCATTATTGCTTTAATGCCTCTCTTTAGGTAGTCATATCAGAAGCAGATAGTCCTGTGGCTGAAAGCACTTTTTCATCTACATCCAAGTGTATGTTTAAGGACATACATGCTTTGTAGAGGTCATTTAGGAAAACTGAGAACAAGACAGCACCTTGGAAAGAGCCTTGGGGGACACCTGATCTTAAAGGAAGTGGAGGGAAGAAGGAAACATAAACATAGAAACATAGAAATTGACAGCAGATCCCCACTTGGAGCATCCAGTCTGCCCATTTCATCCTACCTACACTATAATCACAGACCATGCTTGATCTACATCTCTTAGTCCCTCCTCCCTTCCTTTTTACTATGATTCCCTTGTGCTTATCCCATGCATTCTTGAACCCCATCACTGTTTTTGTCCCCACCACTTCTGCTGGAAGCCTGTCCAGGAATCCTTGACTCTATCTGTGAAGAAGTACTTCCCTACATCTCTTCTGAATCTACCATCCCTCCAACTTCATAGCATGTCCCTTTGTACATGAGCAATTTGTTTCTAAAAAATATTTCCCTCCTGTACCTTATTTACCCCTGCAAGTTATTTAAAGATCTCTTTCATATCCCTCCTCTCCCTGCTCCACTCCAGAGGGTACATATTGAGGTCCCTTAGTTTCTCCTCTTAGGGCTTTTGATGCAGACCCTGCACCATTTTAGTTGCCCTCCTCTGGACTGCCTCCACTGTGTCTATGTCCTTCCTGAGATGTGTTCTCCAGAACTGGACACAGTACTCTAGGTGGGGTCTTACCAGCAATCTATTCAGGAGCAACACCACCTCCCTATTTCTTCTAGTGATACCCCTCCCTATGCCCCCTAGCATCCCACTCACCCTTCCTACTGCCTGGTCGCACTGCCTGGCCATCTTTAGGTCTTCCGATATGATTACTCCCTGGTCTGTTTCCTGCTTGGTGGTTATCAATACCACTCCACCCATTTTGTACTCCACCCCTGGGTTTCTGTACTCTAAGTGCATTATTTTGAACTGTTTTGTGTTGAAACCCAGCTAACCTACCCTTGACCACTGCTTGAGTTTTCTCAATTCTCTGCTCCTCCATTCCACCCCCCCTAAATGTCCACACAATTGCAGATGTTGGTGTCATCCACAAAGAGGCAGACCTTCCCTTCTGCAATGTCAGTTATGAAGACATTAAAGATGACTAGTCTCAGCATTGATCCCTGAGGTACCCCATTGGTAACCCTTCCCTCCTTGGAGTGAACTCTGTTTACCACCATCCTCTGTCATCTATTCCCTGACCAATATCCAGTTTATCACCTTTGTACCTACCCTGAGCTATCCAGATTGCTTACTAGTCTCCTATGTGGAATCGTGTTGAATGCCTTACTGAAATGTACAGTAGGTAGGCCATATCGACTACTCCACCCTGGTCTAGTTCCTGGGACACCCAGTCAAAGAAATGTATCAGATTCATTTGACATGATCTTCCCCCCTGTGAAACCATGCTGTCTCAGGTCTTGAAACTCACTGGATTCAAGACATTCTTCAATCCTTTCCTTCAGCAGTGATTCCATTAACTTTCCCAGCACTGAAGCTGGCTCAGTGGTCTATAGTTGCCAGTCTCCTCCCTGCTACCACTTTTGTGCAGTGGGTAGTGTTGCTCAGATAGTGCTTTTCTGGATCCTACCACCCTCCATCAGTTAGTGCTGGAATTATACAGTGGCAGTCATAGGCATGGTCAGATATTGCCTGAAATTTCTGTGATATCTCTGTAGAAATTTCCTGCCTGCCTGCAGTACCACTATGGGTCACCAGAGAGAATCTCTTTAGATATATTGCAAAATATCTGGAAATATCTGAATATATCTATGGCTGCAACTATACCTAGGATCTTACTAGAAATCCTACCAAAGGTGGATGTAGGATCGGGGGTCAGATAGCAATTGATTATAGGTAGGATCCAGGTTTCCTACGTCAAATCTGGGAATCTTAGGTTGGATCGTTAGGATCTGAGCTGGATCTGTTGTTAGGATCCACAGGATCCACAATGTTTGTCTGATCCATGCACTGGATCCTAGAGGATCTGATCCATGGTCCGATAGCACTGGTATCCTACCACATCAACTATCTAGCCAAATGGGAGGTATATGTTGGCATCCTGGTTTCTAGGATACTATCTGAGCAGCACTAGTAGTGGGACTGCATCCGCCCTCCTCCAGTCCTATGGAATCACTCCTGTTTCCAGTTAGCAGGTAAACAGAACTGTCAGAGGTGCAGCCAGTATTTCCCTGAGCTCCCTCAATACCCTTTGATGCATCTCATCTGGCTCCATGGCTTTGTCCACCTTCAAATTAGCAAGTCCCTTCAGGACTCTCACCTCCAAAAGAGGACTAGTGTCTATCTCCCTCCTTCCAAAACTTTTGTTAATTTTTGTGGCACCTTCCCTTCTGCCTCTGTGAACAATGAAGAAAAGTATTTGTTCAGGATTTCTGCCTTTTCCTGGTTCCCGTCTGCACTGCCCCCCCTTCCCCTTTTAACCTTACAATCTCACCCTTTTATAGGTGGGATTGTAAGGTTTATAGGTACATTAGGGAACATAGAAAGGTTAAGGGAGGGATAGGGAAGATTAATAAAGGAGAGGGGAGGTGGGCAGAGGGAGACAGTAAGAGCAGAGATAATGAATGAATACTTTTGCTCAGTATTCACAAAAGAAGAAGAGGGGAGTTACCTAAACCAAACAGTAGAAGCACTCTGGATAGTGGGGTTGATACCAGTCCATTTAAAGAAGAAGAGTACTGAAAGAACTTCTAAAACTCAAGGTGGACAAAGCAATGGGGCCTGATGGGATTCACCCTAGAATCCTAAAAGAGCTAAGGGAGGACCTAGTGACACCACTAACCACACTTTTTAACAAATCATGGGAAGATGGGGTGGTACCTGAGGACTGGAGGAGGGCAGATGTGATTCCCCTTCACAAAAGTGGGAGCAAGGCAGAAGCAGGAAACTACAGACCTGTTAGTTTGACCTCAGGGGTGGGGAAAATGATGGAATCACTTCTGAAAGAAAGAATTGTTGAGTACCTAGAGGCCAGTGGGGCACAGGACCCAAAGCAGCATGGATTCACAGCAGGAAGGTCATGTCAGACAAATCTAATTGATTTCTTTGACTGGGTGACCAAAGTAATAGACCAGGGAGGGGCTGTGGATATGGCCTACCTAGACTTTAGCAAGGCATTTGACACAGTCTGCACAAAAGATTAATAATCAAGTTAGCCAGCCTGGGAGTGGGTCCCAGGGTGGTAGCCTAGTGAAAACTGGCTGCACAACAGGATGCAGAAGGTAATAGTGATTGGAACACATTCTGAAAGAAGGGGTTACTAGTGGGTACCTCAGGGCTCAGTATTGGTCCAGTCCTCTTTAACGCCTTTATAGGTGACATTGCAGAGGGTCTGAAGGAAAGGTATGCCTCTTTGTGGATGACACAAAGGTCTGTAACAGAGTTGATACACAAGGGGGGGTAGAAAGGATGAGAAGGGACTTGGCAAGGTTGGAGGAATGGTCAGACATATGGCAACTTAGATTAAATGCAAAGAAGTGCACCTGGGAAATAAAAATCCAGGAGAAGAGTACACAATAGCAGGGGAGGTAACAACAACAATAATGGAAAGGGATCTGGATGTAGTCATATCCAGATGACCTAAAGGTGGGTATGCAATGTGAGAAGTCAGTAGGGAAAGCCAGGGGATACTGGGATGCATAGGAGGGCATCACAAGTAGAAAAGGGAAGTGGTTATCCCTCTATACAGACAGTTGGTGAGACCCCATCTGGAGTACTGCGTGCAGTTTGGAGACCTCATCTCACGAAGGACATAGACAGGATGGAAGCAGTCCAGAGGAGGGCAACTAAAATGGTGCAGGGTCTACATCAGAAACCATATGAAGAGAGACTGAGAGAGCTTAATATGTATACCCTTGATGAAAGGAGGGACAGGGGGACATGATAGAAACTTTTAAGTACCTCAAGGGAATGAACAAAGTCCAGGAGGGTAGCATCTTTCAGAAAAAGAGATGTGTAAGAACAAGGGGCCACAATTTAAAGTTAGAGGGGGGACGGCTCAGGGGTAATGTGAGGAAATTCTTTTTCACGGAGAGAGTGGTGAACACATGGAACCGCCTTCCTGGAGAGGTTGTGGGGTCTAAAACAGTGGAGGAATTCAAACATGCATGGGACAGACATAAGGCAATTATAGTGGGGGGTTGCAGGAAATAGGCTGTTGGTTAACTAGAATCTGCAGCTTATCCAGAAGGTAGGGAAATGGGCTGACTGGGTGGGCCAAGTGGTCCTTATCTGCCGTCAAAGTCTATGTTTCTATGTTTCTACCCCTGGTCTCCTCCTTTTCAGTAACATACCTAAAAATGTCTTGTCCCAGTTCCAGCCCAGTGGCATGGAGGGCTGAGGCATCCATGCTTTACCTCCTGCCATGCTGGTGACCCATGTTCATGGTACAAGCGAACAACCACCATGGGTCAGCTGGGGAGGGAGAGGATCGAGCATCTGGAGGACTGCTCTCCTCTCCTGGAGAGGGAGGACTGATATTCCTGTTGAACGACTGCCCCCGGGGAGAGGCCTGAGGGTAGTACAGGTCTGATGGGTGACAGAGAAGGGAGGGTGCTGTGGGACTTCCATGGGTGTGCACACACCTCCACGTATGCACGTCTGGCATGTGCACCCCAGCAACAGGGATGGGAACAGGGGGAACAATAGAGGAAAAACATCCCAGGTTGCAGGTGAAGACTGACCCTCCGCAGGTTCCGCACATGGTGACCGGGCACCGCTGCAGCCCTGTGGCAGAGGGCGTAGGCTAAAGTTATGTCCTGGAGATGCTGGGCTGATGGGAAACTTGGGGGGGCAGTCTGAAGGGGGCAGCTTGGGGAGATTAGGCACATAAGCTGTATATCGAAAAATAAAAAGTGTTATGTCTCCTATCATTACCTCCTAGGCTAGTCTCTATTCAGTTTGTGCCTTTGAGCTCCTTACTGCTTTCCCTGCCTCCCTCTGTTTTCCCTGCTACATCTATATATTCTCTTCCCTCTGTGTCTCCTTATACCTCCTGATTGCTGCCCTTTTAGCCTTTACCTTTTTAGCTACCTCTTCGAGAACCACAGCAGTCTCTTTTTCCTCTTGCTTTTGCTCACTTCATTGATACAGAGGTTTGTTGCCTTTACTATGTTCCCTTTTATCTTCACTCATTGATCCTCTACCCCACCCAGATCATCCCTTCCCCCCATTAGGTCATCCTTGAGGCATTCATCCATCTTTTTAAAATCTCCCCTCCTGAAGTCCAGGACCCTCACAGTTCTGTAGTTCGATTCTACAGCCGTCCTTATATTGAACCACACTGTACATTGATCACTGGTTCCCAGGTGACCTCTCACCTTGAAGTCTGCAACACTGTCCCTGTCAGTGAGTACCAAGTCCAGTACTGCCCCATCATGAGTGGGTTCACTGATTAGTTGCCTGAGGAATGCCCCCTGCAGAGTGTCTAGGATTTCCCTGCTCCTAGCTGACGCTGCTGCTGCTGGGAGGCTCCAATCTGCATCTTGCAGACTGAAATCCCCACCAGCTGCACCTCCCCCTTTTCTGCCATCTTGCCAGTGGCTTCCTCCAGTACCTTATCTAATTCCTCTACCTGTGCTGGAGGTCTATAGATAACTCCAGTATGAACAGTGGCTCCATTCCCTGTCTCCGGGTGAACCACAGTACTTATGCCTCCACCTCTATTCCCTGTATCTCTGTGACTTTTATGATTTCCCTCACATAAAGCACCACACCCCCTCCTTTCCTTCCCTCCTGGTCCTTCCTGAACAGAGTATAGTCTGGTATGGCCATGTCCCAGTCATGGTTTCAGGTGCATCATGATTTTGGCAATGGTTAAAATATCCAGATCAGCCTTTGCCACGATGGTCTCCCGGTCTGACATCTTACTAGCATTCTAACACATGGCCTTCTAAATTTGGTTTCTACTCTACTTTTTGCCCCCTCTTTTTCCTTTTTTTTGCCCTTTGTCCTTCCTTCCTCTCTTTTTAATACTCCTGATCATTTCCCCTTTACCTCTACCACCCTGCTTCATTTATTAATTTGCACCCTGGGTGATTCCTCTCCCCTTGGGTTCTCCTTATAGTCTACTTCAGCCTGTAAGGGGTCAGTTTCTGACTCCCCAACATCTTCCACTATCCACTTTGGCTAGTTTAAATGTTCATTGAAGTAACATTTAAACCATCAACTGAGGAATGGGGTTGCCCTCCTGGATAGATGAAGGCCATCACCCTTGTATTGGCCCTTACTCTTCCAGATGGGTCCCCAGTCCCCAATGCAGCCAAACCCTTCTTCTGTGCACAAGTCATTCAGCCATGAGTTGAAGCTCCTGGTGCAGAGATCCCTCTCCTGTCTCTTGTTGTAGACAGGCAGCACCTTGCAAAGGTCACTGAGTGAGCTACCTGTCTAAGACCCCTCCCCAGTTCCCTAAACTCCCCTTGCACTATCCAAACCCTGACTCTAGCTAGGTCATTAGTCCACAAATGGACAATGACATCCAGCTCTTCTTAACATGCTGCTGCCCTACCGATCCTCAGGATACATTTCCAGTCCCTCCGGCTATGGCATCAGGTAGGCACCTAACCTGCCTCTTCCCCTATTTTCTATTCTGAAATCTATCTCCCTCAAAATCGAGTCCCCCGCCAGAAGTTGCTTTCTTCTCCTCTGGGGTCTTCTACTGCCTTCCTTGGGTTCTCCACTATGGCAGGCCCCCATATCCTCTGTGGTCACTACCACTGGTGCATCCTTCTGGCAGTCCCACCCCACCAGAGCAGTGTAGGAATTATGTAGTGGTACTGGTTGAGGAATGTGCCTCTGTCCCAGACCCCCACCCTTCCACAGCCCACTATAGTACAGCCATTCCTCCTCCCTGGCATCCTCTGGGGTAATGGTGGCAGACTTGTTGGCCCCTGGGTCTGGGGAGAGGTCCCCCAAATCCTAGCCAACTTGGCTTGGAGTCTAGAGACCTCGTTCCTCTACTCAGAAAGTTGTGTGCAGATGGGGCAGCACTGCAGTCTCCAGAAGGTCTCTCTGAAAAAACTGCCACCACACAGCCACTGCACTGCACAACTCTCAACGTTCTCAACCTTTAGTCTCCCTGTGTCACCTGGAAATACTTTTGTACCCTTGTCCCTGATAGGGTATTTACAGTTTTACCCTTTTATATATATTTGTGTTCCCCTGGGTCTTGTTTAAATCTTTATATACTCCTACCTTAGATTGGTGTTGATCCATCCCAGTGTTGGCCTACCTTTGACCTTCTACTCTTCTCAGCAATCATTGTTACATTGTAGTGAACAGTCACCTTGTCTTAGTCAGCCAGCAGTGTCCCTTCCTTCTCTACTTCCTTCTGTTAATGCCTACTGATGCCTACAATGCCAGTTACCTCTTCTCCTCCTTTGCTGTTCCACTCTCTCGCTGGATACAAACACGTGGGACACATTGGCAGTGGCTACTTTTACGCAGAACCTACTCCCTTCCAGGTGGTACACTATTAGCTATGGGAGGTTAGTTATAAAGTAGCTGATGCCCTAGGTCAGTCAATTAGCACCACTCCCCCAAACAACATTGCTAGACACAGTTCTTTTATTATGACCCCTAAAAGTGGGCTGCTCTGGTTGGTCTCAAGTTTACCCATCACTCAATAACAAATATACTAATTCAACAAGTTTCACCACAACTTACCCCACCTGTGTTGTCTCCAAACACACAAGCCTTTGTTGTCCCTCCTGTGAGAAATGCAGGCATATTCTACTTAAGGCAGCAGCTGTAGGAAAATTGTTCTTCTAATTGGTCTACATGTGTTCTGGAGCTATCTAGCTGGTCAGAATGGTGACCTTTGTGAGAATTTGGGGCCATATTGGCAGTATGAGCAGCCACAGGAAAGGTGAAGGAGTAAAGAGAGAGGGAAGGGGAAGGAGGTGGGAGGTGAAAAGTGAATGCTTCCTCTGTATTAGAGGGCAATCTTTCATTTACCACTGTAAGAGCATGATTGTTTAGAAGTTAAATTAGACTTTCTACCTATGAATTACATACTAGGTCCTTGCTGCTTCTTTCATACTTCTCAGGTCCAAGATCTGGTACAATTCTTTCAGGCTATGACAAGCTATTATAGTTTCCAATGTGGGCAATAAGATCAGTAAATATCAGAGTCTGGATTTATACATAGGTTTTCCAGTAGATTGGACAATTGTCCCCACATTCCTTGCTATAGTATGTGCAACGTGAAGGAGGAATATACAGCACACATTCATCCTTCATGAACTACTGTCAATCAATATCTTACAGTATATACTATTTAAATAGTCTGAACAATGGTCAGAGCCAGTGCAGAGCTATTAAAGAGGGCAGGGTATAGTAGACGAGATGGCGATCAGCTGGCAAGGAACAGGCTCACAATTGGTTTGAAAAAGAAAAAGCCAGTTTCTGTGGAGCACAGCAGCCATGAGTCCAGTGAAGAAAAATACAGTAAAAAGTGAGGTATGTTTTGGGAGGGGGTTATGATGGCAGGAATGTTCAAAGTTTAATTGTACTTTCGGGTATGACTAGGAACAGCTGAACAACTAATATTTGCTGACGCCATTTCTACCAATTCAGGGTGGCTCTCGCTCCTGGAAAATGTTTTTTCTTGAAGGTTACTGAATAAATTTGCCTTCAGACCGCTTGACACAAGCAGGAGAATGGGGTAGTGAGAATAAAAAACAAGGTGACTTTCAGTTTTAAAAATGCCAACCATCACTTGATTTTAGTTGATAAACTGCAAGGGTGAGATGTGGATGGGAGCTAAGAGGGAAACTACGAAACTCGCTCTTGATGCTGTGTCGGCGCTATGATGAGCAAAACCTGAGAGTATGAATTGTCTTAAATAATCTAGAAGGTGGACAGTGTAAAGTACTGTAAGTTTATTTTTTTCTAGGGCAAGCTAGTGGTAATAGTTGTGTCATGCATCTGTGGTAACTCACTATGGGTAGTCTCTCGTTAAGTCAGACAAAAATATGGCGGTAATTTGAAATTAAGATTAAGAGGCTTCAGCCAATTAGGAAACAGGATGGGCACTAGGATCCTGGTGATGGGGCAGGCTAGGCTGGTACTTTTAATACCCAGGCTCTGTTATCTGATAGATGGCAGGGGTATCAGCTAATCAGAGCCCAGAGATTTTTTTGCCCATTTTCTAAACACCTCACATACCGTACAAGTCATGGTGCACCACACTGGCATGCAATGGTTGACATAGTACTGTCCCTTGAACTTCATTTCCAACAGATTTCTGTTACCCACACATACCAGCATACCAAAATGCTGGTTTGATGTCCATTTTTGCCAGCAAGATCCTTTACCTGTCACCATTGCATCTTAATCACTCCATTGAACAGAGCTTATGGCACTGCCATATGGCAAGGGTCCATATAATCATTAACTAAGTTCCTCTCTGGATAAGACAAATGGCTTATCATCCTGAACTCCCCAGAGCCTTCTTAGGGACTAGGCCAATAGGAGACATGCAGAAACATGGCAATTGTGGCGATATGAAAAGGCTTTGTATATTTTCCTGAATCAGATCCTGTCACTTCCTGGTTGATGTCAGGTCTGTGCCATCATATCTTCAATGAGTGCCCTCATATGGAATCCAGAATTCCACATGCAGTCATCTGCCAGGGATCCAGAGGTAGTCATATGGGTTAGAAACTGGTTGAATAACTGAACACAAAGAGTGGTGGTAAATGGGGATAGCTCACAGGAGGGACAGTTAACAAGTGGCGTATCCCAGGGATCAGTGCTGGGACCAGTGCTCGTCAATGTCTTCACAAGCAGTATTGTAGAGGGTCTAGAGGGGAGGGCTAACCTGTTCACGGATGATACCAAGCTCTGTAACAGGGTAGCTACACAGGAAGGTATAGAAAAAATGAGGTGAGATCTGAAGAGGCTAGAAAACTGGTCCAATGAATGGCAGTTGGGTTTCAGTGCAAAAAAGTGCAGGGTTATGCACCTGGGGAGAGAGAATCCTAGAGTCGAGTATGAACTAGATGGGGTAATACTGGAAGCCACCAAAGAAGAAAGGGATCTAGGGGTAGTCATAGAAGACAACCTTAAAGTGGTTAAACAGTGTGACAAAGCATTTGGAAAGGCTAACAGAATACAAGGGTGCATAGGAAGGGGTATAACAAGTAGAAGGAGGGAAGTGGTGGTACCATTGTACAACTCCCTAGTAAGGCCTCATCTGGAGTACTATGTTCAGTTCTGGTTGCCCTATGTCCAGAAAGACATAGGATGGAGATGGTACAGAAGAAAGTGACAAAAATGGTGTCCAGGATGCAGCATAAGTCATATGAGGAGAGGCTCAGAGCTCTCAATATGCACTCCCTGGAGGAAAGAAGAGAGAGGGGGGACATGATAGAGACTTTAAAGTATCTGAAGGTGATCAGCACGGTACCAGAAGAGAACATCTTTCACATGAAGTGAAACAGCGAACAAGGCAGCACAGCATGAGACTAAATGGGGGAAAACTTAGGGGGAACTTGAGGAACTTCTACTTCACTGAAAGGGTGGTGGAAGGATGGAACAGTCTCCCCAAGGAAATCATGGGGGCAGCCACGGTTCAGTGATTTAAAAATGTGTGAGATAGGCACATGTGAATTATAAGCTAGGGTGAAGGGGGGGAACTTTGGCATTAGAAAGAGGGATAGGACAGACTGGATGGACCACAAGGTCCTTATATGCTGACAATGTGTATGTATGTATGTATCCAGCAGATGCCCAGTCCCTGTAACTGTTCAGCCATGACCTCTTATATTCCTCATTTACTGGTGTGGGGAGGTTTGCTGCACCAGTTCTGAACTGAATGTGTGGAGCCTGGTTTGCACTGAGAAAAGTGGCCAGATTGGCCACAGGCCATTCAATCATGTTTCAACCCGCAGCATTCCATTTTACAACCCCCCTTTTGGTTAAAATTGTAGCAATACCATACCCTGACTTGCTGGCATGCATGTCAATTATGTTTATTGTAATAGGCACACATCATGTTCCACTTTTTGTTTTTTTCCTGGTCTGTTCCTGCAAAAATCACAAACCTACTGACCAGATGAATCTGAACCCTTCTTCTTACTTCAACCCCTTCAGCTTTCTATTTCTTTATCTTTTTCATTTTCAGATTCATTGGGCAGAATAATAAGCATGAATACAGCAATGTACTCCCTGACCAGGATATGCTGCCATGCCTTTTCTATAAGATGTGACCCTACTGGCTTCCCCAGGCTCACTAACCCCATCATCTGGGGTGGGACCATTTGAGTTCCTGCTGCTGGTACCTGGGACATTGCCACAGCAGGAACCATCATCCCCCATCACTGTTTCTTATTGGAGCTACTTCTTTCCCCCACGCTGAGGGACTGCCTTGCCCCCTTTCCTGGGTTTCTATAAAGGTCCATACCCAGTCCAACAGTTGCTCCCAGGAGGTCAGTTGTACTCCATCTAAGTTGTTACCCATCCTCATCCACATGTCTCGCTATGACAGAGAAAGTCTCAGAGGACACACTGGATTCATCACCCATTCCATCTGGGCCAAGGGTAAGTGAGCCTGTACCAGCACGACCCTGAGTACTGGAACTTCTCCAGCTCTGCCAGGTTGGATGGCCAGAGTGGTAGGGGCTGGTAATGGATTTTCGACAGGTGCAACTGAAGTGAATGTGATCAGTTGAATCTTCAGAGTTTTGAGTCTGTGATGCCCAGCCAATGGTAATTAACTAATAAGTAGCAATTACTCCACTCAACAGGTCTGCTAAGCCACCAACTACCCCCTATGGTTATCTCCCTCTAACTTGTTCATCAACTGCTCCCTCATTTGCTTAGGACTTCACTCCTCAGAGTTCAGACTACCTTGTTGTCAGCACACAGGCACTGGAGATGCCTTCTGCTGCCCCTGCTGGGACAGGCTTCTTGGTCACTGGCTAATGTGGTACCGCTGACTTCTTGGCTTCTGGCCACTGGGTGGTGGGCACACTTTTTGCTTGCTTTCTTTGATGCTGGCTGGCTGAGTCCATTTTCCTGTTCTGCTGGCTGTCTGGGGTGAAGGCCCTGTTTGATCTAGGTTTCCAAAAGAGGTGTCCAGCTATACTCTGCTATGGGCCTGCACCAAAGCCAGCAACTGTACCTCAAACTCTTCCTTCCTTGTTCTCAGCACTGCCTTCCCTTTTCCAGGCATTCTTGTGTATGCACCAAGCTGAAAAATAGTAAACAGCAAAACTGCCCCCAGTCTGCAGTTGCTGCCTCTGCTTTAGTCACACTACTGGACCGTTCAGTGTCTGGAAACATTTCATTACTATGCACGCACTCACTTCTTCCTGCCTAGTACCTTTTCCAAGCCTCCGCCCCATATATTTTTAATTTTATATATATCTGTGTATATCTACCCCCCTCCCATTTGCTTGCCCCAAAACTTGAACCTGGATCCCAGGGGGTGGGCTCTTGTCATGGCAGCCCAATTAATTACTACTGCTCCCCTGCTAACCTCCCAGGGTTGGCTACATCAAAGAACTTAACCTCTCTGGCCTGAGGCCAGGGCCATTGTGCACCCCTCTTTTGTGTGCCCATTGCACTAACCACTGCACTTTTTAGGGCCAGCACCATGACTCAAAGTGGTGGCCATGTGACTGTGCATGTGCTAATCTTGGGCCTGATGGCTGCATGGTGGACCCTGGCCATGTGTACCCTGAGCATCCACTCACAGAGTACTGCCGTGTCCAAAATGGTGGCTCCCAGTTACTATTCTGCCCAATGAATCTGAACACCCCAAGATGTTGTCTTCTGGTCACACCTGCATCACTTGCACCTCGAGCCCCACTGCTATAAGGGAACCCTCTGATTTCTGCATGATTGCTCTGTCCTTCTGCATCTGGAGATCTAGTGCTTTTTTAAATCTTTATGCACTTCCAGTGCTCCATCGTCATGCACAGCATTCAGTGGTCACCCACAGCATGACAGTCACCATAACCCTGATGGTGGCAGCTCGGTTTGCATGTGTTGGTTAGCCATTGAACAGTAGCCATCATGCTCAAGATGGCTGCCTTCCATTGAACATGTGCAGCCCTTGATCAATTTACCTTAACATGAATTGAGACTTGCCTAGTGTGTTTTGTAAGGGTCTGCCTGGTGCTTTAACACACTGGCACTGCCGCAGGGGTCCAAAGCAATGCATTCAGAATGTAGATGGTGGTCAACTGTTTGTACCCATCTTCCACCATGCATGCATGGCTCAATGCCCAATCTGCGTGCAGCATATGGCTGCTCAGTGTACACCAATGTGCCATGCATGCATGGCAAACAGATACCCACTTCACAATTCCCCTATACCCGGTCACTTCCTTTTCTTTATTTTTTGTCTCCATACATTTATAAATCAACTTGAAGCTGCCCTTCTCAACAGGGGTACCTGTGTTTCAACCCTATGAACCATTTCTGTACACCAGTGGACTGGCCTGGTTACTCAGGCAACTACAACACTTTGCGAGCCAGCCCACTTCACTTCACCAACACCCATCAGTAAACACTATAACTGCCTCACAGGCCTCATATCTTTTATTAATTTTTGTTTTAATTGTTCAATGGTTCCTCCCTTTTTGGTACATAGCAGTCACCATGACCAATATGGTTGCCACCCTCAATCCATGTGCAGCCGGTGGTACGAGTTCCCCAGTAATGTTCCCATTCTAATGCTGTTTCTTGCTGTGTTGCTGCCTTCATCACCCATAGAAACATAGAAATATAGAATTTGATGGCAGATAAGGACTGCTTGGCCCACTTAGTCTGCCCATTTCCCTACTTAATGGATAAGCTGCAGATCCTAGTTAACCAATAGCCTACTTCCTCCTACCCCCTACTAGAATTGCCTTATGTCTGTCCCATGCATTCTTGAATTCCTTCACTGTTTTTGACTCTATGACCTCCTCAGGAAGCCTGTTCCATGCATACACAACCCTCTCTGTGAAGAAATACTTCCTCACATTACCTCTGAGCCATCCCCCCCATCTTCAAATTGTGCCTCCTTGTTCTTGCACATCTCTTTTTCTGAAAGATGTTACCCTCATGGACTTCGTTGATTCCCTTGAGGTATTTGAAAGTTTCTATCATGTCCCCCTCACCCTCCTTTCTTCGAGGCTATACAGCTTAAGTTCCTTTAGTCTTTCTTCATATGTCTTCTGGTGCAGACCCTGCACAATTTTGGTTGCCCTCCTCTGTACAGCCTGCACACTGTCTATGTCTTTGCAGAGATGGGGTCTCCAGAACTGTACACAGTACTACAGATGTGGTCTTACCAACTCTCTGTATAGAGGGCCAACAACTTCCTGTTTTCTACTGGTGATGCCTCTCCCTGTGCATCCCAGTATCCCCCCATCCCTCCTTACCGCCTTCTCACATTGCTGGCCCACCTTTAAGTCATCTGATATGACTACCCCAAGGTCCCTTTCTATTTTTGTTGTTATCAGTATCTCACCCCCATTGTGTACTCTTTACCCGGGTTTTTGTTTCCCAGGTGCATTACTTTGCACTTCTTTGCGTTGAATCTAAGCTGTCATGCATTTGACCATTCCTCCAACCTTGCCAAGTCCCTTTTCATCCTTTCCACCCCACCTTGTGTATCAACCCTGTTGCAGATCTTTGTGTTGTCTGCAAAGAGGCATACTTTCCCTTCCAGTCCCTCTGCAATGTCACTTATAAAGACACTAAAAAGGACCGGCCCCAGTACTGAACTCTGCGGTACCACACTAGTAACCCTCCTTTCTTCACTGTGGACTCCATTTACTGTTACCCACTGTGTCCTGTTGTCCAGCCAGTGTTTTAACCAGACAACCACCCTGGGAACCACTCCCACGCTGCCTAATTTGTTTATTAATCTTTTGTGCGGGAATGTGTCAAATGCCTTGCTAAAGTCTAGATAGGCCATGTCCACAGCCCTTCCCTAGTCTACTACTTTGGTCATGCAATCAAAGAAATCAATTAGATTTGTCTGACATGACCTTCCTGCTGTAAATCCATGCTGCCTTGGGTCCTGTGCCCCACTGGCCTATAGGTAGTCAACAGTTCTTTCCTTCAAAAGTGATTTCATCATTTTCCCTACCACTGAGGTCAAACTGACAGGTCTGTAGTTTCCTGCCTCTGTCTTGCTCCCACTTTTGTGAAGTGGAATCACATCCCTCTCCTCCAGTCCTCAGGTACCACGCCATCCTCCCATGATTTATTAAAAAGCGTAGTCAGTGGTGTCACTAGTTCTTCCCTTAGTTCTTTTAGAATTGTGGGTGAATCCCTTCAGGCCCCATTGCTTTATCCACCTTCAGTTTTAAGAGTTCTTTCAGAACCCTTTCTTCTGTGAAAGGACTAATATCAACCCCCATATCCAGAGTGCTTCTATTGACTGGATTAGGTATTTACCCATGCTTTTCAATTGTGAATACTGAGCAGAAGTACTCATTCAGTATCCCTGCTCTTTCACTGTCGCTGTCTGCCCAACCATCTTCCTCTTTATTCACACAATATTATGCGGATGTATTTACTTTTGTTGATTGCTCCTCTTGTACTGGTTGGGCTATCCACTCCACTGTAACCAGCCCTCTCTTTGCTCGCTCCCTGAGGGAACAAGGCCATGTTGTGGCAGCCTACCTGAATGCGCTGGAGTAGGGATCATGGCTACAAGGCAGCCTACTAGTATGCCTTGGATCACCCAACACAATCTGGCACTCACCCATGCTGCCATGGTCACCTTCAATTCAACTAGTCTATCTAATGAGGTGCAGGCAGATGAAACAGGCTGCTACCAAATTCTTCCATGATCACCTGCTCCCCTCCTGCTTATGCCACTCCACCATCAGTTCGTGAGCAGTCGTGAACAGAAGCGCCCCCAGGCTCCCTAACAGTCAAATTACTGAACCTGCTAAATGCTGCCTTTTCCTTTTTAATTATTATTTTCTTTGATAGTGCAGAAGTGACCTAGAGTACCATACCCTCAACAGGTCCTGCTGTTCTCCTAACTCATCTCCCTTAGTTCAGCCATTACTGCAACCAGGGCTTCAGTTAACTCCATTTTGGGAGTATTTGACTCCCACAAATAAATCACAAACTTCCAAAATAAAGGGTCAGGAAGTCATTCACTTTCAAAGGTAAAAAACAAAAATGGATGACTTCACAAACTGAAGGCACAGAAGCTTAGAAATTATGGATTTTTTCTAAAATAAATTATATTTTACCTCTAATATTCATATTAATGTCCATAAATTGATCCTTCTTAGAATAATGGCTTTCAAATTTTGGGATCTGTGAAGTATTTCAACTTCCAAAAAATTGTAATGACTTCCAGATTTTGACTCATGGAAGTATTTGACTTTCACAAAAAATAAATTAACTGAACCCCTGACTGCAACACTACTCTTACCACAATTCACCAAGTTAGCTACAGGTCTCCTTGACTGCCTTCCATCTCCCAGATGACTAAGCAACCTCAAGGGACTTCTAGTCTCTAGCCTACCAAACCACCCTATAACCAGCCGGGAACCCTCCAGGGCTCACAGAACAGCTGCCACAGGACAAGCGGCCACCGGGCAGTTGGCACTTCCTCAGCTGTTGCCTGAGACCACTTCCCCGGATGCTCCCAGCAACAGAGCTGGGAAGCCTCCAGAGCTCACAGAACAGCCACCGCAGGACAAGTGGCAACCGGGCGGTCGGCGCTTCCTCAGCCGCCACCTGAGACCACTTCCCGGACGCTCCCAGCAACAGAGCCGTGAACCATCCAGGGCTCACAGAACAGCCACCGCAGGACAAGTGGCCACCAGGCAGTTGGCGCTTCCTCAGCCGCCACTTGAGACCACTTCCCTGGATGCTTCCAGCAACAGAGCCAGGAACCCTCCATGGCTCAAAGAACAGCCGCCGCAGGACAAGCCACCACCGGGTGGTCGGTCGGCACTTCCTCAGCCGCCACCCGAGACCACTTCCTTGGACGTTCCCAGTAACAGAGCTAGGAACCCTCCAGGGCTCACAGAACAGCCACCGCAGGACAAGTGGCCACAGGGCGGTCAGCACTTCCTCAGCCGCTGCCCGAAACCACTTCCCTGGATGCTCCCAGCAACAGAGGTACGGCAAAGCCACAGCGTATCGGATCGCGAGCGCCTTCTCTCAGGCGGGCTCCCATTGGCTCGCCTTCCACATCTCTATTAATTCAAAATCTAGGCAAAAAAGGGCTGTTTTCTCCAAAACACAGGGCAAAAAGAGTTACTTTAAACTGTTTGTACCTATTGCAAGCTTTTGAACTATGTTTAGAGTCATTGCCTGATTGTTTAGAGCTTTTTGAAAATTAAGTGTACACAGCCTTTCTTTGTTTGAGTGCAGACACAAGCTAGACCTCGGGTCATCAAGAAAATTGCTCCTTTGTTTTGCAAATTCTGCCACTTTCACTGGATTGCTTGGCCCCTGCCAGAGACCAGTACTAATAGTCCCCCCTTCTGTTTCCTCTTTAGCTGGGATCCCTCCAGGGCTCACAGAACAGCTGCCGCAGGACAAGTGGCCAAAGGGCAGTCGGCGCTTCCTCAGCCGCCACTTGAGACCACTTCCCCTGGATGCTCCCAGCAACAGAGCCAGGAACCCTCCATGGCTCAAAGAACAGCCGCTGCAGGACAAGCCACCACCGGGCGGTCGGCGCTTCCTCAGCTGCCGCCCGAGACCACTTCCCTGGACGTTCCCAGTAACAGAGCTGGGAACCCTCCAGGGCTCACAGAACAGCCACCGCAGGACAAGTGGCCACAGGACGGTCGGTGATTCTTCAGCCACCACCCGAGACCACTTCCCCAGACGCTCCCAGCAACAGAGCCAGGAACCCTCCAGGGCTCATAGAACAGCCGCCGCAGGACAAGCTGCCACCGGGTGGTGGTCAGCACTTCCTCAGCCGCTGCCTGACACCACTTCCCCGGATGCTCCCCAGCAACAGAGGTATGGCAAAGCCACAGCCTATCCGATCGTGAGCGCCTTCTCTCAGGCGGGCTCCCATTGGCTCGCCTTCCACATCTCTATTAATTTAAAATCTAGGCAAAAAAGGGCTGTTTTCTCCAAAACACAGGGTGAAAAGAGTTATTTTAAACTGTTTGTACCTATTGCAAGCTTTTGAACTATGTTTAGAGTCATTGCCTGATTGTTTAGAGCTTTTTGAAAATTAAGTGTACACAGCCCTTCTTTGTTTGAGTGCAGACACAAGCTAGACCTCGGGGCGTCAAGAAAATTGCTCCTTTGTTTTGCAAATTCTGCCACTTTCACTGGATTGCTTGGCCCCTGCCAGAGACCAGTACTAATAGTCCCCCCTTCTGTCTCCTCTTTAGCCGGGATCCCTCCAGGGCTCACAGAACAGTGCCGTAGGACAAGCGGCCACCGGGCAGTCGGCGCTTCCTCAACCATCGCCTGAGACCACTTCCCTGGACGCTCCCAGCAACAGAGGTATGGTAAAGCCACATTTTTTTGCCCATCCCCCTCCATGAGTGTTATTATATAGCCCTTCTTGCCCTGGGCTTAACTCTCATAGGCCCTTCTCCACTCCGGACAGACTTCTCTGTTAACATTTGTATAATACCCCCTCTAGTGGAGTGGTATGGTAACTCATCACAATACAGGTAATCCTCCCCCTTTTTTATTCAACACAAAGAGTACACATTAAGTGAACCTTGCCTGACAAAAGTAAATGCATAAGAGGTCTATGCCACCAGGGCTGCATACATTTATCTTGCTTAACACTGTTTATTAAACATCCTCAAATAATCACTTATGGAGCAACGACCTCTGGGACCTATAGAACTTGGCTAGCAGGTCTTATTGCAGCACGCCACTTTCTTCACAAAGGGTAACCATGAGAGGCCTTGTTTGGCTCCATTTATTCACCAGCCTTTGTATAATACCCTATGTGGTTAGGCAACCAGACAGAATGGATCCGAACAAAGAAGCATGCCATACACTGCTAGTCTCCCTATATACCAACACTATGAACAAATTATGCTGCCACTATATGCCTTTGATCCCCTTTCAGTTTGTGGAATCTCCTTGAAGTGGGACTGCTATCCAATATCTTCTACGTGGCCCTATACCCTATCCATCCAAACTCTGTATGGCTTGGTGTTATTCTGCGTGGATTTTAGGCTATGCGTCTGCAGGGCAGCACAATAGGAAGATTCAGTCCCTGGACCCCTGTACTCAAACCTATACTAGACGAAGAAAGACTCGTGCCTTTAAAATTCTCCTTACTACCCTGAGGAAAATTGTGCTCCTTCTACTCCTGTGCTCAGGCGATGTCGAACTTAATCCTGGCCCCACGAAAGTGCTTTCATCTCCATCTGAACTCACAACTCTGAAAAGAATCAGCTTCCTGCATGCTAACGTGTGTAGTCTTTTATTTTTTTTTTATTCAATATACTTTAATTACATTGCCAGATAATAACGAAGTTAAGATCTTGACAAGGCCTTTACAGAAAAAAAGCATTTATCCCAATCATTTGTATACTAGAGGCCTATACTGTTAAAATGGACAATTACAGCATTATCTTTTAACATTATCTACTTAAGCAACGTTATCTGACCCACACCCTAATCCCTTACCCCCCCTCCCAATGTACATTTACTTATAGAAAGGACCACAATAATTCCCTTGAAAGACTCTAAAAGTTACCCAGGTTAAGGAAGACCTTACCGCCTTGGTGTATTAGGTTTTCCAAGTAACTAGAACAGCGTCTAGGAGGCCCAATTTGGAGTTATATGAGTGTACCCTATTGTTCATCTTCGCTATATGTAATTCCAGCTGCAATGCAAGCAAAATTTCCTTGTACCATTCAATAACTGAAGGTGCTGACACATCTATCTAGTGTCGCAGGATAATCGCCTTAGTTGCAGCTGAAATAATAGCCATATACGCGTTCTTCTGCTTACTCATATCCTTGGGGAAGTGATTCATCAAACAGATTTCAGGTGTGAAAAAAGAATCCAATCCCAAGATAGAGTGTAACGATTTCTGAATTGCTTTCCATAAAGGCTGCATTTTAGGGCATACCCATAACATGTGGTATAGATCCTCATTATCAGCACTACATCTATAACATTTAGAAGATGATAATTTACCTATTTTGTATAACTTAGCAGGAGTGTTATATAAGTTGTGCATGATATTGAACTGTTGTAGCTTATACCTATCTTGCCTTATGTATTTATATATATTTTTCCAAATTTGGTCCCATAATCTTTGGTCTTCATCCATTTCCAATTTCTGCCTCCAATAGAAGCAGATACTGGAAGGCATCCTAAGTCAATCCTCTGTATTTCATGATACACTTTGGAGACCGAGTGAGGCTAATCTGCTATCTGAAGCAACGAAGACAGTTCTATCCTATTTACTTCCGAGCATTTCGAACTCCGAAAATGAGCTTTTATTGCATCACTAATTTGCCAAAATTTAAAAGCATTCCCTTTAGCCTCAGGTATCTTAGAACATACTTGTGCACACAATAACAGCACTCCCTGTGGAGCTAAGTCTCCCAGAGGCAACCCAACTAATGGTTCCCAAAATGAAGGGGGGATCGGAGCTTTCTGAATTTGAAAATGCATGTTTTGTATTAGGGGCTGCTCCAGAGATTTGTGCCAATTCACACCTAGAGACCTCTGTGCTTGGTGTAGGGCTTTTATTGACCAGCCAATAGGTGTATTTTTGAGTGATTTAGGGAGATGTCTTGGGGTGATGTAAGTGACTGAGTTGAAAGCTAAAGAGAACTTAGTAACCAGATGTTTCTCGATGGGGACCCAAAGGGGCATGTAGGGGTTGGAATCCGTTGGAAAAGTCAGTCGATTCCAAAAAACTAACTTACTAATATGTGATGCTGTATAATAATTAAAAAAGGAGGGGAGCGCAAGGCCTCCCTGTCTCTTAGGACCTATTAATTTTGAGTATGCTCTCCTAACGTTTTTTCCCTTCCAGATGAAATTATTGAGTAATTTTTGCAAGGTTCCAAACCATGCTTTAGGTAAGTAAGGTCCCAGCATATTTAAGGGTTAAAAAATCCTTGGTAATTTGTTCATTTTCACTGTCTCTATTTTAGCCCACAGTGATAAAGGCATTAGGTTCCATCTATCTAAATCTAGCTTAATTATTTTAACCAGATTATTGAGATTTTCTTTAATCATAATAGCCATATTCCTTCAGACTTTTATACTGTGATACATCAGGGATTTTTGTTCCCAATTGAGACCCAGCTACTCTGCTATGCCAAGCAAGCATTTACCATTTAAAGGAAACAGCTTCGTCTTGGATATATTGAGTTTATAATTCGAAACTTTGGAGAACTGTTCAACTTCTTGTAAAACAACCGGTATGCTAGCTTCTGGCTCTTCGATATGCAAAAGCAGATCATCTGCATAAGCTGAAATTAAGTATCTCTTGCTAACTATCGTTATGTAACCCCTTTATATCCTGTGATGCAAGTAACCTGCAGATCAGAGGTTCCAGATAGAGATTAAATAGGAGTGGAGAGAGTGGGCAGCCCTGTCTTGTACCACAAGAGAGAGGGAATGAATCCGACAGAACACCATTGCACCATACCCGTGCTATTGGGAATTCGTATAATAGTTTAACCCATCTCAGAAATCCATCCGGAAAACCAAACCTAGACAATGTAGCAAATAGAAAGTCCCAGGAGACCTGATCGAACGCTTTCTCAGCGTCCAGAGCTAACAGGGCAGTCGGAATCTGTATGGGTTTAGCATGAATTATTAAGTGATGACGTTTACGCATATGATCATTGAACGACCTACCGTTCATGAAACCTACCTGCACTTCACTAACCATCTTACACATTAAGGGACTGAGCCGATTGGCTAATACCTTGGGTAGTGTTTTAACATCCACATTTAGAAGTGATATCGGACGGTAGTTACCAGGTCATAAAAGATCTTGATCCGGCTTGGGAATAAGAGTTAAAAGGGCGTCCAAAAAACCACTTTCCAAAAACCCCTCCAAATACCAGAAGTTATATACTTTAGTTAAAACAGGGATAATTTCTTTCTTGAATGCTTTACACAGATTGGTAGAGAAACCATCAGGTCCTGGAGATTTATCAGGGGCAAGTCGGGTAACAGCTTGTTTCACTTCCCATTCTTGTATAAGAAGTTCCAGTTTGACCACCTCTAAATTAGTAATCTGGGGAAGGATTACCGATTCCAAAAAGCCCTGGATCTCATCTGGCTTTGCTCTATCTGCTATTGGAATTGTATATACCTTATGGAAATGATCTCTGAATGCTGCCGCAATTTCTCTAGGGTCTTTAACTATAGTTCCCTCCTGGTTAATTTGTAGAGCTGCGATATATCTGCTAGATTCTAACTGTCAAAGTTTTAAAGCTAAAAGCTTGCTTGCCCTCTCACCAGCTTCCAGATATTTAATTCTAGTTCTCCGGAGGGGCGAGTTCTGCTTTTTGCAACATAATTGAGGAGAACTGTGATTGTAGTTGGTGTAATTGAATCCAGTCTGATTTAGTCGAACACTGACTGATGTTGCCCTAAATGCTCTTAATAGCGTTAGTAATATCATTGAGCTGTGTTCTATTCTTTTTAATTCTGGTGGAAGTGATTTGGATACATTCCCCCCTCAACGCGCATTTCAGGGCTGCTCAAACAATGTCAGTTTTAGGAACTGAACCCATATTATGGGCAAGGAAGTGAGATATGAATTGCTTCAGATGTTCATAAGTATAGGAATCTTGCAATAGCTGATTGTTAAATCTCCACATGAAGTCTCTGTTAAACCCGGGGCTAATTGCGAACGTAATAGAGATTGGGGAGTGATCTGAAAAAACCCTGGGTATGTATCTTTGCATCGGAAATAGAAGTGAGGAATTTGATACTAATTAGAAAGTAATCAATTCTAGAACAGGTCTTGTGTGGCATTGAAAAAAAAGTGTATTGTCTGGATTACGCATTGAGGATTCTCCAGACATCAATGAGACTTAATCCCTCCATGAGTTCTTTAAGTGCCCTCTGGGAAGGAGATAACCCCACACATCTATTATCTGATCTATCAAGTTGTAACTGTGGCATAATATTCCAGTCACCCCCCAATAATATTATCTTGGACGAGTAGTTGTTTAACTTGTCTAACAGTTGCATAAAAAATTGTGGGGAATCAACGTTTGGACCATATACTGACCCTATAAGTACATGTTGTGATAAGAGAGTACCAATCAGCAAAATATAACGACTGTGTGTATCCCATATCTCCTTTTTTAATTGAAAGTGTATTTTTTTATTAAATAGGATAGCTACTCCACCCCTGTTCATGGAAACCCCTGCTCCAAATACCTGATCCACCCAATATTTACGAAACACATGAGCGTCCTCCCTTTTAAGATGAGTTTCTTGTAGGCAGACCACGTCACTCTTTAGAGTTGATAAATGCCTTAACACTAATTGCCTTTTACATCGATCCCAAGCCCCCTTAATATTCTAACTTAGAATATTAAGCACTCCTGACATTGCCCGTTAACCCAAGGCGGTAGGTCCCCTTGCAAAGAATAGATCATGTATATCCCTTCATGCATCTGAATATGGTTCTTTCTGTACCATAACAAAGTTAGAGCAATAATGTTTCTCCCTCCTGAAACCCTCCCCATATATCTCCTCAAAACCAATAAAATTAAACTACTACCCCCAGTTCTAATAACTGCACTACCCATCTTAAACGTCAGGTGATGTAAATACCAAACCAGCAGAAAGCCCACCGGCCCCCAAATCCCAGTCTCATATCCAAATAATACAAGTCACCATATTAATCTTATCCATCCAAATTAAAATGAAATATTATAACTAACCGTTATTCTTAACTAAGTACAAAGAGCATTTTTCTGTACTGTGCAATCTTACTAATTGCACAACTAGAACAATTTCTCTCCAGTAATTTGTAAAAGAAGCTTTTACGCTTATGATGATAACTATGAGGAAAAATTTTTGACAGGAGTTAACCTTCCACAGAATTCTACTACCCTCTAGTGGGGAAGAAAAGGCATAACTACATTTCAACATTTTCAGACAAAAAGCTATGCAAGCTATATCTTATTTGCATCTTTGAACAACATATTCATGTTGTCATTCACCTGTATGCAACTCATTTAATGCAGAAAAGGAAAATTAAAGTACTCTGTATTACTTTTTCCCCGATTTACCAGGCCACATCAGACTCTAAATTATGTAGAAAGCGATCACTTTCACCAGAAATCGATCGCAAAACCATGAGCAGGTCTTTACATTTGTTTAACTAAAATGTACTCCCCTCCAAAAGCCATCCCTCAATTCCAGTTATAATTACATCATATCTCCCCCAACTTAGATAGATGGTGAGAACATATGCAGAGGGAGAATACCAGCATCTTACAATTTCTGCACAACACTATCTAAATCTATTATTGTCCCCTGTTGATATCGATTAGGACCCAACATTCGCGGGTGAGGACCCGTCTTGCAGTCAGAGTAGAACAAACTGACAGCACGAGCGAGAAGAGGAAAAGGGAAATATAAACTGCCATTAATAACTCTCATGTCTCGAATTAAGCTTAGCTCAATCAGTGCAATTGCCATTCAAGATATAATGATGCTAGTCACAATCTGCTAGGGTGCATATGCTGGCAATTCCACCTGAGGGATGTAACTTGCAGGATCGCGTATGCAGTACTCATGCAACCTTCTTAACAGCTAATCTTTTGTGCACTTAAGCCATTAAACATAAACAACTTTAGGACCGAGAGCTGCTCAGAACTTCTCCATGTAGAAACTCGTGAAAAGAGGTTGCTCTGATTTGTATCACACTTTAAGGATCAAAGATTTCTAGCTCCAAACTTGCAACAGGGGAGACAACAAAACTTGACATTGTTCAGAGAGGAGACTTGTGTATAAATGCTATAAATAGCCTTGAAAGCCGCTTCACCGGGGACTCTTCCTAAAGAAGCATGTTTCTGTCAGTCCCATGACTCAAACAATAGCAATCTATCACAAGTTATACATCTGAGGCTTACAGTGGCTTGATTAAGCCTTTCAGACTCATTTTTTTATAGCCCGGTCCAATCACTTGATCAGTTCAGGCAGTAATTTCTTGAGTTCTTTCTGTGCCACTTCCAGGCTCTCAAAAGAATGCCACTGATCGCTGACTTTCACCTGCAATAGAGCAGGGTATTTAACCCAAAATTGTATGCCAGCCACAATTAGCTTCGAGACCAGTGGGTGCATTTCTTGCCGCTTAAGCCTAACAGACTGTGGTAAGTTGTGGGTTATCCTGATCCATTTTCCTTCCCACAGGACCTTTTGCAATGATTTGACTTTGCTTTGGATGTGTTGCTTGTCAAGATAATTTAATAACTTGCATACCATCGGTCTAGGTTGTGCACCTGGTGGGGGGGATGGAGAGATCTGTGAGCTCATTCTACCACATAGCTTGCACCATTAGGGGATGGGCCAGCAACTTTCTCAAATAATCTCTGAGCAAACTGAATCAGAGATGCGCCCTCCTCTCTCTCTGGAATCCCAATAATGATGATATTACTTCTTCTGCTCCTCCCCTCTAAGTCTTCAAGTTTTTCTTCAAATTTTTTAACTCTTCTGCTCATCGAGAAACGATCTAACTCATATTTATCAATCATAGTTTCCACAGATTTAATACGAGCTTCATTGTCTCCCACTCTGGTGTTTAGGGAATCTAAAGACGCTTTGAAGCTGTGTATCTCTATCGAGATCACTTCGATCGTGCTTTGCAGAGGCATAATTATTTTGAGGAAGCGTTCCTCTGTTAAAGCAGTGAGTCCTGGGGTCGATTTGCTAGGCCCTTGCCAAGGTCGCTTTGAGGCCTGCTTTTTCTCCGGGGAAGGTGGCGGAGTGTGCTTCTGGAGCTGCTTCTTAACGTATGCTTCCATTGAAGAAAGTTCTGAGCCACCAGAACGAATCTCTGAAGAAAATGCGATAATTTCAGAGCGCAATATTTAGCGGTACTGATAAACGTGAAGATTTAAGCTGGGTAGGGAGCGGAGCTAGACGAGATAGCTGCTTTCCTCTAGGCAGCCATCACGTGACCTGTGTGTAGACTTTTAAAGAAGTATGATTCTGTCCAGGCCTGGATTATTCATACTGCACCAGATGTACTTGTGCTCTCGGAATCCTGGATCTGGGCGTATACCCGAGACAGAGAGGTTAATATCCCTAGCTACCTCCTCTTCAGAGCTGACAGGCAGACTAGGGGTGGTGGAGTAGCCATTTATGTTAAAAACAAATTCACAGTATCTATAGAAGATGCTACCTCCATTGCTGGTGGATTTGAATGCCTGTCTCTTAAAGTCAAGCTTTCTCCATCAGTGGCGTTCCACATCATAGGCTGTTATAGACCCCCAGCAATGGGACCGCAACTTCTGCCACATCTGTCATCCCACCTGGATACTACCCCACTGGAAACAATTACACTAGGTGACCTTAACTATGATTGGCTGACTAAGATCTCATTACCCCTGAAACAATTCTGTGACTCTCATGGGTTCACTCAACTTATTACTGAGCCAACTTGCATCAACAAAAAAATCCAATGAGAAGCACTCTCTTGGATGTCCTCCTTGTTAACAAACCCCACTCCTTTTCTCATGCTGGCATCTTCTCAGTGGACGTTAGCGACCACTGCTTTATTGGTGATGATGATAATGATGATGATGATAAAACTTTATTTTTATACAGGAAATTCTAATCATTAGGATTATACAATCCTGTTCTCAAGATAGTCCTGTTTATATTTCACTTAGTTACGACTAAACATAAAATATATAACAGTACTCACATAAAGATAATACTTAAATAATACACAACTTTTCAATTATCCAACATTACCTTAAAACACAAATACAACGAAAGAAAATTACAAAACATAAACATATATCCTAAACATACTGGTGGTATAAGAACTGTTACCAAACCCCTATCTACATCAAAATTTTCCACTAAAAGATCCAGATGGAACTTCGATCCTCTTGCATACTTCAGTGATCTAAAAAACTATTTGCTATTGCAGAGTTTCTACCTGGCTAAATCAGTGAGTGATGCCTATGACGTTCTCCATGAAATCATATCCAGCGCCCTAAACAGCCATGCTCCCCTGGTTAAAGCACAAATAAAAGCCAGAACCTGTCATTGGTTTTCAGCGGATCTGAAGGCTGCCTTACTTAAAAGGGATTATCTCTGGAAAAAGGCCTGTAAATCACATGCTGGTGTCTCTTCAGAGCAGCTAGAAATGCCTGTACCAAGTTGGTCAGAGAGGCCAAGGCCAACTTTTATCAAACTGAGCTACCCTCTGCATCAAACTGCCCTACCAAGTTCTGGTCCACCATAAAAGAACTATCTGGCCACTCTCCAGGAAGTGTGCTTCCTTCTAAAATTACCACTGATAATGTTACCATCAACGATAAAATAGAGATACTGCAGGTGTTCAACGATCATTTTGCCACTGCAGGCCTGGCGTTTGATAATGCACCAGTAAGTAGTCTCCTTCCACAGATCAACACCCAGCCTCCAGAACCAAGTAGCAATAATGTGGTCTTCTCCTTTTCACCTACCACCATAAAAGAAGTTGAAGACCTTCTTCTATAACTAGATACTAAAAAGAGTGCAGAGGCTGACTCCTTCAACCCATATTTCTTGAAAATAGCATAACACATTCTTGCCACACCTATATCACACCTATTAAACCTGTCTCTAGCACAAGGCTCCATCCCCAAGATATGGAAAACTGCTCGCATCATCCCCCTTTTTAAATCAGGGGACCCCTGTGACTAAATAACTATAGGCCAATCTCCCTGCTACCCATACTTTCCAAACTTCTGGAAAAAATTGTGGATACACAGCTGAGATCTTTCTTAGGTAATGCTAGATTACTTAACCCAATGCAGTCTGGCTTTAGAGCAAAGCACAGTACAATCACGGTGCTGGCAAAAGTCACTAATGACTGGCAACGAGACCTAGACAATAAAAAATTTGTTTGTGCTGTGTTTCTGGACCTCAGCAAGGCATTCAACACCATCAACCACTGCCTGCTCCTCTCCACCTTAAAAATTATAGGCATTGGCTCAGCCTCATTGGAATGGTTCCAAGACTACCTCTCTGGTAGGCAGCAACAAATCAATGCTGAAGGAAAGCTTTCTCCACTTAAACTAATAAAAAGAGGTGTCCCTCAGGGCTCCATACTGGGCCCATTATTGTTTGCCATCTATATCAACAGCTTGGACGTAGGCATCAAGGAAGCCAGTATCCACTTGTTTGATGATGACACAGTGCTCTACTTAAGCCGTGAATCTCCTGAAGCTGCCTGCGCTGACTTACAAACCGACTTTAATGCTTTGCAGCACCAGCTCCTTAGCAAAACGTTACTACTAAATGCAAAAAAAACAGGGCCATACTTTTCTCACCATCAGGCCCAGGGGCTTACTCTGCTGTCGCTGGTCTAGTACCCTCCATCTCCACTTTATTAGGTGAAAATCTTGAATTTGTGCCTAAATTCAAATATCTGGGTATTTGGCTAGACAATAAACTCTCTTTTGTGGAACATACAGAAGAACTGCTGAAAAAGCTGAGGCAGAGATTTGGTCTTTTTTGCAGAATTAAACACCTCTTGACCACAGACACAAAAAGGCAGCTTGTCCAATGTATGTTCCTCTCATTAACTGACTATGCCAACTTCATTTATGGCCACTGCCCAGTCTCACATCTTGCAAAACTGGATGTATTGTATCTTAGAGCACTGAGATTTATAACTGGCCTCCTGTCCTCCACACATCACTGCTCTTTATACTCAGCCATAGGGTGGCCTTCCATTCAATATAGGCAATATAGAAATGCAGCCCTATGGATGCTCCGAGCCCTTACCAACAAACTCCCACAATACGTTGTTGACTGTCTCCCCCTTAATCCGATCATGAACTATGCCTTGAGAAGTCACTCGCAGGTCTCCCTGAAAGTCTCAAGAGTCAATACTCACTTTGGAAAGGCCGCCATAAGCTATGTCCTGCCTACGCTCTGGAATAGCATACAAAAATCGTTGAGACTTAGCTCCCCTGTCAGTCCTGCTTTCTTTAAGGCCCTCTATGATAAAACATTTGCTGAAATCTGTAATTGCTTCTACCAATCCTAGAAGCTTGACTATTGTTTTTCTCTTCATCCATACTAATCCCAGCTGCTTATCTAAATCAGCCTCTGTCACTATTACTTCCTCCTCCCTTGCCCCACTTGCCCTTAGCACCCTCTGCATCCCTTTTATACACCCCCCTCCTGTCACATAAACCTAAGTCCTAGACACTGTCATGTGTACCTCCATAGCTTAGGGACTTCCATTCAGGCCCTAACCTGTTCCTGCTGGACAGGAATATAAATAATTTTCCTTTTTTCTCCTATGGTTTGTATATGACATCCATACTCATCCTGCTCCTGTGGGTATTGTATATATCATGTTAGGGTTGTGTTATGTATATCTTTCTTGTACATGTGCCTTTGGAATGTATATATTCTGCTCCAATCATTATTGTAAACATTTTGTTCATTTTGTATTTTGTATATTTATCTGTAACTGTACAAATGTCCCTGCCAACAGCAGGTCCACCTTGTAAATGAGCTTGCTCAATGGTGATCGCCTGGATAAATAAAGATTTGATTGATTGATTGATTGATTGATTTCATCCCCAGCAGCTAGACCTTTAACACAACTTGCTTATCAGTCTGCTGGTATTACTACTGTGCTGCTCTGTCTTGGCTCTTCTGCTAGTAGAACAATGCAGAATCACTTCCATAGATCAGGAACCAAAGGGGTTAGGCTATAGTAAGTTGGATCTTATGTACCCCTCTAGCTCCTCCCAACTGGCCATAGCTGCTTCCGACACCTGGACAAACCTAACCCCTAAGACAACCCCTTGTATCTTCACCTTTCATTCTCCACTCTGGCCACCACTTCCTACCTGTACCTTTCTGATGTTGAGGGTTACAGCCACAAACAAAGGGACATCTACTGCAAGGTTCCCTTTGCAAGTGGAAAAACAGTACCATGCACACCAAGCATGGCTAAAATTCTACCCTCAAATGGAGAAACCTGAACTGCACTCAGTAAAAAAATAACAAAGAGCACACATAGGACTCAGGATAGGAAGCAAACAATTTTATTGTAAAATCTCCTCCAACACTCCAGACACCCTGCATAGTGCCAAACAGCTTCAAGGGAATGGTACCAGAAATAAGATTCATCCAGTAATAAACAAATTAATTAAAATTCATGTACCTGTGATTCAAATGCAACAATTCAAGCATATCTCAGTGAAGCCATTGGAATATTCAATGTGCATACATAATTAATTACAAATTCAAACTGTTTTTGCCTTTAGTGATTTAAAATCCCAGTGACCGAGACCACTAAAATAATGTTACATCCAAAATTTACTTTTACACAAACAGTGGAAAATCTCTGGAATAACATCAAATCCAGAAATCTAGAAATTGGTTTCCAAACCAGGGATGTTACTAAAAGTGATGAAACAAGAATTAAGAACGTACGGCACTTGTATAACATGAAATACAAGCAATCTTTTTCATATATGCCAAATCACATTGTATTGTATTTATATTGTTGCAATGACTGTACAGTAAGTTATGTCATATGGTGATTTGTAAAACCTTTACAGAAATAATTATATGAAATGTTTTCCTGCTGCACACATAAAACTACCCAAGTGATATACATGCTGCAAGTATGATTTAAATGTTAAATTTGAACCAGTTGCTTGTGTATGGCATGCGTGCAGCAAGCAAGTGTGGAAACCAAGATTTTTATGTCAAATTGGGAAAGACTGCAAGCATGTGGCATGCATGCAAAAAGCAAGTGGTCACTGATAACTTCACATGTAAAAGTTGAGTGGCTTGCTCAGGATCACACCATACACAAGTGGGGTTTGATGAGATTCAAACCCAGGTCTTCATGCCACCAAGTCTCCTGACTTACAGTCAGTGCCTTTAACCAATAAGCCAGCCATACTATCTTTACACATATGGCTTGCTTGCACTTTAATACATACTGTATCTGACTACATCTGCACACATGTGGCATGCTTGTAGCCATTGTTATTCTTTTCAGGTTTCTTCTCTTACTCATCTCAGTTTCACAGCTGAACTGAAGGATACATACCAATGGAAACACAGGTGGTGTTTCCCACCCCAATACACAAACTTACCCACAAAACCACTTAATTACTTCTACATGTCCTGTACTCTACTATTTTCTCTCCATAGTTTTGAATGCTTCCACACAAACAGACTTTAAAGTGCAAACTCAAACGTAGCAATAACTTGATACACACCCATATAGCCAGACCCCACCCCATTCACACACACTGTAGTAGATACAGTCATGCTGCTACAGACAACCCACCAAGTATAGATATTAGTAAAAAGTCTCTTACTTGAGTGCTAGGGAGCCAGAGCAGGAGTTTTTAAGGAATTATGTCCATAGGTCAGAGTACTCGGGTGTACCTCCTTCAAATGAATGGAGTTATTTTTTATTACTATTTTATACATTATGATGGTGAATTGGAGAATAATGAAGGCTACTGTTCTACTAACAAGGCCCTTGTTAGTTGAGCATTGGCCTTCATTAGTCTCCAACTCTCCATCAATAATGGATAAAATAGTGATAAAAAAATACCCCTATTCAGTTCAATAATGCACACACCTGCAGTCTCCTTCGACCTTTGTCATAATGTGCCTGAGCTTGGGGATGTGGCGGTCAGCTTCACTGGGGGGCATAAGCCTGACTATAGTGGTGCTCCAATAGTCCGTGCATACCATATCACTCAACTGTCTGTAAATGCAAGGAACAGCTCTAGAATGTCTGTAACATTTCTAAAAGGTACAACTTATTTTTTTTTACTGAAAAGTGATGTGCAAATCAGGAATAAGCCAATTGTATAAGATTCATCTGTACATACCGCAGAACAGAGCATCAGATTTGGGCTTAAACCCACCCAGTTACTAAGCAATGTTTTCCTTGCTGATGTTCTGCCCCCCCCCCAAAAAAAAAATGTTGTCACAGTTTTTCTCTCCAGCTCCATTCCATTCAATACCCATCACCTATGGGTCATGAAGCCACACAAAGGTGAAGAAATGTGAAAAACACATTAATATTTCAGTCCATCCTCCTTCCCCAATCCCCCTGTAAAAAACAATTATTTCTTGTACTTACCTGGCCATGTGGCCAGAACCTGCAGCCTGGCACACTGTGCCACCAGCCCTGTTTTCAGTCTGCTCCCCCTCTCTCTTTCTGCCAGAAGCTGGATTCTAAAACCGACCATCTCAGGTCCCCAACATGGCCCATGATCAAGTTACCTCACCAAGTGAACCCACCCAACCTGGGTTGCTTGCTTCTTGCTTGGTTACTGCTGTGGCTGCTACTGCACTGCACTGATCAAGGCCTATGAAGGCCACCCACACTGCCATCACCACTGCTGCTAAACCAAGCTTACTGCCATGGAGGTGTGTGCTGTTTGTTTTGTATGGTGAGCCTTATCTAGAAAGTAGGTAGCCTAGTCTTGAGTTAGCTTCTAGGTCTCCCCTCTGCCCCTTTAGCCACCAGGGGAGATGGATACTCATGAAGAGTAGACAAACAAAAATATGCTGCCGTAACACTGCTAATGAGAGTTCAGTGCTCACTGACTCCTCCAAGCTGTAGTGTGCAGCCTGTCTAATCTGTGGTGGGAAAGACAGTGTCTCACTTGCAAGACTCATGCGCTCTTTCTTGGCTGGAGCTCATCCACATCACATGTGATTGTGCCACTGCTAATAGGTGGAGAGAGTGGACAACACAATACAGACACAGTCGAGTCCGGACAGTACCAGCAGCGTGAGCATACACAGGACAGGTAGGCACTTATTGTGCAAAAGATTAAATCCAAATTTAATGCCATTACTGCCACATCAAAAAAACAACCTAGGCACAAAAATGGGGGGGGGGGGGGGGGACTGCCTCTGCCCTATCTAAATGGCACCCCTACATAATAGTAGAAATCTATTCTCAGGTACTAATGCAATGGTTTCCACTGTTTTCGGAGGTACTGTATCTCCATGTTTCATGATGTGTCCTGATCATCATGTGGGTTAGTGTCCCTCATCATCCCTCATTTCAAGTGTCCATGTCTAGTGGTGGGCGTAGTGGCCAAAATTCTCTCCGCGAAGTGATTTGTGGAGTAATGTGGAATCCACATAGTAATCCACAACATGAAGAAGAGTACTTTGCATCATAAGAAGTAACTCAAAGTCTATTGAAACTGATGACTGTGTGTTACTCTGCCTTCCGCCAACCACTTCTACACCAATTTTAATGTAAAGTACATAGAAATCAATATACTTCTCATCACTTTGCCTTGGTATTGAGCTGCAAGGTGAATTTTGCAGTGATTCATGGGATTGCAGGTCACATGGGCTCTAGATTGTTCTGCACAGCCTCAGTTCTGGGTAGTGTGTGTGTAGTGATAGCTGGAGATTGGTTGCTGTCAGAGACTTTGTGATTCAAGTCCTCTAAAAGCTGTTAAAAAAGCCTTTTTGATTAATTTGTTTTGCTCATAATTTAGTACATCAATTGTAGGAAACCCTCCTGTGCTCATATCATCAAGAGTTTATTGTTTGTGTGTGGATTTTGAATGTAAATTTAGAACATGTAGTCTGTGTACTGACAGATACTAGAAGTGTGCTTTGGGGGAGGGGTGAATCTGTGGTGTAGGTAGATTAACTGGGAGAAAAAGGCAGTATTTCTGTTTTGGTTATATTGTTCTTGTATAACTGTGTTAATGTACACACAGTGATATTGTCAGTAATTCTTGACTTTTTTTTGTTTGTTGTGGTGCAGCAGTGCATAATTTCAGTTTGTTTAAAAGATGTGGTTATATTACTGAAGTTTTCAATTTGCTATGCATTATTAGTAGTGTGTGTGTGTGACGCATGCCATCAAATCAGACACATTTATTTGTGCCACAGAGTAATTGCAGCAGTGCGAACCTGCTATCCACCATACCTTTGTGATTTTGTACTGCTTTGTGGTATCTTGGTTTTGGACTGTTACTGCACCCCCCCCCCGCCAACCGGCAAAAGGTATTCTTTTCCAGATTTGATTGTGACTTGTGAGCACCGGTTAAGGTGTTGTTGTGACTGCATCTGCATCTCTTCTTGATTGCACAGTGCAGTCTTAATCTGTCTGTGCTTTTGCATCTGTTTAGTGCCCAATCTCCATCTGCAAGCCACAGTTGTTGTTTTTTTGGCTTCACATCAACTAGCCCAGACTGAAAGGTCAGAAATCTAAATTTGTTTAGAATTTTATTTGTGATTCCACAAAATGCCTGCAAAAAGACGTGCAAGAAAAGCTGTTTTTGGTCATGGCACTGCTGCCTTGGGTAAGATTGTCTGTTGGCGTGGTAGTATGCAGAAGAGCAAAACTGATGTGAGGAAAGGGATTTCTCATTAATGTTTTTTACTGTGCAGTCTGTAGCTTCACTCATAGTTGGAAGAGATGATGATGTCCCAGCTGGTGGTGTTAGTGCAGTTTCTGCCGGCATGAGTATTGCTGCCTCAAGTTCTACTTCTGACCATTTAACCATGTCAAAAAATATAGTTGAGCCTAAAGCAATGAGTGACAGTGTAGATGATGTCATACTCTCCATCCCCAGTAACATCCCCATGGTAGTTGAACATGATTCTGATCATGGCGATGGTAAAGCATAATGTCACATTTCTTCCATCAGTACTGGACTGGAGGAGGATGCAGATAAAACCAGTGAAGAATTTACCAAACAATAAATCAACCATTAATGAAACTTACTTGAAATTGAAATGCCATCCCAAAAAAATACTCACCTACACTTGCTTGACAGTATTTCAATGCCACAGTTCCTCATCAAGCACAGAAATGCACATACCAAGTGTGATTATGTGACCTGAGACACAAAACAAAACAATGATTACATGTATATATATATATATATATATATATATATAAGTATATATGACAAAGAACCTCTGTGTGCAAGCACTGAGGCAATGGTTACCCCAAAGAGCATTTGGCCTGGAAGCCAAGTTTCAAAGAAATACAAAATCACACATGCCCCCACAATGCAAAGCATCATGAGCTGCATATGCAAATCACCACAGAATATTATGCTGGTTCAACTTTAAGCAGGAATGCATGGTGCTGATAGGCCTCTCATGCAGTTTGCAAAGGGTGCCAACAGATGACATAGACACGTGTTTCGTCCTACCAGGAATCATCAGTATGCCTCGTCTGTTTGACACGCCAGTGGAATGAACCAGCTACCCTAAGATGGTCTATCTGGGTTATGTTGTGGTGAACCCAATTAAAACAGAAACAATTTAAAAGTCAAAGAACCTCTGTGCGCAAGCACTGAGGTAATGATTACCCCAAAAGGGCATTTGGCCGGGAAGCCAAGTTTCAAAGAAATAGCAAATCACACATGCCCCCACAATGCAAAGCATCATGGGCTGCATATATATATATATATATATATATATATATATATATATGTGTGTGTGTATATATATCTATATATATATATATATGTGTGTGTATATATATCTATATATATACATATGTATATTGTGTGTATATATATATATATATATATATATATATATATATATATATCAATCACACAGTTAAGGTCAGGTTCTGTGAAAAACAATGATGGTGCCAGGCAGGTATATTAATCAACTTACCAAGGGTAGTATCAGTGTACACACAAAGACATCCTTCCTGTTGTGGTTAGTGCAGCCCACTTTGGGCAACCAACAGCATTCTTCATCTCATCTTGGATGGTAAACTCAATGGTCAGGTTATCCTTCTTGCACACCATTTGGCAAGACACTGTGCATCATCCCATCACAATCAGGTCAACTGCAGCATTACATGTAATTCCAACAGCAGCAGCAGGGCATTTAGTTCTTATTGGAGTGTGGAGACTTTGCATTTCATGTTATGCTCTCATTTCACTTTGTCTGGACTGGGGAATTTTCTGGACACAAGACAGTAGCATTTTGGGGATGCACATTAATGATGGTAACTGTGTGTGAACACTGCGTGCATGACTGAGTGTGCCATTAATTCTGGGAGACTTTACATTTCTTGTTATGCTCTCATTTCACTTCATCAGCACTGGGCAATTTTCTGTACACAAGACAGTAGCATTTTTGGGATGCACATTAATTATGGTGCCTGTGTATGAGCACATACAGTATAATGTCATAATGTCTGGAGCCTCAGTAATGTTTACTTTCTGTCATGGTGTCGTGAAGTGTTTGTCAAAGAGCAGACCTGAGCAGTGCAATTATACTGTGATAAACTGCATATGTGCAGTCAGTGTACTTCCTGTGTGTGCAGACACTGTCCAACTTCTTGCAAACATATATATGCTGACTTGTGTTTATGGTATAAGAATAAAGATAATATATAACATGTATTTTATTTGTACCATCATCAGCAATTGACAAAGTCATATAATATATTTACAGAGGTCTCAGGGCAGTGTGCACCTCAGTGCACCTCAGTCACAGCACAAAAAAATCCTGCTTTTCAACAAACCATACCCAATAGACATGAAATATTGCTGAGGCACCCAAAATATTTAATGGTGTACAGAAATTGTAAAGTCAGAAAATATATAAAAAGGTCCCGTTCACTGCCACCACACGGTGCTAATACATTTCTTCTTTTGATTTTTTGTTCTGGACTAAGTGATGTCTTTCTAGTTTAGACTGGCAGTGGCGGTTTTGCAGCAAGTTGCTGTACACCATAACACAACATGGCACCTGTGGTAACACAGTGTGGTGGTAGTGGACTGGAGGATTTGTTATATATTCCAACTTTATAATGTTTGTACACCATAAAATATTTTGAGTGCCTCGGCAATATTTCATGTCTGTTGGGTACGGTTTGTTGAAAAGCAGGAGATTTTTTTGTGCTATGATCTCCTAAAAGCCATGTGTGCACTGTAACAGAGGTACACACTGCCCCAAGACCTCTGAAAACATATTATATGACTTAGTCTGCTGCTGAAGATGGTACAAATAAAATATACATTATATATTCTTACCTTTATTCTGTATACCATAAATATTGCAACAAGTTAGCATATATATGTTTGCAAGAAGCTGGACAGTGTCTGCACACGCAGGAAAGTACACTGACTGCACACATGCAGTTTACTGTAGCACAATATAATTGCACTGCTCAGTCCTGCTTTTTAACAAACACTCCACGACAGAAAGTAAACATTACTGAGGCACCAAAATTATGTCAGGGTATACATTCTTAACTTGTAATATAACAGAGCAATAAGAAGCAAACTGCACTATGTGGACGGTAGCTGGTACACAGTATCTGGCTCCAAAAGTGCCAGACAAACACACAAAGCCACCACTCCATATGAATGCATGCCACAAAAAAATGTTCAATGCTACTGCAACTTTATTGATGGCAAAACAAGGCACACACAAATGGCCGCTGTTCTTTGCTGCTTAAACCTTCATTAGGAGGTACACCACTGAAGGCCTAACAGCCAAAATGCAAGGCTCACTACTATTTGCCTTGTTAGTCATAAATACAGTTGCAGTAGCAGTGAAAATATTTTAGTGGCATCTATTCATGTGGAGCTATGGCTTTCTGGCTTTGTGAAAGGAGTAGTCAAAAGAGAATTGGAAAAAACATATGTGATGCAGAGCACTTTTGATTTGTATGTAAAGTCCTAGTGCATCCTTTCCTCTGTCTGCTATTAAGAGTTCTTACTAAATTAGCCTGCTATCTTTATGGTAGTTTTATGAGCCCTGTGGATCTTCTTTATGTAAAATTGGTTTATTTCCTTCATCACTCCAACATTGTACTCTGTAACATGGGACAGTGATGTAGCATAACCCATAGAGTTACCATATGCACAACAGCAGAGCTGTGTAACTGTTGTTATGCAGTGACAAAAAGTGGCAACTGTTGCAGTTTAGCATGCACCTCAGAGCTAGCTGAGTGAGGTTTCTGTACGAAAACTGCTAGTCACAGCTCTGCTGTTGTGAACTGTGCATTTGGTAAATCAGTGGACTACACTACATCACAGTCACATGACACAGGCTGCATTGTCAGAGTGATAAAGGCAATAAAGTGATTTAACATGAAGACACAATTCAGCAATTTAGTAAAAACTCCTAATAGCAGACAGAGGGAAGGACACACCAGGGGAGAAACTTTACACACACATCAAAATGCTCTGCATAACATATGCTGTTTCAAATTTGGGTTGGACTACTCCTTTCAGTTGAAATAATAATGGAAGGAACAAACCATTTAACTTAAAACAAGGAAAACAAAAACAGCGCACACACACTTAACAGAAAGAAGGGGACAGGATACAAAATGTCACTCATACAGAAGACAAGGAAAAAAGTGCATAATTAGATACAGATGTTGTGGGGGAATACGTTTTTATGACACAGCAGGGAGAGTGCGGGTGGCACATGGTGGGAGGAAATAAAAACTAGTGCTGGATCCCGTGGTGGTCCAGCAGCAGTTGGAGCATGGACATCAGCTACAATTGATGGCCATCTATCAGCTCCAACTGCTGCTTAACAGCTCTCACCCTCTCATTCATCATGTCCACAGCACTCCAGAGAACTGCGATGTTTGCCTAAGTTACAGGCAGTTCTCTGGAGTCTGCAGGCACTGCAGCTGCTGGTGGTGGTGGTGGTGCTGGTGAAGCAGCAGGTGCTGCTCTGGCCCTCCTCCTTTTAGGGCCATGCACAGCCACACCCTCTGCCACAAAAGGGCCAGCAGATGCAGGCATGTCCCTTTCTGTGGCAGCCTGCCACTCCACTTGGTGATGGTTGATCATGTGGGTGTGCTGACCCCAAGTCCCCAGGTGAGTCCCCAAGGGGCCATGGCACACCTCCACCCTACAAATTTAGCACCTGACCAGGCAGCTGTCCCTCCACAACACAATTAAAAAACTCCCAAACCAGGGAAGTGTGGGGAGGACCAAGCACAGGCGGGGGGGAGATGCTCTGGCAGCCTGGTCACGGTACTGAGGCTCCACACTTGGGGCTGGGGGCACAAGCACATCCTGCTCAGGATGAACTGGAGCTGGTGCTGGTGGTAGTGGTGCCACTGCCTGAGGAGGTGGTGGTCCTGCTTCCGGTTGGGGGCCCTGCAAGATTTTTGTCTGGTCTAACATGACCCGGGCACGCTCCCACACATGTGCACTCTTACCTGGCCATGCTGCAGTCCTGGATCTGCCCCATCCTAATCCCTGCTCCCTCTCTGCTTGTCTCAGCTCTGTTGACTGCCCTCCCTTAGTGCGAACAATGACACAAAATAGTCACACACAATACACACACAACACAGGCACACATACAGTCAGACACAGACAAACAATAACTTATAAAGGTAAGAGAAAAAGAAATTCGCAGAAACAAATTAAGTAAAAAAAGAGTCTACACAAAACACAAATAAATGTAGCTTTTAAAAAAGCTGTTGGGTCTCCTTTTCTCTCTCTCTCTCTCTCTCTCTCTCTCTCTCTCTCTCTCTCTCCTCTTTCTCTTGCTCTTTCTCTAAAACTCCTAACTGCTCTCATAACCTCACTGCCTCCTCTCTCTCCCTCTGCAAAAGGAGAAAGTGAAAGTATCTCCTTGCATGAGTCACTTCCTTCCTGTCTGGCTAAAGCATGTGACTTACAGTACTGTAAGTCATGTGATGTGTGGGGGCTGCCAAAAGACTTGTCACTCCACCTTACTTCACATTAAGGCAGAATGACAATGCAAAGTAAAAATTACAAGGTGAAGTGAGCCTTTTGTATTGGCCACCTTGCGACACGGAATGGTAACAGTCTTCGCCAGCGAAATTTAAATTCACTGCATCTCTATCCTTGTTCCTTTTTTCAGCGACAATTTGTGTATGGTACATGCTTCCAAGACCCTACTCAGTACAAAGTGTGCTGAGCATGGCCATAGTGTATATGCTCAATACAGAATGACAAAGTGAAAGTAAGTAAGATGAAATAGTAATGGAGAAACAAATTTGTAGCACTAAATATGCATAACGGATTTGCATGGTCCAAAACAAAAAGAATAGGCTTCACAACACAGAGACCCCCTCTTCATACATCTGGAATTGAGGATGCTGACTGGCTATATCCTAGGCATTTAATGCAGTAAGCAAACAATACTTTACAAATTAATGGCGATTTATTGACAAAAATCAAAAGCCATTAAACAACTTGCAAAAGGATCAGAATTAATGAGTTTACCTAATAGTTATGGGAATCCAAATAAAAATGTATTTTAATTACTCTAATTGCTAGCAGTAGTATAAGAAATAGAAACAGATGTGTTTTTTTAGATGCGATTTGTACCAGTTTAGCTGCTGCACACATGACAAGCGTGCAGCATGTGAACCTGATGTGATGTTTAAATGATGTTCACACCAGCTTAACTGTTGCACTCATGTTAAGTGTGCAACATGTGAACCTGGTGTAATTTTTAGAAGATGTTCTCACCAGATTACCTGTTGCGCACATGTCAAGCTTGCAGCATGCAAACCTGATTTGCTTTTTAGACCTGGTTTGCTTAGGATCACTTTGTGTATGCAAACTGTATGCAAACATTGCACAATTAAGCATGTGGCATGCATTCTGCATGTACACAGCACACCTATATTTCTGTAAGGGAAATATGAAACTTTTGAACATACAGGACCATCTTTTAAATTGGGCAATTTTTGCCCTAATGGGGTTTTATGCCAACATGTTTAACCTGTATAAAAATTAACTTACTACTATCAGTACTACAAAATGTTTAAAATCCTAATAAGTATTAATCTGTTATAATATTTACAGTCCCCAGTCTGTTATGCCATGAAAACATTCATGACTATAACTAATGTAATACTCACGGCTATATTGCTTTTGCTATCCACACCCTGCAACACACTGGGAGAGAGATTGACAAGAAATGGATTATTTATAATGCTTGAAAATGGAGGAGAGGGAAGGGAAGAATGAAGAGGGAAAGGACTGTGGTAAAGTGAAATAAATAGTCATATAAATATATGCTAAATCACATTAATATATTGTGTGATCTGTGTCTACAAATACAGAATTAAAAAAACTACCCATATATCCATAATTAAGATACAACCATAAGTGCTCTAAAAAATAATAAAAAATAAAGTGATATGTTCATTATCAATGAAATAACATTTAAAACCACAGGACTTGAGAGGTGACCGCACAGTTTTGTTCTGCACACATCCCAATAGATTCTATAATTCCTTAAATCACCATGGATTTTGGTGCAAACGTAAACTGCCAGCCAATGCAGTATAACACTCTTCCACTACACGGATACTAATCACAGCATAAAATACAATAACACTATGCCAAACAGAGAACAGGAAACACAGGTTGCCCAGACTGAGGGCTCACACCATCAAATTATTTTTTATAGTATTTTTTTCTATTCCTTATTATCATGGGTGGATACTGCCCAGCAACCTGAAGGGGTGTGAAGATGATTTTTGCTACCTCTGTTGCCTCTTGACTGATGTTCCTAACAAAATTTACTCTTTGGTTGTTATTTTTCTGATTTTTCACATTGGGCACCAACAGATCTTTTCTCTGTACCAATCCACCATTTACTATGCTGTTCTGATTTTATAGTTCAATAGCCCCTCTGCTAGAACTTGGGTGACAGTACCCCTGCTACCCTTTTAAATGCATCTTCCTGGGAGTAATTTTGTTTAACTCCAAGGAACTGGCCATAAGGAATGCTGTCAACCATGCTCCTAGAGTGAGTACTATATGCTCTTAAGTGGCTATTACTTGCCACTGGCTTCCTAGAAGGTTCACAGATCACTTTCATGTTGGAGTGCTTCTTAAATTTCAAGTCAAGAAATTCAATCTCACTCTTATTTTTATTGTGAGTAAAAGAAATATTGAGAGAAATGTTGTTAGCCAGTGAATAAACTGTTCCACAGTGTCAATTCCCCCACCCTAGATACATATGTTAGTTAAACAATGTCATGTGCATATGTGTCTGAGATGGGGATTAGAGTTCACAAGAACTACATGCTTTTCCCACCAAGTCATAAAGATACTGCTGTATGAGGGGGCTAATGCTACCCCCCCCACTCCATTGCCATATCTTTCAGCTGTAACTACACTTTTTTTTATCAAAACTGAAGTATTTTACATGAAGACAAGCATAAAAGCTCAAGGATAAATTTCTAAGGAGCATCCTTAAGTTCACTTTCTCTTGCCATGAAATCTTTGTAGACCCTGGTCCCATGTTCCTTGCCTATTCAGGTATATAGGAAACAGACATCTACTGTGACCCAAAAAAGATCTTCCTGCCACTTATAACCTTCCATCATTTTGATAATATCCATGGAGTGTTTGATATAACTTGGGTCCTTCTTGACTATCTTCTTAAGATAAAAGTCGACCAGTCAGGAGAGACCCTCACTGATCAACCCAGTCCCAGAAACAATAGGTCACTCAGGAAGGTCCCCCGCAGATCTGTGGATCTTAGGCAATGTATAGAAAGCTGGTGTGATAGAAAACTCTATTTTCAGAGAACCAACCTCCTCATCAGAGATGCACTCTCCGTCTCCTGAACTTTCAATAATTACATCCAATTCTGTTTTAATTGGGTATGTGATATTATAAGTAAGGGTTTTATAGCACCTGTTATCTTCCAGCTGCCTCATTATCTCATCCCTGTATTGCTTAAAATCGTGTATTATAATAATTTTTCCTATGTCCACATTCTTAATTGTATCTTTGGGCATTTTCCTAAGCTCTTTAATGGCTATTTCCCTAAGCTCTTTAATGGCTCTCCGTTGCTGAGTTGTCATATTAATGTACTCATCACATACACCCCACTCAAACAATTCTTTGATGTCTGCGTGTATTATGTTTTCAAATATGTTAGTAGCTTGTTGTCTAGGTTGACATTGACAAAACATCATGTTTGGTTTCAGGCCACTCGTATTTGCTTTACTGAGTTGTTTGCCATACTATAACTCCCCCATAGCCACTTTCCTGTAAGGACAAAAGTAAAGTAATACAATGAGAAAACATATCTGTTTCAGTCCCAGATATGCTCTAATTCTGGCTCACATCCTTTCCCAAAATGTGCTCAATTGTTATATCCAAGTTTCGGGCTAGGATTCACAAGTTGTCCATTAACTCTGAATTATTTAAATAACCCATAGCTGCACTTTCCTGAACACCAGAAAGGTCCAAGAAAAAGTTTTCAGTCCCCCATTCTTTGTTCTGAAAATGATATTTCAAACCTAGCTTGAGTAATAGTGTAAAGATGTCCACCTGTAATTGAAAAAAAATATAACTTTTGTGTCAGTACAAAAGAGAGACCTTTCAACTGTACTTGTAGCTGTGTATCTGTAAGCTCCTTAGTGGAAATGTAAGAGGGGTCTCTCTGACATGTGCATCCAGCACTGCTTCACACACCGACCTATCTTGGGGTTGGCCTGGGTTCCAGTAACAGGTTTTGGTGCCTCTGCCTGGGCCAGGGGTATATAAAGGCTGCCCAATGTTGCCCTAACCTCCCCCCAGGAACAAATATTATTTTCCCTCCCACACACAGTTACCATTTCCACACACAGTAGCAAAACACACAAAACAACAACCATGAACACCAATTGTAAAATTAACTAACCTCTGATTTATTTTAGGGGAGGGGAAAAGGGAATGCAAAAACACAGAAACAAACAATTTTGTTTTCAACAGTTGTCCCCCACACAGTCCCAGTGCCACCCATATAGGTGCACCCTGTTTCCCCATGGCCAAAGGAATTCTTACTGTCTGTTGCATTGAGTATCTCACCAGGTTGCTGGTGGCCAACCAGATGACATAAGGTTAAAGCCAATTTGAGATTTAGTGAGAACACCAGTCTTTTGAAATGTATTTGCTTATTTATTTAAGTGTTTGGTAACCCGGTAAGTGCACTGATCCAGGGGACTGTTTTCAGGCATGACCTGGGCCACACAGACAGCAGTTACAGAGGTAGTGACAAGTTATACAATGAGTACACGCCATGTGGATATACAGACATCATTGGTGAACAAAGAAAGTGACACAGTAAAGTAAAATTAATGAGAGGCTGAAAAGAAACAATCAGTACAGTACATCATGATATGCAACAATTATTATACAATTATATACTAAGGATAAGCGACCAGAGCAAATTAATGCAAGATGTAAAAAAAAAAAATTATTATAAGGCAATAGGCAAATGGGAGAGCCCAAGAAGCAGGTAGTGAGGGATGTAAGAGAGGAGTCCAAAGAAATGAGAGAGAACAAGGGAGGCAAAAGCAGCCCAAGAGGGAAAAGTCAGAAAGGTAAGGGAAGTTATCCAAGCTTGAAATGGCATGTAGCCTCATCAAGCAGCCAGGATTTGAGATGTGTTTTGAAAGTGGCATGGGAGTCTAGAGACTAGATGGACAAAGGAATTGTGTTCCACAGAGTAGGAGCAGCTACAAATAACACTCTCCTAGCCATAGCTGAGGAGACTTCTGGGATATCTGCGGGGGGACTGAGGATGCCCACAGACACCTCAAGGGAGTTCTGGTCTTGAGGAGAGACATATAAGGGGACGCTTTGCCATGCCTGATGGCACAGTCCAGGAGGCAGCCAAGCCCATAATCAAATCTGCAGTGTAGTGGGAGCCAGTCAAGAGTCTGGTTGAGGTGACAGTGGTGAGTGGAATATGGTGCCAGGAGAGTGAAATGACATATGTTGTTGTACATCGAGCAGAGGTGCACACGTAAGGCTGAGGATGTGTGTGAGTAAATAGGGCAGCAGTAGTCAATCAAGGGTAGTAGGCTGCCTTGGGCAATGGCTAAACAATTTTCTGTGATCAGGAGTGATTTAATCCAATAAGCTGCACCAAGATTCTGGTTAATATGGTGGATAAAAGAGGAGATATGATCAGAAAAGGAGAGGGATGTTTCCAGGGACAGGTCCAGGATAACTCCCAGATATTTGAAAGTTAGTACATTTTCAAGTACAGTGTCATCCAGTGAGACTACTGAGAGGGTGAACCCAGCCTTGATGATCTTAGATAGAAAGGGTTTAGATCCAAATAGCATGGATTTAGTTTTTAGCATTAACCATTAGGCGATGTAAGTGGAATCAGGTGTGCGCCGCAGAGTAGTTATTGAATAAAGCCCTGGATATATTCTCAAGAGCCTTGTCACTCGTGAAGAAGACAAGGTCATCTGCATAAAATAGGGCATCACATGTGAGACAGTCAGAGGGGAGAGAGTCTATAAACAGGGAGAATAAGAGTGGGCCCAGGATGGAGCCCTCTGGTACACCGGTAGTGACTGGGAGTGCAGGGGAGGTGGAAGGTCCTACACATATCGACTGAGATCTATCTGAAAGGTAACTTTGGAACCACCATGTGGTCTCAGTAGAGCAGCCAAGGGTGCAGAGGGAGGAGAGCAACAGGGTGTGTTTGACCAAGTTGAAAGCTTTAGACAGGTCTACAAAGATGGCACCCCGTTGCCCTTCCAAGGTCCATGTTCCTAAAAATATGATTGGAAAATAGGGCGAGGGCAGATGTGGTGGACTGAGGTTTACAGAAGCCGTGCTGTTGTCTAGACAGTAGGTTGTGTGTGTCAATATAGTCAGAAAGTTGTTGATGGACAATCCTTTCCAGGAGTTTACCAAGATGGGAGAGCAAGGATATAGGCCGATAGTTATGTGCGGATAGCAGATCACCAGTCTTAAAAATCAGGACCACCCTGTCATGCTTCCAAGTGCTGGGCACGGAGGAGGTAGTCAATGCCAGGTTAAAGAGGTAGATGAGTGGTTTTAGGATGGGAGGTGATAGAAGTTTAAGCATAGCAGGTAAAAGACCATCACTGCCCGGGCTGCCCTGGCTAGGCAGGCTCTTCAGCAGTTTGTCAGTGTCCCTGTGGGTGATGATCTGGAAGTAGAAAAAGGAGATGGGAGGAGTTTGAGGGATATGGATGGGGGGATGATTAGAGAGACCAGTTGTTACTAGAGGTGGCAGCTTGATAAGGAGGGCAGACAGGACTGTGAATTTTTTATTGAAGGCCTTTGCCATAGCAACAGGGTCGGACAGATGTCCAGAGGGAGTGTCAATGTGAATAATGGGGTTATGAGTGTGTAGGTTGAGTAATGAGCCGACCTTGTCCCAGAAGCGATTGGGGGTCACCAAGACTGTCCCTTTGTTTTTCCTGAAAGGAGGCAATTTTAGGCAAGGACTAACTGTTTACAAAGGTTTTGTAGCCACCGGTATTCATTCTATCGGGCAGGGGAGGGGTCTTTTTTGTAGGCTGACCATAGCTTATCCCTTTCTCTCATCATGGACAGGAGATCTTTGGTAACCCAACATGTACAGCTACCCCTAACTCAGCGAGTAGTCAAGGGGAAATGTTGATTTTGGAGCTGAAGGAGTGCGGTTGTGAAGAAATTCTCAGACTAGGACACATCAGAGAAGGTTAGAAGGTTGACCAGTTTATCGCTTGAACATCATGAAGGAGGTGGGGGATGTCTGGATGATTGAAATTATGGAAAGAGAGTAGTTTAGGGGGTGGGTGCTTGGTCTTAGAGGCCCAGACCTAGTAGGTGGGGGAGTGATTGCTAATGGCATCGGACAGAGTGCCCGATAGGAGCATCATGTCCTCTCTGTTGGTGATTATCCAGTCAAGAAGTGTATGGTTTTGGGTAATAGGATTGGGCCTGGTGGGAATGGTGATAATTTGGACTAGGTTATGGAGCTTGAGTTGGTTAGAGTAATCAGGTACCTGGGCACTAAGTCAGTTATGTTGAAATCCCCTAGGATGATAGTATCCCTGGTGGGGGAGAGGCTTCCCATCCCTTAAAGGTGGGTGGTGAGACCTGCTGGGCATCCTGCGGGGGGGGGGGTTATAGCAGCAACCCACATACTGTACATCTTTTGTGCTGCACCAATGGTCAGTTCCACTAGGAACTACTCACTGGGTGACCTAGGGTCGGAGTGGAGGATGGGGGTAGCAGAAAGAGACTCACAGATGTAGACAGCCCTCCCACACCATTTTCTTACCAGGTCTATCATGCCTCAGCAGGGAGTACCCTGGGAGATAGTAGGCAGCATCAGAGAGATGGGGTTTTAGCCACATTTCAGAGATGCCTATCATATGCAGCATGTATAGGGAAACCCAGGGTTCAAGGTCGATGAATTTGGAAGAGATGCTGCGGAGGTTGAAGTGTGCAAACTTTAATCCAATGGAGGAGTTCCATATAGGATTTGAGTGATCAATGGTGGTGCATGGGGGACCAGGACTGGTCTCAATGTTTTTCTGCTAGTAGAAGTGAAGAGAAGAGCAGGTGATACACCATGGGCAAATGCGGAAGGGGGATAGTAGTAGAGAAGTCAAGACTGCAGGCATCCTGTTTGGAAAAATCTGTCACAAATCCACTCCAGGGGTCAGGCCCTCTGCTCCCACAGCACCTAATCTTGAAATGCGATTCATGAAGAGGGGACAAACAGGGACACCCTCCTGTTTGTTTTGGGTCTGAACAAACTACCAGTCTAGAGTCCTGGGGTCAATTATGAACACTTTTTAGCTAGCACACCCAGGTAACAGGTTCAAATATCACACTATCTTCAGGGAAAACAGAGCAATACTTGACCCAGCAGGCATACAACTAGCATGGTTCACAGCCCCCTGCTGACTCAGTTGAGATGCTGGTATTTTCTTACCTTGCTGGATCTTTACACAGATCCTTGTTAGCGTGGCTGCATATGGTGACACTCTAAGCAATTTAACAGTTACGTCATAATTATTAATACTGTCCCACCATTCACACTCAAAATGAGCAATTCCCCAGGCAGGTTTAAGGAAAAACAAGGTTTACTAAAATTAAAAATAATAAATAAATACAGAACATATATACATTAAGGTTATCGTCAGAAAAGAAGTGGACAATTTTAAAACAAAGCACTTTGTAACTCATTTAGCTAATTCTACCTCAGGTTTTCAGCTGGCAAATGATTTGGACTGTTACCTGTCTTGGCAGAAGTGTCCCTTAGAAGTCCAGAAACAAAGATGACTCTTAGAAGTCCAGAAAAGAGTATCAGTCCTTTCAGCAAAGCTTCACCAATATCAGGGAGGCCAGAATGTCCCCCTCTCCTTGTGATGTCACAACTCTGAGCTCTAGTGTGAGGTCATACTCAGTCCTGCATATGTAATTTGTAACATACAGCTGCATAAGCAAACAGGTCAGATTACTACTTGATTGGAATCTGCAAATACTACAATATTTTTAATTATAACAAGATAGTCTGTCTTCCTCAGAGTATGGTTTATGACACCCTTTGATGTTGCAGAAATATCCTATAAGGTTAATTCACATATACTTTCCAAAAACAATCTTCTCCTGTTATCCTATAAAATGTAACCTTTCATGGCAGTCTTCCTAAGTTCAAAGCAGTTGTTTTTTATGTTGTCTTGTGCAGGTGCAAGCAACATATTGTGGTAGCATGGAATAGCAGGTTTTGGAGGTGTGGTCATGTTGTGGCCAGTGGCACCACTGCTGTTTTGGGCTGGGCGCTGTGGCACAAATGAAATCACACACTGTCTATGACAGCAGTTGAAAAGTGTGCCACCAACTTGAAACAATTTTGTTGCTGCAATGAGGGGGTGACCCGACATTGCAGGACGTGCCTTGTCCAGTGTAACATTTCAATAAACATGGCGGGTGGCAGCTGTCGCCGTCTGCCTCTCACAGTGCTGCCTAAAAGCCAACATCAGGGGTGCCCAATCCCCCTGTCAGCATGCCACCCTCCCCAATTCGATGCAAGCCAGCAACTGAGAGACGGGAGGAGCAGCAGTGGGTGATGAGGTCCATGCAGGTTGGTGGCAGGCGGGACCAGGGTGCACTGCACATGAAGTTTGGAGCCCAGGGAAGGACTTGACTCGCACTTTGCTGTGTTCCAAAAATGATGGTCAGTGATGATCAGGAACCCAAGGAGCGGCCAAGGCTGAGTCCTGATTACCTCATGCAGCTCATGAAAGAGAAAAAGTTCATGTTGAGCCTGCCCAACAATTGTAGCATCTTCACGCACTTGGAATGGCTGTTTGATGACAGTAAATCTTCTGATGGAGGAGGGCATGTGGGGAGTTTGAGGCAAGGTGTGGGGCACTCTGGAAGTGCAAACTGTTTTCATTATCCCTCCTTCATAACTTTGATGGCGAGTTGAATGGCTACAGGGTAGTCAGACTGCCTGCCAGGGCTGGGGGAGCAGACACAGCTGAGTTTGAGTGTGGCTATCCGGGGTGGAGGAGTAGTTGGGACTGCGGGCCCAAGTGGAGCCATGGGGGTGGGGGCTAGTGGGAAGAATTGAGCAGAATATAGGTAGCTGGGGGCGCAACACTTAGAGCGATAAAATTGCCAGTTCCTGTCCAGATTGACAACAACCGGGAACCAGCGGAATGTACCTAATCTGGTGATAAATGTAAACCGTTAGAAAGCACCCTTTTCCAGTTGATATGTGTGTGGGGGGTATGGAAATCCATGGATTTCTGGTCACGCTGGGGCTTCCCTCAAGATGACCCCCCCATATTGGATAGCATCACCTCTGAAGGGGTCCTGTGTCCGGAGGAGGTCCGTGCAGGTCCGACTGCTGGCAGCATGGGAGGTAAGGTGAGAGAGACAGTGTTGGAATGCCCCCCACCCAACCAACTCACTACATTAACAAATTTGCTATTCCCTTTTACTGTTTTCCGCCCTCTGGGCTTCCAGTCATCCCTGTCAGCAGTTTAGCTGCAGTTGGCTTTCTGGTGTCCTGGCTGCTCGCCTCTCTGTTGCGAAACCATTGCATTTGGTTCTTTCTGCTGCCGCCAAAACTTTGGTTGCATGTTTGCAAATGCCAGAGCACCTCTGCCACTGCCAAGAGGTAACCAGGAGCTGGACTGCAGTATTTAGATTTGGATAACAACAATGGTAATATCCCCCTCACTGCCTGGCACGATCGATGCATAGTTGGTGATGGTGGAGGGTGCCAGGGATTCCCATCCTTCAGACCGAGCAACCAGAGGGCTGCGGTGGCTCAGCTCCCACCCAAATCAACAGGGACCGACATATTTAAAACTAACCCCCCACCATGCAATTGGCTAATGCATTACACTGGATTAGCCCGCATACAGTTTGAGAAGGCTGCCTAAAGCAGAGTGTTAGGTACTGTGCAGTGCAGTGGAATTCCAAGCCCTAAACTCTGGGGGTGGGGTGGGTTTTGCAGAGAGTCCCTCTAGATTTCTATGGCATGGTTTGGTTACACAAGTATACCTTTGTTCCCTGGCCACTTGGGATCCATCCTGCCCCTCCTCTTCCTCGTAAAGGGTCACACCCTTGGTGGGATTCATTGGTAAGCACCACCTGGAGAAGTTGGGTGAACTGTTGCAGCTGCCAGGAGTGTGAAATGACCAGGAGATGGATACATTGTAACCTGACTCCAGTCCAGTCATTTCTAAGCCCACAAGAAAGGCATGGCCAGAGTCTGTCCCTTTACAGTCTCATGATGCTCTCACAGTATGTGGGAGAGCATTGCTTTAACATTTCAACCCATTTTAGTGAGATGTGGAACATAAATTATTCTGCCTAGTATGCATGCCTATACACATTTGGCAGTTCATATTTACTTTTGGTCCTTAATTTACACCAGGGAATGAGCCACACCAGCCTCATGGACTGCATTTGTGCACCAACAAAATGAGGATCTTCAGTATAGCTAAAGTTGGGGGTTGATTCAGAAAAATCTTGGGGTCATAAATGTGCTTGGGTGTCTTTGTGCTAGATTTTCAGACAGGCTTATTGCTTAAGATAGTTGAAGATCCTTTAGTGTGTAGGGTTATTTTCCTGCTTAGAACACAAGCCCTACAGCTTGCCCCCCCCCCCCCCAAGTATCTTGCTGGCTAACCTGTTTAACAGTCCCCCTCATCTTTTGTGGGGCAGTACAAAGTCTGCTCACTGAACACCACTAATTTACCAATACACTTGACAAACTGAATGAATCACTTAACTTGGTTCTTGGTCATATGTATTTTTGGTAGTTTTGAAACTGGCATTTAGTGTAACTCAAATTTCACAATTTTGTATTCGATCTTACAGTGACAATTTAAATGCCATAAGTAGTTATCTGTGGACAAAGTTCTAATATCATTAAAAAAAATATTTAAAATAGCTCCTGGTATCACACGATGGCCATTGTGAAGAGTTTAGTTCTGAGAGTTCAAAACATGTGACAAAAGCCTGAATACAAAATACAGCTAATTTGGGGGGACTGACCAAATGCATTTTGCGGAACAGTGGGAGGTAGATCACATTTCCCAGGGCAGACTGTCAATGCTCACAGTCTTTTTTGGTTCTGCCCTTTCTGGGTTTTTATTGTTAACCAACTCAGATAAGCAGGCACCTTCCTAGAAGTTACTGCTGTTTTATCACCCCAGACAACTGGAATGCATCAGTGCTTGTGTTTGTATCTTTGTCCTGATAAGACTGTATGCATACACTCCCAATAAGTTTCTTGGCACATGAAAAAAAGACTTGTCCATTTCAAACTGTGCAGTATTTGTAACATTATGTGGGAATGTTTTTATTTCATTTTATTGTTTGGTAACCAGGTAAGGCCCACTTGGACACAAATCCACAAACTCGACTGCGGACACTCTTTAAGGGCGGGTTCATACACAAGGGTTGCCTAACCTGCACAATGAACAAAATCGAACATGTTTGCACTCCTGAAGCAGTGAAAAGCACATTCTAACAGATGAAAAAAACAGCTTTATTGCTGATAATGGGAGTGTGTTCGGACCACACTACAAGCCACCTAGCCCTGGAGCTTTGGGTGTAAACCCTTCATCACGGGGTGTCTAGGCACAGGTGCCTGTTTTCAGGGGTGACCACTGGGGAGGTTAAATGACTTGCACAGTCACATTGTATGCAAGTGGAGGTTGTGGGAATCAAACCCAGATCTGTCTGTTGGACGTACCAAGCTCATTCACAGCTCCTTAATCTACCCTCTAGGCTATACTGCCACATTATTCCAGAACATTACTGAAAATGTGCCACGGCTGTACAGTTGTATCATCTTCCTTGCTCATGACCAGTAATTTTTATCACTCGTTTGGTCAGATTCGGTCCATTACAGGGAAACAACCACTTGAAAATGCCCCCAGCCCCTGATGAGGCTTTCCATCTAATACAAAAATGTTGCCTGAAGGCATAATTTACTGGCATGCACATGCCCCTTCATCTTCCGAGGTGTCTATAGGGCCAAGTTGTGTGAAAAAAGGGTGAAGATCAGAAAAAAATGTATATGAGTACTGTCTTATTTCCTGTGAATGCACCTAATATAATACAATGTATGTAAAAAAAATAAAATGAAAAAAAAAATCCAAGGAAACTGATCAGAAAACATTAAAAGTACCAGAGGTGAGGTCAGACTTTGTAAACTACCCAGGGCATGCATACAACTAGGAAGTGCTCAGCACTTGTTCCTAGTTAAGTAATGTAGTACAGCTGCATTCAAGGTATCCTTGTGAGTGCAGGAACATGCTCCATTTATCATGTAACTTCTGTTAATCCCATAGCTCAAGGGTCCCAGGGCTGCTGCATCTTGTTTATTGTTGTTTCTCATCTTTTTTGTTGTCTTTATGAGATGCTTTGTTTGTTTAAACAAAGGCGGTACTATCTGATTTCTGTTTTATTTGTGCTAAAAATAGAAAATACAGGGAATGTTCCAACTATGTTCACTAGTGCCTCCCCCCCAGTAGAGAGAAGATGGCAAAAGAGAGTCCATTTTAGACTATTACCTACAGTGTACCTTATTAAAAGGTTACAATGGCACAGCTTTCATTTTGCAAACCATTTAAGTAAGTTCCTTTTCTTTGGCTGTTGAGGATATGTGGTGTTCTCTGGTGGTTTGAGGCTGAGCTGTGCAACTAGACGTTCCCAGGTCCAGTCCCACTCAAAGTTGCTTGCTCACTTTATGGCCTTGAATAAGTCATTTGACCTCCCTCCCTGTGCTGTAATATACACACATACAGAGGGATAGATGTATACTGATTCACTACACATTCATGAGAGTGGAACACATGCAAAAAGGTACACTAAGAGGGGCATATTCATACAGACATGCAGCTGTATATATACACACACACACACACACACACTCAGAGTCATGAATACTGTGAATGCACATATTTTCAGGAGGGCTGTCATATACAGAGATACAAAGTCATACACAGTTACACACACAGGAACACTGTCAGATACACATACGAGCAGTTATAAACAGGTACAAGACATGCAGCCATACACAGGAATACATACATACACACACAGAGCTATGCATTTATACACACTTGTACAGGGCCACTGTCAAAGATACAGATACGCAGTCGTACACACACAGACACACAATCATATAGAATACACATTGTTTTTTTTAACTTACAGGGACTCCTCTTGGATGCTTGATTATGATTACTGGCATCACTGCACTTCTATGACAGACCTGATCCACCATCCAGGTGCTCTGCCGGCTAAACTGCTCAGCTGAATTATTAGTCTGAATTTCAATGACTGTCTTTCTTTCTTTCATTTTCTTAAATGGGAGTCCAAGGTTCGAATCCAACCCACAGCCACTGTATCATTGTGTCACCTTAAATAAGTTACCTGACTTCCTCCCTGAGCTTTAGGCCCCTCCCAACTGCAAACTGGGATAGAAGTAGCAGAACCCCCCCCCCACACACACACACATGCACACACACACACAGACACACACACACTGTAGACAAAATTTTGAATCTCAGTTGGACTATACTGGTGAAATAAAATAAAATATTCCTTTTATAGGGGGAGGCAGTCTTTGGTAGTCAATCGGGAGAAGAAGATCCAGGATTTCCTTAAGGGGGCAGCATTGTTCCCAGGAAACAAGTTAAAGGGTCTTTTTTTCCAAACTGTAATTGGGTTGCCACAGTTGCACACTGGTAACACATTACACTGCCACCTTGGACACCAGAGGTTGGTGGGTCAAGACTCAGAATTACATGCAGAGGCTGACTGTGTGTTACATGCTTCAGGGAGGTGAGGTGCTTGGCTCCTAGGGAGGGAGGGATGGAGGAAGGGCAGGAGGATGTGGGCCATCTGCTGTTCATACAGTGGCCATTCCTTGATTTGCTCACCAAATCGCAGATGGTGATTGGAGTGAGGGTAAGGCAGCCACTGGGATCCAAGAGCATAGCTCCATTTGGTTCAGCCTGGCCCTCAGGGCCAGAATGCTCCAATTAAAAACTAGAGCCCTAGATTTCAGAAGCACAGACTTGAACCAGATGAGGAAGCTGGTCTGAGACTAAATTGACCAGGGTGGACAGCATCGAAGGTGTTGAGCAAAATTGGGGGGCAATCAAGGGGATCATTCTTTAGACAACACAATCATGCATGAGAATTGTTACAAAACGAAACTGGCACAAGACACTGAGATGGTTCTCGGAAAGGATCAGAGAAGCAGTGAGGTACAAGAACAAGGCTTTCAGCAGGTACAAGGAAAAGCAGGGGAAGGAAGAATGGGGAGAGTTCCAAATAAAACTAGGGAAGTAAAGAGGATGGGCAGGGAGGCAAAGGCAGACAAGGAGCTGCGTATTGCAGAGGGGGTCAAGAGTGGGAAAAAACAATTCTTCAGATATATTATGGAAAAAATGAAGCAGTTGGGAAGGGGAGGAAGTATTTTTTGGCTACGGGGTGGCACAAAAAGAAGATGAACAAAAAGCAGTCATTCTTAACAATTACTTCTGCTCTGCCTTCACAAGTTAAGATAGTGGGCCCCTGCGTGAAAGTCACATCAAGGCAGCTGTCAGGAGCATTCCTCTAATGAGGCAGCCAGTATTTATCAAAGAAAGAATCCAGAAGTGTATTGAAGTCCTAAAGGAAGATAAAGCCACAGTGCTGAATGGGATACACTCAAGGATGGTAGAATTGTTAAGGAATTGGTGCACAACTGGCAGAACCCCCAGTTAGGGCTGTGCATGGGCCGAATAGTATTTTTCGAATACCACGAATAGTAGTCTTCCTGACTATTCAGATGCATTTTCTGAATAGTTCACTATTCGGCCACTATTCGGGAACTACTATTCAGTGAGATTTCCAAGTCTTGCAGAGCTTTGTTGGCCAATCAAAAACTGTTTCTTGAGCTCAAAGGCAAGCACACCATGTTACTTCCTCACTCTGAGCTGGTAGAAGACACGAGACAGCGGTTTCTGAAAGCTGCTCTGCTGTACTTTTGAGACCTTAAACTTACTAAAAAATAAATAGATTTTTGCTTCACAGCCTTTTTTGGGTTAGTATAGTTTTTATATTGACGCACTTGCACAGCCAACATCGTGGGACAGTGCAGCTTTGGAGGCGGGGTCGCTGTTGGGCAAATCCAGGGCATGCACCGGTAGGTGTGTCCCTCATTCCCCAATCAGCCTGCATGCCGGCGCCACACCATGCATACATAATGTGGTGAGCACATCTAAAAAAAAAAGGTCTGCTGCAATCCGAGCAAAGCTCATCATACACAGAGGACACTTCCTACGTGCTTGCCGACATTATGATCATGGTCAGCGAGTGGGCTGCCGCCCAATGACTGCCAGCCTCGGGGGTGCCCAATCCCCCTGTCAGTAACCCCTCCCACTTTCTTTGTGTGCTGACAGAGGAACCCACTCCCCGTTGGCATAAACCTCCCTAAATGCTGAATGCTGAGGGGGGTGCCCAATCCCCCTCAGCTCGTCCCCCTTCCCCCACTTTCTTTGTGTGCCGATTGGGTGCCCAATCCCCCAGCATTACTTCCTCATCCCCCAGGGTTGTGTGCTGGCAAGGTTGCCCAATCCCCGTCGGCTACAACCCCAAACAGTTAGATGGCACACTGAGGCCCCCCAGCGTGCCAAATCTCTAAAATAAAAACTGTACCACAATGTTTTTTTCTGTAAAATGAAAGCAGTCCCTTGTAGTCTCGATGCCCCTCCCCACCTGCACCCACCCTCTGTGCACCTTGCTTCCCCTCATCCCCCACCCCATACTTACCTGCAAAGTCTGGTGCGACGATCTTTGGTGGACCGGGAACACGTCTGCAGTCTTCAAAGCCGACCGCGAACTGAAGAAATACCGGTAAGCTGTATAATGGAATCAATAGGGTTTTTTCAACTTTAATGCATAGCTCGGGCATTTTTGCAAATTTTGGCCCCAAATTTTCAACATGGGGTTTTTGGGACCCCTTCTCATGAGTTCTTGCACTGTCATGGCGTTATTCCGTCCCAAAAGGTGATTTCGCAGTCACTGCGCAGAATCACCTTTTGGAACTGAATAACGAAATGACAGTGCACTGTTCTTGAGAGGGGCTCTCAAAAAGCCTATGTTGCAAGTTTGGTGGGAAAAATCAAAAAAAATACTGTTTTATGAGCATATGTAGCAACTGCGCAACGCACGCTCGTAAGTTAGCGTATTCGCACTGTTTTCATGCCAGATTCTCAACATTGGCATTTTACCACACTTTCTTGTGAACCGTACAGCTGTCATTTTTCACATCCTGGCCAAAATGTGTTTTCGCACTTTCGGCGCAGAATAGTGCGGTCGCTGTGTGAAATCAGTGTTTGGGACACATTACAAAAACAAGCATTTGTCAATGCCGAATGTTTGCTTGCTGGCATTGGCAGTGGTAGTGTAGAAGTTACAGAGCTGCATAATAGGAACGGCAGTGAAGTATTGAACTGAAGCCAACCCCACCACCACCACCCTGCAGAGAGTGAAAGGCATTGGGGTGTGCGTTTGGGTCGTCAGGCATAATGGCCACGCCATTTCACCACACCCCACCCTGCAGACACTGACAAGTGTCACGGTGTTCCTTGGGGTCTTTGGCCCTTATGCGCACCCCATTTCATTAGGAAATATGGTGAGATGGGTGTGATATAGGAGAATGGGGTGAAGTTTGGGGCTGAAGAGTCCAAGGCATACCTCGATGCCTCTCACTGACTGCAGGGTGTGGAATAGTATAAGCATCACAGGCAAGAATCCCAAGTCACACCCCTGATGCCTGTCATTCTCTACAGGGTTGGGCGTTATGGTTGGAAACCCTAATACCTCAGGCATTCGTTGGTATTTTCATTCCAAATTTTCAACGTTTTTTTTGTGACCCCACCTCATGAACAGGGGGAATATCAGTTTGTTAGCCGAAAGCTGCTTATGCACAGTGACTATGGCATTTAGCACCACAGGTGCAAAAACATTCCGAACAGGATGTAAAAATGACAGCTGTACTGTTCATGGGGAGGTGTAAAAATGGCAATGTTGCAAATCTGTAGTAAAAATATTTAAAAATGGTGAAGTAATGGCGTACATAGAAACTGTGCAACCACACCCATAATATAATTAGGTTGGGGATTTTTTACAGCAGATTGTCAACTCAGGCATTTTGGTGCCTCCGATCATGAACAGTGTCACTGTGATTTTCTTTATCTGTGCCGAACAATGATTTCCCACAGCGACCACGCATCTCTGCACTGAAAACACACTTCAGCCATGTTGTGATAAATGACAGCTGTACTGTTCATAAAGAAGTGTGGAAAAATGCCACTGGTGAAAATCTGGACTGAAAATATTACAAAGTCATGAACTAATGAGGGTGCTTGGAAACTGCTCAATGCTCACTCGTAACACAGTCATTTTATGGACTTTTGTCACCAAATTTTCAACATAGCCATTTTAAGACCTCTGCTCATGAACAGTGTAACTGTGATTTTCTTAATCTGTCCTAAACATTGCTTTCGCACACCAACAGCACCATTGTGCGCTACATGTGCGAAAACACATTTTGGGTGACATATGAAAAATTGCAGCTGTACTGTTCATAAGGAAGTGTAATAAAATGGCAATGTTGAAAATCTGGAGTGAAAATATTAAATTTGCAAACTTACGAGCATGCATAGGAACTGTGCAACGCACGCTCGTAAAACAGTCATTTTTAGGAATTTTTTCACCAAATTTTCAACATAGCCATTTTAAGACCTCTGCTCATGAACAGTGTCACTGTGATTTTCTTAATTTGTCCTGTACATTGATTTCGCACACTGACTGTGCCATTGTGCGCTACATGGGCGGAAACACGTTTTGGGTGAGATGTGAAAAATGACAGCTGTACTACTCATAAGAAGGTGTGGCAAAATGGCAATGTTGGAAATCTGGAGTGAAAATATTGAAAATTCTGCGAACTTACGAGCGTGCATAGGAACTGTACAACGCACGCTCGTAAAACAGTCATTTTTTGGAATTTTTTTACCAAACTTTCAACATAGCCTTTTTAAGACCTCACCTCATGAACAGTGTCACTGTGATTTTCTTAATTTGTCCTGTACATTGATCTCGCACACCGACTGCACCATTGTGCGCTACATGGGCAGAAACACATTTTGGGTGAGATATGAAAAATGACAGCTGAACTACTCCATAAGAAGGTGTGGTAAGTAAAACAGTGTTGAAAATCTGGGAGTGAAAATATTGAAAATTTTATGACCACGAGAGCCTTTGTGAACCAGCAACACGCGTTGCGAACAGTCATTTCATTTATATCAACCATCGGAAGTAGACCCTTCATGAATGATATCGATACCGCGCATTATCTGGCCTGTGCGGTGACGCGACAGTGACCGCGCAGTGACGGGCGAAATCATCCGGGCCTGAATAATGCCATGACAGTGACATCATCATTCAAGAGAAGGGGTCCCAAAACCCATGTTGAAAATTTGGTGCAAAATTCAAAAAATGCCTGAGATATGCAACAAAGTTGAAAACCCCTTCTAGCCCATTATACAGCTTACCGGCATTTCCTCAGTTCGGTCGGCTTTGAAGAGTGCAGATGTGTTTCCTGTCCACCAAGATCGCCGCGCCAAGGTCCGGAGGTAAGTATGGGGTGAGGGGTGTGGGAGGCAGGGTGCACAGTGGGTGGTTGCAGGTTGTGGGAGGGGCCAGGGAGACTCACGTGGGACCGTTTTCTTTACAGGTTAAAAAAAAAAAGGATGACGCGGGACATTTGCCACGCTGGGGTGGCTCCCAGCATGGCACAAGGACGGTTGGGGGCGTTCAGCCCGGCGGGGATTGGGCACCCCCATCGGCCTAGCATCGATTCCACGCTGGAGTGGGCTCTCAGCGTGGCACTTAGTACTGGGGGTGAGGACACTGGAGCCGACGGGGGATTGGGAACCCCGTCAGCTATATCATTAGTTGCCACGCTGGGTGGGCACCCAGCATGGCATTTTGGAAGGCTTTGGGGAGCGGGGAACGCAGCACAACCCATGGGGATTGGGCACCCCCATCGGCTATGGTGCAAAAGTGCAGTGGGTGGGGGCACGCACGCCCGCGTGGGGCGGTGTGTGTGTGTGTGTGTGGGGAGCTGCGCAGCATGGTAGTGATATCTTATCACTGCTCACTCAAGCGTAGCTTCCCCTTTGAACTGTATGCCACTGCATTTTGGAGCTTGTCATAGACAGCTCCAGCATGCATTGGCTTACAGGGGCCACGCCTGCCAACATACTGACTGAATTGGAGGAGGAGGTGACACACCTCCGAAATCTCCGATGATGGCACTATGTTTCTTACACATGCATGCAAGCAAACATAATGACAGTGATACTGTTCATAAGCAGAGGTCCTAAAATGCCTGTGTTGAAAATTTAGTGACAATAATCCATAAAATGACTGTGTTACGAGCGTGCATTGAGCAGTTTGCACGCACGCTCATAAGTTCGCAAACTTATAATATTTTCACTCCACATTTTCAACAGTGCCATTGTTTTACACCTCCTAATAAACATTACAGCTGTCATTTTTCACATCCTGACCAAAATCTGTTTTCGCAGTTCCGGCGCTCAATAGCTCGGTTGCTGTGGAAAGCCCATGTTTGAGATACATTATGAAAATGACAGTGACACTGTTCATTAGCAGATGTCCTAAAATGCCTATGTTGAAAATTTAGGGATGAAAGTCACTAAAATTAGTGTTTTTGTAGTGCGTTCTGCGCCCAGTTTACCGCTTTTCGTGTTTTGTGAGTTTATGTACTTTCACTCCAGCTGTTCATCATTGGCATTTTTCCATGCCTCCTTATGAACAGTACAGCTGGCTGAAATGCATTTTTGCACGTCCGGTGCAGAACTGCACGGTCACTGTGCGAAATCACTTTCCGGGACACTTTGATGAAATGACGGTGACACTATTTATCAGCAAAGGTCCTAAAATGCCTATGTTGAAAATTTGGTGGTGAAAGTCTGGACAATGACTGTGTTGCACATGTGCATTGCGCAGTTTCCATGCACCCTTGTAACTTCGTCAATCTGCAATATTTTCATGCCACATTTTCACCACTGGCATTTGTGCACACCTCATTATCAACAGTCCAGCTGCCATTTTCCACAGCCTGCCCAAACCGCTCTGCAGCACAGTGGTGTACTCACTGTGCAAAATCACCTTTTAGGACACATTAACAAACTCACAGTGCTATGCCTCTCCACCTCCACCACTGCCAATGCCAGCGCGACAACATTCAGCATTGACAAATGCTTGTTTTGATCAGTGTCAGAAAAGCTATGTTTGGCTTTCTGACAGGTAATTTGTCCTTATTGCTGTACTCAGTTACAGGGACTAGGAGGGCTGTATGCTAACACCCCTTATCTGATGCTGTCTGACATAGCTCCAGGTGTGATTTTTTTTGGGTAAAGCACATTTTATTTTTGAGTTTTTTTTTTTTTTTGCTGTTGTCTGGTTCCAGGCTTGGTTCCCTGCATGACTGATGAGGGTGTCTGCTAACTCTGCCTCCTGCAGGTCACTGCTTATAATTTGCTGTATATGTGCAATATATTTGATTTTGTGAGGCTTCACCCTGCATGTGCATGCTTAATATATTTTTTCATGAGGCAGGGCCACACGTGTGCACAGCTGTGTGCACACAGATTTTGAACTAAACGTCTTCACTTCTAAGCCAGTCAGGCTTGACTCACTGAATTAGTATTGCTAGTCTCCTCTGGTTCTGGGGATAGATCCCTGTGCACATGACGAGAAGGAGGAGAAGAAGAAGAATCAGCATTTATATAGCGCTTTTCCTACACAGTGTATCCCAAAGTGCATTACAAGCAATGCAAGACTGGTAGTGAAGTGACTGAGTGTGTGGTGGCGGCCATATCGCACATAATCACCCACACACAGCCTGGATAATTGCATGAACCAGTTTATGGGAAGGAGAATGTTGGCCTGGATACCGGGAATGTTCCCTACTCTTTGTGAAGAGTGCCCTGGGTTCTATTACTTCCACCTGGACACCCACCAGGACAACACCAGGATGGGCAGAAGGGACCTCAGTTTAACATCTCATCCGGAGGATGGCACACCCCAGAAGTAGAGCACCCCCCAATACTGCATTCCGATGCCAGCAATTTTTAGGTGCAAGTCCAATCCAGTGTGGGACGAGAACCCACAATGTTCTGGTCCAGAGGCGGATGTGCTGCCAACTGCGCCATGCTGACACGGCAGCTGACTCCCTTCCCCTCCCTTCCCCCTCTCCATCTCCCTCTCACTCTCCCTGTCCCTCCCCCACACACTTCTACAGCCCACTGCACACAATTAAGCTGTGCTTGTGAAATATATCCCCCTGTGAGTCTGTGCCGTGTGTGTGTGCACAGTTGTGCACATGCATTTTTTTTTTTTGTTTATTGTTGTTTGTTAATTAAACCATTGCACTTAGTGGGGCAGGCTTGTCTCACTGAGTTAACTGTATGTCATCTGTCTGTTCCTTGCTCGGTTCCATATTTGACTAAATAGGTTGCCCTTTTCTTCCCCTTCTTAGTAGCAGTGTTTTTCTTTACTGCTACTTGTTTGTGGTGCGGTATAACTGGGAAGGTCGGTGTATTACTGTAGTTCCACAAGCACTAAGTAATGCATCTCACACACAGGTACTGCGCAGTAACAGTTTGTGTTTTACACAGTAACCACTAGTGACCTGATCCATCATGTCTTTAGCAATCTTGCAAACATGCTTGGTCCAGCCCCAGCCCCAGCAAAGCATCTGCACCGCTGGCCCCAAGTGGTGAGGGACAGGATGATAGACCACAAACATACAGCACATCAACACAATTACTGCCAGTGTTGTCCCTGGGTTGCCAAACCCCCAAACAATCTATGTAGAACAAAGGAAGCACTCGGGGGGGGGGGGCAGTAACAAAATACAGTTAAGAGCAGTGTAGCATAAAGTTGCCAATACATTTGTTTGTGCTAAGGCTGGAGGATGCCAATAGAGCCCTGGTGCTTTGACCAGAACCTGGTCTTTGTCAGGGTGCATGTGGGGAACATACAAACATGCTATGAATATACAACTCTTACAGAAACACACACTATAAATAAGTGAAGTTAAAATGAATGAGACTGAGATGCCCTTGTAACAATCCACAACTAAAATACCGAAGGATGAAACACTGCATCAAGATTATAGAACATAGTTCATACTGTGGTGCCAGACAGTACGCAATGCAGTATCTTGCAAAATTGCTGTAAAATGCTGCAGTATGCTACAAGGAGCAGTATAATTTAATGGCAATTAAGCCCTCCAGTCATCCAATATTTTGTGGCATGTCATTTACTGCAAAGTACTGAATTGCATCTTGTCTTGCTCCACTGTAAATTATTGATACATAATACAGTTCCAGAGAAGGTGGTGAGATAGACTACATAGACAATGACATACAGGTGTCTGTCTTTATTCGATGGGCTCAAATATTGTTCTCCCCAAGCAAGCCTTTTAGTTCTTGTAGCACTGGTAATAGTACTACTACCACTAATACCATTAGCAGTACTACTACTGCTAGTGTCACCACCTGTCCGTCTGTACATTCACTGTCACATCCTGTTGTGCAGTAGTAGGGGGGAATTAGAGTATGCATGCTTTGTGCAGCAAGCAGCAGACACCACAACCAGTGTCCCCATTGCTACCATTATGGCTGCTACATCCACAGCCAGTGTGCTTCCCACCACCACCACCAGTGCCATTCTTGCAGCAGCCACCCTTTCAGCTGTCACCACTACTGCAGCCACTGCTACCACTATTCCTATGCTCGGGGCTGAAGCACCTTCTACCCCGTGTCTTTGACCATGAACACCCTCTAGTGCTGTCCCAATGCAATGCTTGATATTGTTTTCAGAGTGCTATGTGTGAGTGGTGGTGGATCGAGTGTGCCACATGAAGCTTGTGTTGCATTAGTGAGAGCTCAATGTTGGTGGCTGAAGTGTCATTGAGGTGTGTATGGTATACCAGGTTCAATGGGTGATTAATGGTGTGCTAAAGTGCTTTTTTAAAGTTTCCTTAAAAAACACCTTTTCTGGCCGAATACCGAATACTGAACAGTTGGGACTCGAATACCGAATATTCGGCCGACTATTCGGGAAAAGGTATTCGCACAGCTCTACCCCCAGTAGAGCTATTCAATAGCTCAATTTAGACAGGAGTAGTTCAGAAAGACTAAAGGATAGCAGACGTAGTCCTGCTACACAAGTTGGGGGGCGGGGCAAGGAGTAACTGGAGAATTACAGACCTGGCAGTCTTACCTCTGTAGTGGGTAAACTGATAGTGTCATTGATCAGAGGACCTTGTGGAGTGGACTACCTAGAAAGCAACAGTCTACAAGATAGTAAACAGCATGGGTTTGTGGCAGGGAGATCTTGTCAGACTATCCTAATAGTTTTCATTGACTGGGTAACAAAGATAGCAAATAAGAGCCATGCTGTTGATTTACTCTACTTCGATTTCAGTAAGGCTTTCCACTCGGTGCCACACCAAAGATTGCTGAAGAAACTGGAGGACCTGGGCATGGTTAGGTATAGAGTTAAGTGGGGAGGAACCTGGTTGAAAGAGAGACAGCAGAGGGTGGTGGTAAATGGGGTCAAATCAGAAGAGCGGAAGGTCATTAGTGGAGTGCTGCAGAATTCTGTTCTGGGACCTGTCCTCTTCAATACTTTCATCATCAACACTAGAGAGGGCATTTGAGGTAAGCTGTGTCTTTTCACAGATGACACTAAGCTCTGCAGTAGGGTAGATAGTGACAAAGGGATTAGGGAGATGCAGAGGGATCTACAAAGGCTAAAGAGGTGGTCTGTGGTTTGGCAGTTGAAATTCAATGCCAGAAAATGCAAGGCTGTGCAACTGGGGTTAATCTGAGCATTACGGCAGAGGAAAAGGACCTGGGAGACATTAGTGACTTGCTCAAACAATCAAGCCAGTGTGACAAGACCTATAGTAAGGCTAATGAGATGCCAACTTCTAGTGCGATCTTCAGCTTGGCTGGTGTGTATCAGAAGGGGTACTGACAGCAGAAAACTGGAGGTACTGCTACTTCTGTATACAGTAGGTCACTGGTGAGGCTGCACCTGGAATACTGTGCTCACTTCTGGAGTCCTCCCCTACAGAAGGACAGGGACAGGCTGGAGACAGTGCAACACAGGGTGACCAAGATGATTCAGAGCCAACAGGGAAGATGTTATGAAAATCATCTCACTGCACTGAACATGTACTCACTGCAGACCAAGCATGGGGACGGGGAATATGACAACTGGTGGGGGGAAGGTTTAAGAGGGATATAAGGAAGTTCTATTTTATGGAAAGAATGGTGGAGCTGTGGAACAGTCTACCAGCTGAGATGGTGGGCTCCAAAACCATAAATGGTTTCAAGCATGACTGGGACAGAGTGAGGGGTTTGGTGGATGCTCAGGTTGATAGCAGTAGGGAGGAGAGCTGGGGGATGGGGGGGTAAACCAGGATGGATAAAGCCCCATATGGACAATAGGTCCCAGGGAAAATAGGGAACTCCAGGTAAACTAGCTGAACTTTTGATCTTTTTCTGCCATCATTATCTATGTTTCTACACAGCCCCTCTCCACTGGCCCCTCACAGATTGGTACTGTCAACTGTGACACCAACCACTGACCTAACCTCACCTCACAGAGACAGGGTTTGCAGTGTAATGATCCCAAATTATTAGGGTGAGGTACATAGGGAACTGGGAAAAAATGTGATGAAGGAGAATCAATAAAAAATTGAAAAAGGCTCAAACTGCTGTCTTCTTCTGGTATGTGCTGCGGTGGAATACTGACTACTTTTTCAATCGGTGCTTTAGCCAGTGGGTGGTCCTATCCAGCCTCACTGAGCTAACACTGCCAGACCCAAAGGAACTCCCCCTCAAAAAAATTATTTAATTTAAAAAGATAAACAACCACCATGACAGCCTAGCAGTCACATGTTTGCTACCTTGCAAGTGACTCTGGTTTGGGAACGAGCCTCAGTTCTTGTTGTCTGGTGACTTGCAGCCAGGGGTACTGTTGATGACAGTACTGCCTGGCTGCGGGGGATGAAGGCTCTATCCTGAACCTGCAGCAACCCTTGTAGTAGGCCAAGGAGAAATTGGGGTCACTACCTCCTCCACAGGGTTACTGCAGACTCATGGAAGGGCTGCTACACCTGCAAGATGAGTGAGTAGACTGGACTATCAAAAAAGGGGAACCCTACCCACATACATTGGAATTATATCTGTTTGTACTCTTGCACCATGCAATGGAGATGTGCTGTGGATGTCGGGTCTCTTCGATTACAGGTAGTGGTTCCAAGGGGGATAGCGTGGGGAATAAATAACTGTACATAACAAAGAACTATTTTCTGCTACTCTCAAAAATAATGTATTTGCTTGCTCTGTCTCCTTGTAATGGTTCTGCTGATGTATTACTTATTAGGAGGGAAATTAAAATTGGATCGAGTATATCTGTTTTATCTCTCTCTCTCTCTCTCTCTCTCTCTCTCTCTCTCTCTCTCTCTCTCTCATCCCCCCCCCCAGAGAATTGTCATAGTAAAGGTTTGGGGGTGAGGGATGTTTTGGGTTCTGGTTCAGAGCACTATGAATCCAAACTGGAAAAGTTTCCCATTTCTATCTGTGACACTGTTAAATAAGCAATTAGCATATAATGTGCATATTATTATAAAGCAGAGTTTTGAAATGCACTTAGCATTGCCACATTAGGTAATTTGTTGATGAGTGCAATTTCTCTCTGTCCAGACTCCCTGCTTGATTATGTCTGTGACCTTGAACAAGTCGCTTGACTTCCCTTTCCATCATCCAGCCCCGAGGTAAAACTGGAAAGATGCAGAACCCCCCCAGACATACACAGAAAGCAAGGCATTACATCTCAGTGAGGCAGTAACCCTGAATAAGTAAAATCCAAAGATTCAAATAGAAATACAAGCAAAGTTCAGTGAGAATGATAGGCAAAGTCACTAGTTGTGTCAGTACAATACCATAGTTATGGAGTGTTGGGTTACAATACAAAAATTATTTTTTTATTTTGTAACCCAGCTGTCATAGCAGTTCTTACCATGACCCATGAGGGGGTTTAAAAATGATGTCATGTGTTACAGAAGTGTTCCTGCCCTGCTGAGTTGTAGCATGTTGTAAACATGGGCTAACATGTTTCAGACTCATTTTAAACATGTTTATTGAAGATGGTCATCCCTGTTTCAATATTGCTTTTGACCATGAGTAGGAGCCATGGCCAGGAGGAATCGTTATCTGACCTGCCTTGTGCCCACGGCACTAAGGTGGGTTGGGGCCCCGTTCAGATTGAAGATGTGATGCAGTGGGGGTGCTGTGGTGGTGACAGAGCCACAGCATGGCCTATCCAGTGGTAGCAGCACTGGGAGTTCATTACCCATGTGGCATGCAGTCTTCAGGATTTTGGGTGCCCTGCCGAGAGTTAGAGAAGCCGGGCCTACCTTTACCAGTTGTGAGTGTGGTCTGGGATTGGGGTGGGCTCCAGTGTTAGGCCCGATGCAGCAGGAAATGTTGGAGTCATGTGGGAGCTGTCTATCAAAGAACTCTCTGCTCGGAGAAGTGGCCAGGTGTCAGTAGGTGGTGCAGCCATGTGTTTTAGGCCAGTCTGTGTCCAGGGCTGAGTGTTGGGGAGCCTGGTGTTTATTAGGCCTGCGGTCACTGTGCAAAATCAATGTTTGGGACAGATTAAGAAAATCACAGTTCCACTGTTCATGAGTGGAGGTCCCAAAATGCCTATGTTGAACATCTGCTGTAAAAAATACCCAAAATAATTGCATTATGGGTGTGCATTGTGTAGTTTCTAAGCATGCTCATGACTTCACCAATTGTATTATATTTTCACTCCAGAAGATACGAGGGTGCAGTTTTCTTTTTAATATTCAACCTGTCTCTACTTCTAATTCACATGAGTCATCTACCCACAAAAACACATTGCCCAATTCATAGTTACAGGGTCTTTCAAAGTTTATTACATAGAAATTATTGGCAGATAAGGACCACCAGGCCCATCCAGTGTGCCCGTAAGCCTTACACTAGATTTTTTTTCTTGCCTTAATTTCTTTCTTATGTTTTGTAGTCTTCTTTTTCATCATTTGTACAGACTGCTGTATACTGGGGTCTGTGCTTTGAAAGTCAAAGTTCTGATCTAAGTCATTAATTTCTTCTTTTTTTTTGTCATGTAAACGTTTGTTGTGTTCAATCATGATCTCAGCAAGAGTCATAGAACAGCTACTGAGTGCACCCAGGCACCTGTCTTTTATGTCTTCATCTAGCTGACCCACTTGTAGCACTTTGTAAACTCTAGACCCCCAGGAAACTCAGTTTTTCTTCTTATATTCTTCTAGTGTAACCCCATCATACCAATAGTCAATTCTTTCAAAGACAATTACTCATAGTTAGATGATTTCTCAGTTGACTCACTATCTGTTGTCAGGTCTGTTGTGCCTTCAAACACCACTCATAAAAAAAATTCTCCCGGTAGCTGTTCTCTGTTCTGGAGAAGGTAAATCCATTTCTTTGCTTGCTTTTTGATCCTCCTGTCTGAACACTTTCTCCCTCTTTCAGCTCCAGCTCATCTCCTCTGGTTGCAGAAGTCATTCACAACCACTGGTGGCAAATGTTCATCTGACTTTCACTTACTTAACCCTCCTGTGTAACCAGATAGAAAACTGGAGCTCACTGACAGGTGTGATGTGCATACACACTGTAAATTGCAGGGGGTTGCAATGTTTAAAAATAAGAAGTCTAGATTCTCAAAAGTTGATTCATTGCTACATCGTGTGCCCGATTCTCAAAGGTCACATGCACACCCCATAGAAAGGTCCACAAATTTACACCAGCAAAAGCTGGTCTAACTCAGGGCATGTGGCGCACAGGATCAGGAATCCCGATTGTAGAAGGTTAATGCCACAAGCCCTGTGTGTCATGTGTTCAGCACACACAGGACTTGTGGCAGTCTCACTCATTCGAGAATCAGGCTTTCTGGTCAAAGCTCAGTACAAACAAAAGTGGAAAAACAATACCTCGCACACCAAGCACAGCTAAAGATGTTACCTCAAAGGAAGAAACCTTTACAGTACTCCACAAAAAATAATAAAGAGTGCTCACACCATTCAGGATAGGAAGTAAACTATTTTATTGTAAAATTTCATCCAACACTCCAGACACCCCTACAATGTGCCACATAGCTTAATGGGGGTGGTGTCATGAATATGATTCATACAGTTAAATACACAAATGAATTAATAGTCATGTGCCTGAAACAAAATGCACCAATCCAAGCAGATCAAAGATAATTTATTGGAATATTCAATTTGCACTAATAATTCATTACAAATTCAGAATGCTAGTGCCTTTAATGATTGCAACTCCCAGTAACGGTGGCCATTAAAGTAATGTTAGAACAAAAATGTAGAGTTTACAATAACATTGTTTGCTTCCTATCTTTCGTGGTGTAAGTGCCCTTTGTAATTTTTTATGAAAGTTCCCTTTGCAGGCTATCCATTTGGAGCTGATATGTTGCTGCATCCAGTGCATGCTTAACATTCTGCAACAGGAGCACAAAGGAAACCATGCTACAAAAATAACACACTGACCGCACTATAAGGTGCAAACAGTATTTATTTGGGAAGTAAAAGAAACCATGAAGGTTGGTGCCGTGGTTTCATTTCCCAGATAAACACTGCTTGCACCTTATACTGTGGCCAGCATGTTATTTTTGTAGTGCAGTTTTCTTTGTTCTCTGGTTATTAGTTTTATTATTGCAGCTCTCCAGTGTGGATTTGCTGAGCTGGGTTCCACTCTTCCTGCTAACATTCTGCAACACCTGAACATTTTCCTCAGGAGGCCACCTATCACAAAGAGGGACAGTAGCTTTCTAAAAGTCTGCCTCATGGTAATGAATGCTTGCTGAGGAAAACTGCTTCACAGTAAAACATAAGAAAGCTTAACACTAATATATTTCCAATGGCTGTGTTTGACTTTAATGTTTTCTAGTGTTCTTTTACTTTATGTTGTTCTTTATCTATTAAATATTTCAGATATTAAAAAAATCATGACATTGTTAATAGCCAATCATGATTATATATTTCTAAACATTCCAGGTACTCTTATAACCATTAAAGTGTGTCTCATGCATAGTTCTAAAATTCTGAAGTTCTAAGTTCAGTTGGCATAGTCCATTTCCAGTTACTGGGGTTTCTATAATTTTCAATAAAGTCAGACATTTTGATTTTGATTGAAGTTCCATTTTTTTAAACAGCAAACTTCAGCATGATTTATGATATGTTTGCATTTATACCTACTGCACAACTTATCGTTATGAATTTCTTCCCAGCTTCGCTTCACAGTTCTATCACTCAAAGAGCTCGAGAATGCACTCTTATAATCATTAGAGACACAGCAGCTGTATACATAAATATATAATATAGTGTATTGTGGTGCATTATTCTATACAGAAATTCATCATTTTCAAAATGATGTTGTACCACAGTTCAAAGATCATGGAATGTGATTGTACCCTCCTGTGGTACGATGGCATTCTTAAATCTCTAGAGACTGCACAAGTCAGTTTCATTCTGAAAGAAAAAGAACCACAATGCACACATTCACATAGTACTATATACTATAAAAAATACAGGATGAGCAATGTTATGCATAACCAGTGTGTTCTGCCACATTGGGGTTCTGATTCCCAAGGACCTCTCGAGCTTTGCTCTCGAGGTCAGAGGGAATCAGGATCCCTCTCTGTCAGATCCAACCGGTTGTTCATGGTTCCCATCCAGTATTCTCTGTGTAGTGCATATTTCACCAAGTGTTTCAAAAAGCATTTGTTTCAGCCGGCCTGGTGACACAGAGGGTTGAGGCGCTAGACGTCACACCTTGCACTACAGCAGCAACCTGAGTTCTGGAATGAGCTCTGGCACAGGGGGTTGGCAGGGGAGGGAGAGGACTGAGTGTCTGGAGGACTGCTCTCCTCTCCTGGGCGGAGGGTATTGGAGCTGTGCGGCATCCCAGTGACACCTGATGGACATCGGGAGCACTGCAGGATGGAGGACCAAAATACATGTGGGCAAGCATGGTAGATGCCAGCAGGGTTACCATGCACCATGGCATTATTGCATGCCATGCTCAGGGGGGAGCTCATGGGGAAACAAATGAAAAAAAAAAACTATGGCTCAGATAGGCAATGGCCCCAGAGTACCTAGCCACCACACGCCCAATACTGGACCTACGACTATGCCACTTTGATTTCCTCACAGACCTTATGCCAGGGGGATCCCACAGGGTGAAAGTAATGTCCTTGAGGAGGTGGGAGTCACAGTGGGCAGTAGAATGGCAGGCAAGTTGGGAGCCAGAAAAAGTTCCGAACTTGGAGGAGATAAATAAGACTGGAAAAAAAAAAGTATTTGCTTCAAACTTTCCTCACAATTGCTGTTTGTGCTTCTTGTCATTATAAACATTATGATGTCATAATCAAAGGCAATATGAGGAAAATAGGGAATAGGCCATTTTTTTATGCAGCCTTTTTGGATAAGCTATCAAAATGTGTTATAAACCTTGGAAAGGAAATCTGAAAAAAAATGTACACAATTCTCCTGTACCGCAAGTTGTTACAGCTGAAATATCATGTTTATGAGAAGACTGCAGATGCAGAATTGCAGAGTTGCTCTTAAAAGATGCATGAGATTTTTTTTCTAAAACATTGATTTTTCTTGACTGTTTATAAGATGATGCTAATGTGACATTTGTTCTGGCTTTCTCAAAAGTAGCAGTCTATATTTAGCTCCCTGGATTGGGTGAATATTCAGGTGTCCAGATCCCTATCTTGTCACCATATACTATTTCTCTGTTTTCCTATCAGTTGCAATTGTTCATGCTGGCAATTTCAAAGTTTTCTTTGTCATTCCTTCAGAAAATTTCATGAACACTGTAGGTATACTCATTATTTTTGAGTAGGTAAGACCAAATATTTTTATGAAATGAAACTCACCATTGTCAGTTTTTGTTTTGATGGTTGTTATTTTCTATTACACTAGCAATGATGTTTAGGAGAGTGGAATATGTGGAAAAGCCATCAAGATCCTGGGATGTGGTGGGGGTATCTTTTCATCCCCACTGACATCTACAATGCTTGATTCTCTTTCATACTCCTCAGAGCAGTCATGTTTTGCCAGCAAAGTTTTTATTTTTCATTTTTGCATCCTTCTCTTTCATATTTGAAATAGCTGCCACATTCAAAATAACTCTCACCAGCGGGAACCATAGAGGTCAGTGCTGGGGGCGGTACTCTGTAATGTCTTCATTAGCAACATAGTAGAGGAACTGGAAGGCAAGGTCTTCCTCTTTGTGGATGACACCAAGATTTGCAACAGAGTTGACACGGGGAGTGGCAAAGGATAGAAAGAGATTTAAAATGACTAGAGCAGTGGTCTAAAGTTTGGCAGCTAAAGTTTAATGCACAAAAGTGTAAAATAATGCATTTGGCCCACAAAAAACCAGGGGTGCAGTACCAAATGGAAGATGAGTTACTAGCAACAACCAGGCAGGAAATGGGCCTGGGGGGAATCATATCGGATGTACAGAAGGTGACCAGACAATGTGCCGAAGTGACTGGGAGAGCTAGTGGGATGCTGGGTTGTATAGATAGGGGTATTACCAGCAGGAAGAGGGAAGTGGTGCTGCCACTATATAGGTCCTTGCTAAGGCTACACCTGGAGTACTGTGTCCAGTTTTGGAGACCACATGTGAGGAAGGACATAGACAGATTAGAGGCAGTGGCTGTCCAGAGGAGGGCTACAAAGATGGTACAAGGTCTGCATAAAAAGCTCTATGTGAGAGACTAAAAGAGCTAAACATGTTCACCCTGGAGGAGAGGAGGGAAAGGGGGATATGACCGAGACCTTTAAATACCTCACAAGGTGAATAAGGTAGAAGCTGGAGGTATATTTTGAAGGAAAGGGTGCTCTAGAACAAGGGGTCACAATATGAAGCCAGAGGGGGTAGGTTCTGGAGGGATGTGAGGAAATACTTCTTCACATAGAGGGTAGTGAATGCCTGGGACAGCATTCCAGAGGTGGTAGTGGGGAAGAAACAGTAATGAGATTCAAATAAGTCTGGGATAAGTTCAAGAGAATCATGGGATAAATAAGTGGTGGAAGATTAAGTACCATAGTCCTGGAAATGTCTACAGCATAAGCAAAGCAATGAAAAAGGGCAGACAGGATGAAACAAGCAGCCCTTTTCTGCTATCAGTTTCTATGTTTCATGTGGTAAAAGTCTTCCATGGAAAGCATCAGGTTCTGTCATGCCAGTCTGTACTGTGATTGAAGAGCAGTCAAGAATAACTAAAGCCATCATTTTTTTCCTTTCTTTAAAAACTGTATGATCTTTGGGTTTTGGGGATTCAGTGTTATAATAAGTTTGCAAGTTTCTTTGTTTTAAAATGCACCACAACCATGAGCAATACCAATGGACCTACTGCAAGTTCTTAGGTTTCTACCCAGCAATACTTTCAGAGCTCCCTTAAGGGTCTAAAAGTAAACCACAGGTACCTTGCTGCACCTAGTGGCAAGGAAGGCTAAGATGTTAGGGGCCTTACCACCTGCCTTGCTGACGACGTGAGTTCATGAATGAGCTTGGATTGCTGGGGGTCAGTCTAGGAGAAAGAAGACTGAGCGTCTGATAGACTGCTATCCTCTCTCGGGGTCCAGTGGCATGTTAGCCCAGCCTTAGGCTACCACCTGATAGAAACCTGGTGGCAATACAACTGTGGGTGACATGAAGGGAGGAATCATTGTGACATGCTGCTTGTGTGCTTTCACATGCATGCAAGCAAGTCTGACAGCAGAGGCAGAGGAGAAAGCAAAAAAGGGAGTCAGGCAGGTTTCATGAAGCCCTCCTGCTCCCTCTTGACCCACATCACCATCCAGTCCTGGGAACTTCTAGATGTGTGCACCAAGCGGGGTGGCTCTCCATCCTCTGGCCCTGCTGTGGGGGTAATCCATGAGGGCATTACCCCACAAACTGGAGGAAGTGTGCACCAGTTGGGAGCAGTGGAGTCAGGGCTGAGAATCTGCCTGTCTGATCCCATCAGGTACAGTACAAAGCATTACAGAAAAAAAATCACAGGTACCAGTAGCAGATAGTGAATCCTAAATTATAGTATTGCACACTGTGGTGTGGTGGTAGGCTGTAAATGAGGGCTGTGCCTTATTGTTGTTTTTTTGTGTTTGTTTCTTTTACTGAAAGCCCAGTGACATGTTTATTTTGGCAGCACCTGCTCTGGGCAAGTAAACAGCGACTCCAAATGTTTTTAGGCATGGACTATGATGGGCATGGGCAGAACAGCTATTTGTATACAACCTAACTCATTTGCTAACCCATCCCCATTTTCCTATTTAGGATCATAGTCCATCAAATGAATATATTATTCCTCTGTTTAAATTTGTTGGTTGCTGCAAACGATGACATCAGAAACCAAGGCACAAAATGTGACATTTACAGTGACCCACTGGCATTGAAAAATAATGCCCTGTACCTCTAAGCAACCGAGACTGCAATCACCTAAGGGGATGATCCTGCTCTGTAGTTCACCTAACAGTACTAAATATGTTTGTAACCCATTTTACTGTATATAGGAACCTTTTTTTCTGAATTTTTTTTTACCGATGTTGGAGAAGATAAAGACAACCTTTAATTTGTCCTCTTTCCATAGAAACATAGACTTTGATGGCAGATAAGGACCACTAGGCGCATCTAGTCTGCCCATTTCCCTACCTACAGGATAGGCCGCAGATCCTATTTAACCAACAGCCTATATCTTCCTGCCCCCCACAAGAATTGCCTTATGTCTGTCCCACGCATTCTTGAATTCTCCCACAGTTTTAGACTCCACAACTTCCTCAGAAAGGCTGTTCCATGCATCCACTACCCTCTCTGTGAAATAATACTTCCTCACATTGCCCCTGAACCTCCTCCTTCTATCTTTAAATTGTGTCCCTTGTTCTTGCAAGTCTCTTTTTCTGAAAGATGCTACCCTCTTGGACTTTGTTGATTCCCTTGAGGTACTTGAAAGTTTCTATCATGTCCCTCTCCTTCTTTCCTCAAGGGTATACATATTAAGCTCCTTTAGTCTCTCCTCATACGGTTTCTCTTGCAGACCCTGCACCATTTTAGTTGCCCTCCTCTGGACTGCCTCTATCCTGTCTATGTCCTTAGGAGATGGGGTCTCAGAACTGGACACAGTATTCCAGATGGGGTCTCACCAACTGTCTGTACAGAGGGATAACAACTTCCTGTTTTCTGCTGCTGATCCTCTCCCTATACATCCAAGTATACCCCGGCCCTCCCTACTGCCTTCTCACATTGCTTGCTAACCTTAAGGTCATCTGATATGATTTACCCCAGGTCCCTTTCCTTTTTGTTGTTGTTACTACCTCCCACCCATTGTGTATTCTTCCCTGGGTTCTTGTTTCCCAGGTGCATTATTTTGCACTTTTTGCATTGAATCTAGCTGCCATATGTCAGACCATTCCTCCAACCTTTCCAAGTCCCTTTTCATCCTTTCCACGCCTCCTTGTGCATCAACCCTGTTGCAGATCTTTGTGTCATCTGCAAAAAGACATACTTTTCCTTCCAGTCCCTCTGCAATGCCACTGATGAAGACATTAAAAAGGATTGGACCCAATACAGAACCCTGCAGTACCCCACTAGTAACCGCCCTTTCTTCAGAGTGGACTCCATTTACAATTACCTTCTGTGTCCTGTTGTCCAGCCAATGTTTTACCCAGGCTACCATCCTGGGACCCACTCCCAGGCTGGTTAATTTGACTAATAATCTTTTGTGTGGCACTGTGTCAAATGCCTTGCTAAAGTCTAGGTAGGCCATGTCCACAGCCCCTCCCTGGTCTACTACTTTGGTCACTCAGTCAAAGAAATCTATTAGATTCGTCTGACATGACCTTCCCGCTATGAACCCATGCTGCCTTGGATCCTGTGCCCACTGGACCTCTAGGTGCTCAACTATTCTTTCCTTCGAAGTGACTCCATCACTTTCCCTACCACAGAGGTCAGACTGACAGGTCTGTAGTTTCCTGCCTCTGTCTTGGTCCCACTTTTGTGAAGGGAATCACATCCTCCTTCCTCCAGTCCTCGGGTACCACACCATCCTCCCATGATTTATTAAAAAGAGTAGCCAGTGGTTTCACTAGTTCCTTCCTTAATTCTTTTAGAATTCTGGGGTGAATTCCATCAGGACCCATTGCTTTGTCCACCTTCAGTTTTAGGAGTTCTTGCAGAATCCTTTCTTCTGTGAAAGGACTGGGATCGACCCCCTATCAAGAGTGCTTCTGTTAATTGGATTAGGCACTTCCCCCTCCTCTTTTCTGAATACTGAGCAGAAATATTCGTTCAGTATTCCTGCTTTTCACTGTCCCCTCTGCCCACCCACCGTTTATTCTATTCAGCCTCACTATCCTCCTTTGTCTTTCTCGCTGCTGATGTACCTATAAAGGTTTTATCCCCTTCTTAACTGAGTTGGCTATCTTTTCCTCAGTTTGGGCCTTTGCTATTCTGACTTCCCTCCTGCTTCTTTCTGCCTTAACTGGTACAGCTCTCTGTCCTTCTCCTTCTGTGTTTCTCTTTACTTCTGGAATGCTATCTTTTCTTCCTGACTTTCCAGCCACCTCTCTTGAGAACCATAGTGGCTTTTTCTTTCGTTTGATTTGTTTATTTGCTTCACACAAAGGCTTGTTGCCTCTGTGATGGCAGTTTTGATAATTCCCCATTGTTGCTCACACCTCCTTCTAGCCTGTTTGCTAGTGCTTTTCTGAGGCACTCTCCCATCTTGCCAAAGTCAGCCCTCCTAAAGTCCAGTACCCTCACTTTTGTGGCTTGACTCTGTAGCTGAGTTTACGTGAACCACACTGTTTGATGGTCACTTGTCCCCAGATGGCAAGCCACTTCTAGATCTGAGATCCTCTCCTGCCCCGTTTGAGAGTACGAGGTCTAAGATTGCTCCCTCACAGTGGGTTCGAAACTAGCTGTCTAATGCCTGCCTCCTGTAGGGCATCAAGAATGGCCCTGCTCTTGGATGTCGCTGCAGCAAATGTGCTCAGTTAACATCTGGCATATTCAGGTCTCCCATCAGCAGTATCTCCCCTTTCTCTGCCATTCTAAGAATGCCTTCCATCATATCCTTGTCCATTCCTCCCCCTGACATGGGGGTCTGTACACAACCCTGTGCGGATTGTGGGTGCCCTTTCCAGTCTCCAAGGTGACCCACGGTGCCTCCTCTCCTCCTGTTTACTCTTTTGTTCAGTTGCTTTTATCCCTTCCTTTACATAGAGAACTACTCCTCCCCTCTTCTCCCTGCCTGTCTCTCCTGTAGGTTGTATATGCCTGGTATTTAACATCCCAGTCATGGTTCTCTGTGTACCATGTTTCTGTGACTGCTACGATATTCAGGCATCCCTCTTCCATTAAGGCCACCAGCTCAGGGAGCTTGTTGCCAAGACTACAGGCATTGATACTCATTACCCTCCATTTCCTGATGGCCTTACCCCTTTTGCCCCATCCTGTCCTTCTTGCCTTTGTCACTTTCTCCATTTACCCTGCCCTTCTCCCTATCGACCTCCATGTTGGTGTTTGCCACACTTACTACCGTGATTGTTTGGGGGGCTAGGATTTTCCTGCTCCTTTCCAGTGCCTCCCCCTTGGCTGGTTTAAAAGCTTGACAATGAGCATTTAAACCTATCACCTAGGATCCTGGTTCCCCTCCGGACAGATGCAGCCCGTCATGCGGTATAGGCTTGCATCCTCCAGGTTGACCCCAGTCCCCAATGAAGCCAAATCCCTGAGCTCCACACCAGTTTTCAACCACTGATTGAATCCCATGGTACAGAACACCCTAGCCTCTCCTATGCCATAGATGGGTAGTACCTCCAAGAAGGTTACCGTGCGTGCTACTTGACTAAGGCCCCTCCCCAATTCCACAAACTCTTCCTGCACTTCTCTAATCCCTTTCTTAGCCAGGTCATTTGTCCCTAAGTGGACAATGACATCCAGCTCCTTCCCCTGTGCAGCTGCTCTGGCAATCCTGAGGATTCGCTCCCTGTCCCTCCAAGCCATGGCGCCAGGCAGGCACCTTACCTCCCTCTCCCCTTCCTTGCCCAGTTCTACCTTCCTAACAATGGAGTCCCCCACCAGGAGTTGTTTCCTTCCCCTGCAGGGTCCCCTGCCACCCTCCTGTGGGTCTCCTTTGTGGAGGTTCCCAGCATCCTCCTTGGTCTCCACTGTAGGTGCCTCCATAGAGGAACCACACTTTGCCAGAATGGCATAGGAATTGTGGAGAGGTACAACTGGAGGATGTGCCTCTGTTCCACCACCTCACCTCCCTGAGCCCACTGTGGTCCAACTGCTCCTCTTTTGGCAACCTCCTGAGGCAACGGCAGTGGCACTGGTGGTCCCTGGATGGAAGAGGAGGTCCCACAAATCCTGGCCAACTCAGCCTGGAGATGAGAAACCTCCTCCCTCAGCCCAGAGAGGTGCCTGCAGATGGGACAACACCACATCCTCTAGAACATCTCCTGGAAGACTGCTGCTCCACAGCCACTGCACTGCACCACTCCAATCATGTCTTATTTCTGGCCCCTTAACTGTTTGCAATCCTTACTCTTTCCTCTGTTTTTTTTTTCTCTCTATCCTTACTTTCTGCCTGTGTGCCCTTTAAGCTCCTGATTGTCCTGTTCTGAGACAAGAATATCCTATATTTCTCAGTAGACCGCTTACTTGTTCAGAGGCAGACCTCCAGCAGCTAGAGGGGGCCGGAGAGCTACTCTTGCCCTTCTAGGATGGTGGGTCCTTGGTGGTTCTGTGATCACTCACTTCCTGCCCCTAAACAGGAAGTTCCTGTTGTCAGTCAAATCCTGTGCCTATAAAAATAGAACTAGCTTTTGGTGGGGGTGGAGGAGGGAAGGAGGGCAATATAGTCCCAGTAGAGAAGTTCAGTCACACAGCAGTCCTTTCTCCTGGAGTCTTCTGCCAAGCTATTAGCAGAATCTTTCTAAGGCAGTCTTTAAATGCAGCTTCCTTCTAGCTAAGCCACTCCCCCTACTTACCAGATCTTTCTACAAGTAATTTAAACCTCACAACAGTTAAGTCCTTTCAGTCACCTGAGATTTACACCTAGATGACTTTTCAGTTACCCATTTGTTCAGTTAACCCAAACACACACTTTTTTTTGTTTTGTTTTGTATGTTAGTTTTTTTACCCTAAATTAAAGGTCTAAATACAAAAGTTCTTCTACTTTAGTCCCAGTAGAGAAGTTCAGTCACACAGCAGTCCTTTCTCCTGGAGTCTTCTGCCAAGCTATTTTTCCATGTGTCTTTTAATAAAAAATCTTTAGAGGTTTACATTTTTGTATTCATGATTATGATCCAGACACTTGGTACAGTATCAAAGTGTATGCCTTTATACATTTGGGGTGGAATATTCAGACTACGCCAGGCTGTGGTGCAAGCCTGGTGCAGCGCAACTGGGATGTGCCCGGGTGCTGACAGGGTGCTATTCAATGGTGCTGCACCATGGCTCAGCACCGCTGAATATCGCTCTGTGGCCACCCACATTGTGCATGGTGCAGTGGCACTGCACCAGCGCAAATGGCCAGAGAGGGGCAGAGGGATGCTCTAGCGCAAGTGCCATTGCGCTAGGTGCATCAACCACGATATTCAAAAGTGCACATGCAAATGGGGCCATAATGCATGCAATGTGCAAATGGGGCCATTTACATGTCATTATGGCACCATTTGCATGCAGGTGCGTCGATCCCCGGCGACTTGCGCCTGGTGCCCTGCCAGGCTGCAGCCGTCGAGGACCAACGCCCCCTGCACAAGTGGAAAAGTGCCCCACTTCCCGATCGTGGGCATAGGAATTGAAAATGAGAGTCCCATATCCCTGGTGGTCCAGTGGACCGCTCTCAGCCCGATCTCAGGCATATGTAATAAACTAAAAAGTCCAATATCTCTGGTGGTCCAGTGGACCACTCTCAGCCTGATCATGGGCATATGTAATAAAATAAAACGTCCAATATCCCTGGTGGTCCAGTGGACCACGTCCAGACCAGTCGTGGGCGTACATTTTAACATAGAACACACCAATCCATCCATGGTGGTCAGCGTGTACCCCACCACCACCCACTGAGCCCCAGCACGCTACCCCTCCGGTCAGCGGCGGGTGGCAACTTCCCACCCGCCAGCTGCTCCACTGCGCCAACTGACTGTGTATGGTAGGGCTGTCGCCCGATGGTCCGCGGTGTGGGCCAATGGGTGTAAGACTCATACCATACTACAAGTCCAGATATTGAATGATCCTCATATCTGGCCTGTGTAGATACGGTAATAGTCTGTATGCCCATTGGCCCATGCTGTGGACAATGGGTGTACAGCCTACCATCGCGGTCAGTCAGCCGGGAGGCTGGCTGGTGGGAGCTGCTGCCCGCCGCTGACTGGGGAGCAGGGTGCTGGGGCTCAGTGGGCGGGTGGGGATGGGGTACCGTGGACCACCAGGGATGGATTGCTGTGTTCTATTTTAAAACGTATGCCCATGATCAGGCTGGACACGGTCCACTGGTCCACCAGGGATATTGGACTCTATCATCTAATACATATGCCCATGATCGGGCATGGGGGGGCGCTACCACGAATGTGCCGCCGGAGCTCGGGTGGCCACCCACAGCTGGCAGCTGCTGTTTTGTGCCCTGCAACACAGCAGCTCACCTGTGGGTGGCCAGCTGTTGCTACTTTTTTTTCTGGCTCAGCTGTGTGCAGCGCAAGTAGAGTTGCACCTGCATGGGCTCAGCACATCCCAGGCTGAATATCGGGATGTGTGAGCATGCATGGCACGCCTACTGTACTTGCACTGCATATATTACTGATTTGTGCGTAGGCACTTTCCCTTTGAATATCATGCAGGGGCACATCAGTGGTTGTACAAGGTGCAACTGTGTTGCGGCATACACGTCCCTTCTGAATATCCCACCCTTGGTGTGCACTTGCCTCAGGAGTCCACTTTTTAAAACCTGTGTGTCCTGTTCTCTTTTTATTTTTTTTCTTGTTTAAAAATGTGTTTTGTTTTCTCTTTTTATGAAGTGATTTCTCTCTAGCCATGAGAACTGATGACATTTAAAGAACATATTGTTTTAGTAAAGTAAGCCCAGCCATTGAGAACTTCTTATATTTATTTGCCTGTTAGTGCATTCAGATATAGATGAAGTACTAACAGATTTAGCTCCAGCCTTTGGAAGCTGCTATCAGTATTTTAAAATTGTATTTAGCACTGTTTGACCACAGTTCTTGTGAGCTAAAAAATGAAATAAAGGTAAATTTGTGGTTCTGAGAATCATAACTAAGAACAATTAGTAAAGGAAAAATAAGAGGAATCCGTGACCAATTTATGGGGACAAAGGTTTGGAGGTGGGTTTTACATAAATAAGTGGTGCAAAAAAAAGATGGGCTTAGGGGACCCTCTAAAAAATGTGAGCAATTGCCACTAGTTGGCAAAATTCAAGATGGCCACCAATAATCTCTAAAATGGCATATCTCAGCTCATAGTTGTCATATAAAGCTATATTTGGTGTATAAATGGGAGTTTAGAGGATCAACTAATTCATTTCTGATTGATTATGATAAAAATATTCTTCTTGTAGTCAAAAACACCATGACAACATGTTCTCAAATTTACACAATAATGGCTGTGTAATTCCAAGTTCCCCCACCTCAAAAACCTGACATTTGTTTTTCTAAACTTAAGTATATACTGTAATGCATGTCATTTTTCGGTGTCAGAAAAATAGCCAAGTTTCATTTTTACAAAATCTAGTTTTGCACAGTTAGTAAAATTTTGTATTCAAAATGTTCTAGTTTGGTAATATTAGCTAGACTGTACAATTATCTAATATCCATAATAGAAACATAGAAACATAGAAGTTGATGGCAGATAAGGACTGCAAAGCCCATCCTGTCTATCCATTTTTTTCTACATTATGAATGTGCCATAGGCCTTTACTCTGTCAATGGCCTATCTATTCATACTCATCTGTATTGCTCCCTTATGCATATCCCATGCCTGTTTGAAGCCCTGCACTGTGTTCATATCCACCACTTCTTGAGGTAGGCCGTTCAATGTATCCACCACAATTTCTGTGAAAAAGAACTTCCTCACATTACCCCTTAATCGGCCTTCCTCTAATCTCATGCTGTGTCCTCTTGTCCTGCTAGTTATCTTAAATTGAAACACGTTAGACTCTTTCACCTTGTTAATGCCCTTAAGGTATTTGAATGTTTCTATCATATAACCTCTCTCTCTCTCTCTCTCTCTCCTTTGCTCTAGGATGTACATATTGAGCTCTGTTAATCTGTCCTTATACTGTATGTTTTCTGATGCATTCCCTGCACCATTTTGGTTGCCCTTCTCTGGACTGCCTCCATTTTGTTAATGTCCTTGTGAAGGTGCGGCCTCCAGTACTGCATGCAGTACTGCAGATGGGGCCGAACCAGTGTCTTGCAAAGAAGGATTATTACTTGTGATACTCCTACTAATACACCCCAACATCCCCCTAGCCTTACCTACTGCTTTAGTGGTCTGCTTGGATAATTTCAGGTGATCTGTGATGATGATGCCCAAGTCTCTTTCTTCCCTTGTGATTACCAGCAACTCCCTTCCCAGCCTATAGGTGGCTTCAGGGTTTCTCTTCCCTATGTGCTTGATCTTGCACTTCTTTGCATTAAATCCCAGTTGCCACTCTTCCGACCATTTTCTCAGTTGATCCAGATCTCTTCTCATTCTGCTCACCCCATCTGGATCATCTACTCTGTTGAAGATCTTGGTGTCATCTGCAAACAGACAAACCTTGCCCTCTAGTCCATCTGCAATGTCACTGATGAAGATATTGAAGAGGACTGGCCCTGGGACCGATCCCTGAGGTACCCCCCCTTATGACTTGAATCTCTTCTGACTGTATGCCATTTACCACCACTCTCTATTTTCATCCCTCTAACCAGTTTCCCACCCAGTTGACCAACTTCTGACCCACCCCAAGCCTACCCTTCTTATTACTCAATCTTCTATGTGTAACAGTATCAAAAGCATTGCTGAAGTCAAGGTAGATGACATCAACTGCACACCCTTGGTCCACCACTCTGGCTACCCAGTCAAAGAAATCTATGAGATTAGCTTGACAGGACCTTCCTGTTGTAAACCAGTGCTGTCTTAGATCCTGTGCTCCTATGGATTCCAGGTGTTGCACTATCCTTTCCTTAAGGAGTGCCTCCATAATCTTGCCCACTACTGAGGTATGAATGAGTGGTCTGTAGTTGCCTGCCTCCTCCCTGCTACAGCTCTTGTGGAAATGGATCACATGAGCCCTTCTACAGCCTTCTGGGACCTCTTCTGTGCTCAGAGACTCACTAAACAGTTCTGATATTGGCTCTGCTAGTTCCACCCTTAGCTCCTTTAGTACCCTGGGATGTATGCCATCAGGTCCCATTGCTTGTCCACCCTGAGCTTAGCGAACTCTTGTAGGACCCTTTCTTTTATGAAGGGACTTGTGCACACACCCTTCCCCCCTGTGTCCATGGTGCTGACTTGTGGGCCCTGCCCTACTTTCTCCTCAATAAATACTGAGCAGGAGTATATATTTAGGATAGATGATTTTCCTTGGTCCTCCTCCACACAATCCCCTTATCCCCTTTGATCTTAGCAGTACCCCTCTGGACATTCTCCTTTCACTAATGTGTCTCTAGAAAGTCTTGTCCCCTTCTTTTACTATTCATGCTAGTGTTTCTTCAGTTTGGGCCTTTGCCTGCCTTACTGCCTTCCCTCCTTCCCTTAGAGAAGTTTGGTATGCCTCCCTATCTCCGTCCTGCTGCATTCCCTTATGTTTCCTGAAGGCCAGTCTTTTGACTCTGACCTTTTCCGCTACTGTTTTTGAGAACCAAAGTGGTTTCCTCCTTATTTTGCTCTTGCTTTTCTCCCTAACACAATGGGATGTTGCTTCAAGTATTGCATCCTTAATGCTTGCCCACTTTGCCTGTGCTCCCTCACCTGTATTTCTTCTTGCCAGGGCTAGCTTAACTCTGTTGGCCATCTCATCAAAGTATGCTCCTCTGAAGTCTCATATTTTTGCATTTGGATGGGATGATTTAGTTCTAGTGGCCAAATTGAACCATACCACGTGATGGTCACTGGCCCCCAGGTGACCTTCTAGCTGAAGTTCTGTGATACTTTCCCCATTAGTCATCACTAGATGTAGGATAGCCCTGTCTCTTGTGAGTTATTTTACTAGTTGTTTGAGGCTCCCCACTGGCAGGGAATCCACTATGTGCCTAGTTCTGGCAGATGTTTCTGCTGGTATTGACCAGTCTGTATCTGGCATTTTGAAGTCTCCCATTATCAGCACCTCCCCTTTAGATGTCATGTTTTGTATATCTTCAAACAGTAATGTGTCTATGTCCTCCCTCTGGTCTGGAGGCCTGTAGACAACCCCAGTTCATATGGCTGTCCCATTTCCTGTTTCTAGGGTGACCCACAGTTCTTCTGGCTCCTTATGTGTATTCTGAATTTCTGTAGCATTGTTATTTTCATTGACATAAAGGGCTACTCCCCCCCTTTTGCACCTCACTCTCTTCTGAACAGTACAGAACTGGGTACTGAACTCTCCCAAGTGTGGTTTCTGGGGAACCATGTCTTGCTAATGGCTACCATATCCAGTTTAGCTTCTGTCATTGTTGCATGCATGTCTGGGATCTTGTTTCTTCAACTGCGGGCATTTGTATACATGATTTTCCATTGGCCAGATTTCAGTGCATTAGTTGTTAGGTGATGTCTGGCATTTCCCCTGCATGTTGTATGGGTAGCTGGACCTTTTTCCTTACCTGGTAATGCAAATGAACTACAAACATGCTGAACTCCTGTTTGATCACTAGCTGAGGGGAAGGGGTGTTCTTCCCATTCAATGTATCAAGTGTTGCACCCCTCTCCCCAAGCCTTTTTGCTGTCATAACTTTCTCCAATTAATGTTGTGAAGTGCTGTCTTCATTTAAGCATACCCAAAATCTCCTACACATTTTCTTCTGCCATGTTATTCTCAGAGTCATTATCAGAATCATAGACTGTATCAGATTATGAATCAGACTCTGCATCATCTTTTCTAGCAGTTGAGGCTTTCTCTTGTGCCACAATATCCATGAGGCTTTTTGGTAGAGGAGCCTTTGTATATCAGAAAGGTTGACATCTCCCTTCAATCAGAGTCCAGACATGGTCCAGTGGTGATGGTGGAGCATCAGGATTGTCATAGTTGAGCAGGATGTACACCTCATAGTTAACTCGCTTAAGCTTCAAATCATGTAAATCACAGTCAGGAGGTATTCTTTGGGTTGATTTTATCTTCATTTTGTCACACTTCAATACCCAAGCCTCAGATAGCATCTTGCCAATGCTATCTCAATAGACAAACCTCATAGTGAACTTCACCATGTTGTCCAGAATATTTGGTGTCACTGGGAGACTCTTTCACCTGACAACAACCTATGTGCTGCTTCATATTTCAGTGGACTTTGAAATACTGACTTCTTTCCATGTCTAAAGAACCCTGAGACTGCATCTGCTTCTGTGTGTCTATAAAGAGGTACAATATGTTGAGCAACTTCTTTTGAACACAGTGCCTTGCAGGCAAATATGTCCTTCTTCCTCTTCAAGCTGAGAACACCATCAACCTGGTGTGATACATATGCAGCTAGGACTACTACATCATTGTCTTCTGCATGAAGTACAACAATATCCTTTACTCCATTTGTGAGTATATATACAGAAGTATTGTGTCTGTTTCTGTGTGCTGACACTGGAAATCTTTAATTTGCACATGTTTGTTCTCAGAGGACATATCACAACAGTTGCTTCTCAAAGAATATAGAAATTGGGTGGCTTGATGTTCATGTGCAAACACCCTAAATTCACCTTTCAGAACTTGCTGGATATGTATTTTGTTGCCTGGGTTTTTGAACATGTGGCACTCATTTGAAGCAGGCAGCTTATCTGCTTTCTTGATTTTATATATATATATATATATATATATATATATATATATATATATTAGAGGCTGTTAGCATTACCATTTGCATTTCCAATTGCAGTACCATGACAGTGTGCATTATCAGTTGCGTTCCGTATGTGCTTGCGTTTGCATCTCCGTTTCTGTAACTGTTTGCTTTGGCATTACTTTGTGCTTGCGTTTCTATTACTGTTTGCATTACCATTTCAGTTTGCTTTACCATGTGCATCACCATTGCCGCTTGAGTTTGCTTTGCAGTTTCTGTTACTATGTAACAAGACATCACGTGGTGGGAGCACGGGGCCCTAATGGCCTCGTGTTCCCGCCACCACATTCCATTCACTATTTATCATCCTCATTCTCAAAAAGAAGGGAAATTAGAGGCAAAAAACTCCATTTAATGCATCAGTTAGGGTTGTTACACAGTGACAAAAGCAAGGAAATTCAGTGTTAGGGTTGAAATTCCCCCTTGGACCCCTCAGCCCACCCCACAACTGGCATAGGGGTGCGCATTAGGGTCATCAGCCCTAACTCTTACCCCATCACATGTGTAAAGAAGCAGAGTTATAGGAGAATGGGGGAGAGTTAGGACCGACAATCCCAATGCACTCCTCGATGCTGGTTGGGGGGTGGGCTGGGGGGTTCCAAGGGGGGCTTTCAAACCTAACACCAAATTTCCTCACTTTTGTCGCTGTGGAACAACCCTAACTGATGCATTAAATGGAGTTTTTTGCCTCTAATTTCCCTTCTTTTTGAGAATGAGGATGATAAATAGTGAATGGAATGTGGTGGCGGGAGCACAGGGCCCTTTGGGCCCTGTGCTCCCACCACGTGATGTCTTGTTACATAGTAACAGGAACTGCAAAGCAAACTCAAGCGGCAATGGTGAGACACATGGTAAAGCAAACAGAAATGGTAAAGCAAACACTAATAGAAATGCAAGTGCAAAGTGATGCCAAAGCAAACAGTTACAGAAATGGAGATGCAAACTCAAGCGCGTACAGAACGCAACTGATACTGCACACGGTCATGGTACTGCAATTGGAAATGCAAATGGTAATGCTAACAGCAACAATAATGCCAAAGAAAACAGAAATGGAAACCAAAATGCAGGCGTGTACAGAAATGCAAACCATGACACACATGGTCATGGAACCACTATTGTAAATGCAGATGGGAATGGTAACAGCAACAATTATGCCAAATGAATCAGAAATGGAAAGACGAACAGAAGCGAGTATGGAAACACAAACCATTACGCGCATAGGCATGGTTCTGCAATTGTAAATGCAAATGGTAACGGTAATAGCAACAATAACGGCAAAGGAAACAGAAATGCAAATACAAGTGCATACGGAAACACAAACCGTTACTCGCACGGTCACGGTGCTACAATTGGAAATGTAAATGGTAATGGTAACAGCAACAGTAATGCCAAAGGAAACAGAAATGGAAATGCAAACACAAGCATGTATGGAAACGCAAACCGTAATGTGCACAGTCATGGTAACATGATTGGAAATACCAATGGTAACAGTAACAGCGACGATGATGCAAAATGAAAGACACACCCAAACGGAAGGTCGACCGCAAATGCAAATGTCAATGCACTGGCTGAAAAAAAAGAAAACATAAACAGTAATGGAAATGCAAATGAGAACAGTAATGCAAACAGAAGCGCAAATGAAAATGCAACCGTAACACACACGATGGCATACATGGGAATGGTGATGCGAACGGTAATGGAAATGCAACTGGAAATGCTAACTAGCACAGTACTGAAAGGACACACCCTTCTTTTCCCCAAAAACTGCATTGAAAAAGACTGTGAATACAAAGAATATATGCATAATAATGGGCCTCGGAGCAGAAAAGGAGGACTTAGAATACTAAATTGCTTATATCTCAGGAACCGTACGACGTAGAAAAAAATGAAAATTTCATATGAATTATGACATTCCTGGCTAGTTTTATGCTTAGCCCCCATTTGGTGGGGGCTAAGCATTTTACTGAAGAAAAGTCTGTATCTCACACTGTTTCCAAGATACAGGCCCCGAAAGGCGCGACAGACGCCATAATGTTATCCTATGGGAAAAAGTGTCAACTTCAGAGTGGTGTAACTTTGCAGCCCTCCAATATGTTTTCAGATTTCTGGGGTGTTTAATCCCAAAATGAAGACATGGCTAGCATCCTGAGGGTCCGACTAGGTAAACACAAAAAGAATTGTGTCCCTAGATGGTCCCAATTTTAAATGCCAAGCATTTTTCTGATCACCAACTGAAAACAAAATGGCAGATTTGCGACACTACTAGGGCCATTTGCGATAGCAAAAAGTGCACTTGCGACACTGTCAAACTTTTTGTTAACTTTTCCCATTGACTTCTAATGGGAACTTGTTTTTTGAATAACTTTTGCATTGTTTAATATTTTTTCAGGAAATCTTCAAAAGGCACATCGGGGACCCCAGTTGCACATTCACTGAAGTATTCAGACCGGTCATGCAAACCATGTGACCTGTAGGCGCGAGCAAAGAATTCACCAATAACTGAAAATGCATGCGCAGATCTCACGTAATAACTCCGCATCTGTATATCCGACCACTACAAAAGTTGGCAGATCCCAACATGTATGGTTCTTGATCATGCATTCAAACTTTCAGGCAAATCCATTGAATGGTGGCAAAGTTATTAAGGTGCAAAATATGACCCTTTAACCTTAAACGGGCAACTCAACCCTAACTATGGTAGCACTACCGTGCTACCATAATTTATATATATATATATATATATTCCAAGTCCTTCCTTTGTATGATGTGCATGTTGTCCTGCATTCATAATCACTGTCTTTGATGCTCACCTCCAAGTCATATGGATCATTCACAAAGATGATCTCAGAAGCTTTGGAGTGTAAGTCAGGACAAGTGCAAATGACTCATGAGCATAATCTATCCATATGAACTCAGTCTCATTATGCTTTTCTCTATCCTCTGCAGAAGGAGTGGCAAACCTGCAAATGAATCCCATGTCTACCAGGGCAATGTAGCTACTGGCAGGGTGTAGTGGAACCAGGTTAAACTTTTTAACTAACTTTGATTTTTGCATTTTGTCCATATTTCCATTAGGATTGAATATTAAGAGTCATTCCTCTTTCACACAGTGTTCCGTTACTTGTGACAGGTCAAATTTCTCCTTGCACGTTTGAGCAAGAAAGATTACTTCTGCCATGGCATTGTTTTCCATTTCACTAGTCCTCATTACAATGTTTTTTGTTTCATTTCTGATAGTAGGTGGTCTACTGAAGGTGTACCTTGAGTTTCTGTGAACTGTTGCATCAAATGATTTCTTAGTTGAAAACATTTGATCCTGACAATATTCATTGACTAGTGATTCACCATTCTTATTTGTTGTTTCAAAATACTGGACAGGTTTTTCTGATGCAATCATTCCAGATTGTAGAGTCCTCAGAGTAGACTTTGTAAGGTCAAAAGGATCACAGTCAAATTCTGGGATGCAACTATCGATATCCTATACTGCCTGTTCATCTGCTCTGAGTCAGGTGGTTGAATTCTCACAGTGGCATTGAGAGGTTGTCTTCATTTTTGCAATGGCATGCAGAGAGACTCTAACGCTCTATAGAAAGTTTGCATTTCGAGTGTGAATTATTTATTTATTTATTGAAAATGTTTCACCAGGAAAGGCACACTGTGCAAAAAGATGCTCGTCTCACAGTACGACCTGGGGGGAGGGGTTACAGAGGAGGCAGGTATGCATACAATAGTGGAATTTAGAAGTAGAACAGTACAGATAATGTACATATTTGGGTGGAATTACATTTGAACTTTGTTACATACATTAGAACTTGTTACACAGGGAGAACAGTACAGTACATGACCTTCAAAGACAAGGTATACGTTTCATGGGTAGACAACGATCTTAATACATGATTACTTAAGTGCCAGTAACAGAACTTGTGCTGAGCGAGATGCACCAAGTTGACAGTAGGAGTTGGAGAGTGGAGCTAGGGATAGGGAAGGAGTGGACTAATAGAACCTAGGTGTTAGGGGGGTGGATTAGGTGGTGGTGGGGGGGAAGGAGAGGGGAGTTAGTAGCTGTCAGTAAGGTTCAAGAGAGTAGGTTAGGTAGGAATGGGGGAGGGAAGCGAGATATTAGGAGTGAAAAGAATGAATTAGAGAGAGAGTGAAAGTGTGAGAGTATAAGTGTGTAGGGCGGAGTATAAGCCAGACAATTAGGCTAAGGCCAAGCCGCTGGTCAGGCGATAAGGGGGAATGGGGTGGAGAAGCTATTGGAGGGGAGGTCATGGGCATTTGCAGTTTGGAGCAAGGAAGTTAGTGAGGGCAGAGGATAGAGAGAGTTTGGAAGAAGAAAGGCGGGTCTGGGCCAGTAGGCAGTTCCAGAGTTTAGGGAAGAGGTAAGAGAAGGCCGATTGGCTGGTGGTGGTCCTTCAGTGAGGATGACTAGTAGCTGCGTCCAGTAGACCTGAGGCCGTGGGTGGGGGGGTGGTGGGAAGATAGAGAGATTCAATGTAGGGCAGGAGGGCCGAGCCAGAAGTTGGATGCGAATTTGATGCTATGAATCAGGCGCCGATTACACAGCGATGGCAGGGCCAGGGAACGTATAGCTCACGGTGATGTGAGCGGTGGGGGGCATCAAGGGCAAAGCAGCAGAAAGCATTAAAGAGGGGGGTCTAGTCTGGCTAGGGTGGTCTTAGAGGCGGAGCTGTAAATGACATCACAGTAGTCGAAGGAGGGAAGAATCATTTTCTGGACTAGTTCACATCTGACAGGTAGCGGGAGACTAGTGCAGTTTCTATAGAGGGCACCAAGTTTAGGGCGCAGTTTTGAAATGATGGCATCCATGTGTGTGGAAAAGGAGAGGTGGCGGTCAAGCCAAACCCCTAGATACCTGAAGGAGGGCACTTCATCGAGGATGGTGTTATTTAGGGTATGGAAGATCAGAGGATGGGTGAGTCTGGATAGGCACTGTCTAGTACCAAAAGACATAGAGACAGTTTTCTTGGCATTTAGGGAGAGTTAGTTGGTATTGAACCAATGTTGGATTTTATTGAAATCGGTTTGAAGTTTGGAGGTGAGTTCTTCGTGGGTCCGGCTGGATGTAAAGAGGACCGTGTTGTCTGCATACATATGGATTGCGGTAGTAGAGCAAGAGTTAGGCAAATCGTTTAGAAGGATGGAGGAGAGGATGGGACCAAGAACTGAGCCTTGGGGAACACCAGTAGTGATAGGGAGAGGGGGGGAGGTGTGGTCAGCTATTTTAGTGGATTGGGTTCTATTTAGTAGGTAGGCACTGAACCAGTTTGTGGTGGACACTGCTAACCCAGCCCCCGTTAGGCAGGATAGGAGGAGGGAATGGGACACCGTATCGAAGGCTTTTGCAAGGTCAATGAAAATAGCGGTGGTGGTTAGCCCTTTATCCATCCCAGTGAGGACGGAGTCCATGAGTCTTAGTAGTGAGGAGGTGGTAGAGTGGTGTTTTCTGAAGCCAGACTGAAATGGGGTGAAGAAGTTAGTTTCTGAGAGAAAGTGGGAGAGTTGGGATAGCACTAGGTGTTCCTGGAGTTTGGCAAGGGTGGGGAGGAGGGAGATGGGATGGTAGTTTGTAGTGGAGGTAGGATCACCACCTTTTGGAAGGGGTAGGACAGTGGCATGCTTCCATTCGGAGGGGAGTGACTCGGTGGTGAAAGAAAGATTTAGTAGGGCCTCGAGGGGAATAGCGATGGTGGTGGCAGATAAGAAGAGGAGTTTGTTATCGAGACCATCTGGGGATTTGCCTTTGGAGGGGTTGAGGGAGAGGAGGGCATCTAGGGTTTCAGTAGGTGAGATGGGTTTAAAGGAAAAGAGGTGCCTATCATACGGTAGGGGGACATATGTCTGGAGGGCAGGTGTGGATGCAGGAGGTAGGGAATCAAGGAGGGCCCGGGCACAAGTAGTGAAATAGGAATTAAATTCGGAGGCTACCTTCAGGGGGTCAGAGAGGAGAGTCCCTTGGACGAGGAGGAGAGGTGAGGGGCTTGCTGTTTGGGGGGAAAAGGGAGTTAATGACTTTCCAGAATTTAGAAGGTCTCCCAAGATTTGCATTGAGGGTGTTGTTAAAATATTCAGCCTTAGCTAAGCGGATGGCCTTAGTGCACTTATTGCGTAGCATGCGGTAGGTGATATAGTTGCTTGGGAGGAGCATTGATTTGTAGTTTCGCCAGGCTTTGTCACGGGCTTTTTAGCAAGCTATCAGTTCAGAGGATATCCTGGGTAGGTGAGACACGCGGTCTCGAGCCTGGTGCAGGGGGGAGTGTTTGTCCCAGGCGGAGAGGAAGGTGTTGCAAAAGTGCATGAGGGCTGAGTCCATGTTGGAGCAGCTTGAGCTCGAGACCCAGTTAGAAAGAGATATATTTTCCAGGAGGGGAGAGAGGTTGAGGGATTTGTAAGACCATTGGAATATAAATTTGGGAGGGGATTTGATTCTGTGGATTTTGCGGACCATGTAGATTAGATGGTGGTCACTAATGGAATCAGGGAGGAGGCCAGAACTGATGATGCGGTGTGGATGGGATGTAAGTGCCCAGTCTAGGAGGGAGTGATTACCGGACTTATGGTTTGAGCATGTGGGTTCTGTAATGGTTTGGCTAAGGTTGAGAGCAGTTATCTCAGTTTGGGTTTTGTTAAAGGTGGGTGCTAGCCAGTTGTGGTTAAAGTCACCCATGCCGTATAGTTCGCCTGACTGGGCAAGAGATGAGAGCTGGCTCAGAAGGTCGGTGACTGTTGTGGTTCGCATGCCAGGGCAGCAATAAGCAATTAGCAGCATCTTCTCATTCTTCAGAATTCTTATCCAACTGGCATTCATCTTTGAACGCTTGTTCATTGTCATTTCTATCCATGAATCCAGTGGCAAGCAAGAGTAGAGGTTCCCTCTCATTGATTGTGCAAATAAACCATCACGCATGCATTTTTATTTATTTATTGAAATGTTTCACCAGGAAGATTCACAGAACAACAAGTTGCTCATCTCCCGGTGTGACCGGGGTACAATTGGATGAAGAATTAGGCAGACGGTTTACCATTTAACATACCCGAGAAATTAAACATTCAATTACCATATAACAAGACATACAGTTAAAAAATATCATAAATAATCATACAATCGCATTTGTGACATAACATACAGTTAAATAATATCATACCTGTGGAATATGCATTTAATTACAAGTGGCATATCTGAGGAAGATAGTACAGAAATTTAATGTAGCCTTGGAGCCAACTCCTTGCAAGAATGGATCACAGTTAAGAGGCAGATCATTTAGCAAATATGGAATGAATAAGGTGTTGTGATGAGACATCAAGGAGAGTAGAGGGGTAGACTGGGGGAACCAGCTGGGGGAAGGAGAGGATAACAATGGGGGGGCATTACTGGAGCAAAGTGAGCAAGTAATCAGTTGTGAGGGTCAAGTTAACACAGGGCTAGTGCAATCTGGGAACAACTGAGACAGAACAAAATGTGCAAGTTATTAGCTCAAGTGAACTAATTCCTTTGTTTAAGGGCAGGAGGGTAGAGAGGGAGCAGAAGGGAGGTGGGGGTAAGGGATAGGATAGGGAAGGATAAGTCATACCTGGAACTGGCCCCTTCAGAGTGTGGAGATCATTGCCAGTGGCAGAATGAGGTGAGGGACTTAGAATAAGGGGCAAGAGTAGGCAAGGACACATTGGGTAGAGATAATAGAGGGAATGGTAAAGGGAAGAAGGATGAGAGATGGGAAAAACTTGCCTAAGACTAGGCTTCTTCTGTATGCTGAGAACCCTGCCAGAGAGCAGAGTCAGGCGAGGAGAAGTTAGGTAGAAAGGATGGAGGAGAAAGGGGAGGGAAGGAAGAGTCATTTCCCAGTGCTGGACCCCTCCAGGATGCTGAGAACCCTGCCAGGGGGCAGAAATAGGTGAGGACATGTTGGGAAGAGAGAAAAGAATGGGTGAATGGAAAGGAGGGAAGAGAAGGGAAAGAAGAAGCTTGCCTAAGACTAGGTCACTCCAGGATGCTGAGAACCCTGCCAGAGCACAGAATCAGGTGAGGACTAGTTGGGTAGCAAGGATAGAGGGGGAGGAGGAGTGAAGGAAGAGTAATTAACCAGTGCTGGGCCTGTCCAGGATGCAGAGAACCTTGCAGGGGATAGAATTAGGTGAGGACAAGTTGGTCAGAGGGAAATAGGGTGGATGGCTTTATGTTATAAGGGCGATTGCCAAATGGTGATTGTCCTTATGGTGAGTGTACATCACCGAGATTCAATTTCAATGATGTGCAACTCCAGTTCCAGTGAAAGTGGCACAAAAACTCAGAATTTTTCTTTAATTTGGGGGACTGCATCCTCCACACACCCCTACTATAGATTCTCAACTCCAGGGTGGTGCATGTCGGGGGGTGCATCCATGGAGGAATAAAGAAATGTGTCCTGTCTCGGGCTGGGTGCAACAAAATATGCCGGCACCCGGTCCCAAACCCTGCATCCCCGCCAGACCAGGCCAGCACCCACCTCACCACTCCAAGGCACCAGCTCGGTGGCAATCCATGGCACCACCGCTCACGAACCCTCCCGCCCCTCGCTCGACATGCTTGCTTCCTCCCACGCTCATATACATGTGTGACATCCTCTCAATGTTTGCAAACCGTCCTCATCTGGTCACCCTCGCCACAAGTGGGTCACCATTTTGGTAGGTGCCCACTTGTGACATGCCCACATTAGGGTATACCAGGGTGGTTAGAAGAGGAAAGAAAAAAGGGAGGGAGGGAAGAAACTTACCTGAGAGTAGGTATCACCACAGTGCTAAGAATCACAACAGAGGGAGGTTTAGGTGAGGACAAGTTGGGTAGAAAGGAGAGAGGGGGAGGGTAGGGGAGGGGGAGAAGGAGGCTCGCCCAGTGCTAGACCCCTCCAGGATGCTGAGAACCCTGCCAGAGGTCAAAACTAAGCAGGGGCAAGTTGGTAATGGAAGAAGGTTAGGGGTAGGAGTGAGGGGGTAAGTGGTGAAGGGAGAGGAGAGCATGCTGAGAAGCAGGATCGGGGGAGGAAGGTTTAATAGGAGATGTGAGTCATGGAGAGGAGCAGAGGTATAGGAGGATTGTTAAGGAGGGTTAAAGCAGGAGCAGTTAGATGAGAGAAAATTGTGCAAGGCAGAGGCAAGGAAGTAGGAGGAGGAGGAGGAGGGAATTCCAGATTTGTGGGAAATGATGGGTGAAGCCTGACTAACTGATGAGAGTAGTCTGACAGGGGACCAACAAAGTGCAAGTGTCAGAGGATCTGAGGGAGTGGGAGGGGGGAAGAGAGTGAACATGAGAGGTTGGAGGGAAATTCTCCTAACCAAAATTTAGAAGTGAATTTGGCACAATGAGTGAGGCACCTGTTGGCAAGTGGGGCAAGGGACAGGGCATAATAGAGGTCACAGTGATGTGTGCCTGATGGAGCATCAAGAGCAAAACAACTGATGGAGTTAAAGAGAGTGTCCAATCTGGTTAGGGAGGATTTGGGAGTGGCACCATAGACTACATCACAGTAGTCAAAATTGGGGAGGATCATCTTCTGGACTAGTTCACGCCATGCGATTGAAGGGATGCAACTGCGGTTCCTGAATAAGGCACCAAGCTTGTGATGCAGTTTTTTCAGGATGACACTGATGTGGGCAGAGAAGTTGAGGTGTTGGTCTAACCAAACCCCAAGGTATCTAAATGAGGAGGTGTCCTCTAGGATTGTCCCATCAAGGGTATGGAAAGAAAGTAAAGGGTGGAGCCTAGAAAGTCTCTGCCTAGTGCCAAAGGTCATGGAGACAGTCTTTTTGACATTTAGGAATAGTTGATGTGAGGCAAACCATAGCTGAACCTGGTGGAAGTCATGTTGAAGGGTGGTTGCTACATTAGCAGGGCATTTGCCAGAGGACAACAGGATGGTGTTGTTGGCATACCTATGGATAGAGGAGGAGGGAGAGCATACTGAGGGGAAGTTATTTAGGAAGACTGAGAAGAGACTAGGTCTAAGCACCGAGCCCTGTGGGGCTCCTGTGGAAATAGGGAGGGGGGAGAGATTGTATCCTGGATCTTGACTGTATTCTTCCGGAGAGGTAAGCTCTAAACCAGTTTTGGGCAGAAGTAGATAACCCTGCAGCCATAAGGGAGTCAAGAAGTAGGGCATGGGAGATTGTGTCAAAAGCCTTGGTGAGGTCTACAAAGATGGCAGAGATGATGAAGCCATTATCCATCCCAGTGAGGATGGAGTCAGTAAGCCTGAGTAGGGTGGTGGTAGTGGAGAGGTTTTTCCGAAACCCAGATTGGCAGGGTGAAAAAGGAAGAGTCATCAAGGAAGGAGATTAGCTGAGAGAGGACCAGGTGTTCTTGGAGCTTAGCAAGGGCAGGAAGGAGGGACACTGAGTGAAAATTTACAGTGGAGGAAGGGTTACCACCTTTTGGGTGAGGGAGGACCACCGCATGTTTCCAGGATGAAGGGAAAGATGAGGATGAGAAGAAGAAGGAGAGTTTTAGGATTAAGGAGAGAGAGGGCAGGCTATAGCAGAAGCCAAAAGGTAGAGCAGTTTCCGGTCAAGGTCATTTGGTGAGGAGCCTTTAGAAGGATTAAGAGAGAGAAGGGCCGTTAGTGTTTCCTCTGGGGAGACAGCAGAAAATTTGAGTGCTGTACATGAGGTGATGTGTCGATTAGTCTCTGTAACAAAAAAGACTTTCTCCTCAGGCAGACAGCTAATCTCTAGCCAGAACCCAACAAGCAATCTTTCATACTTATCATTGTCATATATTTGCAGCCATGGCAACATCAGTCTTAGTGATGCTTTGAATGCCTCCCTATCCTGAGTTCTTAATGCATGGATATTCATCATCAGTATTTCAGTCATGTGCATGAAACTGAGCCAATATTTTGCCATTGAACTATCAGAATTTTCAATTGTTTCAAATGCTTTCACAACAAATGAAGATGACTCTTGATCAACCTTTAGTTCATCACAGATCATCTTGAGCTCTTCTCGTGTGTTTGTGGAGGGGTGTGTTAGTTTTTCCAGCTTTTCTTGTAGCTCTGGAGACAAGTGGAGACCATCACTCAGTCCTTTTCAAAGTATTCTGTGAGCCAGTATCTCGTATATCAGTGGAAGACATCTGATACTTCTCTTATAATATTTTCTGTGCAGTGCTTTGTCAACTGAACCCTCTGTAATCACACTAACTGCAACAAGAATGTCAGATAAACCAGATCCTTTGAATCATGTGTTGATTGCTGATATGAAAGAGCACTGCACATAGAATGGATCTAGGAATGGAAGGATGGCTTCAAACTGTGTAGGATTCTCATTTTTCAACTGAACAATCAGAGCATAGACTGGCTTGTCTCCAATCAGTTGAATGAAGGCATTGATTGCTTTCTCGCTACAGAGACTATGCAACACATCACCTCATGTACAGTACTACTGACTTGTGGGGTGGCTTGGGCAATGTGAGGTACAGTAGCAGCTACAGACACTGCCAGTTATTTCCTGAAATTTCTGTGATATTTCCAGAAATATCTCATGCTTTCTCTATTTCCTCAGTAGGGGCAGCATAGAGAAACTCTTTAGAAATGTTGCAAAATACTGGAAATAGCTGGCAATGTCTGTGGCTACTACTGTAGTGGTATGCCTTGCTCTTTGTAGCCAGCTTCTGGATATTGGCCTGAAATCCAGCAAATGCTCCAATCTTCTGGCTTTCTGCTGGAACTTCCTTCCCACTGCTATCAAGATGAGCCAAAGAATGGACTATTTCTTAAATCTTTTGGTCCTGAGTGGTTTGTGGTGAGATACCAACTTCAGCTTGAACGGATGGTAGGCCATATTTGACCATCTTGTAAGTATGAACTCTGTGCTGTTCTGCACTGATACTGTTCATCTCAGGAGGCTTTGCCATGGCCAGTTTAGCACAATTCTCAGTAGAAATTTTAGTAGCGACATCCTCTGGTTGAACAAACATCATGTTTGTGGGGGAGATGTACCTGCTCTGAGCAATGTAACATCCTGAAGGTCGTCATTGTCTAGAATGGCAGTTCCAGGAAAATCGTAGGCAACTCTTCAGGACATCTGTCATTCTGCTCAATCTCACACTTGGCCCCTGTAGCTTCAAGAAAGAACAAAGAATTGAATTCCTTGGCCCTCAAAACCCCCATTTAGACACCAAATACAGCTTTATATGACAACTATGAGCTGAGTTATGCCATTTTAGACATTTTCCGTTGCCATCTTGAATTTGCCCACCAAGCGGCAATTGCCCAAATTTTTAAGAGGTTCCCCCAAGCCCATCTTTTTTAGCACCATTTATTCAAATAAAAGGACCTTCAAACCTTTTTCCCTGTAAACTGATCACTGACTCCTATTATTATTCCTTTACTAAATTGTAACAAATCTGAAAAAGAGGAGAAATACAAGTGTGGGTACCAATGAGTATCTGCATTGAAACTTGTTATAAAAATAGATTATTTTGTGAAAATAATAAAGGACTTAGCTATGTTTTCAGTTGAGCAGTGATCTGGGTTAATGACACTCTTCAAACAGAAACTGAAGATCTAATTTTGGATGGCTGAGAAACTTCTGCTCAGCACAGTGCAGAGGTCATCATTTAAATATCTCAGTATCACAGTATCACACATACGCAGACTAGATGCTAAAGTATAGTGTGGCATCATCCATCACATTCATGTGGTTAACCAGAAATATGAACACATATGAACTTAGAATAAAGAGACTAATGGGAGGGCTGAAGCCTGAGGTTTAATGTGGGTGAATAGCTCCTCCCACTTTCCAAATAAAATCCAACTTCTCCCAGAAGCTCACACCTAGTGTGTTTTTTCCTCACTCCATCTTATTCTTCTGTGCCTGGTTTGTTGTTGTTGTGCCTGTTCCCCCTCACCTCTCCTGTTCTCCGTTGTTCTTGTGTGCATCCCTTTCCCCTCTGCTCCCACTCCACTCCTGTCTTTTGACAGCCATTTCCCCTCCCACCTCGTCTTCCATGCTATATTTTCCATTTCTCCTCTCTTTTTCATCTGTGCATTTTCTCTCTCCTGTCAGAGCCACTGCTCCATCTTTGCACCAGTGCTTCTGGGTAGAGCATGGTCCTGTAGTGCTTAGCTTAAAGACCTACACACCCACATTTTGTATTCTATTCATCGAATTGAAATTAATACACTGGCAACACTTCCACAGCATCATGCACTGCAGAAATTCTGTGCCACAGGGGAATGCACTCTGTTGGTGTGTACATGGGTTTAGAGTGCTTATTTATATATGGGCTATTGGAAATGTAATAATAATCCCTCTGTAGGAGTGCAAGATGCCTTGTTATTGGTGCTGATTAACAGAATGTGTCTGTGCTCTTAGTTATTTATTTATTTTTTTATTCTTTCTTTTTTCGGAGCTGACAGGCAGCTCTGGACCTACCTTGTAGGGGCTTGTCTATCCAGTCCTGGCATGGAGGCAGCCAGCCCATCATGGAGCCTGCTAGCTTCATTTTTCTGATGTCTTCTCCCATGCCCACGTTTGTGCAATGGGCAGAGCAGTTGGGCTCTGCCTCTGCGGAGGCAGCCTTACACCCTGAACATGGGCCCTCCCCATTCTGGCAGCATGCCTGTGCTGACACCCAGTCACTGCTGGTTGTCAGACAACAGCGCAATGCGCTAACCCCTTCCCCTGAGGAACGAGATCTGTCTACAGATGCTCAATCCTTCCCCGTTCCTGCTAACCCCTGAGCAAACTAAGTCCATTCCCAAACTCGGGTTGCTGGCATTGCACGTGGTGTGGCATCCAGCGCCTCAACCCTCACTGACACCGGACCGGCATGTCTGTGCTTTTAAGCAGTGTGCGAAAATTCAGAGGTCCCCTTTTCATGAAAGGAAACTACTGTATCCTCAAACATAGATGTCCTCAGCTGGAGAGAAAACATTTTCTGACTGATCCTATTCTGTTTCATACAACACTGAAAATATTACTGGCTTCTGTTCTGCAGTGCCTTCAGTTTTGTCTGTTGTACAGCAGTGTACGTTCTGTCCTTTTTGCTTTTCTCAGTCCTCCTTTCCATACTCGTTATCCACTTCCTCCTGCTAATTATTTCTACTGTGCTTATATTTCTAGTTCAGCAGCAGCCAGCTGATTTGTCTTTGTTCAGCCCATACCAGGAATCTGACAGTCTCTGTACCTAACTCATACCTTGTTAGATATTTGAGTGAAGGTGGGCTTGCCATGTCTAGTGTGGATGGGAGTCTGTTTCATTTAATTACAGCCTATATGAGCAGTCTGACAGTCTCTGTCTCTAACTCATGCCTTGTGATGTATTTGAGTAGAGGTGGGCTTGCCCTGTTTACTGGGGATGGGAGTTTGTTTCATTCAATTACAGCCTATACCAGCAGTCTGACCGACTCTGTCTCTAACTCATACCTTGTGAAGTATTTTCATGAATGTGGACTTGCCCTGTCTATCCAGGGCAAGAGTCTGCTTTATCCATTTGACATCCCCTTCTACTTCTGCCTTATTCTCACTCCATAGGTCCTACAGAATAAGATTTGGGTCCACCATCTCCAGTTGGTGGTGGAAACCCTCGCACCAATCAACAAGCATCTCCTGTACCTAGGCCTTTCATTCAGTTCAGTACCAGGTTCAAGCTGCTTTGGGTTACACTCTATAGAATCAGCACAATAGATAGCATATTGGCTTCATGGTGTCTTCTACACCTACCAATATTATGCCTTCAGACTCTGAAGAAGGTCCTGCAAAGTCTCCTCAGACTTCTTCCCAAGCTCCCCCAGCATGTAAGCAGGCTTCCATATTGACTTACTCCATTAAGACTGGACTGTTCTCCACCTCATGGCCAAACTAAAGATGGGGCATCCAACACTCAGCTTCTTCTCACAAAAAGAAGTTGCATGATTTGTTCCTAGCTTCACAGCCTCAACTCATTCAGGATCCTTGTCTACCAGTCTGATCCTCAGCTGGAATCTTCTCCATCGTCTGAAATTCAGGACTTCATAGCTCAGCTTACCTCAACAGTTTCTAACCTGCAATACCCTATGACAGCAATTAAAGCTCATTCCCAGCTCAGCCTACTCTTGCCTCTGACTCATCAGCTCCTGTTGCTAACCCATCTACAAGCCCGACTCCCAGCATTCCTGCTCCTCTGGGTACTCTTCCAAGTGAAAAAACTCCATACTCCTCGGAGGGCTATAATATGTGAATTGCCTTGTGTGAGTGTTTGTGTGTATTGGTGGGATATTGTCTGGTTGTGTGTACATACACCTCAGAGCCATCACCACTCCAACACTCAGATATGACATCTCCCTCATCTTCTCCAGTTATCGCTCCCATTTATCTTATTCCAAATCACTTCTGTAGAGAAATTGCTGCTGTGAAGGATGTTAACCTGGTTTCCCTTCTCTTCACTTCTCATAGACAAGGAAACCACTTCCGGCAGCAACATGTTGATACAGTTGCAGCCTAATGCTCCTAGACTCCCGAAGAAATTAATGATCTGTTCTGCATTTCCTTTAAGATGCAAGGAATAGGACTCCTTTCTTTTATGCAACATATCCTTTTTGGCTTTGCATGGATTCCACACAGGCATCTCAGTGCTCCCCTCTGATACCTTCCACTGCTGTAATCTTCAGTATGCCTTGACAGAACATGCAATTGTTCAACAGCTGTTATAAAAGAACTTCAAAAGGATTTCTTCTTGGTCATTTTCAGTATCTTCCATTTCCTACCTATCGACTTAATCCATCAGACATCGCTACTCAAACTTTTCTGGCAAGACACATCTCATCGTTGACCTGACTGCACCTCGGTCCTCATCCACCTCTAACATCAATTCACTAAGTTCCTCCTATGAATATTCTTTATCATATGCTCGTATTGAAGATTAAATTATACTCGTTAAATTCCTTGGCCCTGGCTCCTGGATCTCAAAGGCCAATACCACAGATGCGTTTCAGCTGCTTACCATTCATCCATGTCTCTGGTATCCCAATGGTATGTCTTGTAAGAACCACTATGACTTTACAGTATGTCTCACATTTGGCTGCAAAAGCAGCCCAAAGCTTTTCAACAAGTTTGCTGAAATGCTTTGTTAGGCATTACTTAACATTTGTCACTGTCCAGCAGTTATTCATCTGTTAGATAACTTTCTCCTGACTGATTCACCAGAATCTTCTCCCATGGCTGATATTTTCTCTCTTGTTCAGCTGTTACAAGAACTATCATTTCTTCTCTCCAAAGAGAAAACCCTAAGTCCAACAACATCTCTCAAATTCCTTGGCATACTACTGGATACAGACTGTACAGAAGCCCAATTACCTCCCGATAAACTGCACTGGATCAAAGCTTTAATGGAGTCCTTTTTGAACCCATCCTTGCACAAAACTTAAACTTATTTCCTTCTTGGGACACCTCAACTTCAATATTAGGATAATTCCTCTACATCAATTCTTCTTTTCTTACCTCTTGATTCTGGCATCATCAGTTCCCAAATTGTACCAACCCATCCAAATCACAACTGCTGCAAACTCAGACCCAGCTACAGTATGTTGTTCTAATTTTTAGTTTACTGGAATATCTGTTCAGAGTTCTACAAATGCCCTTCTCCTGACTTGCACCCCAGACTATACACCGATGCTGCTTCAACACATGGTTATGTTGCTATCTTTGGGCAGTCCTGGACTACTATTCCCTGGCCTCCAGAAATTACAACACTTGGTGATTTTTATCTGCAGGTTTCAAACCCAGTACTTTTACTGTCAGAGTCAGCAGCTCTACCACTTAACCATCATATCTGGCTGTTTTATCTTTACTTTATAAGGCTCTCATAGTTTCTGACCCCCATAGTCTGCTACAATAATATTCTTAGTATTACTGCAGGTTTCAAACCCTGCACCCTTGGTACCAAAGTCAGCGACTCTACCACTCAGTCATCTTTTATCGGACTATTTTTAGTTATAGTTTTTAAGGTTAGCAAAGCTTCTAACCCCCATAGTCTACTAAAATAATATTCTTGGTGCCACTACAGGCTTCAAACCCTGTACCCTTGCTGCCAGAATCAGCTGCTCTACCACTCAGGCGTCATATCTGGTTGTTTTCTACCCTCAGTTTCAAGGCTCTCAAAGCCTCTCCTCCCCCCCCATACACTGCTAAAATAACATTTCTGGTACTCACTGCAGGATACGAACCCTCTACCCCTCTCACCAGTATCCTCAGATCTACTGCTGAGACAACAAAAGCAGGCTAATTCATGCTTAGTTTCTAAAGCTCTCAAAGCCTCTATCATTATAGTCTGCCTAAAATAAAATCTCTCATTTTTTCCACTGCAGGTCTCAAACCCTGTGCCTTTGCCACCATAATCAGCAGCTCTGCCACTGAGCCTACAAGTCAAGCTACTGTTTTGTGGCATGTCCTAAAGCTCTTACAGCTTTTCTGGCTCCCCCACAACCTCTTTGTTCTGCCCCAAAGCTATCTAGGCACCATGTCTGCTCACTTCCACCTTATGTGCCTCATCCTCATAACCACCCTGGGGTTCACCTCCCACCAGCCAGACCTCACCCTATGCCCTTTGTGGACTGCACCATTGCATCTCTCCAGAATTGGCCATCCTCCCCACCTTGCCATCCTACACTGGACCCCTGCATCCACCTCCCACCAGCAGCCCCAACCCCAGCACCCACCCAGGCCCCCCTGGCTCCACTCCTTCTGCATCCACCCATCCCTCCAAACCCTGCCCATCCCCTGCTCCACTACATCCCCCTCTCTAAATGTACTCCCAAAATATAACAACCTGCCACCCTATGGTTATAGCCTTAGTCATCCGACTACTCCTCTCTGGTAATATCCACCCTAATCCAGGCCCTGCCCCCACCACTCCAACTACCAGATCCTCTGGACTCCACATTGTCTCTCTGAATATTCGCAGCCTGATAAAGAAATCTGCAGCGCTTCAATGTTGGGCCACCCTTCACCAACCAGACGTCATTGCCATAATGGAGACCTGGCTCTCCAAATCTACTCCTGACACCTTTGTCTCACTCCCTGGATACACCCTATATCAGGAAGACAGGGTAGGAAAGTGTGGGGGTGGCTGTGCATTCTACATCAATAATAACATCATTGGTCACATGCTGCCACCCCCCAAACTCACAAACGGAGCACAAGCCCTCACCTTAAAAATCACCCCTGACCCCTCCAGGGGCCCACTATACCTCACAGTCACCTACATACCCACTAAGAGCCAAAAGCCTGCCATCACATCCGTCACCAAATACCTCTGTACCCTACCACACAATGCAGAGCAGACACTAGTAGGGGACCTCAATATCAACTGGCTTGGCCCCTCGGCCACGCCAACAAAGGACTCATTCTTGGCCCTTGACATGGTCCAATTAGTTACCCAACCCACTAGAGTTCACCCATCTACTGGTACTCACACCCTCCTGGATATCATTATCTCTTACCGCCCCAACAAAATCCAGGATATAAAAGTACTTCCCAGCTCCCTAAGTGACCACTCACCCATCCGATTCTAATGGACCTCTTCCACACCCAAACCTATAACCCAAACAACCTTCCGAAGGCATCTCCACCCAGCAGGATTAATAAAACTCAAACAGCTGCTCACTCAGATAGATTGGTCCCCCATTAATATAGCCCCCAGCCTCGACATTGCACTCAACCTGTTTACACAGGCCTTCACCAAGACCTGTGACCTCTATGCTCCACTCACCAAACTCTGCACCAAAAGTAAACATGCTCCTTGGATAACCCCCTCCCTACTCCAAATGTTGAGAGACAGGGATAATCTCTGGCACAAAGCCACAGAATCTGGCAGGCTGGCGGACAGACAATCCTTTAATGCCGCTCGCAATAGATGCACTCGAGCCATCTGTAAGGCCAAAGCAGACCACTATCAATCCACTCTCACAACCACGTGGGGGTCTACGAGGACCTTCTGGAGTAATATCAAAGAACTCAATGGGAAATCACACTCCCCACTTCCCTCCCAGCTTACCATAAATGGCACTGCCTTCACAGACACACTCACTATAGCAAACTGTCTAAACACCACTTCTCAGATCTCAGCAATGTTCTCCCTAGTTGTTTCTTCGACCCTGTCCCCCAATCCCAACCCCCAACCTTGCAGCATCCTTGTTTCCTCCTGCACTAAATATCCACCCACGAAGCTCGTCCTTACCTACAAAAAGCGCTAAACAGCAATAACCCTATAAATGACCCCCTAGATGCCAGGCTCCTTTGACTAGTCCTCGACGAGGTCCTAGTCCCCCTAATGGACCTGCTCAACAAATCCCTATGCCTAAGGCAATTCCCTAGTGCCTGGAAAACAGCTGTCAGTACCTCCATCCATAAAATTGGTGACAAAGCCTCCCCAAATAACTATCGACCCATCTCCATTCTTCCCCACCAAAGTGTTAGAAAAAGTGGTTGCCACCCAACTTACTGAATACCTAGCCAAGTATGACATTCTATGCCCAGAGCAGCATGGCTTCTGTTCTGGCCATAGCACCACCACAGCCCTCCTAGAATTCACCAACTTCCTGCACTCCTCCCTAGACACCGGTAACATTGCAGGTACTGTGTTCATAGACCTATCCAAGGCCTTCGACACGGTCTGCCACCCTCTTCTTCTCGACTTTCTCCACCAACTTAGTATCTCCACAGGCCCCCTAGCCTGGTGCTCCAGTTACCTTTCCGCCCAGTCCCAATGCATCAAAATTAATGGAACCCTATCTGACACACTACCCGTCCATTCCGTGGTGCCCCTGGGCTCTATCCTGGGGCCACTTCTTTTCTCCCTCTACCTAAACTCCTTACCAAAGGCCTGCTCCACAAAAATCTTACTATATACAGATGATGCAGTGCTCTTTGCTTCGCATCATAAACCCACGCCCCTTCAGGACTCCCTCCAACATGCCTTCTCCCAGGCCAAAACATGGTTTAAGGACCGTAGACTGGTCATAAACTTAAAAAAAGACTAAATCAGTGATCTTCTCTCACTGCCAAAACAAAGCAAAAAGTGCACCTCTCCGCATCTTCCCCAGCACCCCCTTGAACAGGTGTCCAACTACAAATATCTTGGACTTACCCTCGAATTGGCTCTTACCTTCCATGACCACATAAACACCCTTGCTGCTGCAACAAACACCCAGATTGGACTCCTTTACCCACACAGGGACTGCCTACCCCCCACGCCCTTAGGCTTGCCATCACCTCATCAATACTGTTCCTAGTGGACTATGGGCTCCCTGTATATGAGGCAGCAGAAAACTCCACACTCCAGAAAATCTAGGTCTCCCTAAACAAGGCCTGCAGGCTCCTAACTGGTGCACCTAGGCTCACTCACACCTGCTCCATCTATACCTCTGCCAATCTTCTCAATCTCGATGAAAGGCTCTGCTACCAGACCTGCATACTGTTCAAGAAAATACTGCTCAGACTCTCCCCCCCCCCGGGGTCACCGCCTCTCTTCATCCTGCCACCCCCACTATCTTCACCCGCAACTCAGAGAAAGCACCACTGGTTGTGCCCAGGGTAAAAACCTCCCTTGCCCAGAGATCTTTCCACTACAGGGCCCCCACATGGTTTAATGCACTCCCAAACACCATCACTAGTGCACCCAAGATCGCCCACTTCAAAACCACTCTTCGCAACCACCTCTTCAATATCCGCTCCTGTAACTGCAATTAACTTTTCACTCTCTCACCCATTCTGATCCAAATTCTCTGACAAAGTCCATTATGGATTGCAACCACCATCAATAATACCAAACCCATGAATAGGACTGACTACTCTGTTTAGATGTTTTCTCAAGCTAATAATGTCTTTCTGCTGTGATGATGTAAATATCATCATCGAAATATTGTAAATAATGTCTGAAAATAGCTACATCCAAATACTGTAAATAGTGTCTGTGACAAATGTCTGTAACACATGCTTATTGTAATTGTTGTTATACCCTGTCTGTATTAGCTTCTGTCTTACATGTGATGAGGTACCTTTGTAAATGAGCCTCTGGCTCAAAGGTTGTAAACCTGATATATCAAATATATAAATAAAATAAATAAACGTCTCCTCTCTTTGAGATTTACCCAATCATAGCATCTGCCTTACTACGGGATCATCATTGGTCCTTCCAGACAGTTTCTTTTCTGATAATCATCTCTCAATTGATATCATCTACAAAGATCTTTCATCACTACCATCATTCAGCAGACTCAGTCATGACTCCTCCTCCTTCATTCAGTGACATCATAATGATTTAGAATTTTATTACCAACAAAGCAATGCCATCTTGTGGGCTGCCCTTGCTCCAGCCACTCGAGCTACTTATACTAAAGCATGGAAAAGCATTCCTCATCCGGTGCATTGCAGAAATCCCAGAATACGTTTGCTCATGTAGAACAAGTATTACCTTTTTTTATCTTTTGTCTTCAAGCCTTGAAACTATCATATGGAATTGTTAAGCAACACCTATCAGGTATCCATCCTTACAATCTGCTCCATCCTCACTTTCACTGTTTTCCAGTCCTTCAGTTAAACTTCTACTGCTTACTCAAGGAGCTTCAATCACTAAAACTCCTCTTTGTTTCCCTGTAGATGGCTCCATAATGGGAAACATTTGGATTTACTAAACTCAGATCTATGTGATTCTACCTCGAACACCATGGTTTTTATGTTGTTTGTCTAGCCTTCTATGGATTCCTGCATCCTTGAGAACTCACTGTCTCATCATTTTGCTTTGCCAGCTCCCTTAAGATTGCCAATTAACAGAAAGGGATAATCATTATATCCTGTCGCTACCTTCTTCAGAGACTGCTAGACTACATAATGGATTTACATAACCTATTATCTATCCTGCAATAACTGGTGGCCGGTAGCTCATTTAAGAAAAACTCATGCTCTCCTATTCATGCTCAGATCCATCACATTCTCTATTGACCTCCGATAAGCAATCACTTATGACCACAAAATGGTTCCTGGATCATGTTTAAAACCAATCTTCATCAGCTTGGCCTTAATCCATATTCATTTTCAAAATATTCATTCTGGATTGGAGAAGCTTCTTCAGCATCAAGAAACAACATTCCTGCACACATCATCAAGTGACTCAGAAGATGGTATTCATCAGCCTTTGAATCTTACACTTTTTTCCTATAATTAATATGGGATATTTTGCAGTCATCTAAAGTCCAGGTGGTATGAAATTTTTAGGTCATTTTCAGGGATAATGGTGTCTGTGCCAAGTGTGGGCCTTTGGATGGTTTAGTGAAAAACTATATTACTATTTTTTAATTATATTGATTTCTGTGACACCTCTTAGACAGGCAGGTAAATGAAAACAGTTTGAACTCTAAATAGTTAATGATTTACAGTTTATGCTTGGAGAAATACTGTTTGTGATGTCAGCCATCTTGTTTTTCTTTTCCATTTAAAAATAGATTTCTAAGAAGATATTACTTGGTTCGGAATGAACAAGACTGTATTTAGGCCTCAGTCACATAATTAGATCCATATTTGTATTAGAATTTACAAATTTACAGGACAAGTATGTGTTTTGGGGCGAGAATCATATCTCCCATCACTTGCTTCAGTGAGGATTGTTCAATCCAAAAATAACCATTCACAGTTCTTTACAGTTCAAACTTTACTGTTTGAATGGAAAAGACTGCAAACAGTAAAGGTCCATGACAGTTTAAACTGTCATAGCTCTCTGGTTTCTAGTGGCACCCCCCACCCACTGATTTCCATCCCCTGTATAAGATAATATGTCCCTGGTGTCTAGTGGCACCCCCCACCCACTGATCAATGTACCCATGATGAACTAATATTTTCCTAGTGTCTAGTCATCGTCCCACCCGCTGACCATCTTCTCTGTAATTTAATAGCATTTCTGTGGTATCTAGTGGCACCTCCCCCACACCCACTGATTGCCATCCCATATTAAGATATTATATTCCTGGTGTCTAGTGGCACCCCCCACCTGCCAATTGTTGTACCATAATAAAATGTGTCCTTGGTGCCTAGTGGCACTCCCCACCTGCTAATCACCATCCTCATGATGAAAATTTATGTCCCTGGTGTCTAGTGGCACCCCTCCGATCACTGTCCATGGCTGAAATAAAGAAAACAGTCCCTCAATGTTTTTTTTAAAACTGCAAAAAAGAAAATGGTCCCTCACTGATCAGATGCTCCCACCCCACAACCCCCAGTATACCCACACACATGCTCACACACCTGAATAGATCCCAGGTTCAAGAAGCATTCTCCGATAGAAGATATGTCTTGCTGTTGGAACTGTTGACAGCAGTATGAGAAACTAAGGTAAATGTAGTTCAATGTATTTCAATGGGTTTTTTAACTTTGGTGCATAGCTTGGTCATTTTAGCATATTTTAACACCAAATTTTAATGTGGGTTCAAAATACATAAAAATGGCAAAGTTTATTTTATTTATTTATTTTATTTATTTAGTTTTTGTTGACCGGGTAAGTGCACTAGACAAATCCTGCCTATTTTCAGGCATGACCCGGGGGAGGGGGATACAGATGAATGCCAATTGACCTTGAACTAGATTAAGCTGTTGGTGGTAATTTAGTGAAGTTTTGAAGATTTATTGACATTTTGCTATGCACGTTCGTAACTTTGGCAATTTTAAATATTTTGACCTCAACTTTTCAACATAACCTCTTTAGTACCCCACTCCATGAATGTCACAGCTGTAATTTTTCAAATCCTGGCTGAAATGTGTTTTCACACCTGTGGTGCAGAATGGCATTGCAGATGCATGGAATTACATTTTGGTGGGGATTTTAACATTTTCTACACCAGGTACATGAGGTGGGTTAATAAGATGGCTATGCTGAGAGTATGATTACTGTTGTCCTACAAATGGAAGTGCAGGGTACAGAGGGCCCTGTGCGTCCAAAGCAACATGCAAATATGCATCTATGGTGGAATGTGAGTGCAGGGGCTGGAGGGCCTGCATTCCCACAGGCAAGTAAGGATACAATTACCCTATCTTAAAAAGTATGGATGGATTGGAGCACAGGGCCCTCTGGGCCCTGCATTTCCACAAGCAAATAAGGATACTATTACACGAGCTAAAACATAAGAAAATTCTTTGCAAAGAACTACATTAATGCATCAGTTAGTGTTCAGGAGACAGTAATAAAAGTAGGGAAATTTGATGTTATGGTTTCCAATCCTAACATCCCTGCCCCCACCCTGAAGCAAATGGGGGTGGAGTCTTCCTTGGGGTTGTCAACCCTAATGCTCGATACATTGCAGTAACAGAAAAGCTGAGATGTGATGGAGACATGTTTTTATATTTCATGAGTGCATACACTGGTGTAAGTGTTACAGTAGAGTTGACAACCCCAAGGAAGATTCCTCCCCTCATTTGCTTTGAGTGTAGGATGTGTGTTAGGGTTGGAAACCCTAACATCAGATTTCCCTACCTTTGTCACTTTATCCTGAACCATAACTGACGCATTAATGTAGTTCTTTGCAAATAATTATTGCATCGATAATACTTATTTATGAAAGTTTATATGTATTATATGACTAATCCGAGTCACCCTTGAAAATAGGTCTTTGTGCCCTTGGGTTTTTACCCAGTAAACATATAAAAAAAAAAATAAATGAATGTCCATTGTCATTATCTTAGCAGGCCCCATATATCAACAACCAATCAGAGCAGACATACACAGTGCTTGGGATAAAATGGCCACAGCCATGAATTTATTGAAAGAAAACAACCTATGTTAAAAAAGGCATGCTCAGCTTGGGTGTGTCAGCAAGTCTTTAGGTAGTCAATGCCAGCAACTGGTCTATTCCCTACCACAGCCAGATGAACCCACTCTTTTCCAAATGGTACTACCTCCAGAGTGACAATGGTCTCTGAGGCCAAAGTGATGGCTCAGAGATGTGAGACATGTGCATATCCCCTGTTGGATGATGCTACACATGCAGGTATGTCCAAAGAGACTATTCACTGACCAACCGCCATGGTGCTCAGTCATCAGAACCTTGCATCTTGTCAGCCTCGGAAGGAACCCATCTGTGTCAGTAGCAGATTCCCCACATTACCTCTTTGTACACTACTTGCGAGATTAAAATGTAACCAAAGAATGAAAAAGTCAGTCCCCAAAAACAGCCATATAAACATTTATGCAGTGAACCATGTAGATCTGATAGGAACTTGTTGTTACCTGCATTCCACAAGTGAACACTGTCATGGGCATACAGCTGGGGTAACTTCATGACTATTGCATCATGTCTTTTCATCATACCCTTAATAGTGTCCATAAATGTCTGCAAGACCATGTTAACTATCCTGCAGATCTTTTCAATCAACACTAGATTCCTGGCATGACACCATATTTATCATTTATATGATGTGTGACCAAACCATCACCATTCCCAGCCAGGTTTTTTGAAGGAACGGCATGTCATCTTTTATCCTGCATTTTAATTCCAATGACTTTCCCATAGAAACAGAATCTGATGGCAGATAAAGGCTGCTTGGCCCTAGCAGTCTTCTCAATTAATTTATTTTTTTCTACCTTTACTTCCAGTCTTGGGACATTCCCACTCTGGTGGACCCTGCTGTAATGCTGCAGTCATGACCCTTGGCAGGAAATCTCACCACCTGTTCCCCCAACACCACCTCCAGTGCATTTGCTGCTGTAGGGGAAAAGAGAGGTTCTGCCTGGCTGCCTAGTAAACAAACAGTTGTCTACATATCCACACCTGTTTCTTCTGACCAGTGCCACCTGCAAGGAAACCAAATAGTTTTAATAAATGTGGTAGCATGTAATCTGCAAATTCCTTTGACCTCCATTGCCCCAGCACCTGAATGTGACTGTCTGTAAACCTTTCCACCACTACATTGGTCACTGCCCCAGTGCAAAAAGAGTGAGTGTTAAATTCCCCTCACTTCCATCCCAGGCTTTTTGTGGCCTGGCCAAGAACGTATTGGAACTGAAAAGCTGTTAGCAGGGTACCATGTCTGTGTTAGAAGAACACATCACCAGTGCCAGGCCTGTGACTTACATAATCCTGTATCTCTGCCAGTGCCTTCTAATTCATCCCCAGGGGTGACTGCAGGATGCACCAGAAACCCTATGCCAGACAACTTATTTTACTCTTACAAAGCTACACAAACACCCATTCCAGATTCACCGCCACATCATTGTCCACCAGTTTCACCTCAGTACCTGCTGCCCTGTTTGACTGAACCAATTCAGACATAATAACACCCTGCAAAAGGGTACCAAAAGGCAGTTTGAAACAGGGCCACTTCTGTTGGGGATGTGCATGCCCACTGCAATTCACCTCAAACCTGTTCCGACAGGTCTAGCCTAATCAAATACTTGCTATCCACCCTTCTGGGCATTTCTGGAGTCCATTCTTCTAGCACCTTGCATAGCCAAAGAGTTCATGTGTTACCTTTGACCCCAGTGACCTTATAAAACAAAAACACGCCTATCAGGTGTTGAGCGATTATTCATGTTCAAACCTCCTAGTTTTATTTGAATCACATGGTGGCATAAGTGGTCTACTGGAATATGCCTCACATTATTCCAGCCCTGGGCCTAACTTACATTTAAAGATGTCCCCACTCCCTTCCTGTATGCTACCCTTGTACCAGGGGCCAAAGAATATCTGATTAACTCACACACTTCCTGCTCATCAACTCTCATAGGAGTGCAGGGACTTACTTGGGATGTTTCTTTGCTTCAGGTGCCAATTCTTGGAATTTCTCCCACTGTGAACAAGAAACAGCAGCATCAGTATCATTATCCACACCCTGCACATGCACTGCTTTAAAGTGGGTGTTAAGCACAAGGCACTTCACTACAAAGAGCCGCATGAGATTCTGCAACAAAGCTTTTGCCCATAATTGCCCATTAACAGTATGTACTACACCCATGTTATGCATTCTGAAGATGACCTTGCGATCCCTCAACTGCCCCCCCCAAAAAAAATCTGAAGGGCAACCACTATTGGAAAGAAGTCAAGCAAGGTGATGTTCTTTCTTATGACAACCTCATTCTAGCTAGGCAACCTTTTGTCCCATGCACCCTCTTGGAAGCTCACTTTGAAGCCAAAGCCTCCAAAGGCATCTGTGTAAAACTCCAGTTCCTGGCTGGTAATGGCATTGGCTAAATGGACACCCCATTGAAACATTTCAAAAATGCAAACCAAACTGTCAAATCCTCCCTCATGCTTTTGGTCACCCACAGAATGTGGTGAGGCTTTTTACATCCATCCCTCATCTTTGACATGGGACACAGGAAGGCCTCACCCACTGCGATTACTTTGCACACTAAGCTGAGATGAGAGGGGCTATTGAAGCTCTCACAACATTATCTTCTGTGCCCCAACAGTCCTGTTCAGTAACTCCCACAGAGCCCAAACCCTGTCTTCTAGCAGCTGAGATGCCATGGCCCATGTGCCTACTTCAGTGCCCAAAAATGACATATCAGTGCAGGGCTCCACCGCCTTGACCTGCGCCAAGAGCACCCGGAATTCTGTGCATAACCCTGGGACCACATGCAATCAGAGCCTGCATTTCTTTGTGCCCTCTCTCCCAATGAACAGAAAGTCATCTAAATAATGGATCACCTCAGTCATCTCTTCCTTGGATACCACTACTCAACAGAGAAAGGTACTATACTCCTCAGACACAATACAAGCCATGGTGCACCACAGGGGCATGCAATGGTTGACATAGTACTGTCCCTTGAATTTCATTTCCAACAGATTTCTGTCAATCACACATACTCATGCTGTGATCCCTTGTTCTGCTATTTCCCTTCATGTGAAAGATGCTCCCTTCTGGTACCCTGTTGATCCCCTTCAGATACTTTATGGTATCTGAAGGGAGGAAAATAAACACCTTACTCTGGATCTATAGAGCACTCTCCAATAATCTTCCTACATACATTTTGAGTCTATTCCAATGAGCCAAGGGGTCCTATGGCCTGAGACATTTCTCCTTAATTTGTTTCAAGATTCCTAGAGTAAAAGCATCATATGGTTCAGCTGCACTCAATTTTTCATTCCCATTGCTTTGGAATACTATGCAAAGTTCTCTAGAACTATCCTCACTGCCAGGCCTTTTCACATTCAAAAACTTGCTGGCCATTTTTCTGAAGGAAACACGCAGCTGTTTTAGACAACACTGAGCCTTTAGCACCTAGCCTAATTATCAATTGCTACAACTAAATTTACCATAGATCCACTGTTATAGGGGACCTCCAGCACTTCTAGCATACATTACCCTGACCCTCCTTACCCTATCCTTTTCCTTCTGTATCCCCCCCTCCCTGCCTTCCCTCTCCCGGTCCGCTACCATTGCATTGTAGAGATACCTGGATGACTGGCTTCTCTCTTTTTTCTGTAAAACATAATATGTATTGCATATCGCCATACCTTGGCAGGCCAGTGTTAGGAGCCTTATGATCCTACTTGTTCAAAGTCTTCATTATTGTCAAGTATACCTTACCTGTGAATATGTACTGTACTGCACTGTATTGTATTCTTATTTCTTTTTTGTTTGCACAAGTGTCCAGGACCACTTTGAAAATGAGCTTGCTCAATGGTGTTTTCACCTGGTTAAATAAAGTGATTGATTGATTGATTGATTGATTGATTGATTGACCAGTGTAGCAAAATCCCGGTTTGATATCCATTTTTGCCAGCAAGATCCTTTACCTGCCACCATTTCATCTCAACCACTCCATTGAACAGAGCTTACGGCACTGCCATATGGCAAGGGTCAATATAATCATTAACTAAATCCCTCTCTGGGTAAGACAAAGGGTTTATCATCCTGAACTCCCCAGAGTCTTCTTATGGACTTGTCCAATAGGAGACATGCAGAAACATGGCAATTATGGAGATGTGAAAAGGCCTTGTATATTTTCCCACACTAGATCCAGTAGCTTCCTGGTTAATATCAGGTTTGTGTCATCATATATTCAATGAGTGCCCTCATATGGAATCCAAAATCCCACATGCAGCCATCTGCCAGGGATCCAGAGGTAGTCACATGGGTTAGAAACTGGTTGAGTAGAAGAACACAGAGTGGTGGGAAATGGGGTTAGCTCACAGGAGAGACAGGTGACAAGTGGTGTACCCCAGAGATCAGTGCTGAGACCAGTGCTCTTCAATGGCTTCATAAGCAATATTGCAGAGGGTCTAGAAGAGAAGATTAGGCTACTCACAGATGATATCAAGCTATGTAACAGTGTAGATACACAGGAAGGTAGAGAAAAAAATGAGGAGAGATCTGAAAAGACTAGAAAACTGGTCCAAGGAATGGCAGTTGGGTTTCAATTCAAAAAAAGTGCAGGATTATGCACCTGGGGAGAGGGAATACTAGGGTTGAGTATGAACTAGATAGGGTAATACTGGAGGCCACCAAAGAGGAAAGGGATCAAGGTGTAGTCATAGAACACAATCTCAAAATGGTTAAACGGTGTGACAAAGCAGTCGGAAAGGCTAACAAAAGAGTAGGGTGCATAGGGAGGGGTATAACAAGTAGAAGGAGGGAAGTGGTGGTACTATTGTACAACTCTTTGGTAAGGACTCATCTGGAGTACTGTGTTCAGTTCTGGAGGCCCCATCTCCAGAAAGACATAGACAGGATGAAGACGGCACAAAAGAGGGCAACAAAAATGGTGTCCAGGATGCAGGATAAGTTGTATGAGAAGAGACTCAAACCCCTCAATATGTACTCCCTCAAGGAAAGGAGAGAAAGGGGGACATGGTAGAGACCTTAAAGTATCTGAAGAGGATCAACAGGTTACCAGAAGGGAGCATCTTTCACATGAAGGAAAATAGCAGAATAAGTGGGCACAGCATGAGACTAAATGAAGGAAAGTTTAAGGGGAACTTGAGAAAGTTGTACTTCACTGAAAGGGTGATGGAGAGATGGAACAGTCTCTCCCAGGAAGTGGTGCAGGGATTCAAGAAAGAGGGATATGTTACACAAGATCCCTGCACCCTAATTGGTACCCTTAGAGGTACACCGTAGACACCTTGCACTTAAGTATATGTTATACTAACATATGGTAAGTTCATGGAACAGGGTTACCAAAATGTGACATGAGGGAGAATTTTTCAAATCAACAATAGATCAATTTTAATAAGCTTGTCAAGACACTGTGACTGAAGAGTCAAAAAGGAACCAGATTATGAGATAGCTCTCTAGTAGGGATTTGAGAAAAATCACCTTCAGTGTTGCACATGCAATGGGGACACCAAACGTTGCACATGCAACAGTGGACACAACTGGTGTTTAACTTGAAAAAAAAATGTTACTTTTCTTTTTTACTTTATTTTACTAAGCATTTCAAGACACTATGACCCAAGAGTTAAAACGGGAGTATGTTGTGGGCTAACTTTATATCATACTTGAAAGAAAAGCACCTTCAGTGTTGCACATGCAACAGGGACACCAAACACTGCATGTGCAAGAGGTGTTTAACTTGAAAAAAAAAATACTTTCATTTTTTATTTATTTTCCTAAGCATTTCAAGACACTATGACTCAGTAGTGAAAAAGGACTATGTTGTGGGATAACTCCATATCAGATATGAGAGAAAAGCAATTTCAGTGTTGCGCGTGCAACAGGGACACCAAGTGTTGCACATGCAACAGTGGACACCACAAAAATGTAAGTTAAAAAAAGCATTGCCTTCACCCCTCTCTCACCAATGTCCTGCAATACTTTTAAGACCCTATCTGAAAATAAAATCGCCCACACAAAAAAAGCTGGGTGCTTTTGCTGAAAATTTGGGAACATGTAAAAAGTGCAGTTTGCTTGGACACCACAGTTGCATGCACCACGCAAAACTTGAGTGAACCAGAAATTTTATATGCATTGAAAAACTAGGGTGAAAATGTTTTCATTAACAAAAGATAACACCCAATGCAGTTTTTAACATAAATTTACTGAAGTGCAACTAACATAAAGTCTTCATAGAAGCAATGGAATGTACTGTGGTTTTGCATGTCACATTTTGCTAGGGAAAATCTGTGTCATTCTGGAGCTGGACATGGAATAAAAATAAAATGATTGCAGCTAGGTTTCTCAAACTATGAAATGTATCTGTACTTGTGGCTATCTTTTAAGTTTACTTATCATGACTGCAGCGGCTGTTGTCAATTTTTTTTAAATCAACATACAAAGTATTGGGCACATTGGTACCCCTATTTCATGAACTTACCCATATAGGGCTAAGGGCATCTACCGTACAAGAGTAGATGTGAGGATATGAATGCATATTATCGTAATACACTTTGCTTGCTAATACATATATTCTTCTATGTATTATCTGTGTATTTCTTACTTGTTAGGTGCCAAGGCATCTGTGTCCTTGGAATAATTATGATATGTAAGTCGGCATTGCCACCTTTTGGTGATTTGTACTACTACACTGAGTTATGTAAGACTCTGTTTAAGAACTCTTTTGTTCACAAACTGATGACTATACAAAATTGTATAATGTTATCTTGGACCATGGAGCCACTTCTAATATAGCCAATAGGGCACAACTCTGTAACTAGAAATGTTTCTATCTTACAGTAACCATAGTAATTATCATAGGTATATAATGTGATACACTAGTCTTATACCTCGGAGATCCCAGGAGACACAGAAAAACCTCAAGGTATAGGGAACACTTAGCACTGGCTCCCGGTTCGTACTGGTAAGAACTGTTTAGGGCAACTGTGATTTTATCCATTTGATAGTAATAAACTTGTTTATTACTCTTATGCAACGTGTCTGAGATTACTTGCATTCTCAATATTGCCAAGAACCTGAAAGTGAGGTTTAGACCTCATGACAAATTGGCAACCATGTGCTGGCGATATTTGGTGTTTGTAAGTTTTCACTTGTTGCTAGAACTTTCCCCCCTTCCCACGGGGACAGTAGGTGTACATTCCCGTATCACCTCTCCCGTTTTAAACCAGTTTGTAGTCACTTACAATGTCTGGCTGTCATCCTTTTGGGTGTGGTCGATGCCGACTCGACTCACTCCATTACAGCTTTGATTTGTAAGTCTACAACTTTTACAGTCACCCAGATGTGTATAAAGTGCTCCAGCTGTGGATCGATACACAGCACTGCACCTTTTTCACAGTTTGATTTTTCGTTCCCTCCCACAGAATGGCCACAGTATCAAATATCTGCGCAGAACTGAGACTCGATGTCTCGAACTTTCTTACCTCCCATGGAGGATGGGCTGACTTCATGTGGGATGCAAGTCAATCCAAAAACCCTATACTGGGGTTTTCAACCCAGTACACAGAGACGAGACAATCAGCCAATAAGCACCAAGCTAAAGGGTTCATGGTCGCAGCTCTCTATGCTGCTCTGGAAGCCTCCGAAGCGAGGTTTAGAACCCTTGATCTGCAAATTTCATCTCTTAAGCAACAGATGGGTTTGCAGGAAATGGAATGTGTCAGACTGCAGCAGAACTTGGAGTCTGAACTCCTAACTCTGCGGAATGAAAATGATTCACTTTTGCATCATTCAGCTCAAGCTGGAGAACAGGAACTTTGTATGTTGAAGCAGGAGTGTGAAAGTTTGAGACAGGATAAGGGGCAGGCGTTGCAAATGAATGATTTGCTAAGTGCTGCAAATGCTCAGTTGAGTGAGGAGATGGGAGAGCTCCAGTACGAGATAAACCAGGAAGGTAATGACAGAAGTGGCTACTAGGGACAATCGTGAACTGAGTGCCGTGTATAGAGTGTTGCAAAAGCAAGATGAGGTTGATATGGATGTTGCAACTGTGAGTCATGCTGAATGTCAAACCAAGATGGTGAAACTGTGCCATCAGCGGGAGGTTCTGGCTGGTCATGTTAAGGTGATGGGAGGCATAGCCCCTTCCTTACATACATCATCTGAAGGGGAGTTATCAGATGATGACATCTCTCAATACAATGCCCAATCACACCCCTACAATGGCCCAGAGACCCCACCCAGCTGTCCACAACATGGCGGGTCCCCACTACACCCTCACCATGTCATACCTCATCGACGTCGTGACGCCCATCATGAGAGACGCCAACATGGCGGCCCCCATGATGGGGAGGAGCAGGCCCAGGCCTGGTCCCAATGGCACCACCAATAGCCATTATTAATGTGGAAGATAGGCAAGATATAGAGACGATAATTGAAACTGCAATAGGCAATGTACCTCTTCCTGAAAGAAGTAAATGGGCCATTAAAACCCAGATTAGGCAGCTTCTGCAAGAGGCTGGTACTCAGGAGGGTATTGTCCGCACTGCGGCCGAGGCTGCAGCTCGGGCCACCCTAGACGGTGCCCGAGACAATCTACCTTTGCCTGATCGACCCAGTAATCCCCTACAAATGGCCTACTCTGTTCAGCAAATAGCTGACAGTATCGGTCGGATGAATCCATCCGACAACCTCAGCTGTCACTTGGAAAAGGTGCATTCTAAATGTGAGATGCTTAGCCTCGCTGCAGAATACCAGGTCCAAATACTGCACCAAACCATCGATCCTAGTTTGTGGGCCAAACTCTCCGATGTCATCCACCAGGATGGGAACGCCACCTTTGATGAGGTTGCAACTGAGCTCATTTCTGCTCACAGCCCAGGTGTAGTAGGAGTGATGCTTGCATACCCTGAAAACAGAATGCAAAGGAAAGTCCAGCGACTTACCACCAGAGACTTTGGATGGCCTACTGAGCAGGAAAACACTTGGCACAAGAAGCTGCAGATGTAGATCTTATTCAATATAAGACCCTGTTCCTTAGGAACATGATTCCAGCAATACGAGAAAAGGTAGAGCCAACCACTTACCCCAATATGGCGAGGTTTGCCGACATCCTTTGGAAAACTGAGAGAGTTTACCAACTCTATATCCATGATCTGGGCTCCAGTTCCAAGAAGGTAGCTGCTGTGGAGCCTGCTCCAGAGGCCACGATGCACTACACTGTGGAAGGGCAGGCCCAACACCAACAGGCCCAACATCAGCAGGCCCCTCCAGCTGACAATCAACACCCCCAACAGACCCATCAACAACAACCACAACAGCAACAGCAATGGGGTGGGAACAGGAATTGGCATAAGTATAAAAAACATAAGGGTAAAGGTAAACCACAACAAAGAACAGGCCCTTCATATAGGGAGATAGCCGAAGAGAATTGGAAATTCAAAGAGTTCCTGGGACAAGTGCTCTATGTAGCAGATGCTGTTCCCACACAGGCTCTTGCAGCAGTACAACCGGTGACTCAGACCCAAACGGGTCATGGGGACACTGGTGGTGCAGGTCTTCAGGCTCATACAGGCCTGAACCCAGAAGCTCCTCCCTATATAGCATCAGTGCAGCATGGTGAAGTGATTCACAAGAGTCAGGCTCAACCTCTCCATGCTCCCAGAAGTACAGATTGACAATTACAGGCCCCAGTCTGGATTGTAAACAAGCTAGTCTTGGATACAAACAGAAGGCCCTGCATCGAGGCCGAGGTCGGGGGCCGCCTACTAGCAGTCTTGTTAGATACAGGTGCAGCTGTATCTGTGCTACATGATGAACATCCAGACACATCCCCTTGGTCCACCGGATGGAGGACCAACATGTCAGGAGTTGATGGTGCTAGGCTACCTGCATACCGCTCTCTACTCCTACCGGTAGAGCTAGGCCATCTAAAGGCCTCACACACTTTTCAACTAATGGTAATGCATGATCATCCCAGTATCATAGGAATTGACTTCCTTGCACCACATGGCTGTGTGGTGGACCTAGCTAATATGCTACTGATACAGATTCAGGGTCAATATCATACCATTTTGATTCCTGATTCACACGTTGTGGCAACGATATCTGCCAATGACAAGAAGTATGATGTCATAGATTTGTTCAAAACTAATGAACAATTCCCAAAGCTTCTCCCCATTTTGCAATGACATTTGGAGGCATTTGAAATTAACAAACATGACTGTGGCAGAATGAACACTGTCATTGAAGTGCCAGGCCCAGCACATGAAAGGCAAAGGCAGTACCCTTTTCCAACTGAGGCCTTGCCTTCTCTTAGAGAAACAATCAAGTCTCTCCTCAAGCAAGGAGTAATCACAACTTGTGTTTCCACTGCCAACTCCCAAGTGTGGCCCGTGATAAAACCCACAGGCACCTGGAGACTTACTATTGACTACAGGAAACTGAATGAGGTCACCCCCAGTTGCTCCCCAACTGTGGCTTCAGCACCCGATGTGCTACGACTCTTGACCCCTGACCTGAAATGGTTCAATGCCCTGGACATTTCCAATGGTTTTTGGTCATTGGCATTGGCCTTAAAAGTCAATATAAGTTTGCCTTCATCTTTGAAGGAAGACAGTACACGTGGACTTGCTTGCCTCAAGGATTCCATAATAGCCCATCCCTGTTCCATCTGCACATGATGGATGCTCTCGAGAGTTTCTCTACTCCACAATGTCTCTTGCAAAATGTGGATGACCTGTTGCTGGAACAACATCTGGATCTCTTGGATGAACTACTGACTCTCATCCAGAGAGCAGGCCTGAAATGCAATCCAGCAAAAGCACAACTATGTCAGAAAGAAGTACTCGTTCTAGGTCTAAAAATAACTGACCAAGGTCGAAGCCCTACCTGGAAGAAGGTAAAGGGATTGCAGGACTTGCCATTGCCCAGCAGCGTGGCAACTCTTCGAAGGTTTCTAGGTATGGTGAATTATTCGAGAGATTTTATTTGTGATTTTTCTCAGAAAGCTGCTCCTCTGTCTGAGTTACTCAAAAAGGACATCTCATGGACTTGGGGCCCCATACAGACCCAGGCTGTGATGTCATTGAAGCAGGCCTTTGCCTTCGCCCCAGCTCTGGTCAACCCCAATCCAGCACTACCATTCCATCTGGAATGCACCACCTCTGACATTGCCATGTCAGCAGTGCTGACTCAGAAGGTTCATAGCACCCTGAGACCCATTGCATATGCATCACAGCTCTTGACCCCAGTGGAACAGAAGTACGGCCTTTGTGAAAGGAACCTTCTGGCCACCTACTGGGCTGTCAAGCACTTCCTGTATATCATTGGGTACTCTCCACAGATCATCAACACAAACCACACCCCAACTACCTTTCTGCTATCAGACAGAGTGAAGGATGGGTCAGTCTCTAACACCAGACTGAAACACTGGTCACTTCTTCTCCAGGATAGAGACATACAGGTACAACCGACAAAAATTCCATCTATGCTGGCTCATGGACTCCTTTTCCAAGGAGAACCCCATGACTGTACACTGCAGTCACCTGATCTTCCAGATCCAGGTCCTTTCCTCCCTGCCATGCCACAAGTACTTGATAACACCTCTTTGTGTCGCATCTTTACTGATGGTTCAGCAGCCTACTATCATGGAGAACAAATTGCAGGGATGGGCATTCTCATGATTTACCCTTATGGGAACACTGTCAAAAAATCTAAACTCTGTAGTGTAGGATCATCACAATATGCAGAGATGGCAGCGATGGCCTGTGCCCTCGAGTTCATCCAGCATGAGACCGAGGATACTATCATCTTTATAGACTCTAACTGGGTTTGTTGTTCTCTTACAGAATTTCTTCCTTTCTGGAAGAAGAACTCCTTCCTCTTCTCTGATGCAGCCCAGTGAAGTACAAGGAATTGCTAATATACATACATTCACTGGCACAGAAATTTGCACACAAACTCTATGTACATAAAGCCAAAGCTCATTCTCTCCATGACCCCTATCATGCCTTCAATGACACAGCAGACACCATTGCCAAGGAAGGGGCCCGAGGGGGGGACACCTGAATGATGGACCATCCAAAGGCCAATGCAGCCATACAGATTGCAGCACTCAGGAAGAAACCTGAACCCTTCTCTCCCCTGGACCTCTCAGCAGACCAACATATTGATACTGAACTCAAAGAAGTGTTCAGATTCCTTGTCAAGAGTACCGAAGAGAAACTTCCCACACACAACCCCTGCTAGAGGCATGAAGGTAAGTTACACTTATCACCAGATGACAAGCTCATCTGGTACCAGCCAGATGATTCCACCACCAAGTTGTGGGTAGTCCCTAGACACCTGAGATCTGAATTCTTGCACCAAGTGCATGATACACCCACTGGTGGACACCAAGGAGTGGAAAATACCCTCCAAAGGCTTAAGACCACCGCCTGGTGGCCTGGTGTCACCAAATATGTCAAACAGTACATAGACAACTGTCTCATTTGTGCACAAAACAACCCCATCCCTACCAAACGAAATGACAAACTCTTACCACAACGACACTCTGGCCCTTGTCATGCTATACAGATTGATTTTATTGGCCCTCTGACCAACACCAGTAGAAATAATATGTATGCTCTTTTGGTAACTGATCTCTTTTTTAAGTGGGTTGAAGTTTTCCCCACTAAGACATGCAAGGCAAAGACCACTGCCAAAATCCTGGTAGAACAGATTTTCTCCAGGTGGGGCCTACCTCTCAAGGTAGACTCTGATAAAGGAACCAGTTTTACAGGTGAGTTGATGAAAGAATCCCTTGAACTCCTTGGAGTTCAACAAAAGTTCCACATACCTTACCACCGCCAATCCTCAGATCAAGTAGAAAGAGCCAACAGACAGATTAAGCAAATGCTTTCCAAATTCATTGAGGAAAATCCCAAAACCTGGGATTCCCTACTGCTGTTACTCCTTATGGCAATTATGGGTACACCCTCAGCCACCACCCAGCTCACACCCTTTGAGGTAATGACTGGAAGACAGATGAGATTACCTGAGCACCTGTTGTTTGACCTGTACACCCCCACTGCAGACTGCGTGTCTGTAGATCAATATGTGGAAAAACTCAGAAAAGACCTCATACACACACTTTTATGCTGCCAACTGCATGGGCAAGGCCTAGCAACAATCCAAAATACAGTTTGACAAACACGCACAAGAAGTGGATTGGCAGGTTGGAGATCAGGTAATGGTACTCCGATTTGCACATCCCACCCACTCCTTCTCCAAGAAGTAGGAAGGCCCATACCCCATTGTCAACAAGCTCAGTCCAGCAGTCTATCAGGTTAGACTCCTGCATAACAACAAGTCGACTGACAAATGGTTACATGCAAACAAGCTGAAACTGTATAAAGGAGCTTAACTACTTTTCCTCACCCCATTGGGTGGAATAGTACTAATATACTAATCTTTGATCTTCCTTTTCAGATACACTGACAAGATGGCTATCTTGTTCCATTATCTCCTCATCTCATGAGTTATCCCCTGCATCCAAGGCACGGTACTAAACCTCCTACGACACCTTGATCCTCCAGCACCACCTCCAGAGGGAGTATCCATCAATATACCAGATAGTTTGATCACTGTCCAGGAAGGTTCCGATGCTTACCTTACTGCCTCGGTTGTTGCTCCTGATAAATCTACCCTACAAATTGAGTGGCAAACCACATCGCAAGGACAAATTCTCCCTGTGACCAAACTCTCCAAAGGAACTTTCCAGGGTTGGCCCAATGCTAAATCATCCCCAAATGGTTCTCTGTCCTTGTTACAAACTGCATTAAGACATTCTGGTTTGTACAACATCACTGCCTTAATTGATCCTTCATACTGTAACTCTTTGTCTAAGGATTCTGCTCGACAATGTTGTGCTGTAGAGCCATGTATCTCTCTGTGTTACCACCCACTGATAAACAGCTTTTGGAATGTCCAAAGCATACCCCTGGTCCCCGTAGTGGTCTAACAGCCACTGCCATCTCAGGTTCTTTGAGTAATAACTTACAGTTTATGCATATGCCTGTTTTGTTTAATCTTACTTACTGGAATATGAAAGAATTTGGTATGTGTCACAATACTAATACTTCAGCATTTTATAGTTCATTATTGCTTGATAGTTTAGCTGCATTTCAGATTCGTACTCAAGACCCTATTGCCGGAGTCCATTCTACTGAACATAGAAGCAACTTCAGGAGACAACCCACTCCTGATGATCTAACTTATAGATGAAAGACACGTGAAGTTGACAGTTCTGATGTTACTGGTGCAACAGGTACTGTCACAGGCCTTTTTGGTACAGCTATGTCTATTTGGAATAAAGCAGACATTGCTGCTATCAAAGCTCATTCTGCCAAGTTCTCCACTGGTTTGGTTAACAATATACTACCCCCGTTATTGCATGGTGTGGATGGCCTTAGTCAGGAAGAAAGATACATGGTATATAACATGCACGACATTGCTAAGGCATTCACTGATTCAAGAGATAAGATCAATGCACTCATACAACAGAACAATAAATGAAGCAGATAAACAATACATTGCTAGAGAAATCCTCTGCTCTGCATATGACTCATACATCATCACTACCATCAACAACCTCTTCCATGATCTAGAATCTGGAAGAATCCCTGATATCAAACATGACAGATGCATTTCCAAATGGTATTGTCCATGATGTAAAACCCTTGGCTGTATTGCTATGTGTATGCAGCAAGCTTTAACCATTCCTCTTTCTACAGCTAGGAATTTGGGGTTTGTGACCAGACACCCTAATACTGGTCCTTGTTTTGCTGCTAAGAAATGTTCCATATCAGATACCATGTTTGTTTCTTTTACTGTGTCATTACCATGTTTTGATCCCACTACAGCTTTGATTGACAAGCTTGTACTAGTCCACTCAACCGGGCATTTGGATGAAGACATCTACAGAGATAGCCTGGCTCTACCACCTGTACTGGTTTTCCATCCTTTCCTGGACGCCTGGGTGGCTCCACACATGGACTGCTGTGCGAAGAAGCAATACATTTACTTGTGTGCTGATGTGATGTATTTGATGTTATTCAACCTGTTTGTGGTTATTCTCCAGATAGCATTGATTGTACTTTCACCATGGATGATGACATCACCAAGAATGGCATGGATTCCTTGGATTCAACTTTGGCTCCAGATAAGCTCTACCAATCATATCGTGAGGAGGCTCATCGCCTGTCAACACGGATTTTGAAGACGGCCTACACCTGTCCTGTCCAGTTGCAAAAGTGGAGACTCCCTACTGTCCACTCTCAATATAATTCTGATGGGGAGTACTGCGTGGTAACGAACTTTAAAAGCTATACTTATGGATCTGTGACATGTGTTATTGACTACTCCAATTTCTGTTTTGTCCCCCACCAGAAGACTGTCATTGGACATACCGTCATAACCCCCGTCCCCCTCCTGGATGCAGACATCATTGATGGTAACCCCGATTATCTGCTCACACTGTCTGAATACTTACCATATTTTAATATACACATAGACCCACTGACACTTACACTAAAATCACTTTTAGACAGGAAAGACACACACCTCATCCACATCAGCAATAATATGACTAAGGCCAATAAAGCTATCCTCTCATTGATTAATGATGGTGACATGAATGACGCATTGACTAACACCTGGTTAGAGATTACTTTTAAAGGTTTTGTTATTATACAAGCATTTTTTATCTTTATTTTGATTATTATGCTTTGCTGCCTATGACACACTCTGCGTCAACACCATGAGCAGCTTGAGTTCCTTTACAAAGCGTGAGCGTCGGGTTTGTAAATGACCACTGCTCTCTGGCCTTTCCTAGATTTGCCTGTGTTGCCCTTGGAGGCAAATAAGTGGATCACACAGGTCCCTGCACCCTAATTGTTCCTTTAGAGGTACACTGTAGACAGTTTTGCATTTTAAGTATATGTTATACTAACATATAGGGCTAAGGAATCTACCATACAAGAGTAGATGTCAGGATATGAATGCATATTATTGTAATACACTTTGCTTGCTAATACATATATTCTTCTATGTATTTTCTGTGTATTTCTTACTTGTTAGATGCCAAGGCATCTGTGTCCTTGGAATAATTATGATATGTAAGTCGACATTGCCACCTTTTGGTGATTTGTACTACTACACTGAGTTATGTAAGACTGTATAAGAACTCTTGTTCACAAACTGATGACTATACACAATTGTATAATGTTATCTTGGACCGTGGAGCCACCTCTAATATAGCCAATAAGGCACATCTCTGTAACTAGAAATGTTTCTATCTTACAGTAACCATAGTAATTATCATAGGTATATAATGTGATACACTAGTCTTATACCTCAGAGATCCCAGGAGACACAGAGAAACCTCTAGGTATAGGGAACGCTTAGCACTGGCTCCCGGTTCGTATTGGTAAGAACTGCTTAGGGCAACTGTGATTTTATTCTTTTGATAGTAATAAACTTGTTTATTACTCTTGTGCAATGTGTCTGAGATTACTTGCATTCCCAATATTGCCAAGAACCTGAAAGTGAGATTTAGACCTCCTGACTGATAGGACAGACTGGATGGGCCTAAAGGCCCTTATCTATTGACAACATATATGTATCTATGTATCCAGCAGATGCCCAGTCCCTGTAACTGTTCAGCCAAGGCCTATTATATTCCACCTTTATTGGTGTGAGGAGGCTTGCTGCGCCAGTTCTGAATTGAATGTGTGGCGATGCTGCCTGGCTTGCACTTAGAAAAGTGACTAGATTGGCCACAGGCCATGCACTCATGTTTCAACCTGCAGCATTCCAGTTTACACCCCACTCCCCTTTGGTTAAAATTGTAGCAATGCCATACCCTGGTTTGCTGGCATGCATGTCAATTATGCTTATTGTAACAAGCCCACATCCTGTTCCCCTATTTTCTGGTTTTTCTGGTCTGTTCCTGAAAAAATCACAAACCTACTAACCAGTTCTCCCAAGTCTGATGAATCTGAACCCTTTTTCTTACCACAACCCTCTAAACTTTCTATTTCTTTACCTTTTTCATTTTGGGATTCCTTAGGCAGATTAATAAGCATGAATACATCCATGTACTCCCTGTCCAGGATCGGCTGCCATGCCTTTTCTGAAAAATGTGACCCTACTGGCTTTCCCAGGCTCACTAACCCTGTCATCTGGGGTGGCACTGTTTGAGGCCCTGTTCATAGTACCTAGGACATTGCCATAGTAGGAACCATCACCCCCCCTTCACTTTCCATATAAGAGCTACTTCTTTCCCATAAGCTGAGGGACTGCCTTGCCCCCATTCCTGGTTTTCCATAAAGGCCCAGACCCAGTCCAACAGTTGCTTCCAGGAGGTCAGTTGTACTCCATCTAAGTTGTTACTCATCCTCATCCACATGTCTCACGATGACAGGAAAATCTCACTGGACACACTGGATTCATCACCCATTCCATCAGGGCCATGGGTAACTGATCTTGTACCTGCATAACCCTGATTACAGGAACTTTTCCAGCTCTGCCAGGTTGAATGGACAGAGTGATGGGGCTGATAATGGATTTTCTACAGGTGCGGTGAAGTGAGTATGATCAGTTGAATCTCCAGAGTGCTGACAACCTCTTCTGTGCCACTTGGTTCAGGTTTGAGTCTGTGATGCCCAGCCGATGGTAATTAGCTAATAAGTAACAATTACACTTCTCACTAGGTCTTCTAAGCTGCTAACTACCCACTATGGTTATCTCCCTCTAACTTGTCCATCAACTGCTCCCTGATTTGATTAGGACTCTACTCCTCAAAGTTCAGACTACCTTGTTCTGGGCACACAGGCACTAGAGATGCTTTCTGCTGCCTCTGCTGGGACAGGCTTCTTGGCCACTGGTTACTGTGGCACAGCCAACTTCTTGGCTTCTGGCCACAGGATGCTGGGCACACTTTTTGCTTGCTTTTTGATGTTGGCTGGCTGAGCCCATTTTCCTGATCTGCTGGCTGTCCAGGGTAAAGGACCTGTTAGATCTAGGTTTCCAGAAGAGGTATCCAACTATATACTGCTATGGGCTTGCACCAAAGCCATCAACTGTACCTCAAACTCTTCCTTCCTTGTTCTCAGCACTGCCTTCCTTTTTCCAGGCATCCTTGAGTATGCACCAAGCTGAAAAATAGTAAACAGCAAAACTGTCCCCTGTCTGCGGTTGTCGCCTCTGCTTTATTCACACTACTGGGCCGTTCTGTGTTCAAAATCATTTCATTACTATGTACCCTCTCACTTCTTCCTGCCTAGTGCCTTTTCTAAGCCTCGACTCCATATGTGTTTTCATTTTATATATAGTATCTATTTATATCTACCCCCCCACACCATTTGCCCGAAAACATAAACCTGGATCTCGGGGGGAGGACTCTTGTCATGGCAGCCAAATTAATTATTACTGCTGCCCTGCTAGTCCTCCGTGGTTGGCTGCATCACAGTACTTAACCTCTCTGGCCTGGGGCCAAGGCCATTGTGCACCCCTCCTTTGTGTGCCAACTGTACTAACCCCTGCAATCTTTAGGGTCAGCACCATGACCCAAAGTGATAGCCATGTGACTGCGCATGTGCTGGTCTTGGGCCTGATGGCTGAATGGTGGCCCCTGGCCATGTCAATCAATCACTCAATCAATCAATCAATCTTTATTTTACCAGGGGAACACCCTTGAGCAAACTCATTTTCAAGGTGGGTCTGGGTGGATATACAAATCAGAACAATAATATAACAGGAACACTTTGTCAGTGCAGCAGTTAGAAGAACAACATGGACAGTGAGGAACACAATGTGGTTGACAACACAGAATACAACAGTTATATAAAAATGTAAAATAATCTCCCTTATGGTGCAACAATTTGCAGCATTTGTACAATATAATAACCCACATATAATGACAGCAATTAGCAGCATTTTTGCAAAAGCAGCAAATATTAAGAGAGAGACCTACTGGGATAGCAAAGAGAAAAGTATGGGGAAGCATAGAAGAAGGGAGGGGGGATGGTAAACAGAGAGGGGAGCACCATGGGCACCCTATGCATCCACTCACACAACACTGCAATGTCCAAAATGGTGGCTCCCATTTATACATACACAGTGTTCTCAACACCTCAAGATTGTGGCTTCAGGTCACACCAGCATCACTTGCACCTTGAGCCCCGTTGCTGTAAGGGAACCCTCTGATTTCTACACGATTGCTCTGTCCCTCTTTCCCTCTCCATCTGGACATCCAGTGCTTTTTTAATCTTTATGCACTTCCAGTGCTCCATGGTCATGCGCAGCATTCAATGATCACCTATAGCATGACAGCAGCCATAACCCTGATGATGGCAGCTCAGTTTGCATCTGCTGGCTATCCATTGAACAGTAGCCATCCTGCCCAAGATGGCCACCTTCCATTGAACATGTACAGCCCTGATCAATTTGCCTTAACATGAATTGAGACCTGTCTAGTGTGTTTTGTAAAGGGTCTGTCTGATGCTTTAACACACTGTCACTGCCTCAGGGGTCCAAAGCAATGTGTTCTGAATGCAGATGGTGATCACTTGCTTGCACCCATCTTCCACCATGCAAGCATGACTCAGTGCCCAACCTGCATGCACCATATCCTGCTCAGTGTGCACCCATGCGCCATGCATGCATGACAAACAGATACCCACTTCACAATTCTCCTATACCCGGTCCCTTCCTTTTCTTTTTTTTTTTTTAGTCTCCATACATTTATAAATCAACATGAAGCTGCCCTTCTCAACAGGGATGACTTTGTTCCAACCCTATGAACCATTCCTGTACCCCAGTAGACTGGCCTTGTTACTAAGACAACCACAACGTTCTGTGAGCCAGCCCCCTTCACTCCACCAACACCCGTCAGTAAACACTATAACTGCATTACAGGCTTCTTCTTTTTTATTAATGAATTAATTAATTCATTCATTCATTTTTTTTTTAAATTTTTTTTTTTAATTATTCAAAGGTTCACCCCTTTTTGGTGCATAGCAGTCACCACGACCAATATGGCTGCCACCCTCAATCCATGTGCAGCCACGGTATGAGTCCCCCAGTGATTTTCCCAACTGATGCTGTTTCTTGCTGTGTTGCTGCCTTTGTCACCCACAATATTATGTGGATGTATTTACTTTTGTTGATTGCTCCTCTTGTACTGGTTGGGTTATCCACTCCACTGTAACCAGCCCTCCCTTTGCTTGCTCCCTGAGGGGAACAAGGCCATGTTGTGGCAGCCTACCTGAATGAACTGGAGTAGGGATCATGGCTACAAGGCAGTCAGCCTACTAGCATGCCTTGGATCGCCCAACACAATCTGGCACTCACCCATACTGCCATGGCCACCTTCAGTTCTACTAGTCTATCTAATGAGGTCCAGGCAGATGAAACAGGCTGCTACCAAATTCTTCCATGATCACCTGCTCCCCTCCTGCTTATGCCACTCCACCATCAGTTCATGAGCAGTCATGGACAGAAGTGCCCCCAGGCTCCCTAACTGTTAAATTACTGAACCCTGCTAAATGCTGCCTTTTCATTTTTATTATTATTTTCTTTGACAGGACAGATGCGACCATGAGCACAATACCCTCAACAGTTCCTGCTGTTCTCCTAACCCATCTGTCTTGGTTCAGCCATTACAGCAACACTACTCCTACCACAGATGCCCAAGCTAGCTACAGGTACCTTTGACTGCCTTCCTTCTCCCAGATGACTAAGCAACCTTAACGGCTTCTAGTCCTAAACTACCAAACTACCCCCTGACCAACCTATCCCCAGCCCCTTCCGGCAATCTGTGCACTGGTCTGAGTGTGCCCATCAATAGGGTGCCAACATTTAAAATTCTCCACCCTTCCCCAAGGTCTGCCCCTCCTGAAATTAGAATCTATAGTTGGGGGGGTGTGAGGGTGTAGCCCCCCCATATGGAGGGGTGCATGGAGTGCATCCCCTGCATATAATCCATGTGGTGAAATAAAATTCTTGGCTCCCTAATGACGGATGCGCGTGGTTGTGTGTGTTCCGATGGTGGAACCATTCCCAGCAACTGGAATTTTAACACAACTTGCTTATCAGTTTGCTGGTGCTGCTGCTGTGCTGCTCTCTCTTGGTTCTGCTGCTACTAGGAGGATGCAGAATCACTTCCAGATATCAGGAACCAATGGGGTTAGGCTATAGAAAGCTGGATCTTATGTACCCCTCTAGCTCCTTCCAGCTGGCCAAAGCTCCCTCCCACACCTGGACAGACCTAACCCCTTACTAAGACAACCACTTGCATCTTCACCTTTCATTCACCACTCCACCACCATTTCCTACCTGTTCCTTTCTGATGTCAGAGGATACAGCCACAGACAAAGGGACACCTGCTGCAAGGTTCCCTTTGCAAGTGGAAAAACAGTACCACACACAGGAAGCATGGCTTAAGTTCTACCCTCAAATGGAGAAAACTGAACTGCACTCAGTAAAAAAATAACAAACAGCACACATATCACGCAGGATAGGAAGTGAACAATTTTATTGCAAAATCTCCTACAACACTCCAGACACCCCTACATAGTGCCAAACAGCTTCAAGGGAGTGGTGCCAGGAATAGGATTCATCCAGGATTAAACAAATTAATTAAGATTCATGTACCTGTGATTCAAATGCACCACTTCAAGCAGATCAAAGAGAAGACATTAGAATATTCACTGTGCATGCATAATTAATTACAAATTCAAAATGTGTGTGCCTTTAGTGATTTAAAATCCCAGTAACCGAGACCATTAAAATAATGTTACATCCAAAATTGATGTTTACACAGACTAGAAAATCTCTGGAATAACATCAAATCCATAAATCAAAAAACAGGTTTCCAAAGCAGGGATATTACTAAAAGTGATGAAACAAGAATTGGGCACATGGGGCACTTGTATAACATGAAATACAAACAATATTTTTTGTATATGCCAAATCACATTGTAATGTATTTATATTGTTGCAATGTCTGTATAGTATAGTATGTCATATTGTGATTTGTACAAATATGAAACTTTTGAACATACAGGACCATCTTTTAAACAGGGCTATTTTTGCCCTAATGGTGTTTTATGCCAACATGTTTAACCTGTATAAAAATTAACTTACTTCTATCAGTACTACAAAATGTTTAAAATCCTGAGAAGTATTAATATATAACCTTTAGAGTCCCCAGTCTGGTATGCCATGAAAATATCCATGACTATAACTATTGTAATACTCATGGCTATATTGCTTTTGCTATCCGTACCCTGCAACACACTGGGGGAGAGACTGACAAGAAATTGACTATTTATAATGCATGAAAATGGAGGAGAGGGGAAGGCCAAAGAAGGGAAGAATGAAGGGGGAATAGACTGTGGTAAAATGAAATAAATATAGTAGTCTTACAAAAATATATGCTAACTCTCATAAATGTATTGTGTAATCTTTGTCTACAAATACAAAATTACAAAAACTATCCCTGTATCCATAATTAAGATACATCCATAAATGCTCTAAAAATAATAAAGTGATAAGTTCATTATAAGTGAAATAACATTTAAAACCACAGGACTTGAGAGGTGACCACACAGTTTTGTTCTGCACACGTCCCAGTAGATTCTATAATTCCTTAAATCATCAAAGATTTTGGTGCAAATATAAACTGCCAGCTAATAGAAACATAGAATTTGATGGCACATAAGGCCCACCTAGTCTGCCCATTTTCTTACCTAACAGATAAGCTGCAGATTCTAGTTAACCAACAGCGTACTTCCTCCTACCCCCCACTAGGACTGCCTTATGCCAGTCCCATGCATTCTTGAATTCCCCCACTGTTCTTGACTCCACGACTTCCTCAGGGAGGCTGTTCCATGCATCCACAACCCTCTCTGTGAAAAACTACTTCCTCACATTACCTCTGAGCTGTCTCCCCTCTATCTTTTAAATTGTACTGCTGCTCTTGTACATCTCTTTTCTGGAAGATGCTACTCTCTTGGACTTTGTTGATTCCCTTGAGGTGCCTGAAGTTTCTATCATGTCCCTCTCTCCTTCTTTCCTCAAGGGTATACATATTAAGCTCCTTTAGTCTTTCTTTATATGTCTTCTGGTGCAGACCCTGCACCATTTTGGTTGCCCTCCTCTGGACAGCCTCCACTCTGTCTATGTCTTTGCGGAGATGGGGTCTCCAGAACTGCACACAGTACTCCAGATAGGGTCTCACCAACTGTCTGTACAGAGGGATAACAACTTCCTGGTTTCTACTATTGATGCCTCTTCCTATGCATCCCAGTATCCCCCCAACCTTCCTTACTGCCTTCTCACATTGCTTGCCCACCTTTAGTCATCTGATATAATTACCCTCAGGTCCCTTTCTATTTTTACTGTTGTCAGTATCTCACCCCCCATTGTGTACGCTTCCCCTGGGTTTTTGTTTCCCATGTGCATTACCTGGCACTTCTTTGCATTGAATCTGAGCTGCCATACATTTGACCTTTCCTCCCACCTTGCCAAGACCCTTCTCATCCTTTGCACTCCATCTTGTGTATCAACCCTGTTGCAGATCTTTGTGTCATCTGCAAAGAGACATACTTTTCCTTCCAGTTCCTCTGCAATGTCACTTATAAAGACATTAAAAAAGGACCAGTTCCAGTACTGAACCCTGCGGTACCCCGCTAGTAACCCTCCTTTCTTCACTGTGTACTCCATTTACTACTACCCTTTGCATCCTGTTGTCTAGCCAATTTTTTATCCAGGCTACCACCTTGGGACCCACTCCAAGGCTGGCTAACTAGTGTATTAATCTTTTGTGTTTGACTGTATATAATGCCTTGCTAAAATCTAGGTAGGCCATGTCCACAGCCCCTCCCTGGTCTACTACTTTGGTCACCCAGTCAAAGAAATCTATTAGATTCATCTAACACGACCTTCCCATCGTGAATCCATGCTGCCTTGGGTCCTGTGCCCCACTGGCCTCTAGGTACTCAACAATTCTTTCCTTCAGAAGTGATTCCATCATTTTTCCTACCACTGTGGTCAAACTAACTGGTCTGTAGTTTCCTGCCTCTGTCCTGCTCCCACTTTTGTGAAGAGGAATCACATCTGCCCTCCTCCAGTCCTCGGGTACCACCCCATCCTCCCATGACTTGTTAAACAGAGTAGTCAGTGGTGTCACTAGTTCTGCCCTTAGTTCTTTTAGAATTCTTGGGTGAATCCCATCAGGCCCCATTGCTTTGTCCACCTTCAATTTTCTTAGTTCTTTCAGAACCCTTTCTTCTGTAAATGGACTGGTATCGACCCCTGTCTTCAGAGTGTTTCTCTTGTTTGGTTTAGGTAACTCCCCCTCCTCTTCCTTTGTGAATTCTGAGCAGAAATATTCGTTCAGTATCCCTGCTTTTCACTGTCACCCTCCACATTCCCTCCCTTTTATTAAGCCTCAGTATCCCTCCTTTGGTCTTTCTTCGCTCCCTAATGTACCTATAAAAGGTCTTATCCCCCTTCTTAACAGAATTGGCTATCCTTTCCTCGGTTTGGGCCTTTGCTATTCTGACTGCCTTCCCAGACCCTTTCTGCTTTAACTGATAAAGTTCTCTGTCCTGCTCCTTCTGTGTTTCCTTATATTTCCTGAATGCTGTCCTTTTCTCCTTAACCTTCCCTGCCACCTCTTTTGAGAACCATAGCGTTTCTTTACTTTGTTGTGTTTAATTGATTTGCTTTACACAAAGGCTTGTTGCATCTGTGATGGCTGTTTTGATCACTCCACATTGTTCCTCCACCCCTCCTTCTTGCCTGTTTGCTAGTGCTTTTCTGAGGCACTAATGCAGTATAACACTCTTCCACTACAAGGATACTAATCACAGCATAAAATACAATAATGAAATGCCAAAAAGAGAACAGAAAACACAGGCTACCCAGACTGAGGGCTCACACCATCCAATTCATTTTTATAGTATATTTTTCTATTCCTTATTATCATGGGTGGATACTGCCCAGCAACCTGAAGGGGTGTGAAGATGATTTTAGCTACCTCTGTTGCCTCTTGACTAACATTCCTAACAAAATGTATTCTTTGGTTGTTACTTTTCTGATTTTTCACATTGGGCACCAACAGATCTTTTCTCTGCACCAATCCACCATTTTCTATGTCTTTCTGATTTTATATTTCAGTAGCCCCTCTGCTAGAACCTGGTTGACAGTACCTCTGCTACCCTTTTAAAGGCATCTTCCTGGGATTAATTTTGTTTAATTCCAAGGAACTGACCATAAGGAATGCTGTCAACTATGCTCCTAGAGTGAGCACTATATGCTCTTAAGTGGCTATTACTGGCCACTGGCTTCCTAGATGGTTCACAGATCACTTTCATGTTGGAGTGCTTCTTAAATTTCAAGTCAAGAAATTCAGTCTCACATTTAATTTTATTGTGAGTAAAAGTGATATTGAAATAATTATTTAGTCATTGAATAAACTGTTATTTAGCCACTGAATAAACTGCTCCACAGTGTCAGTTTCCCCCACCAGTCCACCCCAATGGAGCTGCTCCTTGCCTGCCGCCACTCCAGGAATCCCCCCTGTGAGCAATCCTCCCCAGTGGAGCCGCTGCTTGCCCGCTGCCACTCCAGGAAAATCTCCCACCCACCCTGCAGACAGTCTGCCCCAATGAGCTGCTCCTTGCCCACTACCACTCTAGAAAAAGGTATGGACCAGAGACTTAGGGGCCCAGCCTTGAATTTTCAAATTTGGCACCTTTTTCAGGCTGCGACTTTGAGTTGCCAGCTCCTTCCGCACTAGCCATTGCTATTACGGATTTGTAATTTAAGGACATGCAATAGAAAGAGTGCTGCCTACTGGCCTTTTACTTACAAAATTGGACATTCACAAATTTGTGTTCTGTAAAGTTAATGTGATAAAAAAGCACCTCAGATTTTTTGTTCTGTAAAGTTAATGTGGTAAATAAGCACCTTGGATTTTTGTAAAAACTAAAAACAGATGTGCAGTTGATAAGCCTTTCATTTGGGTAGCTTACTAAGCTTTTAATTGTTGAACATGGTCATCCTGAAAAGGGACCTTTTATGTTAAAAAGCATGTTAGAGCACAACTTAGAGTATTCCCCACCAGCGCTTTGGGCTGGCTCCCCTTCCGTCCAGCCTATCTTGGGTTTTATATTTATAGCCCCCAGTGTCAGGTAACAAACTTCCCTTGTGAATTACTAAGTATCTACTCCCCCATTTGCAGTTTGTATCATTGGGCCACAAGCTGGCCACATTCCTTCTCAGCTTCTCCTTGAGCTCTTTGCCTATGCTCCTGCCTAATCCATTCTCTCCTCACTTTCCTACACTTCTGCTTTCTCTTGCTTTTCTGATCTAATTCTCCACCTTTTCTCATTATGCATTCTCGCCATCTTTCCGTCCCCCTTTTACTGCTCATAACCCTCCCTCTTGCAATTTACTCACCCCTACCAAACAACCAAACTCCTCCCCTTACCCCCTTTTACCAGTCCCCCACCTTCATCCTTGCAGTCACGCCACCTACATCAAACCCTGGTCATATTTTCCTATCCTCCCCCAAGCTTCCATGCTCCCCATGTCTACTAATCTTGCCTTCCTTCATCAAACATTTTCCTTTTCCCCCCTCCAACCCCCTACTGATCCAAAGCTTCTTCCTTACTCACTCATTAGTGCCCTAAGATTCACTTCCTTATTATTGCCCTCCTATTGCTCACCTCCAGCCATATTCACCCCAACCCAGGTCCGATAGCCTCCTCCTCACTTGGCCTTTCTTCCACATATACACCTCCCTCTACTACTCTGCCTAGAGGTCTCAAGATCCTGCATTTAAATATCCACAGATTACAACTAAAAATCGACCTTGTGCAAACCATGGCAGTCACACTTAAACCAGATATATTAATTATAACAAACCTTTCTCAAGGACATGATCCCTGACCACTCAATCTCCATTCCTGACTACACCATCCTAAGTCAAGACCAGGCTGGTAGGGTTGGTGGCATAGCCATCTATATTCTCACTGCACTTAATTTTTCAACTATACATTCTACTTCAAATCCTGCCATCCATGATGCCCTAGCCATACAACTGTCCCTACCCTTCACTCTTCCCATCTTCATAGCCAGCATCTAGTGCCACCCAAACATACAGCCCACTATAGCCCATGATCTAGTAACCTCTATCTCTGCTCTTTGCCAATCTAGTGAACTCTATATCATGGGTGATTTCAATATAAATTGGTTATCACCTAAGTCCATTAAAACACAAAATGATGTAGGTTTCCTTAATCTTACCCAGCTGATCTCAGAACCCACCTGCTCAAACCACAAGGCACTTAATCACTCCCTGCTTGACCAGGCTGTCTTCTCCCACCCTCACCGAGTTATCAAATCTGGTATCCTTCCTGATGCTCTTAGCGACCACAACCTCATATTCATAGTAAGGAAAGTCCATAGTCCTAAATCCCCACACAAAACCCTGCAACTACATTCTTTCAACTCCCATAACCTTGAACCAATATTGAGCAGCCTTACCCTTTCTGACTGGTCCCCCCAGCCTCCTTTTCCTCAGTTGACCAGGTCCTTACTTACTTTAAATGTATATTCCTGGATACATAGAATACTTTTGCCCCCTTCAAAACAACCAAAGTCGGGGCCATCATCTACCCTGGATTATCCCAGATTTTTTGGCCTGTCTCAGAGTTCAAGATCGAGCCTGGAAGCTACATAAAACTACCCAGCTTCCTAGTGACTTTGCCACCTACTGTATGCTCCCAAACACCTGTACTAAGACAATGAGATTAGATAAATCTGAATATTTTTGAACGGCCTTCCTTATAAATATAAAAACCCTATCAAAATTCTGGAAGGTGGTCCATGCCCTGTTCACACCCCAGTCCCACCCCCCCCTCTGGTAATGAAAATAAACAACACTCATAGAATTTGATGACAGATAAGGACCGCTTGGCCCACTTAGTCTGCTCATTTCCCTACCTAATGGATAAGTTACAGATCCTAGTTAACCAACAGCCTACTTCTTCCTACCCCACACTAGACTTGCCTTAGGTCTGTCCCATGCATACTTGAATTCCTGCACTGTTTTTGACTCCACGACCTCCTCAGGTAGGCTGTTCCATGCATCTACAACCCTCTTTGAATTGTGCCCCCTTGTTCTTGCACATCTCTTTTTCTGAAAGATGCTACACTCTTGGACTTTGTTGATTCCCTTGAAATACTTGAAAGTTTCTATCATGTCCCCCCCCCCCTTTCCTCAAGGGTATACATATTAAGTTCCTTTAGTTTCTCTTCATATGTTTTCTGGTGCAGACCCTGCACCATTTTAGTGGCCCTCCTCTGGGCAGCCTCCACCCTTTCTGACTGGTCCCCCCAGCCTCCACCCTGTCTATTTCTTTGTCTAGATGGGGTCTACAGAACTGCTCACAGTACTCCAGATGGGGTCTCACCAAACATCTGTACAGAGGGATAACAACTTCTTGTTTTCTACTGGTGATGCCTCCCCCTATGCATCCCCCCAGACCTCCTTACTGCCTTCTCACATTGCTTGCCTACCTTTAGGTCATCTGATATAACTACCCCCAAAGTCCCTTTCCATTTTTGTTGTTGTCAGTATCTCACCCTCACATTGTGTACTCTTCCTTTGGGTTTTTGTTTCCCAGGTGCATTACTTTGCACTTCTTTGCATTGAATCTAAGCTGCCATACATTTGTCCATTCCTCCAACCTTGCCAAGTCCCTTCTCATCCTTTCCACTCCACTTTGTGTATTAACCCTGTTGCAAATCTTTGTGTCGTCTGCAAAGAGACATACTTTTCCTTCCAGTTCCTTTGCAATGTCACTTATAAAGACATTAAAAGGACCACACCCAGTACTGAATCCTGCAGTACCCCCACTAGTAATCCCCCTTTCTTCACTGTGGACTCCATTTACTATTGCTCTCAGCATCCTGTTGTTCAGACAATGTTTTACCCAGGCTATCACCCTGGGACCTATTCCCAGGCTGCCTAATTTGTTTATTAATCTTTTGTGTGGGACCGTGTCAAATGCCTTGCTAAAGTCTAGATAGGCCATGTCCATAGCCGCTCCCTGGTCACCCAGTCAAAGAAATCTATTAGATTTGTCTAACATGACCTTCCTGCTGTGAATCCATGCTGCCTTGGGTCCTATACCCCTCTGGCATCTAGGTACTCAACAATTATTTCCTTCAGAAGTGCTTCCATCATTTTCCCTACCACTGAGGTCAAACTGACAGGTCTGTAGTTTCCTGCCTCTGTCTTGCTCCCACTTTTGTGAAGGGGAACCACATCTGCCCTCCTCCAGTCCTTGGACCAAACTGTCTGTTTTGTGAGCCACGGCTCCTTTAAGGCTAGCTGTGCATGCGTGGGACTTCCACATTAACTGCCATGTTTGTTTATATCCTCGGTTTGGCCTTAGCTACAACTGAACTGAGTAGACATCTTCCCTTGCACCTGGAGGTGCAAAAACTAATCTTCAGGACCTCAACCCCCTTCTCTTATGGGTCTGCGGAACAGGATAATCAAGGTGGCAGCAAGGGCTATAGTTCACTACAGGTAAGCCACACGGGGGGGGGTGGCTTACAGAAATATTAAGAACTGTCAAATTTATTACTTCACTTGATTCTGTTGATTCCGCCTGGTAATGATCTGATAATTGCCAATGCCTACTTTTGCCTCATCTTGCCTTTCATTTTCTAATCTTTTTTCTTTTTATTTGTGGTGGGTCTGGACTCTGGTCTAAAAAAGGTTGCCTGAAATTCTCTTCTGATTGCCTCTTCTCGGTCTGAGTTCAAGTGGACTCAATTATTTCTTTTATTGCTTCTTCAATGCACCTTAATATTCAACCTGTTTCTACTTCTAAATCAAATGGGTCATCTACCCATGAAAACACATTGCCCAATTTATAGCCACAGGGCCTTTCAAATTCTGATATTACATAGAAATTGTCAGCAGATAAGGACCGCCAGGTCCATCCAGTCTGCCTGTAAGTCATACACTAAATTTTTATTAATCTTAATTTCTTTCTCATGTTTTGTAGTATTTCATCTCATTGTTTTTACAGACTGCTGTATACTGGGGTCTGGGTTTTGAATATTAAAGTTCTGGTCTAAGTCATTAGTTTCAAGGAGGCAGTATAGCGCAGTGGTTTAATGCTCTGAGTTGCAAATCTGGTGACATCCAACAGACCAGATTAGGGTTTGAATCCCACAGCCCCTGCTTACATACTGTGTGACCCTGAGCAAGTCACTTAACTTCCTTGTGTTCCCAGGTCACATCTGGAAACATGCTTTGGCTTAGTGTGTCTTTCCTGGTTAAACAATTCCCCCCCCTTCTGTTTTTTTGTTTTATCATGTAAACATTTGTCCTGTTCAATCAGGATGTCAGCAAGAGTCATAGAACTGCTACTGAGTGCACCCAGCCACCTGTCTTTTATGTCTTCATATATCTGTTTCACTGATGGCACTTTCTAAACTCTAGACCCCCAGGAAACTCAGTTTCCTTCTTATATTCACCTAGTGTAACCTCATCATACTGATAGTCAATTTGTTTTGAAGACAATTTCTCATAGTTAGACAATTTATCAACTCCCTGTCTGTTGTCAGGTCTGCTGTGTCTTCAAATAGCCCTCACAAAAAAAATTCTCCTCATGGCTGTTCTCTGTTCCGGAGAAGGTAAATCCATTTCTTTGCTTGCTGTTTGATCTTCATGTTTGAACATTCTCTCCCTCTTTCAGCATCGGCTCAGTTCCCCTGGCTGCAGCGGCCATTCACAAACACTGGCGGCAAATGTTCATCTGACTTTCACTCACTGAACCCTCCTGACAGAACAGACAGTAACCAGACAGAAAACTGGAGCTCACTGACAGGTGTGCTGTGCATACACGCTGCAAATTGCAGGGGGTTGCTAAGCTTAAACACAAGAAGTCTTGATTCTCAAAACTTGACTCAGGGCTTTCACAAGCTCTGCATCAAACTTGGCACTGCCCCAAACACATTGCAGCACTGTGTGCCCGATTCTCAAAGGTCATGTGCATTTAAGGCAGATTACCCCCTTTATAGCAGGTTGTGCCAAATATTTGGCACAAACCCCATAGAAAGGTCCTCAAAGTTGGACCAGCAAAAGCTGGTCTAACTCAAGGCATGTTGCACACAGGATTGAGAATTCTGATTGCCGGCCAGGGAATGCCACAAGCCCTGTGCACTGTGTGTTCAGTACCCTGATGGCTTCTGGCAGTCTCACTCATTTGAGAACTGGGCTGTCTGGCAAAAGCTCAGTAAAAACAAAAGTGGAAAAATAGTACCCTGCACACCAAGCACAGCTAAAGGTGCTACCTCAAAGGGAGAAACCTGTGCAGCACTCAGCAAAAAATAAAGAGAGTGCACACCATGAAGGATAGGAGATAAACTATTTTATTGTAAAATCTCCTCCAACACTCTAGACACCCCTACAATGCACTAAACGGCTTAATGGGGAGTGGTGTCAGGAACAGGAGTCATACAGTTATATACACAAATTAAATAATATTCATGATCCTGTGAACAAATGCACCAAACCAAACAGATCAAAGAGAATGCATTTGAATATTCAATGTGCACTCACAATTCATTACTGTAACCCCTAGGCAGCACTATTCTAAGGGCTTCTACCCTGCCTGTGTGGTGATGCACAGGTTGAGGGGCCTGGGTCCAGTGAACGGGGGCCTCCACCTGGAGGAATGGTACTGGGGTAGCCTAACAGCTCTGGTATAGCCCCACGGGATGCTATATCCCCCCATCAACCCATCTAGTGGCCCAATGCCTTGGCATGAACAGTTATCACTGGCAGAAGTCCCCTTACAGTTCTCTCCTCAAATAAACAATATGCCCACAAGCTTACCACTTACCGAGATCTGGGCTTCAGTAAGACCTCTAGTAACCCCCAGCAAAGAGTAGTAAAGGCATGCACATTCAGAAATAACCCACATACTGTAACAATTAAACTGACAATAACACACACATAAGGCAGTTCAACATTGAAGCAACAGTCAGGTTTATTTGGGAGGAGCATAACAAGGGAGGGGCAAATCTGATCAAATGATTGTTTAATACTTGGTTGAGCCAAAGTAATGGCAAGCATGGAGTCCCACTTTACAGTCCATGAAGAAGCTGGGTACCCAGATGGAAAGCCAGCTAGCCTAACGGTGTCTGAGGTTGCAGCTGTCATTGTGGCCCATTATGAAAAAAGAAATGATAATTTGCCATACACAACTGAATTATTTGTAATCCGGAGCCGGATGGCCCAGTCTCTTGAACCCATAAATCAATGGTGAAATTGAATTTAAATGGTACCACAATTACAATTTACACATGTTGCAGGGACTGCCCTGATTGTTACTCACTGTGCCCAGACCGAAAGATGATCCGATGAAATAAAACCTGGTGTATATGGTTTCGTGAAGCTGGAGGATGATTTCCCTCATGGTCCTCATTGAGAAGCTGGTTGGGTGAAACAGGAGCAGATGGCTGAAAACCTCAGACTGAGTGGCCATGCAAACACTTAGGGAAGCTAGGCACATTTATATGTAGCTTGTCCTTTTTCTGGTTCTTCCAGGCAGGATGAAAGATGATCATGTTCTTGCAGGCTTGTGGAACAGATCCCCTGCTGCAGGCAGCAGCTGCCAATGGCTGGACAATTCAGACTTGCGGACTAAACAGCTGAAAAAAAAGTTTAGGCCTTCCTAACCTCTGAGAGCTGGCCAGCTCCCCAGAGACACACATACACTACTCTTGAGCAAATCTCTCCTTTTTTAACAGTCCCTTCCCCCGTTTATATGGGTCCTAGGTCCAGAAATTTTATTGGCTGCCAAAACTGTCCTGAACAGTTGCAGTACCTTAATTGGTCCACATTTTGGCACCTAGAAATGTTCCTTCTTTTTCCCCCACAAGTCTGTATTACTTCTCATAAGTATCTGGTTAAAGGTCCAGGCTTTCAATTGGCTATAGGGCTGCACAGTGGTGGCTAAAGCATAGTCCTAAACATACATTTTACAGCAGTCCCAAGTTTAAAATTCTGGTGCAGCCAGAATAAAGATTATATTTACACATTTTTCCCTGTATCTTATAGTCCAAACACTTCTCTCCTGCACACATTTATTTAATTTAAATGTACCCCAGAGCTGAGTCACTGCATTTTAAACATAGTGCCCCTAGAAATCAGAAGTGGCTCATTAATATTCATGAGGGCATTCACTGCCCTGACCCTTGACCTTTGCTCAGGTGCCCTGGAGACAACACTTCAGGTATCTGCCTAAACATTTATTAAAAAAAAAAACTCCCTCTGTTTTTACTGTGTTTCCTGGGTCTCTTAACTTAACGTAGCACTGGGAACTATTGATTTGGGCTGCAACCGGTGTTCACACAGAGTGCACACATTCTCTTTAGACCGTGCGGATGCCTGTGGCATTTTTACCATGCTGGCAACTCATGAAGGCACACTGCAAACCCTGCAGGGTTCAAACAATAAAAGGGGCTCCGGGGGGACTTGGGGGTAAATCTGGGCTATGGCGGTGACCAGGGGGAATATCGGAAGGATGCCTGAGGTGGCAGGAAAATGTGAGGATTCCAGATAAGGCAACAGAAGGTGGGATTACATTACAAATTAAAAATGTTAGCGCCTTTAATGATTTAAACTCCCAGTAACAGTGACCATTAAAATAATGTTACATCCAAAATGTAGAGTTTACAATAAAATTGTTTGCTTCCTGTCTTTCGTGGTGTAAGCGCCCTTTGTAATTTTTTATGAAAGTTCCCTTTGCAGGCTATCCATTTGGAGCTGATATGTTGCTGCATCCAGTGCATGCTTAACATTCTGCAACAGGAGCACAAAGAAAACCATGCTACAAAAATAACACACTGACCACACTATAAGGTGCAAACAATGTTTATTTGGGAAGCAAAGGAAACCATGAAAGTTGGTGCCATGGTTTCAATTCCCATGTAAACAATGCTTGCACCTTATACTGTGGCCAGCATGTTATTTTAGTAGTGCAGTTTTCTTTGTGCTCTGGTTATTAGTTTTATTATTGCTGCTGTTCAGTGTGGGTGCGCTGTGCTGGGTCCCCCTCTTCCTGCTAACATTCTGCAATAAGTGAACATTTTCCTCAGGAGGCCACCTATCACAAAGAGGGACAGTAGCTTTCTAAAAGTCTGCCTCATAGTAATGAATGCAGCTGAGGAAAACTGCTTCACGGTAAAACATAAGAAAGCTTAACACTGATATTTTTTTTTTATTTTATTTAAACAGCAGTTTGGAAAACCTTTGAGCCATAGACTCATTTACAAAGGTACCTTGTCACAGTAAGACAAACAAAAACACACAGTATAACAGTACAACACATAAGTATAACAGTAAATTAAGACATAGATACAAACAAGCTGGTACAGGTAGGATGGATGCAAACAATACCAGAGTTATGTTGTCCTTTGCAGCTTAGTAATAAGCTTTGTCATAAGTATTGAGTATGGCTATGACTAGTGGCAATTGCATTTGCAGGTTATACCTGCTGGCCACTAGAGGGACCTATGTTCCCTCACTACTTCCTACTCCTACCTGTACAGCACTACTTCCCTGGGATCTTGCTCACCACAATGTATTTGCCCTGCCTCACGCTCTGCCTGTGCCTATCCCCACTAGCAGTGCACTTACCCACTTACCCATCTGCTAGTCCACACTGTGCCCTGGCACCCCTCCCTCCCTTGCTCCTGAACCTGCTCTCCTGCCCCTTGGGACCTCTGTGTGCCCCATCCTCTGCCCTCCCCTAGCTTTCTTCACCTCAGGCACATCTGGGTGTCTTCTTATTCTTGCTTTCCCCTCCTGTACCTCCCTGCCCACCCCCTGCTCCCTTAGCCTCCCCCCCCCATGTCAATCGTAGGAAAACCTCTCACCATCTCCCAGCCAGGGTGTTAGTCATGCTACTACTCCTGTCGGGGAACATTCATCCAAACCCTGGCCCGGTTCCCAGGAGCTCCCCAACTCGCACCACAGGCCTATGCATGGTCTCCATGAATATCTGTAGCCTCCTAAAAAGTTTGACTCACTACAATGCCTGGTCACATCAATTAACCCTGATGTCATCACCCTGGTTGAGACTTGGCTGTCGAATCCTCCCTGACTCCTAGTCTCCCTTCCTGGTTTCACCTTTTCCAGTCCGACCGTGTTGGGAGGCAGGCGGCGGCTGCGCTTTTATGTCAAGAATCCCTCCCGTACTAGCCCCTGCCCTCCCATCCTTGACCCAGGGCCCAGCGCTTACGCTGAAACTAAACCCTGACCCTTTAAAGGACCCTTTATCTAACTACGCATACGGGCCCCCCAGGGACCAAACGCAGGCCATTACCTCTCTTACAGAATACCTTACATCTCTACCTCCTTCCGCTGATCAAATTCTGGTGGGTGACTTAAATGTCAACTGGCTCAGCCCCTCCTCCTCCTCCTCCTCCTCCTCTACCTGAGACTCCTTTTCAGCAATAGATCTAACGCAACTAGTTACCCACCCTACCAGGACTAACCCCAAGAGAGGCTCCAGTACCCTGCTTGATGTGGTACTCACCAACCAACCTAATCGGATCCCCAGTGTACAAGTCCTCCCAGACTCTCTCACCGATCACTCCCCCATTCTATTCCACTGGTCATCCTCAGTCCCCAAACCCATAGCACAGTCCACATGCCGGCGGCGTCTAATACCTGGTGGACTAATAAAACTTAAGGAACTTCTGTCCCAAATTGACTGGTCTCCTATACAGGCAACTCCTGACATCGACACAGCTCTCTCCTTCTTTACCCAAACTTTTAATAATGCCTGTGATATCTTTGCCCCAATGTTGACCTGCCATTCTAAAAGGAAGAATGCCCCTTGGGTAACCCCAGCTTTGATCCACCATCTCAAACATAGGGACAACCTATGGCACCGTGTCATTGAGACTGGCTGGCCCAATGACAGGCGGTTATATGCTGCTTCCCGAAACAAGTGCACTCGGGCCATGAGAAAGGCCAAGTCTGAGCACTATCGGTCCTCACTCACTGCCTCATGGGGGAACCCCAGAACCTTCTGGGATAACATTAAACAGTTAAATGGGAGTGCACACTCCCCCCACCCACCCAGATCAACATTAATGGTGTGATCTCCTCAGACCCAGCCCTCATAGCCAACCACCTTAACACCTCATTCACTGACCTTAGCCCTATCCTCCCTACAAATTTTTTTGACCCTCCTCCCCCAGCACCTGCCATAAATCTTTCTCGCCCTTATTTTCTCCTCCGCCATGTTTCTGCCCAAGAACTTAGGCTGTACCTTGTCACTGCCCTCAAGAGTAATAGTACAGGCAGTGACACCCTGGATCCGTGTATCCTACGGCTGGTCTTAGACACAGTCCTTACCCGATCACATGCCTCATCAACCACTCTCTTTGCCTGGGAAGGTTCCAACTGCCTGGAAAGTCACCACTGTCACCCCTATCTTTAAAGGTGGTGATAGGACTGTGGCTGGAAACTATCGACCGATCTCCATTCTCTCTCCTCTCTCCAAGGCCTTGGAAAAAGTGGTGGCCTCTCAAATCTCTGACTACCTCTCCACCTACAATGTCCTTTGTCCTGAGCAGCATGGCTTCCGAGCAGGCCACAGTGCCAGCACAGCCCTCCTAGAGTTCTCCAACTTTCTCCACTCCTCCTTAGACACTGGTTCTCTGGCTGGTGCTGTCTTCATTGACCTCTCAAAAGCTTTCGACACTGTCTCCCACCCCCTCCTTCTTGATGCCCTTAGTCTCTCTGGTTTTGCTGCTGGGCCTATCTCCTGGTGCACCAGTTATCTGTCTGACCGCTCACAGCGTGTAAAAATTAATGGGACCTACTCAGACATTTGTCCCATCTTTCTGGTTCCCCAGGCTCCATTCTGGGCCCCTTACTATTCTCCCTTTACCTTAACACCTTCCACGCTCTTGCTCGGGGAACATTCTATTACGCTGCTGATGATCAGTCATCTTTGCCTCAAGTCGTAACCCTACTGCCCTCCAGGACTCGCAGAAGTCCTTCACTGAAGCCGAGGCTGGTTCAGGACATAGATTGGTGATAAATCTAAAAAAACAAAAACCATGTTCTTCACTCATCCCCAAAACAAGTCCTGCAACTTCAAACTCCTCATTCACTCTGGGTTCTCTTTCCCACTCGAACAAGTTTGCTCCTATAAATACCTAGGGATCCATTTTGACCCCTCCCTCTCCTATCATGGACACATCGCTGCCCTAGCCACTGCCACTAATATATATTTCCAACAACTGTGTTTGACTTTAGTGTTTTCTAGTGTTCTTACATTTTATTTTGTGTTGGGTCTACTAAGTATCTCAGACATAAAAAAAATCATGACATTGTTATTAGCCAATCATGATTATACATTTCTAAACATTCCAGGTACTATTATAACCATAAGAGTGTGTCTCACGCATAGTTCTAAAATTCTGAAGTTTTAAGTTCAGGTGGCATAGTCCATTTCCAGTAACTGGAGTTTGTATAATTTTCTATAAAGTCAAACATTTTGATTTTAAATTCAAGTTCCATGTTTCAAACAGCAAATTTCAGCATGATTTATAATACGTTTGCATATATAGCTACAGTATTTCACCTCTTATTGTTATGAGTTTCTTCCCACTTTCGCTTCACAGTTTTCTCACCCAAAGAGCTCGAGAATGCACTCATAATTATTACAGACACAGCTACTGTACATATAAACATATAATATAGTGTATTGTAGTGCATTGTTCTTTATTGAAATCCATCATTTTCAAAATGCTGTTGTACCACAGTTCAACGATCATGGAATGTGATTGCATCCTTCTGTGGTACAACAGCATTTTAAAATCTCTAGAGACTGCACAAGTCAGTTTCATTCTGAAAGAAAAAGAACCACAATGCACACATTTCACATAATCCTATATACTATTAAAAATACAGAATGAGCAATTTTATACACAACCAGTGTGTACTGCCACCTCGGGGTTCTGATTCCTAAGGACCTCTGTAGCTTCGCTCTTGAGGTCAGAGGGAATCAGAACCCCTCTGTGGCAGATTCCACTGGTTGGGCATGGTTGCCCATCTAGCATTCTCTATGTGGTGCATATTTCACCAAGTGTTTCAAAAAGCATTTGTTTCCAACTTACCTCACAATTGCTGTTTGTGCCTGTTGTCATGATAAGCATTATGATGTCATAATCAAAGGCAATATGAGGAAAATAAGGAATAGGCCATTTTTAAGCAGCCTTTTTGGATAGGCTATCAAAATATGTTATAAACCTTGGAAAGGAGATCTGAAAAAAAAATGTACAGAATTCTCTAGTACCGCAAGTTGTTACATCTGAAACATTATGTTTAGGCAAGGACTGCAGATGCAGAAGTGCAGAGTTGCTCCTAAAACATGTCCGAGTTTTGTTTTCTAAAACATTGATTTTTCTTGACTGTTTATAAGATGATGCTAATGTAACATTAGTTCTGGCTTTCTCACAAGTAACAGTCTATATTTAGCTCCCTGGATTTGGTAAATATTCAGGTGTCCAGATCCCTGTCTTGTCACCATATGCTATTTCTCTGTTTTCATACTAGTTGCAGTTGTTCATGCTGGCAATTTAAAAGTTTTCTTTGTTATTCTTGCAGAAAGTTTCATGAATACTGTAGGTATTCTCATTACCTTTGAGTAGGTAAGAACAAACATTTTTATGAAATGAGACTCAACACTGTCAGTGTTTGTTATAACGGTTGTTATTATCTATTACACTAGCAATGATTTTTAGGAGAGTGTAATATGTTGAAAAACCATCAAGCTCCTAGGAGGTGGTGTTAGGGGATATCTTTTCATCTCCACTGACATCTACAGTGTTTGATTCTCTTTCATACTCCTCAAAGTAGTCATATTTTGCCAGTAAAGTATTTCTATTGTTTTTTTTTTTTTTCTTTTTTTGTATCCTAGTGTTTTACATTTGAAATAGCTGCCACTTTCAAAATAACTCTCACCAGCATGGTACCATAGAGGTCAGTGCTGGGGGTGGTACTCTTTAATATCTTCATTAGCAACATAGCAGAGGAACTGAAAGGCAAGGTCTTCCTCTTTGTGGATGACATCAAGATCTGCAACAGAGTTGACACTCGTGGGGAGGGTGCAAAGGATAGAAAGAGATTTAAAATGACTGGATGAGTGGTCTAAAGTTTGGCAGCTAAGGTTTAGTGCAGAAAAGTGTAAAATAATAATGCATTTGGCACACAGAAACCCAGGAGTGAAGTACCAAATGCAAGGTGAGTTACTAACCACCACTAGGCAGGAAATGGACCTGAGAAGAATCATATCAGATGAACTGAAGGTGGCCAGACAATGTGACAGGCCCTCTGGGAATTTGCAATGCTACAAAGCGAGTGGGAGAGCTAGTGGGATGTTGGGATGTATAGGTAGGGGTATTACCAGCAGGAAGAGGGAAGTGCTGCTGCCACTATATAGATCATTGCTAAGGCTACAACTGGAGTATTGTGTCCAGTTTTGGAGACCACATCTGAGGAAGGACATAGACAGAATAGAGGCAGTCCAGAGGAGGGCTACAAAGATGGTACAGAGTCTGCATAAAAAGCTCTATGTGAGAGGCTAAAGGAGCTAATCATATTCACCCTGGAGGAGAGGAGGGAAAGGGGGGATATGACTGAGACCTTTACATACTTCACAGGGTGAATAAGATACAAGTTGGAGGTATGATTTGAAGGAAAGGGTGCTCTAGAACAAGAGGTCACAATATGAAGCCAGAGGGGGGTAGGTTCTGGAGGGATGTGAGGAAACACTTCTTCGCATAGAGGGTAGTGAATGCCTGGAACAGTACTCCAGAGGAGGTAGTGGGGGCAGAAACAGTGGTGGGATTCAAAATAGCATGGGATAAGTAAAGGAATTATATGGGATCAATACGTGGTTGGGAGTATAGCCTAGAGGTTAGAGTAATGAGCTGTGAATGAGCTTGTTACATCCGGCAGACCTGCGTTTGAGTCTCACAACCTCCATTTGCATACTGTGTGACTCTGAGCAAGTCACTTAACCTCTGGTGCTCCCAGGTCGCCCCTGAAAACAGGCACTAGTGCCAAGTGGGCCTTGCCTGGTTACCAAAGACTAAAATAAATAAAAAAATGTCATGGAAGAATAAGTATCATAGTCCCGGAAGTGTCTACAGCATAAGCAAAGCAACAAAAAGGGCTGACTGGATGGGCCAAGTGGCCCTTATCTGCCATCAGTTTCAAAGTTTCTATATTTCATGTGGTAAAAGTCTTCCATGGAACATACAGTAGTGCAAGCATCAGGTTCCTTCATGCCATTCTGTACTGTGAATGAAGAACAGTCAAGAATAACCAAAGCCATCATTGTTTTCCTTTCTTTAAAACTGCATGATCTTTGGGTTTTGGGGATTCAGTGTTACGATAAGTTTGCCAATTTTTTTTTTTAAATGCACCACAACCAAGAGCAATAACAATGGACCTATGGCAAGTTCTTAGCTATCTATCCAACAATATTTTTGGAGCTCCCCTAAGGGTTTAAAGCTAAACCACAGCTACCTAGCTGACCTCATGGCATGGAAGGCTAAGATGTTAGGTGCCTTACCACCTGCCATGCAGGTGACCTGAGTTCATGAACAAGCTCAGATTGCTGGGGGTCAGTCTAGGAGAAAGAAGATTGAGTGTCTGATAGACTGCTATCCTCTCTCAGGGTGCAGTGGCATGTTAGCCTGGCCTTAGGCTGCCACCTGGTGGATACCAGTTATGAATACAACTGTGGGTGGCATGAAGGGAAGAATCATTGTGACATGCTGCTGATATGCTTTCACATGCATGCAAGCAAGTCTGACAGCAGAGGCAGAGGAGAAAAGCAAGAAAGGGAGTCAGGCAGGTTTCATGAAGCCCTCCTGCTCCCTCTTGACCCATACCACCATCCATTCCTGGGAACTTCTAGATGTGTGCACCAAGGGGGGTGTAGCCTCCATCCTCTTGCACTGCTTTGGATGGAATCCATGAGGGCATTAGCCCACAAACTGGAGGAAATGTGCAAAACTTGGGAGGAGTGGGGACAGGGCTGAGAGCCTGCCTGACTGATCCCATCAGGTACAAATCATTTCAGAAATAAATCACTGGTACCAGTGGGAGATTGTGGCACCTAAATTACAGGTGGGTGAGGTCACACTTTAATGCACATTGTAGTGTGGTGGTAGGCAATAAATGAGGGCTGTGCCATGTATTTTTGTTAATTTTTTTTCTTTTACTGGAAGCCCAGGGGAAGTGTTTATTTTGGCAGCACCTGCTCTGGACAAGTAAACAGTGACTCAACATGTTTTCAGGCTTGGACTATGATGGGCATGGGCAGAACAGCTATTTGTATACAACCTAACTCATTTGCTAACCCATCCCCATTTTCCTATTTAAGATCATAGTCCCTCAAATTAATATATTATTCCTTTGTTTAAATTTGTTGTCTGCTGCAAACGATGACAACTGAAACAAGACACAAAATGTGACCTTTACAGTGACCCATTGGCATTGAAAAATAGTTCCTTGTACCTCTACGCAACCGAGAGAGCACTCACCTAAGGGGATGATCCTACTTTGTAGTTCACCTTACAGTACTAAATATGTTTGTGACCCATTTTATATGGGAACCTTTTTTCTGCTTTATTTACTGATGTTGGAGAAGATAAAGACAGCCTTGAATTTGTTCTCTTTCCATGTGTTTTAATAAAAAATCTTTAGAGGTTTACATTTTTGTATTCATGATTTTGATCCAGACACTTGCACAGTATCAAAGTGTATGCCTACAGTATATACATTTGATGTAGACTTGCCTCAAGACTCCCACTTTTTAAAACCTGTGTGTCCTGTTCTCTCTTTTTTTTTTGTTTATAAATGTTTTTTTTCTCTTTCTATGATGTGATTTGGCCCAAGACATGAGAACTGATGACATCTGAAGAAAATAATTTTTTATAGTTAAGTAAGACCAGCCATTGAGAGCTCACTATAATTATTTGCCTGTTAGGGCTTACAAATATGGCAGAAGCACTTACAGATTTGGCCCCAGCTTTTGGGAGCTGATATCAGGGTTTTAGAATTGTACTTAGCATTATTTGACCACAGTCCTTATGAGTCAAAAATTTAAATAAAAGTAAATTTGCGGTTCCAAGAATCATAACTAGGAACAATTAGTAAAGGAAAAATAATAGGAGTCCATGACCAATTTGTGGGGCAAAGGTTTGAAGGTAGATTTTATATGAATAAATGGTGCTAAAAAAGATGGGCTTAGGGACCCTCTCAAAAATTTGAGCAATTGCCGCTAGGTGGCAAAATTCAAGATGTCCACCAAAAATCTCTAAAATGGCATATCTCAGCTCATAGTTGTCATATAAAGCTATATTTGGTGCATAAATGGGTGTTTTGAGTGTCAAGGAATTCATTTCTTATAATAAAAAAAATATTTCTTGAAGCCAAAGACACCATGACAACATGTTATCATATTTACACAATAATAGCTGCCTAATTCCAAGTTCCCCCACCCCTAACACTTGAAATTTGTGTTTCTAAACTTAAGTATATAATGCATGTCATTTTTCAGTGTCAGAAAAATAGGCAAGTTTTATTTTTACAAAATCTGGTTCTGCACAGTTATTAAAACTTTTAATTGAAATGTTCTAGTTTGGTAACATTAGTTGGATTGTACAATTATCTATTATCGATAATGTTTGAAGCCTTTTTACTGTCACAACATTCTCCAATTAATGTTTTAAGTGCTGTCTTCATTTGATCATGCCCAAACTCTCCTACTCATTTTCTTCTTTCATGTTATTCTCAGAGTCATTACCAGAATCATAATCTTTCAAATTCTAATTCAGATTGCGCATTATCTTTTCCAGCTGTTGAGACTTTCTCTTGTGCTACAATATCAACAAAGCTCTTTGGTAGAGCTGCCTTTGTATATTGGAGAGGCTGAGATTTCCCTTCAGAGTCCAGCCATGGTCCAGTGGTGATGGTGGATCATCAGGCTTGTCATAGTTGAGCAGGATGTACACCTGGTTGTTAACTTCCTTTACCTTCAAATCATATGAATCCCAGTAAGGAGATATTCTCTGGGTTGATTTTCTCTTCATTATGTTACATTTCAATGCCCGAGCCTCAGTTAGTGTCTTCCTGATGCTATCTTGATAGACAAGCCTGATAGTGAACTTTACATGTTGTCCAGAATATTTGATGTCACTGGAAGACTCTTTCCATCACCTGACAACAACCTATGTGCTGCTTCAAATTTCAGTGCACTTTGAAATATTGACTTCTTTCCATGTCCAAAGAGCCCTGAGACTGCATCTGCTCCTGTGTATATATGAAGAAGTACAATGACTTGAGCAACTTCTTTTGAACACAGTGCCTTACCGTCATATATGTCCTTCTTGCTCTTCAGCCAAGAACACTGTCAACCTGGTCTGATACATATGTAGCCAGGACTACTGTGTCAGTGTCTTCTGCATCAAGTACAACAGCATCCTTTACTCCAGTCTTCCATAGTTGTGAGTATATATACAGAAGTATTGTGTCTGCTTCTATGTGGTCACACTGGAACTCTTTAATTTGCACATGTTCATCCTCAAAGGACAGATCCTAACAGTTGCTCCTCTCTCTAAAGCCCTGGAAAAAATCATTGCCACACAACTCACAGACTACCTGTCTGAACATGACATCTTGTGTAGGGAACAACATGGCTTTAGAGCTGGTCACAGCACAACTACTGCCCTCGTAGAGGTTTCCATCTCACTGCACAATGCCCTCGATAAGAAGTTGCTGATGGAAGCAGTATTCATAGACCTGTCCAAAGTGTTTGACACAGTCTCTCACCGTCTGCTCCTCAAAAGTCTCCACCGCACCGGCCTGTCCCCTGGACCCATAGCATGGTTCACAAGCTACCTCGCAGATAGGTACCAATGTGTGAAGATAAATAGCACCCTCTCACCAACTCTACCTGTCCACTCAGGGTTCCCCCAGGGCTCCATTCTTGGCCCACTGCTAATCAGCATCTTCCTTAACACCCTGCCTAAATCCTGTCCATATAACCTTATACTATATGCAGATGATGCGGTAATGTATGTCTCCAACCCGGACCCCACAAATCTTCAATCCACACTACAACTTGCCTTCAACCACTCTGAAAATTTGTTCACTGACCACAGACTCATGGTCAACATAGAAAAGACAAAAACAATGCTCTTTTCCCATTGCCAGAGTAAGGACTATAATGCCCAGCTAACAATCTTGTCCAAAACCCATCTCCCACTGGAACAGGTCCACACATATAAATATCTAGGTATTACCTTCAATCCTAATCTATCATTCCACACCCACATTAGTAATCTTGCCTCTGCCATTAATATGCGCACAGGTCTATTGTATCGGCACAAAGCCTGCCTAAAGCCAGAGGTCCTGCACCTTGCCGTCACCTCCTCTATCCTCTCCCTTGTAGACTATGGGCAAACTATCTACTCAGCTGCTGACCACACTGCACTAAATAAAATCCACCTAGCCATTAATAAAACCTGTAGACTCCTTGCTGGTGTGGATAAGCGTACCCACAGTGGTACCCTGTATGTGCTAACCAAAATCCTCACCTTAGATGAAAGAGTACACTACCAGACATGTCTCTTCACAAAGAAAATCCAACTAGGCCTCACACCCACTGGAGTCTCTGCCTCCCTCCGCACTGCCCAAACCACAGCAAACACCTGCGTGGCAGATAAGCTATCATGGGCTGTTCCTAGGGTCACAACCACCCTTGCACAATGGTCTTTTTTCCACAGAGCACCATCCTGGTACAATGAGCTCCCCCAGGCCATCACCTCTAATCCCAGATTAGGCCCCTTCAAAACAGCCCTCAAAAACCACATAATCTCAACCCATCACTGTCACTGTCCCTAATAAGTAAAGTAATCTGCCTATGGACGAGGAGATGCTGGGTTAGCAGATCTCTATCTCACCCTGCTGGTGCTAAGTGTTTAGCAAAAGCTGATGATCCCAGCTGCCTACACTAACCTACCAGCATTTCAACCCACACCCTTATTACCATTTGTACTGTTCACTTACTCTCACAGGCCCCACTTAGGACTTGTATGGCTTCCCTACTGTGTAGAACTAGTAGCACTGCTCTTACCCCTGTTGCTATCTTAGCTACTTCCTCACTGTTATACTCTTAACCGTATATATTGCCAATACCATGTCTGCATTCTCTTCTGTGTTATGAATACCTGTTGTTGTGTATTGTACCTGACGTGGAGCCTTTGGAAATGAGTCCTTGACTCAAAGGTTGTAATCTTATTCTCTCAATAAATAAATAAAGAATATAGAAATTAGATGGCTAGATGTTGATGTGCAAACACCCTGAATTCACCCTTCAGGAATTGCTGGATATGGATTTTGTTGCCTGGGTTTTTGAACATGTTGTGAACTAAGGCAGTTTATCTTCTCTTTTGATATATATACTGTATTCTGCATCCATCCTGTGTATGATGTGCATGTTGTTCTACATTCATGCTCACTGTCTTTGATGTCCATCTCCAAGTCATATGGATCATTCACACAGATGATCTTGGAAGCTTTGGGTGTCTAGCCAGGAAAAATGCAAATATCTTATAAGCATAATCTGCCTAACTGAAGTCAGTCTCATCATGCTTTTCTCTATCCTCTACAGAAGGCGTGGCAAGCCTCCAAATGAATGCTATGTCTGCCAGGGCTATGTAGCTACTGAGGGGTTGTAGTGGAATCACATTTAACTTTCAGTCAACATTGATTTTTGCACGTTGACCATAGTTTCATTAGTATTGAATATTGAGGGACATTATTTTGTCATACAGTGTTCCATTACTTGTGACAGGTCAAATTTCTCCTTCCACTTTTGAGCAAGAGAGATTACTTCTGCCATGGCATTGTTTTCCATTACACTAGTCCTTGTTACAATGGTTTTTGTTCCATCTTTGATAACAGGTGGTCTACTTAAGTTGTACCTTGAGTTTCTGTGAACGGTTGCATCAAATGATTTCTAAGTTGAAAATAACCGCTCCTGAAAGAATTCATTGACCAGTGATTCACCATCCCCATGTGCTATTTCAAACTCCTGTACAAGTTTTTCTGATGTAATCATTCCAGATTTTAGAGTCCTCAGAGTAGATTTTATAAGGTCAAAAGAATAACAGTCAAGTTCTGTGATGCAACTATTGAGATCCTATACTGTCTGTTCATCTGTTCTGAGTCGGGAGGTTGATTTCTAACTGTGGCATTGAGAGGCTGTCTTCATGTTTGTGATGGCATGCAGAGAGTCTCTAACTCTATTTATAAAGTTTGCATTTCGAGTGTGAGTTAGCAGCATCTTCTCATTCTTTAAAATTCTTATCTAACTGATTTTCATCTTTGAGCCCTTGTTCATTGTCATTTCTATCCATAGATCCAATTGCAAGCAACAGTAGAGGTTCCCTGTCATTGATTGTGCAAATACAAACCACACATGTACTTGACTTTCTCTTCATGCAGACAACTAATCTGTAGCCAGAACTCAACTAGCTATCTTCCATACTTATCATTGTCATAGATTTGCAGCCATGGCAACATCAGTTTGAATGATACTTTGAATGCCTCGCAATCCTGAGTTGTTAATGCTTGGGATATTCATCATCAGTATTTCAGTCATGTACATGAAACTGAGCCAGTACTTTGCCATTGAACTATCAGAATTTTCAACTGTTTCAAATGCCTTCATAGCAAATGAAGATAACTCTTGATTAGCCCGTAGTTCTTCACAGAACATCCCAAGCTCTTCTCATGTGTTTGTGGAGGGGTGTCTTAGTTTTTCCAGCTTTTCTTGTAGCTCTGGAGACAAGTGTAGACCATCACTAAGTCATTTTCAAATTATTCTGTGAGCCAGCATCTCCTACATCTGTCGAAGACATCTGATGCTTCTCTTATAATATTTTCCGTGCAGTGCTTTGGCAGCTGAATACTCTGTAATCGCACAAACTGCAACAAGAATGTCAGATGAAACAGATCCTTTGAATCACTGAATGATTGCTGATATAGAGAGTACTGCCCATAGAATGGATCTAGGAATGGAAGGATGAGTTCAAATTGTGTAGGATTTTCATTTTTCAACTGAGCAAATAAATCATAGACTGGCTGGTCTCCAACCAGTTGAATGAAAAGGACTGATTTATTTTTTACTACAGAGACTATGCAGCACATCACCTCATGTACTACTGACTTGTGGGGTGGTTTGGAGATTGTACGGTAGTAGTATACCTTGCTCTTTGCAGCAAACCTCTGAATATAGGCTTGAAATCTTACAAATGCTCCCATCTTCTGGCTTTCTGCTGGAACCACCTTCCAATTTCTATCAAGATGAGCCAAAGAATGGACCATTTCTTGAATTTTTGGTCTTGAGTACTTTGTGGTGAGATATTAATTTCAGCTCAAACTGATGGTATGCCATGTTTGACTGTCTTGTAAGGTTGAACTCTGTGTTGTTCAGCACTGATATTTTTTCATCTCAAGAGGCTTTGCCATGGCCAGTTTATAACAATTCTCAGTAGACATTTTAGTAGCAACATCCTCTGGCTGAATGATCATCATGTTTGTGCTGTGAAACGTATCTGCTCTGATCAGTGTGTTGTCCTGAAAGTCATCATTGTCTAGAATGGCAGTTCTAGGAAAATCGTAGGCAAGCTCTTCAAGACAGCTATCATTCTTCTCAAGCTCAAACTTGGCCCATGTAGATTCAAGAAAGAATGAATAAATGAATTCCTTGGTCCTAAGAACCCCCATTTAGACACCAAATACAGCTTTATGACAACTATGAGCTGAGATATGCCATTTTAGAGATTTTTTGTGGCTGTCTTGAATTTGGCCACCTAGCGATAATTGCCCAAGTTTTTGAGACGGTCTCCCACACCCATCATTTCTATCACCATTTATTCATATAAAAAACACCTTCAGACCTTTGTCCCTGTGAGTTGGTCACTGACTCCTATTATTTTCCCTTTACTAAATTGTAAAAAATCAGAAAAAGAGGAGAATACAAGTGCAGGTACCAAGGTGCAACTGCAATGAAAGTTGTAATAAAAATACATTTTTTTTGTTTGTGAAAATAATAAAGAACTTAGCAACATTTTCAGTTGAACAATGATCTGGGTTAATGACACTCTTCAAACAGAAACTAAAGATCTAATTTTGGATGGCTGGGAAAATTCTGCTCAGGATTCCGTGGCATCATACTTCACAGACTAGATGCTGGAGTATAATGTGACATCATGCATCACATTCATGTTGTTAACCACACAATATGAAAACATAATAAATTAGAATAAAGGGATTAATGGGAGGACTGAAGTCCAGGGTTCAATGTGAGGGAATAGCTACTCCTATATTCCAAATAAAATCCAACTCTCCCAGAAGCTCATGCCTAGTGTGCTTCGAAGCAACGGGGTTTCTGGGTACTCTGGGCTCCTGCATGGATTGTGCAGCTGGGCCTCATTCAGTTTCTTTCTACTTTACTCCTGTTTCTTCCCTCCCACAACTGTTTTTTTTTTTGTCCATTCCCTGTTTTGCTCCATGCTTGTCACCCCACTTTCTGTTTCCTTTCTCGGTTTTCTTGTTTGTCCTTCCCCATCTTTTTTCCTCACTTCATCTATTCTTCTGTGCCTGGTTTGTTTTTGTTGTGCCTGCTCCCCCACCTTTCCTGTTCTCCATTGTTTGTCTTCTTTTGTGCAACCCCCTCTGCTCTGTTCCATCTCCACTCCTGCCTTTTGTCTGCCATTTTTCCCCACCTTGTTTTTCGTGCTTCATTTTCTGTTTCTTCTCTCTGTTTGTTCTGAGCATTTTCTCTCTCCTCTTGGAGACACCGCTCCATCTTTACACCAGCGCTTCTGGGTTGAGCATGGTCCCATAGCACTTACCATAAAGAGCTACATACCCAGATTTTGTATTTGCCAAGTTGAAATGAATATACTGGCAACACTTATACAGTATCATGCACTGGAGAAATTCTATGCCACAAGGTAATGCACTCTGTTGGTCTGTACATGGTCTTAGATTGCTTATTTAAATATGGGCTATTGGAAATGTAAAAAATATCCCTCTGTAGAAGTGCAGTTTACCTTGTTATTGGTGCTGATTCAGGGAATGTTTCTGTGCTTTTGAAGTGTAAGAAAATTCAAAGGTCCGGTTTTCATAAAAGGAAACTATTATATCCTCAAACAGAGATGCCCTTAGCTGGAGAGAAAACATTTTCTGCTTGATCTTTTTCTGTTTCATACATAACTGAAAATATTATTGGCTTCTGTTTTGTAGTGCCTTCAGTTTGTTCAGTGTTGCCTCTTGTCCAGCAGTGTATGTTTTGTCCTTCTTGCTGTTCTCAGTCCTCCTTTCCATGATCATTATCCCCTTCCTCCTGCTAATTATTTCTACTGTGCTTATATTTTCTAGTTCCACAGCAGCCAGCTGCTCTGTTCTTGTTCAGTCCATACCAGGAATCTGACAGTCTCTGTACCTAACTCATACCTTGTTAGTTATTTGAGTGAAGGTGGGCTTGCCCTGTCTAGAGAGGCTGGGTGTCTGTTTCATTCAGTTGCAGTCTATACAAGCAGTCTGGCAGTCTCTTTCTCTAACTCATACCTTGTGAAGCATTTCAGTGAAGGTGGGCTTGCCCTGTCTACCCGTGATGGGAGTTTGTTTTATCCAGTTAACATCCCCATCTACTTCTGCCTTTTTCTTGGTTCCATCAGTCCTACAGAATGAGATTTGGGTCCGCCTTCTCCAGTTGGTGGTGGGAACTCTCACATCTGTCAGCATGCATCTCCTGTACCCATGCCTTTCATTCAGTTCAGTACCATGTTCTAGCTGCTTGGGGTTGCCCCCTTTAGAATCAACACAATATGTAGCATATTGGCATCATTGTGTCTTCTATGCCTACCACTATTACAACTTCAAACCCTGAAGAAGGTCCTGCAAAGTCACCTCAGACTTCTTCTTAAGCTCCCTTTTTGCAGGATGGAGCTGAGTGTTGAATACCCCATCTTTTATTTGGCCACAAGGTGGGGAACAGTCCAATCTTAATGGAATAGGTTGATGTGGAAGCCTGCATGTAAACACTTCTGCAGAGAAATTATTGTTGGTAAAGACATTAACCTGGTTTCCCTTTTCTTCAGTTCTCTTAGACAATGGAATCACTTCTAGTGCCAACATGTCCATACAGTTGCAGTCTAATGCTCCTAGACTCCTGTAGAAATTGATTGTGTCTGAATTCATCCTCACATTCAGCCTCTTCTGCTCCATGATCTGTTCTGCATTTCCTTTGAGGTGCAAGAAATTGGACTCCTACCTTTTGTGCAGCATATCCTTTTTGGCTTTGCATGGATTCCAAACAGGAATCTCAGTGCTCCCCTCAATTACCTTCCACTGCTATAATCTTCAGTATGCCTTCATGGAACCTGCAATTGTTCAGCAGCTGTTATGAAATGAACTTAAAAAGGATTTCTCCCAGGTCCTTTTCAGTATCCACCATTTCCAACCTATTGACTCAATTACTCAGGCATTGCTACTCAAACATTTCTGGCAAGTTCCACCTGTTCGTTGACCTGACTGCACTATGGTCATAAAAATCCACCCCTCGCAACAATTCGGTGAGTTCCTCCAATAAATATTCTCCATCATATGCTTGTATCAATGATGAAATTACACTCTTTAAAGTCCTTGGCTTCTGGCTCTCAAAGGCCAATATCACGGCTGCATTTCAGCTGTTTCCTGTTCATGCTTCTTTCTGGCATCCTAATGATATGTCTTGCGAGGACCTCTGTGACTTTGCAGTATGTCTCCCTGTTTTTCTGAAAAGCAGCCAAAAGCATTTCAACAGGTTTGCTGAAGTACTTTTTGGGGCATTACTTAACATTTATGGCTGTCCAGCAATTATTTATCTGTTAGATGACTTTCTCCTGATTGATTCACCAGATTCTTCTCCCATGGCTGGTATTACTTCTCTTGCCCAGATGTTCCAAGAACTATCAGTTCCTCTATCCAAAGAGAAAAACCTAAATCCAGCAACATCCCTCAAATTCCTTGGCATGCTACTTGATACAGACTGTATGGAAGCCCGATTACCTCCTGATATGCTGCACTGGATTCACGCTCTAGTGGAGTCCTTTTTGAACCCATACTTGCACAAAACATGAACTTATTTCCTTCCTGGGATACCTCAACTTCAAAATGAGGATAATTCTGCAACATCAATTCTTCATTTCCTACCTGTTTACTCTGGCATCATCAGTTCCCAAATTTCACCATCCTATCCAAATCATGACTGCTGCAAACTCAGACCCAGCTATATGGTCCCAGTTTTTAGCTTACTGGAATGTCTGTTCAATGTTCTACAAATACTCTTCCCCTGACTTGCTCCCCTGAATATACATCAATGCCTCTCCAACACATGATTATGCTGCTATCTTTGAGCAATACTAGATTGCTGCTCCCTGGCCTCCAGACATTACAACACTTAGTGATTTTCATCTGCATTTCCTCTCTTCAAGATTCACCTAATCATAGCAGCTGCCTTCCTACTAGTCATCATTGGACCCTTCAGACTGCATCCATCTTTTCTGATAATCATCTCTCAATGGATATCATCAACAAAGACCTTTCATCACCTTCATTCTTCATCAGACTCAGTCATGACTCCTGAAAAGCATTCCTCATTTGGTGCATTGCAGTAATCCCAGAATACTTCTGCTCATGTAGAACACATATTAACTTTTTTTACCTTTTGTCATCAAGCCTTGAAAATATTATATGGATCCATTTCTTCTCCTTACAGTCTACTCCATCCTCTCTTTCACTGTGTTCCAATCCTTTAGTTAAACTTCTTCTACTGGGTACTCAAATCACTAAAACTCCTCTTTGTTTCCCTATAGATGGCTTCATAATAGAAAACGCTTGGATTTACTAAACTCAGATCTATGTGATTCTATCTCGAACGTCATGGATTTTTTGCTGTTTGTCTAGCCTTCTATGGATTCCTTCATCCTGGAGAATTCACTGTCTCATCATTCTTCTCTTCCAACTTCCTTAGGATTGCCAATTAACAGAAAAGGGCTGATCATTTTATCCTGTTGTTACCTACTTCCAAGACTAACAGAGTTCACATAACCTATTATCTATCCTGTAATAACTGGTGTCCAGTAGCTCATCTAGACAAACTCATGCTCTCCCATTCATCCTCAGATCCATCACATTCTCTATAATCAATCACTTATGGCTGCAAAATGGTTCTTGGATCATGTTTATAACCCTTCTTCATTGGCTTGGACTTAATCCATGTTCATTCTCAACACATTCATTCCAGATTGGAGTGGCTTCTTTAGCATCAAGAAACAACATTCCTGCACACTTCATCAAGAGACTCAGAAGACTGTCTTCAACAGCCTTTGAATCTTACATTCCTAACCCAAAAGTAGAAATCAGACAAGCATTTAGGATTATCTCATAGCTTGCCTGGAGGATGTGCAGCTCAGTAGCTGTGGGTCCTCAGAAGTTTAATTCACTGGGGGAGGGTTCCTCTCCTGTGTGCTACTGGTCACACACTCTGAGAGTTGGAGGATGTAACCTTTTGGGGCTTTCTGTTCCCTACATGCTACCCAGCTTATCTATCAAGGGTGGGAATAGAGAAAGGCCAACATTTTACAGTATATACAAGCACTATATATTCACCAAACATTGAAAGGGAGGGCTGAAGCCTAAGGTTCGATGTGGGAGAATAGCTCCTCCCACATTCCAAATAAAATCCAGCCTCTCTCAGCAATTCATGCCTAGCATGTTTCAAAGCAACTGCCATCCTCCCCATCCTCCTTCTCTGGCACTGTTTTCACCCTTGGTGCTGGGCCCTCTATTCCCTGTATGCTAACTGGCTTATTATCTACCACAGGTGGGAATAGAGAAATGCCAACGTTTTACAGTATACACACACACTACTCTGTTCACCAAACACTGAATATATTATAGTTGAGAATAAGCTTGAAGAGTAAAAGAAAGATAAACAAAAAGTGACATGTACCAAGAGAGCAAATGGAGCAGTAAACAACAAAAGTACAACATGTATCTAAAGTCTCATATTGTAAATGAGCTAAAGAATGTATCTAGAGTCTTATACACAGTATGAGACTCTAGATACATAGCTCTGTGCTCTAACCTTTAATCCAAACTGCCTGCCTCCTTTACCTCTTCTCAGCACCATAGGTCATACAATAGCTATCAGCTGTGGGATTGAAAACTGGATCTCCATGTTCACAGCATTGTGCTCTAACTGTTTCAGTCTACTCTGCTTCCTGCCCCAGGGTCAAACAGTAACTAAGGGGAGACTTGAGTCATCAGGTTTGCAGCTCCGTGCTCTAACCATTAGGTGTGTTGCTTGTGCAACTTAGTATGTTGTTCTGTTTATAGTATTTGTACCTAGAGGTAGTGGTTAGCTTGAGTGTTTAAACCACAGACATGTGACTGCTCATGCTCTTTGTGCCAAATGGGGACTACCACCCTTTCAGGGTACCAAGAAGGCATAGGATTCATCTTGATGATGGTCCCACCCCTATACTGTAGGTGCTAGTATGGAGGCACAGATACACATTAAAACACACAGATGTACACTCTAATAGATGAACTGTCACCTATTGAAACACACCAATACAGACACATGTGCTTGCAGGCATTCTCTTTACAGTTGCACACAAATAAAATATGCCTACACCAATGTACACACACACACACACACACACACAAATGCACTCATAAATGCACAAATACACAAAACCAGTCATGCTCACACCAATTACACACAAACACTCACACAAAGCAATTCACACGTACAGTAGTAGCCCTCAAACAGATAGGCAATCACTAATTGAGATACAGATTCACAAACCACACTCCCAGATGCACAGACAGCATTGCAAATGTATAACATTAAACTCACATACACAAGTGACCCTGCCCCTAGTGCCCTGTTGGTTGTCTCACCACCAAGCTTGGTTGGTTGCTTGTCCCTAAATGCCCAGACAGTAAGCACACACACATACATACACGCACACTCACATGTGCACACACTGACACACACATGGAATCAGAAACACTGACACATTTCTGTGTTTAACAGACTGACTAACGAGATGAAGGAGATAGATTCTCCCATGTACCTCACAATCAGAAGGGGATGTGTTCAGAAAATTTAAGCACTGCTTGAATACCCTGGCAGTTTTGATGCAAGGGCTTGTGTGCAACATACAGCAAAATTAAAGGGACACTGTCAACCTTTTCTGCATCGCATTATTTTTATGTAAAAACTCACATTTTATGATGGCTTACCTTCTCTAAAATACATTGATGTTGCTAGTTGTTTTAACTGCCTCATTGCTTATTAGAACTGAAATTCATTGTAATATACAGTTATACCCAACCGTGTTGTGCTTCAAATCCTTGAACTACTCTTATTGTATACTTCCTGAACATCAGAAACAACCTCAGACAGTGCAGTTACTCATCATACAATAGTCTCCTCCAATCTCACTGCTTAAAAGAGGTTGCCCTATTCATGGGTAGCCTCGGTTGTCACTGGCCCCCTGGGATTAGCAGGGCTGAAGGCAGGGATAGGGGAGGGAATAGGGGAAGGGGAGGACTAAAAATGCATGGATGGATATAGCAAATGGGGGGACCTGGTAGGGGATGGACTATGAGGTCACGGGGGAGTGAGGTCACAAAGGAGGAGGGGCTAGGGAGATGAGCTGCAAAGGGCCATTGGGTGGCAGTTAGACAGGGGAGGCATCAAGGGAGGCATAGTTAAGGTGCTGCAGAGAGAGGGATCTCCCTCTTTTCTACAGCAGCTCCTTCAGGAAATTCACTGAACTGCAGATGCACAGGCTACAGGCAATTATGTGGGTAGATTTGGACTGGATTTGAGGTAAGTGGCTCTGGCAGGCCCGCTGGAAAGGTCAGGCCTGGCCTTATGGTTCTGGGCCAACAATACAAAGTACTGGATTATATGGCAACTTTCATTGTTTCCAGATTATAGTGATATTTAACCATCATTTGCTGTTTTCTACAAAATGGTTTTCTGTCTGTTTTGAGAGGTTTTTAAAATGATGCCCCGAATTGTTGGTAGAGGGCCTGTGGTGTGTTTTTATCAAAAATATAAATGTATAAGGTAAGAGTTTTTGACAGGTTGGTATGAAGGAAAAATGGGAGTAAAAAGGATCCAATTTTAAAGGAAGGCTTTTAGCAGGTAGTTTCAGCATTTTATAGCAAGGGACCTGGCATGGCCCCGAACTGCGGCAGGCAGGCTTGGTTTGATTGGGACAGCATCCTGGCTGCACTTTCCATGTTGGCTCACTCCAAGGCTGGATTCCAGCACTTGGGGTTGATTTTGGAACCACATTTGTGGCTTTCCCTACTACTCGCAGGCTTCGCGGGCTATCTCTAGTGAGGGGAGTACACAGGGGATGGTGTGCGGCCTAGGAACACCAGGCCACATGGCTGCTGGTTGGGGGAAGGGGTCCCCGGTTACAGCATGGAAGACAGTGTGGCACTCCTGCAGCAGGTTTGGCCTCTCAGTGCTTTGGGGGCTGGCACAACCACCTGGGTCATTTCGGCCCACAAAGGGCAGTTTGTTCGGCGATTGGGTGTCCAGACCCATAGAGGCCTGATGGCCAGAAGCTTCCCACTGGAGCTCTTTGACCTAGGTGGGGGTGGCAGGAAGGCTCTTATGCAATGCTGCTGGCCAGAGAAAATGAATTAAGCAGTTATGGGAGGGTGATAAGACAAAAAAAAAGTTTAGCGCTGGACATTTACTTTGGCTGTCTTTTTTTAAGTTTTGCAGTCAGATATCAGATGTGCAGGCCACTTGGTTAGCAGCTGGGAACTGAGTTGCGTTATGACGCCAACCGTTTGCCCCTCTCTGGTGTTGCAGCTGTTTCAGCCCTGAGGGTGGGGGGATCTTCTGGGCAGGGGAGCATGTCCACAGTAGTGGGATCAAGGCTGAGGCCTCCAGGTAAAAACAAAACAAAAAAAAAACAAGGTAAAGCAAAAAACTGGGTCTTTCCCCTTTATATAAAGGGGCATTTGTTTATTTAGTTTCCTGATGGGGTGGGTAGGGGCCCTCATGTGGGAAATTTTGAGCAGGGTGGATGGGACTGGGCAGTTTCGGTCTTTTGTTCTCCAAGGCCATGCAGTCTGCCATTTTGTGCATAAAGGGATCTGCTGGCCTAGAGAGGGCCACCATTTTGTACTTGGGGCACCACTTTAGGTCACAAAGGGGGACCTCTGCAGGGAAACTAGGAAGAGCAGGTAAGGCATATGAAGGGAAAAACAGTTGGCCACCCAAGGAGAGCGGTTTTACTGGTTTGGGGTTTCTCCTTTCAAAAAAAAACACACACACACTTTAACCAAGATGCAGCTGCAGATTTGGTGGGCACAAACAGCCAGTGGGGCCCTGGCTTATTTACCAAGGCCCCCATTTCCCTGGGAGGATATAGTGTCCCACAGACAGGAGCAGATGGCACGTTATCCACAGCAGCTTTTCTTACTGGCGGGAAGGGGCACCATCCAGCATGGGTACCAGCAGGTCTGTCTGTTTTTCTGTTCAACAAAGGGGGATATAGGGTGAGAATCCTGTGAAGGGACACAAGTGGGATGCAGGGTGTAAGTGGGGATGCAGAGGTCAATGCAGAGAGGGGAGACAATGGTGGGAGGAGGAAGGACAGGGTACAGGAGTTACCTGACACATGTTATTTCAGTTGCAGGATGGCTCCCAAAAAAGCAGTGACCCTTAAACTTAAGAACAGCCAGGTGTTGGCTCAGAAGGCCACAGACCTGATGGACCAGATCTAAGCCATAATAAAAGAATCAAGGGAGGCAGAGGAGAAGCAGAGGCAGGCAGACAAGAGAAAAAAGCCACCACAACAGAAGGAGCCACTAAAGAGGAAGGTGACCAGCAGAAACCCAGAGGAAATGGGTGAACCACAACAGGATGATGGTAAGGTCCCAACGGTGGACTGGTCGATCGAGGGTAGTCTCAAAGGATATTTGGCAGATTGGATGAAGGAGAAGGGTGATGGGGTGGGAGGAAGTGGATAAGGTATGGCAGACACTGAAAGTGGAAAAGAAAGGGGAAGACAAGGACAAGCAAGGGACAGGCCTGGGAGAGAGGAAAAAGCAAGGGGGGATACAGGTGGCCACCTGGAATGACACTGGTAGATCATGTCTCCCAGATCCTCAAGGAAAAGATTTGGAAGGGACAGTATATTGACATGTTTGCCTTGATAGACAAGGACACTACAAAAAAATACCAGCAAAAAGAATTGGGGGGCAGTTCAGAGATGGCAGTAGCACTGGCTATTGTGGGCAAGACCAGTGAGGTGGTCAGTTAAAAGGGCAAGACATTCGGGGCATGGATGGAGGGTTTCACACACTTCAGTGCCATTATACTTCAGAAGAAACCGGAGCTGGAGATACCGTTGCTGACCTACTCAGCTATCATACGGGATACTTACAGGGTCAATAGTGGTTATGGGTGGCTCATATATGATGAGAAATTCAGGCAACGGATGGCATCGCATGGTGACGTGAGATGGGATGTCACCCTGTCTGAACTGTGGATAAGGACACTGTCAGCATAGGGTGGGAACAGTAATGAAGGTAAAAAAGGGACAGGGGTATCTATGCAAAAGCATGCTGGGCATATAGCAAGGCAAACTGCATGTGGCCCGGCTGCAAATTTAAACACGCCTGTTCTGGGTGTGGGGGAACCCACCCAGTTACCTGTTGCAGAGCTCAAGGGGAAAAAGGGGGCTACCAGGCACAAGGACAGGCCTTTTGGCAGGGGCCAAGGTGCATGTAGAGGAGGTTACGGGAGGCAGGGGCATAATTACAGGTGGCAAAATGGGAAGGGAGGTTTTGGGGGGAGGTAGGGACCTACAGGAGGGAAGGGGCTGTGGGGACATGTTCAGCAACATGACATCCCTGTAATATTAGACATATTAAAGGCTTGAACAGCAGACTACCCCAACCAGGAGGCTAGGGATATATTGAGAGAGGGTTTTGAGGGAGGTTTTCATCTGTATTTCATGGGTGACAGGAAAAACATGCAATCCAAAAACCTGTCATCGATCAAAGGGAAGGAGAAGACAGTAGAGGAGAAGATTAAAAAGGAATTGGAGGTGGGTAGAGTGGCAGGGCCATTCAACTCCCCCCTTTTCCACAATTCAGGGTGTCACTTTTAGGCAAAGTCCCAAAAAAACACACTCAGGGAGTACTGTTTAATCCACCACTTATCATACCCCGAGGGTGACTCTATCAATGACTCCATCACACATGAGAGGAGCATTGTGTCATATGTCACATTGGACCAGGCGGTGGAGTCCATACGGGCAAAAAAAGGCACCTGGCTCACATAAACTGACACTGAGTCAGCTTTCCAATTACTACCGGTGAGCAGGGAGGATTGGGAGCTCCTTAGTGTTCAATTTCAGGATGCTTCTACTTTGACAAGGCCATCCCCATGGGGTGTTCAGCTGCTTGCACCATGTTGGAGGTTTTTAGCACCTGGCTGCAGCGGGTTTTCTCCATATGGCATCAGAGGGGGGCAGCAGTCCACTACCTGGATGATTTTTTGTTCATAGGGGAAGGTAGGAAGGAGACGGCAGGCATGCTAAGGAAGTTTGAGGCCCTGTGCTGTGAGCTAGGGGTACCACTGGTGGTGGATAAGATGGAGGGTCCTGACAGGAAGCTAGAGTTCTTGGGCATTGAGCTGGATGTGGAACAGCAGTGTTTCCAGCTCCCAGCTGCAAAGGTGGCCAATCTCTTAGAACTCATAAAAGGGATAAAAGGGAAGTGGAGGTTATAGCTGAAGGTGGTGCAGCAGGTTTTAGGACACATGAATTTTGCCTGCAAGGTGGTAGTACCAGGCCAGATCTTTACAAGAAGGCTGGCCAGGGCTACTGCCAAGGCCAAACTCCATCACCACTGGTTCGACATCACCGCAGGGGTGCCGGAGGACCTGTTAGCATGGGAGACCTTTCTGGAAGGGTACAATGGAGTCACGTTTTGGCAAGGGCAGTGGGAGGGGGAGCAGTGAGATAGAATTATACATGGATGAAGCAGGGGATCTGGTATGGGTGCATATTTCCAAGGCAAATGGATCTCAGAAAGGTGGCTGGACTGCTGGGTGGAGCTGGTGCTAACCAAGGAAATTACATTCCTGGAGGCATTTCCCATATGGGTGGCCCTGGTGGTGAGGGGAGAGGGACTTCAGAAACAAAAGGGTGTTGTTCTAATGTGATAATCTGGCAGTGGTTTCAGTCATCAACAGGCAGTGTGGGACCACAGAAGAAACACTGAGGGTGGCTGGGAGATTGATATGGAGGGGCTGAGGCTGAACATCTCTTTCAGAGCACAGCACATGGAAGGGGTCAAAAATGACATGGCTGACAGCCTCTCCCATTTGCCATTGGACAGGTGTCAGTCACTGGCCCCTTGGGCAGTCACTCGGAGAACACTGGTGCCTGCTCATCTCTGGGAGACTGGCTGGGCCGGGCCCATCTCCTCTTCTAGAAAGCCTGGGCTCCCAACATGTTAAAGGTCTAGAAGGGGGCATTGAGGAGTTTCTAGGAGTTCCGGGGAAGGGTGGGGCTGGAGACCCAGTTACTGAATTACAGATCATCAGATATATGGTGGACAGGTGGGAAGCAGGCATGTCAATGTGCCACTATTGACATCCATCTAGTGGGAGTGGGCATGGTATTTCAGCTGAGAGGGTGGGGCTCACCCACAAGTGCCCTGGCAGTCCGCTTCATACAGCAAGGGTGGGTAAGGCTTCAAGGACAATAGGCATATCGGCACAGGCCAATTTGTGAGGAATTGTTCAGGAGGTTGCTGGACAGTCTGAGTAGTATGTGCTCATCAGCCCACAAGGCCAAGATGTTTGCAGCCGTCTTCCACATTATGAAGAAGGGGGCATTCCAGGTCAGTGAGGTGGTGTCAAAAGGAAAGGAGGACAAACTGGGTGGCCTTCTAGAACTGGACATGTCCTGGTCAGAGGGAGCAGTCTGGGTATGGTTCACAGGCTCAGGCGATCCAAAACTAACCAAAGTGGAAAACGGGTGAGGGTGGTTTTGAAACAGAAGGGGGAGCAAGGACAAGGATTGTTGACACCATAAAGGAGTATGCGGTGGTGAGGCCACATGGGTTGGGAGGTTTTTCCAACATGGGAATGGTGATCCAGTCACTGCCCCCCAGGTCACTGCGGTACTGAAAAAGGGTATGGTTTTCATAGGTGAGGATCCAAGGCTGTTTGCATCACTCTTGATTAGGATCGGGGTGGCATTGGAAGTGGCCAGCTGAGGGGGGGTCTCACTCTGCTGTTCAACAAGTAGGCAGGTGGAGGTTGCAGGCATATAAGAGATGCATTAGGAAATGAGAACTAACTGTCTTGCCTTTGCTTCCAGGAAATAGGTGGCGCAGGGTGGTGTGGCTTATTGGACACTTTCATTCATTAGGCAGAATTGTGGGCAAGGATGACAAAGGGCAGACCACAATTGGGACATGCCTTGGATAGAACACTGATAAAGTGGCAAGGACAAAGGGGATTGCACTGGAGACAACTACTACTGCTTGTCAAGAAACAAAGTAGGGCTTGGCCCACACCAGGCTTAATAATCATACATGTGGGGGGAAACAATTTAGGGAACACGCCATGGGTAGCCTTGGTAAGGACAAACCTCAGGGATTTGAAGACCATAAGGAGATGGTAGCCTCAGGCCAAGCTGGATTGGTTAGAGATCATCCCCAGGAGGAACTGGAGGCAGGTGAAGGAGGCACTCACCATTGAGAGGGCTCAAAAGAGGGTTAACAGGAAGGTAGCAGCCTGTGCCAGTGAATACGGGGGGGGGGGCTGTACATCAGACATACTCTGATCACATACAATACCCCAGTTATGTATAGGATGGATGGGTACGCATGTCCATGGTTAGTAATTCGGTGCTCAACAAGGACATTCGTGAGGCTATTGACTCCTGACGGGGACTTGAGGGGTTGTTTGCCTAGTTTTTAACCAGTGGAAGTCCTATGGACTGATCAGGATCAGCCCAAGGGCTAATGGGAAAAAAGGGGGGCCCAGCCAGAATGAGGTTTGGCTGGGCAGGGGAGGGCTCCCCATTGGGCAGTCACCCCAGGGGTGGCAGGGCTGGGGAGCAGGTGGGACAACGGAACCCAGAAAGAAGATACACGAATATGAGGCACCAGGTCAGAACAGCCAGGCCAGTTAAAAAAAAAGCCATAAATAACATTATGTAAATAAAGGTGGCTACCCCAGGAAAGATGGTGGAGAAAATTAAATGTACAGAATCTGTGGTGATGGTTGAAAAATATAATGTATAGGATTTTCCTTATAAAATGTAAATGAGATGTGAGATGATACATATCTACCAAATAAAGAAGCCAGTGGCGAACCAAGAAAAGTGGTGTGCGTGTGGACTAATTTCAGGGGATCCAGTGACAATGAATGGATAGTCTGTGTTGTGGATATTCCTGAGCCTAGGAAAGATTCAGTCGAAGTTGGTCAGGAAATACAAAACAAACATGTTTTGCAGTGGTAACACCAGTATGATGGGTACTCAGTTTTTCACTTTTTTTGAAGTTAATAATTGTATTGAGATTTCAAACATAAACAAACAACATACAGCTCAATAAACAAAAACAAAACAGTTGTATTACAATTGTATTACATTTGTGTTACCAACCTGATACATGCAAGGCAGGAGTGACTGAGGCCTATCATTACTGTAAAGAATTATCTACATGCTGTACCTACTTATCAGCATATAAATCTCAACAAAAAAATTACCCAGGGTTCATAATCTGTATCTGTTTGAGTGCCTTTCAAACTTAAATTTATTCATATACCCTGCTGGATAGGAGCTCTGTCTGGGTATCCTCGCCCTTATAGGCACCTTTGTGCCTTGGCCAGGTTGTTAGGGAAAGGGTATTATTTGGGTACTCTGAGCTCGACCTGCCTATCAACTGTCTTTAGAGTAAGGTAGTATATCAACAGAAAGCATAGTCTATAGCTTTAACTACCTTATTAAGTATTTATATGCCAATATTTACTTAAGAACTGCCATAGGCAAGTAGAGTTAGAGGCCTGACACAGTGCACATTGGTCGGGTTTAGAGGAATTATTGCCAGTATGGACAGTGATGAGTCAATTGTGTAGCAGAAGGCACTTGTTCAATGCTGTTGTTATCCATAAACAAATAAACATACAATAAAAGATAAGAAAAAAGGGATAAGAAAAGAAAAACACTGGGTATATGCAATTGTCTATTGTCCCTTGCACTTGAAGAATTTGTTGGGGTGCAGTAATATTGTAGCTCTTAATCTATATCTAATCCCTGAAACAACCTTAGTGGTACCTGGGCATGGGCACTCTTAACCTATGCCCTGCCGGGGAAGGTTGCCTGTGTGGCTCTGTGAGGTGGGAGTCATCTTGTTTAGGTACTGATAAAGGGGGTTCCCAAATACTGGTATGAATCTGCAGTGTGTTATTGGATATGCGAGAGAGCTTATCATATGTGGCTAGCTGGGAGAAGTTGGAAAGGTATTTGCGTATAGTTGGAATGTTAGCGGTCCTCTACTTTTGTATTAGAAAATGGGCAGTCTGAAATGGACATTCTGATTGGATGAAAGCACCAACCAGCCGGTCGGGTATGAGGCAACAGAGACTGGGAAAGAAGGAGTCCCAGTTTCTGTTTGCCTCATTTCGTTCCATGATTACTGTGCCATAGAATGTTTAAAAAAAAATCTGCCATGTTTTTTTTCTCCCTTAGCGAGTGAGAGAACCTTACCCCACTCAAACTGTCACCGGGTGAAATGAAACTCATATATAAATGCAGAGTTACTAATAAAAATCATAAATCATACTGTTGATGTTCTCTTCAGGAGTTGGCTTAGTTTCTGCTCGCAATCGCTTGTTCACTTATCCCAACTGCCCCCGCCAAGCGATCAAATGCGGTTAATGCACACTTCCACTGCCAACGACAAATTGAAAGATCATACAGGCATAGTGAAAAGGATGAGGGAGATAATGCGCACCATGGTCTCTTTGTGAGTGTGTGTTTATTTTTTTGCCTTAAACGATTGAACTACGTACCCCCACCCCCCCGCGCGCATACTTAAAGGTCTTACTGTCACGGGCTCTGCATTCTTATGTCTTCAATAAAAAAAAAAAACTGTCCATGGAGTACTCTGGCTGCTTGTTCCCGAGCTGTGGCTGTCTGTGTTGTAAGGTGTGAAATTACGAAGTGTACACACTGCTTCTGGATGGGATGGCAGGACATGCAACACAGGTGGGGTCTCTTTAGTTCCTATTGCTTCCTACCTGCAGGGGAAAAGAAAATTAGGCTTGCGCAGTTACTTTTTTCAACTGTGCGTCTGTGGATTCAGTTTCCATCAGTTGCTCTACCTGATCTTGCTAAAGTCCTAACGCTAACTCCTGTGAGAATATCACGCTCAGTGCTTCCCATCCGTTACAAGCACGAAGCAGAAGCCACCATCAATATTTCAATCTGGCTTTGTGAAGAGCACTTTTGTCATGCGATCGCGATGGGATATGAAAGCACCTCCGAGGTAGGTGCTCATTAGTGAGAAGGAAAAGCCCTAAAATACAGTGTGTTTAACTTATACAAGGAAAGTATCTATCTAAAAAAACAAAACACACATACACACACACACACACACACACACACACACACACATATATCGTAGTGCAGGCGGAGGAACTATTTTATTAAAAAAATGTATTCTAAACTATTTTTTTATTTATACTTTTTATAAAACTTATTTTCTTTTACAGTGCCCATTTTCTAAGCACAATAATACCCTCCAGGGTGGGCGGTATGGGGCAATACTGGACCTTCCAGGGGCTATAAGGCCCTCTGCCTGCGGCGTCGGGCCTCACTACACCCCTGGGCGGTCCGGTATTGCCTAATACCGCCCACCCTGTCGGGTATTATTGCTTACACAGATGTCTTTTGGCTGCAATGCTAGATTGTATGAGAAGGGAGTTGTGTTTCTTTGAAAGAATGGGTTGACCTTCGTATAGTCCTATGAGCCAGAAGCCAGGGTTAGCTGAAACTGGTGTACGTATGATAGTAGCCATGAGGCTAGTTACTTGTGACCAGAACCTTTGGACCAAAAGTCAAGGCTTAGGATGTGAGTTAGATCTCCGTGTGGTTGAGAGTATCTCCAACATAGGTGTGTGGTGGTTGATTTTGGTCTTATATAGCACATCAGGTGTCCGGTACCAACTGTGCAGGATTTTATTTTGTATAAGTTGACTCCTAGGGTCTTTAAGTGATTCATGGGCTGTATGCCAGCACTTTGACCACTGCTCCTCAGAGATGGGAACTTGCAAAGCTGTGGTCCAATAACTACTGGATGAAATTGTCTGGTCGGGAAATGCCTCTCTGATATGTGACAAAGTGAGACATTCTCTACCTTTTAATGTTTTGGTCCATTGTCCAACCGATGAGATGGGTACATCAGGAGAGGGGGGGGCTGGCTATTTTGAGTTAATAATTGGTCAAGGGAGCTGTGGATTTGGAGGTACTTTCAAAAGTCAGATTTCGGAAGGCCATAGCAAGTTTTAAGTGCTTGAAAAGAGTCTAATGAGGTGGTATGTGGGGCTAACAAGTCAGAAATGGTGCATATGCCCTTAACAGCCCATTCTCACCAGTATACTGGCATCCCTTCTATCTTTATATTCATGTTCTGCCATACTGAGGTGTAGGAAATGTGTTCAAGGGGGTATGTGTAGCCATTTACTCATTTGACGCCAGGGCGAATATGATGTCTTCATTGTTACTGGAGTCCGAGGAGGGGGATGAGGAGTGTTATTGAGATAGGAAAAAGGGTTTATTTGGTCACATATTGCTATCTCTATGTGAGTCCATAGGGGAGGGAAATGGCCATCCAATGGAAGCCACCTCAAGGACTGTGCTTTGCAGAATACCCAACAATATCCTTTGAACCATGGGAGGTTCCAGCCTCCTACCTTCCAGCTGGTTTTTAGTTTATTTTTATTATATCTTGCCTTCTGCCCATGGCCCACCCCATAGAAATTTTCTAATTAGGGAATCTATTTGGTCAAACCATTTATTTGGTATGTGGGTATGTATATGGGAACTCAAGTGAAAGATTTTTGGGGCTGTGATAATTTTGATCGCTTCCACCTTGCCAACCCTGGATAACTGTAGTGATTTCCATCTATCCAGTTTAAGTTTGCTTTTTGGTAATAGGTTTTGGAAGTTCAGGTCACACAGTTTTGGGATTTTTGGGATAATTTTTATGCCTAGGTAGGTTATGCACTCCGGGGTCCACCGTAAGTGGCAAGATGAGAATTGTTGTTGAGTGGCTTTTTTGCTCAATGGAAGGATTTCTGATTTGGTATGGTTAGTTATGAGGCCTGAGAGGTTTGAGAAGTTGTTAGAGTTTCCAGTGGGGGTGAGAAATTGCTCAGCTTGGTCTAAGAGAACTAGCAGGTTGCCTGCATTAAGTAGAGTTTTATACATTGTCATTAATTGATATACCTTTAATTTTAGAGTGTTGTCACATTGCTGCTGTAAGTGGTTCAATGGCCAGGACAAATAATAAAGGAGATAATGGACATTCCTGCCTTGTGTCTCTTGATAATGAAATGGGGACTAATAAGTCTGAGTTAGTTGAAATGTATGTTTTTCGGGGCCGAATACATAGCTTGCAGGGCTGATTTATAGTATGGCCCTATGCCCATTTGTGCCAGGGTTGTGTACAGGAATTTCCACTCAATGATATCAAAGGCTTTTTCAAAGTCTATCATGACTGCCACTGAGGGGAAGGGGCATTTGGTGGCAGAGGACATCAGATCCATGAGTGTTTGAATGTGGTCTGAGCTTAGTCTGCCCTTGACAAATGCAGCCTGTGCGGTGTGGATCAGTTGAGGTAGTAGGTTTTCTTGTCTTGTTACAAGCACCTTTGCATATATTTTGCCACCTGCAGTGACTAGTGAAATTGGCCTGTAACTGGCTGGGTATTGGGAGTCTTTACCAGGTTTAGGTAGTACTGTAATTGTGGCTACTGACATGGAGGGAGGGAAGGTTTTGGATTTGGGCAGGTCTATGAAGAGGCATTCAAGTGTAAGACAGATCTGTGGAACTAGGAGTTGGTAAAGGTCAATAGATATCCCATCATTCCCTAGTGCTTTTTTTTGGTTTTAATCTTTTTATTGCAGTATCTATTTCTGAGGCTGTGATTGTTTCATCCAGGGTTGAGCTCTGAGTTTGGGTTAACTTAGGCAGGGTGAGTTTGTCCAAAAGGTCTGCTATTTGTTTGGAGGCTGTAGATGTAGAAGTATTATATAGAGATGCAGCGAATTTAAAATTCGCCGGCAAAGTGAATGTGAAGTGGGCACTTCGCCTTGCTACTCCGCTATGCGGAGTGGGCAATGCAAAGTGCTCACTTCGCCATATGTCGTTACCACTTTGGTAAGGCGGAATGGCAACGCTGGAAATAAGGCAAAGTCATTGTTTTTAATGGACTTTGCGTTCCTCATTAGGAATTCTAAGTGATCCACTTGGTGTTTCAGATTTGTCAGCCCCCCCACGCATCACATGGCTTACAGTACTGTAAGTCACATGCTGTTTAGCTAGGAAGGAAGAAAGTGAGTCATACAAGCAGATACTTTTATTTTCTCCTGTGCAGATGGAGAGAGAGTAGTGTGTTTTGTGACTGCTGATACTTTTAGATCAGAGCGAGGAGATTTAAACTTTGATTCAGACCCAACAGCTTTTGTAAATGCTACATTTTTTTTGTCTTTTCTGTAATCTTTTTTACTTAATTTGTTCTTTCTGAAAATTTTATTTTTCTTACCTTTATAAGTAGTTAGTTGTTTGTCTGTGTCTGTGTGACTGTGTGTGTGTGTTGTGTGACAGTGTGAGTAGTGATAGCTCGGACTGAGGGAGCTCAGTAGGAGAGATGGACCAGGGTGAGGGAATGTCTGGGATGGGGCAGCTTTGGGAGAGCATGGTAGTGGTAAGCATCGTACCATGCGCATGTGTGGAGGGCATGGGCACCCATTCCTGTTGGAACACTCAAAATTTGTGAATGCCCCGCCGAAGCAGGACCAGCACTGCCTCGTGTACTGACTCTGAGGCAGTTGAACCACCACCACCACCACCAAGTCCAACACCAGGTCCTCTGGAGCAGGATGTGCCTGTTCCCCAGGGCCCAGGTGTGGATCCCATTCCTGTTCAGCACCGTGACCAGCAGGCTTACAATACATCCAAGTAACTATTAAAAAAAATGTATGTTGTGTTTCATGACGTAATCGTAAATCGTGATTTGTGACTGTATTTGTGACCATGATGATGAAGAAACTTGAATGCGTATGGCTGTACTTCCCAGGGCCCCGATGAGCTGTAGCTTAAAACTCCCAGACTTAAAAACACATATCAGTGAGTACAATGGAGGGGTGGTGAAGCCTGGAGAGATACTATAAAACAGGCTTACAATACATCCAAGTAACTAGAAAAAAAATTAATGTGATTCATAATGTGAATGATCGTGAATTGTGATTTGTGACTGCATTTGTGACTGCGATGATGAAGAACGTGATTTGTATCATGAGTGACTTGTGATGATGGTCCTGACTTAAAAATGCATATTAATGAGTACAATGTTCATGCAGAATTAAGCACCACACCCGTCCAGTACTCTGAAGGGAAGCCAAAGAAACAACTGTGACTTAAGTTACATATGGAGATTGGGCCCTAAAGAGATGCAAATGCACAGACAAATTAAGATTGCGCTATGCACTGAAGAGATGCAGACACAAAGGCACAACACCTAACCAGTGCTCACCATCAGAAATTAAAATCTGGAAAAGAATACCTTTACCAGTTGGGGCGGGCAGCGTGGGGGGAACAGTGTACTGTACTGCTGCAGTAATAGTCACTAGTACTAGTACCAGTACCAGTGAAGATACCACAAAGAATTACAAAAATCACACAGCTGCAGTGGATAGCGGCTTCACATTGCTGAAATTATTATGTGGCACAATAAAAGATGTCTGATTTGATGACACGTGTCACACACATACTCATACACACACTAAGTAATGCATAGCAAATTGAAAACTTCTGTAATATAACCACATATTTTAAACAAACTAAAATTATGCACTGCTGCACCTCAACAATCAGCAAAAAAATGGCAAAAAATATTGAAAATATTACTGTGTACATTAACAGTTAAACAAGAAAAATATCACCAAAACAGAAAGCACTGTCTTTTTCTCCAAATTAATCTACCTACACCACAGATACACTCCTCCCCAAAGCACACTTCCACTGTCTCTCAGTACACAGACTGAATGTTGTACATTAACATTCAAAATCCATACACAAACAATAAACGCTCAATGATATGAGCACAGGAGGGTTTCCTATAATCGATGAACTAAAGTTTCAGCAAAAAAAATTACTCAAAAAGGCTTTTTTTAACAGCTTTTTGAAGCTTTGAATTGCAGAGAGCTCTCAGAGCATATTGTCTCCTACAGCTTCCTACACACACTACCCCAAACTGAGGTTGTGCAGAACAATCTAGAGCCCATGTGACCTGAAATCTCATGAAACACTGCAAAATTTGCCTTTGGAGCTTAAAAATAAGGCGAAGTAAGGCAAAGTACATTGTTTTCAATGTACTTCACCTTAAGAATTGGTGTAGTAGTGGTTTGGGAAGGCGAAGTAACGCAAAGTCATTGTTTTCAATGGACTTCACGTTACCCATTTGCAATGCGAAGTACTCCACTTCGCGTTGTGGAGCACTCCGCAAATTCGCATTCACTCCGCGGATCACTTCACAGAGCGAATTGGATCCACTTCGCCCACCACTAGTAGTATATAGTGTCTGGTAAAAATCAGTCATAATGGCATTTATTTCTTCAGGATCAGTACTTTGAGTACCATTCTTAGAGCTTAGTGAGGCGATATGCTTTTCTGATTGTTGCTTTTCTAGCCTGTAGGCTAGTAACTTACTATTTTTTTCTCCACTCTCCCAATATTTATGTTTAAGATGTAGGATGGCTAGTTCAGCTTTTCTTCCAGTAAGTGTATTGATTTGTTGCCTAAGTGCCACAATCTCTGTTTGTAGGGGTGCTTTTTTACTAGTCTGGATAGGGCGGCTTTTGGTAGAGATTCTTTATGCTTAAGATTGCCTAATAGATCTTTTATGTTGACAGGAGGTCTAAACCTCACTCTCAGGTTCTTGGCAATATTGGGAATGCAAGGAATCACAAACACGTTGCATAAGAGTAATAAACTTGTTTATTACTGCCAAAAAGGATAATTACAGTTGCCCTAAGCAGTTCTTACCAATATGAACAAGGAGCCAATGCTAAACGTTCCCTATACCTCAAGGATTCTCTGTGTCTCTTGAGGTCTCCAAGGTAAAAGACATAATGTCTAACATTATATACCTATGATAATTAGTATGGTTACTGTAAGATAGAAGCATTTCTAGTTACAGAGATGAGCCCTATTGGCTAAATTGGAGATGGCTCCAAGGTCCAAGATAACATTATACAATTTTGAAGTGGTCATCACTTTGTGAAACAAAAGAGTACAGTACTTACATAAATAATTGTAGTAGTACAAATCACCAAAAGGTGGCAATGCTGACTTATATATCATAATCATTACAAGAACACAGATGTCCTAACATCTTGTAAGCAAGAAATACATATGTGTATTAGAAAGCAAAGTGTATAACAATAATATGCATGCATACTCTGACTTCTACTCTTATACAGCAGATGCCCTTAGCCTTATATGTTAGTATAACATATACCTAAGTGCTGGCTGTCTACGGTGTACCTCTGGGGGTACCAATAAGGGTGCAGGGACCTCATGAAACATTCCCCCCCCTTGTTGCCTCTCAGGGCAACACAGCAAAAATAGGGAAGTGGATAGAGAGCAGGGGTCATTTACAGTCCCGACTCATGAGCCTTGTAAAGGAATTCCAGCTGCTTACGGTGTTGACGCAGTGTGCTCCGTATGCAGCAAAGCATAATAATCAAGAAAAATATCAAAAATGCTTGTATAATAACAAAACCTTTAAAGGTAATCTCTAACCAAGTGTCAGTCAATGAGTCGTTCATATCACTATCATTAATAAGTGCAAGAATAGCTTCATTAGCTTTAGTAATATTATTGCTGATGTGGATGAGGTGGGTGTCTTTCCTGTCTAAAAGTGATTTTAATGTAAGTGTGAGTGGATCAATGTGTACATTAAAATATGGTAAATATTCAGAAAGGGTGAGCAGATAATCAGGGTTACCAACAATGATATCATTGTCCATAAGGGGGAATGGGGGTAATAACTGTATGTCCAATGACAGACTTCTCATGGGGGACAAAACAGAAATTCAGGGAATCAATAACACATGACTGGGTTCCGAAGGTGTAACTTTTATAATTAGTCACTATACAATACTTGCCATCAGAATTATATTGCATTTTAGCAGTAGGCAATCTCCATTTTTCCAACTGTACTTGGCAGGTGTAGCTGGTCTTGGAAATCCATGTTGGCAGGTGATGAACCTCCTCTCGATACGACTAGAAAAGTTTTTCTGGAGCCAATGTTGAGTCCAAAGAGTCTGTGTCATTCGTGCCGATGTCATCGTCCATGGAAAAGGACCAATCAATACTGTTGGGAGAATAACCACATACAGGTTTAATAACATCAAATATGTCACAGCAACACAGGTAAATGTATTCCTTCTTAGTGCAGCAGTCCATGTGCAGGGTGACCCAGGAATCCAGGAAAGGATAGAAGACCAGTAGAGGAGGCAAGTCCAGGCATTCTCTGTAGATGTTATCATCAAGGTTCCCAAAGGAGTGTACAGAAGCTAGCTTGTCGAACAAAGCTGTAGCGGGATCAAAACATGGTAAAGAGACAGTAAAAGAAACAAACATTGTATCTTTGATAGAACATTTCTTACAGGTGAAACATGGACCAGTGTTAGATTGCCTGGTCACAAAAACCCAAATTCCTAGCTGTAGAAAGAGGAATAGTTAAAGACTGTTGCATACACATAGCAATACAGCCAGGATTTTTGTGGAGTGCTTCCCATTAGGAGGTCTAATTGCACAGAGGCATGATCGGATATTATGATCGGCAGGATGTTAACTGCTGTTACAGCAGGGGTGAGATCAGTGGAGGTGAGCCACATGCCTATGTGACTTAACGATCTAGATACAGAGGACTGTTAGTTATGGTTTTTTATCCTTGGATGTTGTTGTCTCCATATGTCCATAAGAGCTTGCTCTTGCATCCAGAGCAGTACAGCGTGCAGGGCCTAGGTATGGGGTTCTACCTGGAAAGGGTTGTGATCCATATTAGGGTCTAATGTCAGATTAAAATCACCCTCAATGAGTGTGCGAATATGTTGATTCACTATGGTGAGCAGCTGGGTGGCTAGGGAGTGAAAGAACTGTGAGTAGTCTTCATTAGGTGCATATATATTCAGCATGGCCAGAGGGCCTTGTGGAGTGCTGAATTGGGCTAATACCCATCTGTCATCTGAGTCATGCTGTGACTTTTGGAGAATCCAGTGCAAATTGTTGGGATTAATATAGAAACCCCTCTCTTTTTTGTGTTGGCCACACTATGTACCTCTATACCCACCCATCCCCTTCTTAGTTTTTGGGCTTCCCCCTTCATGATCTTGATTTTTTGCAGTAATACCACTTGGTATTTTAATTTCTGCAGGTGTGTCAGCACCTGTTTCCATTTGATAGGGGAGTTTAGCCCCTGCACATTCCAGCTAGGACAGGTAACTTCTGCCATGGTTCACTATTGATTGGACTGAACTTTTACATGAACGTTTTACCTTATACTGTTGTCTGTGCTAACATTTGCTACAGATTGGTATTAGTAGGACAGCGATTAGGGTAGGTGGAGCACCATATACCATACTTTTAACAGGTCTCACGTCAAGTGCAATACACATGGTCCTGAAACACATTAATAAAAACTGATACCTATTAACCATAACAGTAATACCAGTCATTAGCTTAAATACTAATGACAAGTGGTTGGTAACTGGTGTACTTTTGCAAAGATTAGGGGAGCAGCTGGGTAATTATTACCCTAGGCTTCCCCCTATCTCAGAGTGGGGGTTAAAGAGAGAGAGATAGCAGGTATGGTACACAGGGTAACAGACCTAGCTGCCCCCTCGTTACTTCTATGGTCAAGGTTATTTTTTTTTTGTCTCATTTATTCATACCTAAATCGGCAACAAGAAGGCTTGGAAGGTGCTATATAGAAGACACGAACAATATAACATCAATGCAAAGCTAAAGTATTTAAACTAGAGTCAACCAGGTACAGTTAAAGAAGTTTGTACCATTTACATGTGTTAGCAGAATCCTTCCCTGGGGAGGTCTCCCCATAACACCTGTAAGTACCATACTTCAAACATGTGTGCGCGATCATCACTTTGCGCTTAGAAGCAGTTGTGGACTTTGGACATTAGGTGACAGCAGATTACAACTTTTTGGGACACATAGCCCAGGCGTGCTCAATGTTTGCCCAAAATTGACCATTCCCATTGTGCGTTTACCTTCAAGTTTGGAATGGATCTATTGTTGTTTTATTGCTGAATTACAAGATAGTGTAGGGTGAAACAGCATGTGCGTTCACTTGCCTGCTGTAGGGGTATGAACTCCCCCACAAAACTTCAGGTGATCCCATTATGAACAAGCATCAATATACTGGGGATTGTCCTGCGAATGTGCACGCATTGTGTGGTGAAGGGCTGTAATTACACCCTTTTTCGGCATGAGTCTGAAAATGCATGCTGCGTAACAGGGGCTTGCCACATACCATTAGTGCCTCCGTGTTACTGTGATTTTATTCTCGAGGCACCAACGGCTCTGTAGTGGCAAGAAAATCCCCCTGTCATACCTCTGAAGGCTTCCCAGTGTAACCCACTACATTCGTACACTTTCCTTACTGTGTGATAGTTTTCAACCAGGGGTGCATTTTTTATAGATCATCCCCAGTGTGCTGCAGCTTGGCTGGAAGGCCATAATATTGAAGGGCATATTCCTCAATTGCTGACAGCACTGTATTTCCCTTTCACAAAAGTGGCTATGCAGCAATACAGTGGCATCTGTCATGATGTTCAGGGTTGTTATAAAGGCTGAGGGCACATTTTGGTCCTAGCCAGCATGGTCCTTAGGATATGCAGATTGGGGGGGGGGTTACAGGAGCTGCTCATTTCTGCAACAGAGCCTGCCACTCAATGCAGGGGAGATAAGGCTTCATACCTTTGAAATATACAGCAATGTATAGGCCCCCTTTCCCGATAAGTATCCCTCAAAATTCTGCCATTATCCAAATACCCTTTGCCCCTGTCACATCTACCAGTAACTAGCCATCCCATACAAACAATAAGTTTCCATATTTTGGACTGGGACCTATAGCTTAACTAGTTACCAGGAGAGCTGCATGGGAAGTATCTAGCAACTACATTTTGACAAATCCTATCTATTTTCTTAAGCCCTTAGTCAAGCTACAGTTAGGGTAACAGCCGATCAAAATACCTTGAAAAACTGTCCTCTTATTGAGGATTGAAATGCGTGTTCTTATTTTTCAAAACTATGGTGCCTTGGTTCAGGAGTGCTGCTCATATGGATCCACATCTGAGGCAGTTGTCATCTGGGAGATCAAGTATTTACAGTCCTTAGGATTATCTTGGTCCACTTCTGATTTCTCCTGTTGGTGAGTGTTTGTGGAGGCACTAGTCACCCAGTCTGGTAAGAAGGGGTCTTTTTACAGGTATGTGGTGGTGCGGGAGCATTATGATAGTCCTCACTGTCCGATGCCACTTGAAGTGGGGTATATCAATTGTTGCTTACCACCGATGGGTGTATTTCAGCTTGGTGTTCAAAGCAGCTGCTATGACTGCATATCTGGGACCTTTCCCTGAATGGAGAGCTTTGCTGAGCTTCTGAGAGTTTTATCCTCCTCTTACTTTTTGGGGGCATCATCCAAAGGTCTTCATTGTGGCCTGTAGCCAGCTGGGAGTTTGTGCACTCTGGAATTCTGAAGCTGAATGCTGCATTACTTCCATGTCCTCTGGATATGCTGTGGGTGCTTCAGTTTGTCTGGGACATGCCTTGGTGATGGTAACAGCAGAGCGTCCCATTGTTCATTACTCTGAGCACCGCAGTGGAGGTGAGGGCATTGAGAACAAAATCTAGCACTGATCTAAATCCCAGAATGTAAAGCTTGTGAAATCCCAAAGTATTTTCAAACATGCAGCACTAATGGATCATTTTGCTCCCCATTAACTGCCAGACAACATCTTGCTGAGTACAACTAAGAGGCAAAGTTAAAATAGACATTTATATTGTAATAACGCAACAAACATTTTTCACTTTCAGAGTTTGTCTGAAAACCTAATACACAAAATAGTCCTTACTATGAAAGGCATCCTCTATTTCATATTGTGTGACTAAAAGGTGATATTTGTGTGTGTTTGTGTGTGTGTGTGTGTGTGTGCATGAGTGCACACCTGTGCCTGTGTCTGTGATGTGGACCTTCACATAGAGGGTGTACAGTTTGTGGAATACAAAAAAGCAGTATGCACTTCCCGCAGTGATACCCCTACAGTGACATACGTCGCTGCCGACAACAGCGCCATGTCACTGTAGGAGATGCGCCCGAGACCCAGAAACACCCTCCCCCATCTCGCACCCCCTTCCTGAACCAACTCCAAGCTGGACTTGGTATCTATAAGCATGGGTGGTGTGGGGGGCAGAGCCCTCCAAAGAAAACATTGTACGCTGCTGTGCGTAGCTCCCTGCCGACTGCTATTCTTGGTCAACAGGGAGTCTGTTGCTGCAATGCCAGTTGACGAGTTAGTTGTCAACTCAGATTGTAGAGCCCCCCAAAAAATTGTCATTGTGACAGCAAGCACTTTTTTGATTTTTAAGGCAGGTGTATTCAAATTCCTGATGTACAATGGAATTGAAGTTTACCATACTTGAGGTGGGCTAAAATTCCAGATGATTATCTTGGATATCTGTTCACAGATTAGGTCTAGTCTGTGCTTTACATCAAGCTGGGCCAAGAAAACGGGCCCCAAGTCCTTTCCATCATCACAATACCATGTGACATAAAATTTAAAAGACATGTTTAATGCCAAAACAGTCCACAAGATGTTTACTTACTAAACCTCATGAACCAGTCATGCGGTACAAAGTATAAGATTCATTAAATGGTAGAGAATACTTTCTGTATTCCTTTTGCAGTCAAATTCTGAAAGTGGTAAAAACAGTCTCTGGTCTGTGCAGAAGCTGAAACAGAAAGAAAAAATGGACACGTACAGTACCTGTAGTATACTGTATAACTGCATCACAGCTGCCTACCACCTGCAACACATATCATTTGCCACATATGAAGCACCACACTACACACCATAACCCCAACCAAGAATGAAATTGTTAGTCATTTATTACATTTTACGGTATTTTTATTATAATTGTTTTCTTAATAGCACAAAAAGCTGATGTTGACCTTAATAGAAATGTAGTCTTCACATATACAAAAGAGGATTATGGTGGCAAAACTATCAGGTTGCAAAATAACACATACAGTAAATGTGCTGAGTAAATTACTATTGATTCAAAATTGTAATTGAAAACCTGTAGATAAGTGCTGTATCCACAGAGTATTCATTCTAGACTTGTGGTTTTAATGTGTAGAGTTTTTAACCACAGCCTGCTACAGAAAAAGCTAATGGATACAATGGTAATAAAACACAGAAACAGAGCAGATGTCAGCAGAGAAAGACCACTGGTCTATTCTGTCTGCCCTGTTCTATTTATCCTGTTCTGCCACAGGACCTAATGTCTAGTCAAGGTTATTGCCTTCCCCTCCCTCCTTACCCCATAGAAACATAGAAAATGTTGACAAAAAAAGACCATTGGTCTTGGTGTCAGCTTGTATAATTTAAATTAAAGTGCCCCTGACAACATTAGGAAAACGTCAGCAATTTAATATTTAATGCAGCAGTGCATGATAGGCAAGGGGTCATAATGCTGCAGTGAAACCTGAGCATACCAAGAATGCCACACACACATATCAGCATGCAGCATAATAGCATTGATGCTGACCACAAGGACCACTGCGCACACTGGAGCAATACATTTGTTTTTGCAGAGGGCTCAGCCCCCTGCACCCCTGATGTGAGGGTTTCTTGTGCCACCCCCCCCCACTGGACTAAATATAATCAACTCTGGGAGGTCATGTTCTTCGGGGAAGCAAAAAAAGTCTGAGTGCGGATTTTTTAGGTTTCCCAACCAAAAAAAAACAGCAGAATCATACTGGGACCTGGGGAGAATTGAACCACAGCCTCAGGTCCCGGACGAGGGCAGGTGCTCTAGCCACTCCACCAACGGAGCAGCTTGGAAAGGCACCAACCTGGCAGCATCCTTCATCTTCCACAAAGAGAGACTACAGTGACAGGGGTAGCGGTTCTTACAACACGCTTATAGGATCCCTGTCACTGCAGTACCATTTGAGCTTTTGACAGCACAGTATTTCATGCACAGTTCTGTCTGCACTATATTCACCCGGTAGGGTGCATAACAGCAGTGACAATTTTGATCAATACTTCTATTTTTACTCTATTTTAGCTTGGTCCTTTTCTCCTGACTTGTATGATAACATTCTTTCCCCCTGCTGAGTTTGTTTTATCATGTTTTCCCATATGAAATAATAAAAGGAACAATAATAAAAGAAGTTCTTTTTTAATATGGCTCAGACTAGGCTTTCATCAATATTTTCAGCTGTTTTTGTACACTTGTTGTCCCATAAGGTTAGAGAAGAATGTCTGATACTGCCTGTTAATTTTAATCACAAGGAAAGTGATCTTAAACACTAGGGGCCCAATTCTCAAAGCTCTGCTTCTGACGCAAGGTGCTTGCACCAAACAGATATGGTGCAGGGCACACCTTGCATCCAGGGCTGCCTCCACTCAATTCATAAAGGTTGCCTGTGTCGACCGCAGGCTGCCTGCCCCAAACAGGGCTTGTGCCAGCCCTGCTCCCTGCACTGCCCTGCAACATGGCGCTAGGTGGACTGTGCCGATGCAAGCTGCATCTAGCTATTCTCAGACAGCACCCAGTGGGAGATATTCTAAGTGCTGTTAGACCAGTCAGGGCTGGCATAGTGGGACTTAGAATATTTCCTACTGGGGCAGTCACCACTGTATGCTGCGGTTGTCCCCCTGGTTCACCGCTGGTGCCCCGTCCTGCCAGGTACTGGCACCCATCCCCAATGCCACCACCCTATCCCCGATGCTGCCCGGCTGCCTGTAGGTTACATAGGCATGTGCCTCTGATCACTGCAGTGCCAACTACCTGATGGTCCAGTGAAACCCACCCCTTGGTGCCCCGCCAGCTGCTGACTGTGGTCTGCATCGGCACCATACTGTACATATGCGCACAGTGTCTGAGACTGGTGGCAGTCACTGTGCACATGTGTACAGTAGGCACAATTTCCCATGCCACAGCAGGCTTGCAACAGACACCTCCCATGCACCAGGTGTGCAGCACAAGGAAAGGAATGCCACAAGTGTGGGGACTTAGATGCCAGGACTCCTCCTGTATCTGAATCCGGTGCAGAGTCCCTGTGGCATGGGGCTTTGGCACAGGCTGCCGTTCACCGCAGCTTGCACCAAATGCAGCCCCCATTGAGAAGCGGGACTGGGTGTTTAAAAACAACAGAGAATATTGATGAAAACCTGGTCCAACCCATATTATAAGTAATCCATTTATTACTTCAGCTGTAGAAAAGTAGTAAAGCAGATTCAAAATTGTGGGGAAAAGTTATCATACAAATCAGACAATAGGTGGCAATCTAAAATAAAAAAGTATAGGGTAAAATTTTCACCGCTATCATGCATGGCTGCAAAGCTCACCAAGTGGGCAATTCTCAAGAGGTGGTGACCAGACAGGAGCAGGAATATAGAACCCTAGTCACCACCCCTCCAGAGCCTTGTAACAGCACCTATCATCAATCACATAGACATAAACAACAGGAGTGCATGAAGATCATACAAGTTAAACAAAGTACAAGAAAACAAAGTATCAAGGATGCTGGATTCCGGAAGGCAATAATGACCAATGCCTGGATTCTGGCTGGCAAAATCCCAGAACTGTCAGCCACAATAGCAAATGCAGGTTTGAACTGGGTTGCAGTCTCAGAAAACAAGGCTAAATGAGAGCCTTGAATGGAATGTTGCAATCCCAGGTTACAAATTATTCAGGAAAGACAGAAAAGGATGTAGGGGTGGAGGGGTTGCATTATATATAATGGAGGACATAAAAGCTATAGAGGTCCAATGGTCCTAGTATGAACCTGAGGTACTCTGGGTCACTCTTGAACTGGGCTCATGCTCAGCTCTCAGACTAGGAGTGATATACAGGCCTCCCTCACAGGGGGCAGAAGGAGACAAAGCAATGCTTGAAAACATACTAAAGATGGCCAAAATGGAGAAGTCGTGCTGATGGGGGACTTAAACCTCCCAGATGTGGACTGGACCTCCTGCACAGCATCCACAACTAGGAGCAGAAATTTCCTAAACAACTTGGGAGGGGCTGGACTTAATCAGCTTGTCGTGGCCCCCACTAGAGAAAACACAGTCCTTGACCTAGTGCTCACAAACAGCAGCAAGGTCCAGGAGGTGCAGGTGGGGTGCCATTTGGGGTCAAGTGACCACAAATCTGTCTTGTTTAAGGTCAAAAAGGCCAAGGAAACAAGCCACACTAAGACACGTGTCATAGACTTCAGAAGAACAGTCTTCGATCAGATGAGAATATGCAGAATAAGAAGAAGGCAAAAGGAGGGGTAGAGGAATGTTTGATAAATATAAGTGAAATACTAGTGGAGGTTACTGCAAAATACTCCAGGCTAGTCAGTAAGATGAAGATAAAAAGAAATCTGCTATGGTTCAAAAAGGAGGTGGCAGCTGCAGTGAAGGAAAGGAGAGAAGCATTACAAAGATACAAGGGCTCAAACAGCAAAATAGATAGGGAGGCATACACATGCAGCTTGAAGGAGGCAGGAAGGGTAATCAGAAAAGCAAAGGCACAGACTGAGGAAGACCTAGCATGGGGGGGTTAAAGGAGGCAATAAGACCTTCTTTAGGTACATAAGCGACAAAACAAAAAACAAAGGAGGCATGGTCAGGCTCATAAGCAGGGATGGGAGAAGGAGGATAGAAGAAGACAGTGAAAAGGCAAAAGTCTTAAAATGAGTACTTCTGCTCAGTCTTTACTAAGAAGGCATCTGGTAATGGACCCACCACAAAGGGGGACAGGAATCACCTAGGGGAAATGGACACAAGTCAGTTTACAATAGAGAGTGTAAGGACAGAATTAAAAAAAACTGAAGGGAGATAAAGCCATGGGGCTGGACGGACTCCACCCACACATATTGAGAGAACTTAGCAATGAATTGGCAGCATCAATAGTGGATCTTTTGAGCAGATCCTTGAGAGAAGGGATAGTTCCCCAGGACTGGAAAAGAGCAATAGTGGTCCCCATTCAACAGTGGTAGCAGCAAGGAGACAGGAAACTACCGCCTGGTCAGCCTCACCTCGGTGGTGGATAAGATGATGGAGTCACTGCTCAAAGAAAGCATACAACGCTAGCATTCTGGGAGGAATCTGGACAGCTGGATGCCAAGCAGCATGTCTTCCCAATTGGAAGATCCTGCCAGACTAACCTGATCGAGTTATTTGACTCAGTTACTAGGGCTGTGGACCGGGGGGGAGCCATTGATGTTATCTACCTTGACTTTGTCAAGGCCTTCAACTCTGTACCACACAGAAGGCTGCTAAACAAACTTGACCATGCAGGAGTGGGGTAGGAAGTGGTAGCATGGGTGAGTAGCTGGCTTGAACAGAGAACTAAATCCACGACAGTAAATGGGGTAGCATCAGGGGATAGGGAGGTGACAAGCAGGGTGCAACAGGGGTTTATCCTCGGACCATTATTCTTCAATATCTTCATCAGAGATATCACAGAGGAGTTGAGTGGGAAGGTGTGCCTCTTTGCAGATGACAGAAAGCTCTGCAACAGGGTGGACACTGCACAGGGAGTAGAGCAAATGAAAAGTGACTTACTCAGGCTGGAACATTGATCCAACTTGTGGCAGTTAAAATTTAATGCAAAAAAGTGCAAAGTTATGCATCTGGGCAGAAGCAACCCAGATACAGATTACTTCCTGGGAGGGGAGAAGCTATCAACCACCCATCAGGAGAGGGATCTAGGAGTTATCATATCAGACAATTTAAACATAGGTGAACAATGGGAAAAGGCAGCAAAGAAGGCCAGTATGATGCTGGAATGCATAGGAAGGGGCATCACAAGTATAAGAAAGAAGGTGATCCTGCCACTGTACAGGTCCCCGGTGAGACCCCACCTTGAGTACTGTGTCCAGTTCTGGAGACCTTATCTCAGGAAGGACATATATAGATTGGAGTCAGTACAGAGGAGGGCAACAAAAATGATACACAGTATCCATAAGTTGCCATATGAAAGAAAGTTACTGGAACTCAACATGTACTCCCTGGAACAATGCAGGAATAGAGGGGACATGATTGACACATTCAAGTTTCTGAAGGGTATAAACGGCCTCCGCCTAGAAGCTCTTTATGGTCAATAGCACCAGTAGGACAAGAGGACATGAGATGAAATTGAAGAGAGACAGATTCAGGGGTAACATGCAAAGGTTTTTCTTCACAGAGAGAGTGGTTGACCCATGGAATGGTCTACTAGCTGGAGTAATTGACTCCAAAACTGTAGGGGGATTCAAAGCAGCTTGGGACAGACACAAGGGGATTGTCTCACAGAAATTCTAAAAAGGGGGGTTAGGGCTCAGGGCAGACTAGATGGATCTGTGGTCCCCATTTGCCATCAGTTTCTATGTTTCTATGTTTCTATTTTCACTCTACATTTTCAACATTGTCATTTTTGTACACCTCCTTCAAAACAGTACAGCTGTCATTTTCCACATCCTGCCCAAAATGTGTTTTTGCACCTGTGGCACAGAATAGCATGTTCGCTTTGTGAAATCACCTTTCAGAACAAGTGACCAAATGACACTGGCACTCTTCATGAGGAGGGGTCCCAAAAAGGCCACATTGAAAATTTAGTGCAACACCTCCAAAAAATGGCCAAGTTATACCCAGGCATTGAATAATTTCTACGCACATGTGCAACCTTGGTCACTTGGTAGTGCTTCACAACCTTATCGGCTCTGGCTAGAGTTTGTTTCAATTATGCTTGAGTGTCCACCCTATTGAAGACTTTGGTTTCATCTGCAGAAATGCATTCGTTCCCTTCCTGCTCTTCCACAATGCCCACTATAAAGATATTAAAGAAGACTGGCCCCAGTACTGAGCCTTATGGTACCCTCCCCTCTCTAGAAAGAGTGCTGTTTACTGCCACCTATCCTTTAACCAGTTTATAACCCAATGTACCACAGTGGATCCACTCCAAGGCTGGACAGCTTCAAACAAAGCCTTCTGTGTGGCACCATGACCAAAGGCCATGCTGAATACCAAATAGACCACATCCATTGCTCTACTCTGATCAATTTATCTGTCCACTCAGTCAAAGAAATATATTACATTTGTTTGACATGACTCCCACCCATCAATTTGTGTTGTCTGTAGTCTCGCAGTCCATTAGATTTAATATATTCTATAATCATTTCTTTCAATATTGTTTTCATCAGTTTCCCCACTACTGAAGTGAGACTGACTGGTCTATAATTGCCAGCCTCCTACCCCCTGCCGCTTTTATGTAGAGGGACAAAACCAGCCTTTCTCCAGTCATCTGAAACCACTTCTGTTTTTCAGTGAGTATTTGAAAAAGGCTGTATATGGGGCAGCCAGAATCTCCCAAAGTTATTTTAGTTCCTTGGGATGAATCCTATTCAATCCCATATCCTTGTCCACCTTAAGGTTTGCAAGTCCTCTAATCAATATTAATTCTAAAAATGGACCAGTAACCACACCTCTCCCCACCATATCACTGTTTCTCCCTTGTGGTCCATCTCCTTCATTCTATGGTGTGAAGACTGAGCAGATGTGCTGTACCTGTTTAAAACCAGAAACGCAAGGACAAGTAAACTACCAACCTCACAAAGGATATGTTTTTGTAAAAAATGGCATATGCATTGGAAATATATTACAAAAGTGTATCGGTGGTACAAAAACATTAACAGCATTAACTCTCACAGTACCTATTTGAAATGTCAGCTTTCTCCTGGTTTCCTGCACAGTCTTCCCCTTTTGCCTTTCTTTTTTTTTTAATTTAGTATACTTTATTCAAAATTTTCTTTTTACACATTATACAGGCATCCATGGAACAAATCACAAATGAGTAGCTGTAGATACATAGATTAGTGATGCTGTATATCAACAGTAAGATACAGCAATTATTTGACAAGGAAATAGGGTGATGCCTGCCCCCTCCGTCCTCCTGACCCATCCCAACCCCTCAACCCCACACCCACCCTCTCCTCCCATCTGCCACAAGGAATAACTTAAGATAACTTCAGGGTATATGCCAAACTATTTCTTAGAAAGATAAGGAGTTGCATTACTCAGGGGTACCTATAGCAAAAGGAGTTGGGGAAGAGTGAGCTGTAAACAAACTAAAGAGAGGGTCCCAGACCTGTTTGTATTTTCCCATCCTATTATTCCTCCCAGCAATGACCCGTTCTGTCTGGAGGGCAAACATGATTTCCCTGAACCACTCAGTATGGATAGGTATCAATACATAAATCCAGTGTCTAAGCAGTACCTTTTTTTGCACAGGCTGAAATTAAAGCCATATGGACTGTTTGAGTACAACCCTGAAGATTCATATAGTCTCCCAGAATACAAATTTCAGGGGTGAACTTATCTGAGAGAGACAACAATGGGTCTAGGGGAGATTTGATGCTGTTCCAGAATGGAGAAACCTTATTGTATGACCACAACATATGTAAAAATCCCTGGGAAACTGCATGAACTTGACATAAGGATTGGAGGGTAGCAGTCCCATCCTGCATAGATTGACCGGGGTGTAGTACAAGTTGTGGTTAATCTGAAACTGCATGTATCTGTACCTATCCCATTTAAAATATCTATGAACATGTTTCCAGATTTTAGACCAGTTTCTAGGGTAAATAGTACTCAGCATCGCCTGATCCCACCAATAGCTTCTCTGGCCTTCTAGCCTAAGCAGTGTGCTTTGTAAAAACGTATAAGCATAGGTTATCAAGTGAGAGGATGGAAGACAGAAAAGATACAGGGTCAAAATTGCTGATAGGGTCTTATTCCATGGTCCGGTGCCAAAGTGGTGTAACAGCATATTGGAGATTTGTAAATATTTAAATACATGGATGGGGCACCAGTGATAGAGGAGGGAAGCCTCCTGGAAATGCATCAGTTTATGATTGGTAACCAGGTCCTGCACTCTCTCAATTCTCATATTAGGACAAAAACGGTTGAGCCTAATTGGTTTACCCAAGATGAGAAGACTTGGGTTGTTGAAGAGGGGTTGTGCTACATCTTTGGCCCCCGAGACCTTAAGAAGAGTGTTAACTTGGGATTCTGTGGCCAGGAGGGAGCCCATTGGAGAGTCTTTTTACCCAGTGGGGAGTTTCTTATAACAAAGAAAAGGAAGAGATCTGGGGTTAAGATCATATCTAACACATAGGGACTTTTCAATTTCTAGCCAGAGGGGAGAATAAGAAGAGCCAGAGGAGTAGGTTGAGGGGAGTAGCCAGAACCTCATTCTAGTTAGGTGACTAGCCAAATAATATAAGTAGAAACTGGGAGCTTGTAGGCCCCCATCAACCTTCTGGTGAATGAATTTACTAGAGTTTCTTCTTGTTTTTTTCTCAGCCCACAAAAAGGAAGTAAGAATCTTGTGAACCTGAGCAAACCAGGAATGTGGCGAGACCCAGTTATACATTTGCAATGGATAACATATGCAGGGTAAAATGCTCATTTTGATTATTCTCATACAACCCCACAAAGAAAGAGATAATAGGGACCAGTGTTTGATATCATCCTTTATGGTACTTACGATGGCATCAAGGTTAAGTGTTTTCATGATCTTAGGAGAAGAATGGAGGAAGATGCCCCGATACTTGAGTTAATCTGGACGCGGCTGTAGGCCCATATTAGCAATTTCTGATCTCTGAAAGTAATTATTTAGGGAAAAGACTTCTGTCTCAGCAAGATTCAGTTTATAATTAGAGATCACAATAAATTGACAGATTATTGTTAGTGTTGCAGGGAGAGACTGGGAAGGGGAAGAAATGTGTAGTAGTATGTCATCCGCATATGCAAAAAGTTTGTATTCTGAATGTCCTATTTTAATGCCGGAGACTTACAGAGAGAAGTTCAGTTTCCTTATAAGGGGTTCTAGAAAGAGATTGAATAAGTAAGGTGAGAGGGGACAGCCTTGCCGGGTGCCCTGTTGCAGGGAAAAAGGTATGGTAAGTACACTGTTACATTGCACCCGTGCTGAGGGGGAAGAATAGAGTATCTTAACCCAGGTTATAAATTCCCCAGGAATGTTGGATTTAGGAAGTATGGAAAATAGATATCCCCAGGACCACCCTGTCACATGCTTTTTCTGCATCCAAGGACACCAGGGCAGCTGAAGTTGGGGTATCCTTGGATGTAGAAAGAAGGTGTGCACATTTTTGAAGGTGATCGGAAGAATGGTGTCCTTTAACAGAGCCCACTTGCTCTGCACTAACCAGAGTCCCAAACACAGCCCAGTTTTAAAGCTAGAATCTTGGCTAATATTTTAAAGTCCACATTAACAAGACAGATGGGTCAGTAATTGTGGACAAGTAGAGGGTTCTTACTGGGTTTAGGAAGGACCACAATGATGGCCTGGGTTAGGGAAGTGTCAGAGAAGTCATTCCCATAAATATATTGAAACATGTCTAGGAGAATAGGCGCTATGGTGGTTTTAAGTGCTTTATTCAAAATTAGATGAAAAGCCAACCAGACCAGGGTATTTGTCTAGTGAAAGTGAATCAATGGCTTCCAATATTTCTTCAACAGTAATTGGAGTTTTCAGACTGGAGGACTGTACTTCGGAGAGCATAGGGATAGTTATATCACTAAGAAAGGAGTTACTCTTTTGTTGAGAAAAAAGAAAGTTGGTAGGGGTACATTAAGTTTTATAAAAAGCCTGGAATACTTCACAAATATCCCTAGGTGAGGTAAGGATATCACCGATAGAGGACTGAAGAGAAGTGATAATCCTGTCAGACAATTGAGACCTAATTCGAAGAGCTAGCAGTTTACCTGCTCTTTCACCCTGATCAAAATAAGTTATCTGGGATCTAAGCATAATGAATTTAGCTTGTTCAGCCAATAACTGATTGTATTGAGCCCTAAGGGACTCAACCTTGTCCCAATCCTCCACAGGAGATAAAGCCATCAGATTTACTTCTGCATTTGTTATTTGGTCCATTAGGGAGGATAATGCCTGTTCCCTTTGTTTTTTTAAGTTTTGAGGCTAAGCGTATTAGCTCCCCTCTTAGGGCACATTTTAGTGAGCTCCATAAAAGGTCAGTTTTAGGCATGGAGGGAGAGTTATCCAACATGAAATTAGAAATAGAGGATTGTAAATGGAGTATCTGATCCTTGGATTTAAGAATTTGGTTGTTGACCAACCAAAGCCTATCTTTTTGAATATTAGGTGTAATCTCTAGAAATAATTGGGCAATATGGTGGTCAGAAAAAACTTTAAATGAGTAAAAAACAGATGTAACCCTAGAGAGCCTTTCTACACTTAATAAAAAGTAGTCAATATGGGAAGATGAATGATGAACTGGAGAGTGGAAAGAGTATTCTTTCCTGTTTGGATAGGTAATTCTTCAGGGGTCTGCCAGCCCAAGTGGGTGCATAAGCTCCTGCAAGGCTTTTTGTCATGGGACAAGGATACTCTAGATTGACCTGATCTATCAAGACTATAGGTTAGAACTTGATTCCTGTCCCCTCCGAGGATGATCAGCAAGGTGGACCAGGGAGCAAGTTTAGTCATTAGGCTTGTAAAGAAAGCCGGGTCATCAGAGTTATGTCCATAGATAGAACCACGAAGAACCTCTGAATGACCCAGAATAGCCCTTAAGATGATATAACGGCCTTCCGGATCAGAGATGTCTTGCAGTAGATGAAATGGGATTCTGAGGGCAATTAGGATGGCAGACCCCCCTCTTACAAGAATTAAGCCCCAAGCCAAACACTTGCCCCACCCAGAGCCTATGAAGTAGAGCACCTGGGTGGGTAGCAAGTGTGTTTCCTGCAAAAAAAAACACATCAGCTTGTATTTGGCAAAGATGTAATGGTACCTTCATTCTTTTAGCTGGGGTCTATGCCCCTTTAATGTTCCATGTGCAGAAATGATAACCAGACATAGTTATTTATGTTGTGGGAAGGTAAAACTCAAAGTCCCCAGCAGAGTGAGAACCACAAAAAGGGAGTTGCTAACATGGATCCTACAATTTGTGGCAGTACCCTCCCCCTATAACCTGACAAAACCCACCCACCCACTTCACACCCCCCAAACAAAAATCCATCAGTAAAATCTGATCCCAAGCCCCACAGAAGCAAGACCAGTAACCATCCAATAAAAACCCTGTAAGGTAGATAGTGTAGAGGCTCCATCCCCCATTGCCATGACATGACTGTTCCATGCAGGACAGACCAACCCCAGCCCACCATCCCCCATCCCTCAAAAAAATGTTTAATCAACCCGAATATTTATAACCATTAACTTTTTCAGGAGATAATCCAGGTCCCACAAACCCGAATCTGTAACCAAGTGAAAACTGTATCACAGTCTTAATCCAAATTAAATCTGAGCATAATAAACTATGAGAGCACATTTAAACCATTAACTATAGGTCACAACAGGTGACCTTCATAAAACATCAGTATCTTTCAACACATCATGAGGCTGGAAGCAAGAAGAAAAAACAAAAAAAACAAAAACAAAGAAAAGGGGGAGGGAGTTGGGGGTAAAGGAAAAGTAGTACTTAAGATAGTATACTGGCCTTAAGAGTAATATGGCAGGCACACACACCTATTATGAGGTAGACAATGCTACTCTCTTAATGCATAAAGCCATGGATCAGGCCCTTGTATGCCCAATTTACATCGTAATACAAAAAGAAAATAAAAATGTAGGGGATAAGGAAAAAAAAAAAAAGTGGGGGAAGGGGGGAGGGTCTAAAGAGAAATAAGAAAAAAAAAGTCTCAGCTCCTAGAATGGTGAGCTACCGCACTCAAATCTCTGACAAAGATAGCTCCATGTTCACACATTCGAGTGGTGCTCCTGTATGATGGTGCTCACGTTCAAGTAGCAGTTCTGTGTGGTAATGCTCACATTCGAGCTGGTAGCAGGTCACACAGTCTAGAGGGAGGGAGGGAGACTGAACAGATAGCCAGAGAAAAATGAGAACAACGTTGGAGTCCTTTGGTAAAAAGCAACTGGCAGGTAATAGAAAGAAGGGGGGCAGTCACTTGTCCACGAGGGGAAGTAGAGCAGGTTACAAACAGGAGGAGAGGGTGTAATAATTGAGGGACAAGTTCTCTCCTTACAAATGAAGGAGTTATAACGGGGGCCCATGAGGGAGAAACCAATATATATTTCAGTGCTGGATAAGCAAAAATAAAGGCAGTGTGGTGAGACCCAGGAACGTAGTGTAGTAGGTAGACATGCGAAATTCTCAGCAACAAGACATGCTAGAGGATCCGAAAAGTGAGCTCACTTATTTGAAGTCAGCGATGTGTAAACAAGTCAGGAAACTTGGCAGGAAGTTCCTCTGCAGCCTGTTTTGTGCTTTCAATGTCTTTCCAGTTGCCTTGATGTTGAACAAGCAATTTATCAGGGTAGTTCATCCGGAATTGGATCCCTGCTGCAATTATTTTGATGTAGAGGCATGATATTCTGCCTGTTTTTGCCGAGTAGCTACCGGTAAATCTTGTGAAAAATGGAGCTGGGAGTCCTCCCAGCGTATCTCCTGCAGCTCCTTAGTTTTAGTCAGGACATGCTGCCGATCCACATAGCTGAGGAGGTGAAGGATAAGTGGTCTAGGCTTAGCACTGGGAGGGGGTCACGGTTTTAACTATCAATGAGCTTGTTCTACCTTGTAAGCCATGGAGTGTGGCGGAGGGCCAGCTATTTTCAGTAGGAGTTTCTGGACAAAGAGGACAGCAGAGGATCCTTCTGCATCTTTGGGTAAGCTGAAAATGACTATGTTGTTGCATCTTTTCTGGCCCTCAAGATCTTCCATTTTAAGTACTAATTTGTTAATTTTTTGATGTAGGACTACAATGTCAGGCTCAACCCTTGTCTGTCAGCTTTCAAGGGAGGAAGTACATGCCAAGACATAGCAGATTTTCCTGTTAGTGTCTTTCATTTCTGGTTGAATCTCCTTTAAATCTGAGGCAAATTCCCAGAAAACTTCCTTAATGGAGGCCATCTCAGTGAAGAATTTTTCCTCTGACAGGGAAGTAGAGCTTGCAGATCCTGATGTAGATTTGTTGGAGGTCATGGCCTGTATTTTAGACCTCTTAGTGGATTTGTCTGGTGTCTGAGGTGGCGTCCGGGCCTGGAGGGCCTGGTGCATTTCGGCTTCCATTATTGGGTATTTTAATCAATAATTACTCCCAGCTCTGAGTGTAATTTTGATCACCGATGTCAATAGCAGGTGCTTGTGGGAAGAAGGTAGCTTATTTCTCCTTTAGTATTGCCCAAAAATGAGGTTTTTGGAGGTTAGGAAGGAGAGCTGAGCCAGTAAGTGTCCTCTCAGGTCGAAGGCATCACGTAATCCCCCCCTTTTGCCCTTCAAATTCTTACAATATCTCCCTCCTGTTGTTTTCTTTGGGAGTGCTATGCCCGTGGTTCAATGTGGGGAATAGCTGCTCCCACAATCTCTTCTTAAGCCCCATGCTAACCGCATCTCCCTTGCTTAGGGAGTGTTTTTCCCTTGAGCTCCCTGCTTGGTTAGTGTGCTGTGCTCTTCTGCATGCTGCTCTGGTTTGTCGCTTCCTACCTGCTTTCTCCTTGTGCTGTTGTCCATTCTTGTTGTCCCCTCCTTCTCTGTGTGTGTTTTCTCATGGTCTGTCTGGCATTTTCACTCAGCCTCCCATGGCCACTCTGGCCACCCTCCTTTTATTCTTGCTTTTGAGACCTGTGGTTTTCTACTCTCTTTCCTTCTTTTTTGGGGGGTGGGTGGGTTTTCACCGCTCCTGTCCCTTCTGTAATCCCTGCTTCATTGCTTCCTCACTAACACCACATCATTCTGCTTTCCCTTGCTGGTCCTCTGAGCATCCCCGTACTACCTGTCCTCTTCGTCTTCCACTGCTCCCTTCCTTCCTGTGCTCTTGCCCGCATCCATTCCTGTCCCTGCTCTGGTCTCCTGCTTCCAGTTCCACCCAACCTTCCCATTCCAACCAGCCTTCCTGCCTCCCTGATTCTCCATGATCTAGACATCAGGTCCCAGCTACCCACATTGGGGTTCCTCGCTGCGAGCGTTTCCCTGCCCGACTCTCATTCCGCCTAGCCATAGTTCCGTATTCAAACACACCTCTTCACCTCCATTGGATACCAGGTACTTTCAGCTTCCTTTTTCAGCCAACATATGATGGGAGTAAATTACAGATAGGCAGAACAGACTCAGCCCAATTCAATAGGCAGCAGGGGCCACAGTGAAACCCGACAGCCTGCTGATATTATAGCTCCTGCTAATGACGGTTACCTTCGCTACACACAAAGTTTGTCTCGCAGCATTACATGTATCATATTCGGGCTGCTTGCCTCTACTTCTCTGTATTTACTGGGCTGCTACTGCACCGCTCCCCTGAACAGGGCCTTCTCCTTCCTACTGGTATTAGGGGGAAACATGGGGGGGGAGATACATCTGCCTTCTGACTTCTTCTGGTGGTCCAGTCTCATTCTGCCAGTCTCACGTTATCTTTGCCCTTGCTCTTGTCCTTCACTTGGTTTCACTCCTGGATGCTCTTGCAGTCCTTCCCCTCTGGTCCATCAGCTCTAGTCATTCAGAACTCATATGGACGTATACCCTTCTCAGCTAGCACTGTTTCCTTCTCTTCCCCTTGCATCTTACCTCCTCTTACTATACTCCTTCTCTTTGTTCTATGCCTTGCTTCTCATCCGATTATGTGTTATCATTTCCTTACCATCCCATTACCAATGTCACTGGCATCTCTGCTCCATCACCTTATCCCTGTTTACCTGTCCTAATTACCCATTTTTCTTCAGCAGCATCATGCATAGCCAGTGCATACCAGCAGTATTTTGGACTCCGTCCCCAACTCTCGCCTTCTGAGGCATTGAGTGAAGGTAGGTTTCCCTTGTATACCAAGGATGGGATTATGTTAGATTCACTACCTCATACTACCTACCAACTTGACATGCTCATGCCTAACTCTGCTGTACAGCATCGAGTGAAGGTCAGCTCGCCCCAGCTACCAGGGATGGGAGCTATGTCTACAATCTACAGACTGTTACCTTACCTTCTCTACCTCATACCAGTTGTCACTTCCCTTCGGTAATGGAACTACCTCCTCCTTCCCAACTCGACATCCACCATCCCTACCTCTACTTGGCAGCATCGCATACCAGTTAGCCCACCCCGACTACCAGGGCTGGGAGCTACGTCTCCAATCTACAGACTTGCACCATACCTTCTCTACCTTATACCAGTTGCCACTTCCTTTCAGAAACGGAACACTCCCACTCTACATACCCTCAACATGCTACTTATGCTGCTTCAGATTACTTTCATCTGCCTTTGCCGTCCCTGATGGTTCCCTAGATCTACAATCTACTACTTCTTCTTCTTCTATGTTCTCAGCCTGATACCTGGCTGTGGCTCCCTTCAGGAACAGGATTTTGCATGACTTGCTACTCCATCTTATCTCATCTGCAGCCTCGACTCTTCATACCACCTGCCGACTTCCATGGCTGGGGGCCTGATTCTAGCATAGATCATCTACACTGATCTGAATTGCTGTTTCTATTCATGACTGGAACTTCTTCAACCAGGTTCTCTCATCGTTCTATGTCCACTTGCTGAATCCAGCCCGGATCATCTCGCTTCACCCATCCCATCTGGACCCATGTCCTTCCTTTCCACTGCTTCCCATGTGATTTTCTCCACCTGCTACCCGATGACATGACCCTTTTGGACCTGGTCCATCTACTTCTGCCTGCAACTTTGGCTGTGGAACCTGGACCTCTTTGACTTGCTTGTCTCCATCCTGCCAATTGGCCACTTCTCTTCATTCACTGAACCATTCTGCTTTGAATGACTCCACTCGCCACCCAGCTTTTCCCCTGGACCTTCATTCTCTAATCCCCTTTGACCTCTTTTCCCCCATCATATGGATTCTGCTGGATCCTTCAGTTCCTCTCTCACGCCAGGTCAAATGCCTCATGGACTTCTCTGTTGCTGGCCCCCATCCAGCTGCTGTGGGAACTTGTTTTCTTTTGCAGGTTGGGACCTCATCCCTTGTCACTCCAGCACCTTCCCACATTTTCTCCTGTTGTTTTCAGCCTTTGTCAGATGTGGGACTCCTGTTGCTTATGGTGCTTTGCTTTGCTCCTTGGCCTTCTGTGGGTCATCATCTGATGCCTTGCTTCCACCCTTCTACAATTCACTGCTGTTCGCTGTGGTATTGGCCCAGTCCTATAAATTCCTGTTCTGGCTGTCCTCCAGCTTCGCCTGGACTGTAGCTTTCCAGGATTCTTTGTTCAGTTCCTCGGGATCCACTCTGGACTTCCTTCCCATTTGGATGGCTGCCTTTCCTCTTCACTTTGAAGGCTCAGGGCTTTGTGCTGTTTTCCATTTCTCTTTTGGGCCTTGTACCCTATCTCCAACCAGTACTCCTACCCAGTTATCTGCTTCTCCACATGATCCATCTCCTACTCTTACTCTGGTCATCCTAATAGTACCCTTCAACTACTCATTGGATCATTAGTTTAGTACTCTGGAGTAGTCCTATTGCCAGCAAACATTCCTTGACTTACATGCCTCATAGACTCTTACGTTATTGTAGCGTTTCATACTGTCCAATCAGTTCTTTACAATCATCCATGTAATTCCATTTGTCTGGACACTAGGAAGCTATTCTCTATCTCTGTTGGACATACCCTACAATTCCTGTCATTCCAAATCACCATGACCTCCCTCTATGCCTTTTCTCATTGGCTATCCTCATTCATGGAAAGGACTTAAATCCACCAATACCAGGAATCGCAAGATAATCCATTAAACTAAGGACATTATCCATTTTCCTTCTCAACCTAGTCTTCTAACACTGTTTCTTTCACCAAGTTACTTGACTCCTGTTTCTCAATTGACACTGCTTATTTTTAAATTTCACAGATATCTTCCAGAACACTTGACTGGGATATCAACTGTCTAGCTGATTACTAACTCCCCGCCATCCAAATCATCATTTGCTCCTGGACTTCGTTATTCCACACTACACTCATCTGCACTTTTACACCTAGTACCTGAAGCTGGGCTAACAGTTCTTCCAGCAGAACCTTCAGTCTCTTCTTCTAAATTTACAGTATCTCAGTTAACTTCTGTCATGAAAGACCATCACTGAGAACTGGCTCTCTTAAACTCGAACTGGCACTTCATATACAATCAAGACAAATTTCACCAATTCAGCCTTGCCTCCCATTCAGTATTACTCAGCAGTAGCACTATGATCCTTTAAATATCCTGTACTAATCAATCTCACTGCCATTCCAGCTTGCAGACTCTTATTACACCTACCTCCAAGTTTCTCTCTATACTTCGGCATCAGAATTACCTGTACACTTAACCAACCTATGCCACCACAGTGCATCTCCTAGATGATCACACCACAAATAACCACACTTACTTTGGGCAGCATACCAACAAAGCATTTACTTATAAAGTCACAGGTCTCGTGACCAAAGAAGCCATCCATCACTCATACCAAATTTTCAATCAATTCCTATATACAGTACAAGTCACATTAAACTGTTCCTCCAATGAGTTGCTGTAACATTTCTGACTGAGTTGCATAAGTGTTGCTGGATCCAGCACAAAGCCTAGCACAAACTGTTTCTTAAGAGTTAAACTGCAACTTTGCATTGCACTGTGACTGGACTGCAGATGCATTCAAAGTGAGTTGCAAAAACATTCTACAAACATTGCTCTTTGGCCGGTTAAGTATTGAAAAATAATGCAATATGAGTTGGCAATGCATTGCCAACTCAAAAAAAAAAAAACAATGCTAAACCAACTTATTGATGGAACAGTTTAATGTGACTTGTGTTGTATATTAGGGTACCATCTGGATTGCTCCACAACTTTTCTTCTATTTTATTGCTAATCAATTATGGCATTCCTCTCATCAGTCAACGAATTTCTTCTCTACTCATTTCACTCTAGGATGCTTACTTAGCAACTTGTCACTTATCAGTCAATTCCTTACTGCCAGACTACTTTGAACATGAATGCTTACATGAATTGGAGCTGTCACCCGAACTTTACAAATCATCGCAAATGCCACAGTGTACTGTCTGGTTTTTGTCTATCAAACTATGCTCTCCCAACTCATTATGCCTCTACAATCTCTTTGGACATGCATCTTTCATTACCTTGGAAATACTGATTACTATAGCCCTTCTTTAACTGCTCCACACATAGGATTCTATCATCCTTTCAGAAAAGAAGTACTCTCCATCCTCAGGATCATTTTTCAGTGTGTATTATCCTCAGATTAAGAACACATCAATATCTCCAGGGCACTCAGTGACTCTCTTCTACTTTTTTCTACTTCATGGATGCTTCCTTAGTGACTCCTCATTCATTACTCAATTCCCTGCCTCCAGACAATACCTTGATATTCATACCTTTCACAAGTTGGATCATTCACCAATGACTTCTTGTACCATTGCATTTCCACCATTTCCAGTTTAGTACCTTATTGATCCAGTTATGCTGCCTCTCTTCATTACACCTTTGTAATTCTATTAGATAGGCATCATTCATCATCTTGGAAATTGGACTTTTTTTCCCACCTTCACCTGGCTTGACTTCATACTTTGGATTCTATCATTCATGCAGAAGACCTACTCTTCATCCTGAGGATCATCATACAATCAGCATCATCATGCACTGAGGATGATTCTTCATCTCTCCAAGCAGCTCACCAACCTTAAAATAGCTATGGTTATTAGAACCTAGGTCCTTCTCCTGTTAGTATGCCCAGTGGATGGGTAGACCTCTGGCCATGAGTCCTCAGAGGTTTCCTCCACCTGGGTTTTTTTTTCTTCTCCTGATTGCCAGGGGGTCATACTATCCATGAGTTGGATGAGGTATCTTATGGGGCCTTCTATTCCCTACAAATCACTACCTACATACCTCGAATGCAAGGCTGGGAATAGAGTTAAGCCACAAAAGTACTACAAATTACAAAATCAGTATATATCCCATTGCTTTTCCCCAAACACTGAATGGGAGGGCTATGCCCATGGTTCAATGTGGGGAATAGTTCCTCCCACAACGTCTTCTTAAGCCCTAAGCTAACTGCACCTCCCTTGCTTGGGGAGTGTTTTTCATCCACCTCCATCCCCTCCTCCTCCTTCTCTGGCACTTTTCTCACCCTTGCTCCTGAGCCTTCAATTCCATACAAATCACTACCTTCATACCTACTACTCAAGGGTGGGAATAGAGTTAAGCCACAAAAAGTACTACAAGGTACACTGGCACTATATACCCCATTGCTAGTCCCCAAACATTGAACTTCTCACTTATGTACCTGAAAAAAGTCTTATACCCTGTAGTGATGGCTTAGGTAATCCTTTCCTCTGTCTGCACCTTTGTACCCCTCACCGACTTGCTTGCTTCCTTCTGTTTCTGTGGGTATACCCCCGTCCTCCCATCTCTGTGTTTCTTTATTCTTTCTGAATGAAATAATTTTATTCTTGTACTAGTTTTGCCACTTCCTTTGAGAACCATAAATGTCTTCTTTTCCTTCTATTTCTGCTTAATTCCTTCATGCAGAGATCAGTTACTTTAGTTATCCCCTCCCTTGTTATCCCCCACTGTGTCTCTACCCCTCCTTGTTCATATGTCCTATATGTTAATGCTTCAGGAGGTTTGTATAGTACTAGGCAATATAGAAGGCCTTCAACCACTCCAGGCATATGTGCACAGTATATTGTCTTATAATCACTCGCCTTGGCATAGTAGACCAGGTGTAAAATGAGGTGGGGTGTCATCTGAGAGCTAAATAAATGCTGATGGTTGCATAATGGAGAAGATATACCCCAGATTCATGATCTGTCTGTTGATCACATGAACACTGGGGCAAAATGGTAGTTTTCATCAGTTTTGTACTGACACCTTGACACATTTTTTGATTTTCAGCTACACTTACTTAATGCAGATTCTTGGCCATGACTTCAAGAGTAAGTGAAATATACATTCAAGAGTGGTCTCAATGAATAGGTGGGAGTTAGACCATATGTTACCTCAAAAGATTAATGTTAAAAGTTATAGGGTTAAATAACAAACACCACTCCTTAATTTCTTGTGAAATTTCAAAATATTCTCATATTTAAGCTTGTAAAAATAGGATTTATTGTGCTTTATAATAAAATGTTATGCTGTCTAAAAGGGTAAGGATTCTGCTTTGAAATGCATATGTGGTTTTGAAGTCTTAAGATAATATACAAGGATAAATTGATAAAAGTGAAGACACCATTAATAGATGAAATTTTAGCAAGTTTATGCCTTGTGAAATTTTGCTATTTTCAGCCATGCATACTTAATGCCTATTATTGGGCTATTACTTTGAGACTAATTTAAATATGCATTCAAGTGTGATCTCAATGAATAGGAGGGAGTTAGAGGTTTAAAATGCATACCCATAAGTTGCCTCAAAGGTTAATTTTAAATTTTTTTAAAAGAAGGAACTTTATCTAAAAGAAAAAATACACCTTGGTTTACACAAAACATTTGTACTTAAAAAAATTTAAAATGTAAAATATGACTGTTGATAAAATAGTGGAGCTTTGTGTTGTCCATCTAGGAAAAAATCTTCATCATCATCAGATATGCAAATATCATCTTGGTAATAACAAACATCTTGGTCATCATCTGAGTCTTCATCATTTGCATTATGGAGCAGAGACATAACATCATCTGGAAATGGTGTGTCTGTCTACTTTACATTGAGATCATCAGTCCAACCATGCAAAACTGCATCTGGGGCATTGATAACTGCAACAGAAGAAAGTCTCCACAATCAGCAGATGTACAGTAGTAGCCACAGACATTGCCAGCTATTTCCAGATATTTTGCAAAATTTCTAAAGAGTTTCTCTCTGCTGCCCTTGCTGTAGAAATGGAAAAAGCCTTAGATATATCTGGAAATATCACAGAAATTTTGAGAAATAGCTGGCAGTGTATGTGGCTGCTACTGTAGCTGGCTCCCAGAATATGTAACTTCAGGGTTTCCAGGCAGGGTGGTAGGAGAGACAGAGCAGTTATCCTGTTGTCTTTGTTAGATTTCTCCCAGAAGATCTGCTGCTTTGCTATACAGTATTTACACTAGTAACTTGCTTCCTTCCTTCCATACAGTTTACAGACATACTCCTCCAACAGAGCTACAACACCCTTATCCACTTGCCAATCACTTCCAAGTTTCTTGAAGGCATCCAGGAATTTGGGGTACTTTTGAAGGATGTTCCAGCAAATCTTCTTGCCCTTTTTGAAGAATTCAGAAACACAGTCTTTGCCTGTGAATGCATGGAAACCAACTATGGCTTTCTTTGTTGCTGTGATCATTTTACACTTGCTAATGTCCAAGATGTTCCTACTGTTACCATGGCCATTGTCCAAGTATATACTTTGCTCACATCCCTAAAATAGTGACAGTGATATTTCTAGTATATCAGTATCCCCAGATGGTGAATGGATGATGATAAGGCCTGGAAGTATTTTAATGGCATGTTGCACATGAAGGGCAATGTTTGTATCTGCTTCTTCCTGGTGAGAACAGACAGATATGATCCTCAACTACAGTTCCTTCTTTGGTGATCATGTAGCATCTGTCTCTCTTCAAAAAATAGATCACTTGGCCCTCTGGCAAACACATGCAATTTTCTCCCCAGACCTGCTTGATCAAATCAATCAGGCACTCCTTGTTTGATCTTTTTAAAAGGAAGTAACTGAAATTCTTTGGCACTTTGGTGTTGAGACCTTTGATAATATGCTTCTCTGTATGTATCTGAAACAACATCCACTCTTTCAAATCCATTTGGAAGACTATTCAAGAGTTTCATTGCCAGATCACCAAAGGTTTCAGGGATTCCTGTCATAACCTGCACTGTTGCCATTTGATCAACTATGTATGCTGAGACACTTTTTCTGGGGGAACCAATGAAGTATCTAACACCGGACAATATTCTTCCAGCACCTCAAGTAACTTGCTCTTTGGTACTGTCTGTCTGTTTCCATCTGCATTGGCTAGACTCCATTGGACAGGGCCCAGGCAATATGTTAATAACTTGTTTATATCTACAGGGAGGTTGTGCTTGTTTGAAAAGGCCAAGCGTTTTCCTAATATGTCTCTTTCAAATGTAAGTTCTGTAACATTTCCTTTGGTAGTTACTTGCATTTTGTTTGTTTGAATCATTAATTGTTTTCACTGGGGCTTCTGAAATTGGATCAAAATATTTCTTTCCAGTCTTTCTTTGACAAACTGTTCATTCATTTCTGTACCTTGTTCAGTGACACTGGTGAGATTCTCTTCAATATCAGGTGCAAAAGGTGCTCCAGAGGCCAAATTGTACAATCTTTCAGCATCTAAAGTAGCACTGAATAGGTTGATAAACTCTTGATCGAGAAGAGTCAATATGGCTTAGACACATTGTTCTGACTTGATGACTTCAGTCAGCCTGCATGCTTTTTGCAGATTACTGGCTGAACTGTGAAGGCCAGTCATCTCCAAAAGTACTTCTCTGAATTTTGCTAGATGTGGCTGATTTAACATCCATTTATCATAGGCCATTTGATTTTCAGCACTGTGTTTGATTCCACCCATTATTTTGGCAATTCAATTGTATGTCTGCTCACCAGTTTGGTCAGCTGATTCCATAGAAGCTTTGTGCTGGCTCCTTTGAACTGAAAGCCCTGATTTTCAATTAATGTCCTGGACCATGAATGAGAAGCTTCAAGAGTTTCAAGTGTGTGCAGATAGTAAGCCACATAGTGAGCAAAATTGTATGTGTTGAAGGTGAAGAACAGGGACAGTGAATATTTCCAACACAGTGCTTTAAGATCAAAGTTGTTTTCTTTTATTGCTGTGTAGAGCACATGCTACAAATCCACTATATCCAGATACTGTATGTCATCCAGAGCTGTGGGTTTTTTCCAGGCTCCTCATGATGAATCCACTGCCTGAAGGCCTCATACTTAGTCTGGTAAGTGACAATCTCATCTTCCTGAAGCAGTTTATGGAAGTCTGTGGGTTGAGGTGATGATCTGATCTGGTCAAGCAATACCACAGGGGTGGCATTCAGTTCTGTTGAATACTCTACAAATCTGAAGTAAAGCAATCACTCTAAGGCATCTGCAAAATGCTCATTTATTTATTTATCTATTTTTATTTAGAGAGTTTCACCAGGAAAGACAACACAAGCTGAGAACAGCTTGTTTCCAGAAGCATCCGGGGGGGGGGGACATATGGGGCAGACCAAAAACAAAAACAGTATGGAACAGATAACACCATTACAATAAAATAAATACAAATTATGAAATAAGTGTGAACTGTGAATGGATACACTTAATGTAGGAACAATACATTTAGGACACTACTTATGAGATAGTCATACATATCTAAGTAACAGCATAAGTACAGGCATAAGTGCTATATTGAAATGTGAGGGGAGGAAAGCAAGGAAGGGTGGAAGTGAGGGAGGAGAAAGATAGGAAAGGTAGCTAGAACCTACACCCCATCAGGTTGCTGAGAACCCTGTGAGGGGATGGGGGACTGGCAAGAATAAGTAGAGAGGAGGAGGAGAAGAAGAGAAGTAGCCACAAACCTACCCCCTTAAGCCCACTCCCCCTCAGGATGCTGAGAAGCAAGCAAGGGGACTGGGAACCTACTCCTCCTCAGGATGCTAAGAATCCTGCAGGGGGGTACAGAAGACAGGCAAGAAGATGGAGAGAGGAGAAAAAAGGTCACCAAAAATCTACTTTCCTTCAGGATGCTGAGACCTCTGCAAGAGAACCTGAAACTGGCAAGATGATGGAGAAAGGGAAAAATAAGGTATAGTGGTAGTAGTGGAGTGAGGAAAAGGAAGCAGGGGTGTGACAGGAAGACAGGAAGAGCAGGAGGAGGAGGAGAAGGAAGAAATTTAGAGGGGAAATTAGAGGGGAATTAGAGGGGAGTGGGACAGAAAGAAGAGAGTTTGGCAAAAGGGGAAAAAGAGGAGGCTATTATGTCAGGGTGGGATGCACTAAAACAAAAAGGAAGGGGTAAGTAGGGGTGGTTATCGGGGGTTAAATGCAGTTGCAGCAGGGAGCAGTGTGGTTGCGAAGGAGGAGTGGGAGGGAGGGGCAAGGTTGGGCAGAGTGAATTTCAAGGGGGAGAGAGTTCCAGATGCTAGGTAATTTGTATGAGAAGGTGGTGTGACCAGATGTTGTACGCCAAGGTGGGAGGGCAAGTGTTCTGTGTGTGGAGGACCATAGGGAATAGCAGATGGGAGGTGTGACCAACAACAAGGAGGACAAGTAAGATGGCAGAGAGCCAAGCCAGTACTTGCCTTATAGATTAGCGGTGTGTGACAGGCATCTGTTGGAGAGAGAAGGGAAGGGAAGGAAAGCAAATTATAAAGATTGCAGTGGTGGATGAGAGGGGGCAGCCAAGGATAAAGTGGCAGAAGGAATGGAAGAGAGTGTCCAGCCTGGTTAGGGTGGTCTTGGGGGCAGAACTGTAGATGACATCCCCAAAATCGAAGACAGGGAGAATCATCTTTTGGACAATTTCACATCTAACTTGCATAGACAGACAACTACGGTGTCTGTAAAAGGTGCCAAGCTTAGGGTGGAGATTTTTGTGTATGGCATCAACATGAGCACTGAAGCTTAGATTTTTGTCTAGCCACAGTCCAAGATATTTAAATGAGGGGACATCATCCAGTTTAGACCCTGACAGGGTATGGAAGGAGTGGGTGGAGTCTAAATTGGCCAGCTTTTGTCTGGTGCCAAATGTCATAGAGACCATTTTCTTGCCATTCAGAGTGAGATGGTTAGCATTAAACCAGTGCTGGATATTGTTAAAGTCCTGTTGAAGGCCAGTAGTCACTTCAGTGGAGGAACTCCCAGAGGAGAATAACACAGTATCATCTGCATACATGTGGATGCTAGCAGAAGTGCAGAAATCAGGTAGATCATTTAAGAAAATGAAGAACAGAACTGGTCCAAGTACTGAGCCTTGGGGGACACCTGTGTTGATTGGGAGGGGGGAGGAAGTGGAGTCACCGACTCTGACAGCCCGTGAGGTAAGACCGGAAACAGTCAGTCGCAGTATTTGAGAAGCTGGCTGCAGACAACTTGAAGCAAAGAAGGGAGTGGGTGACAGTGTCAAAGGCTTTGGCCAGGTTGACAAAGATGGAAGAGGTGATGAGTCCCTGATCTATCCCTGTGAGAAAGGAGTCAGTGAGCCAGAGGATGGAGGTGGTAGTGGAGTGGGCTTTATGGAATCCTGACTAGAAAGGGGTAAAAAAGGAGGAGGAGTCAAGGAAGAGGAAGAGCTTCTCCAGGGTCAGGTGCTCCTGTACCTTAGCTAGGAGAAGATAGCATTGAAATAGGGTGGAATTTGCTAGGATTTGAGGAATCCCTGCCTTTGGGAAGAGGGACCACTGTAGTGGACTTCTAAGCCTTGGGTACCATCGCATGAGCGAAGGAGACATTTAGAGGACAGGTCAGTGGGAAAGCTATAGAGTAAGCAGAAAGTTGAAGGAGTTTAGGGTCAAGACCATCAGGGCTTTTGCCTTTGTTGGGATTAAGGGCAAGTAAGACCTGTAGGGTGTCATCAGGGAAGACAGGCTTAAAAGTGAAGCACAATGTAGTTCGGGATTGAGTGTAGGTGGGGATATTAGGGAGAGGAGGGAAGGGGCAATAGGGGAAGTGAAGCAAGGAGGTAGAAGGCACAAGTAGTAAAGAAGTTATTGAACTCTTCAGCTGTGGTGTGGTGGCATCAATTATATGGGAGCCAATTTTTAGGACTGGAGAGGGTGAGGGGGCAAGGAGTGAATAACCTTCCAAAATTTGGAGGGGTTGTGTATGTTTTCCTGGAAGGAGGCATTGAAATAGTCTGCCTTGGTGAGATGGGTGGCATGGGTACAGGCATTCTAGAGTGAGTAATAATGCTGAAGATCTTGGAGGGCACCTGAGGACCTATATGTGACCCATAATTTATCATGCGCATGTTGACATGCAGTGAGTTTGGCGGAGACCCAGTGTAGGTGGTTACCTCATACCCTTGCATTCCATAGAGGATCATGTCAGTCCCAGACAGATAAGAATTTCATGCTATAGAATGACAGGGCTGCACCCACAGAGGGAGCAGATGAGATGGGGGACCAGTTGATATTGATCAGCTCACTATGGATGGTGGACAGACCGAGGGAATGGAAAGAGTGGATGTTAATAATGGTAGAAGGGGACTTTGTACAGTGGATTTTGCACACACAGTAGACCATGTGATGGTCACTGATTGCATCAGGAAGTGTACCAGACTTAATGACATGGTGGGGGTGTGACGATAAAACCCAGTCCATTAGGGTATGTTTGCCAGTTTTGTGATTTAGGTGCATTGGGTCTGATATCAATTGCTTTAGTTTCAGGGATGAAGCATGATTGCAGACTTTGGACTGCTTGCTGGAGAGCCAATTTATGTTAAAATCCCCAAGGAGGTACAGCTCCCCTGCGGTGGCGAGGGATGAGATGGTGGAGAGAAGGTCAGAGATGGAGGAGAGAGTAGGGACAGAAAGGTTGGGACAGCAATAGAGACCACCAACAAAGATGGGGAGGGAGCAGGGGAGGGATATTTTTATTAGTAGCAGTTCATAGGCAGAAGGGGATGTGGTGGAAAAGCATACTGAGCATTTGCTAGAGGAGATGTACATGGCGACATCTCCACCCCTGGACTTTCGGTCTTGGTGGACAACAGAGTAAACAGGAATGGAGATGGCTGTGTACAGGACTTTAAAATTGAGTCATGACTCTGAGATTATGAGGACAGAGGGTTTTAGTTGCAATACGAGTGGCTGCAGGAGATCAATTTTAGGGGAGGAGACTTCTTATATTTAGGTGGACTATTCTTAGCCCCTTGGTAAAATTGGGTGTAGAGGAGTGGGGGAACCGAGGTTGGGTTTGATGTCGCCAGATGAGAGGAGTAGTAGTATTATTAGTAATCTTAATACTAAAGCTGGCCATTTCTTTGACAGGTGGTGAGGACGGCTGCTGGCAGGAGTGGGATCACTTGTCCATTTGCATCACATTGTAAAGGCTCATATGGAGGTTAAGTGGAGTCACGTTCTGAAGAGGAGACCAGTAGCAGGGCACCAGGAGAAATTTAGAAAGGAAGGCTGACAGGAGAAGGTAAGGATAGGGGAGATCTAGAGAGGGAAGGTTGCTGTGGGGGAGTGGGGGTGGGTTGTGAAGGGGGGGAAGGGATGTTGATGCAAACAGTAAGAGGAAGCAGGCAAGGAAGAGGAGCAATGTGATTGTGCACTTTGCATAAAGTTATTAGAGGGACAGGTAGATAGTAGCAAAATATTGAGGGACAGTAGTGGAGGGAACAAACAGTGCCAAGTTCAGACTGGATTAATCAGCAGCCAGCCTGGAGTGCTGGAAGAAGCTCAGCACCTTCTTGAGGGCGATGGTATCTGGGACCTCCAAAGGGTCAGGTGGGCAAGTAAGCTGCATGGGGGAGCATGCAGGCAGTGATAGCAGAAGGAGAGAGGAGGAGAGATAATAAAGTCAGAATCTGAGGAGGAGAGAGGGAGAGAATGCAGTGGGGTAGGGTGGGAAGAGCGAGTTACAGTGGTATAATGGGAGAGAAGGAAGAGTGATAACTAACCAGCCTCAAATTGAGCCATACTTTTCCCTTGCCAAGAACACCAAGTCAAAATTAGATGAAATCCTAATCTAAATATGTACTTTAACAGAGTACTGAGTTTATCAAGGGCAGTTTCAATCAGGTGCAATTTTCCTGGAACAGGTACAGTTTTCTTGAAGCAGTAACCCTCCACTAAGTTATGCCAGCCAGGAACGTTTGCAGCATATAGTGGTGACCTCTATTGGAGATATGCTATAATCTGCAGATGGTAAAGAAGGGAGATAGGCAAAAACTCACGTACATCACATGCTTACCATGCACTATTTGTCTAGGGCCAGCTAAGGGTGGGAGGGAACTGGGTGGCAGGCAGGGAGCAGGTGGGGCAGAGTGAAGCCAGACAGCACAGCAGGTTCAAAAATCATGCAGCAGTGAGGTTGCTTCCTAAATGAATTTTACTGCCTAGAAAGCACCATATTTTCCCCCAAAGAAGACAAACAGCTTTAGCACAGCCCAGAACAGATTAAATTTGATACAGGCTCCCAATTCAGGCTCCCAAGAGTTGTAGCTCACTCCAGAGCAGTTTGAATTAATTCAGTCTCCCAAGAAGCCAAGTTTGACAGGTAATTAAAATTAAATCATGCTCCCAAGTAGCCAAATACTGACAAATTAAATTTGGGCTAGTTGTTTAGCATTCAATGTGCCTTGTTTAAAGTCTGATGGGCATAAACTAAGTAGAGGCATAAATACAGTCCAGTATTGGAGCCTTCAAGGTTTGTGGAGTAAAAGGTGCCAAATTTAAACAGACAATGGCAGAGGCACAGTCACTCTGGTATCATCAATCATACTTTGTGGTGAGGCAAGTGGGTGGGGAGAACAGATCCAAGTGTGGAATGCCCAGCTCCAGCTGGGGTTTGTGGTGAGGTGATCGGGCATTTCTCCATTGGACTCCATGTACAGTCCATGCCCGATTGTAATGCTTCCCATGCAAAACTCCCCTTATGCTGCCAGATGCACAAAGACCAGCCTGAAATACTGTGTCTTCAAAGCTGCTGCCACCAACTAACTCTCCTACAATGCCATTGTTTTCTAGAAATAGGTGGAAATCCTCCAAATAAATTATGACATTGTGGAATTGATCATGGAAATTCCATACAACATGATATGCCTTTGCTGCTGCTCCAACATCAAGTGTCAGGTGAGGCATATTAACTTACTGAGCTATTTCTTGTGTTTGTGTAAAATATTCAACTATAGTAGCAAAATCAGTGATGGGTTTCTGGATTGGTGGAAGGGTATCCAGTAATATGGGTGACTCCAATTGAGCAACTCAATTTGAGCACCTTTCAATAGAGTGAGTGGGATATGTTAGCGATCGTGGATATAGCGAATGAAGTTGTAACAACAATAGCGAGAGTGTAGGGAGAGCGACAGTAGGAAGGATCTATGATCCAGAAGATGTAGGAGGTAGTTTGAATTGATCATTCTGAGCTGGCCGTGTGGTCTACTGGAGGCAGCGTATGCCGCCAGTGGTGAAGGATTCAGGTTTGAACCTGGGGAGGAGCTTTTGTTTTTTGTGTGTGTGTGTGCACTTACATTTTTGTTGTGGTGTTTTTCTTCTCGTGTGCACTTACTGTCTTGTTTAAGTTATGTGCTCTGTTCCACTGGCCTCCAGGTTGCTTTCCCTTCCAAATGGCTCCCTCCCAAAGATACCCTGTACTCCAGTGTTAGGCTCCCCCTCAGAGTTGGTTATAATTATTAGGGTGGTGTGGGGGGCACAGTATTAAAAATGGTGTAAATCCGCTTTTGTCTTGTGGTCTGGACCATCACTGTTTATGATCCCACTATTGTGTACACCGACAATGTGTTTTTCCGGTGATATGTAGTCGCTCATATGTCGATCGTTATTGTGCGTTCACTCATATGACGTGGTACTGAGTGGAAGATACATGATAACCATCTTCTTTGGTGAACTTGAATGATTATTTCAAACTAGCAACAGCCAACCAGTAAATCTTGGGACAAGCTGATCCTCCTTGTGTGCTTCCCAACTGAGTTTCCATAGCATAAGCTATGCCTTGCCAATATTTCCCAAAGATGATGGCATAGTAGACTTGGGCATATTGCCAAATGTGGTTGGCTCCTTCTTTGAATTCACCTGTCAATGTTCCAATTCTTTTTTGTTAGATACAATTGTCATTCTTTTAAGCGAGAAACTTAAATAGAATTTTCTCGGAGAATGGAGCCTTCAGATTCTTCTTGGTAAGCAACACCATGTGTATTGTGAACTGTTCCATGTCCAGTTACTGTTTCAGTGTTCTGTTCAAAATTGTCCATCCAGAAAACTGTTAAGACAACAGAAGACTCTGACTTTGGCTGAAGTGGCAGTAACAGACCTTGCTCTTGAAAATGCTAAGAAAGTTCTGCTAAACCAGTTTCAATTTCACACACTTGGTCATAAGTGCAACTATTTCTTAAATGAAACAGGATGTTCATGGGCATTTTCTATCTGGTCATATTGAGCAGCACAACTCCAGCAAGTGTGTGTTTTGTAGTGAGAAGCTTGCCGCATGTGACACATGAATTAGGTCTTCTGAGTGGGACTTTGATGACTGGGAGACTTGTTCACTCTCCATGTGTTTGGGGGATTTTAGTACATGTGAGAAAAATGATGGAACTGTTTCTGGAGGTTGTTGTTCTTTACTCAGGCAAGCATCCACTGTTGGTGGCCATGGTAGTGAAGGTGCTGCCTCTACAAATCTTAAGAAATGTTCATATAACAAGGATGCAGCATGTTTGATGACTTGTCAACCATTCTCAAAAGCTCTGTGACTGAAGCACGACCAGTTAATGATTCAGCACTGATTATAACTAGTGGTTTTTGGGGATCAACTGTTAAAAATAAAAGTGAATGCCATATTTCTTTTTCAGCTGGTTTCTAAGTTTATAATAGTATCGTCAATCTACTACTCTAACACCCCAAATTTCATACAACACCTTCATTGAAATGGCTTGGTGTTTTTGAAGCACATTGTCTTCAATTACATGACAAACGACATCAAACTCTATTCCATCTGACTGCTCATTGTGATCATCATCATCAGTTCTATTCTGATCATCTGTGGTCCTGTTCCTTGTGATTACTGTATAATTTAAGTATCACTTGTCATGTTTACGAAATTCCCTTGTAATGAGGACCTTTGTCTTAATTTTTGTGAACATATCTTGATCAACACTTAGCTCTGCCACCCTTTTCATTGTGGCTTCAGTTGTTTTTGTAATAATAGTAGTTGGATATTGCTTCTTCCCCTTCACTTTAATTAAATATTTGTTACAGATTCCACATGTATCAGGAAACAACACTCTAGATGATGAGGCACAAGGAGCACCACCCCTACGATGATGATGCGCGCTACATTCACCAGCATCTGCATGTTCTCCAAATTTTCTGATACTTCAGACTTTTGTGAACTTTGGATAGCACTGTCCATGATACTCTTGCTTGGTAGGTCATAGTTAGGCATTGGAATTGATGTACACTGCTCATCATGATGTCCTTTACCACCTAACAAGGTTTGAATATCTTTGTTCTCTATAAGTGCACATAAACTTTTGTCAATCAGAAGAGTACCATGAAAACATAGAATCTGATGGCAGATAAGGACTGCATGGCCCACCTAGTCTGCCCATTTCCCTACCTAATGGATAAGCTGCAGATCCTAGTTAACCAACCGCCTACTTTCTCCTTCCCCCACTAGAATTGCCTAATGTCTGTCCCATGCATTCTTGAATTCCCCCACAGTTTTTGACTCCACAACCTTCTCAGAAAGGCTGTTCCATGCATCCACAGCCCTCTCCATGAAAAAAATACTTTCTCACATTACTTCTGTGCTGTCCCCCCATGTCTTCAAATTGTGCCCCCATGTTCTTGCACATCTCTTTTTCAGAAAGATGCTACCCTCTTGGACTTTGTGGATTCCCATGAGGTGCTTGAAGGTTTCTATCATGTCCTCCCTCTCCCTCCTTTCCTCGAGAGTATACATATTAAAATCCTATAGTCTCTCTTCATATGTCTTCTGGTGCAGACTATGCACCATTTTGGTTGCCCTCTTCTGGACAGCCTCCACTCTGTCTATGTCTTTGTGGAGATGGGAGCTCCAGAACTCTAGAACTACATGCATTACTCCAGATCGGGTCTCACCAACTGTCTGTATGAGGGATAACAACTTCCTGTTTTCTACTGGTGATGCCTCTTTCTATGCATCCCAGTAGCCCCCCAGCCCTCCTTGTTGCCTTCTCACATTGCTTGTCCACCTTTAGGTCATTTGATACAACTACCCACAGGTCCTTTTCTATTTTTATTGTTGTCAGTATCTCACCTTGCATTGTGTACTCTTCCCCTGGGTTTTTGTTTCCCAGGTGCATTACTTTGCACTTCTTTGCATTGAATCTAAGCTGCCATACATTTGACCATTCCTCCAACCTTGCTAAGTCCCTTCTCATTCTTTCCACCCCACCTTGTGTATCAACCCTGTTTCAGATCTTTGTGTCATCTGCAAAGAGACATACTTTCCTTTCAGTCCCTCTGCAATGTCACTTATAATGACATTTAAAAGGACTGAATCCAGTTCTGAACCCTGCGGTACCCCACTAGTAACCATCCTTTCTGAAATGTGGACTCTGTTTACTATTAACCTGTGTCCTCGTGTCCAGCCAATGTTTTACCCAGGCTACCACCCTGGGGCCCACACCCAGGCTGGCTAATTTGTTTATTAATCTTTTGTGTGGGAATGTGTCAAATGCCTTGCTAAAGTTTTGGTAGGCCATGTCCACAGCCCCTACCTGGTCTACTACTTTGGTCACCCAGTCAAAGAAATTGATCAGACATGACCTTCCTGCTGTGAATCCTGCAGCCTTGAGTCATATGCCCCACTGGCATCTAGGCATTCTTTCCTTCAGAAGTAATTCCATCATTTTCCCAACCACTGAGGTCAAACTGACAGGTTTGTAGTTTCCTGCCTCTGTCTTGCTTGCACTTCTGTAAAGGGGAATCACATCCACCCTCCTCCAGTCCTCAGGTACCACAACATCCTCCCATGATTTGTTAAAAAGTGTAGTCAGTGGTGTTACTAGTTCTCTTCAGAGTACGTTGTTTTCAGGGCAGGGTAATGCACTACACACTGCAGTATCCTAGAATTTTCCTCTCCACATTTCTGCTTAACAGAAAATTTTAGAGACATCCTCAAAGAGTCTGAAATTAAAAAAGACATGTTGGCTTAGTATGTATATATATATATATATATATATATATATATATATATTAGGCATTTATTTAACTCTAAAAATTGATTAGCGTTTTGCTCATAAAAGTGTTAAATCTTTGTGAAAATGCACAGCTCTTGTCTCACTGTGTTTAACAAACGCAGCACTTCTAGAAAATCTATATAAATACTTTCTGTACAGTTAGTATAGTCCCAAGAAAAAAACTGCTAATCAAGTATTTAAAACCATGATATATTATGGTAGCACGGTAGTGCTACCATAGTTAGGGTTGAGGAGCCATTTACATGCTAAACCTAAAATTTTGCACATTAATAACTTTGCAACTCTTCAATGAATTTGCCTGAAATTTGGAATACATCTTGGGATCTGCCAATTTTTGTACTGTTCGGATATACGGTTGCAGAGTTATTAAGCATGATCTGCATGCGCATTTACACTTTTTTGCAATTCTTTGGTCATCTCTGCAGGTCACACGGTTTGCGTGACCAGTCCGAAATCTTCAGGGAACATGCGTCCAGGGTCCCTGATGTGCCTTTTGAAGATTTCATGAAAAAATATTAAACGGTCCAAAAGTTATTCAAAAAACAGTTTCCCATTATAAGTCAATGGGAAAAGTTAACAAAAAGTTCAACACTTTCGCAAATGCAGTTTTTACTTTTGCAAATGGCCCTTTTACTTTCGCAAATCCACCATTTTGTTTTCAGTTGGTGGTCAGAAATATGCTTGGCATTTAAATTTGGGACCGTCTAGCAACACAATTCTTTTTGTGTTTACCTAGTCAGACCCTGAGGATGCTAGGCATGTCTTTATTTTGAGGTTAAACACCCTAGAAATATGTTTTCAAATTTCTGGAAAAAGTACTTTCACAAAGTAGTGTCGCACTCACAAAAGTGTTGCAAATTTTTGTGAAAGCTTTCGAAATGCAACACTACTTTTCAGGCTATGGCAAAATGATAGCAATTCTTTGCCACCCTGCTGCAAAAGAAACGTTTGGTCTTTTGGGCTAAAATTTGGAGAGAACGCAGCCAACATCTCTCAGATGTGCCTTTCAGTATTTTGGTGAAAAAATATTAAAGGGTAGCAAAGTTATGGCACTCCAAAGTTGACACTTTTTCCCATAGGATAACATTACGGCGTCTGCCACATTACAGGAATCCTTTGCCGCCCTGCTGCAAAATAACGGTTAGTCTTTTGGGCTGAAATTTGGAGGGAAGAAAACCAACATCGCACAGATGTGCATTTCAGTGGCTTGGTGAAAAAATATTACAGGGAGCCAAAGTCATCGCTCTCGAAATTCTCTTTTTCCCATAGGATAACATTAAGGCGTCTCGCACTTTTCAGGCCTGTATCTCGGAAACGTGCAGATATGGACTTTCATCAAAAAATGCTTAGCCCCCATTGGAGTCTAAGTACAAAACCAGCCAGGAAAGTCATACATCATATGACTTTTATTTTTTTTTCTATGTCATACGGTTCCTGAGATATAAGCAATTTAGTATTCCAACTCCTCATTTTCTGCTCCGAGACCCATTATTATGCATACATTCTTTGTACTCACTGTCTTTCTCTATGCAGCTTTTGGGGAAAATAAGCCTGTGCGCTTACATTACCTGACCCTCACCGCTTCCGCTTGCGGTTCCGTACCTGTTTCACTTACCATTCCCGTCTATGGCACCATGTGCGTTACCCTTTGCATTTTCATTTGCGCTTGCATTTGCATTATTTTAACCATTTGTGTCTACAGTACTGTTTATCTTTCTGTTTCGCTTTGCATCCCCATGCACATTACCATTTGCGTTTGTGGGCACCGTGTTACTATATGACAAGACATCACGTGTCGGGAGCATGGCCGCTGCATTACATTCATTATTTCTCATTACCATTCTCAAAAAGAAGGTAAATTAGAGGCAAAAATCTCCATTTAATGCATTACTTAGTGTTGTTCCACAGTGACAAAAGCGAGGAAATTCGGTGTTAGGGTTGAAAATTGAAAACCCCCCTTTGACCCCCTGTCCACACCCCAACTGGCATTGGGGTGTGCATTGGGAGTTATACCTAACTCTCACCCATTCTCCTATACCTCTGCTTCTTTACACATCTGATGGGGTGAGTTGGGGCTGACAACACCAATGGACCTGATTCCGGTTAGAGGTGTGGACGGGGGGTCAAAGGGGATTTCAACCCTAATACCGAATTTCCTCACTTTTTGTCACTGTGGAACAACCCTAACTAATGCATTAAACAGAGTTTTTGGCCTCTAATATATATATATATATATATATATACACACACACACACATACATATATATATATATATATATATATATCATATGCACACACACATATACATAAATACATATGCCTCACATATATAAACACAGAGGATATGGTGTGAAGAACTCAAAAAGTATAAACTTGCTAAATTCTTATCTATTAATGGTGTCTTCCTTTTATCAATTTATTCTCTTACATTACCTTAAAACTTCACAACGACATATGCATTTCAAAGCAGAATTCTTACCCTTTTAGACAACATAAAATTATAGTATAAAGGAGTAATAAATCCTGTCTAACAAGATTAAATATAAGAATATTTTGAAATATCACAAGAATTAAGTGGTGATGGTTGGTATTTAACTGTATAACTTTTAACATTAATATTTTGAGGTAATGTGGGCATGCATTTTAAAGCTCTAACTCCTGCCTATTCATTGAGACCACACTTGAATGTATATTTCATTTATTGTCAAAGTAATGACCCAAGAATATGCATTCAGTACATGGAGCTGAAAATCTCAAAATTTGTCAAGGTGTCAGCACAAAACTGATGCAAAGTATCATTTTGCCCCAGGGTTCATGTCATCAACAGACAGAACATGGATTTTGGATATATCTGCTACATTACGCAACCATCAGCATTTATTTAGCTCTCAGTTGACACCCCACCTCCATCTACACCTGGTCTACAGAGGCTGCTATTGCACTTCTGATCCTTGTAACATCTATGAATGTGGCATGAGTGCTGTTTTGCTCTTGTACTATGCAACAGTGAAAATAGCATAGTGGTAGTAGTGACTTTTTGTTGTCAATTCCAGCTTTCAATGGATGGAATCTGGGTGGAAAATTATAACTTGATACTTCTGAACCCCTCCAATTACTGGAAAATATGATCTGCAACTCTGCTCTTCCTGCTGGAGAAGATGCGGTACTATGCTTGCCACTCATACTCACATCTTCTGGGAGTGCCCCCTCATTTGCCCATTTTGGTAATTAATAAAAATAGCTTTAATGGAATTGCTAAAAATGCTTAATAAATGGGTGAGCACCACTGTTTATAGAATTTCAATATTTTTTCTTTGTTTCTCTTCTCACAATATTTGGGCAACAGTTTTGTGGTAAATTCACTTAATCAGGCCCTTACTATGTTGTTTTTTTCTGAAAATAAACAAATAAAAGAAAGTTTTAATTTTACAGGTATATATTACCAGATGTACAATAGGCCACCTATATATCTGAGCCAGCTACACCATTCCAGTATATACATGTTCTTTTCTTTAATAATTAAAAAAAATATATAATTATGAATCTCTCATAACAAACTAAACAAAACCATTTTTAAGAAATAATCAACAAAGATATACAAAAAATACTAAATACAACACATCTACTACATAAGCCCAGCAGCTTCTATAAGCTCCTTTCTAACTTTTCTTAGAAATTACTCATATCAAACTCTCCATATTTGTAAACTTGTTTGTTATAAATAACAATTGTAAAAAACTGTGTCTGGCAGAAAAATATAAATATCTACCTGAGAAAATCTTTTTACACTCTCAAACTCAATTAGTGACTTGCATTCTCTCAGCCATATCTTATGAAAGGATGAAACCCTAAAGAGGGGCTAACGACTTTTATTTAGCATGTGATACCAATGCTTTCACCTGAGATTATAATTTGATTCTGTCTCACTTACTTTCTAAACATTCAGCATATATGCAACAAACCTTGCCAGTTCTTTTCAGCTTATCTTTATATTTTAAACTCTGAAACAACAGAAGTGTCCCATTAGTTTTTCAATAAATGAAGAGTTCTTACTACTTCAACATAAAAAAGTAAACACTTACTTCAAAAGCTTGCAGTGATCTGAGACTCACTAAGTCAATTTCCCAGGAGGGGCTACAGAGTTTCCTATATGTTTCCTGGATCTCTGTGCTCTGCAATAAATCAGAAAAAGCTCTCACTTTAATATTTAAATAAAAAAATCAAAGCTGTGGACCAGAAACAATGCTCACTTAACTTACAGAGAATTCCTTCCATGGTGTGCTCCTGGTGTCTTGCTCCATCTGTTCTAATTAAATTAACCTTTATTTTCCACATTTAAATCTCACGGTTGGTGGGGTGGGACAAGGACGTCATGAAATGACATCGGCAAGCCAGCTCCGGTCACCAGAATGCCTCTGGCTAAGATCTAAACTGTCTGTGCAAGGTGTGGCATAAGGGTGGAAGGACTGGAGACCAAATCAGCTGTACAGAGGGCCAGGGGTTCTCCCCCCACCACAGAGATAACATTCTCTGATTTTTTTAATAAATACTTCATCCAAAATCTTTATAAATAAACCTTACATAGAAAATAAATCTTAATGAAGGCAGCCAGTGCTTATTTCACTGTTTATCAAACCTTATCTAAAACCTAAACTAACAATTTTATCACTTCATAAACTATAAACAACTATAAGGTTCTGGGGCACCACGTAATAAAAAAAAAATCAATGCACTGTGTTAAATGGTACTTTGTAACCTTGTAAAGAAGGTTCTAATCCCATTGTTACACTAACCAACATATTATTATACAATTTTTTCTCAACCTACTCATATATCTGATTACCTTACTTGAGTGTGGTGGGTTACAGTCCCACCACTTAAAAATCTAATACTATTTTTTCAACCTACTCATATATCCAGTTATCTTACTTAAGTGTGGTGGGTTAGAGTCCCACCATTTAAAAATCTAATATTCCCAAATAGGCATCATTTGTACATTAAATATTTTCGATTTCTTTTGTACCTTATTTATAAGCTGTTTACTTTTAATTCCAGTGTGTTAAAAATCCACTACTTACAAGAATACACTGTACTGTGTTGTCTAATGTAACAACTGACATGTTGCTTCAGAACAGAAATATCAAAACATAGCTTAAAAATGATACATAAGTACTGCACAAGGTGAGTAAAGGGAGAATCAGAGAGGGTAAAAGGTGGGGGGGGGGACAAAAAAACATTCCTTGATTCTTATTTTGTTTCTAAAAAGAGACTCCATTCACATTCATCATTGATTGCAACAGAAGGATTGGTGCAGTTAAGAGTGTGAATCCAAAAAACTTCTTGTTTCCTTAATGCCAAGTCCCAAAATTGTACACCATTGGTAGGTTCTTGTACAAGCTCCAAGCCCCAAAAACATAAGGATGCTGCTGTATGTCCTGCTTCAGAATAGTGTCTAGCCACTGCTGTTGTATCCACTTTGAGGCATATGCCACTCTTATGTTGACTTATTCTATTCCAGAGCTCCTGGGTAGTATTTCAAACATAAAGTTTGTCACATGGACATTGTAGCAAATAAATGACATGATGGCTCTTGCATGTGATTTGTTGTTTAATCCAAAATTTACGATTCATAAAGGGATCCTCAAAAAATATTTTTTTACTGGCATTACCACATTGGAAACAGTGTCCACAAAGTACATTTCCAGGTGATAATGGACCCAATAAAAGTTGCTTCTCTCTCTGTGGTGTTTTGAAATGTTGTGTATGAGCTAATCTATCTTTAAAGGTATGATTTCTTTGTGTGGAAAAAAGAGGTTTCTGAATGAATCTTCTATTCTGATGCGTCCCTAACTGTAACAATTGTCAATTGTTATTAATAATGGACTTAATTTTATGATTTAAGTGACTATAAGACCACTTTACAATGGTTCAACAGTTATCTTTCCAACCGGTCACAACAAGTTAAGATTGGTGACCCCCTGTTCTCCAAACTACTTGTCCGGGCTGGTGTTTCCCAAGGGTCAATATTGGGACCCCTTCTTTTCAGCATCTTCCTGAACAATCTCTCTTCTGGCTGTGATGAAAACATTATTCTATATGCTGATGATGCAGTGATTTTCCTCTAAGAATTCTGACCCCTCCCTCTTGGAGAAACAACTGCAGGAAAAATCCAAGCAAGTTGAGGCCTGGTTCATCTCATAGAAACTAGTGATAAATTACAAGAAAACAAAGGCTATGCTGTTCCATGGCACACATAACAAACATAAATACCAACAGTTGGCAATCAAAAACAGCTTGGGTGTGACTCTGGACCAGTTGCAGACTTTCAAATACATTGGTATAACCCTGGACCCTACTCTGTCCTTCTCCAGCCATATCGATTCAGTAGCAAAATCTGTAAATATCCATATAGGCCTTGTCTGTAAACATAGACACTGCCTGACATCAGATGCCCTTAAGCTAGCAATACACAGCTCTATTGTCTCCATCATTGATTATGGGCTTGTTATCTACAGAGCAGCCACAGCTACAGCACTATGGAAAATTCTTACAGCACTGAATAGGGCCTGTAGACTGCTTACTGGTGCTGCCTATCGCACGTATACCTGCGACCTTTACGATCAGTCAAACTGGCTACAACTTCAGGGAAGGATTACTTCCAAACCTGCCTACTAGTAAAAAAGTCATTGATGAGACTCATGCCCCCTGGGGTTCAGTCTCCCTTAAGCCCAGCAAACCACCCCCGTTACACAAGAAGCTCTGACAACTATTCTTTGACTGTTCCCAGCTGTCGCACCACCCAAGGCCAGTGGTTTTTTGCAAGTAGAGCCCCTAAGATGTTTAACTCTCTGGGCAGCGAACTCATCATCTTAGGCACCCTCTGCTCGTTCAAACACAAGCTACGTCAACTGCTTGTGTCCAGAGCCACCTGTGACTGTTTCTCCTAACCTCTCAGGTAGTCACTTCTGTTCTTCACCCCTCTCTACTATCACCACCTCTGCCTGCCTCCACCCTCCCCATATCTACCCCTGCCTCTCTCCCTAGCCCAGGTCCACCACCTCCCTCTCTTATCCTCCTTCAACTCCCTTCCTCTCTCCCTTTTCTAATCTGCTCACCCCACCCAATGTTGCACTTGTTCCCTGATCCTTGCCTCCCACCCACCTCTCCTTCTACCTCCCTCTGTTACCCCTCTACACTCACTCTCTCTCTTCCACTGTCCTACGCTACATGGCACAATTGGCAGCAACTCAGTTTTTTTCCACTCTACCTTTCCCTTTGACAATGCCCTTCTGGCAGCTTTAATTCATGTAAATATTATTTGCTGTGACTCATCATTCTTAAATGTATGCCTGATTATGTTGTTCTAACTGTTATTTATATCACCTGTAGCTTTAGACCATGTACACTCTCTACTGAATTTTGTATTCAAACTGCTTGCCTGCTAATCTCACACAAACTGTACTTCTATTCTTTGTATACTGATGTGGAACCTTTGTAAAACAGCCATTGGCTCAAAGGTATTTATCCGAAATTCTAATAAATAAATAAATAAAAAATAAATAAATAAGATGTTGAAAAGACTATCCTTTGCTTCACAGAAGAGCTTTGTGTAAATCTGTTTAAAAATTGTTGACGAGGAGTAGCTGTGACGTCTTGTTCTACTTTCTTTACCAAGCTAAGTCTGTATCTTCTATTAACAAATCTTTGTGTCATATCTTGAACTATTTCTTTATAAATCCTTTCCTTACCGCAATTTCTTTTTGCTCGAATAAATTGTGACTTTGGTATAGAATCCTTAAGTTTTGGGTCATGGTAACTCGCATAATGAAGTAAAGTGTTCTTAGCTATTTCTTTTCTGTACAACCTAATCTCTAATTGTGTTTCCTTTATAGATTTCCAAATCTAAAAATGCTATCCTTGGGTTATCATAAATCATTGTAAACATCAAATCTTGGTTTCACCAATTCAGGTAGTTATGAAAATGTTTCATTTCTTTCTCACTACCACCCCAGAGCATCAGGACACTGTCAATGAAATAAAAAGGGGTTCACTTCTCTATCCAAAATAAATGTGCTTTCAAAATCCCACATAAATAGATTTGCATATGAGGGTGCCATAGTGCTCCCCATAGCTGTGCCTTTCACTTGGATGAAAAACTCTCCTTCAAACTGGAAATAGTTCTGTTTAAGCACTATTTCTGCCAGCTGAGTCAAAAATTCACTAGGGGGATGTAGGTTAGTTCTATGCCTCAAGGCTTTTAGAAGTGAATTAAACCCTAAATATTGTTCTATACTAGTGCATAGATCTAAAATGTCTAAAGGTACCAACATTTTGTCATGCCAATCTCTGGTACTCTGGTTCATTTCCATTATTAATTCTATAACATGATTTGATTCTTTAATGTAAGTTGGCATTTTAAGAACTTCATCACATATGTGTAAACAAACATATTTGGAAATAGGCTTTAAAACAGAATCAATGCCTGATACTATGGGGTAGCCTGGAGGTTTTAAAGGATTTTTGTGAATTTTAGGAAGCACATAAAAAATTGGTATCCTAAGATTTTTATTTCCAAGCATATCACTCTCTTCTTGAGTGCACCAACCCATATCTGTGGCTAACTCTAATAAATCATTAATATCTTGTGCTATCTCAGTTGTAGGATCTCTATAAATTTTCCTGTAATGTTCTGCATCTTCTAGTTGTCTCTTACACTCCATTCTACAGTCATTTCTGTCCCACACTACTATCCCTCCTCCTTTATCAGCTGTGTTTATGATGACACTATCATCCTGTTCTAAATTAGATAGTAACTTCTGTTCTTTCCTGCTCAGATTACTCCAGTGTGGTTTTAAAGACTCAGTTTTACATAAATCATTAATTTGTTTGCCTATAACTTTGATGTATGTTTCAACTATATCAGTACCTCTAGGTGGATTTAACTCCCAGTTTCTGTTTCAACTCCTGTTTTTTGGTCATAGTTTCTATTGGTTTTTGGGAGAACCAATCAGCTAAATGTAATTTTCTATAAAACTTTTGTAAATCTATATTCAGTTTGAAGGGATCCACTTTATTGGTAGATGAGAAAAATAGACCTTTCTTCAAAAGTTGTTCTTCCTGTGGTGTAAGGATTCTTTTACTAAGGTTAAAAACTACTGTTGTCTCCCCTTGTTCCTCCCCCCATATCTCCCCCTGGAGCACTTTCTTCCTCTACCTCCTCCTCCACCTCCTCCACCCCTCCCTCCTCGCAGGTTGATCATGGGTCCACCCCCTCTGTCTTGCCACCTCCCATTTCTCAGTTCATATATGTTGCATTGTTCTTGATACATGTTGTCATTGACCAATTCTTGTTGTGGATCTTGAGCCCTGCCTTCCTCTAAAAAAGATTGAGCCTGAGCCCTCAAATTCTTTCTAGATCCATACTGATTAGTGACAAAACTGTCACCACTTTCAAAATCTTCATAATCAGTCAAGTCCTTCTTAATTTTCTCTAGCATAATTGTATAATCTTGTAACTGGTCCAGTTACAAGATTATACAATTATGCTGGAGAAAATTAAGAAGCACTTGACTGATTGTGAAGAATTTATTAAACAACAGAAACTAAAAAAGTTTAATAGGGACATTATTGATTATAGAGTGAATAAGGTATATTCTTGGTTTGTTAAACCCTTAAGACAAGGAAGACAAGAAGGATATTATATATCCCAATTAGATTACACACAAGATTCTGATAGTGGTGACCGTTTTGTCTCTAATCAGTATGGCTCTAGAAACTGCTGAATGACTGGAATGATGCATTCTGATTTTGAACCAGCATTCTTAAACAGTTGGTGGAAGAACTTTTTTATTAAAAATCTTCCTCTAAATGAGGAAAACATTCAAAAAGTATACTTTTAACACTTTTCTTTTGGAATATTTTTTTTTATAATAGCAATAAGGCACTCCCTGGAGTTAGATTAACAGTCTGTCAAACACCCCCTAGGGGCAATATGGCACTCAGCTGCACCTTGTGCCACATTATACCCCTAAGGGGTGATTAGCAGACTATTAATCTAACCCCTGGTCATACCTTATTGCTTAAATATAATGCATTTCACTACAGCTATTTAACTGAAAAATAAATAATGAAAAAATTTAGAACAACTGTTTAGAGAAACTAAAAAAAGTTTCCTGTTGTAATTTTTACTGAATAGATATCTATGACAGAATGTTGACAGTGAAGAGAAGTTTATGGGTACAGCCAATCAAAATGCAAGGATTAGCATCTAGTCCCATTTTTGTCTTCTGATACATTTGCAGATGAAGCAAAAGCAATAAAGACCTGAGGTCAGTAAAAGAAAGGAGAATGAAATGTTTGTAACACAGTTGGGGGCATAGGATTAATGCATAGGAGGTTGCAAACTATGCAGTTGTTAATGACCTAAGGTGTAATTAGTAGGGGTGGGTGACTACCTTATTTGAATATTCAGTTGAATATGAATACCTTATTTGAATATTCAGTTGAATATTTGTATTCAGGGCCCCAAATATTTGGAACTTCGGTATTTAGATTTTAATCACCCAGAACAGCTACAGCATGCTGCAGGTGAGAACTGCATATAGCCACTGCAAACAACAGGTTGCTGAGGTCAGAACTGCACTGGAGCATGCTCAGTACTCTTTTCATCACTGTGACTGTGCTGCAGATAAAACTTTTTGTTCTGTGTATTGCTCTGCCTTATGTTTTGTCCACCATATCACCCACAGCTGCTGATGGGGCTCAGCTGTGGGCAAAACACTGTGTGTTTCACCGTGGGTGTTGGGCACCACACATCTATAAAGCCCATGCAACCTGCCCTGAACAGAAGCATCTAAGCACCCCAAACAACTGCAGCAGACTGCAGGTGACAGCTGCTTATAGCTGCTACAAACAATGGATTGCTGAAATTAGGACTGCACCAGAGCATACTTCATACTCTTTCCATCACTGTGACTGTGCTGCAGATAGAGCTTTATGTATTGTGTATTGCTCTGCCTTGCTTTTTGTCCACCATGTCACCCACAGCTGCTGATGGGGCTTGGCAGCCCAAACACTGTGTGTTTCACCAAGGGGCAGGGCACTGCATCATCTACAATGCCTGTGTTGCCCAACAGCATGAGTGCCATGGCACGAGCACCAATTGGGAAAAATTAACTAAGAAAGCATAAGTAAAATCACTATGCAATTATTGTGGTAATTTGTGAAATTTAAATGATTCATTTGACGTTCTATAGGCTAGGAAACACACACTAGCTAAAGTAATTGATTTTAGATGTGTGTTTATTTTTAAGTTTAGAAATTTGATTGCCTCTAGAGATTACATAATTTAAGTCTTAACATCAGTGCTTGTCCTCCATGTGAATAGTACATTTGCTTTGTCATGAATTTGTGTGCACAGTGAGTTCACTGCATTAGAACTGTTGTGTATTGATTTGAAAGCAAGCTAGTCTGCTCTGCTTTTCTGTGATCTGACCATTCTGGAGTGGACTCAGTTGCGAGCCTTTACTGAAAGTAGATCAGTTGCAGAGGAAGGGGTTCAGTACTACATTTGCTGACTGGGGTAAAATAAAAGTTTAAAATAAATAAATAGCCATAAGGCATATGGAATTGGTAGGGATTATAGATAGCATATAATTATTCAGTGTGGTGTGTATTGTTATTGTCTATTTATAAGGAAACATATTTAGAAACTGTGAAACTGTAACAAAATTGAATATCTACCACATGTTGAAAACTACTTTTATAAGTTGCACAGCAGGTTATTAAGGTTTTTTTCAGCTTGCTATAAAATAGTACAACTGAAAATGGGTTTTTAATATTTTGTTGTACAGATTTTAAAATAATTTTAATTTTTTTATAAATATAGTATAGTGGCATGTTATTAAACCAGAGATATTAAGACAAGGTGCCCAAAATCATATTTCATCAAGGTGCTTTAGGTATAGATTTAGACAAGTAGGGATAGATTTAGAGTTTTTTTTTCCCCATGCTCCAGAGCTCTTACTTATAAAAAAAAAAAAATAACATTGTTAGGTTATTATGGTCCTTTGGGAAAACTTAAATATGACTGGCAAAAGTTTGAAATTGCTATGCCTCTGTATTTTACTCTGGAATTTGAATGGTTTATCCTGGAGGGTGAGGTACTGAGAGTATGGACAAATACTGAAGGACTCAAAGGCCATAACATATAGTACTAGTATATTTCCCAAGCCAGAAAATGGATGGAGGAATGCTAGTATACCAGGTATAATTACACATAGATTTTATAATGATTGTCAGACATGTATATCTATTTTACTATTAGTAAAGCATAAATCACATCTGCTTAAGGATACTTCAAATTTTGTTTCCTATTTGATTACAAGGACATTTAATAAAATAGGGGCCTTTGAAGGTACTTCAGAGTGTTGGAACATCTTTCCCTCATCTTCTTGATTATATGTGGAGATTTCTACCCTAACCCAGGACCCTCTGATTTTATCAAGGGGCCTTCAGTGAAGGTGAATTTACAGAGGAGGACCCATTCATGAAAGACTGTAGTATTAGCATTAATGAGACTATACCACAGGCCTTGAAGGGTCAAGGCCTTAGTGCTGTACACTTTAATGCCAGGAGCATACTTAATAAGATGGACTCAATTAGCACATTGCTGATTGTTTTCAGACATAGGCTGGAGGAACATGAAACCAGACTGTTCAAAGTCCTTGATCGTTTGGAAGAATTCAGCCTCAAGTTATCCATAGACAAGTGGCAGTTTTTTCAAACATCTGTAAAATATGTGGGACTCATAGTGTCTGTGGAAGGGATACAGACAGATCCCAGTAAGGTTGAAGCTTTGACCACTTGGCCCCAGCCCAATAACCTAAAAAAGCTACAGCATTTTCTGGGGTTCTTCGGCTACTACCGTAGGTTTATCTAAGACTATTCAAAGGCAGTTCAGCCGCTCCTTAACCTTACCTAAGGCTACACTCCTACCAACTGCAAATACAAAAAGGGGGCTATCAAAGACCAAGAGAAAGTGTATTTTCGAACATATTGGCCTTTTGGGACTCGGTGGACACCCGAATGGGAAGCAGCATTCTTTGAAGTCATATACCAGTGCACCCACGCCCCAGTCCTTGCCTATGCTGATCCTACCAAGCCCTATGTTCTGCATATGGATGCTAATTTGCAGGGCCTTGGGGCTGTGCTATATTTATTTATTTATTTATTGAAATGTTTTACCAGGAAAGGCACGCTGAGCAAAAAGATGCTCGTCTCATAGTGCAACCTTGGGGGGAGGGGTTACAGAGGAGAGTACTGTATACATTTGCACAGGAAACAAAATTACACAAATTAGATTACATGGCGGTACATAGGAAGAACACCCCAGAGTGAATTTACATGATGGTACATTGTGTAGCACCCTAGGAACATGAGGTAGTAGGAACATGGGAAACATTACACAAGGTAGTATCCACATTGCTGACCAAGTTATTATATGGGGTAAGGGAGAGATTGTACAGGGATTATATTGACAAGAGGTGTAAAATATGTCTCCATGCATGACGGCTACTAGCTATGGTAATGCGGAGGGCAGATAGACAAGTCAAGTTAGAAGTGCAGTAGGGGGTAAGTGCTGAGGTTGGGAAAAACATTGGCAGAGGGGAAGGGGGAGAAGGTACTATGGGGGGAGGTCAGTGGCACTGGCAGTTTACGGAACAGTAGTTTGACAGGGCAGAGGAGATGGAATACCTAGAGGAGAAGTGTCAGATTTGAGCTAGCAAGTCATTCCAGAGCTTCGGGAGGTGGTAGGAGAAGGCCGATTGGCCAGCATTGGTCTGGCGGTGGGGGATTACTAACAGGCAAGTGTCAGTAGATCTAAGGGCATGAGTGGGGGTTGAGGTTGGGGATAGGGAGGAGGTGAGGTAGGGTGGAAGGGACCTGAGCCAGAGGGTAGATGCAAATTTAGCACAGTGGAGTAGATGCCGACTGTCAATGGAGGGGAAGGCCAGTGTGTGGTAAAGCTTGCAGTGGTGGGTGCGAGGGGGGGATTGAGGGCAAAGTGGCAGAAAGCATTAAAGAGGGGGTCCAGTCTGGATAGCGTTGACTTAGGGGCAGCACTGTAGACTACATCACAGTAGTCAAATGTAGGTAATATAATTTTCTGCACAATTTCGCGTCTCATCGGTGGGGGAGGCAACTGTGGTTTCTGTAGAGAGTGCCGAGCATAGGGCATAGTTTTTTCAGGATTGCATCCACATGAGCTGAGAAGGATAGATGTCGGTCAAGCCAGACACTAAGGTACCTGAAAGCTGACACGTCCTCTAGGACGGTCCCGTCCAGGGTGTGGAAGTTAAGGGGAGTAGTAAGCCTGGATAGCCTCTGCCTAGTGCTGAAGGTCATGGAGATAATCTTTTTGACATTTAGGGAGAGTTGATGGGAGCTAAACCAGTGCTGAACTTTGTTGAAGTCTGCCTGGAGACTGGTAGTAACCTCCTCAGGGGTACGGCCTGAGTGTAAGAGGACAGTGTCATCTGCATACATGTGTATTGAGGAAGGAGAGCATACAATAGGCAGGTTGTTTAGGAGGATGAAAAAGAGGATGGGGCCGAGGGCTGAGCCTTGGGGGACACCAGTGGTTATAGGGAGTGGGGGAGAGGTGGAGCCAGCAATTTTGATGGATTGGGTTCACCCTTCTAGGTAGGCACTGAACCAGCTGGAGGTAGGCCTGGATAGGCCAGCTTCAGAGAGACTGGATAGCAGCATAGGTGGGAGACAGTGTCGAATGCTTTGGCTAGGTTAACAAAGATGGCTGCAGTAATGAGACCCTTGTCCATCCCCGAGAGGACTGTGTCGGAGAGTCGTAGGAGGGAGGTGGTGGTAGAGTGGTTCTTTCTAGAACCAGACTGGTAGGGGGTGAAGATGTTAGAGTCTGAGAGGAAGTTGGAGAGTTGAGAGAGCACGAGGTGCTCCTGGAGTTTTGCTAGAGCTGGGAGGAGGGAGATGTGGCGATAGTTGGCCGCAGAGGTGGGGTCTCCTCCTTTAGGAAGAGGGAGGACTATGGCATGTTTCCACTCCACTAGAACTGATTCAGAGGCAAATGATTGGTTTAGCAGGGCAGACAGTGGAGCTGCGATGGTAGGGGCAGAGAGCTAGAGGAGTTTGGAGTCTAGCCCATCAGGGCACTTACCCTTGGTTGGGTTTAGGGAGAGTAGTGCAGCGAGAGTTTCTGATGGGGAGATGGTCCTGAAGTAGAAGGTGTTAGAACCGGAGGGATTAGCACCAACAGCATGGTGGGTAGGTGGAGCCACCGTTGGTAAGGAGGCAAGAAGTGATTTAGCACATGTGGTGAAGTAGGAATTGAACTTGGAGGTGACCGTGAGTGGGTCTGAGAGAAGATTACCATATGAGAGTAGTAGGGGGTAGGATTTGGCTTGGGAAGGGAAGAGAGGAGATAACTTTCCAAAATTTAGATGGATTAAGCAGGTTGGTATTGAGGGTGGAGTTAAAGTATTCGGCTTTGGCTAAGCAGGAGGCCTTGGTGCACTTGTTATGGAGGATACGGTAGATGATGTAATCACTTTGGAGGAGTGTAGACTTGTAATTTGTCCATGCTTTGTCCCGAGAATTAAGCTTCCAAGGCAGGAAATGCAATTTGTGGCAAAGGTTGTTTGACGTAATGTTTCCCAAGTTGCATTTAAACCTCAAAGTCTGAGTTGGAACTTTTCAAGTTATCAGCAGTATAGAATGCCAAACCCTTATGAAACCCTCATGCTATTAGTTCAGATGAAATCCAGGGAAGATGAGTCCCTTGGACCCTGATCCGATGCATGGGGCCATGTTTATCTTAGGGGATAAGGAAGGTATTCTGGAAATGTAGCAGGGCATCATCTATGGTGTAGTTACTACAGTTGGGACCACAGTTTGCGTGGGCTAGTTCATCCAGAAGGGGGGCAATGTTTAGAGATTGGTAAGACCTTTGAACAAGAAATGTTGGAGTTGATTTAAGGCGTTGGATTTTGCAGAATATGTAAGTGATATGGTTGTCACTTATAGAGTCAGGAAGTAGGCCGGCTTTGAACACTCGGTGGGGGTGGGAGTTGAGGGCCCAGTCGATCAAGGAGTGGTTACCTGTCTTGAGGTTAGAGCTAGTTGGTTCTGAGATGACCCGGGTTAGATTGAGGGCTGTGATCTCAGAGTGGGCTTTGTTAAAGGTGGGTGAATGCCAGTTGTGATTAAAATCACCCAAGATATAAAGTTCTCCAGATGGGGCTAGTGAGGCTATGAGGCTTAGAAGGTCGATGACTGTCATGGTAGGAGTTCCACGGCGGCAGTATATGCCTGCAATATAAATAAGGAGAAAGAAGGGGAGGGTCAGTTGGAGCATGAGCAGATCAAAGGCTTTGGGCTCTGATTTAGCAAGGGTAATAGAGAAGTGTAGTTTTGAGGCTATATATATTGCAACTCCTCCGCCTTTGGTGGAGCGGTCTTGACAAGTGACATTGAAGCCTGATGTGGCAATGGATGTGTCTGGGAAGTTAGGGTTTAACCAGGTTTATGATAGGATGATAATGTCAGGAGCATACTGGGCAGCCAGCACCTGGAGTAGATCGAGCTTGGGGGCTAGGCTGCGAATGTTTAGGTGGAGGATGCGCAGACCTCGGGGGAGGAAGTCAGAGGGTGTACCACTGGTGGCTAATTTAGGGGTGCTGATCTCGGGGCTTGGGGAGAATAGGGCTGATGCAGGGCTGGGGTTGGGGTGAATGTCGCCCGCTGCAAGAAGTAGTAAGATTTGTGTTAGGTAGTGAGAACAAATATGATAGCACAAGGCTGTGTGCGATCTCCACCTACAAGACACTTTAGGGTGGCCAGCAGGAGATGAGCGGATGGTAATTAGGTGCAGGGATGACCAAAAGTGGGCATAGAAGTATAGGGAAGAGGAGGGGTTATAGGGGTATGGGGACCAGGTAGGGGCAGGAAGAGATACAGTAGCGGAGGGAGGGATGGGCAGGAAGAGTTGGATTGGCCAAGGGGGAGGGAGGAGACTCAGAAAATAAGGGGGAAAGTGGTAGGAAGGAGGGTAGGCAGAGTAAGATGTAGGGAATTAGGAGTAGGTTCTGGGCTGTGAGTACCATAAAAGCTGTTGACAGGAGGTTGAGAACCAGGATTTGTGTTTGGTGGTTGAGTGCTGTGGAAGGGAAGCAACACGGCCCTCTTAAGAGGCAGCTATAGGCTGGGAGGGCAGCAGTAGGTGCCAATGGAGTTTGAGTAGGTCTTTAAGGTGGGGTTAGTAGCAGATTTAAAGGAGGCCTGGGAGGGGGAGGGGTGGCGGGACAAAAAGCCACAGAGCAGGACTGTCCCAGGGCTGTAAAATAGCTTGCCACGCCGAGGTTCAAAGCTAGCTTAGATGTGCACCAATCGGGAGCTTGGCACTGCCCGGCAGACCAATCAGAGCCGCAGAGTCGGAAGGCACACCAATCAGAGAGCTGCCGCAAGTTGGAGGCTCAGGGAGCGTTTAGTGGTAGTACCTGTTCGATTAATCCGGGTGGCAGAACCAGGAGGGCAGGTTGGATTCATCCAGTGAGTCAGAGGCAGTGGCTGGAAGCACCACTGAGGTCTAGGGGCACTGCTCAGGCATGGCAGGGATTTGTGGGAGAAGGAGAACACAGAGTTAGTTAAAGCAGAGGAACAGAAGGGGGGCAGGGGACAGCTGCCATTCGACAAGTTGAGGGTGGAGGTGTTAGATAGGACAAAAGGAAAGAAATTAGCAATGTAAGGTTGGAGAGGGTGGAGGTTGAAGGGGAACAAAGGGGGGGAGATTAAGAGCAAACAGAGTGATATAACAGTTAGCGAGAGGGCTGGGGAGCGAGGACAGGCTGGTAAGAGATCTCCAGGATACAGGAGTTGGGAATCGGTGCTAGTGGGAGGGTCAGAGAGTAGCATCAGAGGGGTGGGGGTTAGAGGGGAAATAGAGCAGACAGAGACTGGGGGGAGGTAGGGCCAAAAGAGACCATGGCCAGGAGAGAAAGCAGAAGGCTACACAGGAGCTAGTACTGAGCTAAGTCGCTAGACAATATCAAGGGTAGAGTGAGAGGTGTGCAGCAATTACACAATTTTTAGATACCATACATTGTCAAGAACAGGGCTGTAATACTTAAAATCACTGTAAAATTACTGTTGCTGTTTCAGCCATGCGGCAGTCTAACTTTTATCTGATAATTATTAGAAACTACAGCAGGGCTGATTACATTGATAGCTGCACTAGTACATAGACAAGCGAAGATTGGGAGCCCTATACATTTCTACTTAATTAACAATTTTCCGGGGTGTTAAACACATGCAGTACAGTCTAACAAAATAGTTTTATGTTAAAAAGTCACAGAGCAGGACTGTCTCAGTGCAGTAAAATAGCTTGCCGAGCCGAGGTTCAAAGCAGGCTTAGATGTGCACCAATCGGGAGCTTGGCAAGACTATGAAGATAGCTTGAGACTTGTAGCTTTCGCCAGTAGGAGCTTGACCTCATCAGAGCAGAACTATCCAGTCCACAAGTTGGAATTCCTCACCTTAAAATGGGCCATAGTTGACCAGTTTCATGGTACCTCTATGGGGCAAAGATATTAGTGAAGACTGACAATAACCCACTGACCGATGTGCAGACTTCAGCTAAATTGGACACCACTGGGCATCATTGGCTCTCTGCCTTATCGACTTATGATTATGCTGTTGAATACAGACCGGAACTAAACCACATTACTGCTGATGCCATCATGAAGGCCAGCTTCTAAGAACAATTGGGTCAGATTGTCTCAACCTGACATCAAAGCATTATGCCAGAAGTTTGATAAAGATGAACAAATGTCTGCGGACAAAGTGGACTGCCTAGTAGATTGCTTGGGCCCTCCTGATGCCTGCATACTGGCTGCCTATTGACATTTCTCTGTTCTAGATATTAGTGCATTACCTCAGTTCGATAATGACAGTATTCAGTGGGCTCAATCCCAAGATCCCATGATTCAACCAGTGCTTGACGCCCTGCGTGCAGGGAGAGATGTGTCCAAGTTGTGTTCCCCTGATTTGCGAACTGCTCTGTTGTTCAAGAAAGGCTCCAGGTTAAAGTTGCATGATCAGTTGTTGTACAGAGAGACAGTGGATCATCGTGGTCAAATAGACAAGCAACAGTTGGTTCTACCCACAGCCTTTAAACAGCTGGTACTGAGGTCCCTCCACAATCACATGGGGCACCTCGGTATTGACAGAACTCTCAGCTTGGTACAATCCCGATTCTACTGGTCAAAGATGGGGGTAGATGTTGAGCACCATGTAAAGACCTGCAGTCATTGCATCCAGAGAAAAGCCCTGCCCCAGAAGCTGCCCCTCTTGTCAATATCACTACCAGCACTCCTCTAGAATTGGGCTGCATAGACATCTTGTGCTTAGAACCCAACCAAAAGAACATTGGCAATGTGTTGGTAGTTATTGATCATTTTACACGGTATGCACAAGCCTTCCCAACTGAAGATTAAAAGGCCTCTACTGTGGTAAAGGTGCTAGTGGAAAAATGTTTTGTCCAATATGGTGCCCCCCAGTGGATCCATTCTGACCAAGGCAGAGACTTTGAAAGTAGGTTAATCAATGAAATGCTCTCTCTGTGGGGGGGAGTCAAGAACCACCCCCTATCACCCACAGGGGGACCCTCAACCAGAACGATTTAACTGCACCCTTCTAGATATGCTGGGCACCCTCCATCCAAAAGACAAGCATAAGTGGAGCCAGCAGATTAGCACCTTGGTATAAGCGTACAATTGCACCAAAAGTGACGCTACTGGGTTCTCCCCCTACCATCTCATGATCGGGAGGGATGACCTACCGCCAGTTGATATCTGCTTTGGGGTCTCTCCAGATGAGGTCTGAGCTGAAAACTACTTACAGTATGCACAGAAATTGAAAGATCAGTAGAATCATGCCTATCAACTAGTTCAAAATATGGCTGCTAAGTGAAATCTTGCCAACAAAGAAAGACATGATTGACAAGTAAAAGCCCAGGAGTTGTTGTCCAGAGATAGGATGCTACTACGCAATTTGGGACTACATGGAAAACACAAAATTGCTGATAGATGGCACCATCTTCCCCATGTAGTAGTTGGTAAATCGGATGATCTGCCGGTGTACAAGGTGCACCCAGAAAATAAGTCCAAAGCTGTTAAGACCATGCACCGTAATCACTTACAGCCCATTGGCCAAGTTATTATTGATGCTGAACCAACACCTGACACTTCTCCTGGGCCAGTGACTCATGCTGCTGCAAAGAGGAAACAGAGCCAAGCTGTCCATGTTGTTTCAGAACTAAGGACTTCCCCTCAGCTTGCCCAGAGTGATAGTGATGACTGTTCGTCTGTCTCTGATGAAAGTGACTGTGATAATGCCTATTATCCCTCATATGAACTGAGTCAGTTGTTTTGAAGCAATCCTCTGCAGAATCATGGGGATGAAGCTGGGCCTTCAGAACTGCCTAACCCCCCAGCTTCTTCCCTGGATCCAGTGCCCCCTGAAAGTGAGGTACAAAGCATCATGTCTGAGGTTGCGGACTCTCTGTGTCTTGTAGAACTGTTTGACTTTCCTGAAGAAGGGACTGATGGTCTGAGTCTACCTGGTGGCATACCAGAACTTGAAGAACAATATGAAAATGTTGACAGCACCCCTTCAGTGCCACAAAGCCTAATTGTGCCTGAGTCTCCTCAGAATGAGCAACCTGGGCCCTCGTCAGACGATGATAATGAGCAAAGTGTTGTGGAAACACAGTCTGCAGAGCCAGGAGCTGATAGTGTTCCCAAGCTGGACATTTCAACCAGTGCAGAGGCATCCCTCACTACAGGAGAAGAAATCAATGCCAGTGTTGACTGCCCAGAACCTGTGTCTGTTCCCCTCAGAAAATCTGTGTGACCTGTTAAGCCAGTGCTACGTTTTAGTAATGATTCCCCTTGGAGGCATGTGGACTTGCTTCTCAGTGTGGTCCACAAAGGTGTTTACATTTCCAAGAGCTCACTGCCAAAACTGAGCCTGACTACCACCTCCCGATTAATTGTTCTTCCTTCAGAACATGGTTTCCCTGTCCCATCTAGCCCCAAGTTAGCTGATACAGAAGGGCCCCCTTCTACACTGTACTGTACAAGAAATAATAAAGTGAAGTCATAGGTAACTGTTCATATTATGTTAATCATAATAGAATTAGTATAGAATGTATGAAACATGCATAAGTATTATCAATGAAGATATGGTTTAGTGAAATATAGTGAAATGTACAGTAAAGTGATAAGTTTACGTTAACTGAGTTATCCAATATTATTCCCATAGTATGCTAATGTAATGTATGTTTCATATACATTGCTTCTTCAATACTGTGATGGTGTAGACTTGATGCAGAGGCCAAGTTTTTCCAGGCAGAGAAGGGTGTAACTCCCCCTACAAATGGGGATTCCCAAAAACCTCACTTGGGTGGGCCTAAATGCCCTCTGCCAGGCTGGTGTCCTGTGTTTTAGCTGTTTAAAAAGAAATTGCATGAGAGTGCCTAATGACCTCTATGCCTGTCTCTTTAAGAGCTGCCTATTTTGCAGTGTATAATTATTCTGGGTGGGATCCGAGTGTGTCTAGGCTTGAGTCCCACCTGGGCTGCAGTACCTTTGCTCCATTCTGCCATCGCTAATTGCACAGAGGGAGCCTTATTGAGAGCTATGACTGTTTGCTGAGTATTTTCTGTAGTAGTGATAATATTGTAGTTTGTTTAAACTGCTTTCCTTTGCAGCATGGACTTTCTGTATTGCACCACCATTTTGGTTTTGGACTGCCAGTCAGCACCAATCAGTACCTTTGGGAACTCTAAAATGGAGCCTGTCCCTAGGGGTCTTGTGGGAGCAAATTTCTGTAGGAATTATAATTTTTGGATTTTGGTGCCAAAACAGACCTAGAGGGGGAACCCTTGCTTTGACAGACTAATGGATCAACCAACCAGAACCTTTTGGACCAAAGGGAAATTCCAAGCTGCCTGCTGCAGTCAGCCAGTCTGGAGTTAGAGTTTGAAGAGTAAACAGCTTGAGTGATTCATGTAGCTGCTTTTTGGCCTGTCTAACTGCAGTTCCTCAAGAGGGAATCCTTTGAAAGGATTAGCAATTGTACTACATCTGAATTGGAGTGTGACAAAGTCACTGAAGAGTGACCGGACTTGAACCTGAAGAAGACCAAAGATTCGCTGTATGCGATCGGCCTGTCAGGACATCCATTTACCACAGAATTCCTGGTTTTGCTCAGAGACACTGATATTGCAGCTGGACTGCCTTCTGCATTGTGATATGGTGATTACTTTACTATAAATGTGCTGTGTGTTGTTAGTGGGTCGTGATTTGGTTCCCCACTGTGTAAATGTGCCACGCTTGCTGGAAGCTGCATCCAGCACTACCGGACTCAAAATCCGAACTGTTCCACCCGGCCTGGGCCTTGCCACCTGGCCCAGCCAGATACTTCAGGCACAGAAACTATCAGCGACAAGAGGCTTACCAGGGGATCAGCCCCCTGCTCTGCTGTCTCAAACAGGAATGACACCTCGGTGATTCATGTGGGCCTTGCTTCTCCTGGCAAACCAGTCATCAACCTGCAGTCTCCATTTCATCTTGCCTGTGTCTTGTATTGGGTAGCATAAGTAACAATCAGGGTAGCTCCTTGCAACAACAGCTAAATCTGAAGTGTTGTCATCTGATTGCATTGTTGTTTTTCCTTTCATGAACTGAGCCTTCAGGCTCTGGATTACAAATTGTATGTGGTTGTGCATGCCTTTTCTTTTCATCACAGGACCCCAACTAGCTGCGACGCCAGCCTACCCTGGGCAACATTCCAGGCTAGCCCACCTTACTTCCAACTGGGTACCCAGAGCGTGTGACTGTGTAGGGACTGAAAGTGCATGCATAATTGCCTGACTAGATCAGTTTTAGAATCAGTTAACCTGATTATGCCCCTCCCTTGTTCAATTCCCCTGAATAAATCAGATCAAACTTTTTTGAATTTAATCTGACTGTGGTTCCAGTTTGTATCAAAAGCACTGTACTGTTGTTATTTGCTGTGCCTAACCTTATTTTACAGGGGGTCTCTGGGGTTGAACATGTGGAACCAGCCCTGGTGGTAAGTGCAAACAGTGTGGGGAATTGTAGGCTGAATAGGGGCTACTGTGAAAGTGTTTGTTGCATATTGTCTAGGCCACTAGAGGGGAAAGAGGGGCATTACAATGTCTCAGAGGGCTGTACCCAAGTTAGCCTTGTTACTGACAACCCTATCCTCCAGGTGAAGACACCCGTTTCAGTACCCAGGCCCCTTACCCTGCAACTAGCCATGCAGGCAGGGGTAGTAGCCCTTGGGATAGTGCCACCTAGGGGTTACAGAAGCAAAACATTTAAATATTTCCAGTTATCAACAACATACAGAGCTCCGCATTGGTACAACTCCCTGCTTCCTGACATAACCAATGCTACTTTGCTGGGCTCCTTTAAGAATAAACTCTGACAGCATCTAATCTCACTGACAACCTGTGATTGCAACTACTAATCTGCCTTTACCTTGCTCCTACCATTTGCAATCTCTGTGATCACTATTGATTAGTAAAATGTTATGCTTCATGTCCATTTCTTGGCCCACGGTCAAGTTATCACTTTCATGGGCTTTTAACCCCTGCCTAAAATATTTATTTTCCATCCTACCTCCCTCTACCTCCTCTTCTCTTTCTTGCCCCTCTGTCATTCCATACCTCCTTCCTCCCTACCACCTTAATACATCTTCATCATCACTCCACTACCTACACTACCTCTTCCTCCTTACTCTCATCCACCCTTTCTTTCTTCGACCCTCCTCCCCTTTATTCCACTTCAACTACATAGCTATTCTTCCCGTTCCTTCCTATCTATCCCCATCCTACCACCCACCTCTGCTTGCCTTCTCCCTCTCCTGTCCCTCTCTACTGGTATGAGACCTTCCTTCTTTCTTTGACGCATGCACAATCCAATTATCTGCCAGTGTTGTTAGTTGTACAGTTTTCCTTTTTAAACAAGTGTCCTCATGTTATGTTACCATATCCTAGTGAAACGTTAGCCTTTGTTTTGACTCTGCACCCTGTAATTGCTTAGATTGCATAACTATTGTTAGAATTTATGCCTAGAGACTGTTTTCAATTGTTTCTTGCTGTATCTGTATCTGTGGAACATATCAGTATTCGTGTTTGTATCATACTTGATGTGGAACCTACGGAAGTTCTTTCTGCTCAAAGGTGTTAATCCAAGATCTCAACAAAAATAATAATAAATAAATAAAAAAGGTGTAAGGACAGGAACAAAGTGTGTGGGGTGAAGAAATTTTGATCTCTGGGAAGGAAGAACTAATTATATTAGAAATAGATGTACATCAAGATCAAGCAGGCCTAGAGGTTTTATTGTTGGTGCTAAGATTAGTGCATACAACAAAAATGTTAGTTTCAGGAATTTATCACCCACCAAATATTAAGTCTGATGTTTTCAATATTCTTCATGATCTTTTGCCAGTGTATAAAGATGCTCATGAATGATTAATTATAGGTGATTTTAACACAAACTGCCAAACGATCAATGGTACACACTCTTTGCTTGATCTTTAAGTGAACCTGAGACTTACCCAATAAATTGTGGGGTCAACAAGGATCAATATAAAAGACCCTGTTGCATCAACAGCTCTGGACTTGCTTTTTTCAAATTTCCCCTTATATTACAAGCTGAGTGGGGTACTCCCAGATTAACATTCAGATCACCAGTTCATTTATTGCATCAGGAATAAGATAACAACTTTGGAAGAAAACAGAAACATCAAATGGAACTGTTACAAAAAGTTTGATTATGTAAATGTTATGCTAGACTTGGGAAATGTCAAATGGGATAGGTTGGAATTGATCCCAACAATAGATGATGCATGGTCATTCTTTCTCGATGAGTTGATGAATTTATTTAATGAACATGCCCCAATAAAAACTAAAACCTTAAACAGAGATAAAACAACTTGGTACACAAAACGCTTGCGGGAATATAAGAAAAAGAGGGACAAGGTATGATTTAAAGCGAAAAATAAGCAATAATAAAGTAGACCGGGATATAAATACAGATAGTTACACAATCGTTACATAAAGGAGATATAAAAGGTAAAACACAACTATCATATAGAAATATTTGATAACAACTGTTCTCAGAACCCAAGATAATTTTGGAAAATAATGCCAAATCTTGTAAAAGGCCATGGCAGTGTCAACTCTAATATATTTAATACAGATAGCCAAATGGTATCTTTATCTCAAGATGTAGCAGATAGGTTTAATGATTATTTTAGGAAGGTAGGGAGAGAAGGGTTAAATAGTTATAAAAAGCAGAAAAAAGATCAACAAAAATAGATCCAATATATTTGGAACAGTCTTCCATCTCTAGTATCAGTGAGGATGCAGTAAAAAGAGAGCTACTAAAACAAGACATCACTAAAGCTATAGGACTTGATGGCATACCATCTAGACTTTAAAAATATGCTTCATCAATCACAGCTTTTTCTCTAACATATATATTCAACTTATTAATTAGAACAGGTGAATATGCAGAAGCCTGGAGGCAATCTAATGCGGTATCTATACTTAAAAGAGGCCACAAAACCAACTTGGGAAATTATCACCCAGTGTCCCTCCTGTTCCATGTCTCCAAATGTTTTGAGAAATTAATCTCAACTCAATTAAAAGGCTTTTTAGACTCACAAAAGAATAATGATTTACAGTCAGGTTTTAGACAGTACCACAGTACCATCACTGTGCTTGTCAAGGTGGAAAGTGACATGCAGATGGCCCAGGGCAGGACATCAGTGGGAACCACTTTTGTGAGCCTATCTAAAGCTTTTGATTCTTTTGACTAGGATGTCCTCCTGTCCAGGTTAGCCTTATTGAAAGTGCTGGGAGATGGTATAAGTTGGTTATGCTCCTATCTTAAAGGAAGGCAACAGCTTGTCTCAATAGGAAACTATTCATCTATACTGGCACCTATTGCTTTTGGGTCCCTCATGGTTCAATATTAGGCTCCTTACTGTTTAACATTTACATTAATAATTTGTAGGTTTCAGATCCATCTATCTGCACATAATCTCTCTGCAGATAATGCAATTATTGACACATCTGGCATCACCACACAGAAAATACAAGATAAACTACAGTGGGCATTTAATGAGTTACACTTTTTCCTTGATGATAATAAATTAGGGTTAAATTAAAAAAAAGATGCAAGTAACGATGCTTATGTGAAATAACAGAGGCCCTAAAGATACGACACTGGACAGAATTACTCTGAGAGGAACCCAGATCAAACAGGTCCAGGTATATAAATGTTTTCACTTATGGTTAAATAATTTTCTGAAGTGGAATGTACACATTGATTATTTGCTGAAAAGTGTAGGTAAATGACTGGAGCCCTGTACCGGGCAAAATTATGCTTGTCTCAGGAGACTAAGAAGCATGTAATAAATTCTATGACAATACCAGTAATTGACTACGGGACATCCTGTATGCTGCAGGAACCAAGAGGAACCGGGTGAGACTGGACGTTTGTCATGGTAGACTCATCAGTTTAATCCTTGGTGCTACCAGCTTGGTGCATAGCTGCCAGCTGTATGACAATCTCAGCTGGCAGAGACAGAAAGAACATAGACAGGAACATCTATTATCATTTATACATAAAGGGCTTAGAGGGCAACTTCCAAATTACATATCCACAAATCTTGCTTTTAGGGTAAAAAAACTTATTGAGATCTGCAACTGGTATGGACCTTGAAGTTCCAAGGTTCACTTTCGAAACAGGGAGAGGTACAATTTTCTAAGTAGAGTCAGTAGCATGGAATAATATTCCATGTATTATAAGAACATCAATAGGGAACAAGCATTTGTCAATGCCGAATGTTATCTCACTGGCATTGGCATTAGTAGTGCCAGAGTTAGAGATGCATAACAAGAATGGCAGTGAAGTATTGAAGTGATGCCAACCCCACCCTCACCCTGTAGAGAACAACAGGCATTGGAGTGTGCCTTTGGGTCGTCGGCTGTAACGCTCATGCCATTGTACCTCAACCTACCCTGTAGACACTGACAAGTAGAGTGGTGTGCTTTGGGGTCTTTGGGCATTATACTTACCCCATTCCATAAGGAAGTACACTGAGGTGGGTGCAGTATAGGAGAATGGGGTGAACTTTGTGGCCAAACAGTGCAAGGCACACCATGATGCCTGTCACTGGCTGCAGGGTGGGGGTGGGGGTACAATGGCATGAAAATTACAGCCGATGAGCCCAAGTCACACCCTTGACGCCTGTCAGTCTCTACAGGGTGGGGTGCTACAGTTGGAAACCGTAACACCATAAGCATCTGTTGGTATTTTCACTCCAAATTTTCAGCATGGGCTTTTTGTGAGCCCACCTCATGAAAAGTGGCACTATCAGTTTGTTAGCTGAAAGGTGGTCTTGCACAGTGGCTATGCCGTTTGGTGACAAAGGTATGAAAACACATTTTGGTGAGTATGTGGAAAACGACAACTCTATTGTTCATGAGGAGATGTAAAAAAATGGCAACATTGAAAATCTGGAGTGAAAATATGAAAAATTGATGAAGTTATGAGCATGCATAGAAACTGTGCAACACAAGCCCGTAACCCAATTATTTGGGGAATTTTTTTTAACCACATGTTTAGCATAGGCATTTTGGGACCTTCCCGCATGAACAGTGGCACTGTGATTTTGTTAATTTGTCTGAAACATTGATTTCGCACAGTGACCATGCCATTGGGTGTCATAGGTGCAAAAACACATTTAGGGCAGGATGTGAAAAATGACAGCTGTACTGTTCATAAGGAGGTGTGAAAAAATGCCAGTGTTGAAAATGTGGCATGAAAATATTGCAAATTTGCAAAGTTGCAAGGGTGCGTGGAAACTGCACAACACACACTCTTGTAACACAGTGATTTTATGGAATTTCATCACCAATTTTCAACACAGGTATTTTAGGAGTTCTTCTCATGAACAGTGTCACTGTCATTTCCTCAAACTGTCCCAAAAACTGATTTTGCACAGCGACCGCACTATTTTGCGCCGGACTTTCGAAAACACATTTTGGCCAGGATATGTAAAATGACAGCTGTACTGTTCATAAAGAGGTGTGAAAAAATGCCAATGTTGAAAATCTGGAGTGAAAATATTACAAATTCACGAAGTTACAAGCATGCATGGAAACTGCACAACGCACACTTGTAAAATAACTATTTTTTGGATTTTTTCCACCAAATTTGCAGCATAGGTTTTTTGAGACCCCCTCATGAACGGTGGCACTGTCATTTCGTTAATCAGTCCTGAAAGGTGATTCTGTGCAGTGACCACAAAATCACCTTTCAGGATCGAATAATGCCATGACAGTGCCTGAATTCATGAAGAGGGGTCCCCAATAACCCCATGTTGAAAATTTAGTGCCAAAATTCCCAAAAATGGCTGAGATATGCACCAAAGTTGAAAAAAAACCATTTATGCCATTATAAAGCTTACCAGCATTTCTTCAGTTCGCGGTCGGCTTTGAAGAGTGCAGACTTGTTCCCGGTCTCCCGAAGATCGTACCGCTGGACTCCAGAGGTAAGTATGGGGTGAGGGATGGTGGGGAGCAGAGTGCACGGAGGGTGGGCATGGGTTGTGGGAGTGGGCAGGAAGACCGTGAGGGACTGTTTTCTTTTTTACAGGTTTACAAAAAAAACATTGCGGGATGGTTTTTCTTTTGCCAGGGATTTGGCTTGTTGGGGTGAGCTCCCAGAGTGCCTCCTAAGTGTTTTTATGTGGGGGATGTTGTAGCCAACAGAGGATTGGGCACCCCCATCAGCACATACCGAAGGGGGGGGACATGAGCTGAGGGGGATTGAGCACCCCCTCAGCACAGAACAAAAGTGAGGGGGCACATTATGCTGATGGAGAATGGACTCCCCCTTTGGCAAAATAAGCTGGATGGGGGACAAATGCTGACGGGGATTGGGCCCCCTGTCAGCAAAGAAAAACTCTTGTGGGGGGTGCATGATGCCGAGGGGGATTGGGTACCCACCTGGCATACATTTTAAATGGGAGGGGGGTCATTATGCAGATGGGAAGTGGGCTCCCCCATTGACATTGTGACAGGAGGTGGCGACAGTCACTGCCGCCATGTTGTGTGCTCGTTGGGAGGCGTGTTGTGGTCATGCTGCATGAGACCTTAGCTCTCATTGCAGTGGACGTTTTCTTAGATCTGGTGGCCATATTAGGGATTTGTGATGTCAGCACCTGCTGCTGGCTGATTGGGGAATGAGGGACGCACCTCCTGATGTGTGCCCTGCATTCCCCCAACAGTGACCGCACCTCCAAATCTGCTACTATCGCCAGATGTTGGCTGGCGTGCAAGCGCGAGCCAACATAAAAATAGTTGGAGTGAAATAAAAATCTGGCTGGACAGCAAAGCAATTGAATCTTGATCATGTTGCATGATTTGAAAAAAGTGGTCATGTGTAATTATACTTAGTGTGATACCCCTTGAAAATCTTGTGTTGTAAATTACTGTATATACCAAATGTGTATTACCTATTGTACTAGATAAGATGAAACTAATATGACTTTTCTCTGTACTGTAGAACCTCATTGTAAATGATCCTCAGCTCAATCAAGTAAATCCTGGTTCATAAATTTTATGAATAAAACATATTACTACTACTGCGACTTATTTGTATACTGTACCTGTGTGATGGGGTAGTTAGTAAAAAAAGTCCACCCTCTTTCCCAGCCCAACTGCATTAAAAACAACCCCTGTCCCCTAACCCTCTACAAGGAGCCCACTCACACCCTCCTTGCCCCAGCACCCATAATTTCAAGCTTAAGAAGGAAAAAATCCCATGATGGTTGACCAGCACAACCTGATTGCCTCCAAGGCCATACATCTTCTCTTGCCATACTTGTAGTTAAATAAATTAACCCCTATCCTGACACACCAGCAGCAGCAGCACCCAAGTTCTATCTTCCTCCCGCAGCACCCACAGTTCATATATTTAATTAACAGCATGTGTCTCCAGTTTCAAATAGGTGATTGACACAACCTTCCCTCCTCCATGGCATTCTTCATGTTAAAACGAGTGCCCTAAGTTGTGTAAATCCTGTTCTGAAACTCGAGCTGTGACAACGTGCATGTCTAGTGTCATGGCTCAAGTTTCAGAACAGAACTTACTCAACTTAGGGTGCTCGTTTAAAAAAAAAATACTTTGCAGAGTTCAGCTTGCGTTCTCCTATGACAAGCAGTGTTTAGCTGAGCTCAGATACTGCAAACTGAACTTGTCCATGGAAGAGCCTACAGAAACTTTGACATCTGAAAGTGTGCTTGGGCATGGTGGCTGCAAATAAAGGTGGCCTAACTGGGTTATAGTTTTGGAAATAAAATTGATAAAAATAGCTAGAGAGTTGAGGCATACATTACCGAAGTAGATTCTGCATCGCATAATAGACTGCTGCAGGGGGGGTGTGCAGGCATGTTTCAGAATATGTTGAAAATAATAAGTAACAGTTGAATAGTGTCCATTTAAGGAAAATCTTCAATTACCATCAATAAATAAAGGTTGCTTGAAGGGACATTTTTCCTTAAGAAGTACCAAATGGACCATGTTTTACATTCCAGACTTGGGGCCAGATTAAGGTAACCTGGGGCCCTAGGCCCAAGATAAATCTGGGCCCCCCTCTCACTGTGATCATGCTCCTTTGCTGCAAAGGAGCTCTGCCACAGACTGTAAGGCACCTTGAGAAACCATTTACATACAACCTGTATCTGATGTTAGGATACAGTTTGTATGTGAAGAGATACAGGCAACAGAATACAAATCAAAATTCCTACCCTTGTGCTCTCCTCTCTCAAAATCATATTAGCAGCAGTGCACACCATTCTCTAGTCTCCCTTTTCCCCAAGTGTCTTGTACTGTTTGATTTCAATCTGATAATCTACAGTGCATCTTTGATTATCTGCACATTTTCATACATGCAAAATTGGATGGATAATCAAGGGTGCGAGATAATAAGGAGCAAGGGAATAGCTATCATTTTTTACAAACATTTTGTGGATAATTGAAGGATCACTGTATGTGCAAGCCTACTCTCAGCATACATTATTGCTACCTTTCTTAGGTATCCCATGAAGAAGGCGAATGCAAAAATGGCAATGCTGAAATGACTGATGGAAAAGAGTGTGGACACATTGGGTGAGGGGTACAACATACTGTAGCAATTACTGAGGGGTTCAATGCAGCAATTGCTGACTCGACGACCTATGGCTCTTCCCTCTCCCCAAGTTGCTTCCCCTCTGGGGTTGGTTATTTTAGTAAGGAAGTGCAGGTGATGAAGCCTCCTATAAAGGATGGTTCAGGGAGAGGCTCTGCCCCCACGGAAAGCCACTCTGGTATTATTGTCGCCGTTTCATTGATTGCTATGTTGTACCCCTCACTTTATGTGGCCATGCTGTTTTTCCTTCATCCATTTTGGCCTCACCATTTTTCAGTCACAGCTATCACATAGAAACCCTTTCTTGTACTACTTAACTCATTTGCTCCCGGTGGTCATTTTGGGTCAGATCCAGCAATGGATGGTTCTGACTCCATACGGCATCTATGGGAACACAGGAGTTAAGTTATTGCAAGTACAATCTTACTGCCTGATACAGCCCCACCCACAAAACTGCATAGGGAAGGGGTTGCAGTGCTATAAATAGACTTATAATGGTCAGGGTTAGTGGTGGCCTTCAAATACTATTTGTTTACTTTACAGGCAATTGTACATAATGGGGGTAGTATTGTACGTACAGTATATAGCTCAATAATATAGATAACTGATTGCAAATTAAAGAAATGTGATCTAAAGACCACTGCTGCTTCTAACGGCATTGTCAGCCTATCAATAGCACTGTAGCCTCTTTGCTACTCTGTGTCATTAAAATGTGGTTTTGTAGGTGGTGTTAAAGATCAGGTCTAGTCATACTGTTTGTGAATCTCAGTATAGTACTGTTGAAGGACTTAGAATATTCAGCTCTACTTTTTTCCTTTTTTCATGACTTTGATGATCATTTTCAGGACACTCATCGCCCCAACCCAGACTCAACTATAAACCCTCCTACTAATTTTCCCTAATAGGACGATTGCATTTAACAATATTAATCCAATTCCAGTCAAGGCATATAAAAATTAATCAATATATTAGGCAGTATAGCCTAGTGTCTATAGCCCCAAGCCAAGCACCTGGAAAACATTAAGTCGCAGAACACTTGGATTTGTGAATCACAACTTCTGCCTGCATACTACGTGACCCAGGGTCATGGCATGTCACAGAACATCCATGTGCTAAAGAGAGGCTTCTGAAGCTTAGAACAGGCTGTCCAAAAAGCAGGCTCTGCTGTCTCCGATCCTTCTAGTATGAATGATAAGGCCCTCTCAAATGCACAAGATGATGCAAGTAGTGGACAAACTACTGCAGGGGGCCCCCATTTAAGATATGCACAAATCACTCCCTATCAGGAACACCAAGGGGGGGCAGCGATCTTTCTAGCTACTCCTTCCCACTTGTGATGCCAGGGGGGTGGGAGACAAAGCAAAGGAAAAGGGACTGTTTTTGCTGGAGTCTCCTAAAGCTATCAGCTGTACTTAATACCTAATCAGGGAGGTGAGATTCACATTCAAGCAGACAAAGCAAAAGGAAAGGGGCCTGCTTACACCTTAAGGTCAATCTGGTTGGAGCCCCCTGAAGCTATCAGCTTTACTTAACACCTAATCTGGGAGGTGAGATTCCATAGAAACATAGGAACATAGACTTTGACGGCAGATAAGGACTGCTTGGCCCACCCAGTCTGCTCATTTCCCAACCTTTTGGATAAGCTACATTTAACCAACAGCCTACTTCCTCCTACCCCCCACTAGAATTGCCTTACTTATGTCACACGCATTCTTGAATTCCCCCAACTGTTTTTGACCCCACTACCTCCTCTGGAAGGCCATTCCATGCATCCACTGCCCTCTCTGTAAAAAAATACTTCCTCACATTGCCGCTGAGCCATTACCCCTCTATCTTCAAATTGTGCCCCCTTGTTCTTGTACATCTCTTTTTTCTGAAAGATACTGCCCTCTTAGACTTTGTTGATTCCCTTGAGGTACTTGAATGTTTCCATCATGTTCCCCCTCTCCATTCTTTCCTCTAGGGTATACATATTAAACTCCTTTAGTCTCTCTTCATACGGCTTTTAGTGCAGATCCTGCACCATTTTAGTTGCCCTCCTCTGGACTGCCCCCATTCTGTCTATTTCCTTGTGGAGATGGTGTCTTCAGAGCTGCAAGCAGTACTCTAAATGGGGTCTCACCAAACTCTCTGTACAGAGGTATAACAACTTCCTGTTTTCTACTGGTGATGCCTCTCCCTCTGCATTCCAGTATCCCCCCAGCCCTCCTTACCACCTTCTCACATTGCTTGCCTACCTTTAGGTCATCTGATATAACTACCCTCAGGTCCAGTTCCATTTTTGTTATTGTTAATACACCCCCACTGTGTACTGTTCTCCTGGTTTTTGTTTCCCAGTTGCACTTCTTTGCATTTAATCTAAGCTGCCATACATTTGACTATTCCTCCAACCTTGCCAAGTCCCTTCTCATCCTTTCCACTCTCCCTTGTGCACCAACCCTGTTGCAGATCTTTATGTCTTCTGCAAAGACACATACTTTTCCTTCTAGACCCTCCACCATGTCACCTATAAAGAAAGTAAAGAGGACCATTCCCAGTACTGAATCCTGCAGTACCCCACTAGTAATCCCCCTTTCCTGGGAGTGGTCTCTGTTTACTATTACTTTCTGTGTCTTGTTGTCCAGACAGTTTTTTTTTACCCAGGTTACCACACTGGGACCCACTCCCAGGCTGGCTAACTTGTGTATTAATCTTTTATGTCCTATCACAGTTCAGCTCCTGCCTTGCTCAGATTATTCAGCAGCTAAGTCCACTACAAAAACAATGCAGCACAGGCAGAAATAAATGGGTATGTTGTAAATATGCTTTAGAGATTGTGGTGTGCCCCCTGGCAGGTGGGGACCTTAGACTAGTGCCTATGTTGCCTATGCCTTAATCTGGCTCTGTCCAGACTAGCCTTGAAAAACTTCAACATTTTGTTGTAGAAGGTAAAAGGCTATCTGACAATAGAAAAATGTACCATTGTTTACGTCTGTGACAGACTTGGAATTCACATTCTGAACCTTGATGTCTGTGTTGGTTATGATGTTGGAAAAGAATGAAAATGAAGAAGTGAGAGAAAGACTAGCTTTCACAAATGCCTGGTTTATAATCATTTGATTTTATTACAGAATGATGGTATACATCTGGTTTATACTCTTTGTATACCATTAAAGGGGCGCTGTCATTAGGGCACTGTAATGTGGGCACCACAACAAGTTTGCCTGTCACACTAATGAACTTGATTTTGTAGTGCTCGGCATGGATGGCACTGTAGAGGTGTTGCACCCCTTGCCCCATACACCTCTGACATGGAGGTAATTATATTACAGGTTCAAGAGGTTCAGGGGTGAAGACCCCCACAAACAGCCCACATTTTCTGCTGTACATTGGGCACAATTGGGGTCAGGCAGCACAATGGCTGGACAAGATGATTGCCATTGGCATTGTGATGGTGCCTTAATGTGGTCTTCACCCTTTTCCCTGTCGCACCCACATGGGTGAACCTATACTCTAGACTTTAATCTTCCAGAGTAACTTTTAAAGAGGCAGGGTAATTCTATGGCAACTGGAAAGTCAGTAAAAGCACATGAACTTATGCAGATTTGGGGGAAATATTTTGACCTTTCTTGTCAATATTTTGTCAGGTTTTCCAAAGCTTTAATAACTTCTGCCATTTTTAGTGCAGTTTAAATTCTCACATTTCTTATTTTAGCATTCTAAATTTTATGCTGAGGTGTTTTCACACAATTTAAACTATTTTACACAAATAACACTGTTTCATCTCTTTTGTTCAGAGCTGCTGCATGGCTTTTAAAAAAAGATAGACTTAAACAAAGGCTGAAAATACCCTTTGGAATTATTATACTTATAAATGAAATGAAGTTGCTCCAATTTCTAAATTTTACATCAGTACCAGAAGTCAGCATTAACCGTGGAGACTTGATTACTCAAAAGCACAGACCTACTGCCAGTTGTAAATGGAAATAAGCCTTGAATAATAACATTGCTGAATAGCCTCCACAATCATCTTGACGCTTAATGGAAGCACTCAGCAAGCTCATACTTAAAAAATACACAATGGAATTGTAACTAGATTGACAAAGGATTCTATAGACCTTGAATAATACGAATATTACATTCAAAGCTGCATAGTCCTAACAAATTGTTTCTTATTCCCTCAGCATGCTTGTGATTTTAACACCCAGGAACAGAGACACACACCAGGCCTAACTTAATGCTACTCTTCTGAGGCATACAGACCTCATAAAACAATTATTTGCTGTCATTGCTCTTGACTCTGCTTATAGACTGAGCACATGGGTGTCTGCCTAATGTGACTGCCTCAAAATAAATAACCATTTTTCAACACTATAGGGGGCACCAGCACAGTTGGTGCAACAAAAAAGTATCTACCTGTATGTTGTTCCCACATCTGCCTTTATCGCAAAATCTAGTAGCAACTAAGTCAGTCTATAGATGTATTTTCCATTTCCAACATACAGAAAACAAAACATTCAAGGACATTTATTTGTAAATGGAATGTTGCTTAAAAGGTTGTTGCAACTGCTTAGGGACTTCAAAGGGATTATGCCCCTTTGTGTATTGCTCAGTAGGGTCACACATCTTCCAAAATGGCCATAGAACACATTGTGGCCATATGAAGACTGAGGTAGGAAATGCCCTGCAAATGGACACAGGGCTACTTGTAGAGTATGGTTACCCTTACAAAGTCAACCCAGACTTAAGCACCACACACTTCCTATAGAGTTGTTACAGACTGTCAGTTGGTGTGTGGCAACACTATGATGGAGCAGGCAGGAGCTGGTGAGGGCTAGAGATCAGCATGGAACAGCCAGGTGAACTGAATGACACAGAGGTATAATGGACCAAAATATGTGAAAATGGCTTGTGGGTCACCAGGAGCATCATCTGGTTGTAAATAAATAAATAAATAATTTAAACTGCAGTTGCCCAGAAGTAGACATTTAGGTACAGTACATTGGGAGCAGATGGGCTGCACAGCTGGCAATAGTACCAGTCTGCTGAAGCTATCAATACAAAATAACATGTCAATAATGTGTGCCACTTGCAACCCTGCAGGAATTATTAGCCAGTGCAATGATGTATCTGATGCCAAGCCTGTTTGCACCAACTAACTTAGGACAGCATCATTTGCTTTGTAAAATAGTTGCAGGAGGAGCTGAGTCCTCCTGTGTCTATGCAATTCTTTTACGCAGAGCCCCAAAGTCTGATGGCACAGTGGAGCAGATGCTTTTGTACTACAAATTTTTGCTTCCACCATTTGTGGTTAATAATTGGGCTTACTGTAACAAACATTAGTATGAGTGCATCAGTGCAGAAAAAAAAAATCAAGTTCACAGTAACAGCAGAGTGCACCCATTTCATTTCTATTTTGATGTATTTTACTAAAGCACTATTTATACAGAGATTCATAGTTAAGACATATGCCTTCCTAAAGTGACCCTGTTAAAATGCTGTCAGTTATGGTTGCACATCACTTCACATTCTTAGAGAGAAGCAAAGCAACAGCAAGAGTAATTGATTCAGAAAGGCAGGCTGCAAAGGGATTTGCTCACTAATGCTCAGTTAGTCATTCCATATACAGTACCAGGGGGCTGAGTTTCAACAGTCCAGAAATTTTGCACAAAAGGTAGGTAACAGTGCATAAAGGTTGCACTATTAAGCTCCAGAAGTTTCTGTCACATACATGTGACTTTCAAAAGGAAAAAACTTTTCTTGACCTTTTTCCATTTTATGGCAATATCCAGTTATTTCTTTGTGCACATGATGTGCATGACATGGGAAACTGGCACCTTCATGGAGAAACTGCTGAAAACAGCTGTTTCACAGCAGATTGCTGGAGCTTTGGTTCATGCACCTGTTAGATGTGCACCGTATTTAGGACATGGTCTGTTCCCTGGTCCTTTGAATATAGGGTGCCAGATGAAAACCAGGGACAGTGTCCTTGCCAATGAATCACATGATTGAGTCCTTGCACTGAACTGTGAAAAGAATCATTCCACTTTGGTGGGACCCATTCCTTTCCTACAATTTTACTTCTTTAAAAAATAATGCCTTCCATGTGGCCATTCAAATTTAGTGTATGATGGAATGTTGTTATTCACTAAAATCCATCACTTTCAAAAGATTGTTATGCTGTAGTATCTACGCCATCATAGCTGTTATGCTACACTAGCTAGGTTGCTACTACAGCATAATAACATTGAACGTGCTAGAACATGTGCATGTCATGACCTGGAAGTGACCACGGCGGTGAAAAGGATAGCGAAGGAGAGCAGTACTATGGAGTTATTAATTTTAGTTTTAGCACTATGTTATGTTTGCAGCTATTTTATTTTCCACAAGGAAACCTTGTTTGTACGAGCACTGCCTCTTACATGTATATACGAAAAACAAGTAAAAGCTCCCTTTTGGGGAAAATCCTATTGGACTCTGTGATTTTGTTTGACTAATATACTGCCACTTGTTATCTGTATCATACACTATAACAAAAACAATGAATACCTACCTCTCTGTAACAAGTTGGCTAGTACATCTCTAGGTTGCCAGTGGTGACCGAACCGCTCAAGCTTCGCTCTTGAAGTTCATAATGTCACCATGGCAACCTCTTGATGAACCAACCAGACTGTTACTGATAGGTAGGTATTCATCATTCTCTACAAATTCTGATAAAACAATGACAAACACCAGGGGGTCACAATTACATGTTGATGGGAGGTGGATTCAGGTGGCGGGTCATAGCCTTATTGAGCAGATAATTGCTGGGTGATCTGCCTAACATAATCAAAGGGGCCAGGTTATTAAAAAGTAGTTAAGGCATGTTGGGAAGATGGTATGGATGTTGGGTATTTCTCTGCCAACATCATTTTATGTTTTTTTTTTAATAAAACAGGGGCCTGATTTTCAAAATACAAAAAAAAGTGTACAATGGCTAATATGTGTCTGGAACCATGCACAACTGCACAAATAACCAGAAAATGCAATACAGTATATTATGAACATGACTGCATGTTTTTTTTTCTTTATTTTATACTTGTAGGCATAATGAGCATGACTGCTCATTTTCATATGCGACAAGTTTTACAAAAATATAAAGTTACAAACTTTTACATACAAGTAACAAAACAGCAAAAATAACAGTTACAGAAATAGAAGCAATGTCATAAAAAAAAGAATAATATTATTCCTGAAAACAATTGCACTTTTCATCATTCAAAAGCCAGGTCTGTAACAACTTTTTAAAACTGTATAAAGATTGCTGATTTGTTATATGATCAGAAACGGAATTAAAATGAGTAGTAGCAGTGTACAGCAGTGATCTTTGACCTACAGTTTTTTTTGAATAGGGGGGTTACAAATTTCAATTTGTTTTGGGGATGAGTCCCACAACAGTTTAATAATCTAGGAAAAAAAGACGACATAGAAGAAGGAGTCAAGTTCAAGACTTGCTTAAATAAAAATAAAGAAGACAAAGAAAAACCTATTAAATAATGAAAAGCAACCCAAATTTCTGTATAAAATATATGAATGAGTCTGAAATGGTAATCCTGTCAGGAATCTTAGGATAGCATTATAAGTAACCCTTAATTTATTAAGAACAGTATTTGAAGTAGCTGTGTAAATGTTAATCCCATAATCCATCATACTGAATAATAGACTATCAGTAAGTAACTATCTAGAATCTTTAGTAAAAAACAAACAAATCCTATATAACATCCCTAATTGGTGATGTAAGATCTTATGGAGATAATCAATGTGAAATTCAAAAGATATGTAAGAATCTAAAAACAAACACCAAGATATTTAAATTTATTAACCTTCTCAATTCTATCACCATTAAGATCAACAACTGATGGTAAAAGTGGGGACAAAAGGGGACCCATCCTGGGCCCAGTGAAAACCATTAATTTGCTCTCTATGCATGTGAATAGAAACTAATTTTTCATTACAGGAAAAATGCAGCTGTAGAAGATACTATGGATAAGACATAACAGCAATGCATGACACAGCCCAATAAAGCAAATGTTTAGCAACCACTCAATTTATTCAGTGCAAAAAAATGTGCCAGTGCTGTGCCAGGTAGAACAAGATGTAAGACAAGAATGCATTAAATGTAGAGATGTTGTGAAGTTTTATTTTGCCTGCAAAGCTATAGTGGATTACCAAAATCTATCTACATGGGGAATTTTGCAAATATTTGTCCCTATGTTAAACAGTCACTTTTTTCAACTTCACCTTGTATTTATTTATTTATTTATTTATTTATTTATTTATTTATTCCAGTTATTTTTTTTTATATTTATTGGAATGTTTCACCAGGAATGCACACTGAACAACAAGTTGCTTGTCTCATGGTGCAATCTGGGGGGAGGGGTTACATAGCATTGTGAAGGATGAATAGTTACAATAGTATGTGGGTGGTACAAGCAATACAGCATTGTAACGTTGTGCAACAGTTGGAACAAAAGGTATTGTACAATAAACATTAGTGGAACATTGGGTAAATTACAATACATGTCCCAAAACATACAACAGAACATATAAATGCACAAAACAGTAATAATGCGATAGAACCATTAATAGTACATGAGTGTACCAGGAGCAGGCTCAAGATAGTATGCAAGTGCTGTTGGAGTAAAAAGGATGGAGTTATGTTGTGCACACTGCTGACCCAGAAGGGCAGGTGGAGAAAGGGGGAGGGGAGCAAGAACTGAATATGAGGAGAAGAGGTAGCCATTTCCTGATTTCCCCCTTCAGGATGTTGAGAACCCTGCGGAGGGGGGCATGGTAGGAAGGCAGAAACTTGGGATAGGTATTAAGGTGGGTTAAAGCAGGAACAGCTGAGGGAAAGGTAATTGTGTAGGGCAGAGGTAGCGGAGTAGTTGAAGGAGGAGTGTTATATTTCAGGGGAAAGAAAATTCCAGATTTTAGGGAAACGATGGGCAAAACCAGTCTGACCGATGATGGTGGAGTGGTGAGGGACCATCAAGGTGCAGGTTTCATTTGATCTGAGAGAGTGGGTGGGGGGAGGTGGAGTGGAGAGAGAGGATGAGAGATAGGAAGTGAGCACCCCGAACCAAAATTTGGAGGTTAGTTTGGCACAGTGAGAGATGCACCTGTGAAATAGTGGAAGGAAGGTTAGAGAGCGATAGAGTTCACAGTGGTGGGAGCAGGAAGGGGAGTCAATAGCAAAGCGGCAGAAGGAGTTAAAGAGAGTGTCCAACTTGGTCAGGGAAGATTTGAGAGCTGCCCCATAGACTACGTCACAGTAGTCAAAGATGGGGAGTATCATCTTCTGGACAATTTCACACCTCACAGTCAGAGGGATGCAACTACGATTCCTGTACAGAGCACCAGGCTTGGGGTGCAGTTTCTTCAGGATAGTATCGATATGCACAGAGAAGCTGAGATGCTGGTCCAGCCAAACTCCCAGATATCTAAGTGAGGAGGTGTCCTCCAAGATGGTCCCGTCAAGGGTGTGGAAGGTGGGTAGGGCCAGGAGTCTAGAGAGTCTCTGCCTGGTGCCAAAGGTCAGTTGAGACTGTCTTCTTGGCATTTAGAAAAAGCTGGTGAGAAGCAAACCAGAGCTGAACTTGGTTGAAGTCATGCTGTAAGCTGGTTTGCACAGCAGCAGGGTTTTTACTGGAACTGTGAAAAAAGTATCGTCAGTGTACATGTGGATAAAAGAGGATGAGCAGGCTGTGGAAAGATCATTAAGGAAAATGGAGAAGAGTAGGGGACCAAGTACTGAGCCCTGAGGGACACCAGTTTTGATGGGGAGTGGACGGGAGATGGAATCAAGGATTCTCACCGACTGGGTCCTGCCAGTGAGGTAGGATTTAAACCAGTTGGTGGCTGATGGAGCAAGGTCAGCTGAGAAGAGTGAATCAAGGATCAGGGGATGGGAAACAGTGTCAAAAGCTTTGGCTAGGTCGACAAAGATAACCGAGGTAATCAGGTCATCATCCATCCCTGAAAGGATGGAGTCAGTAAGCCTGAAGAGGGAGGTGGTTGTTGAGTGGTTCTTCTGAAAAACAGATTGGAAGGGGTTGAAGAAGGAAGAACCAGAGAGGAAGGGTGATAGTTGAGAGAGAACTAAATGTTCTTGAAGTTTGGCAAGGGTAGGAAGGAGGGAAATGGGGTGATAGTAGCCAGGAGTGGATGTGTCAACATCCTTGGGGAGAGGAATGACTGCTGCATGACACAGTTTAGTGGTGAGCCCACTGAGACATTGCTGTCCCTTTTTCAGGGATGACCCAGGAATACAGCAGATAGAGAGTGCAAAACAATGACATAATGAAAAGAGGGAAATTACAAAGCGAGTTACAAACAGATGGCGCTATGCTCAAAGTGAGCGGAGGTATGCAGAAAAGTCACGTACCCTACCCACATAGCTGCACACCTGTGGACAGGTGCAGTCATACTGGCATTCAGCAATGCCAGCCACTTGCCTGTGGCCCCTCCTCCTGGCATGTAGGACTCTGCAGGGTGGCCGAGGGCAGACTCACGGACCCAGGCAGGCATCTAATCGGATGTCCATTCTGGATCCAGGAGTCGATCCCTTGTGCCTGTAGATGCAGCTCCTGGTTATGCATAGCCCTTGTGGGTGCCTGGACCCATGCGACAACACACATCTGACAGTCTAGCCCAGGAGACTGACCCCCCCTGGCATGGTACAGTCTTGTCCCAGGAGTCCATCAGCGGCCCCTGTGGCACTGACACTCCTGGACACCGGACATGCTGCCAGCGCCATGGCTTAGCTGCCCCAGCAGCCCTCCTGATCAGCCTCATGGGTTAGGGTGGCACTGCAGGACATTTCTTGGTCCTCTTGTGACTGGTGGGTGACATCTGTGGGGGAGTGTAATGTGTTATGCCTGGCCCCAGCTGGGGTACCCTGTGCCTTTCTCAGCACCCCTGTGGCCTGCACTACACAGTTTAGTGAATACCACATAGTGCTGCATGCTCCCCATGCAGTGCTGCATGCCCCCCATGCAGTGCTGTCCGTGTCCATGGGGGATTTGGTGCATTGGATCCCTGTGACCCCCAGTAGTCCATTCTGCATGGGGGGGGGTGCAATGGGTGTGGGGTGGCTATGTGCCCAAGATATGTGGCACATAGCCACTCAGCACCTTTGTACATAGGGCCCAATAGTTGTAAATCATACAAAATGCACACCACAGCAATTGCTGCAAGAATTTCTTATACATTATTGAACAAAATAAGCAGACAGGCAACATGTGGGATAACATCAAACAGGGTCACACTGGGCAGCAAAAATATACAAAATTCAAAGTAGCTAACTAGAGGTAGCAATACGTGTAATAGAGGAGCAGAGAGCAGGGGAGTAACCAAGTCAAGTAACTTTTGCCTTTGGTGTTGCCATGGCAATTTTTTGTGAAAAGGAGACTTTTAGTGAACAACATATCTAAAGGTCACATGAAATAGCTTCTGCAGGTTACAATATCCATCTTTATACAGAGACTGTACTTGACTTGCTACCTGTTTATCATTTCTAGTCAGACTGAGAGAGTAAAAAGAGTTTGTTCTGTACCACAGGAAAAAAATACATCGTTCAAACGCTGCTTTCAGCAATTTTATTATCTTTTTGCCTTTCATAGATTACATAGATATTTCAAGCAATTAATTAGTCTTACATCCATATTCTGCTTGCCTCACTATTTCAAGTAATTTCATATTTATTTATGATTCAAGTATCGAGCCTAGTTTTGAACAGAGTAATGGTACTACTCGTGACTGCCTCAGTTGGAAGTTGTTCCATAAAGGGGGTACTCTGAGGCTGAACCAATGCCTTCTCTTTAGTAAATTCCATTTTTCTAGTGTTAGCTGTAATGGATGGCCTCTGGTTAGATACATTCCTTGCTTTAGCAACAACCCATAGCTATTTGCTATTGGTTCACTCTGCAGTGCTTTGAAGACGACGCACATGTCCTCCCGTGCTGTTCTAAATTGGAGAGTGTATAGATCTAGTTTCCTTAATTTATCTGAGTATGTAAGCCCTTTGCAGCCTGATACAGCTTTTGTAGCCCTCTTTTGAATTTTTTCCAGTTTCAGGATATCACTTTTTTTGTAGGGTTACCATACCTGGGCCCCATATTCCAGGTTCAGCCTGACCAATGATTGGTACCAAGGGAGCATCACCTCGCTGTCCCTACTACTTATGTGCCTCAAGATACAGTTCAAGGTGCGACTCTCCTTGCTTGCCACCATGCTGCAATGCTTACTGAATTGGAGGTCTGGTGTTATTATTATTCCTAGGTCCCTTTCCTTTACTGTAACTGGTAGGTTCCTGCTCCCCATAGTGTATGCTATACTTGTTGTGTCTCCCCATGTGCATAGTAGCACATGTGTTTTCATTCAGGGCCAGATTATATCTGATTGTCCAGTCATAGATTTCTTTGAGTGCTGTTTGCAGAGATTGTCCATCCCCAGCACTTTCATAATTGCCCCTATTCTGCAGTTGTCTGCAAATTTTGTAATCTAGACGTTAGGATGTGAGCACTATAGAGTTGCCACATATATATTAAATAGACAAGGACCCAGGACGGAGGCCTGGGGAACCCCGCTTGTTACCTCTGCCCATTCAGACATGACCCCATTAACCACCACTCACTGTCTTCTATTTGTTAGCCATTCTATCACCCAGTTGATTATATTCAGGTTTAGTTTATTTGCATCCAGGACACCTATTAGCTCTTCATGAGGGAGTTTATCAAATGCTTTGTGTTGTAATTTAGTTAGGGAACAATATATATATTTTTTTAACTTTTTATTTGCAAGTTTCAATAGCAAACTTACAAAACAATAATACACAGGGGGGCATAGTACTTGATCCAGATAAATGGACCACTTACAAAGGTCTGAGATGACACCCTCCCAAAGAGGTACAACATTGGGGGAAGTACCCACAAAAGATATAAGTCAAATATTAACTCCACAGCCTTCTGACAACACAGAACGATTATAGGGACCACATTAAGAGTAAAACAGTTCATCTTTATTTTGAATCTTTTTTTAGATCTATGTGTTAGTTTAATATTTCTCTGTCAGGAATTTTTTCTGTCCTTTTCTCTCTTTCACTCTCTCTCTATCTTTTGTTTGTGGTGGATGTGTTCGCACCTGCGGCAGTGCCATAGAGATTCACCATCTAGACTTTTCTAAGGACTGTGTCCCCAGTATCACCTCAGTACCAGCTCTCAACCACACAGCAGCAGCAGTGGCAGGAGCACCCCCTCTTCGTTCTCCAATAACACAGCATTCACAGCAGAAGGAGATGAGTCTTGCTAGCTTGCAGCTGGCACTGGATCAGCAGCAGCAGCAGCTCAAGAGCCAGAAAATAGTGAGAAACAACTGCCCTCTGTTCTCCCCCAAGACAGAGTGGTCAGAATCCCCTATGTCCCAGAAAGAGTAGCTCACCCACACCACCAATACTCCATATCTTCCCTGGTGTGGTTTTTTTTATCACTGACCTAATGACCACTGCATGGTCACTTGTAATTTATGCAAAGCCAGGTTCAGCTGGGGCAAGCATGGTATACACTTAGGTACTGGTGGTCAAAGAACCCATTTAAAAATAAAACACTTGGTAGAGTGGAAGAAGCGACAGAGGGAAATAGAGAGAGTTGGTGATGGAGGTGGTTGTCTGTGCAGGCAGAGGTCTGATGAACAGTGCATCAGGGAAGTTTGCATCACATAGTGGGGCATCAGGCAATCCCTCTTGAAGCAGCTGCCCCCCTGGTTCTACATCAAGCAGCTGAATGAGAACAACCAGCAAGACCGGCACCACCAGCAACAACAACATCATCACTGGAGATCACTGGTCAAAGGGAGGAAGCGGGGAACCTCCATTATCAGCTCAGCTGGGTGGATCAAGATATTAAAATTACCTGTCCAATCAGGAGAAGCTGCTAAGGGGGATAGCCAAGTTCCACCATGGTGGTGCAGGTGCTGGTGTTATTGGTAGTGTTGGTCAGTGAGCATGCAGTTGGTAATTGCTTAAAAATACAATGCATTCCACTTGTAATGGCATTTCCCATTTCCAATCTTATATACTTAGTGACAAAAAAAATGTGCTTGTTTGCACACCAAATTTATTTTGGTGGTATGTACACCTTTCCCCCAGACAAGGGTTCCACAGACATTTATTCAATGGCCTCAGGCAACCTAGTGTAGTGTTTGTGCTTGTGTAACTTGATGATAAACTTCTGTGGCCATTCACCTCTCTATTCCATGAGGAATACACCCCTGAAGGGGCACTGAAGGCAATGAACCCTGGAGGAGGATTTCACCCCTTGAGGTGCAGGAGGAAGAATTCCCTTGGCTAAAGTTACCTTAGGAAGGAACCCCCAAGGAGAGAGCCAAGCTGTTGGAAGAGAGAGGACAGTGGGACAAAAACAAAATGCTTCTGAAGGAAGCTGGAAGGCCTGCCTTAAATAGCTCCTGCAGGATGCATGGCTGATTGCTTCAACCCATTCAACCACAAGAAAAGCCTTTCAATTCAATGGCCTTACACAACTTAGTATAGTATTTATGCCAGTGCGACTTGATGATAAACCTTTGTGGCCATTCACTTCTCTGTTCCATGGGGAATATCACCCTGTAGGAGTACCGAAGCCTTGGCTAAAGATACTTTAGGAAGGAGCCACAAAAGAGTATTAAGCAGAAAACAATGCTCACTAACACCAAGGAGCATGATTGACAACAACTGGTGGGATGACAGCCACTGGAGATGAGCATAGACAGACACAGACTGAACTGATAGGGAGGAAACCTGAGCAGAAGGGCATAACTTCCTAAGGAAAGAGGGAACGGCAAAGGAGAGCCACCATCCAACTCCATCCAACAGCAGAACCTAAGGACCTAGGAATCTTCTGCTATATAAACTAACTAGTATTTTGACCTTCTGCACACAGGAGAGGGAAAATCCTATGAAGAGGAAACATCTGGTGATCCAAGGCCTAGGTCACCTTCCCTCCCAAACTGGGATATATTTAGGCTTGGGATATATTTAGTGATGGCTCTGAAGCTACCATTTAGAAACCCAATTCAGGGGAGATTCAATTTGGAGGGGAGGCTCTGTCTATATCCCTCTTATGGGAACAGTGTGAAGGACTGCGAGTGCACTCTGAAGCAGTGGGGTCATCCCAAATGGGAAGACAGTCCCCCAGTATGGGAGGAGGACAGTAACAATCACTGAAGGCACTCAGCTGGCCTAAATGAGCCTTAGAACTGACCAGGTGAACCTGAGGCAGTTGTAAGGAGAATAGCTTAGAAGGTGCTGACAAACCCACTCGGGCCCCATCCCCACACAGCTGAAGTCTTAAATTCTGCATCAAGAGGTGCCACCGATATGTCTGCATGGCTAAATCTCTGACCGGAGTAAGGATATTCCCATGATGGGGTAGATAAAAATGACATAGCTCCAAGTATCACATGCTCAAGATGCAGTCTTTGTGGATGCAGAGCAAGACCTTCAGCTGCAAGGCAGCCCTGAGGCATAGTAATTTAATCTTCATGGTTGGCATGCATCCAGTATTGAAAGCATTTTGAAGGGTAACAGGTGACAAGTCAGAAATGGTGTACATAGGACCCACATGTAGGTGGCACAGTGTATTTGAAGACACCCACACTTAGGTCACAACATACTGTATTTGGAGACCCCCACTTAGGTTACTGCATATTTAAAGACCCACAATTAGGTCACACAGTGTATAAAGGCCCACATTTAGATCACACCTTTTCTTTTCTTTCCTGGAATGCAGCATAATAAATGAGGGATGGAAGCCAATCAGTACCATGGGGAAGCCAAATTAATATGGTGAAATAAAGATTTGGTTGTTACTGTTCAAAGTCGTAAGCGCCCAAATTATTGTGAAATAAAGATTTCCCATTTCTGCAGCACAGAAAAACACCAAAAGGCGTGTAAAAAGTAAGGTACTTTTTATACTTTTTCTCCAACCAGGTCCACACGGGAGCCAAAATCATTGTGAAATGAAAATTTCATTGTACTATTCAAGACTAGAAGTTGAACATGGAAAACACTAAAAATGCTGTTCAGGATGAATACAGCACAACCAATTATGAAATAAAGGTTTCTCATTAGTGTTCAAATTCGTAAGTTGTACACGTGAACTCTTGGTATGCCGGCCTAGAACTAAGGAGGTTAGGGGAGTCACAACTTTACTGTCAGGCCAACCAAAGGAAAACATTCTCCCAAACCAGTGTTTAAACTGCTAAAGAGGAAAGGTAAAATTCACAAAATCTGCATGCTTGATTGCTCCTTTCAAGAAACTGCATTACAGTAGTGGTAATAAGCTTCACGATAAACACTTAAGATGGGACAAGAACTAGTACTGAAGTCAACCCGTTTAACACAGAACCACAGAGGTTAGTGCAGTTACAAATGTTTAGTTGGGGTAGAGGAAATATGAACGGCTGCTGGAAACTGTCTCATGAAGAATTTATGGTCCCCAAGTCGGATTTCCCCACAAGGTACAGCCGTTGAGTTCTTCCAGAGCCGACCCTCTTTCGGCAGCTCTCTGATTGGAGCGCTTATTTTTCTTGCACCTCCTGATTGGCCCAGAGGGTAGCACTCAGCTCCCGATTGGTGCTCCTACAAGCCTTTACTAGATATCTTTAGCGAGCTACTTTTTTTCTTTTGTTCTGAACTTTGAATCTGTGTTTCCTCCCACCCCCCACCCCAACCCAGGCCTCTTATTAAATACACTACTTGTCCTGCCCACCTCGGCTTGCTTTAACCCTTTAGCATTCACAGTCCTCTCTTCCCACCCACCACTTCTAAACTAGGTTAAATTGTGTCTTTCTACTTTAATTAAACTACCTGCCCCATTTACCTCGGCTTGTCTTAACCCTACTAGCACTCACAGTCCTTTCTCCCTGCCACATCTATTGCTAGGTTCATTGTGTCCTACTACTTTACTCTGAACTCTCCTGGCTTACTCCTCTAATGTTGTAGTGTTACTCCTCTAATGTTTTAGTGTAACCCAGGGACTGTCTATTAACATCTTCTTGCTTTAACCCAATTTGCATTCTGCGTACTTAAACCTTTTAGTACCAGTGTATTTAGTGTAATCCAGGAACCTTTCTGCTAACATCTCCTTGCTTTAACCCTTCAGCATTCTGTGCACTTAACCCTGTTAGCATTCAATGTATTTAGTGTAATCCAGGAACCTCTCTACTAACATCCTCTTGTTCTCTCTATCTGGCCCCAGACCCTGGGTGCCTAAGTATTCCATATCCTATTGTGTTGCTAACTTGAGACTCCCTGCTGGCTCCATTGGCCCTATTGTCTAGTAGCTTAACCCTGTCCTCAGGACATATAAGTAGCCTACTAGCCTAATCGTGTCATCAGGACATATAAGTGGCAGTACCTTACTTTAAGCTTACACCATGAGAAGATCCACGTGGCTCTTCTTACTGCTGCTTCTTGCTGTGGTGCTGGTTGGTCCTCTCCAGCCATCCCAGCTGCCACCATGCACTGTTCTCAACTCTCCATTGTGTCACATTGTGCATAGTGGCCTATCCCTTGATTGCCTATGTGATCCTGAACATGTCTTGCTGCAGCCTCACCCCTGTTTAGTCCTTCTGGTAGGATGTGTACTGAACTCCCCCACAGGGCCCTCCTCCTGCTGCGCCTAACTTTGACAACCCTCTGCAAGTTGCAGTTAGAGTGTTAGTCTTCGCAGTGCTAGGACAGGACAGCTACAGTGGAAAAGCTCTGCACGTCAGATCTAACAATTCTCACAGACATAAAAAAACTAGGAATCTCAAGCTAACTTTAGCTGCTCTTAGAAAACTATTACTCATCCTTCTACTGTGCTCAGGCAATGCTGAGCTCAACCCTGGCCCTCTTGACACTATAGCCTCACCTGCTGACCTAGCAAGAGTCAAAGGCATGAGCTTCTTGCATATTAATGTATGCAGCTCGTTAAAAAAAGCTTACTATGATTCAAGTCTGGATGAGTCACACCTCGCCCGATGTACTAGTAGTTTCGTGAATCCTGGCTTAGACCAGTCACCTCAGACAGGAAGGTCAACATCCCTAACTATGCATTGTTTAGAGCTGACAGGCAATCCAGAGGTGGAGGGGTGGCCATCTATGTTAAAAACAAGTTCACGGCCACCTGCCTTGGCTCGTCCTCTGTTGCCAGTCAATTCAAATGCTTGTCCCTCAAGGTGGAAGTTTCACAGACCTGCATGATCTGAGTAATAGGATGCTACAGACCTCCATCCGCAGGTTTACAGCTTCTGTCTCACCTATTCATGAAGATGGAACAAAGCTCCCTAGAAACAATCATCCTAGGGGACATTAACCTCGATTGGCTATCTAATGCATCAGCTCCACGCGCATACTTCTGTGATGATCGTGGTTTAACACAACTTATTACTGAACCAATGCACCCCAATAAAAAGAACCCTAGCAACAGCACCCTTCTGGACATTGTCATGGTAAGTAAACCTCATCTCTTTACCCATGCCGGCACCTTTTTTTCTGATGTCAGTGACCATTGCTTCATGGCTGGTGTAAGAGCTACCAGCAAACCCCCTTCCACATCAAAGTTCTCTGTGAAGAGATCAAGCCGTAACTTTGACTTGTTTGCTTACCTCGATGAGCTTAAATACTCCTTGTGTTGGCAGGATTTCTACCTGGCAAAAACGGTCATCTCCACGTATGACATCTTCCAGGATATCTTGTCAGGGACTCCCAACAAATACGCTCCTCTGGCTAAAATCCACATAAGGAATAAAGACTGTAGATGGTTCTCCCCTGAACTCAAGACTATGCTGCTTGAAACGGATAAGCTTTGGAAAAAAGCTAGCAGATTCAATACCCCTACGTACTGGAACCAGTTTAGGAGACTATGAAACGTCTGCGCGAAAATGGTCAGAGATTCAAAGGCTGCCTTCTTTCATTCGGAATTTGACTCTGCTGCCAACAGCTCAGCTTTTTTCTGGAAAAGTATTAAACACCTGTCCGGCCACAACTCAGGCAACCCCCTTCCGACTAAGATCAATTCTGGGAATTCAACCATCACTGATAGGTTGGAGATTTTAGATTCGTTCAATAATCATTTTGCCACCACAGGCCTAGCATTTGACATTTCCCCAGCATGCTCCCTACGTACCCAGATCGGTACTCCTTATCCTGATTCTCCTGTCACAGACTCGGCATTAGCATTCTACCTGCTTCACTAAAAGGGTTGGAAGATCTCCTTCTGCAAATGGACACCAGGAAAAATGCTGGTGCTGATTCCTTAGATCCATACTTTATAAAGATTGCCCATCATGTACTAGCCGTGCCCATTACCCACCTATTTAATCTATCTCTGTCTCAGGGTATTCTGCCACCTCTATGGAAGACTGCCCATGTCATTCCCCTTTTTAAAATCAGGGGACCCCTGTGATCTTAACAACTATAGGCCGATCTCCATCCTTCCTGTATTGTCTAAATTACTGGAGAAAATAGTGAATGCACAGCTGTGGTCCTATCTTGAAACTATGAATCTACTAAGCCAAATGCAGTCCAGCTTCAGGCTAATCATAGCACTATCACGGCCCTTGCCAAAGGGACTAATGATTGGCAAAGGGAGTTAGACATCAAGAATTTTGTCTGTGCTGTATTTCTGGATTTAAGCAAGGCTTTTGACACCGTTGATCATAGCCTGCTCCTCCTCTCCCTGCAAACTATAGGCATGGACTCCTCATTGTTGCATTGGTTCACTGATTATCCAACAGGACGCCTTCAGCAAGTTAAAGTCGAAGGCGAATTGTCACCTCTTAAACCTGTCCACCGGGGTGTGCCTCAGGAATCTATCTTAGGTCCCTTACTGTTTGTGATATACATTAATAATATCGACAATTGTATACACAAGACCAATATTCATCTGTTTGCAGACAATTCTGTCCTGTACTTAAGCCGCCCTACACCAGAAGCTGCCTGTGAAGACCTCCAATCTGAATTCAAACTATTTCAGAGCCAACTAATCCATATAAAGCTCCTCCTTAATGCCAAAAAAACAAAAGCGATGCTCCTCTCTCCATTTATCCTTTCAATCAACCCTGCAACTACTGATTCAGTCCCTCAGATTGCCACCTTGTTAGGAGAAAAGTTGGAATATGTCACAAAATTCAAGTACTTGGGAGTGTGGCTTGACCACAGACTTTCCTTCACTGAACACATTGAGGATCTACTGAAAATACTAAGGCAGAGGCTGAGAATTTTCTTCAGAATTAGTCATTTCCTAACCAGAGATGCTAAGATATGGCTGGTCCAATCCACGTTTCTATCATTGGTAGACTACATGGACTTCCTATATAGCCAGTGTTCCACCTATTGCTTGACAAAACTGGACACACTTTACCACAGAGCACTGAGGTTCATAATGGGACTTCCCTTTGGCATGCACCACTGCTCTTTGTATGCGGCTGTAGGATGGACCTTCCTTCAGTCCAGGAGAGATAGAAATGCCGTACTTTGGACTTTCAGAGCTATCTCAAAAAAACTTCCACATTATATTACCAACTGTCTTCCACTAAGTGCAATAGGTAACTACCCACTACAAAGTTTTTAATCTATCTCACTCAAGGTACCTATGGCTAAATCTCACTTTGGCAGAGCAGCCATAAGCTTCATACTGCCCTCACTATGGAACAAAATAAAAAAAAAACTCTTAAATTGTGCATCCCTGTCTGCCTCTCTGCCTTTAAGACTCTATATTCCCACTCATTCAAAGAAGTACGTAATTGCTTTTCCCTCCCACGATCTGGATCAGTGTATTTCATGGTACCTCATCCTGCCCTGCACAGTACTCAAAATACAAAAAACTCCTAGTACTGTCCGCTGCCTTGCCAAACCCTAGACATTCCATCACCTCCTTCCCCACCTTTTCCCTCACTTGCTTCCAACCTTATCCTCAGTCTATGTCTCCCATCTTCAGGGTAGGAATTCCTTGTACCCTCTGGTTGAGACTATCTACATGCCCCTTGCCTTGCAACTCTCTCACCTCCCATATGGTCTCCACCACTACCCCTTGCATACATTCTTCTCCTACCCCACCTGTTCTCCCCCCTGCACTCCAATTACTTCCTCTTCCCCCCACTCCCCTCTATTCTGACTTACTGCTGCCCAAGCTGTTTCTCATTCTGCTATATTACTCCAGTCATGCTTCTTCTTTCTCCTCCTCTCTGTCCTCTTTTCCTCTTCTCCATTACTGTGTCCTGGTTGAATTATATGTACATGCTCCCTCTTTTTGCACTACTGCCTCAAATTGCTACATGCTTGTATGTTCTATTGCTTCTTGTTGACGTGTTTTCAATACATATCTGTATTCAATTGCACTACTTTGTATTGTTATGTTCACTATGTTCCACTCAGGTCCAGATTGCAAATGAGCATTGCTCAACGATGTCTGCCTGGATAAATAAAGATTTTGATTGATTGATTGATTGATTGAAGAAGCGGAATTGGTTTATTTGAATATACAATCAAATCTGTGCCACTTAATAGACTCCACAAACGCAACAAAGTTCAATGGGTTTGCAGACATAGAAGTGATACATAGATACATAGAAACTGAAGGCAGATAAGGACCACCAGGCCCATCCAATCTGTCCATATACCCTACCTTTATTTGCGACCTCTGACCCTATCTGGTCATTAACTTAGCCTTTTCTTTCCCACCTGTAGGGTTCCTTTATGCCTATCCCATGCATGTTTGACCCCCCCCCCCATTGTGCTCACTCCTACCACTTCCTGGGGTAGGCTGTTTCATGCATCCACCACCCTTTCAGTGAAAAAATACTTTCTCACATTGCCCCTTATAATGCCCCCTCTAATCTCAAGTCATGCCCGCTTGTTCTTGTACCTCTCCTATACTGAAAGATGTTGTCCCCATGTACCTTGTTTATGCCATTCAGATACTTGAAGGTTTCTATCATATCCCCCATTCCCTCCTCTCTTCCAGTGTATACATACTGAGGTCTTTTAATCTCTCCTCATATGTCTTCTAGTATAAGCCCTTCACCATCATAGTTGCCTGTTTCTGAACCACCTCCACCCTGTCTATGCCTATCCTGAGATGTGGCCTCCAGAACTGTACACAGTACTCCAGATGAGGCCTTAATGCTGTTTTGTACAGTGGTATCACTACCTCCCTTTTTTGGCTAGTGATACCCAACCTGTGCACCCCAACATGCCACGGGCCTTCCCTGTGGCCTTTGTTCTCTGCTTAGACACCTGTAGGTTATCTGAAATAATAATCCCCAAATCCCTTTCTTCACTAGTGTCCGTCAGCAACTCCCCCCCATCCTGTAACTCTCTCTCAGGTTTCTGCACCTGAGGTGCATGCTTTTGCACTTCCTTGCATTGAACCTCAGCTGCCACACTTCTGACAATTCTTCCAGCTTTCTCAGGTCCCTCCTCATTCTCTCCACCCCTCTGGCATGTCCACCCTGTTATAGATCTTGGTGTCATCTGCAAATAGGCCGACATACCCCTCCAGCTCCTCTGCAATGTCACTGATGAAGACATTAAACAGGAGTGGCCCCAGGACTGATCCCTGAGGTACCCCACTGGTCACCCCGCTTTCCTCAGATTGGATCCTATTTACCACCACCCTCTGCTTCCTTTCTCCTAATCAGTTTCTAACCCAGTTCACCACCTTTTGGCCCATGCCCAGGACACAACCTGTTAACCAGTCTTCTATGAGGAATAGTGTTGAAGGGCTTGCTGAAATCAAGGTATGTGACATCTACTGCTCCACCCGGGTCCACCTCCTTCATCACCCAGACACAAAAAACTATCAGATTTGTTTGACATGACCTTCCTGCTGTGAATCCATGCTGCCTCAGATCCTGTGCTCCAATGGATTCTCCAATGTTCCACAATCCTTTCCTTCAGCAGTGCCTCCATGATCTTACACACTGTTGACATGAGGCTGACTGGCCTATACAGTAGTTTCTTGCCTCCTCTCTTCTCCCATTTTTGTGAAGAGGGACCACATGTGCCCTTCTCAGGTCCTCTGGAACTGCTCCTGTTTTGAGTGACTCACTGAACATGGCAGCCAGTGATGCTGCCAGCTCCATCCGTAGTTCCCTCACTATCCTGGGATGTATGCCATCTTGTCCCATTGCTTTGTCCACTTTTAGTTTTATGAGCTCCTGTTTCAGGAGCTGGGAAATGTAGGGTTCTGCACCTGGGGACCAAAAACCCGAATCATGTATACACCTTGGGGGGGGGGGGAGCACTGCAGGTTTCTAGGATGGAGAAGGACCATGGGGTGGTTGTGGATGCCAAAATGAATAATTCAGAGCAGTGTAGAAGGGCTGTGGCCCAAGCAAATAAAATGCTGGGTGCATAGCCAGGGGGATAATCTCATGGAGTTGAGGGGTGCTCCTTCCACTGTACAATTTGCCTGGTTAGACCACACCTTGAATACTGCATGCAGTTTTGGCATCTCTACTTAAAGAGAGAGATTGCTCTACTGGAGAGGGTACAGAGGAGGGTGACCAGGATGATACTGGGGCTAGGGGAAAGGCCCTATGCAGAGATACTGGAGGAGCTCAACCTGTACTCACTGGAGGACAGAATGAACAGGGGAGATATGACAGAGGTCTTCAAATATCTCAAAGGAATGAATAGGGTAAGCCTTGAGGGGGTGCTTCAAATGAGGGAGGTAGGGGCCACCGATGGACAGTCACTGAAGCTGGGTTGGGGAGGGTGAAGGGGAAACAAGGAGATGCTACTTCACTGAGAGGGTGATGGAGCCCTGGAATGCACTGCTTGGAGAGTTGGTGGTTGCTACAACTGTGGAGGGGTTCAAGAAAGGCTGAGATAGGTATAGGGGGAGAATGCATCACAGAGCCCTGCTGGGAAATGGGGGACCTTGTAGCGAGGGAAGGGGGCTAAAAACGGTGCTGTGGGAAGGCACTGATCATCAAGCAGACTCAATAGAGCATAAGGCCTAACCTGCTGGCTCCTTAGTATGCTAGCATGTATGTTAATATGTTAGTTTCAGTTTATTTGTTGTACTGGAAAGGCATGTGAGCATAAATGCCTGTTTTCACAAGTGTCCATTTTAAATCACAAACAGAGATTACATAAAGGTAACAGAGTACAAGGGGAGCCAGGACATTCTGGGATTTTAACAATCAATGACACATAGAACATAAGGTGCAGCAAAAGGAAATCCAACATTTTAACAATCAATGGTACAAAGCACAATCAATGATACATCCAATATTTTAACAATCAGTGGTACAAAGTACAATAAATGATACAGAGAACATGATGAGCAGAAGAAAAACAAGTTATTAACAATCGGTGGTACAGTGTACAAATAATGATACAGAGAACAAGGCAGAAACAAAAGTGCCATTGGGTAAGTGCTGGTGAGAGTAGGACAAAGTACAGAAAATAAGCATACGCGATACGGAGTACATGAGAGTATATAACAGCTAAGGGATGGTAAGGGGAGGAGCCGGTAAAAGTAGAAGAGATATTACATGGTGTCAGCAAGAGGGAGTGAGGGGATAGGGTTTGAGCTATTGAGGGCTGAGCAGGAAATGTAGGTTTTTTAAGAAATTTATAAATGGATGGGAATTGGGAAGAGGAGATGGATTAGGTACACCATGGCAGGGAAAAGTGAAAAGGGGAAGGATGAGAGTGATTAGAAGAGGATGGTGAGAGATTTAGGGAAGGGAACAACTGCAGGAGGTAGTGGAGGAGAGGTGCATCTTTAACTTAAAAGAGTAAGTAGGGGGACATTGCCAGAGATCGGGGGGAGACAGAGTTGTAGAGTTGAGGCCCTTGAGTGGGAGGGTGTTTTGGCTGTGGAAAGTGCTCCTCTAGAACTCTCTTCTGCAAATGGACTGATATTCACCCTTCATTCCCATTTGTTTCTGTTGCCCTGCTGTGATCCTTGTCCCTCTCCTTCTTCAATGAATTCTGAACAGAAGTATTCGTTCACTATTGTTGTCTTTTACTGGTTTCCCTCCACCACCTCCCCTTTATCTCTCTTGGATCCTTACTACCCCCCTACCCTCCCGTGATTGCCTTCTTTCACTGATGTACCTAGAGAGTGTCTTATCCTCATTCTTCACTGTTCGTGCCAATCATTCCTCTGTTTTCACCTTTGCACTCCTTACAGCTTTCCCTGCTTCATTCAGACAATTTAGGTACACCACCCTATCTTCTTCCTTCTGAGTCCCCTTATATTTTCAGAAAGTTGACCTTTTGCCTCTTACTTTTTCTGCTACATCTTTTGAGAACCATACTTGTTTCTTCTGTCTCTTTCCTTTGTTTCTCAGCTTAATTGACTGTTCCTTCACCTCCACTATGGCTCCTTTATGGTGTGCCCTCTGGTCCTCCACCCCCTGTCATGTCTCCCTCCATGCCAGGGCTTCTTTGTTACATATCTCCATCCTAGCAACGTCTGCCCTCCTGAAATCCAAAACCCTCACCTTTGTGGGGCTTGACTGTGACCCCATGTGTATGTTAAACCACATGGTATGGAGGTCGCTGGACCCCAGGTTGCATTCCACCTGGACCTCTGTGATTCTGTCTCTATTGGTTAGCACGAGATCCAGAATTGCCTTGTCCATGGTGGGTCCCTGTACTAGCTGCCTGAAGCCTGCCCCCTGCAAGGAGTCCAAGTTGTCTCTGCTCCTGGCTATGGCAGTGGCCTGGCTGGTCCAGTCCATGTCAGGCATATTAAAATCACCAAGAAACAGTACCTCCCCTTTTGTTACCATCTCATGTATTCCCTCTACTAGCTCTCTATCCACCTCTTCTCCCTGAGTTGGAGGTCTGTAGATCATCCCTGTGCAAATTGCGGTGCAATTACCTGGCTCAAGGGTGACCCACAGTGCCTTGGTCTCCTCGTGTTTCCCCTGTACCTCAGTTGCTTCAATTGTTTCTCTAATGTACAGGTCCACCCCCCTTGACCCTTGCTGTCCCCTCTGAAGAGCCGAGTCAAGAATAGAGTGGTGGCTCTGAGGAAAGCTCAAAAGAAAGTAAGACAAGCAGAATGCAAAATCAAAATGAGACGGGGAGCAGATAGAGATGGACAAAAGGCAGCACAAAACAAGAAACACCAATAACAAGGGATGGGGAGGACATGGAAACATAGAAACATAGAATCTGATAGCAGATAAGAACCATACAGCCCACCTAGTCTGCCCATTTCTCTACTCAGTGTTGACTGACATGGGAAGACAAGCCGGGGGGCGGCAAATACGGATGGACAATGGGAGTGGGGCAGACAGTCACAAAGTGGCAGGCAAGGGAAGAATGACACACACAAAAACAAGTGCAGATGACCACAAGACAAGCATGCTGCAGCTAACAGCAAGAAAAACAAACCCCAATGAAAAGAAGACAGAAACCAGCAGAAAGGGGCACAAACCAAACAGAATCCAACAGGACGAGAAGAGATAAAAGCTCCAACAGAGCCTCTGGCTGCAAAAACAGAATGCTTCTGAAGGAAGCTGGAAGGCAAGCCTTAAATAGCTCAGGCAAGGGGCATGGCTGGTTGCTTCAGCCCACTGAATCACAGGCAAAGTCTTTCAATACTGCCAATCGTACCTGATAAACAGATGCTAACTTTGCTACCAGTGGTTAAATACATTTGTAACATGGCACAAAACAAGAGACCAGAATAAGTAACATGGATTGGAGGAACGGCAACAGGTGACCATGGCGCAACCATGGATTAATTCTCAAGCAATCCATGGTTGCTTCTCAATAAACCATACTTGCTCTTGTAATTCTGTAATTTTCCACAGAACTCAAATCTCCTGCGCACTTAATTATATGCATTCCCCATCATGCATAGCAGCCAAATCCCAAACAATAAGCACAGCAGAAAAATGGAGGCAATTCCACAGTTCACAAAAGTAAGTCAGCGAAAATCAACACATATTCTGAAATGTTGATCACATCTGCATGTAATCAGTAATTAAATCACTGTTCACTATTGTACTCACAATATTAAAAGGAAAATCAGCCTGTTTAGCACAATAAAAAAATTGTACATTTCAGCTACCTGTGTGTGTCTCTGTGTCAGTGTTTTATTGTACTTGACAATATAGGGTGTCATGTTACAATCTCTTATCAAGCATAACTCCCTGTTTCTGTACTTACCATGTTATATGCTTATTAATCCATGACACAGCATGGTTCTACTGTAGAATTAATCTATGCCTGGGTGGTTGAAGGCACTCAGCCTGTGGCCTTGTGCCCTAACCCCCTATCCCAGGTATGGATTAATTCTACAATAGATCCATGCTGTGTCGTGAATTAATGCTTATGTAAGTTTTAATCTGTTTTAACTTGTCTGTCAGACGAAGCATCTATGGAGAAAACAAACAGCTTGAATAGCTAGAAGTGTGCAACATTTGATGAACTGGTATATTATCAATGAGCTTGATACATTCAGTAAAGGTAAAAGTGAGTAGTATATGAGAAAGTGTACTTTACTGGGTGGTTCCATTGATTTCAATACAGTTTTGGTCGTGTACCATTTCGGATGTATGAACAAAAATTGGATGTACAACACATACATACATGAGGAATTGACTGTATAAAAGCAGTTTAAATCACTGTTAATGCTTAACTTTTAACTGTTTCCTATCCTGTTTCTAGTCTTTCCTTCAAACTGTCCAACTACTTTGTTTCTAAAAAAATAAAAATGCAAAAACAATTTAGTATGTTATTACTACAGTATGTGTATTGTTTCGCTTATTGTTTCTTGCCTTTATATCTGTACTCTTGTTAATGTCTTAATATAAATATATATATATATATATATATCCTACCTTTATTTTCTTGATGTCTGCACTCACTGTTTTGATCTTGTTCCTTAATGTTTCTCAACTACCAGAATAAACATGTCAGGCTGCTACAGGTAGTGCTACATTATACTGTGTGTGTTTTTACTGTCTCCCAGCGCTGTTGTGACTCACTTAGTGTTAAAAAGCAGCTGACGCCTTCAGGAGAACTTAAAACAATATTTAGAGACAGTTCAGCTTGTATTTCACATGAGTTCTGTATTCCTCCACTCCATTACTTATTACTGGTGTAATTTGTATGAAAAAAGGATCTTTGCTCCTGAAGAGTTCATCTATTCCTATTGCTTTCTCCCTATCTGAGGTCATAATGCACTGCTTGTGACATCACAGTTACTCCCATGGCAAGAGACTGTGATGTCACAACACTGGACTATGACTTGAAGCAGGGAGTAAGCTAAAGAAGCAGATGAAATCTAAAGGATACAGATCAGGTATCCATGCAAATGTCCTCATAATAAATAATGGGGAAGATAAATCTATAGAATATATATGGAAGCAAGTTGAATTGTACCTAAAGATCATGTTTTTCAAAGTCTCTTTGAGGCTTCAGCAGCTCTTTAATTGTGAGCAAACCTCAATTTATATAAACTCCCTTCTCCCAGAACTTTTATCTAATGTGCTAAAATATTTGACTGGCTGCTACATGCTCCCACATAATTCACAGTGTTTAACTGCCCCAAACACTCTTCTTGCAATACACTTTGTGTTAATTGTGTGAAAATCACAATTCACTTAAATTATGTGAATTTCAGAATTTTTCTATTTGCCACAAAAAAAAAAATATTCAGTCTGCTACATGCTGCTACGTGGTAGTTCACAATGTATTCCTGAGGTGTTGTCATTACATGTGAACAAAATACTGATGGAACATGGGTAGGACAGTGGGCTGTAATGGTTGCTGGGCAGCAGTTTGAATGAACATTTTGTGGAGGTTTTGGGGGTGTCCAATCTGTCTCAGGCTCAGAAAACTCAAGGAGGAGGTGCAATGGATGGGTAGGGAGCTGGAGAGGATAGGAGAGGGGCTACTAGGGCAGAAGAGTCACCCCGGGAGGCTAATATGACGGAACCGCATGGAAGGAGCTTCTGATCGAGAGATGGGTGAGTAAAGCAAATTGGGGACCAGGTACAGCTGAGGGAAAAGGGTCATCTTGTGTGGGTAACATGGGGGAACCACTTGGGAGGAAATCTGGCTCAAGTAGAGGGATGTAAGTGGGAGCAAACTAAATTGGAGGCCTGGCACTGTAGGGAGGGCCACAGGCAGGAGAGAAGGGCTGGCGCACAGCAGGGCAGTGGGGGCAGGAAATTAGTTTGCGGTCATGGCAACATTAGGAGAGGAGGAGGGAAGGGATCACCAAGGGGCAGGTGAGGGGTGGTAGGGCAGGCAAAAGAGACAGAAGTAGGTCATAGGAAATCAAGGGTAAGGGGTGGGGTATGGGGAAGGGTGGGCAAAGGGAATAGTGGGAAGGAAAAGGAACAGGAATGAGAGGGGTTGAGAAAGACAGAGGGTGGTGAGTCCAGTGAGGATGGGGGGTTGTGGAGGGGGGGTGAAAGAGCAGGGAGGGAGAGGGAGGACAGGTCAGGTTGGTGGGAGAGGGAGCAGTAGGGAGAAGGGCAGAGCTACAAGGATGGCAGACTCCAGTGATGGATCCCCTGATAGCAGGGTGGAGGTGGGAATAAGGAATAATGAGGGGGGTAAGCTAATGCTGGGGGTTTCCATACTAAAAGGGATAAGATGGGGTAGTAAGGGGGAAAGGCACAGTTAAATATGGGTGGAGGCCATACCTGGGTTAATGCAGGCAGGACAGGGCAGTCAATTCTGAAGTGTGCAAGGAGGGGCAGGAGGAAACCTCATCTTGTGTTGCACGTTGGTACAAATGACCTGGTGGGGGAGATGGTGGAGGTGGTAAGGGAGAGGTTCAAGGAACTAGGAAGGGTGTTAGAGGGGCTGGGGGAATCAGTGACCTTCTGTGAGGTACTCCCAGTGCTGTGCATGAGTACAATGAGAAAAGGAAGGATTAGAGAATTCAACTCATGGCAGGGGGACTGCTGTCGAGCCAGGGGTACAGGTTAATGGGGAGATGGGAAGGAACCTGGGACAACAGCACTCTATACATAAGAGACAGGCTACACAGGGAATGTGATCTCCTCTGGCACTGAGCAAGGGCATCAGGGACAGTAGAGAATGTCCAAAACTACAAAGTCACTGTAAATAGGTGCACATGTGCAATACAGCAAACCAAGGCCTCCCACCACAGAAATCAGAAATCCCAGTGTCTGAAAGACAGCAAAAAATTCTAGGCTACCATCAAGGACCTCCTAGAGACTAGTGACAGGTCCCCTTCATCAGTGCTCCATCACAATGACAAAGTCATACTTGATGAAGTTGCCATAGCCAATATTTTCAACAAGGCATTTACAGACTGTAGCACAGTCCTATCACCCAAAATGGCTGCATGCAGGAGCAAAACACAGACCTCTGAACCCCCACCCCTCCATCCTAACACCAGCTCAAAATGCTGCTTCCAGCAGGTGACCACCATGGAGACCTCTAAATATCTTACAAGAGTGCTGTGCAAAACAAGGACTGGAGGGGATAGGATTGATATGAAGCTTAGTTCAATCACCCTTCCTGAAGTGGTTATACCAATCACCAAGCTTTTGAATATGCTGCTTCGGATGTCAGCCTTCTCATCTACCTGGAAAACTGCCTTAGTCACGCCTGTACTAAAAGGAGGGGACCATTCGCTGGTGTCCAGTTACAGGCCCATCTCCATCCTGTCTTCTCTCTCCAAAATGCTGGAAAGAATCATCGCAGACCAGCTCTCTGCCCACCTAAATAAATACAACCGCCTCACTCCACAACTACATGGATTCTGCAAGTGGCACAGTACCAAACTGGTCTTCATTGAATTCACAGGCTATGTTCATGAGGCACTCAATCAGGGCAATTAGTTGGTGCAATCGGTATCGACCTATCCAAAGCATTTGACATTGTGGATCACCAGATCCTGCTCCACAGGCTAACCTGCCTTGGGTTATCCTCTGCTATGATTGGGTGGTTCTCTAGCTACCTGTCTGAGCACTCACAGCAGGTTAAGATTAATGGGGCCATCTCTGAGGCCAGGAAAGTCACGGTAGGGGTCCTGCAAGGGTCTATACTGGGCCCAATCCTGTTTAGCCTCTTTGTAAACAACCTCCCAGTTGGATGCCCCTCTGCTAAAGTTCTGCTCTATGCAGATGACACAGAAGTATTCCTTTGAGGCTCCTTCCAGGAGATGCTGACCAGGAACCTGCAGCACAACTCTGATCTGCTGCAGGAATGGTTTAACACCAACCTCCTAGTACTCAATAGCAAAAAGACAAAGACTATGCTCTTTGGCAGCCGCCAGAAGAGAAAATCCACCACATCTTTTATAATAGCACTCAACCCGGACTTCCCCCTCAAACAGGTCCACTCATTCTGGTATATGGGGGTCACAATCGATGAGTCGCTTTCCTTCGATGAACATATAAGTAATATCACTGAGGCCATGAACAGGAAGCTGGGGACACTCTACAGACTACACTTCTGCCTCACCCCTGAAGCCAGACTCCAGGCAGTCAATGACACAATCCTGGACTATGGAAATGTGGTGCACGGTGTAGCCATGGACAGCAGCCTTCACAAAGTCGACTTGACCCTCAGTAAAGCCTGCAGATTTGTCCTGTATGCTAATCACCATGCACATACTTGCAAGCTCTACATAAGGACAAAGTGGCTCCCCCTCCTGGACAGAATTAAGCTCCAGACCTGCCTACTAGAGAAGAAGGCCCTTCAAGGCTTTGCACCTGTCTCCCTACAGGCCTTATTCAGACTTGCCCCAGGTGAGCATGCCACAAGTGTCACCAGACATGCCTTAGCTGTACCCATCAGGAGAATAGCTCTGGGAGGTATGCCTTCACAGTAAGGGCACCCACTTGGCTAAATGAGCTCCCAAATACAATCACCAGCCTACAATGCCTAGGGCACTTCAAATCCAAATTCCAGAAGTCCGTCTCTCCACCAGTCTGCTGCCTGTGTCAAACATTATCCCAGCATACCGGCATGCCACTTAACTGCCTCCCTACTCTGATCGGATTGCACTCATTCCTGCCTAGACCCCCAATGTTCCTTCTCTCCCTACTCCTCCCCGCCACCTTCCCTTCTTTGTCCAGTACACCCCACACTACCTCTTGCCCTGGTCCCTCGACCACTTTCCTTTTCCACCCCCTTCCTCTATCAACCTGCACTTGTCCAAACCTCAACTTGGTTCTCTGGACTTAACTTCTCAGCTGGCAGCTCATTGTGCACCACAACTGGGAAATTGACAATGCCTCCAGTTGCTTCATTTATGTTTCGATATGTGAAATCTGTAACTTGCATTTGCTGCCCTTTCCTATGTAAACACTATGTTAGTTCATATAACTACTTTATCAAAACTGTCTGCTGTAATTCTGCTGTTGCAACAAAACATATCTCTCTCAAGTGTTGACGAGGATCCTTTGTAAACAAGCTCTTAGCTCAAAGGTTGTAATTCAGATTTCTCAATAAATAAATAAAAAATACACTTAAGTGCTGAAGAGAAGCAGCATTAGAACAGGGGATAGCGGGATACACATCAATAAAGGTGAGTTTAATCTAAGTGGAGTGGGTGGTGAATGGACAGCTGGTAGGCAGGGAACCCAGGGAGGGGAGCCTGATGAGCTTAACCCCCAGGATAGCAGGAGAGGAGACAAGGAAGAGGCATGGGGCAGAAGGGGGGAACCAAGGGAAAGACAAAGAAGGTAACGGGGTGGAGGGTTGTCACATTGAATGCAAGGAGCCTAGTCAATAAGGTAGCTGAGTTTCAGGCTCTCCTAGCAGTAAGAGGGGGTGGACATTGCTGCCATCACAGAAACATGGGCTATCCAGTGTCAGGACTGAGATATGATGATGCCAGGGTGTAGGACATTTAGGAAGGAAAGGGCTAAGGGGAAGGGGGTGTGTGGCAATCTATATATGAGAAGGGATAAAGTACAGAAGGGAGAAAGGGGAGGAAGGCGATACAGAGGCCCTATGGATGCAGTTTCAGAACTCAAGATGGAAGGCACTGAGGAAGGGGTAGTATACTGACCCCCAGCACAAGTGGAGGTCCTGGACAGAGAGCTAGCTGAGCAAATCAGAAGGGTCTGTAGGAAGGGAAAAACAGTGGTGGTGGGGGACTTCAACCTACCTAGGGTGGATTGGAGCATTTCAGCAACCATGAACTTGAGGGAGCAGGTCATACTAGAGGCATTTCAGAACAGCTTCCTTGTGCAATTGGTACATGAGTTGACTAGACTTGGGAAGACTCTGGACCTGGTACTTACAAAAGAGGAGGCTATAAGGTTTCTGGGGGTGGAGGACCCTCTAGCTGGGAGTGACCACCACTCGGTGTGTTCATGCTCAGTATGAATAGGGAAACAGGGGGTATGGGGACCAGGGTGATGGATTTTAAAAGGGCAGACTTTAACAGGATGGGGGAGATTTGGGGCAAGCACCTGGTAGGCATTCGTCATGTCATGGATGCTAATCAGAAGTGGGACATTATAAAACGAGGGCTAAAGGAGGCCACTTAGACATGTACAAAGACAGAGTAAGAGGGGAAGGGCAAAAAAACCCAGTTGGATGACAAAGGGAGTTATGGAGGGAGTAAGGACCAAGAGAAGAGAATTTTTGAAGTTGAAAAAATCTAGAGGGGAGCCGGACAATGAGGAGTATACGACGAAATCCAGGTAGGTTATTAGACTGGTCAAAGTGACCAAGGCCTCAAGGGAACTGAGACTGGCATAGGGAATTAAAGAAGGAGAGAAGGACTTCTTCAGATACGTTACAGAAAAAAGGAAGAACAGGACCAGATTGTGAGGATTAGGAAGGATGGACAGTGGGTGGAAAAGTGGGGGAACAGGCAGAGTTACTAAATGAATACTTCTGTTCTGTGTCCATGGAGAAGAAAGAGGGGCAGATACCACAAAGGGGAGGTCGGGTGGGTAGTGGGAGGGAGAAGGTGACTGACATAGGGATTACAGAGGACAGGGTGAGGGAGGGCTTGAGGGCACTAAGGGTGGACAGAGCACCAGGACCAGATGGCATTCACCGTAGGGTACTCAAAGAGCTAGTGGAGATCTTGTCAGGACCACTGATTGACCTGTTCAATACATCCCTGGACACATGATGTGTACCATAGGACTGGAGGATGGCCCATGTAGTGCCCATCCACAAGAGTGGCCCCAGGGATGAACCAGGCAACTACAGGCCGGTGAGCCTCACATCAATTGTGGGGAAACTCATGGAGACAGTCCTAAAGGAGAGGCTGGTGACCTTCTTGGAGGACAATGGTCTCAAGGACTGTCATCAGCATGGGTTTGTTTTGGGCAGATCCTGCAAGACAAATCTTTTTTTTTTTTTTAAACTTGTTTATTAGTTGTTTTTATTTTTTCATACATATCACAGACAAAACACACAAAGACATACACATTTATATACCAGGACATTACCCCGGCACCCCAGCACAAAACTGGCTGTGGATACTATGTACATCAAGAACTATGTACATACACAGCTGCAATAGAGAGTCCTGCTCCTCTAATATTCATCTGACCCTTATCCAACCTAGAAAATCGGATAGGCCATAATCTAGCCCCAGTTTACCAAACATGATAAATGAATGCCCATCCCAAAATATATTTAGCTTATCTTAGCTACTGTTGCTAAGTTCAGACAAGCAAAACGCAGCTGAGTCCCCTAGAAAAGAGAGAGTGTCCCCCCACCCCTTCTTAGTCAACAGATCTCTATAGTCCAAGACTATATAGAGCCATAGGAACAATAGAGTTTAGTTACACATTCTCAAGACATAAACATCACAAATAAACCAAAATTCAGACCTTTATTCATCTGCTAATCTCACCCCGACAGACAGGCCCCCGCTCTTGGTATTTTCAAGTTGTATGGAATAAACTGCTTCCAAAGCCTACCACCTTTTATTATATAGCCCAGTCTTACCCTCACCCAACATCTGCCTCCGTATCATTCCCAGGGTTCTCATAAGATCCCCCACCCACTGACCATATGTATAAGTGAGGTGATCTTTCCAGTGCATTAAAACAAGATTTGCTGAGGGCTGTAAGTAAAGAAAGGTGATATTTCTCTATAGCCCCTGAAACCTGAGTCAGGTCCCCAAGCACACAGGTCATAGGTAGTATAAGCTCCGAGTAATCTAAGATGGGATCCATGCTTTGTTTAATTTTGATCCATAGGGGCTGAATTTTAGAGCAATCCCACATCACATGCAGGATATCCTCTTGCTTCTCACTGCACCTAAAGCATAGGTTTGTCTGTCTGAGGTTTCTCGCACATAACTTAGCCGGAGTATAGTACATATTAGAAGGGATAAATAATTGCATATTCTTGAGTTTAGGTATGGATATATATTTACAGCTCTTCCATACGATCTTCCAGTTAGGACTTAGGAGAGACATGATCTTATCCCAGTATGGGATTTGAGTTGGGGAGCCTGAGCCCGTAAAATTCAAAAGCACCCTATATACCTGTGAGATAGGCTTATTTGCAAGATCTACCCCATTTGGTTTCTCCCAAGTAAACCCATTCTCCTGGGGATCTACCATCCCTTTTTTCATCCTATTCAGCAAATTAATAAGCTGCATCTTCTTGAAAAAATGCAGTCCCTCACATTCAGGTGGAAGAAGTACTCTATCCTCATGTATACAATCAGACAGTTTAAGGCCCCATAGCTGTCTGGCCCATTGTTTAATAATAATTTGACCTCCTAGTCATAAATTCAGGTTGCTCAGTATTGGTTGATCCCATGCTTTCTCTTTCCCCCTTTTCTGTGCCAGCGTTAAAAAGGACCACCAAGCATTTGCCATTTTTCCTATTGGAGTCAGCTTTCCTTTTTAAGGGAGCTTTTCTGGGTGAGAAAAAAGTAATGCTTCTGGGGAAACTCCCAAAGTTTTTAGAACCTGCCTCTCTAATTGAAGCCAAGTTGACACATATTCCCCTTCCCTCCCTGTCCATTCCACCGTCTCATTAACCCTAGCTGTCCAGCCACATAATATAATTGGAGAGCAGGCATTTTAAAGCCCCCTATGTCTTGTGGAAGACGTAGGACAGAATGCTTTTTCCTAGCAGGCTTAGAATTCCATAGAAAGTCAGATAACGACTTTCTAATTTTGATAAACCAGGACTTAGGGAAAAGATACGGTGCTAAATTAATTGGGCTCAACAGCCTAGGCAGTAGGTTCATTTTAACCAATCCTAATCTGGCTGTAAAATTCAGTGGAAGTTTATTCCATCTGAGCATGTCTCCTCTGATTATGGTTAGGAGTTTTTCCAGATTGATCTCTACTCCCTCCTCTATATTAGGAGTAATCCATATACCCAGGTATTTAATTAATTTAGGGGCACAGTGGATCTGCAGTGGCTCAAAGTCTGCCCTAAAAGTGTGCAGTGTAAGAGGGAGAATTTGTGTTTTGTTTAAATTCAGCTTATAGTAGTTGGAAACTGCTGAGTATTTTCGTATAGTGTAAAAGTATATCGTCTGCAAAAACAGACAATTTGTGGTCTTCCCCCCAAATTTTGATCCCCTGGATCCTACAATCTAAGTTGAGTGCTCTTAATAAGGGTTCTAAATAAATGTTAAACAAAATAGGGGAAAGAGGGCATCCTTGCCTAGTCCCATTTGCTAATTTCATTTCTTGGGATATGTATCCATTGCATAACACCCTGGCAGTAGGGGCTACATATAAATTTTTGATTCCCCTAAGAAGGCCTTCCGGGAATCCCGTCCTCTCCATGATGGCAAAAAGAAAGGCATGAGAAACCCTGTCGAAGGCCTTCTCAGCATCTAAGGAGATCAATGCCATAGGTATCTGGGAATCCAATGCGTAGTTTAAGATATGATGAAGCTTTCTCAGTGCGTCATGTGCCCCCCTACCCGGCATAAACCCTACCTGTTCCTGACTAATTAAACTTGGAGCAACTTTCAAAATTCTATTAGCCAGGATCCTTGTCAAAATCTTAATATGCTGATTCATCAATGCTATCAGTCTGTAGCTCTCTGGAAGGTCCTTTGGCTTATCCAGTTTTGGGATGAGTGTAGTATATGCTTGGTAAAGTAAGGGATGGGATACTCCTGTTTGCATTATCCTAGTTAAAATATCTTTCAGGACAGGAAGTATAGTTGAAATATGTGATTTATAAAACTTGGCTGTAAGGCCATCAGGCCCAGGAATTTTACCATTTGGCAGTGATTTAAACACTTCTATGATTTCCCCTTACCTACTGGAGCCACCAGCCCCCTTACCTGTGCCGAGTCTAGAACAGGAGAGGTATATTTTCAAGAAATGCTTGTATTTCTGCCTCGTTATCAACCACTCCCCTTGATAAATCCCTTTATAGTAGGATGCAAAAGCATCAGCCATTTCTTGAGGGTCAGTTATTGTTTCCCTTTCCACTTTAATTAAGTTTACCATTCATGCTGCCTCCCATTCTCTCACTCTAGCTGCTAGAAGAAGGCCAGGCACATCCACCTGCATTAAGTACTTAGCTTGGATTTTCTCCAGCCAAAAATCCATTTTGCCATAAATCAGTTCTGCCATCTCATCTCTAAGGTCTTTAAGTTCAGCATCTAATTCTGTAGATGACCCTTTTATGGGAGCAAGAGAATCTATAGCCCCTAAGATAAACTCCTCTTGGGCTTGTCTTGGTCTGTTTCTTCTCCCTGCATATCTTTGAGCTACCCCTGAGTAGAGGACTTTACAGGCTGGCCAAGCTATTTGCTTATCCTGTAATGTTGGTAGTTGGGTTTGGATGATCTCTTTGAGAGCATCTTCTAACTTTCCCTGCATTTTATTATCGGTCAATAAAGATTCATCCAATCTCCATCTATATGGTTTGGGCAGAGAAGCTTTTAGGTCCCACATCATCTGGATTGGGGAATGATCAGACAGGATTCTACTATGAGTAATCATTTCCTTGATTCTCACAAAGACTTCTTTATCAACCAGGAAAAAATCAATCCTGGAGTGCATTTTGTGAGCCCCAGAAAAAAAAGTCATGCTATTGGGTCCCTGATTGTAGATCCGAGCAGGGTCTACCAATGCCATAGCTTCTAAGAAATGACCCATGGCCTCCTGCGTTCTGGATGGGGGTATTTTAGAGGGTGGGTTCCTATCTTACCAATTATTTAGGCACAAGTTCCAGTCCCCTGCTATTATAATCGGGTGTGCTGCTAACACCACTACATCTGCCTCTAATGAAGCAAAAAAGTCAGAGTTGGAGGGTGTTGGACCATAAATGGAGGCAATTAACAAATCTGAGCCCAAAATAGAGCTTGAAAGAAAAATCCCTCTATTGTCCCCTCTTGTTACCACCCTCTTTACCACATATGGGCAAGCCTTTCCCACCAGAATAGCAACCCCCCTGAAGCAGTTGTGCTTCCCTCTCCAAATACCTGACCCACCAACAGTTTTTTTAACAGCTCCAGTTCCTCAATCAGAAGACGAGTCTCCTGTAAAGTCGCAACTTGGGGCCCCATACGTTGGATATGTCTCAAAATCACCAACCTTTTTCATCTACCCCTAAAGCCTTTAACATTCCAAGAAACTATTTTAAGATTTAACATTGTACATGAATACTCCCCTAACCTTTACCTCAATAAGATCTGCCACTGCATTGTTCCTAGCCAACGGACTCTCTCTCTTTTCTTCCCCCCCATCCCCCCGAACACAAATCCCTGATCCTATGATTGCCCTCCTAAAAAAATAGTGATCCATGAATGAGCAGTTTCCTGAGTGCCCCCTCGGTCCCTCCTTAAAGCTCATAACAGATATTAGAGATAGTCCCATCCCTCCATTATCATCCTGCAATGTCCCTTACTTTAGTTTCTCCAGGGCATCAGATGACCCCTTCCCCATCTTCCTCAGAACCCTTTAATCATAATCCCTCCCCTGTTTTTACTTTAAATGCTGCTTCGGACATCCCTTCCCCCTCCAAGTCCCTTCGTAGAATGCAAAAAACAGCAGACTCAGGGAGACTCCACCACACTCTAGCCTTCTCTTCCATAACAGTGAAGAAGGGAAAGGGAACTAGATCCCTAACAAAAAAAAAAGGAAAATAATAAAAGAAAAATAAAAAATGAGAGGGAGAAACACTCCCAGTGGTCTTGCAGAATGTGGGTATTTAACAGAAATCCTGCCTGTTTATATTTCTTTATGCACTAATATTCAATAGCGTTTTACACTAAACTAGCTATTATAGTGCACTGCAAATCTTTTGCACACTACTACCCCATTGGTCTTCATTGTTTCATAGATTAGCCACCTTCCTTATAAAGCAGCTTTTCGTTTTCCATATCTTGCAAAGAAGACCCATCTCTGTCCCTCCAATCCTACAATAAGCCGAAAATCCTTTTCTCCTTTTCCCCTCCAGATAAACTGCACGCAGTACTGCGTTTTAGTCTGGTGAAAGACGCTCCAGCCTACATAAGAAAAAAAAAAAAAAAAGGAAAAACAGGGGAAAAGACAAAAGCTGCTCACTAATCACCCCAGCTGCATGAGCATAAGCCCTTATCTCTTTTCCCCCCATGACTCGATATTCAGCATTCTTTTTGCTGCTACCAAGCCTAAAAGCAGTGATTTCTCCATCATCCGGTACAACACTGAACATGTTTTTCAAAAGGAAACAGGGACTAAATAAGGCACATTCCCCACAACATTTGGGGCAGGCCTAACCCCCCCCCCCCATCGTCAAACCTTTGGATTACTTATATAATAGCATATCTGCTCTCTAGTGGTGTCACCCAGTAATCTCGTTGCTGCAACCCAAAATTGCACTGAAAGGGAAATTCGCCCACCCGAGTTCACTCCATCAACCATGGCCAAACACCTCCCTGCAGGACTTCATTTCTCTTTACTCCCACTAAGTCCCTTATAATACCCCGAAACACAAATATAGGCTATCTGCCAAACGTAATCAACAAATTGGTTATTTTTTTAAAACCTAAACCGATTCAGTCCACTCAAATTGTTTCCACCATTCCTGTTTTCATATCACAGTCAGGCTACAATGCCCCTTTGCCACCAATAAGAAAGTCTGGCCGGGGACTTGAATAGTTACGGGAGCTCAAACCTCAAGCCTTCCAAAGCATCTCACACTGTTAGGTATTTTCTTTCTCCAGCTTGGAGTTTAACTATTAGTATCGCTGGATACTGCATCCGGAACTTGATCCCAGTTAGGTATAGTTCCTTTTTAATTTCTGAGTACTCTTTCTGGTGATCTCGAACAGATGGAGTCTGGTCCTGGAACAACCACAGAGTCACCCTGTTCCATTGCAAATTGTTGGATTGCTTGGCTTTACTGAGAACAAAAGCCTTCTCTTTGTAATTTAAAAATCTCATTATTAATACACGCGGATGAGCTCCTGGGGGGGGGGGATCTCTCTAAGGACTCGGTGTGCTCTTTCTAAATTATATGCGTCCCCATGTGGAGTTGGGCCTAGTAGTTTAAGGAGCAGATCCTGAAGAATATTTACACAGTCCACCCCCTCTGTTCTCTTGGGAAGCCCAGCCATGATTAAATTATTTCTCCTGCTATGCGATTCCTGATCCTCAATGCGGTCTTCCAGCCTTTTAACTTGCTTGTGCAAGACGACCACTTCTTGATCCATTGTCGAGGTTTTCTTTTCCTGCGATGAGACCCTGGCCTCTAAATCTCCCATCCTCCTTGCTAGGGCATTTAAAGTCGGCTTTACTGTAGAGAAATCCACCACCAACCCCTGTAACATTTATTTAATTTCAAGAATGTCATCCGCGTTTGCTTTATCCTCCCCTTCCACTCTTTCTTCATTGTCTTGATCCTCCAGAACAGGCAAGAGGGGTTTTGGGCATTTGAATGCCGGACCACGAGCTGACAAGGGCTCTGGATTTCCACACTCCATCTCAGCCATGCAACCAGGCCTTTACTGCACTGCACAAAGACCAGGTAAGGGAATACAATCCACACCGTTCACTTCAAAAGTAAAGCGGAAAGTCTTAATGAGTTGGTGTAGCTGTTAAACTGCCAAAATGAGCCCACAATATGTTTTAAAAGTAAATTAGGCGATGAAGGCCTGGGAGCAGCACTCAGGACATCCTCTCTCCTCTAGCTCATCAGGTGATCCACCCTGCAAGACAAATCTAATAGAGTATTATGACTGGGTGACCAGGAAACTGGACAAGAGCCATGCAGTGGATGTGATGTATTGGGACTTCAGCAAGGCGTTTGAGTCCATGCCACATAGGAAGCTAGAGGTGAAGTTGGAACACATAGGGATGGGGCCAGAGACGGTTTGATGGATCGTCAACTGCCTGAATGGAAGGCAGCAGAGGATGGTGGTGGGGGGAGCTTTCATCACCAAGGAAAGTGTTGAGCAGGGTTCCACAGGGATCGGTATTGGTACCATTTCTATTTGGTATATTTATAGCAGATATCTCACACAGGGTCCAGGGTAGGATCAGTCTGTTCGCTGACAATACAAAGATGTGAGCAGTGTAGATGACATCAAGGGGTGGAGGGGTCTGCAGGAGGACCTGACCAAACTACAGGAGTGGTCAGAAACATGGCAGCTGGGGTTCAATGGCAAGAAGTACAAGGTGCTGCACTTCAGAGCAAGGAACCAGGGGAGGAGTTATCAGCTGGGAGAGGTGTAACTAGAAAATACAGAGGAGGAAAATGATATATGGGTGGTTATAACGGACTGTATGAACAACTATACTCAGTGCAGGAAGGTGGCAGCAAGGGTCAATAGAGTGCTGTGGTGTATAGTGAGGGGAATCTCCTCCAGGAGTAGGGAGGTGATCCTTCCCCTCTACAGTTCCCTGGTCAGGCCTCACCTGGAGTACCGTGTGCCATACTGGTGCCTGTTCCTGAAGAAGGATATCAGATTGTTGGAGGGTGTACAATGTAGGGCAAAGAGGATGATACAGGGATTGGAGAGAAAGTCCTAGGAGGATAGATTGAGTGAGCAGAACATGTACTCCCTGGAGGAGAGGAGGGATGGGGGGAGATGATTGAAACCTGTAAGTACCTGAAAGGGATAAATAAGGTTAATTCAGAAGGGATCCTCCAACTTAGAAGTGGGAGGGCTATGAGAGGTCAGCTTTGGATTTAAAACAGGAGTTGTTCATGGGCTCTGTCTGCTGAGAGAGAGAGAGAGAGAAATCAGCCACACGCTTCCTTAAATAAAGGAGGTAATTAAATAAACTACACTGAATTGAATTATTAATTTTTGGGACTGTGTAAGTAACTAGTTTTGATTCTCTGTCTTTGGAGTTGACTTTTCTTAGTTTAACTTTTATTTGCCAGGGAGGAACTCTATCTGGGAGAGATTAGCAGTCATTTGCGAATAGACCTGTTACTTAACCTCTGTGAAATAGGTGTCTGTTATGGGGAGGAGCTGAAAGAGGCCTGGGGAACTGTGGATTTAAAACAGGAGTTCTTTGTGGGCTCTGTCTGCTGAGAGAGAGAGAGAGAGAGAGAGAGAGACAGAGAAAGCAGTCAAAATCTTCCTTAAATCAAGGAGGTAATTTAATAGACTACACTGAATTGAATTATTAATTTTTGGGCCTGTGTAAATAACTAGTTTTGATTCTATGTCTTTGGGGTTGACTTTTCTTAGTTTAACTTTTATTTACCAGGGAGGAACTCTAGCTGGGAGAGATTTGCAGTCATTTGTGACTAGACTTGTTACTTAACCTCTGTGAAATAGGTGTCTGAAAGGAAGGAAGGCACTCTCCGGGTAGGAGGGTCAGCATTTTAGTTGATTGTTTCTGGAGAGCACAGATAAACCAGGAGTGGTTGGACCACAGTGGGCTCAGGGAGGGTGAGGGTGGTGGAACAGAGGTGCATCCCTCCAGTTGTGCCCAATTCATTAGTCACTCTAGCAGAGCATGGTTTCTCTATGGAGACACCTGCAGTGGAGACCAAGGAGGATGCTGGGAACCTCCACAATGGAGACCCACAGGAGGGTGGCACAGGTCCCCACAGGGGAAGGAAACAACTCCTGGTGGGGGACTCAATTGTTAGGGGGTAGAACTGGGAGAGGGAGATGAAAGGGAGGTAAGGTGCCTGCCTGGCACCATGGCTTGGAGGGACAGGAAACAAATCCTCAGGATCATGGGAGCAGCTGCAAGGGGGAGTGAGCTGGATGCCATTATCCACCTAGGGACAAATGACCTGGCTAAGAATGGGATCAGATCAGTGCAGCAGGTGTTTGTGGAGTTGGGGATGGGCCTTAGACAAGTGGCACATGCAGTAACTTTCTTGGAAGTGGTATCTGTCTATAGCATGGATGAGTCTAATGTACTCTGCTCCATGGGATTCAATGACTAGTTGAAAAACTGATGCAGAGCTCAGGGATTTGGCTTCATTGGGGACTGGGGCTCAACCTGGAGGGATGCAAGCCTATATTGGCACGATGGTCTGCATCTGTCCAGGAAGGGAATCAAGATCCTAGGTGATATGTTTAAATGCTTCATTGGCAAGCATTTAAACTAGCCAAGGGGTGGGGGACACTGAAAAGGAGAAGGGAAATCCTAGCCCGCCAAAACAATCAGGGTCATTAGTTAGGTAAATACCAAGATAGGGCAGTCGATAGGGAGAAGGACAGGGGTAAATGGAGAAAAAGACAAAGGCAGTAAAGACAGAGATGGGGTAAAAACAAATAAAGCAATAAAAAATGGAGGGTAATGAGTACCAGTGCCCGTAGTCTAGGTAAAATCTCCCCGAAAGTGTGGCCTTGATGGAAGGGGGATGCCTGGATATCACGGCAGTCACAGAAACATGGTACACAGAGAACCATGACTGGAATGTCAACATACCAGGGTACACAATCTACAGGAGGGACAGGGAGGGTAGAAGAGGAGGAGGAGTAGATCTCTATGTAAGGGAAGGGATCAAAGCAACAAAACTAAATGGTAAACAGGGAGAAGAGGAGGCACTGTGGGTCACACTGGAAACTGGAAATGGCACCACAATCTGCACAGGGGTTGTATACAGATCCCCATCTCAGGGGAAGGAAATGGATGAAGACATGACAGAAGGCATACTTAGGATGGCAGAGAAAGGGGAGATATTGCTGATGGGGGAAATGAATATACCAGATGTTAACTGGAGCACCTTTGCTGCAGCCACATCCAAGAGCAGAGCCATTCTCGATGCCCTACAGGGGGCATACCTCAGACAGCAAGTGGTGGAACCCATTCAGGAGGGAGCAACCTTAGACCTGGTACTCTCAAATGGGGATGGAGAGAGGATCTCAGATCTAGAAGTGGGAAGCCATCTGGGAACAAGTGACCACGAAACAGTGTGGTTCATGATAAACTCAGCTGCAGAGTTGAGCCATACAAAAATGAGGGTACTGGACTTCAGGAGGGCTGACTTTGCCAAAATGGGAGAGTGCCTCAGAAAAGCACTAGCAAACAGGTAAGAAGGAGGAGTGGAGCAACAATGGGGAACCATCAAAACTGCCATCACAGAGGCAACAAGCCTTTGTGTGAAGCAAATAAACAAATCAAAATGAAAGGAAAAAAACACTATGACTCTCAAAAAAGATGGTGGGGAAGGTTAGGGAGAAAAAGGTAGCATTCAGGAAGTATAACGAAACACAGAAGGAGCAGGACTGAGAACTGTACCAGTTAAGGTAGAAGGAAGAGAGAAAGGCAGTCAGAATAGCAAAGGCCCAAACCAAGGAAAGGATAGCCAACTCAGTTAAGAAGGGGGATAAAACCTTTTATAGGTATATTAAGGAGCGAAGAAAGACAAAGGGAGTGATAGTGAGGCTAAATAAAGGGAGGGTGGGTGGGCAGAAAGGACATTGAAAAAGCAGGGATATTGAATGACTACTTCTGCTCAGTATTCACAAAAGAAGAGGAGGGAGAGGTACCTAATTCAATAAGTAGAAGCACTCTGGATAGGGTGTCGATACCGACCCTTTCACAGAAGAAAGGGTTCGGAAGGAACTATTAAAACTGATGGTGGATGGAGCAATGGGGCCTGATGGGATTCACCCCAGAATTCTAAAAGAACTAAGGGGAGAAATAGTGACACCAATGACTACCCTTTTTAACAAATCATGGGAGGATAGTGTGGTATTTGAGGATTGGAGGACGGTGGATGTGATTCCCCTTCACAAAAGAGGGAGCAAGACAGAGGCAGGAAACTACAGACCTGTCAGTTTGACTGCAGTGGTAGGGAAAATGATGAAATCACTTCTGAAGGAAAGAACTGTTGAGTACCTAGAGGCCAGTGGGGCATAGGACCCAAGGCAGCATGGATTCACAGCAGGAATATCATGTCAGACAAATCTAATTGATTTCTTTGACTGGGTCACCAAAGTTGAGACTAGGGAGGGGCTGTGGACATGGCCTACCTAGACTTTAGCAAGACATTTGACACAGTCCCACAAAAAAGATTAATAAACAAATTAGCCAGCCTGGGAATGGGTCCCAGGGTGGTAACCTGGGTAAATACTGGGGGGTGCCCTTACTGTGAAGGCACACCTCCCAGGGCTATTCTCCTGATGGGTACAGCTAAGGCATGTCTGGATACATTTGTGGCATGCTCACCTGGCGCTGGTCTGAATAAGACCTGTAGGGAGACAGGTGCAAATCCTAGAAGTTCCTGCTTCTCTAGAAGGCAGGTCTGCAGCTTGACACTGGCTGGACAACAAGAAACAGAGGGTAATAGTAAATGGAGTCCACAGTGAAGAAGGGTGGGTTACTAGTGGGGTACAGCAGGGTTCAGTACTGGGGCTGGTCCTTTTTAATGTCTTTATAAGTGACATTGCTGAAGGACTGGAAGGAAATGTACATCTCTTTGCAGATGACACAAAGATCTGCAACAGGGTTAATACGAAAGGTGGGGTGGAAAGGATGAAAAGGGACTTGGCAAGGTTGGAGGAATGGTCAAATGTATGGCAGCTTAGATTCAACACAAAGAAGTGCAAAGTAATGCACCTGGGAAACAAACACTCAGGGGAAGAGTACACAATGGGGGGGTGAGATACTGACAACAACAAAAATGGAAAGGGACCTGGGGGTTATCATATCAAATGACCTAAAGGTGGGCCAGCAATGTGAGAAGGCAGTAAGGAGGGCTGGGGGGATACTTGAATGCATAGGGAGAGGCATCACCAGTAGAAAACAAGAAGTTGTTCGCCCTCTGTACAGACAGTTGGTAAGACCACATCTGGACTACTGTGTACAGTCCTGGAGACCCCATCTCTGCAAAGACATAGCGTGGAGGCTGTCCAGAGGAGGGCAATAAAAATGGTGCAGGGTCTGCACCAGAAGACATATGAAGAAAGACTAAAGGTGCTTAAGATGTATAGACTCGAGGAAAGGAGGGAGAGAGGGGACATGATAGAAACTTTCAAATACCTCAAGGGAATCAAAAAAGTGCAGGAGGGTAGCATCTTTCAGAAAAAAAGATGTGCAAGAACAAGGGGGCACAATTTGAAGATAGAGGGGTGACGGCTCACAGGTAATGTGAGGAAGTATGTCTTCACAGAGAGAGTTGTAGATGCATGGAACAACCTTCCTAAAGTGGTTGTAGAGACAAAAACAGTGAGGGAATTCAAGAATGCATGGGACAGACATAAGGCAAATCTAGTGGGGGTAGGAGGAAGTAGGCTGTTGATTAACTAGGATCTGCAGCTTATCCATTAGGTAAGGAACTGGACAGACTAGGTCGGCTAAGCGGTCCTTATTTGCCATCAGATTCTTTGTTTCTATGTTTCTATCAGCTAAGGTTGGAGGGGGAAGATTCAGGAGGGAAATTAGGAAACACTTTTTCTCAGAAAAGGTGGTGGACAGGTTGAATACTCTACCAGAGGAGATGGTTTCCTGTAGAAAGGTGGGTAGCTTTAAGAAGGCATGGGACAGGGTATGGGGGAAACAAAGATGAAAAGGGGGGGAGGAAGGGGCAGCTGCAAGTTTAGAGGCTAGCTGCACATTCAAGCAGACTCAATAGACCATATAGGCCTGTTTCTGCTGGCATTTTCATATGTTCTTATGTTTGTAACTGCCCCAAACACTCTTGTTATAATGCACTTTGGGACAGATATTCAAAACTTTGCAACAGGTACGGAACTGTGCCACTCTGACGAATGAAAATTTCAAATTGTGACATGTTATATCTTGGACACGGTTTCGTCTTTTTACTTGAAATTTGGAGGGTGCTGATGGCCTGTCCTGTAGATGTTAATAGAGGTATTTCTGTGTCGGAAAAATATTTTCTTCGGAGATATTGTGTGGCGCAGTTTACATTTTGTGGACAGCATTTTCTATTGTTCTACTAGATTAACATTTGTTTGGTGGCTGCCCTTGCTGTTGTCAATGTACTTTTTAGTCATTGGGTGTGTAATGTGGCCCGACACTTGCAAGTGTCGGGCCCAGCGCTCCCAGCAACTTGTGCAACTTTCTACTTCTCTATTCTTCTTAAAAGTAAGGAAATTCTATGTAAAACTTTGTTAATGCATCAGTTAGGGTTCTTCTACAGTGAAAAAGTGAGGAAATTTGATTTTAGGGTTCCTCCCTTGCACTCCCACCCCCTGCCCCCACTAACAGGCATCAGGTGTGCATTGGAACTCTAACTGATGCATTAACAAAGTTTTTGCATAGAATACATATATATATATGTGTGTGTGTGTGTGTGTGTGTGTGTGTGTGTAAAAGTGTATATATATATGTGTGTATGTGTATATACACATATATATATATATTTATAAATGGGTAGGAAATTGTAGTTGTTTTATTGGATGATGAGCATCACATGACCATGCATATATCAGAGCGTGACCACATACCTGCACTTTACCCCTCCAAAACAATTTTGACATTTTATAAGCTAGATAAACCACTCTGAGGTGTGCTGTTGCGCTCTGATATACGCACACCTTGGCGTTTGACGACTCGGCCTGTGGCCTCGTGTGTACAACGCACACCACAGTGTGCGTATATCAGAGCGCAACCGCACACCTCAGAATGGTATATATATTACATATATAAATTCTATATTCCAATAATTTGAAGTGTGAATGACAGAATAAATACAGTAGGTTATGCAGCTACATTGCTGCTATGATTTTTTTCTTATGACACCATTACATGAGATGTGGCTACTCCCCTAAGTTATATATGCTGCTCCTGCTAGCTGGTGCTTTGCTGTTTGAGTCTCCTCAGCAACAGTCAAGATGCACTTTAGTGCCCAGAAAATAAAAGTGAATTCTCATAGCTGGAGAAATTCTTATGAAGCCCCAAAATGAGATGTGGTCCCACAAATCTTATATGTTGCTGCTGCTGCTAGCTGGTGCTGCACTGTGCAAGTTTGATTAGCAACTGTCAAGATGCACTATAGTGTCCAAAAATTAAAAAAGAATTCTCACAGTTGGAACAATTCTCATGACCCCGCAAAATCAGATGTTCTCCTATAAATTGTATATGCTTCTGCTGCTGTACTTTGTGAATGTAGTCTGTAACAACTGGAATCAGAAGATGATTTTCAGCTAGATTATTAGTTTTCAGTAACCTGCCTGCAAAGGTACCTTTTTTTTTACTTGTTTTTGGTTGTTGAGGTTAGGAGGGTAATTGAAACGCTGCATTTCTGTCCATCTTTTGTTACTGTCTCTCTTTGCAGGTATTTATCACTAAATTGATTGAATCCTATTGCTGTATTGCTGGGTCTTGTCCAAATCTACTGAAGTTATTTAATTTAGGAGTGTTTCCCATCATGGAATGTAAGTATTTCTTTCCATTTTCATTTCTTTCTTAAATGTAATCTGTATATGTATATCTGTGCATAACTGTTGCCTGCTCCTTTTCCTCTCATTTCATGTGTTTTTCAGTTGTGTGACAAACTGTACAATGAGGCTGCAGCATGAGTTGGACGACTGTAATAGAAGCTGGATATGGAGGATATGTTGACTTTAATAAGACCACATACAGTGATGGAAATGCTGGAGGAGGAAGTCTAGACATTATTCAATAAGACTGACCACATCAATGATCTGTTGGAGAAGATGGTAATATCTTTCATGCTGTAGAAGGATGAGGACTTCATCTTGATGACAGAATGTAACAGACCTGTTGTGAATACATGATAGAATTGAATTAGACCGTAGTATACCCCATACTGTGTTATAGTACACCTGCAAAAGGAAATCAAAATTTCAAAAATTAAAAAGAAAAACAATTTTTTAAAGGATACCTATCATCACATTGGTGATGGTTAGGTTCTACGTCATAATGGCAACTGCTAAAAGGCAACCGTCATTATGGTGTGGGTATATCGCCGAAAATCAATTTTGGTGATGGACATTCCCGGTGCACAGGAAAATGGCACCAGGGACTTAGGATTATAATGTTAATATGGGGGGCTGCACGCTAGCACCCCCGCACCCTCCTACTAAAGGATTCTTAATTTCAGGGGTGTGCATGTTGGAGGGGGTGCAAATTCTGCGGAAAAAAATATTTCGGGCCGGATGCACAAAAATGTAGGCACGCCCGGACCCAAACCTGGAACCCTCTCAGCTTTAGGCTTCCAGCAACCTACCACAATATGGGGCCAGCTCAGCAGCCCCATGCCAACCATGCCAGGTCAACCCTCCCTCCCTCCCTTCTATCATGCTCACTCCCCCCGCTGTATACATATAGTGTTCTGTCGCTATATGCGTGAGCCTCCCCTATCCTGTCGCCTTCCTCACACTCTCGCCCTACCCTTTTTGCTCCACAAGTGGGTCACCATTTTGGTAGGCACCCACTTGTGGATAGCCCACATCAAAGGATGCCGTGATGGCCCTGCCTTCAAATGGAGTAAAGATGTTCCAGATAGAGGAGGCAGAGGAGAAGTCTTGCTTCCTTGATGAGAACAGAGCAGGAGAGGAGGAGACCTATGAAGACAAGAGAAAATTATGTGGCCCTTGCTAAAGTGGCCACTGTGGGTGACAGACCACGCAGACAGTATATACTGTACATTGACCACTCCAAGTCTTACTGTATGTGGCACCTGTGAAGAAAAAAAATCATTCAGCTTGTCTTTGCCACCACTGTGACTGCACAATAGATCCATTGTGCAATCCCACTCTTTCCATACCCATCACCTGTGAAGAAACAAAAACACATTTAGTCTGACATTGCCACCGTTGTGGCCGTATGATAGATCCATTGTACAATCCCATTCTTTCTATACCTGTCACCTGTGAAGAAAAAATAAGAAATTATTTAGCCTGACTTGGAATTTCCACTGTGCCACTTTTTACCTGTGAAAGGAAAAATTAACATTAAAACTTAAAAACATAAGAAAATAATGTCCTGATACTTACCATCGAATTAGTGATGCCCATGCCATGTACTGGCACAATGCTTCCACTAGGGGTGATGCAGGAAGAGGCAACTTTAGTCTGTGGTTTGTGGTGTGCTGTCTGAAGTGAGAGGGAGGCCAAAGGAGCAAAATAAACACATTTTAATGTCTTGTAAGCAAAGTGGGAGCCCATGCTATGTGATGACAGATTCGCTGACAACAGTGAGGATAAGGAGTGTGTAAAACAATGAAAGTAACTTGTTATCACAGCAGATAATGTTGGCATTTGCTGTACTTCAGGTCTTGCTTTCATGATGGTCTGGCTGGAGGCTTGGTTTGAGGTCTGGTTGCAGGCTGGTGGGATGACTGGAGGGATGGCTGGCAGGCTGGCTGTGGGTTAGAAACATAGAAACATAAAATTTTATGGCAGATAAGGACCGCTTGGCCCACCTAGTCTGCCCATTTCCTTACCTAACTGATAAGCTGCAGATCCTAGTTAACCAACAGCCTACTTCCTCCTACCCCCCACTAGAATTGTCTTATGTCTGTCCCATGCATTCTTGAATTCCCACACTGTTTTTGACTCTATGACCTCCTCAGGAAGGCTGTTCCATGTATCCACAACCCCTCAGTGAAGAAATACTTCCTCACATTACCTCTGAGCCACCTCCCTCTATCTTCAAATTGGGCCCATTGTTTTTGCACATCTCTTTTTCTGAAAGATGCTACCCTCTTGGACTTTGTTGATTCCTTTGAGGTATTTGAAAGTTTCTATCATTTCTCCATTTCCTTCCTTTCCTCATGGCTATACATCTTTAGTCTTTCTTCATATGTCTTCTGATGCAGACCCTGCATCATTTTGGTTGCCCTCCTCTGGACAACTTCCACCCTGTTTATGTCTTTGTGGAGATGGGGTCTCCAGAACTGTACACAGTACTCCAGATATGGTCTTACCAACTGTCTGTACAAAGGGCCAACAACCTCCTGTTTTCTACTGGTGATGCCTCTCCCTATGCATCCCAGTATCCCCCAGCCCTTCTTACTGCCTTCTCACATTGCTGGCCCACCTTTAGGTCATCTGATATGACTACCCCCAGGTCCCTTTCCATTTTTGTTGTTGTCAGTATCTCAGCCCCTATTGTGTACTCTTCACCTGGATTTTTGTTTCTCGGGTGCATTACTTTGCACTTCTTTGCATTGAATCTAAGCTGCCATACATTTGACCATTCCTTCAACCTTGCCAAGTCCCTTTCCATCCTTTCCACCTGACCTTGTGTATCACAAGGTCGGGTTGAGGTCTGCCTGGCAACCACATTTAAGTTGGCTTAAGAGTCCTTGTTTTTCAGTCTTGAATAAGTGCATGCAGCACAGCCAGTTGTGGGCCATTTGGTTGGTAGATGTGAAGGACACAATCAGAACAGAGGAGGAGGTGGTGTCTTGATTGCTGGTGAATGTATGGCAGTCAATAGCATTTACACTGCAGAATTAAGACTCCATGTTTTTGAGTCTGGATGCATGTGGTTGAGGTGCCAGTGGCCAATGTTATTGAAGACAAACTTGGCATTTCATGATGTAGTCTTCAAAGATGTTATACTTTCAATGGCCTATGCAGCCAGTATAGTGTTATGCTTGCGGAACTGTGTTAGTTTGGTTTTGGCCATTCGCACTCTCTATTCCAGAGAAATTACCACCCTGTAAGGGTACCAAAGGCAAGAAACCCTCAAAGAGGGTTTCACCCCTAGAGGTGTTATGGAATGATTCCCGTGGCTAAAGACACCTTAGGAAGGATCCCAAAAAATAATGAAGTAGTATGAAGCATATAAGCAAACAGTAGCTGTTACCTAGTAATAGGTAAAGCATTAGGCAGCTTGATAACATCATGAGAAGCCTTGATAATGTAATAAGATGCACAGGTTAGCAATAGCATGAGTTTGGTGATAGCGCTAGATAATGAGGTGACCTCCTATGGAGAGAGGGAACTGCAAGTAGAGACACCATCCACCTCCATCCAACAGCGGAACCTACCTAATAGAACTAGGAAACACTAACTACAGCTAACTAACTTTTATGACCTGAGGCACGGAGGAGAGAAAAAAAAAAACATAGAGGAAGAAATCTCTGGGAATCCAAGGCCTAGGTCGCCTTCTCTCCAGGCTGGGATATATTATTTAGTGACTGCTCTGCAGCTGGAATTTGGAAACCCAAATAAAGGGAGGTGGAAAATATTCCAATTTGGTGGAAAGATCTCTCTCAATCCCTCTAGTGGAAACTCCATGGAAGGTTACGAGAGTGCTCTGCAACATTGGGGCAACCAAGTCGGGAGAAGGAGATCAATGACTGCTGAGGCACTCACCTGGCCTACTCACCCTAAACACAAACCAGGTGAACCAGAGGCAGTCATAGGGAGTATGCAGTGAAGGTGCCTTGCTAGGGAAACTGCTAAAGCCAATGGATAACCATTGTAGTGGAACCACTAGAACCAAAGGAGATAGGAATAACCACCCTTCACAGCTAGTCTTTAATTCTACACCAGGAGCTGCTGTCGCATCAGATAACAGCTAAAGCAAACCCTGGAGTGAGGACATTCCCAGCTATGTGCCAGGTGAGAAGGACCCTGCCTCAAGTCGGGTACACTCAAGATGTGGACTTAAAATGCAGAGCAAGACCGTTGGCTGCAGAGAAACTCTGCACCAGAATGGTATGGCTGGCATGCCCCAGAACTGATAAGAAACTAAATGAGCATTAAGTGCTGAGACCTTGCAAAGGTTGAATGCAGTAGTGACTGCAGCAGACATCCCAGAGGCTGAAGCTGAGGGGATGGTGGTAGGCATGAAGCAAAGATTGCATAAGCAAGAGTAGACCTGTACTTAGGTCAGTAATGGTGTAGCAATAGTCAGACCTGCACATAGGTCTGCAAAACATAGTAGCAATGAAGCACCACTGTGAATAGTTGGGCAAGCCAGCAAGGCATTCAAAAAGCCAATAAATGTGACACATGCTCTGAGGATTTGTCATCGGCGGAGACAGGATTTAGAACATAAGTAATTAGCCACACAGGGCCAAGACTCCCCAAACAACTCCAAGTCCCCGCCATAGGAAAAACAAGAAAGTGATGGAAGGGCTGAGATCCACATGCAGGTATTGAAACTAGTTGACATTATCAGCAGTAGCTTAGCTGACCTCAGAATATAACAGCGTGTACAAACATAGAAGCAGCATCTGTATTGAGTACACTGAGTTGTAAACTTCAATAAACATTGAAAGAAAGGAGACGCCATGCTCTGAAGCAGCTATCACCTAGCAGTGCAATGAAACTGCAGCAACGAGGTAAGCAGGGGTTCTGTTAATTTGTTTTTAGTGGAAGTCTAAAACTTCTAGGAGTCAAAATCTGGCAGTCATTCCAATTTTTTGGAAGTAAAATACTTCCAGAAAACCATTTGTGGAAGTCAATATTCTAGTAAGGTCCAGTTTATGGATGTTAATAGAATATATTAGTGGTAAAATGCAATTTCTTTCAGTAAAATCCATCATTTCTGACTTCCATGCCTACCATTTTGGGAGTCATCTAATTTTTTCTTTTACATCTGGAAGTCAATAAATTCCTTCCCCTTTATTTTGGAAGTTTTTGTCTTATTTCTGGAAGTCAAATACTCCAAAATGGAGTTAACTGAACTCCTAGAGGTAAGTAGATTGAGTTGAGAGAGCATGATTGAGCTGCATAGCTAGGGCTCAGATTGAGCCTGAATCCGGCGAAATCAATTAAGTGCAGCATGGAAAGCAGCTATGGTTGAGCTGAAACACACAGATAATTGTTGCAGTTGCATTGCAAGTAATTTGAGAGTTGTGAGTAACCTGAGAGCAAGTAACATGAGCTTCTTGAGTAGCAATATGCTAGGAGCTTAGAAACAAAGCCCCAAAAGACAAAACCAAAACACATAAACACTGAGAACGGGGAACATGGCCCAAAACAAAGACACACAAACACAGAAAACAAGGAGTAATGACAGAAATAAGCACACAGCCAGAGGCAAAATACAAACCAGAAGCAGGAAAACAAATGCAGAAGTCTGACAAACAGAAGCAGCAAGGCGGGGGGGGGGGCGCAGGGCCCAGCCAGTTGCAAAGGACAGACAGACAGAGCCTCCTGCCAGCAAAGAAAAAAGTGCTTCAGAAGGAGGCTGAGAGCAACTGCTTATATAGCTCAGAAAAGTGGGGAGTGGCTGGCTGCTTGTCCACTGAATTAGAGGCCAAGCCTTTCAATTATATGTTGGCATGACACTGGAGAGAGCAAATGGGATTAATCAGATTGATGTATAGGATATCGGTACAACCTGGGGAAAAATATTCACAGGAAAACAAAACTGAATCTTAAAGAAAAGGATTCAACCTATCAGGAGGAAAGGAAGGCTCTAACACATTTGTGTTCCTGCTTCAATCATCCTCATCAAGGAAGCACTCCTTACAATCTTCCAGACTCAAGTTGTCCCTTTCGGGAATTCTTTCTCCATTACTGCTTCATCTACTTCAGTGGAAGGCAATTTGCCAGTTCTGAGTGCTGCCGTAACCCGGCTGTTCTCTTTTTTTTCACTTCCACTGCCATTGTCATGTGGTATGAACGCAGACACGACTGTGCTATATGGCATGTGCCCTGCATTCATTTTAATAAATGTTAGCATGCCAAAATTTCTAGGGGGTAGATTTGTACACCTGTCCTGCACAGCGGCCCCTACTAAACTGAATACCCTCTCCACGCAAATGCTGGATTGTGGACAGCTCAGATATTTGACTGCTACAAAAGTCAGGGCTGGCAAATCAATAAACTTGCTACTCCATTACAGCAGTTGCTCTTCCAATACGTTAAGGTGCCTGGTGTCTGCCAAATATGCATCCATCATACTTTGTGCTGCACACATTCCTGCCAGTGCATCAGTCTCTTCCTCCTTTTCCTGCCTATCTGCAATTCCCACCTAGCACAAAGCATCATAAAGTGGATTTATTGTCATGTTTTCTGTTACCAGGCCTGTTCCTTCAGCCTATTTACCTGAGGTGGTAAAAATATCTGGTCTCTGATCACTTTCATGTTGTTCCTTTCATTACTGTGACAATGGAGGGGGGGGCGTAACCTGGCCACAGACAAGATGGATGCCTAGGTTTATCCCACTGCACCTCATGAGGTAAAATATCTGGTATCATCCGTTAAAGGCAATAAAATCATAGTCACATATATTGACTGCTGGTAGCTCTAGCCAAGAGCAATAAACCAATGTAATTATCTCTTTAAATATGTTAAAGCAAAAGCCACTATGATTGATCCGACCAACATATTATCCTGAAACACCAGCATAGCGACAAGCGGAAAGAATAAATGGGACACAACAGCAACTGAGAGTTTGTTTTCGAGGTTACTTCAACAGATGTGGGAGGTGACAATGGCACCAAATCAAACCACACAGGCCATTCAGAAGGTGGAAGCTAGGTTGTTACAAACAGAACGGAAAGTTGCTTCGCATGATGCATGATCCATGAGCTCACAGCCGCTGTCAGGGAGCAGGGCTGCATAATACAGTTTCTTCAAGACAAGGTTAATGACCTTGAGAAATGCAGCTGCTGGAATAACTAACAGTTACTGGGCTTCCCGGAAGGTGTCAATCTCTGGGACTCTATTGCTTTTTACAACGGGTCCTACTTTCAGTGCTTCAGATGGAAGGCAATCCATGGCTTAACACTAAAAGAGCTCACTGCTCCCTTGTGCATCCTCCCAAGACTAGGGAGAAACTGAGCCCATATTGGCAATATTCTTTATTTTCAGCACAAAGAGGCTTTCTGGCAAGGGTGGGGAGATAGGGACAGCTAGCTGGGCAGGATCATCAGATTCATATGTATCAGGATTTCTCCCAGAAATGATCAAATAAAAGGCGAGCATATATGGAGGCCCGCCACATCCTGCACAGCATTGGGATTAATTTCTCTCTTCACTATCTGGCAATTATGAGTTGTCCTGAACAGGGTGCCCCTGCTGTTCTCTTCCCCCAAGGCCCTTATGGACTATCTTCAGAAAAACTGTCCACAAGAAATGAGGGCACATAGACAGAGTGCTCACAAGCCTGTTGCCACTCCCCCCCCCCAACCAGACATCATGGATAAAGGGGATGCTCGATACTAAGAAACAGAAAGAACATTGAGAAGATATGAATGATAAATAGGTCCTTCCTCCCTGTAACCGTAAGAGGCATAAAAATTACAAAACATCACAAAAGAGATTCCCCCATTGATCAAATCTGATCCAGGAATCATAGTGTAGAAATATAACTTGAAGCCTCCCCGGATGAACTAGTACCCCTCCTTTCCATTGATTGCTACGCCTCACTCCAGCCAGCCTCACTGGTACCACAGCATCAGGGCTTAACAGCCCCTGAAGATCTGGAGGAGAATGTGCCAGCACAGAAAGTTTTTTTAATGAAATCCTGGGCCGATATCATGTCGGACAACACCACGATTTTGAACACCAGTTCAACTACCGAAACATCCTCCTTACAACTGCACCAGGTGGGAACTTCGATGGATGCTCCCCAACCCCTTGGCTCCTGACATGAACACCGTGGAGCAAGGATGAATTTCATATCAGATAAGTCCTGCTTGCTACTTTTTGGGGAGGTTGGGGGAAAGGAGTTAAGAGGGTGAGAGGGCATGTATGCCCGAGTGATACATGAATGGGTACACCCTGATGGGCAGCAAAAGCTTGGGGTTATGTGCTAGTGTAATACAACAGCCTCCCCTCTCCTGGTAATCCTAGTTAGTGCTCGATGAGAGACTCATCTATCCGCTCCAGTCCTCTGTGCCTACTGCATTGAAACTGCTCACAAGCACCAGATTTTATGATAATCAACCTAAGTAGGCCCCACTGGAGCCTGTGTATAGCAGTACATTATTACAATTTCTTGAGTACCAGCTCACTCTGCTGCAACACAGTTTACAACACCCCATCCCTTAGGTGTCTCTTCCTCACCCCCTACTTCTTCAGAGACTCTATCCTGCTGAAAGGTGGGGGATACCTGAGAGAAAAGCATTGAGACAAGGGTGCGAATAAGGGCATCATTAGAACTGCATCCCTCTCAGCTCACCAAGTGAGGACTCTTGAACATACCCTCTTGCTAATGATAGTACAGTGTTCTGTTATTATGTAGTTTCTGTTTTATTTAGCGTGAATTGTTTACATTGTTCAAGTTATAAATGCAGTCACTGGCAAATGCCACTATGTTGGAATGTCCTTACTATTCAGTTTAGTAATGTCAGCCCCCCCTTCCATGGTTGAGGACCTTCCATAGAGTTGATCTGGTCTGATGTTTATGGCGAAACCCTGGACAACTAAGGCCTCTTACCCACTTCAGTAAGAAGGGTCATGGAGATCATAGGGGGTGGGGTAGAGAAGCTGTAAGAACCAGGTAATATGAGGAATACCATTCAGCTAAAACAACCTATTGACCTTTACAATCAGACCCATATTATACCCTTTGGAGAATTTAAAGTGGACTTGCTAACAATGAAAAAGCTCCCTTTGGTATGCCACTTCGAGATATTTGGGTCTCCTATGGCTGCAGAGGCAAGAGTCTACCTGATAACAGTCAGATGGCAGATAAGGACCGCTTGGCCCACCTAGTCTGCCCATTTTCCTAACTAACAGATAAGCTGCAGATCCTAGTTAACCAACAGCTTACTTCCTCCTACCCCCCACTAGGACTGCCTTATGTCTGTCCCATGTATTCTTGAATTCCCCCACTGTTCTTGACTCCATGACCTCCTCATGGAGGCTGTTCCATGCATCCACAACCCTCTCCATGAAAAAATACTTCCTCACATTACCTCTGAGCCATCCCTCCTCTATCTTCAAATTGTGCCCCCTTGCTCTTGCACATCTCTTTTTCTGAAAGATGCTACTCTCTTGGACTTTGTTGATTCCCTTGAGGTACTTGAAAGTTTCTATTATGTCCCCTCTCTCCCTTCTTTCCTCAAGGGTATACATATTAATCTCCTTTGGTCTTCTTCAGAATGTCTTCTGGTGCAGACCCTGCACCATTTTGGTTGCCCTCCTCTGGACAACCTCCACTCTGTCTATGTCTTTGCGGAGATGGGGTCTCCAGAACTGCACACAGTACTCCAGATGGGGTCTCACCAACTCTCTGTACAGAGGGATAACAACTTCCTGTTTTCTACTATTGATGCCTCTTCCTATGCATCCCAGTATCCCCCCAGCCTTCCTTACTGCCTTCTCACATTGCTTGCCCACCTTTAGGTCATCTGAAATAATTACCCCCAGGTCCCTTTCCATTTTTACTGTTGTCAATATCTCACCCTCATTGTGTACTCTTCCACTGGGTTTTTGTTTCCCATGTGCATTATCTTGCACTTCTTTGCACTGAATCTGAGCTGCCATACATTTGACCATTCCTCCGACCTTGCCAAGTCCCTTCTCATCCTTTCCACTCCATCTTGTGTATCAACCCTGTTGCAGATCTTTGTGTCATCTGCAAAGAGACATACTTTTCCTTCCAGTTCCTCTGCAATGTCACTTATAAAGACATTAAAAAAGAGCCGGTCCCAGTACCGAACCCTGCGGTACCCCGCTAGTAACCCTCCTATCTTCACTGTGCACTCCATTTACTACTACCCTTTGCGTCCTGTTGTCTAGCCAATTTTTTATCCAGGCTAAAACCTTGGGGCCCACTCCAAGGCTTGCTAACTTGTTTATTAATCTTTTGTGTGGGATTGTATCAAATGCCTTGCTAAAATCTAGGTAGGCCATGTCCACAGCCCCTCCCTGGTCTACTACTTTGGTCACCCAGTCAAAGAAATATATTAGATTCGTCTGACACAACCTTTCCATCGTGAATCCATGCTGCCTTGGGTCCTGTGCCCCACTGGCCTCTAGGTACTCAACAATTCTTTCCTTCAGAAGTGATTCCATCATTTTCCCTACCACTGAGGTCAAACTAACTGGTCTGTAGTTTCCTGACTCTGTCCTGCTCCCACTTTTGTGAAGAGGAATCACATCTGCCCTCCTCCAGTCCTCAGGTACTAATCCATCCTCCCATGATTTGTTAAAGAGAGTAGTCAGTGGTGTCACTAGTTCTACCCTTAGTTCTTTCAGAATTCTTGGGTGAATCCCATCAGGCCCCATTGTTTTGTCCACCTTCAATTTTATTAGTTCTTTCAGAACCCTTTCTTCTGTAAATGGACTGGTATCGACCCCCATCTTCAGAGTGTTTCTCTTGTTTGGTTTAGGTACCTCCCCCTCCTCTTCCTTTGTGAATACTGAGCAGAAATATTGGTTCAGTATCCGTGCTTTTTCACTGTACCCCAACCCATATTCCTTCCCCTTTATTAAGCCTCAGTGTCCCTCCTTTGGTCTTTCTTCGCTCCCTAATGTACCTATAAAAGGTCTTATCCCCCTTCTTAACAGAATTGGCTATCCTTTCCTCGGTTTGGGCCTTTGCTATTCTGACTGTCTTCCCAGCCTCTTTCTGCTTTAACTGATAACGTTCTCTGTCCTGCTCCTTCTGTGTTTCCTTATATTTCATGATTGCTATCCTTTTCTCCTTAACCTTCCCTGCTATCTCTTTTGAGAACCCTAGCGTTTTTTTCCTTTGTTGTGTTTTATTGATTTGCTTTACACAAAGGCTTGTTGCCTCTGTGATGGCTGTTTTCATCACTCCCATTGTTCCTCCACCCCTCCTTCTTGCCTGTTTGCTAGTGCTTTTCTAAGGCACTCTCTCATTTTCCCAAAGTCAGCCCTCCTAAAGTCCAATACTCTTGCTTTTGTATGGCTTGATTATATGGCTGTGTTTATCGTGAACCAATCTGTTTGGTGGTCGCTTGTTCCCAGATGGCTACCCACCTCTAAATCTGAGATTCTTTCTCTGTCCCCATTTGAGAGTACCAGGTCTAAGATTGCTCCCTCCCGAGTGGGTTCCAATACTAGCTGTCTGAGGCATGCCCCCTGTAGGGCATCAAGAATGACCCTGCTTTTGGATTGCCTGCAGCAAAGGTGCTCCAGTTAACATCTGGCATATTCAGGTCCCCCATCAACAATATCTCCCCTTTTTCTGCCATTCTAAGGAAGCCTTCTATCATTTCATTGTCCATTCCCTCCCCCTGAGATGGGGGTCTGTATACAACCCCTGCAGATTGTGGTGCCATTTCCTGTCTCCAGGGTGACCCAGAGTGTCTCATCTGCTCCCTGTTTACTCTTTAGTTCTGTTGCTTTGATCCCTTCCTTTACATAGAGAGCTACTCCTCCTCCTCTTTTACCCTCCCTGTCCCTCCTGTACATTGTGTATCCTGGTATGTTGACATCCTAGTCATGGTTCTCTGTGTACCATGTTTCTGTGACTGCCACAATATCCAGGCAACCCTCTTCCATCAAGGCCACTAGTTCAGGGAGCTTGTTACACAGACTATGGGCATTGGTACTCATCACCCTCCACTTTTTGATAGCCTTACCTCTTTTAGCCCCATTTCTGTCCTTACTGCCTTTGCCTCTTTTTACATCTACCTCTGTCCTGCCCCCTAATAACTTCTCTACCTTGGTGTTTACCTCACTAATTTCCATGTTTTGTGGGGGGAGGCTGGGATTTCCCTGCTCCTTTTCAGTGCCTCCCCCTTGGCTAGTTTAAATGCTTGCCAATGAAGCATTTAAACCTCTCACCTAGGATCCTGGTTCCCCCGACAGATGCAGACCATTGCACCAGTATAGGTCTGCATCCCTCCAGGTGGCTCCCCAGTCCCCAATGAAGCCAAAACCCTGAGCTCCACATCAGTTTTTCAACCACTCATTGAATTCCCTGGTGAGGAGTGCCCTAGTATCACCCTTGCCGTAGACAGGCAGCACCTCTGAGAAGGTTACCGTATGTGCTACTTGTCTAAGGCCCCTCCCCAACTCTACATAGAAACATAGAAACATAGAAGTTGACGGCAGATAAGGACCGCAAGGCCCATCCAGTCTGCCCATTTCTTTTTCTACCTTATAAATGTGCCATCGGCCTTTGCTCTGTCAGTGACCTATCTATTCATAGTCATTTGTATTGCTCCTTATGCCTATCCCATGCCTGTTTGAAGCCCTGCACTGTATTCATAGCCACCACTTCTTGTGGTAAGCTATTCCATGCATCTACCACCCTTTCTGTGAAAAAGAATTTCCTCACATTCCCCTTAATCGGCCTCCCTCTAATCTCATGCTGTGTCCTCTTGTCCTGCAATTTTTCTTATATTTAAACATGTTAGACTCTTTCACCTTGTTTATGCCCTTAAGGTGTTTAAATGTCTCGATCATATCACCTCTCTCCTCCTTTGCTCAAGGGTATACATATTGAGCTCCGTTAATCTGTCCTCATATGTCTTCTGATGCAGTCCTGCACCATTTTGGTTGCTTCTCTGGACTGCCTCAATTTGGTTAATGTCCTTGTGAAGGTGTGGCCTCCAATACTGCCGATAGTACTCCAGATGGGGCCTAACCAATGTCTTGTACAGAGGATTATTACCTCCTCTTACGACTTGTGATACCCCTACTAATACACCCTAACACCCCCTAGCCTTACCTACTGCTTTAGAGGTCTGCTTGGATGATTTTAGGTCATCAGTGATGATGATGCCCAAGTCTCTTTCTTCCTTTGTGACTGCTAGCAACTCCTCCCAGCCTATAAGTGGCTTCAGGTTTCTCTTCCCTATGTGCATGATTTTGCACTTCTTTGCATTAAATCCCAGTTGCCACTCTTCTGACCATTTTGCTAGTTTATCCAGATCTCTTCTCATTCTGCCCACCCCATCTGGATCATCTACTCTGTTGCAGATCTTGGTGTCATCTGCAAACAGACAAGCCTTTACCCTCTAGTCCATCTGCAGGTCACTAATGAAGATGTTGAATAGGACTGGCCCCAGGACTGATCCCTGAGGTACCCCACTTGTGACTTGCATCTCTTCTGACTGTATACCATTTACCACCACTCTCTGTTTTCTGCCAGTCAACCAGTTTGCCACCCAGTTGACCAACTTCTGACCCACCCCGAGCCTACCTAGCTTATTTATCAATCTTCTATGTGGAACAGTGTCAAAAGCTTTGCTGAAGTCAAGGTAGGCGACATCAACTGCTCCCCCTTGGTCCACCACTCTGGTTACCCAGTCAAAGAAATCTATGAGATTAGTTTGACAGGACCTTCCTTTTGTAAACCCATGCTGTCTTGGATCCTGTACCCTATGGATTCCAGGTGTTGCACTATCCTTTCCTTAAGGAGTGCCTCCATAATCTTGCCCACTACTGAGGTAAGACTGACTGGTCTGTAGTTCCCGCCTCCTCCCTGCTACCACTCTTGTGGAGCGGGATCACATGAGCCCTTCTCCAGTCTTCTGGGACCTCTCCTGTGCTCAGAGACTCACTAAACAATTCTGCTAATGGCTCTGCTAGTTCCTCCTTTAGCTCCTTAAGTACCCTGGGATGTATGCCATCAGGTCCCATTGCCTTATCCACCCTGAGCTTAGCAAGCTCTTGTAGGACCCTTTCTTTTGTGAAGGGAGTAGTGCTCACCTCCCTCCCCCCTGTGTCCATGATGCTGAGCTGTGGGCCCTGCCCTACCTTCTCTTCAGTAAATACTGAGCAAAAGTATCTATTTAGATAGATGCCTTTACAGGGTCCTCCTCCTCACATGCTCCCTTTCTCCATTAAGCTTAGCTAACACTTCTCTGGACTTTTCTTTTCACTAATGTATCTATAGAAAGTCTTGTCACCTTCTTTACTGTTCGTGCTAGTGTTTCCTCAGTTTGGGACTTTGCCTGCCTTACTGCCTTACCTGCTTCCCTTAGGGCAGTTTGGTATGCCTCCCTATCTTCATCCCGCTGTGTTCCCTTTATATTTTCTGAAGGCCAGCCTTTTGGCTCTGACCTTTCTGCTACTGTATTTGAGAACCAAAGTGGTTTCCTTCTTCTTTTGCACTTCCTTTTCTGTCTAACACAATGGGATGTTGCTTCAAGTATTGTATCCTTAATGCTTGCCCACTTTGCCTGTACCTCCTCACCTGTGTTTCTTTTTGCCAGGGCTAGCTTAACTCTGTTGGCCATCTTATCAAAGTCAGCTCCTCTGAAGTCCCATATTTTTGCCTTGGAATGGGATGATTTAGATGTTGTAGCCAAATTGAACCATACCATGTGATGGTCACTGGACCCGAGGTGACCTTCTACCTGGAGATCTGTGATCCCTCCTCTACAAATTCCTTTTTCACTGCTCTGATCCCATTCCTAGCCAGGTCATTTGTCCCTAGGTGGACAATGACATCCAGCTCCCTCCCTCATGCAGCTTCTCCCATGATTCTGAGGATTCACTTCCTGTCCCTCCAAGCTGTGGTGCCAGGAAGGCACCATACCTCCCTCTCCCCTTCCTCCCCATTTCTACCCCCCTAATGATTGAGACCCCCACCAGGAATTGTTTCCTTCCCCTGTGGGGTCCCATGCCACCCTCCTGTGGGTCTCCTTTGTGAAGGTTCTCAGCATCCTCCTTGGTCTCCACTACAGGTGCCTCCATAGAGGAACCACTATCCTCCAGAAGAGCAAATGAATTGTGGACAGGTACAGCTGGAGGGATGCAACTCTGTTCCACCACCCTCTCCTTCCCTGAGCCCATCCTGGTCCAGCCTCTCCTCTTTCTTGGCAACCTCTGAGGTAGTGGCGTTGGCCCTGGTGGTCCCTGGGTGGGCGAGGAGGTTTCACGAATCCTAGCCAGGTCAGCCTGGAGATGGGCAACCTCCTCTCTCAGACCAGAGAGGTGCCTGCAAATAGGGCAGCATCGCAGCCCCCAGAATGTCTCCCAGAACACTGCCGCCCCACAGCCATTGCACTGCACCACTCCTATCATGTCTTATTTTGTGTCCCCTCTCCTATTTCTCTGTATGCTTACTCTCTCCTCTCCTTACAACTCTCACAACTTAGGTGTCAGTGTGGCTCAGTTGGTAGCACATCCGCCTCTGGACCAGAAGGTCGTGGGTTCTCGTCCCACACCGGGATTAGACTTGCACCTAAAAATCACCACACATTCAGTCACTTCACTACCAGTCTAGCAATGCTTGTAAAGCGCTTTGGATGTATGAAAAGTGCTATATAAATGCTGATTCTTCTTCTTCTTCTTCTCACCCTTCCTGTTCTGGGACAGCAACTGCCTATCTTCTTTAGTAGCCTCCTTCTTCCTTGCTCAATGTCAGGCCACCAGCAGCTGGGGGGGAGAGTGAGCTACTTTTTTACTTTAGGGTTGACAAAACCAATGTTTCTCTAGGATCCTTTCCTTCCTCCTGCCAAACAGGAAGTTCCTGTTGACAGTCAGATCCAGTGGCTCTAAAAGTAGAACTGGCTTAGGGTGGTGGGTGGAGGGTGGGATGGAGGGCAATTAGTAAGAAAAAAGGCTAGCAACGGGAAGTTGTAATTTGAGTCACCTACTTTTATGGTGTCTAAGCCACACCCCCAATTAAGCTCTCTTTCCTCCTACTGGTTTAGCAAAGTCAGCTGATACAATACCCTTCCCAGCACAGAACACACACTGACTTTCTTTCTTTTCTTTCTTTTTTAACCCTAAATAAGACCCCTTCTACTTCTAATAAAGTATTTGTCTACTTAATCTCAACAGACACAGACTCCTGCTGAGATATACATTTTAAATTAATAAGAAAATGTAGCTTTTTTAGTTAGCTGCTTTCTGCTCTACAAGCAAGGCTAGCAACAGGAGTTGTAATTTGAGTCACCTGCTTTTATAGTGTCTAAGCCACACCCCCAATTAAGCTCTCTGTCCTCCTACTGGTTTAGCAAAATCAGCTGTTACAATACCCTTCCCAGCACGGAACACACACTGACTTTCTTTCTTTTCTTTCTTTTTTTAACCCTAAATAAGACCCATTCTACTTCTAATAAAGTATCTGTCTACTTAATCTCAATAGACACTGACTCCTGCTGAGATATAAGTTTTAAATTAATAAGAAAATGTAGCTTTTTTAGTTAGCTGCTTTCTGCTCTACAAGCAATGCTAGCAACAGGAAGTTGTAATTTGAGTCACCTGCTTTTATAGTGTCTAAGCCACACCCCCAATTAAGCTGTCTATCCTCCTACTGGTTTAGCAAAGTCAGCTGATACAATACCCTTCCCAGCACAGAACACACACTGGCTTTCTTTCTTTTCTTTCTTTTTTTTAACCCTACATAAGACCCCTTCTACTTCTAATAAAGTATCTGTCTACTTAATCTCAACAGACACTGACTCCTGCTGAGATATAAGTTTTAAATTAATAAGAAAATGTAGCTTTTTTAGTTAGCTGCTTTCTGCTCTACAAGCAAGGCTAGCAACAGCAGCTGTTTGCACTCTGATCGGTTATGCATTTCCTAGACAAACACACCCATCCAGTTTGCAGCACTGCAAATACCAAGCTCCCCAGAGTGAAAAGGAGGGCCTTGATTAGCTTTTTGCTGCTGGCCCTTAGCCTTCTCTGCTCCTCCTGGTATCATGCTCCTATTTTTGTAAATACAGTAATTTCACATCTTACTTTGTTTTTAATAGATTAGTTACCAGCAGAGGTATGCATGTAGGTTTACAGCATCCCAACTTTGATATGAATGTCAGGTACAAAATTCCCCACAGTCACAAGACACATCACTACCTGTTGCCTCGCTGTTACTAAGGATGGAGAATGTGTTGGCTTTAGCTTCTTGTAGGTGGGCCTACACTTATTTCCTTAAATCCTTTATCCTAGATAATGGGTGAGATTAAATGTCACACATGGAATGTACAGGAACTTAACATCCTGGAGAAAAGAAAACAAGTTTTGTCTCACCTAAAGAAGCTCTTGTCACAGCTGTACTTCTTTTTGCATTAATGGATACTCCCATCAGGCCTATTCTCTTGGGTGACATTTCTGCACCTAATGAGGATGGCCCAACCTTTTTCTCATAATATAGCAAATAAGATGGAACAGTTAACCACTGGGGCCACCCCTATACTCCTGGGATGTGATTTTAGTCTTATACTGATGTCCCTGTTGGAGAGAAGTTCTATGGATACTGAGACCCATACCAGGGAGTACAGACAGTTCATAAAATGATGCAAGACCAGTGCCTAGTTGACATATGGAGGACTTTCAATCCTGGAGACCAAGATTATTCATACTGCTCTTCAGTCCATGGTTCCCATAGCTGCCTGGATTTCTGGATAACCTCCCCACTATTAACCCAGTCAGCCCTGGACTCAACAATCTTTCCTATGGTCATCACCAACCATGCTCCTATGCAGTTCTTCTTTATATATGGTGCCCCCCTGCCCACTTCCCTTTCTTTGAGGCTTGACCTTCTCTTTCTTTGGGACTGAGACGTCACCCCATGACCCCAAAAGAATCTACTGTATTATTCATGGTTAATCATATAGAGGACACCTCAGCTGGGAATACATGAGTGGCCTTCAAGGCATGAATCAATATTATTTCCCTTGGTTCCCTGTTAAATTGAAGGGGGGGGCACATACTGAACTGCTGAAACAGATTTGTGAAGAAAGGATGTGGCCCTCAACCGCCAAGTATGAGACAGACTTATTGTGAGTTGAAATTCATTTTTTAATATCATTGGGTGCTCAAAAATATATGGATTTCCAGCTTTATGATATTGCACTTTCATAAATTGTCCATAACAAGTTTCATATTTAAACTTCTCTTATAGAAACAGCCTCTGGCATTTGTATAATATTCCAGCTCTCTTTTAAATGTAGCAAAAACTGTTACGTTTCAGGACCTTCTTGTCCCTTCATCAGACTTAAGATTAGCTTCAATTACTGGCTGAAAAATCAAAATAAACATTTAATACTGCTGCCTCACTTAATTATTTTATAAATTAGATGGAAATGGTTTTGTCAAAGCTATATATATACACCATAGGTGGGAACAAACCTGTACAAAACGTGTGTTTCTAATTAAAACCTTTTCTCAATGGCTCCACAAAAAAACAAGCCTATAAACAGAGACATAACATTGACAGCCCTTAGAATTTGAAACCTCACTTTCTGCTATGCTGAATCTCATGTACAGTTTAAACTTTCAACTCCTACCGCATTCATATTCTCATATCTTGCCTTTTGCTCTTTAACTGACATAGAAAAACTTCTCCAAATTAATTTCTTTTAAATTCAGCTATATCCCGTGTAGTGGGATTCAAACAGTTTTTTTTGGCTTGATTACTACTTACTTCTTTCTGTTGTCTTGTCAGCGGAAAAACAAGACCTCAATCCCTATTTTAACTTCAAAATCTATCCCATGCCATTGAGCAGGATGCCACAACACTCATTCGGAGAGATTGTTCTTCCTGAAGGCATGGAAGGGTCCAGGCTTTCTGAGGAGTGTGTGTAGAGCATGATGAAATCACACGCTCGTGTTCACCCTTTTCAGCCTGGTCAAAATTTAAACTGTCTGTCAGCTCAAAGAGAGAGTCTGATTGACAGTCCCTCTTACCATAATTTGTTTAAAACATTTGGACCTTATTTAGTATATCTTGGCTGCTTTTCTCAGACTGGGGTTTTGAGAAACGTATGAGACTAGGTCCACTATAATACAGGGTCACATTTAGTAGGGATATTTCTGGAGAACATGTGACCAGCTCATAGCCTGCTTGCTTAAATTATCTTTTGCAGTGGGAAAACTTTACTAATTCTGTCAGAAAAGCAATGTTCATCGATTATCACAAACTTGTCATTCACTTAATTTCTACTTGAACCTATTGCAGGTACCCTTAAAAATGTAATTCCTAACTCAGGTGTCTCTCTCAGCTTACAAAAATCAAACCTATCTTATTAAAGGATATATGGTTAATTATAACTTTTATGTCTCTAAGAATGCTGATTTTATATTGAAAAACCATGTTTCTAACTATGCATAAACTATCATATATTACAATCTCAAAGATCTATTTAAACCACCAAAATTAAACTACAAAAAATCTTCTAATGTGTTTCAGCCAAAGGTCACTTATTACTGCAAAATGTCAAATTAATTATCACTGTAGTGTACCGCTTCTACAACTATTGTCTAATTATTAATCCAAATGTATAGACAACATTTTAAAACCAGATTGAAACAGTATCATATGCATAGGGAAAAAACATAGGGGAAATGATCTGGGGGGGGCGAGGGGAAGGGAATAAGGGGAAAACAAAAAATGTCCCTCCTAACATTGTCTTATATGGTAGTCTCTTCATTTGAAGGTAGTCCACACCAAAGCCTCATTCAAACCATATCTCTTGATGTGTGTTTTCAAGGTAAAAATCCACCACACTTCTGTCCTTGCCAATATCATATTTCTATTGCCACCTCAAACTAGTTCATGTATTTTTTCTATGCCAAAGAATTTCAAAGTGGAGACCTGATGTTTCCTCTCTTTAAAATGTCTGGCTAGGGGGGAATTTTCGTCTTCCCTCCTAATACAACTTTTATGTTCAGCTATTTTCTGTTTTAATAGTCTTGTGGTTTGTCCTATACAATAAAGCCCACAGGGGCTTATAATACAGTATAACACAAAGTCACTGTTGCATGTAATGAGAGATCTAATCTCATATTTCTGATCCTTACAGGTACTTTTTAAGACTCTCATTTCATGCAACAGTGACTTTGTGGTATACTGTATTATATGTCCCTGTGGGCTTTATTATGTATTATTTATATCATTGCTTTTCTGACAGAATTAGTAAAGGTTTCCAACTGCAAAAGATAATTTAAGCAAGCGGGCCACAAGCTGGCTACATGTTCTCCAGAAATATCCCTGCTAAATGTGTTCCTGCATTATAGTGGACCTAGTCTTACACGTTTCTCAAAACTCCAGTCTGAGAAAAGCAGCCAAGATATCCTGAATAAGGTCCTGATGTTTTAAAAAAAATATTATAAGGGGGATTGCCTATCAGACTCTCTCTTTGAGCTGACAGACAGTTTAAATTTTGACCGGGCTGAAAGGGTGTATGCGCGAGTGTGATTTCATCGTGCTCTACATGCACTCCCCAGAAAGCCTGGACCCTTCCATGCCTTCAGGAAGAAGGATCTCTCCGAATGAGTGTTGTGGCATCCTACTCAATGGCAAGGGATAGATTTTGAAGTTAAAATAGGGATTTAGGTCCTGTTTTTTGGCTGACCAGACAACAGAAAGAAGTAAGTAGTAATCAAGCCAAAAAACCCTGTTTGAATCCCGCTACATGGGATATAGATGAATTTAAAAGAAATTAATTTGGAGAAGTTTTTCTATGTCTGCTAAAGAGCAAAAGGCAAGATATGAGAATATGAATGCAGTAGGAGTTGAAAGTTTAAACTGTACATGAGATTCTGCATAGCAGAAAGTGAGGTTTCAAATTCTAAGGGTTGTCAATATTATATCTCTGTTTATAGGCACTGGGTCAGGCTTGTTTTTTGTGGAGCCATTGAAAAAAGGTTTTAATTAGAAACACATTCTGTACAGGTTTGTTCCCACCAATGGTGTATATATATAGCTTTGACAAAACCATTTCCATCTAATTTATAAAATAATTAAGTGAGACAGCAGTATTAAATGTTTATTTTGATTTTTCAGCCTGTAATTGAAGCTACTCTTAAGTCTGATGAAGGGACAAGAAGGTCCTGAAACATAACAGTTTTTGCTACATTTAAAAGAGAGCTGGAATATTATACAAATATCAGAGGCTGTTTCTATAAGAGGAGTTTAAATATGAAACTTGTTATGGACAATTTATGAAAGTGCAATATCCATAAAGCTGGAAATCCATATATTTTGAGCACTCAATGATAATAAAAATTAATTTCAACTCACAATAAGTCTGTCTCATGCTTGGGGGTTGAGGGCCACATCTTTTCTTGAAAAATCAGTTTTGGCCTTCAAGGCACCAACGATCATAGGTAAGATCATTCGTTACATGGTAATCAGATGTAGGAAAAGGGAACAACTCCACAAGCTGGAGCAGGAATTGCAAACAACAGAGGCCAAATTTAAAATATTACCTCACCCCAACCTACACCCCCCCCCCCAGATCATACTATTATAGGGCTTCAAATGGAAATCAATTCTTTACTTTCAAGAAAGGCTGAAATCTCCATTCGTCGCTTAAAACATAGGTACTGGGAAGGAGGAAAAAAGGAGGGAAGCTCTTGGCATACTGACTTCTTAAACAACAATCTGAAAGATTCATAGAAGATCTTAAAGATTCCACAGGATAGGTCCAAAATAAACCCCAAGATGTTAAAAGCATGATGAAAAACGTCTATGCTACCCTTTATTCGGCCTCCCACTGTCAGGATCACATGGATATCCAAGCATTTCTGAACACTGCTAACCTCCCTTGACTGTCTCCCAGCAAGCCACACTATTAGACATTAAAATATCCATGGCAGAGATATCACAGGCTCCTCTTTAAATGAATACTGGTAAGGCCTGGGAAGGGGATGGATTCCTGGTGGAATTTCAACAGTGCCTCTCTCCCATAATTTCCCCTGTACTGTGTAAGGTATACTCAGAGGAAGAAATCTTGGGTACCTTTCTCCCACCCTTAGAGAGGCAATTATTATGGTACTCCCCAAGAAAGGGATGTGAAGGACCCTATGTTAGCTACCAGCTACAGGGAAATTTCTTTAAATAATGTAGACAGGAAAGCATATGCCAAGATGATATTCAACAGGCTTAACTCACTACTCTCAAAAATAATACATCCCTCTCAAGATGGTTTTGTTCAAGGACATTATAGTGCAGACCATATCCATTCCCTAAATAATCTTATTCATACAGCAACGAACCTCCCTTCCCCTCACCTGTTGCTGCACTCACCATTGATATCAAGAAAGCATTTGATTCTATTAAATGGGACTACCTGCAATCAGTGCTTTCCCACTTGGGGTTTGGGGACTGCTTTCAGTTGTGGATCCACTCCATATACTCCTTCTCAACTGCACAAGTCCTCACCAGCTCCATTATGTCTGACCCTTTCCATTAGAGAAAGGCACATGACACGGATGCCCCCATCCCCACTCCTCTTCATTTTAGGAGTGGAATCACGGGCTGTGGCCATCAGACTGCATAAAGAGATTCATGGCCTAGAAGTTGGTCAGTGACAGTATACCACTCTAATGTATGCTGACTACCTCTTAGTCCCCTAGCCAACATAACGCTGTCCCTAAAACCTCTTCTACTTTTGCGTAATCATTTCATGCAATACTCCGGCTTGAAAATCAGTCAGTCTGAAATGAAGGTTATCTCTTTAAATCTGATTTCCAGGAGAGTCACATGATGCTCAGGCCTGAGTAGTTACTCCCTTGTTTAGCTCCCATTCCCTCCTCTGACAATCAGGTATTATATTATTTTATTTGTCAGATATTTAACTCTAACATACTTACTACTTCCTTCTGATCTCCAGGACACTGAAGCGATATATTTCTTTCAGCAGGATGGATTCAGAAATGCATTTGGCAACACCCAAATGCACCCTGCTGACCATGCTGAACAAATCAATGAAATGATCCAAGGCCCAATCGACTGGATCGGGATGTACCACAACTTCAACACTGGTGACATCACCTCTAATTGAGGAATGTTTTTTGATGGAATGCGTACCAGTCAAAGACTAACTACAGGAATTAATGGCAGAATTCAAATCTCTCTGGGTTGCTATGAATGATCTTGTCTGGAGGGTGGGCAATACTGAAGTTCAGACACATTTTCTGGAATTCTGGTGAGAAAAAACAGATACAGTGATCATCGCACTTAAACAGAAATCGACATGCTTGGAGATCAAACTGGAGGATTTAGAGGGTCAGAGCTGTAGGAACAATATTATTATTTTTGGGCTCCCCCAAAAATACAGAAGGCTCCAACCCTATCTTGTTTTGCCCAAAAATTAAAAGCCATCCTCGCTGATCTATCCCCCAATGGGCCATGTTATGTAATCGAAGAAGCCCAACGCTCCCATGTCCCAAAATGGTCACCACCAAGGCCCTTCATTTTTAAGTTTCTTAATTTTTGGGACAAGCTGTATCTCCTGGTGAAAATTAGAGAGCTCAAGGAAGTCAATTGGAAAGGTGTGTGCTTGCATGTAGTACAAGAATTGCCAAGTTCTGTCCAACAAAAAAGAGCAGCCTACCACCCAACTGTGTCTAAATTAATTGTGGCAGGGATTTGTTTTAAAATGTTGTACCCTGCCAGATTGCAAGTTCTGGTACATTCCTGGAAATTATTTGACTCTGCGGATTGGGCTGCTGACAAAGTGAAGGAGTTGTTCTCTGAGTTGTTTAAGGGTTGGTGAACTGATTTTACCAGTCCTATGCTGCCTTCCCTGGAAATACTGCTATAGTTCTCTCGTGTGGATTTTTTGATTAGCCTTTTTAAGTGCACCTGTTTTATGTGGTCATATGGAGATTTGACTGTATTGTTTCTCTGGGACTTGATGGGATTCTGACCAGCTAGAAGGTGCCATGATCATTCCAATAGCCTGAATGCTTGACCTGACTGAGAGGCTTCATGTTACAGATGTTACCAACAGTATAAGTTTTGGGCATACAGTTCTGATCTATTTGGACCAGTGAGGACTATTATTTTTTCATTTGACTGGGCTCCTTTACACCTGTTAATTGATTGGGATATCCCATGATAATCACCTGTTTCATCGATGCATGAGGAGACTGCAGTGATTGTTGTCGGTACTTCATTGGGCTCAGCTCACCTGAGAGATTTACTGTATGTTCTAAACTCTCTCTTCAATGAGCCCTGTATATTTGGATTCTTGTTTGAAGCACAGGCATGGGGATAACTTTATGATCACTAAAGAACTCTGTATGCAGTTCTTCTCTCACTGGTTGCTAGAACATTCCTCTCCTTTGTAGGCCTCAACCTGGGATCACTCGCAACATGCATGGGTGGACTTGAGTACAGCTTCCTGGAGTTTCACCGCACATTTTTAAGTTGTAACTTTCATTGGACACACTGATTGATGTAATGACTAGCCATGAACCCAATTTCAGCATTATTGTATGGATTTTTACAAACTGATATTACTCAGGTTGGGCATTTTATTTTCTCTTGCTACAATTGGACTGTTTCCTTTATCGGATATTTTACATTGGGCCCTATGCACGAATGGGGTGGAGTGGCTATGCGCATGTATCTGGGCGCTTAGACACTCCGCACACATTTAACACCCACTTGCGGGATGCACAAACAGGGGGCACGCAGACCCACCACACCTGATCCCCCACATCTGTGGACAGCACCAAGTTGGGGGAGTTCTGGGGGTGTGCCAGCACTATGCAGTATGCATGAACCTACGTAGTGCTGGCCACATAGGTGCAGAGTGGGGTGCTGGTTACAGCAGGGGCGAGACAAAGAACAAGCCAGCACTGCTCTGAAAGCTGTTAGAATAAGGCTTTATTATGCAAAATATTAAAAGGCACCATACCCAATAGGACAGACTCCACACAAGCAGGACACAAAATGACCCTGACTGGTTTCGCACCAAGTGCTTCATCATGGGGATGGTCACATACTGCAGTCAATGTAAATTAAATAGTAGTTCCTTAAAGGGGAAGTGCAAACACCAATGTGCTATACATCTAGGTGTTAAGCAAAACAGCATGGAAAGTACATACAGTATAAATTACCAATGTACCAAAGCTACCATTAAAACCATATTATAGCAATAAGCAGGGCAACATTTGTTTAAATTTTTCTGAATTTGATCCTTAATTTTTCACAAAAAGGATACAGAAGCAAATGTTAAAAATTGTAATTATAAGCACAACAACTTCTTTCTTGCAACAACCCCTATATCTTTTCCAGAAGATGGGCTATAAACACTAGCTCCAAGAATATCTGGAAGGGAAATATGTGAGAGATGTGTGTTATGAAACATCAAATACAAGGGAGAAGAAATACAAGACTAAATTAAAAACAGGCAATTCAATACATTAAATCAGAAGGATATAATTTATTGATACAGGACAGTCATTCTATTTTATCATTGAGACCTGGTGTTCTCAAAGCTCCAAGCGTAAAAATCCAAAACGACTCTCTCTGTTTCAACTTATCATCAAGATCACCACCTCTTGGTCTGAAGGAGACCTTTTCAATACCACAAAATTTGAAAGAATGGACATTTCTACCAGCTGTGCTACAATGATTTGCTAGTGCATTCCTTGGGTCACTTGCCAAAATACACTTTAAATGCTCCCCTATTCTGTTTTTGAATTGTCTTGTTGTTTTACCAACATAAAATGCTGCACATTTACAAGTTGCTAAATACACTACATTTGAAGTATTGCGATTAAAGAAGCCATTCACTTTAAATTTTCTATTGCAATTGCAAGTAGTGAATGTGTCAGTTCTTAGAATTGAGTTACAAAATTTGCATCTCCCACAGGTAAAATTTCCATTTAGTAGTGGTGGCAACCAATTACCCTCACCTGTACTAGGTAGACTAGTTTGTTGGTAACTATGGACTAATCTATTCCTCAAATTAAGACTGCATCTGTAAACCATTCTAGGTTTTACTTTAGTTACTTCCATAAACAAAGGTTCCATCTCCAAGATAATCCAATTGTCCAAAATTACTTTTTCTACTTCTTTCGCATGCCTTGTTTACTGAGTCACAGAGTTCATTCTAGGTGCATCTTGAGTTTTGTCCCTTACTATTAAAAGTGCCTGTCTGTCAGTATTCAGTGCTTCATCGTATGTTTGTTTCACTACACCAGGATTATATCCTCGTCTCACAAACCTCTCACACAGATCTGAAGTATGAGTAATAAAATCAGCATCCTCACTGCAGTTCCTCCTAAGTCTCAACATCTGGGATTTGGGAATGTTCTTTATCTGGTGGGGTGAATGACAACTGGTCGTGAAAAGAAGTGAATTACAGTCTGTCTCCTTCCTGAATAGATCAGTTTTATAGGTACCATCTGATTTCTTAGTTACCCTTAAATCAAGGAAGAGGACAGACACAGTAACACACTGTACAGAGAATTTCAGATTTGTGTTGCCCTCTTCTAGATAGGAAACAAAATCCATTAGTTCATCCTGACTACCCCGCCACACCATAAAGATGTTGTCTATAAAGAGATGCCAAATGTTACTCCTATCCAAATAAAGGCTGACATGGCCATCATAGGCATGTTCCTTTTCACACTTGCCCAGACAGAGGTTTGCATAATTGGGGGCAAATGTAGCCCCCATTGATGTCCCTTTAATTTGTAAATAGAATGTGTCCTGGAAAAGAAAATAGTTTTTAGTCAAAACTTATATAAGAGAGGATACTAGTAACATAGTTTTTGAAGTGAAAATTCATTTATTTTGACATTGATTCAACCAGTGTGCCAATGCCTTCCACTATTGGCCTTCCTGGAGGGTTCTTCATGTCTTTGTGGTTTTTTGGTAAGATATAAATGCTAGCCTTCACAGGATGAACAACAGTGAGGTATGACAGTTCATTAGTGTCAATAATACCTTCAGATGCAGCACTAAATAGAAATGAATCTGTTTCCCCTTTAAACTGCAGTGTCAGATCTTTTAAGAGTTTCTTGTAAAAGGTGTCATCAAATAATTGTCTATTGACTTGTTCCAAGTATCCTTGCATAGATAGAATGTCAATGGAGCCACCCTTGTCAGTAGGTTTAATAACTATCTTCCTATTGGCTTCCAATGATTTAAGAGCCAAAGCTTCCTCATTTGTTATGTTGACAAAAGAGGGCCCATTATCACATGCTAGTAGTTCTCTAATGCCATTCTCACATACCCTTTCAAAATGTTTACTGTCTCACCTCCCTCATCTGTACTGATGGCTGGTGGTGGTCTTGAAACTGGACTATACGATGTTCGCTCCCCCGTGGTCTAGGACATCCTCCGGGCCCTCTTCTAAAAAAGGCTCACCTTCTGACACACTATTTGATGTATATATGGGTAAGTGACTGCGGACCTTTAAAATAGAGCAGGCTGCTGATGGTCTGATGTATCCTGCTGATTGGCCTCCCTTGGATCACTTCTACCTCTTCGATTTCTGTTTTTATTTATATTTTTATTTTTATTTGTGCTCCAGCCAAATAACCAATCAAGCAAGTAGTCCTGTCTATCACATTCAAATTTTTTTATTTGGTTTGTTTAATTTTCTTTTCCTCCTTCTGTACAAACTCCTTCAATTTTTTTCTCATAAATACTGAAGTCAGGATTATCCTTGAATGTATTAACTACTTCTTCTTTCTCCTGTATATCTCTAGTTACATCTGGTTTCTGAGCCTGATAGTCCTTAATATCTGTTTTAATCAGTGAATCAGTCCCTTCCTGTAATGAGGCTTTCCAATCACTCATGAACAGCTATCTCCACCCCCACCCATAGCCCAGCTTATTGGAGCAGTGCCAGTTTGTTCTTTGTCTTGTTTCTATTTGTACTGGGCACGCTCCTTCTGAGCAGCCGGAGCTGTTTTGCTTTTGTTTTTGGTTGTTTATTAATGTGCTCACTGCTAGCTGAGTAGTTGGCTTATTGCTTTGGCAACTAATTGCAAGGCTCCATGCTCGGTTCTTCCGTATCATGTATTTGCTCACCTGATGGTATTTTATGAGTAAATCTCTGCATTTTGTTTCAGCGTTACTGTGCAGTCACTTATTTTTGGGAAAATGTATTTCTGAATGTGACTTGAGGATAGTACAGTTTCAAATAGCCAGCCATAAGCCATGGACACTTATCTATATTTTACTCACATCACACTATGTTATTTTTAGCTGAAGTTATGGACCCCCTCGGTATGTCCATGTTCTTTGAGGACGTCCGGCTGCCAGAGAGGCAGGATCGCTGGCAGCTAATGTTTTTAATACAGCAGGGGAAGATGAATTATTTTCAGCAACAGCAACCATTTTGAGAGGAGAAACAAGGCACCATCCAGGTATTACCTTTCAGAAAACCCAGAACTAGACATTAAAAGTGCCTTCATTTAGCTACAAAGGGTGATTGCTCATGGAAGAAGGCATTATTGGGGCAAAATTACTTTGGAGGCATATCTCAAAGTTGGACATTCACCTAGGGGTTTGTGGGTGACAAATAAGTCGGGCTATGGATGGGAGAGATAGCTGTTCATGAGTGATTGGAAAGCCTCATTACAGGAAGGGACTGATCTACTGATTAAAACCATTATTAAGGACTATCAGGCTGAGCAACCAGATGTAACTAGAGATATACAGAAGAAAGAAGAAGTAGTTAATACATTCAAGGACAATCCTGACTTTGGTATTTATGAGAAAAAATTGAAGGAAGTTTGTACAGAAGGATGAAAAGAAAATTAAACAAACCAAATTAAAAAAATTTGAACATGATAGACAGGACTACTTGACTACTTGCTTGATCGGGTATTTGACTGGAGCACAAATAAAAATAAAAATATAAACAGAAATCGAAGAGGTAGAAGTGATCCAAGGGAGGTCAATCGGCAGGATTCATCAGACCATCAGCAGCCCCTCCCTATTTTAAAGGTCCGCAGTCACTCACTCATATATACATCAACTAGTGAGTCAGAAGGTGAGCCTTTTTTAGAAGAGGACCCAGAGGACGTCCTAGACCACAGGGGGAGTGAACATCATATAGTCCAGTTCCAAGACAACCAGCAGCCATCAGTACAGATGAGGGAGGTTAGATTACTGAGAGGTCAAATCCAGGTCACCCCATCACTGATCAACACCTCAAGCAGACCAGGTGGAGGGGGAGGAAACATTGGAGGAAAATCTCATGGCAGAAGGAAATAAACCCACAAGAAGAGAATGTAACGTTTAACATTTCAGGGGAAGAACTCAGTGAGGATCAACTATCTGTGCTACGGAAGGACCTATCATTTGTACTGACAGCTGACTCAAACCCCTTGGACCTGTTTGTGGATTTACATCGATTCACCCGTAACCTCAATTTGAAGACCCACTTTGAAAACGCTAGAATGTGCAGGGGGATTTCTATGCAAGTTATTGAGGAGACTATGACACCATCACCTGTATCTGAGGTAAGACTTTTCAAACCACCCTCTACTTTTATGCCACAATTCAATGACACAGTAAAAGTTTTTGAAATGGCATGTGAGAATGGCATTAAAGAACTACTAGCATGTGATAATGGGCCCTCATTTGTCAACATAACACATAAGGAAGCATTTGGCACTTATATCATTGGATGCCAATAAGAGGATAGTTATTAAACCTACTGACAAGGGTGGCTCCATTGTCATTCTATCTAAGCAAGGATACTTGGAACAAGTCAATAGACAATTATCTGATATCACCTTTTATAAGAAATTCTTAAAAGATTTGACACTACAGTTTAAAGGGGGAATAGATTAATTTCCATTTAGTGCTGCATCTGAAGGTATTATCAACACTAATGAACTGTCATACCTCACTGTTGTTCATCCTGTGAAGGCTAGCATTTATATCTTACCCAAAATCCACAGAGACATGAAGGACCCTCCAGGAAGGCCAGTAGTGGCAGGCATTGGCTCACTGATTGAACCATTGTCAAAATGTGTGGATTTTCACATCAAGGACTATGTTACTAGTCTGCCCTCTTATATAAGAGATATCATGCACATATTGGGAGTTCTGGAGGATATACAGTAAAAACCAGACTGGCTCTTGGTATCCATGGACATTAGTCCCCTTTACACTAATATTCCCCATGATGAGGGGTTGTAAGCATTAAGGTACTGGTTTGACAATGATACTATGGTGGATACTGGTAAAAAAGAGTTCATCATAGAATGTTCTGAACAAGTTTTGACTAAAAGCTATTTTCTTTTCCAGGACACATTCTATTTACAAATTGAAGGGACAGCAATGGGGGCTACATTTGCCCCCAGTTATGCTAACTCTATCTAGGCAAGTGGCAAAAGGAACATGCCTATGATGGCCAGGTCAACCCTTATTTGGATAGGATTGACATTTGGCATCACTTTATAGATGACGGGCCGGATATTCAAAAGGGTTGTGCCATGCGCAATAGGGTTGTGCCTGCGCAAGTCTGAACTTGCTCCATTCTGCCATATTCAGCAGGAGGCAGTTGCGCCACAGAAAACATGCTGAGCAACAGCTCAATGCAGATGAATGCATGCTGAACTGGAGAGGGAGGAACCATGCATAAACTGCACAGCCCGATATTCAGCAGGGCTGTGCAGAGTTGTGCAGGTGCAACCCCAACCTGCGCCTGCACAACTTTGAGCCAAAAAAAGGCTTAGTTGAGGGGCCACCTACAGGTGAGCTGCTGCATTGCAGGGCACAACACAGCAGCTGCCACCTGTGGCTGGCCCCCCAACCCAGTCCCCTGTACCCCCTGCAGCCCCGATCGCTGGCAGCCAACTGTAAATCCCCCCCACCACCCCACTGGCCCACCATATGGGCATAGTTTAATCCCCCACCAGCCCGATCGCAGGCAGCAATGTGGCTCCCCCCCGAACGTATCCCTGGTGGTCCAGTGGACAGAAAAGCCTGATCACAGGCAGTAGTTGTGTAAACTCCCCCTCCCAAAATCATCCCTGGTGATCCAGTGGACTGAAAAGCCCGATCGCGGGCAGTAGTGTAGAATCCCCCCTCCCGAATTCAGCCCTGGTGGTCTAGTGGCACATCCCGATCGCGGGATGTAATATGCACAAATCCCTCCCAACATTGCCCTGGTGTCTAGTGTCCCCTCCCCACCCACCCATGAAGCCCCACCACCCGCCCCCACAGCCGGGCGGGCGGCAGCATCCTCCCTGCTGCTGCCGCCTTCACGACGACAGCTCTGGGAAGGTATTCTCCAGCCACGGGCATGCAGCTTCATAGTCATACATGACAGTCTCAGATTTTGTGAATGATCTATTCACAAACTGGACTGTCATGAGTGGTATGGGGCTGCATGCCCATTGGCTCTTTCTCTGCACCAATGGGTGCAGCCCCTACCAGGTTGTCAGTCGGCAGGTGGCGGGGCGGCAGGAGGGAGGATGCTGCCGCCCGCGGGCTGTGGGGGAGCGAGGTGATGGGGCTTCGTGGGTGGGTGGGAGGGGGACACTAGCCACCAGGGCAATGTTGGGGGATTGTGTAGCATTTACATCCCGTGATCGATGTGCCACCAGACCACCAGGGCTGAATTTGGGAGGGGGAATTCTACACTACTGCCCGCGATTGGCTTTTTCGTCCACTGGACCACCAGGGATGATTTCGGGGGTTACATAACTACTGCCCGCGATCGGGCTTTTGGTCCACTGACCACCAGGGATACGCTCGGGGTGGGGGGCCACATTGCTTCCCGCGATCAGGCTGTTGGGGGGGGAATTAAACCATGCCCGTGATCGGGCCAGTGAGGGGGGTGGGGGATTCTACACTGTTTTGCCCGCAATCAGGCTGCAGGGGGCATCGGTCCCCGACGGCTGCTGCCTGGCAGGGCGCCAGGTGCAAGTCCTCAGGGATCGGAGCACCTGTATGCTAATGGCATGCAAATGGGGCCATAATCAGATGCAAATGGCCCCCCATGCCTTGCATGAATTATAGCCCCATTTGCATGTCACCTTTTGAATATCGGGATTTTGCGCATGGCGTAATGGTACTTGCACCACCGCAAGTTGAATGTTCCACTCTGTCAACTTGCGGTGGCGCAAGTTCCACTGCGCCATGCACAGTGGCTGTGGCTGGGGGGTGATATTCAAAGGAGTTGCTCAATAGCGCAACTCCTTTGAATATCACCCCGGACACACCCCAGCACAACTATTTTGTGCAGCGCAAGGGCTTGCGCCTCTGAATGGCGCAGTTTGAATATCCAGCCCAACATCTTTATGGTGTGGCGAGGTAGTCAGGAAGAACTAATGGATTTTGTTTCCTATCTGAAAGAGGGCAACAAAAATCTGAAATTCTCTGTACAGTGTGTTCCTGTGTCTGTCCCCTTCCTTGATTTAGGGGTAACTAAGAAATCAGATGTTGCCTATAAAACTGATCTATTCAGGAAGAAGACAGACAGGAATTCACTTTTGTTCGCTACCACTTGTCATCCACCCCACCAGATAAAAAATATACCCAAAGACCAGTTGTTGAGAATTAGGAGGAAGTGCAATGAGGATGCTGATTTTATTACTCATGCTTCAGATCTGTGTGAGAGGTTTGTGAGACGAGGATAAATTCCTGGTATAGTGAGACAAGCATATGATGAAGCACTGAATACTGACAGACAGGCACTTTTAATAGTAAGGGATAAAACTCAAGATACACTTAAAATGAACTTTGTGACTCAGTATACAAGGCATGCAAAAGAAGTAGAAAAAATAATTTTGGACCATTGGACTATTTGGAGACTGAACCTTTGTTAAAGGAAGTGACTAAAGTAAAACATAGAATGGTTTACAGATGCAGTCTTAATTTGCGGGATAGATTAGTCCATAGTTACCAACAAACTAGTCTACCTAGTACAGGTGAGGGTAATTGGTTGCCACCACTACCAAATGGAAATTTTCCCTTTGGGGGATGCTTATTTTGTACCTCAATTCTAAGAACTGACACATTCACTACTTACAATTGCAATAGAGAATTTAAAGTGAATGGCTTCTTTAATCACAATACTTCAAATGTAGTGTATTTAGCAACTTGTAAATGTGCAGCATTTTATGTTGGTAAAACAAGACAATTCAAAAACAGAATAGGGGAGCATTTAAAGTGTATTTTGGCAAGTCACCCAGAGAATGCACTAGCAAATCATTGTATCACGGCTGGTAGAAATAAGTATTCTTTCAAATTTTGTGGTATTGAAAAGGTCTCCTCAGGACCAAGAGGTGGTGATCTTGATGATAAGTTGAAACAGAGAGTCATTTTGGATTTTTACGCTTGGAGCTTTGAGAACACCAAGTCTCAATGATATAACAGAATGACTGTCCTGTATCAAGAAATTATATCCTTCTGATTTAATGTATTGAATTGCCTGTTTGTAATTTTGTCTTGTATTTATTCTCCCTTGTATTTGATGTTTCATAACACACATCTCTTGCATATTTCCCTTCCAAATATTCTTGGAGCTATGTTTGCATCCCATCTTCTGGAAAAGATATAAGGGTTGTTGCACGAAAGGAGTTGCTGTGCTTATGATTACAATTTTTAACATCTGCTTCTGTATCCTTTTTGTGAAAAATTAAGGATCAGATTCAGAAAAATATAAAAATTGTTTTTTCCCCTGCTTATTGCTATAATATGGTTTTAATGGTAGCTTTGATACATTGGTATTTTATACTGTATTTATACTGTAATTTAACACTTTCCATGTTATTTTGCTTAGCACCTAAATGTATGGCACATTAGTGTTTGCACTTCCTTTGAAGGGGCTACTAATTAATTTACATTGACTGTAGTATGTGACCATCCCCCTGATACCACACTAGGAGCTAAACCGATCAGGGTCATTGTGCATTGTGCTTGTGTGGAGTATGCCCCACTGGGTATGTTGCCTTTTAATATTTTTACTAAATAGAGGCTTATTCTAACAGCTTTTGGAGCAGTGCTGGTTTATTCTTTGTCTTGTTCCTATTTGCACCAGGCACACTCCTTCTGAGCAGCTGGAGCTGTTTTGTTTTTGGTTTTACAGCAGGGGGGAACCTGCCATAACTTATTGCATGCCCCCACAGGCACAGGCCTCCAGTCACCGGCGGACCAGGAAAGGGCTCACCATGCTGCCCCTGACCATTTGGCAGCAGGAGATGGCAGGGGCAGCTGGAAGGGCAAGCACCCAGCAATTTCAGGAGCAGCATCACCAGGACAGAATGGTACTGCATAGGTCCAGGTGCCTGCAATCGGTATGCACAGCCCTGAATCTGTGCCGCCCTATGCGTGGGATCCACTAATGGTCCCAGGGGGCATCCCAATGAATGCCCACCCAAGACAATGACTCCTCCCCTGGCCACCCTGCAGAGTCCTGCGTGGTTGGGGGGGACCTCAGACAAGTGGCAAATGCTGGTGGATGCCAGTATGGGTGCACCTGTCCATGAGGTGCAGTCCCGTGTGTGGGGTACACCCTCTTGGTGCATAGTGCCCATTAGTAGGTAATTAGCATTTGATGGTTTCCTTTTTTTAATGTTCTTGTTGTGCAGCTTATTCAGTATTTAGACTAGTTAACTTGTTAGCATCTATTATTTAATTTGCCATTTGATAGGTTAGGATGACTGAATGCTTTTTTTTCAAATGGTGAGGCACCATGTGGCTGAATTTTTTTGGGAGGATGGGGAAGATTACGAGTGGAATGGTCTTGAAGAGCTGGGATTCATCATGCACCAGATGATTTGTGTGGACTTGGGGTTGAAGAGGAAATGTTTTCTGTTAATAATTGTTGGGATTTTATGGAATGGGGTAGGTGCTGGTTGTTGTTTTTCAGGGTGAGGATGTTTTTTTTCCTCACTTTATTTCTAGCTTGCTTTCTAATCCCTATCACATTACTAAGTTTTATGGTTCTGATGTTTACTGTATTTTTTATTATATCATGCTGTTGCCACATATTATCATTAATACTACTGCAGTTTAGGGCTTTGTTATGGTGTATGACCACTGTGGTCTTTTGGTGTACTGTGTATTTTTTTCATGGTGCATTGTTTGTTGGAGTGTGGGTGTGGAGATTGGGATTTGGCGGGTGGAGGGGCTTGTGCTTTTTTCTGATGGTTTGAATCTCGTGGGCTTTGGCGGAGCGTTGGGTTTTTACTCTGGAGAGGGACTTCCTTATACCTTTTTAAATGAAAGATCTGATATATCCTGGGAAGGTTGTTCTTATTTTAATTGTGGAAGAGTAATTTATAATGACTTGAAGGTATCATTTTTGTTCTTGGAATGTTGAAGATACTCAATCCCCAGTTAAACGCTCAAAGCTTCTGATTCATTTAAATAGGTTGCTAGCTGATATTGTAATGCTCCAAGTAGAGATGCAGTGAAAATAAATTCCACTGGCAAAGTGAATGCAAAGTGGCCACTTCACGTTGTCACTCCACTACACTGAGTGGCTAATAGGAAAGGCTCACTTCGCCTTGTAATTAGTACTTAGCATTGCCATTCCACCTTAATGTGAAGTAAGGCAGAGGGGCAACAATATTGGCAGCCCCCCAGTGCCCCCACACACATACAGTCACCAGAATTAATGTGCATCTCCAGAATGCTACTGTCCTGTGTCCAGAAAAATCCCCAGTGCTGATGAAGTGAAATGAGAGCACAACAAGAAATACAAGTCTCCCAGAATTAATGGCACACTCAGTCATGTGCACAGTGGATGTGATGACATCACACACAGACACCAGAATTAATGTGAATACCCAAAATACTACTGTCTTGTGTCCAGAAAATTCCCCAGTGCTGACAAAGTGAAATGAGAGTGTAACAAGAAATGCAAAGTCTCCCAGATTTAATGGAACACTCAGTCATGCATGCAGTGGTCACACACAGTCACCAGAATTGACTTGCATCCCCAAAATGCTACTGTCTTGTGTCCAGAAAATTCCCCAGTGCTGGTGAAGTGAAATGAGAGGGTAACAAACAATGCAAAGTCTCCCAGAATTAATGGTGCACTCCATTATGTGATCAGTGGCCACACACAGTCACCAGAATTAATTTGCATCCCCAAAATACTACTGTCTTGTGTCCAGAAAATTCCCCAGTGCTGACAAAGTGAAATGAGAGCATAACAAGAAATGCAAAGTCTTCCATTATTAATGGTATACTGCAAAAGCACAGACAGATTAAGATTGCTCTGCACACTCAAGAGATCCAGAGTCAGACGGAAAGGCACAACAACACCTAACCAGTGCTCACAAGTCACAAATCCAAATCTGGAAAAGAATACCTTTTGCCGGTTAGGGGGGTTGTACATGGCAATAACAGTCCACTACCAGTAAAGATACCACAAAGCAGTATAAAAAATTCATGCAGGTGCAGTGGATAGCGAGTTCACACTGCTGCAATTAATCGGGCACAGTAAAAGTTGTCTGATTTAATATTACCTATCGCATAGACACTAGCACACACACTACAAGTATTGCATATCAAATTGAAAACCTTTAGCAATATAACCAAACAAAAATTATACACTCTTGCACCACTACAATCAGCAAGAAAAATTAAAGAATTACTGAAAATATTACTGTGTGTACATTAACAGTTATACAAGAAAAATATAACCAAAAAAGAAAGACTGCTTTTTTCTCCCAGTTAATCTACCTACACCACAGATACACCCTTCCCCCAAAGCACACTTCACAGTACACAGACTGACTGTTCTAAATTAACATTCAAAATCCACACACAAACAATAAACACTCCATGATATGAGCACAGGAGGGTTTTCTAAAATCGATGCACTCAATTTTGAGCAAAAAAATGGCTCAAAAAGACCTTTTTAACAGCTTTTAGAGGATTTGAATCACAGAGCTCTGACAGGAAACTGTCTCCATCTTCCACTACACACACACTACACAGAACTGAGGCTGTGCAGAACAATCTAGAGCCCATGTGACCTGCAATCCCATGTAGCACTGCAAATCCACCTTGGAGCTCAATAACAAGGCAAAGTTATGTGAAGTACATTGACTTCAATGTACTTCACCTTAAAACTGGTGGAAAAGTGGCTTGGGGAAGGTGGAATAATGTAAAGTCATTGGTTTCAATGGACTTCGCATTCCCCATTATGATGTGAAGTACTCCACTTTGCATTGCGGAGCACTTAGTGGATTCCACGTTATTCCATGAATCACTCCGTAGAGGGAATTTTGGCCACTTCGCCCACCTCTAGCTCCAAGAAACCCACCTACTCCCTGCTCAGCTTTCTTTATTATGCAGATCCTCGGTGGGCCAGGTTTTTGGGAATGGGACAGATACTCACAAGTGGGGAGTGGCCATTCTGGTTGCACAGAGGGCCTCCTTCCATTAATTGCAATAGGTCTCCGACCACCAAGGTAGATATATTTTGCTCAGGACCTTATTGGGGGCATAGATAAATTTTTTTAGGATCTATATATGGGCTCACAATGGAGGATTCTAGTTTTTTTGTGACTTTACTGAACATATTGCTACCCAGGGTTTCTCTCCCTATTCTTTTTGTGGGAGACTGGAATACAGTCTCCTGTAATGAATTGTATAGGTCTGAGTTATGATGGCAGAGTCTGACCTCAGGCCAGTTAGCACTACGGGAGTGAATTAATTCTGCAGAGTTCATGGATTCACGGTGGGTATTGAACCTTTCTCAATGGGAATATTCCTTTAATTCAGTTACACATAATTCCTTCTCTTGCACAGACTTTTTTCTACTGGGGATTGAACATCAATCTGGTATCCAATTGTGTTATTATGTTGTGAAAGTCATATAGGATCATCACCCTGTCATTATTCAGTTATGTTTTGCCCCATCTGCAGTTAGACAAATCTTGGCAGCTAAATAATCAGCTCTTGAAATTCCCAGACACTGGATCACTTTACTAAATTTATTACTTCATTCCTGGAGATTAATTTTCCTTCTATGCCACACCTAGATTTGTTGTGGGGTGCACTGAAATGTAGTCTTTGGGAGGAAATAAGTCATATTTCCTCAAAACGCAAGAAACGAAGATCACAGGAAGTATCAACCCTACTAGGTCAAATCATGAACCTTGAATGCCAGCTCTCACCTTCTTCCCCTGTAAATGTTTGGGAATGCTTAGAGTCCCTCAGGGTTAAACATAATGATCTTTTGAGTGATCAAGCTGAGCATCTTCTTCTTAGAACTAGAACTCGATATTTTGATCAGGGCGAGAGGGTGGGCAAGCTCCTTGCTTTGCGTTTGATGACTCAGGTAGCAGACCAAATTATTCCTTCTATTCACCTAGACTCTGACCAATTGGCTACCTTGCCTAGAGAGCTAACGGCTCAGTTCCACACATTATCAGTTTTTATATACTCCTGATCTGGTGGGTTCATCTAATTCACAATTCGATTAATTTTTTCTTGGAATTGAATTGATAAGATTAGTAGAGACTCATGCTGAGTATCTGAAATCCCCATTAACTCTGCAGGAAGTCTGGGAAGCGATTGACTGTCTTTCACTGGACAAAGCACTAGGCCCAGATGGTTAAATGCCTTTTTTTTATGAGAAGTTTAAGAATCTTTTTGCCCCTAAATTTGAAGATTGCAGGACAACCTGTTACCTCAACTTTTTGGCGTTACCCCGAAATTGGGCTAGTGGAACATTTATCTAGCAATGGGTCTCTCCTACCATTCCTGGCCTTACAGCAAACATTTCAGCTCCATACTAAGCATTGTTTCACATATCTCCAACTCTCTGACTAGTTGCTTCACCATATTGGCTTGGGGCCTTGGTCTAATGCATATGAGCAAAAAATACTCAGTCTGGCTTCCAGAACATCTCTTCTCCATGCCATATACTTTTTTATGTTTCCTTATGCATGCATAAGAAACATATTGGGACAGTACCACACTTGAGATGTGTGTCAGGGACTAGTCCAATGCACAGCTCTGTACAGTGGGCTCGACCCTGACACACCAATGGCTACTGAAGCTGAGTGTTACGGTCATCAGAATTTCACAGCGGGGAAGCAGCCACACTTAAAAGAAATGAAGCGCTCCAAAGAGCGAGAGAGAGAGAGAGAGAGAGAGAGCTTCAGTTCTTTCATTCGCATAAGCAACACCCCCCAGAAAAAACAAAGTGACTGCCACCTCAAGGAAAGCACCAGCCACTAACACCTACTCCTTCCCCTTCCTTCATTGTGCTTTGTTTTGTCCCTTCCATTCTTTACTTCCTTTGTCTCTCTCTCTCTCTCCCTGTCCTCCGCCATCTGTCCCATTTTGTATTTCTTTTGTTCTTCCTTTGTTTTGGTTCTGCTGCCTCCTCACCCCATCAGCATCCCAGGGCATTATGTCATTTCACCAGTGCTGACTTCCCCCCACCTCCTGTGTGGCTGTAGCTCTTTTCCTTCCCCTAGCTGTACCCTCCAAGTTCTGTTACAGTCCCTCCGGGCTTGCTACCCGCCTTGATGTGGCTCTTTATTTTATCCCCCCCTCGGGGAGTACTTCCTACTTGCCTGCCTGCTTCCCTTGCAGGCGTTAGGTTTTATTTTCTAAATATTTAACTAGCCTCTCCGGCTATTTCAATAAGCCATGGTGTGGCTTTCATTTATGCAGCACCCACCATGCTGTCTCCTTGCTCTCTCTCTCTCTTAACCCTCCTTCACATTTTTTAGCCACCATGTGGCTTCCAATTCTGGTGGCTCCTCTACCCTGCACTGTACAGAACCCCCCTTCCAGCTCTCACTAATGCCATAAACATCATAAACAGCCCCATTGCCTCCTTTTACAGGCATTTGGGGCTCTTACCAGTGCCACCAGAGTGACTTTACAGCAGCATCTTACTGCTCTACAGCCTTTCTGGCCCCCTGGCTGCCCTTCTTAAGCCCCATGGGGCATAACTTAAACAAAAAAACTGCTGCAGGAGTAGCAGTCAGGAAGGTGGTGAGGAGACACTTTCCTGCATGCCTCATCCACCTCCCGCTGTTTCCATTTGTGCCCCATCTGCCTCCTTTTAAGCCCCATAGGGCATAAGTTAATTAGAAAACTGTCGCCATAGTGGCTATCAGGAAGGTGGGGTGGAGGTGCTTTCATTACATGCCTCCTCCACCTCCCTCTGGCTCACAGCTTTCCCTGTCTCCCACCCATGCAGAGTAGGCCATAGCCTAAGTTCTGTATGGGCTGGGAGTTCTAGAGCACCCACTGACACTCTCACTATAGCACGGTCATGCTATTGGCAGCTTGTCCAGCAGCACAACTTGCTCCTCTGCTCCCACCACAAATAAACCCCCATCACTGCCCACAGCATAACCAGGACTTAGGGAAGCCCCTTTTAGAACCAGGAAGGGTGCAAGATTTATTTTAACATAAACACTGGCCTCAGAACATTGGTACTAGCCCACTAGGTCACCAGGGCTATCTTTATGTTGTGCTCCCCCCTTACAGGGCATTTCCAAGCCCCACTGACCACCAATGGCACTTTTATTTCTATAGAAGGGCTACTAGCCCCCACTAGCCTTCACTAACCCACTTGGGCTACTAACTAAATTACTGTGCACTTGGCCACCACTGGGGGCAAAGGGTCCCAGCTGAGCACCCCTTCCCCTAACCTCACTCCCTTTTCTCTCCTTCTGCTTTCCTATTGCTTTTTCATCTAACTAACCTATTTCTCTTTTATTTTTGCAGGTCTGACTGGACAAGGGCTTCAACCTTAATCAGATAAGTATTAGTTTTATTTCTATCCTGTCCCTTCTGCCCTTCTGGACCCCCTAACAGCTGCAGATCCTTTGTGACCCTTGTTTATGTTGTATTTTACAGGTGCCTTGGCGTCACCTCTTCAGACACCTACCCAGGCACCTTGCTGCAGGTAAGTCCCTTTATTTAAAGCAGCAGTGCTGGATAATCAGGAAGTGATCAGTGCCTAGTTTTTGTAGCGCTACAGGAAATCTGGCAGCTGCTATCTAGTATATGGCTTTCAACATAGCGAGTGGCAGAAATGTAAACAAAAATAAAGGAAAACAGAGCAAATTATGGGGTGATAATACAATGGCAGCAGGAAAGATTACCAGGTAAATGCTCAACAGAGCACGGGGAATTAACTGTCAAAAAAGTGCAGATGTTTTTTAACATGCACTGCTGCTTTAACCTTACTTTGGGTGGGTTGACTGCAACAGGTGTCCATGCCCATTACAGCCACCTCTGCCGATGTTTCTCTGTCCTGGTAATCACTTTCTACTTGTGGTCGGTGAAGACTTCAGGAAGACTTGGCAGTGCAGTAAGTTCCCTAACCCTTCTAGTTCTATACTGGCTATAGCGTTGCTCACTCTCTGGGTGAGGAATTTTCTGTTCCTCTTGGCTGGGGGCTTGCTTTTCTCCTGTGTGGAGTGTGTGACTCTGGTTCTGTTGCACTGTTGGGCGATGTGGATGGCAAACAACAGCTCATGGGGAGATCAAAGACAAATAAAAACAGGTATTGCTTGCAGTTTATACGTAACAGCCAGTATGTGGTGGTGGGATTAGAACTGGTTGGTGTTGGCTATCTCTGTAAAAACATCTGCAGCATCAGGGAGCAATTGTTTGAAGCATGCAAAGCTATCAGGGTGATGTAACCATGCCCACACAAATTCAGAAGCTTTATATTCATGTGTGCTGCTCAACTAGATGTCCAAGCAAACAACAGTTCAGAAGGAGATCAAAGACAAACCTGCTATCCACATGATACAATTTACAACACAAAACAGCTGTTAAGATTGCTGAGACAGCAGAGGGAAAAGTGTCTCCATAAGAACATAAGCAACTTCGGGGAGTAATTGTTTGAGACGTGCAAAGTTAACGGGGCAATGTAACCATGCCCACACACATCCTGTACTTATATTCAAGTGTTCTGCTCAGGTACTGTACATGTCCATGCAAACATAAAGAAACACAGAAAATCCGCATGTGTTTTGACCCCAGATTTTCAGCATAACCATTTCTTCACAGCACCTCATGAATATGACAGCTGTAATTTTTCAAATGTGTTCTCGCATCCTGAAAGGTGATTTCCCAGTCGCTGCAGTAAACCACCTTTTGGGCAGGAGTTGAACATTTTCTCCACCATTGGTCATGAGGTGGGGTCATAAGGAGGCTATGTTGAGCAGGTGGCATAAATATATAAAAAAAATACAGTTATCAGGCTATGCTGCATTTTGCTATCACAGACTCATAACTTTAATGCACCCCTGACACATACACCATGCAAGGAAACATTCGGCATTGACAAATGCTTTTTTTTGTAATCAATTTTATGAGCTACTTCCCACTAAGGAAGCAGGAACTGTTGCTTACTGGGATCAAGCTGTCCCCAAACCTGGGATACCTTATGACTGTCTCCGTTTGTGAAAAAACTTGTATAAATACCTTAAATGAGACAGATACTGGCCTATTCACCCTCATGAAGCAAACAAACAAATGCTGGGCAAGATTCAAGACCTCCCACTCTGGTTCTGGCTTCCTCGAATATAGACAGTTGAGAAACTCTTGTAAAAGAGCCATCCTCACTGCAAAGAGTGAATTGTGTCAATCTGCCCTGCTCCCATTGGCCAGGAACCCGAGATGCTTCTGGCAAAACATTAAAAACATGGTCAGAGGGTCTGCCAGAGCCCAGGTCTCCAACATGCTCATTGGAGGGGTTAGTTGCAATAACCCCCTCACCATTGCCAACACTTTTAATGGCCAGTTCTCTGACCTGACTGCTCCCCCCTCCCAACCCCCTGTCCCCATGACTCAAGGTCCCTCCCCTAATGGGAACTCCAGCTGACCCTCCTTCTACCTAAAGGCTATCTCTGTTGTGGAGACCCAGAGGCTCCTTATTTATTTATTTTTGGTAACCGGGTAGGCCCATTGAGACCAGTATTAGTCCATTTTTCAGGGATGACCCAGGATTAATTACACATAGTACAACAGGATATAACATTTACATTAGATCCATCAACATACAGTTATTTACATTTCATGAGAGGCGGCGAACATTTTATGAACAAACTACATAGAGCGACTATTGTTAGTTCTCTTATAAACATTAGGTAAGGTCAGCTACTGTATCACATTCAAAAATCATGCAAACAACAGGATCATAGTTGAAATTCAACGATTACAAGTGCATTGATTTAATTCCAGCAAGTGTGTTTTTGCTAGTCTCTCCCCTCACACTGGAGCAGGGCATGACAACCTCGAGCCCAAACTACACTGCCTGGGGGCATCCCTCCTAGCCTGGCCTATCTCTCACATATTCAATGCTTCATTAATCTCAGGATCCATCCTGGATGTATGGAAGGTGGCCAAGGTTATCCCTGTCCTCAAACAAGGTGACCTGAGGAATCTCAATAACTACCGCCCTGTTGCATTCCTGTCTGCCACCAGCAAGCTACTTGAGAAAGTGGTTGCCTCACAGCTCACCCAGCACCTTCAGAGCTATGAGCTTCTCTCCCCAGTGCAGCACAGATTCAAAAAAGGGCACCGAACTTCCACTACCCTAGCGGTGGTCACCTCCAAGATCATGTCCGCCACTGATCAAGGCAAGCTGACTGGAGCCATCTTCTTGGATCTCTCTAAAGCCTTCAACCAGGTTGGCCACTCACTCCTGAGCTCCACTCTCTGGGCCATGGACTTCTCTTCCCCCCCTGCTCACACCTGGTTCACTAACTACCTCTCTGGGAGACAGCAATATACTAACTTTAACAAGGCCCTCTCTGATCCATCCCTGGTGATCTACGGGGTCCCCCATGACACTGTACTTTGTCCCATGCTGTTCTCCCTCTTCATTAATGAGCTGCCCTTGGTCACTGCCCATGGGCTCGCCACCCTGTACACGGATGACCTCATCATCCTGGCCAGCTCTTGGAACATCAAGGACTTCAACACCCAGTTAAACTCTGACTTTAACCATATTCAATCCTGGCTTGAGAACCACAAGCTAACCATTAACCTTAGAAATGCTCAGATCATGCTCTTTGGCTCCTCAGCCAAGACTAAAGCCTGCCCTACTCCTCTAAAAATCTCAGGAGTTGATGGTTCCCTCTTACATTCTGCGGATGCGGTCAAGTACCTGGGGGTTACCCTTGACCCGCAACTGGACCACACACTGCACATACACAATACCTGAAAGGCAACAAACTGCAGGCTGGGCCTGGCATACAGAGCCAAAAGTTGTCTCACCCCAGCTGCACGTCTCGCCCTAGCCAGGGAATCCTCCTACCCATGCTCTACTGTGGCCTGGTAGCCTTTTCCCAAGTTCCAAAAACCAGTTTCTCTAAATGGGACACAGCATACAACAATGTATGCCGCTTTTCCCTCTCTACTCCTCACCGCATGCACCATTGTGAGCTATACTCCCAGCTGGAGTGGCTGCCTCCAGAGGACCACTGCACCTTTGTCCTTGGGAACTTCATTGACAATATTGTCAGAACTTCCATCCCTCCCGCTCTCACCATATCCCTCAAACCTGCAAATCTCACCTATCAGTTAAGATCCAGTGACTCTCAGGTCCTCCTGGTTCCTAAAACTAACACCCAGATGGAGGATTGGGCCTTAGATGTCTATGCACCCAAGCTGTGGAACTCCCTCCCTGCCAGCACTCACTCCTCCCCCTCCCATCCCTGCTTCAAAGCCTCCCTATGGGGCCTCCTAAAATCAGCCTCCACCTGCCTCTGCTCCTGAGCCACTAAAAATCCTGGTTTTGACTGCTGGGCGATGCATCCCCAGCTGCTGCAAGCACTTCGTCCACCTGGCACACTTGTTGCCACCTGACTTACCAAAGAATCTGGGTCCCTTCCTTGCCCCACCTGTTCCTGAAAAGAATGCCTAAATAACAACATTTTCAGTTCCCCCCCCCCAACTGGCTTCTCATGCCCACCTGAGTGTATGTCTGACCCTAATTGTAGGCATATGTCGTCCATGCCTGTACCATGCTGTTATCTACCTCTTGATGAAATCTATGTGCCTGATGCTCTTGTTTGTAACTGACTTGCTCGATGTCTGATGTACTGTATCTTTTTATCTCCCAATGACTGTACTATGCTGCTGTCTATCTCTTGATGTAAACCATGTGCCTGTTGCTATTGTATGTACCCTGTCTGCCTGATGCTCATGTAGGTACCTTTGTAATCATCCCGGGGTCGCACCTGAAAATAGGCACTTGGCTGTCTAATGTGCATACCTGGTTAACAAAAGCAAATAAATAAATAAATATGCAATTTCAAATATTACACAATCTTTATTAAATTCCTGCCAAATATGTAACATGGGTAAAGTATCATCTGATCTATGTACACGTTGTGTTAAGGAACAGTGCACTTTGTTACATATTTTGTGAGATTGTGAGAAAGTTGTATCTTTTTCTTTTTGTGACTCCATAAGTCAACACCTTGACCTTCTTTGGGGCTGGAATCTGCATTTCTCCCAGAAGTTTGTCTTTTGGGGACATATAGGGATGTTTTGATTGGCAGACAATGCAACCATATGGCCCTGATATCAGCTTGTATTAAGAAAGTTGTTTTATGTCACTGTTGTGACCAGGATACTCCTACATATCTGGAATGGTGCAGTACAAAGAAATTGTATTTGCTTTGTAATTGGAAAAAAATTTTGTAAGCATGGCAGATCACCTGACAGCCTACGAAGACTTATGGAAACCACTATATGCAATACTTTTATTGCATGCTGATTAAAGTGCAGCCCCTAACTGGATAAGGGTGGTTGGATATATGGTATGGAGGCCCTCCTTTCTTGTTTTTTGTTTTTGCTTAAATTTATATTTCACTAGTTTGTAATTGCTTTTATGTATGACTAATACTCTTCCCATATACCTGTCTCCTCTAATCATCAATCAATCAATCAATCAAACTTTATTTAACCAGGTAGTTACAGAATTGAGCAAGCTCATGTTCAAGATGGTCCTGGACACATAGGACACATTTGTTTATGGCAGACAACAATTCATAGTACAGCAGACAGTAATACAGGCTGTTATAGGATACAAGGTCAGTATTAGCTGTAGCAGAACATGTAAGGCAAGTGCAAACACAGGAATTGAAAGTGCACCATATGTAGGTTGATGTATGTAGAGTACAAAGGGAGGAGAGGGAGGAAGGACGCAGAGGAGGGCAGTGGGAAGAGAAGGTGTCAGACACATAATGGAGAGGGAAAAGGGCAGCCTACTTGAAGAAGGCCCCAAGAGGAGTTAACTTGGGGAAGGGGGGAAGTAGTTGGAGGGGTGGTTACCCTAGAGGGATGCCAGCTGACAGGTAGAATAAGATGGCCAGGGATATCCAGAAGTTAGGGGACTCAGTCGAGCAGGGTAGTGCTTTACCTGAAGCAGTCACATGCCGTTTTCAGGCATCTGTAGAGCAGCCATCTGAATGTGTAGTTACCTGCCTTTATTATGATTCAGTTACAGGAAGTTCTTACTCCAGAGTAGGCAGGAACAGTATGGAGAGGTGGTTGTTTTATGTCTTTAGTGTCTGGTTTTTGTATTGGTTTTAGTTTGTTGTATTTGTTGTTCATGGTTTTGTTCTTTTGTATATTTGGAAATGCTCAATAAAGTATACTCAAGTTAAAAAAAAATCTGATTTGAAAGTCCAGCACTGTAACATCGCAAGACCTGAGATGGACTCCGGCAGTAACTACTTACCTAGGAATCAAGGTTTTCCTAACCCTCACCCAACTATGGGAAGTAAACTTACGACCACTATTGACTACCATAAAAACAGAATCTGAATGCTGAAAACTGCTCCAAATCTCTATGGCTGGGAAAATAGCTGCCATTAAAATGGTGACTGCCCTGAAATTATTTTACCTGTTATCCCATCTTCCATTAGAATTCCTAGTTAGTTGCTACACAAGAATAGACAAAATATTTAGTAATTTTCTGTGAGAATGGAAGAAATCTAGACACAGTCATAGCAAGTTGAGAACAAACTTGTGGGAAGGAGGTTGGTGTCTCCTATGGTTTAAAGGATACAAATGGGCATTTCAGGCAGTATAAACACTACAGTGCTTTAGGCAGAGGACTGACAATTCCCCTCAATGGGTTTGGACGGAGAAGGATCAAGGTAGGGTAAACTCCTTCCCCTACTTCTCTATTCTACACTCCATAAGGGATTAGTGTCACACCCTACTATTTGGCCTTCAATTAAATATTGGCCCTGGTTCCTCCAGAAGCTTGGTACAAACCCAGACCCCCTACATCTCACTCTGTTATGGGGTAACTCAACCATATCAGTAAATCGAACGCTACTTTATTGGCCCCAATAGGCCACTAATGGCCTTCATTGTCTGAGTGACATACTAGAGCTGGGAAAATACTAGTAACTGCCTTTCAGGACATGAAAACTCTTTGGGACCTCTCCACTGCAGACCTCTGGAGGTTATCTTCAACTGAGAAGCACAATGCAATCCTTTCTTTGCACAAGACCCCAGAACAGTAAGCCAGCTCCACTACTCGGTTAGCTGTCCCTCCCAAAAGATCAGGTCAGTAAAATAGATTCTGCTGTTCATGACACCCTGCCAAGTCAATCACAAGATTCTAAGGCTAAACGGGAAGCTGCTTTACACATCACCATATCCAAACAGTGTGGCGTGGCTGCTGGAAGTTGAGGCACAGTGTTTTTACAGACGCTAGAAGCAGGCTGATTCAAAATGAAATCCTCCATTCCTGGTATAGAACCCCTGCAGTCCTTCATACCGCAAAGCTCCTCAACACAGACAAATGCTGGAGATGCCAGACACACAAAAGGGATATATGTCTTATATCATGGGCCTGTTCTACACTTCAACCCCTCAGGTGGCAGATATGTCACCTAGGTACCAAACTACTTCATACAATGATGCCTCAGTCTGCAATCCCGCTGTTACTAGGTCTGATGTCTGAGGTGCTCCACCTTAACATTCAGGAGCACAGATGGCTTGCACTGTTGAATATGCAGGCCAAAATACTTATTCTGTGCAGATGGTGCAAAATGGAGATCCAGACCATGCACTAACTGCTAACCTCCTTAACACAGCTAACCACGTTAGATTGATAATATCACTTAGCTGCTAACACCCTTTCAGCCTATTCTGGATGTTGGCAGCCATTTGTATCATATGTAAGACCCAACACAGTAATAGGATAACTTTGCCCTACTGAAATTACCCTTACCCTCTGATACATTAATAGTGCTGGATCTTTGTACTGCTGTCAAATTATTTTTGTTCTCCATCAAATCTCTGTAATGTATATACTTGTGTTGAGTGATTATTTTCTTTGTGATTGCTTTTATTTCTTTTAGGGCAGGATGTCTCTCTCACTTACTGCATTCCTAGTTAACTGCTGCATGAAGTGTCAACTGATCGAGCTGGCATGTCATATATTCTCATGGAAGTTTGTATTTTCTTCTTCATGACTGTATACCTGCATTTGGTATGTATCAGAAAGTTTCTAATGCATCCTACTGTTTGTTTGTAAATTAATTATCTACAATAAAAAGTTTAACTAAAACTAGCGGTGACCTGTAACATCTGTGCCCCATGAACTCGTCTTGTTGCTGTTTTGTTAGATTTTGGACCTGATTATAACCACCTTCAGGTATTGATGACAGGCCCCATTTATGTTTTGGGTCCAATGTGGTAGCAATACTAAAATCTGCAGACTGCAGAATACATGAAATATGGCTATTTCAGTCCAACACATGGAACATGTGTTCCATTAAGGCACAGCTTCCCTTATCACCTCCTGCCTCTAGCACCTGCTGTACATTCAAAAGCGTCTGCCTCAGTACAATTAAAACTGGATGGTCTGACTGATACAGTGTCCCTACTCACTGCTTGTGTAGCATGTCCAAATGGCCATAGAACCATGGTCAGTCCATTCATTAGTCACCATTGATCTGTTGTCAGAGAAATGGAAACTCTGGCACTGTCATGGCTTGTATACAGCAGCAGATATTCTAAGGTGGCTTTGTACTGCTTATACAAGAAATCGATCATGCACAGTGTTGAGTTCCATCTGTTGATAACTTCTAGCTTCAGATGGTGCTGAGGCAGTTTTTTCTGGATCTGCAGGTGCTTTAGATGGTCATGGACCTTTCTGGAACAGGTATAGTGGTCAAAGATGCAGAGGGCTGCAATTAACATGAACTTGAATTCAAAATATGATAGAAACTCATGCATTACTACACAAAGATAGTGTGCCATGCATGGAACCCCTGATAAATCTCCCCATTACTAATGTATTTAACCACATTAGAGACATTATTACTCGCAGTGATATCCAGTTTCAGGGAATGTGGGCTCAGCTAGTCGTTAATCTCAGTCAGGAGTAGTTTCAACATTTTTGACAATATGTGATCCACTTACATTCTTCCATGCTGGTGTGGCATGCCAGCAAATAACCAGAATGTTGCTACCATCACAATTGGTCTTTGTACAATTTTCCTCCATTCCAGAGTTAAATATTAGGCCGGATACCTGTGCTCAGTGGGGTCTAATACACAGATAGGAGCTACCAGCTGTTTGGCCAGTGGTCCACATTGCCATCCTAAAATGCATAGTGGTGCCGAATACTGTAAGGCATGTATTACTGTGCATGATACAGTCCTATAAAGTTCAGGAATGGCACTGGTGGAGAAATAGGCTTGTGACAGAATCTGCCATTTTGGACTGGCAATAGATTAATTATCAGCATTTCGGTGGTTTCTGCATTCAGTTCCCATGCAATGGCATGACTGGTTGGGTATCTGGTATGATCTTCAAACATGCTAATCAGTGTAGGCGCACCTTTTGGGGTGCTGTGATACCAAACAGCTGGACTCTGTGCACTTGCCAGCATGACAGATGGAGTAGCATTTGACTGGGGGGGGGGCACGGATGCTGCATGAATTAACAAAGTGATTTTTTTTCTGTTTTATAGACTTGGGTTGATGTTCTTCAGTGGCTCTGGCTGGTAATACCCAAACCACTACTGTTACTATGGCCACTACTAGGCAATCCCACTGACTCCTCCTCCTAGAATGATAGAAACGTAGAAAATGATGGCAGAAAAACACCAATGGTCCATCCAGTCTGCCCAAGTTCCCTACCTAACCCTGGGGACCTACTGTTCATCCAAGGTCCTAGCCCTCCCCTTGACCCCATTCTCCTTCCTGAGACTGTTGCCCCAAGTGACAACTATACCCTTGAGTCTGTCCCAACCAAGCTTGAAACCAGCAACAGTTTTAGCACCCAACACTTCAGCTGGTAGACAATAGCTCCACCACCCTATCTGTAAAACAGTACTGCCTCACTTCCCTTCTAAATCTCCCTCCTGTCAGTATCCCACTCATGCCCGCATGACCTTGAACAAGCATTCAAGCTTAATAGTCCCTCATCTCTGTAGTAGTCCTCCATAGTCAACTCTGACTCCACCAGGACAGTATCTGTGCTACTTCAAGATGCCTTGCACAATAAAGATGATAAGAGGGAAGGCACCACTGCACAAGCTTCCCTGTGGTGCTGAGTCCAGCTTAGCAGGTGCCTGGACTTGAGGTGTATGTGTTGCCCACCAGTGACTAGGTGGCTCTTCTGTTTCCCACAACTAACATGCATACAACAGAGCATGAAGATAGCCACTGTTTCATCAGCTGGGCCCAGTATGTCAAAATCTCAAACTTCTTACACTAAAAGAACTGTACTGTGAGCCAGACACTGAAGCTGGCTAATGGTACTAGCCTGCATTTATCAATTTTATGACCTACATTACTGTGCTGTATATATTTCTGATGAACTGAGCCATGTTCAAAAGAAGGTCCCTGTTCTTCCTCATTAGGATCACTCCATGAGCAGAGTTGTAGTCCTCAGAGCAGCTCCAGTGAAACTACTAGATATAGTGCACAAAGCACTTTGGGAACACAGCCAAATAAGGCTGATTTTAGTTCTGTGGGATGTTATTGCAGCTGTCTATATGGTGTTTTTGTTCTTTTTTAAAACAGAACTGTGTACTTGTGTGTAGCTGACCTCCAGGAAGTTACTTCCCGGTCACCTGATATAAATTCAGTCACCCCCAGTGAGTGGGATAAGCTTGGGCAGGGTGTGCACATGGCTCCGCATACCGAGATACACCGAGACATGTGAGTTTGACTCATGTCTGGCATGTTCGGCAGGAGCCAAGGGAGAAATGGGAACAGAATATCATAAGGACACTCCTAATTAACCTTGGCTCTATTAGGCTGTCCCCTTCATCCAACAAAGATAGATCTCCTGCCAAAACAGTTTGCTTACTCCCTTGCCTGAGCCACCACTTAGACTTCAGCAAGTTAAAAAAAACTAATTTTATTATTATACAGCCATGCACAAGGGTTCTATTATATCTTGAACTTCTCACTCTTCTGGTTACATTTCAGCATGAAGCACAGAATTAAATCCTTGGATGGTGATATAGAAATTAGATGTAATCAATGCTGTATATATCTATTCAGTGCAACTCATATACATGGTACATTTACAAGTGAGAAATACCGTCACATACACTGTCTTAAAAAAAAAGATGTAATAAGCAGTAAGTTAACCTGCATTGAAACTGACCAGGGGGTTATGAGTCAAAAAATACAGGCACTAAGCAATACTACAAGTGCCCTTCCCCAATCGGGGCACCTTTTATTTAACAAAAATACTATGCTCCCCAAAGACAGCATTCATCCCCCGGTGATGCAAACCCATGTGAGCACAAAACCAGGATTAAGAAAAAGGGATAGGGATGAGAACCAAAATGATCAGATCCATGATGAGGCACAATGAACAGAAGTTGGCATTAAACACAGGAAAAAAAGGGCACAGTGCTATGAATTTTGAAATTCCACTTAGCAATCACTTTTCTGTCCTGAATGAAACAAATCATGATAACCCTGAGTTCGAAAGTGAGGGTAGAAGTACCACCATACTACCTCCAAATACTTCTCCATGTCTTAACGATATGGAGATAGACCGTATAACAAGTCTTAGTGACCAGATACAGTACACCCCAACTCCATCCACCTTGAATGGAACTACTAGTAGTGATCAAAATGCTGCAGCCAATTCATTGCCATTGTCCCCCCACTCAATCTGACAAAAATATTATAACAAATCCCTCCCTCAATCTGGATACATTTACCCAACTGACAATTCTCTTCCTAGTGCCCCCCTACTGACAATCCCTCAGAATCTATACCTAGACAGATCTTTGTGACTCAATGACTAAGTACATTGACAGGACTATATGTGGACCAGACAAGACCAACACCACTAGCTGTAGCTTTAGGGGGCTAAAATACTGACATACTAAAATGCCAGCAGAATAGGCCTAACGGTCTTTCACGTCTGCTCGTTTGGTCAGCCCCCACCCTGGGAGCTGACCTTGCTGCCCCCCCCCCCGCCTTCTCTAACTTCTCCCTTCCCAGTTCCAGATATTCTCGCTGCATTGGATTTTGCTTCCAGAAACCTTCCCTGTACCTGTCCCACCCCTCTTGAACCCCTCCACTGTCTCTGCCTCCACCAGCCCCTAGGCAGTGCATTCCATGGCTCCATCACCCTCTCAGTGAAGAAGCACCCCCTCCTTTCTCCCCTGAATCTTCTCCCCTCCAGCTTTCACCCATGCCCTCCAGTGGCCCCCTCCTCTTTCCGTCAAAGCACCCTGACTGTTCCTCCCCTATTTACCTCCTTCATGTACCTGAAGACCTCTATCATGTCCCCCCGGTCTCTTCTCTCTTCCAATGTGTATGTATTTAGCTCTTCGAGCCTCTCCTCATAGGTCCTGTCCCCCAAGCCCCAAATCATTTTGGTTGCCCTCCTCTGGACCCTCTCCAGGAGTTTAATGTCCCTCTTTAAGTGTGGCCTCCAAAACTGCATACAGTACTCAATGTGCGGCCTCACCAAGCAGTTATACAGAGGGAGTATCACTTTCCTCCTTCTGGAGGTGATCCCCATAGCGATGCATCCCAGCATCCTGTTGGCCTTGGCTGCTGCCCTCCTACAAGTCTCTGAGTTGTTCATCTTGACATACACCACCACCCCCAGGTTCCTCTCAGCCATCGAGACTTGTAGCATCCCCCCCCCGGGGTGTACACTTGTCCTGGGTTTCTAGCCCCCAGGTGCAGTACCTTGCATTTCCCTCCATTGAACCTCAGCTTCCACTTTCTAGACTATCTTTCCAGAGCCTCCAGGTCCCCCTGTAGGGCCACCCTCCCCTCCTCCCCAAATAAAGGACATTACTATTGTGGTGGACAATATATTACATAACCCTGGCACTAAACCACTTGTTATATTACACATTGGCACTAATAACATTAACAGCTCAACTATTAAGAGTATCAAATCTGATTTTACCAACTTGTGCAACAAACTGGAATTTAAAGGCAGTTCTGTCTGTATCTCTGAAATACTACCAGTGCCAATGGCAGGATACCAAAAAAAAAAAAAATAAAGGCAGTTAAAGAATGGTTACAAAAATGGACATTATAGAACAATTACAGTTGTTTTACACATTGGGAGGATTATGAGAACAGATAAATCCTCTTCATTTGGGATGGGTTGTACCGCAGCAGACAGGGGAATTACAAGTTGGGAAAACAAATTAAAATATATATCAATAAAGCTTTAAACTAGCACCTAAGGGGGTCTTGGGAATGCAACACTCAAAGGGGCCTATCTCTGCAAATTCTAATAGCACCATGCAATAACTTAAAATCATGACTTTAAATGCATGTAGCTTAAACTCAGCCAAAATATCAAAACTGGAGGCAGTTATGCTCAAGAATAAGCTAGATGTCATAGCAGTAACTGAAACGTAGTAGGATGACCCATGTGCATGGTTTAAAGAAATCAGGGGTATAAACTCTTTCATAAGAACAGGAAAAATGGAAGAGGTGGAGGAGTGTGCATATATCTAAAAAATAAGTTAGATTGTCATCAAGTGTTCCCACCAAACACTACTGACCATGATGTTGAAAGTATGTAGGTTCAGGACACTTTAAACACAAATAAGCAAAATATTATCGTGGACAATTGCTACACACCCCCTAACTAATCACAGGAGTACAATGAAGCCTTAACAAAGGAAATTACTGACATAACTGAAACAGGGGTAGCAGCTGTCCTTGGTGATTTGAACCACTCAGGGATCAACTGGGAATTACTCACAGGCACTAACCACACTGAACATGCCTTTATTGATGATATGGCTTAAGTAGGCATAATCCAGTTGGTAACACTCTTCCAACAAGAGATGAAAACATTCTCGACCTGATTTTAACCAACAATGATAATCTAATATGAGACATTAGGGCTAAATTGCCCATTGGGAGGGAGTGACCACAACGCTATCACCTGTGGTATTAATTGTCTTTCACAGAAACTGGCGAAACCACAGATTATCAAAAATTATAACCAAGCTAATTTTACCCACATTAACAGATACTTCCACTAAATCGATTGAGATGCTGAGATGCATGACGCCTCCACCGAAGACAGTTGGAAAATTCTCAAACACCACATACTGACAGCAGAATCTAAATCTGTCCCTTCACTAAAGAAACACAATAAAAAGGATAGAATCCTTCTGTGGTTAAGCGGTACAGCAAAAAAGAAACAAATAAAAACTGAAGAAAATTCCTACTCTAAACTGAAAAACATCAACAATTCAGAAAATTACACAACGTATAAGGTGGAACTAAAAAAAATTAAACAATTAATCAAACTGGAAAAGGCTAGGCTAAGCTATTCAAAATAGCACACACCAAAGACAACAATAAATCATTATATACCTATATTAACAACAAAAAGAACTCAAATGAGATGAGCACTATTTTTGTGAATGGTGTCTCAATAACAGAGGAGGAAAAGATTACCTAGGAGTCCAGCAATTACTTCTGTTCTGTCTTTAATCAGAAAAACAATACAGCATTAAACTGTAATGAAAATCTTGACCAGCATACACTTTACTGAGGAGGAAACAATAACAGCTATAAAAAAAAAAACTTAGGGCTTACTCTACATTAGGACCAGACAACCTCAGCCCAAGAATAATTATGGAGGTGGCAGCAAGTCTTTCATTCCCCATCACTATAATATTTAGCAAATTGATATCACCAGGTCAAGTACCACTAGGTTGGAGAACGTCTGTGGTAGTTTTTGTATATAAACAAGAAGCAAAAGAAAATGTTGCAAACTACAGGCCAATTAGCCTGACATCCACACTCAGCAAAACTATGGCACAATTAATTAAAAACAAAATTGAATTAGAACTAAAAACATTGGGATATTCTGACAACCACCAACATGGTTTCACCAGTAGTCATTCATGTACAGTACTACCAATCTGGTTACTTTTTATAACAATATTGGAATCAGCCTAGATGACACAATACCTGTAGACATTATCCTCTTAAACATTTGCAAGGCCTTTGACAAGGTATCACACCAAGAGCTTATCAGTAAACTATTAAGAATAGGGTTCAGTACACCATTGGTTACATGGATTAGTAATTGGCTTAGAGAAAGAACATAGCAGGTAAAAGCTGGCTGTCAGCTCTCATCCCTTGGCGAGGTTAATAGTGGAGTGCCTCAGGGTTTGGTCCTTGGACCAACCCTATTTAACATCTTTGTAAGCGATATAAATAAAAACATCATAAACCACATAGCGAAATTTGCCGATGACAACAAATTGGGTGGGGAGGTTGATACAGTAGAAAAGCAGCTGTCACTAGCAAATGACCTGAAAAAAATAGAAATCTGGGAAAAAGAAAACAATATGTCACTAAACTTAAATAAATGTGTCATCCTCCACATGGGGAAAAACAACCCTCATTTTAACTATACCCTGGACAACCAAGCACTGACTGCAGTAATTATGGAAAGGGACCTGGGGCTAATTATTAACAACTCCCTCTATTCTAGTGGACACTGCAAAACAATTGCCCAAACTTCAAATATGATCTTAAATCACATTCAGCTTACGTTTGTCAACAAAAGTAAACATTGCATCATCCCACTGTACACAACCTACGGTACATAGGCACCATCTGGATTTCTTTTCTCCCTTATGGAACCGCTATCTTAAAAAAAGACATCAACCTAAATGAGCAAGTACAACATCAAGCAACTAAACTAATTCCCAATCTAAGGCCCCTACCATATAATGACAGGCTGGCTAATACAGGATTAGTAACTTTGGAAGAAAGAAGGAGTAGGGGAGACCTGCTCTATAGGATATTACAGCATCCGATCTTTACATCTTAGTGTGGGCTACAATACACCTTGTGTAGTGCCAGCCTCAGAAGTCACAAGCTATAACTACTTATCCCTAGAGCACTTACAAAAAAAAAGGGATAATTGCTTCACTATAAGAGCTGCGAAACTATGGAATTCACTCCCACAACATCTGTTAGAAACTGAAAATGTTAATATCTTTAAAGGCAGATTTGACAAACATCTTGAATTGGGAACACAAATTACCAGTATACCCACATGGATGTGGGAGACATTCTCAATGGGCCACAACATTCTTATGTCTTGTCTACCTAGTAACCTTGTAAGGATTTTGAAGCCCTTGTTTTTACATGGCAGAGGACCTGGTACTGGCACACTGAAGGGGCAGCAATGTGTGTTTTGGGGAATAGTTTCTGCACTGACAGTGGGTGACTCATGATGTGTTATTGGCTCAACCATGCTAACAGGAACAACAGCTGGAGGGTTAAGGGGCTCTGGTAATTACCTGAAATATCTGCAGTGTACTCATCACCACAGGTTCATCAGCATAACCCTTACTGTTTTATTTTCAGGTTCCCATAGAGAGTCCAGATCATCATCCCCATTCCCACTGAGGCTGATAACTGCCAGCTGATATCTGTACTCCTCCTCCTCATCCTTGCTTTCTCCACTCTCTCATTCCTTCTCATCATCCTTGTATGCAACAGTCAGATCTCCCCCATCAGATTGTGGGTCATGCTCAAGCTCTTCAAAATCCTTTGTTAGGAACTCCTATCACACTGCTCAGATTCACCACCAGCAACAATCATGGGACAACTGCAACCACCTCATTCTCCTCAACCACATTTCCACAGCAAGATATGTTTCTGTTTCTTGGACTAATCCTCTTGTCACTGCTTCCATCACCACCAGTGTCATCACCCACAAGCATTGATGCAATAAGTGTGGCTGATAAAAATGTGGCCACACTAATGCCTCCACCACTTGCACCAACTACTCCTTTTCGGAACTAGTACTACCGGCCCCTGATGAACCTGCAGCAGAAGTAAATTTTTTTTAAATATAACACCCATCAGAATTTTATTTATCTATTTTATTTAGTTTTTGTTGACCGGGTAAGTGCACTAGGCAGATTCTGCCTATTTTCAGGCATGACCCGGGGGTTGGGGATACAGATGAATGCCAACTGACCTTGAACCAGATTAAGCTGTTGGTGATATTTTTAGTGAATGAGAGAAATTTGGCCAGAACACCTGGGAAATTCCCCGTGTCTTTTTCAAGAAGTGCCATGGGATCTTTAACATCCACTGGATCTACCACCAGAACAGGCAGATGGGACCTCAGTTTAATGTCTCATCCACAGGACGACACCTCAGGAGTGCAGCACCCCCCTCATGCCTCACTACAGTGTCAGTATTGGGATATTAACCCAAATGCCAGATGTGAGAACTGAACCCACAGCCCTCTGATCTCCCAGCCTCAGAGGCAAGTGTGCTACCTACTGAGCCACTGACACTTTGGAAACACTTCCAATTGCATAGAGAGGGAGTACCTACACATGACCCTGGTTTTGTCCCATTTTCTGAATGTGGATTTCCACTTTATAAACCTCCCCCTTCACTAGGGTTCTCATCAACAGTATCCTCTCTGATCCCTTCTCCCTCTCCAGAGGCACCTGAAATGGCTGTCTTCTATCTCCTTTCCTTTTTGTCCTGGCTAGAGAAACCCTAGCCATTGCCATTACAGAGCATAGAGACCTGCAAGGTATCTGACTGTCAGTGAAAGAGTACCGCACCCTGCTTTTTGCTGATGACCTCTTGGCCCTGATGGAAGATTTCTCACACAGCATCCCCCCATTTCTTGCTCAACTGGATGCTTTTACTCTGACTTCAGGCCTTCATGCAAACCCTGCTGAAACAGAGGTATGTCCGTTAGGCCCCTCTAACCTGAAGACCACTATCACTAGCTTAGGGCTGAAAGGTTCTAGAGACTCCATTAAGTATCTTGGAATACAGCTGGCTGTGGACAATAGACAGATAGATAATTTTATTTATATGGCACCCATCTCTGAGGACTCTGGGTACTGTACAATGTAGGCATACAAATCATACAAAACATTTTAAAAATACAATGATGACAAAATGAACATCAGCAGGATGCAACTGAGATCATAAACTTATCTATCCATCATGAAATACAGTAAACTTTAAAACATCCTCAGTTAAAAGCTTGACAAAATAAATGTGTTTTAAGACCCTTCTTAAAGGCTTCCACTGAGGGGGCCTCCCTTAGATAACCAGACAGGGAGTTCCACAGGGTAGGTGCAGCTGCCACAAATGCTCTATTACCTGAGTGTCACAGCCTAACCCTGGGAACTCTAAGAAGGCCACCCCGTCAGAACGGAGGGCCCAGGCCAGACAGTAAGGCACAAGGAGCTCTTTCAAATAGACTGGACCCCTCTCATTCAGGGTCTTATAGGTCAATGACCATACTGTATCTTGAAGACAACTCTCCACTGGACTGGCAGCTAGTGTAGTTTATGGAGCACCGGGGTAATATGTTCACATCTTTTCACCCCAATCAATATTCTCGCAGCTGCATTCTGCAACAGCACCAGTCTGCAGATGTTGCCTGCAGATAACCCTAGGTACAGGGCATTGCAGTAGTCTAACCTGGAAGTGATGAAAGCATGCACCTGTGTGGGCAAGTCATCAGGTGGGATCAGGGCTTGAATTTGGGCAATATTCCTGAGATGATAAAACCAACTTCTCACCATGGCCAACACCTGTGCATCAAGTGTCAGACTGTTGTCCAGTATTACTCCCAAATTCTTCACCTGCCTAGAGGGGGCTAAAGGCACACTCCCCAGCACAAGGTCAGGGGGTAATACCACACCCCCCTCTGCCCTGATGACTCGGCTCCACCACCAGTACCTAAGTCTTGTCTGGGTTGAGGCTAAGCCAATTGTGAGTCATCCACATCTGGATTTCCTTGAGGCAGCTGTTAAATACTGAGTCTGACACCTGGCTATTGGGTGCACAGGACAGATATAGCTGGGTGTCATCTGCATAGTAGTGAAAACCCAGACTGTACCACCTGATAATGTCCCCCAGAGGCAGCATAAACACCGTGAACAACAGAGGTGACAAGAATGACCCCAGCAGAACACCACAGCACAGAGGCTTTGGATTTGATGAGAAAATCCCCATTGTCACTCTCTGCACTCTGCCTCTCAGGTATGACCTGAACCAGTTGATGACATTTCCAGACAGGCTACAGCAGAACCACAGGTGGTCAAGTAACACCTCATGGTCCATGGTGTTGAAAGCTGCAGAAAGGTCTAGGAGGACCAAGATGGTACGGTCCCTCCTATCCCTCACCATCAGAAGGTTATTAAGCCCCTTACCAAGGCCGTTTCTGTACTTTGTCCTACACGGAACCCAGACTGGAAAGGCTCATAGGCAGAGGAAGCAGCAAGATGTCTCTCCAACTGAATGGCCACCACCTTTTCTACAGCAGTCCCTCAAAATTGGAGGTTCAAGACAGGTCTGTAGTTGATGAGGCAGTGTGGGTCCAAAGATGGCTTTTTCAGAAGGGCCTAAACAAGTCCTCTTTCAAGGCCAAAGAAAAGCTCAAACTCCTTAAAGAATTCCAGACTACCCCAGCTACCACAGGACCAATCAGGTCCAAACATTCAACCAAAAGGCGAGTTGAGCCTGGATCTAAATCACAGTGTGTCAGCCGCAGTTTAGAAATTATCTCTACCACCTCCACGACCCCAATCAGCTCAAACTCATCCCAGACCAGAGGAGTGATCCGACTCAACTCAGGCCAGACCCTGCAGCCCTTTTGAGAGACGTTTGAGGAGACCTCGGCTCTGATGGAGGACACCTGTCAGCGAAAAACAGAACCAGATCCTCCCACCTCGTGCTAGAACCCACCACTCCAGCACGCAGATAGGCCGGATGTAAAAGCCTGTCCACTGTGTGGAAGAGCTGAGCTGGTCTATTTTAGTCCATATAATGTGACCTCAGGGCCAATTTTGTCCCCCACCAGGCCAGATCTCATTCAATGCCTCTCTAACCTCTGGCCCCTCGTCTTTAAACCTCAGAGATCCTCATCATACCAGAGAGAACTCTGATGAGTAGACAGGGGTCAGACATGCAAGGGTGCAATTGAGTCAAAGGCCGCACCAAGCACCCCATTATAGGCTACTACTGCCTCCTCTGATCCAATCGCAAAAGCTGCCCCTACACCCAATAGGTCCAGCACCACCAATAGGTTCTCTGAGGATACTCCCCTTAACGACTGGTACTGGACCATCTCCATAGTCCAGAACCATCTGGGAGGGGGCCCTAAACATGAATCCCACGGTGTTATGATCCAACCAAACCACCAGATCTACACGAAGGTCCATAATATCCAACTCAGAGGAAAAAAACAGATCCAATGTGTGGCCTCCCAAATGAGTCGCTGTTATTACCTTTTGTGTCAGGCCCAGTGCTCCCATGCTCCCAAGAAGGTCTGTCCCAAATTTAGATAGCCCCCCATCGATCCAGGCGTTGAAGTCCCACAGGATCAACCACCTGGGGGACAACAACACCAGGCCCATGATGATATCCACGACCTCTCACAAAAAATCCCCATCATTTCCTGTGGGGCGATAGAACAGGAGGACACTGAAACCCACACCTGCACCCCCTCGGGAAGCCACACACCCAAAAACCATATTGGACCCATAGACAGCACCGTGAGGTTCAGGCTAGATTTAAAACAAATGGCCACCCCCCCACTCCTATGATCCTTCCTCAGGCTGTGTATCATTTAATACCCAGTTGGCACTGCCACTTCCAAAACTGGAGCTGCATTTTCATCGAGCCAGGTCTCCATGATGCAAGCCAGATAGACAGAGGATACCAAGTCCATGATTATGGCCGTTTTGTTCCTTATCTGGCATTGCACAACACAGCCTGAGTAGGATGAGGTGGAGCAGCTGGACCAGCCCTCTGCCCATGCTCTAAGGTGGAGCCCTTGGGTATGGGAACCAGACAAGGTAAACCCTGTTCAAGCCCCCATTTCACCCCAGGGCATCTTCTTGACCTCACCACTCAGATCCTGGACACTCCGGCAGCCACTCAGGAGACACTCCTCTTGGCCTCCCCCCCGAGCTATCCCTAAAGCCCTACATCTAAAGTAGGTTTCACTCGACAGTACTGGAAGCTCAAAGGGATGAAGGTCCCGGAGGTCATCACCCAAGTAGCTGCACCTTACAGACCCCAATCCCCAACACATTTCTTAAAAATAAAATCCACTCCAATAATTCCCTTCCCAAATACTCACACCTCCCACCCACCACCATATACCATCTATATTACACAGCCACACACCTTACACCAAAACACTTTACACAACCACACAATTAACTATAAAAGTTCTGAAGTCTCCAGAAATTACACAAACAGGAGCAGAACATTTCTAAATCTGAGTCCCAATCTTAAAGGTACTCCAAAGAAGTCCAGGAAAAAATGTCCAGATATTGTAACACATATAACTACTGGGGAGCTCTCACCTCCATAGTCCAGATAGCTTAGAAACCATGAGGCACTCACCCTCATAGCTCTTGCTAAACCTTTAACTGCCAATTAATCAGCCTATTGAAAAACGATTCCAGGCACTTGACATAGCTATAGTCCTACTTACTGATTTTCCACATATAGGAGGAGGAAAAGCACCAAACTCTGTAGGCATTCTTAACACCTTCACTGCAGCACAATTTCTCTAAATCTTCCCAACCCAGCCAAACCTCTGGTCACTTCAGGGACTCCCCCACAGTAGCAGTCACCCTCCAGTGCCTGCCCCACTAGTTCTCTCTGTCTCTGGCCAGACACCCTCCAATGTCCGACCCTCCAGATATCCCCCACAGACAACCCAAAGTTCAGTCACAGGTCTTCAACAGCCAAACAATCCACAAAACTCCAGTGCTGCAGCCTGCATTTCTGCTGCACAAGCAGCTCAGCCCCTTGTTCTTCCAGAGGACTCCAGCAACACAAACTGTCCCACCTTCTTCCTTTCTCCTCATCCTACTCCAACAGTGCTCCTCCTCAAACCAGCCCTGCTGTTTCGGTCATCCTCACAGGGAACCCTCAGACCAGCATTTTAGCCCTGCATGGTCCACTGCAGTCCCCCTACAATTCAATCCAACAGGTTGATCCCCGAACTCAGCTTCACAGAGCATAAAATCAATGAACAGCACTTTTCAATGGGCAAAACATCTCCTGCAAAGATAGCCAAAATACTGTTCAGCTTCCAAACAATAGCAAGCAAGTCTAAAACACTAAAATGCAGAACTCTGCTCAGAAATGCTCAGGATTCATTCTAAAAAGTAATACAATGCTCCCAGTTGCTCCTCCGTGTATCATGGACAACCCATCACCCTTCTAGACCCTCTTAATCTGACCCCCTTGCTTAAGGATGAGCAAGTGGAGTGTGAGTGGTTTAAAGTTCTACATTTACTCCTAGCTGATAAGATTGCAGTTTCTAAGACGGTAACAGTCCCTATGCTCTTACACCGTTTGTCACATTTGGCAGCGGGAATCCCACTGATCTGGTTTGCTAAGATTGACATCCTTATAGGCAAGTTTGTATGGGAAGGGAAGGCACCCTGTTAGAGCATGACCAAGCTAAGAGTTCATTGTTCGAAAGGTGGATGGGAATTTTCCTGGTTTCAGAGATGGCATATCATTTTTTTGGGCATGCAGAAATGTAACTGGTTCGATACCATGACCCAGTCTTCCTCATTCTGATGACATTTGGAGTCATTGGTGGGTCAGGCTGCTCCATTTTCATTGCTTTTCTATACTGCACCCCCAAAGTTCCTCAAGCAATTGCCCACCATTAAGTCTCCCTCTGGGCCTTGCCAAAACTTCAGACTTTAACGCTGACCTGTCTTTGGCCCATTGACTGGACACCATTGAGAAAAAATCCAGCCTTTCACATAGGTGGTAAGCTCTATCATTGGGCCTCCTGGATGTTCAGCCATGTGCAGCCTTCTTCAGCCAGGTGCAGTGTCCAAAGAAACCTTTTCCAATCTCCATACCAGCTTTGCTCTCCCCAGATCATATTTCTGGAAATACTTACACTGCAAAGTGCAGCTCTGACTCACATGAGGCAAGTTTCCCCTAGCTCTCATCCTCACACCTCACATACAGTGCTTTCTACAGTTAAGTTGAATGGTACTGTGGTGTGACGTCCAGTGAGGCACTATACTGCTCAGTATACCACTCGGTGCTGCTCTGTACCTCTTGGTGTGACAGGGTAGGGTATTCTGAAAATTCAGTGAAGTATGGTTAGGTTGAAGATGCACTACTTTACTAATCCACCTGGTGGTGACACAGCTTATGTAAGCATAACTGAAGCCCTGAGTGTCCAAGATTTTCATTTTCTTCTATGTTTACAGGTGCACCAGCAAGTGGCATTAATTGTTCCTTTTTTAACCTTTTATTTTTTTTTTTTATTCTGCGGCACTGTATTGGGAATTGAGAGGCTCTGTGTGTGTCAGGCAACATATTGAACCAAATGTGTCTTTGGATTGGTCACAAGCTACCAGTAATAGAAAAAAATACATTTTGAAATCCTAATATTGGGATACTGCAATATTGGGATAGGTTGGCACCAAAAGTGAAAAACTCATATCGGAGGCAGTGGGTCAGTGGTATTAGAACCTAAGGCACTGGTGAGGAGAGATTATTTAATCATTTGCTTCAGTGCTGAGGGATCAGAAAACTGGGATCCACTAATTAAAAAAACTCCTCACTAAACGCATTACATCTCCTTCCTCTAACATAGACGGAGTGACTGCTAACAACATACAGTATGGGGGAAAATTATATAAAAAATAGTGAGTGTGCAGATTTATTGGTCCCTAGATTTAGAGACCCAGCAAACTGCTGTGCTGACCACAGTAAGCAGAGTGAGAGAAAAACACTCTGAAATCAGGACCATCACTGTCCCTTTGCTCTTGTGTGACATGCAGAAACCTCAGTAATTCTATAGCTTTTGGCCAAACTCAACTCCAGAACATTCAACCTTAGAACATGTGTGCCTGTTGATAAACATTGCCAACTAATTCATTTATTAATTTAATCATCTTTGATCATCTTTGCCATAGTCTTTGAAATTCAGGCACTTTCTCATGCCTCAGCTGAGGGGGCAATAAATATCATCAGCAAAAATTAAAAATGAAAGATAAAAGATACTCTGCCTACTGGAAAAAAGATTGACTTTGAATATACAGATACAATTTCAGAAATGGACAGCAGTTCTTGAAAACAGGTATATATTTCCAAGAAGTAATCCCAATGTCTGAAACTGAATCTGCTATCATATCTAATAATTAAGGGGCAGATAAAACACAATCAACCTGTGTCTGGCTATGTTTTCCTCCAACTGATCCCCCCCAAGAGTCACTTTGAAAGGAAACGTCAGCACTTGAAGCAATAAATAAATAAATACATAAACAAGGGGTGTGGGGCAAAATCCAATAGCTCTCTAAAGACAAGCATTATTATGCCTGCAATTCAGTAAACACTGCTTGCATGTAAATCGGGATGCTGGACATTTTCTGTTGATGCTGAGTGCTGACACCATTCATGAGGCCACCATTTCCTCAGTATAAAAGAGGTTGGCTGTGGCACAACACTGGAACACCGCCTCACCCCCTCCACTAAACAATCAGTTTTTTTTCTTTTTTTCTTTTAAAACAAAGAGTAATATGCCTAGCTTTAATGGGGGAAAACTGAAATCAATACCACTATATATTGTACTTCGTTCTGGTAGTTTATTTATTTATTTATTTGTTCCACAGTATCTGAGAGAGATGATGGTAGACATCAGGATCTGTGCACATACCCATTTCTGGGGATAGGGCTCATGGGGCAAGTTAGGAAACCTGACTGGGAAATAGTGCCAGCAGCTACTGTACAATTACTCTGGCGAGCTTTCTATATTCAATCCAAGTCAGTAAGTTCAAGGTAATTGATAGTTGGGTTGGGAATGTATGAAGATATGGAAAGATTTTTATTAGGGAAGTAAATATTACTGAGCCGGTACAGCCTGCTTTGGCTGAGTCCAAGCTGTTTACGAAGACCTTAATACAGCATTTGAGATGAATTAAAAAAAAAATCATGATACTGAGATCAGAATCAAATGTGCATTTCTAGCAGTTACTAGTGCACACACACACACACACACACACACACACACACACACACACACAAAAAATGTAATTCATAAAAAAGGCAAACTTCATCTAATCTGACAGGTTTAACGACCAGATTTACTAATTGTCTGATTCCGTATTCTGATAGATTACCTGCAAGTTAACTGTGAGTACTATTATATCAGTGTAACAACTGGTTCTGTAGTAGTTCACGTCCTCAACAACTCAATGTGCTTTACATTAAAAAACAAAAATGCATAATGGAATCACATAACCACAACATGCTATATTCAAATTAATATTTAACAGATCCCACATATACTGTAATGGCCCCACATATACTATACTGATCTTTTCCTTCTGTCTCTTTTTTGTTTGATGTTTCCACTCTGGATCAGGTTGGTTAGTGATCTGGATGCTGGTGAGGGTGGAAAGGGAGATGGGAGGGTGTTTATTAATTAACAATAAATAAATAAACAAACAAGCAAACAAACATTTTTTAAGGGACCAGAGAGTGCTGAATGTTGGTGAGCATGGAATGGGAGGGGAGGGAATTTATTAATATTAAAAATGGGACCAGACATGGTTACAGGGTTAGATGATGGCAGTCAGAACATGAATGGGGATAGGAGGATATTTATTGCGGGAGGTGAGCATGCATATAACTGGGCACCAGAGAATTTTTTCTGAACTGACGATGCAGATTTGGTGAGTGGGTTGGTTGGGAGGTGAGTGGAACTGTACTGGGGTGGGGATAGTGTGATTAACAAAGCAGAAAGCACCCTATGCCATCATCAAAGGAGGAACTGGGTCATTATTATTATTATTAATCTCTCTGAGGATGGGGGGGTGTCCCAGGACTGGAAGGTGGTGCATATAGTGCCTATCCACAAGGGGGGATCTAGGGAGGTGGCAGGGAACTACAGGCCTGTCAGCCTGACATCAGTGTTGGGCAAGGTGATGGGGGACATTGTCAAGGAGAGGCTAGGGGGGACCTGGAAAAGTCAGGGTGCCTGGACGATAGACAGCATGGATTCATCCCGGGGAAATCGTGTCGGACAAACCTTGTGGAGTTCTATGACTGGGTGACGAGTGCGTTAGACCTGGGTAGACCAGTGGACATCCTCTTTCTAGACTTCAGCAAGACATTTGACTCTGTTCCTCACGTGGGCCTGTTGGATAAGCTGGGAGAAATGGGGTGGGAACCAGATGATCAGATGGATAGGCAATTGGCTCCAGGACTGGATCCAGAGGGTCGAAGTTGGTGGGATAGTCTCATCCCCAAGGAGGGGTCATTAGTGGGTCCCACAGGATCAGTCCTTGGCCCCTGCTGTTCAACGCCCACATCTCTGGACATAAGGACAGGTATCAGGAGTGAGATGAGTCTCTTAGCGGATGACTCAAACGGGGTCGGTGGTGGATGGGGAGGAGGGAGGGTGGCCCTACAGGGGACCTGGAGGCTCTGGAAAGATGGTCTAGAAAGTGGAAGCTGAGGTTCAATGCAGGAAAATGCAAGGTACTGCACCTGGGGCCAGAAACCGGGCCAAGTGTACACCCTGGGGGATGTTACAAGTCTCGATGGCTGAGAGGGACCTGGAGGTGGTGTGGTGGATGTCAAGATGAACAACTCAGAGACTTGTAGGAAGGCAGCAGCCAAGGCCAACAGGATGCTGGGATGCATCACTAGGGGGATCACCTCCAGAAGGAGGGAGGTGATACTCCCTCTGTATAACTGCTTGGTGAGGCCGCACCTCGAGTACTGCGTGCAGTTTTGGAGGCCACACTTAAAGAGGGACATTAAACTCCTGGAGAGGGTCCAGAGGAGGGCAACCAAAATGATTTGTGGCTTGGGGGACAGGACCTATGAGGAGAGGCTAGAAGAGCTAAATATGTACACATTGGAAGAGAGAAGGGACCAGGGGGACATGATAGAGGTCTTCAGGCACATGAAGGTGGTAAATAGGGGAGGAACAGTCAGGGTGCTTTGAAGGAAGGAGGAGGGGGCCACTAGATGGCATGGGTGGAAACTGGTGGGGGGAAGAGTCAGGGGAGAAAGGAGGAGGTGCTACTTCATTGAGAGGGTGATGGAGCAATGGAATGCACTGCCTAGGGGGCTGGTGGAGACAGAGACGGTGGAGGGGTTCAAGAGGGGGTGGGACAGGAACAGGGGAAGGGTTCTGGAAGCAAAATCCAATGTAGTGAGAATATCTGGAACTGGGAAGGGAGAATCCAGAGAAGGTGAGGGGGGCAGCAAGATCACCTCCCAGGGTGGGGGCTGACCAAACGAGCAGACGCGTAAGACCATTAGGCCTATTCTACTGGCAGTTTAGTATGTTAGTATTATTCTAAACCATGGCCAGCTGTGGGTTTACCCTCAGTTTGTCCATCAGAAGTCATTCATAAAATGATCAAGCACACTACTATCAAAAGGTTCCGAGTGAATGGGTTGTGGCACCCTGGAGGGAGGTGATGAATTTCTGGCTTACAGCATGGTTCTCTAGCCTGTTAGTATAAATGTAAAGCAGAAGGGGAGCATGGAGACCTCATTCAGTAGCCTTTGTCATGCAGTCATGGAATTCCATTCCAGCCCACCATACCCACTGCCGCTCCTCTACAGTTAAAGACACAGGGCTGGATTCACAAAGCTTTCTGAAGGTGCAAAGCCTTCTCTAAGGCCACAAAACTGCCGTAGCTATGGAAACAAAGGGGAATTTGCACTGGATGCTATTCACAAAACCCCCACAGCTGTGGAAAACAACACTAAGGACTGTAGAAAAAAGTGCAGCTGCAGAAGTCCCTGAGGGAAAAAAGGTGTGAGATAAGTAAAGCACAGCCCCTGAAAGGCTATTCACAACCAGTTTTTTCCCGCAGCTGTGGAAAAAATGTTACACACAGTGGAATGGGGTGTAACTCTCCCTCAGCAAACTGCAGTAGTGCCCAAGCAATTGGAATCAATTAAGGTGGAGGTCAAGCACAGGTAATAATATCCCAGATAGTATAACAGTGGCTGCTGTAACAGCAACAAAGGCACACATTGCCATGATATGGCAACAGGCAACAACCACCAGACACAGTGCAGCCCATGATGGAGCCCCACAGGCAGTAGAGCCTGGCCAGCCTGCCATTGAGTGCTACCCCTGCAGGCAACAGGAACATCCACCATTCCATTTCAAAGCAGTCAAGGTGTGTGAAGCCCGTAAGTACATTAAAAAAGCTATCTCGAAGACCAGAGTTAGTGGCGACTCTCTGGACCTTAAATTACTGTCCATCACTCTTGAAGAGGTACTATGCCCGCTAACAAGACTTTTCAATCTCTCAGCATCAGTCTGTTCTCTAGCTTATAGAAATCAGCTATTGTCACCCTAGTACATAAAAGTGGAGACAAGTCTATCCAAGGCAACTACCATCCAATCTTCATACTGCCTCCCCCCCAAAGCCCTAGAGCGGATTGTTGCAGACCAGCTTACTGATCGCTTGGACAAATATAGCATCTTGTTTCCTCAGCAAGACGGGTTCCGGCAAGGTCATAGCACATTGACTGCCCTCCTGGAATTTACTGGAGTCCTCCATAACCCATTGGACAGAGGCCAACTAACAAGGGCAGCTTTTATTGACTTGACCAAAGCTTTTGATACAGTTCACCATGGCCTGTAAATGGAACAGCTGCTACTTGCAGGTCTCTCCCATGACTCTACTGCCTGGTTCAAATGTTACCTGGAAAATCACTCTCAAAGAGTAAAAATCTCTGGTCTACTCTCCAACTCTAAACCTGTCCTCTCAGGGGTCCCCTAAGGATCTATCCTTGGCCCTCTACTTTTCAGCCTTTTTCTGAACTCCCTTCCACTTTTCTGCCCAGAACAAATCATCCTCTACGCTGATGATGATGTGCTCTTCACCTCCCACAAAGATCCACAAACTCTTCAACACATCTTACAGCTAGGATTCACTGCAGTCGAGAATTGGTTCGCTGACCATAAACTGGTTCTAAACCACAAAAAAAACAACAAGTTGATTCTCTTTTGCTGCTCCCAAAACAAGCATAGGTCTCACCCCTTGGTCATTTTTGCAGGTCTTGGGACTACTCTGGAGCTGGTGGCATGTTTTAAATACCTTGGAATCACACTTGACCCTAACCTATCCTATCCTATGGGGCACACATTGATAATGTTGCCAGAGCTGCCAACTCATACATTGGTTTACTCTACCAGAATAGACAACACCTCACCCTGGATGCCCTTAAGGCGGCTGTTCTTAGCTCAGTTGTCTCCATCATTGACTACAGCCTCATTATATATGGCTCTGCACCTGCTACTGCTCTCAAACATATTGTGACCTCCTTAAACAAGGCTTGTCGGCTCATCACTGGAGCCCATCGACTCATACATACTTGTAACCTATATGCACAAATGGGGTGGCTGCAACTTGTCAACCGCATAAAGTACCAGACCTGTCTTATGATGAAAAAAATAACCTTAGACCTTGCTCCCCCTGGTATGTGAGCTCTCCTGTGCCCCAGTTTAAATCCATACAACACCAGAGGGGCTGAACATCAGCTATTTCAGGTTCCCCATTGTCGCACTGCACAGGGCCAATGTTCTTTTGCTCACCGTGCTCCCAGCTGGATGAATGCCACTAGTTCTGACATCCCCCCTACCACCACCCTGGGTATGTTCAAAACCAGACTACACCTCCTTCTAGCTGCCTCCAGCTCCTGTGACTGCCACCCCTAGCTGGTCCAATCCACTAGCACCTCTCCCTGCAGTCCTTATGACAATGCCATTGTGCTGCACTAGTCTATTCGTGTGTGTGTGTCCCCATCATTTCTCTCGCTCGCCCTCCTTTCCCCTAGCTGCCTTCTCTGGGCCACCCCCTGTTATTCCTCCAAGTTGTTGCATCTTTGTGATTGTTGACTTATGTATTTGATTTATGTAAATTGCTGCAGTTCTGCTTATTTTTATATATGTACCATTTCTAACTTGGAACCTTTGTAAAAGAGCCTCGGCTCAAAGGTATTTGTAATCCTAGATTTAAACAAACAAATAAATAAACCCAAGGGAGGGAGGACCAGCCACTGTGGTGCCATGGTATTGCTGGTACCTGTGGTGCTGCAGTGGTTCCAGTTGAGGTATTGGTTGCTGGTCTCGTTGTGGGTGCTTTCAGCTTCATTTCATGGCAGCCCTGTTAAAGTCTGCTGTTCCAGCTAATTAAGTTCACTGTTGCTGTGCCTCCTAAGCTATTTCTGCAGCTGCAGATCCACAGTTGCGGATTTTCAGCACATGCACAATTTCCGCAGCTGCGGGGATTTTACAAAATTCTGCACCTGCTCAAAATTTCTTTATGAATTTCATGCAACTGTGTTTCCACAGTACTGAAGACCTTTTTCCCATGGTTGTGGGATTTTTGGCTTTCTTTGTGAATCCTGCCCACAGTCTTTCCCCCCACTGGATCCTCCACCAAGCCCTGGATAATTTTTCTTTGTACTTGCCATTGTAATCAGAGTGGGACCTACATGACAGAAGGGGAGAAGGGAGCCCTCAATCAGTAGCCTGGTAATCAGCACCAATGAGCATCAATCCAGCCCTATAGATAATAGTGTTCTAATTACTATCTAATAAAAGACAACTTGTTAAGATTGTGAGATGCCTTGGGGAAATGCTGGCAATCTGTCAGGAGTTCAGAAAAGGCAGTCACAAACCACATACTAAAATGTGAATAAAAAGTTTATTCTGTTGGTTCATCTGCTAAACAAAAGTTTTATCAGTTACTACATGTTGTACTGCCTTTTTGAGCTACAGAACGTTCATCTCAGGAAAAAAAATTGCACTGCATTTTATTCCCTCGGTACATCTCAGAAAAAAATCACTTTTTTATTTTCTTGAAAGAGCGCCCCTGACTCTTGCGCCATTAAACAGAAGGTTGCATACTGTAGGTGCCGTCTCTCCAAGGCAGTGAGGCATATTCTTTCATTAAAACAAAAAAAAAATCACAGGGCAAACAAACAGAGTCATGCTGGAGCAGTGAATCGTCTCTGTTTTTATTCTGTTTTTATTTCCATGAAATATTGCCTCTGCTTCTTGCTCCATTAAACATACGTTTGTATAGGTGCAAGGTTCTTCAAGGCAGATAGGCTTATTCTTTCATTAAATGTCTCTTTCAGGATAAAATCACACTGCAAGCAAACTGGGAATAAAGTGCAAGGGAGAACAGAGAGAGCTTGCACTAATTCTCCCTCCTGGATATGACAGGGTGATAGGGTAGGAAGTAGATGACAGAATGGTGCTGACCAAGAGACAACAGAGCATAAAGATTTATTAAAATAAAAAATTGCCCTGCATAGCCCATCACATCAAAAATAGTAGACAGTAAAAAAACATTGGAATCATAGTATTATCTGTTTCAGGTTCTGTCCCACCGCAGAGCAGTGTGCACTCTTCTTTAGTCTGGTAATTATGAATGAAAACACATCCTCCTATGGTAGTAACACCAGATTGGCTGACAGTTGGCCAGTGAGGTGTTACTACAATAGAGGACATCTTTTCATTTATAGAGTACTTGCCTAATCTCATACTCAGTGTATGTCTTTTGACATACGTTACTTATGTTAAAATAAATTGTGTTGTATAGATGTTAAAAAAGGAAGGTATGTATGCAGGTAAAATTTTACAGCTGTCAGAGAAATCTGACACTTTTGCCTACTGGCCTGATCTCATAACAACAGTACTTTTTCTCTCATTTTAAAAATCCTGTTATGTTCCATACAAAATCTTTAAAAATAATAAACATACACTGACACTGTACTGCATAACACCATGTAATACAGTTGTGCTACTTTATACCCTACCTTGCTCTGTTGTCAAAAAAATATTTGTTTTCTTTTTTCCTGCCCTAACACACATTCACTAAGAGAATAATGCTACCCTTTACATTTTGATTTTGATTTGGTGGTACAAGCCCTCAACTGATTTATTATTGCCTCCCCCATACACACACTTTTTAAAAATAATTTCTGCTGTGATAATACTGTGAACAATGAATGGCCCACACACTTTGAAGTCTTTGTGACAATGCTGACTTTTGAGCCATTTCTAAATTACAGCCCTTGCAAAATCCTCTTTGTATATGCAGAGGAGCAGTCACCACCAAAGTGTTTCTTCTGAGATTTGAATGATTGTGATGGTCACAGTTCGTAAGAAGGTAAATATTTCCTGACAGAAGTTTTGGAATTTGTATGAGACAGACTATGGTAAAGACACAGAAAAATATCATTAAATATTTCAAGCTGTTTCTGAAATGTATACCAGTACTTTTCCCTCACAACGATTTCTGTGGGGGAGAGGGTGGAGCTTAGCCTATAAATCAGCCGATGCTTAGGAATACTTTGACATGAATTTTTAGATGAATGCATCAAACAGATGAACTGTAAATCATGTCTGTGTTTCCAGTGTAAGTGCCTCACTTTAATATATTTTTACCTTCTGTACCTTGGTTTTTCAGTTAGCTTTCCTTTGCAAATGAAAAGGTTCAATAGCCATCCAAATGTAGTTCGAACAATATTATTAAATGGACTCCTTATATAGATTGGTAGCCCAGCTCAGTTTTAAAATGTGTATATGGTATTTGCTGCAAAGATTGGTTAACATTGTGTAACACCGTGCAGAAAAGTTACATACAGCACAACTGCTGAATACATTTTTTTTCCAGTTGCTCACTGAATTTGGTGGGGGCAAGGTTATTTTTTTATTTCCTATTTTCACATTGTATACTGTATATTTACTGGTTGACAAGGCCACCAAACAGAAACAGGGAAATGTTATTTTTTATTAATAAAATAGCAGAGCAACACAATAATAAAAAAAATACATTTCCCTGGTCATCTAGCATGCTCCCTACTCTGATGTCACCCCCACCATTTAATTAAACTGGAAAAAATTTCACTGGTAGTCTAGAAGACACTGTCCATGATCCCCAATGTTGCCCTAATGTCACCCACTACAATATGTTGCTCCACTATTTAATAAACATTATTTCAGCATTTAGGACCTCTGTTAGGACAGCTTATGCTTTGAGATCATAGCTGGTATACCAGTTTAATTTGTGTTTCAGTATCTTTTATTTCAACCTCTGCTCTTTATGTCAGTGCAGGATCTCCCTGTGGCAATCCCAAAAAAGTCTCTTATAAACTCCTATTACAGTATGTTGCTCCACTATTTAATTCATGAAAATAAAACTTTACAGTTTAATTTAATGGTGGGAGTGGCATCGGTTGGGGAGTATGTGAGATTAACAGGGAAAGTTTTTTTTTATTAATGAAATAGCAGAGCAACACAATAATAAAAAAAATATATTTCCCTGGTCATCTAGCATGCCCGCTCCATGATCCCCAATGTTGCCCTAATGTCACCCACTACAGTATGTTGCTCCACTATTGAATAATAAAAGTTTCCATTGTAAAATGGTGGGGATAACATTGGGGTGAGGAGCATGCTAGATTACCAGGTTAAGAATTTTTTTCATTAATTAAATAGCAAAGCAACATAATTTCAGCATTTAGGACTTCTGTTAGGACAGCTTATGCTTTGAGATCGATATCCGGTATACCAGTGCAATCTGTTCATGACAGCACATCTATGGGAGCTTTGTCTTTGTCATGGTTAAATTTTAATTAAATTGTGTATTTATCTGTTTTTTATTTGTGTTTCAGTATCTTTTATTTCAACCTCTGTTGTTATTGCCAGTGCAGGATCTCCCTGTGGCAGTATCAAAAGTTTCTTATAAACTCTTGTTACAGTACATTGTTCCACTATTTAATTTATGAAAACCTATACTTCTATTTTAATAAATGGTGGGGTTGGCACTGGGGTGGGGAGCATGCTAGATTACCAGGGAAATATGTTTTTTTTATTAATTAAATGGCAGAGCAACATAATTCCAGAATGTAGGACCAACAGACACTGAATGTTCTGAATGAAAGATCCGCATCATGTGTCAGATGACTCAGAGAATTAGATGATTACCTATGGGAGCATAAAGTGTAGCACATACTTAACAGCGTAGCTTTAGGAGGCATACACTCTACTTCACAAACTGCATGATAAGCTAAACAGCAATGTGACAGGTTCAAGCCCCAATTACTTCCCAGTAACTTGGCTGCATAAATTTCAGTCATCAATAATCTGTAGAGTATCAAGGAAAGAATCTTGTAGTTAAAAAAAAGTCTCTTGGTGGTATCAGAGCTACATTTTTTGTAACATTTTTTAACATTGTAGCTGTGCATAATACAAACTCTTCAAAGTGTTCAAAGATAGTTTGTCTCTCTTCGAGGTAATAGTGTTTCGTTCTGTTCTTTCACTGAATCTAGAAATCCACCCATCCCAAACCTCTCAACACTCAATTCACTTGACTTTGAATTTTAATTAAGTGTGCTTCCAAAAACAATAACCAGTCACCATGACAACAGATACTCCTACTAAAGTTTCTGATGAGAGGTGTGTCTGGTATGTGAGACAGATCAGGGCTCCTTTGTAAATTGTTACTGCTGTAGTGTGGGGTGGAGGTGGGGTGAGCATTCCTGACATAATCAAATATCTGTCACTCACACTGCAATATAGAATATAGTATGTTAATGTGCCACTATTAATCCATTAGTAACTTGGTATAAAACAGTAAAAAAATGATCTGCAGTATGTATCTGTCAGTGACACGGACTCAGTAGAAGCATCATCAGATAACTGTATAATAGTACCATTAAGCCTTTTGGAGGACTTTTGCTGGTCAGTTGCTCACAGGCTGATTATCCCACTTAAAACTATATATCCAAACTGAAATACTTATATCTTTAAAATGTCACATTATTCAATAATGAGCATGCTACATAGCTACCAATTTGTAGATAAAAAAATAATTATTCAAATACCTGAACCTTGGCAATAGGTCCAATTAAGCTCCCCAGTCTATCTGGTAAAACACCCAGTTACCATTCTGAAGACAAAATAAATTACATGCATTTTTAGAATAATACTGCATGTAAAGAATACAGATATAATGAAATGGGAGCCCTTAAGAATTCTAAGAGGTCCTCAGTACTGTATGAACCTGAAACAGTAAAGCTAAGAAGTTAAAGGTAAAATGTAATGGTTTGTTACAATTATGACCCGTATTGGCAGGTGTTCTGAATGTTCTGTTTGGTAAATAGACATATACTGTAAGTTCAATTTGTAAAGCTTTGCAGCCACTTTAAGAGCTCATCTTTTTCATTGGCAGCAACATGTACAGTATACAGTATGCTGCCTAACATACTGGGGTCTTGAGCCAAACTCGGCACGTTGTTGCTTGCTTGTCACATGAAGTAAATAGTGAATAGTGAATGATCTATAGATTGTTAGCAGAGGGCTCCAGCAAAGGCTAATTGTCAGCTTTACCTATACTACAGTATTTCCAGAGTTTTCTGATAAATAGAGATATTTCACTCAGAGTCAATTTTCAAAGCAAGACTTTCATAATTACCATAATTGCTTGCTGTAATGTGGTATTTATGTATTTCAAGGGGCCCAATCTTTTTACCACTCATTTTATGAACATTAAATATGCCAGAGGGTTGTAATTCTAATTTTTTTTTAAATAAAAATAATAACAAAGGCTAAACTGCATTAAATAGAAGTCTTATACATAGTAAAATCATTGCCTATAAAGTAGTTAATAAATTCAAAACATACATTTGCGTGACTAGCACTTAAAGATTAAGTGAAATATTTTAAAAAGGTTTGCTCAGATTATCTTATGGGGTAGACATCATTTAAGTCAAGAAAGCAGCACAGAAAATGAGTAGCACAGTGAATACATGTAAGCAGTTTAGGATCAGCTGTAACTATACCTATGGACACATTATAATCTGTGGCAAAGCATAGATTACACTGGAACCCATGTCCTACAGTATGTCTTTATGTGCATTAATCCATCAGAAATAATGTTTAAAGTGTACAAGTGATAAACCAGGAAAAGAATATAAATAAAGACAGCAATATAGTGCATGACTGGTGGTTTCACTGGACATCCAATGTGTATGCTACACAGGTAAAAATGAATAAGACTTGTCATGCATACAGATTTTGCAATAGAAAGTCTCCCCCACTCAACACACACACACACACATACATACACGTCAGGAAGCTTGCAGGAACATGATTGTGGTATCACTGGCTCACAGCTTTCAATGCCAGAAACCCCATATATTGTGTTTTATACTAACTTACAGCGGTTTACAAATGATACAACAGTATGGGGGAAAACACAAGTTTATCACACAGTTCAATAGCTTAGCCGACAAGTGAAGGGCACTTGTAGATAACTTCTAGCTTAGGAGGGGGTTACAAATTTATCACTAGGATGAATACTAATTGGAGCTAGTGGTGAGTGAAGTGGCCCCAATTTGCTCTGCGAAGTGATCTGCGGAGTGAAGGTGAATTCGTGGAGTGCTCCACAATGCGAAGCGGAGTACTTCACGTTGCAAATGGGTAATGCGAAGTCCATTGAAAACAATAACTTCACATTACTTCACCTTCCCAAACCACTACTATAACGCCTTCCCAAACCACTACTACAACAATTCTTAAGGAGAAGTACATTGAAAACAATGTACTTTGCCTTGCTTTTAAGCTCCAAAGGCGAATTGTGCAGTGTTACATAGGATTTCAGGTCACATGGGCTCTAGATTGTTCTGCACAGCCTCAATTTGGGGTAGTGTGTGTAGGAAGCTGTAGGAGACAATCTGCCCTGAGATCTCTCTGTAATTCAAACCTTCAAAAAGCTGTTAAAAAAGCCTTTTTGAGTATTTTTTTTTGCTGAAACTTTAGTTCATTGATTATAGGGAAACCCTCCTGTGCTCATATCATCAAGTGTTTATTGTTTGTGTATGGATTTTGAATGTTAATGTACAACATTCAGGCTGTGTACTGAGGGACAGTGGAAGTGTGCTTTGGGGAGGGGTGTATCTGTGCTGTAGGTAGATTAACTTGGAGAAAAAGACAGTGCTTTCTGTTTTGGTGATATTTTTCTTGTTTAACTGTGTCAATGTACACAGTAATATTTTCAATACTTCTTGCCTTTTTTTGCTGATTGTTGTGGTGCAGCAGTGCATAATTTTAGTTTGTTTAAAATATGTGGTTATATTACTGAAGTTTTCCATTTGCTATGCATTACTTAGTGTATATGTGAGTATGTGTGTGACGTGTGTCATCAAATCAGACAGCTTTTATTCTGTCACATAATAATTTCAGCAATGTGAAGCTGCTATCCACTGCAGCTGTGTGATTTTAGTATTTCTTTGTGGTATTTTTACTGGTACTGGTACTAGTACTAGTGACTGTTACTGCAGCAGTACAGTACACTGCCCCCCCCGCATGGCCCGCCCAAACCGGTAAAGGTATTCTTTTCCAGATTTGAATTTGAGATGGTGAGCACTGGTTAGGTGTTGTGCCTTTGTGTCTGCATCTCTTTAGTGCACAGCACAACCTTAATCTATCTGTCAATTTGCATCTCTTTAGGGCCCAATCTCCATCTGTAACTTAAGTCACAGTTGTTTCTTTGGCTTCCCTTCAGAGTACTGGACAGGTGTGGTGCTTAATTCTGCATGAACATTGCACTCATTAATATGGGTTTTTAAGTCAGGACCATCATCACGAGTCACTCATGATACAAATCACGTTCTTCATCATCACAGTCACAAACGCAGTCACAAATCACGATTCACGATCATTCACGCTACCAATCACATTCATTTTTTTTCTAGTTACTTGGATGTATTGTAAGCCTGTTTTGTAGTATCTCTCCAGGCTTCACCACCCCACCATTGTACTCATTGATACGTGTTTTTAAGTCTGGGAGTTTTAAGCTACAGCTCATCAGGGAAGTACAGCCGTAGGCGGTAAGCATTCACGTTTCTTCATCATCACCGTCACAAATGCAGTCACAAATCACGATTCACGATCATTCACATTTTGAATCACGACATTAATTTTTTTTCTAGTTACTTGGAGGATGTGTTGTAAGCCTGTTTTGTAGTATCTCTCCAGGCTTCACCACCCCACCATTGTACTCACTGATATGTGTTTTTAAGTCTGGAAGTTTTAAGCTACAGCTCATCGGGGCCCGGGGAAGTACAGCCATAAGCATTCACATTTCTTCATCATCATGGTCACAAATGCAGTCACAAATCACAATTTATGATCATGTCATGAATCACAATATACATTTTTTTTTAATAGTTACTTGGATGTATTGTAAGCCTGCTGGTCACGGTGCTGAACAGGGATGGGATCCCCATCTGGGCCCTGGGGAACAGGCACATCCTGCTCCAGAGGACCTGGTGCTGGACTTGGTAGTGGTGGTTCAACTGCCTCAGAGTCAGGACAGGTGGCAGTGCTGGTCCTGCTTTGGAGGGGGCACTCACAAGTTTTGAGCGGTCCAACAGGAATGGGCTCCCATGCCTTCCACACATGCACATGGTATGATGCGTACCACTACCACGCTCTCCCAAAGCAGCCCTGTCCCAGACATTCCCTCACCCTGGTTCAACTCTCCTACTGAGCTCCCTCAGGCCAAGCAATTACTACTCACACTGTCACACAACACACACACACAGTCACACAGACACAGGCAAACAACTAACTACTTATAAAGGTAAGAAAAATAAAATGTTCAGAAAGAACAAATTAAGTAAAAAAGAGTACAGAAAAGATAAAAAAATGTAGCGTTTATAAAAGCTGTTGGGTCTAAATCAAAGTTTAAATCTCCGCCTCACTCTGATCTAAAAGTATCAGCAGTCACAAAACACACTACTCTCTCCATCTGCACAGGAGAAAGTAAAAGTGTCTGCTTATATGACTCACTTTCTTCCTGCCTAGCTAAAGAGCATGTGACTTACAGTACTGTAAGCCATGTGATGTGTGGGGGGGGCTGACAAATCTGAAACACCTAGTGGGTCACTTAGAATCCTAATGAGGAACGCAAAGTCCATTAAAAACAATGACTTCGCCTTACTTCATGTTGCCATTCTGCCTTAACGCGAAGTGGTAATGACAAGGCAAAGTGAGCGCTTTGCATTGCCCACTCTGCGTAGCGGAGTAGCAAGGCGAAATGCCCACTTCGCGTTCACTTCACCGGTGAATTTTAAATTCGCTGCATCTCTAATTGGAGCAAGAAAATCAGGAGACATACTTTTCTGATCGTGAAAGGCAATTTTTATTATGCTGACATCAACTAAACTGCAAAAGAAGAGAACTTATTAATAACACTTATATTTTATCTTTAATATTCAGAGGTGGGTAGTATTGCTGAATGGTGAAATGAGTTTGTTACATACAGCACAGAATAGATTTGATTCCCACAAGCTCTACTTGCATGCTTTGTGCAGGAGTACAGTACCTTGAATGACTGTATGTGTGACTGAACAAGTTTATCAGTTTTGTTTTAGTGACTGCATGGTGGGGGTGGTAAAGTGGATTCTGAACCTTATGTAAGAATTACAAAATATGGAAGTGGTGACACCTAAGAATAGCAATAATTCAATGAGCTTGATACATTCAGCAAGAGCTGGGTTTGAGTCCCAAAACTGCCACTTGCATAGTTTGTGTGAATAATTTGAGCAAGGTGACATTATTTCGTCTGTGCTCCTGGGTTGATAAAAACAGTCGTTTGTGCCTTGATAAATGTACCCAGTTAACAAAAAATATAAAAAGGTGAAATAAAATTATGAGATGTGCAGCACCATCCCTTCAGTCAAATGAAAAAAAAAATCAGCCAAAGCTGTCAGAAATGCCTATATATTTTCCTGAGGAGCATGTATGAAGCAAAACATGTTTTATTTTTGCAATATTTGTAGCTAACATTTACCTAGTTATTTACCAGTTTCCTTTCAGAGAGTACTGTATTTCTGATGACAGTTGAAATAAGACTGAAATCAAAGCCTGGTGAATTACAGGGCTTACAGACAGTGGGCTGGATGTTCAGACAGCGCCAGGCAGTGGCGCAAGTCTGGGCGCAGTGCATCTGTGATAAGCTGGGGCCAGGTCCAGGATTAGGTGATATTCAATGGGGATGCACCATGGTGCAGCACTGTTGAATATGTCAGGGCCAGCAAACATATTGTACATGAATTGCAGTGGCACTGCACTACGCATAGCAAAGCTACTGCTAGGGAGCATGGGGATGCACCAGCGCAAATGCAGTTGTGCTAGGTGCATCACCTGTGATATTCAGCAGGGGGCATGTAAATGACACATAATATATGCAAGGTGCAGATGAGGCCAGTTGCATGTCATTATGGCCTTATTTGCATGCCTCATGCAGGGCAGCCCAGTGACTTGCACCTGGCACCCTGCACAGCATGACATGTGCTGTGGGGATCCCAGGCCACATAGCCATGATTGCATGGTATTTGTGTGACAGAATATCCCTGGTAGTCTAGTGGTCCCCCCAGTCCCCAAAATATATTTTACATGACCATCCCTTGTGGTCTAGTGGAACCCCCCACTGCCCATTGCCGTGATCGAGGTAAATGTAAATACAACATTCCCTGGTAGTCTAGTGGACCCCCCTCCTGCCTGAGTCCCTGATAATGGTAGATAGGCCACACCAATGTACCTGGTGATCCAGTGGCACCCCCCACCCCTCCCACTCACACAGGACGCCATGTCCACCCAGCTCTCCCCGTCATCGGGGGGGGGTTGCAGCATACCACCCGGCCACCCACCTAATGTCAGGTACAATATGGGCTTTACATATTTGGGACTGTCTAGTACAGTATGCCCTGAAAGTCCATTGGTCCACACAGGAGACTGATGGGCTTACAGCCCATACTGTACCTGTCATTCGGCAAGCGGCCAGGCAGTATGCTGGTGGGATGCTGCCACCCACCGATGACAAGGTGAGTGGGTGGGCATGGGGTTCTGTGTGGATGGGAGGGGGGTGCCACTGGATCACTAGGGACATCGGTGTTGGCTGTCTACCACGAATCGGGACTTGGGTGGGAGGGGGGTCTACTAGACTACCAGGGAATTTTGTATTTACATTTACCATGATTGCAGCAAAGGGTGGGGGTGTTCCACTAGACCACCAGGGAAGGTCATCGTAACATGTATTGGGGAACCAGGTGGAAGGGGGGACCACTAGACCACCAGGAATGGTCATGTCACATATATTTCAGGGACTGAGGGGGCCACTAGACTACCAGGGTTTTGTTTTATACACATACTGTGCGATCGTGAATATGGGGGGGTTCAATGAGTGCTTGTAGACATTGTTCTGGGTGGCCAGGTGGCCACCCAAACCTGGGCTGCTATGTTGTGCCTTGCAGTACTGCAGCCCAGCTTTGGGTTGCTGGGAGTTGCTCCTACTCTGCAGGTGCTCAACTTTGAGCCTTTAGAGTGTAGCGCAATGCAGGTTGCACCAGCATATGCCGCATATCCTGGCTGAATATTGGGATGTGCCGCAATGCATTGGCACACCCCCTGCATCTGCGCTGCATACCATTACATTGTGCCCCTGCACATCGGGAGTTGTGCTGCACCTGGAAGTCTTTTTAATATTCCACTGGTGCACAATGTGGGGTTGCGCTGGTGCAACTCTTTTGCACCAGGTGCATCCCCTTTGAATATCTGGGCCAGTAGCTACAAAGACATCCTTGGCTGCACTTTGAAAACTACTGAGCAGGAAAAGCATAATTTAATAGGAGTGACATGATTAATTCAGAAATGTTTCAGGTGTGCCAGTAAAACAGATCAAGTTAATTAAGCACACTATGCAGACAATGGAAAGGGGGAGGGGAGGGGAGCTGAAGCTAATACCTACTGGAAACACAGGCAGTGGAAAGGGGGATGGGAAAACAAATCACTTAGCAATATGGTTGATTTTATCTAGCGCTGCTATTAGGACTCAGTATGCATTTTATTATATCATCTTTCCCAAGATATTATGCTGCCTAGTCTGTATTTTGTACATAGTACTGATCAAGTGCAGAGTGACAAAATTACTGTTTTGGAGACTGTACAATTCCCCTACTACTTGTATTACCAATGCATGCCTCTCAACTGTCCCTGATTTTCAGGGATGTCCCTGATTTTGCCTCAAAATGTCACCCTGTCCCTCCTAAAAATTGTGTTTCTGTGACCAAACAGTGGGGGTTGTAAGCACAAAATAATGTTAAACATTAAAGTTACAAACTTGTTCTTACTTAGAAAATCCATTTTACACTAAGCCTCTTATTCTACCAGCTTCCTGTGCTGATATCTCCAATTATGAAAATTTGTCCCTGATTTTGGTCCTTTGTCCCTGATTATTTTAAGTCTTGCCCCTGATTTATGAGGCAGGTGGTTGAGAGGTATGTACCAATGGATAGTGAGCAAGCATTACAAGTGTGGACACTGTATGTTACTGGCCATTCTTATGTACCACACAGCACCACACGCTGTGAAAAAACTCTCATATTAAAGCACAAAATGTAGTGTCAACCTGAATTTATTTCTTGTATTCATTTGTTAGGAGTCTTATGAGTTACTCACGTTGTACCATCTCAGTGGGCAGAACAAACATTAATAGTAAACATTCAAGTGTTCTTTAAACAATGTTTTTTCTTATAATATCAGTCTCAGTGTTGTTGTGTTACATTGTGGTTCCTGAGATTCAGCATGATCTGACAGAGTTCACGTTGACTGTGACAGCTAGACTTATAATGTGGCTTAATGTGTTTGACATTAAATGAAATGTCAAAATGGAGTTCTGCTTCATGCCATGAAAGGTTGTTAGGAAAGATGCAAGTTCCTGATATATTGACAGTTCCCTGATGCCACAGAGACACATGTTTTTACAATGGGACCTACCACTGTGACAGCGAGAATTCATCTTGAGGATTCAGATTGACGATGGTCCCTGTGGCAGGCTCTTGTATCAGGTTATGCAATCACTAATTGGTGACCAGTAGTGAAATGCTGCATTGCAGGGATCTACAATTTCACTTTAGTAAAATGCAACATGGTCTATGCCTAACTCTCAGTTCATATAAAATATTATCTAAATGTATTCCTTCTAGTCTCAGCTGCTTAGTTTCAGTTTTTGGCTCCCTCTACATATAGTATTTTTAACAGTGATGGCATGGCTGAGATGTCACCCATGGCAGAGCACTTGGCAAAAAATGTACCACCCACCAAATTTGCATCTGCCTCTATCTTATTCATGTGTTTTGCATATCCCAATGTGGAATTACACCCTGCATTACACAGAATCCAAATACAATGGAGTCTCATGAGGGGAGCTGTTTAGTGGGATAAAACAAATGAAAAAAGCTTATGGAGGGGAACGGTAGCTAGTTCTCGGGCAGGGAGGGTAAGGCAACCAAAAAAAAAAAAAACAGTAGACCAATGCATACTGGAGTGAAAGCAGGTAATTACACCACCAGTGCACTGGGAACAGGCCAATCACAAAGGTTCTCAGCGCCTTTTCTTAAACCGCACCGATTAAAAATAGATTGTGCCTGTCAAAAATGGTATCCCTAAAATTACTGTGTTTTGCATATCCCAATGTCCAATTAAGCCCTGCAAACCACAGAATCCAAATGCAACCAATTCTCAGGAGGGGAGATGTTTAGTTAGATGTAAAAAATTATTAAATAAAACTGGGAGGTCAATTTGCAAGCTCGGGGTCAAGTATCATTTGATCTTATGTAGTGGAGCAGTTGCAAGTTCCAGGGCCAGGGAGGTTAAGGAAAAAATAAGGCTGCAGTCAGTACACCAATGCATATGCAAGTGAATGCAAGTAATTACAACACAGGTGCATAGAGCACATGATAATAGTAAAGGTTCTCAGTACCTTTTCTTCTACAGCATGGATTGTGCCTGTCAGAACTGATTTCCCTAAAACTAATGAGCTGTGCATATCTAACTGTCAAATTACACCCTGCAATCCACAGAATCCAAATGCAACAGCTTCTCAGGAAGGGAGCTGTCTCATGGGATAAAACAAATAAAATAAAACAGGGAGATCAATTGGCATGCTTGGGGTCAAGTATCATTTGTGCTTATGGACAGGAACAGTCACTAGTTCCAGGGGCAGGGAGGGTGAGGGTGAGGCATTAAAAAGAGGTCCAGAACACAGATGGATACTCCATTAATATCACCTGATTACAAGAAGTTTATTATTGTCAGATGCTTCTACAGATGAATACCGGTCACATATTCAGCTGTGATGGGATCTGACACTAATAACCAGAAAAGCAAACTATCAGAACCTTGAATTAGGAGTGCAATAGAATGTCTATCAGATGCATCAGCACTTTTGTGTGGCAATTAAAAATATTAGCAAATTCAATGATGAACCTTTTTTTTTTATTTTGAACCTGCTGCCACAACATACTAATGGAACAAATGGGGACGTCACATACAGTACCTACTGATGCTCTCAAGCCTAACTGAAAACACATTTTCCTTATCCTAATTGGGCAGTTTCACTCCAGATCCTCCATTGCAAGTCAGTGAAATGTTTTCTTTTGACTGTGGTGACACCTGCCGGAACACTTCAACTACAGCAGGAAAATATCTCAGAAAACAGCACCACCTGGTGCTTTTCAGCACATAATGAGGAGGATTAAATTAATTAAGCCACTAACACAATGCCACATACTCAAATAACGAATACCACATAATGCACCACAGCATTACCGCTTAATGAGGTACTGCTCAGTATACTGATCCTGCTGCTGAGCACTGCATCAATGGTAATCTTTTCTGTAGCAGGCACTGTATGCTGAGCAAATGAGTCAACTACATAAAAGGGAAAGTGGAGATGATCTACAGAACCATAACGAATAGCATGGCTGAGCTTTCTGACAAGGCAAGTAGCAAGTGGGAACATTTCATCTATTGAATGTGTGGCTAGATGGTTGTTTGACAGCTAAGGTCAGACTATCTTTTACTTTTAACAAAAGGAAATAGCTGGTTTTAATTTAAAAAGTTGTAATTTTTGTGTTTTGTAAGTTTTCTTAGTCTACCAATTTTATGGGGTCTGTGTAATAATGTGGTCCGGGTATGCACAACAGCCATGTACCTGTCCCATATAGATCCACACCTGTGGACAAGCTAGCAGGTGCACAATTCACTAATGCTGGCTTCCTGGCAGCAGCTTCACACCGCAGGCATGTTGGTGTCTGGGGAAGGACCAGCAGATGCACGTGTGTCTTGGTGGCAGACAGGATCCGCTGCTCTGCATGGAGCAGGGGATTGTGGAACAACAAGAGAAAATGCACTACTGGGTGAGGAAATGCAACCATTGAATTGTTAATGGAGCCAAACTAACAAAACAAAAATACAAAATGGCACTAATATGACTGGTATGTAGCAGTGGCAACATTTATTATGACTCAGTGTACAAAACACAAAGCTCCAGTGCTTCAGGGTGCCCTACCTCTTGTTCAGGGAGCCAATAGAAAATGCAGACAAAACAGGTGCTATAACCATTCACTGCAGGCCACATATGATTATAGCATTTTGTATTTTTGTTTTGTTGACTTGGTTCCTTTGCAAGCTCTATGGCTGAACTACCTTACTCAGTAGCAAAGTTTTTGCTCCAGTGTCCATTGCACTTTACTTATGCAGCTTTGAGTTGGTGCAGTCAACAGCACACAACATCACTGTGTGGCGGGATAGTCTGTATCTCTAATACCTCACAGGATATTATCCCATCTGTCTGTTCTGGACAAACAGCAATAAGTAAATCACAGTGGACATGGAGTACAAGGGTAAATCCATTGTTAGCATATAAATTTGAAGTAGTAAAAGACTCGACTTTTGTTCCTGGGAGTAGCCAGGATTATGAGCATGAATAAAGATCAAACTGCATAATGTGATAAAGCCAGCTAATCAGAAATGACTGAGGTGTTGCAAACATCCTGCCTTGAAAGTCTGGAGGAGGAGGAGGTGGAGCACAGAAAATGTATGAAACAGAGATGTAATATGAAAACTGCTTCAAACTATGACAATTCAAACTTGAGAACTCTGTTTATATAGTTCTAAAGTGTGTTGATACAAGAAATCAGTTTGTGGGACAAGTGTGGGATATCACAGGTCCTAGTAATACATCAATGTCTGCCTCAGTGGCTTCCCATAGCCCTCAGTACATGTCTGGAGGGCTGGGGCAGTAAGGCATGGTGGGGGTTGATTGCCCTGCAATGGCCGGTGGATGCAGAATGGAGGGGGCATGTAATGGCTAGGACAGGGTTCCTGCCTGGATAGCCTTTGCCCCCCTTTTCCAGCAATCCACATCTTGGTGAAGGGCATGGAGTGTAGGTACATCCCTTGGCCAGTCTCCTGGTTCATTCATGCTTGCAACTCTGCAGGCAGACTGGGGATCAGGTGTGGAAGGGACATGTGTCCCTTCATTAAATGTTTTTAATTTATTTAAAAGTTTGTTGACTGAGAAAGACACACTGAGCTGAGATTCATTTCCAGGTGTGACCCAGAGGAAGAGGAAAGGGGAAAAAACAAGCAGCAGTTACAAACAAGTGAAGTGTAAACGCAACAGTATTAAAGCACAATACAGTAGCTAGTAAAATAGTGGTAGGAATACACTGAGGTAAAATGGCAGCATTACTGTACATAAGTGTCATTTAAAGATTTACAAAGGTATGTGGGGGGTATCCATCAGGTTTAAATTTCTAGTGAGGTGAAGCCCGCAGATGAGAGAGAGAAAGTGTGAGGGGAGTGTGAGGGCAGCATTAGGCATAGGGTAGGGCTGCAAGAAGGTGAAAGGTGGGGGAGAGGGGTGAGGGTTAGAGAGGGGAGAGACCAAAACAAATGGATGCAGGGGGTCTGAGGGATCCCTGATTCGTGTCAAAGTAACTTAGGAAAACCTACCCACTGTGGATATGCAGCACATAGGCTTCGTGCATAGATCCCTATAAGTAGAGTAAGACACTTTGCTGCCATTAATTATTAAGATCTTAATGCACTTCTTGCAGTTAAAGACACCTGCATTGTCATGCCTTACTACACAGCTCGGCATGTGGTTAGATCAGCATAGGTTGTGTCATATTGCTTGGATGATGATGCCAGCTGAAGACTCTTGTAAGAGCAGATAAAGTCTATGGACAGTAACATTGCTTTGATGTTTAAGTGCATAATTATAATAAAAAACAAGAAGCTACTTTAAACTGAGACAATATAAAAAAATATAAGCAGAAATATGGCTATCATTATTGTGTTTCTAAATGTTGCCCCATGCCAAACAGAGTTTGCATAACTGAAGCTCTTGTCAGGTATTATCAGTAAATTTGTCTTGCAAGGTATGTTTCTGTAAAGTGCAATATATTACACTATTTACACAGACTAATATGTAAAAAACATATTTTGTCAATGACATTTATCTGATTTTCATAGAGTAAAAAACAACTACTGTAAGTTTCTTTCTAAAATGTCCCCTCTGTATCTGTAAAGAGCTGGTGTGTTATATAATATGTGTTCAAGGGGTATACTGTAACTCTAACTGATAGTCTTACATTCATCTAAGGCAACTGTGTGTGCTGAAAACTCTAACTGAAAATGAAAATGTGATTGGAAGCAGTTTATTGGAAGCCTTTCTTAAATACAGCCAGTCAGTAAACACATCTTTGGTTGTCAAGCTAGCAACTTCAATTTAATTTTTCCAAACAGATTTGTAACATAGTAGGTGAAATGTCAGGGAACGTTAAGTGGGGTGATGCTATAATCTGTTGGGAAAATACCTCCAAAGAAAGGTTTGTTTACTAATCTTTAAATTAACAAACACTACACGTGCGCAAGCATTATAAAACAAAGCCTTATCTAGCACACACATAGACACTTTATCCTGTGAGGTTATTATTTGTTTTCTTTACTTGACATTTTTTAACCAATAAAGGTACCGCAGGCTGCCTAGCTGGCCACCTGCATGGCAATGTTTAAGATTGAGACATGACCTCATAATGGGCGAACAGAAAGTTGATAACATTAATAGTTGTACACAATAAATGTAAAAGGTAGCACATAAGTAAAACAAAGCAAACTAGGGTTAAACTGGTAGAAAAGTGAGCAGAGGAAACAATATCAGGTGAAAACTAGATGAGGAAGACTCAATTGTGTGAAAGGTGAGACTGCAGAAACAGTTTGAGTGAGGTATAAGAGGGAAAGCTAAGGAGGGAAGGGGAGAGTTTCAGAGTGAAGGCAGCTGAGCAGATAAAGAGGGAGGACCAGTAGATGTACACCCATAAAACAAAAATAGGCCTAATGTTCAATTGACTCAGATCACTAATAATTAATGCATTTTTAACTATTCATTAATTTTGCTTTGGTTGAAATCTTCACATGCAAATGAATTAGTTGCTAACCCCCTGAAGAACAACCAACTGCTAATTCTTAATCCTTGTGGCAGTAAATTAATCTGTCTCCTACTTAACAATTAACAGTTACACTTTATTTTAAGTGTCAGTTCACTACACTGTAGTTATAGTGTAACTGACACAATGAATTGTCATTTTGCTACTCTTTTTCATAGAACTTTGCCTCCTGTCATTTTTTTACTATGTTTCCTACCACTGCTTGGAACACACATGTAATATAATTTACTTGAGTGTTCTGTTCTGTTGTATATCTCACTGTTATAATTTGTTTGTTTTGTGCCATTTTTGGCCTGGGTCATGCCTGAAAATGGTCCCTTGTACCAGTGCCCTTACCTGGTTATCAAAGACATAAATAAAAAAACTACACTGTAACTGCACTGTAACCACAATGTAATTGCATGCAACAAACATGTAACTACAGTGTAATTACTCTGTTGCATGCAATTAATGATTAGTTACATTGAAACAGACACTTAAAATAAAGTGTAACCCAATTAACTAAGCCTTATGAATTATTAGGTTGCCATTTATTTATTATTAGTTGAGATTATGTAATGGCTCAGTTATTTTCAATCAACACTCACTTTGTTTAGAATTAGTTGATAATTACACCCACTCCACATGTATAATGCATAATGATTAGTTGAGAATAACTAATTCCTCACTATTTTCCAAAATCTATTCTGTGTCAGAATGACATGGAATGGTACTGCTCTCTCTCTCTCTCTCTCTCTCTCTCAGTTAAGCATTGGGACCACATTCCTATGAATGCTCTGGGGAGATGATAGTCACAATTTGTTCCTCAGCATGTACTATAGCCGGATTCACTGAAAGATTTCTGGATATGCCGGGGTTTGAGTGCTGTGCATTCCCAAAACTTGAAATTAATTAAAGTCACTGATGAAAGGGTATTTTTTGTAGTAAATATTCTTATAGGAGTGCGATAGTGCCCCTGTAGTTAGTGTTGAGTAGGCTGTTTAATGTTAAACCCAAATTTCTGCACCTTAATAACTTGGGCGTCATTTGACAAAGTACCCCAAGTTTGGCATGGCTGCCAGAGTCTTAAGATTTGAAATGTTTTGTGACAGCATCTCGTTTGGTTTTTAAAATATGGAGCACTAAAAAATGGAAACAAAAAAAAAATGTTTTGTTTCCCCATCCTTAACATTGGGTAACTTTGCTCTCACCTACAGCCTAGACAGTATGGATTGTTTAATGACATTTTAGAGTTTGAAGGGGCACATGCCAAGGGTGTGCCTTTGGAAGGTTTTGTGAAAAAATATTATATGGTCCTGGAGTTATAAAGATTTTAGAGTTAGCATCCTGATGTGAACAGTAAAAAAACAAACAAGACAGATCACACTAGTTTATTTTCATGATTTACCTCCTGAAGGCTAAAAACAAAATAAGGATCATGACTGTTTATTTTCATGATTTTCCTCTTGTGCCAACAAAAATACTGATCATATTGGCCGTCATTGTTTTCTCATTTTTAACTCACAAACACTGAAAATGAAAAAAAAAATACTCTCTTTTGAAAGAAACAAACACCTGCACCTAGCTAAACAGAACTTGTTTAGCTAGAATCTGCAGTTTTTTTTTTGTTTTTTTTTTAAATGTGACAGAAATGCCTTTTTCTTGTCACCTTAAAATATAGGTTGCCAAGCTTAGTGAGAGGAGCTGTTTACTTGTTTTCTCTGTATGAGAACAGTGGAACTTTCTTGACTTAAGCAGCTGCAGCTGGAAGTCCTGTTTTGGACTGCAGTGAGAGCGGTGAGCCACTCAACACTTTTGTCTCTGTCTCTCTCTCTCACGCTCTCTCTGCCTTTGTTTGCCCTTCTGTGAAAAACAAAGTATAACATTTTAAATTCTGAAACATTGTGTGCTTTGACATGGATGGATTTGTTAGAGGGTTGAAAGGCAATATCATGTTTAGTTTTTTCTTTTTTAGCCAGTTAATTTAAAAATCAGGGTTTCTTAATGTCCCCATTATCGATAAAGACCAGTATGATATTTTATTTTTTATAGCTCCTTTCTTTAATTTTGAGTGTTTGTGTGACCTACCAGCTGGACTGTGTGAGTGTGTGTGTGTGTGTGTGGCCGATCATGGAAAACAGCATTTAAATTATAACTTTTAATGATTAGCTCTTTTTCTGTACAGCACTTAATTAGTCATATTTTACTAAACAGATTGTTTGGATGGGAATATATTGTTTTTTCGCAACTGTTTGTACTATGGGTTTTGAAAACTTCAGTTATTGTGACTAACGTTTATGTGTTATTCCTTGCAGTCTTTTTTACTGACTTTTGGTAGAGTGTATATAAGAGGGGTACTAACCTGGGAATCATCTTGTTCACAGCATTCAGCCAGCTATTAAGGCAAGACCCCAAACTTAGCTACTAAATTTACCAAGTGGCAGATATCCCTGTGGCTGCTGCAAATTTTGCCCTAACATTCTGAGAACATTCATTTTCGCCACTGCAAACTTAAAAAAATTGAAATGCAGTATTTTGCTAACTGCAATACTGTCAATTGGGTGCATGTGGGTATTTGCAGCTGTGGGGCACTTTACATCAGCAAGACGTATTGCTCCTTTAAAACTAGAATTAGTGAGCTCTGGAGGGCAACAGCAAAAGGGACAGAAATAAAGCCCTTTCACCCCTTAGACATTCACAACAGGACACAGATGCTCATGAATTTAAATAAAAGGATAAAGTATTAATTATTATTATTATCTGGAAAATGTTTCACCAGGATAGACAACATGAGCAGTAAACAGTTCATTTCTAGAAGCATGCTGGAGGGAGGGAGTACAATGTATGGGATCAGTATAGGTACAATATTAATACTAACATTTGAGTAAGTTGAGCAAAACATACACCATAAATTCACAGGAAATTAATACATTAGGATCCTGAAGTATTTGGGAGCAATATAGGTAAATATTTATATACAGTTTGTGAGTATAATGGGCAAGTAGTAGAAACAACAAGTACATTAGAAACAGGAATACATTGGGGTCATTTGAGTAACATGAATACATTTCAATATCAAACATTTGGTATAGGTAATGGGCTACATAAAGACGCTGGGGGTTAACTCTCCCAGTGGGGGAGGGCTGACTAAATAGAGAGACATACGTATAGACAGTCTACAAATAGATAATCCTATGAGAGGAGGTTAAGGGCAGGATTGACAGATAAAAGTGCAAGGGAAGCAGGCGTTTTTTAAGAAACGGAAGTGCTACTGTAACCACAAGGGAGACGAAAATTTGTTTGTTGGAGGAGTGGGGAGGGGAGGAGGGAAGGAGTAGAAGGGATAAAAGTAGTGGGAGGAGGGAGGTGGCCAGTATATAATCCCCCTCTATGGTGTTGTGAACTCTGCCAGGGTTCAATATTACAGGCTGGGAGAAGGGGAGGAAGGTCTGAAGCATGGAAGGGAGGAGCAGGAGAGGAGGAAGGGGTGGAAGTAGTGGGGTTGGAGAGTGAGTAATAGTTGGGGAGGCAAGGAGTGTTGGTGGGGAGGGTGGCAGTTGGTACAGAGAAATATGTCCCTTTTCTTCATAAATATTAGACTGCTTTGTAACTTGTGATACTGTAGCAATGTGTATGGTATATAAATTTCTAGTTTCTCTTTTATTTTCAAGATCCAGTCTGTAACAGGAGGCAGATGCAGTCAGACTGCAGCTTTATTCTTGTCCATTTAATTACAGGAATTGTAAATGAAAATATTCCTTGTAAATGAAAGTATGGCTCCATTTAATTACAGGACTTGAAAATGAAAATTTGCCCCCATTAACTACAATTCCTCAAGTTCAGGTCCAGGAATTAGTATCCGGGATGATTACGATTTTTAGATTTGTGTGTATTTTTATTTATATAATTGCACTTTTGCATTGTAACACCACTTTAAAGGAGAACTATGGTCACAGATAAAGCAGTGACTGCTGCACAGATCAGGGCTTCAGTACCCTGACCCCCCCTCAAAGGCACAATTTTCACTGAAATGTATTCATACCTAAATACTTGTAAAATCTAAGAAGGTTTTCTTAGCAGACAGCATTTTGTAACATCCCAGTACTCACCCCTTGAGTTCATGCGGCTAACACCACAATATCATGATGCACCACTGCCCATTCATGTATTGTGCCCTTTATGGAGATTTAATAATCTCTGCATCTCCCATGCCTTGCTGTATTTTCACAGACTTTGTCTAAATGTCATGTGCATACATAGCATACACACAGCATTTAGGCAAAGTCTGTGAAAATAGATCAAGGCATGGAAGATATGAAGATTATTAAATCTCCATACATAAGGACACAATACAAAAAGGGGCAGTGGTACATCATGATATCACGTTGTTACAGGGGATGAGTAATGAGATGTTACAAAATGTTGCCTGCTACGAGAGCCTTCTTTGATTTTGCGAGTATTCAGTTATGAATACATTTCAATGAAGAATGTGCCTGCAGAGGGGATCAGGGTACTGAAGTCCTGATCTGTGCAGCAGTCACTGCTTTATCTGTGGCTGTAGTTCTTCTTTAAGGAACTGATTGTTTAAGGGTGATTGGTAGCAACATATGGGTCCCCTTAGAAGAAGTCTTGAGCAAAACCGGTCAGGCCATTCTGAGTGTTGGCTGTTTCCTCCTTTTTGCTGCTATGACTGTAATGTGAGTTTTATCTGCACTTTTAGCACTGTGCACTTTTCAAACTACATGCATTGCAACTGAGATAACTCTGTGACTGGTGCTGGTGCTGGCTTTTGTGCATTGCTCTAGAAATTAAAGTATATATGTCTCCTTTTAAGAATGGGCTGGGATACTTACTGCCTGTTTCAGTGCATCACCCAGTTGAGAAACATTTGATTAATGGACAGACAAGAACACAATTAGAGCACACGTAGTAAAAAATAAAATAAAAAACATTACCAATGTTTGATCAATGAAAAGCTTTATGTGATTATCATTTTCCATCTTCTTTAAGAAATAAACCCCTCAGCTCTCCCACCCACTAAGCACCCACCAGCACCACTTTTCTGTCACAGTCACCGATAACATTTTCTGAATTCAGTCCCACTGTGGTAGCCTGGCAAAGCAGCCCCCCCCCCCCCATTCTTCCAAATGATGCCTTTTCCCACTGAAATGAATGAGTCCATTCATTTATGTTACTTTTTTTAATACACAACTTTTGTGCATTTTAAAGTTTTGATCCCAATTTTTTGTTGAGTGTTTTATTCCCCCACTCTCACAAACCCTATCAGTGTCAACATTCTTTTCTCCCTAAATAGGTGTACACAACCTACAACAGCATTGACTGTATACATCCAGTTTGGGGATGATCTGAATTTTCACACCTCATGAGGTCTTGTAAGGGTGGGTGGAAGAAAACATTTAACAATAAAAATAGGCTCAAAATATTAAAAATAAATATTATAAATTTAAAAAATAACCCATTGAAATGAATGGGCCTATTGAAATGAATGGATTTATTTATTTGAATGGAAAATGTGTAATACATGAAGGAAAACAGTAAGAAAAAAGAAAATGTCTCCTGACATCTACATTATTAAATTTGTAACCCCCACTCAACCACCCATTATCACCTCCAACCGCCCCCATACCCCATGAGGTAGAAAAAACATCAATAAATGGAACTGATATTTTATTTAGTGTATGACTTTTTTATTTGATATGCACATGGGGACTCCCTGGCATTTCTGTCAGTGTGGGGAGGTTCTTCTCAGTTCCTCTTAGCAGAGCCAGACATTTGCTGCTAAGTGCAAGAAGAGTCCTCTCAGTTCCCTTTGGCAGAGCAGAACACTATGGCTTGGTAAAATAGACTACTAGACAGTAAGAACTGTACTTTTTTACTTTTTATTGTTCATCATTATAGACTCTGAAGGAGCTGCATCATATCTCAACCACAACCCTTATAAAGGACTGTTTTGGTCTTTTCTGTGTCCGTTCATGAAAGGGGGTGTACAAATCCCTTTATAAACCCCTCTTTCTCCCAGCACTATATCAGATTTGCCTTGACCCTGGCTAGGAGGATTAGTAGGGACTATTTTAGCAGCCTGATGGGCAGTGCTTTTATGTGGTGGGCCAGTGGTGGTTGGGATAAAACTGTATCTCAAACTTCTCCCCTTCGTCACTGAGCTCATAACATCCATAATGCCTGGGCAAAGGTTAGATGGTATGATACCGCATACAAGCACATGTCTTCATATTGGCAGGAGCAGAAATTGTTGACATGTTAATTGACCACAAAATACCATTTTCACACTGGTGTGATTGCATATGGTGTCTTGCATGCACAGACATTTCATATCATTGTGTGTGAGTGCCAATGCCTTACACACACAGCCTGTTTACATGAATGTCTGTTCATGAGTGCCCTTGCAAACATGGTATTCTCACATTAGGGATGCGTTTGTGTGGTGCATTTTCTTACATGTGAAACTCTGATCAACATAAGTGAAAAATAACTGTTACATAGAGTTAATGATGTTAGGTTAGGTTAGGTTAGGTTAGGTTAGGTTAGGTTAGGATAGGTTGGGCTTAGTTAGGTTACTTTTGGTTAGGTTTAGTTAGGTTGCATATGAACATACTAATCTTCCAGCAGAAACAGGCCTCATGGTCTGTCAAGTCTGCTCGAATGTGCAGCTAGCCCCCTACATAGCAGCTGCTCCCCCTTGCATTTACCCCCCCATCCTGTCCCATCCCCTTCCAAAACTGCCCACTATCCTGTAGGATACCACCTCCTCGGGCACAGCATTCCACTAAGCCTCCACTCTCTCTGTTAAAAAACATCTCTTCTTCTTTCCCCCTCCAATCTGAGTCCATGCCCTCTCATGTATCTCCCCCTTCTCAGCTTAAGAATCCCTTCTGTACCTATTTTGTTTATCCCAGTCATGTATTTAAAAGTCTCAGTCATGTCTCCCTGATCCCTTCTCTCCTCCAATGAGTACATATTCAGCTCCCTCAGCCTGTCCTCATAGGGTCTGTCCTCCAAACTCTGGATCATCTTTGTTGCCCTGCACTGTACCCCCTCCAGTAATCTGACATCCTTCTTCAGAAACAAGCACCAGAACTGCACACAGTACTCCAGGTGTGGTCTAACAAGTGACCTGTACAAACGCAGGATCACCTCCCTACTTCAGGAGAAGATTCCTCTTGCAATACACCCAGCATCCTGTTGGCTTTAGCTGCCACCTTCCTGCACTGAGTTGAGTTGTTCATATTCCCTGTCATAACCACCCTAGATCCTTTTCTTCCTTAGTGGTACCTAACTGAGCCCCTCCCAACTGGTAGCTCCTCCCAGGGTTCCTTGCTCTGAAGTGCAGTACCTTGCACTTTTTAGCATTGAACCCAACTGCCACATTTCTGACCACTCTTCCAGTTTAGTTAGGTCATCTTGTAGCCCCCCTACTATGTCATCCACCACCGCCTCCATCTTGGTATCATCAGTGAACAAGCTGATCTTACTCATGATGCCATGTGAGATATCCAATATGAAAATCCCAAACAGTACTGGTCCTAGTACCGAGCCCTGTGGAACCCTGCTCATCTCAACCCTTAGTGATGGGAGTTCCCCCCTACCACCATGCATTGTTGCCTCTCCTTCAGCCAGTTCATGATCCAGTTCACCATCTTTATCCCCACCCCTACATACTCCAACTTTCCCCCAACCACCCATGAGGCACCGAATCAAAAGCCTTGCTGAAGTCCAAATACAGGACATCCACTGCATGGCCCTTGTCCAGTCCCCTTGTCACCCATTCATAATACTCAACTAGGTTAGTCTGTCGGGATCTCCCTGAGACAAACCCATGTTACTGAATGTCCTGGAGTCCATTGTCTTCCAAAAATAACACCAGTCTCTCTTTCAGAATTGTCTCCATTAGTTTCCCTACAATGGATGTGAGGCTTACTGGTCTCTAATTGCCTGGTTCATCCTTTGGGTCACTTTTTTGGAGGGGCACCACATGAGCCATCCTCCAGTCCTGTGATATGCATCCTGTGTCCAGGAAGGTATTGAACAGGCCTGTCAGTGGCCCAGCCAGGTCCTCCAACAGTTGTTTCCGGACCCTAGGGTGAATGCCATCCAGTCCTGGTGCCTTATCCGCCACCCTCAGAGCCTTCAGATCATCCAGCACCCTGCTCTTTGTAATTACCTTATCTGTCACCCCATCCCCACCCTTGTCCATCCTCCCCATCCCCTGAGGTAGCTGACCACCCTTCTCTTTTGTGAATACAGAACAGAAGTATTCATTTAGTGCTTCTGCCTGCTCCACCCCTTTCTACAACCACCCCCCATCCTTCCTCATACTCACCGTATGGTCCTTGCATCTCCTTCTCTCCCTTATGTACCTGAATAAGCCATTTTCCCCATCCTTGATGCCCTTTGCCAGCTTCAACTCTCTGGAAGCCTTAACTACCCTGACTAGTCTAGTTACCTCTTTGGACTTCACATGCACTTCCCCGTCCTCTCCCATCCAGGATTTCCTGAACCTCCTAAATGCTTTATTTTTTGCTTTTACCCCTTCCAAGACCTCCCAATTCAACCAGCTTGATTTCTTGGATCTATCCTTCTTGCTCTATGTTTTGGTACCTGATCCAGTAGCCTCTACTAGCCCCAGCTTGATGATTTACCATTTTTGGCATGCATCCAAGTGTGGATGAATTGCTGACAGGTGCCTCTCCAAAATGTCCCCCATCTTAACAAAGTCAGCCTTCCTGAAGTCAACCACCCTGGTTCCTGTACCTACTGCATCCTTGCCCATGTTGAGCATGAACCACACTGAGTTATGGTCACTTCCAACCAGCAGGTCTTCCACACCCAGCTACCTTATAGCTTCCCCATAAGACAGTACTAGGTCTAGAGTTTTTTCCAACCCGAGTTGGCTTATTAACTATCTGTGCCAGGAAGTAGTCCTGGAATGCATCCAATAGGACCGATTCCCTTGCACTCGAGGTGGCTGGGATGCTCCAATCCACTTCTGATAGATTGAAGTCCCCCACAATCACTGTGTTCACCTTCCCACAGACCTTCTTGATATGCTCTGCTAATTCTCTGTTCAAGTCCCGAGCTGGTGGCCTGTACACCACTCCCATCCTAAGTGTCCTGCTTTTTAAATCCTGGAACTGCTTCCATAATGCCTCAGTCCTACTCTCCTCCCCCTCTTCCCTTACATACCTTATCCCTTCCCTTACATAAATTGCCACCCCACCCCCTTTCCCTTTGCCTTTATCCTTTCTGTACATCCTATATCCTGGGATCATCAGATCCCAATCCTGGTATTGGGTGGCCCAATTCTCTGTGATGGCCGCAATGTCCACCACCCTCACTGCCAAGAGAGCCTGTTACTCAGTTGCTTTGTTACCCAGGCTTTTTGCATTCAGAGAGATGTACCCTCCAACTTGTTCCCTTCCATTCCTTAACCTGTTTCTCTCCATTTTTAACCCCCTCTTGTGATCCCTCTCTGGTACCATCCTTGTTAGCTTGGGGGATAAGCTCATTCGGCTACCCTCTCCAATGACTCTGCATTCCTACTGCACACTCACCTCCCCCCACACCTACTTTAAATCCACCTTAGTTACTATGTATTCCCCCGGCCTCTACCTTAATACCCCCTGACCCACTTTACTCAAATGTAACCTGTCCTCTGCGAACAGGTCATTGTTGTCCCAGCTGTTAATCCAGCCTCCCACTAGCCCATACCCTTTGGTTGGACACCACTCTGCCAGCCAAGTGTTGAACTCTTCTATCCTTACTTTCCTCTGTGTGCTTGCCTTTGTTACTGGGAGCACTTCCAAGAAGGCCACTGATCTCCCTGCTTCCTCACACAACTTCCCCAGTTCCTAGAACTTCTCTCCTACCCACCCAACTGTGCTACCCTCCAAGTCATTTGTACCCAAGTGCATTGCCCATGAGGTTTCTCCCTTCCTCATCTTGCACACTTGAGAATAGACTATCCTGTCCTATCAGCTGTCATTCCAAGTACTAATTCCACCCATATTCGACTATGCCACTCTCCTTTGCTTCTCCATCTTACTCCTTTCAGGATTGAGAAACCCAGCACTAAAACCTTGCCCCCTTTCTCCCCTTTGTGCCCCCGCACCATGCTAACTTTCTTGCACCTGCTTTCAGAGCCCACCCTGTGATGCATAGGGGATAGGGGAACTAAACACATGGCTCAAGGGCTGGTGCCAGGAAAAAGGACACAGATTTGTAGGGAACTGGCAACAGTTCTGGGAGTGAAAGTTCTTTAAATTTGATGGACTGCATCTGACTAAAGAGGGAGTCAGTGCATTGGGGCAGAAGTTTGACGTCTTTGCAGAATATTTAAACTAGCAATTGGGGAGAGGGGTGCAGCACCCCATACGTCGAATGGGAAGAACACCCCTCCTCCCATAGCTAGTGGTCAAACAGGAATTCAGCGTGTTTGCTGTTCATTTGCATCACCAGATAAGAAAAGGTTTGTCTCCCACACGACGCGACAGGGTAATGCCAAACTTCACCCAACAACTAACACACCAAAATCTGGCCAATGGAAAATCATGTACACAAATGCTCACAGCCTGGGAAATAAGATCCCAGACCTGCAGGCAATAATGTCAGAGGCTAAACTGGACATAGTAGAATTAGTGAGACGTGGTTTACCAGTAACCACACTTGGGAGACTTCAGTACCGGCTATGTATTGTTCAGAAGAGACCAAGGTGAAAGGGGAGGAGTGGCCCTGTATGTTAATGAAAATATCAAAGCTACAGAAATTCAGAATACACATAAGGAGCCAGAAGAACTGTGGGTCACCCTGAAACAGGAAATGGGACAGCCATAAGAACCGGGTTGTCTACAGGCCCCAGACCAGAGGGAGGACATAGACACATTACTGTTAGAAGATATACAAACATGACAGCTAAAGGGAGGTTCTGATAATGGGAGACTTCAACATGCCGATACAGATTGGTCAATACCAGCAGGAACATCTGCCAGAACTAGACTCATAGTGGATTCTGCAGGGGAGGGCCTCAAACAACTGGTACAGCAACCCACAAGAGACAGGGCTATCTAGATCTAAGTACTGACTAACAAAGAGGATCACAGATCTCCAGGTAGAAAGGTCACCTGGGGCCAGTGACCATCACATGGTATGGTTCAATTTGGCTACTACATCTAAATCATCCCATTCCAAGGCAAAAATATGGGACTTCAGAGGAGCTGACTTTGATAAGATGGCCAACAGAGTTAAGCTAGCCCTGGCAAAAAGAAACACAGGTGAGGGGGTACAGGCAAAGTGGGCAAGCATTAAGGATGCAATACTTGAAGCAACATCCCATTGTGTTAGACAGAAAAGGAAGTGCAAAAGAAGAAGGAAACCACTTTGGTTCTCAAATACAGTAGCAGAAAAGGTCAGAGCCAAAAGGCTGGCTTCAGGAAATAAGAAGGAACACAGCGGATGAAGATAGGGAGGCATACCAAACTGCCCTAAGGGAAGCAGGTAAAGCAGTAAGGCAGACAAAGTCCCAAACTGAGGAAACACTAGCACAAACAGTAAAGAAGGTGGCAAGACTTTCTATAGATACATTAGTGAAAGGAGAAAGTCCAGAGGGTATTGCTAAGCTTAATGGAGAAAAGGGAGCATGGAGAGGAGGACCTGTAAAGGCATCTATCCTAAATAGATACTTTGCTCAGTATTTACTGAAGAGAAGGTAGGGCAGGGCCCACAGCTCACATCGTGGACACAGGGGAGGGAGGTAAGCACTACTCCCTTCACAAAGAAAGGGTCTACAAGAGAGCTAAGCTCAGGTGGATAAGGCAATGGGACCTGATGGCATACATCCCAGGGTACTTAAGCAGCTAAAGGAGGAACTAGCAGAGCCATTAGCAAAATTGTTTAGTGAGTCTCTGAGCACAGGAGAGGTCCCAGAACACTGGAGAAGGGTTTATGTGATCCCGCCTCCACAAGAGTGGTAGCAGGAGGAGGCGGGAACTACAGACCGGTCAGTCTTACCTCAGTAGTGGGCAAGATTATGGAGGCACTCCTTAAGAAAAGGATAGTGCAACACCTGAACCATAGGGCACAGGATCCAAGACAGCATGGGTTTACAAAGGAAGGTCCTGTCAAACTAATCTCATAGATTTCTTTGACTGGGTAACCAGAGTGGTGGACCAAGGGAGCAGTTGATGTCCCTACCTTGACTTCAGCAAAGCTTTGACACGGTTCCACATAGAAGATTGATAAATAAGCTGGGTAGGCTCGGGTGGGTCAGAAGTTGGTCAACTGGGTGGCAAACTGGTTGACGGGCAGAAAACAGAGAGTGGTGGTAAATGGTATACAGTCAGAAGAGATGCAAGTCACAAGTGGGGTACCTCAGGGATCAGTCCTAGGGCCAGTCCTCTTCAACATCTTCATTAGTGACCTTGCAGATGGACTAGAGGGTAAGGCTTGTCTGTTTGCAGATGACACCAAGATCTGCAACAGAGTAGATGATCCAGATGGGGTGGGCAGAATGAGAAGAGATCTGGATAAACTAGCAGAATGGTCAGAACAGCGGCAACTGGGATTTAATGCAAAGAAGTGCAAAATCATGCACATAGGGAAGAGAAACCCTGAAGCCACCTATAGGCTGGGAGGGGAGTTGCTAGCAGTCACAAAGGAAGAAAGAGACTTGGGCATCATCATCACTGATGACCTGAAATCATCCAAGCAGACCTCTAAAGCAGTAGGTAAGGCTAGGGGGTGTTAGGGTAAATAGTAGGGTATCACAAGTCGTAAGAGGGAGGTAATAATCCTCTGTACAAGACACTGGTTAGGCCCCATCTGAGTACTGTATGCAGTATTGGAGGCCACACCTTCACAAGGACATTAACCAAATTGAGGCAGTCCAGAGAAGGGCAACCAAAATGGTGCAGGGACTGCATCAGAAGACATATGAGGACAGATTAACGGAGCTCAATATGTATACCCTTGAGCAAAGGAGGAGAGAGGTGATATGATCAAGGCATTCAAACACCTTAAGGGCATAAACAAGGTGAAAGAGCTCAACATGTTTAAATATAAGAAAATAGCAGGACAAGAGGACACAGCATGAGATTAGAGGGAGGCCGATTAAGGGGGAATGTGAGGAAATTCTTTTCACAGAAAGGGTGGTGGATGCATGGAATGGCTTACCACAAGAAGTGGTGGCTATGAATACAGTGCAGGGCTTCAAACAGGCATGGGATAGGCATAAGGGAGGAATACAAATGACTATGACTAGATAGGCCACTGACAGAGCAAAGGCCAATGGCACATTTATAAGGTAGAAAAAGAAATGGGCAGACTGGATGGGCCTTGTGGTCCTTATCTGCCGTCAACTTCTATGTTTCTATGTTTCATATTTGTGGCTTGATCTGCCCCCTCTGCTTCTCATCCCTACTGTCCAATTTGTCCCCACTGCTTTGCCCAGCCTCTACCCTAGTCCTGCCCCCTCCCCTATTGTTCCCTTCATCTGTCTTCCCCCAACCCCATTGCCCTCCCCGCATCATTCTCCTTCCCTACTTCACCAGGCCCCATTTCCCCTTCTTTCTCCTCTGCCTTATCTCCCTTGATTTCCCTTTTACCCTAATCCCTTTTCCCCCTGTGCCCCTATCACTGTCCTCATTGTTTGTCTAAATGTTGCCCCCTGGGCTTACATTACCCCTTTTTCCTCCTGCTCCCACTCAGAAAGGCCCTCCCTCATCATCAACCATTGAAGCCAGTGAAGCAAACCTATTGCTGATCCCAGAGATTCTACTGTTCACGTCTCCCCTTGCGCCATCCCTAGATTCCCCTCTGCTGCTTCTGTAATTGTTTACACTGTTCCCTATCATTTTTGTTTCCACTGGTTCTGTGCTCCTGTTTCCCAGAGGGGGTGGCTATCCTGTACCAGTCACCCCTCTCTTTCCCTCAATCCTCACTAACTTCTTTTCTAGCTACTGTACTTCTGCTTCCAGACTCCTCAGCCTGTGACAAATTAGACACCCCCCTAGTTCCCATGATATGTCCATCCAGATAGCCACCCTACATCCATTGCAACCCACTACTCTTCCCATCCTGGATTGTCTGTGGTCTTCCTGCCACCAGAATCAGTCCCCCTTCCCCTGCCACCAACCCCACTACTGCAGCCATAATCCCCACAATGAAACTTTTGCTAGTGTGCCACATTGTTATTCCTCTAGTCCCCATACTGGTACTCCTAATTTCTGTGCTGGATACCCCTACACTGCAGTGCCTTATATTGTACAGTTGTATGTTGCTGCCCCCTGCTCCCACAAAAAACAATCAAGCTACCAAAGTAAAATTTCCCATCTATGCACACAGCCCCCCAGAACCTAGAACAAACACCAATGCAAACAGGTAAAAATGAAAGCACTTTATGTTGCAGTTACTTCCCTTCCTCGAAGATAGCAGCCACCTCTTCACTCACTGCTGTTCCTTCCCTGGAAGTCCACTTCTGACTCATCCCTAAAATGGACACTGAAAACAAACACTAATTAGCTCAGAAAGTAAATTAGGTGAACACAAAATCGAATTAACTGATGCTGCTAGATTGAACATTTTCCTAACAATATTGCTTTTGAGAAACCCCACAAAGTCTGTCAAGATTTCAAGTATCACTAGGTTAACATGGAATATGAATATCACAATACCTGAAGTGTCATATAATGTGACAGTACATTTAATTTAACATTTATATACCTTTTAATCAGTTATCAGTTTGTTTAGTATGTGTATGTTATTCATACAATGTAAGGTGCTTTTGATGTTAGACACTACATAACTTTAGCATCCCACTTTCATGTACTAAACAGAAAAGCAAGCATGATTCAAATTTACTGTCAAACATGCTTTTTGTGTGTTTATTGTTTATCCATGTGTAACAAGTGAAATCCAAGAGCCAATAGTCTTGGGGTCGAGAATGTGCGTCCCGATGTATGGCACCACCATGATGTCAGCATAAGACAGTGCTCGAATCCTCCCTCCCCCCACTTCTGGCCAACCTCAAAATTCATGCCCAGCCTTTCCCAATTACAGCAGTCTAGACATCAGGGGAATGGTGATGATTTACAAGAGGGGCTGGAGTAGGCAGAGTAGAGGGGGGAGGCTTACTCAGATATCTGTAAATTATTCAAGACTGAAGCTTATAAAGGAGTGTTTCAGTCTTTTATGTGCCCATTCATGTAAGGAGGTGTTTAGATCCCTTTATTACCCCCTCTTTCTCCCAGCAGTATATCAGATTTGTCTTGACCCCAGCTAGGAGGGTTGCTAGGGCCTATTTTAGCATTCTGATGGGCAGTACCTTTATGTGATGGGCCACCAGTGCTTAGGATAAAACTGTGTCTCAATCCCCTCCCCTCCAGCACTGAGCTCATAACATTCATGATGCCTGGGTAAAGGTGGATGGTATGATACTGCATACAAGCACATATCTCCATATTGACAGAACCAGGAAATGGTGACTTGTTAGTTGATCAAAATGTTGCAAAACTGCCTTTTCAAACTGGTGCGACTGTGTGTGGTGTCTTGCATGCACAGACGTTTCTCATCAGAGTGCATTGTGTGTGTGTGTGTGTGTGTGTGTGTGTCGTTGCCTTACTCACACAGCCTGTTTACATGGATGTCTGTTAATTAGTGTCTTTGCAAACATGGCATGCTCACATCAGGGATGCATTTGTGTGGTGCATTTTCTTCCATGTGAAACTCCAATCAAAATAAGTGAAAAATAACTGTTGCATAGAGCTAATGATGTTGTTAGGTTAAGCTGCATGTTTCATTGAATTGTTAAATTTGTATATCATTCTCCCTTACTTATTTAAAATACTAATTTATGAAATGATAGGGAACAATACAATAATCAGATTGGTTATTTATAGTGCAATGTAGGACTACAATGCACTATAAATAACTAATCCCAGTAAAACAGCCAGAGTATAGAATCTCATGGCTCAATGATTCATTTTTAGGTATTCTAATTACAATGTTATAGCGGTTTGAAGTCACCATTTTTTAGCCCACTAACATTCTTCAGAATGCAGACGTGATCAAACAAGTGAGTGAAACAGTTCTCCCTTGCTCACTGAAAGTCATCGAAAAGTGACTGAACCACTTATACCTTCTCCCAGCTGCCATTACATTCCTTCTTATAGCTGACAGTGTCTCTCACGCCGATTGAACTGCACAGCATCTCAGCTGTACAGCTTGGGTGTATAGCCATTTGTTTCTTCACCCAGCCACAACTGTCCTCATTCCCAGTCTCACTGAAGTGAGCAAAGAGACCCACCAATCAGTTTTTTACCCAAAGGGTATATGAAATAAAAAAAAACCTCTGTGCTCAAGCCTTGAAGCTGCTTTTTGCTCTGACTTCTACAGCATGCTTGCTCTTCTTCAGATTCGTACTGCTCTCTCTCACGGCAGATGGCACTTGCTTCCTTGTTCTCTAAAAGCACACAGTCAAATGCCACGATGATCAAAAACCATCCCTGATAAAAAAAAAAAGACTACTACTAGCAGTCCTTATCTGCTGACAATTTATATGTTTCTACTACAACTGTTCATTTTTTTTATTTATTTAAATTTAAACAATCAAGCAATCCATGGTATGGGACAGGGGAACTACAAAATTACAATTATGAAGTCTCCATTGGGTCAAAAGACCAAACACAAAGCAGTAAATTAAAGGTGGAGGGACTACTTAAGGGTAAAATCACAAATAAATCATAACTTTTTCATCTTAATATTTGTTTTAATAATGAAACATACTTTTAAAAATAAAAGATTATTTTATAAGTGCAATAAGACAATTCAGGGGTGTACACTACACTGAGATAACTGCAGTTCCAGGATCTGAAGGCTAGCTACAACCCTACGTGTGTGGTTATCTCAGTGCAGTGCACACTCCATCATGTGTTGCTGCTTATGTGCACTACTACTTTGAACATGCATGTTTGCTATGGAAGCATGTAAATAAATCACAGCTAAGAATGAAGCAGTTGTTGAAATGAAGTATGAATATGATTATGTTTGACACATTCCTAAAGCAGACGCTAAAGACATACTGTACACTACTGTAATTAGCACAGAAAGTAAATTAGGTGACCATAGAATCTAATTAACTGATGCTGCTAGGCTGAACTTTTGCAAAACAATATTGCTTTTATTTTGAGAATGCCCACAAAGTATTTCAAGATTTCAAGTATTGCTATGTTAAACTGGGATAGGATGGTCACAATACCTGAAGCAGCATATAAACATGACAATATGTTTAATTTAACATTTATATAAATTTTAATCAGTTGTTAGTATGTTTAATATGTGTATGTTACTTCTACAATGTAAGATGCATGTGATGTTAGGCGCTGGTAACTTGACCCATGCACTTTCTCGTACTAAACAGAACAGTAGAGCTGATTAAAATTTATTGTCAAACATACTTTTTCTGTGTTTATTATTTATCCATGTGTAATAAGTGAACTTCAAGTGCCAAACATCTGTGCTGTATCAGTGTTATAAAATTATTCTTGTTTCTGCAATGTACAGTACTACTGCATACATTGTCATCTGACCAGCTTCACATTTTGCTGAAATATTAAAATAAGATGCATGCTGTTGACTTTATAAAAATGTATCCAGTGTGGAGTAATCCTATAATACTTGTATACTATTAAGGACTCAGCTGTATGTCTCATGCATAGTGTGTAATAACTAGCAGTTGGATGAGGATCTAACTGCATGCTGCTGTAGACTGCAAATCCCTCTTCATTTGTCACACAGTCCATTCCTCCCACTTACCCAACAGGGTGTTAACACTGAGCCAGGAGGCCACCATCACACACACTCACACAGTATTGAGTTATAATGTTTATACCAGGACACACCTTAAACTCTCTAAATCATGTCCGGATTAAACAAGCTTTCATGTTTTTGTTGTCATTATGATGCCTAGTTTATTAAAATTGTATGTTAGTAGTAATGAAGGACAAAGGGAGTGCAACGAAATCCACTGACCCAGTAGAGATGAGTTAGAAAACTACATTTGGAAATATAGTGTAAGCCGCTAATAACGGGCACATCTGTGTAAACAGATTTTGCACATTATAGGGACTGGATACTATAACCAAAAAGTATTGTGTCTTGCTCTTTTAGTTGTAAAAAAAAAACCCTCTCGTGAGATCATGCAAATTCACCTTAAAACATGCATTAAAGCCTCAGTTAACTTAGTTCCCTCCAGCTACCTTTTCAGCAGTGTGTTTACAGAAGTCTGTTAATTGCATTGGGGCTTACTGTACTGTACTTGTCTGCTGTTCCTGCAGCTCCTGTGTAATCGCACTTCAGCCTCACTTAACTCTCTCCTTAGCTTTCTCTCTTGTCAAGGCAAAAATGTATTACAGCCACAGTTAGCTTAGCTCCTGAAAAGCTACAGTACTTTTTCAATGGTTCTGGAGTGATCACGCTTCCTCTGCTTGCAGGCACAATTTCATTAATGCCTCAGCTTAGCTCCCTCCAGCTACCTGCAATCAATTAGCAGCTAATTAGTGTTATTCCCACCTTTTATTTTGGGCAGATTAGCTGTTTAATGCTAAAGCATGAACAGACTAAGTGAGATACTAACTACAGTTGCAGCTAATCTGCCCGAAATAGAAGGCAGGCATAGAGCGTTATAACCATTGTTTTTAACACTAAAACCTATGGATTTGGCAAGTGGCAAACAGAATCTGCCTGGTAAAACCGACTGCCCCTGTTAAGCGCGGGCACGATAAGTGGTGCGGAGTGTACTCTGTTGTATTCAAATGTAATGTTATCATTAGGAATGGAACGATCTATAGGTAGGTGCTGCCATAAGCCTTTAATGCAGAGGGATCTGGGTGTGATGGTTACCACTAAACTCAGCTTTGATGCTCATATAAACAACACAGTCAAAAAGTGTTACACATTTTTTTACTGTATTCTAAACACTTTAAAAAGTAGGGAAGACAGGATTCTCTTACCCTCTTTACTATCATAATTAGACCACATTTGGAATACTGTCTACAGTTCTATTGCCCTTAGTCCACCAAAACCAAGAAATGAATTGGTGTCCAGAGGAAAATGACTGAAAAAATTAAGAGGATTAGACACCTTAGTTATGTCACTAGATTAAACTATCTAGGTTTGCTTTTGGCAGAGACCAGCAAGAGGAAGGAGGTGCTATTAGAACTTTACTACTCTATTGGGACTAAGAAACTAGAACTCTACTACTGGGACCTTCAATTTAGGATAAAAACAAACAAAACAAACATTTGTCCATGTCGAATGTTGCTTGCTTATATGTGCTGTTTAGGTATTTGGAAGTGATAGTACCATGCTTAAGAACTGTCATGTGCCCCCCCAAGATATCCACTGTGCCTTTCTGTTCAATATTCAGAGAAGAGGGGGAGGGGCAAAGGCCACAGCAGTACAGCAGTTGCCAAGGTGGTGAAGAGGTGGACAATAGTCCATTCACAGGCAAAAGAATCCTCCAGGAGCTGATTAAACTGAAGGTGGACAAAGTGATGGGCATAGATGGCATACACCCTAGGATATTAAGATAACTGTGAAGGGAGATAGTAGTACCTCTGGCAACCATGTTCACTGAGTCATTCAACACAGGGATGGTACCAGAGAATTGCATGAGGGCACATGTGGTCCCTCTACACAAATTCAGCAGCAGAAGAAGGTAGGGAACTGTAGGCCGGTCAGTCTCACCTCAGTAGTGGGGAAGATCATGGAGCTATTGCTCAAAGAAAGGGTAGTGGGGCATCTAAAAGCCATTGAAGACCAGAACCATAGGCAACATGGATTCACAGTGGGGAGGTCATGTCAGGCAAATCTGTTTGATCTCTTTGACTGGGTGACAAAGGAAGTAAATCAGGATGGGGATGTAGACAATGCTTACCTTGATTTCAGCAAAGCCTTTGACACCATCCCACATAGGAGGCTAATAAACTAGCTGGGTAGGCTAAGCATGGGGGAAAGGGTGGTAAACTGGGTTAGAAACTGGCTAACAGACAGGAGGAAGAGTGTGGTGGTAAATGGGGTACCGTCTGGGGACAGAGGGTGACCAGTGGGGTGCAGCAGGGATCGGTCCTGGGGCAAGTCCTGTTCAATGTCTTCATTAGTAACATTGTAGAAGGGCTGAAGGGAAAGGTCTGCCTGTTTGCAGATGACATCAAGATCTGTAACACAGTGGATACCCCAGAGGGGTGGAGAAAATGAGGCGGGACCTGGGGAAACTTGAAAAATGGTCTGAGGACTGGCAACTGAAGATCAATTCAAAAAACAGTGCAAAATTGTGCACCTGGGACACATAAACCCTGGGGAAAGCTACAGGATGCAGGGGGCGAGGGAGTTGCTGACAGTCACAAAGAAGGAAAGGGACCTGGGGGTTCTTATTTCAGATGACCTGTCAAAGTGCAAAGGCAGCTGGGAGGGCCAGTGACATGCTGGGGCACACAGGCAGGGGTGTCACCAGCATAAGGAGGGAGGTAGTGATGCCATTATATAAAACCATGGTCAGGCCTCACATGGAGTACTGTGTGCAGTTCTGGAGGTCGCACCTTTGTAAGGATATTAACAGGCTGAAGATTATCCAGACAAGGGTGAATAAGATGGTACAGAGCTTACAACACAAGACTTATGAGGAGAAATTAAGGGACCTCAATATGTACTCACTGGAAGAGAGGAGGGAAAGAGGGGATATGATAGAAACATTCAAGTACCTCAAAGGTATAAATGTAACTACTGAGTAGCAGGAGACAGCTGCTATAGGCACATGTGCCAGTTTCTGTGTGATATTCTTTTGTTCTTATAAATCTGTAATCTCCAGTATTTCAGTAACCACATGAGCACGCTGCCTTCTTTAGGCAATTTTACGCTGGTTGATGCCTGGTGTCAGACGGCAGACAGAGGGCTCACCAGATTGTGTTGCCACTTGAAAAACTTCATAGAGTGTTCTTTTACTGGTAAGCATTTTGGAAAGCTGGTGAAGGTCTCACAATTTTTATTATGATTTTATCTCCTTATGTCTGTCCCCTTTGGTCCTCCCATCCTCACACCCCAACAGTCATCAGTGGCAACAGCTGCAGCCTTCTTCTTGCCAAAGTGGTGGGTGAGCAGCTGCCTTCACAGTCTGTGAAGTCTTATGTCTTACAGTGACGCTTATTGGTCATCTTCCAACACAGGTGAGGTGCTACCAGCACAAAACTAACTCAGAACAAGCAGCTGTCAAAGTGGGGAAGAAATGGAGTGAGCAAGAATCAAGTACTCATTCAGATGCAGCATTGATTCTAAGATCAGCATACCAGTGTGGACACTGCAAATAGAACCCCAGCTCTTTAAGCAGCCTTATGAAGAGCAAAGGCTTCTTGAAGCACTGGAGTTCTGTTTATTGTACTGTAAGTGGGCTGCATATAATTCGATAATTTACTGCACCTTACATCTGGATGTATGGTAGGCCCAACTTTAAACACTGCACCTGAATGAACACATGATGCCATAGAAACATAGAATTTGTTAGCAGAAAAGGACTGCTCAGCCCACACAGTCTGCCCAAGTGTTCTCTACCTACTTGTAACCCCTCCCTGTATATCATACTGTATGTCTTATTCTGCCTGTGTCCATCAGGACCTCCTTGTGAATGAGCTTTCTCAATGGATTTTTCCTGCAATGAACTTGAACCTACTCCACCTCCATAGCCCTATTGATCTCCGTTGACCCCCTCCTTCCCCTTTTTTCTAATATATCCCTATGTTTATCCCATGCATGCTTCATGCCCCCTACCATTTTAGCCTCCACCACTTCTCCTGGCAGTCTGTTTACAGCATCTACCACCGTCTCAGTAAAGAAATATTTCTTCACATATATCCTGAACCCCCCCCAGCTTCATTGTATGCCCCTTGGTTTGGATGCTCATCCTCATTTGAAGAAAACTCCCCAACTGTACCCTGTTTACCCCTGTGAGGTACTTTTCAGGTCTTGATCATGTCACCTCTCACCCTCCACTCTTCCAGAGTGTACATGTTGAAATTCTTCAGCCTTTCCTTGTAGGTGTTTCTGTGAAAATCCTGAACCATTTTAGTTGCCCTCCTCTAGAAAACCTTCACTTTATGTCCTTTCTGAAGTGTGGACTCTAAAATTGGACACAGTACTCCAGCTGGGGGTATACCAGGGAGTGATACAATGGCAGCACAACATCCCTCTTCCTCCTACTGGAGATGCCACTCCTTATGCACCCCAGAATCCAATTTGCCCTGCCCATAGCATTGTCACACTGTACAGCCACGTTGAGGTCCTCTGATATAATAACCTCAAGGACCTTTTCTTGTATAGTGAGTATCATACCTCCCACCATCCTATGCTCAGCATTGGGGTTCCTATTCCCTATATACATGATTTTACACTTGTTAGCATTGAACCCCAACTAAGTAAGAAAATGGAATTGATTTGAATGAATTGCAGGCTTTTAAGCAGCTTTTTGGGGAGTGTGTATGTGTGGGGGGGGGCTCTGCTACTATAACTATTTGCTTTTGATTTTGGTCTCAAATCAGGTTCACTCCTGTAAACAAATAAAACACGTTTAAGAAAGACTCATAAGAAATGTGATAAAGTCTTTGTACATTATCCTGGGCTGAGCTTGCAGACAGGAGTGATGCAGCCTGTTCCTAATTAATGAGCTTCCCACTGGTCACCTATGAGCCTCTTATGGGCCAGTGCTCACTACACAAGCATTTGTGAATGCCAAATGGTTGCTTGCTGGCATTAGCAGTGAAAGTGCAGGAGTCAGACAGATGGGGCCTGATTATCAAAGCCCTGCATTGGATGCAAGGTGCCTGAGCTGAACAGATATGGTGCAAGGTGCACCTCGCATCCATGACCACCCTCCATGCGATTCACAAAGGTAGCCTGCGTTGACCACAGTTAACCTGCCCCAAACAGGGCTTGCATCTGCCCTGTGCCCTGCAATGCACTGTGGCAAGGCGGTAGAGGGACTGCGGCTGACGTGAGCTGTATCCTGTGATTCACAAACATCACCCAGCAGGAGAAATTCTAAGTGCCCTTAGACCAGCCAGGGCAGCCATAAGGGGACTTAGATATTCTCCCCTGGGTAACATGACTGTGTGCAGCACACCATGGGTGATGGTCCACCCACCATACACCTCCAAGTGTGGCCCCCATTCTAGTGGTCCAATAGCACCCCTCACAGCTCCCCGATGCCACCTATGTACCATGTCAATACCCCTGTCCTGATGCTGCCCATACTGGCAGCAGCTCCCCCGATCCCTGATGCCCACCCCATAAGTGCTACCATGGCACCAACTTATGGTGGTACAGTGCCCACCCATGCCCCAGCAGGTGGTGCCCAAACACCCCTGTACACCAGTCCTGACTGCTCCCTGGCACCTGGCACATTCCACCACTCACCTCCATGGCCAGGCACCAATTGCACTGAACATGGTGGGGGACACCGGCCCACAAGGTTGGGTCCACATGCCCATTACCTTGTGGGATGGGGGTCCTGTGTTAGTCTCTGGTGGCCTGTGGTGGACCAGTGTGGTGCACTGGGGGTTTGCCGCAGGGTTACGGTCAGCACAAGCATGGGGACTTAGCCGCTGGGACCCCTCCTATACCTGAATCAGGTCCCTGGTGCACCAGGCATTGGCACAAGCTGTTGTTTGCTGCAGCTCACACCAGATGCAGGCCCCTTTGAGAATTGGGCCCATGCAATATAGGAATGGCAGTGAAGTATTGAACTGATGTCAACCCCACCACCACCCTGAAGAGATGGACAGACATTGGGGTGTGCCTTTGGGTCATCGTCCATAATGGTCACGACATTTCACTTCACCCTACCCTGCAGACACTGACAACAGCTGAGGTGTGCATTGGGTTTTCAGGCTTTACTCACCCCATTCCATAAGGAAATATACTGAAATGGGTGCAGTATAGGAGAACAGGATGAACTCTGGGGCCAAAGAGTCCAAGGCGCACCTCGATGCCTTTCACTAGCTGCAGGGTGTGGGTGGGGGTGGAATGGCATGAGCATTACTGTTGACAATCCCAAGTCACATCCCTGACACCTGTCAGTCCCTACAGGGTAGGGCATTATGGTCAAACACCCTAACACCCTGGCCATTTCTTGGTGTTTTTACTCCAAGTTTTCAACATGGGCTTTTTGTGATCCCACCGCATGAACAGTGTCACTTTCAGTTCATTAGCCAAAAGGTGATTTTGGACAGCTAATTAGCCATTTGGTGAGACAGGTGCGAAAACACATTTCAAACAGGATGTGAAAATGACAGCTGTACTGTTCATGAGGAGGTGTAAAAAATGGCAATGTTGAAAATCTGGAATGAAAATATAAAAAAAACGGTGAAGTCACAAGTGTGCATAGAAACTGTGCAACGCATACCCGTAATGTAATTAGTTTTGGAATTTTTTACAGCAGATTTTCAACATAGGCATTTTTGGACCTCTGTTCATGAACAGTGTCACTGAAATTTTCTTAATCTATCCTGAAGACTTATTTCCCACAGTGACCATGTTATTCTGCACCGGAAGTGAGAAAACACATTTTGGCCAGGGTGTGAAAAATGACAGCTGTACTGTTCATAAGGAGGTGTGGAAAAATGCCAATGCTGAAAATCTGGACAGAAAAGATTATACATTTGTGAACTTATGGGGGTGGGGGTGGAAATTGCACAATGCACACTTGTAACCCAGTCATTTTATGTACTTTTGTCACCAAATTTTCAACATAGCCAGTTTAAGACCACTGCTCATGAACAGTGTCACTGTGATTCTCTTAATCTGTCCCAAACATTGATTTTGCACACTGACCACTCCACTGTGCGCTACTTTTGTGAAAACACATTTCAGGTGATATGTGAAAAATGACAGTTGTACTGTTCATAAGGAGGTATGGTAAAATGGCAATGCTGAAAATGTGGAGTGAAAATATTAAAAATGCTTGACATTACGAGCTTGCATAGGAACTGCACAACGCACACTTGTAAAACAGTAATTTTGGGGAATTTTTTCACCAAATTTTCAACATAGGGTTTTTGGGGGCCTACCTCATGAACAGTGTCACTGTGATATTCTTACTCTGCCCTGAACATTGATTTCGCACACTGAACGTGCCATTGTGCGCTACATGTGCGAAAACACATTTCAGGTGAGATGTGAAAAATGACAGCTATACTGTTCATAAAAAGGTGTGGTAAAATGGCAATGTTAAAGTCTGGAGTGAAAATATTAAACATTCTCGAAGTTACAAGCGTGCGTAGGAACTGTGCAATGCACGCTTGTAAAACAGTCATTTTTGGGAATTTTTTCAACAAATTTTCAACTTAGGGTTTTTGTGGGCCTACCTCATGAACTGTGACACTGTTGTTTCATTAATCAGTCCCAAAAGGTGGTTCCATGCAGTGACCACAAAATCATCTTTCAGGACCGAATAACAAAATGACAGTGATTGAGTTCATGAGGTGGGGTCCCAAGAACCTCATGTTGAATATTTGGTGAACAAATTCCCCCAAATGGCCAAGATATGCACCAAAGTTGAAAACAAAAACATTTATGCCACTGTACAGCTTACCTGCATTTCTTCAGTTCCTGGTCGGCTTTGAAGAGTGCAGACGTGTTCCCGGGCCACCGAAGATCATCACGCCAGGCACCGGAGGTAAGTATGGGGTGGGGAGGGTGTGGAAAAGTGGGATAAGCAGAAGGTGTGTGCGGGTTGGGGGAGGGACCACAGGAATCAACAAGGGACCGTTTTCTTGTTTACAGTTTTTTTTTACAAAAAAATGTCACAGGAAGGTTTTCTTTTTTGTAGGAAGATTTAATTTTAGCATGCTGGGGTGGGCTCCTAGCATGCTACTTGAGTGTTTGGGTGGGTGCTGTAGCTGTCGGGGTATTGTGCACCCCCACCGGCACATACCGAGTGTTGGGGGGATACAAGAGCCAAAGGAGGATTGGGCACCCCCTTGGCACACAAGAAATTGGGGGGGATCATTATGCCGATGGGGAGTGGGCTCTCCCATCAGCAAAATTACGAGGCAGGGGTCATGCCAACAGGGAGATTGGGCACCCCTGTTGGCACATGTAAGTGCAGGGGGGGTGGCAAGAGCCAAGTGGGATTGGGGACCCATGGTCAGCTTTGTTTTTTTTTAATTTATTGAAATGTTTCACCAAGAAGGCATACTGAAGGCCAGATGGTGGCTTTCCATCAGTTTGGTGGGGACTGTGAGAGGCTGACAGAGAAGCCATTGCTATGGCAACAGAGCACAATGGAGCTGTGTATTTGGCTGCTGCAGTCAGGGAATCCCCACTGTACAAACAGCTGATTGCATAGTGATGGGGCGCTCCCTGATTGCAGCAGCTCAGTTACTTTGATCTAGTGCCTGCTCATTAACTGCCGGTGATTGACAGCATGCTCATCTATTGGTCGAGGGAGAGACCAGCCCCTGAATGGGCTGCTGACATTCAGCACAACACTGTGTGTCTCCACAACCTGCTTGTGAAGAAAACCTGATGTAATGTGTTCCTTGCACATGTGTGCAAGCAACACAAAAAGAGTTAGTGTGTTTGTCTGAGTTGGGTGAAGGAAATTGTTATCTGTACAGTTAGCTAGGTGAAGAAGGAAACTGTGAATTAGGGGAAGTGGTTTAAGAAGAAGGAAGCCAGGTGTTTGAACTTAAAAATTGCCCTAGATAGCTATTGGCAGAGAACATCAAGAGGAAGGAGGTGCTGTTAGAAATTTACTACTCTACTGGGACTAAAGAACTAGAACTCTACTACTGGGACCTTCAATTTAGGGTAAAAAATAAACAAAAAAAAGAGTTAGTGTGTTTGTCTGAACGGGGTGAAGGAAATTGTTATCTGTGCAGTTAGCTAGGTGAAGAAGGAAACTGTGAATTAGGGGGAGTGGCATAGGCAGAAGGAAGCCAGGTGTTTGGACTTAAAAAATGCCATAGATAGCTATTGGCAGTGAACAGCAAGAGGAAGGAGGTGCTGTTAGAACTTTACTACTCTACTGGGATGGAATAACTAGAACTCTACTACTGGGACCATCAATTTAGGGTAAAAACAAACAAAAAAGAGTTAATGTGTTTGCGTCGGGTGAAGGAAATTGTTATCTGTACAGTTAGCTAGGTGAAGAAGAAAACTGTAAATTAGGGGGAGTGGCTTAGGCAGAAGGGAGCCAGGTGTTTGGACTTAGAAAAACTGCCCTACATAGCTATTGGCAGAGAACAGCAAGAGGAAGGAGGTGATGTTAGAACTTTACTACTCTACTGGGACTAAAGAACTAGAACTCTATTATTGGGACCTTCAATTTAGGGTAAAAACAAACAAAAAAAGAGTTTGTGTGTTTGTCTGAGTTGGGTGAATGAAATTGTTATCTGTGCAGTTAGCTAGGTGAAAAAGGAACTGTAAATTGGGGGGAGTGGCTTAGGTAGAAAGAAGCCAGGTATTTGGACTTAAAAACTGCCCTAGATAACTTTTGGCACAGAACAGCAAGAGGAAGGAGGTGCTGTTAGAACATTACTACTCTACTGGGACTATATTGCCCTCCATCCCTCCCCTCCACTCCCTCTCACTCTTAGCCAGTTCTACTTTTATAGGCACAGGATTTGACTGACAACAGGAGCTTCCTGTTTGGGAGAAGAAAGGGAGTGATCACAGAGGCACAAAAGACTCACCATCCTAGAAAGAAAAGAGTAGCTCCCTATTCCCCCCCCCCCAGCTGCTGGAGGTCTGACTCTGAGCAAGTAAGAAGGAGACTACTGAGGAATATAGGGACTTCCTGTCCCAAAACAGGAAGATCAGATGTTTTAAGGGCATGGAGGCAGTAGGAAAGTAGGGCGAAAAACAAATTACATAAACTAAAAAAAGCAACAAACAGAAAGCGGAAAAAGTAAGTATACAAAACAACAGTTAAGAGGCCACAAATAAGACATGATGGGAGTGGTGCAATGTAGTGGCTGTGGAGCAGCAGTCTTCCAGGAGACATTCTGGAGGATGCGGTGTTGTCTCATCTGTATGCACCTCTCTGGGCTGAGGGAGGAGATTGCTCATCTACAGGCTGAGTTTGCCAGAATTCAGGGGACCTCCTCTCCCATCCAGGAACCACCAGGGTCAATGCCGCTGCCTCAGAGGTTGCCAAGAAAGAGGAGTGGTTGGACCACAGTGAACTCAGGGAGGCTGAGGGTGGTGGAACAGAGGCGCATCCCTCCAGTTGTACCTCTCCACAATTCATATGCCATTCTGGCAGAGTGTGGTTCCTCTATGGAGGCATGCACAGTGGAGACCAAAGAGGATGCTGGGAACCTCCACAAAGGAGACCTACAGGAGGGTGGCATGGGACCCCACAAGGAAAGGAAACAACTCCATTGTTAGGAGGGTAGACCTGTGTGAGGGAGGGGAAAGGGAGGTAAGGTGCCTGCCTGGCGACATGGCTTGGAGGGACAGGGAGTGAATTCTCAGGATTGTGGGAGCAGCTGCATGGGGGTGGGAACTGGATGTCAGTGTCCACCTAGGAACAAATAACCTAGCTGGGAAAGGGATCAGAGCAGTGCAGGAAGAGTTTGTGGAGTTGGGGAGGGGCCTTAGACAAGTAACATGCACGCTAGCCTTCTCGGAGGTGGTGGCTGTCTATGGCATGGGTGAGGCTAGGGTGCTCCACACCATGGGGTTCAATCAATGGTTCAAAAACTGGTGCAGAGCTCAGAGTTTTGGCTTCATTGGGGACTGGGGGTCCACTTGGGGGAGTCGCAGGCCTATACTGGCATGATGGCATGCATCTGTCCAGGAGGGGATTATGATGGGGGGCTGCTAGATTACCAGGGATATGAAAAATAATTATAATGTAATACAGATCGGGGGAGCCACTAGACTACCAGGGATCTAAAAAAGGAATATGTATAAAATATACACGGGGGGCACTAGACTACCAGGAAATTGCAGATAGTCATATATTTTATTATGATGGGGGGGCCGCTAGACTACCAGTGATATAAATAATTATTTTATACACATCGGGGGGAGCCACTAGACTACCAGGGATATTTAAAACATGATTTTTTACATTCAGATGGGGCAGAACGAAGCTCCCTGAGCAAAACCCAGCATCATTTAACTTTGTAGGGCACCCCTGGGCTGAGAACATACATTTTTAAATCTGGGCATCTTGTACCTCGCTCTTTGTTAGTGAGTGAGCAATTTCTTTGATCGTGACCCTGCAAATTCTTTGATAGTGAGATTCTTTGATCGCAATCATGCATCACAAGCGAGAGATGAGATGGGCATATAAAAAAATCAATTTTCTCAGCTCAGGGATGTCCAAGGAAGACAAATGAGATGGGCTTTACTCAGGGGGCTTCATTGTGATGAACCATGGTGGCGGTTTACTTCAATTCTTTGAATTTTTTTAATTTGAACAATTTTTATTCTTTGTTCATGAGCCTGCAAATCCTTTGATCATGAGCCTGCAAATTCTTTCACTGTGAGACTCTTTGATTGCCATCTTTGATCATGAGGGAGGGACAAGATGGCCAGATTTTTTATAATGGAATAGATAGGGAAATGTTACCATTCTTTAAGATTGAATATCTCGGCAACGGTTTGGTCTTTTTACTTGAAATTTGGAGAGTGTTTACAGCATGTCCTGTAGATGTGAATTATTGTGCTTATGTTTTGGAGAAGAGTTTTTTGCAGAGATATTGTGTGACACAGTTTACAAGTTGCGGACAGTGTTTTGGATTGTGCTGGTGGCTTGAAATTGATAGGGTGCCTATCCTTAGTGTCATGGATGTAGTTTTCAGTTGTTGTGTTTGTTAAATGTCAACAGGTGTGGAACTGTGCCACTCTGAAGAATGAAAATGTAAAATTTTGACATGTTATATCTCAAACACGTCTTGGTCTTTTTACTTGAAATTTGGAGGGTGTTGACAACATGTCCTGTAGATGTCAATATTGGTGTTTATGTGTCAGACAATATATTTTGGTGGAGATATTGTTTGGCACAGTTTGTGTTTTCTGGACAGCATTTTCTATTGCTCTACTGGATTAACATTTGTTTGGTGGCTGGACTTGCTGTTGTCAATGTACTTTTTAGTCATTGGATATGTAATGTGGCCTGACATTTTCAAGTTGGTGAGAGCCCGGGGCCCCCACTAACTTGCTCAACTTTCTACTTTTCTATTCTTTCTTAAAAAGTAAGGAAATTCTAAGCAAACAAAATTGTTACTGCATCAGTTAGGGTTCTTCTACAGCAAAAAAATGAAGAAATTTGATTTTAGGGTTCCCACCACTTGCACCCCACCCTCAGCATGCCCCCACCAACAGGCATCGGGGTGTGCATTGGAGTCATCGGTCCTAACTCTCACCTTATTCTCCTACACTGCACCACCTCAGCTTGTTTACACATGGGATGGGGTGAGAGTTAGGGACAATAACCCCAACTCACACCCCCCGATGCCTGTTGGTGGGGGTGGGCTGGAGGTAGGTGCAAGTTGTTGGAACCCTAAAAATCAAATATCCTCACTTTTTTCACTGTAGAAGAACCCTAACTGATGCATTAACAAAGTTTTTTGCATAGAATATATATATATATAGATATAGATATAGATATAGATATAGATATAGATATAGATATAAATATAGATATAGATATAGATATAGATACTGTAGGTGTGTAGACAATAGTCAGGAGGCTAATATGTATTGTTAAGTAGAGTTCTGTAATTTTGTTACAAAATGATACAATGATTGAATATGTGCTCAGTTTTGTAGCTTATTTACTAATGACATAGTGTTATTAAAATAAAATGCATGTATCTTTTTGTTTTCTTGTGGCCTCATTTAAACTGTGGAATATACCTCAAAACACTGTCCCCATTTTGTGACATTGCTTGCCTATGCTGTTATATGATTGTAATTTTGGTTATAAATAGTGTTGTGTGAAATGAGAAAATTTTGCTCCATGAAATATTTCATGTCATTTCTAAATTTTGCAGAATTTTTCACCTGGTGAAATTTAATTTTACCTGGGTTTTCAATTTTGCATAGTTGTGAAATTTAGTGTAATATGGTTTCAAAGAGCAATTTCACCCATCCATGTTTAAAGTTTGCCTAGTGGTGAAAATTTCACCAGTGAAACTTTTGATTTTGCAAGCAAAATTACGTCCCAAAGGCGAAATTTGCAATGCACTGTGGGTAAATAGGTCAAAAATCACATGCAGGCTGTTTCTAGCACAGTCTATTGTTTGCCGAGTTGAGAGCAGTCTGTTGTGGTGTATCACTGCCAATAAACCCTTTTAAAATCTATGAAAAACTAGTTTTTGAGAGCTAATTGCTCCCACATATACAGTCTGTTCCTAGTGCTGCTAGTGAACATTTTATAATTGTGTGGAGTTTTGCATCATACATAGTTTAATTAGTTTTGAGTTTTGTATGTGTCTATACAGGAGTTGAATGGGGGAGGGGAGGGTAGGTGTGTAAAAACAGTGTAGGCTAGTTTCTAAACTTTTACAAACAGATTTCTCTAAAATTGTGAGTGATTTACTGTTATTTCTTTTAAGTCTTTATATTTTTGTTGGTGTTCTAATTATTTGTATTTTTTTCCTTATATCTTGACAAGTATTTTTTTCACCTTCCTTGAAAAGTTATTACTTCTGACAGTTCTTGTTCCTGTTACCCTGTGTTATATACCATTCTTCTGCTTTTAGCTATGATTTTGAATTCCAGAGTTTTGAACACACAGTGCTGATCCCTTCTTTTTGGGGGAGGGGGGAGGGGGTTGTGGTAAGTTCTGTTTCCTGTTAATGTGTCTGTGCCACGTAAACTGTGAAAAGCAACAGTGTTATAGTATATTTTTTTCTGTTGAAAGTACTTTTAATTGACCACTTCAACTGCCAATATACAGTTTCACTGCTTTGGTGAATTGACCCCTTGTATTTTATTGTTGGAGCTTCCTCTGCATTGTGATGTTCCTGTCCCAGATAATTTGCTTCCCCTTTCCCTGTTACGTCATTGTTTACTACCTTATCCGTCCAATCTAAAAAACTACATATTAATGTAGTAGTTGTCTGAGATTGCTGAGCCTGTCCAGCGTGTCATAGGCGCCTTTGTTTGTCAATGTTATTATGTGGTGGTCTCTGCACTCTTACGTAACAAAAAATTGTAATATTAAGAACTAACACATTGCAGTTCTTCAGTTGTCCAGACACAGCTGATCTGTATTTAAAGTAGGTTACCTATGGCCTTTTTCCCTGTGTTTCTAAATTCTTGTTTGGTGAAAGAAAAAAGTTACCTTTTTGTTTTTACTAGAATAGGCTACCGTATACAGTTGGTATAAGTTGTGCATAGTGCTGTTACCTGTCCAGATTTCTGTGTTTGGACATGGAAGCCAGTACTGCAAGTGTGTGATGTGTTATTCACACAGACAGTAACTTACTAATACATCCTTTCTTGATATACTGCCAGAGAAAGGCAAAGCTTTGAAGAAGCATATAAAATGCCTGCTAAGAGATGGTACAGTAAAGGGCAACATGCCAAGGGGGACACGGCAGCTAAGAAGTCTGCTGAGGAGAGTACAACTTCAGTTCCACTTCCCCAGAGCACACATATGACTGCATCAGTGTCTTCTGTCACTGTGGGCTCTGGTCTTGGGGTAGGTACCAGCAAAGGAGTTGTTCGAAGTCCTGGCATACCTGTGTTTCAGATTTTTATGTCCAGAACTGTTGTATCCATGCTGGTGGGGGATGATAGTGAGACGAAGGGGGACACTGGCACAAGTACAGGGACAGTGGTCCAGGAGAAGGGTAATAAGTCTGTCAGTGTGACTGTCCCTGTTCCTGCTGGGGTTCGTGGTGGTGAAAGTGTTCAGCCAGACTCTGATAATCCTGGAGATAATGATAGTCAGCCTCCCCTGAGGAGATGGTTTTAGAGAAAGAAAAAGGTGCTGTGCAAAAAGACAGTAACAGGGAGGAGGAGGAGGAGGACAATGACATCATCAGCATCAGTGCTGATGATGATGACTGGGATGATCCCTCATAGCAGCCTGAGTTGAAGAAGTTCAGGTGTGATGTAGGTCATGTACATGCACAGCCTGGGGGTCAGACTGTCACCAAGCCTATCAGCAGCATTCCTCCAAGCAGTCAAGTCACCGCCCCAAAAACAAGTAGTCTTATGGAAGTGATGAAAGCAGCCCAAAAAGCACAAATGTCAATGCCTGTTTCTCAGTTCTCCCAGTCCCAGCAGCATGTTAAGTCCAGAGGACAAAAGTCCCTAGTTTGGGACTTTTAAGTGCTTGATCCAGTTGATGAGACCATAGTGATATATCAACTGTGTCAAGCACATGTTTGTTGGTGGAAAAAATTGAAGCCAACATGCCCACCTGAAAAACAAGCACCCGCTGCACCACCAGCAACATCAGAAGGACACCAGAGTTCTTGGTGGGATGCCCATTGGCAAGTTAAATGTAAATGAGAACAGTGAAATACAGCAGGAGGAGGGAGGGCAGAGTTGGTCAGTGGTCATGGAAGAGGAAAATGAAAAATCCTTTGTTCTCTTGAGTAGTGAGCATAGCAGTGAATGCACCACTCCCAGTCCCTTGACTCAGAAAGGTACACAGCCACACCCAAAATCAACCAAACTAACTGGTTTCATGTGCTCTGCACATCACCAAGAGTCTACTGTTACCCCTAAAAGAAAAACATTGATGCCTCAAGTACTGCATTCTGGTCAAACAGTCCCAAAGATGCAACTCACACTAAAGACCATCCTTGAGCGGCACTCAAATCATGCTGCTGCACGTGAGTTAATGCTGCCACTGCTGAAATGCTGGTCATTGATCTGTTGCCATTCTCATTTGTGGAGAATGCTGGGTTCTGCAGGTTGTTACCACCCCAGGTACCTGTGCCCAGTGTGCCATTTAGGCCTCATGACCCCAATGACACACCCTGACATCTGTCAATCTTGGGATGATTGGCGGGTCTGGGGGGGAAGGCAACCTTAAAAAATTTTCATTTCCTGACTTTTTGTGCTTTAACCCTAAATGATGCATTAACACAGTTTTTGCATAGAATATATATACATATATGTATGAATTACTCTCTGAAAGCACCAATAAGGGGAGTTACAGTTTAGATTCTGTGGCCAAACTATATGCTGAGTGACTGGACATTTTATTCCTGTGTGGAAAATATTTTAAAACATGAGTCCTGCTCCTTGTTGTTTACCAAGAAGCAGGAAGAGAGCTTGTGGCTCTGGAACATTCATTATAGAACTACAAGGCTAGTTTCAGATCTTGTTTTTACTTTCGGCTCTAAATATCTGTGCCTTGGCCATGAATGAGTGGCAGATGCATAGAAGGAGCATTATTTTAACTTTAAAAAGCGCATATTGTTTGCGATTTGCCGTGACCCTAGGGAAACAACTTCTGGGTTGAGTGTCCTCTTATAGCGAGCCCCTGCTGCGAGCAGGGCAAGCATGTGCAGGGTGCACCTCAGTACATGCGGAGACACGCACAGAGACACGTGCATCTGCACGTGTCTGCAGTGTCTGCTGGGATAGAAGGGACAGGGATCATCATTTGAAAACTAAGGTAATATTTTACAATAAAGCTGTGTATTACCTGTGGTATGTACCCGGAGGGGGCTATTACCGATGGGTCTGAATGCAATAAATGCAAGCTAATTAAGGACTTACAGGCCAAAATTGCTACACTGCAACAAAGGGTACAGGTTCAGCTAGATATTAGCATTCTAGAACAGTTTATAGATACAGCGCATGAAAATACAGCAGAATCAAAATGTGTGAACATACCTGCAGATATAGAAACAGGATAATGACAAATGGTGCATGGTAACTAAAAACAAACATAAAAAAAAGGGAAGACGTAACATTGGAGGATCTTCAAATGTTATGACTTCAAACAGATGTAATGCCCTAACTTTAGATATTGGCCAAAATTATATTTTATCACACCCTCAAATAACACCAATACTCACTACAGACCATCACATTGAGGAGGATCCTACTAGCCAAGATGATAAGGGTAGTGTTTTGGAAAAAACTGAGGAAGAAACTGACCCATGTGACGTGTTGGTAATAGGAGACTCTATGCTGAGATACACTGACCACATGATATGTCAACATTGAAATCAAAATACTACAGACAGTGTACTTCCAGGGGTAGGTGTCAGTGACATTTTACAACTATTTCCGGGTTTAAAGGAACATACTATAAATCCAATAGTCCTAGTACATGTAGGGGTAAACGATATAGGAAAAAGACAATTGATCGATATCCAGAGGGAGTTCGAACATATAGGTGTTGATTTAACAGCAAAAGGCTGTGATCTTATTATATCAGGTATACTTCCAGTACCAAGGGCTCCACCTGCTAAACAAATGGAGATAAACAACTTAAATGGATGGATAAAAAGATGGTGTTTAAGGGAAGGTTATGTATACCTAGATCATAGAGAAATATTTAGAGACCAGAGTTTATATGCACAGGATGCGTTACACCAAACCAGGAAAGGCAAAATAATTTTTTCTCTTAGACTAAGACAAGCCATATATATAGGTTTAAACTTCTGGTAAGGGGCAAGCGGGGGCAACTTTAACAAAAGAAAGTTATAGTAAACATCGAGCCCCAGAAAATTGGAACTGCTTAGTTATTAATGCTAGGAGCCTGAATAACAAGATAGAGGAACTTTTATACATTATGATAAATTCAAATATACATATATGTGCCATTACCGAGACCTAGTGGGAGGAGGATGATTCCTGGGATAGAAACATACCAGGATATAATTTATATCATAAAGACAGGGCACTAAGGAAAGGTGGAGGAGTGCCCATATATATTGCTGATTTTATTATTTCAGAACTAGTAGATACTCAAAAATCTCATAGTACCGAGATTATATGGGTAAAGATCTCCCCTCCATGTGCAGCCAGTATCAGTATAGGATTTTTATATAGACCTCCATCTATAACACAAGAAGCAGACTTAAAGATACTGGATTTTATTGGCACTATAGGTGACACCGATAACAATATTATACTAGGGGACCTAAATCTCCCTGTTATAAACTGGGACAAAATGCAGGCAAATAATACTTCACAGCAAAATTATTTGCAAGTCTTTGTCCTAACAGGAATGAGTCAATGAGTCAGCACGTAACTGAATTTACTAGGGGAACTCATATCTAGGATTTGGTTCTGAGTAATCTAGACAAAAATATTCAAGACTGTAGAGTATTACCACCATTAGGGTCGAGTGACCACTCCATAGTTAGCTTCCTATATAAAGGTAAGCTGGGTAGTCAAACAGGTAATACAGCAATTTTTAACTACAATAAGGCTGATTTTGACATGATTAAAAGAAATTTGGCAGGTTGGGATTGGGAGAATAACTTTAAGAACAAATCCTTGCAACATATGTGGGACCTAATGACCAACAAGGTAAATACACTAGTTAACACTTTTACTCCATCAATACGTAAATATGAGAGAACAAAAAATAAGATGCCACCATGGATGACCCCCCCCCAAGTCAAAAAGTTAATTAAAAAGAAAAATGACATGTTCATTAAGGCAAAAAAAGTAGAATCAGTATTTGCTGGGATATGTATAAAAAAATTCTCAAACAAACAAAAACTAGTATAAAGGAAGCCAAACAAAATCATGAGTACAAATTGGCAGGTAAAGTAAAAGATAACTGTAAGTCATGTTATACATATGTTAATAATATTAAGGGAGAAGGTAAATCAATTGGGCCTCTAAAGGATCATGTTGGTAATATAGTGTCAGATCAAGTCAAAAGGGCTGAACAGTATAATACATTTTTCACTTCTGTTTTAGATTTTGCAACAAATACTGGGCCTAGAATAAGTAGACTGCATGTCCTTAAAAGGCTTCAGAGCCTGGACCAGAATAAATCCCAAGGACCTGATAGTTTGCATCCTAGAGTTATTAAAGAGATAGCCGAACTTCTGGTGGACCCAGTTATAGCCATTTATCATAAATCCTTAGATGAAAGATTGGTTTTGGAAGCATGGAGACAAGCTATAGTGATGCTTATTTACAAAAAGGGACCCAAACACGAGGTGTAGAATTATAGACCTATTAGTTTAACAGCAGTTTTGGGAAAGATTCTTGAGAATATTATTAAAGATCACATCATGAACCAACTTCTAGATACAAATAATATAGACCATACACAACATGGTTTTACATCGGGTAGATCTTGCCAGACTAACCTGTTGGAATTCTACGGAAGGGTAAGCAAGGCCTTGGATAATAAACTCCCAGTGGATGTCATTTTTTTGAATTTCTTAAAGGCATTCGACAAGGTACCCCATGGGGAACTTGTTGATGCATTAATAGAGCTTGGTATGGATGGTAAAACTACTAGATGGATAGAAACATGGCTCACTGACAGGAAGCAAAGAGTCAGTATTAAAGGAATTAACTCAAGCTGGTCAGATGTAACCAGCGGGTTGCCCCAGGGCTCGGTCCTAGGACAATGCATGTTTAATGTCTATATTATTTCCTTGCAGACCACAACTGAGGCATGGTTATCCAAATTTGCAGATGACACCAGACTAGGGCACATAGTGGAAACCCATGAGGATGCAAACATTCTACAAGTAGCCCTGGGACAATTGGAAACATGGGCAAATAAAAAATAAGCTGACATTTAATGTTGATAAATACAGTGTTATGCATTTTGGAAATAAAAACAGACTGAATAATTATTCTCTAGGAGGGAAAACATTAAAGAAGATAGTAGATGAAAGGGATCTGGGTATAAAAATAAGCAATGATTTAAGTTTTAAATAAAATCACAACGCTACCAGGTTATTAAGAAATCAAGCAGCATTTTACACTGTATAAACAAACACATTAAATGTAAAAGCAAGGAAGTATTGTTGTCACTTTATACATCTCTCGTGCAACCACGTATTGATTATTGTGCCCAGTTATGGTTCCCTGGAGGAAAAGGATAAACAAAAGCTTTGGAAAAAATTCAGAGAAAGGCAACCCATAGGATTAGTGAAGTTAAAGGTCTTGACTATGAATCAAGACTAAAAAACCTAGGGTTGTATTCCCTAGAGTATAGACGACTGAGGGGCGATTTGTGTTTGATGTACCGTGCAACTACTGATCCTCATATTTGGGAAGTATTGGGGTTAAATTACAGAAGTTTACATTATAACACCAGAACTCACCCCTTATAATTGGAGCTGGGAACATTTATAACAAAAAAAAAGAAAACAGTGGTTCTCACTAAGAATCACAAAAATTTGGAACAATCTTCCATTGGAAGTATTGGCAAGTTATAATATGAATAGTTTTAAATAAAATTTGGACGACTACCTGATTAAAAATAATATTTTGGGCTATTAAATAACACACTCAAATGCGAGCTGAAATGGACCTTGGTCTACTACAAAGCTTTGATAAACCTATGATACCTATGATGTATATATGTATATATATGTATACATATACATATATATATATATATACACATAATATATATAACGGTAGCACGGTAGTTCTACCATAGTTAGGGTTGAGGAGCCCTTTTAAGGTCAAAGGGTCAAATTTTACACCTTAATAACTTTGTGACTGTTCAACAGATTTGCCTGAAATATGGAATGCATGATCAAGAGCCATACACCTTGGAAGCTGCCAAGTTTCATACTGGTCGGATGTACAGCTGTGGAGTTATTAAGCATGATCTGCACACGTGTTTTCGCTATATGGTGAATTCTTTGCTCATGTCTACAGGTCGCACGGTTTGTGCAAGTGGTCCAAAAACCTTCAGGGAACGTGCGGTCAGGGTGCCCAATGTGCCTTTTGAAGATTTCGTCAAAAAATATTGAACAGTTCAAAAGTTATTCAAAAAACAAGTTCCCATTATATGTCAATGGGAAAAGTTAAAAAGTTCAACACTTTTGGAAATGCACTTTTTACTGTCGCAAATGGCCCTAGTACTTTCAAAAATCCGCCATTTTGTTTTCAGTTGGTGATCAGAAAAATTGGGACCATCTAGGGACACAGTTCTTTTTGTGTTCACCTAGTCGGAGCCTGAGGATACTAGCCATGTCTTTATTTTGGGGTTAAACACCCTAGAAATATGTTTTTCAAAGTTCTGGAAAAAGTACTTTTGCAAAGTACTTTCATGCTCCGACACTTTTACCAAATCTGTGTAGCTTTATGGAAATCGCAGTACTTTGCAACACTATGGCCAAAATGACAGGAGTTCTTTGCCACCTTGCTGCAAAGAACGGTTAGGTCTTTTGGCCTGAAATTTGGAGGGAACACAGCCAAAATCTCACAGATGTGCGTTTTGGTGGTTTAGGGAAAAAATATTGCATGTCTGCAAAGTTACAGTACTCTGAAGTTGGCATTTTTTTCCATAGACTAACATGGTGGGGTATGACTCGCCTTTCAGGGCTTGTATCTCGAAAACAATGCGAGATACAGATTTTTTGTTGAAAAGTTGCATAGCCCTATGGGCTATGTAACCAAAATCCTAGCCAGGAAAATCATGATTTTTGTGAAATTTAAATTTTTTTCTATGTGGTGCGGTTGCTGAGTTATTAGCAATTAAGTACTTCCAATGCTCGTTTTCAGCTTCAATGCCCATTACAATGCATACATTCTTTGTACACACTGTGTTTCTCTATGCACCTGTTCAGCAAAAACAGGGTATGCACTTCCGTTACTGTTGCAGTTACTGTTTCAACTTGCGTTTCTGTCCCTTTTTGCGTTTACGTTCCCATGTACGCCACCGTGTGCATTACCCTTTGCGTTGTCATTTGCACATGTGTTTTTGTTACTGTTACCATTTGCGTTAACACTACTGTTTCTCTTTGCCTTTCTGTTTGCATCACCCTGCGCATTGCCATTTCTGTTTACAGCAGCCCTTTCATTTACGTTTCCGTTTCTCTTTCGTTTTGGGTCTTCCTTGCTCTTACTGTTACCATTTGCATTTGCAATTCCTTTACTGTGCCCATGCACATTATGGTTTGCGTTTCCATATGTGCTTACATTTCCTTTTGTGTTTCTATTTGCTTTGGTGTTATTGTTGCTGTTACCATTACCATTTGCATTTACAATTGTGGTACTGGGCCCATGAGCATTTCGGTTTGCATTTCCGTACGCGCTTCTGTTCCCGTTTCCATTTCTATTTCCTTTGGCATTATTCTTCCTGTTATCTTTACCATCTCCATTTACAATTCGGGTACCGTGCCTGTGCGCATTACTGTTTGTGTTTACGTGTGCAGTTGCGTTCACATTTCCATTTCTGTTCCCTTTCACGTTCTTTTTGCTGTGACACTTAACATTTCCATTTTAAATACCAGTGCCATCACTGTTCACGTTACCAGTTGTGTTTTCATATGTGCTTCAATGTCTGTTTGTATCACTGTTCGCTTTGGCGTCACTTTGCGCTTGCGTTTCTATTAATGTTTCCTTTGCCATTTACGTTTGCATTACCATGTGCACCACTGTTAGTGCTTCTGTTTGCTTTGCTGTTCCTGTTACTATTTCACAAGACATCACGTGGTGGGAGCGCGGGGCCCTTTCACTATTTCTTGTCATCATTCTAAAAAAGAAGGGAAATTAGAGGCAAAAAACTCTGTTTAATGCATCAGTTAGGGTTGTTCCACAGTGACAAAAGTGAGGAAATTTGGTGTTAGGGTTGAAAACCCCCCTTGGACCCCCCACAGCCCACCCCCCAAATGGCATTGTGGTGCACCATGGGGTCGTCGGTCCTAACTCTCACCCCATTTTCCTACACCTCAGATTCTTTACACATGTGATGGGGGTGTGAGTTAGGGCCGACTACCCCATGGCACTCAATGATGCCGTTTGGGGTGTGTGTGTGGGGGTCCAAGGGCTTTCAACTTAACACCCAATTTCCTAATTGAGTTTTTTTCTCTAATATATATATATATATATATATATATAATTACTGGGCACAATTTTTTCAATACAAAAGCGAGTTATAATTTGTTGTTATAACCACCTCAGTCAGTTATAACGGCAAACACGCGCCACTGTTCTCTAGAGCAGCGTGAGACACAAAAAGCCACACAACGAAGGAAACAACTGAGTCACTTATGCTGTCGCAGCTCCAGGTGTCCTGTCAAATCCAACGTTGTTCTGAACGCTTTCCTCTTCTCTTCTCAGGCAACGCGACACGCAGATCTACACATCAGCACATGAAAATCAGCACCAACACATCTTCAAGCCAGAATACATTAACAGTTAACAGTTTGAACCACTCGTTTAAAAGTTTGAAGCATTTTTATATCGCTAACACTTTTCAACGTTCCATTTAAACAAATGTAATTGCATTATCTCACTCTAAGTTAAAAATTTAAAGATATTAACAAATGTTATAATGCAACTGTTCAAGTTTCTTTTCAAAACATAAAAAAAGATGTGTTAATAAATTGTTCATTATAGCAGAACTGCCTTATTCATTTCTTACTCATTTCTTTGCAAACTGAATAGGTACTGATGAAAAAATTGTGCCCAGTAATTATAAAAAATAAAGTAATGGACAGGTGGTTATTCATAAGAATTTTACACACACCCTCAGTGTGGGATGCCTAAATAAACCCCTTGGGCTTCACCCTCAGGGTTTATGGGGCATCCCACACCTCAGATGTGTGTACAATTCTCATAATAACCATCTCCCCATACATTATTCTCTATATTATGGTAGCACGGTAGTGCTACCATAGTTAGGGTTGAGGAGCCATTTCTATGTTAAACCCCCAAATTTTGCACCTTAATAACTTTGCAACTGTTTGATGGATTTGCCTGAAATTTGGAATACATGATCAAGAATCACAGGCCTTGGGATCTGCCAAGTTTTGTACCAGTCGGATATACGGCTACGGAGTTATTAAGCATGATCTGCGCGTGCATTTACGCTTTTTCTGGAATTCTATGGTCACGCCTACAGGGCGTACGGTTTGTGCGACTGGCCCGAAATCTTCAGGGAATGTGCAGCCAGGGTCCCTGATGTGTCTTTTGAAGATCTGGTGAAAAAATATTAAATGGTTCAAAAGTTATTCAAAAACAATTATAAGTCAATGGGAAAAGTTAACAAAAAGTTCAACAGTGTCGCAAATGCATTTTTACTTTCGCAAATGGCCCTGTTACTTTTGCAAATCCACCATTTTGTTTTCAGTTGGTGATAAGAAAAATGGTTGGCATTGAAATTTGGGATCCTCCAGCAACCTAATTATTTTTGTATTCACCTAGTCGGACCCTGAGGATGATAGTCATGTCTTTATTTTGGGGTAAAACACCCCAGAAATATGTTTTTCAAATTTCTGGAAAAAGTACTTTCGCAAATTACTTTTGTGCTCATGAAAGTGTCGAACATTTTTGCGAAAGCTTTCGCAAATTTTGACAGTAGTTTACTAGGCTGTGGGAAAATGACAGCAATTCTTCGGCACTGCGCTGCAAAAGAATGGCTGGGAGTTGTGGGCTGAAATTTGGAGGGAACGCAGCCGACAACTCACAGATGTGCCTTTCAGTGTTGTTTTGAAAAAAATATTACACAGGAGCAAAGTTATGGCACTCCAAACTTGATGGTTTTTCCCATAGGATAACATTATGGCTCAACGCATTACAGGAATCCTTTGGCACCCTGCTGCAAAATAACGGTTTGGTCTTTTTTCCTGAAATTTGGAGGAAAGACAGCCAACATCCCACAGATGTGCCTTTCAGTGGTTTGGTGAAAATATATTACAGGGAGGCAAAGTTATGGCACTCCGAACTTCTCTTTATTTCCCATAGGATAACATTACGGCGTTCGCCGCACTTTTCAGGGCCCGTATCTCGGAAACGGTGCAAGATACGGACTTTTCATCGGAAAACCTGAAACTAGCCAGGACAGTCATAAATCATATGACTTTTACATTTTTTTTCTACGTCGTACGGTTCCTGAGATATAACCTATTTAGTATTCCAAGTCCTCATTTTCTGCTCCGATACCCATTATTATGCATACATTCTTTGTACTCACTGTCTTTCTCTATGCAGGTTTTGGGGAAAACCAGCCTGTGCGCTTACATTACTGTTACCGTTGCCCTTTCCGCTTGTGGTTCCGTACCCATTTCACTTACCATTGACATCACGCCACCATATGCGTTATCCTTTGCGCTTTTATTTTAGCTTGCATTTCTGTTATTTTTTGCCATTTGTGTCTACAGTACTGTCTCTTTCTGTTTCCTTTGCGTCACCATGCCCATTGACATTTCCATTTGCAGGCAGCATGTTACTATGTGACAACATATTACGTGGCAGACCGTTCTCGTCTACGCCACCGTGTGCATTACCCTTTCTGTTCTCATTCACGCTTGCGTTACCATGTGCATCACTGTTAGCACTTCTGTTTGTGTTGCTGTTCCTGTTACTATGCCTCAAGACATCACGTGGCGGGAGGGCCCCGCTCTGCTGCATTACATTCACTATTTCTCGTTATCATTCTCAAAAAGAAGGGAAATTAGAGGCAAAAAACTCCATTTAATGCATTAGTTAGGGTTGTTCCACAGAGACAAAAGTGAGGAGTTTGGTGTTAGGGTTAGAAAACCCTTGGACCCTGCCCACCCCCAGCGGCATTGGGGTGTGCATTGGGGTCAACGGTCCTAACTCTTACCCCATTCTCCTCTACTTCTGCAGCTTTACACATGTGATGGGGTGAGAGTTAGGGCTGATGACCCCAATGCACACCCCAATGCTGGTTGGGGTGGCAGGGGTCCAAGGGTTTTTTTCAACCCTAACACCGAATTCTCACTTTTGTCGCTGTGGAACAACCCTAACTAATGCATTAAATGGAGTTTTATGCCTCTAATATATATACTGTATATGTATATGTATATATATATATATATATATATATATCTATATTATAGTGGCACGGTAGTGCCACTATAGTTAGGGTTGAGGAGCCATTTCTACTTTAAACTCCAAAACATTTTCACCTTAATAACTTTGCAACTGTTTGACAGATTTGCCTGAAATTTGGAATACACGATCAAGAACCATAGGCCTTTGGATCTGCTAAGTTTTGTACTGGTTGGATATACAGCTGTGGAGTTATTAAGCATGATCTGTGTGCACGTTTATACGTTTTTCTGGAATTCTACAGTCGCACCTACAGGTCGTACGGTTTGTGAGACTGGCCCAAAATCTTCAGGGAATGTGTGGCCAGGGTCCCCAATGTGCCTTTCAAAGATTTCATGAAAAAATATTAAACGGTTCAAAAGTTATTCAAAAAACAATTTCCCATTATAAGTCAATGGGAAAAGTTAACAAAAAAGTTCGACAGTGTCGCAAATGCACTTTTTACTGTCGCAAATGGCCCTGTTACTGTCGCAAATCCGCAATCTTGTTTTCAGTTAGTGATCAGAAAAATGCTTGGCATTTAAAATTGAGACCCTCTAGCAACCTAATTCTTTTTGTATTCACTTAGTCGGGCCCTGAGGATGCTAGCCATGTCTTTATTTTGGGGTAAAACACCCCAGAAATATGTTTTTCAAATTTCTGGAAAAAGTACTTTCACAAAGTAGTGTCACACTCATGAAAGTGTCTCAAATTTTTTTATACACTTTAATTAATTTGCGACACTACTTAGACACTGCTGCCAAAATAATAATTCTTTGGCACTCCGCTGCAAAAGAACAGTTGGGAGCTTTGGGCTGAAATTTGGAGGGAACACAGACGACAACTCACAGATGTACCTTTCAGTGTTGTATTGAAAAAATTATTGGCCACGGCAAAGTTATGGCACTCCAAAGTTCATGGATTTTCCCGTAGGATAACATTACGGTGCCCGACGCATTACAGGAATCCTTTGGCACCCTGTTTCAAATTAACGGTTTAGTCTTTTTTCCTGAAATTTGGAGGGAAGACAGCCAACAGCCCACAGATGTGCCTTTCAGTGGTTTGGTGAAAAAATATTACAGGGAGGCAAAGTTATGGCACTCTGAACTTCTCTTTTTTCCCCATAGGATAACATTACGGCTTTCGCCGCGCCTTTCAGGGCCCGTATCTCGGAAACGGTACGAGATACAGACTTTTCATCAGAAAAGTGCTTGGGCTATGCACAAAATTAGCCAGGACAGTTGTAAATCCTTTTTCTACGTCGTACGGTTCCTGAGATATAACGTATTTAGTATTCCAAGTTCTCATTTTCTGCTCTGATACTCATTATTATGCATACATTATTTGTACTCACTGTCTTTCTCTATGCAGGTTTTGGGGAAAACCAGCCTGTGCGCTTACATTACTGTTACTGTTGCCCTTTCTGCTTGTGGTTCCGTACCTGTTTCACTTACCGTTGACGTCTGCGCCACCATGTGCGTTATCCTTTGCGTTTTCATTTGCGCTTGCGTTTCTGTTATTTTTTGCCATTTGTGTCTACAGTAGTGTTTCTCTTTCTGTTTCACTTTGCGTCACCATGCCCATTGACATTTCCGTTTGCAGGCACCATGTTACTATGTGACAACACATCACGTGGCAGACCATTCCCGTCTACGCCACCATGTGCGTTACCCTTTCTGTTCTCATTCGCTCTTGTGTTACCATGTGCGCCACAGTTAGCACTTCTGTTTGCGTTGCTGTTCCTGTTACTATGCCATAAGCATCATGTGGCGGGAGCGCGCCCCACCGCCGCGATTACGGGCCCCGCGCTCCGCCGCTGCATTACATTCACTATTTCTCATTATCATTCTCAAAGAAGGAATAGATAAAACTCATTTACGTTGTTGTTCCACAGCGACAAATGTGAGATATGGTGTTAGGTTGAAACTCCCGCTTGGAGCCTCGCCCACCCCAACCGGCATTGGGCGTGCATTGGGATCATGGGTCCTAACTCTCACCCCATTCTCCTACTATTCTGCTGCTTTTCACATGTCCTGGGTGAGTTAGGGCTGACGATCTCAATGTGCACCCCAATGCCGGTTGGGGTGTGGTGGTCCAAGGGGTTTTCAACCCTAACACTGAATTTACTCACTTTAGTCACTGTGGAACAACCCTAACTAATGCATTAAATGGAGTTTTTGCCTCTAATATATATATATATAGTTTTATATATATATATATATACACATATATATCTGAAGGGCACAGTAGTGCCACTATATTAGGGTTGAGTACCCCATTTAAGGTTAAATCTGAAATTTGGCAGCTTAATAACTTTGCCACCATTTGACAGATTTGTCTGAAATTTGGAATGCATGGTCTGGTCCCATAGATCTCTGGACCTGCCAGTGGGGGGGAGGGGCAACTGTAAAAATTTTTCATTTCCTAACTTTTTTTGTTTTAACCCTAGTTTCCTTTAGCATCATCGTTGGTGTTACCATAACCGTTTGCATTTCCAATTGTGTTACCATTACCGTTTGCATGTTCGTTAACATTTGCTTTTCTGTTGGCCTTAGCGTTTGCATTTTTGGTAGCATTTCCATTGCCGAGTGCATTATTGTTTCCTTCTGCATCACCATTGCCATCACCATTTCATTTCTGTTTGCGTTTGTGTTAGCGTTTGCATTTTCGTTATTGTTTTCATTACCGTTTGTGTTTGCGTTTCAGTTGCCATTAGCGTTTGCATTACCGTTTGCGTTACCATTTCTGTTTTCATTTACATTTGCGCTAGCATTTCTCTTACCATTTGCATTATCTTTTACCATTTGCGTCACACTGTGTGTTACCATTTGCACTTGCATTTGCATTACCTTTAGTGTTACTATTTTCTTTTACCTCACTGTTTTCATCACTGTTTGCATTAACGTTACCATTTGTGTTTTTGTGCTTGTGTAGTGCAATGCAAAGCATTATGTTTTTGCTATTTTTCTGGACTGTCTTGTGTGATGCATGGTGCAACCAGTGTGTAGTTGATTGGCCTGAAACGTGGCAGTTAGTAAGACCTTTGTTTAAGGAACATGTCAGTTTTTGTTTGGTGAAAAAATGTTATTCTGTTCTAGAGTTATTGCCATTTGAAGTTGCCCTGCTTTGCAGATACTGATTTTTCAGCCACCAGGTCCACCATTTTAGTGCATTTTCAGCCTCGATTTCCATCATTTTGTGGTGGAAATCTTCTTAAATGTGCAGAAACATAAAAATTGAATATCTCTGGAATGGTTTGGTCTTTTCACATGAAATGTGGAGGGTGTTGAGTGGATGTCCTGGGGATGTGAAATATGATGTTTACATGTTGGAAAAATAATTCACTATGGAGATACTGCATAACACAGTTAACATTTTGTGCATAGCATTCTACTGGCTTGAAATGTATAGCATAGGTAGCCCTAGTGGTACGGAGGTGCCTTGTAGTGGTTTGGTGTGTAAAACTTTAACAGATGTGGAATTATGCCACTCCAATGAATCAAAATTTGGTTCATTGCACCTCATTAACTTTTTTTTTTTTTAAAGAAAAATTTTATTTCTTTTCCAACACCAACAAGACACATAAACACAAAAAAAAAACCCGGAGAACCGGGAGCACAACCCAAAACTGGCTGTGCAAACTATATACAACCCTATATACACACACACACTGGAAACCCCCCGCCCAGGAACAACCCGTCACAAGAAAGCTATCGAGAGCCACTGTTAGTTAAAACAACTCCTTCTCTCAAGCTCTCGATTCCCCAATATGCCACTCACAACATTGAAAACCCCAGATCCCAATTAAACCCAACCAACCAGGGCGGATATCCAGTGTGACCCCTGGAAGAGAGAGAGTCCCACTCCGTTGAAACCCCACCAGCCTCAAGTAATCACCCCTCGTCAAACCTATATCCCATTCAAATCAATTTTAAGCTCCAACACTAACTAACATAAAAAACATCCGTACTATAGGGGATCTTTCTAAAAAATAGCGAGATCCTAGTACCCACTATGCCAATCCCTTGGTACATCCACCTTCCCTGCTCGTATCACCCCGCTAGCCCCTGTCTGACAGACAGGTCTAAGTGATATAACAGAGACCTGTTATATCACTTATACCCTACTATGAATAAGCTGCATCTAAATTTGCCCATCTTTTAATGTAAACCTCATGTCTTCCCTCAGACATTAGGTGATTTTTGATCTTGGCCAAGGACCCCAGTAAGTCCTTCACCCATTGTTCGTAAGGATAGACCTGACCATCTTTCCAATGCTTCACAATAAACGCCTTGACTATTGATCCCATTAAAGCAAGATGAAATCTTGGTATAACACCTTCAACCATGGAATAGTCACCTAACACACAAACTTCTGGCATTAAATAACCCTGGTAGCCTAATCTGGGGTCCAGGCCTTGCCTGATCTCATTCCATAAAGGAGAAATTTTAGCACAGCTCCACAAAATGTGAAACAAATCTCCTGTTACTTTCCCACACCTAAAACAGAGATCTGTCTGTCTCAAACCCCTCGAACAGAGCTTTGCAGGTGTATAGTAAATATTGTGGACCACAAAATCTGCATGTTCCTATGTTTAGGGATAACAATATATTTAATAGCTTTCCAGATGGTGTCCCAGTTTAACCAGAAGTCAGTACCTTATCCCAGTAAGAGACAGAGGTGAGGTCACTGACACTTCAGGAATTCAAGAGAAGTTTGTATACCGAGTAAGTAAACTAGTTCTGTGCACGGCCTCCTTCAAGCTCCCCACGAGAAAGCTATCTGTGAAGTCCCTTCTCCGAATCTAGCAATCAGTTGCTTGAGCTGCAACCTTGAAAAAGGGCAAGCCATCAGATTGTGGTGGCAAAGAAATTTTCCCTCCTGTTGCATATCACCTTAAACTAAGACCCTCCAAATATACTGCCCACCTCTGCCCTCGAGCACCAAACCTCCTATAGTCAAGTTAGGGTTTCCCAAAATGGGCTGATCCCTGATTTCTGACAACCTTTTTTGACTGGAGGAGAAATGACCACCAGGCTTCCAGAGACTTCCTGATTGGGTTCCCCGCCTACCTTGCCCTGTACTGTTTTGAGCCCAGCATATAGTAATGAGTCAGGAGAATAATTCATACCCTTCAACCATTTCCTCTCAATTTGTAACCAGCAGGACAGTATTCTCCCTCACCCAAGTCTACCGCCCATTGGGCCATCAAGCCCAACTGGCCCGCCACATAGTAAGCATGGAGGTCAGGTAGTCTAATACCACCCCTTTCATAGGGCCAACACAACACCTTATATTTAATCCTAGTGGGTTTATTACCCCAGAGGAAACCAATCAGCATCTTTCTAATGAGCTTAAACCACCTTACAGGGATAGTATATGGAGCCAAGTAGATCGGATAGAGCAGCCTCGGCAGGATGTTCATCTTAATAATGCCTAAGCGCGCCGTAAAATTCAGAGGTAGTTTATTCCACCTTAATATATCCCCCGAGATCTCCGAGATAATTCCCCCCATGTTGGCATCTGCACCGGATGTTTGGTTTACAGTAATCCAAATACCCAAGTACTTCAACTTATCCTTATTCCATTGCACCCCAAGGGGATCAAACTCTGCCTTAAAGACATGCGGAGTCAAAGGTAGAATTTGGGTTTTAGTGAGAGTCAGCTTATAATTTGAAACCCTAGAATACTGATCTATTAGCTCTCTAACGGTCCCAAAGCCAGTTGCTGGATCTCGAAGATGGAGCAGAATATCGTCTGCAAAGACTGAAATCTTTAAATCCAAGTCACCAATCCCAACTCCCTGGACCCTGACCTCCCTGTTGATAGATCTTAACAAAGGCTCTAAGTAGATATTAAACAGAATCGGTGAAAGGGGCATCCTTGCAGTACCATTCTTAAGCTGGAATTCCTCAGAGATAACCATTGCATAATATTCTAGCCTAGATTGCACGACAGGTTCTTAATGCCTCAATCAAACCCTCTGAGAACCCCATCTTCTCCATTGTAGTGAACAAAAATAAATGGGAAACTCGGTCAAATGCCTTTTCAGCATCTAGGGAGATCAGGGCCAAGGGAGCCCGAGAATCAGGGGCAGAATTTATAATATGATGTATTTTCCTGAGCGCATCTTTTGCTCCTCTCCCTGGCATAAAGCCTACCTGTTCCTGACTAATTAAGCTCGGGGCCACAGTTAACATCCTGTTAGCCAGGATCTTTGTAAGTATCTTAATGTCTTGGTTTATCAGAGCTATAGGCCTATAGCTTCCCATAACATCCCTAGGCTTATCTGGTTTGGGTATTAATGTGACATATGCTTGGTATAAGGGTAGATGGTCGATGCCATTCCGCATTATAGTATGAAAAAAGTCCTTTAATACAGGGAGAATAGTCTTAATATGGGTTTGGTAAAATTTCGCCGTTAGACCATCAGGCCCTGGTGATTTTCCTACTGGAAGGGACCGAACCACCTCGATAATCTCGGAGGATTGTATAGGAGTCTCCAGTTTCCTAGCAAGAATAGGGTCCACTGTTGGGAGCTGAATACCCTCCAAGTATTCCCTGATCTCTTTGTCCCCCCTGGAGCATTCTCCTGATATATCTTCTCAAAAAGTGAGGCGAATGCCTCAGCCATATCCTGGGGATCTGTCATTAGCCTCCCCTCATGTGAAATCGAGATAATAGTCCTAGTGGCTTCCCACTCCTTAATTCTCACTGCCAGGAGACGTCCTGGTACATCAGCCTGGAGGAGATATTTGGCCTTAATCTTATTTAACCAAAATTCAGTCTTCCCATACAAAATCTCTGAAAAAACCCTTCTTAGGCTTTTAAGTTCCATATCTATTTCTTCTGACGCCCCCTCTTGCTGCGACAAAAAACTTATTGCGCCCTCTAAGAATTCATCTCTCGCCTCCTAATCAACCTCTCTTTGGCAGCTAAAGTTTTAGCAGCCATGGAGTAAAGAAATTTACAAGTGGGCCAAGCTAGTTTTTATCAGTCAACGTGGGCAGTTAGCTCTAATAATTTCTTGAAGGGCCCCTCCAGCTCATCCCTTCTCCTCCACCGATAAAGCCAGTCATGCAGCCTCCACCTATAAGGCCTGGGGGTAGGGCTTGGGATCCCATTGAATCCGGATCAGGAATGGTCAGAAAGAGTTCTACCCTCAGTCAAAACGCTCTAACCTCCCCAATGCCTCCTGTTAACCAAGAAAAAGTCTATCCTAGTGTGACTTTTATGAGCCTCAGAATAAAATGTCATTTTGGGACCCCCATCTGGAAAAAACTTAGACGGGTCTGTCAGACCAGTAGCCTCCAAAAACTTAGCCAGAGCCACTTGGGCCCTAGAGCTGGGGCCTTTAGACGCAGGCACCCTAACCTCTTTATTGTCCAAGCATAGATTCCAGTCCCCCGCTAATATCAGTGAAAGTGCTGGGAACGTAGCAATGTTCTCCTCTAATGAGGTGAAAAATTCAGGTTCCGGAGGAGTTGGCCCATATATAGAGGCCACCACTACTGCCTTACCATGTAGGGTTCCCCTCACATAGATCCCCCTACCATCCTGCCGGGTCAACACCTGGATCACCTCAAAGGGGCAGGACTTGTTTATTAAGATCGCAACCCCCCCAGATGCTCTCTCTTGATCCACTCCATATACCTGACCCACCCAACGCTTCTTTAAACTATCTAGCTCATCCGATAATAGATGTGTTTCCTGTAAAGCTGCAATATGGGCCCCCCGCTGCTCCACGTACCTCAGGATTGTCAACCTTTTATGTCGTCCCCTCAAACCCTTAACATTCCAAGAAATAATGTTGTACAATACCATCTAATTAATAGCAAACTAGATGAACCACAGACAAAGCCTTCTTGAGGCCAGCTCCCCAGGTCTCCCGGACGAGGACTCTCTCTCTTTCCTCCCTCAAACCCTCCCCCCATCCCCCGGTCCCAAGACCGACCAACCACTTCCTGTTGAGTCATGGATGAACCCATTTCCTAGCCCCCCCAAGACCCAATCTTGGCTTCCATACCCAGAAACAAGCCCTTAAATCCCCCTTAGTCCCTACCGGGCCTGTCACACTTGATTAATGAAATGATGCCCCGGTGTATTCCATATATACATAGAAAGCCTAAACATAGAAAAGAACCCAACTAAACAATAAGTGAGTCATTTTCCCATCCAGCCTAAACAGCCAAAACTCAGCTGACAGCGCCTCTAACCAAAATCAGTAGCGCTCCCTCATAGAACCCTCCCTTAATTGGTAGCAGACCCACCCCGCCCCCTGGATCAGTCCGTACCCCCCAGAGAGTCCGACCCACGTGTTCGGTGGTCTGGAAGTCCAATCCTTAGAAGTCTTAAGCAGCCCAGTCTTTTCCTTATTGTGCTTTTCATTTACCCTTCGCCTTATACTCCCGTTTTCCCCTCCTTCCCTTCCTAAAAAAAAAAAAAAAAAAATTAAGGACCCTTTCGGGGTCGAACCCAGGGCTTGCTGTAACTGCCTCAGATTTTGCCAGAGGCCAGCTTGATCTCATCGTTCACCGTGAGTACCCCATAACCCCCACAAGTCCTCTTCCATAAAAGGCCAGTCCTCGTATACAGGACACAATCAGATTAAAGATTTGAAGAGATCCGGAAGATCGATGCGGAGTCCCTTCCATGCATCTTTAGCTGTTAAGAATTTCTTTTCTCCCGATGACAGCCGCACCATAAGTGTAGCAGGGTAGAGAAGCCGAAACTTTATCCCTGCCAAGTAGAGCTTCTTCTTAATATCACTGTACTCCTTTTGTTTTTCTCGAACACCGGGGGTGAGATCCTGAAAAAACCATATTGAGGCCCCATTCCACTGCAGGGGTTTCTTTTGCCTGGACATCTGAAGGACATGAGATTTCTCTTTGAAGTTAAGGAACCTCATAATTATAACTCTAGGTTGGGCCCCTGGTGGTGGGGTCTCCCGTAATGCACGATGAGCCCTCTCCAGATTATACCCTTCCCCAAAGGGCGAAGGGCCAAGCATTTTTAACAATAGATCCTGAATAAAGGAAACACAGTCTGGGACCTCAGCCCTCTCTGGGAGCCCCGCTAATATGAGGTTGTTTCTACGATTTCTTGCTTCTTGGTCTTCTAGCCTCTCTTCTAGCTTTTTAACCTTTTTCCAGATCGCCACCACCTCCTGATCCAGTGAAGACATTTTTCTTTCCTGTGAAGAGATCCTGGCCTCTGCATCATTCATTCTTTGGGCCAGTGAATGTAACGCTGGTTTCACCTCTGAGAAGTCCACCACCAATCCCTGAAGCAGGGATTTTATCTCTTTAATGTCCTCTGTGCTGACCCCAATGCCCCCTTCTGAAGAAGAATCTTCGCCCTGGTCTAAATTAACGGGCGAGTGGGGTTTCGGTATTTTGGTCACGGGGGAACGCCCCACCAGTGGTTCTACTAAGTCGGTCTCCATCCTGCACTTGAGCTTGGGCCCGGCCTGTACGGAACTCCTCTCTGGCACTCGGTTACACCTTCTTTAAATCGCCACAATCCCGGTTCTGCTAGGCAAGAGGGCAAACTTGATGCACCAAATAAAGCACTACACCGAAAAAGAAATTAAAATATCACCAATATTGGGTGTTTAAAGCTGTAATCTGTCACTTGGGTCTCAGAGGAGCGCGGAGCGCGTCTTACCCGAGCAGGCTCATCACATGACCTCCTTCGCACCTCATTAACTTCTGAACCATGTCTCTGATTTGCCTGGCATTTGGAAAGTACATCTTTGACTGTGACAATTGTCAGGTGGCTGGCACTTACGGTTGCTGAATTGTGCATGTTACATTGTTTGCTCATGGTGCTGTGCGGCCGTTGAACAGATGTACACACAATTCCAGACACACGGTGTGCTATGGTACATGTCTTCATTTACAAATTTTCATTTCAGTCAGTCATATAGTTTTTACGCAGCGGAGTGACAAAAAAATCACATGGTGGGAGCGCGAGGCCCAAAGGGCACCGCACTCCCATCACCACATTCCATTCATTATTTATAGTACACCTTCTCAAAAAGAAGGGAAATTCTTGCAAAAAGCTCAGTTTAATGCATCAGTTAGGGTTGTTCCACAGCAACAAAAGCGGGGAAATTCTCCTATACTGCACCTCCTCAGCTTCTTTACATATAGAATGGGGTGAGAGTTAGGGCCAATGACCCCAGTGCACACCCTGATGCCTGTTGATGGTGGTGTGGTGGGTTTGGGGTGCAAGGGGTGCAAACCCTAACACTGAATTTCCTCACTTTTATTCCCCCCCCACAGAGAGCATCAAAAAAAAATCTCCTGGTGCAGTTGTCCTGTGTGCCGGGGTTGTCAGAGTACTGAAAAGGTTTTCGGTGCTCTAACTGTGCAATAACAGTGATCGCCTTTAGGCATTCACCGTTATCACATAGACCCTGGGTCAGGGGGTGCGAGGAGGTGGGTGCTCAGTGGGAGAGTGGGGTTGGGGGACTCATGAGAGGATGAGGGATCATTTTCTTTTTTGCAGGTTTAAAAAAATTAAAAACTTTGGGGGACAGTTTTCTGTATTTACAGGCATCTTTATGTATAATATGTATTTTGGTACACTGGGGTGGGCTCCAAGTGTGCCATGTTAGTGAGGGGGGTGCATATATGCTGACACAGGGATTGGGTGCCCTGTGTTGGCAATTATAAATGACAGCTTTGGTGGGGAGAGAGGGGGCATCATCTGACACCAGAAGTGAGTATTCCGGTGTCAGAGCTCATTACTCCCCAGGCTCAGATACTGGGGGGGGCTCCAGTACTGACATGGGGATCGGGCACCCCATGTAGGCAAAAGTGTTTTTTAATCATTTATCCTATTTTCAGCTCATGACCTAGGATTCTAGGTCGTATCTCATGCATACAAACTAGAATCCCAGATCATGTTACGCAGATACGAAGTAGGATCTAAATGATTAAATAAACATATTTTACAGGCATATTTCATCTGGTAAAGTGCAGAATGCACCAAAGGGGGTCCCAATAAGCAAGCTATATGTTTTGGTTCCTCCCAATAATATCATTTTGGGAGGTTTCAAAACAATTGTTTGGGCAAAACTGAAAACAAGATGGCGGCCATACGAAAGAGGATTTTTCTCATACAATGCAGGATTCCTCTTTCCACCAGGATGATATATCTATATCTATATATTAGAGGCAAACAACTCCATTTAATGAATTAGTTAGGGTTGTTCCACAGCGATAAAAGTGAGGAAATTCGGGGTTAGGGTTGAAAACCCCTCTTCGACCCCCCCGTCCACACCCCCAACCGGCATCAGGGTGCGCGTTGGGGTTGTTGGTCCTAACTCTCACCCCATTCTCCTATACATCTGCTTCTTCACACATCTGATGGGGTGAGAGTTAGGTTTGACAACCCCAACCACACCCTGATGCAAGTTGGGGGTGTGTGGACGGGGTCAAGGGGGCTTTCTAAACCATAATAACGAATTTCCTCACTTTTGTTGCTGTGTAACAACCCTAACTAATGCATTAAATGGAGTTTTTTGCCTCTAATATATAGATATAGATATATCATCCTGGTGCAGTAGTGCCAGTATATTAGAGTTGAGTGCAAACTTCTATGATAAATCCAAAATTGTGAACCTTAATAACTTTGGAACCACTAAACAGATTTGCACAAAATTTGGCATGCATAATCTTCAGGTGTAGTTCCCTTGACTTGCAGAATTGTGTGTAAATACGTTGTGTGGTTTGTGAGATGGAAACAGTCAAACAATCCTAAATTTACCAGTTTTTTCACATTTCTTTGTATAACTGTACCTCAGAAATGCCTTTATGTTGTGGTCTGAATTTTTAAGAGTAGAAAGCCATTAGGTCACAGATGTGCCTTTTTTTAAGGTTTGGTGAAAGCGTATTAATCCATTATAAAGTTAATACATTTTTAATTTCCAATTATTTCCTATCGGAAAATGTTTATATATAATGAAAGTGAAAGTACCTGTACTTTTCGCACACTGTCATCCAGTTATGCATATTTTGCACCTTAATAACTCTGCCACCCTTCAATGGATTTGCATGACATTTGGCCTGCATAGTCTCTATGGACTGATCTCCTGATTTCCCAAAGTTCATGTGAATCGGATCTGAGATTTTTGAGACACAAAGCACCAGAAATCCTTTATTTACCAGTTTTTTTTTTTACATTTCTTTGTCCACCTGTATCTCAGAAACGGCATTAGGTAGTGATATGAATTTTTTAGGGTAGAAAGTATTTGCTTCATTGATATGCGTTTGAAGGTTTGGTGCAAAATATTAATCAGTTCAAAAGTTATTAAACTTTTAATTTCCCATTATTTTCTATGGGAAAATTTGTATGTCAAGCACGAAAGTTGTAACTTGTGCAAGTTACAGAACTTTCACAAGATACTGTTATATTTTGCTTAAATTATGTAAATACACACACACACACACACACACACACACACACACACACACCACACACACACACTGGCAGCTATCAGGCCAGTGACTGAATCAACATTTCTGGCCAACTGAAAATAATGGTGACCAACTGGGAAATTTATTATATATGCATACTGCTGTTATTGATCAGTAATCACACCTCAGGTATGTTTTCAGCTGAGAGATGCTTACACCAAGTATCTTTAAATATGCTAGAAATACTGTTTTCTGCATGAAATATGTGCAAAAGGCAAAAACATAGCGGCAGTTTATTGATATAGCAAAACCTAGTACATGGGCTATTTGAGTACAGGAAAGTAATTTTGGCCAAACAATTTCACTCTTGTAACCAATCAGGTGACTAGAATGTTCTTACTGTGTACAGAACAGCATGGGTGTTATAGCACGGTAATTACTCAGTTTTTAAAAACTTGGTAAATTACAGTGTCATAGTCAGAACAGGGCCAGTACACATGTTAAACAGTTAATGTATTGGGGCTGGCAGTATAGCCTAGAGGTTAGAGTAATGAGCTGTGAATGAGCTTGGTTCATCCGGAAGACATGAGTTTGATTCCCACAACCCCCATTTGTATACTTTGTGACTCTGAACAATTCACTTAACCACCTCAGTGCTCCCAGTTCATCCCTGAAAACAGGCCCTTATGCCTAGTGGGCCTTACTCGGTTACCAAAAGAATAAAAAGAATTAAAAAAAAATTATGTAATTTGCACAAATTGGAGTGCAAGGTCGGAATGGCCCTGTGCTCCAACCATAACATAACGATGCTGTTATACTGTCTCAATGGAGGGATTCAGACACTGTGCTCACACCGTAAAATAAGAATACTATTATACTAACTGAAAAAGTAAGGAAATGCATTGCAAAAAACTTTGTTTATGCACCATTAGGGTGGAAGATTAAAAAGTAGGGAAATGAGACCTTAAGGTTCCCAAGCATAAGATCCTGTCCCCATCCTTGGCTTCCAACCTGAACAGCCCACCCTCACCTTCAGCTTCCAACCCTAAGGCCCACCTCCACTCTACATGCAGAAACAGGTTTGAGGAGTGTGCCTTGGGGTGGTGACCAGGAAATAAAAAATAATGATTTATTTTATTATGACGGGGGGGCACTAGACTACCAGGGATATGTACAATTACAATGGATATTATTTCATATAGATGGGGGGGCCACTAGACTACCAAGGATATTAACAGTAATAATAATTTTATACAACTCGGGGGGCCACTAGACTACCAGAGATGTAAAACATACACATTGGGGGGGGCACTAGACTACCAGGACATTACACATGATAATATTATTTATTATGATGGGGGGGCCACTAGACTACCAGGGATATTTAATACAGTATTATTCAGATGGGGTAGAAAGAAAGCCCCCTGAGCAAAACCCAGCCTCATTTAAGTTTATAAGGCACCCCTGGGCTGTGAAAAGTAATTTTAAAATCTGGCCATCTCATCCCTCACTCTTTGTTCGTGAATGAACAAATTCTTTGATCGCGACCCTGCAAATTCTTTGATTGTGAGATTCTTTGGTCTCAATCGTGCATCGTGAGGTAGGACAAGATGGCTGGATTAAAAAATCAATTTTCTCAGCCCAGTGGTGCCCTAGGAAGTCAAATGAGGGTGGGTTTTTCTCAGGGGGCTTTGTTCTGTCGAATCATGGTGGTGGTTTGCCACAAATTCTTTCAATTTTTTAAATTACAAATGTTTTTATTCTTTGTTCGTCAGCCTGCAAATTCTTTGACCATGAGCCTGCAAATTCTTTGATTGCAAGATTCTTTGATCAGGGTCGTGCATCATGAGGGAAGGACGAGATGGCTGGATTAAAAATTCAATTTTCTCAGCCCAGGAGTGCCCTATGAAGTAAATGAGGGTGGGTTTTGCTCAGGGGCTTTGTTCTGTCGAACCATGGTGGTGGTTTACTGTAATTCATTAATTTTTTTGTTTTACAGCATTTTTAATTCTTTGTTCATGAGCCTACAAATTCTTTGATCGTGAGCCTGCAAATTCTTTGATTGTGAGATTCTTTGGTCGCTATCGTTGATCATGAGGGCAGGATAAGATAGCCAGATTTTTTATAATGCAATAGATACGGGAATTTTACCAATCATTAAGATTCAATATCTCAGAAACAGTTTGGTCTCTTTACTTGAAATTTGGAGGGTGTTTACGGCATGTCCTGTGGATGTAAATTACACTGTTTATGTGTCAGAATTTTTTTTTTTACCTGAGATATGGCGTGGCATAGTTTACATGCTGCAGACAGAGTTTTGCTTGTGGTGGTGCCTTGAAATTGATAAGATACCTAGCCTTGGTGTCATGGATGTAGTTTTCGGTCATGTGTGTTAAATGTCAAAAGGTGTGGAACTATGCCAGTCTGACGAAGGAGAATTTCAAAATGTAACATGTTATATCTCAGACACGGTTTGGTCTTTTCACTTGAACTTTGGAGAGTGTTGACGGGATGTCCTGTAGATGTGAATTGCGGTGCTTATGTGTTGGACAATTTATTTTTTGTAGAGAGATTGCATGGCACAGTTAATGTTTTACGGACAGCATTTTCTATTCTTCTGCTACATTAACATTTGTTTAGTGGCTGACTGTGCTGATGTCAATGTACTTTTTAGTCATTAGGTGTGTAATGTGGCCCGACACTTACAAGTTGGTTGGAACGTGGGGTCCAAAGGGCCCCACGCTCCCACCAACTTGCACAACTTTCTACTTTTCTATTCTTTCTTAAAAAGTAAGGAAATTCTATGCAAAAAACATCATTAATGCATCAGTTAGGGTTATTCTACAGTGAAGAAACTGAGGAAATTCGACATTAGGGTTCCCACCCCTTGCACCCCACCCTGGCCTGACCAACAGGCATCGGGCTGTGCTTTGGGGTCATCGGCACTAACTCTTATCCCATTCTTCTAGACTGCACCACCTCAGCTTGTTTACATATGGGATAGGGTGAGAGTTAGGGCCGAAGACCCCAATGCACAACCTGATGCCTGTTGGTGAGGCCAGGGTGGGGCTGGGGTGCAAGGGGTGGGAACTCTAATGTCGAATTTCCTCACCTTTTTCACTGTTGAATAACCCTAACTGATGCATTAACAAAGTTTTTTGCATAGAAAAAAAATATATATATATATATATATATATATATATATATATATATATATTATATGGAGAGGAGCCATTCACATGTTAAACCCATATCTTGCACCTTAATAACTTTGCAACTGTTTGATGGATTTGCCTGAAATTTGGAATACAAAATCAAGACCCATACCCCTTGGGATCTGCCAAGTTTTGTATTGGTCGGATATATGGCTGCGGAGTTATTAAGCATGATCTGCGCGCACGTTTGTGCTTTTTTGGAATTCTACGGTCGTGTCTACAGGTTGTACAGTTTGTGAGACCAGTCTGAAATCTTCAGAGAACGTGCGACCAGGGTCCCCAATGTGCCTTTCGAAGATTTTGTGAAAAAATATTAAACGGTTAAAAAGTTATTCAAAAAACAAGTTCCCATTATAAGTCAATGGGAAAAGTTAACAAAAAGTTCGACAGTGTCGCAAATGCAGTTTTTACTTCCGCAAATAGCCCTTTTACTGTCGCAAATCCACCATTTTGTTTTCAGTTGGTGATCAGAAAAATGCTTGGCATTTAAATTTGGGACCCTCTAGCAACCTAATCCTTTTTATATTCACCTAGTTGGGCCCTGAGGATGCTAGCCATGTCTTTATTTTGGGGTAAAACACTCCAGAAATATGTCTTTCACATTTCTTGAAAAAGTACTTTCACAAAGTACTTTTGCACTTGGGACACTGTTGAATGAATTTGCCAAAGCTTTCGCAAATTGCGACAGTACTTTTCTAGGCTGTGGGAAAATGACAGCAATTCTTTGGCACCCCGCTGCAAAAGAATGGTTTGGTCTTTTGGGCTAAAATTTGGAGTGAACACAGCCGACATCTCACAGATGTGCCTTTCTGTGTTTTGTTGAAAAAATATTACAAGGCGGCAAAGGTACGGCACTCCAAAGTTGACACTTTTTCCCATAGGATAACATTATGGCGTCTGATGCATTGCAGCAATCCTTTGGCACCCTGCTGCAAAATAATGGTTCGGTCTTTTGGGCAGAAATTTGGAGAGAAGACAGCCAACATCCCACAGATGTGCCTTTTAATGGTTTGGTGAAAAAATGTTACAGGGAGCCAAAGTTATGGCACTCCAAACTTCTCTTTTTTCCTATAGGATAACATTACGGCGTTCGCAGCGCCTTTCAGGGACTGTATCTCGGAAACGGTGCGAGATACAGACTTTTCATCAGAAAAAATTCTTAGCTCCCTAATCAGGGCTAAGTACAAAACTAGCCAGGAAAGTCATAAATCATATGACTTTTAAATTTATTTTCTAAGTCATACAGTTCCTGAGATATAAGCAATTTAATATTCCAACTCCTCATTTTCTGCTCCGAGACCCATTATTATGCATATATTCTTTGTACTCACTGTCTTTCTTTATGAAGCTTTTGGGGAAAACCAACCTGTGCACTTTCATTACTGTCACCGTTGTCCTTTCCGCTTGTGGTTCTGTACCCGTTTCACTTACCGTTCACGTCTACACCACCATGTGCATTATCCTTTGTGTTTTCATTTGCGCTTTCATTTCCATTATTTTTTACCATTTCTGTCTACAGTACTGTTTCTCTTTCTGTTTTGCTTTGCATCACCATGCCCATTACCATTTGTGTTTGTGGGCACCATGTTACTATGTGACAAGACACCACGTGGTGGACCGTTCCTGTCTACACCACCGTGTGCGTTACCCTTTCTGTTCTCATTCGCGCTTGCATTACCATGTGCGCCACTGTTAGTGTTTCTGTTTGCATTGCTGTTCCTGTTACTATGTCACAAGACATCACATGGTGGGAGCATGGGGCCCTCCCACCACCGCATTACATTCACTATTTCTCTATATCATTCTCAAAAAGAAGGGCAATTAGAGGCAAAAAACTCCATTTAATACATCAGTTAGGGTTGTTCCACAGCAATAAAAGTGAGGAAATTCAGTATTAGGGTTGAAACCCCCCTTGAACCCCAGCCCACCCCCAACAGGCACAAGGGTGCATTAGAGGTATTAAGTCCCTAACTCTCCCCCCATTCTCCTATACCTCTGCTTCTTTACACATGTGATGGGAGTGAGACTTAGGGGCCAACCAGCCCCAGTGCCAGTTAGAGGAAGTGGACTGCGAAAATCAAAGAGTTTTTCTTTAACATAAGGCCGCCCACTTTTGTCCTTTCAATGGAACAACTAACAATACGTCATTTCAAGTTTTTGCCTCTAATCTCTGCTATATATATATATATATATATATATATATATATATATATCGCTGTGGAACAACCCAACTAATGCATTAAATGGAGGTTTTTGCCTAATTTCCTTCTTTTGAGAATGATAATGAGAAATAGTGAATGTAATGCAGCGGCGGGAGCGCGGGGCCCGTAATGTGGCGGCGGGAGCGTTGGCCCTTTGTACCACGCGATCCCACCACATGATGTCTTGTGGCATAGTAACAGGAACAGCAACGCAAACAGAAGCACTAACAGTGGCGCACATGGTAATACAAGTGTGAATGAGAACAGAAAGGGTAACGCACATGGTGGCATAGACGGGAACGGTCTGCCACATGGTGTGTTGTCACATAGTAACATGGTGCCTGCAAACAGAAATGTCAATGGGCATGGTGACGCAAAGTGAAACAGAAAGAGAAACACTACTGTAGACACAAATAGCAAAAAATAACAGAAACGCAAGAGCAAATGAAAACGCAAAGGATAACGCACATGGTGGCGTAGACGTCAACGGTAAGTGAAACAGGTACAGAACAGCAAGCGGAAAGGGCAACAGTAGCAGTAATGTAAGCGCACAGGCTGGTTTTCCCAAAACCTGCATAGAGAAAGACAGTGAGTACAAATAATGTATGCATAATGATGAGTATCGGAGCAGAAAATGAGAACTTGAAAACTAAATACATTATATCTCAGGACCGCATTTACTGAGAAAAAAATTTAAAAGTCGATGATTTACAACTGTCCTGGCTAATTTTTACTTAGCTTCCATTAGGGCTAGGCATTTTCTGATTTAAAAGTCCGTATCTCGCACTGCTTTCAGATACGGCCCTGAAAGGCGCCGCTAATGCCGTGAATGTTATCCTATGGGAAAAAAGAGAAGTTCGAGTGTCATAACTTTGCTCCCTGTAATATTTTTTCACCAAACCACTGAAAGGCACATCTGTGGGTTGTTGGCTGTGTTCCTCCAAATTTGGAAAAAGACTAAACCGTTATTTTGCAGCAGGGTGCCAAAGGATTCCTGTAATGCGTCAGCACCGTAATGTTATCCTATGGGAAAAATGTCAACTTTGAGTGCCGTATCTTGCCGCTGTGTAATATTTTCAATACAACACTGAAAGGCACATCTGTGAGATGTCATCATGCTCCTCCAAATTTCAGCCCAAAACTCCCAACTCGCTCATTTGCAGCGGAGTGCCAAAGAATTACTGTTATTTTAGTATAGAAGAGTAGTGTCAAGACCTATAAAGTGTTTAAAAATTTGTGACACTTTCGTGAGTGCATAATTACTTTATGAAAGTACTTTTTCCAGAAATTTGAAAACACATTTCTGGGTGTTTTACCTCAAAATAAAGACATGGCTAGCATCCCCAGGGCCCGACTAGGTGAATACAAAAGAATTAGGTTGCTAAAGGGTTCTCAATTTTAAATGCTACATTTTTCTGATCACTAACTGAAAACAAGATGGCAGATTTATACAGTAATAGGGCCATTTGTGACAGTAAAAGTGCATTTTATACATTGTTGAACTTTTGTTAACTTTTCCCATTGACTTATAATGGGAAATTGTTTTTGAATAACTTTGAACCATTTAATATTTTTTCATGAAATCTTCAAAGGCACATTGGGGACCCTGGCTGCATGTTCCCTGAAGATTTTGGGCGGTCACAGAAACCGCACACCTGTAGGCGCGACCAGAATTTCCAGAAAAGTATAAACGTATGCTAGTGATCATGCTTAATAACTCCGCAGCTGTATATCCGACCATTATGAAACTTGGTGGATCCTAAGGCCTATGATTCTAAATCAAGATTTCCAAATTTCAGGCAAATCTGTCAAATGGTTGCAAAGTTATTAAGGTGCAAAATTTTGGGGTTTAAATAGAGAAATGGCTCAATCCTTAATTATAGTGGCACTATCATTACATATAATATATATATATATATATATATATATATATATGTATATATGATATATATATATATATATATATATACACACACACACATACATACATATGTTTACACTTACCTCACCCCGTGAATGTAAACTGCCGAAATTTCCCATAGAAGGAACATGCGGTGCACATGATGATGAAGCACAGCAGCAGCAGACATCCTCATTCCCCTGAAATCACTGTGTACCTGGAAATAAAATAAAAATAAGAACAAGTTTTGAGGATTGTTGCAAGTCCCCCTTCCCACCAAACCCATTAAAAATGAAGAAACACTTACCTCAGGGTCTGGCTATGAAACTGAAACCATTCTACATGAAGCGGCATCTCATCAGCAGCTGCAGGAGTGGGAGGTAACACATGCACAAGCACTGGAATTCCTGAATATTGACAAAAGTATATAGCATGCAATTATTGTCAAAGTCAGACATCTGGATTGCAGTAACCCCACTTCAACATCAATGAAAAACAAAATACTTACCTTCGGTGTTGGGAAATGTGGTGCACTCAAACATCTGAATAATGGCATGATGAAGCTTTCTTCACATGGCATCATGATGTAATTCTCTGCCAACTGGAAAAAAAAAGGAAAATCAGTACAAACATAGTAGATCTCAACAGGCCACAATGCCAACCCACTCCACACCTCTTTTGCACAGAAAAAAAAATGAAATACATAGCAATACTTATGTGAGCAGCAGCAGTATGTCTGTGAGGAATCAGGATGATCCAGCAACATCAGCCAAAACATTACTTGTTGTGGCAAGTTGGCAACTGGTCAGAGCAGTAAACTAGAGCACCCCAAAATCTCAGTCCCTCCAGACCATACAAGTTACAACCACAGCATCACCACAACCAAACAGGACAGCATTGGCAAAAGAATATTATATAGATTAATGTCAATTGTGAAATCTGCAGCAGGGAGCCGAATGTGTGACTAGCAGCAGCATTTTATAGGAGGAATTAATTTTCTCAGCTTGGCCTCATGTCACAGGCCACCACTTGCCGTTTTGGATATTTCATTATTGCCACAATAATTGTGTCTCCCTTCTCTCACAATTTTGTCATGTTACATTTCTGGAGTTCTAAGGCCTGTTCTGCATAGCATTGCAGCTAGCGGCAGCAAGATTCATACTAACATATTAACATACTAAGCTGCCAGCAGAGTAGGCCATGTGGTCTATCAAGTCTGCTAGAGGATCAGCACCCATACAGGGCACTGCCACCACCTTCCCCATCTCCCCAGATAACCTCACCACCCCCAACCTCCAACCAATCTACAGCACTAATTTTAGCATTACTCAGTTTCACCTTCCTTTTAAACCTGTCCCAGCCCCTCTTGAATCCCTCCACCATAACTACAGCCTCCAGGTCAGCAGGCAGTGCTTTCCAAGGCTCCACCACTCTCTCAGTAAAGTATCTTTTCCTTGTCTCCCCCCTTAGCCTAGCTCACAGCCTCATTGCGTGCCCTCTGGTGACCCCCTCCTCCCTCAGTTTGAACACCCTATCTAGGCTAACCCAATTCACTCCCTTAAGGTATTTGAAGACTTCAGTCATATCCCCTCTGTCCCTCCTCTCCTCCAGGGAGTGTAAGTTCAGCTCCTTCGTCCTCTCTCAATAGGACCTGTCCCCAGCCCCTATATCATCCTGGTTGCCCTCCTCTGGACCCTCTCCAGAAGAACAATGTCCTTTTCCAAGTATGAGCACCAAAACTGCAAGCAGTATTCAATGTGCGGTCTAACCTGGCAGTTATATAGAGGGAGAAGCACCGCCTTCCTTCTCGAGGTTATTCCTCTGGCTATGCACTCCAGCATTTTATTGGCTTTGTCTGCAGCCCTTCTACACTGTTGAGAGTTGTTCATTCTGGTATCCACAGCTATGTCAAGGTCCTTTTCCCCATCAGAAACCTGCAGTATCTCACCCACCAAAAGGTACTCATACTTGGGTTTCTAAGCCCTAGATGGAGAACCCTGTATTTCTTAGTATTAAACTTTATATTCCAGGAGTGTGCCCACCCCTCCAGGGTCTCCAGGTTTCCCTGTAGGGCTCTTCTGCCCTCCTCCCCATCCACCACCATACCCAGTTTTGAGTAATCTGAAAGAGGCTCATCTCACTCCTGATACTGTTCCTGATGTCTGAAATGCAAGCATTGAACAGTAGCAGGCCCAGCACTGACCCATGGGGGACCCAGCTGATGACCCTCCGAGGAGTTGAAAGCTCCCCCCAACTACAACCTTGTGAACCCACCCTGCCAACCAATTCCCTAGCTACTTGACCGTCCTTTCCCTCACCCCCATATCCTTCAGTTTAACCAGAAGCCTAAGATGTGCCACTGAATCAAATGCCTTGCTGAAGTCTAGAAAGAGGGCATCTACTAGCCTGCCCCAGTCCAGCTCTTTTGTCACCCAGTGACAGAATTCCGCAAGGTTGGTCTGACACAATCTGCCCTGAACAAAGCCATGCTGGTGATCATCCAGAATACCCCAAACCCCCAGGAACTCCTCCAGCCTCTCCTTCAGGATGGCATCCATCATTTTGCTCATCATGGACATCTGGCTTACAGGCCTGTAGTTCCCCGGCTCCTTGCGTAAGCCACCCTTAAAATAGGCACGATGTGGACCATCCTCCAGTCATGAGGCATCCACCTAGTCCTAAAGGAGGAGTTAAAAATAACCACCAGAATTGCAGGAAGGACCTCTGCCATCTCCTTTAGTACCCAGGAATGGATACCATCTGGACCTGGTGCCTTCTCCATTTTTAGGGGCTTCCGTCACCCTACCAACAGTAATTACCACATCCATGATTTCCCTCCTTCTGCCCTTTTAACCTGTCTCCCCTCATATAGAGTTTCTCCCCCATCTACTCTTGTGAAGACTGAGGCACAGTAGCTATTTAGCATCTCCGCTTGCTCCCCGACATCCTCTGCCCACCTGCTTCCAGACCATAGTCTACTAATCTGCCCCTTCATTTTTTTCTCTCCATGATATACCTAAAGAACCCTTTATCTCCTTTCCTGATCCCCTGGGCCAACCTCAGCTCTGTCCTAGCCTTGGTAACCATCCTAGATATCACATCATACTCCCCTTTGTCCATCACGCCATGTAAGTGCTTGTATCATCTATATGCAGCTCTTTTCTCCCTCCCTTACTGCATCCTGGACTTCTCTGTCCACCAGCTCAGCTTTTTGGATCTACCACACTTGTGTCAGGCCTTCATACAGGCCTTGGTAGCTTCCAGGAGCCCCCTTTAAATAATTCCTCACCTGCTCTCAAGTGTCCATTTCTGGTCTGATCCCATCCAAGTGCCCCTTACGGATCTGCGCCACACCCTTGAAGTCTGCACCCCTAAAATCCAATACCACAGTTTTTGTGCAATCCTCCCCACCCCCAGCACTAGAGAAAACCAGATTGTGGTGTGATCACTCCCCGCCAGTGGATCCCCTACATCCAGGTTCCTAACCAAATCACTATCTGATCGGACCACATCCAGGATGTAACCATTCCTCGTTGGGTCTGCCACCAGCTGAGAAAGGAATGCATCCTGGAAGACATCCAGCAGGCACTGCTCCCTGACTGAGGAGGATGCCATAGTTTCTTAGTCAGCCCCCAGCATGTTGAATTCCCTCAGCACCACCGTTCTACCCTCCCTTGACCACAATGATTCCTGAGATTTTCCACAAGTCCTTCCTCCAGATCATCTGCCTGCATTGGAGGCCTATAAACCACCACCATGTTGACCCTCATTCCCTCAGGTGCTTGCAGGGTGATCCATAAAGCCTCTATGTAACCTTTTCCCCCTCCACCTTGCTTATCACAGTGCCATTTCTAATGATTGGTGCCACCCCACTACCCCATCCCACCATCTTGTCCTTTCTAAACACTGTTTATCCTGACACATTGAGGTCCCAGTCATGACTAGTAGTGGCCCAAGTTTCAGTGACAGCTGCCGCATCCACTTCCCCATCCACTAGCATTGCCTGCAGCTTGGGCATCTTGTTCCCCATCCTACTGGCATTAACCAGGACCACCCTCCATCCCTTACCCATACACTCAACCATCCCCCCAACCTGAGAATTTCCATGCTGCTGCCTGATTGAGATCCCTCTTGGCCCATCAAGTGCTACCATTGTGCCCCCTTCCCTCCCCGCTTGTGTGCCCCCTCGTCCTGATGTATATGCTAGCATTAGTGTCAAGCCCCCACCCTCCCCTCTCACAAGTTTAAACTCCACCTAGCTTGGATGAAGCTGGTCAGCTTTTGTTTCAAGATCTCCTTCCCAGTCAAATTGAGGTGGAGCTTATCCCTGGCATAAAGTCCCTTGTCCTCCCAGGTCACACCCCAGTCCCCTAACAACCCATACCCCCTAGCCTCACACCACTCCCCAAACCATTCATTCACCTCCCTAATTTTCTGCTTGTTTCCCACACTGACTCTAGGCTCTAAGATTTCCAAGAAGTAGACGGAGCACCCCACGGCATGACACACCCGGGCCAGCTCCCAAAACCTTGTCTGACTCTCCAGCACACTATTTCCCTCAATGTCACTGTACCCAAGTGCACTAGTGTGTCCAGGGAGTCTCCACATTCTTTCACTAGCACATAGATAAGTGGCAGACAACCTGAAATTGCCCAAGGGTCACCACCTCTAGGGCTGCATTACCACATACAGCTTGGATGGGATACATTGTAGCACAGAATTGACACATTTGCCAGAACTGAATAACATTGGGCCAGGGGGGCTGCATGGTATCAACTCAATAGAAAACAAAGCATCAACTGTCAGCTGCCTGGCATTTAACTTTCAGCAACGATTAAATTGGCTCTCACACATTTCCGACCTTTGCAAAGTGTGCTCTTTGCACCTCTTTCCAACTAATTACTTGCATGATTACCACTCTGTGAACACCACTTAGTCATGTGGGACAGAGATGTGCAGAGAATCACAAATTAATTGCATTAGGTCCAGAATCTGTTTAGGAGGGCTGCACCCCCTTCTTATAATAAACTGCACTATCTCTGGATGTGGCAACTGCTAGGATCTGCTAGGATCAGGGGAAGAAGTTTCAGCATGTAGTTCTTACCTTTTCAAGTTGCTTTCATATGAGTATGAAGGAGAGAATTCAGGGAACCGGGTGCAGCTTCATTTTTTGGGAATGACTGGAGACTGAATGTATCTGTATGTTGCAGCTAAAAGAGTGAAAGACCCATCTTTGCTAAACTACACTATCTCTGGACATGGCATCAGCAAGGATAGGGGGCAGAAGTCAGAAGAAATGCACAAAAGTGGAACACAAGTAGAAAACAGAATGCATTTACAGACACAGTGAGCATTTTTTTTTCTTTAATAGAAATCTTATCTGGGACCACAGAAAAAACACGTCAGGACCGCTTGTGGCCCGTGGGCTGCAGGTTGCCCACCACTGGCATAGATAAAGTGCATGGCCTCATGCACAGTCAAGCCAGATATACTCTTATTCCTGATGCACAGGGTTTACCCCCTTACCCCCCCCTTCCACTTAATACCTCTAATCATGGAATCCTCCATCAGGAGCACTTAAACCCCCTCCCCATCTCTGATACTACCTCCTTCCCCTGTGCCCCCTCCACTCACCACTTCTACCTCATTGTTTACTCTGGTTACCCCCTCCGTATGAGTGGCATCGGCTGTCTAACCCACCTGTTCTAGCTCTTTCTCAGGACTGACCCATCGACCATCCACCCCCTGCCCCTGCAGCACAGCTTCAACTTGGCCACCCAGCACTCCCAGGGACCTGTAGTTCTTCCTTACCTTTGGCAGAGGTCCTGAATCTCCTTCCACCCTCTATCTTCCTGCTGTCCCCTACACTGGACCCCTGCAGTTCCCTGTCCTCCTGGTCTCCCTCAGCCTCCCTTCCTAGGACCCCCTTATTTTCAGTTTCATGTCTTGTATCATCTTCTGCTTCTCCATTTGCCCCAGTGTCCTTGCCCCACCCCATCCTCCTTGCTAATATTCAGCCTGCTGCTGACTGCCCCCCCATTCCTCCCTTTCCTTATGCATCTGGACAACCATGCTCCTCTTGCATACTGAGCTCCTCCTCCTCACTCCCATCTTTTGTGTTCCCCCTGGGTCTGCCCTCTCCCTGATTTCCCCTTCACCCATCTCATTAAGCTGTGCTAGTGGTGCAAATCTGTTTATCAGCTCAATATCCATCTTCCTACTCCTCCCCGCAGGTGTGCATCCCCCAGTAGATCTCTCCTGCTCATGTCATGGACCACTGCTCCTTACCACTTGCCAGTCTCCTTGATCCTTGGCATGTCCATGGATGCCCCGATCTGAGCCCTCAGGAACTCCCCAGTGACCACCTCTACACCTCCCATCCCACTGTCACAGTCCCTAACTTACCTCCCCACCTGCCCTAGGCTGCTCATGTCCACCACAGGTGGTGATTTTGGACTCACCACATCTACTATACCACCTCCCATGACCCACCCAAGCCCATGCCCATGTCCCCCTCCTCCCCACACCTCCCTACCACTGCCCTACCCAGCGCCCATCTCAACAGCCTGATCTCCTCACTAAGTTGGGCCAGCTGGCTTCACACCATGCAGCACCCCAACTTCCAAGCCAATGCCAGAACCATGGCCACCCACACCTGACACATCTTATACCCTTCCAAAGATGCCCACCCTGGTAGTCTGAGGACCTTGCCCTAGCTTTGCCCCATCCCATTCCTAGTTCCCCTCCAAGCCAAGTGTCCCCACATTATTTAATTTTGCTCATGAAGAAAAATGAGAGATATCAGTTAACAGACAAATGCCAGCCTAAGTTTCCACCTCTCCCCTAGTTTGACCTGCCCCTAGTACCAACCTCTTAGCTATCTGAAATCATTTGTAAACAGTGAAAAAAACAGCATTTTTTTGTTCTGGTGGTGGTTGGGCTCCATAACACTTCTGGTCTGAAACCACATTTATGTCTCAATTTTATGTAACATTTCTTGTGTAACATTTCTGGACACCTAAGGCCTGTTCTGCACTAGCGGCAACAAGATTCATCCTGAAATCTGCACTACTGCACTGCAGTATAGCCTAGAGGTTACAGTAATGAACTGTGAATGGGCTTGGCACATCCAGCAGACCAGACCTGGGTTTGATTCTCACAACCTCCACTTCCATACTGTGTGACTCTGAGCAAGTCACTTAACCATTCAGTGCTCCCAGGTCACCCCTGAGAACAGGAACTTGTGCCTAGTGGGCCTTACCTGGTTACCAAAGACTAAAATAAAATAAATAAATAAAATAAATCATTTGTAAACAGTGTACAAAACAACATTTTTTTTGTCTGGGTGGTGGTTCGGCTCCATAAAACTTCTGGTCTGAAACCACATTTATGTCTCAATCTTATGTAACATTTCTCATGTAACATTTCTGGACTTCTAAGGCCTGTTCTGCACAGCACAGCAGCTAGCGGCAACAAGAATCTTCCTGAAATCATTTGTAAACAGTAGACAAAACAGCATCTTTTTGTACGGGTGGTGGTTGGGCTCCATAAAATGTCTGGACTGAAACCACATTTATGTCTCAATTTTATGTAACATTTCTTGTGTAACATTTCTGGATTTTTAAAGCCTGTTCTGCACTAGCTGCAACAAGATTCATCCTGAAATAATTTGCAAACAGTGGACAAAACAACATTTTTTTGTCTGGGTGGTGGTTGGGCTCCATAGAACTTCTGTTATGAAACCACATTTATGTGTTAATTTTATGTAACATTTATCATGTAACATTTCTGGACTTCTAATGCCTGTTCTGCACTATCAGCAATAAGATTCATCCTGAAATCATTTGTAAACGGTGGACAAAACAGTATTTTTTTGTTCGGGTGGTGGTTGGGCTCTATAAAACTTCTGGACTGAAACCACATGAATGTCTCACTTTTATGTAACATTTCTTTTGTTACATTTCTGGACTTCTAAGGCCTGTTCTGCAGAGTACAGCCACTAGTGGCAACAAGATTAATCCTGAAGTAATTTATTAATGGTGAACAAAGCAGCATTTTTTTTGTCCTGGTGGTAGCAGGGCACAATATAAAATCATGACTGTGAGCAGATTCATGTCTCAATTTCATCCTACTTTTTTTCTGCCATATTTCTCATTTTATCAGGCCAGCATTGCACAGCATGGCAGCAAGAGGCTATGTTAAACTGTGGCCTAAGTGCACATTTTGGACTAGGTGGTTGTGGGGCACTATAAAACATTATCATGACTGGAGGGGAGGGACACCAAGTTAACATTTGTGGCAAGCCCAAGGGACACATGTTGTGTTAAGCACGAAAAACATTTATGTTTAACTTCATAATAAAAGAGCATATGTTTCTTTTATTGTTGTGTATGCATCCAGACTGATGCTGCTTATGGCCTCAATTACCACAACATCACATAGCTTTGGGAAAACATTTTTGCTCTTAGGAATAAATTACAATACTTGACATTTGTGGATGTGAGGAGGAAATACATAAAGGAGTAACAAAAAACAAAAAGAAAGGTACAGTGTTTATGGGTACAGTGACTAACAGTAACACATGACAGGGGGCATGCAGGGTCAGAGCAAGAGCATTTGTATGAGAGAGGAAAATTAAATTACTAAACAAGGAAGAGGACTGAATGCTATAGGGAGGGAGCATACACATTACATAACACACAAAACCACTAGACAAGAAAAAGAAGCAAGAGCATATAGAAGAGGAAGAGGACAGGAAATATTTTTGTGTGTTTTACTTTTTTTCTCATTTTTAGAGGTGGAGATGAGGAAGAGTAACACTAACAAAGGATATAAAAAAGAAAAGAACAAAAATTTAGCTGCTGCCTGACTCACTTGCAAAACTTACACTGCACTGGTGCCAGGCCCTGATTCTGCACTGACACCACCATCACCCCCATGATGCAGCTCTGCCAGCAGTTCCAACACTTTCTGTTACTCCTCAGTCAGTCTCCTCATGCCCTCCCTTGCCTCCTGGCAGAACTCTACAAACTCCTGCCTCAGGGCTCCCACCTATCTGCACAGCAGCCAGGTCTTCCTGGTTGACTGTCACCTGACCAGCTGGGGCTGCTGCAGGCTGTGCGGGTTCATCATCATCACCAGCATGATGGTGTTGCCAGTGGCTGTGGAGTGGTGGTGCTGCTGCTGCCTCCTGCTGCTATCTTCTGGTGCAGTTCCCCCTTCAAGGCTGACACTGACCCCCTTCCTCCTGCTGGCCCTTTTCACCTTCTGTCTGCTCACTCCCACTGCCTCCTGCTGCTGCCACCTTTTGTTGTTTTTAGAGCCACTCTGCAGGGTGGTGGTGCTGCAGATGGCTCCTTTGGTCACCAGTTCCCAGGGATGCCCCTTTATTCCCTCTTCTTATGGATCTGCAGCCAAGACTACAGATCACCATGCTGTTATCTGCAGTGTTTGTGGTGAATAAACATCACACAGGTGACACTCTTGGGTGGGGGGGAGTCACCACCAGCTAATATCCTGGGGCCACATAATGCTCCTGCTGGGAGGCAATGGTATCCTGCTGCTGGGGGTGGGGCCACATGCTCCTGCTGCTGCTGGTGGGGGTCAAAGGATTCTGCTGCTGCTGCTGGGGGTGAGGGCACATGTTCCTCATGCAGCTGTGGGGGGTTAATGTGCTCATGCTGCTGCTGGGCAGTGGGGGCCACATGTTCCTGCTGGGGGGTAGGGGGCACATGCTTCTGCTGGGGTGGCCTCAGACATAAAGACCCACCCGTCAAGGTGGACACAGGGTCCTGCCTTCTTCCCATTCCCCCTTGTCCTACCTTTCCCCTCCATTACCCTTAAAAAAAGTGTTTTTTAACAGAGACTGAGGGAGTAAAACACACAAAATCAATCTACACTCACAGAAATGAAATTATAACCACAAACCAGATATTCTAAATAAAAGAATATAAATCTATTATTTTTAAACAAAATAATATGTGTGTAACACAATACTACTGTATAGCAGGTTGAATGTGTATCACACAGATTTCACAGAATTCAACCTGCTATACATATTGGCCTCAGCTTGCATTCAAGCTACTGCAGTACTGGCAAATATGGTGTTTACAGTAATTGACAACAGCCACAATTAGCATTGTTTATTTCTGCCTGTCACTTTCAGTCATGCCGATTACACTTACTTCCTCCTTTGTCAGTGCTCATTGCAGTTCAGTATTCTGTTCTAATTGCTCATTTGTCAGCATGTCACTTCTGAAATGGATCAAGTCCTCACAGTGCAAGAGGAAATATCTTCTTGAGACAAGCTCCTTGGATGTCGATGAACTTGCTGAGAGCTCTGGTGTTGAGCTTCATGTTGTGGCTTCTGTTACAAGGGAACTGCCAGCCTCACCAGCAAAGAAAAGCAGGCCCACTACATATGCCATGTACACTCATGACCTCAGGTACCAGCTGGGGAAGTATGCAGCTGAGAATGGGGTCATGGCGGCCGTGAGCTTTCATCAAATCCAAAATGGAGGTGTAATCAATGAAAGCATGGCAGCAGTGAACAAAGCTAGGGATCCAAAAACCCTTTCCCCCTTCCTACCATGAAAGCCTCAGAACAAAATGACACACTTGGTAGACAATTTTGTGGACCAATTGAAAAAAAAATTGTCCGTGCCATGCGAGCAAAAGGAGCAGTGGTAAACCCCAGAGTAATCCATGTGGTTGCCATTGACATTGTAAAGGCAAATGCACCACAACTTTTATTTGAGAATGGTGGTCACCTTCTACTTACCACCAAATGGGCTTGGGGATTTCAAAACAGAATGGGGTTCAGTGGGCAGAAGGGGACCAAAGTAGCACGAATGGTCCCTGCTGACTTTGACAGTCTTAAAGCAGGCTTCTTGAAAAGAATAGCTAAAGTTTGTACCCAGGAGCCTATTCCTCCACAGCTGATGATTAAACTAGATGAGACTGGCATTAACATGGTCCCGGTGTCTGACTGGACCATGAAGGATACCAGATCTAAATAAGTCTCTCTTACCAGACTAGGTGACAAGCACCAGGTCTGTGTGGTCCTGGGATACACACTAGCTGGTGACATGCTCACACCACTGGTCATCTACAAGGGGAAGACCTCTGTATGTACCCATTCCCACAAATTTCCTCCTTCGTTGCACATTACTCAGTCCATTAATCATTTTGCTAATGAGCAGATGACAGTTGATTTTATTGAGCATGTGTTAGAGCCCTATTTGAAACCATTAAAGCTACACTGGGGCTAGCTGACAAACAGAAATGCCTGCTTATCATGGACCTGTACCAAGTGCACAGCACAGAAACTGTACTAAAATAAGTGGAGGATGCCAGTATAATCCCTGTGTATGTCCCAGCATCATGCACTGATGCACTGCAGCCCCTTGACATCTCCGTTAATAAGATCTTTAAAGATCTGTTAAAAAACTGCTTCACAGAGTGGTAAGCAGGTCTGATTTCTGAAAATATTGCTGCTGGTAGTGCTTAGCGGATCATTGATTTAAAGCAACTAACATTAAAGGAATAACATGCCAGATGGTTGGAGTCCAGTTTCAACACTTTGCAGACACGGCACAATGATATTACAGGCTCACAGTGATTGCCTCAATAGTGTAAGCTCTACCTTACTTCAGTTTTCTTACAGCACTCTATTTTTATAAACTGTGTGGTGGATACTGTATCTAACTAAGATTTGTTTTCATTTGTGTTTGGTTTGTTTCAGAAAGAGCAGCTGCAACAGCAATCACAGGAGATTTAGGAGTGGGGAGACTGAACATGGAGAAAAGAAGACAGGAGAAAGACTGTTTTTTTTTTAAGTTTTGTATGGTTTACCAAATAAAGTTTGTAGATCACTAGACCACCACTGTGCAGACTGCTGTTTTGTTTTTGAGTAGCTGTGAATGGGTTACTAATAGGGAGGTATTGTTCCAGGTCACAGTGAATGGGTTACTGATAGGTAACTGTGAATGGGCTACTGATAGGGAGGTATGGTTCCACATCGCTGTAAATGGGTTACTGATAGGTAGCTGTGCATGGAATCCCATTAGTGTTAACAGTGTTAACAGAGGTTACTTCAGAGGTGCGATATTACTCAGAAACTGCACTGCTAATGTGAACAAATGAATGTGGTAAACTAGCTACCAGCCCCCCAATCAATTACAGTTCAGCAGTATGTATTGATGTAGTGATGTAATTCCCATAATAATCACATTCCAATTTATTTCGTATTCACTTTACAGAAAGCAAATATAGCGAAATAAAATGGGATACGAAATATGCTTGCTATACAGGCAAACACTAGGTCCTGCCTTCTTCCCAGTCCCCCTTGCCCTACCATTCCCTTCCATTATCCCTAAAAGAAAAAAAGTTTTCTTATATAAATCTATTAGTTTTAAACAAAATAGTAAGTATGTAACACACAATACTATGTCACACTGTCGCACAAAGTCCAAACAACAACCTCTGCTGCTCACTGCTTCTTCAGCTGCATGCCAAAGGAAATGAATCACTCACTTCCTGCCTGTTTACAGTCACCCACATGGCCAGCAGAGAGTAAGTTGTGTGACAAGCCCAATTTTGCCTAATTTTGCCTAATTTTACCTGATAGTAATGTAATGCAAAATTTATGGCAAATTTACCAGTGAAATTTTGCCATAAGCACATAATTACACAAGATATTTCATGGGGTAAAATTCATGATTTCATCAGCATTACACAGGCGAAATTAAATTTTGCAAAATTTCTAGTTGTAAATGAAGCACTGCCTTAACCTTATTGTGCTTCATATATGCCCATGTTTTAATGCCACTGTGCCAGTCTTATGTCAGACCACAACTTAAATATTTAGCCTAGTTATGGTGCCTTTACAGTAAATCAAATTGTGTAAAAATAGAAAAATTACAACAAAGATAAACAAAACTCTTCTTTGGAATTCATATTAACCATATGAAGAAAAGTTGAATATATTACAACTTATGCCTTCAAATGTCCAGGCTAGGGCTTGATAGAGAGAAGATCTCAGATTTAGAAGTGGATAGCCATCTGGGAACAAGTGACCACCAAACAGTATGGTTCATGATAAACACAGCCATAGAGTCAAGCAACACAAAAGTGAGGGTACTAGACTTTAGGAGGGCTGACTTTGGCAAAATGGGAGTGTGCATAAGAAAAGCACTAGCAAATGGGCAAGAAGGAGGGGGGAAGGAACAATGGGGAAACATCAGAACTGCCATCCCAGAGGCAACAAGCCTTTGTTTGAAGCAAATAAATAAACCAAAATTAAGGAAAAAACACAATGGTTCTCAAAAGAGGTGGTGGAGAAGGTTAGGGAGAAAAAGATAGCATTCAGGAAGTATAACGAAACACAGAAGGAGCAGGACAGAGAACTGTACCAGTTAAAGCAGAAGGAAGCAGGAAAGGCAGTCAGAATATCAATGTCCCAAACTAAGGAAAAGATAGCCAACTAAGTTAAGAAGGGGGATAAAACCTTTTATAGGTACATTAGAGAGCCACGAAAGACCAAGGGAGGGATAGTGAGGCTTAATAAAGGGTGGGCAGAGGGTGACAGTGAAAAAGCAGGAATACTGAATGAATACTTCTGCTCAGTATTCACAAAAGAAGAGGAGGGGGAGGTACCTAATCCAATCAATAAAAGCACTCTGGATAGGGGGGTTGATACTAGTCCATTCACAGAAGAAAGGGTTCTGAAAGAACTCTTAAAACTGAAGGTGGACAAAGCAATGAGGCCTGATGGGATTCACTCCAGAATTCTAAAAGAACTAAGGGAAGAACTAGTGACACCACTGACTACCCTTTTTACCAAATCATGGGAGGATGGTGTGGTACCTGAGGACTAGAGGAGGGTGAATGTGATTCCCATTCACAAAAGTGGGAGAAAAGCAGAGGCAGAAAACTATAGACCTGTGATCAGTGGTGGGGAAAATGATGGAATTACTTCTGAAAGAAAGAATTGTTGAATACCTAGAGGCCAGTGGGGCACAGGACTCAAGGCAGCATGGATTCACAGTGGGAAGGCCATGTCAGATGAATCTAATAGACTTCTTTGACTGGGTGACCAAAGTAGTAGACCAGGGAGTGGCTGTGGACATGGCCAACCTAGATTTTAGCAAGGTATTTGACACAGTCCCACACTAAAGATTAATAAACAATTTAGCGAGCCTAGGAGTGGATCCCAGGGTGGTAGCCTGGGTAAAACATTTCCTGGACAACAGAACACAGAGGGTAATAGTAAAGAGAGTCCACTCTGAAGAAAGGGGTGTTACAAGTGGGGAACCGTGGGGTTCAGTACTGGGACTGGGCCTTTCTAATGTCTTTATAAGTGACATTGCAGAGGGACTGGAGGGAAATGTATGCCTCTTTGCAGACAACACAAAGATCTGCAACAGGGTTAATACACAAGAGGGGGTGAAAAGGATGAGAAGGGAATTGGCAAGGTTGGTAGAATGGTCAAAAGTATGGCAGCTTAGATTCAATGCAAAGAAGTGCAAAGTAATGCACCTGGGAAACAAAAACCCAGGGGAAGAGTACACAGTGGGGAGTTGGTACTAACAACTACAAAAAAATGGAAAGGGACCTGGGGGTAGTCATATCAGATTACCTAAAGGTCAGCAAGCAATGTGAGAAGGCAGAAAGGAAGGCTGGGGAAAAACACAGATGTATAGGGAGAGGCATCACCAGTAGAAACCAAGAAGTTGTTATCCCTCTGTACAGACAGTTGGTGAGACCTCATCTGGAGTACTGTGTGCAGTTCTGGAGACCCCATCCCCGCAAGGACATAGGCAGAATGGAGGCAGTCCAGAGGAGGGCAACTAAAATGGTGCAAGGTCTGCACCAGAAGCCATATGGGGTGATACTAAAAGATCTTAATATGTATACGCTCAAGGAAAGGAGGGAGAGGAGGGATATGATAGAAACTTTCAAATACCTCAAGGGGCTCAACAAAGTCCAAGAGAGTAGCGTCTTTCAGAAAAAGAGATGTTCAAAAACAAGGGGACACAATTTGAAGATAGAGGAGGGACAGCTCAGGAGCAATGTGAGGAAGTATTTTTTCACAGAGAGGGTGTTGGACACATGGAACAGCCTTCCTGAGGAGTTTGTGGGGTCAAAAACAGTGGGGAAATTCAAGAATGCATGGGACAGACATAAGGCAATTCTTGTCGGGGGTAGGAAGAAGTAGGCTGTTGGTTAAGAAGAATCTGTAGCTTATCCAGTAGGTAGGGAAATGGGCAGATTGGGTGGGCCAAGTGGTCCTTATCTGCTGTCAGAGTCTATGTTTCTATGTTGAATTCAAAGATAACTCTACAGACATCAGAGGGTATTCTCTACAAATTACAGGGAAAAAATTCAATACTCAAAAATGAAAATATTTCTACAGGACAAGGGTGGTAAAGCTATGGAATAAATTACCCTTAGATGTGGTCATTATAAAGCTAAGGCAGAATTCAAAAAGCATTTGGGTAATTATATTCCTGCTGGGGATCACTAAAATACGATTCCTTGTAGATATATAGGAGCTTCTATGGACAGTCATGCCTTCTTGCTCCTCATCCTTCCTTAGTATGTTCCTTAGTAAGGCCTTTGTACCCTAAAAATTTCAGACAAAATCCCAAGCTGTTTTTTTGCTGCAGTGTGACAAAGAAATGAAAAAAGGTAATTTTCACATTTTTTCACTCTGTATCTCCGCACTCACTAATCCAACTGGAATTAAACTTAGCACAACAATAGATCATTAGTCCCTGATGGTGCCTGCAAATGTTTATGTAAATTGCTTGAACAGTTGCAAAGGTATTAAAGTGCAAAATCTTGAGTTTAACACTAGTGATGGGCGAAGTGGCCGCAATTTGCTCTGCGAAGTGATTCGCGGAGTGAAGGTGAATTTGCGGAGTGCTCCGCAACGCGAAGTGGAGTACTTCATGTTATTAATGGATAACGCGAAGTCCATTGAAAACACTGACTTCACGTTACTCTGTCTTCCCAAACCACTACTCAACCAATTCTTAAGGTGAAGTACATTGAAAACAATGAACTTCGCCTCACTTGGCTTTGTTTTTAAGCTCCAAAGGTGAATTTTGCAGTGGTTCATGGGATTTCATGTCACATAGGCTCTAGATTGTTCTGCACAGCCTCAGTTTGGGGTAGTGTGTGTGTAGGAAGCTGTAGGTGACAATCTGCTCTGAGAGCTCTCTGTGATTCAAACCTTCAAAAAGCTGTTAAAAAAGCCTTTTTGAGTCATTTTTTTTGCTGAAACTTTAGTTCATCGATTATAGGAAACCCTCCTGTGCTCATATCATTGAGCGTTTATTGTTTGCATATGGATTTTGAATGTTAATGTACAACATTCAGTCTGTGTACTGAGAGACAGTGGAAGTGTGCTTTGGGGGAAGGGAGTAACTGTGGTGTAGGTAGAGTAACTTGGAGAAAAAGACAGTGCTTTTTGTTTTGGTGATATTTTTCTTGTATAACTGTGTTAATGTACACACAGTAATATTTTCAATATTTCTTGCCATTTTTTTGCTGATTGTTATGCAGCAGTGCATAATTTTAGTTAGTTTAAAATATGTGGTTATATTACTGAAGTTTTCAATTTGCTATGCATTACTTAGTGTGTGTGTATGTGTGTGATGCATGCCATCAAATCAGACACCTTTTATTGTGCCACATAATAATTTCAGCAATGTGAAGCTGCTATCCACTGCAGCTGTGTGATTTTTGTACTTCTTTGTGGTATCTTTACTGGTTCTAGTACTAGTGACTGTTACTGCAGCAGTGCAGTACACTGCCTCCCCCCACCGCAGCCCGCCCTAACTGGCAAAGGTATTCTTTTCCCGATTTGAATTTCTGATGGTAAGCACTGGTTAGGTGTTGTGCCTTTGTGCCCACATCTCTTCAGTGCACAGCACAATCTTAATCTGTCTGTGCATTTGCATCTCTTTAGGGCCCAATCTCCATCTGTCACTTAAGTCACAGTTGTTTCTTTGGCTTCCCTTCAGAGTACTGGACAGGTATGGTGCTTAATTCTGCATGAACATTGTACTCATTAATATGCGTTTTTAAGTCAGGACCATCATCATGAGTCACTTGTGATACAAGTCACATTCTTCATCATCATGGTCACAAATGCAGTCTCACAAATCACAATTCAGGATCATTCACATTACAAATCACAACATTAATTTTTTTTCTAGTTACTTGGATGTATTGTAAGCCTGTTTTGTAGTATCTCTCCAGGCTTCACCACCACACCATTGTACTCACTGATACATGTTTTTTAGTCTGGGAGTTTTAAGGTACAGCTCATCGGGGAAGTACAGCCATAGGTGGTAGGCATTCACATTTTTTCATCATCATGGTCACAAATGCAGTCACAAATCACGATTTATGATCACGTCACGAATCACAACATTATTTTTTTTTAATAGTTACTTGGATGCATTGTAAGCCTGTTTTGTAGTATCTCTCCATGCTTCACCACCCCATCATTGTACTCATTAATGTTTGTTTTTAAGTCAGGGAGTTGGACAGTGTCTGCAGTACATACACAGACTGGAAAGAAGACTGACTGCACGCATGCAGTTTAGTACAGTATACTTGCACTGCTCAGAATACAAAGTGTCATGCATATGGAAGACAACAAAAAAAGGGCATAATTACATACAAGGGTCGGGGATGGTGGAGGAATACATTTTATAACACAGCAAGGAAAGTGTGGGGGAAGCACATGTTGTGAGAAAAAAAAATAATGTGGGATCCCATGGTGATCCAGCAGCAGTTCCAGCATGGACATAATTTGTAACTGATGTCCCTATATGTGATCCAGTCACAGTTCCACAGCACTCATCTTCTCATTGCTATCCTCAACAGCACTCCAGAGAACTGCCAAGTCAGCCTGTGTTACATGCAGTTCTCTGGGGTCCACAAGTTCTACAGGCTGACCTGCTTGTAGTGGTGGTGGTGGGGGTGGGGGTGCTGGGTGGAGCAGCAGTTGCTGCTGTGGCCCTCCTCTTCATAGGGATGCTGCAATGCACAGCTGCACCCTCTGCCAAAGAATGGCCAGCAGGTGCAGGCATGGTCCGTTCCATGGCAGCCTGCCACTCTAACTGCTAGTGATTGAGCATATGGGTGTGCTGGCTGCCAGTCCCCAGGTGAGTCCCCCAGGGGCCATGGCACACCTCCACCTCACATAGGTGGTACTTGACCTCACTGCTGTCCCCCCAACACAGTTAAAAAAACTGCTAAACAACGGAGGTGCGGGGAGGACCAGGCACAGGCAGGAGATGGCCAGATGAACTGGTAGCCAGCTGGTCATGGTGCTGAACAAGGATGGGATCTACACTTGGGCCTGGGTGAAACAGGCACATCTTGCTCCAGACGACCTGGTGCTGGACTTGGTGGTGGTGGTGGTGGTGGTTGTTCAACTGCCTCAGAGTCAGGAAAGTAGGCGGTGCTGGTCCTGCCTCTGGGGGAAGGGGCACTCACAAGTTTTGAGCAGTCCAACAGGAATGGGTGACCATGCCCTCCACACATGTGCATGGTACGACATTTACCACTACCACGCTCTCCCAGAGCTGCCTCCCTCACCCTGGTCCATCTCTCCTACTGAGCTCCCTCAGTCCGAGCAATCACTACTCACACTGTCACACAACATGCACACACAGTCACACAGACACAGACAAACAACTAACTACTTATAAAGGTAAGAAAAATAAAATTTACAGAAAGAGCAAATTAAGTAAAAAAGAGTACAGTAAAGACACAAAAATGTAGCTTTTAAAAAAGCTGTTGGGTCTAAATCAAAGTTTAAATCTCCTCCTCGCTCTGATCTCAAAGTATCAGCAGTCACAAAACACACTACTCTCTCTCCGTCTGCACAGGAGAAAGTAAAAGTGTATGACTCACTTTCTTCCTGCCTAGCTAAAGAGCATGTGACTTACAGTACTGTAAGCCATGTGATGGGTGGTGGGCTGCCAAATCTGAAACACCAAGTGGGTCACTTAGAATCATAATGAGGAATGCGAAGTTCATTAAAAACAATGACTTTGCCTTACTTCGCATTGCCATTCTGCCTTAATGTGAAGTGGTAATGACAAGGCAGAGTGAGCACTTTGCATTGCCCACTCCATGTAGTGGAGTGGCAACACAAAGTGCCCAGTTTGCATTCACTTCACCGGCAGAATTTAAATTTGCTACATCTCTATTTAACACAGACGTGACCATTCAATCCTAACTATAGGGGCACCACCACACTGCTATAATATAGGGATGCAGTAGTGCCCCTATATTTATGGTTGAGCTGAGCTTTCTACATTAAACCTGAAAATGTGCACTTTAATAACTTCACAACCATTAAATGGATTTCCTCAAAAGTGTGCATGTGCAGACATACAAAGCAGATCTCTTGATGTGCCGAGTTTTGTTATGGTAGGATATGTGGATTCCAAGATCTAGACAGTGTAAAAACCTCAAAATTCACTTTTTTTCCCCCAGATTTATTGTCATCACCTTGCAATCAGACAGTTTGGAATTTTGGTTTGAAATGTTCAGGGTACAACGGGCTTGGATCACAGAAGTGCCTTTGCTTGTTTGGTGAAAGAACATTAATTCAGTCCAAAGTTATTCAGTTTTAACATTTCCATTACTTTCAATAGAATTTTCATTATCTGGTTAGCTTCCTGAAATGAAAAAAATAATTTGTGGAAACAAAAAGGATTGTTTCATTAGGAGCAAATTCTTTTTTGTGAGAAAAATTCCTTTCTCATTTTCCATCATATTGTTTTTTTTTTTTATATATTCATAACCTATGAAAATGAGGTGCTCTACAAACACCAACACATACTGTATATTATGCTCATTGGAACTCCGTTAGGTGGATTGTACAGTTGTCTGTTGTCAAAATGAGGCAGGAATATTTTTTTTTAATATTTAAAATCCTTTTCCATCACTCGTTAACATCATTTTTCATGAATCCTTCTTTGTTCAAATGAAAAAGGATCATATGTCATGGAAAAGGATTTCGGACTTAAAGACCAGGTAGCTACTTCTTTTTGTTAGTCTATCAATCAAGAGGTGTTTGTGCTGTTAAACATTTTTCTACAAGTTTTTGGTGCCTATTTGTTGTGTCCTTTGTTTCCAGTGCTAATCTGTAATTTACTGCAGCAGGAAGTCAGTGGCATTTTCCCCCCTTGTCCTGCAGTGCATTGAAGCTGGAGTACCACATCAGTTACAGAAAGAACATGGGCTTCACACGCTCCACTTCCAGAGTTGTCAATCTCTGTTGCCATAAAAATTACGCTCAGGCTCATTCACTTTCTCCTGCCCACTGTTTCATTTGTTCGCATTACCCAGACAAGAGAGCTTTCCTTATCTTGAGCAGGTAGCAGAGTTTGCAATGAACAGGTGTGCTGACAAGTTGTGAGACTAGCAGTCAAGCTGCCTATTCGTGCACCAGCCACATACACATACACATACTGTATGTATTTATGGTGAGGGAATCTTTATTTTTAGACCCCCTCCACACCCAGCTGACAACTATCAAGATACAGCTTTCTGTTCTTGTTTTTAGTAAATAAATTAAGTGCAGAAAGAAATCTCAAGTGTAAAATATCACTGCAGCAGACAACATGTGACAGATCAAGACAGGGTCAGTGGCAACTTTTAAAGTTAATGAGCATTATTGTGGCTCCACTCCAGCATTTTAACATCCAATCTGCTTCCTTGTCTCACAGACTGTTCATTTTCACTGAGTCAAATAGTTTGTTTTCCTATGCTGTGTCCCCTCCATTGCAAGTAGTTGCTCTTGCCAGTACAAACATTATAAATGTCTTCAGTATGAAATACGCGATTCTTGTATGACCAAATGATATGCTTTTGTCAGGTATGGCGGGGATCTAAAATAATGATTTCCTCTGTTATGTGAGGCAAGCTCACACCTCAGGTTCTTGGATGACGATGAACTGTACAAAGAACACAACAACAAGCAGACATGTAGCAATAAAAGTAGTTTATTACAAATACTCACACCAATAAAAGTGAAGCAAAGAATTCACAAGGGAGATGGTTTCTTCATCCCTTGGGTGTTTAGTCTTTCTCTTCAGGGGGCTGGCTGTGCAAGCAATTATATACTTCGGATAGCAGTTGTAATTCTTGATGTAGGAAATAAGCCCTAATGGCTAAGAAACAATAATAAAGTGACTCCCTTGGGCATTACATCATACCAGGAAACATAAAGTCAGTAAGAAACTCAGAACAAAGGAAATGAAGTGTCAGCTATAAACTAAAAGCAAAGAAAATGCAGAATAAACAGAAATACATGTGAAATGAATTTTGGCAAACATGAATAAACAGCACACAGTGTAGAAATGAAAATATATGACAGAATATAAAGGGCACACAGAATATAACAGAATATAAGTAAATGTAAAAGTAAGCATAAAGAAAGCATACAAAATATAAGTGAAAAGAATATATATATATATATATATATATATATATATATATATATATATATATGAGGCACAAAACTCAATTTAATATATTAGGGTTGTTCCACAGTGACAAAAGCGAGGAAATTCAGTGTTGGGTTGGCCCCTTGGACCTCCACCCACACCCCAGGCATTGGGTGCGCATTGGCTGTCAGTCCTAACTCTCACCCCATCAGATGTGTGAAGAACCAGAGGTATAGAAGAATGGGTAAGAGTTAGGACCGACAACCCAATATGCACCCCGATGCCAGTAGGGGTGTCAATGAGGGTCCAGAGAGGCTTTTCACCCAATTACCTCACTTTTGTCGCTGTTGAACAACCCTAACTAATGCATTAAATGGAGTTTATTGCCTCTAATTTCCCTTCTTTTTGAGGATAATGAGAAATAAGGAATGTAATGCGGCGGCTGAAGGGCCCCGCACTACCGCCACGTGATGGCTTGTCACATAGTAACATGGTGCCCACAAACGCAAATGGTAATGCGCATGGTGATGCAAAGTGAAACAGAAAGATAAACAGTACTGTAGACACAAATGGTTAAAATAACACAAACGCAAGTGCAAAATAAAACGCGAAGGGTAACGCACATGGTGCTGTAGATGGGAACAGTAAATGAAATGGTTACAGAACCACAAGCAGAAGCGGTAAGGGTAACAGTAATGTAAGCGCACAGGCTGGTTTTCTCCAAAAGCTTCATAGAGAAAGACAGTGAGTACAAAGAATGTATGCATAATAATGGGTCTCGGAGTAGAAAATGAGGAGTTGGAATACTAAATTGCTTATATCTCAGGAACCATACGAAGTAGAAAAAAAATTAAAAGTCTTATGATTTATGACTTTCCTGGCTAGTTTTCTTCTTAGCCCTGACTAGGGGGCTAAGCATTTTTCCTATGAAAAGTCTGTATCTCGCACCGTTTCCAAGATATGGGCCCTGAATGGCACGGCGAACACCATAATGTTATCCTATGGGAAAAAAGATAAGTTCAGAGTGCCATAACTTTGGCTCCCTATAATATTTTTTCACCAAACCACTAAAAGACATATCTTTCAGATGTTGGCTTTTTTCTCTCCAAATCTCAGCCCAAAAGACCAAGCTGTTATTTTTCAGCAGGGTGGCAAAAGATTCCTGCAATGCGGCGGACGTCATAATGTTATCCTATGGGAAAAAGTGTCAATTTTGGAGTGCCGTAACCTTGCCACCCTGTAACATTTTTTCAGTGAAACACTAAAAGGCACATCTGTGAGGTGTTGGATATGTTCCCTTCAAATTTAAACCCAAAAGACCAAACTGTTCTTTTGCAGCAGGGTGGCAAAGAATTGCTGTCATTTTCCCACAGCCTGGAAAAGTACTGTCAAACTTTGCGAAAGCTTTCACAAATTCAATAGACAGTGTCACAAGTGCGAAAGTACTTTGCAAAAGTACTTTTTCCATAAATTTGAAAATCATATTTCCAGGGTGTTTTACCCCAAAATAAAGGCATGCCTAGCATTGTCAGGGTCCGACTAGGTGAATACAAAAAGAATTAGGTTGCTAGAGGGTCCCAAATTTAAATGCCAAGCATTTTTCTGATGACCAACTGAAAACAAAATGGCAGATTTGCAACAGTAAAAGGGCCATTTGCGAAATTAAAAACTGCATTTGCAACACTGTCAAACGTTTTGTTAACTTTTCCCATTGACTTATAACGGGAAATTGTTTTATGAATAACTTTTGAACCGTTTAATATTTTTTCACGAAATTCTCAAAAGGCACATCGGGGACCCCGGCTGCAGATTCCCTGAAGATTTCAGATTGGTCGCGCAAACCGTGCAACCTGTAGAGAAGAGTAAAGATTTCCAAAAAAGCATAAATGTGCATGCAGATCACACTAAATAACTCCGCAGCTGTATATCAGAACAGTACGAAAGTTGGAAGATCCTAAGATGTATGGTTTTTGGTCATGTATTCCAAATTTCAGGCAAATCCATTGAATGGTTGCAAAGTTATTAAGGTGCAAAACTTTAGGTTTAACATGTGAATGGCTCCTCAACCTTAATTCATGGTAGCACTATCGTGCTACCATAATATATATATATATATATATATAATATTGTAAATACAGTAGCAAGCATAATTCTTAGTATCCATGCTTGTACGGTGGGTACCTATTTCTACATGTTAGAACAATACAGAAATATAACAATGATAATGATGTTGTCTTTGTCATGAGCCTGTGGGTCAGTAGTAGGTGTGTGACCTGTGCATAACATTACTCTCCTTGTTGCCTGATAATTTTTCTGATCATCAGGTAATATTTGCCTTACATAACATCTAAAGTTGATCCAGCAGGCTCAGACAGTGCAGTGGAGACATTTTAAGAATTTCAATTATGTACATATTATGGAGGATATTGAAATGACTGGTTGGAACAAATTAGAATGAATACCAACAGCTTCAGATGCATGGAAATACCTCCAGGAGGAATATATACAGATTCGCAATAGACATGCTCCCTTGCAAAGAAGAAAGGTAAAGGTAAATAATTGTAAGTGGTACAATGCTACCCTATATAAATTAAAAAAGAGAGGGACACCTGCTGACAAAAGGCCAGCATTTCTGGTACAAATACTGATTGGGCTCTTTATAGACAAATTAGAAACAAATATCTTAAGTCAGTTTGGAAAACTAAGCAACTTTTCTTTGGATCCTTTCTTGAACAAAATTATAACCAAAATCCCAGACTCTTTTGCAGTACAATAAATTAATGGGTAAAACAAGTAAGGGAACAATTGGTAAAATAGACATAAAGGATGATTTAGTTCCATCAAGTAATGTAGTGGTAAATTAATTCAGCAATTTTTTTTCTGAGGCAGGCACAAAGATTTTAGATAATAACTTAGTTAATAGTTATTTAGTAACTGCTCAGGTAGGTATAGAGATCTTAGATAACAGTTCAGTTTACAGTGAATTAGCAATTGATCAGCAAAAAAATAGAAAAACTACCCTAATAGGATAGTGTGCAAAATTTTCAAATTTAGACATATTGAAGAACACGAAACAAGGAAAATGCTTTTAAAATTAGATATTAAAAAGGCCACAGGTTTGGACAATATTGATACCAGATTATTGAGGTACCCTGCCATCCTTTGACTTATTTATTTAATTTCTCATTAACCACGGGAGAATTTCCTAAAGATTGGAAGATTGCAAAAATATTGCCCATTTATAAGGGTGGATCCTGGAACGAGATTAACAACTATCGCCCCATATCTTTACTGCCTATTGTTTCTAAATTGTTTGAAAGCCTCATGGCTACTCAGTTAAACATGTTTTTGGAGGAAAATAGATTAATGCATTCTTATCAATCAGGATTTAGATCCTATTATTGTACACTGACAGCCCTGGCAAAGGTGGTAGGTGATTTTTAGAGTAATCTGGACAGGAGAATGTCTGTGAGTGCATTATTTGTAGATTTATTTAAGGCATTCGACACTCTGCACCACAGCATTCTCCTGTCCAGACTGCACAATATTGGGGTATGAGGGAAAGAGTTGACTTGGTTTGCTTCATATTTGTTCAATAGGGAACAACTGGTTGAAATAGGTTCCTTTATGTCAGAACAAATTAAAATCAAAAAGGGAGTTCCTCAAGGGTCAATATTAGGCTCTCTTCTTTTCCGTCTCTATATTAACAACTTAAAGTTTAGCAATCAAGAAATACATTATCACATATATGCAGATGATACAGTTGGATTTATCAAAGGGAAGGATCTTGAAAGTATCCAAATTAAATTACAAACAGCTTTTGACAACATACAGGTTTTTTTCTAGGAACATAGTTTGTGCTTAAATGTAAAAAAAAAACTAATTGGATTTTATTTTCTAGAATTAATGATTCAGATAATTTTGAAATCAAATCTATGGATCGTACCATTATTCAGTGGGTAGATAGATATAAATACTTGGGATTAACTTTGGATGCTAAGTTAAGTTGGAGACCTCATATTGAAATTTTGATTAAGAATCTAGGCAATAAATTGGGAGCATTATATAAAATAAGGCAGTATCTGTCACCAGAGATTAGACTAAGGGTGGTATACAGTATGTTACTCCCTGTTTTAGATTATGGGGATGTTTTCTATGCAGGGGCGTCAGGGGGAGTACTTGCTGGATTAGATGTCTTATATAATAGGATGGCACGTTTCATAGTTGAGGTACCTAGAGAGACTCACTACTGCAGCTTATATAGATCTTTGCAGTGGTTAAAACTAAAAGACAGGAGAGATTGGCATCTTTTTATTCTTATGTATAAGATATATAAACATAACTTACCACAGTACCTACTAGACTTATTTTCTATCAGTGAAATTAAACTTAATTTGAAGTCTGCATCTGGTTTAGAATTTGATGTCCCTAGATGCAACTCAAACATGGGGAGATCTGTTATTTGGATTAGGGAGCCCCTAGTATGGAACTCATTACCCATTTTTTTACATCAAAACAATCAGGTAATTAATTTAGACTGCATAAAGCAGTGGTACAAAACTAGGTCAGATGCCTTATCAATTTGCTGTGCAGGTGTATCTACCTAATAGGGCTTTTGCTACATATTGTTTAATGACTAGTGTTTGATCTTTGGTGGTATATTATGAATACCTGGTAGACTATCCCTCCATCACGGTGATAGTTGCCATGTATGTAAATTATTTTCTCTTGTATAAATTTTATGATGCATATCTGTATATTGTGTCTAATTTTAGATAATGTTGTATGTGTAACTATTTATGACTTCTTTTTTCTTTTGATAAAATGGACCTCCTTTGAAATGAGCTTTGTTCAGCGGAGTATGGAACAACTATCCAAATTCATGAAATGTGAATACAATTTTAAGCAACCACCATAGGGAAGTGGTTGGAATGATTTACAAACCTGAAGCATGGACATTGTAAAGGAAGTTAAGTTGCTCACAATGTTGTTTAAGAATATGCCACAGACAGCAAAGTGTTAGTATTAGTAGTGTATTGCCCGCTAAACTGGCAACATAAGATAGAGAGTGAGGAGAATGTGCATGGGTGTGTGATGCTGTCTGAGGATATGCAAAATGCTGCCTTTGCATACCCTCAGACAGCACAGGCTATAACGATAGCATGTGAAATGACAAGCCCCTAAACAAAATGTTAACAGTAGATGAGTTAAAACTAGATGGAAATAACCATTAATTATTAAAACATAGAATTGTATGTCACCTTTGTAAAGCATACAGATAGTCAGGGTCACTATGAAGGTGGTCCTATTCAGGAGTTGGGGCAGGGGTAATCACAGATGTACCAAGAGTTTGTAAAACACAAAGCAGAAACTAGGTATACCACAGCTGATAAGTCTATACAAAAACAACATTGAATGCATTGAGCAGCATAAAAATAACATGACACAAGAAAGTCGATTGATGATGAAGATGCCACTTTGAGAGTGGATAAGGCAGGTGACAGAGGCAGTGACACTGTTGTTGATTAAAGATTCTGTTGATAATGTCCTTTATCATATAGGCCATTATGGAATGTATATGACCAGTTTATAAGGTCCAGATGAGTTACCACAAATTGGCACAGTTACAGGCAAAATGTCATTTGCAAAAAGGCAGTAACCCCTCAACGCACATGGGACTATGCAGACATTGGTTTAAAGATGACACACCAGCATAGTAAAAAACTCATTCAGGTTGCTGGCTGCTGGACGTCTGGATTTGCAGAGGCCTTGGCAGGGGGTGCATTGGATTGTGCATTGATTCCTTTAATGGAATAATCACAGACATTAGCATAGCATAGCATTCGTGTTGTGGTTGTTGATCACATGCCATGCACGAAGATTAACAGTCCATAAAAGAAAAAATGGCAGTCTATAATAGAACAATCAGTTTGTATGAAGTACCAGCCAGGCTTGAAAAACACCACCAGTGAAGAAAAGTTGAATGAGTTGCTTGAAGATCTTACACATGCCATTCTGTTGAAACATGTAAACTTGTAAAACGCTGTTATAAACACAGTTTGTGAAACACACATAGCTATGTTGAATGGGATACATGGCAAGGTTATTAGCAATGTCTTTGATTAAGGTGTGGTGTGACATAGCCTAAATTTCAGGCAATTAAAAGAGAAAAGTGATGGCATCGGTCATGCACACAAAGGTGCAGGCCGAGGTCCAGTAATGAAAGTAATAACACTTGGTCATCTGTGAGTCCATGACAATGTCAGGGATACACCCTACTTCCAAGTCTCAGAAGAGGTTTTGTCAGTAAAGCATAGTTTCCCTGCCTATGTGCTGCTGCATGGCCTAGTTTAGGCCTATCATAATGAAATGAAAATGCAATATTATGCACCTTGAACCCTTATGTCTGGCTGTATTCCTGTTATACCATGTAACACTGGGGTATACAGCATATATTGCTGGCCTATATTAACTGGTGATAGTGCCTATTGCACCTGTGACAATTGAAAGGAGTCCCGTATGCATCTACTTTCTTTGTATTGTATAATGAAATACTCTAAAGTACTGAGAAGGGTAGGGTAGGGCCTGATAAGGGCCTACTATGGAACCTTGAAGTATAGATTCTTGAGTAGAATCTAAATTCTTCCATATTATAGATGTTAAGATTTAAGGCTTGCATGGAGTACACTTATTTGCCAGGGTACCTGGCAGTGATAAGGCAACCAGACTACTAATTGGTCCTGGTTTCTGGATTGGACATCGGGTAGGGTTTGGTTTTCCTCTGTTGGGGAAACAACAGCAGGAAACATGGCAGTAATAGCAATGGGATGAGGTGTACAATACTGTGTAGTAATATTATATGGAAATTGAGCACAAACATTTTGGTTTATATGTTGGGCTTGGGCCTGGCATATAAACAGGGTGCCAGTGGGTTACAGTCTAGTGTTGGGCCTACCTTGGAGTGAGCCTTTGGTGGTATGCCAACTGTATGGTGAAACCCGAATGGTGAAATCCCCCACAGCAACAATCTCAACAGAATTCAAAATTGTTGTTGTGAGGGACCAGAGGGTGACAGTTCACACTTTTGCCATGTGTTGCCCCCCAAATCAACTCAGACTCTGAGTTGATAATCAATAGTGGGGGGGGTATGTACAGCCCCCTGCATGGGGGGTTTGGGGACAGACAAAAGTTCACCTGTTGGCATTGGGGATATTGCTATGCTGAATGTCAAAAACACTGTTGTCGACTCAGCATAGTTAAACCACCTTTGGCTAGGCAGGCCTCAGGGATTTGTTGCCCATGGCTAACAATCTGCCATTCAGTCTGTAAGTGAGATTGGTCAGGGGCCACCATGATAGTGTTCAGGTACTGTATGCTTCCTTACCTTTTTGTAATTAATCTTGAAGGGACAGCAGTGCTGACCCCTTTGTTTGGGAGTGAGAATGGTGGCACATGACCTGGAGAAAAGAAATGATCATTCATGGGGGTATTTTTGGGACATTTTAGTTTGTAAAAGCAACTAATTTGTTGTCTAAGTGGTTGCTACTTGGTACCCCCCCCCATATGGGCTTGACATATGTAACCCAATTGGGCCTAATACCCAAAACGTCCATGGATGTGGAGCAGTTTTCTAAACTTACACGTGATAATCTGCAACAATATGTAAAAACATATACATTTTTACAATTGAACAATATTTATATTGAGCATATTGCAGAAAATACATTTTAAGCTTTAACAACACTAAAAATAAAAGTTTGTTTGCAGAGTCCAGGAATGAAAACTTGTAGTTGGTTTGGTATGCAGCTGGATCTGGTTCCAGCTGAGGGTATTTTGATTGTTGTGCACAAGTAGTGTTTTTAAAATATTGTTTTTGTTGAGCACAGCAGTGGAATAAGTAGCAACGGTAATCCACGGTTCAAGCTTGTGGGTTGCAGTTTTTTGTTTGAAAATTTCAAATCCTTCATTTTGGTTGAAAGAATTAAATGAACAGCATACCATTCTGTTTTTGTCAACTTGAGAAAGAGGCCTGTCTGTTTCTTGTGAACCAGGCATAGCACTTAGGATTTGTACAGCCTTGCCAGGATACACCTTACTTTGGAACCGAGAAATTAAGAGAACCTTGTTTGTACTTAAGGAAGTAGATATTTGCACTTGTTGCCCTAGTGGACAGTGGAAAATTATTTTGTGTTGTCCTGGACAGGATAATAGAGCTGATAAAACAAAAATAAATATGTGAAAGTACACAGCCCTCACCTCAGCTCAGCTGATTACTTGTTGAGGGCTGGAGCCCTTGCACTGGGCTGGTTATGGTTGGCATTAAGCCACCTGGTAATAGGTTTTGTGTGGTTTAGCTAGATTGCACTGGAAATGCAGAGGGGCTGAGCTGGTTTATAATGTTAGAGTGCAATGGGTTTTTATTTTCCCAAAACTTACAAACAACAAATGGGTTATTAGCAAACACATTTTTTCCTTTTTTGTTTGCACCTTTGGAGGGATGTTGGTTATACCTCACTCATTTCTGGGTCTGCTAATTGTGGTCAGTCAGGTGCAAAGGGACATTTGTTTGTTTTTAGCCACTGTAGGTGTTGCAGAGGAAGGAGGCATGGTCTATTCCTGCCCCCTTGAGCTCCTTCTTTGGTGATAGAGGCAACTCAAATAATGTAGTAATTGAAGGGTTATGCTGTGAGCGACCACCACTGGAGCAGAGCCCACACAATCAAATAATAAATTCTATTAAGTTTACCTGTTACAGTATTGCATAACTGTTAGATAACACTTCTTTTAAAATAGTGATGTGGATATGTATCCACAAATATTTTGTCAATCCTCTTTGCTGATCAGTCATCACCTTAAAAGGTGTATGCTGGATAAGTAGTAATGGGGTGGCCCAATTGCCATCCCCAATAAATATGTATTCCCAAACAATAACAAAATTATATTGCAACCAGCTTAATAAGTATAGCTTCATACATTACCAGATGGTGGGGAACTCTCTTTTCCCTAAGAGGAAGAAAGAAAAAGGAAAAAGCAAAAAAAAAAAAAAAAACAAAGCACACAGAACAAAGGAACATATTTCCAGTTGGTTCTCTCTGTGAGTGGTTAGTATTGATTTCTTTAAAAATGCATCTGCAGTATGGTTATACAAATGTATGCCTTCAGCTACCCTGATCAGGGGTAGGTGTTTTCTTGTGGCTACTAGCCACACTCTGATGGATTCCTGAAAATAAAATAGGGTTACCAGAAAGTCAAAGAAGTTAAGCATCCTTAGATTCTCTGTTTTTAACATTAGAACATGTCAGATGAGCTCATAAAAGAGCGAGATTAATGCCAATTGTTGTATTGTATGGCATAATGTACCTACATTTATTTTTAGAATGCATTTATCTTACAAATAAAAGGTGGTAACATTTAGGCCTGTAACAAAAGTTATGATCATTAAACACAGTTGGTTAAAATCTCCTAAAACAGTTGTAATATTTTGTAGCAGTATACTGTATAGCAAGCTTTGTTAAAGTAAATGGCTTATTTCAAATAATGGAGGTGGTGAGCGCCCCCCCTTGACTGCCTTGTGTGGCATAGGGATCACATTGACACAGTACATAGATAGAGAAGCCTTGTTAAAAATAACCCTATGTGAAGGAAGGCATACATAGGGATTGAGTGGGTTAGAGACAGCAAAAGGTTCTGCCTTCAAGCCCAGAAGGAAATGGCTGTCCTTAGTTCTCAGACAGAAGATGAGCACTGTAAAAACAGTAAACTTTTATAAATCACAGTTGGTGTGTGCCCCTATCAAAACTTGCATTTAAGTTAAAATGGGTATTGAATTAGGGAAACACATCAATTTTGAGCTGGGAAACAGGTATAGCTCAAAAGTACATGGAGGTCAAGTGACTTTCCAAAGGACACACAGCATGGAAATGATGACTGGGAGTCAAACCAGATGACTATGTTTGAAGATTGCAGTGCACCCTGGGTGCATATCTACATTTATTAAAAAAAAAAAAAAGGCAAAAGGGAACCTGTGAATTAACACAGTTATACTTTTGTAACATTAAACATGGCAATTAAAAATGCAGTGCAGGATGGAATGGCTTGTTAAAAAAGAACAATAGGGATGGCTTCCCCCTTGATACACAGTACCATATGGACACTGCAATTGCATACAAAATACAGGAAAATAAAAGCATAGTCATGGCTCTTAATTATAACTGGGAAAGTTCATATCAGAACATAAAGGGTGTTTACACACACAGTAAGGAATCTATTTGCATATAAAGCCATGTGCAATGACTTGGCAGTATTCCCAGCATAGTTCTGGGAATGGAATTACGGGCAAGCAGAATGTACATGTTTTAGCAATCTGTAGTTCCTGTGACTTATACAATTAAAACAATCTTTATATAAAATGTCAAACACCAAAGGCATTCTAAGCTGTAATTCAACCACAATGAACTGACCAGTTCTTGTACACACTAAAATATTTCAACCCAGAAATCTCACAAACATGTAATTTTACCTCTTTCATAATCTTTCTCAATTGAAAAATACCAGTACGCTACTTCACAAATAAACCACTTCCTTCATGCACTTAAAAACAAAGAGAGCTGTGCATAAACTTGTACTTCAAATATATAGCCTTGGATAGGTGCCTCATGAATAATCTAGTGGATCCAGGCAGATTCATACATTCACAAAGAGCTGCAATCCATGGAATACTCTTATTGCAAGATATATTTATTCGTGAAATTGCCAAACAGCGTTACAACAAACATGCATCGCCTCATGCACTTACACAGACCATCAGTGACATACCATACACTCTGCTAAATACACACTGCCTTTGAAAGTATTGAAAACAACTCAGTTTCTTAGTGAAGAATTTTCTTTCATGGTAACCTCTCATTTACAGTCAACTAAAAGCACAGAAATCTCTGCCTAACCGGTAACCTTAAAACATAAAACTGCTATTTAGTCAAGCAGAGAGCAGATGATAAAACCATAGCATGTACTGTTGAGTCATACAGCCTCCTAAAGTGAGTAGCGAGTAACATTTGTAGTAGATAGAAACCACACTTAAAAATATTGCAGATACAGCAGAAAGCATATTATACATAGAAACAGTGGTTGGCCAACCATAAAAAGGGTTAGTGATTATAAACAAAAGTACTCACCAGATATTAGGGTTGAAAAGAGACATTTGGACAGGTTCAGCACCTTGCCAGAGTGTCTCTCTGAGCTCCACCAGGGTCAAAATATGCAGTTTTTTTGTTTTGGGAACTCCAGTTGCTTGGAGTCATACTTACGAAAGTTTATGTGAATCATTCGTGATGGTACAATAAATCAGGCTGCATCTTAGTCATTTGACAAGCTTGCAAAGCTAGAGTTTTGATGTTGCTGCATAAGGACTGAAGTTTCTCTTCCAGTTTACTCTCTGCCTGAAACAATTCCCATGACAGCTGTTTAATTCAAGACAAACCGCCAGAGTACTATGGAGCAACTTCCAGAATAGTGTTTTTGGAGGATTCTGTGATCCAATTTCCACAGGAAGCAAAATGACAAGAGATGTGAAGTCTCAGGTCTGTACAGATAAATGACATGTCTATAAACTGAAGGAGAAACCTTAAACCATTCTGTGGCTTTACTGCTGAGTATGCATCCACAGCAGTTAAATACACACAGACGGATGGCGTATGTGAGCACCTATTAAGGTTTCTCACAACAAAGCAAGCAGCAGCTGTCCATCTACACTGAGTCCCTAAGCTGCCAGGACTCAAAAAGGTTGAACAGCAGTCCGTGCACATTCACCAGAGTCCCAGTTACTTGCAGCTACTTATCTACTTGTTTCCATCACAGAGGAAAAGTACATCCCAGAACATAAATTGCAAAGCAAGATGAGTGTTATTCTTTGCCTGTCAAAACCATTTACACATGGCCATCATTGTTATGTGAGACAATTTCTCAACTCAGGTTCTTGGGTGGTGATGAACTGTACAAAGAACACAACAACAAGCAGACTTTTAGTATGTAATAAAAGCAATTTATTACAAATACTTATGCAAATACAAGTGAAGCAAAGCAGTCACAAGGAAATCGGTTTCCCCAACCATTGGGTGTTTAATCTTTCTCACCAAGGGGCTGGCTGTGCAAGCAGTTATATACTACAGATAGCAGCTACAATTCTAGATATGTTAAATAAGGCCTAATGGCTAAAATACAATAATAAGGTGGCTCCCTTGGGCATTATGTTATAAAATGAAATGTAAAGTCAGTAAGAAGCTCAGAACAAATGAAATGCAGTGTCAGCTATAAACTAAGAACAAAGGAAATGCAGAATAAACAGAAATACAAGTGAAATGAATGTTGGCAAAAATTAGTAAACAGCACACAGTGTAGAAGTGAGAATATATGACAGAATATAAAAGGCACACAGAATATAGCAATGTATAAGTAAATGTAACAGTAAGCATAAAGAAAGCGTAAGAAATATAAATAAAATGAATATATGTGTGAATGTGTGTGTATATATATATATATATATATATATATATATATATATATATATATATATATGATATTGTGAATACAATATCAAGCACAATTCCTAGTATCCATGCTTGTATGGTGGCTACTTATTTCTTCATGTTAATGCAATACAGCAATATAACATTGATAATGATGATGTCTTTGACGTGAGACTGTGGGTCAGTAGTGGGTGTGGGACCCATGCATAACACCTCACTGCAATGATGTGCATGGCAAAAAAGGCAGCCTGACTGTTAGTCTCACAATCAGTTCAGCTGTTAGATAGAAACTCTGCTTCCCACTCAAGGTAAGGAAAGCTCTCTCAAGTTTCAAGTTTCAAGTTTATTACAAAAATGTATAGACGAAAATTGTGACACACAAACATAGGCAGATTAAAATTACAAAGCCAGTTCATAAAACAGAAAATAAAAATGTTGTTAAAACATATTAATTTAGCAGATTTGGTGTTATTTGGACAATTTCATTAGGGCTGAAAGTGCAAAATTGGTTGCTGCAATGTTGTTTTACAATTGGTAAAGAAAATGTTACCCAAGACTTTTCTATTAAGAAATAGACAGTTATCGTTAATAAAAGGATTTAGCCATCTTTTTTCTTTCATCATTAAGAACGGGACAATCATGCAAAATATGCTGAATAGTAATTCTGTAGTTGAGATTACATGTGCAAGTTATTTTCCACCGAAAAATATACAACCCCTTTCGAATATCTCCAATCTAAATCTACAAAGAGCAGCTCTATGTAATTCATTTTCACAAAAATTAAAGTAAATGTCTTCTTCTCTATACTCCAAAAATTTTCTATAAAGTGCCAATCCAGGAATATCAGCCAGTTTTGCATACAAAGCTTGAAACTACTAATCTTTAATCCTCAGTTCAGCTGACTTAGTATAACAATATAAGTTGGCTTGGACCCTAACATCCCAAATGTGTGTTAGACCCATCTAATAAGTTTAAAGTTTAACTTATGAAACCAGTTATTAGATTAATTATTACTAAGTAAGCTATTGACTTCATCTCAAATTGAGGCTAAAATTGAACCATCTTCAGTCACTTTCTTCCACCATCTCACGGCTTTAATCCAGGCACTTGCTTCGAAGGGGAAAATGTTATTTTCTACCAAAACCAAGACTGAAGGAGTATCATAGGGCATTTTTAGTATATTTCTATAAAATGTATTCTATATTGTTTCCATGCTACTATGTTCATATTTTTTAGCTTGTATAACCCATATTTCATTCCCATGCAAGATTTGGGAATTTACTTTAGTGTTAAAAGAATCTTTTAATGCTTTATAGGAATTATTAGCAAACAATTTTCCAAATCTAGTAATGGCCCAAGAAGACTATAAAGCTTAGTGTTTTGCTTCTTCCAAATGTGGGAACCAGGAGCCATCACTACTTAGCATAATTCCCAAGTATTTATACTGTTTTGTGTTTTCTAGTATATCATTTCCAATTCTCCTTTTTACCTCTGTGTTTAATTTCTTCCCTATAACCATAGTATTTGATTTAGTTGTATTCATGCTTAGAGCAAAAACAGCAAGATGATTTGAAGCAATTTCTAGAGCTCTATACAGCCCAATTGGTGTCTGTGAAATCAAAACAATATAATCTGCATAACAAAGTATCAGAATTCTAGACCCTCCAATGGCAGGTGCATGGATGTCAGCCTACAGTATATTAAAAGTTCAATCAAAGAGTTTACATAAATATTACACAGAAAAGGTGCTGGGATACAGCCTTGTTTAACACCCCTAGCAACTGAAATAGGTTCTGACAGTCACCATTAATTCCATATATAACATGTGCAGTATTATTAATATGCAGTAAAATAAGTTCAAGCAGAGTTATATCTGATCCATAGGATTTAAGGTTTTGCCATAATAAATTTCTGTTAACATTATCAAAAGCACTATGGAGGTCTAAAAAGCTTAGTATAAAGGTTATCTTTTTACCTGCCTACATATTTATGTATTATATAAATTTTATAATCAACACACAGCGCAGGATTCTTTTATTTTTCCTAAAGCCGTGTTGTAATTCAGAAATGATTTTTTGATCTCTTTCCCAAGCTTCCAATTTTTCCAATAATAGACAAGAGAAGATTTTAGCACAAATACATAATAAGGTTATCAGTATATAATGAGTGGGATTTCATACATTGCCCCTTTTTTTGTTAACTTTAGTTATCACACTCCTAACTCAGCATGTCGGGGCATCACTAGGTTAAGCCTCCCTTGACATTTGCCTGCTACTCCCCGCCTGAAACTCTCCGACCAGAAATCATGGACAGACACCTCACTTGTCTACGCAGACCACAGCCACCTCCCCCCAGATCTATACCTCCGGGGCAGGGTCACCCAATGCCTTACCTGTGTATCCTGTCTAGAAATCTAGACAGCTGTACCTCGGAGCAGACCGAGGGCTCAGGAGAGCTGATCAGGAGAGTCCAGCTTTGGGGATGTGGGCAGCAGTCACCCGAGGCCACCATCGCCTCTCCAAGAGATGGGATTTTCCTCCTTATTGTTGCAAGGACATGGACATGCAATGGCATCCTGCTTGTGACAGGCACACTCCTGTACCTGTGTGAAAGACACTCTCTGCTGCTCAACCAATACTAACATGTCCACATAGACTGCAACGATCCCCAGGAACACCAGGATCACTAGTGCTATATGAGGCAGAGCCCACCCACTCCAGGAGAGGAGAACAGTCCATCAGATGCTTGATCCTCTCTTTTCCCAGCTGACCCCTGATGACCCACATTCTCTCCCAAACCCAGGTCACTAACATGATGTGAGGTGTGGCATCCAGCACCTCAACCCTCAGCAGCACTGGGCCAGTTCACGTTGCCCTATTTATGCATAGGAATAATAATACCCTTTGTCCACTTCATGGGCAATGATTTAGCCCTAACAACAGTATTGAAAAATGAAGTCAATATTTTAGCCCATTCTTCAAGTGCAGCTAAAAAAAACTTTCAGCAGGGATGTTATCACATCCAAAGGCTTTATTTCTTTTTTGTGCAAGAATTGCATGAACAACTTCCTTTTCTTTAAAAATTAGAAAAGAAAAAGCAGTTTCTCTTACACAACATGGAACTGGGTGATCAGTGGGAATAGGATCATATTTTCTACTAAAAAAAATTCTACGCAAGTATTACTATCTATTACTGAAAGTGTGTTACTATCTAAATTTAGAGTAATCGGGTGACCAAACCCCAAGATGTCTTTATTTCCTTATATCATATAGCAGTCTGCAACTGCACTCAAAGTTCAAAATTATATTTTTCCTTTGTATGCCTAATAAGTGCATTATATTCCTTTTTAACATCTAAAACATTTTCTCATTTTTTTATAGTTTCCCTATAGATATAACAGTCTTTGTCAAACCATTTATTTCTGGAATAGTAAACATGCAGAATCCTTTTTGTTTGTGTGTATTACTTGCTGACTGAAAAGTCAAATTAATAACCATATTGTAATAATTCAAGAGTTTGGAATAATTGGTATGTATATCATTCCATGGCCAGGTGACATAGTTAATATCAGATATTTTAGAAACTTGTAGGAGAGACTTTTCTTTATATGTTCTATGAAGAGGTGTCTATACATTGTTTTTTCTTATTCTGTATAGACATGTGTGTTTCAGCCATGTTTAATTTCTCTAAATGATCCTTCAATCTGATTGGACAAGTACTCTGCAATTTAATTACCAGTGGTAGATGGTCACTATTCCAAAAATTGATAAATTCTAATTTATGAAAATTAAATATATCTACTATGCCCAAATCTAAGAGAGAACCACCTTTCTTGGTGGGAAATTAATATGAACCATGCATGTCACCTGATATCCTGTCATTTACTACCCGAAGCATTAATTATCCTAGGAGCAACATATATTTTTTTTCTCTTCCTTGGTGAAAAGATTATCAGTAGAATTTCACAAAGGAATATTATATATCTCATCAAAATTCCAACATTAATCATAACTCTCCTGGATATTTCCTATTCTAATATTAAAATCACCAAGCATTTAAAACATCATATTATTGTTACCCTCCAATCAATAATAAATTGGTTGTTCTAAACATGTTAAAAATTCTACTGATAAATAACTGCCTCTTCTAGGTGGTGCATATACATTGATAGTAATAAAATCAGAGTTATCCCAGCTTATGGCATGATAACAGAGGAAAAATGGATTCTCCATCACAATTTTAGTCACTTCTTTTAAATCTAGTGGTCAAAAATAATGACATTAGATCGCCTCTTGCCCTACCCATACAAAAGTTTTTAGTGATTTTTTTTGGGAAGTTCTGATAGCCTTATAGTGAAAAGTCCACCCCCATCAGCCAGGTTTTGTGTAAAAGAATTATATCATGTTTACAGATTCCATTCAGCCAGTGTCTTCATTTTTATTTACTGATCCAGCTATGTTCCAGCTGATAACACTTATTTCCTTAGAGTCTTTTTGGGGTTGTCAGTTTAAATTAATAATATCTGAATGCCCAGAAAAATCTTGATCTGATATGGTAATGTTTTCTGTAAAAGAGTATTCCTCACACTCTAGTTCAGATTTACTTAGAGCAGCAGTGCAACGAAAAAAGTTATTCTAAAAAGCTAATTTTCTGCAATAGTTATGAAAAATATTGACAGAACAGTTGATTTGGATTTTCTGGATGCTTCCTATATTGTTTACTGTACATTTGCATTTTTGCCTGGATTCATACCCTCTTCAGGTCCTCAATATTACTTATATGCCCTCTCTCAGCTTCATCTTTGCAGAGTTCCATCCCCTTGTAGGGTTCTCAGCATCCTGAAGTGGTGCAGTTCTTGGCACATCTCTCATTTTCCCCTACCCTTCCCTCCTCCTTCACCCCCTTACTACTCTCTCTTGTCTTTCCCCTTTCCTAGCCCCTCTCGTGCCCCCCCCCACTATTCCACTTATTCTCATGGCCATCCTTGCAAATAAATTTAGCACTTGTCTTTTTTCCTGCACTTAGCCTGACACTCTAGCACTTTCTAGGTGTACTCCAACTGCTGGTCTATACCTTATCTAGTTAGCTATTTTACTAATGTGTCCATGGAATTGTTCCTGATGTGCTATACCGTCATGATGCTGTCTGTCTCAGTTCCCCCCATTGTCATGCATTGAAATTGAATTGCACCTTGTGTTGCACTTTATGTATATAACTTGTAACGCTTTCTTGATTTCCATTCCTATGTAACTCCCCTTCCCAGGATGCTTCTGGAAATTAGCTTTTACAGCTCATGTTATCTTTCCTGGTGAAACCTTTTCAAATAAATACATACATAAAATAAATAATAAGTATGCAAAAATAAGGCAGCCATCCTTTTTTCTTGAGAAATAATTATTTTAAAACTTTCATAAAATTCATAAATGATGACAGAAACTGAAAATTTTACCACCAAAATGAACTGGAAGACAGCTAGCATCAATTCAGAAGAAAAAACGGTAGGGTCAAATTTTAACCCATTTTCATTGCACTGCAGCTTTAAGATCACACTGTTGTTTATTCTAGGACCTTTTTGTACCTTCCTCTGATTGTATGTTGTCTAGAGTAAGTATCAGCCCCTTTCAAGACATGGACTGTTTCAATATGTTTAACAAGTTATTTTATTCTCTTCTTGTTTTTATTATTTATTTTGTAGAGCTGAACTATCTTAATCTTTTTATTTGTTCCATCATACTTTAAATGTTCCAACACTTTTGTATTATTCCCATATTTCTTTTGTATGGCTTGATTACTATCTTTCAGCTCCTTTACTTCAGTCATTGATTCCATTGTAACATTCACATTGATTCCAAAGGTTTTAAATTTAGAACTTGCACTAATACTTTTTTTTCTGAGATTCATTATTTCTGAAAACCAGACTAACAATCCCTGTCATAGGATCGCAGTGATAACTGTAAACTGACCTAATGTCCTGCCATCTAATTAGTGGGCCTATTATAGATTTACATATATTATATACAATTGCCTTAAAAGTCAGGGGAGATTCATTTTTTTTATTTAGGTAAACATTTTAAGAATACAGTTAGCAGTACTTGTCCCTTTATAATTTCTTCTTCTCTAGTGTCTCCCTTAAGAGTGAAATTACCCAGATGCTCAGGTTTAACCTTGTCAAAAAATCCCCCATTATAGCTTTTTTGAATTTTGATAGACCTTTTGGGTCTGTCTGAGGTCAAATTAGCCAATCTATTCTCAGTGTGACTGTAACAGGAATACTTCGCCTTGTTGGTATCTGTGCTCATGATAGTTTTAGCCCTTTTATCTCGATACTTAGTTTGTTTGTCTGCCTTATTTACTTTCCTACTAGCTCCAAATTTTTTTTTCTTCTCTATCTGCAATCTGTTTTGCATCGTGTTTAATGTGCTCTTTCTTTTCTTTAAAATGCCTCATATTAGTGTTCATGAATTGACCATCCTTAGGTTTGTCCACCATTGTCTTCTGAACTTCTAGTAACCAGGAAGTCAATAAGACTAGTTTTATAAGGATGTTATTACATTTAATCTCATCTCTAATACCACCTAATAAATTATTCAGTTTTGATATTTGTTTGCTGCTATTCTTATCGGAGCTAGTACTCTCTCCCTTCCTATCCAGTTTGCCTGAGTTTTTCTGAGTTTATAAAGTTGGACTCTCTTCCCAAAGATGTGGTATATCGGGGGGCTACACGTGGGGGGTCTAGGCTAATTCTGTCAATATATAGTATGGTTCAATTTGGGTACAGAGATACAGGCAATGCATACTAAGGTAAGAATATTAGATTTCAGAGGGGCTCACTTTGTTAAGATGGGGATAAGTGTTAAGGAAAGCCTAGCAAAAAGAGAGAGGCAGGAGGGGGAGTTGAGGGAAAATGGGCATGCATTAAAAAGGCCATTGTTGAGGTAACAGGACAATTTGTTAGGGAGAGAAGCAAAGGTAAGAGAAGGAGAAAACTACTTTGCTTCTCAAAGGCTGTAACAGAAAATGTTAGGGCCAAAAGGTTGCCCTTCAGGAAATATAAGGAAATGCAAGGAGAAAAGAGATAGGGAGGTGTATTAGAATTTCCTGAGAGAAGCTGGAAAATAGTAAGAAGTGCAAAAGCACAAACCAAGGAAAGATTAGCTCAATCAGTGAAGAAAGGGGACAAGACATTCTTCAGGTACATTATTAAAAGAAGGAAGTCCAGGGGGGAATTGCTAAACTCAGAGGGGATAAGGGAGAATGTGTGGAGGGGGACCTAGAAAATCCATCAATCCTAGATAAGTATTTCTGCTCATTCTTTACAGAGGCAAGGGGGTGACAGGGCTCAAAGATACATATCAAATGCACGGAGGGGATGGAGGAACACACCAGTCCTTTTTCAGAGGAGAGGATCCTAGAAGAGCTTACAAAGCTTAAGGTGCACAAGGCAATGGGTCCAGATGGCATACATCCCAGGATCCTAAAGGAACTGAGGATGGAGCTGACAGCACCACTGGCAGACCTGTTTAGTGAGTCACTGGACACAGGAGTAGTCCCAGAGCACTGGAGTTGGGCACATGTGATCCCTTTTCATAAAAGTGGTAGCAAAAAGGAGGCAGAGAACTACAGGTCAGTCAGTCTCACATCAGCTGTGGGTAAGATCATGGAGGCACCCTTAAGGAATGGATTGTGGAACACCTGGAATCCACAGGAGCCCAGGATCCACAGCATTAAGGTCCTGTCAAATATATCTGATAGATTTCTTTGACTGGGCAACCAGGGAGGTGGGCAAAGGGGCAGAAGTGGATGTTGTGAACCTTGATTTCAGCAAGGCCTTCAACACCGTTCCACATAGAAGGCTTGTAAACAATCTGGGCAGTCTGTGGTGGGTCACAAATTGGTGAACTGGGTTGGTAACTGGCTAACAGACAGAAAACATAGGGTGGTGGTAAATGGAACCCTGTCAGAAGAAATGGGGTCACCAGTGAGGTACCTCAGGGATCAGTTCTGTGGCCAGTTCTCTTCAATGTCTTCATCGGCAATATTGCAGATGGGCTGGAGGAGAAGGTTTGCCTGTTTGCAGATGACACCAAGATCTGCAACAGGGTAGATACTCTAGAGGGTGTGGATAAGATGAGGTAAGATCTGGAAATGCTAGTCTGAAGTGTGGCAACTGAGGTTTGATGCAAAGAAGTGCAAAATCATGCATGTGGGGTGTAGGAATCCTGGAGAAAGTTACAGATTGAGGGGGAGTTGTTGACTGACACAAGGGAAGAGAGAGATTTTGGGGTTATTATCACAGATGATCTTACAGCCACCAAGCAGACAACAAAGGCAGTAGGGAAGGCCAGGAGGATGTTGGGGTGTATTTGAAGGAGTATCTTAAGCTGAAGGAGGGAAGTAATGATTCCACTGTACAAAACGCTGGTGAGGCCCCATCTGGAATACTGCATGCAGTACTGGAGGCCTCATCTGCTCAAAGACAGTGACAAGACAGAGACAGTACAGAGCAGGGCAACTAAGATGGTAAAGGGTCTACAGCACAAGACATGTGAGGAAAGACTAAAGGACTTCAATATGTGTATGCTGGAGCAGAGGAGTGAGCGGGGGGGATATGATTGAAACATTCAAATATCTCAATGGCATAAATAAGGTGAAAGGGAAGAACATTTTCCAGTATAAAAAGAGCACTAGGACCAGAGGACATGACTTGTGAGTGGAGGGAGGCTGTTTAAGGGGACATGTGAGAAAGTTCTTTTTCATGGAGATGGTGGTGGATGCATGGAGCCGCCTGCCCCAGGAGGTGGTGGGAGCGCGCACAGTGGTCAGATTCAAACATGCACGGGATAGGCATATTGGAACCTTATTGATGGAAAGAAGTAGCTAAGGATGATGACTAGGTAGAGTCAGAAGGTGTTAATAGAGGTAGGGTAAATGGGCAGACTGGATAGGCCTGGCAGTCCTTATCTGCTGACAATTTCTATGTTTCTATAGGGGGATATATACTAATTGAAGTTTTGCAGACAAGAGTTTGCCCTTTGTTACTCAGAGATGTTTTAGTTTCTGTGACACCAGTTATTAAATCGATATTATTTTCAGCCAAGGTTTGCGGGGTCTTTGTTTCTCTGGTCAAAAGGATATCTGTAGTACTTGCTACACCTATTGTCTCCAAGGCATTTAATGGACCCCTTTCATGCAGCACCACTTCACCAGCCACTTGTTCAACTGAGGTTTCTAATTTCTTAATGTGTATCAAAAGTTGATTACTCATGTCTGTTGGCAGAGATCTGGATTCCGTAATTGGAGAAGATGTTGTTTTAGCTTAAGCACATTTTGACACAGCTTTCCTATATCTAATAATTAAATACATTTTCTCAGGGAGAGAAACGTAGCTGGATATAGTTTGCTGCTATTGTTTATTCCCTTTTTCATGGCATTTCTTGTTTTGGCCCTGGTTTCCCTTATGATACCAGTGAAAATGATCAACTTACAGCTTGAAGTGCTGTAAAAGCAGGCCAATATACAGTTTGATCAAACTGTAAGGTAAATAAACAATGTTAGTAGTTTACAATATCAAGAACTGAAGAACAGAAAGTAATTTAAATCTTGTTACCCCAGCACCTCATAAACGTATGAGTGCACATTTATAAAGTCACTACATTGAATGTCCTCTTGTAATACAGACACTAAAAAAAAATTAAACTTCCAGGAGAGATCAGTCAAAAAAGTAATCCATGTATAGCAGCAGGACTGAAGCTTGAGTGCTTTCACAATGTGGTGATCTGTTAGTTCAGTATCTAAAGTCTGGAATCCCAGGTGCTTGGAAGCAGATATCACAAAACTACATAGGCAGATGTGCTCAAAGGGAGAATAGATGCCAGAAGATTGCCTGAGGATTTATGAGACTGTTTTTTTCTGTTCAGTCCTGTCTCAGCAACTACCAAAAAGAGGAAATAATCATCTCGAGGCACATGTCTGGTGAATGTAAAAAAAAAAAAAAAACAGTATCAAGCTCTAGGCACGATAGGAAAAAGTCTAGAACAAAATATCAGTAAGCCTCAGAAACCCCAATAGATATATAACTATGCAGCTAACTAATAGATCTTGAAAACAATAAAAAGAAAGCATGCATAAGCATGTATACAAACAGTACTAGAAGGAAGCATTACATAAACTATATTTATACATCTAAATATCTTAAATCTGTCCCCCAATTGTTAATTACAGTGGAACAGAATTGTGCAATCAAATAAAATTCCCTGTAGCACAAGCAAAAAAAAAAAAAAGACAGTTCCCTGTCTAATGGTGCCAAACCACCACAGCTCGAATAAAAATATCTTTTATTAGGCTGGGTGCCTGAAGTCAGTTCGATTTGAGATGCCTAAAATAATAAAATTAAATAATTTTAAATTGAATCCCACAATTGTAACATAATAAGAACACTGGAGCTACATGAAAAACAAAGCTGCCAGCCCAGTGGCACTGAGGGTTGAGGCACTGGACTGACCTCAGGTCTTCGGTTTGCCAGTGTGGCGGGGAAGGGCGGAGCAGGATTGAGCATGCCAATGGACGGCTCTCCTCTCCCAAGGGTGGTGAGGGGGGTTGATGCCATCCCCCCTGTATTTACCAAGGGTGGTGAGGGGGGGTTGATGCCATCCCCTGTATTTATAAGGGTGGTGAGGGGTTGATGCCAACCCCTGTATTCAAGGGTGGTGAGGGGTTGATGCCATCCCCCCGTATTTACCAAGGGTGGTGAGGGGGGTTGATGCCATCCCCCTGTATTTACCAAGGGTGGTGAGGGGGGTTGATGCCATCCCCCCTGTATTTACCAAGGGTGGTGAGGGGGGTTGATGCCATCCCCCCTGTATTTACCAAGGGTGGTGAGGGGGGGTTGATGCCATCCCCCCTGTATTTACACTCCCACCAGGTGGAGGTCCGGTGAGTAGTGTAGGTGAAGAGGGGGTGGCAAACAGTTCTGGGAGGTGGAAGGGGCTGAGTTGGCACCATGGGGTGCATAGCATTCCTCTGCAGACTCACATGGCCGTGTGCCGGGGCCTCGGAGGGGGGAGGTCAGGGAAAAATACCTGTAAAATCCCTATGGGTCCCCATTACCAGTTGGCAGGAGGAGGAAGTGACGGGGACCAAACAGCTGTATATAAAAAAAAAATGAAGCCCCATTCTTACCATAGCAAAATCAAAAAAGAGGAACAGAATAAAAAAACGGCAACTTTGCTTAGTGGTGCACTTTAGTTTGAAAATGGCAAACTGTTTGAAGAACACCAGCGCATGTGTATTTATGCTTCGGGTCATGTGGTGAAGGCCGAGAAGAATAAAACATGTATTTACTTATGCAAAAGTTTTGTATTTCCCTTTGTTTTTTCCTCTTTCAACTTCTATGTTTTAAAAAGTTGAGTGGGAGTATTTGCTCAACATTAGTCCCTGAGTAAAACAAGTGTCAGTTTCCTCGCCCCCCCACCTAACACCTAGGATCAGCCAAATCAATAGCAAAATGGGGGTGGGATCCAGAACAAAAATTGTCAAACAATACAAACAACCTCATACAAAGGAATTATATTAAAAGGAAATGATAAATAATTACAGTATGCTTTCCTTCTATACATGCAATTTTACATTTTTAAACGAGGAGTCATAAAACAAAAACTATATAATACCCTGATAGGATGAGGCTTTAAAATGACTATAAACCAAACTATACTGTCTAATACACACCACAATTATCAGGGAAAATAATTCTGAGGAACAAAAAGGAGCATAATTATGAATTGAAATACACGGAGGAGGTAGAACTGGTCAGCAAATCAGATTTATAAACAAAAATGCCACTGCAACTCGCTGCATTTGCACTCCACAGTGTTTACCACAGCCCATGCTCCAAAGGAAGGACGACTCCTGCCACCTCGGATTCCACACCAGAAAGTGTTGGGATACAGAGCAGCCAGTGCAGCAGCAATGGAACTAGTGACACAAGTCGGTCTTGAAAGACTTTGTGAAGAATGTGTACTGCACTAAACTAATTGCTTCATTGCACAGGCAATGGTGGCATACTTGTAGTAACACAAAATACCACCTTTATAAAGTCCTGCTCTTGTTGCTTCTCGCCAACATTGTAAGCATGCAATTGCTCCTCCTCTACAAGAAGTACATTTTAAAAAATGCAGACATCTGCAAAATGCCCACCTGACATGTTTCAGACCTTATAGTCCTTCATCAAAGGCATTATGTGAATGTCTGCATTTTTTAAAATGTTGGATTGTCAATTTTAATAAAAAGATAATGAAGCAGTGTCTTCTGGAGCCAAGTGTCCTATCATTCTGAAATGGTGAGTGCCCATATCATATTTGTTTCATTCTGTGTGTGTCATAGAGCACCACCAACCCAGAAGGTTCGTTCTTACAATCTTGCCACCCATGTTTGCAATAGCAGTCTTTGACTTAGAAATTGTCTCCTTATAAGTATTAATGTCCTGTTTAAGAGCGACCATGCAGCTAATTTGTAAGCCATGCTTCATTGCTGTTGTGTTGTTGCACCAATAGATTTTAAATCAGCAATTGCTGCATTAAGATTGCGGATGAAATCCAAACTATATGAATGAAAGTATGGGATCAATTGCCAGAATGGTATTTAACAAAATGGCTGGGATATTCAAAGGGGTTGCACCTGGTGCAACAGAATTGTGCTGACGCAACCCTGCATTGCACCCCAGTGGGATATTGAAAGGGCTGCCTGGTGCAGTGCAAACTCGATTCGCCGGGGTTCAATGTAATCCTATGTGGCGCAGATGCAGGGGGTGTGCCCATGCATATGCGGCACATCCCGATATTCAGCCCGGGATGTGTGGCGCATATGCTGGCGCAACCCCTATATGCGCCATACACTGGTGCTCAAAGCTGAGCCGAAATTACAAGGCTCAAATGCTGGCCACCCACAGGTGGGCAGCTGTATTGCAAGACGCACCACAACAGCCACCAGCCATGGGTGGCCACCCGCTCAGGAAGTACACCATCCACAAGCACCCGGACCCTCCCTGGTAGGCCAGTGGACCCCCCTCCCCACCCGTATGCCTGATCATGGGCTGGTGTAATAATAAAGTTTAACCTGGTGGTCTAGTGGTTCCCTTCCTGTATGCCTGATCGCGGGCATCTGAAATATTCATTTCTAACTTGGTGGTCTAGTGGTCCCCTCCCCATATGCCTGATCGTGGGCTGTTGTAATGTTAAATATTAGCCAGGGCCCCTACTTTTCTGCGGCACAGTAGGACCAAGTTCTGTGGCAAGACTATCATTTGCTGCAGAACTTCTGCGGCAGTGGTTTGTAATTTCTGCGGAAGTTCTGCGGCACTAACAAACTACCACATCACAGTGTCAGCTTGTCATCCTGACTTCACTTTCATGGCAGTGATTATAGCAATCAAGATGGTGGAAAGCACAGTAACACTAGTTCAAAAAATAACAGACTTATAAAAATAATTTTATGCCTAAAAAAGCAAAACAAATGTCTCTCCCTTAAGGTCCTAGCCTGCTGCATAAATGACATATGCAGAGGGGATCTTTTGTGATAAATAAGGTATTTCTACATGCATGCTATCTGTCCCACTAATGGGGTTTCCACTGTCTATCACTTATATATTTGTATGTGCTTTCTACACCACTCATGAGGTTCCCACTGTGTATCACTTATATATTTATATGCAGTCTGTAACATACTGTACATACAAATATATATGTGTGTGTGTGGTGAGAGAGACAGAGATACTGTATGTGTGTGTGTGTGTATATATATATATTTTAATTCCCTTGAACTTGCATCCTCATTCATACAGGTCCCATTGGAAATGGAAAAGTGGAGTTATTGCAAAACTCATTTTTCATGTCAACCTGATTTCCCTGACACACTGCGTAACACCATCAGGCCATGACATGCATGTGAACCGATTGTGAGATAGAGCTCTCCAGCCCATCACAATGTGTCCACCACGTGACAGAACACTGCACCATACCTTCCCAGGCTCCGAGCAGTGATGTGTTCCACCAATCCTTGTGCTGCCCAGCCAGCTCCCAGAGCTAATCTCTGAACCTGAGTTGCTGGCACAGAAGCACAGCATGCTACCCTCTGGCCCAACAGCTGTCCCTGCACACAATATTTCTCCATAACTTTTAGGTGATTCTATCAACCAATCACAATATGTAATCAATAACCCTGGCAAAAATGCATACAGGGCAATTATTTATTTAACAGGTTTATAAATTATTATATTCCACTTTTTGGGGCATAATTACTTTATTTTTCTTAACAATGACAGTTAAATTCACTTTACCAGTTATTCATTTCGGATGGCATCTCTATACCTTAAAGGCACAAATAGGTTTGTACAAAGTGAGGTATGGACTGAACAGGTCTGTGCTATTGACAATGTTTTGTTTAAGTTGGCCATAGTGCTATAATTTAAGACTGAAAATTGTATTAGGCTGTAGTGCAGGTTGACCAAATATCACCATGCATGATGTGCTGTGCCACTGTCTCTGGCAGTGGGAGCTGTGGTAGATAAGTGACTGTTCATTTCTGTTGCAGAATGCAGTCATTTCATTAGCTAATGTATGATGTTATAGCAATGATAACATCACATTCTGAGCATATAGGGGGGTTTGGATATAAAAAGAGGGGATGGGAAGCAGATTCTATGGATAAACAGAAATATTAATAAAAAATCACCAAGAAGAGTGAATTCTGCGGCACCGCAGAAGTTCTGCGGTAGATTGCAAGTTCTGCACAAAATTCTGCGGCCACAGAATTCTAGGGGCCTTGATATTAGCCTGGTGGTCCAGTGGTACCTCCCTCCCCGCCCACAGAGGACCCCCCCCGGCCACACAGCACCCCCCCCATCATCGGCTGGCGGCAGCACCCAGCCCGCATACCACCCAGCTGCTGCCGCCCACCAATGATGGGGGTGCTGGTAGGCCGGGGGTCCTCTTTGGGTGGGTGGGGAGGAGGGTACCACTGGACCACCAGGATAATATGTAACATTACAACAGCCCATGATTGGGCATACGGGGAGGGAACCACTAGACCACCAGGTTAAACTTTATTATTACAACAGCCCATGATTGGGCAAATGGGGAGGGAACCACTAGACCACTAGGTTAAAATGCAATTTTACAAGAGCCCGTGATTGGACATATGGAAGGGGAGGGGGTTACAATAGCCCATCAGGGCCCCAACCCTCGATGACAGCAGCTAGACAGGGCACCAGACACATTTCACCGGGATGCCCTCTGCAACGCATGCAAATAGGGCCATAATGACATGCAAATAGACCCATCTGCCCCTTGCATATATTATGGCTTCATTTGCATGCCCCCTGCTGAATATTGCGGGTGATGCGTCTAGCACAACTGCACTTGGGCTGGTGCATACCCATGCCCCCTCTCTGTGGCTTGTGCTGGCACAGTGCCACTGCACCATGCGCAGTATGTGCGCCGACCTTACCATATTCAGTGGTGCTGCACCATGGCACATCACCATTGAAATCACCTGGTTCTGGCCCCAGCGCAGCCCAGTTGTGCTGTACCCAGGCTTACACCACTGCCCGGCTCAATCTGAATATCCAGCCTTTGGTCTCTAAAACTTTATGCAGAGCTAACAGTGTTCGTTCATGTTTGTGTCAATACAGATTGACACTGGGGAAGGCAGTGTCTGTTTTAATGACCATAAAATATTTGTATATGTTGTCAGCAGGGGCTCTAATATAAGCGAAGACTGTTGTTTTAGAGAATGCAATCTGGATGCGTGAAAAGCAGTTCATTTATGTTATTTCACTATTATTGGAGCATAGATGCTACATTAATAGTTCTTGAATTTAAGAGTCATTGATTGCTTAATAAAATGAGAACTAATCAAAAGTGAATGGTGATCTAGCAACTTGCATGAATACAGACTGTGATACACTGTCACACACATTATTGTCAACTGCAACTACAAATAGTCTGTATATTTGAGACTGGCAGCATGACTACATTAAAAGTGAATCGGAGACATTATTACAATATATGCCTAATCATAAATATGATTTGTACATTTTACCTGAGTGCTTATAAGAGTCACTAACCCCCCCCCCCTACTTCTGTTTTACCATAAATATGCTGCAGTTCTCAATTAGGTAGACTACCTGTTGATTTTGATTACAGTCAAGTGTGAAAACATTCCACCAGAATTCTACTCTGTAAATTTCATGTGCCCAATATTACAAAAAATGCCTAAGGGCAAAGTAGCACTGCCAAGAGGGCAACATTAGCCCACAGCCAACAGCACACAATACAGTACTCAAAGAAAGAGCCCGGGGCAAACACTGCTGATTATAGCAGGCAAACAAAGGTGTGCAAAAATAGACCAGAGTGCAGTGCAATGAAAGCCCAGCAAAGAAGACAGTTCTGAATATAGCAACTGGTCAGTGAAAACAGCAACATCAACTCAGCACACACAGAGTTGAAGTCAGCCACAGGTAAATGATGTGGCCGGTGGGGGCATGGCACCGAAGGGGCACATGAAATGAGAAAGCATGAGCAGAGAGCATTGTAAAATCCAAATAATAGCAACAGACACACCAAAGGCAATGTCAATACACATGTACCACAAAACATAGCAACGCTGTTCAGATATGTAGTGTGGGAAAAGAGTAGAGATGGGAGAGTGGGGAAAGGTCCCACACAAATAAATAGCCCTGCCTGGAGTGCCAGTATGACCCAAACAAGTGCCCACTGTGCACAGGGGGAGGGGTCAAGGAACTCTGACATGGAGCAGTGGACAGCACACCAAATGACACACAGCATGAGGACACAGGGGGATGGAAGTCAACCATGCCAACAAGGACAAAGCCATGAAGAGGTCCACAGACTGAGCCCCCCCCCCCCAGCCATGCTATGCTGGTGGGGAGTTGCACAAGGAACAGGCACCAAACCAGGAAAAGGGACAGCCACAACCCAGATGGTGCAGGGGACACATGGAGAACAGTATGTGTCCACCAACTGAGCGACACACCCACCATGCTCAGAACACTGTAAAGGCAGACGCACAGCCAGAGACACTGCAGGGAGAGCACAGGAAAACCCCATGTCACAGGATAGTCAAGGATGTCACCCACCAGGGTGATGCAGGTGGGCAGTAGGGGCAACACTGCAAACCAGAGTAACTTCCATAACAGTTAAAGTATTTTAATCAAAAAATCAAACTATGTACAAGTAAACAGTGGAAAATCAACAAAGAACAACAACGAGGGGGGAGAAAAAGGGGATGAGGGTACAGAACAGGGGTAAGGTGGAGTCTAATTTCCCTCTGCTGGCAGTTGACTCCTCACCAGCCCTCCAGGTGCTGAATAGTCTGGACCCCCAGGTGCACCATGTGCTGCTGCATCTCCATTATAATCTGTTGCTTTTGGAAGGAGACAATGAAGGATGTCATCCCGGCCTTCACCATTCTCTGGGAGTCTCGCCCATGCCTACCTATTGGGGGAAATATGTCCATGTAAGTATGGGGAGCTGACACTGTGGAGTAATGTAGAACCCTATAATGTGACTGCAGATAAGGGCCACATGGTCCGATACTCTGCCCATGTACCCATCAATGTTAACACTGCAGACACCAGACACTACCTGATCTACGACAGTGTGCACCATCGCATAACATCATGGTACCTTCATGCCTATCCCATGCAGTGAGAAGGCTGATATGGCCATTCCTCCCACCACCACCACCACTGGGATGCCACCTCATGCAGTACACAACATTGTCTGAGACAAAACTCTTCCAACCAGCTCCCTGAAGCAATCGGCAGTCAGCCCCATAGCACAACCACATATACCGGAGCATCATTATGTTTGTGAAATGCTGCCCACCTGAACATAACATAGCCCTATGAAGCATTACAAAGTCACTATCATATCCACAGCCGCCCCCCCCAAGGTCTACATACTGAAGGCCTGTAGTCCCAATTCACAGGGCTTTGCAAGTGTAGTCACCCTCCCCGGGACATCCACACCCACTTTCTATGTCACTTGTGTGGCCCTGAATCAGACACAGTACCCTAGGTAATGACACACCATTGAACTATACAGCAGTAGCATCAGCCCCCTCGGTCAGCTGATGGGTCGGTGGCCACAGTGTGCAGCACAGCCCTGTCATGGTTGCACAATGGGACAGCACAGTGCACCATGACCAGTATGCATGCCTGATGTGGATGAAGCACACATGCCTGCACCAAAGTGAGCACACAATGTCTGAATAGCCCAGGGCCAGGCCATTTGCATGGCATGTGAATGATGCATGTTATAGTCATACTCACAACCACAGGAACCATACAACACACCCACCCATTATGATACAGTCATGAAGACCTCCACATGCCCACTGTACAATGTGTACAAAGCAAACATGTCTTTTGCATATGAATGGTAGTACAACACCACAAGCCACAGGAAGAGACAACCACAATCAATGGTATAATACAACAGTAGAATGGTAGCAGATGAACTGTGTACAGCACACAAGGAGAACACAGTGAGACAACAGTGCCACATACACAACCCACGGCGTTGACTGTACATGTCCGTGGTGGACCATAGGCCAGCACGTGGTAGCCTGAGTGCAAAGTGCAAGGCGGTGGACATGTCCAAGGCAGCATATCACAGTCACATATGTGAGACAGGTCCACTGAATGGCAAACATTAAAACTACCAGAAAATGTGGGACAGAAGGCCACATCATCAAGGAGGGTGTGTGCACATGAAGGGAAGTGCTATGCGAAGAGTAATTACACCGCATGGGCTGGACAAGTATGACACACTGTGACACAGTAGTGCACAACTGAGAATTGCCACATGCTGTCACAACAGAGGCCCATGGGCCATGTGGCTAGCAGACTCATCAGTCAGGTGCACTGTGCCACAGGCTGCAGTAGAGGTATGAGTTGCAGTGTTCAGTAGCATAGCAGAATGTCAACTGTGGACCAGAAACACTGATAGGCAGTTGCATGGGATGCACATGCTGACACAGAACCGTACAGTACACTCAACACACAAGACAGCGAGCATGTGCCACAGCCACACAGATAGGTCAAAGTGTCCCAGGAGCATGACACAACAATACAGTGCATACTGTATGCGCTGTGCAGCAGTTGTCGACATGGACAGTCAGAGACATGACCAGAAACAGGTCAACATGCCACATATGGCACACATGTCTAGACATGGAGGGTCAACAGATGCCACCTGTGGAAGACAGAGGTACCAAAACTTCTGCAACCTCATCACAAAGTAATGGTGCATGTGATGTAAGAGATGCCAGATAGGTTGGAGGTGTGGTGATGTCTGCACACAGGGGAACATGAGGTCAATGTGTACTGCATCCAGCACAGCAAGCAAGACAAGGCATGTGGCACTGTGCCCACCCTAGTCATGGAATTATGTCCACAAACAAGCACAGTGGTGAACCTGTGTGTGCCACTATCACACAGTGTGTGTCCAGTCCCCCCACAGGGGCACGTTCTAGGCCCTGAAGAGACATAGAGAAACAAGGTTACACAGACATATGCAACCATTACACAGTTACTGCATCTAAAACCTGACAGATTGGTACCCCTGACAGTGTAGGCCCAACACATAGCATCTCTGGCCCTCCCCCCATGTCCTGCCAGTGCCCACCAACCCAGCCATTGACCATGCAACATTGTCATTATGTGACTTGCTGCCGTGTGGCTATAGCAGACAGGGGATACAGCAGAACAGCTGTGGATGGCACAACCCTATATGGGCATTGCTACTACATTGTCCATAAATGTGACTTGACATGTCTGTTGCCTGACCAGTGGACTCTGCACAGTCCCAATGGCCTTTGGACTGTGAAGCACATGGACATGCCGCAGTGAGCTCCTGGAAAATAACCATCAGCTATACATTACACACAGACAGATGTTAGGCCAACTAAGGAGGTTGTTAACATGAATGATGCATTGATCAATAGACCTGTCCCGGTCACACAGTATCCACCATGTCCACTTGCAGGGACAGTACAAAGCCAACATGCTACTATCACAGGCAGCAGTGTGGTGAAATGTACACACACATGTCTGGAAAGCATGTGCCTGTTAGTCCCACCCTCAACCAGCCTGATACATGTACAGAGGTGTAGCTAGGCAGTTCAGTGTTGTACATAATCCATCAACTGTAGACCATGTGTATCATAAAGGTACACATGTTCTTCCATTGCCACCCTCCCAAGAACAAAACACTCAGATATATGATAGATGCTACATCTTTCCTCTACACATGTTCTACACATATCTATATCCCACACTAACATCGTTTTTACCATGCACAGAAACTCCCGTACTCAGTGTTGTCTACTCACACAACTCTGCATAGCAATGACAATATTTTATTAAAGGCATATGGTCTTTGACATGTCCTAAAAAACTGTACCCACATGTGTACAGTGAGTATGCCTGCCTACACCCTTGGCCATGCACATGGACGGTATGTAATACACCTGACCACTTACCTGGCACAGGCACAGTGCCATCACGCACCATGCTTCTGAAGCATTCTGGCCTCTGCTGATCTTTCCTCTGTAGGTCACCATATCAGTGCTGGCACTGCTCACCAGTGCAGGTTATGCTAGTCTGTGCATTGCGGCACCACCCGACTGATGACCACACCTCACACTTGGGCCTAGAGCCTTCACCCACTTCCCAAAGAGCTGGTGTTTCCTGGCCATCACCAGCTCCACCATGTTTGTTAGCTTCACCTCGCCCCACTGCTATTCCCTCTGCACCATCGTTCTAACCCTTCTCCTGCGGACTGTTCTACTTGTTGAATGTGGAAACAAGTCTCCCCTGCACTACTACTGCTTGCAGATCTGTGTCCACGCCTTGAGTTTGTATGTGTGTGTCTTTGCACTGTGCGATCTAGTGACAGCACCATGCAAATGATGTTAGCCCAGTGCTAGCAGGACATGACCTTCAGGGCAAATGAGCGACCCACATATGACCTGCACAGCGAAGACAACATTGTGCATGTGCTGCTAAAGCAGTACTATTGCAAATAACACCAACACGAATTGTTAGAGCAGTGGTCTAGCACAAACATGTTTAACCAGCACAAAAATCTGCAATATTCAAAACTGATATGCAAATGAGCCTTCTTAGGTAGTCGGAGGGTAAACAAATACATTAGCATGTCATTATGGCCTGATTTGCATGCATTACCGTGTGTGGATTGCCTGGGTTATTTAATGGGGAACACAGCACCACTTGAAAAGCACACTGGAACTACAAGCAAATAGCTGCAGGCTGATTTTCACTGAGTAGGCCAGAAAATGTCATCCCAGGAGACAAGCACCACAGGCACAGGTAGGTGTTCTGCATGCCATACACATGTATCAGTTTCTGCTACAGTGTGTATATTATGCTACAGTAACATGGGGAGCCAGTATTGTGAGGAAAACATAAATGCTTATTGTGTGTCAGGTACTGTTGAATGATGCTGTCCAAGAAACACCAGGCCTAGCTGGCAGTTGTGTTTTAACAGTGGCCAACATTGTTATACTGTCTTGTCACATACATAAGCTGTGCCAATGGCACTGGATTCTGTCAGTAACACACACATGACTGGCCATGTGTGATGGTTGCTTGTACAGGTTTGCAGTACGTAACCCGGGGGCGGGGGGACATTCCTGACTAAACAGAACTCACAGGCCCAAGGTTGTCAGGTGCTGTCTGTTACTGCATCATATGGACGTGTACCCCATGCTGTGCTGCACACCAACCAGGTCACTGGGATGCAACAGACTACTATACCACAGGTCTTTGTGACCCACACATGTTGCCTCCATAACTGTGAGTGTAGCTTCAGGCCATCTGGCTTGTTGCCACCTGTCCTCTGCATGATCCAGCTAGTTTGTATGTGTCGCATGTACACCAACTGCTGTCTGCCGCTCAACAGTGCCCATGCCTGGGCAATTTTTGGGCCTGGACAGGATGCTGGGGGATGTTTCAGACCCTTCATACCTGTGACATGTAACCCAATGCTGCTGCTATGGTGTGGCAAGTTGGGCAAGCACACACACACACACGGACTACTCACACAACAGGCACTGATCACTGTCCCATGTCCCTCCCCCAACAATTGCCTCTGGTTGATGGGCAAGGGTCCAGAATTTCAAATTGTTGAGGGATGAGCTAAACACCATGGTCGATGCCTACAAGGCCAGGGACACACAGATGTCCTGCTACAGGTCTACAGATGTTGTAGTCCATGTAGCATGGTGGAAAGATAGCCGAAGAGGTCAATGCCATCACTGATGAGGCCCGTTCCCAGGAGGTGGTGAGAAAATGGTTTAATGACCTATGGTGCCATGCTAAAGATAATATGGCAGCATGGCACCGTGTGCTGGACACCACCAGTAGTGGGCCTCAGCCATCAGCAGTTGCAACACCTATTGATCCTCTGGAGGAGATAGTGGCCTCCACTCTGCAGACAATGGCTGTGGAATGGGTACCTGGTGGTGGGTTCGAGACCCAAATGACAACTTACTGGACATGTAAATATATGGCTGTGTACCAGCCTGGTGTACACAGGTATACGTGTGAATCTGCTACTGTTGCGTCTCAATGCGGCCCTGGCCATTGCACACATGTTGTGTGCATTGGGAATGTCAATTTGCTTTATGGCATGGGCTGCTGCTGTTTGTACCACATTACCTGCCCAGTGTTGTGTGCCACAGACAACTAGTTTTGTACTACTCTTCACACAGATATCTTAGCGTGTGCCCATGTACATAGAGTGTGTGTGTCACAGCTACCAAGGTGATTGCCATGTGTGCTGTTGCATGCTGACATGAGTGCTGCATGTGTCACTGGGTGCATGAATTATGCCTTTACTGTGGCAGTGTGCATGTGTGCGGCATGTGTAGAATACATTGGTGTTGGGTAACATTATGCCTATACAGGCCAACATCCACCAGTAGCTGTGTGGCCATTTTAGTTGAGTAGGTGTTTAAGCTTCAGTCAACTGTTGTATGCTGGCACTAGTCAACGTAGACTGGGATGGTGGGGTGTGCATGTGCCTTCACTAGAACATGCCAACTGTGTACTGTGCAGCACACTGTCAGTGTTAATCAAGGCCCCTACTTTTCTGCGGCACATTGGACCAAGTTCTGCAGCAAGACTACCATTTGCCGCAGAACTTCTGTGACAGTGGTTTGTAATTCCCGTAGAAGTTCTGTGGCACTAATGAACTACCACATCACAGTGGCAGTTTGTCATCCTGACTTCACTTTCTTGGCAGTGGTTATAGTAATCAGGATGGGAGAAGCACACTAACACTAGTTCAAAAAATAACAGACTTACAGAAATAATTTTATGCCTAAAAAATCTAAAAAAAATATCTATCCCTTAAGGTCCTAGCCTATTGCATAAATAAAATATGCAGAGAGGACCTTATATAATAAATAAGGTATTTCTATTCTCATGCTATCTATACCACTCATGAGGTCCCCACTGTATATCACTGATATATTTATATGTGCTGTCTACACCACTCATGAGGTCCCCACTGTATATCACACATATGTATATGTAATCTGTAACATACATGCAAACATGTGTGTGTGTCTATAGTGAGAGAGAGATACTGTGTGTGTGTGTGTGTGTGTGTGTGTATTTAATTTTTTAAATTTCCATGAAATCGTATCCTCATTCATACCGATCCCTTTGGAAATGGAATAAACAGAATAAAGGAGATATTACAAAACTCATTTTTCATGCCAACCTGCTTCCCGACACACTATGTAACACCATCAGGCCATGACATGCATGTGAACCCATTGTGAGATAAAACTCTCCAGCCCATCATAATGTGTCCCCCATGTGACAGAACACTGCGCCATACCTTCTCAGGCTCAGAGCAGTGATGTGTCCCCAATCCTTGTGCTGCCCAGCCAGCTCCCAGAGCTCATCTCTGAACCTGAGTTCCTAGCACAGGAACACAGCATGCTACCCTCCATCCCAACAGCTAGCCCTGCACACAACATTTCTCCATAACTTTTATGTCACTCTATCAGCCAATGATAATATGTAATCAATAACCCTGGCAAAAATGTGTATAGCACAATTATTTAACAGGTCTATTCTTTCAACAGGTCTACACATTATTATATTCCACTTTTCTGTGCATAATTACTTTCTTTTTCTTTAAAATGAAAGATTAATCCATTTTACCAGTTATTCATTTCAGATGGCATCACTATACCTTAAAGGCAAAAATAAGTTTGTACAAAGTAAGGTATGGACTTAATAGGTCTAAGGTATTGTCAAGGTTTTGTTTAAGTTGGCCCTAGTGTAATAATGTACGACTGAAAATTGTATTAGGCTGTAGTGCAGGTTATGCAAATATCACCTTGCCTGATGTGCTGTGCCACTACCACTGGCAGTGGGAGCTGTGGTAGATAAGTGACTATTCATTTATGTGGTAGAATACAGCCATTTCATCAGCTAATGTATGATGTTATAGCATTAATAACATTACATTTTGAGCATAGAGAGGTTTGGGATAGAAAAAGAGGGGAAGAGAAGCAGGTTCTATGGATAAATGGAAATATTAATAATGAATCACCATGAACAGTGAATTCAGCAGCACTGCAGAAGCTCTGCGGTAGGTTGCAAGTTCTGCACAAAATTCTGTGGCTGCAGAATTCTAGGGGCCTTGGTGTTAATCTTTGTCTACAGTGCAGGATGGTGACACCATCGAAGACGTGAATGAGGAGGAGGAGTATACTGGCCCTTTCACATCTGGCAGCCAACAGCTGATGGGGGACTAGGAGAAGGAGACATTGGACATACAGTTGGCAGAACTGTCAGACAGTGATAAGAAGACCTACATTCCCCAGAGCAATATCTAGTCACCATTGTTGCCTTGGGCTGGTTCTCACCATACAATGTGTCCCTTGACCCACATGCCTAGCCAGGGGAGGATGACACAGGGGCCATGATGGCTGTCTCACAGTTGGCCACTAGGACAACAGTGATGTCTGTGATGACAGGGTCCCTTGTGGGTACAGTCACCTGAACCACCTCCACCAGCACCACCCCCTCCTCCACCAGTACCACCACAGGGGTGGCCTCCACATCATCCATCTCCCACACCATCCTACCTGCACAACGGGTGGCTCTGGGTGACCAATATGGTTTCCCACCATCCCTATCCTGCCATGTGTGTATCTCCACATCTGCTGAGGCCCTGCCAACTCAGCCATCCACCCAGGGTATGAGGCATACACAATCCAGTACACACCCACACCTACAGGCACATACAGAGGACAGTGTCCCCCAGAGTCAGGCTCCATCAGAGTCTCAGCAGTTACTTCAGTCTGCTGTAGACTCCCAGTCCACTGCACAATGGGAGCTTGTCACTTTCTGGAGGGAAATGTGTGAAGAATTGGTCTGCCTCTATGAAACACTGCATGTTGACTTGCAGCGGGAATCACAGCATGTGGACACATGTGAGGAAAGGTTCCTGGATGTCCTCCACCACATTTTTGGGGATCTGACTGGGGAAGTCCACATGCTGTGGTTAATATGTATACCTTTGAGGAAAGGAGGGGGGGGGATATGATAGAAACTTTTAAGTACCTCAGTGGAATCAACAAAGTCCAAGAGGGTAGCATCTTTCAGAAAAAGAGATGTGCAAGAACAAGGGGACACAATTTGAAAATAGAGGGGGACGGCTAAGGGGCAATGTGAGGAAGTATTTTTTCACAGACAGGGTGGTGGACGCATGAAACAGCCTTTCTGAGGAGGTTGTGGGGTCTAAAACTGTGGGAGAATTCAAGAACGCATGGGACAGACATAAGGCAATTCTTGCGAGGGGTAGGAAGAAATTGGCTGTTGGTTAACTAGGATCTGCAGCTTATCCTGTAGGTAGGGAAATGGGCAGAATAGGTGGACAAAGCAGTCCTTATCTGCCATCAAAGTGTATGTTTCTAAGGGAGGGAGCTCACTGTCATGGTGGGGGGGATTGGGCTGGCCAAGTGGCAACGCTGCCACTCCAGTGTATGTGGGCCCCATGCAGGGGCTGTTCCCCGGCAAACATCAACCTCATGGAGTAGTGGGTCAGGGTCAGCCAGCACACCTGTGATGCTGTCATTTATGGACACTCCTTAAATCCCTGGGTGAACCCTGGACATAGCACTGTCCAGCCAGGAGCATAGGCATAGATGGCCTAGGGTGACACAGTCCCCACAGACATCACCATACCCCTCCCCAGTCCACATGACCCATCCTACACAGCCTAGCAGCCAATCATCCATACAGATTCATGGCAGAAGGAGGCCTTGATGTTATGGGCCACACCTGCCTTTCATACTCCTCACCTGCACCCTTCCCTGCAACCTGTTTTACATTCCAGTCATCCCCTCTGCTCCTATCCCTATAACACACCTTTGACAACCTCTGTTTATATTGTCTGTTGTGCACTTTCACTTTACATTGGTTGTAATTTTTTACATTAAATTGTTGAACCCATATATGGTGTTGATTTGTTTTGCACTCACCTACTTAGCCCTCTTAGGGCTCTGATGATGTTGCCTCGATGTTCCTGGGTCCTTCTGGCCATGCAGGGGTCATGCCTTTCGAGTTGCTGCAGTATCCCATGCACTTCTGGCTGCATGTCACTGTCACTATGTTCCTTATGTACTGGCAGGCATATTCCATGGTTGAGTGCCATGTTATGTAACATACAACAGGCTAGGAATATGCTACATGCCTTTTGAGGGGTGTACTGTAGGGCAAAACCTGAATGGTACAGGCAATGGAAAAACATTTGAAGCACACCAAAGACACGCTCAATGATGTAATGAGTAGTGCTGTGTACCTAAGTGTACATTTCCTCAGCCACATTCGATGGCCGAAGGACTGGTGTGAGGAGCCAGGGTCACAAGGGATAGCTACTGTCCCCTGTAAGAGAAATATACAGATGCTAGCACAACTTCTCCATGTATCTTACTGTCCACATGGTAACCCCTATATTGTGGTGCATCCTGTACACCTGTACACTATCCCCTCCCCACACTCCCTTTCTTCAGTGCAGCATGTGTGTGCCGTACTGTCGAAGTGTACCCCCTATGGGGGGATTGGGGGTGTTCTACATGTACTCACTGAAAAGGTATCTACTGGGTATTAGTCCACCCTCAAATGCCTGGCAGAGTTGTGACTGATGCCAGATGAAGGCATCGTGTGCACTGCCAAGGTACAATGCCAGGACATTGATGATGTGTCTAGTTGCATTGCACACCACCTGGCAGCTGTTGGAGTGGTAACCCTTCTTGTTGAGGAGGGAGTCCACCACATCACCAGAGGGTGCTCCTGTGGCAACATGGGTGCAGTCAATGACACTGAGTACTGATGGTAGGTGCACAACCCAATAGAATTGCTGCATTATTTCTCTGTGCTCCACTGACATGCTGAGGAATACAATGAATCTGCCAGCATGTGGTAGTAGGGCATCTAGAAACTGGGCCAGGATGCATGAGCTAACGGACTGCAACATGCCAAAGGTATCACCAACCAGTGGCTGAAAGGATCTGGTGGCTAAGAAGCACATCACAGCCATCATCTTTTGCTCAGCTGACATGGCATGGCTACATTGGGTATTACACTGCAGCTGTTCATGCAGGAGCTCTCAAAGCTGCCTCAGCATGGCCCTACTGTGATGATACTGGCCCACTAGATGGTTATCTGTGAGTGTCTCAAAGCACAATCGTGGCTGGTACCATCTGTTTGCAGCATATCTCCTTCACAGTCTACAGAGTGGCCCAGGATGGCCTTCTGCCCTCTCTTCCTCCTCAATGACTTTAGCCATCAGGTGCACCATGATGCTGCTGTTGCACACTGCCATGTTGCCTGTTGCTGCTTTGTCCATGCCCCCCTTCTTGGTTTGCCTGGAGTTAAGAGCACATTTTTACAGGAGGGAACTTGCACCGCACTGTGCATCATGCTGACACATGTTGCACAGAACAGGGGCACTGAATATACAGTTGTGCCTGTATTCATGCCCCTTCCCCTCATGTTGCCTAGTGCATACATTATCTTTTAGTGCTGGCGCTACTCTGTTGCACTGGTGCTATTTGACCTTTTCAATATTGCAACCCCATGCAATCTAGGTGCAAATCCAGCACAACTGGTTTGTCCTCAGTGCAAGGTTTTAAATGTCTTCCCCCAAGAGTCTAAAACTGAACTCATGTTACTGTCTCTTTGGTCAATAACAGCTAAAAAGTACTCCATTTTCTATAATAAAATAAGATATTAGTGAAAAATTTCAGAATGCGTGAAATCTTTAGTCAGCTTCACATATAACAGAAACTGGACAGATAAGGTAGGTGCTCTTACTTTTCACTACCAGATTAAATTATGTATGCTCTTTTTCTGTAATGCAGAATTGTATTAAATAAATAAACAAGAAAATAAACCAGTGAGGTAGTAACAGTGTACCCCTTTACTTGCTGATCATGACCTTTTGACAGTTGCAAAAGATTGTATGTGCATTTTGCAAGGCCAGCTGATGGTGACAAATGCATAAACGAACATGTCATGAAGTAACCGGCACACTCACACTCCCATTGTGAAAACCAGAAAATAAAGGTAGGTGACTACAGTAACAGCCATATTGTGAGTTTTAACATGCTGCACAGCATAAAGAATTGAAACACTCACTTATATTAATTCTGATATCAGAAACACACATATTTTATTTGAAATAAAGACAATACTCTTTGATGTTTGTTTTTTTAATTCCTGCACTCTTTAATGTTTCCCTGTTGTCTAGTTTTATCCCCAGCCTCTAATGCCCTCACTTATTTTTTAATATTTCCCTGGTATCTAGTGGCAACCCCCAACCTTTGATTGGCATCCCCTTATTTTTTTTTAATCTTTCTCTAGTGTCTAGTGGAGCCCACTGTTCCTAAAATCACCATCCCCCTATTTTTTTATTTTTCCCTGGTCTCTAGTGGCACCCAACCCTCTGATCACCATCCCTGTATTCTTTAATATTTCTCTGGTGTTTAATGGCACTCCCGGCCTCCAATCGCCATCTCTGTGATGTTGCAACATTTACTTGCCATCCCCATAATGTTTCAATGCTAACCTGCTGTCTAGCAACACCCCCCCCCGCCCTCTGATTGCCATCCACATATTCTTTGATGTTACCCTGGTGTCTAGAGGCATTCCCACCCTCTGATTGCCATCCTTATATTGATTCAATGTATCTCTGGTGTCTACTGGCACGCACACCCCTCAGATCGCTGTCCCCATATTTTTTCATGTTCCCTGGTGTCTATTGGCACCCCAACCAATAATGACTGCCCAGGTAGACTTTTACCCCTCTCCACCCATGTGCTGTGATCACTCCCCCCCCGATGTACCATTGTCATCCCCACATAAAAAATATGTTTCCCTGGTAGTCTAGTGGTCCCTCACCTCTCCCCCATTCACCAGTCACTGACCCCAGGTAAAATCATTTATTTTATTTAGTTTTTATTAACCAGGTAGGGTGCACTAGGCAGACATCTGCATATTTTCAGACACAACCCAGGAGGTCACAGACAAAGAAATATACGACACAAAACATAACCATACAATGCAGATGTTTACAGAGCATTAGATTAGGCTGACAAAGATATTAAAGTCTATTCCATAAAGTAATACAATGGTGTAACAAACTATCCACAGCAGGTCCATGAGTACTAGATACAAGCACTTGCAATCTTCAAGACAGCTAACATATATGGGATACTTATTATTTTTACACATCAGAAACAGATGGTTGTCCTTGTTATGAGAGTATGAAGCTAATCACAGAGAAGGTAGGATCAGTGTAGATAGGGTTAAAGGGCTTATATTGAGGAAGTTTTAAGGAAAAGGCAGAATAGGAGTAGGAGGAGTGCATGTCATGCTTAGGTGGGAGGTTTAGCGCACCAAGAACACCAGCAATTTCAACTTGTAGTAAGCACGTCGAGAAGTTTACAGTCCAAAAGGCAAAACAGCTCTCCTACACTCGAGGGTGCGAGACTTGCATACAAATATTCAGTGAGCAAAAATCTGCACACCTCAGCTGGATGCAAAAAAAAAGGCTTTATTGTTAAAAGATTTAAAAAACTGCCACCATTGCAAGCAACATACAGGCTAGTTGCTGGTAAACACCCCAACCGGTTTCGTACAACAGTATGTCATCAAGGGGATGGATTTACAGTCACAAGGTCTAGGTTCTTAAGGATAACATCTTAAAGATACAGTATGCCAATATTCAAGAATTCACTGATGTGCATTGAGTTTGTTAGCTCTCTTTGTTCCCCTTTCTTATAAATAACATCATGGAAGCATCAGATATAAATTATACTATAAAATCGCATCAAAATCACCTTAACCAAACCTAAAACTATTTCAAAAGTACAGCTATAGAGAGTAAATAATTTATAGTTTAAATTCAGAAAAATTAAAAAACTTTTCCAGGTAAATTATACCAATTCCTGGGTAATCAATCATGGCTGCCCATACCAGAGAAGGTCCAAACATTTCATTATGTTCTCTGTAAAAGACAGAAGAACAGTGAGGATATAATGTAATTAAGACATGTAACACAGAGAGACTGATGCAAACCCCAAAAGGAAAATTGTCACACTGGTTGAACCAAACAATTCTGACTCCTTACATCTTAATCATACATCGCAATATGTACAGTAGCATCATTTCTTTTTCTTTATACATGGCATCAATTCTGTTTTCTCACTGAGGCCTGGAGGATTCAGGGCTCCAAGGGTAAATATCCAAAAGGATTACCTTTGTTGTAGCTTATACTCCAAATTCCCTCCCCTGGGGCTCAGCCTCACTACTCCTAGTCCACAGAATTTAAAAGTATGCTCAGCCTCCCTATGTCTTGTAATTCTACAGCGGTTTGCTAAGGCATTTATGGCATCATTATTTGCTATTGGCCTCTGGTGCTTACCAATGCACAATTTTAGGGCTCTGGAAGTTTTCCATACATAGTCAGCCCCACACTGGCATGTAACCAAGTATACAACATTTTCTGTGGTGCAGTTTATAAAATCCCTTATTGTGAAGTTCTGATTGCTATTGCAACTGATAACGGTCTTACATTTCAGAACTACACTGCAATACTTACAGTTTCCACACTGGTACATGCCCTGTGGAAGTGCAGATTTAGGTTTTCCTACCATATTTCCCCCACCTTAGTAGTTATGGACCAGTCTGTCCCTGAGGTTGGTACCTCACTTAGACACCATTCTAGGTTTCTGATTTACTACCTGGGCCAACAATGGTTCTCCCTCAAGAATGTTCCAGTGTGCATCAATTATGTTTTTTATTGTTTGTGCCTGTCTGGTTTATGTCATAACAAAATTAGTCCTCAACTCGCCTGCCTCCCTGATTTTAGTACCCAATAATTTTGATCTATCAGTGCAACATGCTTCATTAAAGTTTTTTTATACTGTATGATGGGAATAACCTTGATTCAAAAATCTTGCACACATATCAGATCCATGTGTAATAAAATCCACGTCCTCACTACAGTTCCTGTGAGCTTGAAGCATTTGGGCTTTGGGAATGTTTGAAATCATATGGTGTGGGTGGCAGCCAGAGGCCAATAACAGTGAGTTCCTATCCATCTCCTTCCTGAATAGGTTCATACATAATGTGCCATCCTCCTTTTTAGTTATTTGAATACCTAGGAAAGAGATGGAATTGGAATCACACTGTAAAGAAAATTTAAAGTTAGAGTTATTATTCTCCAGCTATACTACAAAGGTTCATAACTCATCCAGCATGCCATACCACACCATAAAAACGTCATCTATAAAGGGATGCCAGATATCAATCCTGTCATAAAAAGGATTGATCCCGCTGTCATAGATGGTTGTTTTCTCCCATTGCCCAAAGTAGAGATTTGCATAATTGGGAGCAAATATTGCCCCATGGCAGTTCCCTTGAGGTGTAGGTAGTGTGAGTCCTGAAACATAAAATGTTCTTTGGTCAGGACATGTTATGAAAATTTTAGGAGAAAATTATTTTTCCCAAGGTCAATATCAGGGTCGAGGTCCAAGCAGTAATTGAGGGCCCCAAGACCACCAGCATGGGGTATATTAGTGTACAAGGACACTATATCCATGGACATCAAATACCAGTCTTTATTTATTTATTTATTTATTTCTCCTCAGCTAGAGCTACCTGGGGTGCATCCAGTGTGGTGCTGCTGGATCAGCCATCATTGCGCATGTGGAGGATTTTCGACTTGCCCCCCCCCCCCCCCCCAGTGTGAGCATGCAATGATGCCAATGATTCTGTCATGCACGCATCCACACATGGCACATCCTATGACATCCATGCTGCCCTACAGCTTAACTGTGGTATGCACCACCCCAGCCATTGCCAAGAGCCAGTGCAACCACAGTATTCCCTCCCCACCTGCCCCAGAGGAGAAGAGCAGTTCCTGCAATACTTGATCTCCCCCCCCGCCGACCCTCCAGCACCTGAGGTAACTTCTGACCCCAGGTCACTGGCATGGCATGAGGTGTGGCATCCAGTGCCTCAACCCTCAGCGCCACCAGGCCAGCTCACCAAATACCAGTCTATTTCCCAGTGGCATATCTCCGAACACTTCCAATATTTGTCTAGTGTCCCGAATGTATGAGGGTAATGTAGTCACATCATTTCTTGAGTGAGTATCCACATACTGGGATAGCGGTTCAACAAGTGAACCAATGCCTGCCATTATCGGGCACCCTGGAGAGTCATACAGGATCTTGTGTATCTTTTGGAGCACATAAATAGAGGCATGTATTGGACTATCAACAATTAAAAACAACATTTTATCATGACTAATACCCTCTGACTCAGATTCAAAAAGAAATGCAGCTATTGTTCTTTTGAAGGGAAGGGAGGGATCTGAGGTTAATAGTTTGTAGTATTCCACATTCTGTAACTGTCTCTGAATTTTTTTAACATGTTTACTAGTAGACAGTACCACAACAGACCCCCCCCCTTGTCTGCCAGTTTAATGGTCAGATCTTTGTTATTGTCTAGGCATTTTAAAGGCTCAGCTTCTACAGTGGTGATATTAATGTATTTGGGCCTGTCTCCCCTTTCCAGGAGCTATTTAAATTGTCTTTAACAGGCCCTTTTGAATACCCGAATCAAGTTATTATAAGGTGGCATAGAGGTTCATTGAGATTTAAACCTCCTTACCTCAGTCTGTTGTGTAGAACATGTGGTCCCTCTGAAACCTCCATCCCTTGACTCTGACCTTGACACAAGCTTGATTTTGCCAAAAATGCCAGTAGGTTTAAATTCCTGGTGAATCTGTGTAAGTCTATATAAAGGTCAAAGGGTTTTGTATCCTGGGTTGGTATGAATGATAGTCCTTTTTGCAAGATTTTAAGCGGTCCTTCATCCAGCTCTAGATGTGAAATGTTGATCATGTTGTTTTCCTTTTCTGTGCTTGCCCCTCCTTCCACAGTTTCTTGTGTTTGTGGCCACACCTCCTCATCCTGTTGATGTGCTGGTTATTTGGTAGTTCTGTCCTTGGCCCCTCATTATGCGTTGCTTCTACTCCGGTTCCTGGAAGTGGACCATCCTCCTCAAGTCCAGTTGATGGGTGCCCTCCTCTAAAAAAGGATCCTTTCCCTCTGATTCACTGTTAGAAGTGTTGTAATTGGGTGATGAACTTCAATTTTTCAAAATGAATCTGGTCCCTATGCTAGTCTGTTTCCCACTCTTGTGCATTCTTCTTTTTCCTGTGTACTGCTTCTTTTGTTGGTTCCAGTCCCACACTCTATTATTGAGATAGTCCTATCTATCTCTTTTGAATTTGGTTAATTTGGTCTTCTTTATCTTGTTTTCCTCTTTCTGTATGGTCTCTTTAAGGTTTTTTTTCAAAAGTATTGAATTACGGATGTCCTTTACATTAGGAGACAGCTTCCTCCTTTTCTTTTATATCTTTGGTCACATCATTTCTTTGTGCCTCATAATCTCTAATCAGTGTATGCATCAACGCATCTGTGCCTATTTATAGTGAGTTGTGCCAGTTTCTAATAAATATTTCTCTGTCCCATCTGTAGACATGTTTGTTTGCGACCCTCAGCCCTCTTGGTGAACAGCCAACCTTCAAATAGCCTTCCCGTGTGACCTTCCCCCAGTAGTACCTGCATCCCCTCAGCACTGCTCTCTCTAGTGCCAAAAAATGCTCCTTTAATGTCTTGAATCTCAGTTTCAGGTCCCACAGTGTTACCTCTCTCTCTCACATATGCCTGCAGTTAATTCCTCACCATTCTCCTCAAAAAGATCCACCTCTCCCAATGCACTAAATGCATATGTAGCAAACGAACCTGAGTTGCTTCCAATGTGTATGTCCTTGAACCCACATGGGTTCATCCCTCTGCTTAAATTGCTTTGCAGGGTAAAGAACTTGAGAAAATATGCGCTGTTCAGATTCAGTGGCTAAGAATCATTAACGCATTCCTTAGTGCCGAACTCCAATTTTCACAGCTTCCACAAACCCCGTACTTGCAGCAATTACTTTCAAAGAACCAATGGAATGAAACTGACAAATAATGGACTGTTCTGATATCTAGCAAAAGTCAATAAATTGTACTTTCCTATAAGTTTCCTTTGCGTTGAACTCCCACTGTCACATCTTCCAAAGGTCTGTTTTCAAAACAAGTGGGTCCAGGGAATGGGTCGCTAGTGAAAGCCTAGTACCTTTCCATGTGTACCAACAACACCAGTAATCTCAACTTAATGCAGTAATGATACCGTCCAAAAGCAAACACTCCACTACACTCAAGGGTGCGAGACTTACATACAAATATTCAGTGAGCAAAATCTGCACACCTCAGCTGGATGCAAAAAAGTATTTATTGTTAAAACATTTACAAAACTGCCTTCCTTATGGTTAAGGTGATTATGATGTGTTTTTACAGTAAAATGTATTTCTGATGCTTCTGTTATGTTATTTATAAGAAAGTGGAACACAGAGCAATAACAAACTCAGTGCACATCTGTAAATTCTTGAATAGTAGTGTACTGTATCTTAAAGATTTTGTTCTTAAGAACCTGGACATTGTCATTGTAAATCCATCCCCCCGATGACGTACTGTTGTACGAAACTGGTTGGGGTGTTTACCAGCAACTAGCCTGTATGTTGCTTGCAATGGCAGCAGTTTTTAAATCTTTTAACAATAAAGCCTTTTTTTTTGCATCCAGCTGAGGTGTGCAGATTTTTGCTCACTGAATATTTGTATGCAAGTCTTGCACCCTCGAGTGTAGGGGAGCTGTTTTGTTTTTTGGACTATATACTTCTCAACATGCTTACTACAAGTTGAAATTGCTGGTGTTCTTGATAGACATGGAAAAGTACTAAGTTTTCACTAGCCACCTGTTCCCTGAACCTGCTTGTTTTGAAAATGGATCTATTTTGAAACAATAAAGCCTTTTTTTCCCCATCCAGCTGAGGTGTGCAGATTTGTGCTCACAGAATGAATGGTCTCACCGCACATTCCGAGCCCATTCCCTACATGCACAGCTCATTACTGGAATATATGCAGGCCATTTGCATACCCCAGGCATGTGCAGTTCCAGCTTTGCAGGGCTACCCCACCACCCCACAAAGGTGAACAGGAGGTACTGCACCCTAGCAAGCAGGTGTGATGGAATGTTTGTGTGTGGGTGGGTAGACTGCATTGGCCTGGGTACAGTGCTATTACCCATAGCCATGTACTGGGTCAGAGTGGGGTACAGGGGGCCCACCTGGACAGTGTCCACCCGGGCCATCTGGATAAGCAATAGGGGAGGACACAGGGTGACACAGTCTGACTGGTATACCACATGCATGTGATACACCAGCTCCATATGCAGTGTACAGTCAACTGCAGTGCCCCACACATCCTCATATAAGAGGAACATGGTGATAACTGCAAGGAATGGCAGTGTGCAGAGGTTGACCAGGTACCTGAGTGGGTGGGTCTCACCTGTGCTCACCTATGGTGTACCACCATGGGTGTGTGTGCCATAAGTCAGTCCCTGGCCCATACCAGGCTGCCACTTGTACCACCAGGCTACCTGGGCACTGTCATCTCAGATGTCACCCTGGGTACATGCCACCACCAGGTGGTGCCCATCAGGCCACATGGGTGCAGGCCATGGCCTCTGGTATATGTGCTGCAGTGTGGCCATCCTCTCCACTGGTGTGCTATGTGGGCACTGGACCACACTGGCATGTGGCAGCTGGGTGTCTACATCTTGGGTGCGGTGTAAGGGATGGCTCTCTGGGCAGTCCCTGTGGTTCACTGGCACCTGTGGCTTTGGTTACTTCTGTCCTAGCATGACTGTTGTGTATGGGTGCCTGGAGTACATTAAGCTGCACCTCCAAGGGCTGTCTCAGGATGGTCTGTCTTGAGTTCTGCAGCCTTCAAGTGGTTGGCTGGCTGATTTAGGCCATCCTTTTGTCTGCCTAACTTTGCATGACACACTTCTGGGATGCGTGGCAGATGTACGGAACATTTTGGCAAAATATGCTGATGAGCAGCACATTCATGTACCTGACCCCTTTTTTTGTACCGCATACATTATTAATGCATGACTCATCTCTCCCGTTCGAATATTGCACTTCCATGCATTTTCTGAGATGCACCGTGCATCTTCATTTTGGGCAGTGCACCTCCTTTGAATATGAGAGCCATAATATTCTTCAAAATAAGAAAGTGCTACTCATTCTGGTCCTTTCTTCTTAATTTTGAAGGCCCTATGAATGTTAATGTTGAGGAATATGTACACCAAAGTACTCCTTAATTATTTTTCAAGTGAGATTTTAGTGGCAAAATGAAACGTACAGTATACAATGAATATTATACACAAACTCTGTAAGGGACTCTATTTCTCAGAATTCATCAGATGACTGTTTTCAGTGAACTTGTCTTCTTTGTTACAAATGAAGTTAAAGGAGGCTGGTGCCCATGGACCTCATCAGAGATTATTTTGGTAATGAACCACTGTAATTGTCTATTAAAAATGATTTGTAGTACAAGAGATATTAACAATGGTCTATGCACAGTGCTTACTGCAATTACTGTATTTTTCAAAACTTATTGTAATTACCAGTGGCTCTACTTTAATAATTTAATGTATATTACCTGCATACACTTATCTACAATGAAATTTGTGATACCCAAAGGCTCATCTGCTTAAGCACTCCACTCAGACTACCTTAATAGCAGGTCTTTTTTTTTTGTAGAAACCAGAAGAAATGCTATTAATTCAAAAGCTTCTGCATATCAGCTGGACAAAGCTAGGAGGAACATTTGGTAACACCTCAGCCAGCATACCTTTAAAACCTCCTGTATACTCATTTAGAAGATTTATGGACATAACAGAGATATTCATTCTCAGGGAACTGAAGGTATTAAACTCCAGTAAATCCACCAGGCTTCACCAACTCTGTGCAAAAGTGTTAAAACTTAGAGTGGAGTATATTTCCACTCCATTAACTGATATCATTAATCTTTCCCTAAAATTTGAAGTTTTCCCAAATGATTAGGAAATAGCAGAAGTCATCCTTTTTTATCAAATGTATAATATTCATGATCCTTATAGCTACAGGCCCATATTCATTTTAAATTAACTGTGGGTTACTTCTTTCATAAATTTAAAAGCGATAATAAAATTTTTAATATCACTTTTAAATTTATGAAACAAGTAGCCCACAGTTAGAGCTATGACAATTTTCAACAGATTAAACTTTTCAGAGATGGACAGTCTTAATTCAGGCATCTAATAATAAACGTTTCTTGCTTCAGACACAGGTAGTTCCCAGCTTACTAATTAATGCACAGCCACAATTTAGTGTAGAATGACTCTGAAGGGCACTTCAATGTAAATGTCATGCAACTGTTTTATGGCAGGCAGTAAGTTCAGCAAAAAAAAAAAAACATTCACACATTTGATGTCAAACACCAAGCATATTTAATAAGTAACAAATCTGGATGCAAGTCATCCACTTTAAGCAAAAGCGTCCTAGGTAAGGCTTAGTGAAAACTTCAGATTGACTCCAAATTGGACCTGATTAATTTGGTTTAGCTTTGATTCTTCAGCTGAAGACACTTTGATCCATGGTAATGGGGGCTTAGTACTACCACTACCACTACCCCCTCCACAGTCACTTTCCACCCTCCTCTCACATCTCCAGCTCCCAGACATTATTTTTGCTGAAAAAGTAAAATGCTGGCTTTAACACAGTACCAGGAACTGACCTCACCTTTTTTAAGACAGCTCTCTCTAACATAACCCCCACCCCAAAACCATCATGCTGAAGAGGAGTGCACTCCTCCTGAACCCTGATTGCTTATTTCTTGGAGGCAATAGAGGACAGAAATCCATCTATTAGACATAGTTGACTCCCCCTCACACAGCTTAGTTTTTCCATAGTCTGTAGGCTCTGAATGAAGCTGGTGGGTGCCTAATCAGGAGGGATGGGTGGAGCAATTGCATAATTAATAATGTATGGCAGACAGATTGAGTTAGTCTGCCTAGCATCACTAGTGATGCAACTGCTCAGCTCACTCCCTCCCAGTCAGTGTCTGCTCACACCATTGAAATACTTTAAACTATGGAGTGGACAGCTGTGCAGGAGGGAGATCCATGGAGCTAGTCAGATTTCTATCCTCTGCCTCCCCCTCCCAGAAATCAAGGATTGGGGTTTAGAAAGAGAGGGCTTTTCTTAAGCACTGGGGATTTTAGGGACTGGTTGGGTTGGGTTTAGGAGGAGGTGTTTTCAAAAAGATATATCAACTTTTTGCACAGTACCAAGAGCTGGAATTTCACTTTTTTTAACAAAATCTATGTCTTCGCACTGGGAAAAGGTGTGGAAGAGTGGTAATAGAGTGGAGTTGGTGACTTGATGGCCATGGGACTAGCCTTGAACACCTAGGAAGAGGTGCAGTTTTTCTTAACAGTCTGTCAAAGTGCCAAAATGCTGATGGGAAACTGCATCCATAGAAACATAGACTTTGATGGCAGATAAGGACCACTTGGCCCACCCAGTCTGCCCATTTCCCTACCTACTGGATAAGCTGCAGATTCTAGTTAACCAACAGCCTACTTCCTGCCACCCCCCCACTACAATTGCCTTGTGTCTGTCCCATGCATGTTTGAATTCCCCCACTGTTTTAGCCCCAACAACCTCCCCAGGAAGGCAGTTCCACGCATCCACCACTCTCCGTGAAAAAAAAATTCCTCACATTACCCCTGAGCCATCCCCCCTCTATCTTTAAATTGTGTCTCCTTGTTCTTACACATCTCTTTTTCTGAAAGATGCTACCCTCCTGGACTTTGTTGATTCCCTTGAGGTACTTGAATGTTTCTATCATGTCCCCTCTGCCCCTCCTTTCATCAAGGATATACATATTAAGCTCTCTCAGTCTCTCTTCATATGGTTTCTGATGCAAACCCTGCACCATTTTAGTTGCCCTTCTCTGGACTGCTTCCATCCTGTCTATGTCCTTGCATAGATAAGGTCTCCAAAACTGCGCACAGTACTCCAGATGGGGTCTCACCAACTGTCTGTACAGAGGGATAACCACTTCCTTTTTCTACTTATGATGCCCCTTCTATGCATCCCAGTATCCCCTGGCTCTTCTTACTGACTTCTCACATTGCTTACCAACCTTTAGATAATCTGATATGACTACCCCCAAGTCTTGTTCCATTTTTGTTGTTGTTAGTACCTCCCCTGCTATTGTGTACTCTTCTCCTGGATTTTTGTTTCCCATGTGCATTGCTTTGCACTTCTTTGCATTGAATCTAAGTTGCCATATGTCTGACCATTCCTCCAACCATGCCAAGTCCCTTCTCATCCTTTCTACCCCCCATTGTGCATCAACTCTGTTACAGATCTTTGTATCATCTGCAAAGAGGCATACCTTTCCCTCCAGACCCTCTGCAACGTCACCTATAAAGATGTTAAAGAGGACTGGACCCAGTACTGATCCCTGAGGTACTCCACTAGTGACCCCCTTTCTTCAGAATGTGTTCCCTCACTAGTACCTTCTGTGTCCTGTTGTGCAGCCAGTTTGCACCCAGGCTACCACCTGGGACCCACTCCCAGGCTGGCTAACTGATTATTAATCTTTTGTGCGGGACTGTGTCAAATGCCTTGCTAAAGTCTAGGTAGGCCATGTCCACAGCCCCTTCCTGGTTTATTACTATGGTCACCCAGTCAAAGAAATCTATTAGATTCATCTGACATGACCTTCCTGCTGTAAATCCATGCTGCTTTGGGTCCTGTGCCCCGCTGGCCTCTAGGTACTCAACAATTCTTTCTGTCAGAAATGATTCCATCATTTTCCCTACCACTGAGGTCAAACTTACAGGTTTGTAGTTTCCTGCTTCTGCCTTGCTCCCACTTTTGTGAAGGGGAATCACATCTGCCCTCCTCCAGTCCTCAGGTACCACCCCATCTTCCCATGATTTGTTAAAAAGTGTGGTCAGTGGTGTCACTAGGTTCTCCCTTAGTTCTTTTAGGATTCTGGGGTGAATCCCATCAGGCCCCATTGCGTTGTCCACCTTGAGTTTTAGGGTTCTTTCAGGACTCTTTCTTCTGTAAATGGACTGGTGTCAACCCCCCTACCCAGAGTGCTTCTATTGTCTGGTTTAGGTAACTCCTCCTCATCATCTTTTGTGAATACTGAGCAAAAATATTCATTCAGTATCTCTGCCTTTTCACTGTCTCCCTCTGCCCATCTCCCCTCTCCCTTATTAATCTTCACTATTCCTCCCTTAACCTTTCTATGCTCCCTAATGTACCTATAAAAGGTTTTATCCCCCTTCTTAACTGAATTGGCTATTTTTTCCTCAGTTTGGGCTTCTGCTATTCTGACTGCCTTCCCCACTTCTTTCTGATTTAATTGACAGTTCCTTGTTGTGCTCCTTCTGTGATGTCTTATACTTTTTGAATGCAGCCTTTTTCTCCTTAACCTTCCCTGCCACCTCTTTTGAGAACCATAGTGGTTTTTTACTCCGCTTTGTTTTCTTTATCTGTTTCACACAAAGGCTTGTTGCCTCTATGATGGCAGTTTTGATTTTTCTCCATTGTTCTTCCATCCCTCCTTTTTGGCCATTTGCTAGTGTATTCCTCAGGTATTCACCCATTTTGCCAAAGTAAGCCCTTCTAAAGTCCAGTATGCTTGTTTTTGTATGGCTTGTCTCCATGGTTGTGCTTATTGTGAAGCACACTGTGCAGTGGTCACTTGTTCCCAGATGTCTACTGACTTCTAAATTTGTGATCCTCTCTCCATTTGAGAGTACCAGGTCTAGTAATGCTCCTCCCGAGTGGGTTCCAACACTAGCTGTCTAAGGCCTGCCCCCTGCAGGGCATCGAGAATGACCCTGCTCTTGGATGTGGCTGCAGTACATGTCATCCAGTTAACATCTGGCATATTCAGGTCCCCCATCAACAGTATCTCCCCTTTTTCAGCCATTTTGAGAATGTCCTCTATCATTTTCTTGTCCATTTCCTCCCCTTGAGATGGGGTCTGTATACAACCCCTGTGCAGATTGTGATACCATTCCCTGTCTCCAAGGTGACCCAGAGTGCCTCTTGTCCTTCCTTACTTTTTAGTTCTGTAGCTTTGATCCTTCCTTATGTATAGAGCTACTCCACCTCCTCTTTTCCTCCCTGTCCCTTCTGTAGACTGTGTGCCCCAGTATGTTGACATCCAGTCATGGTTCCCCATGTGCCATGTTTCTGTGACTGCCACAATATCCAATTTTCATCTTCCATCAAGGCTACTAGCTCAGGAGCTTGTTTCCCAGACTAAGAGCATTGGTACTCATTGCCCTCCATTTAATGTTGGCTTTATCCTTTTTCCCCCCATGCCTGCTCTTTTTGCCCTTGTCTATTTTTCCATTTACCCCTGTCCTGCCCTGCCCTCTGTTGAGCACTGTACCTCAGTGTTTACCTTACTGCCCATCATGTTTTGTGGGGGGAGGCTTGAAATTTCCTGCCTCTTATTAGCACCTCCCCCCATGGCTAGTTTAAAAGCTTGACAAGGAAGCATTTAAACCTGTCACTTAGGATCTTGGTTCCCTTCATGGACAGATGCAGACCATCATGCCAGTATAGACCTTCATCTCTCCAGGTGTACCCCTAGTCCCCAATGAAGCCAAAGCCCTGTGCTCTGCACCAGTTTTGCAACCATTTATTAAACTGCATGGTGTGTAGTACCCTAGCCTCACCCCTGCCATGGACTGGCAGCACCTCTGAGAAGGTAACCGTGTTTGCTACCTGTCTAAGGCCCCTTCCCAACTCCACAGTTTCATCCTGCACTGCACTGATCCCATGCCTAGCTAGGTCATTTGTCCCAAGGTGGACAATGATATCTTGATCCCTCTCCTGTGATGCTGTTTCTGCAATCCTGAGGATTCACTTCTTGTCCCTCCAAGCCATGGCACCAGACAGGCACCTCACTTCCCTCTCCTCTCCCTTCCCCAGGTCTACCCTCTAACAATTGAGTCCCCTATCAGAGCTGTTTCCTTCCCTGTGGTGTCCCTTGCCACCCTTCTGTGGGTCTCCTTGTGGGTGTCCTCAGCATTCTTCTTGGTCTCCACTGAGGTGCCATCATAGAGGAACCTTGCTCTGCCAGACTGGCATATGGTTTGTGTAGAGGTACAACTAGGGGGTTTTGCCTCTGTTCCACCACCCACACCCTCTCAGAACCCACTGTGGTCCAACTGCTCTTCATACTTGGCAGCCTCTGTGGCAGTGGTGCTCTTTGGGTGGGGGAGGCCTCCTTAGTCCTTGCCAGTTCAGCCTGGAGGTGGGCAACCTCCTCCCTCAGAGCTGACAGTTGCCTGCACATAGGACAGCAACGAAGATTCCAGAATGTCTCCTGGAAAACTGCTGCCCCACAGCCAGTGCATTGCACCACTCCCCACATTTCCCTCTCCCTTATAATATACAATATGTAATATATATAAATATATACAGTATATATTTTTCTTCCTTTTTGTGGTGTGTACTTACCCTTTATGCGCTGTGCTGGGTTATTAAGAATATGACAGTTCTGCCCCAAGACCTGTTGAGGAAGTGATGTCAGAACCTTGGCTATAAAGGAAACGTCAAGCCTGGGGGTGTGTGGGGAAGGGGGTGGGTAGTCCACAACCACTGGTGACTGTTAGAAACAATCAAATATACCACTGCTCCACCACCCTGGTGAGTACTGCCCTTTATAGTAATTCAGCTAACCTCCAGTAACTGATTTGTCAACTATTTAAAAGTAATTTGATGCAAACTGTTACAGAATACTAGTAGACAGTCCAGTTACCCACAAAGGAAAATCAAATATGCAGTTATTTGAACCCTTCTGAAGTTGCTCACAAGATAAACTGTTTTGAAAACCCCCTTCCTGATTTAAGAACGAAAATAATTAAACACAAAACAATACCAATGTAAGACTGTAAAGTAAGGAAAACTTCCCTCAGATGTAAATAACAGAGATATGTTGCAGATTTCTAGTCCAGTATAGTACTGTAATCCCATGCAGCTTCTCAGTTCTTTCAAAGCACACCGTTACACAACTTGAAGAGATGGGCTTCTGTCTCAGACCAACTCCGCCAGAGCCAGCCAATCTAAATTTTGATAATTCCCCTGAGCTCTAATTTGGTATTGGCTCCTCATAAGCCATAGAGGGAGTTGCAGTGGTCAAGACAAGATGCAGGGTAGCAGTATATCCATACAAAAATGGCATACAGAAATGGGGAAAGCTGTTTTAAACCTAAATAAATGTGCAAGCCAAAAACTAAAAGGGAGAGGGGAATGCACAAGTAATAAATCAACAGACAAACACTTCTAGGCAGTGTAAGACAAATGGTGCAGATTTAGTTTGGCAAGAAAGAGAAAAAACACACCAATCATGCAGCACCCTGGTGCTTCAAATCCACATTGCTCTTCCTCAAGAGGCAAGGGCTAACAGTAAGGCAGTTCTTATATAGGTGGCATTTAAAGAAACAGCTACAATTAATCATGTGAGTCAAATCTACACTGAGTGTCTGAAAACAAAAGAAAACAAATTACAAATGTACAAATATATAAATTACATCCCCAATACCAATCACACCCTGCACCTCATCTTAGCTTCTGCTGCTTCATCTGTCTCACTGTTGCCTAAAGTAAATTACCTGCATCTGCATTTGCTAGTTATTAAAACACAGTCAGTGTTTGACATCAAACTGGTAAGAAAGTGATTTTTTAGTGCTGACCTTACCATCTGCTGTCAGGTAGACATGTGTTTTTTGCTAAATAAACAATTTATTGGGTATTCTAATTAAGTATTCTTCTAAAACTCACAGTACCATTTTAAAAATACATAAAAAATACAAGTGTAAGATAAGCAGGAAGCAAATAAATGAGTACAGCAGCACAGTAGGATAACAGTAATGTAGGGCCCTATGCACTATGCCTACATGCCGCAGAAACTGGGTATGTAGGCATAGCTATGCATGAATGCAGCATAGTGGGGGTCCTGCAGACACCTGGTAGCATTCACAAATGGCACGCAAGGCAGTTACATGCTGGATCCCCCAGCCGCGTGGGAAACAATGCGCAGGGGGGAAGTTGGGTGTGTGTGTGGGGGAGTGCCTGCACTACGTGCCATGCACAAATGCACATGGTGCAGTGCACAGGGGCATAGAAGGGCACAGGTTATGCCGGGGGGGCCCTGCCATAACCACTGAATGCTCTGTGCCTCGTACTCATAGGACCCCAGAAGGACCTGGTGGCATGGAATAAACCCACCAACAACTGATCCCCCACCCAAGTTCCATATGGCAGCCCAACCCCCAACAAACAGGCAGCCCTGTTCCCTGGCCACATGTTAGTGTCCCACACCCCCTGAACCCAGTACCCCTACCCCATCAGTGTTGGTCAGTGCCCCCCAGCCCCCTGCGGCACCAACAACACCACCCCTTCCACCATACCTGACAGTCATGTACCATGTGAGTTTGTAAGGGCTGTACTCCATACTCACACAGAAAACAGTACCACTAATGCCAGCTGTCACAGGTTCTGTCACCAGTGTGTGTGTCACTGGAAGGAACTATTACTAGATACTAGCAAGGCATCCTCTATCAGAGGACAGTCATCAAGAATACAGAACAAGCAGCTGTAACAGGAAAGGGACTGTGGCTGCACTAACACATGCTTGCATTACACTGTAGCATCACCATACATCCTGCACTTCTCTGTACGTGTTATGTGATACATCCTGCCTGACCATCATGAAGACATTAATGCTATAACGGACCACATACAGCACTGGCCACTATGTGATATGGAGTGTGACAGCTGGTTGGGGAGCCCGCAGCTGGAAATGATTTACCTTGACCCTACCACATGGAATTACATGTTATGTGAAATCATTGCTGTGGTCCAACATACTGTATGTATCCACATGTTGTTGGTGTGTGTGATGTTGTGTGTGCATGTGTGTGCGTGTTTGTGTGTATGGGGGAATGACCGGTGAAGGTGGCGATGTCCCCTTATACATGCAGCCGTAGCACGTTATCCACCTGATGCATGAGTGACAGAATATGAGGATATGACCTGTGGCACAGCCCAGCAGATGTTACATTACATGTATTATGTCCCTCTCATTGGCACTGTGCCACAGTATGGCAGGCAGATAGCGTTTGAACATAAGTACCATATGGGGAATACCAAATGCGGTGAACATTATCTGTCTCTTGGGCCAGGAAAGGGATAGCTGTGAAAGTAGGACTTGGACAATATCATGCCCACTTGCTCTGTAAGTATCTATGCAGGTTGTAACAGCAAGGTGTCACGCATTACACCTATGTCACAGTGGTTCAGCTTCTGTACATTCTGTAAAAACTCCCTGGAACAGCTGCCAATAGAAACTGTTGTCCTACTACTCTCTTTCACTCAGAGCTAAATAAAACATAACTGGTGTGCAGCACTGGATCAGACCAAGCATTTGACTATCCTCTGGTCTAGTTACCTCAGCTACATATGGTCAGATAAGGCAGGCATCTGACCATGTTGGACATGTTGTGTTCCTCATGAATTCAGGTATACCAGTCCATTTGCTTTCCTGTTTGGATCCAAGTTTACTCCTGCTACATTTCCTCCGATCCATGCATAAGGTGATTGCACTGAAGGTGTGTGTTATGTATCCTCTTTCCCATCCCTTTCATGTAGCCATGTGATACATATCACACAATGTATCTACATGGCTCTTACTCAGCCCTGCCTATGTTGAAGTGGAATGGGGGGATGGGGTGATGTTGTCATTGCCGGGGGGGGTCACCGGCCACCGATGACGGGTGCGGGGATTCTGGGTCTGGGTGGTCTGGCGGTGATGTACTGGCCAGGGTACTGCACCATGGGGTCTTGCTGAGGGGATCTTTCCATGTATGGGGCCGGAGCACCCGTGTGTGTTGGGGGGGCAGGCATACGGGCCATGGGTGGTAGTGGTGCTACTGGAGGGGGACATCTGTGTGCCGGGTGCACCCACAGGGGCAGGTATGATGCAGGGGGATCACTGGACAATACAGCATATCTGCATGGGTCTGGGTGCTGGCAGGGGCTGTTCATGCACCTGGATCCATACCTCCCTGCATATGTGATCCACTCTGGGACCCAGGATAGGCATCCGATTGGATGCCCGCCTGAGTCTGCTGCACCACCCCCAGCCACTCTGCTCAGTACTGTGCGCCGGGGTGTGGTGCTGCAGACAGGTAGTGGCCATTTGTGCATACCGGCCTGTGTGCACCTGTCCATGGGTGGGGGGTACTGGTGTATACTTTCCTCCCGTTTGTGCATAGCCCCCAAGAATTGTAAACTTGTCCCCCCCTTTGTCTAGGGACATGGATTTTACTTCTCATCCAGGAGACACTTATACCCAGAAACCTGCACCACACCAAAACCACCATGCACCTAATGAAAAGGGACTGGGACCTGTAGGAACCACAGGGCACAATTACAGCAACTGAGAGATTACTCTCAAACTGATTGTCCTCACTTGAGCTGAATCAGGCTGATAGGTGGTTTATTCATCCTTCTAGTGATGTCATACTGGTCTCCTGGGGACTACTTCAGGTACAGGCTATCATACTTCAAGTCTTCTCAAATAAATCCCTTTAACTTCATTAAAGTTGACACACATGGTTATAATGTATACTTTTCATAACCAAGCTGCTGTAGTTATAGCTAGGGCATCTGGACCACAATGAATTGTCTTTGTATTACAGTTACTTAATTACTTGCTATTTAGGACTAGCAAGATTTAAAAGTCCTAAATGCATATTTACAATGACCCATAGAAGAACTGGTGACCCCGTAAATCTGTATGCAAGTTGCATTTTGCTCCAGCCAGGGAAAGACCTTAAACTGGGTTGCAAGCCCTGTGCTTGAAGTTCAGATGTTAGAATATGACACATGCAAAGGGACTAGGGAAAGTCTGGCCTATGGCTCCTTAACAGTTTTTGAACTATTTGGTCCAGTCCTTGCATCACTCTTCACTTGTGTCATGTGACCTTGGTTTCTTAATACATTCTAAATGAATTTTGCTTCACCCAGCCCAATTATTGTGGTATTTTAGCTGCTACTGACCCTAACCATGCAGACTAGTGTCATGGCAATCATCAAATTATAAAGCTACCAACAGTCCCTATTTTTACAGGACAGTCCCTATTTTAGGCAGCATGTCCCAGTGTCCCCACAAGTTTTGCAAAATGTTACTTTTGTCCTGGTTTTTGCTTACTTGTCCCAGTTTTGTCCCTTTTTTTTGCTGGCTGCTAATCCGTTAGTGACAGTTATTTCAGCACCACTGTGGTGCTGCTTGGGCTGGACAGCAGTTTGCAACTTCAATCCCTGTGCCTGTGTTGCACTGCAAGCATGTCAGTGGGAGCACTGTAAAACATGTTCCTTCCTGTTAGGTTAGACTGGATAGTAGTGCAGATAAGTGTATGTGAATGTCTGCCTGCCAGCAGCTGACAGGGACTCCAGACAGAGAAGAGACCGGCAGCAGTGAACCAAGGTACTGGAACCTGATCAGCTGTAGGGAAGTGTGTGAAAACAAGCTGGTGTGGTGGTGGGAGTCACTGAAGTGAAGTTTGCTCAGCAAATGAAGTGAGCATAAGGGGGTTGGATGGGACTGTCAGGAGGAGCAATACATGCAGCTTGAATGTCTGATCACAATTTAATGCAGGATTGCTTCTAATGAACTTTTTGTACATCATGATTTGGAACTTGCTGCAGCAGAATGATGTATTGGTTTAATCTGGATGTTTTCTGCTGGTGTTACTGTGGGGCTGCATGGCCAGAGCAAGTGGCAACATTTGTGTTCAGTGTTGTTTGCGACAGTGCCCGTGGGAGTGACACGGTGGGGAGGGGTCATGGTCAGGATGGACCGTCCCAGTTTTAGACCTCAGAAAGTTGGTAGCGTTATCAAATTATCTGCTGCTGAGTTACAGTACCTGACTGCATAGAGGGTTTCTCTTAGTCTTACTGTACCTAGGATTCTTTACAAGATTGTTGCTTTACTGGTGGTGGACTCCAGTGCTCTACTGCTACTGCTGGGGTGGGTGTAGGCCCGTACCACCCTCTGGTGACCTACTTTTAGTGGAGGCCCACCATTCTCCTAACTGCTTCTAATTTACTTCATGGATGTTGATATAATGGAATCCCCCCACCACCATCACCACCATCACTGCAGGAGCAAGAATTCAAAAGTCTTTTCATTCTGGCAGTGAAGACTTCTCACCGCCCCCCAAGGAGCATGGAGAGGTGGTGCTGTACTCTGGCTTTTGCTCTTCTTGGAAAAGGGTGACAAAAACTTGCCACTCCCTGATTTGCCAAGCCAGGTAGCACAGTACACCAGCATCCAGACACTCTGTCTCCAATTGAGGTCCAGCAAGAAACATTCCTGAGGGATCAAGTTAAATTGCTAGAGTGTTTTCTTTAAAATCAGTCTTGAACATGGGAGTGAGAGACTGGTTATATAATAGTAACTGTAATAATCATAATTGACTTAGGGAACAGCTTTGAGATCTAACAATAATGACAAAGGCATAATATAATAAGCAGACATCTGTGGGGCAAAACATCAACTGTTTTTTAATGGATCCACAGAGGGTGTCAGTCTTGGCCCTCCTAATTACCATCAGCTCATTCCACATTTATTTATTTATTGAAATGTTTCACCAAGGCACACTGAGCAACAAGTCACTCGTCTCCCGGTGCGATCAGGGGGGAAGGGGTACAATAGGAGTGAGGCATTAAACTATCAAGTTACAAGATCAACATTAACATACAGTGGTAAGGAGGTGTTACACGCAATATTACAACAGTGTTGCGCATAATAGGTAGAAAAAGTGGACAATAATAAGTTCCAGGTTGTCCGGTAGAAACAAAAGGTACATGCAGAAAGAAAGGGAAGACAGGAAGGGTGAGGTGGGGGGAAGAGTTGAGTTCAAGTTACATTCAAGTTACAAGATCAACATTAAAGGGTACCTAAACAAGCAGTTTTTTAAAACTGCAAACTCCAAAATCTGGCTCAATAACAAGGTAAAGAAGAGGCTGCTGTTTGCATTTATGCTAAAACTGCATTTATGTAAATAATATAAATGTAATTTCATAGCTTTGAAAAATGTAAACATTAGCCTTTCATTTTCAAAAAACAGCCTTGGTTTCTCCCTAAGATGTCTGTCAAGTCTGTTAAGTGATGAGTCATAATGACATCATCTGAGCCAAAGGCAGAGACCCACATATATTTCTATAGTGCTTACTAGTTCTTCTTTTCCTCTTTGTTTTGAATAGTTGTACCAGAATGATCAACACCATGTATTAACTCGTGAATTATTTTGATCAGTACACATGTTTGGCTCTGGTTTTGTTCATTTTGCTTACTTTAACTTGTGGAAAATGTTTTGTAATCCAGCTGACTTTTTACTTGGCAAACTGCATTACAGTACAACACTTCAAATACCTGATGAACTAGTGGTTATGTGATGCACTGAATTTTGTTTTTTGTTAACCAGGAGAGACACACTAAGCTGAAAGCTTGTTTACAGGTGTGGCATGGGAGCACAAGGAAGTGTAATGACTTGCTCAGTGTCACAGAGCAAGTACTGGTCTGGTTCAGTTCCAAAGCCCATGATCTCTTGTTAATCGACAAACAAGGCTTTCTTTTTCCATGTGAACCTCCTACATCTAGCCTGCCTTCTGATGAATACCCCACCATCCATACCCTATCCTTAGTACTGCCTGGTGCCGCATATGTGCTTACGGTCTCATGAAGAGAATTATCATACCTCAGATTGTAATCTTGTACCTCAGAGAGTTGTACACACCTATACCAATATGCATCATCAGCTGGCACTGTTAAAAAATGCCTCCCAAATCACTCTCCAGTCCACATTCTCAGTGTTTGACTTCTGCTCCCACAGTAAACATTGAGTGGATCACCACCCTTCTGCACAGTGACTGTAGTATGTACAGTTCCCCTGTTATGTTTTTCCCACCTCATTAATGAACAGCTAGGTCTTCCTGGAGGGTCAAGCAATAAGCATTATGACCCACCAGAAAAACTGCTGTTCATGCCCTCATAAGGGCTGCACTTACCATGGATAACGATATTATTAGCAGGAGAGGCATACTAATACCTTGAGCAAATCCACCCGACTTCCAGTGTCAGTCTATTCCTTTACCTGTGATCTGCAGAACCCCGCAGGACAGTTCCTAGCAATTCTTCTCCAGTACTTTTCTGTGCTCTACTCCACAATTTGAGTTGGCTGGCTACCACCCTTCCAAATGTTGAATGAGCTATATACAAGTCTCTCAATACTGTCCTAACAAATGTCAACACTCCCCCCCCAGGGTAATCTCCTTACACTGAATTCAAGTAACAGTTTAGGTGCAGCCCTGCCATTCTGAGTAGTTGTCATTGCTGGCTACCACCCTTCCAAATCTTGAATGAGCTATACACAGCTCCCTCAATACTGTCCTAACAAACATCACCCCCAACTGAGGGTAATCTCCCTACACTGAATTCAAGTAACAGTTTAGGTGCAGCCCTGCCACTCTGAGAATTTGTCATTGCTGGCTACTCTCATCCACAGTCAGGTAGTGATCACAATGTTGGCAGCCCCACATTTCAGATCTCACAGTGATCTGCTCAACGTCCTCCTTCATGTCTTCAACTAACCTGAATATAGCTATACCCTGCTGGAATGGCCTCTTCAGTCCATCTCTGGCATTCATTCTTCTCACCTGCTCCCCACACCAAAAACTGGTGAGTTCACTACCCTTCTGCATCATGAATGTGGTTAGTACAGTCTTCCATGTTATTTTTACATATTTTATTTATTTATTTGTAAAATCAGTTTACAACCTTTGAGCCAGAGGCTCGATTCCAAAGGTACTCCGTCACATAAAGACATACATTGTGTTTTTTGTTACATAGCGTAGGTTTGCAAAACAATAGGCGTTCAACAGAGGCGCCACGTCACACTGTGGTCAGACAAATACATTTGGGTTACAGGGTACATGTAAGTTGAGAACAAGTGTTACACAAGTTGGTATCAATAGTGAGCAATCTCGTAGATAAACACTGAAACAGCTGGTACTGGCCAGGTTAAACATAGGCACGGTGTACAGGGAAGTGGTGGTGGGGATGGCTAGGTGGAGAGCTGCCCGGAGGGCGTTGTCAAAAGAAGTAGAGGTGGAGGCTACTTTCAGAGACAGAAGCAGTTACGAGTGTTGATGATGTGGTTTCGAAGGGTGGTTTTGACCTTAGAGATGGTGGAGGCATTGGAGATGGGGGCAGGGAGAGAGTTAAACCAGGTTGGGGCTCTATAGCAGAAGGACCTCTGGCCACGGCTGATTCTTGATCTGGTGACGATTAGAGATATTAATAATAAACATGATTTTCTGGTAAGCCAGGCTGATAGCTGCATTGCACAAGTGGAAAAATAGGCTTTCCTACCCATGTAGGATCTAAGCCACCTATGATTAGGCACTATTAAATGATGTGTATAATGATGTGCACACCCATCATTTAGCAGTGCTTAATCAAAGGTAGCTTAGATCTTTTAAGGATGGGAAAGCCCATCATTCCCCTTGTTCTCTGTTGCTATCAGCCTGACTTACTGGAAAGATATGTTTATATTTGATATGTCAGAATGAAACGGGGACTGTACTACTTCCATTCATGATGCAGAGGGGTGATGAGCTCACCAGTTTTCTGTGTGAGGAGGAATAGTGAAGAATGAATACCAGAGGGGGACTGAGAAGGCCACTCTTGTAAAGTACTGCTATATTCAGGGAAGGGGAAGACAGAGGAGAGAAATATATTACTGTGAGAAATAAGATATGGGCTGCCAGCACTTTGATCGCTATCTGACCCTGTTGTCCTGGCCAACAATCCCCTTCCCATAAAATCAGTTCATGCAATTGTCCAAGGCTGTGTGTGGATATTAATGTATGAAATGGCTGCCACTACATGTTCAGTCACTTCACTACCAGTCTAGTATTGCTTGTAAAGCACTTTGGGATACAATGGGTATGAAAACCACTATATAAATGCTGATTCTTCTTCTTATTATTATTATTTCCCATGGAAAAAGAAGACAAGACAAGCATATATTTGTGTTTTGAAAAAGTATGCTCTACCATTGGACTGAACAAAAACTTTGCTACAAAAAGGTGGTGGCTCTAGGGGGTGGTGAAGGGTGTGGCTGCACCCCCCCCCCACACACACATACATAGTAATGTACTTGTGTGCTGCTGCTGCTGCTGCTGCTGCTGTTGCATTTCACTTTGTTGAAGAAGTCTGATTTATTGATTGTACAAATGTTTACATTCAAACTATGGATTACATTTGTAGGTTCTGTCAAAAACATACTAGAAAAGAATAGCAGAACATATAAAGGTCTAATAAACATGTTAAAAAGTGCATATTAAGCATGCACACCACCCCAGAACCCCCACTGTAGCATCTTGGATCCACCATAACCACTAGACCACCAGGTTATTCAAAATTTGTACTGCACTGTGGTTTGCCACAGAGAAAGTCAGTTGGTTTAAAACACAATTTCAGCATGTTAAAATAAACAAAATGAACAGAACTATAGCCTAACATGTGTATTATATAAAATAATGCACATGGTTTTGACCATTTGGGTGAAACAATTCTATACAAAGGGAAAAAAATAACTAGTTAGCACTATACAGAGCCATATATCTTTCTGACTTTGGCTCCAATGATGTCATCACATAACACATTTGGTGGCCATTTTAGGAAGCAGGTAAGGCAGTTTTTTTGAAATTTAAAGGCTGATTTTACAATATTCAAATGCTCTGCAGCCACATCTAGGTAAATTATATAAATGCAGTTTTAGCATTAATGAATACAGCTGCCTTTCCTTTAGTCACCTAGGGAGTCAGATGTTTGAATAGTTTGATGTCAAAATGTTGTTTAGGTATCCTTTAACATACAGTTGTAAGGCAGGTGTTACAAACAGTGTTGCGCATAATATGTAGAAAGAGTGGACAATAATAAGTGCCAGGTTAATAAGTAAACAAGTGCTTATGTGAAAGAAAAGGGGGAAGAGGAGAGGAAAGGGTGAGGTGGAGGGAGGGGGAAGAGTTGTGTTCCTGGAAACCCCTTCAGGATGCGTGGAACCCTGCAAGGGGACGGGGGGGACCAGAGAGAAGGGGATAGGCAGTGTTCCAGAGAGATCCTTTCAGGATGTGGGGAACCCTGCAAGAGGGGTATGGGGCTAGACAGAAAGGGAGCTAAGGCTGTAGAGATTTAAAAAGGGATGAGAAATAGAAGGAGTGTGACGCAAATGCTAGGAGGGGGAATAGGACCTAACCTAAGGGAGGACTCTTCAGGATGTGGGGTACCCTGTCAGGGGGTTGAGGAAGGTCAGTAGATAGGGATTAAGAGAGCGATAAGAGAGGGAGAGAGTGACAATTGAATCCTTGAGGGGGACAGAATTCACACCTTTGGAGGGGATGGGGTATAATCAATAGTCCATCAGGATGCATGGACCCATGGGAAGCATTCGGTGTCCCATTACTTTCTGTGAAAGATCAAGGGGTCAAGTAAGGGGGAGAAGTTTGGGGGAAGGAGAGGAGAACTAGAAATTTGGGGGGTGTGGGTGCACAGGGTAAAATGAAGGTGACGGTACAAGGGTAGGATTTATCCAGGGCTCAGAGGAGGGAAGTAGGAAGGGACATAGCAGGAACAGCCAGGTGCAAGGTAATTATTGAGGACAGAGCTGATGAAGTAGGTGGAGGATGAGTGCCAGATTTGAGGGAGGAGGGAATTCCAAAGTTTTTGGAGGCGGTGAGAGTAACTGGATTGGCCGATTAGGGTGGATCTATGGAGGACTACCAGTGTGTGGAGTCAGTTGATCTAAGAGAATGGGAGGATGTGGGGTTGTTATTAAGGAGGAGGAGGTGAGGTAGGAATGGAGCTCATACAACCAGTGCTTGGAGGTGAATTTAGCACAGTTGGAGAGTCACCTATTCATAAGAGAGGGGAAGGATAGGGCATGATAAAGATCGCAGTGGAAGGTGCGAGGGGGGGCAACCAGGGCAAAACAGCAGAAGGAATTAAAAAGGGTGTCCAGTCTGGCCAGGGAGAACTGAGGGGCAGCATCATAGACCATGTCACAGTAGTCAAAAATGGGCAGTATCATCTTCTGAACAAGTTCATGCCTAGCCATAGGAGGGGTGCAACTATGGTACATGATCAGGGCACCAAGCTTGGGTGCAGTTTTTTCTGGATGGCATTAATATGTCAAGAGAAGTTCAGGTACTGGTCCAACCAGACACCTAGGTACCTGAAGGAGGATGAGTCCTCAAGTAAAGTCCCATCAAAGGTGTGGAACATGGGTAGGGAGGGAAGTCTAGAGAGAGTCTCTGCCTAATGCCAAAGGTCATGGAGACAGTCTTCTTGGCACTGAGGAAAAGTTGATGGTCAGCAAACCAGAGCTGAACCTTGTTGAAGTCTTTGCTGTAAGCTGGTTGTAACCTTAGCAGGACAGAAGCCAAATGCATATAGGACTGTATCATGTAGCAGAGGAGGAGAGCAAACAGAGTGAAGGCCATTTAAAAAGATGGAGAATAGGAGGTGCTGTAATACAGAGCCCTGGGGGATGTCAGTGCTAATCAGGAGGGGAGGGGAAGTGGCATCCAAGACCTTAACTGATCGGGTTCTGCCAATGAAGTAGGCCTTGAACCAGTTTGTGGCAGAGTGAGATAGGCCAGCTGCCAGGAATGAGTCAAGGAGAAAGGAGTGAGAGATGGTGTCAAAGACCTTGGCCAGGTTGACAAAAATGGCAGAAGTAATTTGGCCATTGTCCATCCCAGTTAGGATAGAGTCTGTGAGCCATAGGAGGAAGGTGATGGTTGAGTGGTTTTTCCTGAAACCAGGTTTGAAAAGGGTGAAAAAAGAGGTCTCAGACAGAAAATAGGTGAATTGGGAGAGGACAATGTGTTCTTGAAGCTTGGCAAGGGTAGGGAGGAGAGAACTGGGGTGATAGTTGCCAGGGGATGAGGGGTCACCCCCTTTGGGTAAAGGGAGGACCACTTCATGATTCCATGAAGAGGGGGACTGAGGCCATTGAGAATGAGATATTTAGGATTATTGAGAGGGGGTAGGCAATGGCCAAAGCAGAGAGGGAGAGGGAGAGGAGTTTTGGGCTGAGGCCATCAGGGGAGGCACCAATAGCTTGGCAGAAGACACCAGGAGAAAGGACTGCTGTGTGACTGAACTTCTCTGCTGGGACTAAAGTAGAAGAACTTTTGTACTTGGACCTTTAATTTAGGGTAAAAAAACTAACATACAAAAAAAAAAGTGTGTGTGTTTGGGTTAACTGAACTGAATGGGTATCTGAAGAGTTATCTAGGTGTAAATCTCAGGTGACTGAAAGGACTTAACTGCTGTGAGGTTTAAATTACTTGTAGAAAGATCTGGTAAGTAGAGGGAGTGGCTTAGCTAGAAGGAAGCTACATTTAAAGACTGCCTTAGAAAGATTCTGCTAATAGCTTGGCAGAAGACACAGGAGAGAAAGGAGACTACGGTGTGACTGGACTTCTCTGCTGGGACTATATTGCCCTCCTTCCTCCCCTTCCCCAAAGCTAGTTCTATTTTATATAGGCACAGGATTTGACTGACAAGGGAACTTCCTGTTTAGGGGCAGGAAGTGAGTGATCACAGTAACACCAAGGACCCACCATCCTAGAAGGGCAAGAGTAGCTCTCCGGACCCCTCTAGCTGCTGGAGGTCTGCCTCTGAGCAAGTAAGTGGTCTACTGAGAAATATAGGATACTTTTGTCTCAGAACAGGGCAATCAGAAGCTTAAAGGGCACACAGGCAGAAAGTAAGGAGAGAGAGAGAAAAAAAAACAGAGGAAAGAGTAAGGATTGCAAACAGTTAAGGGGCCAGAAATAAGACATGATTGAGTGGTGCAGTGCAGTGGCTGTGGAGCAGCAGTCTTCCGGGAGATGTTCTGGAGATGCGGTGTTGTCCATCTGGAGGCACCTCTGGGCTGAGGAGGAGGTTGCTCATCTCAGGCTGAGTTGGCCAGGATTTGTGGGACCTCTTCCATCCAGGGACCACCAGTGCCACTGCCATTGCCTCAGAGGTTGCCAAGAAAGAGGAGCGGTTGGACCACAGTGGGCTCAGGGAGGTGAGGGTGGTGGAACAGAGGCACATCCCTCCAGTTGTACCTCTCACAATTCCTATGCCATTCTGGCAAAGTGTGGTTCTCTGGAGGCACCCACAGAGGAGATCAAGGAGGATGCTGGGAACCTCCACAAAGAGACCCACAGGAGGGTGGCAGGAGACCCTGCAGGGAAGGAAACAACTCCTGGTGGGGACTCATTGTTAGGAAGGTAGAACTGGGGAGGAAGGGAGAGGGAGGTAAGGTGCCTGCCTGGCGCCATGGCTTGAGGGACAGGAGCGAATCCTCAGGATTGCTGGAGCAGCTGCACAGGGAGGGAGCTGGATGTCATTGTCCACCTAGGGACAAATGACCTGGCTAGAAAGGATTAGAGAAGTGCAGGAAGAGTTTGTGGAATTGGGGAGGGGCCTTAGTCAAGTGAGCACTGCACGGTAACCTTCTCGGAGGTGCTGCCCATCTATGGCATAGGAGGAAGGTGGTTCTCCTCACCATGGGATTCAATCAGTGGTTGAAAACTGGTGTGGAGCTCAGGATTTGGCTTCATTGGGGACTGGGGTCCACCTGGAGTGATGCAAGCCTATACTGGCATGATGGGCTGCATCTGTCCGGGAGGGAACCAGGATCTAGGTGATAGGTTTAAATGCTTCATTGGCAAGCTTTTAAACTAGCCAAGGGGAGAGCACTGGAAAGGAGCAGGAAAATCCTACCCCCCAAATAATCATGGTAGTAGTCGTAAACACCAACATAGAGGTGTCGATGGGAGAAGGGCAGGGTAAATGGAGAAAGTGACAAAGGCAAGAAGGACAGGGATGGGGCAAAGGGAGTAAGGCCATCAGGAAATGGAGGGTAATGAGAACCAATGCCCATAGTCTGGGCAACAAGCTCCTGAGCTGATGGCCTTAATGGAAGAGGATGTCTAGATATCGTAGCAGTCACAGAAACATGGTACACAGAGAACCATGACTGGGATGTTAACATACCAGGGTACATAATCTACAGGAGAGACAGGCAGGGAGAAGAGGGGAGGAGTAGCTCTCTATGTAAAGGAAGGGATAAAAGCAACTGAACAAAAGAGTAAACAGGGAGGAGAGGAGGCACTGTGGGTCACCTTGAGACTGGAAAGGGCACCCAATCCGCACAGGGGTTTGTACAGACCCCATGTCAGGGGAAGGAATGGACAAGGATATGATAGAAGGAATTCTTAGAATGGCAGAGAAGGGAGATACTGTTGATGGGAGACTTGAATATGCCAGATGTTAACTGGAGTACATTTGCTGCAGCCACATCCAAGAGCAGGGCCATTCTTGATGCCCTACAGGTGGCAGGCATTAGACAGCTAGTTCGAACCCACTCGTGAGGGAGCAATCTTAGACCTCGTACTCTCAAATGGGGCAGTGAGGATCTCAGATCTAGAAGTGGGTTGTCATCTGGGGACAAGTGACCATCAAACAGTGTGGTTCAAGTTAAACCGGCTACAGAGCAAGCCATATAAAAGTGAGGGTACTGGACTTTAGAAGGGCTGACTTTGGCAAGATGGGAGAGTGCCTCAGAAAGCACCAGCAAACAGGCTAGAAGGAGGTGTGGAGCAACAATGGGAATTATCAAACTGCCATCACAGAGCAACAAGCCTTTGTGTGAAGCAAATAAACAAATCAAAATGAAAGAAAAAGCCGCTATGGTTCTCAAAAGAGGTGGCTGTGAAAGTCAGGAAGAAAAAGATAGCATTCCGGAAGTATAAGGAAACACAGAAGGGCAGGACAGAGAGCTGTATCAGTTAAGGCAGAAGGAAGCAGGGAGGAAGTCAGAATAGCAAAGGCCCAAACTGAGGAAAGATAGCCAACTCCAGTTAAGAAGGATAAAACCTTTTATAGGTACATCAGAGGCGTAGAAAGACAAAGGAGGATAGTGAGGCTGAATAGAATGAACGGTGGGTGGGCAGAGGGGATAGTGAAAGCAAGAATACTGAATGAATATTTCTGCTCAGTATTCACAAAAGAGGAGGGGGAAGTGCCTAATCCAATTAACAGAAGCACTCTTGATAAGGGGGTCTATCCCAGTCCTTTCACAGAAGAAAGGGTTCTGCAAGAACTCCTAAAACTGAAGGTGGACAAAGCAATGGGTCCTGATGGAATTCACCCAGAATTCTAAAAGAATTAAAGGAGGAACTAGTGAAACCACTGGCTACTCTTTTAATAAATCATGAGAGGATGGTGTGGTACCGAGGACTGGAGGAAGGCGGATGATTCCCCTTCACAAAGTGGGACCAAGACAGAGGCAGGAAACTACAGACCTGTCAGTCTGACCTCTGTGGTAGGGGAAAGTGATGGAGTCACTTCTGAAGGAAAGAATAGTTGAGTACCTAGAGGCCAGTGGAGCACAGGACCCAAGGCAGCATGGGTTCACAGTGGAAAGGTCATGTCAGACAAATCTAATAGATTTCTTTGACTGGGTGACCAAAGTAGTAGACCAGGGAGGGCTGTGGACATGGCCTACCTAGACTTTAGCAAGACATTTGACACAGACCCACACAAAGATTAATAGTCAAATTAACCAGCCTGGGAGTGGGACCCAGGGTGGTAGCCTGGTAAAACATTGGCTGAACAGCAGGACACAGAAGGTAATTGTAAATGAGTCCACTATGAAGAAAGGGGGTTTCTAGTGGGCACCTGCAGGTTCAGTATTGGGTCCAGTCCTTTTAATGTCTTCATCAGTGACATTGCAGAGGGACTGGAAGGAAAAGTATGCCTTTTTGCAGATGACACAGAGATCTGCAACAGGGTTGATACACAAGGAGGCATAGAAAGGATGAAAAGGGACTTGGCAAGGTTGGAGGAATGGTCAGAAGTATGGTAGCTACGATTCAATGCAAAGAAGTGCAAAATAATGCACCTGGGAAACAAGAACCCAGGGGAAGAATACACAATGAGTGGGAAGGTAGTAACAACAACAAAAAAGGAAAGGGACCTGGGGGTAATCATATCAGATGACCTTAAGCTTAGCAAGCAATGTGAGAAGGCAGTAGGGAGGGCTGGGGGTATACTGGGATGTATAGGGAGGCATCATCAGCAGAAAACAGGAAGTTGTTATCCTCTGTACAGACAGTTGGTGAGACCCATCTGGAGTACTGTGTCCAGTTCTGGAGACCCTATCTCCGCAAGGACATAGATAGGATAGAGGCAGTCAGAGGAGGGCAACTAAAATGGTGCAGGGTTTGCAAGAGAAGCCGTATGAGGAGAGACTAAAGGAGCTTAATATGTATACCCTTGAGGAAAGAAGGGAGAGGGGACATGATAGAAACTTTTAAGTATCTCAGTGGAATCAACAAAGTTCAAGAGGTAGCATCTTTCAGAAAAGAGATTTGCAAGAACAAGGGACACAATTTAAAGATAGAAGGAGGCGGTTCAGGGGCAATGTGAGGAGTATTATTTCACAGAGAGGGTAGTGGATGCATGGAACAGCCTTCCTGAGGAGGTTGTGGGGTCTAAAACTGTGGGATAATTCAAAAATGCATGGGACAAACATAAGGCAATTCTTGTGGGGGGTAGGAAGAAATAGGCTGTTGGTTAACTAGGATCTGCGGCCTATCCTGTAGGTAGGGAAATGGGCAGACTAGACGGGCCTAGCGGTCCTTATCTGCCGGCAAAGTCTATGTTTCTATGTTTAGAAGGGTTGATGGTGAGGAGGGCACTTAAGACATTGTTGGGGGTTACAGTAGCAAAAGAGAAGGTGAAGTGGGATGGTGGTAGAGGGGCACACCTGCAGATCGTGGGGAGGGTGATGGGTAGGAGGGGAGGGATTTCAGTAACTCAGTGGCACAGGAAGTATAGTAGGAGTTAAATTCCACAGCTACAAATGGTGGGTCGGACACTAGTGAGCTATTTACTTTAAGTACAAGGGGGTGGGCAAGATGAGGGGGTAAATAGAGCATGGATCACCTTCCAGAACTTTGAATGGGAATTGATGGTGATGAAGGCAGATTTGAAAAATTCAGACTTGGCTAGCCTTGTAGCCCTGGTGCAAGCATTTCAGAGCATGTGGTAGTTTGTGAGGTCACTAGGATGCTGGGTAGCTTTATGATGCTTCCAGGCTCGATCTTTGGCCCTGAAGCAGGCCAAAAGTTCAGGGGTTATCCAAGGTAAGTAGTTACCTCTGACTCTGGTTTGTGTGAGTGGGGCAAAGGTGTTCCAGTTTACAAGAAAGATTTCTTTGAAGTAGGCTAGGGCCTTATCAACGGAGGGGAAGGAGGTTGGGGGGACAGTCAGAAGTGGCAAGGTTACTCAGGAGAGATTGAAGGTCAAGAGACTTGAAAGAGTGTAGTTGAATGGTTTTGTGTGGTGATTCAATTCTGTGGACTTTCCTAACAATGAATATTGGGTTATGGTCACTGAGAACATCAGGGAGAATGCCAGAGCTGATGACGCAGTTGGAGTGGGAGGTAAGGGCCCAGTCGAGTAGTGAGTGTTGTTGTGTCTTGTGATTTGGGTAGGTGGGTTCAGAGATCAGTTGGGAGAGGTTTAGAGCTCTGATTTCATTTTTAGTTTTGGTAGTTTTAGGTGACAACCAATTTATATTGACATCGCCTAGGATGAATAATTCTCCAGAGCAAGTAAGAGAAGTGATAGAGGTTAGAAGGTCTAGAGCGACTGAAGGATGGACATTTCGGCAGCAGTAAATGCCGTCTACAAAGATAGGGAGAGTGAAGGAAAGAGTCACATGGATAGCTAGGTCATCATGGGTCTCAGGATTTGAGGATGAGTAGATGATGGAATATTGGATGTAGGCTAGGACCTAAAAGCCCCCCCCCCCACCAGCATGATCTTGCCTTAGCAGTGAGTAGCCAGGAATGGAGACCAAGTGGTCAGGGATAGTGCTCTTGAGCTAAGTTTCTGAGTTGATTAGAATGTCTCATTTCAGAGTGCACACCATGGTCTGAATCAAGTATATTTTTTGCAACAAGCTGCGGGTATTTAGATGTAGAATCTTTAAGCCCTTTGGGAGGGCTGAGAGAAGACGGCAGGGGGAGGTAGTAGAGAAGGATGCACCAGAGGAGCTAGGGGCAATAGGGTCTTGGTTTGGGTGGATATCCCTGCAGGACAGCAAGAGGAGAGTGAGTGTGAGAAAGTGGAGCTTAGGGGAGTTTGAAGGGGCTGGTGAGGAGGTTGGGAGATTTGAGGAGAAGGAAGTGGATGGGTGGATTTATAAGGCCACTAGACACAAACTGCATCCCCAGCTGTACATGTTGTATGTTAAATAAAGGGACCATGAGGGGGACTTCTCTGGATGCCATGGGGTAATGTAGCAGGGAATCAGTGAGGTAAGAGAGACCCAAACTCACTACGACTTTACAGATCAGCATGTATATAGTATATAAATTGCAAAAAACTGCATTAATGCAGACATTAGGGTTGAAGAACGCAAAGTGTGCAAAGTATGGAAATGAAAAATGTTTTAAGTTTTTGGGTCTCCGGAATATTGGTGATTCAGAGGTGGGATCTTCCTTGGGGTTGTCAACCCTAACACCCACTTCCTCTTCCCCCAGCCCATAGCTTCCTGTCCGAAACACATGGTACAGCTCCAAGCTAGTGTCTCATAGTAATACAGTATGGCCAACATAATCTGTCGTACCTTTCTTCACATAGGACCCTGTGGACCCTGCGTGAAGACATCACATCTGCGCTTATTTGATCATGGGATGGGGTGGGCACTAGGGTTGACAACGCCAAGGAAGATCCCACCTCTGATTCGTTAATACTCTGGAGACCCAAAACCCTAATGTTTTTTAATTTCTCTGCTTTGTGCCCTTTGTGTTCTTCAACCCTAATGTTTGCATTAATGCAGTATTTTGCAAATGTATTTCCCTTCTTTTTCTGATAGTGGAATTGTATCCTCATTTGCACAGGTCCCTTTGGGACCTACACAAAATTAGATAAATACATGTTGGAGACTGTTCTGATCCAGTGCATGGGCCCAGCAGGCCTTGGCATGTATGTCAATACCATGTGGGTAATGCTCCCTGACCCACCACAGGGTGTTTCGTCTGTGCCAAAACACTGCTCCACTCCTACCCAGGTCGGGCTGGTGGTGCATGCTGCAGCACCTTCCCCATTAGCACTGTCCCATTAAACTGGCTCATTGAGTTCACAACTGAACTCAAGTCACTGGCACGGTAAGGCGTCATGGTCCCCAGTGCTGCAATGGACATCCCTATAAACAACATTTCTTCATAAATCCTTTGTTTTTTATTATGTTGACCTCAGCCTTTCAGCATTGTCTTCTTATGACCACACCTCATGAACCCTTTAGGTGAACATTTTCAAATCACTGCCGAAATGCCATTGTACACCACAGGTGCAAAGACTGGTTTCAGCCAGGATGTGAAATATGACAAAAGTTATGAGTGTGTGTGTAAACTGCGCATTGCATACTCATAACACAGTCATTTAGCGGAATTATTTCACCAAATTTTTAACATACCCATTTTGGGATCTGTGCTCATGAACAGTGGCACTATGATTATCTTAATCTACTCGAACGTTGATTTCCCCCAGCAACCGTGTGATTGTGCGCCAGATGTGTGAAACTACATTTCGGGCAGGATGTGACAAATGTCAACTGAACTGTTCATAAGAAGGTGTGCAAAAATGACAATGTTGAAAATATGGAGTGAAAATATTACAAATTTTCTAACTTAACGACTGTGCATGGACACTACGCAACGAACGCTTGTAACATAGATATTCTATGGAATTTTTTCACCAAATTTTCAACATAGGCATTTTGGGATCTCTGCTCATGAACAGTGTTACTGTGATTTTCTTGCTCTGTTCTGGATATTGTTTTTCTACAGTGACTGCTCCACTGCATGCCGGATGTGCGAAAACACAGTTCAGGTAGGATGTAGTAAATGAAAGCTGTACTGTTCATAAGGAGGTGTGAAAAAATGACAATGTGAAAATCTGGAGTACAAATATTAAAAATTATCAAAGTTACAAGCGTACATGGAAACTGCACAATGCACGCTTGTAAAACAGTCATTTTACAGATGTTTGTCACCTAATTTTCAACATAGGCATTTTAGGACCTCTGCTCATGAACAGACTCACAGTGGTTTTCTTAATCTGTCCCAAACACTGATTTCCCACAGTGAACACACTATCCTGCGCGGGAAGTGCAATAACACAATTTGGCCAGGATGTCAAAAATGATAGCTGTACTGTTCATAATGAGGTGTGAAAAAATGCCAATGTTGAAAATCTGGAGTGAAAATATTACAAATTTCCGAAGTTACGAGGGTACGTGAAAACTGCACAATGCACACTCATGGCACAGTCATTTAATGGACTTTCGTCACCAAATTTTCAACATAGGTATTTTAGGACCTCTGCTCATGAACAGTGTCACTGCGATTTTCTTACTCTGTCCTGAACACTGATTTCCCACAGTGACCACACTATTCTGTGCCGGAAGTGCAAAAACACATTTCGACCAGGATGTGAAAAATGACAGCTGTACTGTTCATATGGAGGTGTGGAAAAATGCCAATGTTGAAAATCTGGAGTGAAAATATTATAGATTTGTGAAGTTACAAGCATGCATGCAAACTGCTCACATCATGCTTGTAAAACAGTAAATTTTTTGATGTTTTCACCAAATTTGCAACATAGGCGTTTTACAGTAAGTGCCCACCTCATTAACAGTGGCACTGTTGGTTCGTTAATCGGTCCCAAAGGATGATTCCGTGCAGTGACCACAAAATCACCTTTCAGGACCAAATAACACCATGACAGTAACTGAATTCATGAGGAGGGGTCTCAATAACCCCATGTTGAAAATCTGGTGGCAAAATTCCCCCAAAATGCCCAAGATATGCACCAAAGTTGAAAAACCCTATTTATGCCATTATACAGCTTACCGGCTTTTCTTCAGTTTGCGGTCGGCTTTGAAAAGTGCAGACGTGTTCCCGGTCCACCGAAGATTGTCACACCAGGCTCCAGAGATAAGTATGGGGGTGGGGGAGGTGGAGTATGTAGTGGGTGGGCACGGGTTGGGGAAGGGGCTACAGACTTTGAGAGACCATTTTCTAATTTACAGGGTAAAAAAAAACATTGCAGGAAGGTTTTTTTTTAACAGGTACATTTGACATGCTGGGGTGGGCTCCCAGTGTGTCACCTGCATGGGTCTTTTTTTTGGGGGGGGACTGTAGCTGATGAGGATTGGGCACCCCGTCAGCAAATAAAATAGAGTGTTGGAGGGGATGATGCCAATGGGGATTGGGTTCCCCCATCAGCAGATGAACTGGGGAGGGGGGCATGATGATGATGCTGATAGGGGGATGGGGCATTCCCTTAAGTTGGCTTTTCTGGGGACTGTGAGAGGAGGACTTCACAGCTGCCTCCATGTTGCACTAAAACTTACACCGGGAAAGGCATGCCCTGCAATGAGGTGGCGCTCCCTCACTGCAGTGACTAAAACCTTTCAAGGTGGTGGACACGCTTTTGCACTGCTGTCATAGACAGTGTGCAATCTAATTCATGCCATGGCACCCAGCCCCAAAAAGCAGTGGTGTCACAGGCCACAACAGGACCGCGCCTCCAAAACCTGCCATTCTGAAGTTACTGTAACATGTTTCTTGCGGAGGCGCAAGACAACATAAAAAAGGCCCTCCCCCCCAGCTACCCTCCCCAAACAGTACTGCCTTGCCCTTCCATCTAAAGTCAAGAATATGCACTAGAGAGAGTCAGTGAGCTCAAATACTGAGTAACCGACCAGTCCAGCAATGGAGAGCAATGACTTTTAGAGAACCTCGAGTAGCAGTTATTAAGAGGACAGAGACAGTAATGTAAACAAGGACTCCCAAGTCATTCTGTAATAAAGTTCACAATACCAGAGTCTATTGCTTTTCAACCAAAAGAGCAGACAGTATTTCCTGATGCCACTTCTTAAAGTGTGGGGTGGAGGTATCTCTCCAATATCTACAGTAAGTATGATCTATTTCGCAATGATAATAATCATCCCTGTATGCATTTTTCATGCTCTGGGCAGACCAAGTGGATATATGCCAACAAGACAGACATTTGGAGTGAATAATTCCTCCAGGACTAGCATAGGGTCTAGAGAATGCTTGATACTCTCCCAGAAAGGAAAAATAGCTGGACATTCCCATAGCATGCGTTTTAAGGAACTGTTCACCTGCCCACAGCGTAAAGAATGAGCCAAGGGGGTTTTACTCATTTTAAACAATTTTGCTGGTTTGTAATACAAATTATGTAACGATACAGAACTATGTAATGTGCAGCCTGTCTTGTTTGAAAAACTAATAGAGCTGGTGCCAAACATTTTGCCAGTTGACTGTATCATTTGAAAGGGATAAGGCGTGATGCCAATAGAAGCAAATCCCAGACAGCGTATTCAGATCCTAAGACTGGAAAATCTTATAGGTCTCTGACACAATACATGATTAAGAAATGAGTGCTGAAAAGAGGTTAGGTATATGTGATGTCCAGATCTCCCATGAATTAGGGCCTAAAAACTGAAGAAGAGAATGAGTTATTTGATAATGTTTAAAGCCCAAATTGGGGGTGAAATGAAGTTCAGAGCAGGCTGTAGCAAATGAAATTAACTGGTTCCCTGCAAAAAAGGAGTTAAAGAAAAGCCCAGTTAGTTGTGGGCAGAATGACTGTGGGACTGTACGGCCTGCAATCACTATGTTGAGATTGTTAATAATTGGTTCATATATTGCTCTATGCCATCTCCATCCCATGTAGTCATTCAACTGATAAATTGCTTTCAAAGACCAATATAATGGTATATATTTAAGACGGTGAGGCAATGAGGATGGCGTAACGTAAGGGAGGCAATTGAGACTTGTACCCCGTAGTCTACATAAATAATTCTCTATATCGACCCAAATGGAAGTATAACTACTGGAGATCACACTGTAGTGCTAGCCACCAGGATAATTTACTATAATGTAGTGCTGCATAATAAAAGAAAAAAATCGGTAATTGTAGACCACCATTAACCTTAGGTAGTGTAAGTTTAAAGTATGCTCTCTGGACTTAACCACCATGCCATAAAAATTAGTTAATTATTGCTTGGAGTTGCAAGAACTACGATTTAGGAAGATAAACATTTAACATGCTCAACTGGTAGAATAATCAGTGGAGCTCATTTATTTTAATCACATTGATCCACCCCCATAATGTTAACAGAAGTGAAGTCCATCTATTAAGATCTTGCTGAATAGAGGCAAGGAGAGGGGTAAGGTTGTCTTTCACAAGACTTGAAGACGGTCGAGCTACAAGAATTCCTAAATATGTAATGTGACATGGTTCCCATAGTAATCCTAACGAGCGAATATCCTGTCTGTTTAACAAATGATTGAGAGACATAACCTTGTTTATTTGTGTGTTTCATTTATATCCCAATAATAGGGAAAAGCTAGCAATTTCCTTTAATGCTGCTATTATGGAGCACAGCAGGCCCACCCGGTTACCAAAACCAAATAAATAAATAAAATAAGAAGGTCATCTGCATATGCCGAAAGCACATTTCTGGTGGGACCTACTGGGATACCCTTAATATCCAGATTATGTTGTAAGTGATATAATAAATGTTCCAGGTGGAGGTTAAATAAAAACGGAGAAAACGGGCAGCCCTGCCTTGTGCCTTGTTGAAGAGAAAAAGAACTAGACAGAAATTCATTGCATTTTACCCGTGTAGTTGGATTCGTATAATTTAACCCACTTAACAAAGCAAGAGGGGAAGCAAAATTTAGTGAGAGTAGCAAACGTAAATGGCTGTAAAACTCTATCAAATGCTTTCTCAGGATCCAGGGAGACCAGGGCCGGAAGGACCCTGCTCTCCCCAGATGCTGAGATCAAATAATGGAGCTTCTGTAGGTGGTCAATTGATAATCGGCCAGCCATGAATCCAATCTGGGCAGGATCTACCCCTTCAGTCCAGACTCGGGTCAATCTATTGGCCAAAATTTTGGCCAGGATTTTGATGTCTGTATTTAATAACGATATTGGCTAATAGTTACCAGGATTAGTGCTATCTCTGCCTGGCTTTTTAAGCACTGTTGTATGGGATTCCATGAAAGTAATATAAGAAAATCCCTGCTGAAACCAGTAGTTATAAACCTCTGGCAAAAGTGGGATCAACTGGTCATGAAAAACAATATAAACATTGTTGGATAGCCCAGCTGGCCCTGTTGACTTATCCATAGGAAGTTGCTTTCACCAAATTTTCAACGTGTACTTCTTGGGATCCTACCTCATGAACATTAGTGGTGAAATTACATTAATCAGACTCAAAAGGTGATTTCACACAGCAACCACAAAATCACTCTCCAGGCCTGATTAATGAAATTTCACTGCAAGTGATCATGAGGTGGAGTCCCAAAAAGGTCAATTGAAAATTTGGTGAAAAAATTTCTAAAAATGGTCAAGTTATGAAGAGAGGTTTAAAAATGCCATTGAAATACATTATACAGTATTTACCTGAATTCCTCAGTTAATGGTTTAGCATTGAAGAGTGAAGACGTGTCTCTTGTCCAGACAGCATTTCAGCATTTGATCTCAGCTGGTAAGTATAGAGTAAGGAGAGTGTGGGGTGGTGGATGCTCAGTAGAGGGTTGGGATGGGGGAGGGGGATGGCGGTGACAATGTGGGACCATTTTCTTTCAGGTTAAAAAAAAGACATTGCAGGGCATTTTTTTCAGCAACAAATACTATTAATAAAGCTACCTTGGGACACTGGTAGTGGGCTCCCCAGTGTTCCACATGCTGGGGGGGGTGCTGTTAAACACTGATATGGGAAGTGACACTGATATGGGAAGTGGGTCCCCTGATATCGGCAACTATACAGAAAACAATGGGCTGGAAGGAGTCATACGGTTCTATGGAGAGCTCAAATTTGGCAGCAACAACAGGTTGCAGTATCTGAAACAGGTGCCATATACTGGCAGAAATTTAAATCAAGTGGACAGCTGATTTACTATAAGCAACTTTTACTTGATTTAAGTTACAACCAGTATACAGCACCTGTTTCCTTTAGTGCAACCTGCCGTTGCGCCAAATTTCAGCTATCCATGAAATCACCATCCTTCACATCAAAAGGATCAAGAATTATTACAATAAATATAGAAATAAAAAGGAGCCTATTTAAATGAAATAAAGATTTCTTCCCCCATACTGCAAAGCAACCAGCAGGGAGAGAGTGAAACATGGGGCCTTGTGCTCCACACTTCCTGTGACAGCACTGCAGATTGAGCCCAGAAGTCCATTCAATTATGCTGATTTTCTCAGGCCTTTAGGAAAGGTTGAGTCATTGGGAAAAAGAAAGGACCATTTTGTAAGTACTGTCTCAGGCTCAGCCTTGGAAGGTTCAGATCAGTGTGAGGTCTTTGGAGTTCCTAACCCATGGCTACCTGTAGGCCAAGTCAGATAAAGGTAAAAGTATAAATATCATGGTTTATGCACAAACACTTCACACACGGTGGTACTAGAAAAATGTGTAATGTTGCACTAGAGTGCTTAATATCTATTGTATAAATGTTTCACTTTATGAATTCTGTAACTTGTGTACATACTGTATAATGGTTTAAAATCAAAACTGTTACATTTCAACACAAAAGCTGCCTGCAATGATTCACGTCCTGCTGATTTTGCATGGGTGACAATCAGCTGTTCAGCAGTGATTCATTGTCAGTTGCTTACTCAGCTGTTCAAATGCCATGCTTGCCCAGAGTGCACACACTGAATGTTGAGTTGATAACAGCAGAATGACCAATGGAGGAGAATACGGTATCTCAATACTTGGTGGGGAATACAGTAAAAGCAATAGGTGAATCATGAATACCCATTTAACCTTGAAGAACGTGATGCCATTGAACTGTTGCACTGTTCAGGCATTGACAGCAGTACTGCAACATGAGCTGATAAGGAATTAGTTGCTTCAAATCCTCTACCAAGCTAAATGTGGTGGCCCTTCTCTTATGCAGCTTACAGGTAAGAGACTAGGTTTGAACTTGGCCATCATGCATTTGAGCATACCGTGATGGCGGATGTCAGGCACTATCAGTCAAAAACAAAAATCAAAATTAATGAAAGCACATTAAGGATGTGTAAGGCTGACTATGCTGCTCAGCTATGTGTTGCCCCTGACCCATCACTGTTAACTTGCCAGAAAGCCCCATGGTAGACCACCCTTACTAGTTGAGAAACTGGAGAAAAAATTAAAGAGCATTGTCCAAAACTTCACATCAGAGGATGCTTTAAAAAATACCAGGGTAGTGGAAACTGTTGTTATGCACCGTATACAGTATACTCTGTGCTGGGCAAGTCACCTCCAAAGTCACTGATTTGGTGATAGCGTAAGTCCGAGATAGCTGAACTGGGGAGAACCACATTTTAAACTTTTTTGTAGGCGAGATAGGAAGACAGGAGCAGGATACACTCCCTTGTACATGAGATGGGACCCAGATAAAGTTCTGACACCTGTTATCTGAGCAAAATAAGCTGCAACTGCCATGCCAAAAGTGAAAGTGTGCAGCTATGGAGAAAAACTGGTATTTGTGATGACAAGTTGAGATTTTGCTTATTTAATAACAGTGCCCTACGCAAGATAATTCATCATAAGAGGGAAGTCTCTGTGGTTAACAAACAAGCCCATTCATTGCTAAAACATGCCCAGAGGGCATTTTACAGGGGGAGGATCCAAAAATTGAAGAAGAAGCCTTGCAGAAGTAGTTGTGACAATAAACATCGAATTAAATGGAATGCCAGTGTAAAAACAGCTGTAATACAAGGGATAGCATACAGTACCACTTTAGTCAGGATAGTCTTTCATAGGAAAATTAGCCAATTATATCAGAATTTCAAGAAAACCATGAATGAAAAGTGCCACAATTAAAATATATCATTATTGGAAGTTAGTAGGTTCATTTCCAGTCAGAGGTTCACGCATCCAAATTATGACTGGCACACTTCATCACCTGATAGCCTAGCCCACAGTAAAGTGTGGAAAATTGCCATCCATAATAAAAATAGCCCTGTCAGACTTCTGAAATGCTTAAAGGCCCCAACTCTACTAGCTACCAGGAATGTCTTTTTTTTGTTTGTTTGTTTAATAAAATGGGGATCGAGGCAATAACAAACAGGATAACACTATACAGAAACAGGACCCTATATCATAGGAAAACACATTCATATAGTGCTACCATGTTTTGTCTTGCCCCATCCCCAATTTATTTAAAAAAAAAAACATGTTTCTGGTAGCTATTTGAACTGATGCCACAAATTGTTAGGAACATGTGTTTTTTTTGTTTGTTTGTTTTTTAATAAAAAGGGGATTGGGTGGGGGGGTGGTAGTAGACTACAATAGATTTTTTTTTTATAAAAAGTGGATTGGGGCTGGAGGGGCGCTAGACCACCAGGGGCTTGGTTGATTACAAAATTAACAGTTTATGTTAAGGGGAGGAATGTGATTTACAACTATTATAGTATCTCTTCTCAAAGAGGGAAACAACTTTTTGCTTTTTTGTTATGTGTGTCCTATCATATACTGCGGTGGTCTGCTATGAAAAACACCATGGTATATGACACCACACACATAACGAAATATGACAACAGGACATCACGCTTTCACAAAAAAAAAAAAAACAGCTATTCATAGAATGTTTAGTTTTTTACACTGTGCATGCCCAAGGACAAAAATTATTAAATAAATCATTAAAAAACTACTTGACCAAGAAACATAAAAAACACAAAAGCACATACCATGGGTCAAACTCCATCAAACCTGTAAGTTTCAGGTTTCAAATCCTTATATTTTTTCAGTTATTGGGGAGCAAAAAAAAGTATTGAAACTTAGACTTTTACTTTTTTTTTTGCACTACTGTAACGTTGCCCCAACTGAACCAATGTGCCTGAAATTTTCAGGATCAAGAGAGATACTGTCACAAAGGCCGTGCTTTCCAAATTTCATGTAAATCGGCTAAATGGGGCAAAGTTATTAAGTTGCAAAAACTGGGGTTTAACATTAACGTGCTTTCTCAACCCTAATATATAGGTGCAACCCTGCCTGTATACTTGAAATCAATCTATCACTTAATAGATAGTCAGTACAGTTTACTTTCTTACAAGTTGGTGGGGTACAGCTGATGAAATTTCAATGCATTGGTGAATGTGATAGTTGTGACACCTTATCTCATATCTTATACCTAATCTTATCTCAAAAGGAGTTACCTTACCACAAATTCAATCCCACAGCATTCCTGGCTGATCTTAGCAGAATTAGATGGCAGGAATTCTACCTTGCTTCATCCATCACTGATGCCTACACCACCTTTCAGACTCTTGTCCTAAAGGTGATTGATGCCCATGCACCTGTTGTAAAATCCAGATCTAGAAAAAAATCATGTCCCTAATTCAGTAGCACCTTAAAAGCAACACTACGCCACAGGGATGCTCTCTGGAAAAAGGCTAGAAAAACCAAATCAGAACCTGATTGGGCTGCTTTTAAGATGATTTGGAATCACTGTACCAAACTAATCAGATTTGAAAAAGCAAATTGCTACCAAAGTGCGTTGGAGTCCAACAAGAATAATGATGCTAAATTCTGGCAGATTTTGAATGATGTAGAAGGACGTAAATTGTCCTCCTCATTACCATCCAAAATCATCTCTAGAGATACTACCTGCACTAACAAACATGACATCATAGAAGCCCTCAAAAATCACTTTGCCACTGCTGGCCTAGCCTTTGATACCTTCCTGTAGGCAAATTGCTAAACCAGCAAACTGGCAACATCACACCTTAGACCTCTTCCAATGCCTCCACCTGCTCAACCAAATTTTGTTTCACTCCTGCCTCACTCAAGCAAGTTGAAGACCTCCTAACCCACCTAGATATTAAAAAAGCACAGGGGCTGACCAAATTGCCCCCATCTTTCTAAAATTAGGCTACTATCATCTAGCCCCACAAATCACTCACCTCTTCAATATGTCTTTCCTTGAGGGAGCACTCCCTCCAGTGTGGAAAACAGCCCATGACATCCCTCTGCTCAAATCTGGTGAACCGAGTGACTTAAACAACTACAGACCCATTTGTCTTCTTCCTATTCTATCAAAACTTCTTGAAAAGCTGGTAAACTGTCAACTAGGGGGATTTTTGGAGAATGATAACCTACTAAACCCTCTATAGTCTGGCTTTAGGCCAAGTCATAGTATGGTCTCTGCATTAGCCAAGGTTACTAATGATTGGCAAATGGTACTTGATGCGAGGAATCATGTTATCATGCTATTCCTTGACTTAAGCAAAGCGTTCCATACTGTGGATCACGATCTACTACTAACCCTACTGCAACACATTGGGCTGGACAATAATGCCCTTAAATGGTTTTCATGCTACAGCAGGAAGGCAGCAACATGTGAAGGCACAGGGTGACCTTTCTCCCTGCAAACTCTCAAGTTTGGACCCTCTATTATTTTCAATTTACATAAATAATATTGACCGCAATATTAGATCTGCCAGTATTCACCCATTTGCAGATGATACGCAAGCAATAACACACGACGAGGTGTGGCTTATTGCCTGATAAGAGCACACCCAGGGGTGTACTAAGGCACAAGATGCTTGCACAGAGTGCCTTATGCCACTGGGTATGCTCTTATTAGGTGATAAACCTCACCTCGGAGTGTGTTATTGCACTTATAAAATGAGTACTTAAGTATTTAAGAATTTAAAAAAAAGAACAAAAAAAAAAGTAAAACATTTAGAAAGGTGAGGTTTAATATTGAAACAGTAAAAATAGTCCATGTATTGGTAAGTTGTGATGGCCAGTACAACAGGGTGCTATACACACACACACACACACACACATATCATGTTATTTCTCCATCAACCTTCATACTGCATTTGTGACTGGCAGAAACCCAGGGAGTGGCAGGTATAACTGGTAGTGAGGGTGATGAGGTATTCATCCAAGTCTCATTTCTATCCACAACACACATTTTGTTGTTATTCTTTTTGTGCTGAGACTTTTTTAATTTGTTTTTAGAAGGCAGTGAAATTATCTTTACTTGCCGCCTGCTGCACCGGGAGCAAGCGTATCCCTGAATGGTTCCCGAAGAGAGCGATTTTGTTTGTAGCACGTTTTGAGTAAGAAATGGTGGCTGTAGTTTTCCATAACTGTGTTTAAAATCTGTAGTTTGGGGAATACTGGAATGAATAAGTAGACCATTACTGGTAGCAAGATTGCTAAAGGACTATGTGTCGGTTTGCATTTAAAAGGCGTTTCTAAAGCTCGTGGGGATGCTCCATGGATTGCTGGTGTCTGTTCATGAAGTGGAGATTGCGAGCGTGTCCTTTTTGAATTTTGGGCAACGGAGTTCAGAGTTTGAGGACTGGAGGTCAGAGTTTGAATGATTAATTTTTTTTCTATGATGTTTTACTTTGTTTCACTGTTTTTGAGTAGATTTAGAGAGTGGGAGTGGTAGTGGTGGGGTTGGGGGCTGCAGGTCAAAAGTGCAGATGGAGTTCTGGGAGACTTTAGCTGAAGGGCAGACTGCTTGGCACACTGATTTCTGGGGGTATGAGTCCTGACTGGCTGAAGAGGTGCCTGTTGGCACAATATGGGCTGATAAGGACACGGCCAGAGGTGCATTTCAGCCCACTAGGACTCAGAAAAATCTCAGCCCATTTTATAATGTGCTTTATGTCTCTCATCCTAGCATTGAATCTGCCTACAGTGATCTACAGCAATAATTTAATATCCTACAGTGAAATCTACTACATCTGAAACTTCAACTCAATGCTAAAAAGACAAAAGTCATGTCCTTCTCTCCATCAACTAATGCATCTTCCAGAGCACATCAGGCTGTCAATATGCACATAGTATCTATGCTGGGTGAAACCCTGGAAGAGTGGACAAATTTAAGTATCTAGGCTTCTGGTTGGACTGTAAGCTCTCTTATATCCCTTATGTAAAGAATTCTCCAAAAAGCTAAAACAAAGGCTGGGATTCTTCTGCATCAAATGCTTGCTTGCCTACAAAGCAAAATTACAATTAGTCAAAAACAACATTCCTTCCACTAATTGACTATGCTGACTGTCTTTACAGTCATTGCCCCCAAACTGTCCTTACTAAGCTGGATGTCCTGTACCACAGGGCCTTAAGATTTGTGACCAACTCTCCATTTAAAACATACCACTGCTCACTTTACAGCCAACTAGACTGGACTTCCTTATCTACCAGAAGATGGCGTAATGTCTCCATCTGGACCTTCAAAGCCCTCACTAACAAACTCCCTCTTCACATATCCAGCCTCTTTAAATTGACACCTTGAAAACACTCACTTAGGAAATATGATTATATCTTGCTTGATACTCCCTGGGTAAGGTCTCATTTTGGCATCATAACCATTAACCACGCCTTACCAACTTTGTGGAATTCCCTCCAAAATACCCTAAAATTGACCTGCTTTGTTAGCCTATCCTCCTTTAAATCTTTTCCGAAACCTCAGTTGAAAGAAAACTGCCAGTGCTATGCCCAGTGTCTCCCCCCTTTGATATTTTGTACGGCACTTACCACTATATTTGCCCCGGCTCTCCCTGCTCCCCTTTTTTACACTCCTCTCTGTCTCTGCCCTGCTACTCCCTGATCATCTCTCCCTTACACCTTTTTTCCTCTTATCCTGTTTATCTTCGACTATGCCGTACCTCACCTTATGGATCATGCTCTACCTTCCCCTTTACCTCCTTCCATTCCAATTGTATTATGCAGTTAGCTGCTTGCACTTATGTAGATATGTAAAATCTGAATAATCTGACTGTACCTTGTTATGTATTACCCACTGTATTGTGTGAACTATTGTATAAATCTGTAAGTTTTTTTTTTGTATATTATGTGTGTCCCTCCAGGACCACCTTGCAAATGAGTATCTCAATGGTATATTCCTGGTTAAAAATAAATTGAATTGAATTATCTGAGGTGCAAGATATGCAACCAGATGTCCACAAAAGCTGACCTTTCCTCCATTTTGTTGCTGTTTTGGGGCTTTATTATTTTCTTATATTTCCATGTACAGTATCAGAAACTTGGAAGCCATAATCTGTACCAAAAATAATAAACAAGTCTGCTTTTTTTGAACCTGTTTGTGCTGAATTAATTGTGCAAACAGTCCCTACAAAGCCCACTATCCATGAAAGACTGAGCTACGACCCAGGAGGGTTTCTTTATCAGTCTTATATTATAAACAACTGGTCACAACAAGTTGATGAACCATTCAACTGGAGGTCATGACCTCCTACACAAACAGCCTAATATTTGAGGTTATGCATGCTTGACAGTAACCAGCTTGCAATGTGCAAGCAGTTGTTATAAACAGGCAATGTAATACAGATGGGTGTTCCCTATCAATCCTCTCTCATCTAATCTGCAGCAGGTTGCTGTAAGAGGGCATCACCAGAGAAACCATCAACTTGAGAGCAGCTTTTGAACTGTGCAGTGCAGCTCAAGGGGCATCAAATGATCAGCTGCTTGCCAACTCATCTTTAAGTGAGGTCAGTCAGGACCAAATGGCAGCAAGAGCTACCACCAAAACTGAGACTCTGTCTTGTGTCTACTGACAACAGGAAAGGAGTAAGATTCCCTCCTGAGGTGGTCACGTGATGGCAGTCTGAGAAGTGGCAGCATACCTCCGCAGCTCCGTTCCCTTCCCGCAAACAATCTCTTCAAAAATTTGCTATTGAGCCAGTTTATTTCAGTAAAAGGGCTAGTTACCTGTACGAACTGCTCTGGGAGTCAGATTGATCAGGAAACATGAAGGTATACATGAGGAAGGCTCCTCCACGGCATTTGCCGCCTCCTATCCTGGAAAAAGATAAGGCCACAAAGTGCTCCAAATAATAGGCTGCGAGTTCAACTAAACCTCTTGTGGCACAGACTGCATTATCCGAGGAGAGATTTTTAAAAATCATGCAGCCGATGCAAGAAGCCATCTCTACTATGTCAGCAGATTTGCAGTAGATTAAATCCTCAGTTGCTTCTCTTACAACTTGGGTGGGACACTCGGAAGCCAGGATAGTCTCTCTAGAGAACAAGCAGGGGAGAACCAAGCAAAAAGTTGTCATTACAAATCAGAGACTGAAAAAGCTGGAGGACAAACTAGAGGACTTGGAGGGGTGTAATAGGTGCAGCAACCTCTTATTCATTGGAATTCCAGAAAAAGAGGAGGGCAATGCACCCATTCAGTTCCTCCAGAGGTTTTGTGAAAAAATAGTAGGGCCCTCTCCGAATGGCGCAGCTTACGTTATTGAGCGAGCCCGTCATGGCCTGCACCCCCACCACTGCCAGGCTCCCCACACAGGCCCCTCATTTTCAAATTGCTTAACTTCTTGGATAGACAAAATATCTGGGCAAAAGTTAAGGAACTCCAAGAAGTTCAATGGGAAGGCAGTAAAATTCGAATCACAAAGGATCTCCCGCACTCTGTGTGAGTCAAGCTGCAGGAGCTGCATCCGAAAGTCACAAAATTAATTGCTGCTGGAAAGCCTTTTCATGTCAAATACCCTGCCATTCTACAACTTAAGCACAAGGAACAGTGGTTGACATTTGAAACTGTTGAACAAGCTCAAAACCTTGTTCCCAGATTTGTTCAAGTGAGGTGGATTTGACTGTCTCATCTTTGTGGATGTGCTACGATAGTGTGCAAACCTGTAGTTGTGGAGTGCTCAGGAGGACCAGCTGGGAAATTATCCCCATTTCATTTTATCATGTTTGTGAATGCTACCCCGACAGTCAACTCTTATGTAGATGGCAGTGAGGGAAGTCCAACACAGCGAGCTTTGTGGGCATCCAGGTATTGTTTGTTAGCTGGGTTTGTGACTTTCCGAGAGTCTTTGAATTAGAGAGGCTATCTAGTGGAGCACAAGGCACTCAGAATTAGATTTTTACTTGTCCCTGTAATGAGGTGGTTGGAGTCCGCTTCCTTGGAGCCTCGTGCTTTTGTTTGGGAAGCCAGGATGAGTGCCCGACTGACTGTAATCCTGGAACCTTGTGCTACCTGTTTTAAAGGTTGCATGATTTCCCCTCAATATGTTTTTCTATTGGGGGATTGTAAACCGAAGATGGATCTTTCTGTTTTATGGACTGTGATCCCTCTGTTTAGTAGGCTTTTTACTCATGTGACATTAAATGTTTTTTGGTTATTTGTAGTGTATCTTTGCCCCGAGTCCGCAAATGTTATGGACTCAGTAAATTGGATGCTGGTGCTATGCACAGGGACAAAGACAATAACTGACTTTTTTTCCCCCTTTTTTATTTTTTTTATAAGCGCATGGAGAGGGGCCCAGCAGGCTGCAGATCCTGAATTGTTGGGTAGCTGTCGTCAAGTAGAGCATAGCCCTAAAGGGTTCAACACCTCTCTACATATGGCAATCTGTTTCATGTGTTGGCGGGAGGGAGGGAGGAAGGAGGGCGTTGTGGTGGAATTGCTGACTTTCCTCGGATCTGCGCTACAATATCACCTGACAGTGAGTGAGTAGTAGTGCAGTTGTTTAGAACTGGGGGTGTTTTTGTTGTTAGTTGGGGATATATGTATTACTTGTTGTGTTGTGGAGGGGGTAATGGGACAGTGGTATGAGGGAAGCACTTGCAAATGCACTGTTTAACATTTGTGGGGACTCAGGGGGAGGGGGGTTACCAAGTGTCGTAATGGTAAATACACACAAGTGTTTAAGGGAGTATTGCAAGAGAAGCATGATTTCCTCACATATGTTTTCTGAGATGACCATAGGAGACAAAGTATGGGGGGTCCATACATCTGTGTGAGTTGGAATGTGAAAGGAGCCCAAGATAGGTATAAGCGGCAGATGATACTTAAGCACCTGCTCCACCTAAAGACAGGGGTTGCCTGCCTACAAGAAATGCACATTAGGATAGAGGATACTCCTTTATTGTGCAGACGTTGGGTGGGACAGGTTTTTGGATCTGGGGTTTCTATGGCTTGGGGTGGAGTTGCCATCCTAATAACATAGACAGTTCCCTTTAAATTAGTGGAAGAAATATGGGATCCCCAAGGTCGTTACATTTTGGTGCATGGTTTGCTAGCCACACAACTGGTCCTGTTGGGAGCAATATATGGCCCCAACAAGGATTCGCCCCTTTTTTCACATATCTTTTGAGACTGATTACTACGGAGCCGGCTACATTAACAATATTAGGGGGGGGACTGGAATATCACTCCCCAGCTAGATATGGACAGATCAGAATATAAGTGGTGCGGTTTAACCCCAGCCCAAAGGGCTTTGAAAGAGCTCATGGATGGTGCTGGTTTACTTGATGTTTGGAGGATATTAAATCCCTCTGAAAGGCAATACACTTTGTTCTCCCTCCCCCATCATTCCTATTCCTGAATAGATTATATTTTTGTGAGTGCCTTTGCTCTCCCAGGTATACTAGATGCTGTCATTCATGCCAGGATGATATCAGATCATTCCCCCATAGGCATTACTTATCTACTAGGGCCAGGGATCAAAAGGGATTCTCTGTGGCACCTGAATACTCAGTTGTTACAGAGGCCGACCTCTCTTAAGCACATTGCCAACTTAATTTCCTTCTTCCCGGAAACTAATAAAGGGACGGTCAGCAACATAGATCTCATGTGGGCTGCTCTTAAATGCTCCCTATGGGGTGAATGCATCCAGTTAGCTGCCACTAAGGCACGTCAATACAAGAATCAAGTGCATATACTGCTGGGTTCAATTCGGACGTTAGAGCAGGCCCTGAGTAAGCAAGATAGTGTCGAAGAATGGGCTAAACTATATAAATTACAGGCTCAATACGTGGATTTACTGACACAGGGAGCTGAGTTGTTACTGCGTCACACTAAACTTAAGTACCTTGAATCCAGAAAGCAAGCAGGTAAGCTGCTGGCAATCCAAATACGACATGCAGAAACTTCCCAGTTTATCCCAGGTCTCTGTTTCTCCTAAGATGGTCTGGTCAGTTCTGATCCTAGGGAGATTGTTGCTGGTCTTGGAATATATTTACAAAAGCTTTACTTGATGGACTCCAGTATATACCCATCTCAGGAAGACATAGCTCAATATCTCAATGCAGTCATTCTTCCCAAGGCATCTGCCAAGGAGGTGATCTCCCTGGGTGAACGTATTACCTCCAGAGAGATACAGCTGGCTATAGAACAGTTGCCTCCAGATAAATCCCCTGGTCTGGATGGACTACCTAATAATTTGTATAAATCTTGCCAAGCAATATTAGCTCCAGTCCTGGAAGAGGTCTATAATTATTGGTATGACACTGGCTTCTCGGAACCAAATTTTCTAGAAGCATTTATCACTCTCATTCTGAAACCTGGTAGGAACCCCTTGTACCCTGAAAATGACCACCCCATTTCTTTGCTTAACACAGACCTTAAAATCCTGGCAAAGATTTTGGCCAGTTGGCTTGCTCCCATTATGGGGGAGCTCATTGGTAATGAGCATGTGGGGTTTATGGCCAGGAGGTCCTTGGGAGACCATATGTGGAAGTTGTTACATCTCATCTCGGTGTCCAGGGACTCAGAAGTACTGGTGGCATTGGTTTCCCTGGACACCGAGAAGGCCTTTGATCTGGTCTCCTGGGACTTCCTTTTTACAACTCTAACCTGCTTTTGCCTGCCTGATGGATACCTTAGATGGGTTTGATTATTGTACACTTCTCCAATGGCCAGGGCCTGGTGCAATGGCATTCTCTCTAGTCCATTTTCACTTTGTCGTGGTACCAGACAGGGATATCCGTTGTCCCCTCTTTTATTTAATGTTTACCTGGAACCCTTGATTCATTGGTTGTTGGCTTCACAGGACATTAAAGGAACTAGAGTCAGGGAGAAGAGATATGTGCTCTCCGCTTATGCAGATGACTTACTTCTGCATATAGAGGATCCACAAGTTATCATCCCCAGTGTGTTAACAGAAATCAAGGCTTCTCCAAAGTGTCATATTATAAATTGAACTGTTCCAAAACTGAAGTCTTCCCATTGAATAATAGGCTCACTCAGGCTCAAGTGGCATCCTATAATCTGTCTTGGGAAACTAAATCCGTTATGTATTTAGGCATCAAGGTGACAAGAGATATAACATCAATAGTTACAGAGAATCTAACTGATTTATCAAAAACATTGAAAGCAGATATGGATAGATGGGGGTGCTCCCCCTTTCTTTGTGGGGATGAATTAGCATCGTTAAGATGAATGTGCTTCCTCGCCTCTTGTATCCCTTGGGTATGTTGGGGTGTTTTCTCCCCAAAGTCTGGTTAACAGGCTGCAAAAAGTCCTTAATGCCTTTATATGGAAGGGGAAAGGGGTGAGGAGATCCTATTTTAAACTCACAGCCCCCAAAATCCAGGGCGGATTAGCGACGCCTTCCTTCTTTACATATTACTGTGCCCAGCATATTAGTAAGCTTGCTTTCTGGGTACAAAATGCCATTCCCTTTAACCCGATGGGGTATTTTCCTTTGTGGGTGGACTTGGAGAAATATTTGGTGTCCAAATGTTCTTGTTCACTGCTTGCTCTATTATATGTTACCCCTTTGTACATCCCTAAACCACTCAGGAATACACCGATAGGGTGGTCCCTCAGAGCGCTTCATCAGACACAAAATCATCTCTCATTGAAATGGCATAAGATGCTTGCACAGCCTATTGTAGGCAATTCCCATTTTAGAACTGACAATAATCCTATATTGCCTTCATTTTGGGCCCCACTACAGACCTGTAAGCTTATAGACTTTTTTAGGCAAGGGGAATTGATTTCCTTTTCTCACTTCCAACCTTCTCACAAGGTGCCAGATTGGCATAAGTTCAAATTTATACAAACCAGGGAGGCAATCTCTTCCTCTATAGGGAACACACCCTGGCCAGTCTCAACTGATTCAGACCTCCAGACAATATTACAAGAAGCAAACCACCCTCACTCTGTTTCAGTGGTGTATAAGAAGTTACAAACACCAGATTCACATTTGCCTTCAGGTATTTGTTACTATTGGACCCAGGAACTAATTCTACCTGAAGATTCAGATACCTGGAAAAAGCTCTGGCAAACCAGGTATAGATTTGTGAAACAGGACAGGCTCCACCTAGTCCAGTTTAACATCATGCACAACTTATATTATACACCTGTGAAACTATATAGAATTGGTAAAATCCCCCTCTCCTAACTGCACAAGGTGTGGAGAGACAGAGGGAACATTGTTTCACATGTTGTGGAGCTGCTCAAAAGCCCAAGCTTTCTGTCAAGCTATTAAGTGTGCAATGGATCCACTTTTGAGATTAAAGCCTCTGTTTACCTTGGAGGCCTGCTTATTGTACCTTTTTCCCCAGGGAACCCCAAAAATCAGAAAAGCACATCTTGTGCTAGTGGTGGCAACTGCCAAGTTAATTATTATGAGGAATTGAAAGGATGATTGCTTACCCTTGGTTATGGAATGGTATAGGGAGATACTTTTGGCACTCCAACTAGGAAATCATATTGCCTTCACGCATAATAGATCCCAGGCCTTTCAGAATACATGGGGCCTGCTGGATACAATATTAGCTATATAGGAGCCCTAACTCATGTTTGATATTCTCCTTATCAGGCAGACAGCTTTATAGGCAATGTTTTGCAACCAACACTTGGATGAGGGGGTGGGATGGGAATTAGGGTAGTATGTTTGATTGTTTCTTTGTAGTAGTATTTGTTGTGTCATTATAAAATGTACTCTTACTTGTGTCTGTCATGATAATTGTACATACTTTTGACTGCTTGAAACTGCAATAAAGTATATTTCATTAAAAAGATTCCCTTCTGAGTGTGTGTGATCCATACTGGTCACGTCTTCTCCAATGAGAGCAGGTTGCTGTAAGGGGGTGTCACCAGGGAAATCATCAACAAGAAAGTGACTTTTCAACTGTGCCATGCAGCTTGAAGGGAGTCAGTCAATCAACTGTTTGATGACTCAGTTATGAGTGAGGTCAGTCACAAGTGAAGGGCAACAGGAGTTACCAACAAAATGGAGACTCTGACTTGTGTCTGCTGATTACAGCCAAGGAGCAAGATTCCTTCTTGACTGAGTGCTCCCCACCAGTTTTCTCTGCTCTGATCAGGAACAGGCTGCTGTAAGGGGGCATCACTAAGCTAATGTAGTTGTAAGCTTCAGCCTAGTGGTCCTTTGCTGCAGTACTTTAGCTGAAGGGCCATAGTTAAAGTGCATCACACTGTGGGCATCAGCGTCAGTCAGCAGTTGGTAGGAGGTTCTGCACCCTAAGTGTAACACACTAAGCTGCACAGTAATGTCATTTAATTCATGTGCAAGTTAATTATAGTATGTGTTTTCTGCAATTGTGATACTGCAGCAGCCAGAATCAAGGCTTTGAACATTGTAAATAAGTAGTGGGTTAATGTGTACTATTTACAAGTGGATTAAGCTGAGGGGAGGATAAATAGTAAAATAAATTTAAATACAAAAAGAAAAAAATGAATGGGTGGCTTAAAGGAACATACTGATTAACTTATCTGCAAATATTTCACATTGCATTTAATTTTTTGTTCTGAAAATGTGTTTATGCATTGCTATTGGAGTGCATTAAGTAATTTTTATAGGTAATAAGTAGCAGACAAAGCACTGCCTTTCAATTATAGTATACTGAGTAACAATGTAAGAATGTTAGCATATTCAAATGTAGTTTAACAGCTTTAACTAGAAGTAACTAAATAGGTAGAGTAGAGATAACAAATGGAGGCATATGATCATAGTGTCCGCAAATAAATCGGTAAAGATGGAGGTCAGGATTAAAGTGGAGGAAAAAAGGATCTTTCAAATTTACAAACAGATAAGAAGGTTACAAAAGGGAAAGCAGGAGTCACCCTATCTAGGGTGAGGTTACAAAGTAGTTTCATGGAAGAAAAAAGGAGTAATGTAGTAGGAACAAGGGAGGAAGAAGAGATATAAAGGTAAATAAACTTGTTAATGTAGGGGCACCCAGTCTAGAGTATGGTAGCACATTAGTTGCAAATTAATAAAAGGTGACAAAACAGGGTGAAAACTGATAAAGGAAGCAAGGTGGTAGAGATGAAGGGGGAAAGAGAATTTGGAAGAGAGTTTTGAAGAAGGGAGGGAGGGAGAAAAAGAAAAAATGGGGTCAACAATCAGAGTAGAAACAAAATCTGGAAGGCCATGTGTGTGAATGCTAGAAGTCTAGGAAATAACATTCTGGACCTAGAGGTCATCTTGGCAGAGACCAACCTAGACATTGTGGCCATTACCAAGTCATGCTCCATGGAAAACAATAACTGGGACATGGCTATACCAGGCTATATTCTGTTTAGGAAGGACCGGGTGGGAAGGAAAGGAGGAGATGTGGTGCTTTATGTGAGGGAAAGCATAAGAGCAATGGAGATGCAGGGAATAGAGGGGGAAGCAGAGGTGCTGTGGGTCACCCTGGAAACAGGGAATTGAGTCACTATTTGCACTGGAGTGATATACAGACCTCCAGCAAAGGTAGAGGAATTAGATAAGGTACTGGTGGAAGCCATTGGCAAGATGGTAGAAAAGGGGAAGGTGCTGCTGGCAGGGAACTTCAACATGTAGATTAGAGTCTCCCAGCAGTGGCTTCAGTTAGAAGCAAGGATGTCCTGAACTCTCTGAAGGGGGCATTTCTTAGGCAACAAGTCAATAAACCCACTCTGGTACTCACTAATAGGGACAGTATTGCAGACGTCAAGATGGGAGACCACCTGGGGACCAGTAATCACTGTACAGTGTGATTCAGTATAAGGAAAGCTGTGGAATGGAACCACACAAGGATGAAGGTCCTGAACTTCAGGAGGGCAGATTTTATAAAGATGGGTGAATGCCTGAGGGATGACCTGCCTTGGGGGGGGTGATGGCCTGGGTGGGGTGGAGGGACAGTGGGAAAAGCTAAAAGACAGCATAGTAAAGGCAATAAATCCCTGCTTCAAACAAGTGAGCAAAAGCAAGAGGAAAAAGAGACTGCTCTTGTTCTCAAAAGAGGCTGCTGAAAAGGTAAAGTCTAAAAAGATGGAATTCAGAAGGTATAAAGAGATGCAGAGGGAAGATGATAGGGAGGTGTATCAGTGAGAACAGAGGGAAGCAGGAAAAGCAGTAAGGACCACAAAGGTGCAAACTGAAGAGAGAATATTCCAGGAGGTAATAAAAGGGGACAATACATTTTTTAGGTATATAAGTGAAAAGAGGAACACCAGGTACACCAGGTCTGGGATTATAAGGTTAAAAAGGGAAGGGAAGACTGTGCAGAGGAAGACCAGTAGAAGGCATATATCCGGAACAAATAATTTTGTTCAGTGTTCACAGAGGAAGGAGAAGGGCAGGAGCCACAAAAAAGTAACAGAAGCTTTAGAGGGAAGGAGGTGGACACTAGTCTTTTTTTGGAGGAGAAAGTCCTGAAGGAACTTGAAAAGGGACTTGCTAATCTGAAGGTGGACAAAGCAAATGTGACAGATGGGGTGCATCCAAGGCTATTGAGGGAGCTTAGGGAAATACTGTCTACATTTCTAACAGTTTTATTTAATAGTTCACTGGAAACAGGAGTGGTTCTGGAGGACTGGTGGAGGGTGGATGTAGTCCCACTACACAAAAGTGGTAGCAAAGAGGAGGCTGGCAATTATAGGCCAGTTAGCCTGGCATCCATCATGGAAAAGTTAATGGAATCACTGCTGAAGGAAAGGATTGTAGAATATCTTGAATCCAGTGGGTTACAAGACTGAAGGTAGCATGGATTCATGGGGGGAGGTCATGTAAAATGAATTATTCGACTTGGTGAAAAAGGATTTAGATCAGGGTGGAGTGGTGGATGTGCCAACCCATATTTCAGTAACACTTTTGACACTGTTGTATGTAGCAGACTAGTAAGCAAGCTGGGTAGCTTAGGAGTGGGTCCAAATGTGGTAAACTGGATAAGAAATTGGTTATGATTAGGTGACAGAGAATGGTGGTAAATGGAGTTCACTCCAATGAAGGGAAGGTGACCAGAAGGGAGCCTCAGGGATCAGCGCAGGGACCAGTCCCCTTATATATATTTGTAAGTGATATTTGAGAGGAGCTGGAAGGGAAGGGAAGGGAAGGGAAGGAAGGAAGGGAAGGGAAGGCCTGCTTCTTTGTGGATGACACCAAATAATGCAATAGGGTGGACACTCCGGGGAGGATGGAAATGATGAGCAGAGACCTGATAAAACTAGAGGAGTTGTCAAGGAAATGGCAGCTGTGTTTCAATGTAAACAAGTGCAAAATAATGCACTTAGGGCTTAGAAACCCAGGGGCAGAGTACAAAATGGGTGGAGTTATACTGATGACCACCAAGCAGGAAAAAAACTGCGGGTAATCATATCACATGATCTTAAGGTGGTTGGGCAGTGTGTCAAGGCAGTTGCGAAGGCTAGTGAGATGCTGTGGTGCATAGGGAAGGGTATCAATAGCAGAAAGAGGGAGGTGGTGTTGCCTCTATATGGATCCCCGGTACAGTAAGTCCCAACCTTGACTACTGTGTCCAGTTCTGGAAACCACATCTCTGGAAGAACATAGACAGAGGAGGGTAAGTAAAATGGCATGGTCTGCATCAAAAGACCTATGAGGAGAGACTAATGGACCTCAATATGTACACACTGAAACAGAGAAGGGAGAGGGGGAATATGATAGAGACCTTTAAATATCTTACAAGGGAGAATGAGGTACAGCAGAGAAGTATTTTTCAGAAGAAAATGTGCTCAAAAACCAAGGGACATGCTATGAAGCTGGGGAGGGGGTAGATTCAGGAGAAATGTGAGGAGGTACTTCAGCACAGAAAGAGTGGTAAATTCCTGGAACAGCCTTCCAGCAGGTGTGCTAGGAGTGAAAACGGTGATGGGATTCAAGAATGCATGGGATAAGCACAATGAAATCATAGTGGAAATGAAAGGGGGGAAGGAGAAAGGACTATAGATCAGGTATGGCCTGTGGTAATAGTGTAGGTAAGGAGGAATAGGCAAACTGGATGGGCCAAGTGGATCTTATCTGCCATCAAATTCTATAATTCTATGTTTCTGGTTCAGGGATAGGGTGAGGTGGTATTAGCATGGGAATAAGAATGAGGTAGAGGGGTAAAAAGTATTTACAAAGACATCAATAATAAAAAGGTAAGGAAAATGGAAGTGGTACAGTGTAATGGTTGTGGTGCAGCAGTCTTCAGGGAAATCTTTTAGAGAATGAAGTGCTGCCCCATATATGCTCACCTCTCTGGGCTGCAGGCACAGGTTGCTGAGCTCTAAGCTTAACTGGCAAGAATACAGAAGACCTTCAGCACCTCCCATGGGCCACCAAGCCCACAGTCACTCCCCCAGAGGATGCTGAGAAAGAGGCAGAGTATATGGACCATGGTGGACTCAGAGAGGGTGGGGATGGTGATAGGGTGCACACTATGTCACCTACACCACTGCACAACACCTTCACCATACTGGTCAAAAAGGGCAACCAAGAAGAGGTACCCATCACAATGGTTAGGGAGGAGGTAGTTATTGTTAGGAGAAAACTAAATGAGGGAAGGGGAATCCAGCCAAGGTGGAAGCAGCTGCTGGTGAGGGACTCAGCTGTGAAGGGAAGTGACTTGGAAGCTGGAGGAGAAAATGATAGGGAAGTGAGGTGCTCCCAGTTGCCCACCCTCGTTGCTCCTGCTCACCCCTCACTTCCCTGCATCAGCGCATTTGTCCACCACTGCATTGTTGTGGATTACAGCATTCCCCTTGGTTGCTTTTTCTTCTGGCTGTGTTGTGTCCACCACGATATTATGTCCCATGATGTTCCTTCTGCTTTGCTGTTTCTGTGATATTTCTTCCACAATGTTACAGGCCCAATTCATCCAAAAAGGGTGGCTCAGGAACTTGTACTTAATCCATTTGCTAGTGTGGTCCACAACATGGAATTACAAATTTACTTTCAAGAAACTTTTTCTGCCAACCATCACATATGATGTTCTGAGGAAGGCATCAGTGTTTGATGTTGAAATGTCAACTGTCATGTGGGCGAGTGACTTGAGATAGTGACGATCGGCGGAAAACATTTCTTGAAAGTAAATCTGTAATTCTGCATTTTGGACTGCACCACAACAAAGGGATTACAAAGTATAAGTTCCTGAGCCATCCATACCTTAAAAATGCCTCTGACATGCAATGTCCAGGTCACCTGGCATGGAGGAGGGAAGTACACAGAGGGAGGGAACATCAGGATGGAAGACAAGGAGAAATGGAAGCTCTGTCTTTGGAAGTGGGCAAACCCTGCTTCAACATACTGTGACATAGCTACAGTCCCAATGAGGTGTTAACTGCGCTCTGCATGCAAGTGTTAATTGCGCTCAGTCAGGCAATGCACAGAACAATGGCAGCAGAATGTCAAAAGAAAAGAGGAGGAAGTGAAATATCAATTCCACAGAAATGGGAGCTCTGTCTTTGGGAGTGAGCAAATCCTGCTTCAACATTCTGTGACGTGCTACACATCCTCTGCTTTCTTCACTTGTTATATTCATAATGCATCTTTTCCATTATACTTTAATGACAATAGCTCAGTGGTCGTGGACCTCCAACCACCAAAAGTAAAAAAAAAAAAAAAAAAAAGAGTCTCATTGTAGTTTCATATCGTATCTGAGGGTCAGCTTCAATATAACACTTTTAAGACAGCATTTTTGGCTAAACACCATGCTGTCATCAAGTTTTATGAAAACAAATGCTTCTGATACTATTTTAAAATGTATTTTACTCTGCTGCTCACACTTTCTGGAACAAGCATCTTCTCTGTCAAAAGAAAATTCACTCACAGTCAGTAACCAGGAGCTACAATAACAGTAGACCTAAGACTGTGAATCCCGGCTTCAAAAATGTTTTTATGTTGGCCTGCAGAGTCACATTCACCTCAGTAGCACTGAACACTGAATGAGAGGAGAGAGCAGAGACTCCTTCTCTGCTGGCATGCTTAATTTAGCTCCAATCTGAACAAGAGGAACAAAGTACCAGACTGACTCACTCACCCACAGGAAAAAAGAAAGTTTTCTTTTGACATAAGATGCTTGTTCCAGGAAGTTTGAGCAGCAGATTGAAATACATTTTAAAATAGTATTGGAAGCATTTCTTGTCATTAAACTAGATGACAACGTGGTGTTTAGATACTAGGTTCTATACATAAAACTTTGGTTTCTCATACTTTGTGTGCCGCACAGTTTGAGGAACCAAAGTTTCATGTAGAGAAAGAGAGAGAGAGCGAGAAAGAGTGCAAGAGCCCTTTGTTGCAATGGGAATGTGCGGTTCTCTCCCTGCTGTTTTCCCTGGTCTCCAAAGTGCAACAATAAGTTTGATATACAGTATTTTTCATATATTTCAATCTGAGAGTCCTGGTTATAAAGAATTTGCTAAAACAAACAGCAAAGTTCGCAGAACCCTTGGAACAACTGCCTCGCTGAAAATGTAAGCTTCGAGAGGCAGGCTGCAGGGAAACAGCTCTGTGGAATCCTGTTACAGATAAAGGGCATTTTAGTATTATTCATAATGGCTCTAAAGTATATAAAAATAATAACATTAAGTAATTGCTTTGCAGGGCATTCTTTATTTCAATGGAACTTTTACATAGAAAATAAAGTTTCAATGGGACCAAAATGTGAACGGTTTGTCAGTCCCTCACCCTGCAGCTCAATGGGATTCAAGCAAACACACTGAGAGTGAGGTGAATAGGATAGCTCCTCCATGAATTTCATATAAAAATATAATAAAATAAATATTAACTGCTACTAGCAGATGCTTCTTTTTAAACCTAGTCATTTTTTATGTTCACCTTGCTCTAGCGCAAGTCGAACATTTTGCGATGTACAGGGTTTTGAGAGGTGTGTCATGGTGCTCCAATCCAGTAGAGCCTACACGGGGCTTGACCAATAATCAGTAAGTCTCACCATGAGACTGTTCAGGCATAAATGTGCATGAACTTCAAAAAATTATGCTGACAGACACATTCATAAATCAGTTCAACAAGCACAGTTGATCTTAACATGTGCTCTCAGCCTGCCTGATCCTCCTCCCCAGTATTTTACACACACACACACACACACACACACACACACACACACACACACACACACACAGAGTCTGGTTATACAGGTCCAGCTGCAGTCTCTAAGTACCTGAGGCCAGCCATAGAATTATATTTTTTCCTTAGAATCAGGGTTGTGGTGAGACGTAACAGAACTTTGCATATCTTTCATGTAACATTCTAGGGATTGAAACTGATATCGGAAACTGCTCACTTTACTAGTGTGTGTGTGTGTGTCTTTCTCTCTCTTGCCCTGGTTACACACACACACACACACACACACACAGGAGTCAGGTTACACATGCTCTAGTAGGCTGCTGATTGAGAGGAAAATGGAACATTTAAGTGCATTAATGGTCACTTGGCTACTAGGGTAGTAAATAAGTGACCAGTTCACATTAATACAGGGTAGATCAAACAATGAAATAAACTGTGGCTGGCAATGATTTTTAAATAATAGTTGCCTATAAAACTGGTTTTTAGTTTACCCCTTCAAAGTGCAACAACTTGCTAATTTGAACACTTTCCATTTAAACAATTTCTTCGGGATGGCTACCATATTCTCTGTTTAAAGGAAGAAAAAAAAAAAAGATCCTCTGGTAAAATCATGGAAATGGTCCTGCTCTCAGCCAGGCCCAGTTGCAGCCTGTAGGTGTCTGAGGCCAGTCATAGAATTATATTTTTTCCTTGGAGTCGGGGTGGGGGGAGACCTAACAAAAATTTGATTTATCTTCCATGTAAGCCTTAAAATGTACCACAGAGCATCTAAAACCCCAGAGCTTCTAGGGGCTGCTCGTAACACTAACAATGGGGGTGCCCAATCTCCCAGTGTCTCCACCTGAAATAAACCCTCACTTGTAGTTTAATTTTTAAAAAATAAATGCCGTAACAAGAAAAAAATGTAAATCGATGTCTTTTACTGCCATGCTGTAATTGCTCTACCCCCCCAGCCCAGCCCATATTAATCTTCTAGCATGGGGATCTGCACCTTAGATCCAGTACAACAGCAATACCAGCAGGGAACATCCAGCATTGACAAATGCTTGTTTATACACAGGAGTGGAGTGGCTTTTTAGCAAAAGCTGGACAGGTACAAAAGTAAATAAAAAAAGCTGAAAGAAACGCCAGACAGAGATAGTAGTGGAGAGGGATGGATGGAAGGAGGGCAGAGATGGGCTGCAATGTGTCTTGCTTTCTTTTCTAGAGTTGCTGGCTGCTGCAAACAAACATTGGGCATTGTGCACAGATTGCAGTGGCATGTAGATGGTAGCTGGGGGTGGACAAGAATAAAAAGAGTTGTGCGAGTTTGACTGGCCCATGGTGCTCAGAGGTAGAGGTAACTTTTGTCACCTCCTGAGGTTGTTCGTTCACATTGCTATGCCCACACAGCCCTTGAAAGCAGAAGAAAGTAGGCAATGCAGTTAGGAGTGCAAAGGTGCAGACAGAGGAAAGAATTGCCCAAGGATCACTACCAGGGAAAAGACCTTCATCAGGTACATAAGTGAGAAGAGAAATACGAAGGAAGGCTGGCAGTATAGAACAGATGTTTGAGCAATGACCTGTGAATGAGCTTGGCACATCCAGTAGGCCTGGGTTTAATTCCCACAACCTCCACTTGCATACTGCGTGACCCTGAGTAAGTCACATAATCTCCCAAGTTGCTCCTAAAAACAGGCATTGTGCCTAGTGGGCCTTGTCCAATTACCAAAGCATAAACTAAAAGAAATAAAAAATAAGATCAAAAAGGAGAGACAGGCAATCTCCACAGAAGGAGACCAAGAAAAACCTGACAGTTCAAACAGCTATTTCTGCTCAGTTTTTACATTGGAGAGTGGAGGGGGTTGACCACCAGGGAGAAACAGTGATATGGAGAAAAGGGGGTGGACTCAGATCCATTTCCAGAGGACAGATTACTGAAAGGACTTGAAAACCTGAAAGTGGATAAGGCTATGGAACTGGATGGGATTCACCCAAGGGTACTTAAAACAGGAATGCAATGAAACTGAGCAGAAAATGTGACCCTGCCTTTTTTCGCTATAAAAGATTCCAGGCATCATCCAATTTTATTTGATGGTACAATTTCCTAATTCCACCAAAATGTGAGCATTTTGTAAGTGTTTTCATTTAATTTTTTTTTTTTTCAAGAAAAAGACGGCTGATACATTTAGCATTGAAATAGCATTACAGATCTGGCAAGGGTTAGGACTGAAAAAAAATGACTCATGGTGCACAAAATGAAGGTACCCAGAAAAGTACATTTGGCAGGTATGTTAATATGTTTCTTAACTTTAGCTGAAACTAGCTTTCTTGAAAAAAACATTCTTCATTGCAGTGCTGGTTTAAAGAACTGAGAGAGTTCCTAGTGACCCACTGACATCCTTGTTCCATAACTTGCGGAAAACAGGAGTAGTTCCACAGGATTGGAGAACAGCTGATGATGTACCTCTGCACTACAGAGGCAGCAGGGGGCAGGCTGACAGTTATATGCTCATCAGTCTTACTTCTGTGTTGGTGAAATTGATGGAAAGACTACTAAAAGAAATTATAATTTGAATCTAATGAGTTACAAGTCCACAGATAGCATGTGTTCACAGAGGGGAGGTCATACCAAATGAATCTAATAGATTTCTTTAACTGGATGACAAGGGAACCTGATCAGGGCAGAGCAGTGGACATGGCCTATTACATTTCAGAATGGCCTTTGACATGGTGCCACACAGATGGCTGATCTGGAAATTGATTAACTTGAGAGTAGGATCAATAGCGGTAAATTGCATTCGAAATTGTCTGAAGGATTAAAGACAGAGAGTGGTAGTTAACTGTACTCATTCTCAAGAAATAATGTAACAAGTGGGGTACCACAAGGTTCAGCATTGTGACCAGTCCTCTTACTATCTTTATGGGAGATATTGCAGAAGAACTAGAAGGGAAGGTATGTCTTTTTGCAGATGATACCAAAATCTGACTGACACCTTGGTGTTCTAAGGTGGTGGTGTAGGCAGAAGCAGCACATCGGGTGGGAGGAGATACCAGTGGCTAGTTCAGGGCATGTATTATGTGCGTATGCCTGTACTAGCCATGTCTGGCATCATTCAGTGGGTGGGGACTATAACAAGCATTTGTCAATGCTGAATGTTAGCTTGCTGGTATTAGCATTGGAAATGCAGGAGTTAGAGAGATGCAGAATAGGAATGGCAGTGAAGTACTGAACTTCACGTCAACCCCACCTCCACCCTGCAGAGATGGACAGGCATTGGGGTATGTGTTTGGGTCATCGCCCATAACGTTCATGCCATTTCATTTCACCCTATCCTGCAGACACCGACACGTGTTGTGGTGTGCCTTGGGGTGTTTAGGTTTACAGTCACCCCATTCCATAAGGATATATGCTGAAATGGGTGCAGTATAGAAGAATGGGTTGAACTCTGGGGCCGAAGAGTCCAAGGCACACCTCGATGCCTGTCACTGGCTGCAGGGTGGTGGGGTTGGGGGTGGAATGGCATGAGCATTGCAGTTGGCAATCCAAAGGCACACCCCTGATGCCTGTCAGTCAGTACAGGGTGGGATGTTATGGTTAGAAACCCTAATGCCTCGGGCATTTGTTGGTATTTGCACTACAAATTTTCAGCATGGCCTTTTTGTGACCCCCACCTCATGAAAGCATTTGGTACCTCTTCTCATGAAGAGTGGCACTGTGATTTTATTAATGTATCCCGAACTTTGAGTTCCCACAGCGACCATGCCATTCTGCGCCAGATGTACGAAAACACCGATCAGGCTGGATGTGAAGAATGACAGCTGCACCATTCATAGGGAGTTGTGAAGAGATGGCAATTTTGAAAATCTGTATTAAAAAATATTAAAAATACTCGAACTTCCAGGCTTATGTGGAAACTGTGCAACGCATGCACGTAACACAGTCATTTCATGGACTTTTGTCACTAAATTTTCAACATAGCATTTTAGCACCTCTGCTCATGAAAAGTGTCACTGTGATTTTATTTTAATCTGTCCCGAACACTGACTTCCCACAGCGACTGTGCTATTCTGAGCCGGAAGCGCAAAAACACATTTCGGCCAGGATGTGAAAAATGACAGCTATACTGTTCATAAGGAGGTGTGGAAAAATGCCAATGTTGAAAATCTGGAGTGAAAATATTACAAATTCGCAAAGTTATGAGCATTGTGTGGAAACTGAGCAACACATGCTCATAACACAGTTATTTTATGGACTTTCAACACCAAATTTTCAACATAGGCATTTTAGAATGTTTGCTCATGAACAGTGTTACTGTGATTTTCTTAATGTGTCCTGAACACTGATTTCCCACAGCAACCACGCTATTCTGCGCCAGAAGTGCGAAAACACATTTTGGTCAGGATGTGAAAAATGACAGCTGTACTGTTCATAAGGAGGTGTGAAAAAATGCAAATGTTGAAAATCTGAAGTGAAAATATTACAGATTTGCAAAGTTACGAGTGTGCATGGAAACTGCACAATGCACACTTATAAAAACCAGTGGGGCATCACTTCTCCCAGCCTGACCACTCAGTCTCAGATATGTCAGTAATGGTCTTAAAAGGAAATCTCAAAAACACACAACAGAGACGAGCTTTTGAGATTAAACTTATTTTACATCTCAATATGGTAGCAGATGGGATGAACTTGGATCTTGGCTTTATGGGACACTACAGAAACTAACATCCACAGACCTTTTCTTCTTCAAACTGACATATTATAGGACTTCAGCATGTGTGAGATGTGGATGCGTGTGTGTATGTATGTGTGTGGGTATGTGTTGTGAGGTATGTGATATAACAGATGTCGGGCTTGCTGTCACATTGAGGTAAGTCTCTAGTTAGCTATATGGAGTTATAATGTGTTACTATTTTTATTTCACACACAAAGAATTTCTCCTTACTTTTTATCTTTGCCTGTGGGGGGGGGGGTTGATTCCATTGCACCATATTCAGATTACCCAGCCTGCTAGTGTACATACAGGAGTGTTATCTTATACTGTTATATATAATTTTTGTAACTCTGTACATATTGGGATGTGTGATCTCATTTGCTTGGGGTCCTGCACAGATCTTTTACATTAGGCTAATATTGTAGTAATTTACTCAGGATTTCATGACAAGTTGTATTCCTTTGGGAACAATTGCAGTGACTGAAGTTAATATAGGTTCACTAGAGAGAGAGAGTGTGTGTGTGTGTGTGTGTGTGTCTGTGAGAGAGAGAGAGAGAGAAAAGGAGGGGGGAGAGAGAGAGACAACATCTCCTTTAAGCTATGTATCTCCCCCCACCCACATTATTGTGATGTGGGGTGGGTTAGGTTGTATTGTTTGTATGAACAGGAGGAGATAAATTACATTTTTATCTCTTTTTCAGATTCCCTAGATACTTGTGGTATATGAAGTTGCTACATTCTCAGTATATATTGACATCAGTACATATCAGGCTGCATGGTCTTAATTCCTTGAGGTTCCTCGACTAGAGTTTTTGTTTAACACTAATATTATCAATTTATATTTAAATTATCATTTATATAGTCCTGAGGTTTTTGTAATTTCTTGGGCCTTTTATTTAGCTTGAGAATACAGCTGGGTGACATGTCCAGCTAGGTTTTACACATCACACAGTGTGCACTGATGTTTTTTAGACAACTTTACTGGTAATTCTTGTCTTTAATGCATACATTGTAATTTCATGAGCCCTATAACTAACTTAGTTTGTCTTTAAGCTGGGTGTGGGTTGCCTTTCAGTAATCACATCCTCATACTGACTGTGACACTCATGGCTTGATTTGGGAGTTATCTGCTTCAGCAGTGTTATCTTATGTCAATTAAATTTACGTGCAGTAGGATTCTTTGTATGTATGTTGCACCAAGCACATCTGAACCCAAGGTTCTTTCGGACTGAGGGCAGTATTGTACTGTTAAGCTTCTCTGACATAATCTTCTGTTTTTTTGTTTTTTTTTTCTTTTTTTTTAAATGAGTATTTTAAACCAATGGGGATTTTTTTCTGTTTTTCTCTGCATTATCTAGCTGTTATAAGTATTGTATTTTCTAAACAACTGCCATGAGCTTCTGAAGAAGGACTGGTTGGTCCGAAAGCTAGAGCACTTTGTTCTTGTTGTTACATCTATGTTGGTCCATTAAAAGGTATCAAATCATTTGCTTCTGGATCTGTTCTTCCAAGGACCAATACAGCAGCTACTAAATCTAGATTTCAACATGGAAGATACCGGAATTTGCCGTAGAATATGGCAGTTACATAACATCAAGAAGAAATTGGCACGGCTAGACAGTGACATCTATTTTCTACCCCAGTGCAAGAGGAGAAACATTATCCCTAAAGGTCTTACTATCTGGAATCCATTAAGAAATACAAACAATTCTACTTATGCAGAACAACTTTGTCATAGGACCTCTGAGAAACTGAGAAATCACAGGATTCACATGTCATATGCCCAAAAGTTGTTCTTAACAAAGAGTTTGCTGAAATTGTAACCACTCTGGAAAGGGTGTCTGGGAACCTATTCAAGACATCTTAGAGAGACACATTAACTACCAAAGGACCTTAAGAAAAGCCATGCTTGTGAAAAATAGGAAATTAGATGCCCTTCAACATACCATACTTCCTAACAACCATGAAGCACATAATGGAGTCACTGAACAACAACACAATGCTGATGGGCACCTTTCAGTTGTTAATTTGTCCAACCACACACTGACTACTGGAGAACTGAATGTACTTTCAAAGGCCTCACTTTCTGCCCAACAAAACCACTGGATAACATACTGTTTTGTGGTGAACTAGAGGAGTACTTCTGTAGATTGAGACTTAAAGAATTCTTTCATGGCAGGGAAGAAATCACTGGTAGTGAAGACAGTGCAAACAGCAATAATGTAATGGGGTAAGAAAAGGAATCTGATTTTACCCCTCAAGTGGGCGAACAAAAACTAGACAATTATATTAATTGTTTCCACCAACAAGTCAGTGGTCAGATCCTTACCAGGCAAAACCCATTATAACCTCTCTCCACTGGAACGGAGAGCTATAGGGACACTGAAATCAAACCACAACATTGTCATCAAAAAAGCTGATAAAGGTTCTGCAGTAGTGATTTTAAACAGAGGATTATATTACTGAAGCTAATAGACAGTTAACAGATCTTACATACTACAGAGAACTGGAGAGTGACCCCACTACAAGATATAAAGATGAACTATGTGACTTAATTAAAACTTTTCCTGACCATGTCCGAGAGAAACTAGCTCACCTCATCCCTGCTGAACCAAAGCCAGGGACATTCTACATGCTGCCTAAAATACATAAACCTGGCAATCCAGGAGACCCATAGTCTCTGGTAATGGTACCTTGACTGAAGGGATCTCAGGGTTTAAGAGACCATTTGAAACCGCTGGTTATGGAAAGAGAGTCATATCAGGACACTACGCACTTTTTGCGTGTACTTTCTGGTTATAAGGATTTACCACCTGATACCATTTTAGTGACAATGGATGTAACATCCCTCTACACTAATATTCCACACACAGATGGCATTGCAGCATGCCTTAAATACATACATGAGAAAGGACCTGACCAAAACATCAACCCTGGAGTGGTGGGGGAACTTATGGAATTCATTTTGACACATAACAACTTCAACTTCAATGGTAAACATTATGTTCAAACTATGGGAACAGCAATGGGCACCAAAATGGCTCCACGGTATGCTAACCTCTTTATGGCTGACTTGGAGGAGGATTTTTTAAGGCAGTATCCCCACAAACCACTGGCTTATTTCCGTTACATTGATGATTTGTTTATCATCTGGACGGAAGGCACAGATGCACTCAAAGATTTTCATCACAAACTTAATAATCTCCACCCTACCATAAAGCTTACCTTGGAGTACTCTACCACCAAGGTTAACTTTCTGGACACCACAGTCATCATTAGGATGGAACCTTACATACATGTATTTACAGGAAGCCAACAGACAGACAGAGATACCTGCACAGGAAAGTAACCACCCAAACCATACAAAAAATCTGTCATATACAGTCAAGCACTTCGTTGTCAACATATTTGTTCAAATGAGGATGACAGAGATACACATTTGGCTATGTTGAAAACACCTTTATGGAGCAGGGACACTCTTCCAGGAAATTGACAGGATAACAGAACAGGCAACGCAAGTACCAAGACAACAACTACTTCAATATAAAGAAAAAGACAGCTACAGAAAGAATACCTTGGTAGTCACATATCATCCAGACCTTGAACGTCTGTGTAAGATTATTAAAGATCTCCACCCAATATTTAGTGAGGATGACACCCTTAATTGTATTTTAAGGAACTCCACTACTATCTTTTAAACAACCACCAAATTTATCCAGCCTAATTATTAGGAGCAAACTTTCACCGTAATAGAATACCATGTCACACAATGGCACACGACCCTGCAATCAATGCCCCTGCAAGACTTGTGGCTCATTTCTACCTCAGACTGTGTGGTTACATCACAAAACAGACAATTCCAGGTGCATGGAGTTATACATGCATGTCACGACATGTTGTTTATTTCATTCAGTGCAAGAGATGTCCACAAACAGGTTATGTAGGAGAGACACGCCTAACAGCTCCGCACTAGGATGAACTCACAGACATACTATTACAGCAAGGAAGACTGAAAACCAGTGGGGCATCACTTCCCAGCCTGGCCACTCAGTCTCAGATATGTCAGTAATGGTCTTAAAAGGAAATCTCAAAAACACACAACAGAGACGAGCTTTTGAGATTAAACTTATTTTACATCTCAATATGGTAGCAAATGGGATGAACTTGGATCTTGGCTTCATGGGACACTACAGAAACTAACATCCACAGACCTTTTCTTCTTCAAACTGACATATTATAGGACTTCAGCATGTGTGAGATGTGGATGCGTGTGTGTATGTGTGTGGGTATGTGTTGTGAGGAATGTGATATAACAGATGTCGGGCTTGCTGTCACATTGAGGTAAGTCTCTATTTAGCTATATGGAGTTATAATGTGTTACTATTTTTATTTCACACACAAAGAATTTCTCCTTACTTTTTATCTTTGCCTGTGGGGGGATTGATTCCATTGCACCATATTCAGATTACCCAGCCTGCTAGTGTACATACAGGAGTGTTATCGTATACTGTTATATATAATTTTGTAACTCTGTACATATTGGGATGATCTCATTTGCTTGGGGGTCCTGCACAGATCTTTTTACATTAGGCTAATATTGTAGTAATTTACTCAGGATTTCATGACAAGTTGTATTCCTTTGGGGAACAATTGCAGTGACTGAAGTTAATATAGGTTCACTAGGAGAGAGAGAGAGTGTGTGTGTGTGTGTGTGTGTGTGTGTGTGTGTGTGTGTCTGTGGGAGAGAGAGAGAAAAGGAGGGGAGAGAGACAACATCTCCTTTAAGCTATGTATCTCCCCCACCCACATTATTGTGATGTGGGGTGGGTTAGGTTGTATTGTTTGTATGAACAGGAGGAGATAAATTACATTTTTATCTCTTTTTCAGATTCCCTAGACACTTGTGGTACATGAAGTTGCTACATTCTCAGTATATATTGACATCAGTACATATCAGGCTGCATGGTCTTAATTCCTTGAGGTTCCACGACTAGAGTTTTTTGTTTAACACTAATATTATCAATTTATATTTAAATTATCATTTATATAGTCCTGAGGTTTTTGTAATTTCTTGGGCCTTTTATTTAGCTTGAGAATACAGCTGGGTGACATGTCCAGCTAGGTTTTACACATCACACAGTGTGCACTGATGTTTTCTAGACAACTTTACTGGTAATTCTTGTCTTTAATGCATACATTGTAATTTCATGAGCCCTATAACTATCTTAGTTTGTCTTTAAGCTGGGTGGGGGTTGCCTTTCAGTAATCACATCCTTATACTGACTGTGACACTCATGGCTTGATTTGGGAGTTATCTGCTTCAGCAGTGTTATCTTATGTCAATTAAATTTATGTGCAGTAGGATTCTTTGTATGTGTGTTGCACCAAGCACATCTGAACCCAAGGTTCTTTCTGACTGAGGGCAGTATTGTACTGTTAAACTTCTCTGACATCATCTTCTGTTTTTTTTCTTTTTTTAAATGAGTATTTTAAACCAATGGGGATTTTTTTCTGTTTTTCTCTGCATTATCTAGCTGTTATAAGTATTGTATTTTCTAAACAACTGCCATGAGCTTCTGAAGAAGGACTGGTTGGTCCGAAAGCTAGAGCACTTTGTTCTTGTTGTTACATCTATGTTGGTCCATTAAAAGGTATCAAATCATTTGCTTCTGGATCTACACTTATAAAACAGTAATTTTTTTGATTTCTTTCACCAAATTTGCAAAATAGGCTTTTTGAGAGGCCACCTCATGAACACACTGGCACTTTTGTTTCATTAATTGGTCCCAAACGGTGATTCCTCACAGTGACCGCGAAATCACCTTTCGGGACTGAATAACGCCATAACAATGGCTGAATTCATGAGGAGGGTTCCCAATAACCCTGTATAGAAAATATGGTGTCACAATCCCCACAAATTCCTGCGATATACACCAAAGTTGAAAAAACCCTGTTTATGCTATTATACAGCTTACCGGCATTTCTTCAGTTCATGGTTGGCTTTAAAGAGTGCAGACATGTTCCCGGTCCACTGAAGATCGTCACATGAGCTCTGGAGGTAAGTATGGGATAAGGTGGGTGTGAGGAGGTAGGGTGCGTGAGTGGGTGGGTGCGGGTTGAGGGAGAGCGGCAACTGGCGTGGGACCATTTCCTTTCTTTCAGGGAGAAAAAAAAAAGATGTCGTTGGAAAGTTTTTTTTTTTCAGGCTTGCTTTCAGCACACTAGGGTGGGCTTCCAGTGTGCCACCTGCCTGTTATGGGGTTGGGGGACTTAAGCCAATGGAGACTCGACCCTCATCAGCAAAGAATGACTGTTTGGGGGGCATGGTGTCAAGGGGCATTGGGCACCCCCTCGGCACACAACAAATAGGGAGGGGGTTACATTTTGCCCACGGAGAGTGGGCTCCCCTGTTGGCAAATGAACTGGGTCGTGGGCATGCCGATAGGGGGATTGGCAACCCCCATTGGCTTTCATAGGGCTGTGAGGTGCATGTTTACCAAAAATATCACACTAAGCAAGGTACTGTCCTGCAATGACGAGTTGCTCCCTCATTGCAGTAGAATGGCTGATGCTGACATGATGAGGCGGCCCCTCATTGCAGCAGTGAAATCATTTCAACTTGGTGGCACTTTTGGAAACCAATGTCATCAGCACAGTGTGCCTGAATTGGTCCGCCAGTGCCAAGCCCCCAAATGCCGTGCCACCGTTGACTGCCACAGTGCCGCACCCCCTCAACCCGCTTCTCTCCTAAGCTGCCGCATAATGTTTCTTGCACATGCATGCAAGCAAACATAAAAATGGAAAACAGACCACAGCATCACAAGATGAATGGCCACCAATCTCTTGGGCCCTGGACTGTCTTAATGCCTATCAACTCCCCAGAACTGAGTAGTTGGTGGGGAGCCCGGGCAACTCCCCACTGTCTCATCTTAGAGGGAAAAGAATGCAGGTAAATGGGGATGGTAAGAGACAGAGAAGGAGAGAATGTGGCTGGGAAGCTGGACAGTGCAGATGAGGGCAACTGTGGAGCAGAGGGGATAAACAGAGAATAAAAAAAATATACATCCACTTTAAAGGTTCATTTCTGAGACATATGTAAGATCACTTTTATGATAAATTTCACTAAAATGATAACCTACAGATAAAAGCAGAGAAAGAATTCACCCCATGTCGAAAATAAGATATTAATAAACACATACTAATAATAATGTCAATAAAATGAGGATTATAAATGCATCACAGAATACATGTGTATGACCAATCAATAGGCAACACAATGGGCTTGATTTCCAGCCTGGTCTTAGATAGACGGAAGCTGTGGGAAATAGCAGCTTGTATCAGTTGCTGGTGTGCCAGAGACCTTGCAGCCAATTTTCATATGGGAGTGGTCCTGGTGCCAAAGTCCATGGATATGCTGCAGTCACTCCTGTGCACCAAACAATTGGCCATAGGAGGGATTTGATGGAGTTTACTGGCAGTCACTGGCCAGAACAAATGCAGCCCCAACATGGTTGAACAACCCCATGACAGTACCCTACACAAGTGCAGCAGCACTGCCAAGGTGGCAGGGATGATTTGTCCCCAGACACCTGCAGTGGGGACAAAGAGCAAGACCCACACAGAAGTGGGCAGCAGGGGATGTGCCCCATGCCATAGCTCATGCACCACACACCCCTGGAATGGGTGCATCTCCCACAAGGGACTGGACATGGCCTGCCTACTGGACAGGAGCTGCCAGCATGTGCCTAAGCAGTACTCACTCCCACATCCTCTATCTGGTTTTGTGTTCTCCCAGCTGTGCAATGAGCCACAGCATCTGGAGTGACACTGGCAGAGTGGCACCAGCAGGTTGTGCATGGAGCAGTCCCAAACAGGACAGTACATGAAGGCACAGGGACCCTGCAGGAGTGCACCACACAGCCTGAGCCTTAGTGACATCCTGGTATGTGATGTGCCACAGCTGCTGTACAGAAACCCAACAGGGGGCAGGCTGGCAATGCTTCTGTGCCTGGTTGTGGCAAATGACCAGGACAGTAGAGAAAATATATGGCTGTTGACCATCGCAGAGTCACGATGCCACATGGACCATGCATGGCAGTAACCTGGGAGCAGTACAGCTGAAGAACCATCTGGGCAGCTGAAGCCTGGGTGACACACCAAGAGGTATAGCATCCCTTTTTTGGGAAGCTGTTGGTATGGGCTACATTGGAGATCTCAGCAGTAACAGACATGGGTGCTACTGTTCGTGGCCCCTCCCCTGACACTATGGTGACCAACGTTAAATACAGCTAGACATCACAGTATAGTTCAAAAACTTGTGAGGTGTACCTGGTGGGCTGTGGTGAGAGTCCTACAGTTGTTTCCTGGCACACGATAGTCACTATGGGAGCTAATATCCCTGACAGTGTCATCACCCACAGGTGGGATATAGCAACTCTGAGGACACAGACGGAGACCGCTGCATGGCACACTGTCTGGCTGGAATGTGCGACAGTGAGTGTCTACAGTGCTTCTAAGAAAGCCTTGACACTCTGGCTGGGACATGTCCATGGAAACTGTACGGTCTATCAATGGCAGGCACAGCATCAGTGGGGTACACATCCCCCTGGGAGGTGGGTAAGAGGAATGTTATGTGGTCTCGATGATTTCCATCCTGTATGGGCTGTGCCCAGTCTACTCTCTTTATGTTGAGCCAGCTGGGAGCTCAGGACACTGTTTGCCAACAGCTACCTACTGTGCCTCATGGCACATTGGCATTCCAGTCACTGCTGTGCTTGCCCCAGTGTATGATGTCCAGTGCATCAGGGGCTCCTGGGTGGTCTGTCAGCTATGGACTGAGATGGTGCAGGTGGCCACTGTGGGGGGTTGAAAATCCTAGAATCAGGAATATAGCAGCCAAAGTCCTGGTGCAACACCCCTGCGTACTATGGCACTGCCAGCACCATGCCTCAAGCCAAGCACAAGGTTGTCGGCCGCAATGGGTCACCATGATGGCGCAAGCACCCTTTAAAAATCAGGAATGGTGCAAAGTGCAGTGCAGTGGGCCCCTTGAGTCATATCTCTTTGATGCAAGCACCTTACGCCATTTCTGATACTTTGAAAATAGGATCCAATGTGTCCCAGTTTATCAGCCATGTTACCAGGCTAGATTAGTTTAAAATGAGGATAAGATTGTCTAACATGACTTACTTTAAGCCTTTACTGATAGATACCTTTGAAAATCCTAAAACATTTTGGGCTGCAGCTAACTCTATTATTAACCCTGGTAAAAGAATAAAAATGTAAACCTTCATATGGATGATACAAACCACATATCTGAAGTTCATTGTCAGTTTCTTTAATAAAAGGTTCACAGACTAGTACACCCATGAAAAATTACTTCCATGTATTCTTATTGGTATGCCCTCTGGTAATTCCTTTGGCTGTCATGCTTCAAACTCTATTTATAATTATAATTCTTTATAACCCTTTTTTCTTTAAGGTAGTCTTTCAAAGCAAGACTGTAAAACTTGTTTTTCTGTCTACCTTTTTGAGTGATGGTAGTGGTGAACTGGATCTTAGATTCCTTAGATTAGTAGCTAACCTGATGGCTCCCCCATTATCTAAAATATGTAATCTGTCTTGCAGTACTGCTTATCCTCAATGCATAGAGTGTGGAACACTGCATACGTTGTTCCAGTTTACAAAAACAGCAGTCCTAGCTCTATGTATAACTACCACCTCTCTCCATTAAACAAATTGCTACAAAGAACTGTGTTCGCTCAGTTCTGTGACAATATCAACAGGTACAATTTGTTGTATATCCACCAAAGCAGCATGGTTTTAGAGAGGGTCATGTTATGCAAGGTCCTTACACCCTAATTGGCATCCCACTGTGCCCCTTAGACAATACATAGGGCACAGACACTTACTGTATAACACTATCAGGATATTATGACTTGTATTTTACTTTGCTTCTTTATGCTTGGTAACAGCATGTAGCAGGCCAAGACACTTGTGTCTTTGTATAATTGTCAGACAATGCGGCCATCTTTTGGATTTATGTATAACTACATTACATCTAGTGTTTTCATGTACTTTCTATGTATCTTTTTTTACGATATACCTGACTTAGCACTTATTGTATAAGACTAGATAACACTGTGGAGCCACCTAACGTTTAACCAATAGGGCTTATTTTATGTATCTAGCACTGTTTCTTACTAATGGTAACCATAACTACTATCAGTAGTATATAATGTATTGTATTGTGTATTCCCCTAGGAGACCTTCTTCACTCCTTGGGGTATTGGAGAACACTTGGCTGAGCTCAGCTCCTAGTGTCTTATGGTAAGAACTACTTTGGGCAACTGTGATTTCCTTTTGGTGTAATAAACAAAGATTTATTACAGATATGCAACTAGTCTATGTCTCTTTTGCATCTCCATTATCACAAAGAATCTGATCAGGGCTAATGACCCTAACATATTGGCAACCATGTGCAGGTGGTTTGGATGTTGCAAAGTTTCACTTGTTGCTTAAAATTACCCTTCCCTGCTAGTTTTAAGTAGGTATGCACACCCACATCACCTCACCATTACCTTTTGACTCTGTAACCTTGCAAAGTCTGGCTGCTATCTGGGCTCAGTCAATGCCAAATCCCCAAGCCTATCAGCAGTTTTGAATTGCAGGATTGAGTACAATAGTCCACCCATCTGCTGGTTTGCCTGCTTTGGATCAATACTAAGCATGGCCCCCTCTCACAGGTTAACATTTTTGTGTTCCCTCACAAATTTTACTGGTACCACAATGTCCACTACATCAGATATCTGCATAGACTTGAGACTCGACATCTCTAACTTCCTTACCTTCCATGGAAGCTGGAGCAACTTCATGCTGGATGCAAGTCGATCCAAAAACCTCATGCTGGAGATTTCAACTCTGTACTCTAAGCCGAGACAAACAGCCAAAAAGCATGAGGCTAAAGGGCTGTTGGTCACAGCTCTGTATGCTACTTTAGAAACCTCTGGATTGAGGTTTCATTCCCTTGAACTGCAACTCTCATCCCTTAAGAAAGAGATGGGATTGCAGGTATCTGAAAGTTTGAAAAAGGAGCAATGACTTGAGGCAGAACTTCAGTCGCTGCACAGGGAAGAAGATACTCTTTTGCACTGTTCTGTACAAGGTGGTGAGAGATATTTAAGCATGTTGAAGGATGAATGCGAACATCTGAGACAGGATAAAAAACAGGTATTGCAAATGAATGATTTGTTGAGTGACATGATTGAAAAATTGTATGATAACATGGATAAGTTAAAAGATGACCTGAAACAGGTAAGTGAAGAGTTGAATAGAGAGCTTAGGGACAATTGTGAATTGAGTGCTGCGTATAGAGTGCTACAAAAAAAAGTTGTGAAAGGTGTGGAGCAGAACATTGCAAAAGTCAGTCACAGAGCTTGTAGATTAAAGATGGTGAAACTGAGCCATCAGACAGAGGTGTTGGCTGGTCATGTCAAGGTGATGTGTGGGTTTCACTACACACCCATTGACCTTGCGTCATCCGGTGATGATGACTCTGGTGATGACATCTTCCAAGATGGCACCCAGCCATGCCTTCACTGTGGCCAGTGTCCCTCTACCACCCACAAGATGGCGTATCTCCTAGCTATGACAGCACCACCCTACATCATCAGCTGAATGATGACTATCATATGAGATGCCAAGATGGTGACCCCCATGATGGGGGAGGCTGATGCCTAGAAAGAGCCCCTCCAATTGCAATATTAACCAAGGATGACAAGTCAGAGAATGATCAAGACCACCCTCTCTTGAATGGATGCATCTGAGGAAAACAAAAAGGCCCTCAAACAGCAGCTAGAAGCTGTTATGAATGAGATTACTGCTCAGCTGTCCGTTGTACATACTGTGGCCAACACCGCAGCAGAGGCCACCCTTCATGAAGCACAGAACCAGAATCCCTTCCCTGATTGTCCAACAGTGCCCAGTAATCCCCTCCAGTTGACACACTCTGTACAACAGATCACTGACAGCATAGGCTTTATAAACCCCAATGACAACCTCAGCTGTCATTTGGAGAAAGTATGCTCCAAATGTGAAATGCTCAGTCTGTCGGAGGACTACCAGGTGCAGATCCTCCAGCAGACCATAGACCCCGGTCAATGGGTGAAACTCCTAGATGTGGCCCACCGAGACATCAAGGTGACTTTTGATGAGATTGTAGGAGAACTCATCACTGCACACAACCCAGGTGTAGTTGGCGTGATGTTGGCCTACCCCGTAAAACAGAATGCCAAAGAAAGTCCTGCAACATACTACCAAAGGCTGTGGATGGCCTATCGTGCTGGCAAACATCTTGCGAGCGAAGCCGCAGACGTCAATCTAATTGAATACAAGAATTTCTTTCTCCGGAACATGATTCTGGCTGTCCGTGAGAAAGTGGAACCGACAATTTTCCCCTCACTGGACAAATTTTCAAACTTTCTTTGGAAGATTGAGCTGGTTTACTAGCTCTACCTTCGAGACCTCAACTCCAGTTCAAAAAAGGTGACCTCGTTACAATCTAAAATCAAGCCCACAACCCACTATACAGTGGAGGACAAGGTCCAAGACAAAAAACCTGCATCTTTGGACAACAGACAGCACTCCCAGTCCAGGGGTGGGAACAGGAACCATAGTAAGAACAAGCTGAACTTGAATTCTAATTCCAATCAAGGCAATTGAAACCTTCAAACAGGCCCCTCATACTGAGAAATTGAGGAGGAGAATAACAACCTCTGGAAACTTCTTGGTCAAGTCCGATCAGTAATAGACTCAATTCCAACATGTACCATTGCCCTAGTTCTGGGACAACATGCCTCGTTAGGCCAAGGAGACACCGGAGCCACAGGGGACTAGTCTGCATCAGGTCTAAACCCCGATGCTACACCCTTTGTTGTGGCTGTCCAGGACCAGGACGAGACTTGACAAGAGCGAGCCCAAATACTCCTTCAGGAGTTTCCTGATACCAGCAATTCAGATTGACAGCTACAGGCCCCAGTCTGTATTGTGAACAAGCTCACTCTTCCCACAAACAGAAGGTCTTTCAGAAAGGCCACAGTAGGGGGCCACCAACTAACTATGTTACTTGATACAGGCCCAGCTGTGTCTGTATTACATGATAAGGACCCATTGAACTCCTCTTGGTCCACTGGATGGAGGACCAACACATCAGGTGTGGATGGCACTAAGCTATCTACATACCACTCTATTGTGCTTCCGGTGGTGATAGGCAACCTGAACTCACATCATATCTTTGACCTAATGGGTTACATTAACATCCCAAGATTTTGGGAATTGATTGACTTGTACCATGTGGCTTGTGGTGGATCTGGCCAGCATGTTCCTGATACAAATCAGAGGACAATACTATACTGTCATGATTTCTGATTCCCATGTGGTTGTAGCTATTACTATCAATGACAAGGAATATGATGTCATAGCTCTATTCCTGAATCATGAGTTTTTCAAGAAACTCCTATCCATCCCGCAGAAGCATCTAGATGCTTTTGCCACACACGAGCATGATTGGGGGAGAATGCAGTCCATCATTGAAATTCCAGGCCCAGCACATGACAAGCAAAGGCAATATCCCTTTCCTACTGAGGCCTTACCATCACTCAGAGAAACAATTCAGTCACTCTTCAAACAAGGTGTGATCAGGCCTTGTGTCTCAACTGCCAATTCACCTATTTGGCCAGTGAAAAAGCCCACGAGATCTTGGAGACTTACCATTAATTACAGGAGGCTTAATCAAGTCACTCCGAACTGCTCACCTACAGTAGCATCAGCACCTGATGTGCTCAAACTGCTGACACCAGACCACAAGTGATTCAGCCCCCATGATATCTCCAATGGCTTTTGGTCACTGCCCCTAGCTCTGAAAAGCCAATACAAATTTGCTTTTACTTTCAAAGGTCGACAGTACACATGGACCTGCTTACTTCAGGAGTTTCACAATAGTCCTTCCCTCTTCCATCTACACATGATGAACACTCTGGAAAGTTTCTCTGCCCCACAATGCATTCTGCAGTATGTGGATGACTTATTGTTGGCAACTTCCACCAAAGAACAACACTTTGACCTCCTGGATGAACTACTGACCCTCCTACAGAGATCAGGCCTCAAATACAATGCTGTAAAAGCACAACTCTGCCAGAAAGAAGTCATCTTTCTTGCCCTATGCATAACAGAACAGGGCAGAAGCCCAGCTTGGAAGAAAATCCAAGGCCTACAAAATGTGCCCCTACCCACCAGTATGGCAACTCTTAGACATTTCCTGGGAATGGTCAACTATTCCAGGGACTTTATTTGTGATTTTGCACAGAAGGCCACCCCTCTGTATGAGCTTCTGAAAAAGGCCGATCCATGGACCTGGAGTTCCATTCACACTCAGGCTGTGACACTTCTGAAACAGGCATCAGCTTCTGCTCCAGCCTTAGTGAACCCCTATCCAGCTTTACCTTTCCATCTGGAATCAGCCACTTCAGACATTGCCATTTTTGCAGTATTTGCTCAGAAAGTAAATGGTGCGCTGAGACCCATTGCTTATGCATCCCAAATGTTGTCCCCAGTGGAACAGAAGTATAGTCTTTGTGAAAGAAATCTTCTGTCCACTTGCTGGGCTGTCAGACATTTTCTTTATATCATTGGGTTATTACCTATCATTCTGAACACTGACCACTCCCCAGCAACATCTTTGCTGTCAGATAGAATAAAGGATGGATCAGTATTAAACACCAGACTGACTCACTGGTCTCTTCTTCTCCAGGACTATGACATACAGGTCCATACTGCCAAGATACCCTTAATTTAAGACCATGGTCTCCTATACCAAGGAGCACCACACGACTGTGCACTGCAGCCTCCTGATTTGCCTGAACCAGGGCCTTTACCTCCTGCTACACAAAAGCTCCTTGCATACACCTCTTCGTGTCATGTCTTCACAGATGGCTCAGCCTCATATTATCAAGGAGAACAGGTAGCCAGATTTGGAGGGCTCACTGTGTATCCTAAAGGCAGCACTGTTTGTACCTCCAAGCACTGCAGTGTTGCATCATCCCAGTATACAGAATTGGCAGCTGTAGCCTGTGCCCTCAAGCTCATACAACATGGTACCAAATACACCGTCATCTTTACAGACTCTAATTGGGTCTGTTGCTCTCTGACTGAATTTTTACACTTCTGGCAGAAGAACTCCTTTGCATTTTCTGATGGCACACCTGTGAAATATAAATCACTCTTTGTTTACAGTCACAGACTCACACAGCATTTCAGCCACAAACTGTTCATTCACAAGGTTAAAGCCCATTCAAAATCTAATCCCTATCACTCATTCAATGACCGAGCAGATACTCTTGCAAAAGAGGGTGCTGGGGGGGGGGCATGGACAATGGATCACCCTGATGCCCTAGCAGCAGTGCAAATAGCTGCTATTAAAAAGAAACCAGTACCTTATTTGCCATTGGACTTGTCCACTGCACAACACTCAGACCCTTAAATGAAAGAAGTGTTCAGGTTCCTTGACAAAAGAACTGAACAAGACATCAACTCACAGTCCCTATAAGAGGCATGCAAGTAGGTTGCATTTCTCACAAGATGGCAAATTGATTTGGTATCAGCCAAAGGACCTGACCTACAAGTTGTGGGCAGTTCCTGAATCTTTGAGATCTGAATTCGTTCACCAGGTTCATGATACTCCAACTGGAGGACACCAGGGAGCTGAAAATACACTCCAAAGACTCAAATCTGTCGGTTGGTGGCCTGGCATCACAAAGGATGTAAAACACTACATAGTGAAATGCCTGACTTATGCTCAGAGCAATCCAGCACCAACCAAACGAAAAGCCAAACTACTTCTTCAGAGACATTCTGCCCCTTGGCATGCCATTCAGATTGACTTTATTGGTCCATTGACCAATACCAGCAGGAACAAGTATGCACTTGTAGTTACTGATCTAGTTTCTAAGTGGGTTGAAGCTTTCCCCATTAAGAATTGTATAGCCAAAGCTACTGCAAGAGTCCTGGTAGAACAGATATTCTCCAGGTGGGGCCTACCTCTTAAGGTAGACTCTGACAAAAGAACCAGTTTTACAGGTGAGTTGATCCAAGAAACACTTGAAATTCTAGGAGTACACCAGAAGTTCCACCTATCCTACCACCCTCAATCATCAGGTCAGGTAGGAAGATCCAACAGATGGATTAAGCAAATGCTTTCCAGATTCATCGAGGACACTCCCGAGGACTGGGATTCCCTTTTGCCTTTACTCCTTGTGGCAATTAGGGGTACTCCTTCAACCATGACCTAGCTGACACCCTTCAAGGTGATGGCTGGTAGAACTATGAGATTATCTGAACACCTTTTGCTTGACCTAAACATTCCCACTGCAGACAGAGGGTCTCTTGATAAATATGCTGAGGCACTTACTTCTTTCTCACCTCTGTTTGTATGTGTTCCATAAATATGCACACTGCACTCCTGTGTGGTTGTTACAAGTAAATATTTGTGTTGCCATTGGGTTGTGCATTTGAGAAAGAGTAATGTGCTTGGGGAAAGCCCAGGTTCCAGTTGTCTCAGTGGCACAGCTGGTTAGCACATTCAAAATGGTATTCCGGGTGGCCTGGGTTCAAGTCCCAGCTGATGAACTTACTTCTTTCTCACCTCTGTTTGTATGTGTTCCATAAATATGCACACCGCACTCCTGTGTGGTTGTTGCAAGCAAATATGTTGCAAAACTCAGAGATACCGTTGTTAAAACTCATCTGTATACTGCACATTGCATGGGCAAGGCCCAGCAACAGTCCAAAATCCAAATTTGAAAAGCACACACAAGAAGTGGACTGGTAAGTCACAGATCAGGTAATGGTACTCAGATTTGTTCACCCTACAATCCCTTCTCCAGTAAGTGGGAAGGACCCTACCCCATTGTCAGCAAACTTAGTCCTGCCTTCTATCAAGTTAGATTTCTCCAGAACAAGAAACTTACTGAGAAATGGTTGCATGCAAACCAGTTAAAGCTTTATAAAGGAGTATAATTACTTTTCCTAATCCCATTGGGCAGAATTGAACCAAGAGACTTTTTCTTTTTCCTTACAGGTATTCCTGCAAGATGGCTATCTTGCATCTGGTTCTCCTACTCTCAGGAGCATTCCCTTGTATCCAGGGCATGGTGGGTTGCATCATTCTACATTTTGAGCATCCTCCTACTACCATCACAAAAGGAGTTAGCATTAATGTTCCAATAAATTGATTACCATCCAGGGAGGCAAAGATGCCTACCTCACTGCCTCAGTTGTGGCCCCTTACAAATTTTCTCTGTAAATATAATGGCAAACAGATTTATATGGACACATTCTCCCTGTGGCCCACCTGTCCAAGGGTACTTTCCATGGTTGCCCCAAATGGTACTCTGTCTATTCACCAAGCTAATCATAGACATTCTGCTTTTTACAATCTTACTGCTTTAATTGACCCTGCCTTTTGCAAGAGGTTCCCTCAAGACTTTGCTTAATAATTCTGTACCCACAATTATATGGCTTTCTAAAATGGGTGTCAAAAATCCAGAAACCTGATTGGCTACAAGGCTACAACATCTTCTAAACTGTGTCCTTATCAGAAGAAATTGTAGCCAACTGGGACTAACCTCCTGTGCCTGGACCTATTACACCAATAAATCACTGACTGTGCCAACTCTTAACCAAAAACATACAGTGACACAGCTCAGCTCACACTAGCGGGAAACAGCACTTCTGTCACGGCATCTGACTGCCACAGCATCAGTAATTATAATGGCCACTACAGGACATGTTCACTTAAAAGCTATTGGGCTCATGGACTGGTGGCTCCAACTAAAAACAAACAACTGTCAAAAAACAAAAGGATATTAAAAATGTCCAAGGATGTCTGCCCCAACCAGTGTAGATCTCTGCCGCTCTGCATCGGTAACTATGGCAGCCACTGTGAGACACGCTCACTCACAAGGTAGCAGGCTCACAGGCTGGTGGCTACAGGACTCCAACTAAAAACAAAGAGATGTCACAATACAAAAGTAAATTAAAAAAATGTCCAAGGATGTCTGCCCAACCAGTGTAGATCTCTGCCACTCAGCATCAGTAACTACGGCGGCCGCTGTGAGACACGCTCACTCACAAGGTAGCAGGCTCATGGGCTGGTGGCTACAAGCAAAAAAAAGTGAAAAAACAGAAGATAAATTTTAAAAAAGAAGTGTTTCTGGGGGACACAGCTGTGAGGAGAGACTGACAGGCACCACATTGAAACCACTCCATAAAGCAGCCAATAACAGACACGGTGGCTGACAGTCAAGCTTGCCAGTGGCAACAACTGTAAAATAAAGCATCATAAAAAGTAAAATAAAGTAAATAAAATAACAAAAGAAAAAAGTGTTAGTTAGAGGAGAGAATTAGATTGAAGGATAGACAGTAACACCCTGTACTGGCTGGATGATATGCATAGCCTGCAAGTGTCATAAAGAGAGACTACTTTTCTACCTTCTGCATATGTAAAACATTTAGCATACTATTCAATGTATTACTTTTTCACAAGGGTGCATTTATTGGGCAGGCCCATTTTATAAGTGCAATAACAGACTTCGGGGTGTGGGTTATCTTCTGATAAGAGCACGCCGAGGTGCATAAGGCACTCGGTGCTAGCACATCGTGCCTCATAATGCACCTGGGCATGCTCTTATCAGGAGATTACCCACACCTTGTCATGTGTTATTGCTTGCATAGCCACCATTTTTTTTCCTGTATTACCCCCTACTGAAGCGAACTTACTGAATGTCCCCCACAGGAACCTGGCCAACCCAGTGGTCTTACTACAATTTCCATTCCAGGTACCCTCATTAACAATATGCAATTTATGCACATCCCTGTTATTTTTAATCTTACATATTGGAATATGGCAGAATTTGGTATGTGCTCTAACACCAACACTTCTAAGTTTTTCAGTACTATGTTACTAGATAGTCTTGCATTCTACCAGACATGTACCCAAGACCCAGTAGCTGGTGTACATACTACTGAACACTTAGGTTTATTTTCATCTAGACCCAATCTTTCAAGTCAGAGATATCCCTCATCACAAAAGAAATGTGATACTGCTGATGTTACTGGTGCAACTGGCACCCTATCTGGACTCTTTGGAGCCGGCAAGTCCACCTGGAACAGGGCAGACATTGCTGCCATAAAAAGTCACACAGTCAAATTCCAGGAGGCCATGAAAAATAATATTTTACCCCCACTGTTACATGGTGTGGATGGCATTAGTCAGGAAGTAAGATACACTATGTACAACATGAAAAATATTGTTAAAAGTTTTAATGATACTAAAAATAAAATAAATTAACTTGTTTTTCAAAACACCAAGCAGTCAGACAAGCAATATAATGCCAGGGATCTTCTCTGCTCTGTTTATGGCTCTTATGTCATAACCACTGTCAATAATCTCTACCGTGATTTGGAATCTGGACATATTCCAGATATCATCCATGATAGAAAAATTGCTAAATGGTATTGCTCACACTGTAGATCCACTGCTTGCATTACAATCTGTATGTCTCAATCAATTTCTATTCTTATATCTACTGCTAGAAATTTAGGGTATGTTACATGATATCCTAACCGATGTCCATGTTACACAGCTAAACGTTCTACTGACTGGGACACTATGCTTGTCACCTTCACTGTGTCCCTCCCATGCTTTGATCTGTAAATTGCATTGTTTGATAAACTTGCTCTGTTCCCTTCATTGGGCACTATGATGAGGATATCTACAGAGAAGGCATTGATCTGCCACCTCTTCTGGTATTTCATCCTACCCTGGAAGCATAGGTTTTGCCTCATATGGACTGCTGTGCTAGAAAGGGCTATCATTATTTGTGTCTTTGTGATGTTTTTGACATCATCAAACCAGTATATGAAAATTCACCGGATAGCATAGACTGATCATTCAGTCTGGACTTGGACATTAACTCTAATGACACAAGTACCCCTAAAGCATCATCAGCACCACCACAAGTGGCAAACACTGGAAGTATCTACAAAACTTATTTAGAAGAGGTTCACTGGCTGACTACAAGACTAACGAACCAATCTTTCCCCTGCACAGTTCAACTACAGAAATGGAGGTTGACAACTGTTAAAATGACTTATAATTCTGATGGACAGTACTGCATTGTTACTAACAATAAATCTTTTTCCTATGGTGAGAAGGTTTGCTATATTCAATACCCTAACTTTTGTTTTATTCCCCATCAAACTATTGTAATTGGCTATACAGTGATTACTGTCATTCCCATCATAGAACCAGATGTTATTGATGGTGACCCTGAACATTTGCTTGCTCTGTCTCAATAGTCGCCCATCTTTCATGCCCATATTGACCCATTGACATTAACTGTTAAGTCACTTTTAGAGAGAAAGGATACACACCTCATCCACATCAGTAACAATTTCTCCAAAGTAGGAGTAGCTCTTAATACCCTTATCAATGATGGTGATTTAAGTAATGCACTTTCTAATACTTGGTTAGAAATTACTTTTAAAGATTTTGTTATTATTCAAGCATTTTTGATTATCTTTATGATACTAACACTTTGCTGTTTAAGGCATACTCTCAAACTACACCAAGAACAGCTCAAATTCCTTTACATGGCTTGTGCGTTGGGTCTGTAAATGACAGTTTGTTCCCACTACTTTCCCATAGTGTTATTGCCTTTTCAGTAAGGAAACAAGGGGAAGGGGAATGTTGTGTGAGGTCATTTGTGCACCTTATATTATGCATATACTATACTAATATATATATATACGGCACAGGCACCTACCTTATAGGATTGTCAGGATATATATTATGACTTGTATTTTACTTTGCTTTTTAATGCTTGGTAACAGCATGTAGCAGGCCAAGACACCTGTGACTTTGTATAATTATTTGTCAGACAATGCTGCCATCTTTTGGATTTATGTATAACTACATTATACCCTCTGTTTTTCATGTACTTTCTATGCATCCTTTATTTTACAATATAGCTAACTTAGCACTTATTGTATAAGACTAGATAACACTGTGGAGCCATGTAAATTTTAACCAATAGGGCTTATTTTATGCATCCAGCACTGCTTCCTACTAATGGTAACCATAACTACTATCAGTAGTACATAATGCATTGTATTATGTATTCCCCTCAGAGACCTTCTTCACTCCTTGGGGTATTGAGGGACACTCGTCTTGTCTCCCAGTGTCTTATGGTAAGAACTGCTTAGATCAACAGTGATTTCCTTTTGGTGTAATAAGCAAGATTTATTACCAATATACAACTAGTCTGTGTCTCTTTTGCATCTCCATCACTGCAAAGAATCTGATCAGGGCTGATGATCCTGACAGTCACGTCACCTCACCAATACTCCCTTTATCAGGTTTACTAATCATGAAAGTCTATGAATAGAGGTTGTTTGACTGGTGCTATATTTATGGACTTGACAAAGGCATTTGACTTGGTTGACCATGGCCTCTTGCCCCCTCATCATACATTCCTTGCATATCTCAACCAATTCTAATAACAGGTTTAAGAATTATCTTTCTGGGACCCCCCTGGAAGTTTGCATGGATAGTACTTTCTCCAGTTCTTAGCAGAGCCCTTCAGGGGTCAATTAAGTGCTTGGGAATTATATTCGCTCACATCTTTTTCTTGTATTCTGACCATATGTCTTTTTGGTTTGAAATGTTGAAGTCTGTGGGTGTACATGTGGGGTGCTACTTGTACTATTATTTTTATTATTTTTGAATAACATTTCAGCATTGGAATAACAGCCTACTTCCTATATTTTTGGAGTTGAGTGTTAGATCAGCTTTTTCTTCTACCTAATTTTTGTGATGCAAGCTGCCTCAAATTGTGAGACTTTAATAAGGACATGAGCACTTCTGAAAACAAATGTAACCCCCCTCACAAGTGGGCTTACCTTTCTGCCCCAGGGAGCTCTGTTCTGGCTCCTGTCCTCATGCTGCCCACTGCTGCCAGTCCCAGGTCCTGTGTGGTCCATTGAGGTCTCTGTCCAGCCCCATGTGGTTATTTGAGTTATCTGAGGGCTGGAGGAGCCAGTTGAAGAACTGCCACATTGTACTTGCCCTTTAAGAGAGCAGGCAGGGTCCATGCATGTGCAGTAGCACACGCTGATGTTCTTGCTACTGTAGTGACTGTCTAATTGCCTTTCTGGTGATCTTGACCCCCAGAACAAGTTGGACAGGGGTTGCACACATGGAGGAGGTGCCCCAGAGTGACTGGGTTGTTTAAAAGCACCAGTAGTCACATAGACTGGTGGGTGAATTTTCATATTAATGAGGCTGGCATAAATTATAATGAGTTGCCTGGTTGCCTGAGGGGACTGTGTCTATCAGAGCTGACAAAAGGCAAACCAAAGACTTTTAAAACATAACTCTGTAGCCAGGTGATAGTGGAAAAAGGCTGCTTCAAGACAGTGGGACAGTTATGAAATAAGAGTATTTACTTTGGCTGCAAAGACACATTAAAGTAGGGACCCTATATAAACTGTATGAGACTGTGTACAATTGCAGCCATGTTTGTACTTTGACATCTAGTGCCAGCCAGTCATGGACTGAGGCATCCAAAGACAGTTGAAATTACTGCTGGGAGAGGTGTGAACTCTATTCTAGGGGCCTTAAGTTAATAACCAAGCAATAATTGAAGGGGGCTAATGTTTAGTAATTTCTTTGATGGACAGCAGGCTTTGGCCAATCAGGGGCTGAAATTTCCTGTTTAAAACCCCAGGGACTTTTGCAGATGAGAGCAGTCTGGATTGGACTCTCATTGAGTCAAGAGGGCTCATTCCCTGTGCTGGAAAAGTCTGGAATTTGGTCTAGGCCTTTGCAGTTGAACACCTGAGGAATCTGACACAGGTTTTCTTCTGTGTTGGAGAACCAGTGTTTGAAGTGAACCTGCATCAGATGAGGAACTCTGAGCTGTGGAAAAAGGTTTTTGGAAACTGTGTGTGCCAAGTGCTGAAGTTGGCAACTTGGTCTGAAGCTGAAGAAAACTGTGGAAAAGGTCTGTAAGTGCCCAATGTTTAGTAACATGCCTGTTTTGCTGAAATCCATCTGTGTAAAGGTGGAGTGCCACTCAAGAGACTGCATGCTGTTAGCCAATAGCTACTGGTCAGGTGGAATTTAAAGGAACTATTGCTGCACCACAAATCTGATAATCCCACTTCAGGTAGAAGACAGAAACTGTAATCTGTACAGCCACAACTTGGAGCCAGGCAAAGAAACTGCTAACCCTTATAGAGTGGGGTTGATTGGGACACAGAGAGCCATGGGCATGTGCCTGAGTGCTAAGGACACTCTTGAACCGTGGGGTCAGTCCTGGGTCTGGGTTCACTTGTGGACCAAAAAGCCCTGTGTTGGGCTCCCTTTCTCCAGCCAGCTTACAGGCCGAAGGTTTCAAGCTGCAAGACTCTGCAAGCAAGTCAGAAGGTGACAAGCTGCTAGACTCTGCAAGCAAGTCAAAAAGTGGAAAGCTGTCAGTTCCTGCTACTTCATCCAGCCCTTTCTGTTGTCCATTTGTTCTGCTGCCTGATGGTGCCATCGTTCTTCTCCCCACAGCCCACTGCACAGAACCTGGGATCCAGTGTCTTCAGAACCATGAGTAACCCAGGGCTTGTCCTGATCGGGGATTGGATTTAAAGTTGTCTGCAAGTGTGAAACTGTTTAACTCCTTCAAGCTCTAACAGTGTTTCCAGGGCCCCAAGGCCAGCTGATCCATGGCAATGTACAGGCCTGCACCTGTTTGGGTACCCAAACAGACTTAAGGAGGGCACTGGCACCAGTGGGGAGAAGGATTAATGTGCTGTGGGGAGGAGGTTACTGTTACTAAAACCTGCTGTGTATCAATAGTACAACTGCTTTTTCTGCTCCCCCTCCTCCTTTCTCCCTAATAAAAGATTTATGGTTGTTGATATTAAAAGTGGTCATTAGCACATAATTAGATACAGTCTTTAATTATATGTGTTTTGTAGTATTACTAAACAGAGTGGTATTCTGTGTGTGGGGTGACTGGACAGGGAGGTGGGTAGGTATAGCATCCCTGGGGGGGTTGTACTATGCGAACACCTGGCCCACTATTATTTTACTCTGGGTGGAGGCACCATGCTATTTGTTACTATGTTTGGGAAAGAACCCCCAACTGCTATAAGAACAGAACCCTGGCCCCTTAACCTGTATAGTGGTCAACAGGCAGGGGTGGTAGCCCACTGACACACTGCACCTGGGCTACACAAACAAACCTAGAAAATGACACCAGAAAACTGTCCAGTGGCCACCAATCTGCCCACATTACTTATCTAGGAAAATAAGGCACTTGAGTTTTTGCTCAACTGGGAGGATGCCGATGGAGTAGAAAATTGATCCATGTATCGGCATCCGTCTATTTTAAAATCCAGCCCAAAGACTCCAAGTTATCCAGCATCTGGTTTAAATTTTAAGCCACCCATAAGTATAGCTGAAAATATTTCTTATCTACAAGGTTGCTTCTAGTCCTGTTCAGGGAACCCACCTAGAAGTGTATCACTTGTGAGTTTATGCTGTAATCCTATACCATCACACATGTTTCTGGGAAGGATTTGCTGGTGGTGAGTACTTTGTCCTGCCCACCACTTCCCTCTGCTACTACACAAGAGAAAGTAGACTTCCAGGAGAAGGTGAACATTTATGTGGATTATGTTCTGTTCCAGCCACCAAAAGCAAACAAGAGGAGATTAAAAACTGGTAGAAGACCTGGTGCTAGATGCACAGGGTTTTGCCCTGGTACTAATACCATTTGTGTGGCACAAATTGGGCTTTGTGACAATGTGGTATTCAAACAAACCCCATCTGCACTAAAAAACTGGCTTTGCAATGGGGCAAAGTGTGGAGGGGTCCACAATGCAAATGAGTGGGAGAAGACCTGCATATTGGCACAGTTCCATTCACAAAAGATGCAAGAGTCATTTGTGGGGTTCCCTTGCATGCAGAAAAATACTGCCGACTGAGACCTGATGGTGTTCCCCACAATTCTTGTGGTTGCTGGAGGTACTGCCTATGGCTGAACCTGTCATTGTAAAAAGAAAATTTCCTTGGTGGTCTAGTGGTCCCTCTCCATCCCTGATGCTGATTACTGTCCCTGTAATTATAAATAAAATATCTATGGTGGTCTAGTGGTCCCTCCCCACCAATTGCTGCCCCAATCTACCCATACATATGCCCTGATGGTCCAGTGGTCCGCTCACACGACTATCGCCATCACAATCCAAATGTAATGGCAAATGAATGATATCCTGGTGGCTAGTGGTCCCTCCCTCTAGCTGTTCTCTTTTCACACTCCCCTTGTTCTTAAAATATTTCCCTGGTAGTCTAGTGGTCCCTCCACCCCCCAATTGCTGGCTCAAGAAGTCAAATACATGAAGCCATAACTGTATTCCCTGCTGGTAGTGTTCCCTTCATGGTCAACGATCACCGGCCAGTCTTAACACTAATTTTCCTGGTGGCTAGTCATCCCTCCCCACACCCGATTACCCTCCTAATACATGTAACAGAGTGTCATTGGTGTCCAGTGGTCCCTCCTCCCATCCTGATCCCTTGTTCAGTAACCAGGGAAAAATGTTAAGAACAAGTAGAGGGTGATTGGAGAATGGGGAGGGACCACTAGCCACCGGGGTAGCATTCATTTGTCATTACATTTGGATCACAATGGTGACCAGTGAGGGAGGGGACCAAAGGACCACCAGAGCATATGCATGGGTAGATTGGGGCAGTGATCAGCGGGGGGGGGGGAGACCACTAGACCATCATGGATATTTTCTTCTTTATATTACAGGGACTGCGATCGGCACTGGGGATGGGGAGGGACCACTAGACCACCAAGGATACATTATTTTTATTATTACAGGGACAGAGATCACCGATGGGGGGGAGAACCACTACCACCAGGGCCAGGGCTTACAGTATGTTTTGTGTTTTGACTGTTGGGATGGCAATTGGTGATCGGGGACAGGGGAGGTACCACTGGTATACCAAGGATATTTAATTCTTTATTATTGCAGGGACAGAAATCATCATCAGGGATAGAGAGGGTGCACTAGACCAACCAAGGAGGGTTTTGTCCAACTACAGGAATGGCAGTCCACATGGAGGGGTAAAAAACTCCCTCACAACCCATGCAAATGGGTCAGTAATGGGCAAGAAAATGGCCAGCTAATGCATTGCATGCCCAATGGGCTCATTTGCATGGCTGCTTTTGTGAATAACAAATAGAGCACTGATGCTGTTCATTGTGGGGCCATTTACAGGAATACAGGTCAGGGCAGTGCTGGTGAGGTTAGAGGTAGTGGTAATGGGGTTACCACTGTCTCTTCCTTGTTCACAGTCTGATAGTGCCCTATGCTATCCATCTGTGAATAGCATTTTTTACCACCTGGGCAATCGCAAAGAGCATTGCACTTTGTGTGATTTTTTTGTGAATCTAGCCCTTTGTCTGGAAGGAGGTGTGGATATTCTGTCATAGTGGCTGGTCAGATAATTTCATGTGCCAAACTCACTTTACCAGTTCTGGATTGTAAGAACCAAACTTTCTCTGGAAGAGTAACCTATTCTTAACTGTACTAGATGAGTGATCCTTCTGTCAATGAGAAATGAGGTGCTACACAAGCTTCATGAAGGGCATTAGGGCATTGTTAATGTCTGAAAAGATCCAGGCAATTGGTCTGGTAGCTGGAACTGAGTGAACAGTGGCTTTAGTGGCAGCTTTTGTGGTTTAATGTGCTACGTGCACCAAGGTTCTTTGGAATCCTGTGGAACCAACGATACCATCAGGATCACCAGAATACCCATGGCAGAAACTAGGTTCAGACATTTGTGAAGTGATGGGTAATGCATATTGTGAAATTGCTGGATATTATTTCAGATATTTCATGATTGCTAAATTGGCACCTACAGCATCAGTGCTGGAATCATTGTTTGCCTGACACGAGGTGCCAGAAGTTCTATTGACAGACAAAAGTTCTCAGTTTTCTAGCAGCATATTTGTAATTCTTCCAAGGACAATGAATTTGCTTATGTTACTAACAACCTAAAATACTCCACAGGGTATGAGAAGCAAAGAGGACAGTGCAGAGTGCAAATCACTTTTGCAGATATCTCTGAATTACATGTGTGAAGTCAAGGAACTTTGCTTTCCAATGCTACTTCACAAAGTGCGGAGTGGCACTTTGTGTACTTCATCACCTATCAAAGTGTCAAACTAGACCTATTAAAACTATGCCAAGTGGTATGTCGCTAGTATACAATTGAAGTGGCACTTCATTTAGTATACAGTGGGGCAATGTGACAATTTGCCTGCAAAGAACAATGCGTAAGGGTTCACTTTTTTAAAAAGCAAAATGTTTTATTGATATCTCACCTCCATCCTCCTGGTTTAATTCTACCCAGCCCCTCACACCACTTAGTGGCTTATCATTTTGGTAGCAAGTCAATATGGTGAGGGAATATTATTGAGTTCATTTAGGGTGACGGCAATACAGCAAAAGTAAAAACAGTGACAGTAAAGTTCAGTGACCGTAATAAGGATGATACTCACTGTACCCCCCTTCCTGAGGTGCTGCAACCTCAGAGTTGGTTATTAAAGTAAGGGAGGGTGCGGAGGACAAAGCCCCTGCATAAAAGAAACTGTTGCCCTTATTGTGGTCACCAAATTTTGCCATTGCTGTTTTCACTCTCGCTGTATTGCCATCACCCTAATTGATCTCGCCGTTATTCCCTCGCTGTATTGACATGGAACCATAATTTTATATCCCCACCCTCTGCTATGAAAATACCTTCCTGGCAAAGACTGTACGCTGCCTACATTTTTATGTATTTTATTATCTGTTGCTAGTAATGTGTATGTAATCTGTCCACCTACTCACACACCAAAATAACATATTTGAAGAATGAAGACAGCCATAGTCAGTTTGTGGTAAGGTCACATCTACTGGGATTTTCTTTGGATTAAAAGGTTGGAGATTGAAAAAAGCAGAGGCAGGATATTTCCTTTCCATGTTTAAGAGAACTAAAAGTAAAATAAAGTAAAATTAAGAATTTTCAGACTCATACCTACATATCTTTCTATCCTATGTCTGTCTGTTCTATCCTTCTATCTAGTTTCTGAGGTGGCCACTAAGAAACAATCTTCCTTTCTATGGCATTTTACCTTTGCCATCCCATTTCTTTGCTATTTGGCATTATAGACCGTAACTTTTCTTTCATATGCAAAGTGATGTTTGACTCAGGCTGCCTCTAGATAGCTCTCTCTGTGTGAGAAGTCAGCAGTAAATGTTTCTTGAGCACATGCAGTATCCGTGAAGTCAGCAGTAAAAGTCTATGCAAATACAGCTCTATCCTGGTTGGCTCCTTTTTATGTTTGCTTGCGCACCTGCACAAGAAACATGTTGTGAGAGCTTGCTGGAGAAGCAGGTTGTGGAGGTGCAGTCATGCTGTGGCCAATGCCACCACTGCTTTTGGGGGCTTGTGTCGGTGGCACCACTAAATGAGCACACTGTCTATGACAGCAGCTCAGAAGCATGCCGGCAACTTGAAATGATTTCACCGCTGCAATGAGGGTGCACCCACTCATTGCAGGGCGTGCCTTGCCTGGTGTTACATTTCAATAAACATGGTGGCTGTCACCATCCACCTCTCACAGTCCCAGGAAAGCCGATGTGGGGGGTGCCCAATCCCCTTGTTGGCATGGCCCATCCCCAGTTCATTTGCTGACAGGGGAGCCCAATCCCCGTGGGTTAATGTCCTCCCATAATTTGTCTGCTGAAGGGGTGCCCAATCCCCCTTGGCATCATGGCCCCCCAAACACAGACCTTCTTTCTTTGCCGACAGGGTTCCCAATCCCCAATGGCTCCAGTCCCCCCACCCCAAAAATACAGGTGGCACGCTGACAGCCCACCCCAGCATGTCAAATGTGCCTGTAAAACAAGAAAACCTTCCAGTGAAGTTTTTTTTTTAAACCAGTAAACAAGAAAATGGTCCCTTTGTTGTCTGCGGTGTCCCCCTCCCCCAATCTGCACCCACCTCCCCACATTCCCCCTCACCCAATACTTACCTCCAGAGCCCGGCACGACGATCTTCAGTGGAGTGGGAACACATCTGCACTTCTCAAAGCCGAACTGAAGAAATGCCGGTAAGCTGTATAATGGCATAAATGGGAGGTTCAACCTAGGTGGATATCTTGGCCATTTTTGTGACTTTTAGCACTAAACTTTCAACATGGTGTTCTTAGGACCCTACCTCATGAACTCAGTCACTGTCATGTCATTATTCGGTCCTGAAAGGTGATTTCATGGTCAGTATGTGGAATCACCTTCCAGGACTGATTAACAAAATGACAGTGCCACTGTTCATGAGGTGGGCTCCCAAAAAGTCTATGTGGCAAATTTGGAGAAAAAATTCCCAAAAATGACTGTGTTACGAGCGTGCATTGCGCAGTTCCCACACACACTCGTAACTTAGAGAATTTTTAATATTTTCACTCCAGATTTTCAACATTGCCACTTTTCCACACCTCCTTATGAACAGTATAGCTGTCATTTTTCACATCTGGCCCAAAATGTGTTTTCGCACATGTGGCATACAATGGCACGGTCTCTGTGTGAAATCAATGTTTGGGACAGATTAAGAAAATCGCAGTGACAGTGCTCATAAGAAGAGGTCCCAAAAAGACCATGTGGCAAATTTGCTGAAACAATTCCCAAAAATGACTGCGTTACCAGCGTGAGTTGCGAAGTTTCTATGCACGCTAGTAACTTTGCCAATTTTTTATATTTTTACTCCAGATTTTCAACATTGTCATTTTTGTACACCACTGGATGAACAGTACAGCTGTCATTTTTCACATCCTGCCCAAAACATGTTTTCACACCTGTGGCACACAATGGGCATGGTCACTGTGCGAAATCAACGTTTGTGACAGGTTAAGAAAATCACAGTGCCACTGTTCGTGAGCGGAGGTCCCAAAATGCCTATGTTAAAAATCTGGTATAAAAATCCCCCAAATAATTGCATTATGGGTGTGCATCGTGCAGCTGCTATGCAGGCTTGTGACTTTACCGATTTTGTTATATTTTCACTCCAGATTTTCAACAGTACCGTTTTTTTACATCTCCTCATGAACAGTACAGCTGTCATTTTTCACATCCTGTTCAAAATGTGTTTTCGCACCTGTGGCGCTAAATGGCATGGTTGCTGTGCAAAATCACCTTTCAGCTAATGAACCGATAGTGTCACTGTTCATGCGGTGGGGTCACAAAAAGCCCATGTTGAAAACTTGGAGTGAAAATACCAAAAAATGCCAAGGGCATTAGGGTTTCCAACCATAACGCCCTACCCTGTAGGGACTGACAGGTGTCAGGGGTGTGACATAGAATTGTTGACAGTAATGCTCATGCCATTCCACCCCCACCCCCATCCTGCAGCCAGTGACAGGCATCAAGGTGTGCCTTGGACTCTTCAGCCCCAAAGTTCACCCCATTCTCCTATACTGCACCCATTTCAGAATATTTCCTTATGGAATGGGGTGAGCGTTAAGCCCGAACACCCCAAGGCACACCTCAACACTTGTCGGTGTCTGCAGGGTAGGATGAGGTGAAATGGCATGAGCATTATGGGCAAGGACCCAAAAGCACACCCCAAAGCCTGTTCATCTCTGCAGGGTGGGAGTGGGGTTGTTGTCACTTCAATACTTCCCTGTCATTCCTATTCTGCATCTAACTCCTGCACTTTCAAAGCTAATGCCAGCAAGCAAATATTTGGCATTGACAAATGCTTGTTTAAATTAAACTTTGCTTTCTGAAGACAGTTAACATACAGACAAGTATTTCTTCAGTTCAATATAAGTAAGACAATTTCAGACCTCAAACAAATACTGGAATAGGAAACAAAAGAAAGAGATTCAACACTCAATAGGGGTACAAAAAGAAGCCACAGTTGGATCCAGTCATAAATCTTACTATATAACTGGTAACTTGGTAAGGGAACAGGCAGGGATCTGCTATGCATCCAGTGTGTATAAGAGCATAAAGAATCATATCATGTAGAGAATCATGGGGAGGAGGGGCACTAGTTACTACAGGTATCCCACCAAGAGATGTGGCTCCTGTATACACTTTTCAATCCATGTCAGCTAAGAAATCCATTACATTTCTTTCTTCTTTCTCTGTTTGGTAGTAGAAAAGGGAAGCCATCTACCTTTATGTTTATCCTTTTGGTGTGGCAGCTGGGCAGTCACCCTTTCTATCTCTTGCAACCTCTGGCAATTTTTTAGCCAGCACTCTAATGAAGGCAGGGTGGTTGTCAGCCAGAGCTGAGTTATGACCTTTGTGGCCACAGCCAGAAAAAAATTGAATAAAGAAACTTTAGCTGTATGTTTCATACCCTGAGGGGAAAGTCCTAAAATCCAATTCTGAAACAAATTTGGTGATGGAATTCCCAGAATTCACCCTGTGGTTTGTGCCACTTCATCCCAGAAATATTTAAGGACCTCACAGCTACCAAAATGTGCTTGTGGGTACTACCATCCCACATCCTCACCAACATAGGTCAGACTGGTGGGCTCAATAGTATTTAGAAATAATTGGTGTATGGAAATATCTCATCAGTATTTGCCATCAGAATTCACACCAAGTGGGGGAGGCCATGAGCTTGTGTACTAATTCCCAAATATGCCCCCAGTCTTTATTTGATAAGACACATGCTGCTCCCACCTCCACTTTTCTGTTAATAGCTACAGTGTGATCTTCCTCAAAATTGCAGATTTCCGCATACATAGTAGAAATCAACTTCTTGGCCTGATTGTGAATAGTGATGGAATGCAACAATGTCCTTTAGGGGTTTTCATCTGCATTGATCATTGTGACCTTTGGGTCTGCAGCGAGGTAATGGTGGAGATACATAAAATGGAAAAGATCTTGGTGTGAAATGTCAAAGTCTTGGACTAGCTGAGGAAAGGATTTTAGGGTCTCCCCCATGTAAAGTTGCTAAATGTTGCAAATACCACACCTCTCCCACCTTTAGAAACCAGCATCAAACTTAACTGGGGTGAAATCTAGGCAGGCTTATATTGGACCCTATGCATGACGGATATGCGCTGTGTGTACACATGCGTAGGGAAGGTGCAGAAGCATTACGACACCCTGAAGCGCAAGCCACCACACAGCAGCATGCATGACTGGTGTGTAGCGGGCGAGCAACAAGCAGGCATAGTAGTACGTGGCCACTGCACCATGCAGACACGTGGGGGTGGAGCCGCATACACAGGTGCATAGGCACACGCCATGCACATGCACAAAGGCCCTCACAATGGAATGCGCCATTGTGCGCTACATGCGCGCAAACACATTTTGAGCAAGATGTGAAAAATGACAGCTGTACTGCTCATAAGGAGGTGTGGTAAAATGACAATGTGGAAAATCTGGAGTAAAAATATTAAACATTTGTGAACTTATGAGCGTGTGTAGGAACTGCACAATGCACACTCGTAAATCAGTCATTTTTGGGAATTTTTCCACCAAATTTTCAACATAGGGTTTTTGGCAGCCTACCTCATGAACTGTGACACTGTCATTTCTTAAATCAGTCCTGAATGGTGGTTCCACACAGTGACCGCAAAATCACCTTTTGGGGCTGATTAATGCCATGACAGTGCCAGAATTCATGAGGAGGGATCCCAAAAACCCCATGTTGAAAATTTGGTGCCAATATTCCAAAAAATTCCTGAGATATGCATCAAAGTTGAAAAGACCCTATTTATTCCATTATACAGCTTACCGGCATTTCTTCAGTTCGCAGTCGGCTTTGAAGAGTGCAGACGTGTTCCCGGTCCACCGAAGATGGTCTCTCCGGCCTCCGGTGGTAAGTACGGGGTGAGGTGGGGGTATGGGGAGGTGGATGCACAGATGGTGGGTGTGGGTTGGGGGGCAAGACAATCAACAAGGAACCTTTTTTTCTTTTCAGGTGTTTCTTTTCTTTTTAGGAGGATGACACAGGACTTGTGCCACACTGGGGTGGGCTCCCAGCATGGCAGCTGGAAGATTTTTTTGGGGGGGGGGCAGTGGAGCTGAGGACAATGACATGGGACTTGTGCCAAACTAGGTTTGGCTCCCAGCATGGCAGCTGGAAGATTTTTTTGGGTGGGGGCTGTGGAGTCGATGGCGGATTGGGCAACCCCGTTGGCCATACAGACATGTGCCATGCTGGGGTGGGCTATCAGCATAGCAACATGAAGTCTGTTTCTTTTGGGGGGGGTTAATTGAGCCGACGGTGGATTGGGCACCAATGAAGAAAAAGAAAGGAAGAGAAAGCAGAGACTTATACAAGCAATATTGCTGGCAATATGCTAATCAACACTATATTATCACTGATCACTGAAGCGGAGCTCTCCTTTTCAACTGTACGGTACTGCATTTTCAACTGCTGTCATGACAGCTGCAGCATTCCTTGATGAACTGTGGCCATGCCTGCAAACACACCGCTGCCCTATCTACCCCACCTAAAAACGTCATAGTTACTTCCCTAGGTTAACCCTTGGAAGTCGTACCTGAATTTAAATATCTAGGTATGTGGATAGACAACAAGCTTTCCTTCAATGACCACATCGAGGATCTATCAAAGAGGCTTAAAACATGCTTGGATTTTTTCTTTAGAAATAGAACCCTCTTTTTTCTCACGACCCGCAAAAGACTTGTCCAAGCAACATTCTTTCCCTTGCTTGACTATGGAGACATTATCTTTATTTCTTCCCCAACGTTGAGTCTATCTAAACTGGACGTACTCTATCACCATGCTCTTTGCTTCATTGCTAACATTGCATACAGGACCCACCACTGTGATCTTTATGCAGCAGTTGGGTGGACCTCTCTTGCCACCAGACGCCTCCTGCATGCTGGCATTTGGACCCTCAAATTACTACTCCACAAACTGCCTGTCTATTTAACGTCTCTCATACATATCTCACATATCACCTACTCCATAAGGAAATCTGACCTTATCCCACTAGATATTCCCAGGACACGTACCACAGCTGGCCAAAGAGCAGTCTTATATGCCCTCCCAAACATTTGGAACCAACTACAAGCCATGCTGAAGCTAACCAGCATTGTATCAACTACAAAAGACATATGTAGGTGCTACTAGGCCCCCAACGCCAGGTCAACTTCCTAGGTACCAACTGGCCCTCTACTTATTAAGCTGAGATGTGTTGCATAATTTAGGGCAAGGTTAAAGCTGGAATGTACTGCATATATAGCATTAGGACTTCTATTGTGTATACCTCTTGTATTATATATATATTTTTTGTTGTTCTCATTTTATATCTCCTGTCTATGTAATTGCAAACTGTATGTGTATGTGCCTCAGGACCTCCTTGTGAATGAACTTGCTCAACGGAGTCTTTCCTGCAATAAACTTGAACTTGAACTTGAACACTGACTGAATTGGAAGACAGGGTGCATCACCTACAAAAACTCGGATGATGGCACTATGTTTCTTTCACATGCGTGCAAGCAAACATAAAAAGCCCCTGTGGCAGAAGAAGAGAAGTAGTCTGGGATCTGTTTGAGCTCACATCTGGAAGGAGTATGCTGAGAAGGTCTGGTGACCTGTGTGCTCACAGCTGGAAGGAGTACACTGAGAAGTTCTGGTGAGCTCTGTACTCTGAGCTGGGAGCTCTCCTCAAAGAAGGAGGATGCTGATAAATTCTGGTATGGCAGTAAACTGAGCCTTTGTGTTGTTTACCCTAAGGATTCCAGCACTGAGTTCTCAGATCTGTTGGCATGATTTGGATATTGAAATATTTGGACAGAACTGGATGAATGCTGAGTTTGGTGAGCTGGTGAGCCACCATATCTACAGTAACTGTACACACAAGTATCTACTCATTTAGCACTTATGTAACGTTTAATAAAACACCACCTTTTACCTTAGTTATCCCATCTTACCTGGTTCCTCTGTTTACCCACCACACTCCCACACAGCTGTTGATGAAAAGGTGACTGTGGGCCACACTGCCAGTCTTACTTTCTTTGCTTGTCCAATGACTCCTTGATCCTACCAAAGTGGGGATTTGGAAGGCAACTAACCGCTTCAAACAAAGGACTGTGTATAACCAGAGGTACAGTTTATACCTGTATCTACAGACAGGCAAGGGAGTGAGTGTGTGACAGATCCTAAATGCTCAGCTACTATGAAACAATGTTGTGCTCCATGATCATATCTTGTACATGATGGTCAAGGCAAATTGAAATGCAACAATAGCCACCTTCTATCTGTTGACTGTCATTTCCAGAATCTTCAGAACCCATCAAATCAGTGGTACCTTGCGGTCTTGCATATCCTCATAACTCTGGCCAAACATTATATTCACGCACTGCACCTCAGACCATATCACCATATAGCAACCAAGAGATCCATGTAGGGGCTTACGGTATACTGGTAGTTCAAACATAAACATTCCTGTCTCTCAACAGCATGTTTAGATCTGGGTCCGTCTCATCAAAGAAGCTCAACTTTAATGAAACGGTGGCCTAAATGCTGCTTAAAGTGCTGATGGTGGCCTGTCAGAAATAAAACAAAAAACAATCTGTTAAATGTATTTTTCTTTTTAAAGATTCTATTAACTATAGAGTTATGTTATTTATTGTTTTTTTCAGGGCATCCCATATTAACCTGCCACCAAAGGGTTAATCTGCAGTCTAGCTTGTTGCAAAAAAAGTCCAGAACCAGAAGGGGAGTGTGTGCACATTAAGCAGGCTGGTGCTCCAAGGCATGAAAATCAAACAATAACTCCAAAACATATAAGCAGCACAGAGCAGAAAACAAGTTCAGGCTGTATCAGAAAGGAATCTTCTGCAACACAGCTTTATTTTCAGATAATACTGAAACAAAGGACAACCTGATTCAAGCATACTGTGTGCTTATACCAGGTGTTCTGTTTCAATATTAGCTGCAAATAAAGCTGTGTTGCAGAACATTCCTTTCTGTGATGGCCTGAATTTGTTTTTGTGCTCACCACTACTTTTGTGCTTTGGATGATGGTTTGATTTTCACACCATAGAGCACCAGCCTGCCAAGTGAGCACCCCCCCCAACCCCCATATTTTGCAACACTGTTTTATTTACTGTTAATTGAAACAGCGAACTGTACAATACATTAGTGCTTGTACCAGGTTGACCTTTGTTTCAATATTAGCTGTAAATAAAATTATGCTGCAGAAGACTCTTTTCTGTTACAACCTGAATTTGTTTTTGTGTTCAGCATCACTTCTGTGTTGTAGTTTGATCAACAGCAATACATGGGACGGAATACTGTAAAGAGCATTCTGGATCAATCTTTAAGACACAGACAGAAAGTTAAGATGATGAATTACTATCTGCAACATGCTACTTGTAGTAAAATTTGGTTAGGTCTATGGTGCTTTGCTTCTTTCATTAAAAGAAGCCAGACCCTATACTCCCATCCACTATAAACAATGATTAAATATGTACTGCTCCTTTTGGATTCTTGCCACTTCTGTTTCATGTCTCATTTCATCATGATTGCTGACTCAGTTGATGGTACACAGCATGATATGTAAGCAATAAAACACCATAGGGTATGTGCTAGACAGTTTAACGCACAGCTAGGAGGTGTAGTAAGGCATGAGGCCAAAGGTTGAACTCATCCAGCCTCCTAGTCGAACGTTAAACTAACACACACCCTGGAGTGGCTTGTTGTGCTTATGAAATGTTTAGGAAATTTTGAAAAAATAAATAATCAGTCTACAACTTTAGTATTAAAATCAATATCAGTTTATTTATAGAAATAACACTACACTGAATAAAATAGTTCATTTTGTAGTTAAATGTAAGTTTTCTTTTAACATTTTATTTAAGTATTAGAACATGGGCTTTTTATTTAGAGGCATCTGATTAGCTAGTACCCATTCCACAGGGGTACATTAACTTTCGATAGATGCCCACCACATAAAAACTCCTAGCCCAAACCTGTCTCATTCCTAGTCAGATATCCTTGTGCCCAGCCTGCTTCATCATCTGCTGAAGCAGTGGCCACACAATTTCAAACTGCCGCCATTTTTTTAATAGGCTAGTGAGACAGAGACAGAGTGACAGCCTTCCCCACACAAAGCCTCAATCCTTAAGCCAGACAGCACCCAGTAATTGAAATAAAATTCACAGCACTGTACATACAAAACGAAAAGAAAAACAACCATTTTTTATTTAATTTTTCTTCTGTTCCCTTATGCACCGAGGGTGAAACGTTACAGTCCCGTACCGCAGTTCTTCTCAACTGCACTAGCACATATTTGATATAAATTGAAAGTCCTTTCAAAATCTTAAACATCACTTAGGTTACTGAGTCCCACAATCCCCTAAAAGCCAGCCGATATAGTAGCAGCTTGAAGTTTACAGTGCATCTGCACAGACAGCGTAACTCAGGAAAGTGCCATCACTGCTCCTCGGTTTGATTATCCAAACATTGTAGCCCTGCTAACTATAACTAACCCCCTCAACTTTGCACAGCAAAACCACACACAATAAAAACAGCAAAATCTTAAAAATCACAATTTCCGAGTCCCAGGATCCCCTAAAAGCAGATAGAGATAGTAGCTGCTCAAAGCTTGCAGCAGATCTGCATGGGGAGCAAAACTGCCATCACCATACTTTGGACCGATCTCCTTAGTTTAAAAACTGTAGCCCTGATAGCTAACCCCCTCAATGCTGTGCAGAAAAAACACACACACAAAAAAAAATCCAACAGCAATCTATCTGTCTTTACTGGCTAACTTCTCTGTTTGCTGCCAGCTCTCTGCTACAGTCTCCTTTGCTTTTCAGATTCCAGTGTTGTTCTGTCCCTCCTTAGCAGCTCTGCACGCAGCTGCCTTGCCAGATTCTGAAACAGTCCTTACTGCAATCTACCCCTTTTTACACTTAAAATGGAGCACAGGTGTAACAGGCATGGAGGGACAACTCTACACAAAATGGAGGATGTGTTAAAGAGGAGAAAAGTCCTACCACAGACACAAGTTAAAGACTGCATTGCCCTCTACTGCCAGTACCACCACTGTGCAGTGCAGGGACTACTTTACACAAACCAGCTTTTTTATTGAATTTTATTATTTTTTTTACACTTTGTAATGTTTTTTAAACGTTTTAATTAAATCACCCCAGTCCCATTTTCTAAGCACAATAATACCCAGTTAAGAAGGGGGATAAAACCTTTTATAGGTACATCAGGGAGCGAAGGAAGACCAAGGGAGGGATAGTGAGGCTTAATAAAGGGGAGGAGGGTGGGCAGAGGGTGACTGTGAAAAGGCAGAGATACTAAACAAATATTTTTGCTCTGTATTTACAAAGAAAGAGGGGGAGGTACCTAAAACAAACAGTAGAAACACTCTGGATACAGAAGTTGATACCAGCCCATTTACAGAAGAAAGGGTTCTGAAAGAACTCTTAAAACTGAAGGTGGACAAAGCAATGGGGCCGATGGGATTCATCCCAGAATTCTAAAAGAACTAAGGGTGGAATTAATGACACCACTGACTACCCTGTTTAACAAATCATGGGAGGATGGGGTGGTACCCAAGACCTGGAGGAGGGCAGATGTGATTCCCCTTCACAAAAGTGGGAGCAAGGCAGAAGCAGGAAACTGTAGACCTGTTAGTTTAACCTCAGTGGTAGGGAAAATGATGAAATCACTTCTGAAGGAAAGAATTGTCGGGTATCTAGAGGCCAGAGGGGCACAGGACCCAAGACAGCATGGATTCACAACGGGAAGGTCATGCCAGACAAATCTGATAGATTTCTTTGACTGGGTGACCAAAGTAGTAGATCAGGGAGGGGCTGTGGACATGGCCTACCTAGACTTTAGCAAGGCATTTGACACAGTCCCACACAAAAGATTAATATACAAGTTAGCTAGCCTGGGAGTGGGTCCCAAGATGACAGTCTGGGTACAAAATTGGCTGGAGAATAGGACACAGAGGGTAACAGTAAATGGAGTCCACTCTGAAGAAAGGGGGGTTACTACTGGAGTACCACAGAGTTCAGTATTAGGACCGGTCCTCTTCAATGTCTTTACAAGTGACATAGCAGAGGGACTGGAAGGAAAAGTATGTCTCTTTGCAGATGACACAAAGATCTGCAACAGAGTTGATGCACAAGGTGGGGTGGAAAGGATGAAAAGGGACTTGGCAAGGTTAGAGGAATGGTCAAATGTATGGCAGCTTAGATTCAATGCTAAGAAGTGCAAGTATGCACCTGGGAAACAAAACCCAGGGAAGAGTACACAATGGGGGGTGAGATACTAACAACAACAAAAATGGAAAGGGACCTGGGGGTAGTCATATCAGATGACCTAAAGGTGGGCAAGCAATGTGAGAGGGCAGCAAGGAGGGTTGGGGGATACTGGGATGCATAAGGAGAGGCATCACCAGTAGAAAACAGGAAGTTATTATCCCTCTGTACAGACAGCTGGTCAGACCCCATCTGGAGTACTGTGTGCAGTTCTGGAGACCCAGTCTTTGCAAAGACATAGACAGGATGGAAGCTGTCCAGAGGAGGGCAACTAAAATGGTGCAAGGTCTGCACCGGAAGACATATGAAGAGAGACTTAAGGAGCTTAATATGTATAGCCTCGAGGAAAGGAGGGAGAGGGGGGACATGATAGAAACTTTCAAGTACCTCAAGGGAATCAACAAAGTCCAAGAGGGTAGCATCTTTCAAAAAAAGAGGTGTGCAAGAACAAGGGGCACAATTTGAAGATAGAGGGGCGGCTCAGAGGTAATTTAAGGAAGTATTTTTCACAGAGAGGGCTGTGGATGCACGGAACGGCTCGGAGGAGGTCGGAGTCAAAAACAGGGTGGAATTCAAGCATGCATGGGACAGTCATAAGGCAATTCTAGGGGGTTGGGGTAGAAAGAAGTAGGCTGCTGGTTAACTAGGATCTGCCTTATCCAGTAGGCAGAGAAATGGGCAGACTGGGTGGGCCAAGTGGTCCTTATCTGCCGTCAAATTCTATGTTTCTATGTTTCTATGTTTACCCCCTGGCATGGGTGATATTGGGCAATACCGTCCCTTCCAGGGGCTATAAGGCCCTCCACCTACAGCTTTGGGCCTCATTACATTCCTGGGTGGTCCAGTATTTCCCAATACCACCCACCCTGTTGGGTAGTATTGCTTATGTAAAATACAGTGAACATTATCTGTAAAACTAAACTGGATTATGCTGCTGCACCATACTGTATAAAGTTGTAAAAGTAAACTTGAACATTGGGCAGCCTATTAATGTTTTAGTTTCTAAGTAGTAAACAACATTTACAAAATTACTTTTAACAGTAGTGAACCTTTTCTTAGTCACATGTGAAAACATTTCAGTCTAATTCTGAAATCAACAGTAATTGCATTTTATTGCAGCATATTATAAAATGTAACGATTTATTTACCAATGTAAATGGGACCATTAAAGTTGAGTGCACTGTTGCATAGTGACTCTCTCGAACTGCAGATTTGAGTTGCCGCCGGGCGTCAGTGTGGTGATGCCCAGCATTTCTCCTTTGTTTATTGTTCTTCTGCACTTCTCTTGTTGCTCTTGGAAACCAGTGGTGGTGGCTGCCTTTTCTTTGGATGTTGATTCATTGCTGTTTAGTGTCAGCATATTGCATAATTTTCAATGTTTTGGATGCAGTGTTGAGGGTTCATTCTTCATGGCCAGGATACACAATTGGTTCTGTTTGAAACTGGTATTTCTGATTCCTTTTTTGGTTGCAGGATCTTACACCATTTTCTACGGTCATCAGGACTGGGTGTCCAATAACTCTGGAGACTTGATTCATTCCTGTGGCCTGTTATAATCACTATTTCCTTGCTATCTAATCCAGCATTAGAAAGCAGTTGGACTGCCGTTGCACAGAGGCAGTGGTTCATGTAAAGCTGGCTGAGGTTCACTTCCTGACTCAAACGTGCCATCATTGTCGCCAGGTAATTCAAACCCATAGGTTCAGACAAATACAATAGGGGTAATTGGTTCAGTTTATCTTTAGGTAATCTGCTGGGGTGGAAGTAGAGGGCTTTAGGGTCTACTGGCATTTTATTTATGTACTTTTTTAAACTTGCAACAGGGCACAGGGGATTGCCAGGCTGGGAGTACATGAAGGGAAAGGGAACATTGTTTAACCAGGAGTAGCACACTAAGCCGAAGCTTGTTTCCAGATGCGACTTGGGAGCACAAAGAAGTTAAGTGACTTGCTCAGGATCACACAATATGCACCTAAGTGGCTATGGGATTCGAACCCAGATCTCCAGATCTGCAGCCCAGAGCCTTAACCCACTGCACTATACTTCCCCAAGACAAACCAGCTTTTTTACTGAATTTTATTAATCTCTGCCAACAGGCTCATTTTACGGCTCAAGAAAATGCAGGTGATCTTCTTCTGAGAGGCTCAGTTCAAAAGTAATATCTTGATAAAGCCCCTGTGCCCTTGTTTACCACATTCAAGTGGGTTACTGTTGTTTTTAGTGTGCTCAATGAAAGTGAGCATGATGTATTCCAGCCCACTTTCATCCTGTTTAATAGAGAAATGTTCGGGCTTCAGTTGTTGGAGTCCCTCCCTGCCGTGCCTGGCCATGTAGATTTGAATATCAGTCCACACTTTTCAAACTAAGTCAGGTGTGGTTAGGAGGGACAGGGCTGTGACATTTCTTAATTTATTCAGATCCAATGTACTTAACGGATCATGAGTCTGTGTCTTTTTAGGCACATTGATATGATTTTGTTTTGACCATAAACATAGCGTTACTGGATCTAAACTCAGTGTCTTGATGGTGTTCATTGACCTGTCCACAGCCACAGACCCAAGGTGCCTGTTTAGTGCTGCACAGAGACTGTAGAAGTTGGAGATGGCATACTCCTGCCCTGCAGTCATCCGCACTTCAGTGTAAAGTTTTCTGAATATCTGACTGAGCTATGCTTTTGTTGCCATCTTCCATTCTATGGAAGTGTTGGTGGAGGCTGCCCATTCTCTGATAACTTTTAGTGTCCAAGCTGTGGCTCCTAATGTGTTTTTTTCATTTTTTTTTGTTTCTAGATTGTCTAGCTCAGTTTCAGTTAAATGTTGAATGCGCTTACTCATGCTTGACTGAGATGATGGTTGGCATGACATGTTAGAGCTGAGCAGCTCAGGTGGAACTACAGTATTTCCTCTGCCAACAGGCTCATTTTGAGGCTCAAGGAAATGCAGGAGATCTTCTTCCGAGAGGCTCAGTTCAAAACTAGTATCTTGATGAGCAGACATTCTGTTGTAAGGTACAAATTCTGTATTCATTTGTCAGGTATTGTTATCTCAGTTGTGGTATAATGAAGAGGGCTGCATTTTTTCAACATTTTGTGTGGGCAGCTTTACCAGAATCAGTGCCCAGTTGGTAAAGCCTGTCCTTTTTTTTGTGTTAGACTTTTTAACATGTAGTGCCTAGACAGTCACATGTTTTAAATTTTCTCATCCATTTCACAACTCGCCCCAAATCTAAGCAGTCATTTTAAAGAGGTATGATCTGAGATGTATGGGTGAGCCCATGCCAAATCTGTATTCAGTGAATGTGCTGAAATCCGAATTTTGGACTCCAGCAAAGCAGGTCTGAAGAAACTCACTTTCCCTTTGCCATTTTGGTAATTCAACATCATGGCACAACACTTTTACATAGTGAGCACACATTATGCATGTTTATGTGGCTGGCAAGCCATATGACCTGCAGCAGCAGCCAGCAGTGCTGGAGATTGAGATCTCATTGTGATGGGCACATTTCAGTGCCATCTCTCTCTCTCTCTCTCTCTCTCTCTCTGTCTTGCACTCTTTCAAAGGGGAGGACCTGGTTACTGAAGAAGCTCCATTTATGTGGAAAATAATGAATTTTGATCAGAAAACATCAGAAATCATCAGAGAATTGTGCATTATTATTCCAGTTAGCTTATTCTCACATTTACCTGTTTTAGGCAGGCAAGTTAGAGAAATAATGCTGCAGAGGACAAGTGAGAATGAATAATGTGATCTGCACTGGCAACTTCATGGAATTCTTGATGAAGTCTCATTTGTAGAGGTGAAGCACCTGGTTACTTCACCTCTTGTTTACCTCCTTAGTGCTCTTTGCCATATTATATCCTTTTCTACTGCTTGTTTTGCAAGGTATTGCAAGATATAAACACTGCCCTAGATAACTTCTGCCAGAGGCAGACAGAACACCAGGAGGAATGAGCTGCTGTTATAACTATACTTCTCTACTGGGACTATATTGCCATCCTTCCCCACCCTAAACCAGTTCTACTTTTATAGGCACAGGATTTAACTGACAACAGGAACTTCCTGTTTGGGAGCAGGAAGTGAGTGATCACAGAGCCACCAAAGACTCACCATCCTAGAAGGGCAAGAGTAGCTCTCCATCCCCCCTAGCTGCTGGAGGTCTGACTCTGAGCAAGTAAGGAGACAACTGAGAAATATAGCAACTTCTTGTCTCAGAACGGGAAGATCAGGAGCTAAAATGGTGCAGAGTCAGTAAGTAAGTAGGGAGAGAAGAAAAAAAGAAATAAACAAACAGAGGAAAGAGTAAGTATTCCAAATAACAGTTAGGGGGCCAGAAAAAAGACATGATCGGAGTGGTGCAGTGCAGTGGCTGTGGAGCAGCAGTCTTCCGGGAGATGTTCTGGAGGATGCAGTGTTGTCCCATCTGCAGACACCTCTCTGGGCTGAGGGAGGAGGTTGCTCATCTCCAGGCTGAGTTGGCCAGGATTTGTGGGACCTCCTCTCCCACCCAGGGACCACCAGGGCCACTGCCGTTGCCTCAGAGTTTGCCAAGAAAGAAAAGTGGTTGGACCACAGTGGGCTCAGGGAGGGTGAGGGTGGTGGAACAGAGGCACATCCCTCCATTTGTAACTCTCCACAATTTCTGTACTGTTCTGGAAAAGTGTGGTTCCTCTATGGAAGCACCCACAGTGGAGACCAAGGAGGATGCTGGGAACCTCCACAAAGGAGACCCAAAGGAGGGTGGCATGGGACCCAACAGGGGAAGGAAACAACTCCTGGTGGGGGACTCCATTGTTAGGAAGGTAGAACTGGGGGAGGAAGGAGAGAGGGAGGTAAGGTGCCTGCCTGGTGCCATGGCTTGGAGGGACAGGGAGCGAATCCTCAGGATCGCAGGAGCAGCTGCACAGGGGAGGGAGCTGGATGTCATTGTCCACCTAGGGACAAATGACCTGGCTAAGAAAGGGATCAGAGCAGTGCAAGAAGCATTTGTGGAGATGTGGAGGGGCCTTAGACAAATAGCACACGGTAACCTTCTCGGAGGTGCTGCCTGTCTATGGCACGGGTGAGGCTAGGGTGCTCCACACCATGGGATTCAATCAGTGGTTGAAAAACTGGTGCAGAGCTCAGGGATTTGGCTTCATTGGGGACTGGGGGTCCACCTGGAGGGATGCAGGCCTATACTGGCATTATGGTCTGCATCTGTCCAGGAGGGGAACCAGGATCTTAGGTGATAGGTTTAAATACTTCATTGACAAGCATTTAAACTAGCCAAGGGGGGAAAGCACTGGAAAGGAGCAGGGAAATCCTAGCCCCCCCCAAATATCAGGATACTAAGTGAGGTAAACACCAACATAGAGATGTCGATAGGGAGAAGCGCAGGGGTAAATGGAGAAAGTGACAAATGCAATAAGGACAGAGATGGGGCGAAAAGGGGTAAGGCCATCAAGAAATGGAGGGTAATGAGTACCAACGCCCGTAGTCTGGGCAACAAGCTCCCTGAACTGGTGGCCTTGATGGAAGAGGGATGCCTGGATATTGTAGCAGTCACAGAAACATGGTACACAGAGAACCGCTGACTGGAATGTTAACATACCAGGGTACACAACCTACAGGAGAAACAGGGAGGGCAGAAGAGGGGAGTAGCTTTATGTAAGGAAGGATAAAAGCAACTGAACAAAAGAGAAAACAGGGAGGAGAGGAGGCACTGTGGGTCACCTTAGAGACTGGAAATGACACCACAATCCACACAGGGTTTGTATATAGACCCCCATGTCAGGGGGAGGGAATGGACAAGGATATGATAGAAGGCATACTTAGGATGGCAGAGAAAGGTGAGATACTATTGATGGGGGACCTTAACATGCCAGATGTTAACTGGAGCACCTTTGCGGCAGCCACATTGAAAAGCAGGGCCATTCTTGATGCCCTTCAGGTGGCATGCCTCAGACAGCTAGTTTTGGAACCTACTCGTGAGGGAGTAATCTTAGACCTCATACTCTCAAATGGGGACAGTGAGAGGATTTCAGATCTAGAAGTGGGTAGCCATTTGGGAACAAGTGACCACCAAACAGTGTGGTTCACAATAAACTCAGCTACAGAGTCAAGCCATACAAAAGTGAAGGTTCTGGACTTCAGGAGGGCTGACTTTGGCAAGATGGGAGAGTGCCTTAGAAAAGCACTAGCAAATAGGCTAGAAGGAGGGGTGGAGCAACAATGGACAAATATCAAAACTGCCATCACAGATGCAACAAGCCTTTGTGTGAAGCAAATAAACAAATCAAAATGAAAGAAAAAGCCACTATGATTCTCAAAAGAGGTGGCGGTGAAGGTTAGGGAGAAAAAAGATAGCATTTAGGAAGTATAAGGAAACACAGAAGGAGCAGGACAGAGAACTGTACCAGTTAAGGCAGAAGGAGGCAGGGAGGGTAGTCAGAATAGCAAAGGCACAAACTGAGGAAAAGATAGCTAACTCGGTTAAGAAGGAGGATAAAACCTTTTATAGGTATATCAGGGAGTGTAGCAAGACAAAGGGAGGGACAGTGAAACTGAATAGAATGGATGGTGGGTGGGCAGAGAGTGACAGGGAAAAAGCAGGGATACTGAATGAATACTTCTGTTCAGTATTCACAAAAGAGGAAGTGGGGGAGGTGCCTAATCCAATTAACAGAAGCACTCTGGAGAGGGGGGTTGATCCCAGTCCTTTCACAGAAGAAAGGGTTCTGAAAGAACTCCTAAAACTTAAGGTGGATAAAGCAATGGGGCCAGAAGGAATTCATCCCAGAATTCTAAAAGAATTAAGCAGAGAACTAGTGACATCACTGACTACCATTTTTAACAAATTATGGGAGGATGGTGTGGTACCTGAGGACTGGAAAAAAAGGCTGATGTGATTCCTCTTCACAAAAGAGGAACCAAGACAGAGGCAGAAAACTACAGACCTGTCAGTTTGACCTCTGTGGTAGGGAAAGTGATGGAATCACTTCTGAAGGAAAGAATTGCTGAGTACCTAGAGGCCAGTGGGTCACAGGACCCAAGGCAGCATGGGTTCACAGTGGAAGGGTCATGTCAGATGAATCTAATTGATTTCTTTAACTGGGTGACCAAAGTAGTAGACCAGGGAAGGGCTGTGGACATGGCCTACCTAGACTTTAGCAATGCATTGACACAGTCCCACACAAAAGATTAGTAGTCAAATTAACCAGCCTGGGAGTGGGTCCCAAGGTGGTAGCCTGGGTAAAAGATTGGCTGAACAACAGGACACAGAAGGTAATTGTAAATGGAGTCCACTCTGAAGAAATAGGGGTTACTAGTGGGGCACCGGAGGGTTCAGTACTGGGTCCAGTCCTTTTTAATGTTTTTATAAGTGACATTGCAGAGGACTGGAAGGAAAAGTATGCCTCTTTGCACATGACACAAAGATCTGCAACAGGGATGATACACAAGGAGGCATGGAAAGGATGAGAAGGGACTTGGCAAGGCTGGAGGAATGGTCAGAAGTATGACAGCTTGGATTCAATGCAAAGAAGTGCTAAGTAATGCACCTGGGAAACAAAAACCCAGGGGAAGATTACACAATGGGGGGGGGAGGTAGTAACAACAACAAAAATGGAAAGGGACCTGGGGGTAATCATATCAGATGACCTTAAGGTTGGCAAGCAATGTGAGAAGGCGGTAGGGAGGGAGGGCTGGGGAGATACTGGGATGTATAAGGAGAGGTATCACCAGCAGAAAACAGGAAGTTGTTATCCCCCTGTACAGACAATTGGTGAGACCCCATCTGGAGTACTGCATCCAGTTCTGGAGACCCCATCTCCACAAGGACATAGACAGGATGGAGGCAGTTCAGAGGAGGGCAACTAAAATGGTGCATGTTCTGTAAGAGAAGCCATACGAGGAGAGACTAAAGGAGCTTAATATGTATACCCTTGAGGAAAGGAGGAGAGGGGGGACATGATAGAAATGTTTAAGTACCTCAGTGGAATCAACAAAGTCCAAGAGGGTAGCATCTTTCAGAAAAAGAGATGTGCAAGAACAAGGGGACACAATTTGAAGATAGAGGGGAGACGGCTCAGGGGCAATGTGAGGAAGTATTTTTTCACAGAGAGGGTGGTGGACACATGGAACAGCCTTCCTGAGGAGGTTGTGGGGTCTAAAACTGTGGGAGAATTCAATAATGCATGGGACAGACATAAGGCAATGTTTCTGTGGGGTAGGAAGAAATAGGCTACTGGTTAAATAGGATCTGCAGCTTATCCTCTAGGTAGGGAAATGGGCAGACTAGGTGGGCCAAGCAGTCTTGATCTGCCATCAGAGTCTATGTTTCTATGTTTCTTTGTATTATGATGGTTCTAGAATAAAGAGTTTTCTTTCATATGCAGTTGTTTTTGTTCCCCTTCTTTAGCTAATTATTTCTCTGAGTGCCCTGAGTTCTGATGCAAGACACTGGCATCTCCATCCTCTGCTGCAGCAAAACCAGGGCAGAGTAATTTAGTAGACTGGGCAAGGTGCAGGAGGCAGATTTGAAAAATGTGAGAAATACAAATGATGGTGCAAATGACACAGAAATCCTTTTATTTAATGTTATTTGTCTTGGCAGCAGGAGAAGTACAGAGTTAATTTAGTAGACTGGAAAAGGTGCAGAGCTGACTTTGAGGGAATAATTTGAAGTATAGTTTAACTGCTGGTGGTACTGGCACAGAAATCCATCTCTATTACCTTCAGCGCTTTCACAGCCTTTATCTGTGAATGCGAGGAAGAATTGGTATTGTTGACGCAGATAGTGTAATGTTAGTCATGGAATTTAAGGTATAAGACAAATGTTTATGGGTATTACACTTACATAGATACCAAGTGAATGATCACAGATATCAAAAATTCAGAAAAAGTACAAAAATATTTTTTAATTTTATTTTTTTAAACTGTTGTGACATTTTCCCTGTCAATTCCCAAAAAATGTATATTGATATATTTTATCATTATTGAAAAAGTATATCAATAAAATTTATTCTACTAAAAAAAAGTTCTGTCTTGATATAAATATGTATATCGATATGGCTAAAGAAACGTGTTTCTTTTTTATATCAGTAACATAGATACTACTTCCTCATAATAGCAATATAATAACAACACAATTTTCTAACAGCTGCAATCCAAGCATTAATTTAAAAAAATAATTAAGTTTCTAGCCTCAGCAGTTTCAGAGTTAGTCCTTTCAAAAGATATTGTCTTTAAAATATAATAACTTTGGAACCATTAGGGCTAGCAGCATAAAGAGGTTCCATGGTGTTTCAAATTCCCATTTTTCTGATGCTCTCAAAAAACTTTTCAGGGTTGTTTTCTGGCACAAGTACTTTCTTAAATATATGGAAGCATTATTAGAATAATAATTTATCCTGTTATGTCATGTCCAGCTAAGAATACATATACAGGGGGAGGTCACGTGACACGAATGAAGTAGAAGCAGCAGTTCTCCGGGTCTCCCTCTTCCACAAGATTGAATCTGCGCTTTAACTGAGTTTTACGGGGCTAGCAGGCATCGTGGTACTACCCTCTAAGGTCAGTGACTGTTTTTGGATGAAAACCCGAATCAACCCGCAACAAATAATGCAGGAAGCTGACGCAGAACTAGAAGCTAAACGCCCGCGACGGAGCTCGTCGCCATCGCTCGCGGAGGACGAAATCACCTCCCCAAAATATACAACAACTTAGCAACAATCAAAGATGCCCTATTTAAATTAATTGACTTATAACGGAAATCAAGCCAGCTTTGACCCAGTTAGCCTGTTGAGTGACGGATGCAGAGGCTAGAATTTCTTCTATTGAAAGAGCTATGGATAAAAGTGGGCCTGCTATAGTCGATTGTAAAAGAAGTATTGGCAAACTGGAGGATCGCCTCGATGACCTAGAGGGGTGAAATAGACAGAATAATCTGGTTTTATTAGGTCTCCCTGAAGGAGAAGAGGGACCAAATACTATTTTATTTCTCCAGAAGCTTTTAAAGAAATCTGCTGAGCCTTCACCAAATGGGCCTGAATATATTATTGAGAGGGGTCACCGGGCCCTTAGAGCCAAACCTCCTTCCTCAGAACCGCCGAGGCCAATAATCTAAACTACTTAATTATCTTGATCGTGAACACATTTTAAGAGAGATCAAGAAATTGGCAGCTTTTCAGTGGGAAGGCAAGAGATTGCGTTTAGTGCCAGACCTAACGTGGAAAATGAGACAAGCTCGGGCGAGCTTCAGGCCTATCACTTCAAAGCTATGGGCTGCGGGGATCCAGCATCGCTTGTTGTATCCTGTGAAGTTAGAAGTCACAATTAAGGAGGGTTCCAAGTGCTTTAATTCTGCTGAAGAGGCTCTGACATCTTTAAAGTCCCTGCTGCCTGACCTATTTGCCAAAGGGTGAAGCTCCAAGAACGGACAGCTATTTAGAGTATATGGTTAAAGAGACCAAATCTTATAATCCACTGTCATAAGATTCTAATTGGTTTTTCATTTGCTGGTGCCTTATTATTAGTAAACTTTAGTGTATGCTACATTTTAGGTCCCTGGTAGGACCAGAGGGGCGCAGTGCAATTGATAAAAGAATTTATGTTCTGTTTCGGGATACTATCTCAAGGGGGAATGATAAAGAAGATTTGTTACATGCTATCGCGAATAGCACTGAAGGCACATGCTGACTGCTGTCTACAAGAGAGGGTGCTGGTTTATCTATATAACTAATGGCTAGCTATATGTATAGTAATGTTGACATAATGCCTTAGTACACTTGTAGTTGTTATATTAAGATGCTGTTGGGCTCCACTCGTTACCCTTAATATGCCTGATTCCCTTTTTTTTTTTTAAATATATTTTTATTGGGGGAACTGTCTATACAGTAGATACAAATTGGTTCCCGGATTGTCTTATTTTATGAGAGATATGGGGCGTATCGCCAGGCTTGGTTTTACCCCTTTATTAAACCATTTTAATTCTTGTTTATTGCTTGTACCTTCACTTATGGTGAGGTTGGCTCGATTTTGGTTGTTTTACGCGCAGCCTTACCTTTGTAACTGGGCCAAGAGAATTGGGCTTTAGGAATGAGGCCCTTAATTCTGAGCTATTGGGGGCCGAGATGCATAGAATGAGGGGGTTGTAACCTAATATCCAATATTGATCATAAGGTACGCTCCGTAGCTTTCACCAAGTGGAGTCCTATTTTCTGGCCTACATGTTAAATATTCAATTGGTGTAAATGGTTTTTCATCATTCTATTTTAGGAATTAGATTTAGCAGGTTCAGGAGTACATTTATTATTATTGCTTTCTATGTACAGGGGTGGGGGGTGTACCCATCTCTATGACGCACCACGAACCAGTGGATGAGAAGTTGGCGGGGCCAGGAGGGTGGTTTAAGTTAGTTATTGGAGAAGCTTTTTCTTTTATGAGGGAGGGGAATTTAGGGGTTACATTGATACTTTTGTTAGGGTGTTAGTAAAGGGGGTGGGTAGCTATCCCAATATTTTTTACAAGATCTCGATAGTGAATGGCTAATAAATTGAATTTTGTCTCTTGGAATATTAATGGAGGAAGGGACAATTGTAAAAAATTTATCTTAAACCACTTAGCCCATTTAAAGCCAGCAATAGTGTTTTTGCAAGAAACCCATATCCTCCCCGATCGGTTATCCCGCCTCAAGAAGAAGTGGGTGGGCCAGGTTTTTGGTGCCGGGTTCTCATCGAACAGTCGAGGGGTAGCCATCCTAATCGCGCGGGAGATTCCATTTATTCAGTCAGAGATAATTCCCGATCCACAGGGTAGATATATTTTTGTTTCAGGCAGTATAGGTGGGTTAAGCTTAGTGTTGGGATCAGTATATGGACCCAACCTGAAACACCATCTTTTTCGTCCACTTGGGAATGGTTTTGGCATCCTTTAAAAATGTGCCAATAATTTTGGGAGGGGACTGGAATTTAGTCCAGTTTAATCGGTTGGACCAATCTTGCTATAAAGGAACACAACCTTCCCCAGCACAGTATGCATTGAGAGAGTTCACATTATCATTAGGTTTAGTTGACCCTTGGCGTATTCTTAACCCCAATGCTCGAGAATACACCTTTTTTTCCCCGGTACATGAAACATACTCGAGGATTGACTATTTTTTGGTAAGTCAACATTGTCTGTCCTGGGTGGTGGAGGCAATAATTTTGTCCCGCGTAATTTCTGATCACTCCCCCATAAAAATTTCATACTTCCTGTCCTCAAATCCCTTAAGGTCACATTCATGGTCCTTAAACAATAATATTTTGAAGGACACCAAGGCTTCAACCCGTTTTAGAACCTTCTTGGAAAACTCAATCGAAACTAATTGGGGCTCGGTTATAGCTGTCGACCAAACCTGGGCAGCGCTCAAGTCCGTTTGGAGAGGAGAGCTGATACGAATGGCTACTGTACGCAAAGCGAAAACCAGTCAGCTTCTAAATAATTGTTTAGGGGAAATTAAGGAATTGGAAGATATACAGGAAAACCGGAGAACGGAAGAACAGGAGCAAAAATTAATAACGTTAAGAGTATGGTATGCAGATAAATTGAGGGAGAGAGTTATTAATTCAGCTTCTAGAGTTAAGGCTTTGTATTTGGGACAGGGTAGTAAGGCTGGGAAATTGCTGGCCTGGCAGTTAAAACAAAAAACTTCGGCCAAGTGGGTGGCTGCCCTGAAACACCCAGAATCGGGACAATTGGTCACAGATCCTGGAAAGATTTTGGAGATCTTTGTAGATTTTTATCGGAAACTTTACTCAAGCCAGCAGTCCCTCTTCAAGTTATGGGCAAGATACAAAAATTTTTAGATAACATACCCCTCCCTCAACTATCAGGGGACGTCTGTCAACATTTAATAGCTTCTATTTCTGAGGAGGAGATAGGGAAAGCTATTGATTCTTTTCAAGCAGATAAAGCACCAGGCCCGGATGGGTTTACACCTTTTTTTTTTCAGTTGTTTAAACAAAATCTTGTGCCTTTATTGCACAGACTTTTTTCCTTTTGGTGTGAACAAGGGATTAAGGATAAAACGCCTTTTGAGGCCAGGATTATTTTACTGCCTAAACCTGGTAAACCTCCAGATTTAGTGGGTAATTTTAGACTGATATCTCTATTAAACTTAGATGTTAAAATTTTTGCTAAAATCCTGGCCAATAGACTGAAGCGGGTCTGGACTGAACTATTGAGTCCAGAGCAGGCTGGCTTCGTTGAGGGCCGTTCCTCAGCTGACCACTTTAGAAAGCTGTTTTACCTGATTTCTGCGTCTGCGAACCCTGGTATGGAGGCATCCCTGGTTTCGGTGGACGCAGAAAAAGCTTTCGACAGAGTTGAATGGACATTCATGTTTGCAACCCTGGCGAAATTTGGTTTTCCTGCAAAATTTATTCATATGATTCGAATACTTTATTCATGTCCGTCAGCAAGGATTCAATGCAACAACTTAACATCAGATGCCTTTCCCTTATCAAGAGGAACACGTCAAGGCTGCCCTTTATCACCTTATCTATTTAACTTGTATATTGAACCCCTAATTAGATCTATTAAAGTTAACAAGTTAGTACAAGGGATTAAGATAGGCGACTCTGAGTTTAAATTGTCAGCATTTGCAGATGACTTATTGTTACATATCCAAAACACGACATCTTCCCTTCCCAAAGTACTTGAACTAATCGTTAATTTTAGTGAACTCTCTGGATATAGTTTAAATAAAGGTAAAACATCAGTATATTCACTTTCTCCATTTCTCCAGAAAGGGTGGTGTCTTTCTTTGGGACTCCATTGGCAAACGAATCTTTAACCTATTTGGGTATCCAAATTACAAAATTTAGAGTCCCTGGCCAGTTTAAACTTTAGACCCTTATTCAAATCTATTAGGAAGACTTGGAAAGATGGTCAAAGCTCCCGTTGACCTTCTCGGGGAGAGTTAATGCAGTTAAAATGGTGATTTTGCCCAGACTTTTTTACCCGTTGTCGAATTTGAACATTTATCTCCCTAAGTCTTTTTTTAAACCCCTCTATAAATATTGTTCGGAATTTCTGTGGAGTGGTAGACCCCCCAGAAGGTCTTATTACAAACTTTCCGACAACGTAAATTAGGAGGCCTTCAGTTACCGGATTTTTATGTATATTATTTAGCGATTCATATAGCAAGACTAGCTGTGTGGGCCTGCGATGCTGAAGTCTCTCTCCCTGGACTCGTCCTAGACTGGATATTTATTAAAAGTTTTAAACTTGACCTAGAATCACTTCTATATATTTCATGGGCCAAGGTTCCGAAGATGGCTAGGAACACTCTGCTGGGTTGGGATATAAAAGCTTTGCAACAATTTTATGCAAAATTGAGAATTTCGCAGTTATATGATTTATCTCAACCCTTATTAAATAATCCTAATTTTTTAATTGGGAATCAACCGATATTAAGGTTTGCTATAACTACTGCTTCTAAGCTCCGGGACTGTGATTTTTTTTCAGGTAATTCTATGCTTCCATTTCAGACCCTGGTTGAGAAGTTTGGAGTGAAAGCTCAATCCTTTTTAAAAATGACCCAAATTTTAAGTAGTGTCAAATCCTTTCTGCATAAAGGTAATGGTTGTGAGAATTTGGGAACTATGTTTAGTAAGCTGAATGAGCTTATACTGTCGGGTAAAGCAACTTCTAAGATCTATAAATATATCATAGCTAGACTAGATTCAAATACATCCCCGATCCCTTCATATTGGGAAATAAACTTGTCTTTGGGATGGTCAGCAAAGACGTGGGAGAAGGTTTGGGTCGACATCAACAAATATGTCAAACAGGATAGGTTGAGAGATATTCAATTTAAGTTATTACATAATCTATATTTTTCCCCAGCAAAACTTTCTAGATTGAGTAGCCGGTATACTTCAGTATGTGTAGATTGCAGTGATCCCCTAGCATCCAGTTTTCATAAGTTTTGGGCCTGCCCTAAAGTTTTGGGGTTATGGCACTTGGTGAAGCGAGGAATAAGTCAATATTATGATTTATCAGGCTATTTTAATCCAGAAGTCTGCATCTTTGGGATGTTTGGTAACATACCTGGTAGTATATCAAAGTACCGAATGGCATTGGTTGCATCTGTTACCAAGTTATTAATTTTACGTCATTGGCGAGATGATTGGACCCCTTCATTTAGAGAATGGTGGGACGAATTTTTGAGCGCATTAAATGCAGAAAGATCAGTTTTCTCACTTCTCAATGCCCCGATGAAATTCCAACAATGTTGGGGTAGTTTGGCACAAACCCTTAAGAATAAGTACGGTTATTAAAGTTAGGAGTATTTCAAATTCCCTTTTTTTGATGTCGACCCTTTCTTTCTTTCTCTTTGTGTATTGTCCTTTTCTCCTTTGTACAACAAGACCTTGGCCAATTGTTTTTTTTTTCTGTTTCTTTATATGCTGTTTCATGGTACAAGACTTCTAATCGTTGGTTAATTATTGGGATAGCTGAATAGGGAGGGTGGGGGTTGTTTTTCTTTTCTTGAGGGAGGTGTTTTTTTTTTTCTTTATTATTAATTTCTATGGTTTTGGAAATTGAGTCTAATTTTTTGTGTGTTATTTAAATACTTTTGTATGTAATTTGTGTTAGATATTGTTCAATAAAGTATAGTTATTTGCAAAAAAAGAATATATATACAGTATAGCAGCAAGGAAATTAGCTCCCACAGTTGTGGCAGTTGCTAACATTCAAGGCGCTTTACCTACATATCTGTCTATCTTTGGTTACACTGTTTATTTTATGTTAAAGTCCTTGCCATTCTGCATGCACATTAGAATTGTTTTAATAACCTTCTTGCAAGTTTTATTTTTATTGGGATGTTTCAATAATTTTTGTCCTGAGCCAATCACCTCTGAAACTGCATCTTTGAAAGCAGACATAACCAAAAGCATGGTAATCCCTATATTTCTTTCTATTTCTATATTCATAACCGTATTCTTCATCTATCAAAAATATTTTATGAAAATTACATGAGTATGAAATGATTTTATGTATAAAACATACAAATATTTCCCCCTTTTTGGGGGAATATCAGTTCAAGAGGGTGTCACAGTATTGGTAATCTACTCTTTATTTTTGCATTTGTGAAAAAAATGAAGCAAGCATCATGACAAATGATGTGTCCTTGTTTCACATTTTGTTTCATGCTCATGTTGACATCTAAAATACTGATGTTATAATGATATAAAACAATCTAACCCTTTCTGGATTTTTTTCCATAAAGAGATTGTCTCACTAATGTAACTTTCAAACAAGCATGGCAAACCATTCTTTTTATTGTGGATTTTGAATGTTTAGGTGACCATCATGTACTGGGCAAAAAATTATGACTTTGACATGGGGTTGCTGAAACACCAGGGATCATCCTTAATTGTTTTAAAATGAAAGCTTGGAGTCAACGAAGTAGAAATATCATGAATACAGTATATCACTACAGTGACCATATATCAAGTAAAAAAAAACAAAATGTTTCATGTCAATATAAAAAAGTGGTTCACTGGATTTTAGTCTTGTGATTTTTAACATATCACCATGTATGTGCACGTAACAATACAGGAGAACTGTATTAATTGTTCATATCTTACAGCTTTCAAAACGTAGCTTCAAGCATGGTAAAAATATCATTTAAGATAACTTTTGGAAATGGACAGAAGATGCCAGTGGTTGTTCTGTGTAAGAATAAACACATTATTTTCTAGTTTTTTTTTCTTTTGCCTACGTGTGAAAAATAAGTGAACTAGGTTGCTGCAATGAGACAGCAGGGGACCAGATTTTCAAAGGGTGATACAGATCTTAGATCAAACTCTTGCATCACTGCCAGCGCAGCATTGAAAAAATGCCACAACTGCACCTGATTTTATCAAATTTTGTGCAGTTGCGACACTCAGCACTCTTTATGGAAGTTTGTGGCAAACTTCAGCCCCAAGCTACATATTAGTGGTCCCCAGGAATCATATAAGCTAGACCAAAGAAAATTGGTCTACCAAGTGTCTGATGCAATGGTATGAAAATCTGACTAAATTGCTGTAAGCTCGGTGCACCATATGTTTGACACAGCAGGGGCTTGCAGCAATTCCTTATGTTTTAAAACCCTGCCTCAGGTCTCTCAGTGATGGTGAAGAGCAATGTGTTTCAGAATGGGTGAGAGGTGTGTATATGTGTGTGTGTGTGTGTGTGTGTGTGTGTGTGTGTGTGCACGTCTGCACCACCATGTTGTGTAGAAATCATGAGGAAAAAAATTGAGAAGAAAGGGACTCAGGACAGAAAGAAAATGATCAGGGACAGGTTCCACTATTCCAGTTTCACTGAGTACCGGTTCTGCAGTTAGGTGATGGAGGAGAATAATACAGGTCAAGAACTGGGAGCCATAGTGGTGGATTGGGCTATGCCTAAATGAAGTGTTTGGGATGTGTACGCAATAGTATGGCTAAAGAAACTATGGTTTATTAGTCCCTAAAGTAACACTGGTTTCACTCTTACTGCAGGCAGCTTTTCCAGCTGGCTGGCTGGTGTATCAGGTGGTGAAACTGATAGTTCTGGGGCCAGTCCTAGTCAATGGCTTCATAAATGATATTGCAGAGAGTCTGGAAGGAAAGGCTTGCCTATTTGCAGACAATACTAAGATCTGCAATATGGTAGACACTCCGGCAGGGGTGGAAAAAATGAGAAGGGACCTACGTAATCTTGAGGAATGGTCAAGAGTGTGGCAGCTAAAATTCAATGCAAAAAAGTGCAAAATAATGCATTTCAGGCACGGGAACCCAGGGGAGGTTTACATGATGGGGAGAGAGATACTGATGACAACCGAACAGGAGAGGGATCTGGGGGTAATCATTTCAGGTGATTGAAAGTGGCCAGGCAATGAGCCAAGGCTTGGGGAAAGCCAGTGGGGTACTGGCATGCATAGGGAGAGGTATTGTCAGCAGAATAAAGGAGGTGGTGATGCCTCTATATAAATAATTAGTGAGACCTCATCTGGAGTACTGTGTCCAGTTATGGAGGAAACATCTACATAAAGACATGGACAGGATGGAGGCAGTTCAGAGAATGGCAACACAAATGGTGTAGGGCATGTGCCAAAGTCATATGAGGAGAAATGGGAGGACCTCAGTTTGTACATCCTGGAGGAGGGGGGGATATGATAAAGACCTTCAAATATCTTAAGGGCATACACATGGTACAGAATGGTAGCATCTTTCTGAAAAAGAGATGTTTTAGAACAAAGGGTCATAACATGAGGCTGGAATGAGTAGACTAAGGGGTAATGTCAGGATGTATTTCTTCATAAAGAGGGTGGTGGATGCATGGAAAAGTCTCATAGTGGAGGAGGTGGGAGCAAATTTGGTAGAGGAATTAAAAAATGCATGCTATTTTCATAGGAGTACCCTAGCGATAGGTAGGGAACAAAGCCAGAAATCAAGTAGGGCCTTTGGTTTTGGCAGCAGTTAGGCAAAATGGGCAGACTAGGTGGTCCTTATCTGCCATTAAGTTCTATGTAAACCTTACTGAGCAGTCTAGAAGCACAGTGATCTACCCTCTTCTTCCTTCCAGTTCTCTTACTAAGGACAGAATGGATCAATCCAGGTTTGTAAAGGCAAGCCTACCCCGTCTATCTTGAATGAATAATATGAGAACAGCTGCCACCACAGCTGTGTGTGTGTGTGTGTGTGTGTGTGTGTGTGTGTGTGTGTGTGTGTGTGTGTGTAAAATTCCCAGTCAACCCTAAAACAATATTTGATGTCCTACTGCCCCCAAATCATGTATTAGCAGCAGTACTTCCAACCCAGTGCTGCTACACAGTTATCATAACAAAAGGAAGGTAACACAATCTGGGTCTGGGATGGACACTACAGTTATCTCATCACCAGAGAAAAAATACAGTTGTTCATAAGACTAAGGGGAAGGGCAAGTTATACTAACCCACAGTTGTACAAAATCAAGCCGGTAGTAATGCCACCAAAGCAATTTATGAGGAGTGCAAGTGAGGAGGATATGGAAGTGCAGTTGTCAGAGTTCGGGCAAGGGAATGAGAAGGCAATGGAGGGGAGAAGGGACAGAGGAAAGCAGATTAGTCATGCAAGGGGAAAGAGGTGCATGGAGAGAAGAAGAATTATGAAAAGAAGAGGATGGGGAGAAACAGGAGAGGAGAAAGGGATTGAAAAAGCAGATGTGAAGGAGGATAAAAACAAATGGTTCTTGAAAGTCTGCTGTCAGTTACACCACCAACAAGCAGGGATGATTAGTGGGCACTAAGGAGTAGAGGCCAGCATGGAAGAAGATGTCAAAACTGAAAAGATAATTAATAAAGAGAAAAGCAAGAAATTAATGTTCTCATGATGAGGAAATCTAAAGACTAGCGCTGTAAGTAGCCATCAGAATAATCAGTCCCATAGAATTGTACCGACAGCTGCCCTGCTTTACCGTCCCCAAACACATCATACCACAGTGGCAGAAAAAAATAGAAATCCTCTCATATTTGCCACCCAATTCTTTGTGAAGTCCCCCCCCCCCCAGCAGTCCACTTATGTAAAAAAAAAAAAAAAAAAAAGACAGCTTCGACAGTGTGGAACTATTTTACAGATGACACTACAAATCCATGAAAGCCCTAAAACCATCCTTCAGTATAATCAACCTCACAGTTTTATACCACTTGCTACCCTGCTTTCCAATTCTATCACATCATATTGCAGTTGCAGGGAAAACAATAATCTTGTTGTTTCTGCCCAATTCTGGGTCCCCCCCCCCGAGCATCCCACTTATGTAGCAACATTAACTAACTAACTAACTAACTAACTAACTAACTAACTAACTACATACATACATACATACATACATACATAAAGAGGTCTTCTAAAGTGTGGGAGTATTTTAAGTTACAATGTTAAAGAGTTTTGCAAGATTAACCCTTGCTTATTCAGAGTGATTTTATCACGTCTGATACATTTTTCCCTAAATTATGCATGGGTGATCCAGGTGAGTAGCCAAAATCAGAATCTAACTGCTAAAGTACCAGTGCCCCCTCCCCCCAAAAAAGCTGTTTAATGAATTACAGGCTTTCAAGCTGCTTTTGAGGGGTATTGGTGCTGTAACTGAGTATTTTTATATATGACTCTACAAATCCACTGCAAGCATGTTTGCAGTTTGTGCTGTAGGAAGATCATTTGGGTCAGTTTGGTGGAGCATTGAGAACCAGTGTGCTGGCTGATCATGTAAGACATAAGCATGTCATATTTGTAACAGCCACATGGATTCCATATCTCACGCTGGTCAGAGGAGCCTGCAGCAGGAGCAGCAGTATGGACATTTGGGTATGGAAAGAGACGAGATCAGATTTGTTTTTAAGTAATGCAACCACCATGGTAGCCACAGCAGCCAATTAATGCATCCTGAGGCACCGGCACGACTTCAAAAGCACCACTTCAGCCACCAGCAACAAAACAAATTATGCTGCCTGAGTCATTACGTGCCTTCACTAAACTGCCACCTACTCACCCAAGTTCTGTCTTAGTGTCACAAGTTAGTGGAGCAGTGATGATATTTGATCTTCAGTCATTGTCTATTGCAGAATATACTGGCTTTCAAAGACTCATGTTTGAAGTGAAGCCCAAATGCAACATTCCATCATGCTCACATTTTACAGGTGTGTTCTCCGCAGTACGTATGAGGCAGTATTTATGCAGAAGGGGAACATTCTGATGGTGGCGGGGGGGGGGTCAGTACATTTCTCTAGTTATATCTGGAGCAGTACTACAAACCAAAGATTCCTAGTTAGAGATGTGTGAAACTGGCAAATTTCATTATGCGACATATATTTCATGAAATTCTCCCGTTTTGTGAAATTTTTCATGGAAGCAACTTTTGCCACTTTTCCAGCTACATTTCGCATTTCACAGCTGAAATTCTGCATTTTGTACCCTGTGAAATATTTCATGTCATGGGTGAATTTTTCAAAATATTTCATATGGTGAAATTGATGATTTCACTGGAATTTCACAGATGAAATATAATTTTGCAACATCTCTATTCATAGCTCTTACTTCCCATTGGGTTGTGACCAAATCAAGCTCACCACCATTTATGCCCCCTCCACTAGCACCACAAGTCCATCTAGGATGTATATTGAAGCAGACAGTCTCATAGAGGCACACCAATAGATTAAGTGCATTACTAAATGTGTCAGCCATGGAGAGGAAGCATAGAGATGAAAACATTGCATAGTTCATCGAGTTACTGACAGACACTTATTTATTTATTTATTGAAAAGTTTCACCAGGAAAGGCACACTGAGCAAATACAATTGCTCGCCTCCCAGTGTATCCTGGGGGGAGGGGGTACAGGAGAAGGAGCAAGATAACAGTGTATAACAGAGCAATACATACAAGTGCAATATACAATAATTTAACAGTTAATGCAAGGAGTACAATGACAGAGTTTGGCAAAAAAAGAATGCATGAGTGATATACAGTACAAGTATGAAGTGCTAATGAAAATAAAGTGCTAGAACAGTTTAGGAAGCACAGACAAAATTAGGTGAAGGATGGGGGAGGAGGGACACCAGTGCTATAAGCAGGAACAGTTGGGAGAGAGGAAGTTGTGCAGGGAGAAAGAGAGAGAGAATGAGGGCTGGAGGAGTGTCTAATTTGAGGATGCAGTTGGTTCCAGAGTTTTGGGAATTGGTACAAAAATTCAGATTGGTCTGCTGAAGATGAATGGCATGGGACACCCAGGGTATGGGTGTCAAGAGTCAACAGAGGGAAGTGCTAATGGAGGATGCGAGATAAGGAGGGAGAGAGACAATCCAATGTTTGGAAATTAATTTAGCACTGTGGGAGAGGTGCCGATTGTCCAGAGAAGGGAAGGTAAGAGCATGATATAAAGAACAGTGGTGAGTGTGAAGAGGAGAATCCAGGACAAAGCGACAGAAGAAGTTAAAGAGAGTATCCAATCTGGTTAGGCAGGACTTTGGAGCGGCACTGTATACTATGTTGCAATAGTAAAAAAATTGGGAGAATCAATTTCTACAGGCCCTGTACAACAACAGGACATGTGGATATATTCTCATTATCTGAGGGTGGGGATCTTTATGATGGGCAGTGGCAGTAGCAGGCTGAAAGTGATAAATGACGGGGATTGCCCCATGTTTTTCATTTTGCACATGCATTAAATATGGCAATGAGTCATGTGGCTGACAAGAGAAACACTTTAAACTGTATGGAACATCACTTGATATTTCAAATGTTCCCACAAATATGCTTGGCTCTTCTGTCATAATGAGCAGAACCCAAAGTTCATCAGCATTCCTTAATTAAAGACAATTCTACAAGGTCAGCTTAGTCTGTTATATGATAAAGCCTTATTTAACAGAAACCAAAGTCTTAGGCTATGGAATTGAATGATGGGTACTGTGAGAGCTATCTGTCATGTGGGCAGTGGTGTGGTTTGCAAAATCTTGTTTGGCTTCTGTGACCATATAAACAGGCACTACAGATTTCAATTCTGAATCAGTAACACTTAGCATGGTAATTCCCATGGTGAATCTACTTGACTGCCACACACACTGTTATTTATGATTTGCTAAAGCAGCCAAACAAAGCAAGGCTGGCGATGTGGATAGTGGCAATAGCAGCACTGGTGGTGGTTGCAAACGTGACTGTGATGATGATAGTGGAGGAGTGGGTGGTGACATCACTAGTTCATCTGAGTTCTTGTAGCAGCAGCAGCAGGATGCAATACTCATTAAAGAAGTGGCAATATGTTTTTGATACAACTTTCTGACAGGTTTGATTGCATTAGGTTGCACACGCTGTGTAGCATAGGAATGTTGTTATATGCCAGATATGAAGATTTGCTCAGAGTATATCAAGCAGAAAGTTTGCAGACATTTATGATGGAGCAGCAAAGACAGCAGGAAGAAACTGACAGGAACGTGCACATGCAACCTCCTGGCCATACTGCTCCTCCTCCTCTTCTGCTGACTTTTCTTGGTGTCAGTGCCAGGCATCAATGTGACATGGAAGAAGACTTGGATAGCAATGGTCCTGATGCAACCATATATATTTGAATGTTTCTAGATACTGGAGCAGCTTGGAGATTTTGGATGGAGCCTGGGATCTCTTACCACAGTATTTCATACAGGCTTATCAAGAGGAGCCACTTGACTAGCAGATATAGTGATGCAATCAAATTCTGGGAAAACAGACATGTCATTTGGCCTGCATTGGTTAATGTTACTTTGTATTTTGTGGGATGCTCTCCAACATCAGCCTCTTCAGAAAGATGTTTAAATACAACTGGGGATATTGCCTCACCACATTGCTCAAGGCTTGATTATGAGAATATTGAATTCTTGGCCATTCTCAAACTCAGCTTACCAAGGATTGATTGATTGATTTAACTGTGGTGACCGGGTAAGTACACTGGCACATAATGCTATTTTCAGGCATGACCCGGGTGCAGTAGTACAGGCAAGAACAGAGATACATAATACCTCAGATGTAACAACATTTACGGTATTTTTACATTAATACATTGCATTGTATTTACAAAGGAGAGCAGCAGTTAATGTGTACAGTTGTTTACAGTGAGGTTATATAGATACAGACATGGTGGTGCAATAGCTATCTTCCTAATTGGGGGGGGGATAGTAAGCAAAGGTTCAGAGAAAGAGGAGTGAGCAGTATAAGGGAGAGGTAGTCAGAAGACAGCATTAGGGCAAAGACAGAGATGCAGGTGCACACAATAGGGAGATCAGTGTTAAATATCAGTTCAAATGGGCCAGACCAGTGGCTTGGAGGACTGAGGCACTGGATGTCTTACCTCCTTCCACACCTGTAATCCAGGTTTGAGAATAGGCCAGGGACACTTGGGGACTGGCTGGGAGAGGGAGGATCAAGCATCCACACAACAGCTCTCTTTCCTCGGGGGGGGGGTCCTGACTCACCCCAATTAACTGCCACCTGGCACAGGTCACATGTGCATCAGTGTGCATGTGCCAGACTGCATTGCATGATGACTCCCTAGGAAGAAAACCACAAGGAAAACACCCCAGTTTGCTCACAGTATCTGTGTAAGTGGTGGTTAATGTGTAAGTCCATGAAACAGATCAATGATGGGGCTAGGGGATGGTGCCAAAACCAGGGACAGTAAGAGAAAAACAGGAATAATTCAAAAAAAAATCCATTTGATTATCTATAGCACCTGTCCTCCAAATGATATCAACTACTATTCCTACCACTAGCCTTACACCTCCTGGTGCCACTAGCATGTCTTTCCAGACTTCTCCCACTGACACTTGCCCCACAGTCTCACTCACCACTCCCAGCAGTAGTGGCACAACTCCTCCTGATTATACTGCAGTAACTTACACACTGTCATCACTGATACACCCATTATGGCCAGGTGTGCAGATGAGCACACAGAGTTGGTACGAGTAAAATAAGACCCATCACCTGACCCTGCCCACCATGAATGGGACAACAGTAGAATGAGTGACTTAACCAGCCATGCACAGGTGTACATGGTAAATTTCCCTAGTCTGACCTGTAATCAGTAGTTATCTACTACAGCTTTTGCTACTAGTGGGCAAAGTCTGTGTTCAAACTAAATTTTATATAAAAGAAACAAAAAAATCCTAATATATGAAAAAAACACCAACAAAACATATTCTTACATCAATGGAAAATATTGTGAAGGGCAATGTAATGTCTTTTCAATTCATTATGTTAGTTTTCCTTGAGATGCATAATTTTTTTTCTTGAGGGAAATCTATATATTTTGAAAATTAATGGAGCCAGAGGCTATATAGTAATTGGCATGCAGATAACTCAGAAACTACAGGGGGTATACATCTTGAGGTCAGAAATGAAAACTATTGCTACAGCTCACATTGGGCTGTGATGGTCTTAATCAGACTCTTTTACAAAACCACAAACAGTAATCCACAGCAGATGCATGCCAATAGCACTCGCCACAAGTAAGCTACAGAAATTAATATTCATTGCTGATTTGAAGGTTTTTTACCACCCTCACCTGTTTGCAGTCTGCTTTATCCCATGCTAGTTATTACACTGGGAGCCAAGGTGGTTCAGCATAATTCTTGAAACCAAATTGAATTCATGGACCCCAATATGAAGTCAAACTGGAGTTGCCAATGCATTTTTCTCTCACCCTTTAGGTGAAGTAGCTATCTTTTCTGTTTCTTCAACACAGAGATTGAAAGAAATGAGAACAATAAACTGTTACTGGTGACCTCTTTTATTGGACCAAAAAAGCACTCTTTAAAGACCAGATTTTGAGCTTTATACTATCTTCAGAAAGAGGATCTGAGTACATATGTAATCATCAAAGGTCTAGTAATATTACATAGAGTATAAGAACATAATTATTACAAAAAACAACTGCATTTAGGCATAGGCACCTGTAAGAGTTGCAGCTCAAAGCCTTCAAAGAAGAAAAGTATGATGTTAAAGTTACAGTATCATGAACCTTCATCTTGGTGATTGGTTAGTAGTTTGGTATACAAGGGTCTGAAGGACTGTTCACAGCAGCACTTGTGTTACCCTAGCTTTGGCATTGTCTTTTAAGGCAAGACAATTTACTCACACACCAACAAATTGAATTCAAATTCAAATTTTAAATTCAAATAACACTAACTGGCAAGACAATATATAGTGGTGAGAAAATGCAGTAGTATGCTGGAGGAATTCTATCAGAATGGCACTACCACTTCTAATGTGCTTTTTGGAATTTTTTTTTATAAATTCCACAGAATTGTGAAAATGTTTTAATCTAAACTGTAGATTAATCTTCCACAGTTAACATAAAGAGCAGGTACATTTTGCACAGTTGGCAGAAAACGAATCACTGGTTAACACAACCCTCAGAACACTAATTTGTAGTTTACATAAAGTAAGAATTCTTAGGGCTCGATTCTCAAAGAGCCCTTTGACTGTTGCAAGCTGCGACAAATGGCAGCTTGCATCAAAGCCCGGTGCACCAGGGACCTTGTGCCAGATTCACTATCGGGCAGAGTCCTGTCAGCAAAGTCCCATGGCTTGCAGAAATCCTGGTCATGCACCAAACAGGTGGCACAGCTGGAGGGTATGCCACAAGCTATGGGGTAGCTGTGCGCCATGTCAGCACATCCCTGGTGGCAAGCAGAACACCCCATTCCTGATCCCCCATTTCCAGATGTAAAAAAAAGCCTCACCGATTACCGATGTCCCTGTAGACATAATTAACTAGATACCCCTTCCCGGTGGTGTAGTGGCTCCCCTTCCTGATCCCTGATCTCACCTGTTATCATATATTTAATACAGCCCTCTTCCCTAGTGATCTATTGGACCCGCTTCCTGATCCCCAATCTCTCCTGTTTTGTATTTAATACAGCACTCTTCCCTAGTGGTCTAGTGACCCCCCTCCCTAATGCAGATCTCACCTGGATTCATAATAATTAATACAGCTGTCTTCCCTACTGGTCTAGTGGCCCCCTCCCTGATCCCCGATCTTGCCTCTTATCATATATTTAATACAGCCCTCTTCTTTAGTGGTCTAGTGTCCTCCCCTTCCTGATCCCCAATCGCACCTAGTATCATAATACTTAATACAGCCCTCTTAGTAGTCTAGTGGCCCTCTCCCAGATCCCCAATCTCACCAATTAACATATATGTAATACAGCCCTCTTCCCTTGTGGTCGAGTGGCCCCCTCTCCAATCCTCTATCTCAACAGCAATCATAATACTTAATTCTGCCCTCTTCCTTAGTGGTGTAGTGGTCCCCCACCCCAGCAGGTAGTGCCTGCCACCTCAGTCCCCCATCCCAAAATGGAGCTAGCGACTGGCCCAGCCTTCCTCTCACCTCCGTGGCCAGTTGCCAACTGAATTGTCACTGAGCACATACTATAAAAGGGACATCAGGGCTGGGGAGGGGGTGCTCTATTTTGGGATGGGGAGCAGGGTGGAATTGGGTGTTGGGCACTACCTGCTGGGATGGGGGCCACTAGACACCCAAAGAAGGGTGCTGAAATGAGTATTATGATTGCAGGTGAGATCAGGGATTGGGGAAGGGGCTACTAAACCACTAGGGAAGAGGGCTGCATTAATCATTATGATACCAGACAAGATTGGGGATCAGGGAGGAGGGACCACTAGACCAGTAGGGAAGAGGGCTAATTATTATGAGATCGAGGAGGGGGGTCACTACACCACTATGGAGGAGGGCTGTGTTAAATATATGATAATGGGTGAGATCGAAGATTGGGAAGGGGGCCACTAGACTACAAGGGAAGAGGGCTGTATTAAATATTATGACACTGGGCAAGATCAGGGATCAGGGAGGGGGGCCACTGGACCACTAGGAAGGGTCATCTACTTATTTATGACTATGGGGAAATTGGGGCTGGGGATGGGGGACTGCAGCCCTTTGCCACAAGCAGGTCAACTCTCCCAGAGGAGATTTTTCTAAGTACCCTTAGACCAGCCCTTGCTGGTCTAAGGGTACTTAAAATGTTTCCCTCTGGGAGAATTCTGAGAATCCCATTTTCGGAGATGTGGCTGCTTGTGTCTGCCACATGCCCTGTAGCACCATGTCACAGCCCATTTTTGGGTGCACAGGTGGCACAAGCTCTGTTTGGGGCAGGCAGCCTGCGGTTGATGCAGGCTGCCATTGAGAATTGCTCCCTGTACATCATTTGGTGCAAGGGGTACTGTGCACCATTCATTGTGGTGGAAGCCCCTTGCACAATTGCCTGCACCCTAATCCACATTGGCCAGATTCCAGGTACACCTGCATGGGTGAACCCTTGTTCCCAAACCCTGGTTACCATCATCAGGGGCATTAATCCTATCCCGGCACTGACACACCAGCAATGACACTACTTTTTTTTGTATAGCATTCCATGTGTCCAGTAGAAGCCCCCACAGACTCCCCACCCCCGCACCAAGCTCTTCTGGTTTTCTAGTAGTACATCCATGTATATTCTCATGCTATGCCAAGAAGTCCCTGGTATCTAGTGCCACTGCCTTCCTTACCTCATCCTTTGTGAATCTTCCCTTGGGTGGAAGATGAGCCACAAAGCCCAAGAGAGATTTTGGGGGTCTTTGATAGCTGTAAACCAGGGTGGGAGTCACAAAGCAGAGGAATGGGAGAGGGTTTTATTTATCAGTGCATATTGGGTTTGGAATTGGCAGGGGGAGTGGGTTGTAGTTGGAGGATGTCGATGGGGAAAGGAGCACTCCAATTGGTCGGGAGTGCTCCCTTACTCTATAATGTATAAATGATCTCCTCTGTATCCGTGTATTCTAATGATTTCTCATATGCAGATGGCACTATTGTTCTACATGCAGACTAATTTCTAGGGAAGACAGAAACGGCTCTTAACGCTTGCATAATTATGGTATTTCAAAGGCTCAGTAGTAACCAATTCTCCAAGCATCTATGTAGCTTCTGGCTCTCTGCACAACCATAAGCAACTCCTATGATCACCTCATGCTTTATTCCTCCCAGAAGCAAAGTTTGCATTTGGTAAAACATGTTGATGTGAGATGTTGAACCTTAGCTGAGTTACAGTATACTAAGAAAATAAATTTTTTAACTTCCTGTTGATTATTTTATATAGAACCAAATTCTGCACGCTGCTGCAGAAACCTAACAAAGATTCAAAACAGCTTGGACCAGACCATACAGTATACAGAGTGCATATGGATGGAGTTATGTTATATTGAGTCCTATACATTATGCCTATTTATAAAATGGGCATACAAATTGCTGAAACCTGATTGGCTAAAACAGGGTTTCTGCCGTGTCCTTATCAGGACATATTGTTGCAACCGGCACTAATTGTGTGAAGCTAAACGCAGCACTTGTAAAAATCACTGCGTGCCATCCTTCTCCCGCTGCAGCTTGTCAACGAGAATCCAAGGGAAGCAGGAGACTGGTGGCACAGAAATGTTTAGGCAGTTCCCAAGTAACAAGCACTGAAACACACTGAATTTTAAATGCCAGTCTGACCTTCATTTTCTTTTCTACATGAAACTTCTTGTTATCCAGCTGATCCGTAGCTGCTACTATCAACTCAGCAACTTGACGACAAATAACGCTCCATTCCTTGACTGCTCGGGTTACTGGTGCATTCCTCGACAACAAGCGTAACCGCCTCTTGCTTGATAAGCAATGGGGTAGCTTGTTTCCACCATGTGTAGTCATTGTGCCCAATCTCTCGTCCATGAGAGGAAAAACACAATAAAATTTAAAATCATCTATGTGTCAGGCACCACACAGCAGAACTTACTGTTTGAAACGGGGTTTGAAAATATGTGAATCAGAAGGCAGATTGTATTGAAGACAGGAAGGGACACGCTCGATCTCACAATAGCCACTGGTAGCCGCCTTCAATACAATCTGCCTTCTGATTAGCGTATTTTCAAACGTTCAGGCAATAATACGTGAATATTCGTATTATTTTCTCATGGAGCTGAGCACAATAACATGATGAAGCTCTTGTTTCAACGACGAAATCCAATAGTGTATTCTGCTCTCACAAATGCAAGCCATTGGTAAGTAAACAAAATCTAAATAATTAGAAAACAAAATCTATCTGTGTTGGGGGAGAGGAGTTTTAGGGAAGAGACACATACACCATCACCCTGTACTCATTCCATATGATGTACTGACTGCAGCCTGCAACTTAACACCCCAAAAAAAGTAGAGTAAATAGAAAATAAAAGTAGTCTTTATTGAGGGAGAGAAAGAGTTGTGGAAAGAGACACGACACCAATGCCCTCAATTCAGTCCATGATGCAGTATATACAGTGTGCAGTTCTGCAGTACGTATTGGACTATTTTCTCTTTCTATACTAAACATTTTTCAGCGTTTTTTAAATAATAATTTATTTATTTATTACTAGGGTTTTCTGAAGCGGTGCCCATTTTATAAGCACAATAAGACACTCCGAGGTGTAGGTTATGGCTAATGAGAACACTTCCCAGGTGCTAAGGCACTCAAGCAAGCGCCTGTGCCTCATCACGCACCTGGGGCGTGCTCTTATCAGGCCATAACCCACACCTCATTGTGTCTTATTGCTGGCATGCTGCTATGCATGGTGCATAGGCCATAGAAAAGGCTGCTTAGCATGCATTAGGGCCATGGGCACTCTATGGCATGCACATTGCTATGTGCTGCAGGTACCACGGCCCTCCCATCCTGGATAGTGCGCATGACTCCATACTTGGCCAGAGCAGGGACAGGGCAGGGGTGAGGCCACATGCAGGAAGTGCATATGCTATACTGGGAAACACCAACCATAATTTCCATATCCCACTCTCCGCATGCCTCTGCCCTACTGACAGTCCTGGGGGCCAGAAGGTCAAGAACTGGATGCTCACAGGCCTGGTGCTACCCACCCTGTCACATCTTCTGTGCCACTGGGTTCAGGGCATGGGCTGGGTGATAATGGCAGCCTGTTTCCCACTGTGAAGGGGATATGACAGCCACCTCCGGGCCAACCACATTGCAGAATTCACTGCAGGAGTGCAGCATGGGATCCACTGAGCCAGGTGTCTGATTGGCCCCTGATCACTGACCATACCAGGCCTCTGGGCTCACTTCCACCTCCCCATTACTGGTTTCTGCACCGGTATGCAGGGGCACCAAGCAGCTGTGCATACCACCACCTGGCCTGTGTGGTTGGCAGCATCCAGGCATAGACAACCTTATGCCTGCAATGCACAAATCATGCATACATTGTGAACAGGGCCCATTATATGCATATTTTCAATCTTAAACAACCTTTGATGTCTCAGGGAAAACCCTAATAAAACAGAATATTCATGAATAATTTTCCATCTGTAACTATGTACAGTAACTTGAAATCAGGAACATTTTAAACTTTACCTAGTCTGTCTACTTCTCTACATCTGACACCATAATATTTTACTTGTGACATCACAGTCTTTTGCTGTGGAAAGAATTATGATATGACAAAAGATTATGATGTCAGGTGTGGAAATTCAGACAGATCAGATGAAACATTGTGGCAGTAAACTTTTTATGTGTGTGCCCATTTTTATAAAAAAATAGAAAATGAAATACACTACATGTACGAACACAAAGATGAATTGTGTTGTCAAATCATTTTTTTCCATAGTTTCCCCCTTTTATTTCCAAGGCTATTTGAAGAATCACTACAGCACTGATAAAACTGAAAAATATTTAAATACAGATTTAGGCACAATTCACTTCATACGTCATATATTTTCTATAATTCTTTCCCACATTTAATAACTGTGTCATTTGCATAAAACCAGAATCACTATCTCCTAGATGTTATCTTCTCTGTCTGATTGTCTATACCTGACATCATAATCGCCTGTTTATGATACCACTGTTTTCTCGCTAACATATTGTGATATAATAAACAATGTTATTTTGTCAGGTTCAGACAAGCAGCCAGAGTAGATAGAGCGGGAATCCTGTTTTCATGCAAATGTCCTTACTAACAAAGAAACAAGGGTTAGAAATATGGTAAAAATTAAAAATAAGCTGATTTATGTCTAAATATGACATTTTGTTAATGTTCTCCAACTGGTAAAATGGGCTCAGTAAAGGCACATTTCTCTGTCTACTTTGATAATTTTTGTATTTATTTAGTTTTTAAGAGTTTGGTAACCGTGTTAAGCTTATTGGGACTGAACTCGTTTACAGAGAGTGACCCAGACATTAACACAAGACAGCGGTACAGAGTAGGATAAGCACGTGAAAAATTATATTTCAATTCAAGAACTGTTACATGGCAAAGGTCACGAAGGTACTAATTGTACAAACATTTAATGGACCACAGAGATTTTGCCTTCCTCAGATGAGCCAGTATGGTGATGCAGAATTTGGGGATCTACATGATCAAAGGAAGGCTGACCCATTGAGGTTCAGAACCGGAGAATCAACAGTAAATCATCTGATGCTGATCTGAATGACTTATTCCTGTCTGGGGAAATGGGGCAGTTTGGATGACCACGAGGGGCTGCTAGGAGTAAGAAATTTAAAAATGGTGCTGCCCAGCAAGACACCAAGCCTGTGATCAGAGGATAATGATACAAGGTCCCTTTAGCTTAGGCAATGGTGCATCCATCTGTCTGCACAATGCGGAAAATGCCCTATCCAATTGCATAGAGACTTGTGCATAGCTATTTCTCTTTCCCACAAGGAGGTAAAAAGAATATCCCTATAATACAGGAGGGTTAGATGGCTGTGGTTTGCAATGACCAAACAGCCTTTGTCAGTCAGGCACCTTTTAACTCTGTAAAGAAACCACCGTTTTCCATTTAGTAGATTGGTGACATGGTCCAGGTAAATCTAAAAGATAGCCCAAAATCAAGATGTATCCCTACATATTTAAAACTGAAAATGATTTCCAACTTTGTATCATCTGGAGTGCATATGTCAAAGGTACTAGCAAAAGTAATTTACTCTGGTTCAGTGGCCTACGCAACCAGTATGATGTTATGCTTGTGCAGCTGTGTTACTTGTTTTTGACCGTTCGCACTGTCTATTTCAGAGGAATTACTACCCTGTAGGGGTACCAAAGGCAAGGAACCCTCAATGAGGGTTCCACCTCTAAGTGCCACGGGAAGATTCCCTTGACTAAAGGTACCTTAGGAAGGATCCTAAGGAGAAAGGCTATGCCACTGGAGGAGGAGGAGGGGAGGATGCTGGGGCAAAGAAAAAGTGCTTGAGAGACAGGCTCAGAGGAACTGCTTATATAGCACAGGAAGGGGAGTGACTGGCTGCTTGTTCATTGAACTACAGGCATAGCCTTCCAATTCAGTGGTCTACCAAACCAGTATGATGTTATGCTTGTGCAACTGTGTTACTTGGTTTTGGCCATTCGCACTCTCTATTCCAGAAGAATTACCACCCTGTATGGGTACCAAAGGCAAGGAACCCTGGCATGAGTACTATGGGTTGCACTGGAGATTGATGGGGCCTCCTAAGGGGAGAGGAAAGGGCAAGTAGCGACACCATCCACCTTCGTATAACAGTGGAACCTATCTAAAGGAACTAGGGAACGCTAACTATGGCTAAGTAACGGTTATGGCCCAAGGCACTGAGGAGAGAAAAAAAACCTTGAGTGGGAAATCTCTGGGGATCCAAGGCCTAGGTCACCTTCCCTCCAGGCTTGGGATGTTTATTTTGTGATGGCTTTGCTGCTGCAATTTAGAAACCCAATAAAAAGGGGGGTAGAAAATATTCCAATTTAGAGGAAAGATCTCAATCGATTCCTCTAATGGGAATGCTGTGGAAGGTTGCGAGAGTGCTCTGCAACATCAGGGCAACTAAAGTAACAACTGCTGAGGAACTCACCTGACCTACAGTAGTATCCACAGACATTGACAGCTATTTGCAGATATTTAGTGAAATTTCTAAAGAGTTTCTCTCTACTGCCCCTATTGTGGAAATGGAGAAAGAATCAGATATTTCTGGACATATCACAGAAATTTCGGGAAATAGCTGGCAGTGTCTGTGGCTGCTACTATACTCGATCTAAAAACAAACCAGGTGAACCAGAGGCAGTTGTAGGGAGAATGCAGGGAAGGTGCCTTCCTAGTAGAATACTAGAGCCAAGGGAGATCACTGTAACCACCCTTCACGGCTAGTCTTAAATTCTACATGAGGAGCTGCAGTCGAGTCTTAAAGTGCTAAAGCCAGGCCCCGGGTGAGGACATTCCCAGCTATGGGCCAGGTGAGAAGAAACCCACCTCAAGTCAGGCACGCTCAAGATGCAGACATAAAAATGCAGAGTGAGACTGTAGGCTGTAGGGAGGAACAAACAACACAAAGAACACAGCCATAGGCAAAAAATACAAACCAAATGCAGGAGAACAGACAACAGAAGTCCAGCAGAAACAAGCAGAAGCTAAAATAGCAAGGGGGGGGGAGGTTAGGCCCCAGCCAGCAGCAAAGGATTGACCGACAGAGCCTCCAGCCACAAAGAAAAAGTGCTTGTGAAAGAAGCTCAGAGGAACTGCTTATATAACACAAGAAGGGGGAGTGGCTGGTTGCTTGTCCACTGAACTACAGACATAGCCTTCTAACTGTGAATCTGAAAAGCATGGATTTGTTCTGTTATAATTTGGCATGAACTTGTTTTGAATAACCCATCTTGCACATAGCAAAGTTCTAAGTTACACTAAGATTGATGTCTGCAATGTTTTTGAAACACCTGTAAAGAACTGCATATACAATTAACATGTATTAGACAGCTTTGATACTAAAATTACTTTCTGAATGTTCAAATCCTGTATCTGTTTATAGTGTATGGTGGAGTGTTGTTCTGTATAGAATTCTATCCCTTTCAAAATGCTGCTGTACCACAGTTCAAAGGTCATGGAATATGAGTCTACCCTACTGTGGTAGACCAGCACTCTAGAACCTCTACAGCCTGCATGAGTCAGTTTCATTTTGAAAGAAAACTAACAAACACATATTTCACACAGTACTACGCACTATAAAAAATACAGGATGAGCAACTCTGTGCACAACCAGTGTTTTGCCACCTTGGGGTTCTGATTCCCATGGACCTCTCGAGTTTCACTCTTGAGGTCAGAGGGAATCAGAACCCCTCTGTGGCAGAATACACTGGTTGTGCATAGTTGCCCATCCAGTCAGTATTCTCTATGAAAATACAAAATTGCACATGCCCACACAATGCAAAGCATCATGGGCTGCATATTCAAATCACCACAGAATGTTATGCTGGTTCAACTTTAAGCAGAATTGCATGGTGCATTCTCTATGAATACTGATATGATACAGTGTATATGCTCTGAAAACAAATTAAAGAAAATTAAGATCCTTTAGAATAGGCTAGCCCATATAAAATAATCCAAAATAAGTATCAGAGCAAGACCCAAATTATTTAGGGAACAAATAGTGGCTACAGGAGGTCTCACTGAAGTACATGATTTCTGAAGTGTTTGGATACTGTAGCTCGGTACCTTTTTATGTTTTTGTTCAAGCTCCATCTAAGACAAGTAGGGAAACTTAATATCTTCATTATTGTGCATGCAAACTACAGTTTCTTCAGTATTGTTTGCTGCACCCTGGTTAGTGAGAATTTTTTGGAGAAGGGTTCAACATGAAGTTGATTCAGCCCTTATTTCTAAAACAGTAAATATAACTACAACAAAATACACACACACAAGGAAAACTGTATTACACTTACCCACAGAAGTACATAGTTCGGTCACTTCAACTGGCTTTTGTCCCATCATGGAGTCAAACTGAATAAGATGGGCAAACTCAGATATCAACATACATCTCCCATAGCTGGACAAGGGTTCAAAATAATCTAATGGTTACACTGATCACCATGGCAAGGCACTACCTTAGAGCTGAGACCTAAAGTAGCTTTCCCTTCCTATAAAAAAATGTTCAAATAAATACTAAGTTAAAAATTAAAACTTCAGGTGTGCTGGCAGTTTGAATACTGCTACAGCTGTTATCCTAGACTCTTTTGAGCAGTGCAAAATGCCATGTCATCTGACAGAATAATTAGCAGACAAAGACAAGAAACTCAGTCTACTATAATATATAGCATTCACTAGCCATTTGGACTGGCAAACACAGAAGAGTGATGGGATGATGCTTGCTCCATCTGGGGATAGTTTTCCTTTTTACTGGGGCTTTGGGGGGTTTGGGGAGGAAAAGGGGGTCACTGGCAGAAGGATGAGGAAGGGTAGGGGTATAAGTTTTTATTTTGTGGGATGGGGAGGTAAGGGATGTGATTTGGGCACAGGTAGGGGAAAATAAATTGCTGAGTCTACTACTGTTTTACAAAGAAAATCACAGGGTGTGCAAGGGGATGAGGGTGTTCATTGGCAAGAGGGTTAGGAAGGGTGGGGGTTGAGTGCTAATTTGGTGTAATGAGGTAGGCGTAGGTGGGGGAAGTGATTTTGGCATGGGCAGGGAGAAGGGAGAAACATTATTGACTGTATATCACTGAAGAACTTTGCAGGCTGGTTGGCAGTGCTGGTGGGAGATACAGTTGTAAATGTTCATGCATAGAGGAAAGTGGGTTAGGGTATATGACTAAGAGGATGGTAGTGGAATTTTTTCTTTTTAAATAGGTAAAGCTTGAGCTGACTTCACATATGTCTTTAAGTAATTTGTTCACTGGAGAGGAGTTGCTTCATTTTATGAAAAGGTGCTCATGTTGGGTTGTATCAGCTACATGTTTTTTATGTCAGTTGGCAAGACAGAAACACATACTGCCATCAGAGGAAGTGCTGTAACTTTCATCACAGAAGTTCATTTATATGTAATTTTACATTGTGCAGTGCTGAACAGTATGCATCCTTATAGGGAATTTGATTTAGTCACCTAAGTGTTCTCTGGTGAGCCTCTTCTAAAGAAACCAACTTTGGACCTGAAGGTCTTGATGAATTACCATCTGGGCTCTAACCTTCCCTTTCTGGGAAAAGTTATTGAGAAAGTTGTGCTGCAGCTGGAGGTGTACCTCGAAGTCTTTGACATCTTGGAGCCTCTCCAGTCAGGATTTGTGACTTGGCATGAAACTAAAACTGTACTTGATTAGGTGTACAATGACCTGCTCAGGGGCGAGAGATGACTGGATCAATCAATTCTAGTCCTCCTGGATCTCTCATCAGCTTTTGACACTGTGGACCATGGGCTGCTTTTGTATCAGCTTAGGGAGTATGCAGGGCTCACTGGTTAAGTCATCTGCTGGTCTGAGTTCTAACTCAGAGACAGAACCCAGAGAGTAGGGTTAAGAAAGATTTTCCTTGCTCCTGGTGGCTCTGTCCTATGGCACACCCCAGGGCTCCGTCTTGTCACCCAAGTTGTTTGTGGTTTACATGCTTCTCTGTGTAAGGTCATTAGGAAACATGGGTCAGGGTTTCATTGCTATGCAGATTATCTCTCAGCTCTATATGTACTTTGCACCCAAGATGCTGGGTGTGGTGGATGAGTTTAATAGATGCCTGGCTGAGATCCAAGACTGGATATCATCGAGCTGTCTGAGGCTTAACCCACAGAAAACCAAAGTTCTAATAATTGAGCTGGGCCATAGTGGGGGAGTGGCAGCTGCAGGAGGAGAGACTGGACTTTGGCTTGGTCCCTCTGGTCTGGCGGCTGCCACCAAAGTGAAAAATCTTGGTGTCATTTTGGATGAGGGGTTGACAATGAACACTCAAGTGTCAGCAGTTGTTTAGAAAGGCTATTATCACTTGCGGAAAATCAGGCAGATAAAGTCCCTTATCCCACCTGGTGACCTGGCCACACTGATATACACATTTGTGATCTCAGGGCTCGACTTCCGTAATGCTCATTACTTTGGGGTCAGTGGAGGTATGCCATGATGCCTGCAGCTGCTGCAGAATGCAGTGGCCCAGTTACTAACAGGCCTTTCAAGATCATGTCATTTTTCACTGGCGCTTAATGATCTGCACTAACTGTCGATTAAGTGGTGTATTTCTTTTAAATTGGGTCTTTTGGTGTATAAGGTTATACACAGATTGGGCCCAGGCTAGCCCACTGAACTCCTGCATCCTTATATGCCCTCTTGCCCACTCCTTTCCACTGAGAAGGGCCTCTTGGTAGTGCCGAGATCAAGGCTGAAGACATCAGGGAGGTCACTTAAATCATAAATCCTGCTAGCAGCACTTTTCTTATTTTTAGTAGTTTTTTTTTTTTTTAGTTTTTGTTGACCGGGTAGGTGCACTAGACAAATCCTGCCTATTTTCAAGCATGACCCAGGGGAGGGGGATACAGATGAATGCCAACTGACCTTGAACCAGATTAAGCTGTTGGTGGTATTTTTAGTGAATGAGGGAAATTTGACCAGGACACTAGGGAAATTCCCCTACTCTGCTTCCTGTGAGGAGAGAGGACCCTTTTGCTGGTGACTCCAAGATGGCTGCTGTTCCAGATCCTGGTGGAGGTGGTGGAAATCCTGTGGAAGGCAGGGGAGATATCCTTACTGATATGGAGACTGAGAACAGAGTGGTGAAGAGTTCTGCTGTATGCACACCGTGGGAGCATTTTCAAGAAAACGGCGGAGAATACCGCGCTATGGGAGAGGCAGAAGCCATAATGAAACACAACACAGAGCTTACGGATGCTGTTGCAGTTCAGAATCAGGAAGTTGGTGGCCCGGATGATTTGCAGGATGGCGAGCGGTGCACAGAACCTCTGATTGTGTAGGAGGAGGGTTTGCTAGTTCCTGGTGCAGCTAGGATGCCTTTTCAACCAGAGGAGGAGCGTGGAGCTACACGGAAGTCACAGGTGACATCGGAAGGCTTTCCAGCCAGGGACTGGAGCAAGAAGACCGCCCTGCTCATTGCAGGCTGGATGAGAAAAGATGATAAATGGATTCCAGATGCTGAATGGCTCACTTTTTCACCGGAGGGCATGGCTGCTCAGGAGTCTCTAGGGCCAGGGCAACCTGATGTGGTGCAGATGGAGGCAGGTAGTGCTGCTGGTGGTGAGCCTTTTTTTCATATTGGGACAGACTCTGGGGCTGCTTCGGGGTCATCGGGTGTTCTGCACCCTTCCTCCCCTCGGAGGGAACAATTTAATAAAGGTCCTCGCTTTTCTGACCTATTTCGTAACAGTCGTTTGGAACAAGCCCCCAGACGGAACGCTGTCCGCCTTAGGTATGGGGGGGGCTTCCGGAACCACCTGATCGTTTCTTCGTGGCCCACAGGCTACTCAAGGGATCGATGAATTTCCAAGCATCAGATATCTATGCCCTTTTTAACATTCGAGGGGAAGAAACATTTGATATCAGTTTCAAATCCTTTGTAGAACTTGATAAATTTTGGCAAAAATATGATTCCCTCAAAACAACCCCTTTGTGGACTCCGTTTTGGGCAAATCCTATTACAAAACCACTGTTTAAAACTGTTCATGTTATGTTTAGAAATGAAGGGATAAATGTGGGGGATATTTTGTATTGGCTTGAAAGTAAATGTACTGTCCTGGGTACTCCTGAACCTGTCATTGATGAGGAGGGCATTTGGACAGGTGGTTGGAGGTTTAAAATAAAATTGCATATTGTGGAGGATTTGGTACAACATATTCCGAACAGTTTTTTCCTGGGTAGGGATCGAGGTGTCTGCTTTTACCCTGGTCAACCCAAGGCATGTTACAAATGTTGAAGCCCACGTCACCTTAGCAGTGCTTGTGACAAAATCAAATGTGCCTTATGTGGGGAACTAGATCATGACAGTTATACATGTCGTAATGTTTTTCGCTGTAATTTGTGTGATACCCAGGGTCATGCATATCATCAATGTCCATATGCTGGGCAGAACAATTCTGGTGGGTTAGATAAAGAAACTTTGATTTCGGATGCACAAGGCAGCTTTAGGCCAACTACAGAGGAAGAGGCCTTCACTGACCCCAATCCTCCTGGTCCAGACCACATGGGTTCGCCTCCCCCTGCGGGAGACGCATCTGACTCTTCTGGTATACCTCCTGTTGTTGTCCACCCACAGGAAGGTCAGGAGTGCATTGACCCTCTGGTGCTCGTAACTGCCCCCCCATCTGCCCCGGAGTTTCAGGCTCCTCATCCAAAACAAGTGACACGATCCCATGCCAAAAAGCTTGTTTTAATGCCCCTTACTACTACGCATAATACTTTTCAGGTTCTGCAGGGTGTAGAAGGAGACTCTGAATCTGATTTATCAGTTGTCTCAGGGGTCTTATCTGGGATGGAGTGTGATGAGGAGGGAGGACCCGAATTCTTGGCATCTAAAAAGAAGTCAGGACAAAAACGAAAAAAAGACAAAACTTAGTTAATGCGCACTGGCTTTTTTGTCAATAGCTTCCTTGAATTATTGTAGCCTCAAGAATTCTAAAAAACGTCTAAGGCTTTTGCACTTTTGTAAAACCTTACCTGCAGATATTATTTTTCTGCAGGAGACACATTTTTCTACCCTTACTGATGTTAATTACACCAAAAACTTGTGGCGTGCAGGACCCTCTTTTTGTTCCTTTGGCTCAGACGTTGCAGACGGAGTAGGGGTATTATTTTGTCATCCTTTCATTCAAGTTACTGGCTTGGTTGACATAGTTCCAGGGTGGGCCCTACTCCTAGACTGTGTTTGAAACATACATAGAAACATAGAAGTTGACGGCAGATAAGGACCGCAAGGCCCATCCAGTCTGCCCATTTCTTTTTCTACCGTATAAATGTGCCAATCGGCCTTTGCTCTGTCAGTGACCTATCTATTCATAGTCATTTGTATTGCTCCCTTATGCCTATCCCATGCCTGTTTGAAGCCCTGCACTGTATTCATAGCCACCACTTCTTGTGGTAAGCCATTCCATGCATCTACCACCCTTTCTGTGAAAAGAATTTCCTCACATTCCCCTTAATCGGCCTCCCTCTAATCTCATGCTGTGTCCTTGTCCTGCTATTTTTCTTATATTTAAACATGTTAGACTCTTTCACCTTGTTTATGCCCTTAAGGTGTTTAAATGTCTCGATCATATCACCTCTCTCCCTCCTTTGCTCAAGGGTATACATATTGAGCTCCGTTAATCTGTCCTCATATGTCTTCTGATGCAGTCCCTGCACCATTTTGGTTGCCCTTCTCTGGACTGCCTCAATTTGGTTAATGTCCTTGTGAAGGTGTGGCCTCCAATACTGCGCAGTACTCCAGATGGGGCCTAACCAATGTCTTGTACAGAGGATATTACCTCCCTCTTACGACTTGTGATACCCCTACTAATACACCCTAACACCCCCTAGCCTTACCTACTGCTTTAGAGGTCTGCTTGGATGATTTTAGGTCATCAGTGATGATGATGCCCAAGTCTCTTTCTTCCTTTGTGACTGCTAGCAACTCCCTCCCAGCCTATAAGTGGCTTCAGGGTTTCTCTTCCCTATGTGCATGATTTTGCACTTCTTTGCATTAAATCCAGTTGCCACTCTTCTGACCATTCTGCTAGTTTATCCAGATCTCTTCTCATTCTGCCCACCCCATCTGGATCATCTACTCTGTTGCAGATCTTGGTGTCATCTGCAAACAGACAAGCCTTACCCTCTAGTCCATCTGCGAGGTCACTAATGAAGATGTTGAATAGGACTGGCCCCAGGACTGATCCTGAGTACCCACTTGTGACTTGCATCTCTTCTGACTGTATACCATTTACCACCACTCTCTGTTTTCTGCCAGTCAACCAGTTTGCCACCCAGTTGACCAACTTCGACCCACCCGAGCCTACCTAGCTTATTTATCAATCTTCTATGTGGAACAGTGTCAAAGCTTTGCTGAAGTCAAGGTAGGCGACATCAACTGCTCCCCTTGGTCCACCACTCTGGTTACCCAGTCAAAGAAATCTATGAGATTAGTTTGACAGGACCTTCCTTTGTAAACCCATGCTGTCTTGGATCCTGTGCCCTATGGATTCCAGGTGTTGCACTATCCTTTCCTTAAGGTGCCTCCATAATCTTGCCCACTACTGAGGTAAGACTGACCGGTCTGTAGTTCCCGCCTCCTCCTGCTACCACTCTTGTGGAGTGGGATCACATGAGCCCTTCTCCAGTCTTCTGGGACCTCTCCTGTGCTCAGAGACTCACTAAACAATTCTGCTAATGGCTCTGCTAGTTCCTCCTTTAGCTCCTTAAGTACCCTGGGATGTATGCCATCAGGTCCCATTGCCTTATCCACCCTGAGCTTAGCAAGCTCTTGTAGGACCCTTTCTTTTGTGAAGGGAGTAGTGCTCACCTCCCTCCCCCCTGTGTCCATGATGCTGAGCTGTGGGCCCTGCCCTACCTTCTCTTCAGTAAATAAACACCGTACCACAGCACACCACGGCTGCATGACTTTTTTTTTTTTTAGTTGTTTAACCAGGTATAGCACACTAAGCTGAAAGCTTTTTTTTTTTACAGGAGCAACCTGGGAGCACAAGGAGGTTAAGTGACGTGCTCAGGGTCACACAGTATGCAAGTGGAAGCTGTGGGATTCAAACCCAGGTCTGGTCTGCTGGATGTCACCAGATTTGCAGCTCAGAGCCTTAGACCACTGCACTATACTGCACTATACTGCCTCCTTTTGCCGAGAGTTTTTTCGGCGGGTCATTAATGTTTATGCACCTCAGGTTAAATCAGCCAGGGTTGCTTTATTTTCTGACATACAACAATATTTGTCTACCCCTAGGCATGTCATTCTGGGCGGGATTTCAATTGTGGATTGGATATTAAATTTAAAGATCATACGCAGCGTAAGATATATTGTGATTCTCATGCTTTGTTTAAATTATTGTCGACAGCATCCTTGACAGATGTTTATAGAACATTAAATTCGAATCCAGGATTCACTTATAAACATGGTAATCCTGCAACACGGATTGATTTTATTTTTTCTTCCAGATTTTTGTTACCTTATTCTTTTTTTTTGGCCCCATGTGAATTCTCGGGTCATTTCTTGTTACATGCAAAATTTTCTTTAACTAAGATTCCACCAGCTTTTCCAGCCTTGCCGGCTAGGTGGAAACTAAACCCGACAATCCTTGCCACTGAGCGCTATCAGATATGTTTATTTCAGGCTTTTGATAATCGGCGTTCGGTAGCTGAGATGTATGATTCCTGGGGGGATTGGTGGATGGACACTAAAATGGAATTTCAGTGGGCCTCAAAGACACATCATTGTGTTACCCAGTCCGCAGATTACCTTGACTACTTAAAACTCAGAGCACAGTTCTATAAACTACTGTCACGATCTTCAGTTTCTGATGATTTTGTTCAGGAATGATTGGCTATACTTAGACAAAGTATGAGGAATTACCATTATGGCAAGGCATGCAAAATTCATGAAGACTTATCCTATGGGCTTAAGTCTAAACCAAGTTCAGATCCTTATTCAGCATGCAAACAAGCTTTGGATAGTAAACTTATGGAGGGTCTTTATGATTTTCAAGTGTTTCTATTCACTGCAGACACCGACATGCTACATATAGCAGGGAACTTTTTGCGATCCCAACATGGTACAGTTTTTTAGTCCTCTATTTTATGGGAGAATTTGTTTGCTTTTCATCCCCCTACCATAACTACCTCTGACTCTCTTATTCTAGATGCTCCAATAACACTGGCCGAGGTTAAATCAGAAATAGCGCACTTAAAATCCAGAATATCACCTGGTCCAGATGGTTTAATTAATGAACTATTCAGGCTCATGGCAGATGACATCAGTGTCATCCTGACTTCAGTTTTTAATGAGATTCTGGATTCTTCATGGATAGCAGCCGGTTTTTCGGATGCTTTGACGGTTTTTTTATTTAAAAAAGGGGTTAAGCACCGTATTGAGAATTGGAGACCGATCTGTTTATTAAATACAGATTACAAAATTTTTTCGGCCATCCTGTGTCATCGGCTTCAACAGGTTGCTCCCTTTTAGTACACCGGTGCAAACATGTTCTATCTCAGAGACATATTCAGCAGAATTTGACTCTATTATGGAACATGTGTGAGTTTAGGCATAGGAAACTTTCAGGGTATTTACTTTCTCTGGATCAGGCAAAGCCTTCCTTTGATAAGGCATCACGGGTTTTTATTCGATGTTCTCCGACAATATGGGTTTTCTGTTAAAACAAGAACCTGGGTGGCACTTTTATATAACAAGCTCACAACTTCCCAATTCTAAATCATTTGGTGGGGAAGGATTGATTTTTGTAGAGGAGTGCGGCAGAGGTGGTCCACTCAGTCACTTACTATATACCTTTGTTTTGGATCCTTTGGTTCTGCAAATCCTTCATCATCCACACATTCGAGGCTTAACTCCGTCTATGGAGGTTCCACCTCAGTGTTTAGTGGTATATGCGGATGATATGTGTTTCATGCTCCAGGATGTAACAGAAGGACTATCCGCATTACATATAGTGGAATGTTTTGGTTGGATTTTGAGAACATCTGTAAATTATGAGAAAAGTGCTGGGGTTTTTTTAGGCAGCGGGGTTTCTGTTTCCATGATTGGACAGATAACTGTTTCTTCAGAGCCCATCAAGATTCTAGGATTTTTTTTGGTTCTGGAGATTTAAATGATATTAATTGGCAATCACATATTGAAATAGGAGAAAAGAAAGTACAATTGTGGAAAAACTGGTCATTTTCTAAACAGAAACGTGTATTAATCATTAAAAAATTTTTACTTCCCTTATTTCTTTATTTGAATTCAGTTTTTCCTTTACCTAGGAATCAGGAGATCTGTTTGTATAGTATTTTTTTTCAAATGTTGTGGGGTAGCAGATTGAACCCAGTCAAATGGGATTTTACTTATCTTCCAATTAAGGTGGGAGGTCTAGGGATGATTAACCCAGTAGTCTTTTATTTTTCTTTTTTTATTAAAACTACTTTTCAAGAACGGTCAACTGCAACCTGTCATCCATGGGATGCCTGGACTATGGCTTTTCTCCAGGATTTCTTCTCAAAGTGGTCTACTTTAGCACCAAATGTGAAAATGAATTATAACGTTCCCTCTTTTTTGCCAATAGTGGTAACTAAGCTTCATGCGTGGAGCGTGGTTAAAGATGAGGTTTTTCGGCTTACTCGGAAAGGTCTTTATCAATATATAATGTCCCAGAATTTTTTTGTTCAGTTGGATTTTCCCAGGTGTAACCCCTCGAAAGTACCACTAGCTCTTAAAGTTCTCACAGATGGGAGGATCCCAGCTCGGATGTGGGATATTGCATGGTTAAGTTGCCATGGGAAGCTTGGGGTTAAGGGGAATTTAAAACATAAAGCTTTAACAGAAAGAAACTGCATCCGCATTGAATGCATGGGTATAGAAGAAACCCAGACTCACTTTTTCCACAGTTGTCCACTTACAGTACTGCTTTGTCTGAGAAATGGGGGTGGGGAATAGCATGCCAGATTACATATGAATGTTTGGTTTTAGGAGAATATTCAGGATATTTTTTTCGTTTTCATCCCAACACTCTTCATGTAATTTTTGCTTGTATCAAGTTTTATCTTTGGCAAGCACGATGTTCTTTTCCTATACAACATACCTGTATTTTACCTAGGGTAGTGATCAGTCAAATTGAGATGGCTTTACGGTTACAAAAAGATTTTGAATACCGTCATATTCTGAGTTCATTATTTTTTGAATACTGGAAACATGTTTATTGGATTTGAAATGTTTTGTTGTACTTATTTTTTCTTTTCTTTATTGCTTTGTTTTGTATCTGAAATTTGTATAGTGATGCTTTATTTCCAGTTTTACTTTCAATTTGTTTCCATTGAGTATTTGTATTGATGGTTTTTGGTTTTTGCAATAAACAATTCCCCTACTCTTTTCGATAAGTGCCATGGGATCTTTAACATCCACCTGAACTACCACCAATCCAGACAGATGGGACCTCGGTTTAACATCTCATCTGAAAGACGGCACCTCAGAAGTGCAGCACCCCTCTCATGCTGCACTACAGTGTCAGTACTGGGATATTAACCCAAGTGCCAGATGTGGGAACTGAACCCACAGTCCTCTGCTCTCCTGGCCTCAGAGGCAAGTGTGATACCTACTGAGCCACTGACAATGTACATCTCTATCACTCCTGCTCTTCTCATCTGAAAACTTACATTTTTACAGCCTTAATTGCACTTTTTGACTCTCTTGGACAGTTAAAACTCCTTATTACCTGCACAGACATGATTGTGGTCACTGCAACCAAGAAGTTGGAAGCCAAGATGAGAGCTGCTCCTCCACACCACACCTCACTCTGCCCGAAATGCCTGACAAGGCCTCCAAAAGATCCAAAGCTCAGCCCGCAGCTCCCAGATGCACTGCTTCAATACTACCTGCCCTCACAGAAGAACGGTTCCTCCAGAAGTTTGGGCCATTCAATGAAGCATTACAGGGGCTTACTACTGAAATCAAAGCCCTCTGTAAATCCCTGGATACCCTTACTCATAGAGTACGTGACAATGAAGCCCGCACTAGTTCTTTGGAAGACTGGAGGGCTAAACTAGACCCTGAACTGGTTGCCTTGTGGCAGAAGACTGCCCACCTGGCAAGTCACCTCGAGGATTTAGAAGGAAGGAGTAGGAGGAATAAAATATTAATACAGGGGCTGCTGGAGCTGTTTTATTCAATTCCTTTCCACTTTATCTATAGGCTGGAACTGCTTTTAGTGTTGATCCTTTAATTAGTGAATTGTTGTACAGTTTCATTACAATTGTATTGTGGTATAGTACCGTCTATACCTTTTCCTTGTATGTGTTGAATATGTTTTTTTTATAGTTTTGTTTCTTTATTTCAAGATTCGGACATTACCTTTGAGCAGAAGCACTTTTACAAAGGTTCCAAGTCAGGTACAACAAAGTGTGAACAACTGAGAACAAGAAAACAAAGGAGAGTGGAGCTGAAGTTAATGTTTCTTGCTTTCTATGGAAGGTACTGCCATTTTTCTCATTGAATTATACTGGGTTACTGCTTTCAGGGGGGGAGCTTCCCTTCTTCCCTTTTACTTCTTATTTCTTACTCCTTTTTCTTTGTTTAATGTTCCATGGTTGCTGATTTGAGGGGGGTGGGAGCAGTGAGGTTAGAGGTGGGGTTGCTAAGGGAGCTGTGCCTTTTTCTTCATCATGGACAGGAAGGTTCTAGAGGTGTGGTCGCAGGGACTGGGGGTTTATTGTTTTTTTCTTTATGGATATATGGGGGGATTCTCAGTTTTGGGATGTTATTTGTGTGGTACAATGGGGGCTTTTTGTTTGGTTTTATTACATTTACATGTTTTATTATTCTTTTGCTATGAGGTATGGGACAGGTAAGCACTTCAAGATGGTTTTCTAGCCTGTCCTGGGGAAGGGATTGGGTTGATGTTGGGGTGGGGGAGGGTGGGATTGTATATATTCAGTAAGATGTCTCTATGTTTTCTGTATGGAAGATCCCTGGAATTATTTACCTTCTTGTGAAACTCTCTGTGTTTAACACTATTAAGTATGCCTCTTGGAAAGTGAAAGGGGCATGCTCTAGAGTTAAAAGATACAAAATTATTAAACATTTAAGCATTTACAATGTAATATTATATTCTTAGAGGAAAATCATTTGTTAGCCTCAGAAGGGAATTTTTTCTGAAGACAACTAGTTGGTCAAGTCTTCGCTGCTGCTAACAGTACTAAAATAAGGTGGTAGCCATTTTAATTTCTAAAGGTGTTAATTTTCAGTATATTCAGAGTCTCGAAGATCCTCAAGGCAAGTATATTTTTTGTTAAAGGTACCTCAGACCATACTGAAGTCTTTTTAGGTACTGTTTATGGCCCTAATGTAGAGGCACCCTCCTTGTTTTACGGATTTGACCACCCTTCTAGCTCCATTCCTCATAATTCCTGTTATTATAGGGGAGGATTAGAATATTTCCTTTACTCAAGATTTGGATAGTACAGGTAAAACACAAGCCAGATTATCTCCTGACCAGAATGTCATTCTTGATATGGTTGACTATTTGGGGCTGTGTGACCCCTGGTGTTTACTATATTCATTGGTTAAGGAGTACACATTCTATTCCTCATCACATGGCTCATTCTCCCATATTGATTATATTTAGATTAGTCAAAGTATCACGGGTGGTTTGCTGAGTTGTGAGATAGCCCCACCGGTCCTTTAAGATCATTCCCTGGTGTGGCTAAGGCATTTCCTGATGTCTAATGTTCAATGGGATACACTATGGAAATTAAACAACCAGCTGTCAAAGGAAGAGTCTGTTATTACCAGACTCAAGGAACAGATAGAGATTTTTATTTCTAATAATGCAAACTATATTGATAGGGGTGATATGGAATGGAGTGCTTTCAAGTGTGTTGTTAGAGGGGAATTTATACATCTTGCATCTAAAAGAAAGCATTGCAGGGAGACAGAAGCTGCCACTATGTTGAACTATAATAGGCACATAGAGAAACAATTGAACCCTAACTTTCTGGAGGATCTTCGTGGAGGTCTATTATCTCTCTACGATAAATATGCAGAGCTTCTGTGGGAGAAAGCCAAATATGCCATTTTTAAAATGCACTCCACTCCACCTACTGTATGTGGATCGGAGAAAGAAAGCAGGGTGTCTCCTGACCTTACACCTCAGGAAACAAGAGACTTTCCATACCATTTCCTCTATTACATCAGGAATGGATAACTCCATTAAAATGTCACATGAGGTAATCGCCCATGAGTTTGAGATCTATTACAAATCTCTGTATGGGCTCTTGCCTAACCTGCCCTCAACACTAGCTATTCAAGCCTGTTTTGCTGAGAATTCTCTTCCCACACTATCAGAATTTAAGCAGGCTTGCTTGACACAGCATTTAACACAGCAGGAAATTTTAAATGTTATTAAAGTTCTACCATTTGATAAGACGTCTGAGCCAGATTGCCTTATTCCTAATTTTTATAAAGTTTTTGCTAAAAAAATAGTCCCTTTGCTCCACTGATTTTTTTCTTTCATTGTACGATTCTGGTGTCTTGGACAGTACCCTTCTTGAAGCCATGATTGACTTGTTGCTTAAACCCAATAAGCCTCCAGATAATGTTGCTAGCTGATGGCTCATTTCACTTTTGAACTATGATATTAAAATCTTGGCTAAGATATTGGCTTCTTGGATTAATGCAGTTTGGACTGGGTTTATAGGCTATGAACAGGTTGGTTTTATGCCAGCCCCATCCTCTGTTGACCATCTATGCAAATTATCTCATATTTTCTCCATGTCCAGGGACTCTGGAGCTCCTGCTGCTCTGGTCTCCCTGGATGCAGAGAAAGCATTTGACAGGGTCAATTGCGTTTTTTTGTTTGCCACTTTAGAGACCTTCAGCTTCCCTTCTGCATTCCTTCGGTAGCTCAAGGTCTTGTACTCCTGCCTGAGTGTCAGAATCTACTGTGATGGAGATTTATTTTTCAACATTTCTTTTATATTCAGGGACTCGACAAGGGTGTACCTTGTCCACTCTTTTATTTAATCTGTATTCGGAGCTCTTGATCCAGAAATTTAAGAGTAATCCCAATCTGACTGGTGTAGGAGCACAGAATTTACAGATCTGTGCTTACACAGATGATCTTTTAGTGCATGTAACCAACCCAAAGGTGTCTATTCCAGCTGCATTGTCCATTAATGAGGAATCTGACCTGTTATCCAACTATAAACTTAACCTTGGAAAAACTGCAGTTATGCCTCTAAATTCCACCATCCTTAAATCAGATGTTTTAGTGTTGGGAATATCCTGGGCTCCAAAACAGCTTAATTATCTCGGCATTAATCTTTCGGAAAATTCAGCGCAGCTTAAAACGCTTCATCTTAATGATTTGCTAATTATTATACAGCAGGACCTAAAGAGATGGGTGTCCTTACCATTAACCCTATGAGGTAGAATAAATATTATTAAAATGAATGTTCTCCACTGTTTATTTCATATCAATGTTTTTCTCCCTTTATCATGGTTTTAATGGATACACAGTATGATCTCTGACTTTATTTGAATGGGTAAAATGCCAAGAAGAGCCTTTAACCAGTTTTCTACACCTAAGGTATCAGGTGGCCTTCGACTCCCACATTTTTCAGTTTACTACTTGGCAAGTTGCACTAGTAAATATCTGAGGTGGCCTGTTCAGAACTCAGATGGCATGGACTCCTCCTATGTTCCTATTTGGCTAGAGTTAGAAAGTGAGCAAATTAAAGCAGCTGGCTTATCTCCTTCTGTTATGTTTTTTATTTCTCCCAAATCCCTTCCTGTTCATATTGAAGACTCTGTTATAAGCACTTCTGTTAGGGTCCATTCTCATTTATGCATGCTCGTGCATTATAGAGATCATAAAAATGTCTCTCAACCCATCTTTCACAATCCCAATTTTAAACTAGGTGGTGCCATACTGACAGAAGCTTGTCTACAACAGCTTGTTGCAGTCAGGATGTGTGACATGCTCCACAATGGTACTTTGAAATCAGGCCAGGATATTCTCACTTATTATTATTTAGATACTAAGTATTTAAAGTATTTCAACTTCAACATGTTTTTCTTCAATGGTTTGGTTCAGTACCTTGGGATATTAACTTTAGTGAGTTCCTGCAATCAGCCATTAATATGGCATCACAGCCCTACATGCAGTATCACGCTTATACTCCCTTTTTTTCCAGTTTATTTCCTGGTGTCACTGGAGAATCTTCATGTTGGAACACAGCCTTCCCACATTACATTTGTAGGTGTAATAAAATCTAGAAGGATCTTCACATTTATATTTCCCATGATAAGCGCCACCTCATCCAGTTCCACATCTTGCACAATAGTTACTTCTCGCCTCCCAAATTAGTTAAGATGGGTAGATTAAACTCTTCCTCTTGTATGAGATGTGGACAAGCCGAGGGCAAATTGCTAAAAGTTTTCTGGGAGTGCCCTAAAATGGTGCCCTTATGGGATCTGATTAAATCTAGGGCAGACCCTCTCCTTGAACTTGAGGGGGTCTTCACCCCTGATATTTGTATCACTGGGGATTACAGTGGGATTGTTGTGAGGGAAAGGAGATATTATATTGCCTTGATTTCCCTCTCAGTTAAGAAAGTTGTCCTTCATTATTGGCTTGACCAAACCATGATTACATATCAAGAATGGCTACAGGAACTCTTATTTAACCTTTGTTTAGAAAAAAATGATAACGAGTGTACATAACAGAATCCCGTTATATAACAGAATGTGGAACAGGCTGCACACCTTGTATATGACTTAACCTGTCCTGGAGCAACCTCTGTATATCAAGTGTATGATTTTATCTTTTTTTATTAGCAGGCATCACTCCTTTCTGCTCTCATTAATGTTATTTTTACTATGTAGTGGATCCTTTGGATATAATTGCTGAGGCAATATGGTTGAAATGGTAAGGGAGAGGTTCATGAAACTGGGGAAGTTGTGTGAGGAGGTAGGGAGTTCAGTGGCCTTAACATAAAAACATAACAAACATAGACACATAGACTTTGATGGCAGATAAGGACCACTTGGCCTACCCACTCTGCCCATTTCCCTACCTATTGGATAAGCTGTAGATCCTAGTTAACCAACAGCATACTTCCACCTACCCCCCACTATAATTGCCTTATGTCTGTCCCATGCAATCTTGAATTCCTCCACTGTTCTTAACCCCACAACCTCCTCATGAAGGCCATTCTATACGTCCACCACCATCTCTGAAAAAATACTTCCTCATGTTGCCCCTGAGCTCCCCCATCTTCAAACTGTGCCCCCTTTTTCTTGTGCATCTCTTTTTCTGAAAGATGCTACCCTCTTGGACTTTGTTGATTCCCTTGAGGTACTTGAAAGTTTCTATCATGTCCTCCCTCTCCCTCCATTCCTTCGAGGGTATACATATTAATCTTCTTTAGTCTCTCTTTGTATGGTTTCTGGTGCAGACCCTGCACCATTTTAGTTGTCCTCCCCTGGACTGCCTCCATCCTGTCTATGTTCTTGTGGAGATGGGGTCTCCAGAACTGCACACAGTTTGCCAGATGGGGTCTCACCAACTGTCTGTTCAGAGGGATGACAACTTCTTGTTTTCTACTGTTGATGCCTCTCCCTATGCATCCCAGTATCCCCCCCAGCCCTCCTCACTGCCTTCTCACATTGCCTGCCTACATATAGGTCATCTGATATGAATATCCCCCAGGTCCCTTTCCATGTTTGTTGTTATTAGTATCCCCCTCCATTGTGTACTCTTCCACTGGGTTTTTGTTTCCAAGGTACATTACTTTTCACTTCTTTGCATTAAATCTAAGCTGCTATACTTTTAACCATTCCTCCAACCTTACCAAGTCCATTCTCATCCTTTCCACCTCTGCCTTGTGTATCAATCCTGTTGCAGATCTTTGTATCATCTGCAAAGAGGCATACTTTTCCTTCCAGTCCCTCTGCAATGTCACTTATGAAGATATTAAAGGGGACCAGACCCAATACTGAATCTTGTAGTACCCCGCTAGTAACCCCCCTTTCTTCAGAGTGGATTCTGTTTACTATTACCATCTGCCTCTGGTTATCCAGCCAATTTTTTACCTAGACTACCACCCTGGGACCTACTCCCAGGCTTGCTAATTTGTTTATTAATCTTTTTTGTGGGACTGTGTCAAATGCCTTGCTAAAATCTAGGTAGGCCATGTCCACAGCCTCTCCCTGGTCTACTACTTTTGTCACCCAGTAAAAGAAATCTATTAGATTTTTCTGACATGACTCTCCCACTGTGAATCCATGCTGCCTTGAGCCTTGTGCCCTGCTGGCCTCTAGGTACTTAACAGTTCTTTCTTTCAGAAGTGATTCCATCATTTTCCCTACCACTGTGGTCAAACTAACAGGTCTATAGTTTCCTGCCTCTGCCTTGTTCCCACTTTTGTGAGGAGGAATCACATCTGCCTTCCTCCAGTCCTCAGGTACCACACCATCCTCCCATGATTTCTTACAAAGAGTAGTCAGTGGTGTCACTAGTTCACCCCTTAGTTCTTTCAGAATTCTGGGGCGAATCCCATCAGGCCCCATTGCCTTGTCCACCTTGAGTTTTAGAAGTTCTTTCAGGACCCTTTTTCTGTGAATGGATGGGTACTGACCCTCCTACCCAGAGTGCTTCTATTGTTTGGTTTAGGTACGTTCCCATCCTATTCTTTTGTGAATATTGGACAAAAGTATTTGTTCAATATCTCTGCCTTTTCACTGTCACCCTCGGACAACCCCATTTGTTTGATATCTCAGCCTTTTCACTGTCACCATCTGCTTTCTTGGAAGTGCTCCCAGTACCCAGGGCAAGCATGGTGAGGAAAGAATTGGTAGTGGAGTTCAACACTTGGGTGGGAGAGTGGTGTTGAACCAAAGGATATGGGCTAGTGGGGGGCTGGGGAAACACCTGGGACAACAGTGACTTGTATGCAGAGGACAGATTACATTTAAGTAAGGTAGGAGAGGGAGTTTTGAAAAAAGGATGGGGAGTACATAGCATCTGAGGTGGATTTAAACTAGGTGGGGGGGCAGGCCAGTGTGAAGCAGGTATGCAGGGCTGCCAGAGAGGGGAGCCAAACAAGCCTTCCTCCAAGATAACAGATTTGGTACCAGGGTAGGGCCACGGGGGGGTCTGGATTGGAAGGTATGCATTAAGGAAGGGAAGGGAACAGGGTGGAGGGTTCTCACTAAATGCCTGGAGCCTGGGGAACAAAGCAAATGAATTATAGGCTCTCTTGGTTGTCAGGATGGTGGACATTGCAGCCATCATAGAGACTTGGGCCACCCAGTACCAGGACTTGGATCTAATGATCCCAGTGTACAAGATATACAGAGAAGACAGAGGAAAATGGAAAGGGGTTGGCAATTTATGTTAAGGAGGGGGATAAGGTGTGCAAGGGAAGGGGTAGGGTAGGACAGAGGCATTATGGATGCAATTCCATGATTAAAAAAGTAGGACACTGTGGTTGAGAGTGGTGTGCAGGCCACCAACCCAAGCAGAGGACTTGGACAGTGAGTTAGCAGAGCAGATTAGGAGGGTATGCAGGAAAGGGAACACCATGATCATGGGGGACTTCAGTCTACCAGGATTAGATTGGAGTACTCCAGCCACCTATAGTGCATGGGAGCAGGTGCTTCTGACGCAATCCAGGACAGCTTCCTGGCACAGATGGTCAGTGAGCTGACTTGGTTGGAAAAAAAACTCTGGACCTAATGCTAACTAACGGGGATGCTGTGAGGGAGCTGGGCGTGTAGGATCTGCTGGCTGGGAGTGACCATCACTCGATGTGATGCATGTTCAATATGGGCAAGGATGCTGTGGGAACAGGTACCAGGGTGGTTGACTTCAGGCGTGCTGACTTTAACAGGATGGAGACTTACTGGGGAAGCACCTGGCAGGAATTAGGCTGAACCATGGATGCAAGTCAGAAGTGGGAATCTATCAAACTTGGGCTAATGGAAGCTACTGGGTCATGTACCAGGACACAAAGCAAAACAGGAAGGGCTAAGAAGCCAAGCTGGTTGAATCAGGAGATTTTGGAAGGGGTAAGAGCAAAAAAAGCAGCTTTTAGGAGGTTCAAGAAATCTGGAAGGGCGGAGGACAGGGAATTGTATGTGAGGAAGTCCAAGGAGGTAACCAGATTTGTCAGGGCAGCCAAGGCTTCCAGGGAGCTGAGGCTGGCACAGGGCATCAAGGGTGGGGAAAAGGACTTCTTCAAGTACGTAAGGGAGAGATGGAGCTGGAAGGACCAGATAAAGAGGATTAAGGAGGATGAGGGGTGGGCAGAAAAGGGGGCAGAACAGGCAGAAGCAATAAACAAGTACTTTGGTTCTGTGTTCACAAAGTGTAAGGGTGGGCAGATACCTCAGAGGACAGGGAAGCTGGGCAATGGGAGGAGGGGGTGACAGATGCAGTTATGGAGGGTAGAGTGCTGGAGGGTCTGAAGGCACTAAGGGTGGATAAGGCACCAGGACTAGATGACTTTCACCCCAGGTTGCTGAAAGAGCTGGCAGAGGTCTTGGCAGGACCACTGGTGGACCTGTATGGTCTCTGGACACAGGATGCATGCCACAAGATTGGAGGATGGCTCACGTGGTGCCCCTCTACAAAAGTAGCCCAAAGGATGCACCAAGCAATTACAGACCAGTAAGCTGCACATCCATTGTAGGAAAACTTATGGAAACAATCCTGAAAGAGAGGCTGGTGACCTTTTTGGAGGACAGTGGACTCCAGGACAATCAGCAGCATGGGTTCATCTCAGAAAGATCCTGCCAGACCAACCTAGTTGAGTACTATGACTGGGTAATGAGGCAACTGGATAATGGCCATGCAGTGGATGTCCTGTGATTGGACTTCAGTAAAGCCTTTGACTCAGTGCCTCATGGATGGCTGGGCAGAAAGTTGGAATATGTGGGGGCAGGGACAAAAATGGTAAACTGGATTGTGAACTGGCTGAAGGGGAGGCAACAATGGGTGGTGATGGTGGGGGGACTCTTATCCTGAAGAGCAGTGATGAGTGGGGTGCTGCAGAGCCCGGTGCTGGGACAGGTGCTTTTTGGGATATTCATAGCACATATCTCATATGGCATTAGGAGCAAGATCAGTCTGTTCGCTGATGACACCAAGCTGGGGGCAGTGGTGAATGACATAGAGAGGTGGCAGGGGCTACAGAGGGATCTGGCAAAACTGGAGGAGTGGTCAGATAAGTGGCAGTTGGGCTTCAATGCAAAGAAGTGCAAGGTTCTGCACTGTGGAGCAAAGAACCTGGAAGGAGCTACCAGTTGGAAGGGGTTCAGTTAGGTGTCATCGAGGAGGAGGAGGATCTAGCGGTGGTTATAATGGGGAACATGAACAACTCAGCCCAGTGCAGGAAGGCTGCAGTTAAAGCCAACAGGATGCTGGGGTGTATTGCAAGAGGAATCTCATCTGGAAAAAGGGAGTGATCCTGCCTCTGTACAGGTCACTATTCAGGCCACACTTGGAGTACTGCATGCAGTACTGGCGTCTGTTTCTGAAGAAGGATATCAGATGACTGGAGGAGATGCAGCACAGGGTAACAAAGATGATCCAGGGTTTGGAGGGCAAAACCTATGAGGACAGGCTGAGTGAGCAGAATATGTACACCCTGGAGGAGAGGAAGGACCAAGGGAATATGATAGATACCTTCAAATACTTGAAAGGGATTAAGAAAACAGGCAAAGAAGGGGGTAATTAAGTTAAGGAAGGGGAGGGACATGAGAGGGCATGGTCTCAGATTGGAGAGTGGAAGACTTCAGAGAGAGTTGATGAGACATTTTTTCACAGAGAGGGTGGTGGTGAAATGGAACACTCTACCTGAGGAGGTGGAATCCTGTAAGATGGTGGGCAGTTTTAAAAGGGGATGGGACAGGGTGTGAGGGGGTAATGGTGATGGCGGGAGAGGAGGGGGGCAGCTGCAATGTAAGGGTGCTAGCGGAGCATTTGAGTAGACTTGATAGACCATGAGTCCTGTTTCTGCTGGCAGATTCATATGTTTATATGTTCATATTCTGGTCTTGTATTGTATTTTGGTCAGATTATGTTATCTTTTACACTGCCTTTAGGGTGGGCTGGTTGTGGGGGTGAGGGGTTTGTTGATTTGCTGTGTGTTTGTTGTTTTGTTATTTTATTTTATTGAAATTAATAAAGTATGATGAATTTAAATAAAAAAGGCTGAAGACATCAGGGGACCAGTCAATTGAAGTAGCAGGCACAGTCCTTTGGAACTCTGTACCTGGTACTTTGAAGGGGCCCCTCAGTAGAGGTCTTCAAAAGGGGCCTGAAAACGTATTTATTTCAGCTGGCATTCAGGGTGGATTTTTAACATTCCCTTTTATTGGTCTATTAAGTGGTTAGTCTTTTATTGTTCTATTATTTATTTTACTTTATTTTGTTCTATGTTATTTCAGATTATAAAATGGCTGGGTAAAATCCAGTAATCTGAATGGCTGTTATTTATGTGTAAAATATGGTTTATACATGGTTAAAAAAAAGGACTGCTCAGCAGTGAAGATTCTGGAATCCAGATCAACGGGCCTTTGGAAAACAGACATTTCAGTTAGCACTCTACAAACAGAACTGATCTTCCACCACAAACATGGCTTCTACCTTTACACTGTAAAAAAACCTTCAGCTGGGCCCTACAGATAAAACCACCTTAAATAAAAAAACAATTAAATGTTGTTTCCCTGATTATCAGTCTCCTTACATACATAAACAAATTAGAAATATTAAATATTGTTTATAGTTTCCACTACAACTGATTCTCTGCTGACAGTGAAAAATCCCCCTTTTGTCTTTATCTACTTATCAGGGAACTCTCTTCTTCTTGCACTGACAGTAAGATAATTGAGTCTCTGGCTATAACAAAGGCCTTTGCTGTATGTGTGTACAGTATGTTAGGAGAGAAGCTTTCTGCCAGTGGAACTGAGAAGAATTTTGAATCCATGTATTCTGTTGTAAACATTCCATATCTTGAATGTGGAGAAAAACAGAGAAAAATAAACAGGAAGAAGAAATTAGACAATAATATAATGACATCATCAATGCCATCAATTGCAGTGGGTGGAAGGATTATTTTATCACAAATGCACACCATTAAATCTATTGTTTCTATACACAAACATACTTTTCCCGACAGTAAAAGTAAAAAAAAAAAAAGAAGAAACTCACTTTATAAGTGCAATAAGACACGCAGGGATGTGTGTAAAACATATTTTACAGCACGTCAGTGGCTGAGGTCACTCAGCTTTTGGCCTTGTGCCTTACTACGCCCCTGGCCGTGCTGTAAAATATGTTTTGCACACACCACTTAGTGCCCTATTGCTTACATGTCCAATTATAAAACTGACTAAAGTTAGGCCCCGTTTTTATGTAATGGCACCATGATTCTCTAGGGATGTTCAACACAAATAAATGAATACTACTACTACTGCTGATGTTGACTAATACACTCGTACCCCACAACTACAGTATGCAAACCCTGCTGTCCAATGGCACCCATCTCCCACATCCTGCACCATGCACAAGTATCTCTGGTATCCACTGGTACTCCCTCCTACACTCTGCCAAGGTCCACAAACCACAGATGTCCACAGATATCCTTTCCCACACCCTGCCCCACATACAAGTATATCTGATGTCCAGTGGTCCTATCCCCACACCCAGACCATGTTTAAATATCCCAGGAGTCCATTATTGTCCCTTCCACACTGTGTCCCATGTTCATATACCACGGGCATCCTGTAGTACACCTTCCTACACCCTACTCTATGTCCACATATTCCTGGTGTCTGGTGCCTCCCAACACCCTGCTCCATGTGAAAGTGTTTTTTTTTTAATTTAGCTGTTTAACCAGGAGTAGCACACTAAGCTGAAAGCTTTTTTACAGGAGCGACCTGGGAGCACAGGGAAGTTAAGTGACTTGCTCAGGGTCACACAGTATGCAAGTGAAAGCTGTGGGATTCAAACCCAGGTCGGATCTGCTGGATATCACCAGATTTGCAGCTCAAAGCCTTAAACCACTGCGCTATACTGCCTCCCTATGTGTATTCCTGGCATCCAGATGTACACCCCTCATAACAAGCCCCCCTCATTCTAACACCAGGTGGCCAACCCTGGTGTTGGATAAAGTCATTTTAAAAAGTTATTTTGCCCCCCCATCACTACACCCATACCTCCCTCTTCCCCCTCCTCAAAACTGAATCATATAACACCTTTTCCCCCAGCCCACTAATACCACAATCCATCCCTCCACTCTTCATGTCACCTATAGAGGAGTTAGCCAGGATTCAGTGCAGTACCTTGCACTCTTTGTACAGAATGCTATAATACACTGAAGAGAACAGTGCAGTTCAATGGCAATGAAGGCCTTTTGTCATGCAGAACTTTGTGACATGTCTTTTGCTGTGCTGCATCCTGGCTGACTTCACTGTCTGATAAAAAACAAAACATGTAGCATCTGGTGTAGCCCTCATTACTTGGTAACTATTTATTGCAATATATACCTACAGTATATTCTGTACAAATAAATATTTATTTGTTCTTGTAATGAATATTACACAGTGGCAAAAAAAATTCCTGAGCTCTGATTGGTCAGTGTTTGCCTGGGACAGTGATGTTATCTCAGTATACTATCACTTAGTGAAGTCCAGCCACACACATGACCACATCTTAGTAAGGGAGTTTGATGTCTATCACCTGAAGTAGCACAAGATTAGTTTAATATAAAAAACGTATTTACTAATATTGTGGGGACAGAAATATTTGTCATGGCTAAAACATTTCATAGTTAGGCAGAGAACAAGTGTCAGAACATCTTCTTTATACGGTGAGATAATCTGTTTTATAGTAGTTTAACAGTTTTATTTTTTATAAAGAAACACACCACATGTGAATGCACTGCATCATGGGTATGCAAATACCTAGTTGCCTCGTATCGCATAACATACTACAGTGATACCAGACAATTGATTCTTTGCACAACCATGATGCAGTACTTTCACATGGGGACTGTTTCCTCAAAAAAAAATACAACTGTTCAACTGATACTATAAAACAGATGTCCCTACATATAAAAGTGATGTTCATTTTTTGTCCCCCACAATATTAATAAATAAGAGCCATTGTATAATAGATATAATGCCCTCCAGGGAGTCTGTTATGCAGGGATAATGTCATTTCTCAGGTGTTGGATGTACTTGGCATGTGGCCTTGTGCTGAACCACCTGATGCATGATGTTATCCCAGAATGTCACATACTGTTGTGCATTATTGTTTAATTATATTCAACACAATGTTTGTTAAATGGTTTACCTAATGTATTGGTGCTACTGCATGTATTTAGTTTTTTGTGAAAACCTATTGCCTAAGGTCCTGCACAAGAATATGCTACCATATGTGTTTGCCCAATAAGTTGCCCTATCCTAGTATTTGTAATAATTAACTATAGATTTTTTTTGTATCCCATTTAGTAGTAGGAATATTGAGAACCCATGCAGATTAGCCCCTTTCTAGTACTGTAATGTCATGTATACCTTTGTAGTTCCAGAATATTATTAGCCTTCTTTATTCTAATTTTGTGCTACAGTATATATTACTGTTGATTTGGATACCGAAAACACAGTCTACAGGGCTACAGGTTTCAGGAAAGGATTGACAAAACTTGACATAATGGAGTTTGCAGTGTTTTTGTAACCTTGTTTTAATGTATTATCAATGAACCACAGAAGTCCTCAGGAGAAATCAAAAGAGGGAAGTCAGCAAATATTCCTAAGTATCCAGGCTGCCAAAGCAGCAACATTTGAGAAGAGAAGCAGAACACATGATTTGCAGGTAGTAGTCCTAGACTACACACAGTAAAATGTAAACTCGCAAGCATAAAGTACATTGTTCTGTCCAATTAATGCTTTTTCATGGACTAACATCCTGCTCATACAATGTAAGGAATTAGTGGTACTGACAATTGAAAATGCAGTGCAGATACAATGGGGGTCAGTACAATGCCGGCTTCCTTACATTACCATTGTCTTTATCACTGATGCACAGGGACCTCTTCCCAGTGAAACAGCAATCCAGTTCCCATCTATCCCCAGTCAACTTGGAGTCTATCCAAGCTTAATGGATAGAACATTAAAAGTTGCTTCAGTTCTGTTTTTCTTTCTCACACAGATGGCTGTGAACCAGAATGGACTCTACATGAGTGAGATAAGTCTTATGAAAAAACAACTAACAGAGAATGATGCAGAAGCTAAAGAAAATAAGCCTGTGCGAGAAAGAAAAACAGAACTGAATATGATGTACTAAGTAAAAATTAATCTAGTATAGACCACATACTAAGAAAAAATAAACTGCAAGCAGGCTAACACTAGCAAGAAGTAAGAGACATATCAGTGAACTAGAAAGATCCTCCCCCGAAGAAGTCTTAACAGGTGAAACGTTGGGAATGTGGATCTTACTTCTAACAAGAAAAATATGAAAATAAATTGAACTATTTTGAGCTTTTTTTCAAAGTGACTTGTACTTCCTTCTTTCCCTGATTTCTGAGTCTCAGAAATGATGTAATCAAATGCAAGGTATTACACAAGAGGAGGAGAAACAAAGGCAGGACCTCTGAACTGCGTCAGGCTCCTTTTGCTGCAGTGGAGGAAGAGATGGACCTGGGTGACAAAATAGACACAGGGCCTTTGGCAGGACAAGCAGTGCACACCCATTTTCAAAATGGATCTCAGAATACTTCAGTGCATCAAAAGAGGGCTGTCTAGCAGAGGAAATGATGTCATTCTGCTACCTTGCAAGGCCCTGTGCAGACCCCACCTAGAGTACTCTGTGCAGTTCTTGGATCCTCTATACAAAAAGGAAACTGAGACAACAGAAAGCAGGGCCACCAAAATGATCGGGGTTCTGGAGATCATACCCTTTGAGGAGGGCAGGAGGCCCTTAACATATTTAACCTGTAGCCTTGGAGTAAGGGTAAGTGAGGGACATCATCTTGGCATTTGGCATACTAAAAGGCAGAGACAAGATTTAACAGATGGAAACAACCATTCTGGTATGCTCCAGCAGAATGTGAGGACATGCTTTGAAGTTCAGCGGTGGGATACAGGGTTCTGTTAGGGGGCACACCGTCTTACTACCAGCAGAGACAGTGGATATGAAGATAGTGCAGGCCTTCAAGTTAATACCAGACAATTTTCTAATTAACAAGAGAATGGCAGGGTACCCAGGGCAGTAAAATGGATGCTGGGGTGTAACCAGCTATTTATAAATTGTACACCAACTGGCCAATCTGTTGCCCTCTCAAATAAATGTTTGAAATTCTGATAGAAATTATTTGCTGTTACTATCATGCATTGCATGTGTAGTACAATTTGTGAGCCTGGACTAGAGAGAGAGAATCTCTGCCAGCGGTCAATGTATACCATCTGACATACTGTATAAAGTAACTAAGTTGTTCCACACATCACATTTGTAACCCCCCTGTTACCCGGGGTTACTAGAATTCCAGTAAGACCTAGTGGTAGGCAGGGAAGGCAGCTTGCGAAACTCTAGTTAAATGGATTTCACACTGTCTCACTCTGTTCTCAGTCTCAGCTGAGACTAAGGGATGACACCATTTTAGAACTGTAGCACCTGCATAAGCCACACTGGAATGTTGCAGTTGGAGGTTAGAGTAGAACGTTGGAGAATTTGAAGTGAGTAGAGTAGAGTCTGTGGCAGTCTGTAGTAGAGGTGCTCTGCTGTAGGCGGACCCTCAGAGCTCTAAACTCTGTCAAAGAGCAATGTTTTGGTATAGGTGTGTGTTCTCACCTGAAGAGGAACACAAGAAGGACACATTGAAGTGGTAGAGACCACTTTCAGTGGTTCAGGGCCCCATCCCTGCGGGGATGGGGGGAAGGAATCAGCCTGCTTCCAGGAACAACCCCCCTGGTCCAGCTAGGGAGAAATGAAGCTGCCTGATTTAAGTTTGTGCTGAGGCACCAGAAGTTCTAGATGAGATTTCTTTGAGGAGAAAACACCTGTGGGGCACCTGCAACCAAGGGGTGAGTTCGCTCTGCTAAAGGGCCAATTGTTTTCACCTGAAACAAAATGAAACTTATGCAACTGTTACTGTGGGGTCAGGAAAAGACAGCCAAGTACAGTTTGGAAGATGTGGGGATTGGACTGCTTAACTCTGTGGGGGATCTAAAGTAATGGACACAGCCACTTATTTAAGTATGTTCAAGTTCAGAACAAATGGGATGTAAAGACTGTAGATTGAATGTGAATACATTTAAAAAGAATCTGCACAGCAAAGTGTTTTAAAGGATGATGTGTTACAGTCCAGAGAAATGGTCAGGTATGAATTATGGGAGCGAGAGGTGGGAGACCCCCCCCCATCAGTAGTAACCAAATTCACCTCTACGGGTTTACTTTGGGACACCTGTTGCTTTCTCTCGGGTACTTGGTCAGTGCCTGAAAAAAGTTACTCAGATGTGGGATTGATGAGGAAGATTCCCTGCTGGAGCAGAAGTGCTCATAGGTGGTGTAGGGAGCCACCAGTAAATGTTTCCATGCTATATGGAAAGTGTCCAAGTGGCTGGAAAGGGAGCTGAATCAGGGAAACCCAGAACAGCGTACACGTTTGGGCTGTGTGCCCAGTGGGTTTCAGAGCCTGAGGGCTAAAGGAATAGGAGGTGTTCTGATCTCCATAAATCTGTATTACCAGGAGTGTAGCCTCGAAGGGGTCCATCTATGCTTTGTTTATTCTGTTGGATGTGAATAAAAGCCACACTTTAGAATCTCACTTCTGGAATTGGACATTACAGTTATTGCTTCCTTTGTCCGGAGTTACTTGGGTGCCCCTGTGGCAGAGTAGCCAAACCTAGCCAATGTGCCGAGTGACATATTCCTCCTCGAACCCAGCCCACCTGGTATTGCTGTCAAGATGAAAATGGCATACCTAGGTGGAGGTTACAAAAATGGAGGCACCGCTGAGGATTTGGGTTTGGAATTTAGGAAGGAATGTTAGAAAGGTCACTCGGACAATGGCTAATGTTTTGGTTATCTGGCAGTGGGTAGCCCAAGACAACTGAAGCAATGTTTAACTAATGTGCCACTGTGTGCTGTTATCCATGTGCTGCTATTAAAATGCCAACTGTTTACCAAGGAGCAGTAAAGCCTGAGAGTGTATGCCCTTGTCCTGCATCAAATTACAGCGTTTGCAAGCTTTTAAAAGTGTTTGTGGTAAAGAAAAGTGTGCAAAACTGTGGGTAGCAAAAGGAAAACTGTGCCCTAGATGTTGGAAATGCTTTCTGTGTGAACTGAGAGACTTGTTGTGCTTAATGGCCATGAAAAATGGTTGAAATGGGCTCCTGCCGAGGAGTCATTGAAGAAAAAAAAAAGTGTGGTTTGCCTGCTCGACAATCGCCATGAGGAGAAGAGCACAAGAAGAAAGAGGCTCATCTGCATGGTGTTGAGTGATTGGTGAGACTGCAATCACTCCCGGCCCCAAGCCAGCTCTAGAGTGACTGCACAGCATTCGAGAGGGAGAGTGAGTGGAATGTGCGAACTGGCTTGCCAGGAGGAGCCTCGCAGTGACTGAAAACACTGTAAGTTTAAAAAACTGACTTTTCTGTTTAAATTCAGGCTCAACCTGCAACTCGATCGACTGGACTGTGAGTGTGGTGTTCAGAGGGACAATCGGCAGGACTGCCAACTCGCTTCCTTCCAGAGGCCTCCAAGACTGGCTGCTGGCCGTTTTTCCATCACAGCAAATAGCTACTGATAACAGTGAGTACCAACAGAAATAATTGCTCAGACTGTGTGATTTTACCAAAAGCCAGTTGAATCTGTGTGTAGCAGTGTAATTGTGTTGCAAAGAAGGACTGTGTTAAGTTTTACCAGCAAAAGCAAGAATTCTAAGTAATCGACTGTGAGCATAATTATAGGTTCAGCGTCAGTATAATTTTCAAAGCCATGTGAGAGACTGTGAGTTGTACCAGATATGCAGCAAGAAATACAGGTAATCCTGTGCTATGAAATACTGAGGCTTTAAGGGACTGTAAGCTAGAGCAATGTCTTCAGCGAGTAAAAAGTCCATGGTAAATCATATAAATGTGCTAGGAAAAAGAACAGTGTAAGTTTGTGCAGTTTGAGCAAAGTTAGCAGTAGAGTGTGTAAATCAGATGGGCAGTGGCTTGACCCAATTACAGAATGTTGATGCGTAGGAGTGCTGCCGCCACCATTACAGGGTGAGGTAGTAATGTAAACACAGCAGCAGAGGAGCCATTTTGAAAGAGAGAGAAAGTTTTCAGTGATGTGGGACTTGAAATAACAGTGAGCAATTTTTTTGTTTTCTCTGCAGTCATTGCTTCAGGACCAGCCTGCTACCCGGATCATGCCCAGGCTGTGGTAGCAATAGAAGTTAACAGGTTAAGGGACATTGAGAGATGCTACTACAGGGAGCGACTGCCTCCTCATGTGGCGATTCCTGGATATCCACTGCGAGTATGTGTGATGTGCTTAAATGCTGGAAGGGACGTCTTCATGGTACCTCACTGTTCTGGCTGCCTAGAGAAATATGGTTTGTTTAAAGTGCCCAAGATTCTTTTGGCTCCCACATGGAGAAAAGTTAAAGAATCTGCAGTTGGCAGTACACAGTACCAGGCAGAGCTTGTTGGAGAATGCCCCTCAGAGTGTGGCACAAAGCTAGAGGGTGCAGATTTACAGACAGAACAATGTGCTGATGTTTCAGAGGCTGAGTCACAGAGAGACATTTCAGGAACAGCATCAGTAGACCCTTGGAGAGAGGGGCCTATCCCAGGTCTCATAGATGAAGATGAAGATGAGATGAGGGAGGCCTTTGAATGGGAGGTTTCAACCTCCGCACCCAGCAAAGAGTGGACTGTCTCAGGAGTGAGGACAACTGCTCACTCCTGGGCACAGATTCTCAGTGAGGAAGAAGAAGAGGGGGAATCTATGTCGCCTTGTGAAAAAGGAACTGGTACACAGCCTCAAGCTCTTGTCTCAGAGGAACGCATGGAAGAGAGTGGTGATTCCACTGCCCTAGCTGTGCAAGAAGAAGCCAGGGATCCATTTTTTGTGTTGTTAAGGATGCGTAGCTTGCAGAACCAGGACTGGCCCACCCCAAGCCAGGCCACAGGTCTCAGGTTGACCAATGCTAGTAAAGAGAAAATACTGGTTTGTAGGAAAGTGAATGAAATCTACAGGATGTCCTTTCCTACCTTTCCTCGGAGAATCTGGGAAGAGATTGAGAAAAGCAGGAAATCCTCTATTTGGGAAGAAGCAATAAAATATGTGCATCCTGGTGCAAACAAGCATGTCAAGAACAGAATGTTTCAAGAAAAATACAGACAGTGGAAAAGAGGCAGGACACTGTTTATGGACACTGTTCGAATTGTGGATGGAGAGGGACATGAAATCTTTCACAGTGTGAATTATGAGAGCCCAGACAGGGTACTAATTCCAGCACCTGACCCGTTGTGCTATTGGCCACAATGCAAAGACCTTCCTGTGAATGTGCCCATGCCTACCAAGTGGAAAGTAGAGCAGTGGTAGCCAGTGCTGCCACTTCAGCCGTTGCTGTACCAATGTTGTTCCGCCAGTCTGGACGTCCAGAACTCAGGTGCCCCACATTCATCAGCTCTGCAGTGTACTGGCTTTCCAGAATCCATCAACTGGCCCACCAGATGACTTTAGATCCAGAGAGGACACCAGCCCAGCTGTATCCTGATTCATCGCCTGGGTATCGGATGACTTCAGACCAGCTGTTTTCCTTTTTGTTCCTGTTTCAAGGTTCCATCTCCAGAGATGACATCACCCCAGCAGTTTCCAGATGTGCCCTCCTGTCATTTCCTGTAAGATGTCTGCCCAGCTGTATCGAAAGAATGCTGACAGGGAGAGTCTTCAGCTGAGGACCAGGTGTGGGACCATTTTTGTTCTACAAGGGACTGGTAAGTCCAGACTTTTCTATTCTTATGACATTCCAGTACACACCCTACACTAGCAGACTCCAGATGTTTGAGCTGTCCTCAAAGACTCTCCCCTTCAGGACTTTGGCTTGCTAGAACTGTGCTTCATTGGGCTCTGGCCCAGGAGAGACTCTTTAATGAACTTGCCTTCGGGCACTGTGGTCACTAGATGGGACTTTTAGGGCACTCCATCCCCCAAATATTGTGTATTGTAAATAATGTCATTGTTTTCTACTGTTTTCTAATGTTTATACTGTTTTTTCTACTTTTCTAAAAAAAAATATTATTGGGATTCTCCAGTGTTTTGATGGTAGGGGTTTAGATAGACTGTGCATGCAGATTAGGAGTGTGTGTTGTCTTTCTTTTTCTTGCAGGTGTTCCTGAAGAAGATAGAAGAGAAGACAAGAAGAGGAGGGGCTCATTGGAGTTCCTCAGTAGTACTTTAGAGTATAGAGTTTAAAGTACTGTTGTTGTTGTTGTTGTTACTGTATGTAACTTTTTCTTCCACAGGTATGGTTGTGGGGGAGTGTGGGAGTAATGCATGGTGTATGGTATCAGCTACTAGTGTGTGGTTGCATGGTGTCCAGGGTCGGGGAGGTCCCCTGTTTGTTGTGTTTTGGGAATTTTAAGTTAGAGGCAGACAGGTTTTCCCCAGAGGGCTAGGGGGATAGACAGGCTGTGGTCCTGAACAGCCATAGGGGCCACATTACTGATCTAATAGGGCTATGCTCTGGACAGTTCTTCTAGATCCACTGGGTACCCATAGTCAGCGGGTAGAATAGAGGCTGATGCATCAGCCAATGGCCTCTGGGCCCTTCTTGTTGCCTGTCTGTGCCTAGCACATGGTAGGAGGGGGTCTGACCACCCCTCTCCGTAGGTAGCACATAGGGTAGGATGGCCTAGGTCAGGTAACTAATGACTTCAGACAGTCATTTTCCTGGCCCAGTGTGAGTGTAGCCCCCCTGTTACCCAGGATTACTAGAATCCCAGTAAGACCTAGTGGTAGGCAGGGAAGGCAACTTATGAAACTCCAGTTAAATGGATTTCACACTGTCTCACTCTGTTCTCAGTCTCAGCTGAGACTGAGGGATGACATTATTTTAGAACGGTTGCAGCTGCATAAGCCACGCTGGAATGTTGCAGTTGGAGGTTAGAATAGAACGTTGGGGAATTTGAAGTGAGTAGAGTAGAGTCTGTGGCAGTCTGTAGTAGAGGTGCTCTGCTGTAGGCAGGCCCTCACAGCTCTAAGCTCTGTCAAAGAGCTATGTTTTGTTATAGGTGTGTGTTCTCACCTGAAGAGGAACACAAGAAGGACACATTGAAGTGGTAGAGACCGCTTTCAGTGGTTCAGGGCCCCATCCCTGTGGGGATGGGGGGAAGGAATCCGCCTACTTCCAGGGGCAACCCCCCTGGTCTGGCTATGGAGAAAAGAAGCTGCTTGATTTAAGTTCATGCTGAGGTACCAGAAGTTCTGGATGAGATTTCTTTGAGGAGAAAATGCCTGTGGGGCACCTGCAACCAAGGGGTGAGTTCGCTCTGCTAAAGGGCCAATTGTTTTCACCTGAAACAAAATGAAGCTAAAGTGACTGTTACTGTGGGGTCAGGAAAAGACAGCCAAGTACAGTTTGGAAGATGTGGGGATTGGACTGCTTAAGTCTGTGGGGGGTCTAGAGCAATGGACACAGCCACTTATTTAAGTATGTTCAAGTTCAGCACAAATGGGATGTAAAGACTGTAGATTGAATGTGAATACATTTAAAAAGAATCTACACAGCAAAGTGTTTTAAAGGATGATGTGTTACAGTCCAGAGAAATGGTCAGGATGAATTATAGGAGTGAGAGGTGGGAGACCCCCCCCCCCATCAGTAGTAACCAAATTCACCTCTATGGGTTTACTTTGGGACACCTGTTGCTTTCTCTTGGGTATTTGGCCAGTGCCTGAGCAAAATACCCAGATGTGGGATTGATGAAGAAGATGTTTCCATGCTATATGGAAAGTGTCCAAGTGGCTGGAAAGGGAGCCAAGCCAGGGGAACCCAGAACAGCGTACAAGTTCGGGCTGTGTGCCCAGTGTGTTTCAGAGCCTAAGGACTAATGGAATAGGAGGTGTTCTGATCTCCATAAATCTGCATTACCAGGAGTGTAGCTCTGTGGGGGTCAATCTATGCTTTGTTTATTCTGTTGGATGTGAATAAAAGCCACACTTTAGAATCCCTCTTCTGGAACTGGACATTACATTTATTGCTTCCTTTGTCCGGAGTTACTTGGGTGCCCCTGTGGCAGAGTAGCCAAACCTAGCCAATGTGCCGAGTGAATTATTCCTCCCTGAACCCAGCCCACCTGGTATTGCTGTCAAGATGGAAACGGCATACCTGGGTGGGGGTTACAGATTGATTTATGAAATAATTGTGCGAATAATGGGAGGAATTAAAAGATAAGCAGATGCTTTCCAGCTTAGTCAAACATCAATACACAATCCCCAGTTAAAACTTTTTACCAAGAGGCTCAGCGTACTGAATAAATGGCAGGGACAGGAATGCTTTGAGAAGACTGATGGGTTACCCTCATAAATGTTTGTACTGTATACTTATTCATCCTTGCTTATGATGTGGGGTGGGGACTCAAACCTGAGGGGCCTAGAGTCTCTACCAACCTTAAAATACTATGCCACTACATTATTCAGGCCAAACATTGCTTAAAAATACTTTAAAAGTATTCCACCCCAGGTAGCGAGGGACAGTGTCATGGCTACCCCACCCATTTAGTCATCTCCTACCTTGAACAGCATCTTTAAAGAAACTACCCCTCCTTACCTAAGCTCCCAGTGGGTTTTGCAAGGCAATGTTTGGTGGGAGTAGGGCTGTTTAGTTGCCTGAGGGAGGATTTTGACATTTCTGTAGGAACAGGAGGATGGGGTGGGGGGAGATGACAGGGGGTGGCCATGTGACTAGCTCTGGCTTTCTGGAGGAGGAGGGAGAACATTTTTCCTAATGTTTTTATGTTTTTGCTTTAAATATGACTACCCCACTTAATGCATTCTATTTATTATTCTGTACTTGTTACTGACACTGCCATAGCATCAGCAATTACTAGAAGCACTAAGGTCCCAACCACAGCCTGTCATGATGGCATGTGTCTTGTCACTACCTGCTTTATTGTTCTTATCAAATAATTTCATGCTTAATACTCTTTGTGATAAAGTCACAATGACTGTGTAGTCTTAAACAGCAATGATATCCATTGTACAAAGCCTGGGCAGTTATTTTTCAATATCCCTTCAGATGACAGCACCACTAGTGAAATATCTTCTACCCACTGTATACAAGACTCCTTCTAATTTATTTATACATGGCCTAAATGGTTGGCTTTATTCATTCTGCCGAACCAGCAACAAATAAAACATGGACTTTATGAGGTTGCAGCAACCTAACATTATGGGAGCAATAGAACGTACACATGTAGCTATAAGGGCAGAGTCAGTGAGTGAAGCTATATATCTTGTTTACAAAGAGCTTTAGCCAGTAAGTGAGCAGGTGGTTTGCAAGGCGCAGTACAACATCACTAATATTGTTGTCTGAGTCCCAAGATCATCTCATGATTCATGCACAATGTCTAATTCTTTACTGCACAGCCTTCACTGAAAACAGAAATACAGATATGGGGACTGGTTTGTGTGTACCATGCACTCTTTTTTAATGTGCCACTATCAATTATCTTAATTGTCTCCACAGTTTATATAAGCAAGTGTTAAATTTTTGTAAATCCAGTTTTGCTGAGTTTGTGAAAGTAAACACTGTCTGACAGTGCAGTTTTTTTCTCTTTATTATCCCATAATCTTTTTCATACTAACAGCACAAACTGAATAGGGACCTAAAGGCCCCATTGTTTTTTGGTAGTTTTCAGTAACTTTACGCCCGACAATAAAAACTGCTCTTTTTCATTGAAATTAATCACTTGGGGGAAGCAAAATATGAAAAACATATAAACTGATCTTGTAACTGAGAAGTTTTGCAAAATCACTAGGCCCTTTTCTGAATCACAAATGTTGAATGCTAAATGCTAATTGTGACTGCCTAAAATCACTGCACACATACCCCATCAAGGTATTCTCAGCATTGGCCACAACTCCTTACTGAATAGTTGATAAATTATTGAAATACATGGTGGCCCTTGCAAGCTCATTGCAGCCACCTGTGCCCAACCCCGGTTACTAACTGGTAAAACCATGCTGTAGTGAGGGTTAGACAGTATTGTGACTAGGCGCACAAGCCCATGACAGGCCAAAGTAAGTGGAGACCACAAGACAAACAGGTATGAAGCATAGCTGTGCTTAGGGAGGGGGATCTAGTGGACCACCACTACACATTACAGCAGTTGGAGTGGGTGAGGGGGTACTGGACCACAGAGTACTTCATTTCCGGTACACAAAGGGATTAGAACCACTGTCCCGCTAGGGCCCATACTTTCTGGGGGGTTAGTGATCAGGGGCACCACTGGGCAGGATGGCTATGTGTTGTGCAAATGACTGGGTCACACTATGATACTGCATCATGTGTCTGATGCCATGCAATGCTGATACTTGGTTGCAGACACAATACAGTCTTTCACTTGCTAACAGCTGGATTCCCCATTTGTATTCTATTTGTCAGCGGGAAGAGGGGGACTTCTTCCCCAGGAAGCATATTTTGATTTTTTAATATAGTTTCAGTGGTGGCACGATGTTGTGATCAGACTTTCTTCCTTCCCCAATAATGACTCAGAATTGGGCAGCTGTTTTTAGAACTTTACAAAAACCAGTAAAGGCCAATGCATGCAATAGTATTTAAAAAAAAATCATATATCCACTTATTATAATGCAGCCCAAGATTTTCCACCAGTCATAGACAGAAACACAGTATCTCTTATTCAGTGTGTAGACTGCCTTGTGCAGATTTCACAGCTGGATTTCTGCTCCTGCTGTCCTCTGTGAATCACTTACATTTGTCAAAGAAAGCAGCTCCTGGTGGGGGACTCAATTATTAGGGGGATAGAACTGGGGGGAGCAGGGAAAACTGAAGTAAGGTGCCTGCCTGGTGCCATTGCTTGGAGGGACAGGAAGCGCATCCTTAGGATCACGAGAACAGTTGCACGGGAGTCTGAGCTGGACGTCATTGTCCACCTAGGGACAAATGACTTGGCTCATCATGAGATTAGAGCAGTGCAGAAGGACTTTGTAGAGTTGGGGAGGGCTTAAGACAAGTAGCACACACAGTATCCTTCTCAGTTGTGCTGCCTGTCAGTGGCATGGGTGAGGCGAAGGTACTTTGCACCATGCAGTTTAACGAATGGTTGTAAAAATGGTGTGGAACACAGGGGTTTGGCTTCATTGGGGACTGGGGGTCCACCTGGAGGGACACCAGCCTATACTGGCAGGATGGTCTGCATCTGTCCAGGGAAGGAACAAGTCTTTTGGGCAATCGGTTTAAATGCTTCATTGGCAAGCTTTTAAACTAGTCAAGGGGGGAGGCGCTGATAAGCAGCAGGAAAATCCCAGCCTCCCCCTACAAAACAGGGTACTAAATGACAAAAAGACCAAGGTAGAAAGGTCAGTGGGGGATGCTGCTACAGAAGGTAAAGCCATCAAAAAATGGAGAGCAATGAGTACCAATGTCCGTAGTCTGGGTAACAAGCTTCCTGAATTAGTGGCCTTGATGGAGGAGGAACATCTGGATATCATGGCAGTCACAGAAACATGGTACACACAGAACCATGACTGGGACATAAACATACCAGGATACACTATCTACGGGAGGGACAGGGAGGATAAAAGAGGAGGAGGAGTAGCTCTCTACATAAGAGAAGGAATCAAAGCAACATAAAAAAAGGGTAAACAGGGAGGAGAAGAAGCACTGTGGGTCAATTTGGAGGCAGGCAATGGCACCACAATCTGCACAGGGGTTGTATACAGACCCCCCCCCCTCTCAGGGGGAGGAAATGGACAAGGAAATGATAGAAAGTATACTTAGAATGGCACATAAAGGGGATATATTGCTGATGGGTGATCTGAATATGCCAGATGTTAACTGGAGTGCAGTTGCAGCAGCCACTTCTAAGAGTGGGGTTATTCTAGATGCCCTACAGGGGGCATGCCTTAGACAACTAGTATTGGAGCCCGCTCAAGAGGGAGCAATCTTAGACCTGGTCCTCTCAAATGGAGATGGAGAGAGGATCACAGATGTAGAAGTGGGTAGCCATCTGGGAACTAGCGACCACCGAACAGTATGGTTCACAATAAACACAGCAATAGAGTCAAGCCATACAAAGGCAAAAGTACTGGACTTCAGGAGGGCTGACTGCACCAAAATGGGTGAGTGTCTAAGGAATGCACTAGCAAATGGGCAGGAAGGAGGGGTGGAAGAACAATGGGGAATAATAAAAACTGCCATCACAGAGATAACAAGCCTTTCTGTGAAGCAAATAAACAAAACAAAATGATGTAAGAAACAACTATGGTTCTCAAAGGAGGTGGCAGTGAAGGTTCATGAGAAAAAGAAAGCATTCAGAAAGTGCAAGGAATCACAGAAGGAACAGGACAGAGAAGTGTATCAGTTAAAGCAAAAGGAAGCAGGGAAGGCAGTCAGAACAGCAAAGTCCCGAACTGAGGAAAAGATAGCCAACTCAGTTAAGAAGGGGGATAAAACCTTTTTTAGGTACATCAGGGAGCGAAGGAAGACTAAGGGAGGGATAGTGAGGCTTAATAAAGGGGAAGGGGTGGGTAGAGGGTGACTGTGAAAAGGCAGAGATACTAAAATATTTTTGCTCAGTATTTACAAACGAAGAGCGGGAGGTACCTAAAACAAACAATAGAAACACTCTGGATACAGAAGTTGATACCAGCCCATTTACAGAAGAAAGGGTCCTGAAAGAACTCTTAGAACTGAAGGTGGACAAAGCAATGGGGCCTGATGGGATTCATCCCAGAATTATAAAAGAACTAAGGGTAGAACTAGTGACACCACTGACTACCCTATTTAACAAATCATGGGAGGATGGGGTGGTACCTGAGGACTGGAGGAGGGCCAATGTGATTCCCCTTCACAAAAGTGGGAGCAGGGCAGAAGCGGGAAACTACAGACCTGTTAGTTTAACCTCAGTGATAGCAAAAATGATGGAATCACTTCTGAAGGAAAGAATTGTCGAGTACCTAGAGGCCAGAGGGGCACAGGACCCAAGGCAGCATGGATTCACAGCAGGAAGGTCATGCCAGACAGATCTAATAGATTTCTTTGGTGACCAAAGTAGTAGATCAGGAGGGCTGTAGACATGGCCTACCTAGACTTTAGCAAGGCATTTGACTCAGTCCCACACAAAAGATTAATATGCAAGTTAGCCAGCCTGGGAGTGGGTCCCAAGATGATAGCCTGGGTAAAGAACTGGCTGGGGAATAGGACACAGAGGGTAATAGTAAATGGAGTCCAGTCTGAAGAAAGGGGGGTTACTAGTGGGGTGCCAGAGGGTTTAGTATTAGGACCAGTCCTCTTCAATGTCTTTGTAAGCGACATTGCAGAGGGACTGGAAGGAAAAGTATGTCTCTTTGCAGATGACACAAAAATCTGCAACAGAGTTGATGCACAAGGTGGGGTGGAAAGGATGAGAAGGGACTTGGCAATGTTAGAGGAATGGTCAAATGTATGGCAGCTTAGACTTAATGCTAAGAAGTGCAAGGTAATGCACCTGGGAAACAAAAACCCAGGGGAAGAGTACACAATGGGGGGTGAGATACTAACAACAACAAAAATGGACAGGGACCTGGGGGTAGTCATATCAGATGACTTAAAGGTGGGCAAGCAATGTGAGAGGGCAGTAAGGAGGGCTGGGGGGATACTGGGATGCATAGGGAGAGGCATCACCAGTAGAAAACAGGAAGTTGTTATCCCTCTGTACAGACAGCTGGTGAGACCCCATCTGGAGTACTGTGTGCAGTTTTGGAGACCCAATCTCCGCAAGGACATAGACAAGATGGAAGCTGTCCAGAGGAGGGCAACTAAAATGGTGCAGGGTCTGCACTGGAAGACATATTAAGAGAGACTAAAGGAGCTTAATATGTATAGCCTCGAGGAAAGGAGGGAGAGGGAGGACATGATAGAAACGTTCAAGTACCTCAAGGGAATCAACAAAGTCCAAGAGGGTAGCATCTTTCAAAAAAGAGGTGTGCAAGAACAAGGGGGCACAATTTGAAGATGGGGCAGCTCAGAGGTAATGTAAGGAAGTATTTTTTCACAGACAGGGTTGTGGATGCATGGAACGGCCTTCCGGAGGAGGTTGTGGAGTCAAAAACTGATTGAATTCAAGCATGCATGGGACAGCCATAAGGCAATTCTAGGGGGTGGGGGTAGAAAGAAGTAGGCTGCTGGTTAACTAGGATCTGCAGCTTATCCATTAGGTAGGGAAATGGGCAGACTGGGTGGGCCAAGAGGTCCTTATCTGCTGTCAAATTCTATGTTTCTATGTTACTGCCACTGTGCCGCTCTGCTGCTCACCTCAGCTTGTAATCTCATTGGCTAAATGTGGAGGAAATATTACCCATGTCAAAAAAATGTCCACAAAACTGCTTCCTGCATTGCAAGCTTCAGAGCCAATACATTATGCAACATCTTTCAGGACCATATCATTTTACATTATAAATGGAGAAGGGGGGGATAGAAAGGTGCAAAAAAGTGAAAACATTCCCAAAACTATGCAAGTGTCTTTTTGCTTACTTAAAATCTTGGACTGCTTCATATTTTATTTATATGTAGACTTGCCAGGGACTCTTGCTGAATTGCTATCCTCCTGCCCAAACAACACAGGATACTGTTATGATTCAGTAAGAGACACTAGCAAGTCTATAAACAGTAGCAGCACAGAATTTGTCAAACAATTTTGTGAGATTCCCTATTGATCCTTCAAACATTTAGGGGAAAATCCTTTAAAATTATTTTTGTTATAACCACACAAAGAGGACAGTTCCTATTACAGTATTTAAGTTTCATCTAGTGGATTTTCAACTAGACTATCTGATGTGAGCACCCTCTCCTGGCAGCAGTGAATACACTAGCAAAAAAAAAATCCCTTACAAAAGGATTCACAATTCTCAATAAGGATTTTTAAAAATCCTTAAAAATCCCATAACTAGTTTGGTGCTACTACTGTATAAACATACACCACTTGAGGTGAACTACATTTGCCCAACAGCAGAAATCCACCCACTGAAAGAACATTTCAGAAGCATGTCAGAGACGCTAGCTTGCCACCAGATTGTTTTTTTTTCTCATTTTTGGGTTAAGGGGTCTCACCAAGTGTAGTCTTTTCATACACATTGAAGTCCAAATACAATAACCATGTGCATCTTTCTGGACCATGGTTTTATTCAAGCACAGGCTGGACTATTTATTTATTTTATTTATTTATTAAATTCTGGTGACCGGGTAGGCCCACTGAGCCCCGAAGGACCCTTTTTCAGAGGCAACCCGGTGGTATAAAACTAATAATATAATAGGGACTAAGGTGATATAAAATTCATGTGGCAGTAATCTAAGAAACAGCATGAAAAGAAGAAACAGCCTGGGATGTTAGGATTATATGCCATCAGAAGAAGATGATTGTGCACCCTGATATGTGGTTAACTCCTAGCAACAATCAAAAGGCAGGTTGCAGAGGTGATGCAACCTTAGAGGGTGGGCATGCAATTTTTCCCAGTGCTGAGTGTGGTACAATGCAATGTGTCATGGGTGATGGGCTGGGAGAAGGCTAAGAAAAAAAAGAAATGCCTGCCTTTCTGTCATGTTATGTCCACCATACTCGCCCATGAAATCCTTTTCACAATTTGGGGAGTGTAGGTATTAATTATTTGAGCTGTAATGACTGGGAGTGGCTAGTGGAAGGGAATGTGAAGGGCAGCACCATAGAAAGTAGCAAAAGAGTGGCAAAGGACATAGTGGAAAGTGTGGGTGGTATGGGAACACCTTGGCTGTGACCGTGAAAATGCCACACCTTGGGCAATGGTCCAGTCCGGGTTCAGGGCCAACTTGCTCTCTGCCAAGAACTGTTCTTGTCCAACACATAAGGTAACACCATGCCTGGGATCCTATAGTACCTCTTGTTCTGTCACCAGTGTATGACACCAGGCTTTGCCTAGGACAATATGAAATCATCCTTTTCTGGTTCCTGAAGGCAGAATTGAGGAGAAAAGGTGTGTTGAGATCTAGCGCATAGTCTGTACCTTTGGAGAGATTGAAAGAAAATTGTGCATGGAAAGAGAGGAGAACGGCTCATAATTGGGCCACAGGAGAAGTCCATAAAACTCTGCACCTGGCGAGTTGCCAGTGAAGTGACCCTGGCCAGTAAGTGATTGCCTGTTGACTAGCAAGGAGGGTAGAGTGGCTTATATGTATTGATGGTTCTCTCTGATTAGAACACCTGTAGGAAGAATGGATATGTGTCAGCTCTTGTGCTCCATGAATTTGTGTGTACGAGCCTAGGAAGCTGTTGTTTGTTATAAACAAGATCCCACCCCATTATAGTTAAAGGACCATGCATTATGAAAGTGCAGGTTCCAGACAGATGTGCAACACTGATGTTTTTTATGAGACTTGTGTCGCTGGCATATTTTTGAATGCCATCATTGGCAGTAAATAAGGAACGTGTGGGTAAATTGGAACTCTTTTGTATTAAGCTACATAGATACATAGATGCTATTGGCAGGTATGGACATCTAGGCCCATCCAGTCTGCCCATTTAAGTTGCCTAATGAAGCATCCAGTGACCCTTTCTGGTCATTTGCTTTAGCTTTCTCTTCCTCTCTCTAGTATTCTTTTATTTCTCTTCCATGCATGTTTGAAGTCTGCCACTGTACCAGTTGCCACCACCTCCTGGTGCAGGCTATTCCATGCATCCACCACCATTTCCATAAAAAAAAGAACTTCCTGACATTTCCCCTTATGCAGCCACCCCTCTGTTTCATGTTGTGTCCTCTTGTCCTGGTACTACTATTAAACTGAAGTACATTGTCACCTTCTACCTTGTTAATGCCCTTGAAGGACTTGAATGTTTCTATCATGTCACCTCTCTTCCTCCTTTCTTCCAGCATATACAAATTGAGGTCCCTCACTCTCTTCTCATAAGGCTTGTGATGTAATCCCTTCACCATTTTGGTTGCCCTCCTGTGCACGTCTCTATTCTGTCAATGTCCTTTTGAAGTTGTGGTCTTCAGAACTGTTCACAGTATTCAAAGTGAGATCTCACCAGGTTCTTGTACAGTGGAGCTATTACCTCCCTCCTTCCAATACACCCCAAAATCCCACTGGCCTTTCCCACTGCCTTTGCATCTGCTTAGCGGTCTTCAAGCCATCTGTGATTATAACCCCCAAGTCCCTCTCTGCTTAGTTATGGCCAGCAGCTACCCCTGAACCTGTAGCTTGGCCAAGGGTTCCTGCTTCCCACATGCATGATTTTGCACTACCTTGCATTAAATCTTAGCTGTCATGCCCCTGACCATCTCTCTAGCAGTTCCAGGTCTTTTCTCATCCTTTCCACCCCCTCTGGAGTATCCACCCTATTGCAGATCTTGGTGTCATCCATAAACAGGCAAACCTTTCCCTCCAGTCCATCTGCAATATCACTGATGAAGACATTGAAGAGGACTTGCCCCAGAACTGACCCCTTAGGTACCCCACTGGTCACCTCTCTTTTGTCTGATTGGGTTCCATTCACCACTACCCTCTGTTTTTTGTCCCTTATCCAGTTTCCAGTCCAGTTCACCACCTTGTGTCCCAACCCCAAGCTGCCTAGCTTGTTTAGCAGTCTCCTATGTTTGGCAGAGATCCCCCCGAATCCTTTATGCACCTTGGGACTCCCTTCTTGTGTCCTTTCCCCTACTTTAGTCTGCTGCAGCAGCATTCTCTCTCTCTGTCTTTGTCTTTTTTTCCCATTTCTACTTTGGTAGGGTGGCCACTTACTGAAGTATCTTAACATTATTCTTTCCACCCTTTTTTTCTTTTCTAGTTCCTGGTAGGTGCCTTTAGGCACATTGCATGCCTCCTTGTGATAATTGTATGGCAAATGAATCAGAGTAAAAATGGCCCACAGGGGAAGCAAGCTACAAGAGTAAAATGGTACAGTACCTGAATGAAAGGAATATGGGCCCCTGTTCTGCTCCTTTGCCTTGGACTCCAATAAAAAAAGCTGAGCACACTGGACCATGCTGATGGTAGCGCAAGATGTAATCTCGGGTCCCATTGCCAGTTTAGCTCCAACCTGAAGGATCCGTCTGGATGATTACGAGGTGTGCAAATTATTAAAGAAAACATCAATCACTGTAGCAGTCTCATTTTCACTCATGGAGGATCAAATGTTATATAAGGGCCCGCTGAATGGCAGGCGGTGGGCAAAGGATTGTTGGAGCAATGCTCTAAAAATGAAAGGATGTGTGCAGGAGTGCACAGTGCAGCTCTGACAGCATTGCTAAATGGGGATACAGAGAACATGCATCCCACAGTCCCTTCTCACCCCTTATGTGTGCCTTAGAGGGTAGATGGCAAAAATCATCTCAGATGTATATATAAAATGGACTGATATTTAAATAAAATGTGTGGCTGTTGGCCCAAAAAATGTAAAAGGCCCAAATGAAAAGTCACCCCGACGGCTTGGAATTTCACCCATTGGGGCAAGGAATAAAATGAAAAGCCTAGGAGAAGAGGGTTATCTTCACACAAAACACCTGCCAAATGAAGGGTTTGCATGGGGGAATGTTGTTTTCTTAAAAAAAATATGAGACATACATATGTTTTGTACAGAAAGATAATAAAAGCAAAAAAAAAATAGATAAGGGGTAACTTAAAAGCAATATGGTATTACACCCCCTGCCTGGTAGTTTGATAGCCCTCAGCAAATAATGAATAAAGAAGGAATAATGTGATCAACTAAGTAATAGCCTTCGGAGGTTAGCCACCATTCTTACCTGATGCAGTCCCAGCCTGTGAGTTTCTGAATTCCCTTAGGAGGCAGCAGCCCCATATAGAGGCTTATTTATTTGATTCACTAGCTGTCTTTCACTGTAATGTGGGAGAGGCTTAGCCCCAGTAAGTAGCAATTTGGCATGTATGCCTTATAACTGTATATGCAGATACTGAATCCATAATTGACCTAAATAATATGATGCATTATGATACATTGAAGGTGATATGTGTCATCCTGATCCCCCGTTGCATGTAATAGTGCAGTTAGACTGTTGTATTAGTTTAGGGGCAGATCAGGTGACCTCCTACACTTGTATAACAATCTCTCCTTTGTCCAGGTACAGCAGATCAGCCTTGGGAGCTGTACCAGAAGGATATATAGCTGGTTGGTGTAAGCACAGAAGAAAGTGGAAAACTGTTCATAAATGTAATCTACTTTATGGCAGTACTACCAGGGGGGTTAGTACTGAAGCTTGGGAAAAGCTTGCACTTTTTTTTTTATTTTAGTTTATTATTTTGATTATGAGTTAATAACAAAATTTACACAAAGCCTTGTGTGTTTTAAAGCCTACAAGAGTTGTCTGTGTTATCCATTCCCACACCCGATTACACTGTGTTGGCCCATATCAAAAAGTTGTGGTAGGCAATATCTACTGCCACCCCCTGGTCTACTTCCACCCAGTCAAAGAAACCTATCAGATTAGTTTAAAAGGATTGTCCTGCAGAGGACCCATGTTGCCTGGGATCTACCAGTCCATTTGCTTCAGGTGTTCCACTATTGTTTCCTTAAGGAGTCCCTCCATTATCTTTCTGACTACAGAGTCGGCGTACCTTCTAAAATACTGTGTAATGTTTGGAAGTACAGATTCCCTTCTTTAAGACAAAACTTCACTCTCCACCATTTGAGGTTAATGTATTGTGACTGAAAGAAGCATGACTAGTGTGCTGCTTACAGTATAAGGGGCAGATCCACCCTTGAATCCCAGTCAGGAAATGCCACATTAACAGGGTCCCTAGGAGGTCAAAGATGGAGAGCATTACAGGGGGACTTCTGCAAGACATGGAGAGCTGTTTTGCAGTGCTTTAAGTACTGCAATGGTAGTGCCAAAAACCTTTGCCAAAAGTCAACAAGGAGCTACCAGAGGAAACCTCCTGAGAATACCTGAAGGTGCAAAATGCACAAGCAGCATTAGGTGATGGCATGTAGGGGCAGGTAAGGAACTTTCAGAACTCTTATAACTGGCTGATGTAGGATGTCAAACATGCCCATTAACTACTGTAGTTTATATGGGAACTATCTAATCTAAGGTGTGATGTTATAAGTGCCACTGGGTAGTGAAATGACTTCTAACATTCAAAAGCAAATGTTGAGAGTGAACAAAATGCCTTACAATGTTGCAACTTTATAAAGCATACCTAAGAAAATAAAAATGCTGCTGTACCTGCTATATGCACAAGGTCAGGACAACTCAATTTTGTGCATATAGCCAAAATGACATGTAACAGGAATCGCTACAATGGGTGTTCAGAAACTAAGTAACTGATTAGTAACAGTGTTTCAAGCATACAGACACACAAGCATGTAACATAATGAGAGAAAGTATGCAATGTTAAAAACTTTTGAAATAAATAGAAGCTTTTTTATTCTATAATTAATCTTTTTTTATTTTAGCTAGACTGTATACTGTATTTATGACAAAACTGTCAGTGAAGGATAACATTTTTATGGCTGCAGTGGGCGTAGCCCTCCAGATCTTTTATGATGTGTAAAGGGATTCCGCATTCCTTCCTAAGATTTAAAGAACCTAGATTGAGTAAACCCTCCTGCAAACTCCCACTGTGTGCTGTACCGCCCCCACCCTTCATTCCCAATTCATGTGTAAACCCTCCCACAACAGCCCACTGTGCACTGCACTGCCCCCTCACCCCTCTGTGCCTCTCAAAAGGTGGTAACCCAAAGAAGGAATGATCATTTATCCATGCATAGCATCACGTGCCCCATCCAGGTATCATTTACAAAGTGAAGAACAGCTTGTAGTCTTCCTAACCTCATTACTAGTCTGCACTGCGCCCTTGCAGTCTCTCCAAGTCCTGCAGTTATTGTAGCTGCTGTCTCCTCCATAGGGGTTCAGATGTATGTTGTATACAGTATACAGTTCCCTCCAGGCACAACAGCTGCATTTCCCATGTGGGTGTCCATCCTCGCTTTTTCTAAAGGGGCTTGGACCTGTGTGTTTGCATCTGTAGAAGTGGAATTACCTGCGGTGCTGCTGGGTCTTAAAGCTCCTCTGCTGTAGTGCAACCCTCTCCAAGCTGGGCAGTACAGAAATTTGCATGTATAATATAGCCTGATAATGTTGTGAAGCAATGCGATCAACTGTACACAGAGAGGCTTTTATACAATGCTAGCCACCAACACCCGTCAACCCCCTCGACATAAGAGAAGTAGACAGACAGATGAACAAAATGACCAACAGACACATGGACTTATCAAGGGTAAGATATACAGAGACAGACAGACAGATAGATACATATTTTTTATTTTATTTTCCCCCAGCAGAGATTACAAGTTATTCTGAAATATTGTGGATAAACCCAAGTGGGTTTGAACCCCACAGCTATCACTTGCATACTGTGTGAATGTGACCGAGTTGTATACAGTAACTTTTCTATCCTAACAGGATGCACCTGAGAACAAACCTCAGTTTAGTGTCTTTTCTGCCCAAAAACTGTAAAACAGAAGTGTGATCACAAGGTTTTTAGATCAGTTCAAGAAGGGCTTAATACCTTACTTCCTGGATCTTTGTAGAACTGGCATTATAGTTATTGGGGCAACTGCTAGATCCCCAATATTTCTATTATGAGTTAAATACAATTCAGAGCAATGGCAGTGCCAGTGTTACAGCTGCAAAAACTGAAATCACTATGATTGGTATTATTTTTATAGAATTTTGCCCAGGAGAGCACAGCTGAGGTGCAATATCTCATTTGCTGTGCCCTCCTGCTTCTACCCAATTCCACTGCTAGATGGATAGAAACACTGAGTGGGTGATGTTGGCATGAGTGGGTTTAAACAGCAATGATCTCCTGATTTCCAAGCCAGTATTCTAAGGACTACACCACCTTTGCCATTTCCCTGTTCTAATATTTAGTAGAATGCATAATATTAATTCTTACCTCTATTATACATAATAGGTACATTTAGGAAAAAAAGAAGTGCATATGTGTGTGTGTGTGTGTGTGTGTGTGTAGGGCTCTAACCACCAGCCCACACTGCCCCATTAAGTTGTGTTATTTTTCTAGAGTGCTGCACTTTGTAACTTCCTAAAAAAATGTTGTCAGATCCTTACAGACAGGGGTGTAGTCAGGCATTTACATTTTATACACCTTTGTCAAATACTCATACCCTCTCCCAACAATATTTCTCAGGGACTATGCCCAGGCTCCCCTCACCGCCACCACCACCACTCCAACTTGGTGATTACTTATCAACCAAATTATTTGCAAAAGGGTCACCAGACATCTTCAAGTACAGCAGTTATGAAACATTCTCCTTCATGTCATTTGTCTGAGATGATAAATCATGGTCCCTTCAGCCCATTCCTGGTCCCATGACCTTTATTGTAAGAGTAGGGGATTGTCCCCAGTGTCCTAGCAAACATTCATCCTGTCAATAACACTGGCAGATGTAACCCACCTTCCAGAATACACCTGGAAATAAGCTGTGTTAGCTCTGTGTGTTTTCCCAAGAAAGAAAGAAAGAAAGAAAGAAAGAAAGAAAGAAAGAAAGAAAGAAAGAAAGAAAGAAAGAAAAGAAAGAAGGAAAATACTGAAATATATACATAATGTAAATTATAAAAAAGCATATGTTTTGAGGCAGTAACCTTTAACAATGCAAAGCTGCTCAAGGTGTTAACTATTTGATATACTACACTAAAATATTAAAGCATCAGTTTTCTCATTAGGGCTGCATTGGGCATAGCCCTGCAGACATTTTACGATGAGTAAAGGGACTCCACATTCCTTCCTAAGATTTAAAGAACCCGGATTGAGTAAACCCTCCCACAGCCTCCCACTGTGCGCTGTACCGCCTCCACCCCTCCATTCCCAATTCATGTATAAACCACCCTGCAACTGCCCACTGTGCACTGTACCTCCCCCACCCCTCTGTTCCCAATTCATGTGTAAACCCTCCCACACCTGCCCACTGTGCACTGCACCACCCCACCCCTCCATTCCCAATTCATGAGTAAACCATCCCACAACCGCCCACTGTGTACTGTACCTCCCCCACTCGTCCATTCCCAATTCATGTATTAAGAACCTGGGATCAACAACAGCAGCAGTATACAGCAGCACTGGTAAGCAAGTACACGGAGGCTCCTTTTAACTTGTAGCACAGAAACAAGGTTTGTTTTTCATTAGGACAAGTTGGGGAGCAACAGCTGCTGTTTATGGCAGCATCAAGAAGCAGTGTGCGGGATGAAATGTGTTTCCCACAACAGATTGATCTGGCAACCACAGTGTTTTACATCCTCTTCCCCCTTTTCCACTAGCCCATTTCAGTTAATTTTTTTGTTTCTGTACCCCTATATTTTCATTTTTACTCTTGTCTCACCCCTTACACCTGGGTTCTGTTTACATACTGAAGGATAAGTTGCAAGCCTTTTGTAAAGGCAGCAGAGCAAAAGGTGGTGAATAAAAGTTGAAGTTGTTGAGGTATGATTAGTGCTAAAATGCCATACTGTTGTGAACCCTACCATGCTGTTCCGCAATGTGGTGTGTGTATGTGTGTGTGTAAATAAGGCAAATCTGCTCAAGAGAGAATTGTGTCCCCGATGGTGTGAAAGTTGCTGCAATGTGCTGTATTTCTGTCTGTCACATTTGTGGTGCACAGTGAACAAGTCAGGATAAGGTAGAGGTTGGTGCAGTTCGCCATGCATTCCCTCCTATTCCCTCCTGCAGCATTTCTCTCACCCCCCCTCCACTTCCATTGGTGGCTGTTGTTTGATCTGTCTGGTCCCATCTAGCAGCACTTGTCAATGATCTTACAGGATGCAGCCCTTCATTAACATCCACACAGCATAAGGAGGAGTTTTGCATGGTCTATTTGTGTTGTGTTGATGATGTCCATCCCCCCTCAAATCCACAATATCTTCTGCAACAGAGAGTAGAGGTAAAGGTCCAGTGTGTGGTTGGTCACCCCCCCATGCAATTAAGTATACACTGCTGTGTGCATATCTGGTAGAGAGAGAGACAACGTGGTCATTTTTGATGGCTGTGCTCCAGTAGGTGACTACCCTCCTGATGATGTGTGTGTGCTCCTCCCTAAGCAAGGTACAGTAAGTCACACAGCTGTGGAGAAGAGGAGAGAAGGAGCGGGAGCAACAATCTTCTCATGTCAGCATCCGCAAGCCCGACTGGAAGAGAAAGAGAGTTGCTAGTACCTCTGATGAGTGACCGGGTTGTGGTGTACATAAGACAGTAGAGAGAGAGAGTGACTAAGTCACAAGGCAAGCAGTGCCACAGCAAGATGTATGTGTCCCTAGACCCTGACATCTCCTAGGTCTGTAACAGTGCTGCAGCATATAAGATCTCAGTTAAATTCTGTGTAATTTATGTTAGTAGTTGTTAATCCAACATTATTACTGCTGCACCATCCAGAAAAGCAGCTGCCTGTGTTCTGCACAGTTGAAGTGCAGATTTAAAGAGCTATTGATGCCTCAAAGAAAGCATTAAAAAACATCATATTTGGGTACAATTCTGTTTGCATTTCCATTTATATTTTATATATTTCTCCTCCCCATAATTTATTACTAAAGAAATGTGCATGAATGTATGATTGTTGTCCCTTAGAGTTCATTTTGAGTTCATCTGCCTCTATAGTATACTCCCTATTTCAAGTCATAATCCTCTGTTGTGACATCAAAGTCTGTTGCCGTGGGAGTAATTGTGAGGTCACCAGCAGTGCTCTGTGATTTCAGGTAGGGAGAAAGCTGCAGTAATAGATAAACTCTTCAGAAGCAAAGAACCTGTTTTCATACAGATTACCTCAGTAATAAATAATGAGGAGGAGAAATAGAGAACTAATGGGAAATACAAGCTGGACAGTGTCTAAGTATTATGTTTTGTTAAAGTTCTCTTGAACCTGTCACCAGCTCTTTAAGCCTGTAAAAAAGAAAACAGTCCCTTGTCATCACCCCATCCCCTTCCCCATCCCGACCCTCCTTCTGGACACCCACCTCCCTGAACCCCCCTTACCCCATACTTACCTCTGGAGGTTGGCGCTGTCATCTTCTGGGGACCAGGACATGTCTGCACTGATCAAAGCCAAACTGCAAACTGAAGAATCAAGGTAAGTGCCGTACAATGGCTGTCAACTGGGTTTTCAACTTATGTTGATATCTCACGCATTTTTTATGAATTTTGATCCCAGGTTTTCAGCATGGGGTTCTTGGGACTCCACCTCATGAACACTGGCACTGTCATTTCATCACTTGGTCCCAAAAGGTGATTTCACACTTGCTGCATGGCATCACCTTTTGGGACTGATTAACAAAATGACAGTACCAGAGTTCATGAGGAGAGATCTCAAAAAGTCCATATTGAAAATTTGGTGCAAAAAATTCCCAAAAATGACTGCACTACAAGCGTGCATTGTGCAGTTTCTATGCACATGCGTAACTTCACCACTTTTTAGCATTTTCACTCCAGATTTTCAACATGGCTATTTTTTCACACCTCCTCGTGAACAGTACAGTTGCCATTTTTCACATCCTGCCACAAACCTGTTTTGCACTTGTGGCATAGAGTGGTGTGTCCACTGTGTGAAATCACCTTTCAGGATGAATGAATGAAATGACAGTGGCACTTTTCAGGAGGTGGGGTCCAAAAAAGCCCATGTTGAAAATTTGGTGGAAAAAGTCCAAAAAAAATGTGAGTTACATGTGGTCATTCAAAATGTTCTACACACGCATGTAACTTTGGTCATTTTCAATATTTTCACTCTAAATTTTCACTATAGCCATTTTATCACACCACCTCTTGAATAGTACAGCTGTCATTTTACACAACTTGCCCAAAATGTGTTTTCGCATCTGTGTCACAAAATGCCATCTTCCCACAGATTTGAACATTTATACCTACAGGGTTCATGAGGTGGGGTGATAAGAAGACTATGTTCAACATTTGTGGTCAAAATATGAAAATATGATAACATTATGCCCATTCCTTGCAAGTGATGGGGGTTATGCCCTCAATCCCCACCCCCCAGCCCAAGACACACACACACACACACACACACACACACACACACACACACACATATCAAGTTAATGCATTAGCAGCCCTAGTGGCTCTGCCAGAGTTTGCTTATTTAGACATGATAATAGATGAGGAGGTGAATGGGGGCTGGAGAGCACTTAAGTACTGACCAGCAAATGCCTATTAACTCAAATTAAACTTGTTAACACCTAAGTGAGCTATAAGAAGGTTATCAGGAATAACAAAAGTTGGCTGGTCAACCGAACATCAGTCTGATGAGAGAAATGCCTGCAAAGTACCTGAAAGTACCTGGAAAATGGCCATAGAACCAAAAAATGAGGAAGCAAAAAACCAAAACATAATGCATTTGGAGTGCATTAGAACAGATTGGGACAAAGTGATTTCAGGCATGGAAATGAAATGTGCATATAAGTGAAAGGCATATCATTGGAATAACTCTACCTGTATTTACTTCCCTTACAGTAGGTTGTTCCATGTTCACTGTAGCACCTGTGAAGGGTGCCCCACTAACTTGTTTGCTCACTTGCTTCAGCTGGATTTTGTAAGGTCTGATGAAGACACACAGCATTTCAGTGGGGGAAGATATAAGTTGTGCCCCAACTAGGGATCTGTAGAGATGAATTTGTTAGGTTGCTCTGCTTGGAGGTAGCTAGAGGAAAAAATATAAAGGAGATACTAAAGAAAGATGCAAGTGAGTGGGGGAAGATTGTATAGGAAGATACACCCACCAGAGTTAGTGTGGTGCAAGAGCAACTAAGCTGTTATCATAAACTGATACTTAGACATGATGGACCTGGGATAAGGGCTCTTGCCTAGATTTAGGGGCAGCTTGTTCCACAGAGAATATACATCTCTGGGAGCCCCAATAATTTTAGGCCAATGAAAATGTCTGTGAAATCACCACCAGTGTGCAGTGCTAGACTTTGCCATGGACAACATAAGGCAATTTGTTGTCTGGGACCGAAAAGCAGAGTCAAGGAGGAAAGGCACATGAGGGATCCAGCACAGAGACCACAACTGTGGGGAAAATGCACTCACTTTGTCAATGATAAAAGAGATGACCAGCTCATAATAGGCCAAAAGAAATCATCCAGATATCACTGTAACCAGAGTGCTGCCAGTAAAGTAGTCCGAAATGGGGAGTGATTGCTCTGTTGAATGGAAAGGAAGGCTAGATAGGCTATGCGTTGAATATTTTCAAGGGAATTTTAGTCTCAGTGGGACGACCCCATCAACAAAATTCAGAATATATAGATATTCTTTGCAGAAAACTCAGTTAATGAAAGATTTAGGGGTCAGGCTCAAACAACAAAAGTAGGGAAATGTGGTGTTAGGGTTTCCAAACCGAAAACCCCAGTCCTACCAATAAAACAAATCAGGGGTGCAGTCTTCCTTGGCATTGTCAACCCTGAAGCTCACCCCATTAGGTGTATATTTTTCTGGAGTACATAGGATGGGTTGAGCTTTAGAGCTGACAATGCCAAGGAAGACTGCACCCCTGATTTGTTTTATCAGTGGGGGCGGGGTTTTAGAGTTGGAAATACTAAAGCCACATTTCCCTTCTTTTGTTGCTTTAGCCTGAACCCTAAATGTTGCATTACTGGATTTTTTTTGCAAAGAATTTCCTTACTTTTTCAGATAGTATAATCATATTCATATTTCCCTGTAGGGAGTGCAGGGCCCTCAAGGCCCTGGACTTACATCCATCTATACTTTTCAGATAGGATAATCATATCCCAATTTGTCTGACAGACCCTGCACTCCCACCCCTACATAGATGTGTATATGTATGTTGATGTGGAAGCATAGTGCCCTCTGGCCCTGTGCTTCCATTTGTAGGAGAGCAGAAACACATTTGTCAGTATAGCCTTTTTAATACCACACCTCATGAACCAGGAGCTAAAAAATCATGAAATCCATGCTGAAACATCATTCCATGCCACTGCAACATAATTCTATGACAGAGGTATGAAAATAAATTTTGGCCCAGATTTTAACAATGACAGCTGTCATGTTCATGAGGTGCTGTAAAGAAATGGTGATGTTGACTATTTGGAACAAAAATGTGTAAAATTACAAAAGTTACAAGGGAGTGTAGGTGAATTTAAATGGGTGCAAAGAACTTTGCTGTGTTAACATATTTTGACCCCAAATTTACAACGTACCCTTCTCATGACCCCACCTCATGAACAAGGGTGGTGAAAATTTTCAAATCCTGCCCGGAAGGTGATTTCACCAAGCAACTGTGAAATTGCCCTTTTTGCATGATTTGCAAAATTCCACCAACATTGTTCATGAGGAGGGGTCTCAAAAATGGTATGTTGAAAATGTGGTGTCAAAATATGCAAAAATTACAAAGTTATGCACCAAAGTTGAAACCCCCTTTAAAATACAATACGTTTTTGAATAGCTAGGAGTACTTCACTCTGAGTTAACAAATGATTTGTTAATCACATTGGGATCCAATGGGGGCCACTCATTTTTTATCCCTCCATTGTATTATATACCTGGATAGTATTGTATCCATATATTCTTAAGGACATACTTGCCTATCTCTTTTGTTGAGGCATTGCATCCATGAGCCTCCAAAGACCAAAAAAGTTTAAAATCCTTATCTGTAATTGCCAGTATCATGCATTCCTATAACTGTTTTTGATTAAATAATTTATTTTGCCTTAAAAACACTTTATATTTTTTCTTTCTTTTTTTAATAGGGCAAACTTACTTATAGAGGTACATTTTTTTATACAGTACTTCCAAAGAATCATAGTAAACTTATGTTTCTGTTCCCTATACTCTTCATCAAACCAGCCCTTAAAAGTATTATTTGTTCCTTATGCAGATCCCTTGTAATAATTTGAATAATTATTGGTGGCTTCTATCCTTAGTTGCTGCATCCAATCTTGCTGATGTTAAATTAATATAGTGTTCAAAACACATATAATTTTTTTCTATATTTCTGCTTTGTTAGAGATAAAGGTTGGAAGACCTTCCTTGTCCCCATGTTAACGATCATTTAGAGTAAAGATACCATTTCTTTTAATTATATTTAATAGTTTATTCCCATTGTAATTTAGGTATTCATCTCTTGAAGTGCGCTGACACATGCCTGCATCTGAATCCAATTTAATACTGAATTATCTGGAAGACCATCATATATCCATATTCCAGTATTAAAATTGTTGACCATTAACAAATAATCTTCTGGATATTCCAAGAATATTATGTTTATGCATTCTTCCACTTTCATCCAAGAATCCTTTGCATAAAATGTTGATTTTAATGGGTGTATATAATAAGCTATCAGGACAATGGAAATCTTGGGCCTGAGCAGTCTGATGGCAACAAAGGTATTATCACTTCTAATTTCAATTATGTTACTGAGGACATTCAATTTAATATGTATTATCTGGCCACATACCCTTTTCCCTACTCTGGCAATTTTTAAACCTGGTCTTTGAAAAGTTTGAAAACCATTTAAATTAATGTTATCTGTAGTTTCATGCCAAGATTCTTGAATACAGATAATGGAAAATGTAGTAATGAATTCTAGTATGTCGAGTTCTTGAAGTTTAGATTTATAACCAGCTATATTCCAAGAAATTACAGTAATCCCATATTCTGAAAAACTAGTAGAAATTCGTGGATTTTCAGTAATCGAAGGATCTTTCTCATAAGGCTGAGGGAATATTTCCTGGTTATTAAGTCAATCCTCTTGACTTGCCAATGCAAGAAGTCTATTTTGTATGGTAAAGTATCAGAGTTAACTAATGACATAAAATGTTCCACAGTTTTAGTTTTTTTGTGGGCAATATTGATGTGTACAACTATAATCAACCATGTGCAAAGCTTTATTAGATTGTGTTCTGCTGATACAATTTTCTAACATTTCAGAACCAACTATGTATATACTTGTTCTGTGTAGAATGCAGTTTTTTTCAAGACTTCTATTTGCAATCACATTATTTCTACATCAAATATCTACTTGGCTATCACATTTTAGGCTCTGATGTCTAAATACTTCAAGAATACCATTTCTGCCCAATCTAATTCCCAAAATATTACTAAGATAGTTACAAACAGCTTTTACCAGTTTCCTTTTAGTCTCTTTAAATATCTTGGGGAAACCAAAAACCATAAGTGAGACAGGGTTATATGCCCCTTCTCATGTGACAGGTTTATCATTTTGCATGGTGTTATGAACCAAGTCAAGATGCAAGTTTCATTGCTTAAGACTTGAGCCATTTCTCCAGATGTAATTGGTCACTCTTCTGTTCACACAATAGATATTCTCACTTTCAACATATTCCTGACTCTCTGTCCACAGAACCTCCCTAATATCATTTCTTCTAGCAATAAGTCCAGTGACTCTTTAAATAGTTTAATTATTCTAGTTTTAAGTGAATATGTGGTTTCTCCTTCAAGTTTTCTAAATTGAAACAGCCCTAAATAATAGTCCATGTCTATAGGAATGTCTTCCTGTGGATTGCTACTATTTCTTTCTTCCTAATGACCAGAAACATGAAGGACTGGGTTAATCTGTAGCATTTCCCCTATCCAATTTCTATTTAGCTGAATTTCCTCTTCTTGCTGTGGTAACTGATTTAATTCTGTGCTACTTAACTTCTCCCTTGATTTTACTGACTCAGGTGTCTTTTTTTCTTTTGAAGTATCAATTAATTTCGAAATATCAATTTCAAGACTGTTATTACCATTTTTCTTGTTCCTTTTCTCTTTTTTTCCATTTATTGTTTTTAGTTCTCTCAAATGCACTACTTTGAGTATTAGTCATTGGGGATTATTACCGAGGGAAAATCTGGTCTAATCAGGTTCAAAGATTCATCTTTTTCTACTAGGGGAATGGAAGATGATTCCCTCAGTGAGTATATGTTATTATATGTTCTTTGAATATCATCCATTCAAGCACCATTTATTGCATTATTTTAAGAGTGTCAAGTTCAGCTTTAATAATTATCATTTGCTCCGTCAATATCAAATTTGCAGCATGTTGGTTTCTCATGATGCTTATGATGTCCTGAATTACTGAGGTAGGGTAATACATGAGGGAATCATTTTCTACTCTTGATGGTCTATTTCTTTCTTCTTCCTCCTTCTTCTGCCCTAGTTTGTTCTAATTGTATTACTTTTACATTATCAATTTGTTTTAGCTAACTCCTTATCCAATGTTTTAAGACCTTGTATGGTATTTTGCAGTTCAGCTATCACCTCTGTGAGATCTTAATTCCTCTTAGAATTTCCACTACTCTGAGAAGCCCAAATCTTGTGTTTGCTTTGATTATTTAAATAGCTGAAAGATGGGTTAGGGTAGTCCTGGTTTTCTATTTAGGCCCACTCTAAAATGTCTAATGTTCCATCTGACATATATACCAAGTTATTTAAAACTATTCCCTATCTTCCTTGCTTTAATTCTGTAAGTTTATGTCACTAAAGGAAGAACTTTCATACATTGTTGGCATTAAGCTGAGGCTTATCCTTTTGGAGGAGGCAGTCTAAGCTGAGGCCACCACATTTGGAGTAGATGCTATATAATTAGTTCTATGTGGACTGTCTCCAGTGGAAGCACTTAACTTTCCAATTATATGAGGTGTTTTTTTTATAAGTAGGGGGGATATTTTCATTTGTTTTTTTTTTTACAATGAATACCTTTTTTATCTTGCCTAAGGTACCTGCACCTTAATTTGTCTCAATCCTTCCCATCTTCCCATCTTCCTCTTTTTACTTTTCTGAGTTGCTTTGCTATCAACTTTATTTCCATATTTCCATTTATTATTTCCCCTTTTTGGCAACTTCAAGATTTATTGTTTTACCAAGTTCTTCTGTGACACGATATTTAAAACACGTGCTTTACAATTTTCAGGTCTCATGTTAATTACAGATGTTTCTTGACTTTCTAGGATTTCTATGCTTTGCTGATTAATATCCAATCTATTCATCATCTGTGTCCTAGTAGTAACCATATTAAAATCAAGCAATAGTTTACAATTAGTTGCACTAGACTAGCCCTTAAAAATAAGATTATATCAAGCTAAAATGCTACTAGTCAATAGCTAATAGCAACACGTATATTCATTCATAAATATAATCACAAATGGGTTTGCAGTCAAAGTATTTTAAAACACAGAAAACTAGATATTCCAAAATCAGGTGGACATAAAGTAAAAAAAAAAAAAAAAAAAACACACACGGTTATAGGTTAGACATAGGTTAGATTGCGTCTGTTACCAGAACAAAATCAATCAATACCCACTGTCTCACCTTCTTGTATGATGTGCAAATAATCAAATTAAGTCCATCAGCACCTTCAGCAACACCTTCTGGATCAGCACTTTACTTCCCCGCTTCCCTGTTTTCACAAGTGCAGGTAGCTTCTCAGATGAGGCTTTATCAGTTGCAGTTAACACTTTAAAAAGTTCAATGTCCCCTTTCAACATTAAGCTCCAGGGTTTTGAGTGAACTTAACCTCTGGGGACAGCTACAGAGTCCAATATTAGGCCTCTTGAAGGTCTTGCAGGTCTAAGGAAATTTAGCTGAGCTTCCCCCAAAAGCATTGCAGACCTTAATTTTGTAGAAAAAAAAAAAAAGAAAAATGCAATGAAATAAAAGAAGGGCATGAAATTAAATTATGTTCCTGGATCTGCCCTTGATCCTTCCTGCATAATCCCTCAGTCTCTGTCATAGCATGTAACTTTTTTGGTTCACAATTCCACCTAAATTTAACAAAAAAACACAGTGATAAGTTTTAATTATAGTTATAGTGATTTTACTCAGCAAAATATGTGAGCAATTAACAGTATGAAGACATTCAATTTTAAAATAGCATTGTAGTAGTGGTGTTTTGATAATGTTAAATCAAAACTATTAAAAGAGTTAAACTGTGTAACTGTTGCACTCACGTAAACTTCAGCATCTTTAAGACTAAAATCAGAGGAGTCCTATAAAGAGACATAAAAAAGATAATTCTTTACAAAGTCCTCCATGCTAGCTAGCACTCAGCGTGTGCCCTTTCACATCAAAGCAGAATGGCAATCTGCCAGTAGGATGCCATGCCTGTGCATTTAAGGAGAGTGGACATGTGATCACTGGCATGCCAGTTTCAAATGGTATATGTAGAAAAATTAAATAACATTTTGTTTCCTTTGTTTTGTTTAAGCTTAAAAGTTTAAAAATAATTTAAGTGAATGCACAGATTATACTTCATATAATACACAAATTCTGCTCACACACTGGAACCAACCTCCCTTTAGCAAAGTACAGTCACAAACCTGTGTATTACTTCAGTTGGGTTCAATTCAGTAATGCGGTGATTAAAAACTAGCTTAAACCTTGCAGGGCATTGGACTGATGTATCAGTCCAAAATTCCTATACATTCTAATTCTATCAGCAGCCTAAGGGTAAATATTGAATTTTAGTTGGAGAACGTTTCTTGAAAATTAGTGAGCACAGCACATTGAAGAGAAAAAACTCACAAAACACTTCTGACAGTCCAATAACAATAACACTGGCTACAGGGAGGGCACTCAGGGAAGGGGGAAGCCTTCCTCTTTAGGGATCTTTGGGGATCAGTTCATTCCATTCTTTCCATTCCATTTCCCCAGGCGCTCCTCTTCTCCTGTGAACAGCACCCCTGCAGGTATTCCTGCAATCTCTCTGATCAGTCGGGCTCCTTCAGCAACCTTGGGATTCCAGGATCTGCAGAGAGAAGCAGTGACAGGGGAAAAAGAACACATACTCAGCCACAAAGGTCAGCCCAGAAAGATACAGTAGCTAGACTTTTCCAAGTAACAAACAAAATAATTTTTTTAATTTTACTATTCAAGGCAACAGAGGCATACTATTAAAAAGGTCAATAGCATATTCTAGGTATCCTGATCTTCACACACCTCCACAGTGTGGTAGCGTGAAGTGGCCAAAGTGCTGTGCTCAGGTAAACTGTAGCTCAATGAGGGGCAGTTGCAGCTGTTAGAAAACCTGTGGCCAGGCTAGATGTCATTGTTTCTTTAAGAGAAAAATCATGGAGTGGAAGGAAAATCAGGAATCTACACAAGAGGACCTTCAAGTGGTAAAGGAAATCATTAATGTCAAAATTTGTCTGGTTTTCTCCCCTGTACATATTTAAATAATTAAAGAAACTAGAAAAAACAAATTTAAAAAAATGCAGGAAAAAAGAAGAAAGAAAAGAGGAAAATAAATAGAATCATAAGTCAAGAAATAAACGGATGGGTATGAGAGGCAGGATGATGATATACAGCCCTTTGTAGATAAAAATAGAATTAGGAGGTTATTTGTGCCCTTTCCCAGGATTCACAGAAGTGCAAAAATATAGGATCACATGCAATTCCCTTAAGTGGCTGGGACAACGCAGGATGATTTTAGAATGTTACAGGTACAAATTGATCAACAGCTTCTTCAGGCAGTAAACTCACAAGACCTAAATCCAAATCAATACACTGAGAGGCCTGTTTCATAACAGACAAGCATTTGTCCATGCTGAATGTTTGATGCTTGGAATAATATTTGTTTTTTTGCAATTTTGACCCCAACTTTAATACTCCTCATACACTGAACTGCCAACAATGATTATCTTCCCACCCTTTAAATGATCCTCTTGATGTTGCCCCAGTGCGTTTTGAAAACATGTATGGTCCCCTGCCTTAACCATTTTACCGGGCAGGCTGTTCCAGTTTTCCACCATTCTCTGTGTGAAAAACATCTCCCTTATGTCTTTTCTAAACTTCATTGTACAAAGCCCAGCTCCAGGTTACACACTTCCATAGTAGGGTTTAACATTATAGCTCGAAGGAACAGATTCCCACTGTAGAAACATCTAAGACATGCCATAAAGGAAGGTTCAACTCCAGTAGAGACGCATGCCATTAGATGTATTAATCCACTTTCAAAACAATTTAGCATGTCGTTGCAAATCCAGCTTCAGGGTAACAGTGGTAAACTATGTCAATGAATACATATGAAAAAGAAAATTAATATCACAGTAAATACAGAAATATTATTAAACAATCTCAAAATGATATATCATCTAGTAGCATTGTGTGCATATGCTTATTTGTTTGCTATTTCAGCTGTCATCTACTGACATATAGTATGTTTCTGGCAATTATAGGAATGAACAAGCATTTGTCAATGCCAAAATTTCATCATGCATAGAGATAAGGAAGTGTGTGAGAGAGTATAGAGACATAGAAACATAGAATTTGATGGCAGATAAGGACCGCTTGGCCCACCCAGTCTGCCTATTTTCCTACCTAATGGATAAGCTTCAGATCCTAGTTAACCAGCAGCCTACTTCTTTCTACCCCCACCCCCTAGAATTGCCTTATGGCTATCCCATGCATGCTTGAATTCAATCACTGTTTTTGACGCCACAACCTCCTCCAGAAGGCCATTCCATGCATCCACAACCCTCTCTGTGAAAAAATACTTCCTTACATTACCTCTGAGCCATCCCCCCATCTTCAAATTGTGCCCCCTTGTTCTTGCACACCTCTTTTTTTGAAAGATGCTACCCTCTTGGACTTTGCTGATTCCCTTGAGGTACTTGAATGTTTCTATCATGTCCCCCTTCTCCCTCCTTTCCTCGAGGCTATACATATTAAGCTCCTTTAGCCTCACTTCATATGTCTTCTGGTGCAGACCCTGCACCATTTTAGTTGCCCTCCTCTGGACAGCTTCCATCTTGTCTATGTCCTTGTGAAGACTGGGTCTCCAGAACTGCACACAGTACTCCAGATGGGGTCTCACCAGCTGTCTGTACAGAGGGATAACAACTTCCTGTTTTCTACTGGTGATGCCTCTCCCTATGCATTCCAGTATCCCCCCAGCCCTCCTTACTGCCCTCTGACATTGCTTGCCCACCTTTAAGTCATCTGATATGACTACCCCCAGATCCCTTTCCATTTTTGTTGTTGTTAGTATTTCACCCCCATTGTGTACTCTTCCCCTGGGTTTTTGTTTCCCAGGTGCATTACCTTGCACTTCTTAGCATTAAATTTAAGCTGCCATACATTTGACCATTCCTCTAACCTTGCCAAGTCCCTTCTCATCCTTTCCACCCCACCTTGTGCATCAAGTAGTGAATAATGAGTAGCAGTGCAGAAAGAGTTTTATTGATAATGAGCAATAGAAAGTTGTATGACAGCTGTACTGTTCATGAGGTGATGTGATAAAAAAGGCTATATTGAAAATTGGAGTGAAAATATTGAAAATGACCAAAGTTACATGAGTGCATAGAAAATTACGAATGACCAGGTGTAACTTGACCATTTTTTGGAGTAGTATCACCACATTTTCAACATGGCCTTTTTGGTACCCCACCTCATGAAGAGTGCCACTGTCATTTTGTTCACTCATGCTGAAAGATGATTTCGCAGAGCGACCATGCCATTCTGCGCCACAGGTACAAAAACACATTTCAGGCAGGATGCAAAAAAAAAAAAAATACCGCTGTACTGTTTATACAGAAGTGTGAAAAAATGGCAATGTTGAAAATCAGGAGTGAAAATATTAAAAACTGGCAAAGATATAAGCATGCATAGAAACTAGACAACACATGCTCATAACGCAGGCATTTTGTGGAATTTTTTCACCAAATTTTAAACATAGCCTTTTTGGGACCTCCCCTCATGAACAGTAGCACTGTGATTTTGTTAATCCATCCCAAAAGTTAATTTCACACACTGACTGTTCCATTCTGGGCCACAGGTGCGAAAACACATTTTGGGCAGGATATGAAAAATGACAGCTGTACTGTTTATAAGGAGATTTAAAAAAAATGGCAATATTGAAAATCTGGACTGAAAATATAAAAAATTAGCAAAGTTACAAGAGTGCATAGAAATGCACACTGGTAACGCAGGCAGTTTTGGGAATTTTTCCACCAAATTTGCAACATGGGTGTTTTAAGACCCCACCTCATGAACAACAGCACTGTCATTTTGGTAATCAGTCTTGAAAGGTGATTCTGCATAGTGACAGCAAAATCACCTTTCACAACCGAGAAATGAAATGATACTGACACGTTCATGAGGTAGGGTCCTAAAAACCCCATGTTAAAAATCTGGGCCAAAAATTCCTAAAAATGGCTGAGATATCAACTTAAGTTGAACCCCCCCCCATTGAGTCCTATTATACAGGCTTACCCGATTTCTCAATTCCTAGTTTGGCTTTGAAGAGAGCAGACGTATCTCAGGCCAGTGAAGATCACGGCTCCCGACCTCTGGATGGTAAGTATGGGTAAGGGGGTGTGGGGAGGTGGGTGTGCAGAGGAATGGTTGGGGTGGGGGAGGGGGGACTGGGGAGACAATGCGGGAAGTATTTCTTTTTTACAGGTAAAATAAAAAAAAGACTTTGGTTGGATGCTTTTTCTATTTTACAGGGATTTTGTTTTAAACATTTAGACACACTGGTGTGGGCTCGCAGTGTGCCACAACAGAGATTGTGGGGGATCATGCCATTGCCAACAGGGGGATTGGGAACCCCATTGTCAGCTAAAAATATAGACAAGTGTGTTTGTGAGTGGGAGGGTGCATCCAACATCAGGAGTGGGCATCCCAATGTCAGAAAGGGGAAATTATTTAACCAGGAAAGACACACTGAGCTGCAGGAGATGAGGCAGTTGTTTAGCCAGGAAAGACACACTAAGGAGCTGCAGGGAACAGGGATATTGTTTAACCAGTAAAGACACACTGAACTGCAGGGAACGGGGACATTTTTTAACCAGGAAAGACACACTGAGCTGCAGCTGAAGGGCTCGCATTTCAAAGGACACAGCAGCATGCAGCATCGACTCTGTCCTTTGAAATGTTTGCTGATACCTGCTCCCTCAGCAAAACAGTGTCACCAGGACACTGCCTGCTGATTTGCCGGCTACAGACAGGCCCCTGAAGCACCGCTGGTCATTGGGCTGGCACCCCACATACCCCTGTTTATCAACTCTCATATCAACAAGTTCCTTCACGCTTGCATGCTCAATGAACTTAAAAATGAATATAGAAAACTGTAAAGAAAAAATGAGTTCAAACAAATCATATAACTGTGTTAGAAATTCAGTCATACATAATTACAGTAAATGTCCCCACATGCTCTTAGCTTCATATGTGAAAAAACGTGGTTTCTATTTCTTAAACAATGAGGCACTAAATACTTAAAACAAAAATGTTCTAATTTTATCAGTCAAATAAACTAGGATTGCATGTTTTGATTTTGTTATTTTTCCGAAGGGGAGAAAACAAAATAAAAGCTAAACTAAGATGTACAGTACTATCATGTTTTTTTAATACAAATGTCATTTTGGCAACTTCCAATGCATTTTTTAATGAGTCTGTATTTTCCTACTTCAGTGTTGCTATTGCATTGCTGGGTCCTCCCTTAGAGCCACTAACAGTTTAAACAACTTTGTCACATTTCTATATGAATCCTAAATAAAAACAGTAAAATTCAAATCCAAAAACTGCGCTCTCACCCACTCTAACAGTAAACTTCAGACACTTATTAAATGCCCTGCTATATTTTATTAGTGCTAAAAATGAGCCTTGAAAAAGTGTGAAAGGTGAGAAACTGTGACCATGAGGAGGTCGGTTTTCTGTTGTTCCATTTTTAGCATTAATAAAATACAAATGGACATCTAATAACTGTCTGAACTTGACTGTTAGAGCTGGTGAGTGTACGTTTTTGGATTCATATTAAGGTTTTTTACTCCATTGCACCATGTCCTTGGGAGCTGCTGTTTTGGTAAGTGCACAACTGTAAAATTATATAATCTCTATGACCTCTCTTTATACTTATTAAAATATTTTTTAATCAGTTTCATCTAAGTCTCTCACAGCTACAAAAAGTAAGCAGGAACGGACAACATAATTAACGTACACCTGCAAACACATCTCTTCATCTGTATATGGCAGAAAAGTTACAGTTCAATGAGACCATGAGCAACTGGAGGCAAGCGTGAAAAAAACTTGCTGCATTGATACTCAGGCATCAGAGAATGATATTGCAGCTGCAGAAATATCACATGATGGTAAAGTAAAGTCAGGAAAGAAAATAAAATAGGTAGTTTTTGACACAGTATCAGCAGCCAGTGATAAAAGCACCATGTATACAGTACATTGCGATTGCTCATTTGATACCTGCTGCATCCCACATGCAATATGTAATTTCTTCATTTTGTATTATTGTACTTTGAGGCCTGTATCTTGTGCTCAATTTCTTCTGTGCTTGATCAAGTCATTTCTGTATTTGTAAGTCTAGTCCAGTGTGCTCCCTGATTGTGCCTGAAACTAGGCATTACATGTCTAGTACACTTACCAGGAATTCCCAGTGAAATGAAAGGCAATTTCACAGTGATATACAGTATCAAGTCATCCTGCAACTTTTCACTGGCTATCTCTACAGAAGACAATATGGGAGAAGCACCTGAGGTACAAATCCACTGAATTCTGTCTGTATTATCTGTATCAGACCACAATTTTATATAGTTGAAAGCTAAAACATAACAGTAATGTTGGATATCCATGTTAAGAACCATAATTACTGGTTTACAAAATAAAAAAATATTTATGATCACAAGTTGTGGCAAGGTTCTGGATATTACGAGATGAACAAATGTAAGTTATTTAATCATTCATTTATTTAGTTACTGTTGAATGGGAAAGTTAGGCTAGACTTATAGGTTTAAATTTTGGGTGCTGGGATGAGAAATGGAGGGTTTAGTGTGGACAGCACACAGAGGGAGGGAACAGGAGGGTTTGTTTACAGAACATCGGTGCCCAGATGGGGACGGTGGGTGGGGCAGATGACACACATCTGGAGGGAATGGGAGGGCTTCTTTAACAAACTCTGGTTCCGAGATTGAGAATGGAGGGTTGGGGCAGACAGTACACAGACAGAGAAAGCAGAACAGTTTAATTAAATGACAGTTGCTGGGATGGAAAATGGAGGGTGAGGGTGGACAGCACACAGAGAAAGGGAGGGAGCAGGAGGGTTTCTTTATAGAACATCAGTGCCTGGATGGGGAATGGAGGGTGGGGTGGAAGGCACACAACTGGAGGAAATGAGAGGGTTTCTTTAACAAACAATGGTGACAGGCCAGGGAAAGGAGGGTGGGGGTGGTCAACACACACACACACACAGGGATTGGGAGGGTTTTGCTTGATACAGGGCATGACCCAGCAGCTTCACACCAGGGAGGTCCATAGCCAGCTTCCGTTGTGCAGCTGTAACTATTTTGAAAGCTGATCAGCAGATTGCTGACACAGCTTCATGCAAATCAAAGGTCCCCTCTGATTGGAGCAGCTTTGATCCTTTGAAGTACAAAAAGTTTCTGCCCACCAAGCAGAGAGTTGCATCAAGACCACAGTGAGTGGCCATTGGTGTAGACTGCTGAGCTCCTGCTATTCTGAACTGCAATGGGCTCGGCAGTGACACCCCCCCAATATCCCGCTTTACTTATCACAAAATGTTTGATGCACAGGCACATCAAACATAAAAATACACATAAGAGGAGAATAAAAATGTGGATTAATTCCCCCACCTAGATTATTTAGTAAATTAATATTTAAATTGATGAATGAAAGGTGGAGGGATAATGAAATAGAAGCTGCCCTGTTATCCATGATGAAATATTTGTTAATCACCGAAACAGATCTGCCATTGAAGGACCAGAAAATTCTGTATTGTACTAGAAGTCACACCATTTCTGATAATGGATTGTTAATGTATTCCTGGCAAACAACTCTGTTATTCAAGAGTTCTGAAGGAAGGAGGTTGCTCTATGGAGTCAGTGTGTCACATATTCTTTCCAACTGCCAGAGGGAGCCACTAGGATTCCTAATTTTCAAACAAACAAGCCTGTTGAACAAAGGTTAAAAAACAATTCAGCAGGGCGAGGGAATGATGTTATAATGGAAGGAGAAGCTGAGGAACAAAATGTTATTTCTGAGTTTGGAATTGTAAAACCAAGAGCTAAGACAGAGCAGTCACTGTTAAGACAGATAATTTAAATTAAAAAAAAATCTGTTAAAAATTCATCTAGGTAGAAAGCAGGTCTTAGTGGCAAAACAGTGGGAAGTCTTTACTCCAATGAGGGACAAGTAGTTATTCTGATCAGAGACAGATGGTTGGTAGTTGAAGTTCTCAAGGAGGCTGAAAAATTGGATGACACGGGCATTAATTTGATTGATTATTATGGATTTGAGGTAATACTTATAAAACTAAAGAAAAAGTAAATGCTAACTCATCAGATGTCCCTTATGTACATTTCAACTGTGTTCAGAATGACGTTAAAGACCACCAAGAATGCTACACAATACCTGTACTGAATAGACTTGATTGTTTATAAAAACAAAAGAGAACTGACTACAAGTTAATATAAATAAGTGTAGTAACTGGATTTTGTATTGTTGTAACATCTTAAAGAGCAGGTGCTTAGTAAGGGAGTATATCTTAAAGAATGAAGGTGTGGGGCCTTTAGATACCGCTGCAATCATTCACTTTGCCTGTACGTGTTTATTTATTTACTTTTCCATCTTTTTATTTGTATGTTCCCAAATGCTAGTGAAAAAAAGAGTCCAATGGCGTCCCTGTGTGATGATGTCATAAAATCCTTGCTAGCAAGGCTGCCAGTATATTTCAATGGAAAACCACAACTTTTCTACTTTTCAGATATTTCTTCCAAACTGACCTATAGGTGGAACTGTGAGCAGACCCAGCCTGCCCCTGTACTTCCAGACTGACCTACAGGTGGGGCTGTGAGATGACCCAACCTGCCCCTGTACTTTCAGACTGAACTACAGGTGGAGCAGTGGGACATTCCAATAGCGTTGCACAATCTACATGCAAATCAGGCCATAATGAGATGCTAATATGGATGTTTGCCCACTGACTGCCTAAGTAGACTCATTTGTATATCACTTTTGAATACAGCAAATGTTTGCCCTGGGCAAATGTCCTAGCACCAGGGAAATGTGTTAGCCCTGCTTAAACACTGCACACATGTATTTGCACCGTGCAAACCTGTCTGAACCACAACACAGTTCTGGTTTATTTGGCCTGCGCTGTTGTACTGTTATTTGCAGCTTTACTGTATCCACTTCTTTGCTAGCACACACATTGGCCACATAGTTCACCTTTATCTTCCTGGAAAAAACACTTTCTGCCACCAAAATATTATATATTTAATAGAAGTATGTGATTTTTAATAATGTGGGGCCAGATATTCAAAACTTAGCCCCAGGGCAAAATAACACTGCACCGCATGCTACATTAGCTGGGAACCATCTGCATGCTATAGTCAAAGGAATGGGCCGGAGCTAAAGCAGCTGAATATAGCATGCCAATGAAGCCATGGAAACAGGGCTGGGAGTGCAGTGCAATAATAGAACAGCAAATAAGACAGCTCTGAATATAGCATCCAGGAAGTGCAAACCAAAACAGCAGCCCAGTGCACTTAGATGTGGAAGAAAGTATAGATGACCTACTTGGCCAATATGTGTGCTATCAAAGAGAAGTGGATGCTCTAAAGCTGCGAACAACAGTGCAGGCCAAATACTGCAGGACTGTGTTATGGTTCAAGACAGGTTTGCATGGTGCAAATACATTTGTGCAGTATTTGCGCAGGGCTAACACGTTTGCCCAGAGCTAGGGCGTTTTCCTCAGGGCAAGCATTTGCTGTATTCAAAAGTGATGTACAAATAAGCCTACTTAGGCAGTCAGTGGGCAAACATCCATATTAGCATCTTATTATGGCCTGATTTGCATGTAGATTGCACAGCGCTATTGCAGGTCCCACAGCTCTACCTATAGGTCAGCCTGGAAGCACATGGGGCAGGCTGGGTCTGCTCACAGTTCCACCTATAAGTCAGTCTGGATGAAAAATCTGAAAACAGACGTGTAGTTTCCCATTGAAATACACTGGCAGCCTTGTTAGTAAGGATTTTATGACATCATCACACGGATGCCATTGGACTCTTTTTTCACTAGCATATGGCAAAATACACATAAAAAGATGGAAAAGTAAATAAATAAACAAATAGAAGCAAACTGAATGGTTGCAGAGGCATCTAAAGGCACCAAATATTCATTCTTTAAGATATGCACCCTTACTAAGCACCTGCTCTTTAAGGTTGTTAATGAAACTACCAGATAAGAACTTTGTTAAATTGATACAAAAAGCTAATGTTATGTTCTTTAAAGAAACTTTTGCCCCTGTACTGGAAAGGAAATGCAATAAATGGATGTATGTTACATCAGCTCCAAGAAAGGAGGGGAACATTTAAAGATATATCGCTTAGGGGTCTTATAATCCTGACTAAGATACACAATGATGTTAAGATTCTGAAATTGGTTAATGTAGATTCTCTTTGCATGGCTACCATACCATTCAACCCTGCTACATACAATTTCAAACTGGACCAAGGATACTGAATTTGCTAGGCTGGATCATCTCAGCAGAGTTCTTACCTTAGCCTGCTGATAAGGTATGGAAACCAACAGCAGCACGGAGCATTGGCGAGCATGTTGGGGGGGGGGCGCTATCAACAACCGACCGGGAAGGTACCGTAAGATGGTAGAACAAATATAGAATGAATGAATATACAAACAAAGTGTTACAGAAGTATTTTAACTTAAGCCCTGAGAGAGTGAGTGTTTGGAGTGGAGGTGAATGAGACAACCATTAAAGCCAGCTCACAAGTAAGAATTACAGAGGCTCCAGCGGGACAAAAGCCCCTGGTAAAAAAAACAGCATTTTAATGCAGGTGGAGGAATTATTTTATCACAAAATAAATTAAACAGCTGAGAGTTTTTACATTTAAACACAAAAATATATTTTTTTATAAACAGATATAATACAATTTCCCATTTTGTAAGCGCACTAATATCCTCAAGGGTGGGTGGTATGGGATATACAGGACAATCCAGGGGCTAAGAGGCCCTCCATCTGTGGTTTTGGGCATCATTACACCCCTGGATGGTTCAGAATAGCCCAATACCACCCATCCTGTCAGGTATTGTTGCTTACATAGTATCTTTCTCTATTGGGTAGTGGTGTCCAAGGTGGAGAGTACTGAGGTGGCCCATTATTTAGATGACTTCCTGTTCATTGGAAGACAGGGCACAAGGGAGTGCAGGCACTGATTACATGTGGTCCAGGGGGTATGCAGATAATTTGTGGTGCTGTTGGTGCAGGCCAAGATGGAGGAGCCCTGCACTGCTTTGTCATTTTTGGGCACTGAAGTAGACACATGGGCCATGGCAACTCAGCTGATAGAAGACAAGGTTTGGGCTCTGTGGAAGTTACTGAACAGGGTTGCTGGGGCACAGAAGATAATGCTGTGAAAGCTTCAATATCTCCTCTGTCATCTCTGTTTAGTGTGCAATGTAATCCCAGTGGGTCAGGCCTTCTTGTGCCCCATGGCAAATATGAGGACTGAATGTAAAAAGCCTTAACACAGTCTGTGGGTGACCAAAAGCATGAGAGAGGATTTGACAGTTTGGTTTGCATTTTTGAAATGCTTCAATAGGATGTCCATTTAGCCAAGCCATTACTAGTCAGGTACTGGAGCTTTACATGGATGCCTTTGGAGACTTTAACTTCAAAGTGAATGTCCAAGACAGTGCATGGGACAAAAGGCCACCTAGCTGGAATGAGGCTGTCATAACAAAGAACATCACCTTGCTTGAGCTTTTTCCAATAGTGGTTGTCATTCAGATTTGAGTGGTGAGGCAGTTGCGGGACCACAAGGTCATCTTTAGAATGCATAACATTGGTGTAGTACATACTGCTAATGGGCAATTATGGGCAAAATGTTTGTTGCAGGATCTCATGTGGATATTTGTAGTGATGTGCCTTGTACTTAACACCCACTTTAAAGCAGTGCATGTGCTGGGTGTGGATAATGATACTGATGCTGCTGTTTCTTGTTCACAGTAGCAGAGATTCTAAGAATTGGCATCTGAAGCAAAGAAACATCCCAGGTAAGTCCCTGCACTCCTATGGGAGTAGATGAGCAGGAAGTCTGTGAGTTAATCAGATATTCTTTGGCCTCTGGTACAAGGGTAGTGTACAGGAGGGGACCGGGGGCATTTTTTAATGTAAGTTAGGCCCAGGGCTGGAATAATGTGGGACACATTCCAGTAGACCACTTATGCCAATATGTGATTCAAAAAAAAAATAGAAGGTATGATGCAGGGGTAATTGCTCAACACCTGATGGGCATATTTTTGTTTTATAAGGTCACTGGGTTCATAGATAACACATGAACTCTCTGGCTATGCAAAATGCTAGAAAGATAGGCTCCAGGAATGCCCAGAAGGGTGGATAGCAGGTATCTGATTAGCCTAGACCTGTTGGAACAGGTTTGGGATGAATTGCAGTGGACATGCATATCCCCAACAGAAATGGCCCTGTTTCAAACTGCCTTTTGGTAGCCTTTTGCAGGACATTATAATGTCTGAATTGGTTCAGTCAAACAAGGCAGCAGGCACTGAGGTGAAAATGGTAGACGATGATGTTGCAGTGACTCTGGAAGGGGTGTTTGTGTAGCTTTGTAAGAGTAAAATAGATTGTCTGGCATGGGGTTGTTGGTGCATCCTACAGTCACCTCCAGGGATGAATTGGAAGGCACTGGCAGAGATACAGGATTATGTAAGTCACAGGCCTGGCACCAGTGATGTGTTCTTCTAACACATACATGGTACTCTGCTAACAGCTTTTCAGTTCCAATACATTCATGGCCAGGTCACAAAAAGCCACAAAAAGCCAGGGATGGAAGAGATGGGAATTTAACACTCACTCTTTTTACACTGGGGCAGTGACCAATGCAATGGTGAAAAGGTTTACAGACAGTCAGATTCTGGTGCTGGGGCAATGGAGGTCCAAGGAATGTGGAGATTACATGCAACCAGATTTATTAAAACTGTTGTTTGGTTTTCTTGCTGGTGGTACTGGTCAGAAGAAATAGGTGTGGATACGTAGACACCTGTTTGTTTATTGGGCAGCCAGACAGAACCTCTCTTTGAATGCCCTAAAGCATCAAGTGCAATGGATGTGATGTTGGGGAACAGGTGGTGAGATTTCCTGTCATGGGTCATGACTGCAGAATGGCAGCAGCATCCACCAGAGTGGGAATGACCCAAGACTGGAAGTAAAGGTAGAAAAATTTAAATTAATTGAGAAGACTGTGTGGGCCAAGCAGCCTTTATCTGCCATCAAATTCTATGTTTCTATGGAAACGTCATTGGGATTGCAATGCAGGATTAAAGATGACATGCTGTTGCTTCAAAAAACCTGGCTGGGAGTGGTGGTGGTTTGGTCACACATTGTATAAATGCTAATATGGTGTCATGCCAGGAATCTGGTGGTGATTGAAAGGCCTGCAGGATGGTTAACATAGTCATGCAGACTTTTATGGACACTATTAATGGTATGATGAAAAGGCATGATGCAATAGTCATGAAGTTACCCCAGCTGTATGCTCATGACAGTGTTCACTTTTGGAATGCAGGTAACAACAGGTTCCTAGCAGATCTACAAGGTGCACTGGAGAAATGTTAATGTGGCCGCTTTTGAGGATTGACTTTTTCATTCTGTGGTTACACAGTAGTCTCACAAATGATATACAAAGGGGTAATGAGGGGAATCTACTACTGACACAGATGAGTTCCTTCTGAGACTGGCAGAAGGCAAGGCTCTGATGACTGAGTACTATGAGGGCTAGTCAGTGAATAGTCTTTTTGGAGTTACCTGCATGTGTAGCATCATCCGATGGGGGATGGGTGCATGTCACACCTCTCTGAGCTACCCCTTTGGCCTCAGTGGTCATTATCCCTCTGGAGACAGTACACTTTGGAAAAGAGTGGGTTCATCTGGCTGTGGTAGGGGATAGACCAGTTGATGGCTTTGACTACCTAAAAACTTGCTGACACACCTGAGCTGTGCATGCCTTGTTTCTGCTGTAGGTGGTTTTCTTTCAATGAACTCATGGCTGTGGCCATTTTCTCCAAAGCACTGTGTATGTCTGCTCTGATTGGTTGTTTACATATGGGGCCTACTAAGACAATCACACTGGACATTTATTTATTTATTTTTTAATTTGTTTACTGGGTTAAAACCCAAGGGCACCAATACCCATTTTCAAAGGTGATGCAGATCATTCATACAATAGATGTAAACATTCATAAATAAGTATTATCTATACAATAATTCTTTGAAAAGAACTACATTAATGTATAAGTTATGGTTCAGGGTAAAGTGACAAAAGTAGGGAAATCTGATTTTAGGGTTTCCAACCCTAACATATGTCCCACCCCTGAAGCAAATGAGGGGTGGAGTCTTCCTTAGGGTTGTCAACTTTACTGTAACACTCACCCCAGTGTACGCACTCATGGAACATACAAACAAGTCTCCATCACATCTCAGCTTTTCTGTTATTGTAATGTGGTGAGCATTAGGGTTGACAACCCCAAAGAAGACTCCACCCCTCATTTGCTTCAGGTTTGGGGCAGGGGTGTAATGGTTGAAAACCCTAACATCAAATTTCCCTACTTTTGTCACTTTATCCTGAACACTAACTGATGCATTAATGTATTTTATTGCAAATAATTTTCACTTTTTTGGATAGTATAATCATATCTTTATTTGCCAGTGGAAATGCAGGGCCCAGAGGGCCCTGTGCTCCAATCCATCCATAGTTTTTAAGATATGATAAGTGTATCCTTACTTGCCTGTGGGAATGCAGGCCCTCCAGTTCCTGTGCTCGCATTTCTCCACTGATGTGTATTAGTATGTTGCTGTGGAAGCACAGGCTCCTCCAGGCTCTGCACTTCCATTTGTAGGATAACAGTGATCAAACTGTCAGCATAGCCATCATATTACCCCACTTCATGTACCCGGTGTAGAAAATGTTTAAATCCCCACCAAACATAATTCCATGCAACTGCAACGGCATTCCCTGAGTTGCACCTGAAAAAGGGACATTTCACCTCAGTGGGCTTACCAGGTCATCAAAATTCAAATAAATAAATTCTGCACCACAGGTGTGAAAACACATTTCAGCTGGGATCTGAAAAAATTATAGATGTGACATTCATGAGGTGGGGTACTAAGAAGGCTATGTTGAAAATTTGGGTTCAATATATTTAAAATTGCCAAAGTTATGAGTGTGCATAGTAAAATGTTAACAAATCTTCATAACTTTGCCATTTTTACATATTTTAACCCCCACATTTTCAACATAGTCTTCTTATATCCCCACCTCATGAACAATAGCTGTGAACATTCAGATCGTGCCCTGAAGATTATTTTGCTACATGACCATGAAATAGCCTTTTGGGCAGGATTTACCAAATTTAACTGACATTGTTCATGATGCGGGTCTCCAAAAGGCCATGTTGAAAATTTGGTGTCAAAATATGCTAAAATGTCCAAGTTATGCACCAAAGTAGAAAACCTCATTGAAATGCACTAAAAACGCATTTACCTTAGTTTCTCATATCGCAGTCAGCGGCTCCAGCAGCAAGATGTAGCTTCGATCAGATAGTGGATCTTCAGCCTGGGACCTAGTCAGGTGAGTGAAAGTGTGTGTGGGTATACAGGTGGTTCTGTGGTGGGGGGGTTCTGATCAGCAAGTGACCATTTTCTTTCTTGCAGGTTTGAAAAAAAAACATTGAGGGACTGTTTTCTTTATGTCAGCCTGTGGTAGTGGGGTCTGTGAGAAGGAAACACCAACAACAGAAGTAAGGTGAGAAACACACCAATGTGTGATTTTATTAATACTTTAAACCAAAAAATTTAAATGAAACAAGCTTAAATTACACAGCTAGGAGCTAGAACATCATTCACACTCTCTGTGTATCCTCAACCTGCACTCAGGCTGAATTAATCTATCTGAACCAAGGGACTGATATGCATACAACAAGCAATCACATGATCTTAAACTCTGCCTCCTAGTCTAATACATGGAATTTCCAAAGATAAAACGATAATAAAATTAAATAGTAAGGCAAAAGAAAGCATGAAAATTAATACTCTTGCATTTTATAAGAAATAATATCCCAGAAAGTGTATAAACCTATTTACCCTCAAAGTAGTTCCTGCAGCCCTGCCCATTCAGCCATGATTGACAGTTTTACACAATAAAAATTACAATAGTATGGGGCACTGGTCCCTAAGGAAAGGCCTGCAGATGGTTGCTAAATTAAGCTCCTTAGACTCTACTATCAGTATTGAGGTTTTATTGTTTTTAAAAGCTAAGAAGGGCTAGATGAGAATAAACTTAATTCAAAGAGATTTTTCCTGTCTCTGAAAGGGCTGCTTTAAAAACCAAATGTGCACAGAAGCACACTAGGAAAGGCTCTGTGTAGCTATCTAGCCTAGAGAGCTACCTTTGGAAGTCACCTAGTACTGGGGACAGGAGTTTATGCAGGGAACAATAGAGAAAGAAAAACACATGAACAATATGTTCAGCAACCGTGCTTCTAAAAGGCTATACAGCTCAGACTAGCTCCTTTCATTTAACCTCCTATAATTTCCAGAGAGCGCTGTACGAACAGCACTAATGTTACTTCTCAGTTGCATACAAGAATCAGGGCAGACACAGAGTGGAAAACATTCAAAACATGGTTTTATTACCTTGTAAAAGCTCCATGTCACCACCCATTTCTCTTAAGCCAAAACATAACAAGACTCTGTGTGGACGTTTGGCACCACAGGCAAGCATTGTCACTCAGCTCTGATATGCCAAACCCTTAATGCTGAGTCTGCACCTTTTACTTAACAAATGTAATCAGTATTTCTTTTCTTAGACACAGAACTGATATGAGCAGTGACCTAACAGCCGACATACCCTAGCACACTGTGTCTCCTTGAACAAAGAATAAAAACAAATTAAAGTGTAGCAAATGCCAGGCTCTTCTTTTAACAGCAACAGGAAGGATTCCTAAGGCATAGCGCTGAGCACAGGACTGCAACTTCAGAATGGCAGTTCCTCAGCCATATAACACCTGGCTGCTTCATGCTGGAGTAATATAGGCTACCAGGGGAGAACGTAACTAAAGCTTACTACAATTACAGCTCCTATTAGTTTTATTTACTAGCTGACAGAAACTGTTCTGAATGGTCAGCCAGCTAATTTCAGCAGGATTTTTAGCCTGCTGAGCGTATCCCAATGGCAGGGAGGAGAATTTGGAGAGACAGAAAAAAGAAACAGAAAGGAAAAGTAAGGAGGAGATGTAGGTGGCCAGCCTACAGAACAGAATAGAATAGGATAGCAGGAAGAAATTCTGTTGCAACAAAGAAAAACAGAACAGAGTCTGTCTCAGTCTTCTCTCTCATGCCGGGTGGGATACAGCTCTACCATGCAGTCACGGAGAGTGATTGGGGTGGGGGGTTGCCACTAGACACCAGGGACATATAATTTCATCATGTGGATGGTAATCAGCAGGTGGGAGCACCACTAGACACCAGGGACATATTCTATTATGGTACAACAATCAGTTGATGGAGAGTTCCACTAGACACCAGGGACATATAATTTATCATGGGGACAGCAGCTGGCAGGTGGAGGGTGCCACTAGACACCAGAGAAATACTATTACATTACGGGGAAGATGGTTGGCAGGTGGAGGTATGACTAGACACTAGGGAAATATTAGTTTATCATGGGGACAGTGATCAGTGGGTGGGGGTGCCACTAGACACCAGGGACATATTATCTTTTTCAAGGGATGGATATCAGTGGGTGGGGGAGTGCCACTAGACATCAAAGAGCTATGACAGTTTGAACTGTCATGGATCTTTACTGTTTGCTGTCCTTTCCTTTCGAACAGTAAAGTTCAAACTGTAAAGAATTGCAAATGGTTATTTTTGGATCGAGCGATCCTTACCGATGTGAGTGATGGAAGATATAATTCTCACTCCAAAAACACATACTTGCCTTGTAAATTTGTAAATTCTAATACAAATATGGATCTATTTATGTGACTGAGACCTAAATACAGGTCTTGTTCATTCCTAACCAAGTAATATTTTCTTAGAAATCCATTATTAAATGGAAAAAAACAAGATGGCTGACATCATAAACAGTATTTCTCTAAGCACGAATAGTCAATCCTTAACTATTTACTGTTCAAACTGTTTTCACTTTCCTGCCTATCTAGCGGGTATCACAAAAATCAATATAATTCAAAAATGGTAATATATTTTTTCACCAAACTGTCCAAAGGCACACCCTTGGCACTGACACCATCATCCCTGAAAATGTCCTAAACATTTCATATCACCTGGGCTTTAGACGACAGCAAAAAATCCCACAAAAACCACAGAACAATATATCAGTTGTGGGGTGGTGATATAGTATGCACCAAGCAGGAAAGGGACCTTGGGGTTATCATCTCTGATGACCTCAAGGTAGGGGAAACAATGCAACAAGGCAGCAGGTAAAGCAAATAGGATGCTGGGATGCATAGGCAGAAGCATTACCAGCAGGAAAAGGGAGGACATAATTCCACTATAGAAGACACTAGTGAGGCTCCACCTGGAGTACAGTGTACAGTTCTGGAGACCTTACCTACGTAAGGACATAAACGGGTTAACGAAGGTTCAGAGGAGGGCAACAAAGATGGTACAGGGATTGCATCACAAGTCCTGTAAGGACAGGCTGAAGGACTTGAATATGTACTCCCTAGACAAGAGGAGGGAGAGAGGGGATATGATAGAGACATACAAGTACCTTACAGGGAGGAACAGGGTGCTGGAATACACTACTTTCCAGAAAAAAAAAGGTGTTCTGGGACAAGAGGGCATGGGATGAAGCTGGAGAGAAGGCAATTCAGGGGAATCGTGATGAAGAATTTCTTCACAGAAAGGGTGATGGACAAGTGGAACACCCTGCCAGAGGAACAGTTGGGGGCTGAAAGAATCACAGGATTTAAGAATGCATGGGATAGACATAAGGGAATTCTGGAAGTCAGGGGTAAGGGGAAACAGACTTCTAGAAAAAACATAAAGTGAACTTACAAGCTCAAATGGGCAGACTGGGTGGGCCATAGGCCCTTATCTACTGAAAGTGTCTACTGTATGTATCTATAAATCATATTAAGTATAGGAAAAAAAAAATTTCTCTGGTTTTTACCACTACATATCTCAAAAACCATACAAGATGCCATCACAAAACTTTTCACGTCTTGAGACAATGGCAGAATGACCGTGCACGCTAAATTTTGGGCTATTTTGTCAAGTACACCAAAGCATTTAAGGTGCAAAACTTTGGATTTAACATAGAAGTGCTGATCCAACCCTAACTATAGGGGCACAACCGTGCCCCAATAAATTGAAAAAACAGCAGCAAACAATTCAACCATAACAAGTGCATGTAGTTTGTTTAAGTTTTTTGTAAAGTTGACTTAAACACATTTTCCTATTGTATATTTTGCTTGCTGGCTGGAAGAGTATTTCAGCATTTAATATCTCTGTATAAATATTATCTATGACCCAAGCAGTCCTATAAAAATGAGTTTGCACTTTTTCCACATAGCAGATCTGGTGACTCGATTACCTGAATCATAATATTGCAAACTTCATAAACGTAAATGCTGTTGGGTTAAAAAGTAACTTTCTAAAATATAGCAAAGTAAAATATGTATATCTTGTTTCAAAACCAGTTTTAGAGAACTGTACAGTGTGCAGTGAGTAGTAGTTTTTGGTCCAAACAGGGCAAAATAACATATTGTAGTATATAATATTCTTGAGTAATTTTTGGACCAGACAAGGCTAAACAACAGATTGTATTGCATAATATTCTAATATGAGATATTGAAGTCTCAGGTGCTGTATAGAGATGCAGCAAATTTAAAATTTGCAGGCAAAGTCCTCATGAATCACTAAAAATCCACACTTCACTGAATCCTTGAAGTCTGCCCCAGCATGGAAAACTTTGGCTTTGAGTGGATTGCTCAAATTTTGATGTGAATTTTGCCACTGAGTGCAAAATCTGCTGCAAAGCGAGAAATTTGTGGGTGAAATTTCATGCTCTGCTGCGCATTTTTCATAATCTATGGTCCACAAATTCTGCAGTTTCTGCAAATTGTGCTCCACCAATTCCATGAAATTCATGGATTACTCCATAGAGCGAATTTTGTGGACTTCACACATCTCTAGTGCTGTGATATAAATTGGAATGCCATAGTTTAACAATGAAATTAAGAAAGATTGTGTTGAGAGTTTTTTCCAATGTGCAGTTAGACAATTTCATATATGATAGAGCTGATCAAATCTTAAATGTATAAATTTAATCAATCCATTTGTATGCTTCTCAAAGGATATTGTTACATCAATAATGCACCCCAAATATTTAAAACTTTGAATACAGTCTATCTCAGTTACACCATGTCCAAAATAGGAACAGAAGGGAACCTGGGCCAAATGTTTCAGTCACATACCAAATTTCATGTACTTAGTTTTGTTTCATTCAGAAGTAATTCATTATGCAAAAGTCAGGTCAGAACCAAATCAAAATCTAATTGCAATTGACAGCTAACATCAAATAAAGAGGAACCCTGCCCATCCAAAACTATATAATGTGCAAAAAAGAAGCTCAAATAAAGGTTAGAAAAAATTAAGGTAAATCATTTAAAAAAAGATTAAAAAGTACTGGGCCCAAAATAGAGAACTGGTGCACCTATATCTACTTTAACTGGTGGGGAAGGGATACCATCTAAGGTAACTTTTTGAAACCAATCCATCAAATAACTTTTAAACCAAGAAACAGAAAACAAAGAAGATCCTAGTCCCCAAAGCTCTTTGAGCAAGTGACCATAGTACAGCAAATCAAACACCTTTGTACGATCTAAGAATGATGGACCAATCATGTCCCCACTGCCCAAGGCCCTTTACAAGAAACTATTCAATTCTACAACTGCAGTCAGGGTACTATGATTTTGACAAAATATGTTTTGAGAATCTATAAGAACCAGATTGTCCTCCAAACAATCCTTCAATAGATCATATACTGTTTTTTCTAATTTTATAAAGGCAGTTGTGGATGGTATGGGGAGGAGGGTGGGTTGAACTGATGACAGTTTTGGGGGGATCAGGGGTTGAATGTAATTATATTTGTGCTGGGAGGATTGTGTGGAAGCTGATTTCTTTTTATGTTACTGAATACCTGAATACTGAATATGGAATACCCAAATATTGTATGCCAAATGCTGTTGAATACCAAATATTCAGCCAGACATTTTGGAAACGGAATTCGGACACTCCTATATTTTGAAGACAAAAAGGTCCTTTTTTTTAAGTTTTTACTATAAAAGAAAAAGTAAGTGATGGATTATGCCAGGGTAAACTTTATCTGAAACCACAGGTCATGTATTATAGTTCACAATCAGTTTGGTAAGCTGTTGTTTTTTTAATTGTTCAGTCAGGATCCCTTTTGGGCAGTGAAACCTTGCAGAGGTAAGCAGATATCTTGCCAGTGGCTAGTGTGTACTCCTCACTCTTTCTGTGGGAAGAAAAAACAAGTACCATTTAACAGAAGTACATAATAAAGTGAGTAAAATAATCTAGTAATGTGAGAGGTCAAATGTGATCTCATGACTGTGCATTATTCCATTTCAACAGCACACGTCACAACTGGTTGTGTAAATACTATTGGTGTTGATCTGTTATTTCAAATAGTACAACATATCCATGATTTGAGACTGAATAGTTCACTGCCTGTGTCTATTATCCCATCTACCTAGTTCAGTACCATGGCTTAATCTTCTGGATAGCCTGGTGATTCAGATAATGCACTCTCCACAATATGTGTTAATTATTTACAACATGATTGATAAGAGCAAAAGAGGAAAGACTGTAGTGGGGACAAGTGGTGTTGGACATATGAAAATTGTGTCAGGGGATGGTGATGTATCCTCTGGACATGGCACTAGAGAAGGTAGTAGTGACACTCTCACCGAAGTGGCACTAGCAGTTCTGTGTCAGTTGTTTATCAAGTACCATCTAGTGAAAACCAAATCTTATCAACTGTTGATGGCATAGAAACTGCTAGCATTTTTAAGTCAGGTGGCTTAATCATAAACCAAATGCTATGTCATAATGAGGATGTGGAGCATGTAAATTTGCTGGATGTTGCTGCTCCAGTGACTGAATCACATGACTCTAAGGAGTTGTCAGGAAGTGTTGAGGGTGTCTGTACAATGTCAGTTCACAACAGTAAGGGTAGACTGTAGTGGGTCTAGTAGCAGTTCTGGAGGAGAAGGAGGATTGCAAGGCATTTGAGCATGAGGCTTAGGAGGAAGAGCAACGTGTATAACCTTGGTTGAGAAGGAAGAAGAAGAGGGCAGAGTTATGGGACATACTAAGGCATGACTGTCAGATAAGGTAAAGTCTAACATCAGTGACAGTGATGAGGGAAGATGTGATGATTCAGTACCCAATCCTGTTTTGCAGTCTCCCCAAGCACCTGTGGTAAGTGCACCCTCCTCTAACTGAATCAGTTTCCACCTGTGCTGCCCACACATAAGGAAACAAATGTGAGGGGAAAGGGATTACAAGGCAAAAACTGGGCATGATGATCAGTGGCAGCATGAGGAACCAGTTCTGCCCAGCCCTAAGCCCTGATCACAAAAACAAAACAAAAAAACTTGCAAATAAGCAAGTCATGGTGTAGGATTTATTTGAAGTTGATTAGGTGGTTCAGTGTGTTACTGTTGGCCATATATTCAAAGGAAAGGTTAAAAGGGGTAGGTAGAAACACACTACAGAACAATAGGGATCCTTAGCCATCTTCAATTCATTTTGTACAGCACAAGCCTCAAGCATCACTGCTTTCTCAGTGTTTGGTTCCAAGATGGGATAACACTGATGATCAGGAGAAGGAACTTTGGACCCTGAACTTTGACTCCTAAGTGAGCCAGTACTAGCTCAGGTTACTCTGCTGCATCCAGATCCTCAATATTTGGTAGTTTTTTCTAATGTGTTCATTTAGATCATGCCATCAGCAGGAACACAACTGGGAAAGCCACTGCCACAACCACCACCTCCACATTGCATCCTCCTCTGGAGTAGAGGTGGGTGAAGTGGCCTCAATTCGCTCCAGGGAGCCATTCGCGGAGTGAAGGCAGAGTCGCAGAGTGCTCTGCAGTGCAAGCTGGAGTTCTTCGCGTCATAGGAGATAACGTGAAGTCCATTGAGAACAATGACTTCACGTTATTCTGCCTTCCCCAAACCACTACTCCACAAAAATTAAGGTGAAGTACATTGAAAACAATGTACTTCACCTCACTTCACCTTATTTTAAGCCCCAAAGGTGGATTTTGCAGTGATTCATGGGATTTCAGGTTACATGGGCTCTAGATTGTTCTGCACAGCCTCAGTTCAGGGTAGTATGTGTAGGAAGCTGTTGGAGACGGTCTGCTCTGAGAGCTCTCTGTGATTCAAACCTTCTAAAAGCTGTAAAAAAAGCATTTTTGAGCCATTTTTCTTGCTGAAACTTTAGTTCATCGATTGTAGGAAACCCTTCTGTGCTCATATCACTGAGCATTTATTCTTTGTGTATGGATTTTAAATGTTAATGTAAAACATTCAGTCTGTGTACTGAGAGACAGTGGAAGTGTGCTTTGGGGGAGCGGCGTATCTGTGGTGTACGTAGACTTAAGTAGGAGAAATTGGGAGTTCTTTGTTTTTTGATTATATTTTTCTTGTATAACTGACTGTATTAATGTACACGGTAATATTTCAGTAATTGTTGACATTTCTTTGCTGATTGTGTGTGTTGTGGTCTGGAGGACCTGGTGCAGCAGTGCATAATTTCAGGTTGTTTAAAATATATTGTATATTACTGAAGTTTTGAATTTGCTATGCAGTATTTGTAGACGAATTGTGTGAGTGTGTGTGCGGTGTGTGACATCAAATAATACACCTTTTATTGTGCCACAGTGTAATTGCAGGCACAGCAGTGTGAACCTGTTATCCACTGCGCCTGCATGATTTTGTACTGCCATTGTGGTATCTTTTCTTGGTTTTTCACTGCTGTAGTCTGCAGTCCATGCCCCCCACACTGGCAAAATACATTCTTTTCCAGATTGGATTGTTTGTGACTTAAGAGCACTACTGGTTAGTTATGGTGTTGTTGAACTTGTTATGACTTTGCGTGTGTATCTCTTGTTGAAGCCACAGCTGGCTTTTTTTGCTTCACCTCCAGCGTCCCCCCGACCCCCACCCAGAGTGAACATTCCAAAATCTAAATTTGTTTAGAATATTCTTGTTGATCCCCCAAAATGCCCACAAAGAGACTTGCAATCAGAGCTGTTTCTCACCATGGCACTGCTGCCAGTGGTAAGATTGTCTGTGGGCATGGTAGTATGCAGTTGCAGAAGCGCATTGCTGTTGTGAGAAAATGTATTTCTCCTTCAGTGTTTTTTACAGTGTAATCAGTAGCTTCACTCATAGTTGGAGGAGATGATGTCATCCCAGCTGGTCGTGTTAGTGCAGTTGCTGGTGGTGGTATGAGTATTGCTGCCTCAAGTTCCACTTCTGACCAGTTTACCATGTCCAAAAAGATAGTGGAGTGTGAAGCAGTGCCAATAAGTGACAGTGTAAATGATGTCAGACTCCCCGTAACATTCCAGTAACTGAACATGAGGATCCTGATCATCATGTCAACAATAGCACACTGTCACATTTCTTCCACCACAGTTCAGGTCATGAATTTGCCATGCAGTGATATAGTGTGGTGAAAAAATTTCGGGTGATAGTGGTGCTGATGATGATGATGTTGCTGTGGTTGTAACATGCAGTCCACATGCAAGCATCCAAGCAGAAGATGTGGATGATGTTGATGAATATGATGATGTCAGTGACCCCTTTTGGGAACTGGAGAAAAAGAAATTCAAGGTGGCTGTGTCTGGGTCTGTTTGCATTCCCCCCCCCCGTAAAAAGTTGTGATTTACCAGTTTCAGTTGATGATGATGACCAAGTAATAATGATAAGTAGTCTTGGTGGTCAGTTGCAGTCCAAGTGTGTCCTGCCTGAAAAATTATGTAGCACACCCCCCACTTCATGGCTTAAAAAAACAGAGTCCAATAAGCAGCAATGGGGGGGCATGCTAAAACTAGAGCATCACAATCCCTTGTTTGGGATTTTTTTGTGCAAGATGCAAATGATGAGTCAGTTGCAATCTGCCAGCTTTGCCAGGTGCGTGTGAGTCAAGGTAAAAATGGGAACCATCTGGGCACAGGGGAAGGCATACACATCTTAAGAACAGGCACATGGCACTGTGGACCCAGCACAAGATGGCAGCTAATACCTGTACCGCAGTGTGGCGTTCACCCTTGTCATCAACCATAACAAGCATGTTATCCCCTTCCATGACTGTAACATCAACTAGAAAATTAAATGTGTGCAGTAGTGATGAAATAACAGCAGATGATTACTACAGGCATGATGAGGTGGAAGAGCTGAATGATTTTGAAATCTTGTCCAGTGGTGGTGAGAGTAGCAGTTTTGGTGGTGGTGGTGGTCAATGCAGTATGTCTAGTGCAAGTGGTACATCAACCCCTGTTGGCAAATGTGGGAAAATAACTGCATTTCTGGGTTTGTCATCACCTGTGCAACTGTCTTCATCACACATCAACACTCCATCCCCTGTGATTTGCAGAGCAGAACTATTTGTCATCACACCCCATGTAAAATGTTTAAGTCAGCCCACGTTACACAGTGTTTTTGCCCATAAGCTGAAGTACCCAACCAATTATACAGTGTCACGTGAACTGAATGCTGCTGTAGCTGAAATGCTGGCAATTGATCTTTTGCCCTTCACCTTTGTAGAGAATTTTGGGTTCCAGTAGTTTGCTGCATGTGCCTGTCCAAAATGGAAAGTCCCATACAAGACATACTTTTCGATCCATGCTGTCCCCGAGTTGTACTGTACTGTGTCCGACTCAGTAAGACATGCCCTTCAAAATTTCTTCTCTCCATTCATCCATTTAAGTATATGTGGACAAATGGCAAAACAGTGGGGAGTTCATATATTTGTGTATAACTGCACACTGGGCGCAGATGCCAGGGGTTGTTTGTGCTGTTGGTAGTGTGAATAATCAGTGTAGAAAGGTGGAGTGTTGTGGTAGCAATCTTCGAAGAATTTAACAGCATGCAATGATTGCTATGCTCAATGTGACCTGTTCATACATTGGTGAAAACATGTCAGATGTGGTACTAACTGAAATTGACAAGTGGCTGAATCCCCTGTCCCTGAGAGCTGGGTTTATAACAAGTGACAATGGGTCAAATGTGGTGAAATGCATCACAAATGGTGGCTTTTTTCAGGTTCCATGCATTGCCCACTGTTTAAATCTTGTGGTGTAGGAGTTTCTGCAGTACCCTGATATAAAGGAAATGCTGACAGTTGCACGCCGTATCTGTTCTCACTTTTCACACTCTGCAAAGGCCTGTGGCCAACTCCGGCAGTTGCAGATCCAAAACAGCCTCCCGCAGCACCACTTGAATCTGGAAGTTGTCTCCTGGTGGAACTCCACTTTATACATGGCAGAGAGGTTGTATGAACAGTACAAAGCCATCTCAGAATATCTTATCATGCACACTAGCCGTGACAGTTCCGGGGCCTCCATGTCTATGACGACTGAACAGTTGCACCTCATGGACTCTGTAATAACAACCTTGAGGCCTTTTGAACATGCCATACAGGCAGTGAGTAGCGAGTCTGCCTCCATTAGCCAATCAATTCCACTGCTGCGGGTGCTGAGGCAGACGTTGGTGAATGTACAGCATGGCTTTGATGTTGCCGGAGACAGTGCTAGCAGTGTGTTTCTGAAACAGATGCTGACAGTATTTGACCAGAATCGTCACATCTTGAGCATTCAGCATAGTGACAACTTTGCAATAGCAACAATGCAGGACCCATGATACAAATGTGGAATTACCTCAGTACTGGAGGGCAGGCCTTAACAGGTAAAAACTGTCATGGGGCAACTGGTGCACTTGGTTCATGGGGCACGGAAGTCACGTGCCAAGGTCAGCAAACCTCAGCAGCATAATCAGGCTGAAGGTGAACCTGGAGGAGTAGTATCAAGCATACCCTGTAAGGGGAAGGGGACTGCAGTTCCAGGTGGTCTGTCATCAACAGGGGTTGGCGTTAACCCACTTTGGGAGGCTTTGTCCCAAGTCAAGATTTGTGACATAAATGATTCTGGAGAAGTGGCTGATGCATCAACCGCTAGACATAGAGCAGCACAACGAATGGTTGAGTCATATGTATCTGAAAACAGGCATCTGTCAATCACTGATGATCCCCTTTTATACTGGAGTTGAAAGGTCAGTGAATGGCCAGAGCTGACTGCTGTGGCACTCAAGTACCTGACATGCCCAAACTCCAGTGTGAGTGTTGAGAAGGTTTTCAGCTCAACAAGTGCAATAGCTCGGGATCATCGTACACACCTCTCTCCTGCAAATGTCAGTTTGCTGACATTCATAAAAATGAATGAGAGGTACATCCCAGCTCAGACTGCAACCTCAGTATTCATACCACAGCATAGTCATGGTTTAGCTGATGCTGTAGAAAGGGACCATCCTGGTGGCAGTGGCAGCATGAAATGGCCTATTACTGATATAGATGATAACACAATGGAGAAAGAATTTCCAAGTGGTCAGAATTCAGACATAGAAGACTGCGAGGGCAGCTTTCTTTATGAGGATGATGATGATGATGAATGATGATGAGGTTAATGTTGGCAGGTTTTAACTTCAGTGGTTAAAAGGCTGTCACATTTCTTGTATGATACATGTTTTCTTTTTCACAAAGTTAAATCAGTGTCATACTCATAGTGACTCAAATTCAATATGTCATGTCACATTTATTACACAGAGCACAGTATATCCTGGCCCCTGGACTACCACCACTATAACATACTGTTACCGGTTCACCACTGCCAGCATAGGGAATGTGACCATGTGTCCCCCTGGATTACCACCCGTCCAGCACCAAAAGAGATAAGACTGCTGTTCACAACTGCCAGCATAGTGAATATGACCATGTGTCCCCTTGGACTACCACCCATCCTCCACCATAAGAGGTAAGACTGCTGTTCACAACTGCCAGCATAAAGAATGTGACCATGTGTCCCCCTGGACTACCACCTGTCCTCCACCATAAGAGATAAGACCACTGTCCGCAACTGCCAGCATAGGGAATGTGACTGTGTGTCTCCCTGGACTACCACAGTCCACCAACAAAAGAGAGAAGACTGCTGTTTGCAACTGCCACCACCACCACCAGATGCAGGAAGATGTGAGAGGGAATGTCATCATGTGCCTCAGTTATGACCACCAGTCCACCACCACCACCCACCACCACCATTGTGACAATGTTTTCCATTATATGTCTTGACCATGCCAAGGCAGAGGGAGTCAAACAGGAGATCACATCCATCAGTCACAGGCACAAGACTTCTTACTATTAAAACTATAAAGTGAGTATGTGTACTAATGTTTTTCATGCTATTCAACTTCCTTTAGCTGTGTGTTTTGTTTTATGTTGCTTTTCTGAGCTGCAATGGTCAAACACATATGGTCAACTTATTTAGTTTTTTTTACAGGTTAACAACAAATGACTCTCTTTCGCTGAAGGTCTGTATCAATGGTACAGCAGCAGTACTGTCTACAGGAACCTATGGGATATCCATTTCCAATCCATACTGGTAAGTATATTAATTTTATTTCATCTGTTCCTTTCTTTTCCATAACAGTGTAACAAATCTGACTAATGATTCATAAACTAGGTGACATGGATGTCACAAAAAATATTTCTGCAACAAATCGTGCACTGTATTCCAAATTTGCAGCTGTGCAGCCATGACAGTGTTGAAAAAGTTGGACCCAGGTCGTGTTACTTGACAAGATGTGTTTTTTTTTTGCATGTTCATATTTATTGCCCCCCCCCCGTGCACCTGACTGGTCTTCCCTTTGGGTCTCCACATGGATTGCCCTATCCTGGTGCTCCTGACCCCACTGTCCCACATCACAGCCAGCCCAGGTATCCCTGACATATCCCTTCATTGGGAGGGTCCCTTACCTACATAGGGCATGAGCCTTCTGGACATGTGTCCAATGGCCCTGGGTGCTGCTGAGGTGGCTGATGGAGGTCCGGAAGCCCAGGAATGAGGATCTGGGGGAGACCACCATCTGATCGGCCAGAGCACCATTTTCAGTGTTTTCCTCCAAGGAGAGACACGCGATAATGTCTAGGCTGATGCCGACGTCTATCTCTCCCCAAACATTGTACATCGTACGGAACCTCTGGCCTCTGCCAGGGGTCCGTAGATACCAAGCTGCATCCCCTTCCTCCCCCTGGAGAAGGCAAGCTGCTGGTAGACACTCCCTCATTCTCCCCCCGGCTGGTCCTCCAGTGACCTGAGTCCATTCCAGAACCCAGGTCGCTGGCATCGCATGCAGAAATCCTACTGCTGCGCCAATGGGCCAGCTAAAGATGTGGTTTTAAAAATGTAACTTGAGTTGAGATGCAGAGACACTGACACAGTGTATTTGTTACACAGCCTGGTACTAAATTTATTTGTGATCTGATGATTGCAGTGGGACATCTTGCTATCTGTGTTTATCCAGATACCAGTGGTGGAACAGCCACGGCTTAAACATAATATCTTACTGCTGCAATCAAGTGTAATGAGTCCTTCATTTCTTTTTTTAAGAAACTTCCAGATGCTTTGTTGTGTCATAGTTGCCTTATCCAAAGAACTTCTTTAACTTCATGCCCCCCCCACAGGCTGGGGCAGACATGCAACAAGCAGAAGTCATTTCAATCGATGACCATGACCATCATTACTGGACTGGAGAAGGATGCAGATGAATTCTGTGAAGAAGTAACCGAATAATAAACCATTAATGAGACCTACTTGCAAATATGCTCCCCCCCCAAAAAAAAATACTTGTCTTCATTGGCTTGAGAGCATTTCATTTCCAGTTTCAACACCAAAATTTCTCATTAAGCACTGCAATATGCACACTGACAGTATGTGAACTGTGATACAAAACAATACAATGGAGTCTGCCCTTTAAGGGGCAGACCAAGTTGTCCAGGTGCACCCATCCCTCAAGCTGGAGATGGTGTGCTCAGAAGGGGAAGGGGACGGGAAGGGGAGGGGCAGAAAAACAGAACAATAGGCAGAAAAAAGGAAGGGGAGCGGCTAAGGGAGGTATATAATGGACAACACTGGAGTGGTTCAGCCACTTTTTGCTGAAGTTTTGATTTACAAGAAACTACAGCACATCAGATTGGCTATATCATTGGGAAGGTTAGTGCACTAAGCATACAGCAGGTAAGAAAACTAGCAGCTACGTTTAGGCAAGATTGATCTTTAAAAAAAATGTGTTATTACAGCATTTTACTGAACTTGGATGGAGAGGGCTTGTTGGGAACAATTGTGGGAAGAACCTTTAGACAAGGCCTTGAGGTTACTGAAATGCTGAGCATTTAAACCTTTGGGAGATGTTTTTCAGAAAAAAAACTGAGATTAGTTGTCATTTGAAAGCAAAATTGTTTATTAATGGCCTTTTTACTGTACTATTGCTTGTTCGAGTGAATTGATTTGTAGTTGGTGGAATAAAAATGGTGAAGCCTTACTGTGTTTTGTATGCGCTGGCTTTAAATCACGAGGCAATTATGTCAAAAGAAAGAGGTTGATGCATGGCATCTTGGGTCCAGAAGTGGGTCATCCAGTCAAAACCCTGAGAGAGTTTTATTTTAAAATGCAGATTGTTTAGGCAGCAGTCTTGACTCGGCCTACATTTGCTTTTAACATCGCTTGTTTGAGTGTTTTTAATTGGAGTTCATGACAATTCACTCCCGACTTTTCGCTCCCCGACTATTCGCTCCCGAATGTACGCTCCGGTGACTACTGGCTCCTGCAACAACTCGCTACTGAGTCAATTCACTCCCGGTCAATAAGTACATGCATTAAATAGTAATGCCAGTCAAGCCGTGGAGAATACATATACATTGCAGCCAAGAAGAGCTGCTCCATTTTAAAAAGTAAAGTACAAAGAGAGAGAGGGAGTTGATTAAGAACTGGGCGGGGGTGGGAGTGTTCGCTCCTCATTCTCACTCTCTCTTTCCCCCTCCCTCTCTAGCACACTGTGGGGCTGTTCAAAGTGAAACTGCTCTGTTTTAAAAAATAAAAGCTACTCCGGTGTAAGATGGAGCAAAACCTGAAATGAAACAGGATTGACAATGGGCGGCAATACTTTCTGATGTTACTGCTCTGATGTTCCTTTTTCTTTGCCAGCGCTCTGTGTAGTGCCCCTTCTGAATGAAAATACCCTACGGGGTCTAAAGTAAAGTACAAAGAGAGAGAGGGAGTTGACTGTTTAAAATTAGAAGAACTGGGGCCGGCATGTTCGCTCCTCGCTCTCTCTAGGGCACTGTGGGACTGTTTAAAGTGAAGCTGCTCTGATGTTCCTTTTTTGGGTACATGACAATTCTTTGCCAGTTCTCTGTGTCTCTAGTGCCCCTTCTGAATGAAAATACCTTAGGTGTTTTATATTCTTGTATCCCTCTGGGATATGGTTTCCGATGTTGGTATCAGTTACAGAATGGAAGCTGGCGAAGGAATGAATTGTCACAGAAGCGATTTATTATAGGTGCTTATTGTCGCTGGAGAGTACAGTCGGGAGCGTATTGTCGGGGGCGAAATGTCGGAAGCAAGTTGTCGTGTTCCCTTTTAATTGGTGGGAATGAATAGTGAAGTGCTACTGTGTTGGTAGGCTCTGGCCACAAATCGTGGGGATATTTAGAGCTGCTTTGCACCATGGATGTACTAAGAAAAGGAGCCCTCGGGGCTGTGGGTCCACTGGAGCATCACTCGCTCCTTTGTATGAAGTTTGGTGCTCTCGTTCTCCCTAACAGTTTAAAAAGTGGCCAAACCTGGGAGAAAAATGCTCTTTTAATGCGTCCTGTTAGTAGGAGGAGCAGCTTTCCACAGAGCGTTCCACACGCCCGCTTTACCACGTGCTAAAAGCGAACCCTCCCTCCTTTTCTCCAGGCCCAGCTGCATCCTAGCGTCTCCATGTGGAGATTACATCTCCCCCTTTTCTGGGGGGCCTTCTTAGCTTGCCCCACTGAGGAGATGATTTGGAGCCAGCATCAGTCTCGCCGCTCTATATGGCGATACGTTTGGGCCCATGTGGCCTGCAAGAGGGTCTCTACGCGTTGGTGCAGGCTAGATGATTTAATGGGCTGAGCGTTTCAGAGGGGGATGTGCATTTTAAAAAAGCTAGTAAGGCAAGGAGAGGCCTGTGGGAAAGGCCAGGCAGGGGAGTGATGAGGGGCCATGGAGCATGACGTCACACGCTTGGGGGTGAGGCAAGAAGCGAGCAGCTGGAATTTTTTCTGAGGCAGGGGAAGATTGCCTTAGGGTGATGGAAAAAGGGTTGTTCTAAAATACAGGCAGTGTGTATTTTATCCCCATTTTAAAAGGGGTCAGGCAGCCCAGCGGGAACGGAGGATTAAGCTGCTACCCTACAGGGTGGAAGGAGACTACAGGTGGGTGCCACGGGGTGAGGGAGAAGAGGAGCAGGCCAGAGGCCTGGTAAGAGGGGCCTGTCCATGCGGCATGACATCACATGCCAGGAGATTTAGCCGCCGAAAAGGGGGCACAGAAAAGGAATGTTCAGGGAACAGGGGTGGGTTATTGGAAGAGGGGAAAATGGAAGCAGAAGGCCCAGAGGGAGGGGTCAGCTGCAGAAGGGGGTCATGGCCCGTGCGGGTTGCAGATTTGTGACAGCTGACAGTTGGACTGGGAGAAAGCAGCATAGCAACACAGGACACAAAGGGGCACAAGGAGGATAAGCCCGGAAAGGCAGCAAAGGAGTGTCAAGAGGCTCAAAAATTGAAGCAGCAGGCCAAAACGGCCGCAACAGGGGGGGTGCTAAAAAAATTATATATAAATAAAATGAAGACGAGAGGGATAGGTAGGGGAGCCAGGAGAGGGTAAAAGTGGCCAATTTCAGATTGGCTGGGGACAGGAACAAATGAAGGCAAGTTGGCTTAACCATATGGATGGACGATTAAAAAGGGATTAATGAAAGAAATTTTTCGGTTGTCATTACAGATTTTGCAAGAAAAAGGAGACATGGTGCCAAAGAAGAGCAGACCTTCCAAAGAGGATGCCTACTTGGCTATCGCAGAGCTGGCTGATAAAGCTAACAGAATGTGGCAGATGATGGATGGGGAAGAACCAGGGCATTCTGGGGAGAAGTGGAAAGTGGGGAAGGAAAAAGGGGGCAGAGGAAAATGGCAGGCTGGGAGGCTGCACAGCCCACCTAGAGTGCAGCCACTGATGGAGGTACCTCACAGGTTGGCTAGTCCAGTACCTTTGCACACTGTTGAACCGGTACTGTTAGTACCTCCTCTGGACCAGGAAGTGGTTCTCCCAGTGGAGCCCAGGCAGGAGCCCCTGAGCACAGTGGTTCCTCCTCAACAGCTAGGTGTACAGCCAGTCATCCAGCCACAAGGGAACAGCTCTGGGCATCATGATGACAGCAGCTCACAAGGAGCGGACAGGATCACGGGTAGAGTATCTGGGTTGGTGGGCGAAAGCATAAAGGAATATATAGGCCAAATTATTTCCAGTGCTCGGCACAGGGGGTTTGGGCCAGATGAAGACAGCACTTGCGGAAATTAGATCAGACAAAGAATTGCCGAAGGAAGTGGAAAAGAAAGTAGAGAATGAAGGAAAACGGCAAGAGAAATAGGAACTCCAGGAGTGAGAGTAGGGGAGCATGTTCCACTGGCTACAAAAGAGAAAATATGGAAGGGGGAATATGTGGTTATTTTTGCTTTAGTGAGCCGAGAAGCAGCAGCAAAATATGATAAAACAGAGAACGTAAGGAAAAGCGAGATGGCAGCAGCCATGGTTCTGTTGGGGAAGAAAGAGGAGGATAAATTTACAAAAGGGAAAACTTGGGATGGATGGTTTGTAGGTTTTGCCACTTACTCGGTGATAGTGATGGAGAAGAAGCCAGAGCTGGGCATCCCACTCATCACGTACTCCCTGATAATAAGATGGGCGAAGGCCAAGGGAGGGATGGGATGGATTTATTACTATGAATTCTTTTGGCAAAGAATGGCGAAGTAAGGAGATGTAAGGTGGGACACAAAACAGTTAGATCTCTGGACGGATTATGTAACGGATCAGTTCACGCCAGAAGGAAAGATGGGTAAAAAGGGGATGAATCCACAGAGATGTTGTTGGGGCTACAATAGGGCCTTTTGTTCCTGGCCACAATGCCACTTTCATCACGCATGCTCGAAATGTGGGAGATCACACCAGGCGAGCAGATGATGAATGACAGGGGTTCAAGGAGCCCATGGCACAGGAGCACATGGAACAGACCAACAGTTTTTTTTGAGAGGGACAAGGGTATAGGGGTCAGGCATGGAAAAGAGAGGGGAGATGCACAGGACATGCAGGAAGGGGGGGTCAGTCTTATAGAGCAGCAAGGCCAGCAGATGAACAAGGTGGGGGCATTGGGGGAAAGGTAGAAAAGTGGGCAGGGGATCTATTTAAAGAGGCAAGAACTCCCATTAGGATAGATGCATGGGAGGAGTGGTTGGAGAGATACCCAAATAAAAAGGTGGCTGAGATAATTAAAAAAGGTTTCAAGACTGGTTTTCCATTACAATGCGTGGGCCGGAGGCAGGCGAGTGAGGCGAACAACCTGGGTTCAGTAAAAGGGAAAGAAGAAATTTTAAGACAAAAAATAGATAGGAAAATAGCAGCGGGGAGGGTAGAAGGGTCATTTGACACTCCCCCACTGTGGAATATGAGAGTTTCCCCATTGGGTTTGGTCCCCAAAAAGCAGCAGGAGAGTACAGGGTGATTCACCACCTGTCATTTCCTGAAGGGAACTCGGTGAAAGATTTCACCAGTGAGAAGGACAGCAAAGTGACATATGCCACATTGGAAGAAGCAGTACAAGCCATCAGAGCAAAGTCTGATGCATGGATGGCAAAAACAGATATAGAATCCGCTTTCAGATTGCTTACAGTTAGGAGAAAGGACTGGGACCTGTTGGGCTTTAAAATAGGGGGACAATACTATTTTGACAAGGCAATGTCTATGGGATGTTCCATAGCATGTGCTACATTTGAAGCATTCAGGACTTGTTTACAGTGGATATTTCAGGAACAAACTGGTTACAGGACAATGATTCACTGTTTGGAAGATGGCCTTCTAATAGGCAGCGGGAAAGAGGAGACAGACAAAATGTCCAGTTTCCAGGATCTATGCAGAGAATTAGGGGTTCCCCTGGCACCAGAGAAGACAGAAGGTCCCAGTAAGGTTTTAGAAATTCTGGGTATTGAAATAGATGCCTCAAAGGAGGTCTTTAGGTCGCCAGACAAAAAAGTGTCCAAGTTGAAGGAGCTGATTAAAATACATACAAGTAGAAGGAGAATACAGCTAAAGAGGGTTCAACAGGTCTTGGGACACCTGAACTTTGCATGCCGGATTATTGGCCCAGGGAAGACCTTCACAAAGTGACTAGCTAGGGCCACAGCGGGTGTAACCAGGCCACACCACTGGGTAGACATGTCAAAAGGACTTAAGGAAGACTTTAAAGTATGGGAGGAGTTCCTTAGGAACTATAATGGGTGCTCCTTTTGGCAAGATGACTGGGTATATAACACAGACCTAGAACTTTATATGGACGCAGTTGAGGGCCTGGGCATGGGGGGCTATTTGTGGGGCAGATGATTTGCAGAATCATGGCCTATGGAATGGGTAAGGGAGGGGAAAGTAAAGGACATAACACTGTTGGAGATCATGCCTATTTGGGCCTGCACCTTGGTGTGGGGCGAAGAGCTGTGGAATCAGAAGGTGACATTCTGGCGTGACAACAAGGCAGTAGTAGATGTGTTAAACAACAGAGGAGCTAGGTCAGAAACGGTCATGCAGGTACTACGACAGTTGGTGCTAAGGGCTTTAAAATTGAATATGTCATTCAGAGCCAAGCACATAGAAGGGGCACACAATACTCTGGCTGACAGCCTTTCCCATGTACAGCTGGATCATTTCTGGAGGCTGGCACTGACAGCAGAAGAACAAAAAAGACCCATACACCCATACCAATGAACATCTGGGACATTGGCAAGAGGGAGCAGAACTGTTGTTTCACACCTCATGGTCCCCAAGGACTCTGAGGACCTATGAGTGGGCCTGGTGGGTGTTGTAGACATTCAGAGTGATGCACCACATGGAGGTAAGTAGGCCACTTATGGAGGAACAGCTATGAAAATTTACACTGGAGCAATGGGAGAAGGAAACTGCCCACACAATGATGGGAGTCTATTTAGCAGGGATAAGTTTGGTCTGCAGCCTGAAGGGATGGAAGGACCCAACGGAGTCAATGTTAATTAGAAGGATGATGCAGGGATGGGGAAGATTAAAGCATAGGACTGCAGACAATAGGTGAACATTAGGGGAACAGTGGCTGGCGAGACTAAAAGGAGCATTACCAGCAATCTGCAGATCGAAGGATGAAGCCCAACTCTTCCATACGATCTATCTGGTAATGTTTGCTGGGGCCATGAGAGTGAGTGAGGCAGTAGGACATGGCAGAGCGAATGAAGAAGGAGGGTTGGATTGGGAGGGCATAAGTTGGGGGACAAAGGAGATACAAATCAGGATAAAGAAATCAAAGATGGATCAGGGAGGACAGGGTTGTACGGTAACCCTGAAGGCTCAGGTAGATGGTACACTGTGCCCAGTAAAAGCTTTGTGGGATTACGCCGCAGAGTGAGGGGGTAGGACTGGGAGGTTATTTGTACACAGAGATGGGAAAAAGGTCACAAGTTATCAGGTCATGGCCATGCTTTAAAAGGGCATGTAATTTCTGGGGGAGGACCCATGTAATTATTCATCTCACTCTCTATGAATAGGGGCTGCTTCTCAGTGGGAGGCAGCAGGGAAAACGGTGGCTAATATGTTGGATAAGGGACACTGGCAGTCTGCCAGTTATAAAAGATACATTCGAGCACTAAAGTATGGAGACTAACATATCATCTGTATTTTCCTTTGCAGACATGAACCATGGGGGGAGGACATAGAACTGAAAAATGGAAAGGATCCAATGAACAGGTATAAGATTTATTTTGTTTAAATCCTGTTGGAGGAGGGAGGGAGGATAATGGAAGTCTGGATAAGTGGCCACTCCTATATTTATTGGGCAGAAAAGAGAGCCAAGAAAAAGGCTGGGAGAAGACAGCTCTACCAGAATGTAAAAAATGTAGGTTGGTATGGCGTGGCATCAGAGGGATGAGATGGGGACAACTGCTTCCCACCCTGAAAGAAATGAAGGAGCGGCAGCCAGTTCCAGACTTAATTATCATACATCTAAGGGGTAACGACATAGGGGGAAAACCATGGGTGGACACATACATGCAGATTAAGAAGGACTTGGAATTAATACAACAGTGGTGGCCAAGGGTATGCCTAGTATGGTCAGATATGATCCCAAGAAGGGAATGGAGGAATGAACACAATCATAGAGCTGTAGACAGGGCCAGAAGGAAAATGAATAGAAGGGTAGGAACACTGATGAGAAAAATGGTGGGGCAGGTAATACTTCGAGTGGTGGAAGAGTGGGTAGCGGATTTCTACAGGTCAGATTGTGTGCACCTGTCAGATCTAGCCATAGATATGTTTAATGCGGAAAGTATGGGTTTTATAGAAGCATGGAGGAGACATGCAGAAAAGAGGATATAAAAAAAAAAGAAAAATGAGGAGGTCCCCTAAGTCGTGGGGGAACAATATCCTAAATTGAGGGGAAAGCCAGTCATCCAATGCAAGCTGGAGACTGGCTAATGGAAAAAAGGGGGGGAGGAGGGGAGGGGGGAAAGGAAAAGGAATAGGAAGAAATGAAAACAGAGCTGAAGGAGGAAAAGCGATCTCGGTTCTCACCGTTACCTAACAGAAAAAGAGAAGGCACCTAGATTTTCACCTGGGGGAGTGAGAAGAGGAAGAAAGAGGGTTGATCAGAGATTTATATATGGATGCAATAAAAGTGCAATTGTAAAAGAAACTATAATAAAGGATGATGAGATGGAAAATGGAATTATGATATATAATAAATTAATTGCCAATCTGAGCACAACAACATACAATGGTCTCTGTCTTTTTGAAGTTATGTTCTTGTCCATTTCTGATGATAATGTGTGGAACTTTCCTCTTCTGTGGGATGCTAGAGAAGTGCATGTTCTTTGTCTTTTTTGTTGTTGTTGTAATGATAACCATTTTATTCCTGGAGAACCAGATTTCAAGTGATCAAACGTTACTTTGAAGAGCAGTAATAAGGTTGTCAAGGTCAGGGTTTTTGAATAGAGCATAGTAAAGCATCATCAGCATAGAGGAGTATGGTGGCTGTCTGACAAGCATTGGGCAGTTGATTTATGAAGAGACCAAATAGGAGTGGGCCCAAGATGGAGCCTTGGGGAATACCAATATATAATCTCCTAATGTCGGACAAAGATTTATCGATCTTCACCTGCTGAGAATGATTGGTGAGATAACTATGGAATCATTTAACTGAGTTCTGTGACAAACCCCGGCCAAGGAATTTGCTAACTAGGAGCTTATAGTTAATCAGGTTGAAGGCTTTTGGTAAGGAGCTTATGGTTGACAAGGTTGAATGTTTTGGTAAGGTCAGTATACTGTACATATATCCAAAACTCCACCAATACCTCACTAATCTGAGCAGCTGTGACTGCTGGCCAACATGAGCAGATGTGACTGCTAGCTGTGTCTGCCAGACCCTGTTTTCTTTTCCCTTCCCCCTCCTGTTCTCTTCACCTCACGCCATTCCACCTCCTCCCCCTTCCCTACTAAGTCCTACTTTATCCTACTTCTAATCCCCTGCTCTACCCACGTCTTCTAATTCATCTGTGTAGGCACTTATTTCTAACCATGCCTCTCTTCTCCACCCCATTCTCTCTTTCAAAAAAAAAAAATTCTGCTTAATTTGTCATGTTTGCAGTTCTGTGCTCAGTTTGCATGAAGCATTATATGCTCTTGTATTGTTAACTGTTTCCTGATTCACTGCATTTATACTTTTGTACTGCTCCAATTTTGAAATGTATATACCATATTCTGTTTCTAATTATGAAATGTATGCAATGTATTATTTTATGTTAATATGGAACCTTTGTAAATGAGCTTCCAGCTCAAAAGTGTTATTCCTTGACTTCAATAAAATAAAATAATAAAAATATATATATATATATATATATATATATATGTATATATTCATAGTGTATAGTCCGGTGTTGTTCCATATAGAAATTAGAGCCTTTCCAAATGTTGTTGTACCACAGTTTAAAAGGTCATGGGAATGTGATTGTAGTACACTGTGGTACAACAACATTTGGAAAAGCTCTAGAGGTTCTATCAGAACTGTAAACTGGCTGCGAGCCCACCTGGCAGCAGCAACAGCAGCATTGGTGGCAAGATCCCCCGAACCAGTGATGTGAACATGACCAGGCACATAAGCGAAAAACAAATGCAGGATCAGCCAGATAACCTCAGCTTCATCAAAATTAGAAACAGATATTTAAATAACTTACAAATAATCATTTCCTCTGAGCCCACATCCTCTCGCTAACCGAGACAAGTGCCGCCAAGTTTTTTTCTTGAAAATCCCTCCCACGTCCCATTGACAGCCAATAGAAGGCTATGCAATAAATGCAGGGATGTCTGCTCCCTAGCAACCATACATGTAAACATAGCAACCAGCCCCAACTCCCAGAACACAATGGAGCAATGGATACATTTTTTTTTTCATTTCAAAAATTTACAACAAAAAACTTTGGCAATGGGGGACCATACACTATAAAAAATAGTGCATGGGCAACCTTATGCACAACCAGCCTATTGTGCCACCTCGGGGTTCTGATTACCACGGACCTCTCTCTGAGCTTCACTCTTGGTGGTCTGAGGTAATCAACCCCTTAGTGGTACAATAGTCTGGTTGTGCATGGTTGCCCATGCACTATTCTCTATATAGTCATTGCAAAAATCTCCTTTAATGCATCTGTTAGGGTTGATTCCACACCAACAAAAGTCTGAAAATTCAATGTTGAGGTTACAAAACCTACCCCCCAACACCCCAACCACCACTCTCTATAGAACAATAGGTGTCAGTGTGCCTTGGGGATGTTGGTGCTAACTTTTACCCCATTCCATTTATAAGGAAGCTGAGATGGTACAACATAGGAGAAAGGGGTAAGAGGTAGGCCTGATGACTCTAAGGCACACACTGAAGCCTGTTGTTCTGTGAAGGGTGGTAGTGGATAGGTTGGCAACACTAACATCAAATTTCCAAACTTTTGTGGGGGTAAATCAACCCTAACTGATACATTAACTGAGTTTTTTTTGCAATGATTTTCCCTTCTTTTTGAGAAAGTGAAATGTTGGTCATATGGTATCTATAGGTGGGAGCACGAGTCCTCTGGGCCCTGCACCCTCACCCACCTGTCAGTGTAGAGACATAGCGCAGGAGGGCCCTGTGCCCCCAGTTTTGCATAATGGGATGCATGTTTGATAGCATGGGCCCTCTGAGCCCTGCACTCCAACCCACCCATAAGTGCAGAGACATAGCACCTGAGGGCCCTGTACTTCCAGTGTTACAAGATGGTATCCATGGGTGGGAGTGCAGGCCCTCTGAGCCCTGTGCTCCCACCTATCTATAACTATAGGGACATAGCACAGCAGGGCCCTGTGTTTTTAGTTTTGCATAATCATATCCATAGATGGAAATGTGGGCCCTCTGGGCCCTGCACTCCCCCCACCCATGAGTGTAGAGGCATAGCATAGGAGGGGCCCAGTGCTCCCAGTTTGCATAAATAGTATGCATAGGTGGGATTGCAGGCCCTCTGGGCCCTGCACTCTCAGCTACATATAAGTGCAGACACTTAGCAAAGGCCTGGAGGCATTTCAAGCAACACCCGTAATGCTTATTTGGCAATATCTCAGTAACTGTAGCAACTGCAGAAAAAATTATTTTGCAGTTGTATTCATGACATGGCCACCTCCATGCAAGCTTAGTACACCCAAAGTTGTACTAAGCTATGCTTAGCAAAAATCCATATCCCTATCTGTTTTCGGGATCTAGGCGCTGAAAGGTGCCATGGCCGCCACAATCTTATCTTAGGGGAAAATTCACACTTCCTAGTGCTGTCACTCTGGAACCAGTGTGAATTTTTCACCAACAAGCCAAAGGCAGACCTGTGGTGCAAGGGATTGCCACCCTGCAAATTCCAGCCCAAAAGTCCAAATTGTGTAGTGGCAGTGAGGTGGCAAAGAAACTGTGGTTTTGGCTGATGCAACAATGTTATCCTGTTTGGAAAACTCACAGCTTTGGAGTACAGTAACTCTGGAACCAATGTAAAGTTTTTCACCAAACTACTAAAAGGTACATCTGTGGTGGAAGGGCTTGTCACCCAGCAAACTGTAGCCCCAAAACTCCAAACCATGTAGTGGAAGTGAGGTGGCTAAGAAACTATGATTTTGGGGATTGTACTGTCACAAATTGTGAAAATATGTTGCAAATTACAATAGTACGATGTGACACTTTGGCAAATTTGCTAAAGATTCTTGCTTGTACTGTCGCAAATTGTGACAGTACAAATGGTCAAATCAAAAGAAACCTATTCCTGGGTCTTTTTTTTTATTCTGATGCATGACTGCTGTTCCAAGGACCCTGTTTAGGTAAAAACAACAGTTGGTGTTTGCCTAGGGGCAGTAGTTTTTAAACTATAATGTTTTTTCTCAACCACTAACTGAAAACATGATGGCAGCAGCACAACAGTACAGGGGCATTTGCGACAGTTAAACATGTTGTCACGGACTAATCTGTCACTGTCACATGGAACATATATTCTTTTCTCATAGGATATAATGGGAAACTTTAAACTTTAATAACTTTTGCAAGGGTTAATATTTTTTCACCAGACATTCAAAAGGCACTTCCCTGACCCAGTCTCCACACACCCTGAAAACTTCAGACAAGACAGACAAACCATTCAGGCTGTGGAAATGTACAAAGAATTCACAAAAGTTGAGGATTTTCTACACCTTTCGACACTCCCCAGCTACACAACCACAAATCTGACTGGAATGAAAAATTTACAGATCCAGAGATCTGTAGTGCGACAATGCACATGACAAATGCCTGGTGAATCAGACGAACAGTTTCAAAGTTATTAAAGTGCAAAATTTTAGGTTTAACAGAGAAGTGGCCATGCAACCCTAACTATACCTGCTAGGCGCAGTCGCACCCCTATAGTTAGGTCTGAGTAGGAAATTTAATGTTAAACCTCATATTTTGCACTTTAATAACTTTGCAACCATTCAACAGATGTGCACAAGATTTGGTATACACTGTCATGTGCAGTAGTTCTCTTGAAGTACCAAGTTTTGTATTGGTCAGATTGGAGAAATTTGCATTGTGCATTGTGAAAAAAACACTAAAATTTGCATTTTTTTGCGGTTGTTTCCTCATCACAGTGCATCTGCACCATCTGGAATTTTGGTCTGAATTGTTCAGAGTAGAAAGAACTTGCCCCAAAGAATAAGCCAGCATTGGTGTAGTGAAAAGATATTAATCCATTCCAAAGTTATAACCTTTTGGAAATGTGGGTTCTGAGAATGTTCAGCTCAATCTTTTGGATAGCTACATGGAACAAAAAAGGAGTTTGGTCTGACGAAAAAGGATTTTGACAGCTCATGAAAAAAGATCCTTAGAATCCTTTTCATGAGAAAAAAATCCTTTTTTCATCAGCCTCCACCTTGTTTTTTTTTAGCCCAAACAAACTGTCACAACTCTGTCCAGGGATGTCTTCTGCAGACATCCAAGTATGTATCTTGTTCATCAGAATGTCCTTTATTGTTGTGTACCTTTACTTTAATTTGTTGTGGCCTCAGAATGGTTATTTTTATGTTTTAAAATCCTTTTTCATGACTTCCATTCCTTTTTTGTGGGGTATCACAATCCTTTTTTGCATCATGAAAAAGTATCAGGACATCTCACGAAAAAAGGATGACTTTCTCAAATCCTTTTTCATGAAGCGACCGCATTTTTTTTGCCAGCAAACTTCTTTTTCATGAGATGGCGTAATCCTCTTTTGTGATATGGAAAATGATTAGGACCTCTCTGATCAGATGGCCCTGCCAGTAATCCTTTTTCATGAGATGTCATAATCCTTTTTTATGATGTGAAAAAGGATTTTGACACATCATGAAAAAGGAATTCATCTTGCGAAAAAGAAATACCAGCAGAGCCAGCTGGTAGGAGAAGTCCTAATCCTTTTTTGCTTTATGAAAGAGGATTAGGACATCTCACAAAACAGCAATTTGCTGACAAAAAAGTATTAGGACATCTCATGAAAAAGGATGACTTTTGTAAATCCTTTTTTGTGAGACAACCACATACTTTTTGGCCAGCATATTCCTTTCATGTGAGATGACATAATCCTTTTTAGTGATGTGAAAAAGTATCAGGACTTCTCCCATCAGATGGCCCTGCCAGTAATCCTTTTTCATGATGCTAAAAAGGATTTTGACACCTCATGAAAATGAAATTCATCTAGTGAGAAAGGAATAGCAGCAGGGCCATCCGGTCAATGAAGTCCCTAATTATTTTTTGTCAGACTAATTCTTTTTTCATGAGACATCATAATCATTTTTCTCATCAAGAAAAAGGATTATGACATCTCACGAAAAAGAATAACTTTGGTTCATAACTTTGTTGTATTTTGGGATTTTGACTCAAAATTTTCAACACGCATTTTTGGGGAACCCACCTTATGAACAAAACAACTCTTGTTACAAAACTCTTGCCCAAAAGGTGATTTTGTGTCAGGTTATTGAATTCACTATTCAGATGGGATTTGCATAATGACAGTCATATTGTTCATAAGGTGGGGGTCCCCAAAAGACGATGTTAAACAATTTGGGGTCGAAATGTTAAAAAATAGCGGAGTTATGATGGTGCAATGGAATTGTGCAATGCACTCTTGTAACTTTGCCAGTTTAAAATATTTTGACCCCAAATTGGAACATAGAATTCTTATTACCCCACCAAATGTATGTCACAACTGTCATTTTTCAAATCATGGCTGAAATGAGTTTTCACACCTTCGGTGCAGAAGTGGCATTACAGTTGTGCAGAATTAAGTTTCAGTAAAAATTTGATTTTTTTCACCACTAGGTACATTAGGTGGTGTAATAACATGTCTGTGATGACAACTGTGTCACTCTTGGCCTATAAATGGAAGAGCAGAGCCTGGAGGGCCCTGCATTTCCACAGGCATGTGCATATACTCATCTATGGAGGAACAGGAGCACAGGGCTTGGAGGGCTCTGCATTCCTATAGCTATGTTCATATATGCCTCTGTGGTGGAATCAGAGCATTGGGCCCTCAACAAGCACATTAGGATTTGATTACACTTTCTCAAAAATTAAGGGAAAAAATGCAAAAAACGTTGTTAATGCATCAGCGACAAAAAGGATTAGGACATCTCATGAAAAAGGATGAATTTTGTAAATTATTTTTCGTGAGACAACCACATACATTTTTGCCAGTATATTAAAGTGACAAAAGTAGGGAAATGTGGTGCTAAGGTTTCTAACCCTAACAGCCCACACCCCTAACATTCACAGACAATGAGGCATTGGGGGTGGCATCGGGGTCATCAGCCCTAATGCACACCTCATTCTCCAATGCTGAAACCACACAGCTTTTTTTTTCTAATGGAATGGGGTGAGCATTAGGGCTGACAACCCCTATGCTGCCTCTGATGCCTCTTCATCTGTGAAGGGTAGTGGGGTGGGGCTGGAAACCTTAATGACACATTTCCATACTTTTGTCACTTTAACCCTAGCTAATGCATTAACAAAGTTTTTGAATATATATATATATATATATATATATATATATATATAAGAGAGAGAGAGAGAGAGAGAGAGAGAGAGGAGAGATGTTTATGCTGTATATTCATTGCAAAAAGCTTCATTAATGCATCAGTTAGGGTTAAAAGCAACAAAAAGTAGGAAATGAGGTATAGGGTTTCAACCCTAAAACCCCCCCAGCCCCACCACTGCACCCCACCTACACCCTCCACAGACCAACAGGCATCGGGGTGTGCTTTGAAGTCATCAGCCCAAATGCTTACCCCATTCCATGTGTAAGGATGCTGACACAGTAAAGAATAAGAGAATGGGGTGAGTGTTAGGGATGATGACCTCAAGGCACGTCCCAGTCCCTGTTGATCTGTGGAGGGTGGGGTGTGGTGGAATGGTTAGCTGTGGGGATGTCAGGGTTGGAAACCCTAATGCCTCATTTTCCAACTTTTGCTGCTGTAACCATAACTGGTACATTAACAAAGATTTTTTTTGCAGTAAATTTCCTTACTTTTTGAGAAGTTGTAATGTTAGTCTTATATGGTTGTGGGAGCACAGGGTCCTCTGGGCTCTGCACTCCCAGCAATCTATAGTGTGTTGTGGATGCACAGGGCCCTGTGGGAGTGCTGGGTCCTCTGGGTCCTGCACTCCCCCACTATATGATAGTATCCATAAGTGTGAGGGCATGGCCCTCTGGGTTCTGCACTCCCATCTATCCATAAGTGTAGAGACATTGTAATTAACCCTCATCTCTCTGTTGGAGCCAGGGCCCTCCTGGCCCTGTGCTCCCATTACTGCATAATGGAGGACCCTGCACTCCCATTACTGCATAATGGTATCCATATGTAGGAGCAAAGGACTCTCTGGGCCCTGTGCTCCAATCTATCCATAGGTGTAGAGACAGAGCACAGGGCTGGAGACATTCCAAGTAACCTTTGTGCTACAAATAGCACAATATCACAGTAACCATAGGCACATTGAGATAAGTTCCACCACAGTTATAATAAAGGCCTGTCAACTTGCATAATTGCTTAGTAAACCTAATAGTATACTAAGCTGAGTTTAGTAAAAACAATCCATATCTCAAAGAGTTTTCGAGATATAGCTGCTGAAAGGTACCACGACCACCATGATGTTATCCTATGGGAAATTTCTAAACTTTGGAATGTTATAATTATGAAAGTGATTTACATTTTATCACCAAACCAGAAAAAGGCACATCTCTGGGGCAATCCCTTTGTGCCCTGCAAATTTCAGCACTTTAAATATCCTTTGTCGTGAGATGTCAAAATCCCTTTTCAGGATGTGAATAAGGATTTTGACAACTCTCAAAAAAGGAATTTGTCTGGCACAAAAGCATTAAGGGCAGGGCCATCTGGTCCAAGAAGTTCTAATCCTTTACCGCATGATGAAAAAGGATTATGACACCTCACAAAAAAGGAATTCACTGATGAAAAAGGATTAGGACAGCTAACGAAAAAGAATAATTTTTTTAAATTCTTTTTTGTGAGCTGCCCTTATCCTTTCTATCATCTGATTCCTTTTTGGAGGTTCAAAATTATTTTTTCATCATATGAAAAAGGATTAGACTTCTCAGACCAGATGGCCCTGTGTCATCCTTTTCAAGAGTTAAAACAACTTTTTCATGATGTGAAAACGGATTTTGCACCTCATGAAAAAGGAATTCATCTGATGAAAAAGATTTACCAGCAGAACCATCGGGCCTGATAAGTCCTAATCATTTTTCACATGATAAAAAAGAATTTTGATGCCTCACGAAAAAGGAATTGGCTGACGTAAAAAAATATTAGGACAGCTCATGAAAAAGGATTTCAAAAATTGATCCATTTTCATTTGCTGTCCTAATCATTTTTCATCAGGTAATTCCTTTTTCGCTTTATATTTATAATGTTTTGTTCAGACTTAAAAAAACAAGATTGTGGCTGACAAAAAAAGGGTTTTCCTGATGAAAAGGGATTGTAAGTTTCCCTTTTTGTGAGCTGTCAAAATCCCTTTTTGTCAGACCAAAATCCTTTTTCATACCATGCAGCTATCCAAAAGACTGAACTGAGCATATTCAGAACCAAAAATTTCAAAATGTAATAACTTTGGAATGGATTGATGTTTGTTTTCCCAAAACCAATGCTGGCTTGTTTTTTGGGGCAAACTCTTTCTACCCTGACAATTTCAGACCAAAATTCCAAACAGTGTGGCCGCAATGCAAATAAAGAAAAAAACACCCAAAAAGGCATATTTTAGTATTTTGTTTTCACAATGCGCAGCACAAAACCTGCAAATCCAAGAAAATCAAAACTTGGTACATCAAGAGATATACCCCATGACAGAGTGCATACCACATTTTGTGCAAGTCCGTTGAACAGTTGCAAAGTTATTAAAGTGCAAAATTTGAGTTTTAACATTAAACTGCCTACTCAAACCTACGGTAAATATAGTGGCTGTAGTAGAGATACTGCAGCAAACAATGCAATTTCAATGGGAGTTAATCCCATTTGTCATGCAGTAAACCTGTGATACTGTGCTTCATCCTGTTAGGTTTCACTGCATATATATATATATATATATATATATATATATATATATATATAAATATATATATATATACACACACATACAGATGTGTCAGCCAAGATGAAGCACAGTAACACAGTAATGACATGTCACAAAATCCTGCATGTCAAAGGTCTTAATTGCCATTGACTTAAAATGGCCCATGCAGTAAACTGCAATTTTCTGTGATATTCTACAGCACTTCAGCACTTCATCCTGGCTTGACACATCTGTATGTATATATGTATGTATATGTGTGTATATATATATATATATATATATATATATACACATATATGCATAATAGATAAACCACTATGAGGTGTGCAGCTGCACTCTGATATACGCACACCTTGGTGTGCCTTGTTACGCACAAGGCTGCAGGCCAAGTGCATCAGCCACCCAAGGTGTGCGTATATCAGAGCGTGACCGCACATCTCAGAGTGGTTTATCAGTCTTATAAAATATAAATATTGCTTTGAATAGGGGGTAAAAGTGCAGGTGTGCAGTCATACTCATATGCCCAGTCATGTAATGTGTTTCAACCAACCAGCAGGGATAACTTTTCCTACCCACTTTATAAACATATATATTCATTGCAAAGAACTCAAGTTAGTGTATCAGTTAGGGTTGAAGCCACAGAAACAAAAGTTTGGAAATTTGATTTTAGGATTACCATTACCACCCCACCCCCACCCTAAAGACACCAACAGCATTGGGGCATGCCATGGGTTCATCAGGCCCAACTTTCAACCCATTCCATGTGTAAACAAGCTGACACACTACAGTATAGCAAAATGGGTTGAGAGTTAGGTCTGATGACTCCATGGCATGCCCCAAAGCCTGTTATTAAGTGTAGGGTGTGGGGGTGGGTTGGTAAGGGTGGTAACCCTAACACTGAATTTCCAAACTTTTATCACTATGCTATTAACCCAAACTGATGCATTAATGGATTTTTTTGCAATGAATTTACCTTCTTGTTGAGAAAGTGTAATGTACGTGGTTAGTGGTATGTGTTTATGGGAGCATGGGCCCGCCAGGCCCTGCGATCCCTTCTCACTGCACAGTTTTGCATAATGGTATGCATATGCAGAAGCATGGGCCATCTGGGCCCTGTGCTCCCATTTACACAAAACTATGGAGCCATACAGCAGTCCTATAGTGTTGAAAAGGAACCCTTGTAACACTAATTTGTCAATATCTCAGTAACCGTAGCAACTATGAACAATTTCCACTGCAGTTGTAATCATGACTTTAAAACATCCATGCAAGCTTAATCCAACTAGTGCCCAAAGCAAAAAATCCACATCTCAAATCGTTTTTGAGATACAGGTGCCGAAAAGTGCCACGGGCGTGGCAATGTTATCCTATGGAAAAATTCACAACTTTGGAGTGCTGTATCTCTGGAACCAGTGTAACTTTTTTCAGCAAACAAGAAAAAGACACATCTGTGATACAAGGGCTTCAAATCCCAGCAAATTTCAGCCCAAAAGTCCAAACTGTGTAGTGGCAGTGAAGTGGCAAAGAAAGTTTTGTGATAGATGCAGGACAGGTGGTGTGAACTGTATTTTGTAAATATAGTTTGAACAGTAATCAGAAAAACCATTCACACTGTATTTTGAAATACAGTTCGAATGGTAATTAGAAAAAATATTCACAATGAATTTTGCAAATACAGTGTGAACAGTAATTAGAAAAAAAAACATCTGCACTGTAAAAATACAGTTTGCACTGCCTGTCCTGCACCCCAGAACATTCTATTTATGTATTTATTTTTTTTGTGGACTTTCTTTATCACTGTTCCCAAAGAACTCTCTCGGGGCAGACCTCACTCACCTCAACCACTCTCCCACCCGCATGGTCCATGCCTCACCAGAAAATCGGGGACAGACACTCCTCCAACCTACCCCAATCTGATGACTCCCACAAAGCACACAGGACCCAAGGCAAGGCTGGTGATTGAGAGAGTCAGTGAGAAGAGTCTGGCATTGGTGATGTGGCAGCGGGCACTGGAGGTTGCTGTGTCCTATCTTTGGGACCAGGGTTTTTCTGTTGGTGTGTGTTCCCGGAGTGCAGATGTACAATAATGCCCTGCATGCAACAGGCACGCACACACATATAAGGCATCTGCAGCCACTCGAACCTCCAGATGGGCATGCAGTAAGGTGCGCCACCCCAAGTCACCACCAGGAGCTGGCAGCACTGCAGTAAGCATACCCACCCACCCCAGGAAAGGAGAGCAGTCCTCTGAATGCTCAGTCCTTTCTTGCCCCTGCCGACACACAATGGGCATTGGGTGTGTGGCTGCAGGCACTGGAGATTGCCATTGCCTATTTGTGGGACTGGGTTTTTTCTGTTGGTGTATGTTCGTGGAGCACGGATGCGCACTGACTCCCTGCACACAACTGGTGCACACACATGTGTAAGGCATCTGTCATCACTCCAACCCCAGACTGGCATGCTGCAAGGCACTCCACCCCCAATCACCACTAGGAGTCACCAGCACCATGGCAAGCATACCCACCCACCCCAGGAAAAGAGATCAGTCCTCCATATGCTCAATCCTTTCTGCTGACACCCAACAGCCAGAGTTCACTTTCAAACTCAGGTTTCCGGCCTGGCGCAAGGTTTACAATCTAGAACCTCAACCCTCAGTGCCACCGGGCCAGCTAGGAGAACATTTTAAACTGAAATGTAATTAAAAATACCATTCAAACTGTGTTTGCAAAATACAATTCAAATGTTTTTTCTAATTATCGTTCAAAATGGATTTCAAAATACAGTTTGCATTACCTGCCTTGCATCTATCACACAAATCGTTATAATTCAAAAATGGTAACATATGTTTTCACCAAACCATTCAAAGGCACACCCTTGGCATACACCCCATTATCCCTGAAAGTATCAGAGGCAGATTTAATTCTGTGTTTGCTGTACGTGGGAGCAAAAAATCCCATATTATCCTATGGAGAAAAAGTTTATTTTTGTGTTTTTGACCACTTTATGTCTCCGAAACTGTAAAAGGTGCCATCATGAAACTTTCCACATCTTGTGACACTGACAACACGACAGCACATACCAATTTTTGTGTTATTTGGTTGAAAAATGACAAAGTTATTAAGGTGCAGAATTTGAGATTTAACATTGAAAGGCTTTACCAACCCTAACTATAAGAATGTTATCACGTCCTTATAATATAAGGAATAAAGTATTGGTGAGCATACACAACAAGCCTGTATTTTCATTGAGGGGTTGAGATACTAGCGTATGGCCCTCAAGAGCTGGGAACTGTGAGTAGCAGAGGGAAAAATTAAAAATTCCAGAGTTGGTGTGGAAAGTTCCTCTATTGCCACCACAAGGTTCATACCAACTGAGTCACTCCCACACCTAGTTTCGACAAGTACCTTACTGACATATTTTGAAGTGTCTTTGACTGAAACAGCCTTAAATTGGAATTTATGCTACCATAACTCAAAGCCCACCATATTGGAGGCTTCAGGACCTGGTTCTTTTCAAGGGGTATGGGCAGGTTCAGTACAGCTGATGGAACTGATGTCGGCAAAAGCTGATTTGAAGTAACTGGCAATTTTAGTATTATCAATGACTAGAGATACAGCAAATTTTTAATCTGCCAGTGAAGTGGATGCGAAGTAGCCACTCCGCGTCCATGGAGCACAATGCAAAGTGGGCACTGCAAGGTGCTCGCTTCGCGTCATTATTATTACCACTTTGCGTTGCCGTAATGCCTTAACGTGAAGTAAGGTGAACTGAGAAGAGAATAGGCAGCCCCCTATACATCACATGGCTTACAGTACTGTAAGTCACATGCTTTAACCAGGCAGGAAGGAAGTGATTCAGAGAAGCAGATTCACTTTCTCCTTTGCATTTGTAGAGGGAAAAAGCATTGTGCGAGGAGACTAGGAGTTAAAGTGCTTGATTGCCTTGCCAGTTGCATTTCAGAAGAAAACCAACAGCTTTTTTAAAAGCTATATCTTTATTTCATTTTTGTATTGTATTTGTGCTTTTTTTTTGTCAGTGAATTTTTTTGTAAAAGTTTTGTTTTGTTTTGTGTGTGTGGCTGACTGTGTGTCAGTGAGTGGCAGTGTGTGTGTCTGTGTATGTGTCGGTCCAGGGACTTGTTGTGTGTATCAGAATGGACCCAGGAGAAGTTGAGTCGCTGACCCGTGGGCGCGGTCAGAGGGGAGTGTGGACCCATGGGGGGGCAGAGTGGTTATGTCATGCCAGACCACAACTGACTCCTGGGTGTTGCTTCCCCCCATGTTCACGCAACAGGAGCAGCAGCACCAGTGCCACTGGTGGCTGTTGTGCATCTACCTTCTCCGCCACTACCTGTAGGGGCTCCACCAGCACCCCCTCCACCACCTCCACAGCCACAGGAGGTGACTCTGGAAAATGTAGGAGGTGGGACTCAGTGAGGACTGTGTCTGGTCCTCCCCGAGGCTCCCCAGTGTGGGAGCTTTTTAACTCTGTGGGGGAAGACAGCACAGTGGTGGTGTGCCATCTGTGTGGTGTGGTGGTGTGCCATGGCCCCCGTGGGACACATTTGGGGACCGGTGGCCAGTACCCCCACATGCTGAACGACTACAGGGCAGAGTGGCAGGCTGCCACAGAGGGGGCCAGGAATCCACCCGCTGGCCCTTCCTGGCAGTGGCCAAGGGTGCTGCAGGAGTGGGAGTTGTGCCTCATCACTGCCACAGCAGGAGGAGGGCTAGTACAGCAGCTGCTCCACCACCACCATCGCCACCACAGCCACCAGAACCACCCTCTCCACCACCACCCCCACTATCTGGATTCCCTGCTACAGTGGACCCTGGCAAAGTCCCTGCAACACAGTCTGACATCGCCCTCATGTGGGCAGCTCTTGAAGAAAACAATGAGTGGTATGATGCTTTGCAGCAGCAGGTGAACAGAATAGAATAACAGCAGCAGCAAATAGTTTCAATGCTGCACCTGCTGCTGGACCACCACTACATCCCATGGCCACAGTAAGTTAGGGGATAGTTTTCTGCCCCACCCTGACCCCTCCCCACTACAGTGTTGTACTGTTTTTGTGTGTTTTTTCTTAGTTGTTGTTTAATCATGCACATTTTCCCTTCCAGGAGAATCTTTCTTGCACCACATAGTGCAATACATTTGTGTTGAAAACCACCCGTAATTTCATTACTGTGTGTCACGTGATGGAGGAATTCCTGTTCTGAAAATCTGCCACATTTTGCCTCCCTTCTCAGCAACGTTAAGACGTGATGGCAGGGAGAGCATCTGTGCATGCTCCTTACAGTGAATATCCGATTGTCCGGCAGCTTTCTGAATGTTTCTTTATGTTATAATGGTCAGTTTGTGGTGAAACATGTGGGCACATTTCCAGTAAGAAGAGCCTTGTTAGTGGAAACATTCCCACATTTCACCACAAAGTCAATGATATAACATAAGGAAACATTGGGATAGCTGCCGGACATTTACTATAGTGGAGCATGCACCTACGCTCCCTTTGGCATCACGTCCTAACGTTGCTGAGAAAGGGGAGAAGAATGTGGGTGGCTTTTCTGATCGGTAATTCCTCCATCACATGATACACTGTAATGAAATTATGGGCAGTTTTCACAGAAATATATTGCACTCTGTGGAGCAAGAAATATTCCAGTGGGAGTAATGCCCCACATATTAGTTTATGTGCATCATCATAACTATGTAATGTGGTGAATCTCTGTTAAGCAGCAGTGCAACAATCTGTTGAGAATTCTGACCTATATTTTTTAATGCTGTGTTACAACTTCCTTTACTTACATCCTGACTGACTGGAATGATACGTGAATTTGCAGTAATTGAGTCTGCTGTACTACCTTTTTCATATATGAAATAATGAAAGGAGCATTCCTTTTAAATTGGTGCTGACCACGTCTTTGTCATTTTTTCCTCTGCTTTTCTCCATCACATCAGTTAGTTGTTATATATCACTTCTGTTGTTAATTAACAGTTATGCAGCAGCAGGCAGTGTTTTATGACACCACAGAACAATAGTTATTGAAAAGCAGCTGCAAATAAATACAAACCTGGTCCAAACAGTATATTGGAAGGCGTGCTCATTTTTTTTCATACATGAAAAAAAGTAGTCAAGTAAGTAAAGCAGACATAAATTGTGAAAAGAAGCATATTATGCAAGTCACAACTCTGAGGTAACTAGTGGTGGCTGTGGCAATGTAAAGTAGCATAAAAAAGTATGGTTCAAAACTGTCAGGACATTCTTGCAATGCTGCTTTAACTGTAAAAATGTCAGTATGACATCATGAGCTCACTGCAACAATCACAGAACACACAAAAGTGGCACAGAGTCCCCAGATTTTTTCTGCAGGCCCAAAATGCATCCTGCTTTTATGCAGAAAATTGACAAGTGTTAACACAGTGGAATGAGAGTGTCTCAGCACATATGAAGTCCCCCAGAATTAATGGTGCACTCAGTCATGCACGCAGTGGTGGCACAGAGTCCCAGATTTTTTCTGCAGGCCCAAAATGCATCCTGCTTGTGTGCAGAAAATTGACAAGTGTTATCACAGTGGAATGAGAGTGTTTTAGCACATACAAAGTCCCCCAGAATTAATGGCACACTCAGTCATGCGAGCAGTGGTGGCACAGAGTCCTAGATTTTTTTCTGTAGGCCCAAAATGCATCCTGCTTGTGTGCTGAAAATTGATTAGTGTTAATACAGTGGAATAAGAGTTTCAGCACATACAAAGTCCCCCAGAATTAATGTCGCACTCAGTCATGCGCGCAGTGGTGGCACAGAGTTCCAGATTTTTTTTGTAGGCCCAAAATGCATCCTGCTTGTGTGCAGAAAATTGACAAGTGGTAACACAGTGGAATTAGAGTGTTTCAGCACATACTCCAGTATAAAATGATGACTGTGAGCATCGTGTTGCTGGTCCAATGTGTTCTGTGAGACGATTCGAGCAAATACAATGTGATCATCTCAACTGGACTGAAGGGTGCCCTTTCGCTGTACATTAATAGTAGCCTTGGTGTGTAGATATATATATATACAGAAATATGGTTGTGTATTTTGTAGGTGAGGATGGGGGTTGACATGGACATGTCCCACAGGTCCTTGCTCTCTCCCCACTATACCAAGATGGCAGCCACGCTGGGCTAGCCACTACACACTGCACTTTGTTTGTCTTCTGACTGTTTGTTTTGAGCTCTTTGAGTGCTCTTGGAATGCCTCCTAGCACTTTTTACTTGTTTATCTATCATTTTATTTGTAGTTAAAAATTTCTGCGTTTTGGAAACCGAATAAGAAATTTGGTATGGTTTGCTGCTTTTATGCTAACCCTGAATGGGTTGAGCGTCACAGGCTATGGTTGTGGATTGTGGACGAGTTTTCATTGGCTGGATTGAGTCTCAAATCGGACTGCAGCTTTCAGCGAAGTGAATCTTTTTGGACTGCTGCTAGAATGAATGGGGGATTGTGAATTGAGACTAAATTAATTGAATTATAAGGTAGACTGATCGTGCATATGGTTGCTGGAGTTCTGAGGGAGTACATGAACTCACTGACTTGGTGTGATGAGATTTAAAAAGCTTGAAATCTGTTTTTGCTTGCTTTCGCCATGGGAACTGTTTGTCCTGATTTTGGTCTTGGATGCTTTGAGACAGTGGGTTTCTGGGGAGCTGCCTGGGGTGGTTGCTATTGGCTGGGTTCAGGGTGGGCGACACCAGCCTTGGGCCAGCTGAAGGGCAGGTGCAAGTTGCCGGTATTTTCTAGACTCACCAGAGGGGTCTACCGGTGGGTGGACACTATTCTGGGACTCATTGCTGTGGATCCAGCCTGATTAGCGGCTGCTTTCAGGGTTCTTCCCTTATGTTGGATTTCTGAGCCCTTAGTCCTACTGATTTTGGACCTGCTCCTTTGATTTTCTGCCCATGGATTATGGTCAAGACTCTAATCCTGTGATTTACACTCCTTCGGCTTAAGGCAGTTAGATTGCCTGTTTTTTCTTTGATCCCCCGGGTTGTGAGAGGGTCTGGGGATCTGAAGATTTAAAGACATTGGCTGCTTTAAGACTCGTTATCATTTTATTTTATATTTTGTCACCTGAATATATCCTCTTTCTCCAGGTGGTGAGAGTGTCTGGGGACTGAGAGACTTTGGCTGCATTGCACTTACTCTCACTTTTGTGAGAGTCTGTGCTTGGAAAATATTTAATTTACTGGTTTTATTTACAGCTTTTAAGACTTGTTATCCACTTCTCTATGACTTATGTTCTGCAAACTTATTTGATTTGGACTCTGACATTAGGTTTATGATTTACATTTTTAGTGATTTTTAGTTTTATTCTGCATTTGTTGGGGTGGGTTAGAGGAAGCTATTACTTATTAATTTGTGTGTTTATTATTTCTTTCATAGTTTTGCTATTATTATTATTATTACTTATTTGTTATGTGAGGGTTATTTATTTTGGGGTTGGGTTGAAGGTGAGATAGTTTGTTTGTTGGGTTTGTTGGGTTTTATTGATTGTTTTTAAGATGTGTTGGGAGGGCTTTATGACAGTCAGGCACTAATCTCCCACTCTGCTCCGGAACCTCTGCCCTTTTCACTGTCCCCCATTTACCTGCTGATGTTTTCACTAAGTGTCATGCACTGGGGATAGTGAGAAGCCATTCGAGGGGTGGATGGACTGGTCTGAGTGGGAGAATGGAAAGGAGTGGGCAGATAGGGATAGTTGGGACTAGGAGATGCCCTGGGGTGAAATGGTATCGGGAGAAGGGTCCTCCCTGCCTGATTCCCATACCCAAGTGCTCCACAGATTATGGGCAGGTACTGCACTCCTCCCTGAAAACCCATCCAACCCGGGCGGTGCTATGTAATGCCAGGTCTATTAGGAACAAGACTGCAATTATTGCAGATCTTATTGCAACATCTGACCTAGTATGTATCACAGAGACCTGGCTTAATGAGAATGCAGGTCCAGTACTAGCATCTGCTGCTCCGGCTGGGTTCTCAGTGATACACCGCCCGAGATTGGATCGTAGAGGTGGGGGAGTAGCCATCTTTTTTAAAATGGAACTGAGTCTTGTGGATGTGCCAGTGGATAGCACTCGATCCTTTGAGTGTATCCTGGGAGCAGGTGTGGGGTTCAAGATTCTCCTCATCTATTGTCCACCCGGTGGTGGTGGAGAATTCCTGAAGGAGTTTGCGGACTTCATTGTCGACATGGCAATGGAGTCACCCAGATGGTTAATACTGGGAGACTTCAATGCCTGGGTCGATGATGAACTCTCGCACTTTGGAAAGAATCTCCTCCAACTTATGACTATGTTGGGCCTCTCACAAGTAGTTACCTCTGCTACCCATATAGGGGGTCACTCATTGGATCTAGTGTTTCTACTGGATTTGGAGGTCACGCATTTGGGGGTGGAACCAAATGCATGGATGGACCATCATACCATAAGATTCAGCTTTGGGGCACCCCCAAATAGGCCTGTCTCTACGGAGATGGTCCAGTATTGCCCTTTAAGGAGAGTTACCCCAGAGGGTCTACTGGTGGTACTGGATCTATCGGGTATTTCAGGTGAGTGCATGGGTCCAGGAGACCTCGTTCTTGCCTATAATAAGGCGGTGAGTGTGGCCCTGTCTGTGTTCGCCCACTCACTCAGCATCCAAAGACTCCATGCTTCGATGAGTCTTTAAAGGAACTAAGGAGAGTGGGGTGAAGGCTAGAGAGGGCTTGGCAAAAATCCGGCCTTGATGCGGGCGGACTTAGGTTGATGGACCATTATGGTTCCTATCAATCAGCAATCACCCGTAAGAAAGCAGAATTCCTGTCCAGGGAGATTGCTGCTGCTGCGTGGAACCGACCAGCTCAACTCTTTCAGACCATTGACAGACTGCGCAATCCACTCTGTCTGCAGTCTGGAAGAGATTTTTCACAAATAAAATGTGATGAGCTTGTTTGGTTCTTCACAGATAAGATTGCCAACATCAGGTCGGGTATCGGCCAAGCTCTCTCTTTAAGGGTTTGCGGTGATCGGCGAGAGGAAACAAACACCTCTGTTATCTGGTCTGACTTGGGTAAGCCAGAGCTCATGGATATTGTGAGGATTGTCCAGATTGTACGACCAACCAGCTGTAGTTTGGATCCGGGCCTTACGTCACTATTATTAGGTTGCGTAGATACTATCTGTCCGATCCTTGCTGAAATTGCCTGGAAATCTTTGGAGCAGGGGGTCTTTCCTGATCACCTAAAGGATGCAGTCATTCGACCACTCCTAAAAAAGCCTTCATTGAATCCAGACTGCTTAGCTAACTACAGACCTATCTCTAACCTGCCCTTTGTGGGTAAGGTTATTGAAAAGGTGGTTGCACTACAACTGGATGACCATCTTATAAATCACAATGTCTATGATACTCTTCACTTGGGATTTAGGAAAAGACATAGCACTGAGACCGCCCTTGTCTGGGTTTTAAATGATCTCCTGATTGAGAGAGATCGAAAGGCTTGTACTATTCTTGTTCTTCTTGATCTCTCTGCAGCATTTGATACTGTGGACCATGGTGTGCTTTTTGAGTGCCTGTGGCTTTATTGTAGACTGACTAATACAGTTCTGCACTGGTTTCAATCTTTCCTTACGGGACGGAGGCAGAGGGTTGTCACTGGAATTTATTCCTATGATGCCATCTCCCTATCCTGTGGGGTGCCGCAGTGCTCCATTTTGGGACCCATGTTGTTCACCATATATATGCTGCCATTGGGAGACATTATTAGGTGATACGATCTGGGTTTTCACTGCTATGCACATGATATCCAGTTGTATCTGTCCTTCAATCCCGGACAGGAAGATGCAATCTCTATGCTTAAGAACTGTCTATCCGAAATCAAAGATTGTATGAGTACCAGCTGGCTGAGGTTAAACCCGGATAAGACTGAGGTGCTGGCTGTGGACCCTGGTCACCTTGAGGCAGGTTGTAGGGTTGGGATTCCATTGGGCATATGGCTCGATGGTATCCAATTCCCAACCTCAGACCAGGTACGTAATCTGGGCGTTATCATAGACGACGGCCTGACCCTAAAATCTCAGGTGTCGGCCGTTGTCAAATCCTCATTTTACCATCTTAGGCATATCACTCGGGTGAAACACCTGGTTCCTCTGGCTGACCTTCCTACCTTGGTCCATGCCTTTGTGACCTCTTGCCTTGATTACTGCAATGCCTTGTACCTAGTGCTACCAGGGGTTGATATCCGTGCTTGAAGCTGGTGCTGAACACAGCGGCCAGGCTTTTGACTGGAACATCTAGAAATAGACATATTATGCCTATGCTGTGTGGACTGCACTGGCTGCCGGTTCAGTGGCGGATCACCTTTTAAGGTCGGGTTACTGACCTATACGAACAGGGACTGCGGTATCTGCAAGATCTCCTTACTCCCTACTGTCCCTCTCACTCACTCTGATCCACTGATGAGGGATTGCTAGAGATTCCCAGGGTTCGTTTAAAGACATCTGGGGCACGTGCATTTTCTTACGCTGCCCCCACCATGTGGAATTCTCTACCTCACCGGATACGAGGCTGCCTGAATGTCGAGAGTTTCAAATCTGAGCTTAAAACCTTTTTGTTTTTAAAAGCATCTAAGGAATGATTTTACTGTTAATATTAATATTATGCCTATTATTTAATGTTGCTATTGTACAGAACTTTGGTTTTTGAAAAGCGCTTATAAATAAACTTTTTTTTTTTTGCCATTAAATTTTATTACATTTTTCGTTACAGAGATACAATCCAACAACTACAAATGCAAACACACAGTGGTAGATACATATTCATATCTATACATAAAGTAAGACAAAGTCTGTAACATAACCCCCATAACCCTTCCCACCTATTCCCCCCTGCCCCCCCATAACCCACCAAGCACAAGTCCAATAAGGTAGCATGCCATCAAACAGTAGCTAGTCTGCATCCTCCTATAAAGAATAAATAGCATGAAAGGGGCCCCAAATCCTATCATACCTAGGGAGCTTATTCTGGAGGATAGCTATCATTTTCTCAACCCTCAAACTAGCTAACAATTCCTCCAGCCATTCAGTGTAGCTGAGCACGACAGAATCCTTCCAGTGTCTGAGGACAATTTTCTTAAGCGTGGCAGCAATTAGAACTATATGGAACCTCCTACTCTTGACAGGAATATGAGAGACATCTCCCAGAAAACATATTTCAGGAGTAAAGAGGTCCCTTAGTCCCAGTAACAGGTTCAGTCAGTTTTTAATTTCCACCCACAGCGGAGTTACCTTAGGACAACTCCAGAAAATATGCATCAAATCCCCAACCCCGGTTTGACACCTGTAACATATAGAGTTAGTAGCAATTTTCAGCCTGGCCAATTTTTGAGGAGAATAGTAAATATTGCGAAGGATTTTGAACTGCATCAGCCTTAAACGATCCTGCAAAAAGAATTTATGACAGTTCGTCCATAACACCTTCCAATTGAGCGCAGCATCAGGAAAAACTGAGGTCCAATATGAATTTTGAACTGGTTTAAAGAATCACCACTCAAATAACACTGCATATATTTTGGAAATTGTAGGCAAACCACCAACGACCTAACACATCATAAAAGTCCAGCCTAGGGTTCCGGATTGCCCCACTACCCATCTTTGCAACTAAGAGATGCCTAATCTGATATATCTTAAAGATAGTCGTAGCAGGCATCTCAAACTTATTCAGAATCTCAGCAGAGGAGAGTATCTCCCCATCAGGTGAACAAAGATCTTTCAAACAGCATGTACCAGGCAGGGGCAGCCAAGCCGGGCTAAGAATTTTATTACCTATTACAAAACGTGGATTACCCCAAATTGGCTGGACCCAATCATTAAGGTGGTCATATTTCAGGAAGCAACAAAGTTGGGTATGAGCTCTCACAGAAATCCCAATTGGGGAGCTACGCAGCTGGGGGGGCAACAGTTTTGGAGTGAGATGAAGCAAGGCTTCAGATTTCAAACCGTATTTCCGAGTCAGGGCCAATTCAATCTGTAGCCATAGAGGCATTACGAATGCTGTACTGAAACTTCTGCATCCTTCACCCACCTCAGATACTTGCTGCCATGAGCTGCCCAGAAATATAGGGCAAAATGCGGGAGCCTTAACCCCCCCAATACTTTGGGAGCTGCCAACTTTTGATAGGCCATACGAGACTTCTTATAACCCCACACGAAATTAGCAATCCTATTATGTAGCTTCCTAAAACAAGTAAGTGGTATCCAAATATTCAACATACTAATAGGGTAAAACAATCTCGGAAAGACGTTCATTTTAACTAAATTAATCCTCCCCCATAAAGAGATTGGCAACCTCGCCCATCTTTCCAAGTCTAGCTCAATGGTGTGCATCAATAAATAAACTTTTGCTTACTTACTTACTCATGGTATTGTTCTGCATCACAGATCACACAGAAACTATTGGTGTGCACATTCCAGTGCTCAGTGAGAATTTTTTGCACTGAAATTGGAAACGGATAACTCTCAAGCACATGAAGGTAAGTATTTTTTTTTTGGAGGGGTGAGGGGAATCATATTTGCAGATTTGTCTGTAATGGTTTCTTATTTTGTTACTTCTTCACAGATTTCCTCAGCATCCTTCTGGAGTCTGGTTGTTAGAATGGTCATGGTTATCTAATGAAACGACTTCTGCATGTTGCATGTGTGCCCAAGCTCAGGGAGGGGGGTGCCTGATGTTGAAGAACTTTTTTGGATAAGGCCACTTTGACAGAACAACAAAGCATCTGGAAGTTTCCTCGAAAAAGAAATTAATGACTTCTTACAACTTAATTGTTATGTGTCCCTCCCTGGTTCTCAAATCTCAATCTAAAGTCAAGTTACATTTCAAACCAACATCTTGTCAATTAACACAACCTGTGTGCAATATTTGCTGCAGTCTTTCCAAAACAATGAAATGGATGAAATGAAATCTTCATACTTACCAGAATGGATTTCACATGGATATTACGTCGCTTCCACTCTGTTCGGTAGAGCTACAGTACCATTCCCAATGAGTTTTAGCGATGGAGCCTTTTTTGTTACCCTGTAAAAGAAACAAAATAAGTGTACCATATGCATTTTACCATTGCGGCTCTGAAAAGCTACAGAAAACAAAACATACAACTAAAGGAAGTGAAACAGCATAGCAAACATGAGTACACATACTCACTTTATGGTTTAAATATTAAGAAGCTTTGTGTCTGTGGCTGATGGATTTGGTGGTCTGGACAGGCTCAGGCTCAGTGGTGGCAGTGGCTAACATCAGTTCTGGTGGTGGTGGTCCGGGGGCCGGACAGACTCAGGCTCAGTGGTGGCAGTGGCTAATATCAGTCCCGGTGGGGGGGGGGCACACCGCCTTATTAACCACATCATCATCCTCATAAAGAAATCTGCCCTCACAGTCATCGATGTCTGAAGTCTGACCACTAGGAAATTCTTTCTCCATTGTGTCGTCATCTACATCAGTGGTGAGATGTTTCAGGCAGCCACTGCCAGTGCCACCAGGATGCTCCATTTCCACATCAACAAAACCGCCATGACTAGGCCGGGGTACGAATACCGAGGTTGCAGTCTGTGCTGGTATTTGCCTCTCATTCATTTTAATGAATGTTAGCAAACTAACATTTGCAGGAGACAGGTTTGTCCGACGATCCCTTACATAAGTCTGAATTGGCCTTTCTAATCATACTGGTGCACTTATTGTAGGTTTCCTTGTACCTTTGCTGGTGGAAAGTGAACCCTGTTTCCCTAGCCAGTGCATACAGATTGTCCCTCTCCCTCATGCAGGCAAGGAGTTATGAGGTGATCTATCCTGATGGTGTTTCTCTTGCCTTGTGTTTTTTAAAGGGTGCAAAATTATCATAGGCAACTGTAAACTCAGAGAAAGAAATTCTAGGACTGAGTCAATATTGGGAATGACATCTGAAGGGCCAATCAATTAGAGTCAAGCAAGATTTTAATTCAGGTACCTTCATTTTCTTCCGGACTTGGCTGACTGTAATCCAGGGGTGGCCTTATCTGTTTTAACTGCCCATAGACATTTCACCAGGAAGTGGTCACTTAGGGTATCTGGACAACTTTGACAACTTTAACCCTATAAGGGTGTGTAGCTACAGTAGTACCCAGTCGAGTAGTGTCATAGTGCCTGTTTTTAAATTGGTCCTGGTGTGCATAGTGACAATTTGTGTGAGAGGCAAAATAAAAATAAAATAGAAACTTTTACTTTCATCCTCACTTTATGTCCTTGGGGAGTATGGACTTCATAAACTGCCACTGGTGCTGAGCATCCTTTCATAGGGCATGCATACATGGACTTTGGCACTGCCCCACATGTTTGGACAATAGGAGAATTAAAATCTCGGCTCAGGGAGGCCTGGGTCTGCATCCTCCACCTTCAAAACATACTACTAAACAACAAACCCTCAACCTCTCCTCCACCATATCACCTCCAAAAAGAAAACATCCCACTTCCCTTCAGAGGAATCCTCATCCAGGAGAGTGGCAGGTGGTAAAAAAGGGCAGAGGCAAACCACAACAGCAGTCCCCAACCAAGGGAGCAGCCATTGAAACAGCTAACAGATTCATACCTTTAACAGATGAAATGGCCAAGGATAACAATATAGGACCAGGAAACACCAGTTATGTCACCCAAAAGGAAAGGTCAAGGGTGTCAAAACCAGGATGCCAGACACCCACACGTAACAGGAAAGTACTCATTATAGGGAATTCCATGATCAGAAGAGTGAAATCCCAACTAAGTCAGGACACCAGTACTAATGTGGTGGTCAGGTGCCTACCCGGAGCTTCTGCTAAAAGGGATACTGGCCATATTAACAGGATACTAAACAAGGAAGGAGAGAGAGTGCATGCATTTTGTCCACCTAGGAACAAATAATTGTGCAAATCAAACAGTATAAGAGACCAAAATGTAAAAAAACAAAGACAAGGCGCTGCGTCAGCATGTGGTCTAAAAGCAAAACAAAATGGTTATATTAAATGCACGCTGAAAATAGAAAATAGAGTTAAAAATCTACGTTTCGACCTTAGGTCTTCTTCAGGAAATATCTAAAAGAGAAAAAAAACAAGTTAGTGTAGAGGAGAGGTAAAATGAGAGAGATATATATGTGGAGAAAGAAGAAGGGGGGAGGCTAAGGGAGAAGAAGTGATAAATGGTAAGATTAAGAGAGAATCTGTGAAACAAAAAGGTGATGATGGGAAAGATAAAACATAATAGGAGAGAAAGAGCTGGGGAAGTTCCCAGGTAGAGACTGATTAACAGGGCCTTGTAAGAAGGCTGAAAGGTGACAAATGTGTGAGAAGGAGACAGAAATGGAGACATATGGTGAAAATGAAAAATAAATCAGTACAAAATCAAATTGACTTTAGAGAAAAAAAGGGGAGGCTGAAAGATGTTAGTGGAAAATAAGTCTATCATTTAAACCAGAGGGCTGCTGGGAGCCAAGGCAGATGATCAGCTTGGCTTCCATGTTTTTTCTATGGTTAGGATCCCGGAAGCCCTGCTGAAGGACACAAACAGAAAGGTCATTGACATTGTGGTCCCTGGAGATAAAGTGGGATACAATGGGTTTAGCAGTTTCACCATTCCTGACCACTCTGTAATGTTCCCCTGAAACATATCTCATATTTCTAAGCCTTCTCTTGAATTATTTTCTGCCATTTTCTCTAAGACTAAACTCTGCAGTCACTTACAGTTTCTTTCCAAATGCCGCCACCTGGGTATTATTCCTAAAGGTTTCTGTTTGAAATTTCATCCTTGTTCATTTGGATCTGAGACACATGTTTCCTCTACTAACAAGCTTTTGAAAACTTTCTCTAGGAAACTTATCATGCACACCATTCTCTCCATCAAAACACAGCTGATCTCTGTGGACAAAACCATTCAAAGGCAAAAGGATTTCCTGCAGCGAACGGCTCCACATAACCTTCCTTTTATTAAGCACTGCATCCAAAACCTTAACTCCACTCTCTTTCAGTTTCTCAAGGATACCAAAGCTGCAAAACTCCAGTCTCTCACCCAGCAGATCAACAACCAGCATGAGCCCTCGAGTCAGACACAACCTAACAATTTGGTATTTTGTATTCCTCCAGACCTTCCCCTGACACAAGATGAACACTCACTCCTTAGCAAAGGTCTCTCTTTTGTGCCCACACCCAGATATCTTGATGCACCCCAGGTTCAAGTTGATCTGCAGTGCTTCTATCGTAGAGTACGCCTTGCAGCTCATTTTTCTAATATGACTCCTCTTCCTACAGATCATGACGGTATCACCAGAACTATCAATGACATCAATCCTCAGCGAAGTGCATGGACACCCCCTCCAGGACGTTTTTGCTGCTGTTGATTATTTTGTTAACCAATGCATGGAAAACACCATTAACTTTAATCTTCATTGCAGGCACAACCATTCCAACCTGACACCTGGTGAGCTTGCAGCCCTCAGATCTCTACAATGTAGGAATGACATTGTTATTAAACCAGCTGATAAGGGAGGTGCTGTTGTAGTCTGGCAAAAGGAGCTATACATCACTGAAGCCACGCAGCAACTCTCTGACACCAGGTTTTATTCTTCTCTTCCACAGGACCCCACTGCTGACTATCAGACGGAGGTCACCACCACCATCACCTCTGCTATGAAAACAATGAGCTCCCTGCTTCTGCTAAGAGACTCATAGTCCAGCATCCCCAGACATCTAGGTTTTATCTTCTTCCCAAAATCCACAAAACAGGTAACCCGGGTCGTCCCATAGTGTCTGCCTGCTCCTGCCCCACATCCCACATCTCCGCGTTTTTGTATGGCCTCATGAGACCCCTTGTTGAGTCCCTGCCCTCCTATGTTAAAGACACTAACCATGCTCTCCAGTTATTTGACAGGTTCAGATTCAGTGACTCTCATCAGCTCATCTTCACCATGGACATCAAATCTCTTTACACAGTGATCCCCCATGATGATGGTCTGACAGCTTTGCAGCATTTCTTGAACAAGCGGGAAGTCCAGCAGCCACCCACACACACACTTACTCGTCTGGCAGAACTGGTTCTAACACTCAATGCTTTTTCTTTTAATAACAGTTTTTTTCAGCAGGTCAGTGGAGTTGCCATGGGTACCAAGATGGGTCCCAGCTTTGCTAATCTGTTTGTGGGTTGGGTGGAGGAATGTTTTTTTCTCTCATTCACAGGGACTGTGCCTGAACTCTACAAACGCTACATTGATGACTGTGTGGGGGCCACCTCCTGCTCCAGGAGACCCTCCAAGTCTTCCTTGACAAGTTCACCACGGCTCATCCTTCCCTTCAGTACACTGTTGAAGTATCCTCCTCTACACTGCCTTTCCTGGATATCCAGCTTTCAGTCCAGAACACTGGTCTGAAGACATCTGTCTATTACAAACCCACTGACTCACAGTTTCCTCCTCCATAGCTCCTTCCATCCTAAACATGTCAAGAATGGCCTGCCTTATTCGCAGTTTCTTAGACTTAGGTTATGCAGTGAAGAGGATGATTTTGCTGAGCAGACCCAAATAATGCATAGTTTTTTATCAACAGGAGATACCCTAAAAGCACAGTGGACAGAGCACTCTCCCGGGTCAGTAACATGCCCCGTAACCTTGACCCCCGCAGGAGGGATACTGTCACACAAGAACAACGGCGAATTCCACTAGTTCTTCCTTTCCATCAGAGCACACCTTCTCTTCACAGGATCATCACTAGTAACTTTCCCATTTTGCAAACTGACCCTAACATTGGTGCTTCCTTTACAGAACCACCTATTGCCTCCTACCGCCGGCCACCTAACCTGCGCAATCTCCTGGTAAAAAGCAGCCTACCCACTCCTAACAGTTCCTCCCCCCCAGGTACCAAACCTTGCAACAGGGCTCGCTGCTACACCTGCAAATTTATTTCCAGTGTAACTGAGATTCGGGGGCCTGCAGGTGTTTTTCACATCACCAAGGAGTTCTCATGCACCTCCACTAATGTAGTGTACTGTATTCTTTGCAGGAGGTGTTCCGCTATTTACATCGGAGAAACTGGTAGGCGTCTTGCTGACCATTTTAGGGAACATTACAGAGCGGTCAGGAATGGTGAAACTGCTAAACCCATTGTATCCCACTTTATCTCCAGGGACCACAATGTCAATGACCTTTCTGTTTGTGTCCATCAGCAGGGCTTCCGGGATCCTAACCATAGAAAAAACATGGAAGAAGCTGATCATCCGCCTTGGCTCCCAGCAGCCGCCTGGTTTAAATGATAGACTTATTTTCCACTAACATCTTTCAGCCTCCCTTTTTTCTCTAAAGTCAATTTGTTTTTGTACTGATTTATTTTCATTTTCACCATATGTCTCCATTTCTGTCTCCTTCTCACACATTTGTCACCTTTCAGCCTTCTTACAAGGCCCTGTTAATCAGTCTCACCTGGGAACTTCCAGCTCTTTCTCTCCCATTATGTTTTATCTTTCCCATCATCACCTTTTTGTTTCACAGATTCTCTCTTAATCTTACCATTTATCACTTCTTCTCCCTTAGCCTCCCCCTTCTTCTTTCTCCACATATATATCTCTCTCATTTTACCTCTCCTCTACACTAATTTGTTTTTTTTCTCTTTTAGATATTTCCTGAAGAAGACCTAAGGTTGAAACGTAGATTTTTAACTCTATTTTCTATTTTCAGAGTGCATTTAATATAACCATTTTGTTTTGCTAAGAGACCAAAATGCACCTAACATGCTTAGTTGACAAACTGGCCACCCATTCACCCATCATTGCTTTCTCTGAGGTCCTCCCAGTATGGGAGACAGGAGAAAGTATGCAAAGAATCCACAAAGATAACATAGAGGAGCTAAATGCATGGCTTCAAAATTGGTGTCTGGAGAGGGTCCACCTTTTTATTGGAAACTGGAGGGACTTCTGAGACAGGGGTCTCTTCAGGCACAATGCACTGCACCTAACTAATGAGATGTACTGGCGCTAGGGAAGAAGTTTGACATTTTCATGGGATGTTTAAACTAGATACTGGGGAGAGGGTGACAGTACCGCACAGCCCTACTGCCATTCCCAATAAACACAATTTTTTTGGCGCTAACACTGCAGAACAGAAGGACCATTTACTAAATAAGAGACCACAGGTACTGTAAAAAAGGGTTCAAAGAAAGGACAAGATACCAAAAATTGAGGCAGTCATGTCTGGAAAGCCATGAATACAAATGCACGGAGTCTCACAAGCAAGGTAACTGGCCTTATTGCAATCATTACAGAGGCAGATCTAGACTGGGTTGTGATCACAGAAACATGGTTCCATGAGAACCATGGCTGGGAAACAACAATCCCAGGCTTCAGCCTCTTCTGAAGGGACAGGAAAGGGAGAAAAAGGGGGTGGTGTAGTGATGTATGTGAGAGAGGGAAGGAATAAATGCCACAATGATCCAAAATGCTCAGACTGAATCTGAAGTACTTTGGGTCACACTCAAAGCTGAAAATGACATGGTGACTCAGGTAGGAGTTATTTACAGACCCCTAGTGCAGGGCCTGGAGTGGGACAAGGAGATAATCAAAATCATGCACAGGATGACTGACATGGGGGATGTGATTTTGGTGGGTGACTTCAACTTGCCTGATATAAATTGGTGCACCTACACATCAGCCTCAACATGTAGCACGGACTTCCTAGAAGCTCTAAAGGGATTGGGCCTGAGGCAGCTCATGAGAGACCCAACAAGGAGAGAAGCTGTCCTTTCTCTGCTACTCACCAACAGGGAAAATATTTCTACAGTAGAAAGTGAGAGCCACCTGGGATCAAGTGATCACCATATGCTGTGGTTCCAGGTAAATACAACAGTAGAAACTAGACATTCAAAAACCAAAGTACTAGACTTTGGGAGAGCTAATTTTGCCAGAATGAAGGAGTGTCTTAAAAATAACCTAGGAAACAAAAAAGAAGGGGAGAGGTGGAGGAGTACTGGGCAAGTATAAAGAGGGTTGCAGCAAAAGCATCAAATCAGTGTCTAAAAAAGGTGAGTAAAGCAAAGAAGAGAAGGAAATCACTCTGATTTTCTAGGAAGGTGGCCACTGGGGACAGGGAAAAATGAAATGCCTTCAAGAGATACAAAGAAACTGGATGCGACAAGAACAGAGTCACATACATGGAGAAACTCAGGGAATACAGTAAGGGCAGATAAGGCATCAACAGAAGATAGCAAAAGAGATCAAAATTGGGAACAAGACCTTCTTTAGCTACATCAGGGAAAAGAGGACAATGAGGGGGGTATAGAACTGTAGCCTGTATTTATATTTGGTACCCAAAATACTCAGTTCACTCTGCTGAGTTGTTTTGAAATATTTCCCCATCAAGCAAGTCAAGACAGTAGCAAATAACTTTGTAATTCTCTAACTTTTTGAGGCAGGCAGTGGAAGCTTGTAAATGATATTCCTAGTATGTGTCCTGCAGGTCCAAGCCTCACTGTGAATTACTGGGGTTCAAATTCTGGAGGCAACATGGATCCAGATGGAACACTGATTTATGAGTTAGTGGCAAGCAGATGAAATGACACTGACAATATGTCAGATAAAGAAAAGAAATTTCAGCAATCCACAGACCAGTTAATGGTATCCAGTCTCCTATATTTATGAGGTGAGGGCAGCTAATGTACAAAGAAGATTCTTGTTAAAGAGGTCAGAACGGGTATAAGATTTTCTTCAGGTATGTGAGGAAAGCAAGGGATGGGATAGTGAGGATCAGGAGAAAGGGGTAAAGCTAAAATTTTTAATGATTACTTCTACTCAGTCTTCAAAGTGGAGGGGGTGGGAATAGATGTGCATGTACCAGCAGGCATCGGGGGAGGAGAGAGAAGGCACAAGTCCATTTTTATAGAAGAGAGTCCAAAGGGGATTGGAAGCCTTAAAGGAAAATAAGACCATGGGGCCAGATGGCATCCACCCAAGGGTTCTAAAAAACTGAGCATGGTGCAACCTGCACCACTGCTAACGCTAGTCAGCAACTTATTGGAGAGAGGGTAGTTCCAGAGGACTGTAGGAGGGCCGATGTAGTCCCTCTGCACAAGAATAGCAGCAAGGAGGAGGCTAATGAGTATAGGCCAGTCAGTCTCACACCAGTAGTGGATAAATTAAAGGATACCCTGCTGAAGGAGAGACTGATGGAGTACTTTGAGGCAAATGGGCTGCAAGACCACTGGCAGCATGGCTTCATGGGGGGAGGTCATGTCAAACAATTCCCTTACATTTTATTTGAATGGGTGACTAAGGAAGTGGACCAAGGGAAGGCAGTGGCTGTGGCCTATCTGAACTTCAGAAAAGCCTTTGACAGAATGCCACACAGGAGGCTAATTAAGATACTTAGCAACCTAGGAATTGGATAGAAGCTGGTAAACAGAATGTCACACTGGTTGAAGGATATGAAACTGAAGGCAGTGGTAAATGGCAGTTACTTAGGGGATGGGAGACTAACCAGAGGAGTATCACAGGGACCAGTACTGGGTCCTGTCCTCTTCAATGTCATCACAGGTGACATTGCTGAGGAACTAAAGGGGAAGGTGTGTCTCTTTATGGATGACACAAAAATCTGCAACAGTATGGATACCCAAGAAGAGGTGGAGAAAATAAAAAGGTATCTGTGGAAACTGAAGGAGTGGTCTAGAGTGTTTTCAACTGGGTTTCAGTGCCAGAAAGTGCAAAGTCATGCTCCTGGGGAAGGGAAACCCAAGGGCTGTGTGTAAGATGGGAGGGTACTTACAGTCACTAAGATGCAGAGGGAATGGGGGTAATCATATCTGATGATCTCAAGGTGGCAAGGCAGTTCAACAAGGCAGCAAGCAAAGCTAGCTGAATGCTGGGTTGCATAGAAAGGAGAATTTCTAGCAAGATAAGGGAGGTAGTGTTGCCACTGTATCATTCAATATTGAGACCCCAACTGGAGTTCTGTGTCCAGTTATGGAGGTCACACATACTCAGGGACATTGACAGGGTGGAGGTGGTCCAGAGGAGGCCTGCCAAAATTATATGGTTGAGACCTGTAAGTACCTCACAGGGGTGAACAAGCTGCAAGAAAGAAGTCTCTTTTAGTGGAAGAGGAATACCATAATACAGGGGCATGCAATGAAGCTTGGGGGGGGGTTAAGAGGGTGAGAGAAAATATTTTTTCACAGAAAGGGTTCTTGGATACCTGCAACAGCCTGGCAGAAGAGGTGGTGGGTGTAAAGACAGTGGGGAGCTTCAAGCATGGGTGGAACAGGCACATGGGCACAATAAGTAGAGAAAAGGGAGGAGGGAGGGACACCTGTGACCACATAGGGTCATGGGTGTAGTAATAGGCGAGGAAATATGGCAAACTATATGGACATACAGGTCCTTTTCTGCCAACAAGTTCTACATTTTTTATGTTGTTCAGTGTAGGAAACATGTATTTATTTACTTTTGTTTTCCAGGTACAGTAAGTATACAGACAATATCCCTTTCAGAGGAGCAAATGGTGCACACAGGTGCACTACAAAATATGTAGCAGATATTGCAAATAGTTGCAGCAAATTGACAGAACATTTCAAATAGTATACAATCAGGCATTTCCTGGTGGTCCCTGGCCAATGCAACCATTTTTTCTATCAAATGAAAAACAACTCCTGAATAATGTGGAACACAAAAATAAAGGAGTTTTTGTTATATGTATATGGGTTATTGGTGTGCTGCAGCATCATGAGGCATTTTTATTCATCTGGTGCTGAGTGTGGACTGTCACAATGTTGTGGAACCTGAGGTGAACTGGCTTGTAATAGACAGTGGATGCTTTTCTTTTTGTCAGTTTGTGCTTAGTGCAGAAGTATGTGGGCCCTGCATCACCATGCAGTTTGGTGGGGTGGGGTGGGGTGATGGTCTATTTGCTTCTTAACATGTTTTATAATGACCTGGAGGAAGGAATCAGCACAGTTTATTTCTATTAATGGGACAAGGTTGGATTAGAAACCTGATAAATGGACCTTGGTACAGGTTGCTTACCCAGAAAACAAAATAAATGAAAGTGAAGCACCCCCCTACACACACACACACACACACACACACACACACACGCACACACACACACACACACCCACCTATCACGAGCACATAAATCTCAGGCTCCACCACGTAGTCACAGTGCCCACCCTGGCTACAGATCAACAAAAGGGGCTAATGATGCTACAGCCCATGACCCATATCCAAAAAAACATCCATACTACAAAAAGTCCTTTATTTGTGTATGCTTCATTATTCAGTGGTTGATTTTTAGCTAAAAAAAATGGTCATCATTGGTATGGTAGATCAAGATAGCTGGATCACAAGAGAATATAGTGGGCCACTGAAAAAATGCCTGACTGTATGCTATTTGAAAAAGTCTGTCAATTTACTGCTATTTTTTGCAATATCCGCTACATATTTGTTTGTGCACCCATGTGCACCATTTGCTTCTGTGAAAGGGATTTTGTCTCAATATGCTTACCTGGAAAACATAAACAAAACACACATCTAGTACACTGAACAACAATTTCATACTGTGACTGCAGAAGTAGGTAAATTCCTCTTCAACAAATGCATGTTTACACTGTAGACTGTGCACCATGGTGAGCCATGAAGACCTGCTGCAACAGCTCACTTACTGCTGTCTAAATGCAGTATGCACCATTACAAGCTGCTCCATTTCTTCAGTTTATGTTCCTTCTCTTGCTGGGGATATGCACTGTAGCAGTGTACAATTTTCAACCTGTTTGTAAATGAGCTACTCCAGTTGCAAAATTGCCACTTGCCAATGGCCAAATCCATGGTGTATTGTGGGGTTAGTGTACATTTTAAAAGTGTTTTGTTCACTTCCCCAATCCAGCAGAAATGCCCTGGAATTTGCAAGTTCAGTCACTGACTTTGCAGTGATGTCCAGTGTGTTCCATGTAAACACCTGTTGGCAGCGTTTCAGGTGGAGCGGTGCACAGGTGGTGCAGATTGGAGTGCAATGAACAAGATAGTGTAAATGCATTTAAGTGACTTGCTTTTTTGACAGACTGCATGCTTCAGCAGAAAACACAGAGGCTGCAGTGCATAATCCAATTAACTTGTAAAAGGATAATTTACCCTTCACAAAAACAGCCTTCTTTCAAAGCACTTTCTTTCAACTCTGAAACACTTCAAGCCATAAACAGCAGTTTCCATGAAATTTGTTAGCCAACATGAGAAAACAAAAAAAAGCAAATACACTGAATGCACTGCAGAGGTAAAGCAGAACTACCACACCTTGTGCTCTAAAACATCATCAAGTCCTATGATGTATTGCAAGAGTAGGGTCATGACTTCTGTAATTGAGCCAAGCAGGATTTCACAGTGGTACAAAATGGAATTCAGTAACTTTAAATCCAGATTAAATTTAGAGGGTGTGATAGAGGCATTCATTCTTCAAGCCTACAGACTACTTTGCTTTAAAATAAAAAATTGTTAATGGGACCTTCCCTTTTAAAATACTTAACAACCAAACATTTTCTTTCATTGCATTTCTGATGACTAAGATGATATTAAACCAAGGTCACATCTGCCTGCTCTGCAAGGAAAACATTCTTTCAACAAAGGTTGCCTCCAGGGCAGCCCAACCTCAGAGGAAGGACTCTACTGTCGCACTTATTCTTTCTCATTCTAGCTTCATACTGTCATGGGTTACCACTCTAGTAAAATTGTAACAAAAGAAAACTGAGATGACCTTATCTGGATTTCAACTCCCTATTTTTGTTTTGTTTATCAGGATGTAGACCTTTCCACTACAACAACAAGCTGGAACAGCAATGAAGCTCAGTTCTTTAGCTGTAGAGGTTAAAGTCATGCCTGGAAAGCAGTCCTATTCATAATGTCTTTTGCCAAGCAAGGGCTACTCTGGAGGCCTCTTTCACTGAAGGAATCTGCCCCTTGAGGACAAAACATTAGCCACCCAGAAGCAGGGGTGGTCAAGTGGGAATCAGCTGACTGTGGCCTCCATAGAAAAAAATACTAAATTTAATTGGCACAGTTGTGTATCTCACTGCACTTTTTAGAAGGGTGCGTGTGTGTGTGTGTGTGTGTGTGTGTGTGTGTGTGTGTGTGTGTGTGTGCAGGGTTGGGGCCCTAACTGACTCTTAGAGTTCTATAGGTAAATGGAGAGTGGCTAGAGTATGGCCTGATGCTACCAGCTCATTGGCTCAGCTGAAGCTGTGTGTCCAGCATCCTACCTGAGGAGTCAGCTACCGGAGGTTAGCTGGAACCAAAATGAGTCCAGCGGTTGTCTAGCCTGTCTGTGCTGTCTCCTGTTGCCATACTGGAATTTCAGCTACAGGCAAACAAGGTACTGAATGTATCTGGACCACACTTCTGGTTTCTTGTGGATCGAGGTGGGAGAGAGCGAGAACACCACTGCATGATTCATCATTAGTTCATCATTTAATTAATCTGTATGTTAAAGCTCTGGATCATCACATTGCACAGCTTCTGAGCCCAGTATGACTGCAAGTTCATGTTCTATGGCACAGCGAGAGTTGGAAGCAGCATATCCTCCTGTAATATGGTGGGCGTCGGCATCAGCTGACAGCATGAGTCCACCCTTTAGCCTCTATCCATTTGCCTATTGAACTCTATGGCCTGACTGGCATCCTCTCACCAACAACCCCTTTTTAGTTTCACTTCCTTCTCCCTAGCAGTTCTCCTGATAACAAGACAAAGTTTCACACTACAGGTGTGAACAAGTTAGAGTTACTCAGAACTCATACAGATGTAATCCAATTATTTGGATTCAAAGCTGTTTTTGGAATCCAGAATCTTGATACAGAGCCAAAAATCCAAACTCTGAAACCTAAAGAAAGCATTGGGATTAGCCACCACTCTTCTAGTGGTGGCTAACTCAGAGGTTTCTTTAGGTTGCTACCACTCAGATCAGAGGACAACAATGCTGTTTCTGGAAGAGATTGGGTTAGCTAGCTAGCTAGTTACTAGTACCTGAGTTAAGACTGTTGGGCTGGGCAGTGGTCAGTGGGAAGTGGGCAGTGTTGGGCCATGGCACTTGGTGTTAACTCAAGATGGGAGTCAGTGACTGGACAGTGCACTAAAGTACTTAAACTTAATTTTTTAATGATTGAGTCAGCAACTGGGGACCAATTACAGGGGAGGCATACCTTATGGACTTTAGTTTTTGCTGCTGGTTGGGGATTGTTGTGGGATAGGGAGTGATGCTGATGGACACTGAAGTGTATGGAGCACAGCACACAATGAGTCACAGCTAGGGGAATGGTCAGGTCAGGAAGCAGGTCTATGGATTTATGACAGGTAAAATAATTGTACATTGGACATAAGTGCAAAGGATAGTGAAGAAGTTAGAAGACAACTTAAAGTGGACTTGTCTTGGACTACTTCACTGCAGCAGTCATCCCCTGACTGCCTCCAGGGAAAAGTTTTTCATTAACCAGGTAGATGGAAAGGAACCTTTGTCACCAGTACACCTACCTGGTATACAAAATAAAACAAAACAAAACTAATGGAAGTGTGGGGTGAGCTGGAGAGGACTTCACTCACCAAAGCCTGAATACTACTTTTAGTCTTTATTTTGTCTTCATCACTAGTATTGAAATAGTAATTTCTATGTGATTTTAGCATAGCATTCACTAGTATTAATGCAGTCTGCTCATGAGCCAAAATATTTAAATGCACTAAATATTTGAAGACTAAATAACAAGTTAGTATTAATTTAGTGTTCAGTTAGTCTTTATGCAAATTAGGGCAGTACATTCTGAAGATCAAATGATAACTCCTGAATTGTACAACTGAATATCATTGAAGACAATGAATACTAGCTGAATACTTTCAATTGTAATAAATCAGGATTAATTTAGTATTTATGTAGGGCTGTATGCACTATACCTATGCACTGCTTTTATGCAGTGCACAGGCAGCACTATTCTAGCCATGGGAAGTGCTAGATGCCAGCTTATTGGGGGGTGACTGGGGGGACTTGACAACACGTTGTGCACAATGGTGTTTAGTACCTATAGAGAGAGGCATAGGCTATGCCAGCAGGCACCATACTGTGGCCACTATATGCCCCCTCCTACCAGCAAATAGAAGCATGAGGGGCACGCAGATGCCCCTATCCAGCAACTGTCAACCCTACTGATGCACCTTAATGTACTGCAGTACACTGGTATGCACAATCCCCTGCTCTACATGGTGCATTGCATCTAGTCTGCCAGCAGGATGGGAATTCAATTAGATGCCCACTGGTTCATTTCATGCCACTTGCATTTCATTCTGTGCCCCACAACAGTCCTATGCACATGTAAAATGGGGCTGTAGGCTGATACAGAATTGTAAGACATATATGAAAGTCTTTAAAATAACAAACATTTGTCAATGCCAAACATTTGCTGCTGGTATGCACCTCTTTTTTTTTTTAATTTGACCTCAACTTTTGAAGATCCTCATTTTAGGATTTGTCTTATAGTCATGACATGTACCATATATGGTATATTGGTTGAAATGTCATTTTGCACCAGAGGTGCGAAAACACATCTCGTCCAGGATTTTAAAAATGACACATGTCACATTTATGAGTTTTTGTGGAAAATGGCTGTTTAAAGTTTGGAGTCAAAATATACAAAATTATGAAGTTATGAGTGAACAGTGAAATAGTGTAATGTTCAGTCATAACCTAGGCATTTTACCATATTTGCACACCAAATATTCAGCATAGTCTTCTTATTAACCCATCTAATGGACCCCCTTTACAGAAATAATTATATGAAATGTTTTCATACTGCACACATAAAACTACCCAAGTGATATGTGTGCTGCAAGTATGGTTTAAATGTTAAATTGGAACCAATTGAATGCATATGGTATGTATGCAGCAAGCAAGTCTGGAATCCATGATTTTGATGTTAAATTGGGAAAGACTGCATGCATATGGCATGCGTGCAAAAAGCAAGTGGTCACTAATAACTGCACATGTAAAAGTTAAGTGACTTGCTCAGGATCACACCATACACCAGTTGGGGTTGATGCAATTCAAACCCAGGTCTTCATGCCTCCAAGTCTCCTGGCTTGCAGTTCAGTGCCTTTCTGCACACTTATGGCCTGCTTATACTTCAATACAAACTGTATCTGATTACATCTGCATGCATGCGGCATACTTGTAGCCACTGTTATGCTTTTCAGTTTTCTTCTCTTACTCGTCTCAGTTTTACAGTTGAACTGTAGCACACATACAAGTGGGAACACATGTGGCTTTTCCCAACCCCAATACACAAACCTACCCACAAAACCACTTAATTACTACTGTCTGGTCTGTACCCCTACTATTTTCTCTCCATAGTTTGGAATGCTTTCATAAACAGACTTTAAGGTGCAAACACAAAAGTAGCGATAACTTCACACACACACACACACACACACACACACACACACATGGCCAGCCCCCATGCACACACACTGCACGGATATGGCCAGGCCACTACAGACAACCCACCAAGTATAGATATAAGTAAAAGTATCTTACTTGAGTACATGGGAGCCAGAGGCAGGAGTCTTTAAGAGATGATGTCCATAGGTCAGATTACTAGGGCATACCCCTTAAAATGAATGCGTTATTTTTAATTCTATTTTATATGTTATGATGGTGAGTTGGAGAATAATGAGGGCTAATGTTCTACTAATAAGACCCTTGTTAGTTGAGCGGTGATTTCTTTAATTTCAACTCTCCATCAATAATGTAAAATAGTAATAAAAAATACCCCTATTCATTTTAATGGTGCACACCCCTGCAGTCTCCTTTGCCCTTTGTCACAATGTGACTGAGCATGGAGATGTGGAGGTCAGCTTCACTGGGGGGGTGGCATAAGCCTGACTATACTGGGACTTCAATAGTCTGTGAATACCATGCACCTCAACTGTTGGTGAATGCAAGGGACAGCTCTAGAATGTCTGTAACATCTAAAAGGTATAACTTGTTTGTTTTGACTGAAAAGTGATATGCAAATCAGGAAAAATTCAAATGTATAAGATTCATCTGCATATACCCCAGAGCAGTGCATCAGATTTGGGCTTAAACCCACACACTTACTAACCAATTTGTTTCCTGGCTGAATTTCTGCATACCCAAAACAAAAGAACTTTGTTCTGATTTTGTCTCCCTGACTCCATTCCATTCAATATCCATCCCTTATGGGTCATGAAGCTGCCCAAAGGTGATGAAACATGAAAACACATCAATAGTTCAGTCCATCCTCCTTCTTCAGTACCCCTGTAAAAAAAATGATTTACTTTTACTTACCAGGCCATGTGACCAGAACCTGCAGCCTGGCACAGTGTGCCACAAACCCAGTTTTCAGTCTGATCCCCCTCTCTCTTTCCCCCAGAAGCTGGATACTAGAACCAACCATCACAGGTCCCCAACATGGTCCACGACCAAGTCACCTCATCAACTGAACCCACTCAACCTGAGTTGCTTGCTTCTTGCTTGGTTGCTGTTGTGGCTGCTGCCATACTGCACTGAGCAAGGCTTATGAAGGCCACCCACACTGCTGTCATCACTGCTGCTAAGCCCAGCTTGCTGCTGTGGTGGTCTGTGTTTTTATTTTTTGCATGGCGTGCCTAGAAGAATAAGTAGGTAGCCTAGTCTTGAGTTAGCTTCTAGCTCACCCTCTGCCCCTTTAGCCACCAGGGGAGATGGAGACTTATTAATTTAGACCAACAAAAATATGCTGCCACAACACTGCTATTGAGAGTTCAGTGCTCATTGACTCCTCCAAGCTGTAGTGTGCAGTCTGTCTACTCTGTGGTGAGAAAGACTGTGTCGCACTTGCAAGACTCATGCGCTCTTTCTTGGCTGAAGTTCATCCATATCACATGTGATTGTGCTTCCACTAATAGGTGGAAAGAGTGGACAACACAATACAGACACAATCAAGTCTGGAGAGTACCTGCAGTGTGAGCATACACAGGCCAGGTGGGCACTTACTGTATTGTGCAAAATATTAAATCCAAATTCAATGCCATTATTGCCGCACCATAAGAATGTAGGCACACATATTTGTTTGTTTTTAAATCTGTTCAGCGCCTTGGTTTTGGAAAGGCGCCTTACAAATAAAGTTTCATTATTAAATATGGAGGGGACAGCTGCCTCTGCTCAACCTAAATGGCACCACTGCTTAATGGTAGAAATTTATTCTCAGGTGCTAATGCAATGGTTTCCACTGTGTTCTGAGGTACTGTATCTCCATGTTTCATGATGTGTTCTGATCATCAGGTGGGTTAGTGTCCCTCATTGTCCTTCATTTTGAGTGTCCATGTCCCTCATTTCAGTGGGATGGTGCATGATTCCAAGACCCTACTCAGCACAAAGAGTGCTGAGGATGGCCGTGTTGTATATGCTCAGTACAAAATGACAAAGGAAAAGTAAGTGAGCTAAAACAGTCATGGAGAAACACATTTGTAGCACTAAATATGCATAAGAAGATTTGCATGGCCCAAAACAAAAAGGTCAGGCTTCACAACACAGTGGCCCCTCTTCGCATATCTGGAATGGGGGATGTTGACTGGCTATATCTTAGGCATTTAATGCAGTAAGCAAACAATACTTTACAAATTAATGGTGATTTAATGACAAAAATCAAAAGCCATTAAACAACTTACAAAAGGATCAGAATTAATGAGTTTACCTAATTTTTATGGTAATCCAAATATAAACATATTTTAATGACTCTAATTGCTAGCAGTGGTAAAAGAAGTACAAAGTGATGTGCTTTTTAGATGAAATTTGTACCAGCTTATCTGCCACACACATGACAAGCATGCAGCATGTGAACCAGATGTGATGTTTAAATGATGTTCACACCAGCTTAACTGCTGTACTCATGTCAAGTGTGCAACACGTGAACCTGATGTAATTTTTAGAAAATGTTCACACCAGTTTACCTGCTGTGCACATGTCCAGCTTGCAGCATGTGAACCTGATTTACTTTTTATACCTGTTTTGCTTAGGATCACTTTGTGTATGTGAACTGCATGCAAACATTGCACAATTAAGCATGTTGCAGGCATTCTGCATGTACACAGCACACCTATATTTCTGTAAGGGTCAGCAGGTGAAAATTTCAAATCCTCACCAAAACATCATTCCACACCACCAAAACTTCATTCCGTGCCACAGGTATGAAAATACATTTTGTCCAGGAGTTGAAAAATGACAGCTGCCACACTCATGTCGTGCTGTGAAGAAATGGCTATGTTTAACATTTGGGGTCAAAATATTTAAAATTACCAAAGTTATAAGCCTACATTCATAAATTTAAACATAGGCTCATAACTTTGTTGTTTTTTAATATTTTTTCCCAAAAGTTTTAACATAGCCTTCTTATGAGCCCACCTCATGAACAAGTGCAGAGAAAATATTTAACTCCTTCCCAAAAGGTGATTTCACTCAACGACTGCTAAATCACCTTTCGGGGTGTGAAACCACATTTTGGCCAGGATTTGAAAAATAACAGCTGTCACATTCATGAGGTGCTTTAAAGAAATGGCTATGTTGAAAATTTGGGTCAAAATATTGAAAATTACCAAAGTTACAAGCATGCATTTCCAAATTACAATGTAGGGTCATAACTCTGTTGTGTTTTAATATCTTTACACCTAATTTTCAACATACTGTAGCCTTCTTATGACTCCATCTCATGAACAAGGGCAGAGAAGATTTTCAACTCCAGACCAAATGATGATTTTGTACACCAAACATTAAATCACCTTTCAGAACAGATTTGCCTAATGTCCCTGTAATTGTTTATGAGGTTGGGTCCCAAACAAAGCATGTTGAAAACGTGGGGCAAAAACATCCCAAAATGGCCAAGTTATGCCACTAAGTTCAAACCCCCATTGAAATACATTGAACCGCATACCTCATTTCCTCAGTTCGCGATCCAGCTTTGAAGAGTGAAGAGGTGTCTGCAGTCCAGAGAAGATTACAGCATCAGACCCTGGAGGGTAAGAAGGGCTTGGTGGGTGGGTGCTGAGTAGGATTGTCAGGTGATGGGGAACTAATGGCATAACAGACATTGGTGGGCGGTTTCTTTTTAAGGCTTAAAAACACAGCGGGAAGGTTTTCTTTATTTCGGGCTTCAACACTGGAAGATTGGGCACCCCCAGTGCTAGTGTTATGTTTGGGGGGTGGGGGTAGGTGCTGAGTGGGTGAGTCATGTGTGGGGGGGAACTAAAGCAACAGACATGAATGGATGGTTTTCTTTTTAACAGGCTTAAAAAATAAAGAGGGAAGGTTTCCTTTATTTCAGGTTTTGACATTGGGGGACTGGCACCCCCAGTGTCAGTGTTATGTTTGGGGGTGTGTGGGGTGGTGGGTGCTGAGTGGGAGGGTCGAGTGTGGGTGATAGTTACAGGGGCACCAGCAGTGGACACTGGGGGATTGGGCACCCCCAGTGTCAGTGTTATAAAAGGTGGGTGACCGCTGCAATATATATATCAATGGACTGTTTTCTTTTTTGCAGATTATTTAAAAAAATAAAATAGGAGGCAGGGGGATTTGCATTTATGGTGGTGGCTGCAAAAGACATCGATGCACTGTTTCTTTTTTACAGGGTATTTAAAAAAATAAAATAGGAGAGACATTTCTTTATTTCAGTGGACACTGGGGGATTGGGCACCCCCAGTGTCAGTGTTATACAGTATTTGGCAGCAGCGGGGGTGGGCTCTCTGGTGTTGCATAACTAAATGCTGGGGGTGTTGCAGTTACTTTGGCAGCTGCCATAGACATCAATGGATGGTTTTCTTAGTTTCAGGCCGTATAAAAAACAACCAAAAAAAACTATGAGGTGGACACTGGGGGGACTAAGAACCCTCAGTGTCAGCATTATGTTTGGGGTAGGGGTGGTGGGTGCTGAGGGAGGTTTTGGTGGAAGACATTACAGGGGCACCAGCAACAGACATTGATGGACAGTTTTGTTGTTACAGGACTTGAAATAGCATCTGCACACCAGTAAGGTCCGTAGCAAGCTTCTGGTGTGCAGCTGTAACTGTTTTGAAAGATGATCAGCTGCTTGCTGACTTGGCTTCATGGAAATCAAAGAACTGAAGCCCTCTCTGATTGGAGCAGCTTCAGTCCTTTAAAGCACATGCAGTTCAGCCCACGAGGTGAGAGTTGCCTCACGACAACAGTGCATTGTCATTGGTCTAGACTGCCAAGCCCCTTGCATTTGCAACTGCAATGGGCTTGACAGTAACACACCTCCAAAATCCAGTTATACTCATCCCAAAACATTTGGTGTGAAACGCAGCAAATGTAAACAGGCATTTGTCAATGCCGAATGTTTAATGATTGTTAAACAATTCATTTTATTTTTAATTTTGCCCTCAACTTTTGAATATACTTGTCTTAGGATTCACCATATGGACATGACATGTACCATTTATAGTATATTGGCCAAAATGTAATTTCACACCACAGGTGCGAAAACACATCTCATCCAGGATTTTAAAAATGACACGCTTCATTTATGAGGTGGTATGGAAAATGGCTATGTTGAAAGTTTGGAGTCAAAATATTGAAAATTAGCTAATGTATGAGTGAATGCTGAAACAGTGTAATGTTCAGTCATAACCTAGGCATTTATCATATCTGCACAGCATATTTTCAGCATAGCACAGCTCTGTGCTCCTCTACCATATCCTGCTACAGCGCCAGCTCATGGTACTCCTTTGGAGCAATTTCCATACTTTCAAATCTACTCTCCTACCCTGAAAATTTGGTGTGGTGGTATGGCCAGTAGGGCCAGGTGTTCCTGCTGCCAACTGACTCAGAAATGGTTTCCTTGTGGTGACTGTCCGGCATGAAATGCTTTGGTGGCCAACCAAAGACTATAACTGTAGCAGTGTTACCTTCCTGGCCAAACCAATGTCATCAAATGACCATCCAAAGGTTGCCACTGGTACCCTGGCAAGTGGGAGATCTTTTCCACTATTATGTAAACTGAATAGCATGTTATGGTTGTAACCTAATCTACTGGCAAAACAGAAGACCGTCTGAACTGAATCAAGTTCAGTTCCCATTAGGATAGCTTTGTGGTAGATCCTCTGACCAAAAGTACCACAAAGTGTGTCATTAAAGTGCACAACTGCTGTAGTGTAGTGTGATCCTCATCATATTATGCTGATGCACCATATAAAGGTCAGCCATGCAATGTGCAATGTGTGATGTGCACTACCAAAGTACTAATTACTGGAGGACTCCCAGAAAGATGAGACCTCAAAGGCATCACAGCTGCCAAAATATAGCCCATAGAGTTTGCCTTATTGATGCACCACTGTCCTTGTACCCTGAAAACCTCAAAAGTTCCTAGTCAGACAGTTTGCGTGCAGTAATGAGACAAGGTGCTGGAAGGAGACAAAACCTGACACTGGGAGCTACGAGGCTGGTAAGCTCGACTTCCGTGCTGGGCAAGGTCATGGAGGCCATTATCAAGAACTGAATAAGAATGCACGAGGTTGAGGCCAAGGCTCCTGCTCCATTCCAGCATGTTTTTTTGAGAAATTGATCATACCAAACTGTTTGGACCACCTTCTTCAATGGGGTGCCAAGGCAGTGAACCAGGGTAGGGGTATATTCAGTCTACTTGTACTTGATTAAGGTCTTTGACACTGGTCATGACAAGAGGCAGGTGAAGTGCTCCCACTGCAGTAGATCAATAATCTGCTAAATGGCATGTGCCCACTGTCAGGTGTCCACTGCCCAGCCCCCTGAAAACATATGTGACACCTGACGGTCCACTTTTGATATTATAAATAATATATACCGTATATATTATTTGTACCATCATCAACTGTGGATCAAGTCATTTATCATATATGTTTTCAGGGTGCTGGGTAGTGAAAACCTGACACTGCGCACATGCTGTTTAGCAGAGTATTGCACTGCTCACTGCTGCTTTTCCACAACACCCCACTACAGGAAGAAAACATTACTGAGCCCCCAAATTTTTTTCCTGTTGGTAAACAGAGCTTATTAAGTTGGAATATAAGTAAGGAAAGGACACCATTTTTTAGGTTGTTTTATTTAAACTGCTTTTGAGACAGTGTTCTTACAATTTTTGGGAGGAAACAAGGTTATGAGAAAGAAAAATGGAACACAAACTTAAAATTATACATCAAACAGTGCACAATGGGGGGAGGTACTAGCAGCAACAAAAATGGAACGTGTGCTGTATCAGATTACCTAAAGGTAGGCAAGAAATGAGAGAAGGCAGTAAGGAGGGCTGGAGGGATACTGGGATGCATTAGAGAGGTATCACCTTAAAATCAAGCACAAAACCGGAAGTTCATATCCCTCTGTACAGATATTTGGTGAGACCTCATCTGGACTGGAATACAGTGTGCAGTTATGGAGAGCATATCTCTGCAAGGACATAAACAGGATGGAGGCTGTACAAATGAGGGCAACTAAAATGTTGCAGGGCATGCACCAGAAGCCAGAGGAAGAGACACTAAAGGACATTACGTATAACCGCAAGGAATGGGGTGGGCATGATAGAAACTATCAAGTACCGAAAGGGTATCAACAACATACAATAGGGTAGCATCATCCAGAAAAAGAGATGTGGATGAGGAAGGGGCAAAAATTTGAAGATAGAGAGGGGGGATGGATCGGGGCAACATCAGGAACTATTTTTTTCACAGAGAGGGTGGTGGGTGCAAGGACAAACTAAAACTAATGATCAACATTATGCTGGGACAGCGGCAGTTGAAGCATCACCATAATTTGTAGCTGGTGCACTTCAGTTTGCTCCAACTGCTGCTCAGCATTGTCAAGACAGTGGTTAACAGCCTCCAACTCACTCCACATCAGGCCCAAATTAGCCTGTGTGGCAGGTAGTTGTAGAGGGTTGCCACCATCACCTTCTGCAGGTTGTGGTGGTGGAGCAGTCACTTGACCTATGGCCCTCCCCGAGTCATACCACTATGTGCAGGTGGACTCAGTGCCTCCACCTCTTGCCAGCAGGATCAGTAGGTGCATTCCTGCTCTGTTCCACAACCTTGGCCTGCCACTCTACATGGTGTTGGTTGTACAGGTGGGTGCGCTGATCACCTGTGCCAAGGTGAGTTCATCTGAGGCCACGGTGCACCACCACACCACACAGATTACATTTCATAACAGTGCTGTCCCCATGCAGTGTAGTGAAGATCTCCCAAACTAATGAGGTGCGGGGAGGACTGGGCAGAGGCGGGGGCCCAGGTGTCATTGGAGCCAGTGGCTGCTGCTGCACAATTGGGCTGGAGGTGCAGAAACCTGCTGCTCCTGCAGAATGCTTGTTTACAAATGGGTCCTGGGGGAAAGGAAATGGGGAAGGTACAGCAATTAAATAATTTATTCATTTATTTTTTATGCATTTATTTAAGAAATGTTTTACCAGGAAGACACATTGAGCAATAAATGTTTATTTCCAAATGCGTCCTGGGGAAAGGAAGAGGGGAAGGTACAAAAAAGAAGTACAGGATAACAATAAGCACCAACATACATAATACGCATAAGGACAGGGGCTGTTAGATGTTTTTAGTTAAATGGATCTAAGATTTTATCCACCATCTGCAGCAGCTACTGATACTCCCTGCTTAGGAAGAACCCTCTCCCTGCCTGGGCCCTTACTATTGCAACTTGGCAATTTCTCTTTATGGTGTTACCAATATTTTTTTTGGGGGGGGGCATTAAAGTTAACTTCTGTACACTGCTAATTAGCAGTTACCCCAGTACCAGTAATGCTAGCCAATGAGCTTTACGAACATTGCTTTTTTGTGCATTTTAGCACTGCAACTATCAAAAAGCCAGGCAATGTTCTCTAACCACCAGGATGGCATTGCTACATTTCATTTAATTCATTCATTTTCAGTGGTGTGTGTGCCTTCAGATGCTTTTGCAAACAGTCATGAAAACAAAAACAGTAGTATCCACACACTGAGTCACTAAGCCAGCAATATATTTTTTTCTTTCTTTTTTTTAATTACTTGAACTACAACAACATTTTAAAAACTTACTACAGACTGACACATCACCCAACCAACTCTCCAACACACATCCATATAGAATAAAACAGGAAAAGTGGAAGGCAGCTACCTTTGCAGAATAAGTACCTGGTTTACTTTAACTTCAGACTGTTGCAGAAGAGAAAGTGCTGGTCCAGTAGTCATACAAATTACTTCACTTTTCAGCAGCCAGTGAGTATTTTATTACACGGCCCCAGTCCAGTCCAGGAGTCCCATCTGAACTGTTTCAGTTGTTCAGTAGGTTCTGTTTCTCCACTCGCTCCAGAAGCTTCAGTTAATGCTTTTACTTATTTTCTCACCCTACTCCCGAGACAAGTCCCAACCCAAGCTCTCTCCAGAAGTCCCAGCAAAGCTGCACTGTACTCTCAGGCTGCCACTGCTGCCAAACAACAACTTCGCTCCACAATGGTCAAAATTTCTTCTCCCTCCACAGGTATGCTCCCTCTCAGTTTGCAACTGCTAGTTGCTCCATCATTGGTGATGGATCCTCTCCGAGTCTGACATGTTCTTGGTTCTGATCTGCAAAACTTTTTTCTCTGGCTCAGAAATACACATACAATACCTGGCTCCTACCTTTGTTGGGCATTTAAACAAGCAGCCTCTGACTTTGCCACACCCCCTGCCTGACACCGCAGCCAGTCTTCATGACCTACAATGGTGCGGACCTAATTGCAAGCCAAATCTACAACATTTGCTGTGGGCAGCAGCCCCTCCCCAAACAAAGCAAAAGGGGAAAGTCCATGAAACATAAAGCCAAACAAAGGAAGTTTAAAAATGAGACGCCAGGACTCAGAGGACACTCTGGCTGGTTGGTTCTGTTTGCTAACCCCTGCTACTAAGTTTCATATGCCCTGTCGTATCTGGCATATTAATGACTATGCCCTTGGTTTAAAGGAGTAGTCCACCCAGAATTTGCAAAAACATATGTTGTGCAGAGTGTTTTGATTTGTGTGTGAAGTCCTAGTGTGTCCTTCCCTCTGTCTGCTATTACTAGCTTTTCCTAAATTAGCCTGCTAGCTTTATGGTAGTTTTACAACCCCTGGGATCTCCATCTCAGCTAACTTTTATACTTTTCTTGCATCTACAATGCATTCTGTCTCATGTGAAGGTGATGTAGCAGAGACCATAGATTCAGCAGAAAGCATTTCTTTACAATCAGTTCACAATGGTAGAGATGGCTATATTTTAAAAACTATACAGAGTTCAGCTTAGTGACTACCCTCATTGTAAAGGTGTTTTGTCCTTAACAACTTTGCTGCTGGTCATTTTTGTGTAGCTTGTAAAGTTTCAAAGATATTTAGGTTTGTTTGGCATGTGTGTGCGATGTATGGTCTCAGCTGTCACATGAGACAGGATGCAGTGTAGGTGAAAGAAAGGCAATAAACCTAGCTCATATGGTGATCCCCAGAGGTCATAAAACTACAATAAAGCTAGCAGGCTAATTTAGGAAAAACTCCTAATAGCAGACAGAGGGAAGGACACATTAGGACTTCATGCACAAATCAAAACAGTCTGCACAACATATGTTTTTGCAAAGTCTGGGTGGACTACTCCTTTAAATCTATGTTGTTTTTAATGTTCTTCTCAGCCCTGTCTCAATACCCTGTACCCTCGATGTTGAGATGCAGCCTATTCCTGGAATAAAGCCCTTATTGTTCCATGTCTCGCCCCCACCCCTACTACTCTGCTACATTTAGTGAGGTCTGAGGGGTTGGTACATGCCACATAGGGAGCAACGTCTTCAAATACACAAACAATGTTCATTGCATCCCATAAACAGATTTTCATAGAAAAGTTAAACATAATTGACTTTCTTCTTAAGTTCTGTAACAAGGGGCTCTGTAAAAAGTGCTTTCATAAGCAAACTAGATTAAATAACTGTGTGGCATGTTCACAGCAGCATATTTTCAGAAATCACAGGCTTCAGCTAATGGGAGGTCACAGAGGTCAACATGAAGGACTATGGTCCTGAAGCAATTGTATGGTTTTAGCATAAATACAATGAAATTGCTGCAGGATTGGAGTTGTTAATGAACTTGCTTCATGAGCACATTAGTTCCTTATGACCTCTGATACCTCCCATTAGGTGAAGACTGTGATGCTAAAATTATTCAGCTCAGAGCATGACACAGTATTATTTCTGTCACCTTGTGTGGTGCAACCCACTCATTTCCCCATCAGCTGTGTACACCCTCTCTTACCTTCACAGGTTATTCTCCTAGGTGTGGAGTGTAGAGTGCAAATGATATGAGGATAGAAAGTTCTGAGGGGTTTACACATGCAACACAGGGACCAAACTCCTCTACAAATTAAAAATATCCCAATGTTCATTTAGCCCCATAATCAGTTACAAAGAATCCATATTCTTCTGTCTTCTGCATGTAGCAAGGTTGAAACTGTTTCATAGCTGCTACAAAAAAAGATTTATAACATATTTTGCATTTGGATGCTACCTTATGTTATGCATGAATGTCTGTTTTGAGGTAACATAGGAATGGAATGCACTCTGTAAGTTTGCAGTTTATAGCTATGGAAGGCACCTGTTATGTCTCATTACAGCCAAATACATATTAACAGTGGGTAACATCTGCAGGCAGAAGTATTTATTTAGTTTTTGTTTACTGGTAAGCGCATTAGACACATAAGGACTATTTTGAGACACGCCCAGGAAATTACAACATAACAGTCAGAAAAGCAAAGAAAATATAGCAAGTATCTGAGTACAATGGGTACAGTAAGCTCAAAGTTGTATCAGTGCTGCAATTAGGGGGAAAAACAGAAGCCAATAATGTTAAGGGGCTTTTAACACTTCCTACCATAATAACATGTTTCACTCACCCTGAATTATGAAGCATAACCAAAACAAGTGGTGACAGTAAGAGTATACCTGAAACAGGCATGTAATATCTGTAGAGTGCTTGCCTGTGTAATTGAAGAAGACAAGTCTTAAAAATCAATAACATATAAAGTTCCAGTGAAATTAAGATGCTAAAAAGTGCCTCAAGAGCATGGTACTTGCATTTGACCTCTTTCACCCCAACCCTCCCACCCCATGCCTAGAGATAACACATTTTGCTGGCTGCAGGAAACTATGCTTTGTGAATTATAACACATCTGTACTGAATGGAAACCTTTGGAATTTTATGGCTGCAGGAAACTGTGTCATGTCTGTTGACAATGGAATAACAAATCCTTGGTTTTGTTTCAGTGCACCTTGAATTGTGTTCTATGTTATGTATTGATAACATAAGATAGCACTGCAGAATTCTGTGTCATAACAGCCGGTCCTGTCATTGTTATCTTGATGAGGCACCTACAGTAGGTGTTATTGAAGTAAGATGAGTATCCCTTCTAAACTGCAATGAAATTTACTGGTGAAACAGAATGTCTAACAGTTCGATGTCACAAATGTTTCAATAGTACGTTTAGCATTGTCCTGAAAAGTGCCCTTAAGGCTTACTGTTTTAAGTTGTGTTTGACTAGCACTGTGCTGTGAATTGTGCTTAATGGGCAGTCTGTGCTAAAGTCATGTAAGACTCAGAAAGGTCAGTGAGCCTTTGTGTGGCTGATTTGAATAGTGAATCAGTAAATTTATAGATTTTAAAAAATACATGCAGGCCTTTTGGTTATAGATCTATCTGAAAATGGAGGCATTGCATACTGGAGGCATTAGGGAACAAAGTAGAAATATAAGTTCTGTGTCTGGCAAAATATGATTTTCTTGGTGTGGAGAAAGGGAAGCTTTAAAACATGTGATTTGTAACTGTGATAAAAAAAGAGAGTTTTTGAATTACTAGAGGGGTTGTTGATATGCACTTTATAAGCTACATCTATGTTTCTCTAGACATTGTTAAGTACATGACCCTACAGTGATTGAGTCTTTGTGGTGTGGAATATTTGGGGGGTTCAGCGCTTTGGGTTGCTGTTATGAGACTATAGTTAGATAGTTAATCTATGTATTGGTTAGTTCACATTTTATTAACTGTCTAAATGCAGCACCATAACACCAACCCAAAGCACTAAAACCCCAGTTACTGCACACCACAAAAACTCAATCACTTTAGGGTCCCATATTTAACAAGCATTGAGAAACATGTCTTTAGCTTGTAGACTTTATAGTCAGCTAAAGTAACACTTCACAAGATAACATTTCATCCTTGGAACATCAGGCTACATTTATATAGTTAATATATGTATTAGGTAATCTACATTAATTAATTATCTAGCAGCAGCTCTACTTAAAAAAAGTAAGTTAATAAGACTGCAGACTGCTTTGGCAGGTCACAGTTTGAAAATATTTAGAGGTACTTATAGTATTGCAATAGACAAAGATGCAGGTAAGGCAAGACAGTTAAATTCACCAAGGTTTAATTAACAAAGTAAGTTAATTAGACTGCATTCTACTTAGGCAGGTCACTCACAGTTAGATCATCTTCAGCATCCCCTAAGAGGTTTGACGCTGTAAATGCAACCACTCCTCACAGAGCTTAGGCAGGAGGTTTAATGTGTTCCTAAGTTATTAATGGAGTGTGTCACAACATTTTTGGCAGAGAAAGTCCGAAGGAGCAAGAGCACTGGTTTCTTTCAGGCTACTTTGCAGTAACAGCATTTTTTTTACTGCAGATAAATGAGTGTATGGTATATGTGATAAAGTGTGGTTACTTAATCTTGAGGTGTCATGTATACACATGAAATTAATACAGGTTTTACAGTTGGACAGTATTTTCAGTTGGTAAAGCAACTTGTTTAACCACCTACATTATTTGTTAAACTTGGATGGAAAACAATGTTTGCTAGGATACAACCTTACCATGTATAATAGCTCTGATGTGTAAATACGTAAAAATATTTAAAAATATGTTGTTGTGTTAGTGGGGTACATCTATTAAGTTCTCGCTGTAATATAATTTCATGATAGTACCAGAAATCTCTTTTTATTCAGATTGCCCTGCCTCCACTTTAAATGAAACAGAATAATTCTAATTTCTTTTTTTTGCATGTTTGGGGTTAGTAAGTATGTAAATGAAGTAGTCCTTATTAATTAATGATAAAAAAAGAAAAGACTCACACCTGGAGACTGATAAGACTTAGACACAGAGATCATTACTCATCTGGCAAAGTTGTTCTTTTGATAACAAAATAAAAACTCTGTGAAACTAAGATGCTAATTGTTCAAGGACTTCTAAACAATTAAGATCGTGATATTAATAATGATGATTCAGGTGTTACATTAAGCCAGTAGAAAATTACAAGTCTTTACATCTGCATCTAGAAAAGTCACGCGGATGGTGAGAGGGGGCAAAGTCCAGTAAAGAGCTACGGCTGGCACAGGGGATACATGGAGGGGAAAAGGGGTTCTTCCAGTACATTGGGGAGTGGAGAAAAACTAAGGGCCATCTCGGCAGATTGAGATCAGAAGGAGGGTGGGTGGAAGAGGCGAGGGACCAGGCAGAGGTATTAAACGAGTGCTTCGCCTCTGTGTTCACTAGGGAGGATGATGGGACATCTACAAAGCAAGGCACGATGGGGATAGAAGCAGTAGTGAGTGGGATCAGGGGAACAACAGAAATGGAGCAAGAGGAGGGAGGGAGGGAGGAGGAGAGGTACCCCAGGGGTGTCACATCAGGATAAGGATAAAAGGCCAGTAAGGTGGAGGGGACGGGTGATGCTATCTCCACCGAAAGGTTGTGGTTAGCCCTCAAGGCCCTAAAGAAAGATAAATCTCCTGGGCTGGATGGCATTCATCTGAGGGTACTATGGGAACTGGCAGACATACTGGCTGCACCCCTGGCGGAGCTCTTCAACAGGTTGGTTGAGACAGGGAGGGTACCTAGAGGACTGACAAGAGGCACGTGTGGTGCCAATCCATAAAGGGGGGTCAAGGGAAGTACCAGGTAACTATAGACCCATCAGTTTGACCTCGGTGGTGGGAAAATTAATGGAGAGTATACTAAAGGAATGATTGGGGGTGTACTTGAAGGAGGTGGGAGGTTTGGATAGTCAGCAACATGGATTTGTGCCAGGTAGATCATGTCAAACCAATCTTGTGGAGTTCTACAAATGGGTAACGTCAGAACTGGATAGGGGAAAGCCTGTGGATGTATTATTCTTGGACTTCAGCAAGGCGTTTGACTCTGTCCCCCACAATGGTATGGTGGAAAAACTGATGGGGTTGGGAGTAGGCTCTTTGATGGTCAGATGGATTGAAAACTGGCTAGCTGGACGCACCCTGAGAGTAGTGGTTGGTGGGGAGCTCTCGAACCCTATATAGGTCAGTAGTGGGGTATCGCAGTGTTCGGGTCCTGTGTCCGGATCCTGTTTAATGCATACATATTGGACATCAGGAGGGTAGGGTGAAATGAGTCTCTTCGCTGATGACTCTAAGATGGGAGCAGTAGTTGAGGGGGAAGAGGGGAGGTTGGCCCTGCAAGGAAACCTGGACACCCTGGAAAGCTGGGCTCACACATGGAAATTAAATTTCAATATCACCAAGTGCAAAGTGTTACATCTTGAGCGGGAAACCTAAACACGGGTACACTCCTGGAGGGAGGCGCTGGAGGCCCCAACAGGGGAAAAGATCTAGGGTCATGTGGATGGGCGTATGAATAACTCTGAGCAGTGCAGGAGAGCGACTAAAGGGCAAACAGGATGTTGGGATGCATCGTGGGGGACTGCCTCTAGGAGCAGGGAAGTGATTCTGCTGCTGTACAATGGACTGGTTAGACCACACGTTGAGTACTGTGTACAGTACTGGAGACCACACTTGAAGAGGGACATACAGCTCCTGGAGAGGGTACAGAGGAGAGCAACTAAGATGATACAAAGACTGGGGATTTGACGTATGAGGACAGACTTCAGGAGTGCTGCCTGTTTTCATTGGAGGAGAGGAGAGACAGGGGGACATGACTGAGGTCTTCACGTACCTCAAGGGGATAAATAGGGTAAACATGATGGGGATCTCTAGGCTAAAGCAGGGAAGTATCACCAGAGGGCATGGTTTGAAGTTGGAAGGTGGAAGGGTGAGGGGGGAAAAGAGGAGAAGATTTTTCACTGAGAGGGTGGTGGACCCTTGGACTGTGCTGCCTGGTGAGCTGGTTCAGAGATCCACAGTGGAGGGATTCAAGAGAGGGTGGGACAGACACAGAAAGCGGATGTATCAGATGATGGCCTGGCCCAGGGGGGTGGGGATGGATGATAGGGGTTTCTGGAACACACGGGGGGCCTCGGCACCCAACTAGGGATCTGAGGTTCGAGCAGACTCGATAGACTATAAGGCCTAATCTGCTGGCAATTAGTATGTTAGTACATAGAAGTCTGTCCCACACTCATTATGTTCATTCTTCTCCTCAAACTATGCTAATTGTATTGTAATACATTATATAGTTAATTTTGTACTGCAAATGCTTATTCAAGTGTTACCATTAATGACTACTGGCATTGTATGTATGTAGAAGGGCTGCTAGACACCAGACAGTCGAGTTCTTAAGAGTAAATGTGATAGTGACTGAGACTGTAATGCAATGCATAGTGGATAACAATAAAAGTGACATGGTCTGGTCAGGAAAATTTACATAAGAGAGTGTTGCAGAGGCTTCCATGCAAAGAGCAATAACTTGTACTGCCTTTCTATAATGTTTGAATCATCACTCTTAATGTCAGCATCTCAATTTCTCACAGTCCCTGCACATATTGGCACTTACTGTCACAAAGTTGCAAGGCAGTATACAACTAAGGACCTGATTCCTATTTTTTCCTGTGTTTTGAACATACTTTATTACTGTGAGTTTATTGTTCTAAGCTATTATTCCCTTCACCATGGATAATGCAGGCCAGTCCTTTACCCATCACCTGTGCACCCCTTCCCCCAATTCATAGAATCATTTACTAGGTGTGTAGTTTGCTGTACAGATGATATAATATAGTGAGAACTGAGTGGTTTGCTCATGCTACACAGGGAGCAAAGATTTCAACAAATACAAATCATCCCAATGTTCATTTAGCCCCATAAACAGATGTTCACAGAACAGTTAGAACTAGTTGATTTTCTTTTCTTCCAAATCTAGCAAGCTAGACATTGTTTCATAGCTGACCCCTCCCCGAATAAGAAACAGAAATAAATATTTTATTTTTTGGCATTGCCTTTACAATTTAGCACATTTTAAATATTACACACTTCAGCTAGATAAAGAAAATAATCAATACATACATATTCAGAGGCAGAAAATAAAATCTGTAATATACAGTAGTCCAACAACGCATTTCACAACACCACAGTCAATGCCTGATAAACAGTCACACAATGACTCACTAGCTGAATAAACGTGAATTGCTTGAAAACAGACTGACAGAAATGATCATTCCATGTCTGTACTGAAAAAATTACTAAGGTAGCATCAGATCCAGAAACAAATGATTTGATACCTTTATTGGACCAACATGGATGTTACAGAAAAGAACAAAGTGCTTTAGCTTTCAACCAACCAGGTCCTTCTTCAGAAGCTTTGTGCAGTTTTTTCAAATATCCCATATTATTAACACCAGATTATATAGAAAAGCAGAAATAATTCTCATTGGTTTAAATATACATTTAAAACATAATAGAAGATTACATCAGAGAAGCTAATTAATACCAGTATGCCTTTAACTGAGGAGCCTCAGAAGGGCAAAGGTTATCAAGAATTCTCTACAGCCAGAGAGTTCTTGTCACATAAATTTTAAAATGTCTCAGTATGCCAAGAAAGCATTCTAGTGATAAAAAAAACATTGGAGTGGCATTCTCTCTAATACATGTAAGATGAGCTTACAACTTACATTCCAATTGTCCTGGTATATTAAAGGACAGATAATGAGAGACAAAATCCTGAAATTAGGTATAACTGCAAGTTGAAAGCAAGCCTCAAATTAACCTACACATATAAACATGATGCATGAAAGTATCACTTGTAAGTGTAACTGCAAAAAAAAATAAATAAATAAGTAAATTAAAAAAAAAAAAAATACTTGTCAAGGACCCCCAGGAAAACGAGACCATGAGCCTGATAAATGCAGATTTCAACACAGAGTCTGTGTATAACAAACATGCACAGAATCAGTCTAAGCAATCTAAATGAAAACCCAAAGGAATTACACCTTTAATGAACCCCCAAGTAAATGAGATATGCGTCTTAATATGAGCAGTTAAAAATGTGACAGTGTGAAATCCATCCACTGACAACTAATAGAAGGAAATAAATGCACACTATATGTGAAAACTAAGTGTTCTAGCCACATAACAACTGCCCCATGCCACGCTCCACCCACACATGTGTGTACATACACCACACCACAACCCCCACACACACACACCTGCACACCCCACACAACCACAACACACAACAAATATAGCACACACATTCCACACACACCACACCATGCACAACAAACAAAACACACATACACACCATACCCACAACACACAAAAACACAACACACACAAAACACACACATACATACATACATACATACATACATCAGTATACACACACACACACACACACACACTTAAACGCACTCACCACAGTGTTAAGGTGAAAAGTCAACAATGTAGATAACCATAAACTTACAAAATCAAAGGCCCGCTGAAGAACTAAACTGTTTATGTCCATCTTTTAAAGTAAAGGTCTGTGTAAGTTTATAGAATAATGTGTCATGTACCCAACATCAATGTTCAATCCATCCGCCACCATATTGAGAAGTAAAATAAGTCTAATTTCAGAAGCCATTCTCTGTTGTGTACTGTTGAAATGTCCTTTTAAGACCATCACAGACATATCTGAGATTGAGTGGTTATCCTGGGAGAAGTGCTGGGCTACTGGTTTCTCAATCATTTAGCATCAGTGAGTCGCAGTTCCACTTGGGACCTCTGTGCAATGTGTTATAACTATGGCTGCACACTATACTTTTGGTGAACTTTATTATTGTTGCTTTAAAAAAAACAAGCCATAAGGAAATGACAGTACTGTCAGTGCAACTCTAAATTCTCTCTCTCCATCACCTCTCCCTCCTCTGTCTGTTTGTCTGTCTGTCTTTCTGTCTCTCTCTGTCTAGCTACTCTTCTCACAGTAAATACCATGATTGCCAGGAGCTTAAAAAATAGTAAATTTAATTTGTGTTTATATTTCAATGTGACTGTACAGCTGTTTGTGAATTTCTGTATGGAAATAAACTGTAAAAATACATAAATCTCTGCAAGATATGTACAGATGACAGCAGGGGTGTAGCTAGGGATTTCAGATCTGCACACCAAGTGGACTCACTGCTACCCCACACCCCCTTATTAGGGTGAGCTACCCCCCCCCATGTAGCCAGACAATATACAAATGTACACCAGACCATGTTTGTTGCCTCATTTGACATAATAAATACAACTTTTGTATCTCATAACAATGGTTGTTGCCATGCATGGTAAATAAAATGCCATGCATTATTCCCTAAGACACCACATACCATCCCAGAGCCTGTAAAGTTGTATTGTCCTCTGGATGCAAAGACAGTATTAATGTCCAGTCTTTCTAGTTTTGACTCCTATGAGTAAAATTACAGAAAGGTTTAGTATTTTCTTTCAGTTTTCATGGAAAAATTAAGCAGTTCAGAGCCTATTTGCTACCCCCCCCTTAAAAAAAATTGCACAAGAGTATGCCTGCCTACACCTATGGATGACACATATGTAACTGTGCCTTTCAATCTGATGATCAATGCATTTGGAGTGGCACAATTCTGCACTGTAAATACTATTTTTATTTCCACTCCTGACATTCTTGGTGAATATTGTGAGACACGTGGAGAGAGAGAGAGAGAGAGAGAGAGAGAGAGAGGGGTGGATGCAGACATTTACACAAGTGTGCTGACAGTGCTGTCATTATCATGTGACTTGTTTTTTTAAAGGAACTATAATGAAGTTCACTAAAACTCTAGTGTGCAGTCAGAGATGTCACACCTGCACGGAGGTCCTGAGTGGAGCTGCAATCCTTCAGACATGGAATGATAATTTCTTTGTCAGACAGTCTGTTTACAAGCAATTCACATTTCTGCAGCTAGTGAGTAATTGTCTGACAGTACTTAGTTTAAGTCTTATACCTTTATAAGGGTATATACTGTGCACTTTTCTTAACAATATTATAAGAAAATATAGTATTAATATGCCCCTCTTATGGTGAACTGTGTTCTATTGTTAAAGTAACAACATAGCTGGTGCAGTTTAAGTTACATAGTGTTGATCATTGTAAGCATAATAACGCGACAATGTTGTAAGGGGTTATCTGAAATGGGAAGTGTAGGAACTTGAAGCCAGGTGCAAAATAGTGACAGTAACAGTAATACCTGTACTGGTGTTTTTCCAGGAAAACAATAATAACATTTTCATTAAGAGGATACAGGTTCCCCTTGACCTCATTAACCTCCCATTGACTGGAGCAATGGAATTAGGTTGCTGAACTGTGAGAAATATTTTGTTGCCTTAGGTGTAAGGAATTACATCTCTTTTCCAGTACGCAGCAGATTTATGTGGCTGATGAACGAAAGGGAGCATGGCTCTGACTCAGTCATCCGCTGGGCACTGCAGCCTGAGGGTTTGTGTTAGGAATAAAATTGATTTTTTTTATAATAATAGTATGAATTGACATTTGGTACTATATTATAGTACATTTCATTTTCTGTTCGTTATTGTTTCTCCATAAAATTCAACTTGGTCTGCTTCCACAAAGTATAACTACCTTGTTTGTCAGAAATGACCATTCAGTAAACACCAGAATGCATAATAGTTTTTCGTTTAGGGGCCCATTCTAGCATACAAAGTTTGCTCAAAATTCCTTAACTTTTTTACCTATCAATACTTATAATAAACTACCCAGCATTATAGCAGGTGTCCCCACAATGTCTAGTTTCAAAGGAAAGTTAAGGAGCCATATGTTGATAAACTCTGTAAGTAAGTGCAATAATTGATCCTAACTATTGTTTGCAAGTGTCTATTGTATTTATAACTCTGGACAGCTGTTAATGTATGTTGATGAAATCTGTATGCAAGTGCAATAATTAATTTTAACTATTGTATTTAAGTGTTTATTGTATTTGTTCAATGTATGCATTTGTAACTCTGGACATCTGTGAAATGGGTTATCGACCCACAGATCTTTCATTATAAAATAAAATGAAATGAAGTTATAAAATAAAATAAAAACAAATAAGCAATGGAAAAACTGCAACATAATTTGAAAAACAATGTACTGAAACGAGCATATTAGCTCCACTTGACCCATGTGACCTCCCATTTATATAGTTGGCAAATATGTACCTAGATTTAATAGATAGATTTGGGTTAAAAGTATGACCAGTAAAATGAAGAACTTAGTTTTATTAAATAGTTGTTCTGTTAGAATCGTGTGTAATGTGCCCTTATCGTATTATTTTTATTTTTAATTTTGTGTACATACCAAACAACTGGCACTTGATTGATAGTGTAACAGAAGGGAACTGCTACAAACTGTAGTAATAGCTTAACAGTTACACATTAGGTCACTGTGATCCCCATGACCTCCAAGCTCTAGTTCTATATTGGTATCTAATACTGCTACTGATGCGGTCTTACTGGTTTTTCTTTTTCTGCAGCTCAAGTGTTAAGTCCAATTGGAATTTTTTGCCACCAGCTGTGACTTAATTTTCCATTCATCTTTCATGTGGTATTGTGTTGGAAAGTGCTACTCTTTGTAAAGCAGGGCACTTGATCACTTAAATTGTTTAAGTTCATATATGACTGCAAATCTGCTCTGCAGTGAGCTGTATTTTATTTATTTTTCTTTACTATTGTATATGTTATGTTATTTTTGCCTGTGCACCCACCAGAGATGCAGAGCAATATTTGTCATCCCCTTTCATTTTAAATCTACTTCTCTTCCATTCCACTTTCTGTTTTGTTTTTATTAACTTCATTCTTCTCACTTAAAGCTGAGTATCTCTTTAACCTTATTTCACTCCATTTATGCATTGGTGTTTCTATCAAAATTGTGTGCTGATACGGTTTAGTGCCAGATTCATTTCTGCTCTTTTCCTTTCCCAAACTTTTATTTTCTTTTACCTTTCAACATACACTACTTTTCAAGTTTTTTTTTTTATTTTGGTTTGTTTAATCAATCAAATGCTTTCTATCTGCCCCTCCTAAGCTGTTCAAATGGCACAGTTACTTATTGTTTTCCTTTAGATTTCTGTGTGCCCACATCATATCCAGTTGTTGGTGACTGCATGGTAAACTTCCTACAAGCAAAGTTTGGTATATTTCCCCTGTACAGACAGCCCCTCACCTTTCATCAGTACACAAGACACAAATATGATGGGCATCATATCGCCTAATAGTGTTAATGCAGTGCTTCTGCTTGAAATCCCTACCCATGCCGTTGGTGGAACAAACAACCTGCTAGTATCAGCTGGCTGAGTTAATCAGAGTGACAGTGAGTACTGATTCTTAAAGTGGCAAATAAGGAACAATGCTATCCAATGTACACAGCTGACAATGTATTTCTGCATAAAAATGTGATTTAGGGTGTTCTGCAGGTACAGAGACCATGAAGCCTAAATACATGCCAATATCATCATCTAGCCTTGTAGGTAAAACAAAATGTGACAAGCTTGAATTAGGTAGGTCTACCACTACAAGACCAATGAACAAAGCCAGTTTTTATACCCAGAGATATAGCATACACAAATGCTGACCCCACCACTTCCCACTCCTACAATTATCCCAAAACTGCATATACCCTGATGCAGGATCATTGGAATGGCTTGCTCATTCATATGGGGCTTGGTACAATGCATGCAAGCCACTGGCCTGATGTTTTTGTGTAATAGTAGGTTCATGGTAGGGTCAGAATGGATGATTACATGGCCAATGGGGCACAGGTTCTTATGAGGAGTGATTTTCCTTCTAAACATTTATTTTTTGCCAGAAAAGACATTCTGAGCTGGCAATGGCTCATTTTCAGAAGCTTCCTGGGCAGGGGAGGGGAGAACAATACAAAAGTAAATATCATAAAGTGCATACAAAAATAAACAAAATAAAGAAGAGTAACACCTCTCTTAGTTGTTTTGTATACTTATCTGACTTGTTAATTAACTGTTGGTTATGATGTGTGTTTTCCCCCAATGTACAGTGTACTGCAGTATTTCTGATTTATACACTTATCTTCTAGCAAAGATATCAGAGTTGTCTGCCTTTTCATAGGATTCCAGTTCATTGATTAAAAAAAATATTCTGTCTGTTTTTTTTTTTTTTTGTACCAGGCACTTCACTTACACACAGCATTATACAGTTACAGCATTTCCAGCTGAGTGGTACGTTTTGTTATAATTCATCAGTTTCCTTGTTTTGGTTGTGCCATTTCCAAACCTGATCTTGTCTTTTTTTCTTTTTGTAGTTTCTATCACAGTCATATTTTCCTTTCACAGTCTCTACATCTTAATTAGCCCCAATGTACTGTGTCATTTTGCTACATACTTGTTTCTCCCTTTCTTATTTTTAGGACTGTGGTGGAGCCTACAGCCCTTTGGGATTGATTAGATTGCAGTTTAAAACAGCTGGTCATGGAACTCCTTTGGAAGTATTCCTCCACAGCTCCAAAATAATGCACTCCCTTCTGATTTTTGCTATTTGCTGCTCTATGTTAAAAGCATATGAAGGAGGGGTGCTACTGTAATGTATCTCAGAACTTCTCAAGATATTAACAAAAAAAACTATTTATACTGCTGTTTCTATCATCTATCCAGCTCTGTCTAACATATTTATTCTATTTCTTTCAGCAACCTAGGGGTTAACTCATTATATGTTGTCTGACATTTTCTGAAACTGAAAGTCAGACTGCAGTGTGAGATTACAGACAGTGCAATTGCAGTCTGTTAGCTACACACACACACACACACACACACACACACACACACACACACACACACACAAACACACACACAGTAACAGCATTTACTTTCACTAAATAAATTCAAGAGAACCGATTGAGCAGCATGGCAGTTTTTGATGATTGTGACTAAACAGCACTATATGGCACCAATAAGAAAATAACTTTGGTAATTTGGTCGCTTTTCACAGCCCTATTGGCTCTGGCTAGAGTTTATTCTACATTTGTATCTAATACTGTTACTGATGTGGTCTTACTGTTTTTCTTTTTCAGCAGCTCAAGTGTTAACTCCAACTGGAATTTTTTTGCACCATCTGCAACTTAATTTTCCATTCCTTTTTCATTTGGTATTATATTGGAAAGTGCTGCCTCTGCAAGGCAGGGCACTTGATCACTTAACTTGTTTGGCTCATATATGACTACAAATCTGCTCTGCAGTGAGCTGCATTTTATTTATTTTTCTTTGTTACCATATAGGTTATGTTATATTTGCCTCTGCACCCACCTGAGATGCAGAGCAATTGACACATCCCTGTTGCCACTGGAATACCTTTGTATTTGACCCCCTCATTTTACGGCTACTTCTCTTCAATTCCACTTTGTTTTATTTTTAATGTCATTCCTTTCACTTAAATTATGTGTTATGTGGAATAACTACTAGTGTTATTATTTTTACAAAATTGTCAAATGTGGAGACACAGTTATAAAAAATTATTATAATAGTGAGACTTTTTGAAATGTTATCTGACTTACGATACTCATGCTTGTTCTATAGTGCCACAACTAGTATTGACAGTAGTTGCATGGCTTTATGTCTGGGTTAAAGTATTTAATAACAAACTTCACACCTGAGTCTGACTTACCTGTTGGAGTCCATAATGTAGCTATACCAAAATAAGTATAAGCCAAAACCCAACAATAGTGTATTTGCTTGGGGAAATCATTCTTATAATGGACAAGAAGAAGTAGGTTTGTTGAGGTCATATTACTAATTGGTGAATGAAAAGAGACCAAGTGATTCGGTAAACTGTCACCGCACTTAAGAAACAAGCATTTACAAAAGAAAATATGCATTCCACCAGCCCAATGATATGCTTTCTGAACACTTTCTAAATGCCCTCTATTCTGTTTATTATTACATATCTATACATTTGTTCTTTTTTCCTTTTTTTATTGTTTAGTAGGCCGAATGGGATGATCAGCCACTGTCACATCCCACCTATCTCCTGAGTGGTGCCTGCTAGCAGGGGTAGAAGAAGTATAGGGGGAAAAAAACTCAGTCATAAACCTGCCCACCCCCCATGCTTGCACATCCTCCTCCACATTATCCAGCCAGGCCTGGCCATGTACTCCCCACCATGTCAACCCACCTACCTCCCATGTAAAATACACTGTGTAAACAAGAACAGTGTGCCCACGTGAAAAGAGGTGTTGGGTGATGTGAGCAGGCAGAGGAAAACAAGGTAGCCATACAGGGGGTTTGGTGAGAGGAAACTATGTTTTTTAGCACATAATTGCATTTATAATATAACTAATATAGAATGTTTATACACCTTTAACATAGCAAGAAAGCAACCCAAAGGAGATGAACAAACTCTCTCCCACAGGTGGGAGCAGCATATTATGCAAAATGGCCAGCAACGAAAACCCCTGGGATGGGGAGGAGATACCATAAAAGAGGGGATGCTGAGCACAGATGGAGGGGGAGGGGAGAAGGGAAGGACCCACTGAAAAGGGGAAGACAGCACAGGGCAGGGAAGGATGAATCCTGGCAAGACTTTGGGTGGAGTTCAAATAATCCAGCAGGAATAAAACTTCTGGGCAGAGGAGAGACCACAAAGAAAAGAACAAAACCAAAGAAACGAACCACGAGGGTGGGGGACCAAAGATCCTGTACCAACCCAACATACTGGAAATAACTGCATATGACATCTGATGCAGAGTGTGGGGAGGGGGTTGAGAGAGAGAGAGACAGATGCCTGAATTACATTCAAACTACCTGAAACATCACAGAACAGTGATCTCTTATATATATATGTGACACACGGACAGCTGGTTCTGACTACATTATAATTTTACAATATAAAATATGTAGTGGGATTGTCTGTCAGGAGAAAATACTGTCTTGCTGAAATGGCACATCAAATCCCCCCAGGTATAATTTCAAAGGACAGGACATAGGTTAAACTACAAATATCTGGAATGCAAGTAACTTGTCAGTTGTTTTGAAATCAGTAGCTAAACTATGCATTTTATAATGCTCTCAGGAAAAGTCCTTTGATGGCACTTGGTGTCATAAGGAATTGGCATATGCATTTGTTTGGGCATTTTCAGAGGAAGCCAGTTAATTCAACAAAGAGTCTTTCATGCCTTTGTGAAGCAGGAACTGCTCCTGGATGAAAGAAGATGCTAGCAGATCACAGACTAGATTGGGAAGTCATATGAAGAGAGGAGGTTCACTGATGTCACCTATTTTTAAAATACCTTATTAGGACATCCTGTGCTATAAATATAAATTTTAGTATACCGAGGAGGAGCTAGGTGACCTCAGAGAGAAGGCCGGCTCCACACTGTTTTTAAGTATGCTGTAGCTGACCTTTAGAGACACACAGACATTCATATACTTGGACTGAGAAAAGGAACATCTGAGAGCACTGAAAGACTATAAGAAATATCTTAGTTAAACAAGTCTAATGGTTGACAGGAATTTTGCACTTTTAAATCTGTTTTGTTTTTAAGACTGTATGCATTGGGGTATTTTGTTCTGTATTTTCTGTTTACCTATTCTTATCTATTTTAAAGTAAAGATATATATTTTAAATGCAGACACTGTCTGGTGTGCCTTGAAACTTTTTTTTTTTTTGTAAGTGAAGCCTTAGATGGTTAAAGTTGACACTGTGATCAAGTTTATTGGGATACCAAATTGGGAAACAGGTAAGAGTTCCTCTAAGGTCTTGCATAGAGTTTTAAGGGTTCATTTTGTAATATCTGGTTGGGTGCCCATAGGCAAAAGATATCTGGCATTTCCCTGAAGATCAGAATTATTTGAGCCTGTACATTGGGTATGCTAGCAAGAGGTTAACAGGTTGAATCCTCCAGAACTTGGGACAAAAGGTTACTTGAACCCACAAAGACAGGAGGTTACCCTATTCTGCTAACTGTTCACAATACCACACACTCAGAGGTTGGCACTTTGGGAGTAGAGGCTGACCTCCTGAGTGAAGTTGTAACAATTAGTTGCCAGTGGTGGGATAATTTTGGTATTATAAGCTTTTATTGTTCAGTGTGTCAGCTTGAGACTGTTCAGGTCACTTGGAAAAGAAGGGCAGTGTTTTATTTGAATAGGAAACAGAACTATATCCCTTGGCTTAGAGTCAAGTTCCTACCCATTTTATTTTATTTTTTCCAAAATACCGGTCAGAGTAGCCATAGTTAGGGAAGAAGATGGCTTCCAACTACAACAGACACACTGTAGAATACTTAAAGCAGTTGTGCAGGGAAAGAGGAGTCCCGTTCAAGGTGAAAGCCAGCAAACAGAATCTCATGGATGCCCTGATGGTAGCAGATACCCAGACCATCAAGTCATAGACAGTGACTGAAAAGGACCAAACCTTGAGTGTGGCAGGGCTAGTGGCCAGTGCAGTGTCCAGATCCAATGAGGAGGGCAACAGGGCCACTGTCAGTGAAGGGCCATGGCAGCAGGGGAAGGTCACCAGTATCCTGGATCCAGAAGTACTCAGGCTCAAATTGAGTTGCGCAGAATGGAGCTGGAGTTCCAGAGGGAGAGGGACCGTGAACAGCGGGAGGCAGACTGTGAGGAGCATTAGCTCCAGTGAGCTGCAGAGGAGAAGAGGTAGTGAGAATGCTGAGACACAAACCATGAGGAGCATGAGCACCAGAGGCAACATGATCTGGAGAAGCTATGACTCCAACCACCAGCACCACAGCATGTAAGTGGCTTGGGTTTAACTGGGACTGCTGAACTAGTTACAAATTGAATTCCAAATTGATAGCCAAATTTAAAGAGGGGGAGGACATGGATGCCTTTTTCAATTCTTTTGAAAAAGTTTGTATTCAGGCTAAAATTCCTAGAGAGTCCTGGAGCTTCCAGCTATCCCCGCTACTTACCTGGAAAACTCGGGATGCATTGGGTCAAATGGACAATGAGGACAGTGATGATTACAGCAAACTTAAAGCTGCACTGTTAAAGAAATGTTAATTAACTGCTGAATCATACAGAGTTAAATTCTGTAAGCTCAGGAGAAGCCCTGACATGAGCTATGAGGAGCTAGCCATGAAACAACCAGTTTTAAACGTTGGTGGAAGGAATTGAAGCAAACTCTGTTGATAAAACTGAAAATGTGATTTTGTTAGAACAGTTTTATTGGGCATGTCCAGCAGAGCTGAAAACCTGGCCAGAGGACTGAGATCCCAAAACAGTGCAAGAGGCTGCTGAACTCTTGGATCGCTGTGCCAAGAGCAGACCTGCTCTGAGAGCAAATGGGGCAGGTGTGGCAGCGCAGAAAAGGAAAAGCACACCATCAGGGCAGCTAAAACCCTCACTGCTTCCACTGAAACCAGTTAGCCCCAGGTTTCAGAGAAAAGATTTTTCTGAAAAGAGAAGTGAATGTTGGTTATGTAAAGAAACTGGGCATATTGCCAGACAGTGTCCCAAAAGAATGAGCAATAATACACAGAATGGTACTAGAAAAGAAGTGTTTTTTTTGTGTGTCCCTGGAAGCATGCCTGTGAACAAGAGGGAACACATGCACCCAGTCATGGTGAATGGTGTACAGATGCATGGGTTAAGGGACACAGGGGCATCCCTGACATTGGTAAAAGGGGATTTAGTAGAGCTTGGTTAGCTTATGCCCAATAATATGTCACTGTACAGGGACTTTACTGGTGAGGTGAAAACATTGCCCTCACTAGTGTTCTCTTAGACTGGGGTGAAACAGGGGAACTATGCAACAGGTGGCTGTAGCCAAAACATTAGCAGTGGATGTGATCATGGGTAATAATCTCAAACAGGGGATGGTATGTGCAGTTACCCATAGCCAAGCAGCAAGGGAAAATGGTAGTTCCCTGAAACCCACAGGAACAATTGTAAAGACAACTGGGAGGCTGGTTCCCCAACCTGTGTCTCCTGGTATGGGGACTAAGGAAGAGGGGGTAGAAATTTCCCCAGTAGCAAGTAACCACACAGCTACAAAGGGTTACTCTGAAGAGGGAGGGGTGACCCATTGTCAGAGGGTTGGGATTGACAGTGATCCTGAGTTCCCTGATGCTAGTGCAAAAGACCCTAGTTTAGCAACTGAAGGGGACCTGTCCCATGTCTTGGGAATGTGTGAGGGGTTTTCTGCTGCTCAGAAGAATGACCCTACACTAGAGAAGCTGAGGGCTTGTGCAGACTCTGATGGGGCACAGGGAGGTAATGGCAGACATAAGGTTTATTGGGAAAATGGACTTATGTATACTCAAGCAGTGCAGACAGAGGGAGGGATGCTAGGCAGGCAGCTTTCATTCCCCAGGGGTATCATGAGCAGTTGCTCAAGATTGCACATGATATTTCCTTGTCTGGTCATCTGGGAATTGTGCGCACTATGCAGCGGTTAGCCCAGAATTTCTATTGGCCTAACTTCATCCAGCAGATGAAGGAGTATTGCAAGTCTTGTCACCGGTGTCAAGAAATAGGGAAGGTGGGCAAGAAACCAAGCCGCCCTGATTCCATTGCCCATAGGGAGAAGCCATTCCAGAGGGTGGGAATGGATATTGTGGGGCCTTTATATACCCCCAGCCCTCAGGAAGAGAATCATCCTGACTGTGGTGGACTATGCCACCCAGTACCCAGAGGCAGTCGCCCTATCCTCACTGAGGACAGACACAGTGGCAGATGCCTTACTTGGGATTTTCTTCTGTATTGGGTTTCCACAGGAGGTTATCACTGATCGAGGGGTTCTTTCATGTCAGACCTGATTAAATGTTTATAGGAGCGTGTGGTGGTGCAGAGATGCACGACACATATCACCCACAAGCCAATGGGCTTTGGAAAGATTCAATGGTACCCTGAAGTCAATGCTCCAGGCGTTTGCTGAACAGCATGGGAGGGACTGGGAGAAATACCTTCCCCACCTGTTGTTTGCATACAGGGAGGTGCCCCAAGAGTCAACAGGATTTTCCCCATTCAAACTCTTATATGGATGCCGGGTACGTGGGCACCTAGACTTGATCCAGGAGGACTGGGAAGGCAAGCACACCACCCAGGGAACTCCCATTGTGGATTACGTCCTTAGGTTTAGGGAAAGGCTGAAGGAGCTTATGGGGACAGCCCAGAGCAACCTGGCAGCTGCCCAACAGAAACAAAAAATGTGGTACGACCACAGAACCAGAGCTCGCTCATACATGGTGAGTCAGGAAGTCATGGTCCTTATTCTGGTCTGGAGAGATGAGCTGCAGGCTCAGTGGGCAGGACCATACAAAGTGGTTAGGAAGGTAAATGGCGTGAACTATATTGTAGAGTTACCTGACCGAAGACAGACAGAAAGGATGTACCATGTCAACATGATGAAGCTATATGCAAATAGGGCTGACATGGTGTTTGCAGTGTGTAGTCCTGGGGATGGTATGGATGAAGTAGACCCCCCTTCTGGACTTTCTGGAAGAAAGCAAGCAGGAGTCCTCTGTGCAGGCAGTAAAATTGTCTCCCCAGCTGGCCCCGGATGTGATCCAGGAAGTAAGGAGGTTCTAGCAGACTTTGCCCCTAGTTTAGTGCCAAGCCAGGACTAACCCCTTAGTGACACACGATATGGAGACAGGGACACAGCCCAGTGGACAGTATATCGGTGTCAGAGGCTGTCCAAAAGGACATTAGGAGGGAGTGGAGGAGATGCTGGATTTAGGGGTAATCCAGAGATCCCACAACCTCTGGGCCTCACCCTTAGTCCTTGTCTCCAAGCCAGATGGCTCTACACATTTCTGTGTAGACTATTGTGGACTGAATGCAGTCACGAAGTCAGACACCCACTGATGCCCCGGACGGACGAACTCCTGGACAAGTTGGGGGGGTGACCTACCTTACCATGATTGACCTGACCAAGGGGTATTGGCAGGTAGAGTTGATGAACAGAGCTAGAGAGGTCAGCCTTCATCACTCTGTTTGGCTTATTTGAATTTAAAGTAATGCCTTTGAATGAAGAATGCCCCAGCCACTCTCCAAAGGTTGGTGAACCAGGTGTTAAATGGTGCTGAGGAGTACTGGGGTACCTGGATGACATTGCCATCTTTAGTGCCAGCTGGAAGGAACACCTATCCCACCTTAGGGGAGTGCTGGAAGCATACAGAGGACCAGGCTCACTATCAAAGCCGAGAAGTGCCAGGTGACCATGGGAGAAGTGGCATACCTTGGGCATGTGGTAGGCTGGGGACAGCTCCATACTAACCAAATAAAGATAGAGGTAATCCAGGCATGGTCCAGACCAGAAACTCAGAAGCAGGTCTAAAGCTTTCTAGGGACAGCAGGATACTATAGGAAATTAGTACCCAATTACAGTGCCCTGGCTGCCCCCATCTGACCTGGTAAAGAAAAGGATGCCAAAGAAAATTACCTGGAAACCAACCAGTTAGAAAGTCTTTATCAGTCTGAAGGAGGCACTGTGCAGTACTCCTGTATTGAAAAGTCCTGACTATAGAAAACACTTTATAGTTCAGAGTGATGCCTCAGACGTGGGTATTGGAGCAGTACTGAGTCAGACATCCAACCAGGGGAAGGATCACCCTGTAGCGTATCTGAGTTAGAAGTTACTTCCCAGGGAGCAGGCATACTCTACTGTGGAAAAAGAGTGTCTTGCCATAGTGTGGGCTCTAAAGAAATTAGAGCCATACTTATATGGGCAGTATTTTGTGGTACAGACTGAGCACAATGTCCTGGTTTGGCTGATGCCGATGGGCAGAAATAATGGGAGATTACTGAGATGGAGTCTTATTTTGCAAGGGTATGACATGACAATTGTTCATAGGGCTGGAGCCAAGAATCAGAACTCAGATGGGCTGTCTTGTGTCTATGAGGAGTGAACTGATTTGGGAAGCTCATTCCATGCAGGGGCTAGAGCTCCCAAATTCAGTCTAGGTGGGGAGGATTGTGACACTTGGACAGCTGGTTCTGATTACACTATGATTTTTGCAATATAAAATACGTAGTGGGATTGTCTGTCAGGAGAAAATACTGTCTTGCTGATATGACACATCAACCCTCCCCCCCCCCCAGTATAATTTCAAAGAACAGAATGTAGGTTAAACTACAGATATCTGGAATGCAATTAACTTGTCAGTTGCTTTGAAATAAGTAGCTAAATTATGCATTTTATAATGCCCTCATGAAAATCTTTTGATTGCACTTGGTGTCATGAGGAAGGAGCATATGCATTTGTTTCGGTGTCTCCTCAGGAAAAGTCCTTTGATGGCACTTGGTGTCATAAGGAATTGGCATATGCATTTGTTTGGGTGTCTTGAGAGGAAGCCAGTTAATTCAACAAAGAGTCTTTCATGCCTTTGTGAAGCAGGAACTGCTCCTGGATGAAAGAAGATGCTAGCAGATCACAGACTAGATTGGGAAGTCATATGAAGAGAGGAGGTTTGCTGATGTCACCTGTTTTTAAAATACCTTATTAGGACATCCTGTGCTGTAAATATAAATTTGAATACACCGAGGAGGAGCTGGGTGACCTCAGAGAGAAGGCTGCCTCAAGACTGTTTTTAAGTATGCTGTAGCTGACCTTTAGAGACACACAGACTTTCATATAGTTAGACTGAGAAAAGGAACATCTGAGAGCACTGAAAGACTATAAGAAATACCTTAGATAAATAAATCTAATGGTTGGTAGGAATTTTGCACTTTTAAACCTGTGTTGTTTTTAAGATTGCATGTGTTGGGATATTTTGTTCTGTATTTTCTGTTTACCTATTTTTATCTATTTTAAAGTAAAAATATATATGTTAAACACAGAAACTGCCTGATGTGCCTTGAAATTTCTTTTTTTGAAAGTGAAGCTTAGATGGTTAAAGTTGACACTGTGCTTAAGCTTATTGGGATACCAAATTGGGAAGTTTCTTTAAGGTCTTGAATAAAGTTTTAAGGGTTCATGTTGTAATACCTGGTTGGGTGCCTGTAGGCGAAAGATATCTGGCATTTCCCGAAGAGCAGAATTATCTGAGCCTGTACATTGGGCAGCTAGCAAGAGGTTAACATTTTGAATCCCTCCAGAACTTGGGACAAAAGGTGACTCGAACCCACAAAACAGATAGGAGGGTTTCCCTGTTCTGTTAACTGTTCTAAATACTACACTCAGAGGTTGGCACTTTGGGAGTAGAGGGCTGACCTGCTGAGGGGTTGTTATATATATATATATATATATATATATATATATATATATATATATATATATATATATTATATATACTTATATACTGTGTATGTATATATGTATATATATATATATATATATATATACACATAGATAGATAGATAGATATGTATGTAATAGATAAACCACTCTGAGTGTGCAGTTGCGCTCTGATATACGCACATCTTAGTTGTGCATTGTATGGCTAAGTGCGTCAACCACCCAAGGTGTGTGTGTCTATTAGAGTGCAACCACACACCTCAGAGTGGTTTATCTATCTTATAACATGTCAAAATTGTTTTGGAGGAGGGTAAAAGTGCACATGTGCGGTCGCACTCTGATATACGCAAGGTCATGTGATGATCAGTATCCAATAAATCCCAAGCAAATTCCCAACCCATTTTATGGATATATATATATTAGGGGTGCAGTCGCACCCCTATAGTTAGGGTTGAGTAGACACTTTAATGTTAAACCTCAAATTTTGCATGTTAATAACTTTGCAACCGTTCAAGGGATGTGCAAAAAAATTGGAATGCACAGTCTGGTATGGCAGATCTCTTAATTTACCAGGTTTGCATCTTGGTTGGACTTACAGTTTCTGCACAGCAAACACCAAAAAAATGCACTTTTAGCCAGTTTTGACATTGTTTTTGCCCGTGGCTCTGCAACCACACTGTGTGGTCTTTTGATCTGAAACTTGGAACGTAAAAAGTGGTTGGATCAAGGAACAATCCAGCATTGGTTTGGTAAACAAATATTAATCCGTTCTAAGGTTATTACATTTTCAATTTTTGAGTTCTGAGCATGTTCAGTTCTCTCAAACATTTATATGTGTATTTTGTGAAAGATAAATGGTCTTACGGTCAAAGATTTTGTCAGCTCATAAAAGAAAATCTTAGTCCATCAGAAAAATTCTTTGTTCACGAGCCACCATCTTGTTTTTAGTTTTCCAGTCAAACAAAATGTTGTAGCTTTCTCCACAGGTGACTTTTCGACAAATGAGGCATGGGGTTTGTTCAGGGTGAGCCCTCTACAAAGCCATGCCTTTGATTTTGTTTTCTGTCAAAAATAGTTTTTAAAATTAAAAATTCTTCTTTCACGACTCACTAATGATCTTCTTTCACGAGCCTGCAAAATCCTGGTCTGCGAGACAATCCTAGTCTGACAGCTTTATTCATGAGGGGATGACCAGCTAGCTGGAATTTCATGACCAGATGTCCCTAGGGATGACCAGATGGCCCTGGGGATGACCAGATGGCCCAGATTGGTGTGACCAGATGTCCACTCACAGACTAGAATTCTGTTAGAAAACCAACACACTTCTGAAAAGCAGTCCGAATGCACATAGCCCACAACAGTTGAAAAAAGAACTAATACATGGCACGGCTTACCGGATCTTCAGATTTTATTGTAGTCTCAACTCACATCACAAACAGCAACCACATGGAGTGCGGCGGCGGCTACTCGACTCAGAATCAACACGCTTTAAACATCAAAGTGATATAAACATAGTCGTGGAGCATTTAAAAGACCAGGTCCAGCCGAGCAGAAACAGCTCACGCGCGTGATGATCACATTATGAGCAATAGCTGCTGGCCAAGACTTTCCTCAGAGCTGATTGGTCGACATACACATCAAACATTTAAAGTGCAACTCATACATATTAAAACAACAAACAACCAATTAAAATCAATCATACTCATGAATATTCATATCTGCCTATAATACAACTACAAATAACATTGTAATAAAATTTCATTTAAACCTCTCGGTTGAAGAGTATCTAATTTATAAATCCAGAAACATTCCCTTGATCCAACTTCCTGGCTAAGTCACCCCACGGATTCCAACTTTAATTTTCTCGACACCTATGAATTTTAAATTGGCTGGTGAGCCATGTCTTGCAACTGCAAAGTGTCGTACATCGCATTGGTAATTACATTATTTCTAATTGCTGACTTATGCTCACTTATCCTCTCCCTTAACTGTCTTTTGTTTGCCCTACATAACTTAATCCAGAAGGGCATGTGAGCATATATATGACACCAGTACTTTTGCAGTAATAAACCCACTAATCTCAAATTTCTGATTAGTATGTGGATGTAAAAATACTTACTGTTGTAGGTATTGTTACATTGAGCACAATTCCACATTTATAATTTCCTTTGGGAAAGTTTGGAATCCAAGTTGTTTCATTTTTCTGGATGTTGTAATCTTATGCACCAACATATCTTTTAAGTTGTTCCTCTTCTATATGTAATTCTAGGTGTCTTATAATCTCTTCCTAAAAACAGGGTCTCCCTGTAACACTTTCCAATGCTTTTTAACCACATTTGAAATTTCATAGGCCTGATTTGAGAATTCTGTACTAAAATAGATACTTCCCTGAGAATTATCAGTTTTATATTTTGGCTTCAACAAATCATTTCTGTCACTCATAACAGCTTTATCTATCCCTTTATAGATGCAATCAGTATTATAGCCTCGTGCCTTGAAACGTCTCGCAGTTTCTTGAACATTGGTCTTAAACATATTTTCACTACTGCAAATACGTTTCAAACGCACCATTTGCCCACCTGGGATATTCTCTTTTAACCTTTGTGGATGGCTACTTTCAAAATGTAGTAAAGTATTCTTACTCATAGATTTCCTGTACAATGTGGTCCCTAGTTTCTGTTCATCCTTATAAATTAGCAAATCCAGAAATGGAACTTTAACAAGGTCAGCCTGCATGGTGAAATGTAAATTATTATCAAAAGAATTTATTAAATTAACAAATTCATGCAGGCTTGCCAGATCGGATTGCCAGATGAAAAAACAATCATCTATGTATCTCTTCCACAATCGGGCAAATTTGTTAAAACTGTCGCACCTATATAACTGAGTGATTTCCACTGGCCTACATATAAACAAGCTATACTAGGTGCAAACGTAGTGCCCATCGCTGTACCTTTCAGTTGTCTATAGAAATGATCTTTATACATAAAATAATTAGATGCCAAAACCATGTTAGCATATCAGTAATCATGCTTAAATCTGGAATAGCATCTGGTTGTAATGTCCCAAAAACTCAATTGCTCGAATCCCCATCATGTGGTACGTTGGAATACAGACTTTCAATATCTAAAGTAACCAACCACTCTTCAGGATCGATTACCATGCCTTGAATATGTCTGATCATGTCACCACTATCCAAAACAAAAGAAGACAAAGTTCTAACAAGTGATTTCAAATAACAGTCTACTAATTGAGAAAAAGGTTCCATAGTTGACCCAATACTGGAAACAATTGGTCGGCCTGGTGGTTTCTGTGCATCCTTATGAATTTTAGGTAATAGATAAATAACTGGTTTAACTGGTGCTGATACTTTCAAAAAATCAACTTCATGTTTACTCAAACGTCCATCAGTTTCTATATTGTCTGATGAATTGCTCAGCCTGTGATTTAAACTCATTTGTAGGGTCATTAGTTAATTTCTGATAATAGATGTTATTGTTAAGCTGACGAAACATTTCATCTTCATAGTCCTTCACATCCCAGAGCACAATTGCTCCACCTTTATCAGCCGATTTGATAATAATACTTGTGTCTTCTTTTAATTTATTCAAGGCCAAATATTCTTGAAAAGTCAAATTATATTTCACTTCCTTCTTTCTTTTTAAAATTGATTCTATATCATGATCAACCAACGCCACAAAAGTATTAACAACATGATGGTTGGATGTAGGGGGACAGAAGCTACTTTGCCTTTTAAGATGTTGTGTCAAATGTGACCACTCATTTTATTGTCCGACTGATTCACACCAGCATTGTCATTATTTGGTCATACCTGTTGATTTTCAAAGAAGCATTTTAAATGAAGTTGTCTGTATAGTTTAAACAAGTCAATACGAGTTTGAAAGGGATTCACATTCCTACTAGGCACAAAGGATAAACCCTTTTGTAAGACAGAGGTTTCATGGGCAGATATGAATATTCATGAGTATGATTGATTTTAATTGGTTGTTTGTTGTTTTAATATGTATGAGTTGCACTTTAAATGTTTGATGTGTATGTCGACCAATCAGCTCTGAGGAAGGCGTCTAGCCGAAACGTCAGCTGGTACTCCGTGCGTCATCACGCACGTGAGCTGTTTCTGCTCGGCTGGACCCGGTCTTTTAAATGCCCACGACTATGTTTATATCACTTTGATGTTTAAATCGTGTTGATTCTGAGTCGAGTAGTACCGCTTACACTTCGTGGTTGCTGTTTGTGATGTGAGTTGAGACTACAATAAATCTGGAAGATACGGTGTCGCGCCATGTATTAGTTCTTTTTCAACTGTTGTGGGCTATGTGCATTCGGACTGCTTTTCAGAAACGTGTTGGTTTTCGATTATAAATCTCTTACCGAATTAGCACCGGGTCAATTTACTTCACATTTAGTGTAAGTTGAGCACCTCGAAGTTTTGTTTGGTTTAGAATTCTGTTAGGCCATGGACTAGGATTTATCTTGCTAGTGAGGATTTTGCTATCTCACGACTGAAACATTTTTAAAGGTGTAAAAACTTTAGGATTGCATAGCTCATTAACGGTTTTGTCTTTTTACTTGAAATTTACAGGGTGCTTAGGGGAAGCACTACAGGTGTAATTATGCTGTTTAGGTGTTGGGGAATTAAGTGGTTGCATAGATATGCCATGACAAATTTGACGTTTTCCCTTAGAATTACATTGCGTGTCTGTCACACCTTTCGCACCATTATCTCAAAAACAAAGCAAGATACAGAGTTTTTGCTACTGGTGGCAAGGTGATCTATGATGCTGGAACAAGATTTTAAACCATACAGTAAGCCTGCAGTGGAATTCTTTTCATAGGTTGCACGGTTAATGAGATATTGTCAAATTTGTTACAAGGCTTGCTGTATAGGGCTGCTGTATAGCTATGCGTAAATGTAAGCTCATACAGATGCATATTGTTATGCAGTAAAGGGTAACTTGGTGGGAGGGTGGGGATCAAAGGGCCCCACCCATACATGTTTTTTACTAGTTATATTACACTTTTTCAAAAAGTAAAGAAATTCATGGCATCAGTTAGGGTTAAAGCAACAAAAATGAGGAAATTAAATGTTATGGTTGAGCCCCTAACCCTTCCACAACCCACACACCCATCCTCCACAGACTGACAGATGCCAAGGTGCGCCATGGGGTCATGAGGTCTGTCACCCCATTCTCCTTTACTGTAGCATGTTAACCTGCTAACACATGGAATGGGGTGAGAGTTGGGCCTCATGACCCCATGACATACACCGGTATCTGTCAATCTGTTTTGGATGGTGTGGTGGGGGGGTTAGGGGCTCAACCTTAACGTTTCATTTCCTCACTTTTGTTGCTTCAACCCCAACTGATGCATTAAATGCAGCTTTTTCCATGAGTATATATATATATATGTACAGTACAAGTCACATTAAACTGTTCCATCAACTCACGGGTGTAGAATTGTTTTTCTGTGATGTCACTGGAGTGGCAACTCAAACTGCTGAAGCTTTCAACTATTTTCCAACTATCCTTCACTGCCTATTCAGCTCACATGTAACTGTTCAGTGAAATGGCAGTAGCTGCATTTACATGGCATTGTTTATAAATATCACAGCATTCCTTTACAGCATTGTTTATAAATATCACAGCATTCCTTATGAGCATTGTTTACAAATATTACAGCATTCCTTAAGAGTTGTTTAGTCTGCCTTCTGAAATGAAACTCATAAGCACTCAGCTGAAAATAAAGCTTATAGCACATAACAGCTAGATGCAAACCAATACTAAACTTTAACTAATTCAATGAATTAAACCCTGCACAGATTAGGAAACTCATTGAACAATGATACACCAGTGAGTTGAGGGAACAGTTTAATGTTACTTGTACTGTATATATATATTCATGGCAAAAAAAAAACAGTTTATTGAATCAGTTAGGGTCAAAGCGACAAAAGTAGGAAAATTAAACTTTAAGGTTTAGCCCCTTACCCCCACCACACCGCCATCCTACACAGATTGACAGATGAGGGTGTGTGCCATAGGGTCATGAGGCCCAACTCTCACCCCATTCCATGTGTTAGCAGGTTAATATGCTACAGTAAAGGAGAACGGGATGACAGGCCTCACGACTCCATGCACACACCGCATCTGTCAGTCTGTGTAGGATGAGGGGTGGAGGGTGGTGGGGTTGGGGCTCAACCCAACATTTAATTTCCTCACTTTTTTTGGTTTAACCATAACTGATGCATTAAATGCAGTTTTTTTTTTTTGCCATGAATATCCTTGCTTTTTGAAAAAGTGTAATATAACTGGTAAATAATGTATTGGTGGTCCTGCGCTCCCACCAAGCTGCCCATTTGTGCATAACAGTATTTATGTGTGGGAGCGTGGGCCCACCTTCACACAGGTACAGAGCTATACAGCAGTCCTATGGGGCAAGGAACCCTTGTAACACTAGTTTGCCAATATGGCTGGAACTATAGCATGTATAAAAAAAATGTAAGTGTGGTTGTAATCATGATAGCGAGTCGTCCACATGACATACATCGACTGAATCTGTATCTTGCATCGCTATTTAGATATGGCTACTGAAAAGTGCTGGAAGCACACTCTGGAACCCTTGTGATACTAAATTGCCAATATGTCAGGAACTGTACAAGCCAAGAAAAATTCCACTGCAGGTGTAGTCTACTGTCTCCAATCTTGTTCCAGCAGCTTAGATCACCTAAAGGTGATCCACATCGTCAGTAGCGAAAAGTCTGTATCTCACTTCATTTCCAAGATATGGGTACCGAAAAGTGCAATGGGCACTACAATGTTATCCTATGGGAAAAATCTCAACTTTGTGGTGGCATATTTATGGAGCCACTTAATTCCCCAACACCTAAGCAGCATAATTCACACCTGTAGGGCATCCCCTCAATACCCTGAAAACTGCAAGTAAAAAGACCAAACTGTTCATTAACAATGCAAAGGAAAACATTTTAAAATCCTAGTCTGCAAGGCAGCAAAGTTCTTGACCGCGAGGTTGCAGCCTTGGATTTTGACAGCTCGTGGATTAGGATCGTTAGAGTCACGGACAAAGAATTTTAAATTTTAAAAAGCTATTTTTTGACCAAAACAAGCTAAACTAAAGGCATGGCTTTGTAGAGGGTGTCACCCTGAACAAAACCCATTCTCATTTGGCCCAAAAGTCACCTTTGCAGAAAGCTACATTTTGGGGAAAACTGAAAACAAGATGGTGGCTCATGGACAAGGAATCTTCTAATAGACCAGGATCCTAGTCTGTGAGCTGGCAAAATCCTTGACTGTGAGCCCAATCCATGTCTGAAAAATATACATATAAATCTTAGAGTGAACTGAGCATGCTCAGAACCCGAAAATAAAAATGTAATAACTTTGTAATGGCTTAATATTTTTACCTAACCAATGCTAGATTTTCCTTGATCCAAACTCTTTCTACATTCCAAATTTCAGACCAAAAGACCACATGGTGTGGTTGCAGAGTCATGGCAAAAACATTTTTTTCAAAAGTGGCAAAAACACATTTGTTAATGTTTTGCTGCACAGAAACTGTAAGACCAACCGAAATGCAACCTGGAAAATAAAAGAGAACTACCAGACCACGTATTCCAAATTTTGTGCAAATCCATTAAACAGTTGCAAAGTTATTAATGTGCAAAATTGAGGTTTAACATTAAAGTGCCTACTCAACCCTTACTATAGGGGCATGACCGTGTCCCTATAATATATGTGTGTGTGTGTATATATATATATATATAATATATGCATTGCAAAAACATCATTAATGCATCAGTTAGAGTTAAGGCGACGAGAGTGAGAAAATGGGATGTTAGGGGTTGAGCCTCTAACCCCTGTCCACCCCCACCCCCCATTTCCTCAGACCGACAGATGCCGGGGTGTGCCAAGGGTCATGACACCCAACTCGCCCCATTCCATGTGTAAACAGATTGACATGCTACAGTAAAGGAGAATGGGCTGAGAGATAGGCCTCATGACCCCATCACACCCTGGAATCTGTCAGTCTGTGATCTAAGCCACGAGTAGTGAAAAATCCATATCTCACATCATTTTCAAGATACAGGTGCCAAAAGTCACTTTGGGCACCACAATGTTATCCTATGGGAAAAATCAAAACTTTGTGATAGCATATCTATGGAACCGATTAACTTTTCAACACCTAAATAGCATCTCTGGGGCATCACATTTATATCCAGCAAATTTCAAGTCAAAAGACCAAACCATTAATTTACATTGCAGTAGGAAAGTTTTTAAAAGTTTAAAAATTCCTAGTTTGCGAGGTAGCAAAATCCCCGACCGAGAGGTCAATCCTGGTTCGCGAGCTGTCAAGATCACCATTCACGACAAATCCTTGACCATCAGATTTTGGCTATCTGGTCCCTAAGTGACGGTCAATGATTTTACTACCTCATGAAAGGGGATTGCTCACAGATGGGGATTTTGTCAGCTCGCAGACTGCAATTTTATCAGCTCCCAAAATGGGATTCAGAACCTAATCCCTTTAGCGAACTGACAAAATCCCAGTCCATGATGAATCCCTCTTTGTGAGGCAGCAAAACCTTGACTGTAACTCAATCCTTATCCATGAGAAGGGCCATCTGGTCATGAAGTGATGGTAAAGAATTTTGCTACCCCACAAAAGGGGATCGGCTTGTGGACTGGGATTTTGTCAGCTCGTGAAAGGGGATCGGAAGTGAGTCACGAAAGATAAACTTCAGAATTTCAAACAGACATTTTTTGGCCAAAATGAAGCAAACCAAAGGTATAGGGTTGTAGAGGGCATCACCCTGAACAAAACCCATGCCTTATTGCAACAAGAAGTCACCCATAGAGGAAGCTTCGACATTTTGTTTGGGGGAAAAAAATGAAAACAAGATGGCGGCTCGCGGATGAGGAATTTTTCCTGATGGACAGGGAATTTTTAAATCCTCTTTTGTGAGCTGACAAAATCTTTGACCATGACACCAATCACCTTTCTCAAAAAATACATATGAATCTTGGAGTGAACTGAGCATGCTCAGTACCCCAGAATTAAAAATTAAATAACTTTGGAATGGATTATTTTTTAACCAAACCAATGCTGGATTGTTCTTTGACCCAAACTCTTTCCACATTCCAAATTTCAGATCAAAACATAAACGGTGACGCCACAGTGCAATGGGCAAAAATGTCAAAAGTGTCAAAAAATCGTTTTTTCTGTGCTTTGCTGCGTAAAAACCATAATTCTGACAAAAACACAATTTAGCAAGTCAAGAAACCTACCATATAAGACCCCGCATTGCAGGTTTTGTGTAAATCCATTAAACGGTTGCAAAGTTATTAACGGCAAACTTTGGGGTTTGACATTACATGCCTACTCAACCCTAACTATAATGGCGTGACCTCGCCTGCATAATATATGTATATATATATATATTTATAAAAGGGAATACATAAATGGTCAATTCCAGCAACAGCACTGGACAAACACCATCAGGTTACTGTGCCTGTATCAGAGTGTGACATACACTTCCTATATTTACCCCCTACAAAGCAATTTTGACATTTTATAAGATAGATGAACCAATTTGAGGTGTGCGGTCATGCTCTGATATCGCACCTTGGGTGGTTGATGCACTCGGCCTGCAGCCTCATGTATACAACACACACCAAGGCATGCATATATCAGAGCACGGCGCACACCTCAGAGTGGTTTATCTATTATATATATATATATTTTTTTGTGTGTGCAGGTAAACTACAGTGACACCAAAGCTGCTGTACAGTAGCAGTGTTAAATAATCCATGCTAATTCTCCTCAAAAACATCGATTTAATACCAAAAACTTCATTTTAAAGGCACATCAGCCTGCACTATTATTGTATGTTAGATTTTTCCTACAGTCAGTAGACTTAAATTCAATAACCTTTGACAATTTTGAAAATATGTGATAACATACTTTATTACCAATTTTGTTTTTTCTATAGCTAACATTTCCCTAAATTAAGCCAAGGCAGCAACACATATTTTATTTATTTATTTATGTATGTATGTATGTATGCATTTATTTTTATTTTATTTATTTCAATTGCAGATTAATACCTTTGAGCCAGGAAGGCTCTTTTACAAAGGTTCCATATCAAGTGGAAGAGAGACAAAATTTACATAAACAGATTACAGAATATTCAGAGTACACAATAGGCTATAGGCTGTACAGGTAGCAAGCAAATGGGCCAATTACAGTGTCAGAAGTGTTACAAGAAGTTGGAGTGCATATTGACATTCTGAGCTGGTCACAGTAAAAAACAGGAAAAGGAGTCAAATGGATATAAAGCACAGAGCAAGGTGGGAGCATCCTGAGGGGCTTTGTCACCATATAAGAAAGTGGGGTGAGGGAAGAGCATGGGAAGGGGCATCACATGAATTGGCCTCACCCCACCCTGGCGAACCGATCCAAACTGAAAATATGTGAGAACATATTTTATTACCAATCTTGTTTTTCTTTAGCTAATATTTCACTAAATTAAGCCTAGGCAGCCACACAGATAGTCTGAATAGCCCTCACCTACCCTGGCCAACCTGGATCTCAATCCCCACACTGACTTTAGTGCTTTGGGCATTGGCCACCAGACATCACATAAGCCCAAGTAAAACAGATATAATAAAATATATTATTTTGCTAGGTTGTCTAGCTGAGGACTACACTGAGCAGTGTGTGTGTGTGTGTGTGTGTGGGGGGCGGAGTTACTCCATACTGTGCTAGTTTCACAATGATAGCTTGTCAATTTAGCAGCTATTGGCCCAATTCGTTTTGCAGTAGCAGTTTAACTGTCATTTTGAAGCTGCTCATATTACTGGTAACACTGCTAGACAGACATATTTGTTCTCTCTCTCTCTCTTTTTGTTACTTATTCTGAACTGATTCATTAAAGTACACAGGATGAGCATTTATGATAACACTTTCCCTGAGTATACTAATGAAAGGCGTTTATTGAGATCTTTGATGTGTACGATATCATACTTTTACAAAAAAAAGAAGAAAAGAAATAGACAGTTGTCAGGTCTATCTAATAGTGTCCTCAGTAATATTGGTGGTTTCAAACTGACATTTAAACAGATACTGCAAAACGAATATGGCTGTAATCTGTTTACAAGCTATAGACACCTGAGTCTGGCCCTGCCTCCCCTACCCCTGTCAGTCAGTCAATCCCTCCCTGACCACAGCAGGTCTTAAGTCACAATCTCCAACCCCATGGAGTGAGTCAGAGCCCAAAAAAGTGATCGAGAAAGAGAGAGAGGGAGTCTTGGCCAACCAAGTTACTTGGAGTGGAGGAGGAATACGGTCATATCATGACTGAAACTCTGAGACAATAACATGCAGCACAGAATACAAGATTTGGAGGACTGCTGGAAGGAAGCTGGGACTGTCTGGAATGGACTGGAGTAGGTCAGTGACAGTGCCATCTGGCCAGGCTGTGTGGTGAGGTGTGGGGTGGTAGAATGGCAATGGGGATGGAAATAAGCTTGGGACAGATGAATCAGTCAGGCTGGGCTGGTAGGGAAAAGTGGCTGGTGCAGAAATACAACAGACTGATTGCAGTACAGGCTGTAGTGTGAGGTCAATCCAGCCTTTTCATTTTCTGCAAATTTGAGAATGGATGTAACGTAATGGGAGGGGACAGGGTTGGCTCCCATATGCATGCCTAACAGGGAGCCTGGGCCTTGGCTGTTGGGGATGGGGGGTTGAAGTGCTGGAGGAGCATGGCAGGAGGGAAATCCAGTGGGAAGATGCAAAAGCTGCTCTTTTCTCTGTCAAGTCACTTTAAATTCTGAATAGACAAACACTGTTTCTGTCCTCTATTGGAACTGGTCGGCCTGAGGGTGGGCAATGTTGTCCTCCTTTTCCAGCTGTAAGGCAGCTCTGCTCTGAGTCACTCCTGAGTGAGCATCTGCAGGCTTGTGGGAGGAAACCGTAGAAGGCCCACACAGACCAACAGATCAACTGTGTGTGTGTGTGTAAGTGTGTGTGAGAGCGAAGACAGTGAATAAAAGACTGGGGGGTGGGCAGCATCTGCAGATTGGAGCAGTGAGTCATCCTGTTACAGGCTGCTGACGTTGAAAGCCTATCAGCTGTCTGCTGACTGACTTCATACAACTCAAAGGACCAAAGCCCTCTCTGAATGGAGTGACTTGATCCTTTGAAGTATATGCATTGTTAATCCATCGAGCTGAGAGATGCATCATGATCACACTGTGTGGTCATTGGTCTAGACTACTGAGCCCCTTGAAGTTGCAGCTGCAATGGGCTCAGCAGTGACACACCTCTCAAATCTGATTGTACTCATCCCAAAATGTTTGGTATGCAAGCACAGCAAACATGAAAATGAACATATCTTGCTTGACATTCGACAAATTTGAAGAAGATTACACCAAATAAAGAGTTCAGATGCTTTGTTATGTAGAACCACCTAAAATGGAAAAATAGGTACTGAAGCTGTTCTGCCACATAGCTTTATAACCAAAATGAGTAATGAATAAACTGAACATTAAAACTCAATTTTGGGAGTCACATGATGCCATCGAGCAGAGTGGCAGTAGAGTGTTTTAGCTCAGTCTGACCTCTCTTATTTTGTTGTTTATCTCCTTTCTTCTACTGTTTTGAGCTATTTTAGTGATTTGGAATGCAGAATTGATTCTAGAGATGGACCAGGAATTGTTAGCAAAGAAGAAGTATAAGCTGTCGGCATTGCCTCCTTCAGAGGCACACTCGGCACTCGTGCAGATCTGCAGCTTGAATGAGAATCAGAGTCCAGCTTAGTGGTCCAGGAGCTCGCAGAAATCAAGGCTTTAATGGGAGGTACAGTATAAGCACAGACTTAAACCATATCATGGTCCAACTTACTGCTGTGAAGGTTTTGGTCAAGGCATTGGAGCACTGAGTTGAGCAGGCAGAATCATGGATAAGCAGAGTAGATGACTGGGCTAACCCAGCAGAGCTCATTTGCACCAAGTGATGAGTGAAGTCAGAAGTCTTTAGGATAAAGTTGATGACTTGAAAGACCGAAGTCAAAGGAGCAACATTAGAATATTCGGGCTTCCAGAACATGTGGAGGAGGACAATATGGTATCCTATTTACTGAACAAACTTCCCAGATGGCTGCAATGGGAACCTGTCCTATTGGTGGAAATAGAACAATCTCATAGGTTTCCCACCAGCCTGCCACCTCAAGATAGTGCCACACGACCTCGACCAGTGGTCTTGAACTTGTTGCGTTTCCAGTGCTTTGTCCAGATTTTGAGGGATGCTCGAGCTCTGAAGGAGATACAGGTTGGAGGGGCCCAGCTATCCTTTCAGCAAGATTATCCATGGAGGGTTCTAGAAAAGAGGAAGGATTTTGGCAAAACAGGATCTGGCTAAAACCCTAGGGATCAGAGCCGTCTTGTTACCACTGGCCCTGTTGAAAACACTGGATGGCACTAACACCAAGATCTTTACCTCCCCATTGGAGGCCCTTTGTTTTCTGCAAAATAGAAATGGGGGACAGCAGAGAAGAATGGTTGTAGCTTGCCGGGAGAGCATACCCCCCCAACCACAGAGGATGGCAGATTGGAAGATTTAGCAGACGGAGGTGGAGGCTGCAGCTGTGAAGGTGCAGATTGTTGTCCCAGCTTCAGATGGCTTATTTATTGAAGAAGATATCATGGACTGAGGGAAGGAGTGGACAGATGGCTTTTCTTCTTTTGACCTATGAAATGGCTTGACCAGGTAAGGGGAGTCGTGTTGTTACCTGGCAAGTCTTTTCTCCTGAGGGAGTTACAGAGGGGGTTGTGGAGTTTTGATTAACGGTTTTGGGTTTCACCTTTTATTATCCTGTTGGGGTACCTAGTGTGGGAGTTAGGCTAAGAGATCTAGTGGGACATGATTTTGTGTTGGCAGGACTACTGGGGGAGGTATATGATGCTTAATATCTATAGTAATGGGGATAAAGGTAGAAGGGTCCTTGATCTGGAGGGTTTTTGTCTTTTGTGCTTCCTTTTCGTCTCAGGACAAGAAGCAATTTTCTCTCTCTCTTTTACCTAAATATGGTGCACTACCTGGGGATTAGTTTTATTCTGGGTTAAGGTGACACTGGAACTCTGTTCTAGAAGCTTCCTTTGGTTTCAACTAATGGTAAATTGACAGCATGGTGCCCTTCTCTGGTGTGCTACCATGATGGTTCACCAGGATGTGAAAGGAGGAGTCTGCAAACTTTTGGTTATTCTCCCCCATATGACCATTCATTTATATTTGGAGGATTGGGGGTTGTTTTGATAGGGTGACTTTCCTAGAAGTTTCTCTTTGTTAAAGGTAAACAGTGGGCATTGGGTAGCTTGCTTTGGTGGCTACTGGCATTGAGCCAGCTCCCTGATGGGTAGCCCATTTGTGGGGACTCGCAATGTAACATGAGAGTGGTTCGCTCCTTTTCACAGCGGGGTAGTTGTTGGGGGGATGTGGGGTGTAGTCGGGTTTTAAGGTTTTAACTTGGAACGTGCAGGGGATGAACAGGCCAATTAAGAGGAAATGGATGTTATGGCATGTTAAGAAATTAAGGGGTCAGATCATTCTGCTGCAAGAGACCAATTTGTTGTCTAAAGAAATGGACCATATGCAGACTACTTGGAGAGGACAGGTTTATGGGGCTTCATATAAGTCAAAGAAAATTGGGTGTTAATTCTTATTGCTAAAGGGCTTAACTGGGTCACTCATCAGGTGGCAAGGCATTCAGAGGGTGTTGGGATTGAATGACAGGAGCTTTAGATGGCCAACAATTTACACTGGTGTTGGTTTATGCCCCTAATGAGGACCGTTTCTCTTTTTTAATGGCCTCTCACAGGTGCTACAGGACAGAGGGGAGGGTAATCTAATTGTTGGGGGTGATATGAATGAAGCGCCCGACACTTTGTGTGATCGGAGTGGCTTCCCTAGTCAGCTGGTAATGCCAGGATCTAAGGCCCTAAACCTATTATTAAAAGTTCAGGGGCTGTGGGATGTTTGGAGGCTCCACAATCCAAAGGGTAGGGATTATACATATTTCTCTTCTGTGCACCAAACCTATAGCTGCATAGATCTGATCTTGGTTTCTCAACCTTTGTTGCGGTACTCACTAAAGATATCTATTGAATCGAGAGTCATATCAGACCATTCACCAGTACTGTGGTTGTGCACAGGATCCCCATCTGGTGCCAACAGGCCTTAATGGAGGTGTAATGTTAGTTTCTTTTCTGATAAATCCTTTCAGGAATGGCTTAAAAAAGAGGTGTCCCTGTACTTGGAAATTAACCATTCGGGTGAGGTAGCTTCTCAGTGGGCTTGGGAGGGGCTTAAGGCCTTTATGTGGGGCAGACTTATTTGTTATACAATAGGTCAAAAGAAGGAAAAGGAGGCTCAGGCTTGGGTGTTGACGATGCAGCTACAAGTGCTGGAGGTTCAGCATAAAGCAGGTGCCTTAGATTCTACCCTGTAACCATGTATTAGGAATGTTTGTTTCAATTGAATCTTCTGACCTCTCAGGCAGTGGAGTTGGGTTATATAGGACAAGACAGACAGATATATTGGGAAGGGGGAAGTGGGCAGCTATTGGCCTGCAGGCTCTGGAAGCTGGATGGCGAGTGGATTATCCAGGATTCAAGCAGAGGAGCCAACAGTTTTGATCCAGAGGGATTAGCAATGAGTTTCTTTTGTTTTATTAATAACTTTATTCTTCCAAATGGGGTGAGGTGAGTAGGCAGGGGACATCCATTGTTTCTTGATTCAGTCACTCTGCCATGTCTGACAGAAGAGCTTAACAAAGCGTAACAGCAAATTGGAACTACTAGTGACTGCAGATGAAATTAGGAAGGCTATTGCCCAACTTCCGGGTGGAAAGAGTCCTGGACCCAATGGGTTTCCCATTGAGTTCTATAGATTAGTGGTTAAGGAGATTTGCCCATTATTTAAGATGGTGTTGGATGATGCATGGCAGATATATGCTCTCCCACCTTCAATGTATGATGCGATCATCTCTGTTTTACCGAAGCTGGGCAAAGTCCCATACCTTTACACCAACTATAGACTGGTGTCCATACTGAATGTGGACTATAAGATCTTGGCAAAGATCTTGGTGAATTGGGTGGCTCTGATTATGTCTACCATTATTCATCCAAATCAAGCAGACTTTTGTGGGGGGGAGGGATGGGCTGACCACAATCAGAGGTTGGTTGACCTTCTAAATATGCCGACCAACTCCACTGGAATGACCGCTTTAGTGGGATTGGATACAGAGAAGGCCATTGACTCCATTGAATGGTCTTATCTGTTTGCTATGTTAGGTAAGTTTGGGTTTGGGCCTAATTTTATTCGTTGGATTTGGGTACTTTATTCTTCCCCGAAGGCATCTGTACTTACTAATGGATGGTTATTCCAAGCATTTTTGTTAGAGAGGGGAACTAGGCAGGGTTGCCCCCTTTTTCCTGCTCTTTTCCTATTCCCCATTGAGCCTTTAGCGCAGAACATTAGAGATAATATGGATATTCAGGGGCTTTAAGTGGGGGTTACAACCTCCAAGGCAATGGTGACTGGGCGACATCAAATTTGGTTATCGATTTATGCTGAGTGGTGGGTGAGCTCAATATGATGGCTGGAACTGGAGAAGAGTTGGACCTCTCCTTACCTCTCAGAATGTGCATTGTGGGGAACTGTTGGGCCTAAGCCTATTTTGGCTTCTCACGTATATGCCTGACATGTTTGGTGCTTAGTGTGTAAGCAGTTATGGGTAACATGGGAGGCCCCTTTCACCTGTGACCCCTTTGGAACAACCCTCAGTTGTTGACAGGAAGGGAAGCATTTCACTGGGCAGACTGGTATGATTGGGGAATTCGGAGATTTCAATATGTGTTCTCAGAGCAAACTGGGGTTTTTATGTCTTTTCAGGAGATCTGGGAGTGAGCTTCTTTGCCTCCTTCTCACCACTGGAGGTATTTGCAGTTAAGGCACCTCATTCTTTCTAATGGGGCATGGGATTTTCTTTTGCCCTTCTTCAGATTGTGGGAGCAAATTTTTGGGTGTTCGGTAGGTGGTGCAGGGCAGCTCCCTCTGCACCAAAGTGGGTACTATATAAGGCCTTGAGTGAGAGTAGGGCTCCAGCACTGGGGAAAATTCAACAGAAGAGGGAATCTATGTTGGGTAGCCCTGTGCAGGAGTGGGGTTGTGGGCTACTATTTGGTCTAATGCATACGGACAGGTTCAGGACTCAGGGGGCAAACTCATTTGAAATCCTTGCTATTTTGGTACCGTACTCCTTCCCAGTTGTTTTGATGAGATTAGTTCCTCATTCGAGGTGTTGGAGGGTTGGAGGTATGAGGGTAGGAGGTCACGATTCTTCATGTTTTGTGGGGTGGCCCTGTTGTCTCCTTGGTGGGAGAGGGTGTGACAAGTTATGGGTAGGGTGCTGGACAGGGAGGTTTCTGCTGATGCATCTTTGTTGGTTTTGAGTAATATGGACAGATTGGAACCAGTGGGGAAGTATGGTCAGGCTTGGTTTATGACAGCGATTACCAAGGCCAAATGACTTCTTTTAAGGCACTGGAAATCCACGGTGGTCCCTTCCTTTGAGAAGTGGATTAACTGTTTAATGATGGTTGCAGGATATGAACAAATCACATACATAGCCTGTGATAGGCACTCACAGTTTTTTCAAAGTGTGGACCCCTTTTTGGACTATGTAAGGGTGCCTATTACGGCTGTGCATGGTCCAAATAGTATTTCCCCAATACCACAAATAGTAGGCTTGCCGAATATTCTAATTGACATCCCAAATGATTCACAATTTGGCCGCTGTTTGGGAGGTACTATTCAGTGGGTGAGATTTCAAAATCTCACAGAGCTTCGCTGGTCAATCAGAGGCTGTTTTTGGAGCTCACAGCCAGGAACAACCTTGTGATCTTCTTACTCTGAGTGTGTAGATGAGAGGAGACAGTCGTTTCTGAGAGAGCTAGCTCTATTTAGTTTACCACTTGCAACTTTTATAACTTTAAAAAACGTTTTGTGTGTGATGCAGTTTTGACATCTGATCACCTTGTGACTATATCTGACTGCAGTTTTGTTTTCATCCTTGAAAATGGGCTTGGTTTCAAGGAAAAGGAGAGTCAGTGTGTGACTGAATCTGTGTGTGTGTGCTGCTGCATGCTGACTCCTCCCCACTGTTTACAGTTTCACAGCTCAGCAGAAGCAGTGTGGTTTGATATTTTGCTTAAGAACCAATTAGTTATCAGGATTTTTTTGGGTCAACAAAGTCCAGCTTGGCTTTTGCATGTAGTGAGTAACTGTTACTGGGCTCAGTAACAGTGAGTGGCTCAAGCTTTTGCTGACAGCCCCATCCCCACTGCTGTGCTTGCTTAGCTTTTTGTTCCAAATCCACACACAGCCCCTGTGGTACTTTCTATTTCTTTTGTGAAGGAAATTGGTATTTTACTGTAATCAGGTTCCAGGCTCGGTTCCCTGCATAAGTGAGGTGTGATTGTCATCTGACTCCCTTGTCTGCTTTGCAGCTTACTGCGACGCATACATCATCTGTGTGTGCATTGTATTGTTGTTCTTGTAATCTGTGTCCTGCAAGTGCACGCACAGCTGTCTGCACACAATTTGTGATTTATAAAGCAGCGGGTTTTTTTCTCTTTGGGTCAGGCTTGGCCCATTGAATTGTTGCTCACTGTGGTCTGGTTCTTGGCTCAGTTCCCTGTACAACTGAGTAAGGAGGGTGTCACAGGTGACTCCTCCCTCCACAGCTCAATGCACCTGAGTGGCCTCCTGTGCATGTGAGTTTTTTCTTTATTGTGTGTCTTCACCCCTGTGTGTTCACTGCTGTGAGTGTGACATGCACATTTTGTGTGGAACTGCTTTAGTATTTCTGTGTGTGTCAGGCATGACTCACTGGGTTCTTAGTGTTGTAAGTTGTTTGGTGCACCTTCAAAGCTTGAATTGCTGTACTGCATGACTGCACAACTGACACCATACAAGTAAGAAGTTGTTTGCTGACTCCATCTCTCTCTAGTATCAGCCTGTCTTTATTAGCTGCTACATAAGCAGTGTTGATATTGTTGTTTTCTGCAAGAAGCACCAACATAAACAAAAACACTAATCACAAATAATATACACAGTAAGTTACAGACCATGTCTCATTAATCCCATAAACGTGCATGGTCCAGCCAAAGCAAGTCATCTTCGCCACCAGTCATGAGCGGTGAGGAACACGGTGAGAGAAGGTCTGTTGTATTCGCTGCTCTAAAATAGTTTTCTCCCCGATAAGCCTTCAGGTTCTGGTGTCAGTAAGATTGGGGGTAGCACTAGTACTACTATAACTACAACTGCTACTACTACTATTACTAGTACTACATTTGCAGCACCATCATTTTATAAAAGTAGGAGGGCTTTACAGCTGACATCTCCAGTCACACAAGAACAAGAACCCACCCCCACTACCAGCAGTAGTGCTATTCACACAACTGCACCCATAGAGGCAACATGGCCCATCAGTGTGCTCCTCCCAACCACCATCAGTGCCATGATTTCAGCAACCAGAGCAAATCCTGTGTGTACTGTTGACACCACCACTGCCATAACAGTGTGCACTGTTATTTGTGCTCCTTGTACAGCCACTGTCACCACAACCATTGCCTCTATTTGTAGTCCTGAGTGTTCTGCTGTCACCATGACTACTGCTGCCAGTATTACAACTAGCTGTAATATGATGCCAATTTCTTTGACTGTAACTCCTGATAGTAATTCTGGCACCAGGACTACTGTCAGTGCTACTACCTTGCCAACTGTGCCCATGACCATAGGCACTGTGAATAGTATTGACCATGAGACTGTTACAACGACCGCACCAACTGTGTTGCCAAAACATATTGTTGCTCAGCCTCGTAAGTTCCCTCTCACCACATTTCCTTTTGCTGATGTGGAGGATTCCAAAGAAGAGCATTCATCTGGTTCTGTATATTTACCAGAGCCACAAGACTTGCTAAGTACATCATCTGACAGTGATACCCACCTAAGCAAATTTGGCGATGAGGCCGAATATGCGGCATATCTGATTGAGAAGCATGAACATGCAGCTGCCAAAAAATGCAGTGCTGCTCACTTACATAGCAACAGGTCAGTCAGGGTCACCCTCCTCCTTAAAAAATGAACAGTCCACCCTGTCCTTTCAAAGAGTTGTGTTAAGTTCAACTCCATCTGATACACAAAGTAGTTTTACAGCTACATCTGTTGAGGAGAAAGAAAGGGGCAGAATAACTGCATCCACTGCACCCAGGTCTGATAAGAAGAAAGGGGCCAAACATGCCCATTGTCACCCTATTGGGGCCCGTACTTCCATTGTCAGTGTGGGGAAAAGTGTGGTGTGGCTGTACTTTAGTGTTGTAAAAGATGATCCAACAAAGGCAGTATGTTCTGTGTGTGACTGTACTATAAATTGTGGCAAAATTCTTTAAAATCTCACAACATCAATGATGAACCATCTCCAAATGAAACATCCCAGTGTACTTCAATGATCCACAGCTGTTTCTCTCCCTCCATAACATGTGCCTGTCAGTCCCTCTTCTGGTACTGGTCCAGTAGATGCACAAAGTATTGTTAGTGATTCTATTACTGAGACAGACAGTGTGCCCTCAACTCCCCTTACACCACTTATAGCGCATCCCCATACAGGAGCATCACCCATTCTTCCTTCTTCTGCTCAATCGTCTATTATTGTAACACCCTCCACCATGGGTTCAAAGTCAAAATCAATGCGATGTGGTACCGCTTTGACTACACCCATCATGCAAGCCTTCCATGCCCGCACCAAATACCAGACATCACACCAACAGCACAGCAGATCACCAATTTAATTGGTGAGATGATGGCCTTGATCTGCAGCCATTTTCCATTGAGGAAAACAGGTTTCCGTAGGCTGCAGCATTTGCACCCTAGGTATAATATACCATCACGGACCACATTTTCATGTACTGTAGTACCCAACATTTACCATGATTTGAGAAAGAAGTTGCCAGACTACTAGCACAGGCTGTCGGTGGAGTTTTCCACTGCACAACTGACATATGGACCAGCATGAATTCAAATCATGCATATATGCCACTGACAGCACACTGGTGTATTGCAGATGTGGTAGTCACTGGTGGTGATGGTGGTACTGGTGCTAGTTCTGTCTCTTCCCCTCTCCTGCAGGTCTGCTTTGCTAAATGTCAGTGTTCTGGAAAAGGATCACTGGGCTGTAAACATACTGTCATTCATGCAAGAGGTGTTGAGCTCATGGATTGATAGCAACAATTTGCAGGTAGGGTTTGTGGTCACAGACAATGCCACAAATATGATAAAAGCACTTAGAGATGGCAATTTTGAGGGGATACACTGCTTTACTCATACACTAAATCTGGTGGTGTCAAAGACTTTGGCAAATGCAATACAGGCAGGTCACACAGTCAAAGTAGCCAGAAGCATATGCTGCCACTTCCATCACTGTGAAAGCCACAAACCGTCTGTATCAGCTACAACAGCATCTTCAAATGCTGCAGCATCATCTCATCCAGGATGTACAGACCCATTGGAATTCCACCTACTACATGCTGCAAAGGTTTCTGGAGCAAAAGTGGGCCCTTCATGAGATGAGCATGGAAACTGATATAGGGGGAGTCCTCGGACATCAGGACTGGGCTGTGATTGAGGGCTTGGTAAAGGTTTTAGCCCCATTTGAAAGGAGCACTCGTGACCTTAGCTCTGATTCTGCACTGCTAAGTTGGGTAATTCCTGCTGTACAGATCCTGAAAAAAGCTATGAGGAGATTAAATCAAAATGCTAAGAAAGATCCAAACCAGACACCAGAAACAGTGATATCCATTGTGGAAAACCTCACCACAGAACTAGAAGTTAGATTTTCTCATCCCTGTTCCAATAAAAAGCACATATTTGCCACTATGTTGGATCCTCATTTCAAGTGTGAGGTACTACACATTATAATGCCCACTCACAGGGTTATAGACTTTCAGAAGCAGATGTGCTCAGAACTTAGTTTCTGCATCCTTGAGTCGATGAGACCAGCAGGTAACCCTATTGATGAGCCAGTCTCAGAATCACAAACTGAAAGCAGTATGGAAAACCTTGAGAAGGAGGGTGACCTTTGGGCTGAACTCAGCTCATCACCACAGGCTGAGCAGCAGAAGAGAACAGAACAGCAGCCACAGTCAGAACCCAATCTGCTGAGCAGTTATTTCAATAAACCTCTGGAGTCATTCTCCATAAATCCAGAAGAGTACTGGATCAAAAGGATGAAGCATCTCTGCACTTGGAAGAGTTGGCCCTTGAATATATCTGCTGCCTCCCCCCTTCCAGCGTACCATCTGAATGAATGTTCAGCACTGCTGGGGATGTGGTGGAACCTCACCAATCCTCACTTGACCCAGCATATGTGGAACAACTTGTGTTTATAAAATAAATCTACCTCACGTTGGGTATACATATGGCCACTAACAATTGCATTAAATAATTGTCTTGTAATGGACACAGTATGTGTGTGTTGTAGCATTGACCCATACATAAGCCATTCTGTGTTAACCATCATTGTTCTGTTAGTAAATAAGCACATGTTAACATTCATATTCAAAGTCATACTAACACAAATCTGTGACCAGCACCTTTTTTCTTTATTACTTCCACTGTCATGGTGTATTCTTTTGAATGAGCATGCCCTGCAGTTCCCAGTGCTTAAAACTGCCACCCACCTATTGACTGCTTTTCCTAATACAAAATCATCAACTGGTATTGCTACATCTCTCATCCCCTTTGTTGCTCATGCCCATATTCCATCAATCCCTTTAACAGCTTTCCATGTGCCAGTTACCAGTGTGGCATTACCAGTATCAAGTATTTGATGTGCATAAAATATGGCAGTTAATATTTTGTCATCTCCAGTCTCAGTGTTTCCCATGCCTGAAATATGGCAGTTAACAGTGTGCCATCTCCAGTCTCAGTGTTTCCCATGCCTGAAATATGGCAGTTACAAGTGTAGCATCACCAGTCTCAAGTATTACGGCATAAAATACGGCAGTTAGTGGCATCTCCAGTCTCAGTATCTCACATGGCTGAAATATTCCGGTTATGAGTATGGCATCATTTGTCTCAAGTATTTCATATGACTGAAATATTCCGTTACCAGTATAGCATCACATGTTTCAAGTATTTCACATGATTGAAATGTTCTGGTTACCTGTATAGCATCACCATTCTCAAGTATTTCCATGCATGAAATATTCTAGTTACCAGTAAGGCATCTCCAGTCTCCAGTATTTCACATGACTGAAATATTCTATTTACCAGTATGGCATCACCCATCTGAAATATTTCCAATGCCCGAAATATTCTGGTTACCAGTGTGGCATCACCAGTCTCAAGTATTTCACATGCCTGAAATATTCCGGTTACCAGTGTGGCATCATCAGTCTCAAGTATTTCACATGCCTGAAATATTCCGGTTACCAGTGTGGCATCACCAGTCTCAAGTATTTCACATGCTTGAAATATTCCAGTTACCAGTGTGGCATCACCAGTCTCAAGTATTTCACATGCCTGAAATATTCCGGTTACCAGTGTGGCATCACCAGTCTCAAGTATTTCACATGCCTGAAATATTCTGGTTACCAGTGTGGCATCACCAGTCTCAAGTATTTCACATGCTTGAAATATTCCAGTTACCAGTGTGGCATCACCAGTCTCAAGTGTTCACATGCCTGAAATATTCCGGTTACCAGTGTGCTGTAAAAGATCATCAAGTCCTATGTGTATTGCAAGAGTAGGTCATGACTTGTAATTGAGCCAAGCAGGATTTCACATTGGTACAAGATGGAATTCAGTAACTTTAAATCCAGATTAAATTTAGAGGGTGTGATAGAGGCATTCATTCTTCAAGCCTACAGACTACTTTGCTTTAAAATAAAAATTGTTAATGGGACCTTCCTTTTAAAATACTTAACAACCAAACATTTTCTTTCATTGCATTTCTGATGACTAAGATGATATTAAACCAAGGTCACATCTGCCTGCTCTGCAAGGAAAACATTCTTTCAACAAAGGTTGCCTCCAGGGCAGCCCAACCTCAGAGGAAGGACTCTACTGTCGCACTTATTCTTTCTCATTCTAGCTTCATACTGTCATGGGTTACCACTCTAGTAAAATTGTAACAAAAGAAAACTGAGATGACCTTATCTGATTTCAACTCCCTATTTTTGTTTTGTTTATCAGGATGTAGACCTTCCACTACAACAACAAGCTGGAACAGCAATGAAGCTCAGTTCTTTAGCTGTAGAGGTTAAAGTCATGCCTGGAAAGCAGTCCTATTCATAATGTCTTTTGCCAAGCAAGGGCTACTCTGAGGCCTCTTTCACTGAAGGAATCTGCCCCTTGAGGACAAAACATTAGCCACCCAGAAGCAGGTGGTCAAGTGGGAATCAGCTGACTGTGGCCTCCATAGAAAAAATACTAAATTTAATTGGCACAGTTGTGTATCTCACTGCACTTTTAGAAGGGTGCGGTGTGTGTGTGTGTGTGTGTGTGTGTGTGTGTGTGTGTGTGTGTGCAGGGTTGGGGCCCTAACTGACTCTTAGAGTTCTATAGGTAAATGGAGAGTGGCTAGAGTATGGCCTGATGCTACCAGCTCATTGGCTCAGCTGAAGCTGTGTGTCCAGCATCCTACCTGAGGAGTCAGCTACCGAGGTTAGCTGGAACCAAAATGAGTCCAGCGGTTGTCTAGCCTGTCTGTGCTGTCTCCTGTTGCCATACTGGAATTTCAGCTACAGGCAAACAAGGTACTGAATGTATCTGGACCACACTTCTGGTTTCTTGTGGATCGAGGTGGGAGAGAGCGAGAACACCACTGCATGATTCATCATTAGTTCATCATTTAATTAATCTGTATGTTAAAGCTCTGGATCATCACATTGCACAGCTTCTGAGCCCAGTATGACTGCAAGTTCATGTTCTATGGCACAGCGAGAGTTGGAAGCAGCATATCCTCCTGTAATATGGTGGGCGCCGGCATCAGCTGACAGCATGAGTCCACCTTAGCCTCTATCCATTTGCCTATTGAACTCTATGGCCTGACTGGCATCCTCTCACCAACAACCCCTTTTTAGTTTCACTTCCTTCTCCCTAGCAGTTCTCCTGATAACAAGACAAAGTTTCACACTACAGGTGTGAACAAGTTAGAGTTACTCAGAACTCATACAGATGTAATCCAATTATTTGGATTCAAAGCTGTTTTTGGAATCCAGAATCTTGATACAGAGCCAAAAATCCAAACTCTGAAACCTAAAGAAAGCATTGGGATTAGCCACCACTCTTCTAGTGGTGGCTAACCCCAGAGGTTTCTTTAGGTTGGCTACCACCTCAGATCAGAGGACAACAATGCTGTTTCTGGAAGAGATTGGGTTAGCTAGCTAGCTAGTTACTAGTACCTGAGTTAAGACTGTTGGGCTGGGCAGTGGTCAGTGGGAAGTGGGCAGTGTTGGGCCATGGCACTTGGTGTTAACTCAAGATGGGAGTCAGTGACTGGACAGTGCACTAAAGTACTTAAACTTAATTTTTTAATGATTGAGTCAGCAACTGGGGACCAATTACAGGGGAGGCATACCTTATGGACTTTAGTTTTTGCTGCTGGTTGGGGATTGTTGTGGGATAGGGAGTGATGCTGATGGACACTGAAGTGTATGGAGCACAGCACACAATGAGTCACAGCTAGGGGAATGGTCAGGTCAGGAAGCAGGTCTATGGATTTATGACAGGTAAAATAATTGTACATTGGACATAGCAAAGGATAGTGAAGAAGTTAGAAGACAACTTAAAGTGGACTTGTCTTGACTACTTCACTGCAGCAGTCATCCCTGACTGCCTCCAGGAAAAGTTTTCATTAACCAGGTAGATGGAAAGGAACCTTTGTCACCAGTACACCTACCTGGTATACAAAATAAAACAAAACAAAACTAATGGAAGTGTGGGGTGAGCTGGAGAGGACTTCACTCACCAAAGCCTGAATACTACTTTTAGTCTTTATTTTGTCTTCATCACTAGTATTGAAATAGTAATTTCTATGTGATTTTAGCATAGCATTCACTAGTATTAATGCAGTCTGCTCATGAGCCAAAATATTTAAATGCACTAAATATTTGAAGACTAAATAACAAGTTAGTATTAATTTAGTGTTCAGTTAGTCTTTATGCAAATTAGGGCAGTACATTCTGAAGATCAAATGATAACTCCTGAATTGTACAACTGAATATCATTGAAGACAATGAATACTAGCTGAATACTTTCAATTGTAATAAATCAGGATTAATTTAGTATTTATGTAGGGCTGTATGCACTATACCTATGCACTGCTTTTATGCAGTGCACAGGCAGCACTATTCTAGCCATGGGAAGTGCTAGATGCCAGCTTATTGGGGGGTGACTGGGGGGACTTGACAACACGTTGTGCACAATGGTGTTTAGTACCTATAGAGAGAGGCATAGCTATGCCAGCAGGCACCATACTGTGGCCACATATGCCCCCTCCTACCAGCAAATAGAAGCATGAGGGGCACGCAGATGCCCCTATCCAGCAACTGTCAACCCTACTGATGCACCTTAATGTACTGCAGTACACTGGTATGCACAATCCCCTGCTCTACATGGTGCATTGCATCTAGTCTGCCAGCAGGATGGGAATTCAATTAGATGCCCACTGGTTCATTTCATGCCACTTGCATTTCATTCTGTGCCCCCACAACAGTCCTATGCACATGTAAAATGGGGCTGTAGGCTGATACAGAATTGTAAGACATATATGAAAGTCTTTAAAAATAACAAACATTTGTCAATGCCAAACATTTGCTGCTGGTATGCACCTCTTTTTTTTTTTATTTTGACCTCAACTTTTGAAGATCCTCATTTTAGGATTTGTCTTATAGTCATGACATGTACCATATATGGTATATTGGTTGAAATGTCATTTTGCACCAGAGGTGCGAAAACACATCTCGTCCAGGATTTTAAAATGACACATGTCACATTTATGAGTTTTGTGGAAAATGGCTGTTTAAAGTTTGAGTCAAAATATAAAAATTATGAAGTTATGAGTGAACAGTGAAATAGTGTAATGTTCAGTCATAACCTAGGCATTTTACCATATTTGCACACCAAATATTCAGCATAGTCTTCTTATTAACCCATCTAATGGACCCCCTTTACAGAAATAATTATATGAAATGTTTTCATACTGCACACATAAAACTACCCAAGTGATATGTGTGCTGCAAGTATGGTTTAAATGTTAAATTGGAACCAATTGAATGCATATGGTATGTATGCAGCAAGCAAGTCTGGAATCCATGATTTTGATGTTAAATTGGGAAAGACTGCATGCATATGGCATGCGCAAAAAGCAAGTGGTCACTAATAACTGCACATGTAAAAGTTAAGTGACTTGCTCAGGATCACACCATACACCAGTTGGGGTTGATGCATCCAAACCCAGGTCTTCATGCCTCCAAGTCTCCTGGCTTGCAGTTCAGTGCCTTTCTGCACACTTATGGCCTGCTTATACTTCAATACAAACTGTATCTGATTACATCTGCATGCATGCATACTTGTAGCCACTGTTATGCTTTTCAGTTTTCTCTTACTGTCTCAGTTTTACAGTTGAACTGGCACATACAAGTGGGAACACATGTGGCTTTTCCACCCCAATACACAAACCTACCCACAAAACCACTTAATTACTACTGTCTGGTCTGTACCCCTACTATTTTCTCTCCATAGTTTGGAATGCTTTCACGCAAACAGACTTTAAGGTGCAAACACAAAAGTAGCGATAACTTCACACACACACACACACACACACACACACACACACACACACATGGCCAGCCCCCCCCATGCACACACACTGCAACGGATATGGCCAGGCCACTACAGACAACCCACCAAGTATAGATATAAGTAAAAAGTATCTTACTTGAGTACATGGGAGCCAGAGGCAGGAGTCTTTAAGAGATGATGTCCATAGGTCAGATTACTAGGGCATACCCCCTTAAAATGAATGCGGTTATTTTTTAATTCTATTTTATATGTTATGATGGTGAGTTGGAGAATAATGAGGGCTAATGTTCTACTAATAAGACCCTTGTTAGTTGAGCGGTGATTTTCTTTAATTTCCAACTCTCCATCAATAATGTGTAAAATAGTAATAAAAAAATACCCCATTCATTTTAATGGTGCACACCCCTGCAGTCTCCTTTGCCCTTTGTCACAATGTGACTGAGCATGGAGATGTGGAGGTCAGCTTCACTGGGGGGGTGGCATAAGCCTGACTATACTGGGACTTCAATAGTCTGTGAATACCATGCACCTCAACTGTTGGTGAATGCAAGGGACAGCTCTAGAATGTCTGTAACATCTAAAAGGTATAACTTGTTTGTTTTGACTGAAAAGTGATATGCAAATCAGGAAAAATTCAAATGTATAAGATTCATCTGCATATACCCCAGAGCAGTGCATCAGATTTGGGCTTAAACCCACACACTTACTAACCAATTTGTTTCCTGGCTGAATTTCTGCATACCCAAAACAAAAGAACTTTGTTCTGATTTTGTCTCCCTGACTCCATTCCATTCAATATCCATCCCTTATGGGTCATGAAGCTGCCCAAAGGTGATGAAACATGAAAAACACATCAATAGTTCAGTCCATCCTCCTTCTTCAGTACCCCTGTAAAAAAAATGATTTACTTTTACTTACCAGGCCATGTGACCAGAACCTGCAGCCTGGCACAGTGTGCCACAAACCCAGTTTTCAGTCTGATCCCCCTCTCTCTTTCCCCCAGAAGCTGGATACTAGAACCAACCATCACAGGTCCCAACATGGTCCACGCACCAAGTCACCTCATCAACTGAACCCACTCAACCTGAGTTGCTTGCTTCTGCTTGGTTGCTGTTGTGGCTGCTGCCATACTGCACTGAGCAAGGCTTATGAAGGCCACCCACACTGCTGTCATCACTGCTGCTAAGCCCAGCTTGCTGCTGTGGTGGTCTGTGTTTTTATTTTTGCATGGCGTGCCTAGAAGAATAAGTAGGTAGCCTAGTCTTGAGTTAGCTTCTAGCTCACCCTCTGCCCCTTTAGCCACCAGGGAGATGGAGACTTATTAATTTAGACCAACAAAAATATGCTGCCACAACACTGCTATTGAGAGTTCAGTGCTCATTGACTCCTCCAAGCTGTAGTGTGCAGTCTGTCTACCTGTGGTGAGAAAGACTGTGTCGCACTTGCAAGACTCATGCGCTTCTTTCTTGGCTGAAGTTCATCCATATCACATGTGATTGTGCTTCCACTAATAGGTGGAAAGAGTGGACAAAACAATACAGACACAATCAAGTCTGGAGAGTACCTGCAGTGTGAGCATACACAGGCCAGGTGGGCACTTACTGTATTGTGCAAAATATTAAATCCAAATTCAATGCCATTATTGCCGCACTACAAGAATGTAGGCACATATATTTGTTTGTTTTAAATCTGTTCAGCGCCTTGGTTTTGGAAAGGCGCTTTACAAATAAAGTTTCATTATTAAATATGGAGGGACAGCTGCCTCTGCTCAACCTAAATGGCACCACTGCTTAATGGTAGAAATTTATTCTCAGGTGCTAATGCAATGGTTTCCACTGTGTTCTGAGGTACTGTATCTCCATGTTTCATGATGTGTTCTGATCATCAGGTGGGTTAGTGTCCCTCATTGTCCTTCATTTTGAGTGTCCATGTCCTCATTTCAGTGGGATGGTGCATGATTCCAAGATCTTTACCAGTACAAAGAGTGCTGAGGATGGTCGTGACATATGCTCAGTACAAAATGACAAAGGAAAAGTAAGTGAGCTAAAACAGTCATGGAGAAACACATTTGTAGCACTAAATATGCATAAGAAGATTTGCATGGCCCAAAACAAAAAGGTCAGGCTTCACAACACAGTGGCCCCTCTTCGCATATCTGGAATGGGGGATGTTGACTGGCTATATCTTAGGCATTTAATGCAGTAAGCAAACAATACTTTACAAATTAATGGTGATTTAATGACAAAAATCAAAAGCCATTAAACAACTTACAAAAGGATCAGAATTAATGAGTTTACCTAATTTTTATGGTAATCCAAATATAAACATATTTTAATGACTCTAATTGCTAGCAGTGGTAAAAGAAGTACAAAGTGATGTGCTTTTTAGATGAAATTTGTACCAGCTTATCTGCCACACACATGACAAGCATGCAGCATGTGAACCAGATGTGATGTTTAAATGATGTTCACACCAGCTTAACTGCTGTACTCATGTCAAGTGTGCAACACGTGAACCTGATGTAATTTTTAGAAAATGTTCCACCAGTTTACCTGCTGTGCACATGTCCAGCTTCAGCATGTGAACCTGATTTACTTTTTATACCTGTTTTGCTTAGGATCACTTTGTGTATGTGAACTGCATGCAAACATTGCACACTACATGTTGCAGGCATTCTGCATGTACACAGCACACCTATATTTCTGTAAGGGTCAGCAGGTGAAAATTTCAAATCCTCACCAAAACATCATTCCACACCACCAAAACTTCATTCCGTGCCACAGGTATGAAAATACATTTTGTCCAGGAGTTGAAAAATGACAGCTGCCACACTCATGTCGTGCTGTGAAGAAATGGCTATGTTTAATATTTGGGGTCAAAATATTTAAAATTACCAAAGTTATAAGCCTACATTCATAAATTTAAACATAGGCTCATAACTTTGTTGTTTTTTAATATTTTTTCCCAAAAGTTTTAACATAGCCTTCTTATGAGCCCACCTCATGAACAAGTGCAGAGAAAATATTTAACTCCTTCCCAAAAGGTGATTTCACTCAACGACTGCTAAATCACCTTTCGGGGTGTGAAACCACATTTTGGCCAGGATTTGAAAAATAACAGCTGTCACATTCATGAGGTGCTTTAAAGAAATGGCTATGTTGAAAATTTGGGTCAAAATATTGAAAATTACCAAAGTTACAAGCATGCATTTCCAAATTACAATGTAGGGTCATAACTCTGTTGTGTTTTAATATCTTTACACCTAATTTTCAACATACTGTAGCCTTCTTATGACTCCATCTCATGAACAAGGGCAGAGAAGATTTTCAACTCCAGACCAAATGATGATTTTGTACACCAAACATTAAATCACCTTTCAGAACAGATTTGCCTAATGTCCCTGTAATTGTTTATGAGGTTGGGTCCCAAACAAAGCATGTTGAAAACGTGGGGCAAAAACATCCCAAAATGGCCAAGTTATGCCACTAAGTTCAAACCCCCATTGAAATACATTGAACCGCATACCTCATTTCCTCAGTTCGCGATCCAGCTTTGAAGAGTGAAGAGGTGTCTGCAGTCCAGAGAAGATTACAGCATCAGACCCTGGAGGGTAAGTAAGGGCTTGGTGGGTGGGTGCTGAGTAGGATTGTCAGGTGATGGGGGAACTAATGGCATAACAGACATTGGTGGGCGGTTTCTTTTTTACAGGCTTAAAAAAACACAGCGGGAAGGTTTTCTTTATTTCGGGCTTCAACACTGGAAGATTGGGCACCCCCAGTGCTAGTGTTATGTTTGGGGGGGGGGTAGGTGCTGAGTGGGTGAGTCATGTGTGGGGGGGAACTAAAGCAACAGACATGAATGGATGGTTTTCTTTTAACAGGCTTAAAAAATAAAGAGGGAAGGTTTCCTTTATTTCAGGTTTTGACATTGGGGACTGGCACCCCCAGTGTCAGTGTTATGTTTGGGGTGTGTGTGGTGGTGGCTGAGGGGAGGGTCGAGTGTGGGTGATAGTTACAGGGGCACCAGCAGTGGACACTGGGGGATTGGGCACCCCCAGTGTCAGTGTTATAAAAGGTGGGTGACCGCTGCAATATATATATCAATGGACTGTTTTCTTTTTTGCAGATTATTTAAAAAAATAAAATAGGAGGCAGGGGGATTTGCATTTATGGTGGTGGCTGCAAAAGACATCGATGCACTGTTTCTTTTTTACAGGGTATTTAAAAAAATAAAATAGGAGAGACATTTCTTTATTTCAGTGGACACTGGGGGATTGGGCACCCCCAGTGTCAGTGTTATACAGTATTTGGCAGCAGCAGGGGTGGGCCTCTGGTGTTGCATAACTAAATGCTGGGGGTGTTGCAGTTACTTTGGCAGCTGCCATAGACATCAATGGATGGTTTTCTTAGTTTCAGTGTATAAAAACAACCAAAAAAAACTATGAGGTGGACACTGGGGGGACTAAGAACCCTCAGTGTCAGCATTATGTTTGGGGTAGGGGTGGTGGGTGCTGAGAGGGAGGTTTTGGTGGGAAGACATTACAGGGGCACCAGCAACAGACATTGATGGACAGTTTTTGTTGTTACAGGACTTGAAATAGCATCTGCACACCAGTAAGGTCCGTAGCAAGCTTCTGGTGTGCAGCTGTAACTGTTTTGAAAGATGATCAGCTGCTTGCTGACTTGGCTTCATGGAAATCAAAGAACTGAAGCCCTCTCTGATTGGAGCAGCTTCAGTCCTTTAAAGCACATGCAGTTCAGCCCACGAGGTGAGAGTTGCCTCACGACAACAGTGCATTGTCATTGGTCAGACTGCCGAGCCCTTGCATTTGCAACTGCAATGGGCTTGACAGTAACACACCTCCAAAATCCAGTTATACTCATCCCAAAACATTTGGTGTGAAACGCAGCAAATGTAAACAGGCATTTGTCAATGCCGAATGTTTAATGATTGTTAAACAATTCATTTTATTTTTAATTTTGCCCTCAACTTTTGAATATACTTGTCTTAGGATTCACCATATGGACATGACATGTACCATTTATAGTATATTGGCCAAAATGTAATTTCACACCACAGGTGCGAAAACACATCTCATCCAGGATTTTAAAAATGACACGCTTCATTTATGAGGTGGTATGGAAAATGGCTATGTTGAAAGTTTGGAGTCAAAATATTGAAAATTAGCTAATGTATGAGTGAATGCTGAAACAGTGTAATGTTCAGTCATAACCTAGGCATTTTATCATATCTGCACAGCATATTTTCAGCATAGCACAGCTCTGTGCTCCTCTACCATATCCTGCTACAGCGCCAGCTCATGGTACTCCTTTGGAGCAATTTCCATACTTTCAAATCTACTCTCCTACCCTGAAAATTTGGTGTGGTGGTATGGCCAGTAGGGCCAGGTGTTCCTGCTGCCAACTGACTCAGAAATGGTTTCCTTGTGGTGACTGTCCGGCATGAAATGCTTTGGTACAACCAAAGACTATAACTGTAGCAGTGTTACCTTCCTGGCCAAACCAATGTCATCAAATGACCATCCAAAGGTTGCCACTGGTACCCTGGCAAGTGGGAGATCTTTTCCACTATTATGTAAACTGAATAGCATGTTATGGTTGTAACCTAATCTACTGGCAAAACAGAAGACCGTCTGAACTGAATCAAGTTCAGTTCCCATTAGGATAGCTTTGTGGTAGATCCTCTGACCAAAAGTACCACAAAGTGTGTCATTAAAGTGCACAACTGCTGTAGTGTAGTGTGATCCTCATCATATTATGCTGATGCACCATATAAAGGTCAGCCATGCAATGTGCAATGTGTGATGTGTGCACTACCAAAGTACTAATTACTGGAGGACTCCCAGAAAGATGAGACCTCAAAGGCATCACAGCTGCCAAAATATAGCCCATAGAGTTTGCCTTATTGATGCACCACTGTCCTTGTACCCTGAAAACCTCAAAAGTTCCTAGTCAGACAGTTTGCGTGCAGTAATGAGACAAGGTGCTGGAAGGAGACAAAACCTGACACTGGGAGCTACGAGGCTGGTAAGCTCGACTTCCGTGCTGGGCAAGGTCATGGAGGCCATTATCAAGAACTGAATAAGAATGCACGAGGTTGAGGCCAAGGCTCCTGCTCCATTCCAGCATGTTTTTTGAGAAATTGATCATACCAAACTGTTTGGACCACCTTCTTCAATGGGGTGCCAAGGCAGTGAACCAGGGTAGGGTATATTCAGTCTACTTGTACTTGATTAAGGTCTTTGACACTGGTCATGACAAGAGGCAGGTGAAGTGCTCCCACTGCAGTAGATCAATAATCTGCTAAATGGCATGTGCCCACTGTCAGGTGTCCACTGCCCAGCCCCCTGAAAACATATGTGACACCTGACGGTCCACTTTTGATATTATAAATAATATATACCGTATATATTATTTGTACCATCATCAACTGTGGATCAAGTCATTTATCATATATGTTTTCAGGGTGCTGGGTAGTGAAAACCTGACACTGCGCACATGCTGTTTAGCAGAGTATTGCACTGCTCACTGCTGCTTTTCCACAAACACCCCACTACAGGAAGAAAACATTACTGAGCCCCCAAATTTTTTTTCCTGTTGGTAAACAGAGCTTATTAAGTTGGAATATAAGTAAGGAAAGGACACCATTTTTTTAGGTTGTTTTATTTAAACTGCTTTTGAGACAGTGTTCTTACAATTTTTGGGGAGGAAACAAGGTTATGAGAAAGAAAAATGGAACACAAACTTAAAATTATACATCAAACAGTGCACAATGGGGGGAGGTACTAGCAGCAACAAAAATGGAACGTGTGCTGTATCAGATTACCTAAAGGTAGGCAAGAAATGAGAGAAGGCAGTAAGGAGGGCTGAGGGATACTGGGATGCATTAGAGAGGTATCACCTTAAAATCAAGCACAAACCGGAAGTTCATATCCTCTGTACAGATATTTGTGAGACCTCATCTGGACTGGAATACAGTGTGCAGTTATGGAGAGCATATCTCTGCAAGGACATAAACAGGATGGAGGCTGTACAAATGAGGGCAACTAAAATGTTGCAGGGCATGCACCAGAAGCCAGAGGAAGAGACACAAAGGACATTACGATAACCTAAGGAATGGGGTGGCATGATAGAAACTATCAAGTACCGAAAGGGTATCAACAACATACAATAGGGTAGCATCATCCAGAAAAAGAGATGTGGATGAGGAAGGGGCAAAAATTTGAAGATAGAGAGGGGGGATGGATCGGGGCAACATCAGGAACTATTTTTTTCACAGAGAGGGTGGTGGGTGCAAGGACAAACTAAAACTAATGATCAACATTATGCTGGGACAGCGGCAGTTGAAGCATCACCATAATTTGTAGCTGGTGCACTTCAGTTTGCTCCAACTGCTGCTCAGCATTGTCAAGACAGTGGTTAACAGCCTCCAACTCACTCCACATCAGGCCCAAATTAGCCTGTGTGGCAGGTAGTTGTAGAGGGCTGCCACCATCACCTTCTGCAGGTTGTGGTGGTGGAGCAGTCACTTGACCTATGGCCCTCCCGAGTCATACCACTATGTGCAGGTGGACTCAGTGCCTCCACCTCTGCCAGCAGGATCAGTAGGTGCATTCTGCTCTGTTCCACAACCTTGGCCTGCCACTCACATGGTGTTGGTTGTACAGGTGGGTGCGCTGATCACCTGTGCCAAGGTGAGTTCATCTGAGGCCACGGTGCACCACCACACCACACAGATTACATTTCATAACAGTGCTGTCCCCATGCAGTGTAGTGAAGATCTCCCAAACTAATGAGGTGCGGGGAGGACTGGGCAGAGGCGGGGGGCCCAGGTGTCATTGGAGCCAGTGGCTGCTGCTGCACAATTGGGGCTGGAGGTGCAGAAACCTGCTGCTCCTGCAGAATGCTTGTTTACAAATGGGTCCTGGGGGAAAGGAAATGGGGAAGGTACAGCAATTAAATAATTTATTCATTTATTTTTATGCATTTATTTAAGAAATGTTTTACCAGGAAGACACATTGAGCAATAAATGTTTATTTCAAATGCGTCCTGGGGAAAGGAAGAGGAAGGTACAAAAAGAAGTACAGGATAACAATAAGCACCAACATACATAATACGCATAAGGACAGGGGCTGTTAGATGTTTTTAGTTAAATGGATCTAAGATTTTATCCACCATCTGCAGCAGCTACTGATACCCTGCTTAGGAAGAACCCTCTCCTGCCTGGGCCCTTACTATTGCAACTTGGCAATTTCTCTTTATGGTGTTACCAATATTTTTTTGGGGGGCATTAAAGTTAACTTTGTACACTGCTAATTAGCAGTTACCCCAGTACCAGTAATGCTAGCCAATGAGCTTTACGAACATTGCTTTTTGTGCATTTTAGCACTGCAACTATCAAAAAGCCAGGCAATGTTCTCTAACCACCAGGATGGCATTGCTACATTTCATTTAATTCATTCATTTTCAGTGGTGTGTGCCTTCAGATGCTTTTGCAAACAGTCATGAAAACAAAAACAGTAGTATCCACACACTGAGTCACTAAGCCAGCAATATATTTTTTTCTTTCTTTTTTTTAATTACTTGAACTACAACAACATTTTAAAAACTTACTACAGACTGACACATCACCCAACCAACTCTCCAACACACATCCATATAGAATAAAACAGGAAAAGTGGAAGGCAGCTACCTTTGCAGAATAAGTACCTGGTTTACTTTTAACTTCAGACTGTTGCAGAAGAGAAAGTGCTGGTCCAGTAGTCATACAAATTACTTCACTTTTCAGCAGCCAGTGAGTATTTTATTACACGGCCCCCCAGTCCAGTCCAGGAGTCCCATCTGAACTGTTTCAGTTGTTCAGTAGGTTCTGTTTCTCCACTCGCTCCAGAAGCTTCAGTTAATGCTTTTACTTATTTTCTCACCCTACTCCCGAGACAAGTCCCAACCCAAGCTCTCTCCAGAAGTCCCAGCAAAGCTGCACTGTACTCTCAGGCTGCCACTGCTGCCAAACAACAACTTCGCTCCACAATGGTCAAAATTTCTTCTCCCTCCACAGGTATGCTCCCTCTCAGTTTGCAACTGCTAGTTGCTCCATCATTGGTGATGGATCCTCTCCGAGTCTGACATGTTCTTGGTTCTGATCTGCAAAACTTTTTTCTCTGGCTCAGAAATACACAGCAATACAATACCTGGCTCCTACCTTTGTTGGGCATTTAAACAAGCAGCCTCTGACTTTGCCACACCCCCTGCCTGACACCGCAGCCAGTCTTCATGACCTACAATGGTGCGGACCTAATTGCAAGCCAAATCTACAACATTTGCTGTGGGCAGCAGCCCCTCCCCAAACAAAGCAAAAGGGGAAAGTCCATGAAACATAAAGCCAAACAAAGGAAGTTTAAAAATGAGACGCCAGGACTCAGAGGACACTCTGGCTGGTTGGTTCTGTTTGCTAACCCCTGCTACTAAGTTTCATATGCCCTGTCGTATCTGGCATATTAATGACTATGCCCTTGGTTTAAAGGAGTAGTCCACCCAGAATTTGCAAAAACATATGTTGTGCAGAGTGTTTTGATTTGTGTGTGAAGTCCTAGTGTGTCCTTCCCTCTGTCTGCTATTACTAGCTTTTCCTAAATTAGCCTGCTAGCTTTATGGTAGTTTTACAACCCCTGGGATCTCCATCTCAGCTAACTTTTATACTTTTCTTGCATCTACAATGCATTCTGTCTCATGTGAAGGTGATGTAGCAGAGACCATAGATTCAGCAGAAAGCATTTCTTTACAATCAGTTCACAATGGTAGAGATGGCTATATTTTAAAAACTATACAGAGTTCAGCTTAGTGACTACCCTCATTGTAAAGGTGTTTTGTCCTTAACAACTTTGCTGCTGGTCATTTTTGTGTAGCTTGTAAAGTTTCAAAGATATTTAGGTTTGTTTGGCATGTGTGTGCCGATGTATGGTCTCAGCTGTCACATGAGACAGGATGCAGTGTAGGTGAAAGAAAGGCAATAAACCTAGCTCATATGGTGATCCCCAGAGGTCATAAAACTACAATAAAGCTAGCAGGCTAATTTAGGAAAAACTCCTAATAGCAGACAGAGGGAAGGACACATTAGGACTTCATGCACAAATCAAAACAGTCTGCACAACATATGTTTTTGCAAAGTCTGGGTGGACTACTCCTTTAAATCTATGTTGTTTTTAATGTTCTTCTCTAGCCCCTGTCTCAATACCCTTGTACCCTCGATGTTGAGATGCAGCCTATTCCTGGAATAAAGCCCCTTATTGTTCCATGTCTCGCCCCACTCCCCTACTACTCTGCTACATTTAGTGAGGTCTGAGGGGTTGGTACATGCCACATAGGGAGCAACGTCTTCAAATACACAAACAATGTTCATTGCATCCCATAAACAGATTTTCATAGAAAAGTTAAACATAATTGACTTTCTTCTTAAGTTCTGTAACAAGGGGCTCTGTAAAAAGTGCTTTCATAAGCAAACTAGATTAAATAACTGTGTGGCATGTTCACAGCAGCATATTTCAGAAATCACAGGCTTCAGCTAATGGGAGGTCACAGAGGTCAACATAGGACTATGGTCCTGAAGCAATTGTATGGTTTTAGCATAAATACAATGAAATTGCTGCAGGATTGGAGTTGTTAATGAACTTGCTTCATGAGCACATTAGTTCCTTATGACCTCTGATACTCCCATTAGGTGAAGACTGTGATGCTAAAATTATTCAGCTCAGAGCATGACACAGTATTATTTCTGTCACCTGTGTGGTGCAACCCACTCATTTCCCCATCAGCTGTGTAACACTCCTCTTTACCTTCACAGGTTATTCTCCTAGGTGGAGTGTAGAGTGCAAATGATATGAGGATAGAAAGTTCTGAGGGGTTTACACATGCAACACAGGGACCAAACCTCTACAAATTAAAATATCCCAATGTTCATTTAGCCCCATAATCAGTTACAAAGAATCCATATTCTTCTGTCTTCTGCATGTAGCAAGGTTGAAACTGTTTCATAGCTGCTACAAAAAAAGATTTATAACATATTTTGCATTTGGATGCTACCTTATGTTATGCATGAATGTCTGTTTTGAGGTAACATAGGAATGGAATGCACTCTGTAAGTTTGCAGTTTATAGCGATGGAAGGCACCTGTTATGTCTCATTACAGCCAAATACATATTAACAGTGGGTAACATCTGCAGGCAGAAGTATTTATTTAGTTTTTGTTTACTGGGTAAGCGCACTAGACACATAAGTGACTATTTTGAGACACGGCCCAGGAAATTACAACATAACAGTCAGAAAAGCAAAGAAAATATAGCAAGTATCTGAGTACAATGGGTACAGTAAGCTCAAAGTTGTATCAGTGCTGCAATTAGGGGGAAAAACAGAAGCCAATAATGTTAAGGGGCTTTTAACACTTCCTACCATAATAACATGTTTCACTCACCCTGAATTATGAAGCATAACCAAAACAAGTGGTGACAGTAAGAGTATACCTGAAACAGGCATGTAATATCTGTAGAGTGCTTGCCTGTGTAATTGAAGAAGACAAGTCTTAAAAATCAATAACATATAAAGTTCCAGTGAAATTAAGATGCTAAAAAGTGCCTCAAGAGCATGGTACTTGCATTTGACCTCTTTCCACCCCCAACCCTCCCACCCCATGCCTAGAGATAACACATTTTGCTGGCTGCAGGAAACTATGCTTTGTGAATTATAACACATCTGTACGAATGGAAACCTTTGGAATTTTATGGCTGCAGGAAACTGTGTCATGTCTGTTGACAATGGAATAACAAATCCTTGGTTTTGTTTCAGTGCACCTTGAATTGTGTTCTATGTTATGTATTGATAACATAAGATAGCACTGCAGAATTCTGTGTCATAACAGCCGGTCCTGTCATTGTTATCTTGATGAGGCACCTACAGTAGGTGTTATTGAAGTAAGATGAGTATCCCTTCTAAACTGCAATGAAATTTACTGGTGAAACAGAATGTCTAACAGTTCGATGTCACAAATGTTTCAATAGTACGTTTAGCATTGTCCTGAAAAGTGCCCTTAAGGCTTACTGTTTTAAGTTGTGTTTGACTAGCACTGTGCTGTGAATTGTGCTTAATGGGCAGTCTGTGCTAAAGTCATGTAAGACTCAGAAAGGTCAGTGAGCCTTTGTGTGGCTGATTTGAATAGTGAATCAGTAAATTTATAGATTTTAAAAAATACATGCAGGCCTTTTGGTTATAGATCTATCTGAAAATGGAGGCATTGCATACTGGAGGCATTAGGGAACAAAGTAGAAATATAAGTTCTGTGTCTGGCAAAATATGATTTTCTTGGTGTGGAGAAAGGGAAGCTTTAAAACATGTGATTTGTAACTGTGATAAAAAAAGAGAGTTTTTGAATTACTAGAGGGGTTGTTGATATGCACTTTATAAGCTACATCTATGTTTCTCTAGACATTGTTAAGTACATGACCCTACAGTGATTGAGTCTTTGTGGTGTGGAATATTTGGGGGGTTCAGCGCTTTGGGTTGCTGTTATGAGACTATAGTTAGATAGTTAATCTATGTATTGGTTAGTTCACATTTTATTAACTGTCTAAATGCAGCACCATAACACCAACCCAAAGCACTAAAACCCCAGTTACTGCACACCACAAAAACTCAATCACTTTAGGGTCCCATATTTAACAAGCATTGAGAAACATGTCTTTAGCTTGTAGAGGTCATATTTAGTTGTAAGTAACACTTCTCACAAGATAACATTTCTCCTTGGAACATCAAGCTACATTTAGATAGTTAATATATGTATTAGGTAATCTACATTTAATTAATTATCTAGCAGCAGCTCTACTTAAAAAAAGTAAGTTAATAAGACTGCAGACTGCTTTGGCAGGTCACAGTTTGAAAATATTTAGAGGTACTTATAGTATTGCAATAGACAAAGATGCAGGTAAGGCAAGACAGTTAAATTCACCAAGGTTTAATTAACAAAGTAAGTTAATTAGACTGCATTCTACTTAGGCAGGTCACTCACAGTTAGATCATCTTCAGCATCCCTAAGAGGTTTGACGCTGTAAATGCAACCACTCCTCACAGAGCTTAGGCAGGAGGTTTAATGTGTTCCTAAGTTATTAATGGAGTGTGTCACAACATTTTGGCAGAGAAAGTCCGAAGGAGCAAGAGCACTGGTTTCTTTTCAGGCTACTTTGCAGTAACAGCATTTTTTTACTGCAGATAAATGAGTGTATGGTATATGTGATAAAGTGTGGTTACTTAATCTTGAGGTGTCATGTATACACATGAAATTAATACAGGTTTTACAGTTGGACAGTATTTTCAGTTGGTAAAGCAACTTGTTTAACCACCTACATTATTTGTTAAACTTGGATGGAAAACAATGTTTGCTAGGATACAACCTTACCATGTATAATAGCTCTGATGTGTAATACGTAAAATATTTAAAAATATGTTGTTGTGTTAGTGGGGTACATCTATTAAGTTCTCGCTGTAATATAATTTCATGATAGTACCAGAAATCTCTTTTATTCAGATTGCCCTGCCTCCACTTTAAATGAAACAGAATAATTCTAATTTTTTTTTTGCATGTTTGGGGTTAGTAAGTATGTAAATGAAGTAGTCCTTATTAATTAATGATAAAAAGAAAAGACTCACACCTGGAGACTGATAAGACTTAGACACAGAGATCATTACTCATCTGGCAAAGTTGTTCTTTTGATAACAAAATAAAAACTCTGTGAAACTAAGATGCTAATTGTTCAAGGACTTCTAAACAATTAAGATCGTGATATTAATAATGATGATTCAGGTGTTACATTAAGCCAGTAGAAAATTACAAGTCTTTACATCTGCATCTAGAAAAGTCACGCGGATGGTGAGAGGGGGCAAAGTCCAGTAAAGAGCTACGGCTGGCACAGGGGATACATGGAGGGGAAAAGGGGTTCTTCCAGTACATTGGGGAGTGGAGAAAAACTAAGGGCCATCTCGGCAGATTGAGATCAGAAGGAGGGTGGGTGGAAGAGGCGAGGGACCAGGCAGAGGTATTAAACGAGTGCTTCGCCTCTGTGTTCACTAGGGAGGATGATGGGATATCTACAAAGCAAGGCACGATGGGGATAGAAGCAGTAGTGAGTGGGATCAGGGGAACAACAGAAATGGAGCAAGAGGGAGGAGGGAGGAGGGAGGGAGAGGTACCCCAGGGTGTCACATCAGGATAAGGATAAAAGGCCAGTAAGGTGGAGGGGACGGGTGATGCTATCTCCACCGAAAGGTTGTGGTTAGCCCTCAAGGCCCTAAAGAAAGATAAATCTCCTGGGCTGGATGGCATTCATCTGAGGGTACTATGGGAACTGGCAGACATACTGGCTGCACCCCTGGCGGAGTCTTCAACAGGTTGGTTGAGACAGGAGGGTACCTAGAGGATTGACAAGAGGCACGTGGTGGTGCCAATCCACAAAGGGGGTCAAGGGAAGTACCAGGTAACTATAGACCCATCAGTTTGACCTCGTGGTGGGAAATTAATGGAGAGTATACTAAAGGAATGATTGGGGGTACTTGAAGGAGGTGGGAGGTTTGGATAGTCAGCAACATGGATTTGTGCCAGGTAGATCATGTCAAACCAATCTTGTGGAGTTCTACAAATGGGTAACGTCAGAACTGGATAGGGAAAGCCTGTGGATGTATTATTCTTGGACTTCAGCAATGCTTGACTCTGTCCTCACAATGGTATGGTGGAAAACTGATGGGGTTGGGAGTAGGCTCTTTGATGGTCAGATGGATTGAAAACTGGCTAGCTGGACGCACCCTGAGAGTAGTGGTCGGTGGGGAGCTCTCGAACCCTATATAGGTCAGTAGTGGGGTATCGCAGTGTTCGGTCCTGTGTCCGATCCTGTTTAATGCATACATATTGGACATCAGGGAGGGTATAGGGTGTGAAATGAGTCTCTTCGCTGATGACTCTAAGATGGGAGCAGTAGTTGAGGGGAAGAGGAGGTTGGCTCTGCAAGGAAACCTGACACCCTGGAAAGCTGGGCTCACATGGAAATTAAATTTCAATATCACCAAGTGCAAAGTGTTACATCTTGAGCGGGAAACCCTAAACACGGGTACACTCCTGGGAGGGAGGCGCTGGAGGCCCCAACAGGGGAAAAGATCTAGGGTCATGGTGGATGGCCGTATGAATAACTCTGAGCAGTGCAGGAGAGCGACTAAAAGGCAAACAGGATGTTGGGATGCATCGTGGGGGACTGCCTCTAGGAGCAGGAAGGATTCTGCTGCTGTACAATGGACTGGTTAGACTGATGCTGAGTACTGTGTACAGTACTGGAGACCAACACTTGAAGAGGGACATACAGCTCCTGGAGAGGGACAGAGGAGAGCAACTAAGATGATACAAAGACTGGGGATTTGACGATGAGGACAGACTTCAGGAGTGCTGCCTGTTTTCATTGGAGGAGAGGAGAGACAGGGGACATGACTGAGGTCTTCACGCACTCAAGGGATAAATAGGGTAAACATGATGGGGATCTCTAGGCTAAAGCAGGAAGTATCACCAGAGGCATGGTTTGAGTTGGAAGGTGGAAGGGTGAGGGGGAAAAGAGGAGAAGATTTTTCACTGAGAGGGTGGTGGACCCTTGACTGTGCTGCCTGGTGAGCTGGTTCAGAGATCCACAGTGGAGGGATTCAAGAGAGGGTGGGACAGACACAGAAAGCGGATGTATCAGATGATGGCCTGGCCCAGGGGGGTGGGGATGGATGATAGGGGTTTCTGGAACACAAGGGGGGGGGCCTCGGCACCCAACTAGGGATCTGAGGTTCGAGCAGACTCGATAGACTATAAGGCCTAATCTGCTGGCAATTAGTATGTTAGTACATAGAAGTCTGTCCCACACTCATTATGTTCATTCTTCTCCTCAAACTATGCTAATTGTATTGTAATACATTATACAGTTAATTTTGTACTGCAAATGCTTATTCAAGTGTTACCATTAATGACTACTGGTGCATTGTATGTATGTAGAAGGGCTGCTAGACACCAGACAGTCGAGTTCTTAAGAGTAAATGTGATAGTGACTGAGACTGTAATGCAATGCATAGTGGATAACAATAAAAGTGACATGGTCTGGTCAGGAAAATTTACATAAGAGAGTGTTGCAGAGGCTTCCATGCAAAGAGCAATAACTTGTACTGCCTTTCTATAATGTTTGAATCATCACTCTTAATGTCAGCATCTCAATTTCTCACAGTCCCTGCACATATTGGCACTTACTGTCACAAAGTTGCAAGGCAGTATACAACTAAGGACCTGATTCCTATTTTTTCCTGTGTTTTGAACATACTTTATTACTGTGAGTTTATTGTTCTAAGCTATTATTCCCTTCACCATGGATAATGCAGGCCAGTCCTTTACCCATCACCTGTGCACCCCTTCCCCCAATTCATAGAATCATTTACTAGGTGTGTAGTTTGCTGTACAGATGATATAATATAGTGAGAACTGAGTGGTTTGCTCATGCTACACAGGGAGCAAAGATTTCAACAAATACAAATCATCCCAATGTTCATTTAGCCCCATAAACAGATGTTCACAGAACAGTTAGAACTAGTTGATTTTCTTTTTTCTTCCAAATCTAGCAAGCTAGACATTGTTTCATAGCTGACCCCCTCCCCGAATAAGAAACAGAAATAAATATTTTATTTTTTTGGCATTGCCTTTACAATTTAGCACATTTTAAATATTACACACTTCAGCTAGATAAAGAAAAATAATCAATACATACATATTCAGAGGCAGAAAATAAAATCCTGTAATATACAGTAGTCCAACAACGCATTTCACAACACCACAGTCAATGCCTGATAAACAGTCACACAATGACTCACTAGCTGAATAAACGTGAATTGCTTGAAAACAGACTGACAGAAATGATCATTCCATGTCTGTACTGAAAAAAATTACTAAGGTAGCATCAGATCCAGAAACAAATGATTTGATACCTTTTATTGGACCAACATGGATGTTACAGAAAAGAACAAAGTGCTTTAGCTTTCGAACCAACCAGGTCCTTCTTCAGAAGCTTTGTGGCAGTTTTTTCAAATATCCCATATTATTAACACCAGATTATATAGAAAAAGCAGAAATAATTCTCATTGGTTTAACATATACATTTAAAACATAATAGAAGATTACATCAGAGAAGCTAATTAATACCAGTATGCCTTTAACTGAGGAGCCCTAGAAGGGCAAAGGTTATCAAGAATTCTCTACAGCCAGAGAGTTCTTGTCACATAAATTTTAAATGTCTCAGTATGCCAAGAAAGCATTCTAGTGATAAAAAACATTGGAGTGGTATTCTCTCTAATACATGTAAGATGAGCTTACAACTTACATTCCAATTGTCCTGGTATATTAAAGGACAGATAATGAGAGACAAAATCCTGAAATTAGTATAACTGCAAGTTGAAAGCAAGCCTCAAATTAACCTACACATATAAACATGATGCATGAAAGTATCACTTGTAAGTGTAACTGCAAAAAAATAAATAAATAAGTAAATTAAAAAAAAAAAATACTTGTCAAGGACCCCAGAAAAGGAGACCATGAGCCTGATAAATGCAGATTTCAACACAGAGTCTGTGTATAACAAACATGCACAGAATCAGTCTAAGCAATCTAAATGAAAACCCAAAGGAATTACACCTTTAATGAACCCCAAGTAAATGAGATATGGTCTTAATATGAGCAGTTAAAAATGTGACAGTGTGAAATCCATCCACTGACAACTAATAGAAGGAAATAAATGCACACTATATGTGAAAACTAAGTGTTCTAGCCACATAACAACTGCCCCATGCCACGCTCCACCCACACATATGTGTACATACACCACACCACAACCCCCCACACACACACCTGCACACCCCACACAACCACAACACACAACAAATATAGCACACACATTCCACACACACCACACCATGCACAACAAACAAAACACACATACACACCATACCCACAACACACAAAAACACAACACACACAAAACACACACATACATACATACATACATACATACATCAGTATACACACACACACACACACACACACTTAAACGCACTCACCACAGTGTTAAGGTGAAAAGTCAACAATGTAGATAACTATAAATCCTACAAAATCAAAGGCCCGCTGAAGAACTAAACTGTTTATGTCCATCTTTTAAAGTAAAGGTCTGTGTAAGTTTAAGTAGAATAATGTGTCATGTACCCAACATCAATGTTCAATCCATCCGCCACCATATTGAGAAGTAAAATAAGTCTAATTTCAGAAGCCATTCTCTGTTGTGTACTGTTGAAATGTCCTTTTAAGACCATCACAGACATATCTGAGATTGAGTGGTTATCCTGGGAGAAGTGCTGGGCTACTGGTTTCTCAATCATTTAGCATCAGTGAGTCGCAGTTCCACTTGGGACCTCTGTGCAATGTGTTATAACTATGGCTGCACACTATACTTTTGGTGAACTTTATTATTGTTGCTTTAAAAAAAACAAGCCATAAGGAAATGACAGTACTGTCAGTGCAACTCTAAATTTCTCTCTCTCCATCACCCTCTCCCTCCCTCTGTCTGTTTGTCTGTCTGTCTTTCTGTCTCTCTCTGTCTAGCTACTCTTCTCACAGTAAATACCATGATTGCCAGGAGCTTAAAAAATAGTAAATTTAATTTGTGTTTATATTTCAATGTGACTGTACAGCTGTTTGTGAATTTCTGTATGGAAATAAACTGTAAAAATACATAAATCTCTGCAAGATATGTACAGATGACAGCAGGGGTGTAGCTAGGGATTTCAGATCTGCACACCAAGTGGACTCACTGCTACCCCACACCCCCTTATTAGGGTGAGCTACCCCCCCCCATGTAGCCAGACAATATACAAATGTACACCAGGACCATGTTTGTTGCCTCATTTGACATAATAAATACAACTTTTGTATCTCATAACAATGGTTGTTGCCATGCATGGGTAAATAAAAATGCCATGCATTATTCCCTAAGACACCCACATACCATCCCAGAGCCTGTAAAGTTGTATTGTCCTCTGGATGCAAAGACAGTATTAATGTCCAGTCTTTCTAGTTTTGACTCCTATGAGTAAAATTACAGAAAGGTTTAGTATTTTCTTTCAGTTTTCATGGAAAAATTAAGCAGTTCAGAGCCTATTTGCTACCCCCCCCTTAAAAAAAATTGCACAAGAGTATGCCTGCCTACACCTATGGATTTACACATATGTAACTGTGCCTTTCAATCTGATGATCAATGCATTTGGAGTGGCACAATTCTGCACTGTAAATACTATTTTTATTTCCACTCCTGACATTCTTGGTGAATATTGTGAGACACGTGGAGAGAGAGAGAGAGAGAGAGAGAGAGAGAGAGAGAGGGTGGATGCAGACATTTACACAAGTGTGCTGACAGTGCTGTCATTATCATGTGACTTGTTTTTTTTTAAAGGAACTATAATGAAGTTCACTAAAACTCTAGTGTGCAGTCAGAGATGTCACACCTTGCACGGAGGTCCTGAGTGGAGCTGCAATTCCTTCAGACATGGAATGATAATTTCTTTGTCAGACAGTCTGTTTACAAGCAATTCACATTTCTGCAGCTAGTGAGTAATTGTCTGACAGTACTTAGTTTAAGTCTTATACCTTTATAAGGGTATATACTGTGCACTTTTCTTAACAATATTATAAGAAAATATAGTATTAATATGCCCCTCTTATGGTGAACTGTGTTCTATTGTTAAAGTAACAACATAGCTGGTGCAGTTTAAGTTACATAGTGTTGATCATTGTAAGCATAATAACGCGACAATGTTGTAAGGGGTTATCTGAAATGGGAAGTGTAGGGAACTTGAAGCCAGGTGCAAAATAGTGACAGTAACAGTAATACCTGTACTGGTGTTTTTCCAGGAAAACAATAATAACATTTTCATTAAGAGGATACAGGTTCCCCTTGACCTCATTAACCTCCCATTGACTGGAGCAATGGAATTAGGTTGCTGAACTGTGAGAAATATTTTGTTGCCTTAGGTGTAAGGAATTACATCTCTTTTCGAGTACGCAGCAGATTTATGTGGCTGATGAACGAAAGGGAGCATGGCTCTGACTCAGTCATCCGCTGGGCACTGCAGCCTGAGGGTTTGTGTTAGGAATAAATTGATTTTTTTTATAATAATAGTATGAATTGACATTTGGTACTATTATAGTACATTTCATTTTCTGTTTGTTATTGTTTCTCCATAAAATTCAACTTGGTCTGCTTCCACAAAGTATAACTACCTTGTTTGTCAGAAATGACCATTCAGTAAACACCAGAATGCATAATAGTTTTCGCTTAGGGGCCCATTCTAGCATACAAAGTTTGCTCAAAATTCCTTAACTTTTTTACCTATCAATACTTATAATAAACTACCCAGCATTATAGCAGGTGTCCCCACAATGTCTAGTTTCAAAGGAAAGTTAAGGAGCCATATGTTGATAAACTCTGTAAGTAAGTGCAATAATTGATCCTAACTATTGTTTGCAAGTGTCTATTGTATTTATAACTCTGGACAGCTGTTAATGTATGTTGATGAAATCTGTATGCAAGTGCAATAATTAATTTTTAACTATTGTATTTAAGTGTTTATTGTATTTGTTCAATGTATGCATTTGTAACTCTGGACATCTGTGAAAATGGGTTATCGACCCACAGATCTTTCATTATAAAATAAAAATGAAATGAAGTTATAAAATAAAATAAAAAACAAATAAGCAATGGAAAAACTGCAACATAATTTGAAAAACAATGTACTGAAACGAGCATATTAGCTCCACTTGACCCATGTGACCTCCCATTTATATAGTTGGCAAATATGTACCTAGATTTAATAGATAGATTTGGGTTAAAAGTATGACCAGTAAAATGAAGAACTTAGTTTTATTAAATAGTTGTTCTGTTAGAATCGTGTGTAATGTGCCCTTATCGTATTATTTTTATTTTTAATTTTGTGTACATACCAAACAACTGGCACTTGATTGATAGTGTAACAGAAGGGAACTGCTACAAACTGTAGTAATAGCTTAACAGTTACACATTAGGTCACTGTGATCCCCATGACCTCCAAGCTCTAGTTCTATATTGGTATCTAATACTGCTACTGATGCGGTCTTACTGGTTTTTCTTTTTCTGCAGCTCAAGTGTTAAGTCCAATTGGAATTTTTTGCCACCAGCTGTGACTTAATTTTCCATTCATCTTTCATGTGGTATTGTGTTGGAAAGTGCTACTCTTTGTAAAGCAGGGCACTTGATCACTTAAATTGTTTAAGTTCATATATGACTGCAAATCTGCTCTGCAGTGAGCTGTATTTTATTTATTTTTCTTTACTATTGTATATGTTATGTTATTTTTGCCTGTGCACCCACCAGAGATGCAGAGCAATATTTGTCATCCCCTTTCATTTTAAATCTACTTCTCTTCCATTCCACTTTCTGTTTTGTTTTTATTAACTTCATTCTTCTCACTTAAAGCTGAGTATCTCTTAACCTTATTTCACTCCATTTATGCATTGGTGTTTCTATCAAAAATTGTGTGCTGATACGGTTTAGTGCCAGATTCATTTCTGCTCCTTTTCCTTTCCCAAACTTTTATTTTCTTTTTACCTTTCAACATACACTACTTTTCAAGTTTTTTTTTTTATTTTGGTTTGTTTAATCAATCAAATGCTTTCTATCTGCCCCTCCTAAGCTGTTCAAATGGCACAGTTACTTATTGTTTTCCTTTAGATTTCTGTGTGCCCACATCATATCCAGTTGTTGGTGACTGCATGGTAAACTTCCTACAAGCAAAGTTTGGTATATTTCCCCTGTACAGACAGCCCCTCACCTTTCATCAGTACACAAGACACAAATATGATGGGCATCATATCGCCTAATAGTGTTAATGCAGTGCTTCTGCTTGAAATCCCTACCCATGCCGTTGGTGGAACAAACAACCTGCTAGTATCAGCTGGCTGAGTTAATCAGAGTGACAGTGGAGTACCGATTCCTAAAGTGGCAAATAAGGAACAGTGCCATCACAATGTACACAGCTGACAATGTATTTCTGCATAAAAAATGTGATTTAGGGTGTTCTGCAGGTACAGAGACCATGAAGCCTAAATACATGCCAATATCATCATCTAGCCTTGGTAGGTAAAACAAAATGTGACAAGCTTGAATTAGGTAGGTCTACCACTACAAGACCAATGAACAAAGCCAGTTTTTATACCCAGAGATATAGCATACACAAATGCTGACCCCACCACTTCCCACTCCTACAATTATCCCAAAACTGCATATACCCTGATGCAGGATCATTGGAATGGCTTGCTCATTCATATGGGCTTGGTACAATGCATGCAAGCCACTGGCCTGATGTTTTTGTAATAGTAGGTTCATGGTAGGTCAGAATGGATGATTACATGGCCAATGGGGCACAGGTTCTTATGAGGAGTGATTTTCCTTCTAAACATTTATTTTTGCCAGAAAAGACATTCTGAGCTGGCAATGGCTCATTTCAGAAGCTTCCTGGGCAGGGGAGGGAGAACAATACAAAAGTAAATATCATAAAGTGCATACAAAAATAAACAAATAAAGAAGAGTAACACCTCTAGTTGTTTTGTATACTTATCTGACTTGTTAATTAACTGTTGGTTATGATGTGTGTTTTCCCCCAATGTACAGTGTACTGCAGTATTTCTGATTTATACACTTATCTTCTAGCAAAGATATCAGAGTTGTCTGCCTTTTCATAGGATTCCAGTTCATTGATTAAAAAAAATATTCTGTCTGTTTTTTTTTTTTTTGTACCAGGCACTTCACTTACACACAGCATTATACAGTTACAGCATTTCCAGCTGAGTGGTACGTTTTGTTATAATTCATCAGTTTCCTTGTTTTGGTTGTGCCATTTCCAAACCTGATCTTGTCTTTTTTTCTTTTTGTAGTTTCTATCACAGTCATATTTTCCTTTCACAGTCTCTACATCTTAATTAGCCCCAATGTACTGTGTCATTTTGCTACATACTTGTTTCTCCCCCTTTCTTATTTTTAGGACTGTGGGTGGAGCCTACAGCCCTTTTGGGATTGATTAGATTGCAGCTCTAAAACAGCTGGTCATGGAACTCCCTTTTGGAAGTATTCCTCCACAGCTCCAAAATAATGCACTCCCCCTTCTGATTTTTGCTATTTGCTGCTCTATGTTAAAAGCATATGAAGGAAGGGGGTGCTACTGTAATGTATCTCAGAACTTCTCAAGATATTAACAAAAAAAACTATTTATACTGCTGTTTCTATCATCTATCCAGCTCTGTCTAACATATTTATTCTATTTCTTTCAGCAACCTAGGGGTTAACTCATTATATGTTGTCTGACATTTTCTGAAACTGAAAGTCAGACTGCAGTGTGAGATTACAGACAGTGCAATTGCAGTCTGTTAGCTACACACACACACACACACACACACACACACACACACACACACACACACACAAACACACACACAGTAACAGCATTTACTTCACTAAATAAATTCAAGAGAACCGATTGAGCAGCATGGCAGTTTTGATGATTGTGACTAAACAGCACTATATGGCACCAATAAGAAAATAACTTTGGTAATTTGGTAGCTTTTCACAGCCCTATTGGCTCTGGCTAGAGTTTATTCTACATTTGTATCTAATACTGTTACTGATGTGGTCTTACTGTTTTTCTTTTTCAGCAGCTCAAGTGTTAACTCCAACTGGAATTTTTTTGCACCATCTGCAACTTAATTTTCCATTCCTTTTTCATTTGGTATTATATTGGAAAGTGCTGCTCTCTGCAAGGCAGGGCACTTGATCACTTAACTTGTTTGGCTCATATATGACTACAAATCTGCTCTGCAGTGAGCTGCATTTTATTTATTTTTCTTTGTTACCATATAGGTTATGTTATATTTGCCTCTGCACCCACCTGAGATGCAGAGCAATTGGACACATCCCCTGTTGCCACTGGAATACCTTTGTATTTGACCCCCCTCATTTTACGGCTACTTCTCTTCAATTCCACTTTGTTTTATTTTTAATGTCATTCCTTTCACTTAAATTATGTGTTATGTGGAATAACTACCAGTGTTATTATTTTTTACAAAAATTGTCAAATGTGGAGACACAGTTATAAAAAAATTATTATAATAGTGAGACTTTTTGAAATGTTATCTGACTTACGATACTCATGCTTGTTCTATAGTGCCACAACTAGTATTGACAGTAGTTGCATGGCTTTATGTCTGGGTTAAAGTATTTAATAACAAACTTCACACCTGAGTCTGACTTACCTGTTGGAGTCCATAATGTAGCTATACCAAAATAAGTATAAGCCAAAACCCAACAATAGTGTATTTGCTTGGGAAATCATTCTTATAATGGACAAGAAGAAGTAGGTTTGTTGAGGTCATATTACTAATTGGTGAATGAAAAGAGACCAAGTGATTCGTAAACTGTCACCGCACATAAGAAACAAGCATTTACAAAAGAAAATATGCATTCCACCAGCCCAATGATATGCTTTCTGAACACTTTCTAAATGCCTCTATTCTGTTTATTATTACATATCTATACATTTGTTCTTTTTCCCTTTTTTTATTGTTTAGTAGGCCAGAATGGGATGATCAGCCACTGTCACATCCCACCTATCTCCTGAGTGGTGCCTGCTAGCAGGGGTAGAAGAAGTATAGGGGGAAAAAAACTCAGTCATAACCTGCCCACCCCCATGCTTGCACATCCTCCTCCACATTATCCAGCCAGGCCTGGCCATGTACTCCCCACCATGTCAACCCACCTACCTCCCATGTAAAATACACTGTGTAAACAAGAACAGTGTGCCCACGTGAAAAGAGGTGTTGGGTGATGGAGCAGGCAGAGGAAAACAAGGTAGCCATACAGGGGTTTGGTGAGAAACTATGTTTTTTAGCACATAATTGCATTTATAATATAACTAATATAGAATGTTTATACACCTTTAACATAGCAAGAAAGCAACCCAAAGGAGATGAACAAACTCTCTCCCACAGGTGGGAGCAGCATATTATGCAAAATGGCCAGCAACGAAAACCCCTGGGATGGGGAGGAGATACCACAAAAGAGGGGATGCTGAGCACAGATGGAGGGGGAGGGGAGAAGGGAAGGACCCACTGAAAAGGGGAAGACAGCACAGGGGCAGGGGAAGGATGAATCCTGGCAAGACTTTGGGTGGGAGTTCAAATAATCCAGCAGGAATAAAACTTCTGGGCAGAGGAGAGACCACAAAGAAAAGAACAAAAACCAAAGAAACGAACCACGAGGGTGGGGGGGACCAAAGATCCTGTACCAACCCAACATACTGGAAATAACTGCATATGACATCTGATGCAGAGTGTGGGAAGGGGGGGGTTGAGAGAGAGAGAGAGAGACAGATGCCTGGAATTACATTCAAACTACCTGAAACATCACAGAACAGTGATCTCTTACATATATATTGTGACACACGGACAGCTGGTTCTGACTACATTATAATTTTTACAATATAAAATATGTAGTGGGATTGTCTGTCAGGAGAAAATACTGTCTTGCTGAAATGGCACATCAAATCCCCCCAGGTATAATTTCAAAGGACAGGACATAGGTTAAACTACAAATATCTGGAATGCAAGTAACTTGTCAGTTGTTTTGAAATCAGTAGCTAAACTATGCATTTTATAATGCTCTCAGGAAAAGTCCTTTGATGGCACTTGGTGTCATAAGGAATTGGCATATGCATTTGTTTGGGCATTTTCAGAGGAAGCCAGTTAATTCAACAAAGAGTCTTTCATGCCTTTGTGAAGCAGGAACTGCTCCTGGATGAAAGAAGATGCTAGCAGATCACAGACTAGATTGGGAAGTCATATGAAGAGAGGAGGTTCACTGATGTCACCTATTTTTAAAATACCTTATTAGGACATCCTGTGCTATAAATATAAATTTTAGTATACCGAGGAGGAGCTAGGTGACCTCAGAGAGAAGGCCGTCTTCACACTGTTTTTAAGTATGCTGTAGCTGATCTTAGAGACACACAGACATTCATATACTTGGACTGAGAAAGGAACATCTGAGAGCACTGAAAGACTATAAGAAATATCTTAGTTAAACAAGTCTAATGGTTGACAGGAATTTTGCACTTTTAAATCTGTTTTGTTTTTAAGACTGTATGCATTGGGGTATTTTGTTCTGTATTTTCTGTTTACCTATTCTTATCTATTTTAAAGTAAGATATATATTTTAAATGCAGACACTGTCTGGTGTGCCTTGAAACTTTTTTTTTTGTAAGTGAAGCCTTAGATGGTTAAAGTTGACACTGTGATCAAGTTTATTGGGATACCAAATTGGGAAACAGGTAAGAGTTCCTCTAAGGTCTTGCATAGAGTTTTAAGGGTTCATTTTGTAATATCTGGTTGGGTGCCCATAGGCAAAAGATATCTGGCATTTCCCTGAAGATCAGAATTATTTGAGCCTGTACATTGGGTATGCTAGCAAGAGGTTAACAGGTTGAATCCCTCCAGAACTTGGGACAAAAGGTTACTTGAACCCACAAAGACAGGAGGGTTACCCTGTTCTGCTAACTGTTCACAATACCACACTCAGAGGTTGGCACTTTGGGAGTAGAGGGCTGACCTCCTGAGTGGGGTTGTGACAGATTGGTTGCCAGTGGTGGGATAATTTTGGTATTATAAGCTTTATTGTTCAGTGTGTCAGCTTGAGACTGTTCAGGTCACTTGGAAAAAAGAAGGGCAGTGTTTTATTTGAATAGGAAACAGAACTATATCCCTTGGCTTAGAGTCAAGTTCCTACCCATTTTATTTTATTTTTTCAAAAATACCGGTCAGAGTAGCCATAGTTAGGGAAGAAGATGGCTTCCAACTACAACAGACACACTGTAGAATACTTAAAGCAGTTGTGCAGGGAAAGAGGAGTCCCGTTCAAGGTGAAAGCCAGCAAACAGAATCTCATGGATGCCCTGATGGTAGCAGATACCCAGACCATCAAGTCATAGACAGTGACTGAAAAGGACCAAACCTTGAGTGTGGCAGGGCTAGTGGCCAGTGCAGTGTCCAGATCCAATGAGGAGGGCAACAGGGCCACTGTCAGTGAAGGGCCATGGCAGCAGGGAAGGTCACCAGTATCCTGGATCCAGAAGTACTCAGGCTCAAATTGAGTTATGAATGGAGCTGGAGTTCCAGAGGGAGAGGGACCGTGAACAGCGGGAGGCAGACTTGAGGAGCATTAGCTCCAGTGAGCTGCAGAGGAGAAGAGGTAGTGAGAATGCTGAGACACAAACCATGAGGAGCATGAGCACCAGAGGCAACATGATCTGGAGAAGCTATGACTCCAACCACCAGCACCACAGCATGTAAGTGGCTTGGGTTTAACTGGGACTGCTGAACTAGTTACAAATTGAATTCCAAATTGATAGCCAAATTTAAAGAGGGGGAGGACATGGATGCCTTTTTCAATTCTTTTGAAAAAGTTTGTATTCAGGCTAAAATTCCTAGAGAGTCCTGGAGCTTCCAGCTATCCCCGCTACTTACCTGGAAAACTCGGGATGCATTGGGTCAAATGGACAATGAGGACAGTGATGATTACAGCAAACTTAAAGCTGCACTGTTAAAGAAATGTTAATTAACTGCTGAATCATACAGAGTTAAATTCTGTAAGCTCAGGAGAAGCCCTGACATGAGCTATGAGGAGCTAGCCATGAAACAACATCAGTTTTTAAAACGTTGGTGGGAAGGAATTGAAGCAAACTCTGTTGATAAAACTGAAAATGTGATTTTGTTAGAACAGTTTTATTGGGCATGTCCAGCAGAGCTGAAAACCTGGCCAGAGGACTGAGATCCCAAAACAGTGCAAGAGGCTGCTGAACTCTTGGATCGCTGTGCCAAGAGCAGACCTGCTCTGAGAGCAAATGGGGCAGGTGTGGCAGCGCAGAAAAGGAAAAGCACACCATCAGGGCAGCTAAAACCCTCACTGCTTCCACTGAAACCAGTTAGCCCCAGGTTTCAGAGAAAAGATTTCTCTGAAAAGAGAAGTGAATGTTGGTTATGTAAAGAAACTGGGCATATTGCCAGACAGTGTCCCAAAAGAATGAGCAATAATACACAGAATGGTACTAGAAAAGAAGTGTTTTTTTTGTGTGTCCCTGGAAGCATGCCTGTGAACAAGAGGGAACACATGCACCCAGTCATGGTGAATGGTGTACAGATGCATGGGTTAAGGGACACAGGGGCATCCCTGACATTGGTAAAAGGGGATTTAGTAGAGCTTGGTTAGCTTATGCCCAATAAATATGTCACTGTACAGGACTTTACTGGTGAGGTGAAAACATTGCCCCTCACTAGTGTTCTCTTAGACTGGGGTGAAACAGGGGGAACTATGCAACAGGTGGCTGTAGCCAAAACATTAGCAGTGGATGTGATCATGGGTAATAATCTCAAACAGGGGATGGTATGTGCAGTTACCCATAGCCAAGCAGCAAGGGAAAATGGTAGTTCCCTGAAACCCACAGGAACAATTGTAAAGACAACTGGGAGGCTGGTTCCCCAACCTGTGTCTCCTGGTATGGGGACTAAGGAAGAGGGGGTAGAAATTTCCCCAGTAGCAAGTAACCACACAGCTACAAAGGGTTACTCTGAAGAGGGAGGGGTGACCCATTGTCAGAGGGTTGGGATTGACAGTGATCCTGAGTTCCCTGATGCTAGTGCAAAAGACCCTAGTTTAGCAACTGAAGGGACCTGTCCCATGTCTTGGGAATGTGTGAGGGTTTTCTGCTGCTCAGAAGAATGACCCTACACTAGAGAAGCTGAGGGCTTGTGCAGACTCTGATGGGGCACAGGGAGGTAATGGCAGACATAAGGTTTATTGGGAAAATGGACTTATGTATACTCAAGCAGTGCAGACAGAGGGAGGGATGCTAGGCAGGCAGCTTTCATTCCCCAGGGGTATCATGAGCAGTTGCTCAAGATTGCACATGATATTTCCTTGTCTGGTCATCTGGGAATTGTGCGCACTATGCAGCGGTTAGCCCAGAATTTCTATTGGCCTAACTTCATCCAGCAGATGAAGGAGTATTGCAAGTCTTGTCACCGGTGTCAAGAAATAGGGAAGGTGGGCAAGAAAACCCAAGCCGCCCTGATTCCATTGCCCATAGTGGAGAAGCCATTCCAGAGGGTGGGAATGGATATTGTGGGGGCCTTTATATACCCCCAGCTCCTCAGGGAAGAGAATCATCCTGACTGTGGTGGACTATGCCACCCAGTACCCAGAGGCAGTCGCCCTATCCTCACTGAGGACAGACACAGTGGCAGATGCCTTACTTGGGATTTTCTTCTGTATTGGGTTTCCACAGGAGGTTATCACTGATCGAGGGGGTTCTTTCATGTCAGACCTGATTAAATGTTTATAGGAGACGCGTGTGGTGGTGCAGAGATGCACGACACCATATCACCCACAAGCCAATGGGCTTGTGGAAAGATTCAATGGTACCCTGAAGTCAATGCTCCGGGTGTTTGCAGAACAGCATGGGAGGGACTGGGAGAAATACCTTCCCCACCTGTTGTTTGCATACAGGGAGGTGCCCCAAGAGTCAACGGGATTTTCCCCATTCAAACTCTTATATGGATGCCGGGTACGTGGGCACCTAGACTTGATCCAGGAGGACTGGGAAGGCAAGCACACCACCCAGGGAACTCCCATTGTGGGATTACGTCCTTAGGTTTAGGGAAAGGCTGAAGGAGCTTATGGGGACAGCCCAGAGCAACCTGGCAGCTGCCCAACAGAAACAAAAAGTGTGGTACGACCACAGAACCAGAGCTCGCTCATACATGGTGAGTCAGGAAGTCATGGTCCTTATTCTGGTCTGGAGAGATGAGCTGCAGGCTCAGTGGGCAGGACCATACAAAGTGGTTAGGAAGGTAAATGGCGTGAACTATATTGTAGAGTTACCTGACCGAAGACAGACAGAAAGGATGTACCATGTCAACATGATGAAGCTATATGCAAATAGGGCTGACATGGTGTTTGCAGTGTGTAGTCCTGGGGATGGTATGGATGAAGTAGACCCCCCTTCTGGACTTTCTGGAAGAAAGCAAGCAGGAGTCCTCTGTGCAGGCAGTAAAATTGTCTCCCCAGCTGGCCCCGGATGTGATCCAGGAAGTAAGGGAGGTTCTAGCAGACTTTGCCCCCTAGTTTAGTGCCAAGCCAGGACTAACCCCCTTAGTGACACACGATATGGAGACAGGGACACAGACGCCCATACGGCGGACAGTATATCGGGTGTCAGAGGCTGTCCAAAAGGACATTAGGAGGGAAGTGGAGGAGATGCTGGATTTAGGGGTAATCCAGAGATCCCACAACCTCTGGGCCTCACCCTTAGTCCTTGTCTCCAAGCCAGATGGCTCTACACATTTCTGTGTAGACTATTGTGGACTGAATGCAGTCACGAAGTCAGACACCCACTGATGCCCCGGACGGACGAACTCCTGGACAAGTTGGGGGGGTGACCTACCTTACCATGATTGACCTGACCAAGGGGTATTGGCAGGTAGAGTTGATGAACAGAGCTAGGGAGAGGTCAGCCTTCATCACTCTGTTTGGCTTATTTGAATTTAAAGTAATGCCTTTTGGAATGAAGAATGCCCCAGCCACTCTCCAAAGGTTGGTGAACCAGGTGTTAAATGGTGCTGAGGAGTACGCCGTGGTGTACCTGGATGACATTGCCATCTTTAGTGCCAGCTGGAAGGAACACCTATCCCACCTTAGGGGAGTGCTGGGAAGCATACAGAGGACCAGGCTCACTATCAAAGCCGAGAAGTGCCAGGTGACCATGGGAGAAGTGGCATACCTTGGGCATGTGGTAGGCTGGGGACAGCTCCATACTAACCAAATAAAGATAGAGGTAATCCAGGCATGGTCCAGACCAGAAACTCAGAAGCAGGTCTAAAGCTTTCAAGGGACAGCAGGATACTATAGGAAATTAGTACCCAATTACAGTGCCCTGGCTGCTCCCCTATCTGACCTGGTAAAGAAAAGGATGCCAAAGAAAATTACCTGGAAACCAACCAGTTAGAAAGTCTTTATCAGTCTGAAGGAGGCACTGTGCAGTACTCCTGTATTGAAAAGTCCTGACTATAGAAAACACTTTATAGTTCAGAGTGATGCCTCAGACGTGGGTATTGGAGCAGTACTGAGTCAGACATCCAACCAGGGAAGGATCACCCTGTAGCGTATCTGAGTTAGAAGTTACTTCCCAGGAGCAGGCATACTCTACTGTGGAAAAGAGTGTCTTGCTATAGTGTGGGCTCTAAAGAAATTAGAGCCATACTTATATGGGCAGTATTTTGTGGTACAGACTGAGCACAATGTCCTGGTTTGGCTGATGCCGATGGGCAGAAATAATGGGAGATTACTGAGATGGAGTCTTATTTTGCAAGGGTATGACATGACAATTGTTCATAGGGCTGGAGCCAAGAATCAGAACTCAGATGGGCTGTCTTGTGTCTATGAGGAGTGAACTGATTTGGGAAGCTCATTCATGCAGGGGCTAGAGCTCCCCAAATTCAGTCTAGGTGGGGAGGATTGTGACACTTGGACAGCTGGTTCTGATTACACTATGATTTTTGCAATATAAAAATACGTAGGGGATTGTCTGTCAGGAGAAAATACTGTCTTGCTGATATGACACATCAACCCTCCCCCAGTATAATTTCAAAGAACAGAATGTAGGTTAAACTACAGATATCTGGAATGCAATTAACTTGTCAGTTGCTTTGAAATAAGTAGCTAAATTATGCATTTTATAATGCCCTCATGAAAATCTTTTGATTGCACTTGGTGTCATGAGGAAGGAGCATATGCATTTGTTTCTGTCTCCTCAGGAAAAGTCCTTGATGGCACTTGGTGTCATAAGGAATTGGCATATGCATTTGTTTGGGTGTCTTGAGAGGAAGCCAGTTAATTCAACAAAGAGTCTTTCATGCCTTTGTGAAGCAGGAACTGCTCCTGGATAAAGAAGATGCTAGCAGATCACAGACTAGATTGGGAAGTCATATGAAGAGAGGAGGTTTGCTGATGTCACCTGTTTTAAAATACCTTATTAGGACATCCTGTGCTGTAAATATAAATTTGAATACACCGAGGAGGAGCTGGGTGACCTCAGAGAGAAGGCTGCCTCAAGACTGTTTTTCGTGTGCTAGCTGACCTTTAGAGACACAGACTTTCATATAGTTAGACTGAGAAAAGGAACATCTGAGAGCACTGAAAGACTATAAGAAATACCTTAGATAAATAAATCTAATGGTTGGTAGGAATTTTGCACTTTTAAACCTGTGTTGTTTTAAGATTGATGTGTTGGGATATTTTGTTCTGTATTTTCTGTTTACCTATTTTTATCTATTTTAAAGTAAAAATATATATGTTAAACACAGAAACTGCCTGATGTGCCTTGAAATTTCTTTTTTTGAAAGTGAAGCTTAGATGGTTAAAGTTGACACTGTGCTTAAGCTTATTGGGATACCAAATTGGGAAGTTTCTTTAAGGTCTTGAATAAAGTTTTAAGGGTTCATGTTGTAATACCTGGTTGGGTGCCTGTAGGCGAAAGATATCTGGCATTTCCCCGAAGAGCAGAATTATCTGAGCCTGTACATTGGGTACGCTAGCAAGAGGTTAACATTTTGAATCCCTCCAGAACTTGGGACAAAAGGTGACTCGAACCCACAAAACAGATAGGAGGGTTTCCCTGTTCTGTTAACTGTTCATAATACTACACTCAGAGGTTGGCACTTTGGGAGTAGAGGGCTGACCTGCTGAGGGGTTGTGATATATATATATATATATATATATATATATATATATATATATATATATATATATATATATTATATATACTTATATACTGTGTATGTATATATGTATATATATATATATATATATACACATAGATAGATAGATAGATATGTATAATAGATAAACCACTCTGATGCTGATTCTTTGCTCTGATATCACATACATCTTGATTGTGCATTGTGTAGCTAAGTCGTCAACCACCCAAGGTGTGTGTGTCTTTAGAGTGCAACCACACACCTCAGAGTGGTTTATCTATCTTATAACATGTCAAAATTGTTTTGGAGGAGGGTAAAAGTGCACATGTGCGGTCGCACTCTGATATACGCAAGGTCATGTGATGATCAGTATCCAATAAATCCCAAGCAAATTCCCAACCCATTTTATGGATATATATATATTAGGGGTGCAGTCGCACCCCTATAGTTAGGGTTGAGTAGACACTTTAATGTTAAACCTCAAATTTTGCATGTTAATAACTTTGCAACCGTTCAAGGGATGTGCAAAAAAATTGGAATGCACAGTCTGGTATGGCAGATCTCTTAATTTACCAGGTTTGCATCTTGGTTGGACTTACAGTTTCTGCACAGCAAACACCAAAAAAATGCACTTTTAGCCAGTTTTGACATTGTTTTTGCCCGTGGCTCTGCAACCACACTGTGTGGTCTTTTGATCTGAAACTTGGAACGTAAAAAGTGGTTGGATCAAGGAACAATCCAGCATTGGTTTGGTAAACAAATATTAATCCGTTCTAAGGTTATTACATTTTCAATTTTTGAGTTCTGAGCATGCTCAGTTCTCTCAAACATTTATATGTGTATTTTGTGAAAGATAAATGGTCTTACGGTCAAAGATTTTGTCAGCTCATAAAAGAAAAATCTTAGTCCATCAGAAAAATTCTTTGTTCACGAGCCACCATCTTGTTTTTAGTTTTCCAGTCAAACAAAATGTTGTAGCTTTCTCCACAGGTGACTTTTCGGCCAAATGAGGCATGGGGTTTGTTCAGGGTGAGCCCCTCTACAAAGCCATGCCTTTGATTTGCTTAATTTCTGTCAAAAAATAGTTTTTTAAAAATTAAAAATTCTTCTTTCACGACTCACTAATGATCTTCTTTCACGAGCCTGCAAAATCCTGGTCTGCGAGACAATCCTAGTCTGACAGCTTTATTCATGAGGGGATGACCAGCTAGCTGGAATTTCATGACCAGATGTCCCTAGGGATGACCAGATGGCCCTGGGGATGACCAGATGGCCCAGATTGGTGTGACCAGATGTCCACTCACAGACTAGAATTCTGTTAGAAAACCAACACACTTCTGAAAAGCAGTCCGAATGCACATAGCCCACAACAGTTGAAAAAAGAACTAATACATGGCACGGCTTACCGTATCTTCAGATTTTATTGTAGTCTCAACTCACATCACAAACAGCAACCACATGGAGTGCGGCGGCGGCTACTCGACTCAGAATCAACACGCTTTAAACATCAAAGTGATATAAACATAGTCGTGGAGCATTTAAAAAGACCAGGTCCAGCCGAGCAGAAACAGCTCACGTGCGTGATGACGCACAGAGTACCAGCTGACGTTTCAGCTAGACGCCTTCCTCAGAGCTGATTGGTCGACATACACATCAAACATTTAAAGTGCAACTCATACATATTAAAACAACAAACAACCAATTAAAATCAATCATACTCATGAATATTCATATCTGCCCATAATACAACTACAAATAACATTGTAATAAAATTTCCTCATTTAAACCTCTCGGTTGAAGAGTATCTAATTTATAAATCCAGAAACATTCCCTTTGATCCAACTTCCTGGCTAAGTCACCCCCACGGATTCCAACTTTAATTTTCTCGACACCTATGAATTTTAAATTGGCTGGTGAGCCATGTCTTGCAACTGCAAAGTGTCGTGCCATCGCATTGGTAATTACATTATTTCTAATTGCTGACTTATGCTCACTTATCCTCTCCCTTAACTGTCTTTTTGTTTGCCCTACATAACTTAATCCAGAAGGGCATGTGAGCATATATATGACACCAGTACTTTTGCAGTTAATAAACCCACTAATCTCAAATTTCTGATTAGTATGTGGATGTAAAAAATACTTACTGTTGTAGGTATTGTTACATTGAGCACAATTCCCACATTTATAATTTCCTTTGGGAAAGTTTGGAATCCAAGTTGCTCTCATTTTTTCTGGATGTTGTACGCTATGCACCAACATATCTTTTAAGTTGTTCCCCCTTCTATATGTAATTCTAGGTGTCTTATAAATCTCCTTCCTAAAAACAGGGTCTCCCTGTAACACTTTCCAATGTTTTTTAACCACATTTGAAATTTCATAGGCCTGATTTGAGAATTCTGTACTAAAATAGATACTTCCCTGAGAATTATCAGTTTTATATTTTGGCTTCAACAAATCATTTCTGTCACTCATAACAGCTTTATCTATCCCTTTATAGATGCAATCAGTATTATAGCCTCGTGCCTTGAAACGTCTCGCAGTTTCTTGAACATTGGTCTTAAACATATTTTCACTACTGCAATCGTTTCAAACGCACATTTGCCCACCTGGGATATTCTCTTTAACCTTGTGGATGGCTACTTTCAAAATGTAGTAAAGTATTCTTACTCATAGATTTCCTGTACAATGTGGTCCCTAGTTTCTGTTCATCCTTATAAATTAGCAAATCCAGAAATGGAACTTTAACAAGGTCAGCCTGCATGGTGAAATGTAAATTATTATCAAAAGAATTTATTAAATTAACAAATTCATGCAGGCTTGCCAGATCGGATTGCCAGATGAAAAAACAATCATCTATGTATCTCTTCCACAATCGGGCAAATTTGTTAAAACTGTCGCACCTATATAACTGAGTGATTTCCCACTGGCCTACATATAAACAAGCTATACTAGGTGCAAACGTAGTGCCCATCGCTGTACCTTTCAGTTGTCTATAGAAATGATCTTTATACATAAAATAATTAGATGCCAAAACCATGTTAGCCATATCAGTAATCATGCTTAAATCTGGAATAGCATCTGGTTGTAATGTCCCAAAAAACTCAATTGCTCGAATCCCCCCATCATGTGGTACGTTGGAATACAGACTTTCAATATCTAAAGTAACCAACCACTCTTCAGGATCGATTACCATGCCTTGAATATGTCTGATCATGTCACCACTATCCAAAACAAAAGAAGACAAAGTTCTAACAAGTGATTTCAAATAACAGTCTACTAATTGAGGAAAAAGGTTCCATAGTTGACCCAATACTGGAAACAATTGAGTCGGCCTGAGTGGTTTCTGTGCATCCTTATGAATTTTAGGTAATAGATAAATAACTGGTTTAACTGGTGCTGATACTTTCAAAAATCAACTTCATGTTTACTCAAACGTCCATCAGTTTCATATTGTCTGATGAATTCGCCAGCCTGTGATTTAAACTCATTTGTAGGGTCATTAGTTAATTTCTGATAATAGATGTTATTGTTAAGCTGACGAAACATTTCATCTTCATAGTCCTTCACATCCCAGAGCACAATTGCTCCACCTTTATCAGCCGATTTGATAATAATACTTGTGTCTTCTTTTAATTTATTCAAGGCCAAATATTCTTGAAAAGTCAAATTATATTTCACTTCCTTCTTCTTTTAAATTGATTCTATATCATGATCAACCAACGCCACAAAAGTATTAACAACATGATGGTTGGATGTAGGGGACAGAAGCTATTTTGCCTTTTAAGATGTTGTGACAAATGTGACCACTATTTTATTGTCCGACTGATTCACACCAGCATTGTCATTATTTGTCATACCTGTTGATTTTCAAAGAAGCATTTTAAATGAAGTTGTCTGTATAGTTTAAACAAGTCAATACGAGTTTGAAAGGGATTCACATTCTACTAGGCACAAAGGATAAACCCTTTTGTAAGACAGAGGTTTCATGGGCAGATATGAATATTCATGAGTATGATTGATTTTAATTGGTTGTTTGTTGTTTTAATATGTATGAGTTGCACTTTAAATGTTTGATGTGTATGTCGACCAATCAGCTCTGAGGGAAGGCGCCTAGAAAGCGTCTGTTGGTACTCCGCGTGCCATCACGCACGCGAGCTGTTTCTGCCTCGGCTGGACCCGTCTTTTAAATGCCCACGACTATGTTTATATCACTTTGATGTTTAAATCGTGTTGATTCTGAGTCGAGTAGTTACCGCTACAATTCGTGGTTGCTGTTTGTGATGTGAGTTGAGACTACAATAAAATCTGAAGATACGGTAAGCCGTGCCATGTATTAGTTCTTTTTTCAACTGTTGTGGGCTATGTGCATTCGGACTGCTTTTCAGAAACGTGTTGGTTTTCGATTATAAATCTCTTACCGAATTAGCACCGGGTCAATTTACTTCACATTTAGTGTAAGTTGAGCACCTCGAAGTTTTGTTTGGTTTAGAATTCTGTTAGGCCATGGACTAGGATTTATCTTGCTAGTGAGGATTTTGCTATCTCACGACTGAAACATTTTTAAAGGTGTAAAAACTTTAGGATTGCATAGCTCATTAACGGTTTTGTCTTTTTACTTGAAATTTACAGGGTGCTTAGGGGAAGCACTACAGGTGTGAATTATGCTGTTTAGGTGTTGGGGAATTAAGTGGTTGCATAGATATGCCATGACAAATTTGACGTTTTTCCCTTAGAATTACATTGCGGTGTCTGTCACACCTTTCGGCACCATTATCTCAAAAACAAAGCAAGATACAGAGTTTTTGCTACTGGTGGCAAGGTGATCTATGATGCTGGAACAAGATTTTAAACCATACAGTAAGCCTGCAGTGGAATTCTTTTCATAGGTTGCACGGTTAATGAGATATTGTCAAATTTGTTACAAGGGCTTGCTGTATAGGGCTGCTGTATAGCTATGCGTAAGTGGAGCCCGTGCTCCCACAGATGCATATTGTTATGCAGTAAAGGGTAACTTGGTGGGAGGGTGGGGATCAAAGGGCCCCACCCATACATGTTTTTTACTAGTTATATTACACTTTTTCAAAAAGTAAAGAAATTCATGGCATCAGTTAGGGTTAAAGCAACAAAAATGAGGAAATTAAATGTTATGGTTGAGCCCTAACCCTTTCCACAACTACACCATCCTCCACAGACCGACAGATGCCAAGGTGCTCATGGGGTCATGAGGTCTGTCACCCCATTCTCCTTTACTGTAGCATGTTAACCTGCTAACACATGGAATGGGGTGAGAGTTGGGCCTCATGACCCCATGACATACACCGGTATCTGTCAATCTGTTTTGGATGGTGTGGTGGGGGGGTTAGGGGCTCAACCTTAACGTTTCATTTCCTCACTTTTGTTGCTTCAACCCCAACTGATGCATTAAATGCAGCTTTTTCCATGAGTATATATATATATATGTACAGTACAAGTCACATTAAACTGTTCCATCAACTCACGGGTGTAGAATTGTTTTTCTGTGATGTCACTGGAGTGGCAACTCAAACTGCTGAAGCTTTCAACTATTTTCCAACTATCCTTCACTGCCTATTCAGCTCACATGTAACTGTTCAGTGAAATGGCAGTAGCTGCATTTACATGGCATTGTTTATAAATATCACAGCATTCCTTTACAGCATTGTTTATAAATATCACAGCATTCCTTATGAGCATTGTTTACAAATATTACAGCATTCCTTAAGAGTTGTTTAGTCTGCCTTCTGAAATGAAACTCATAAGCACTCAGCTGAAAATAAAGCTTATAGCACATAACAGCTAGATGCAAACCAATACTAAACTTTAACTAATTCAATGAATTAAACCCTGCACAGATTAGGAAACTCATTGAACAATGATACACCAGTGAGTTGAGGGAACAGTTTAATGTTACTTGTACTGTATATATATATTCATGGCAAAAAAAAAAACGTTTATTGAATCAGTTAGGGTCAAAGCGACAAAAGTGAGAAAATTAAACTTTAAGGTTTAGCCCCTTACCCCCCCACCACACCATCCTACACAGATTGACAGATGAGGGTGTGTGCCATAGGGTCATGAGGCCCAACTCTCACCCCATTCCATGTGTTAGCAGGTTAATATGCTACAGTAAAGGAGAACGGGATGACAGGCCTCACGACCCCATGGCACACACCGGCATCTGTCAGTCTGTGTAGGATGAGGGGTGGGAGGGTGGTGGGGTTGGGGCTCAACCCAACATTTAATTTCCTCACTTTTTGTTTAACCATAACTGATGCATTAAATGCAGTTTTTTTTTTTGCCATGAATATCCTTGCTTTTTGAAAAAGTGTAATATAACTGGTAATAATGTATTGGTGGTCCTCGCGCCCCACCAAGCTGCCCATTTGTGCATAACAGTATTTGTGTGTGGGAGCGTGGCCCCACCTTCTCACACAGGTACAGAGCTATACAGCAGTCCTATGGGGCAAGGAACCCTTGTAACACTAGTTTGCCAATATGGCTGGAACTATAGCATGTATAAAAAAAATGTAAGTGTGGTTGTAATCATGATAGCGAGTCGTCCACATGACATACATCGACTGAATCTGTATCTTGCATCGTTTATGAGATATGGCCACCGAAAAGTGCTGGAAGCACACTCTTGGAACCCTTGTGATACTAAATTGCCAATATGTCAGGAACTGTACAAGCCAAGAAAAAATTCCACTGCAGGTGTAGTCTACTGTCTCCAATCTTGTTCCAGCAGCTTAGATCACCTAAAGGTGATCCACATCGTCAGTAGCGAAAAGTCTGTATCTCACTTCATTTCCAAGATATGGGTACCGAAAAGTGCAATGGGCACTACAATGTTATCCTATGGGAAAAATCTCAACTTTGTGGTGGCATATTTATGGAGCCACTTAATTCCCCAACACCTAAGCAGCATAATTCACACCTGTAGGGCATCCCCTCAATACCCTGAAAACTGCAAGTAAAAAGACCAAACTGTTCATTAACAATGCAAAGGAAAACATTTTAAAATCCTAGTCTGCAAGGCAGCAAAGTTCTTGACCGCGAGGTTGCAGCCTTGGATTTTGACAGCTCGTGGATTAGGATCGTTAGCGAGTCACGGACAAAGAATTTTTAAATTTTAAAAAGCTATTTTTTGACCAAAACAAGCCAAACCAAAGGCATGGCTTTGTAGAGGGTGTCACCCTGAACAAAACCCATTCCTCATTTGGCCCAAAAGTCACCTTTGCAGAAAGCTACATTTTTGGGGGGGAAAACTGAAAAACAAGATGGTGGCTCATGGACAAGGAATCTTCTAATAGACCAGGATCCTAGTCTGTGAGCTGGCAAAATCCTTGACTGTGAGCCCAATCCATGTCTGAAAAATATACATATAAATCTTAGAGTGAACTGAGCATGCTCAGAACCCGAAAATTAAAAATGTAATAACTTTGTAATGGCTTAATATTTTTTTACCTAACCAATGCTAGATTTTCCTTGATCCAAACTCTTTCTACATTCCAAATTTCAGACCAAAAGACCACATGGTGTGGTTGCAGAGTCATGGGCAAAAACATTTTTTCAAAAGTGGCAAAAAACACATTTGTTAATGTTTTGCTGCACAGAAACTGTAAGACCAACCGAAATGCAACCTGGAAAATAAAGAGAACTACCAGACCACGTATTCCAAATTTTGTGCAAATCCATTAAACAGTTGCAAAGTTATTAATGTGCAAAAATTGAGGTTTAACATTAAAGTGCCTACTCAACCCTTACTATAGGGGCATGACCGTGTCCCTATAATATATGTGTGTGTGTGTATATATATATATATATATATATATGCATTGCAAAAAACATCATTAATGCATCAGTTAGAGTTAAGGCGACGAGAGTGAGAAAATGGGATGTTAGGGTTGAGCCTCTAACCCCCCTGTCCACCCCACCCCCCCATCCTCCTCAGACCGACAGATGCCGGGGTGTGCCAAGGGGTCATGACACCCAACTCTCGCCCCATTCCATGTGTAAACAGATTGACATGCTACAGTAAAGGAGAATGGGCTGAGAGATAGGCCTCATGACCCCATCACCCTGGAATCTGTCAGTCTGTGATCTAAGCCACTAGTAGTGAAAATCCATATCTCACATCATTTTCAAGATACAGGTGCCAAAAAGTCACTTTGGGCACCACAATGTTATCCTATGGGAAAAATCAAAACTTTGTGATAGCATATCTATGGAACCGATTAACTTTTCAACACCTAAATAGCATCTCTGGGCATCACATTTATATCCAGCAAATTTCAAGTCAAAAGACCAAACCATTAATTTACATTGCAGTAGGAAAGTTTTAAAAAGTTTAAAATTCCTAGTTTCGAGGTAGCAAAATCCCCGACCGAGAGGTCAATCCTGGTTCATGAGCTGTCAAGATCACCATTCACGACAAATCCTTGACCATCAGATTTTGGCTATCTGGTCCCTAAGTGACGGTCAATGATTTTACTACCTCATGAAAGGGGATTGCTCACAGATGGGGATTTTGTCAGCTCGCAGACTGCAATTTTGTCAGCTCCCAAAATGGGATTCAGAACCCAATCCCCTTTAGCGAACTGACAAAATCCCAGTCCGCGAGCCAATCCCCTTTTGTGAGGCAGCAAAATCCTTGACTGTAACTCAATCCTTATCCATGAGAAGGGCCATCTGGTCATGAAGTGATGGTAAAGAATTTTGCTACCCCACAAAAGGGGATCGGCTTGTGGACTGGGATTTTGTCAGCTCGTGAAAGGGGATCGGAAGTGAGTCACGAAAGATAAACTTCAGAATTTCAAACAGACATTTTTTGGCCAAAATGAAGCAAACCAAAGGTATAGGGTTGTAGAGGGCATCACCCTGAACAAAACCCATGCCTTATTGCAACAAGAAGTCACCTATAGAGGAAGCTTCACATTTTGTTTGGGGAAAAAAATGAAACAAGATATGGCTCATGGATGAGGAATTTTTCCTGATGGACAGGAATTTTTTAAATCCTCTTTTGTGAGCTGACAAAATCTTTGACCATGACACCAATCACCTTTCTCAAAAAATACATATGAATCTTGGAGTGAACTGAGCATGCTCAGTACCCCAGAATTAAAAATTAAATAACTTTGGAATGGATTATTTTTTAACCAAACCAATGCTGGATTGTTCTTTGACCCAAACTCTTTCCACATTCCAAATTTCAGATCAAAACATAAAACGGTGACGTCACAGTGCAATGGGCAAAAAATGTGTCAAAAGTGTCAAAAAATGCGTTTTTCTGTGCTTTGCTGCGCAAAAACCATAATTCTGACAAAAACACAATTTAGCAAGTCAAGAAACCTACCATATAAGACCGTGCATTGCAGGTTTTGTGTAAATCCATTAAACGGTTGCAAAGTTATTAACGTGCAAACTTTGGGGTTTGACATTAACATGCCTACTCAACCCTAACTATAATGGCGTGACCTCGCCTGCATAATATATGTATATATATATATATTTATAAAAAGGGGAATACATAAATGGTCAATTCCAGCAACAGCACTGGACAAACACCATCAGGTTACTGTGCATGTATCAGAGTGTGACCGCACACCTGCATGTTTACCCCCCTACAAAGCAATTTTGACATTTTATAAGATAGATGAACCAATTTGAGGTGTGCGGTCATGCTCTGATATACGCACACCTTGGGTGGTTGATGCACTCGGCCTGCAGCCTCATGTATACAACACACACCAAGGCATGCATATATCAGAGCACGAACACCTCAGAGTGGTTTATCTATTATATATATATATATTTTTTTGTGTGTGCAGGTAAACTACAGTGACACCAAAGCTGCTGTACAGTAGCAGTGTTAAATAATCCATGCTAATTCTCCTCAAAACATCGATTTAATACCAAAACTTCATTTTAAAGGCACATCAGCCTGCACTATTATTGTATGTTAGATTTTTCCTACAGTCAGTAGACTTAAATTCAATAACCTTTGACAATTTTGAAAATATGTGATAACATACTTTATTACCAATTTTGTTTTTTCTATAGCTAACATTTCCTAAATTAAGCCAAGGCAGCAACACATATTTTATTTATTTATTTATGTATGTATGTATGTATGCATTTATTTTTATTTTATTTATTTCAATTGCAGATTAATACCTTTGAGCCAGGAAGGCTCTTTACAAAGGTTCCATATCAAGTGGAAGAGAGACAAAATTTACATAAACAGATTACAGAATATTCAGAGTACACAATAGGCTATAGGCTGTACAGGTAGCAAGCAAATGGGCCAATTACAGTGTCAGAAGTGTTACAAGAAGTTGGAGTGCATATTGACATTCTGAGCTGGTCACAGTAAAAAACAGGAAAAGGAGTCAAATGGATATAAAGCACAGAGCAAGGTGGGAGCATCCTGAGGGGGCTTTGTCACCATATAAGGAAAGTGGGGTGAGGGGAAGAGCATGGGAAGGGGGCATCACATGAATTGGCCCTCACCCCACCCTGGCGAACCCGATCCAAACTGAAAATATGTGAGAACATATTTTATTACCAATCTTGTTTTTCTTTAGCTAATATTTCACTAAATTAAGCCTAGGCAGCCACACAGATAGTCTGAACAGGCCCTCGCCCCACCCTGGCCAACCTGATCTCAATTCCCACACTGGACTTTAGTGCTTGGGCATTGGCCACCAGACATCACATAAGCCCAAGTAAAACAGATATAATAAAATATATTATTTTGCTAGGTTGTCTAGCTGAGGACTACACTGAGCAGTGTGTGTGTGTGTGTGTGTGTGTGGGGGGGGGCGGGAGTTACTCCATACTGTGCTAGTTTCACAATGATAGCTTGTCAATTTAGCAGCTATTGGCCCAATTCGTTTTGCAGTAGCAGTTTAACTGTCATTTTGAAGCTGCTCATATTACTGGTAACACTGCTAGACAGACATATTTGTTCTCTCTCTCTCTCTTTTTGTTACTTATTCTGAACTGATTCATTAAAGTACACAGGATGAGCATTTATGATAACACTTTCCCTGAGTATACTAATGAAAGGCGTTTATTGAGATCTTTGATGTGTAACGTACATCATACTTTTTACAAAAAAAAAAAGAAGAAAAGAAATAGACAGTTGTCAGGTCTATCTAATAGTGTCCTCAGTAATATTGGTGGTTTCAAACTGACATTTAAACAGATACTGCAAAACGAATATGGCTGTAATCTGTTTACAAGCTATAGACACCTGAGTCTGGCCCTGCCTCCCCTACCCCTGTCAGTCAGTCAATCCCTCCCTGACCACAGCAGGTCTTAAGTCACAATCTCCAACCCCATGGAGTGAGTCAGAGCCCAAAAAGTGATCGAGAAAGAGAGAGAGGGAGTCTTGGCCAACCAAGTTACTTACGCGGAGGAGGAATACGGTCATATCATGACTGAAACTCTGAGACAATAACATGCAGCACAGAATACAAGATTTGGAGGACTGCTGGAAGGAAGCTGGGACTGTCTGGAATGGACTGGAGTAGGTCAGTGACAGTGCCATCTGGCCAGGCTGTGTGGTAGGTGTGGTGTGGTAGAATGGCAATGGGGATGGAAATAAGCTTGGGACAGATGAATCAGTCAGGCTGGGCTGGTAGGGAAAAGTGGCTGGTGCAGAAATACAACAGACTGATTGCAGTACAGGCTGTAGTGTGAGGTCAATCCAGCCTTTTCATTTTCTGCAAATTTGAGAATGGATGTAACGTAATGGGAGGGGACAGGGTTGGCTCCCATATGCATGCCTCTAACAGGGAGCCTGGGCCTTGGCTGTTGGGGATGGGGGGGTTGAAGTGCTGGGAGGAGCATGGCAGGAAGGGGAAATCCAGTGGGGAAGATGCAAAAGCTGCTCTTTTTCTCTGTCAAGTCACTTTAAATTCTGAATAGACAAACACTGTTTCTGTCCTCTATTGGAACTGGTCGGCCTGAGGGTGGGCAATGTTGTCCTCCTTTTCCAGCTGTAAGGCAGCTCTGCTCTGAGTCACTCCTGAGTGAGCATCTGCAGGCTTGTGGGAGGAACCACTGAAGGCCCACACAGACCAACAGATCAACTGTGTGTGTGTGTGTAAGTGTGTGTGAGAGCGAAGACAGTGAATAAAAGACTGGGGGGTGGGCAGCATCTGCAGATTGGAGCAGTGAGTCATCCTGTTACAGGCTGCTGACGTTGAAAGCCTATCAGCTGTCTGCTGACTGACTTCATACAACTCAAAGGACCAAAGCCCTCTCTGAATGGAGTGACTTCGATCCTTTGAAGTATATGCATTGTTAATCCATCGAGCTGAGAGATGCATCATGATCACACTGTGTGGTCATTGGTCTAGACTACTGAGCCCCTTGAAGTTGCAGCTGCAATGGGCTCAGCAGTGACACACCTCTCAAATCTGATTGTACTCATCCCAAAATGTTTGGTATGCAAGCACAGCAAACATGAAATGAACATATCTTGCTTGACATTCGACAAATTTGAAGAAGATTACACCAAATAAAGAGTTCAGATGCTTTGTTATGTAGAACCACCTAAAATGGAAAAATAGGTACTGAAGCTGTTCTGCCACATAGCTTTATAACCAAAATGAGTAATGAATAAACTGAACATTAAAACTCAATTTTGGGAGTCACATGATGCCATCGAGCAGAGTGGCAGTAGAGTGTTTTAGCTCAGTCTGACCTCTCTTATTTTGTTGTTTATCTCCTTTCTTCTACTGTTTTGAGCTATTTTAGTGATTTGGAATGCAGAATTGATTCTAGAGATGGACCAGGAATTGTTAGCAAAGAAGAAGTATAAGCTGTCGGCATTGCCTCCTTCAGAGGCACACTCGGCACTCGTGCAGATCTGCAGCTTGAATGAGAATCAGAGTCCAGCTTAGTGGTCCAGGAGCTCGCAGAAATCAAGGCTTTAATGGGAGGTACAGTATAAGCACAGACTTAAACCATATCATGGTCCAACTTACTGCTGTGAAGGTTTTGGTCAAGGCATTGGAGCACTGAGTTGAGCAGGCAGAATCATGGATAAGCAGAGTAGATGACTCGGCTAACCCAGCAGAGCTCATTTGCACCAAGTGATGAGTGAAGTCAGAAGTCTTTAGGATAAAGTTGATGACTTGAAAGACGCAGTCAAAGGAGCAACATTAGAATATTCGGCTTCCAGAACATGTGGAGGAGGACAATATGGTATCCTATTTACTGAACAAACTTCCCAGATGGCTGCAATGGGAACCTGTCCTATTGGTGGAAATAGAACAATCTCATGGTTTCCCACCAGCCTGCCACCTCAAGATAGTGCCACAGGACCTCGACCAGTGGTCTTGAACTTATTCGTTTCCAGTGCTTTGTCCAGATTTTGGAGGGATGCTCGAGCTCTGAAGGAGATACAGGTTGGAGGGCCCAGCTATCCTTTCAGCAAGATTATCCATGGAGGGTTCTAGAAAGAGGAAGGATTTTGGCAAACAGGATCTGGCTAAAACCCTAGGGATCAGAGCCGTCTTGTTACCACTGGCCCTGTTGAAAACACTGGATGGCACTAACACCAAGATCTTTACCTCCCCATTGGAGGCCCTTTGTTTTCTGCAAAATAGAAATGGGGGACAGCAGAGAAGAATGGTTGTAGCTTGCCGGGAGAGCATACCCCCCCAACCACAGAGGATGGCAGATTGGAAGATTTAGCAGACGGAGGTGGAGGCTGCAGCTGTGAAGGTGCAGATTGTTGTCCCAGCTTCAGATGGCTTATTTATTGAAGAAGATATCATGGACTGAGGGAAGGAGTGGACAGATGGCTTTTCTTCTTTTGACCTATGAAATGGCTTGACCAGGTAAGGGAGTCGTGTTACCTGGCAAGTCTTTTCTCCTGAGGGAGTTACAGAGGGGGTTGTGGAGTTTTGATTAACGGTTTTGGGTTTCACCTTTTATTATCCTGTTGGGGTACCTAGTGTGGGAGTTAGGCTAAGAGATCTAGTGGGACATGATTTTGTGTTGGCAGGACTACTGGGGGAGGTATATGATGCTTAATATCTATAGTAATGGGGATAAAGGTAGAAGGGTCCTTGATCTGGAGGGTTTTTGTCTTTTGTGCTTCCTTTTCGTCTCAGGACAAGAAGCAATTTTTTCTCTCTCTCTTTTTACCTAAATATGGTGCACTACCTGGGGATTAGTTTTATTCTGGGTTAAGGTGACACTGGAACTCTGTTCTAGAAGCTTCCTTTGGTTTCAACTAATGGTAAATTGACAGCATGGTGCCCTTCTCTGGTGTGCTACCATGATGGTTCACCAGGATGTGAAAGGAGGAGTCTGCAAACTTTTGGTTATTCTCCCCATATGACCATTCATTTATATTTGGAGGATTGGGGTTGTTTTTGATAGGGTGACTTTCCTAGAAGTTTCTCTTTGTTAAAGGTAAACAGTGGGCATTGGGTAGCTTGCTTTGGTGGCTACTGGCATTAGCCAGCTCCTGATGGGTAGCCCATTTGTGGGGACTCGCAATGTAACATGAGAGTGGTTCGCTCCTTTTCACAGCGGGGTAGTTGTTGGGGGGATGTGGGGTGTAGTCGGGTTTTAAGGTTTTAACTTGGAACGTGCAGGGGATGAACAGGCCAATTAAGAGGAAATGGATGTTATGGCATGTTAAGAAATTAAGGGGTCAGATCATTCTGCTGCAAGAGACCAATTTGTTGTCTAAAGAAATGGACCATATGCAGACTACTTGGAGAGGACAGGTTTATGGGGCTTCATATAAGTCAAAGAAATTGGGGTGTTAATTCTTATTGCTAAAGGGCTTAACTGGGTCACTCATCAGGTGGCAAGGCATTCAGAGGGTGTTGGGATTTAGTTACGGGAGCTTTAGATGGCCAACAATTTACACTGGTGTTGGTTTATGCCCCTAATGAGGACCGTTTCTCTTTTTTAATGGCCTCTCACAGGTGCTACAGGACAGAGGGGAGGGTAATCTAATTGTTGGGGGTGATATGAATGAAGCGCCCGACACTTTGTGTGATCGGAGTGGCTCCCCTAGTCAGCTGGTAATGCCAGGATCTAAGGCCCTAAACCTATTATTAAAAGTTCAGGGGCTGTGGGATGTTTGGAGGCTCCACAATCCAAAGGGTAGGATTATACATATTTCTCTTCTGTGCACCAAACCTATAGCTGCATAGATCTGATCTTGGTTTCTCAACCTTTGTTGCGTACTCACTAAAGATATCTATTGAATCGAGAGTCATATCAGACCATTCACCAGTACTGTGGTTGTGCACAGGATCCCCATCTGGTGCCAACAGGCCTTAATGGAGGTGTAATGTTAGTTTCTTTTCTGATAAATCCTTTCAGGAATGGCTTAAAAAAGAGGTGTCCCTGTACTTGGAAATTAACCATTCGGGTGAGGTAGCTTCTCAGTGGGCTTGGGAGGGGCTTAAGGCCTTTATGTGGGGCAGACTTATTTGTTATACAATAGGTCAAAAGAAGGAAAAGGAGGCTCAGGCTTGGGTGTTGACGATGCAGCTACAAGTGCTGGAGGTTCAGCATAAAGCAGGTGCCTTGGATTCTACCCTGTAACCATGTATTAGGAATGTTTGTTTCCAATTGAATCTTCTGACCTCTCAGGCAGTGGAGTTGGGGTTATATAGGACAAGACAGACAGATATATTGGGAAGGGGGGAAGTGGGGCAGCTATTGGCCTGCAGGCTCTGGAAGCTGGATGGCGAGTGGATTATCCCGGGGATTCAAGCAGAGGAGCCAACAGTTTTTGATCCAGAGGGGATTAGCAATGAGTTTCTTTTGTTTTATTAATAACTTTATTCTTCCAAATGGGGTGAGGGTGAGTAGGCAGGGGACATCCATTGTTTCTTGGATTCAGTCACTCTGCCATGTCTGACAGAAGAGCTTAACAAAGCGTAACAGCAAATTGGAACTACTAGTGACTGCAGATGAAATTAGGAAGGCTATTGCCCAACTTCCGGGTGGAAAGAGTCCTGGACCCAATGGGTTTCCCATTGAGTTCTATAGATTAGTGGTTAAGGAGATTTGCCCATTATTTAAGATGGTGTTGGATGATGCATGGCAGATATATGCTCTCCCACCTTCAATGTATGATGCGATCATCTCTGTTTTACCGAAGCTGGGCAAAGTCCCATACCTTTACACCAACTATAGACTGGTGTCCATACTGAATGTGGACTATAAGATCTTGGCAAAGATCTTGGTGAATTGGGTGGCTCTGATTATGTCTACCATTATTCATCCAAATCAAGCAGACTTTGTGGGGGGGGGCAGGGATGGTGCTGACCACAATCAGAGGTTGGTTGACCTTCTAAATATGCCGACCAACTCCACTGGAATGACCGCTTTAGTGGGATTGGATACAGAGAAGGCCATTGACTCCATTGAATGGTCTTATCTGTTTGCTATGTTAGGTAAGTTTGGGTTTGGGCCTAATTTTATTCGTTGGATTTGGGTACTTTATTCTTCCCTGAAGGCATCTGTACTTACTAATGGATGGTTATTCCAAGCATTTTTGTTAGAGAGGGGAACTAGGCAGGGTTGCCCCCTTTTTCCTGCTCTTTTCCTATTCCCCATTGAGCCTTTAGCGCAGAACATTAGAGATAATATGGATATTCAGGGGCTTTAAGTGGGGTTACAACCTCCAAGGCAATGGTGACTGGGCGACATCAAATTTGGTTATCGATTTATGCTGAGTGGTGGGTGAGCTCAATATGATGGCTGGAACTGAGAAGAGTTGGACCTCTCCTTACCTCTCAGAATGTGCATTGTGGGAACTGTTGGGCCTAAGCCTATTTTGGCTTCTCACGATATGCCTGACATGTTTGGTGCTTAGTGTGTAAGCAGTTATGGGTAACATGGGAGGCCCCTTTCACCTGTGACCCCTTTGGAACAACCCTCAGTTGTTGACAGGAAGGGAAGCATTTCACTGGGCAGACTGGTATGATTGGGGAATTCGGAGATTTCAATATGTGTTCTCAGAGCAAACTGGGGTTTTTATGTCTTTTCAGGAGATCTGGGAGTGAGCTTCTTTGCCTCCTTCTCACCACTGGAGGTATTTGCAGTTAAGGCACCTCATTCTTTCTAATGGGGCATGGGATTTTCTTTTGCCCTTCTTCAGATTGTGGGAGCAAATTTTTGGTGTTCGGTAGGTGGTGCAGGGGCAGCTCCCTCTGCCAAAAATTGGGTACTATATATAAGGCCTTGAGTGAGAGTAGGGCTCCAGCACTGGGGAAAATTCAACAGAAGAGGGAATCTATGTTGGGTAGCCCTGTGCAGGAGTGGGGGTTGTGGGCTACTATTTGGTCTAATGCATACGGACAGGTTCAGGACTCAGGGGGCAAACTCATTTGAAATCCTTGCTATTTTGGTACCGTACTCCTTCCCAGTTGTTTTTGATGAGATTAGTTCCTCATTCGAGGTGTTGGAGGGTTGGAGGTATGAGGGGTAGGAGGGTACGATTCTTCATGTTTTGTGGGGGTGGCCCCTGTTGTCTCCTTGGTGGGAGAGGGTGTGACAAGTTATGGGTAGGGTGCTGGACAGGGAGGTTTCTGCTGATGCATCTTTGTTGGTTTTGAGTAATATGGACAGATTGGAACCAGTGGGGAAGTATGGTCAGGCTTGGTTTATGACAGCGATTACCAAGGCCAAATGACTTCTTTTAAGGCACTGGAAATCCACGGTGGTCCCTTCCTTTGAGAAGTGGATTAACTGTTTAATGATGGTTGCAGGATATGAACAAATCACATACATAGCCTGTGATAGGCACTCACAGTTTTTTCAAAGTGTGGACCCCTTTTTGGACTATGTAAGGGTGCCTATTACGGCTGTGCATGGTCCAAATAGTATTTCCCCAATACCACAAATAGTAGGCTTGCGAATATTCTAATTGACATCCCAAATGATTCACAATTTGGCCGCTGTTTGGGAGGTACTATTCAGTGGGTGAGATTTCAAAATCTCACAGAGCTTCTGGTCAATCAGAGGCTGTTTTTGGAGCTCACAGCCAGGAACAACCTTGTGATCTTCTTACTCTGAGTGTGTAGATGAGAGGAGACAGTCGTTTCTGAGAGAGCTAGCTCTATTTAGTTTACCACTTGCAACTTTTATAACTTTAAAAAACGTTTTGTGTGTGATGCAGTTTTGACATCTGATCACCTTGTGACTATATCTGACTGCAGTTTTGTTTTTCATCCTTGAAAATGGGCTTGGTTTCAAGGAAAAGGAGAGTCAGTGTGTGACTGAATCTGTGTGTGTGTGCTGCTGCATGCTGACTCCCCTCCCCCACTGTTTACAGTTTCACAGCTCAGCAGAAGCAGTGTGGTTTGATATTTTGCTTAAGAACCAATTAGTTATCAGGATTTTTTTTTGGGTCAACAAAGTCCAGCTTGGCTTTTGCATGTAGTGAGTAACTGTTACTGGGCTCAGTAACAGTGAGTGGCTCAAGCTTTTGCTGACAGCCCCATCCCCACTGCTGTGCTTGCTTAGCTTTTTGTTCCAAATCCACACACAGCCCCTGTGGTACTTTCTATTTCTTTTGTGAAGGAAATTGGTATTTTACTGTAATCAGGTTCCAGGCTCGGTTCCCTGCATAAGTGAGGTGTGATTGTCATCTGACTCCCTTGTCTGCTTTGCAGCTTACTCATGCATACATCATCTGTGTGTGTATTGTATTGTTGTTCTTGTAATCTGTGTCCTGCAAGTGCACGCACAGCTGTCTGCACACAATTTGTGATTTATAAAGCAGCGGGTTTTTCTCTTTGGGTCAGGCTTGGCCCATTGAATTGTTGCTCACTGTGGTCTGGTTCTTGGCTCAGTTCCCTGTACAACTGAGTAAGGAGGGTGTCACAGGTGACTCCTCCCTCCACAGCTCAATGCACCTGAGTGGCCTCCTGTGCATGTGAGTTTTTTCTTTATTGTGTGTCTTCACCCCCTGTGTGTTCACTGCTGTGAGTGTGTACACGTACATTTTGTGTGAACTGCTTTAGTATTTCTGTGTGTGTCAGGCATGACTCACTGGGTTCTTGGTGTTGTAAGTTGTTTGGTGCACCTTCAAAGCTTGAATTGCTGTACTGCATGACTGCACAACTGACACCATACAAGTAAGAAGTTGTTTGCTGACTCCATCTCTCTCTAGTATCAGCCTGTCTTTATTAGCTGCTACATAAGCAGTGTTGATATTGTTGTTTTCTGCAAGAAGCACCAACATAAACAAAAACACTAATCACAAATAATATACACAGTAAGTTACAGACCATGTCTCATTAATCCCATAAACGTGCATGGTCCAGCCAAAGCAAGTCATCTTCGCCACCAGTCATGTTGTGAGGAACACGAGTGAGAAGGTCTGTTGTATTCGCTGCTCTAAAATAGTTTTCTCCCGATAAGCCTTCAGGTTCTGGTGTCAGTAAGATTGGGGTAGCACTAGTACTACTATAACTACAACTGCTACTACTACTATTACTAGTACTACATTTGCAGCACCATCATTTTATAAAAGTAGGAGGGCTTTACAGCTGACATCTCCAGTCACACAAGAACAAGAACCCACCCCCACTACCAGCAGTAGTGCTATTCACACAACTGCACCCATAGAGGCAACATGGCCCATCAGTGTGCTCCTCCCAACCACCATCAGTGCCATGATTTCAGCAACCAGAGCAAATCCTGTGTGTACTGTTGACACCACCACTGCCATAACAGTGTGCACTGTTATTTGTGCTCCTTGTACAGCCACTGTCACCACAACCATTGCCTCTATTTGTAGTCCTGAGTGTTCTGCTGTCACCATGACTACTGCTGCCAGTATTACAACTAGCTGTAATATGATGCCAATTTCTTTGACTGTAACTCCTGATAGTAATTCTGGCACCAGGACTACTGTCAGTGCTACTACCTTGCCAACTGTGCCCATGACCATAGGCACTGTGAATAGTATTGACCATGAGACTGTTACAACGACCGCACCAACTGTGTTGCCAAAACATATTGTTGCTCAGCCTCGTAAGTTCCCTCTCACCACATTTCCTTTTGCTGATGTGGAGGATTCCAAAGAAGAGCATTCATCTGGTTCTGTATATTTACCAGAGCCACAAGACTTGCTAAGTACATCATCTGACAGTGATACCCACCTAAGCAAATTTGGCGATGAGGCCGAATATGCGGCATATCTGATTGAGAAGCATGAACATGCAGCTGCCAAAAAATGCAGTGCTGCTCACTGTAGCAAGCAGGTCAGTCAGGGTCACCCTCCTCCTAAAAAAATGAACAGTCCACCCTGTCCTTTCAAAGAGTTGTGTTAAGTTCAACTCCATCTGATACACAAAGTAGTTTTACAGCTACATCTGTTGAGGAGAAAGAAAGGGGCAGAATAACTGCATCCACTGCACCCAGGTCTGATAAGAAGAAAGGGCCAAAACATGCCCATTGTCACCCTATTAGGGCCCGTACTTCCATTGTCAGTGTGGGGAAAAGTGTGGTGTGGCTGTACTTTAGTGTTGTAAAAGATGATCCAACAAAGGCAGTATGTTCTGTGTGTGACTGTACTATAAATTGTGGCAAATTCTTTAAAATCTCACAACATCAATGATGAACCATCTCCAAATGAAACATCCCAGTGTACTTCAATGATCCACAGCTGTTTCTTCCCTCCATAACATGTGCCTGTCAGTCCCTCTTCTGGTACTGGTCCAGTAGATGCACAAAGTATTGTTAGTGATTCTATTACTGAGACAGACAGTGTGCCCTCAACTCCCTTACACCACTTATAGCGCATCCCCATACAGGAGCATCACCCATTCTGCCTTCTTCTGCTCAATCGTCTATTATTGTAACACCCTCCACCATGGGTTCAAAGTCAAAATCAATGCGATGTGGTACCGCTTTGACTACACCCATCATGCAAGCCTTCCATGCCCGCACCAAATACCAGACATCACACCCAACAGCACAGCAGATCACCAATTTAATTGGTGAGATGATGGCCTTGGATCTGCAGCCATTTTCCATTGAGGAAAACACAGGTTTCCGTAGGCTGCAGCATTTGCACCCTAGGTATAATATACCATCACGGACCACATTTTCATGTACTGTAGTACCCAACATTTACCATGATTTGAGAAAAGAAGTTGCCAGACTACTAGCACAGGCTGTCGGTGGAGTTTTCCACTGCACAACTGACATATGGACCAGCATGAATTCAAATCATGCATATATGCCACTGACAGCACACTGGTGTATTGCAGATGTGGTAGTCACTGGTGGTGATGGTGGTACTGGTGCTAGTTCTGTCTCTTCCCCCTCTCCCTGCAGGTCTGCTTTGCTAAATGTCAGTGTTCTGGAAAAGGATCACTGGGCTGTAAACATACTGTCATTCATGCAAGAGGTGTTGAGCTCATGGATTGATAGCAACAATTTGCAGGTAGGGTTTGTGGTCACAGACAATGCCACAAATATGATAAAAGCACTTAGAGATGGCAATTTTGAGGGGATACACTGCTTTACTCATACACTAAATCTGGTGGTGTCAAAGACTTTGGCAAATGCAATACAGGCAGGTCACACAGTCAAAGTAGCCAGAAGCATATGCTGCCACTTCCATCACTGTGAAAGCCACAAACCGTCTGTATCAGCTACAACAGCATCTTCAAATGCTGCAGCATCATCTCATCCAGGATGTACAGACCCATTGGAATTCCACCTACTACATGCTGCAAAGGTTTCTGGAGCAAAAGTGGGCCCTTCATGAGATGAGCATGGAAACTGATATAGGGGAGTCCTCGGACATCAGGACTGGGCTGTGATTGAGGGCTTGGTAAAGGTTTTAGCCCCATTTGAAAGGAGCACCTGTGACCTTAGCTCTGATTCTGCACTGCTAAGTTGGGTAATTCCTGCTGTACAGATCCTGAAAAAGCTATGAGGAGATTAAATCAAAATGCTAAGAAAGATCCAAACCAGACACCAGAAACAGTGATATCCATTGTGGAAAACCTCACCACAGAACTAGAAGTTAGATTTTCTCATCCCTGTTCCAATAAAAAGCACATATTTGCCACTATGTTGGATCCTCATTTCAAGTGTGAGGTACTACACATTATAATGCCCACTCACAGGGTTATAGACTTTCAGAAGCAGATGTGCTCAGAACTTAGTTTCTGCATCCTTGAGTCGATGAGACCAGCAGGTAACCCTATTGATGAGCCAGTCTCAGAATCACAAACTGAAAGCAGTATGGAAAACCTTGAGAAGGAGGGTGACCTTTGGGCTGAACTCAGCTCATCACCACAGGCTGAGCAGCAGAAGAGAACAGAACAGCAGCCACAGTCAGAACCCAATCTGCTGAGCAGTTATTTCAATAAACCTCTGGAGTCATTCTCCATAAATCCAGAAGAGTACTGGATCAAAAGGATGAAGATCTCTGCACTTGGAAGAGTTGGCCCTTGAATATATCTGCTGCCTCCCCCCTTCCAGCGTACCATCTGAATGAATGTTCAGCACTGCTGGGGATGTGGTGGAACCTCACCAATCCTCACTTGACCCAGCATATGTGGAACAACTTGTGTTTATAAAAATAAATCTACCTCACGTTGGGTATACATATGGCCACTAACAATTGCATTAAATAATTGTCTTGTAATGGACACAGTATGTGTGTGTTGTAGCATTGACCCATACATAAGCCATTCTGTGTTAACCATCATTGTTCTGTTAGTAAATAAGCACATGTTAACATTCATATTCAAAGTCATACTAACACAAATCTGTGACCAGCACCTTTTTTCTTTATTACTTCCACTGTCATGGTGTATTCTTTTGAATGAGCATGCCCTGCAGTTCCCAGTGCTTAAAACTGCCACCCACCTATTGACTGCTTTTCCTAATACAAAATCATCAACTGGTATTGCTACATCTCTCATCCCTTTGTTGCTCATGCCCATATTCCATCAATCCCTTTAACAGCTTTCCATGTGCCAGTTACCAGTGTGGCATTACCAGTATCAAGTATTTGATGTGCATAAAATATGGCAGTTAATATTTTGTCATCTCCAGTCTCAGTGTTTCCCATGCCTGAAATATGGCAGTTAACAGTGTGCCATCTCCAGTCTCAGTGTTTCCCATGCCTGAAATATGGCAGTTACAAGTGTAGCATCACCAGTCTCAAGTATTTCACGTTCATAAAATACGGCAGTTAGTGTGGCATCTCCAGTCTCAGTATCTCACATGGCTGAAATATTCCGGTTATGAGTATGGCATCATTTGTCTCAAGTATTTCATATGACTGAAATATTCCGGTTACCAGTATAGCATCACATGTTTCAAGTATTTCACATGATTGAAATGTTCTGGTTACCTGTATAGCATCACCATTCTCAAGTATTTCCCATGCATGAAATATTCTAGTTACCAGTAAGGCATCTCCAGTCTCCAGTATTTCACATGACTGAAATATTCTATTTACCAGTATGGCATCACCCATCTGAAATATTTCCAATGCCCGAAATATTCTGGTTACCAGTGTGGCATCACCAGTCTCAAGTATTTCACATGCCTGAAATATTCCGGTTACCAGTGTGGCATCATCAGTCTCAAGTATTTCACATGCCTGAAATATTCCGGTTACCAGTGTGGCATCACCAGTCTCAAGTATTTCACATGCTTGAAATATTCCAGTTACCAGTGTGGCATCACCAGTCTCAAGTATTTCACATGCCTGAAATATTCCGGTTACCAGTGTGGCATCACCAGTCTCAAGTATTTCACATGCCTGAAATATTCTGGTTACCAGTGGCATCACCAGTCTCAAGTATTTCACATGCTTGAAATATTCCAGTTACCAGTGTGGCATCACCAGTCTCAAGTATTTCACATGCCTGAAATATTCCGGTTACCAGTGTGGCATCACCAGTCCCAAGTATTTCACATGCCTGAAATATTCCAGTTACCAGTGTGCCAACACCAGCCTCAAGTATTTTCCATGTCTGAAATATTTTGGTTGCCTTACCATGACCGGCTTGTACCATTGTTTTGTTGCAATAAGTTGTTGATGCTGCTGCTGCTGCTGCTGATGATAATGACAATAATGATTGTGAAGAAATCTGGAATATACTAATGATGACCAATGACCGATGACTGCCAAAGCCAGAGTCTGATTTATTTATTTATTTATTTATTTACTAGATTTACCAGGAAAGCATACTGAGCAACATGCTCGATTCCAGATGCGACCTGGGGGCCTAGGCCCAGTACATAGCATATAGAAGAACAATTTCAAGTACAGTAATTGGAAATTCAGAACATAGCATATGATTTGTACAATTATAATACAGTTTTTGAGCACGAAGTACATAGAGTATAGATATAACGTATACTGGCAACCATAATTCAGGAGTTACAGACAGATATACACATAACAGGAGTACTACTGTACAATATTTATTTTGTAGAGAGCTATAACTTATACTTAGCAGGAGCAGCTGGAGTAGAAGTGTGCCTGGAGTAGTCTGGTACAGTGGCCGGGATTTTGTGCATGTCTGATGGGGGCAGGAAGGGAGTTCCAGATCTGTGGGATTCTGAATTTAAAAACTGACTGGGCTTTGGTAGTGCGCATAAGTGGGACATGTAGAAGTCTGTGGTCTGTGCCTCTTAAGGAGTACACAGGGGGAGGTTGTTGAGATAAAGTAGATTCAAGGTAGGGATGGAGGGAGAGGGTCCAAAATTAAGCAGCAAACCTAGCGCAGTTTAATAATCTGCGATCATGGAGAGATGGTAGGGCTAGGGAGCTGTATAAAGTTTAGTGGTGATTGGATTGTGGGGAGTCGAGAATGAAACAACAGAAGGAGTGGAATAGGATGTCTAGGCTTGCCAGGGTGGACACAGGTGCGATAGAGTATACTATGTCACCATAATCCAGTACAGGGAGTATCATTTCTTGGACTATGGCATGCCTCGTTTGCTTGGGGAGACAGGTTTTGTTTTGATAAAGTGCCCCCAGTTTTGGGAGCAGCTTCTTATGCAGGGAGTCTATGTGAGAGGTGAAATCTAGGTGCTGGTCGAGCCAGACGCCTAGATATCTATAGCTAGTGCATTGCTCAAGGTGTGCCCCTTCCAGGGTTTTGAACGGGGGACAGGGGTTTCGGCGGGAGAGTCTTTGTTGGGAGCCAAACATAAGCGGCAGTTTTTTTAGGGTTTAGAAATAACTGGTTTGTCATGAACCAGTGCTGGATGGCTGAGAAATCCTCCTGAAGGAGAGATGCTACACTGCTTGTTGACGGTCCGGATGCGTACAAAAATGTATCGTCTGCATAGATTTGGATGGAAGAGTGGGAGCATGCAGAGGGGAGGCCATTTAGAAAAATGGAGAAGAGTATTGGTCCTAGGACAGATCCTTGGGGGACTCCAGAAGTGACTGGAAGGGGGTTTGATGTGTGAGAGGCCAGTCTGACTGCTTGCATCCTACCCACTAGATAGTCTTGGAACCAGTCTATAGCTGGGTGAGCTAGCCCTGCATCGGTAAGTTTGGAGATAAGTAGGGAATGCGAGATGGTATCGAAAGCCTTTGCTAAATCTATAAAAATGGTCGTGGTGATGTGTCCTTTGTCGATGCCTGTGAGGATGTCCCCGGTGACATGTAGCAGGGAGGTGATGGTAGAATGGAATTTGCAGAAGCCAGATTGGAAAGGAGTAAAAAAGGAGGAGGCATCCAAGTACTGAGTGAGTTGGGACAACACAAGTCGCTCCTGAAGTTTGGCCAGAATAGGGAGTAGGGAGATAGGTCTATAGTTGCCTGGGGAGGAGGGGTCACCGCCTTTAGGGAAGGGTATGACAGTGGCCATTTTCCATGTCATTGGTACCTTTCCCAGTGAGAAAGAGAGATTGAGAAGTGCGACCAGTGGGGTGGCTATGGCAGGGGCTGACAGGAATAGCATCTTGGCGTCCAGGGATGACGGGCATTTGCCTTTGTTAGGGTTCAGTGTCCTTAGGGAGTGGAGGACTTCTGCGGGGGAAACTGGTTGGAATATGAAAGGTAGGACTGGGGGTGGGTGCTAGGGTGGTGGGGGTGGGCCAGGGTGTGCATGTTCTGGAGGGAGGATAGAAGGTTATTGGCGCAGCTGGAGAAATGGGTGTTGAAAGCTTCAGCAACACAGATGGGGTTGGAGATGAGGGTGCCATTTGCTAATAGTGTTGGGGGAGGTGGTTGGGTTGGGGGAGAGAGCAGGGATTTGAGAGATTTCCAGAAGTCCATAGGGTGGTTAGAATTTTTACTAAAGATAGATAGGAAGTAGGACTTTTTTGCTTGGCGAATGCTATTTATGCAAGCGCTTCAAAGGGCTCTGTAGGTAGTAAGGGAGGTCTGGGAGCCCAGTTTCATATAAGCTCTCCAGGCATGGTCCCTGGTGTGGCAATTTCTGATTATGTCAGCCGTGATCCAGGGGAGATGCGCTCCTCTAACTCTTTTTGTGCGCAGTGGAGCATGCTTGTCCCATACTTTTAGGAATCTGAATTTAAACACATTATAGGCATCATCAATGGAAGATGCCTCAGTGATGCAGGACCAATTTACCCTTCCCAGGTCCGCCAGGAGAGATTCTAGGTCAAGGGAGTTGTATGACCTGGTGCGCAGCATCTTTGGAGCGGGGCTATGAACCTTTCTGATCAGGTAAATCATGTGATGATGGCTAATAGAGTCAGGAAGTAGGCCTGCTTTAAGGATTCTATGTGGGTGCGTTGTGAGGGCCCAGTCCAGTAGGGAGTGATTTTTTGTCTTGTGGTTGAGTCTGGTAGGCTCTTTTATAAGTTGCGTGAGGTTTTGGGCCTTTATTTTAGTTTTCAGGTGGGCTTTATCAACTCCTAACCAATTGGCATTATAATCCCCTGTGGCAGGGAGCTCACCTCCTTTAGCTAGGGACTGTAACATGGTTAGATGGGAGAGGATATCATCAGTGGGTGTGCATGGGGGGCAGTATGTGCTTGCCACATATATTGGGGAGGTAAATGGAAGGGATAGTTTAATTAGTGTGGAGTCTATATTTGCGGGGAGAGAGGGGATCTCCACAATAGTGAACTGACGACTGTTTGAGATATACATAGCCGTGCCTCCACCTTTCTTATTCTCTCGCCTGTCATGCCTTATAATTGTGTATACTGAGGTGGAGACTTCGGTATCAGTTTGATGTGGTTTTAGCCAGGTTTCAGAGATGGTCAGTATGTCGGGGTGTAGTGTTAAGGTGATTGGTTGTAATAGCGAGATTTTGGATAGCAGGCTGCAGGTATTTAGGTGGAGTATGCGTAGGCCTTTGGGGAGAATGAAAGAGGTGGGGGTGATGGTTGAGTTTGGACCTGGGTTTACCTTTATGTCCCCTGACAGGAGCAGGAGAAGGGCAAAGAGATGCACTGTTTTTGTCCTGAAATAGGTTTTACATGTGGTAGGGTTGCAGTGAAGAGAGGAAGCTGATGGGTGACGGAGGGTTGAGGATTTTAAGATCAAGAGCTCTGGGTGAAAAGAGGGTGGCAGGATTGCGGCATTTATAATCCTGTAGTGGACCAAGTCCAGTGCCGGCGAGTGAGAGGAGGCATCAATGTGTGGCTGAGGGGTGCACCGAGCGGGCAGGGCCGGTGGGGGTTCCCTCGTTGGGTGGGTTGTGGGTGGTAAGGAGGTTTGTATTGCCATAGAGAGGCAAAAGAATGTAGTGAGAAACAACATCCTGGACAGGTATATTAATTTAGCTGGGAGAAAATTGGTTGGTGCCCTCTAGTGGAGGCAGCTGATAAACTGCAAATGGGAAAGTGGGCTGATAGGTTTTATTCAGTCATGTGACTACTGCCTATACAGCCTATAAAAGGAGGAGCTGACCAAGGGTGGTGGTGGGGAGCCGGCACGTAGCGCCGGTGGGGTAGAAGCATTCACAAGCACAGAGAAGCAGCAGTGGACAGGCTGAACGAGTTTTTAAAATGAATCAGCAGTTTGAATTTGGCGCCAGATGCTTCTCATCTTCAATGAACACGTTGTGTACTACCAGCAACAGTAAGTGAAATATGCAGTCTTTTAATGCTTTTATTTCTTTGTGTTTTTTTTCCTTGGGGGGGGGGGGAGTAAATTGTGATTGAAGTATATCTTTAATCATGTTTTTCTCCTATTTTTTTTTTTTTTGGATATACAGGTATTTTACCACCAGGGTGATGAACTCTTGGTAACACATTGGGTACAAACAGCAAATGTAAGTAAAGTATTTAATCTGTTAATTGCTTTCTTTCTGTTTTGGGGTGTGGGGTGGGGCTTATTAAAATAGAACAGGGAGACTGCCTGGATGTGTGTAGGCCATTTTGGAAAAGCACTGCATTTTATTATGTCTCCCTCACAGGTAGTATGCAATCAAAAGACCTTTATGGGGTAGCACATTATAGGCCAAATGGGCATCGTGCTTGAGTACCATCCTCACAGCTGTACCTCTTCACTCTGAAGGTAAGATATGGATGTGTATGTTGGCCTGTTGAAGTTACTGTGTTATCCTATGGGCTTAATTATGTCTTATTGCTTGCTTTTCTTAATGGCCACAATTATTTAAGGCTCTGGCATATGGTATTCTTGCAGTGGCCACTGAGACCTTTCAGACCATATATAGATTGTTACTTACCCCCAAATATTGCCAGAATTATGGCCTGTTGAAGTTACAGTGTTATTCTGTAGGCTTAATAATGTCTTATTGCTTGCTTTTCTTCATGGCCACAATTATTTAAAGCTTTTGCATATGGCATTCTGGTAGTGGCCGCTGTGACCTTTCTGACCACATATAGATTATTACTTAACTCCAAATATTGACGGAGTTATGGTGTCTTATACTTCCAGTGTTATCCTATGGGAAACTGCATTCCCATGATAAACTCCTTTCCGCTGCATCCTCCTCCTGAGGCATCAGCATCAGAAGACATCTTCTGGCACCACTGTACAAGGCAAAGTGCTGTGACCTCTACATTCTCCTCCTGAAGTACCAGCAGCACAAGGCAGACTCAAGCACCCATGTACAAGCCAAAGTGCCATGACCTCTTCATCCTACTCCTGAAGCACCACAGCAGAAGAAAGCCTCTGGCACCACTGTACAAGGCAAAGTGCCGTGACCTTTGAATCCTCCTCCTTAAGCACCAGCAGCACAAGATAGCCTCTGGCACAAATGGGCAAGCCAAATTGCCATGACCACTGCATCCTTCTCCTGAGCCACCAGCAGCACAAGACAGCCTCTGGCACCAGTGTGTACTAGCCAAAGATACAAGAACTCTGCATCCTCCTCCTGAAGCACCAGCGGCAGAAGACAGCCTCTGGCACCAGTGTACAAGCCAAAGTGCCATAACCTCTTCATCCTTCTCCTGAAGCATAAGTGGTAGAAGTCAGCCTCTGGCACCAGTGTACCAGCCAAAGTGGCTAGATCTCTTCATCATCCTCCTCCCGAAGCACCAGCAGCAAAAGACAGCCTCTGGCACCAGTGTACAAGACAAAGTGATGTTACCTCTTTATCCTCCTTGTAAAACACCAATGGCAGAAGACAGCCTCTGGCACCAGTGTACAAAACAAAGTGCCATTACCTCTCATCCTCCCCGTCCTGAAGCCATTTTAAGGAGTTATATAGCAATTCTCCATTAAGGCGAATTATATATCCGAATAGCGAATACCGAATAACAAATACCAGAGGCCCGAATACCGAATATTCGGCTGAATATTTGGGAAATGGTATTCGCACAGCCCTAATGCCTATTCCCAAAGGACTGGTATGGCTGCCCCCTGGCATGGGTTCCAGGTAAGGCATTCTTTGTGGTGAGTCCCTTTTCGCTGTGGGTTGTCCTGGACTTGAAGTGGGACTCTAAGTGTTGAGTTTGGGGCTCTCCTCCTTCCTGCTCCCCCTCCTACATAGAAACATAGAAACATAGACTTTGATGGCAGATAAGGACCGCTTGGCCCACCTAGTCTGCCCATTTCCCTACCTAGAGGATAAGCTGCAGATCCTATTTAACCAACAGCCTATTTCTTCCTACTCCCCACAAAATTGCCTTATGTCTGTCCCATGCATTCTTGAATTCTCCCACAGTTTTAGACCCCACAACCTCCTCAGGAAGGCTGTTCCATGCATCCACACCACCCTCTGTGAAGAAATACTTCCTCACATTGCCCCTGAGCCGTCCCCTTCTATCTTCAAATTGTGTCCCCTTGTTCTTGCACATCTCTTTTTCTGAAAGATGCTACCCTCTTGGACTTTGTTGATTCCACTGAGGTACTTAAACATTTCTATCATGTCCCCCATCTCCCTCCTTTCCTCAAGGGTATACATATTAAGCTCCTTTAGTATTTCTTTGTATGTCTTCTGGTGCAGACCCTGCACCATTTTCGATGCCCTCCTCTGGACAGCCTCCACTCTGTCTATGACTTTGCAGAGATGGGGTCTCCAGAACTGGACGCAGTACTCCAGATGGGGTCTCACCAACTGTCTATACAGGGGGATAACAACTTCCTGTTTTCTGCTGGTGATACCTCTCCCTATACATCCCAGTATCCCCCCAGCCCTCCCTACCGCCTTCTTGCATTGCTTGCCAACCATAAGGTCATCTAATATGATTACCCCAAGGTCTCTTTCCATTTTTGTTGTTGTTACTACCTCCCCCCCCATTGTGTAATCTTCCCCTGGGTTTTTGTTTCCCAGGTGCATTACTTTGCACTTCTTTGCATTGCATCCAAGCTGCCATACTTCAGACCATTCCTCCAACCTTGCCAAGTCCCTTCTCATCCTTTCCATGCCTCATTGTGTATCGACCCTGTTGCAGATCTTTGTGTCATCTGCAAAGAGGCATACTTTTCCTTCCAGTCCCTCTGCAATGTCACTTATAAAGACATTGAAAAGGACTCGACCCAGCACTGAACCCTGCAGTACCCCATTAGTACCCCCTCTTTTTTCAGAGGGGACTCAATTTTCAATTACCTTCTGTGTCCTGTTGTTCAGCCAATGTTTTACCCAGGCTACCACCTTGGGACCCACTCCCAGGCTGGTTAATTTGACTACTAATCTTTGTGTGGGACTGTGTCAAATGCCTTGCTAAAGTCTAGGTAGGCCATGTCCACAGCCCCTCCTGGTCTATTACTTTGGTCACCCAGTCAAAGAAATCAATTAAATTCATCTGACATGACCTTCCTGCTGTGAACCCATGCTGCCTTGGGTCCCAGCCCCACTGGCCTCTAGGTACTCAACAATTCTTTCCTTCAGAAGTGATTCCATCACTTTCCCTACCACAGAGGTCAAACTGACAGGTCTATAGTTTCCTGCCTCTGTCTTGGTCCCACTTTTGTGAAGGGGAATTACATCCACCTTCTTCCAGTCCTCAGGTACCACACCATCCTCCCATGATTTGTTAAAAAGCGTAGTCAGTGGTGTCACTAGTTCTCTGCTTAATTCTTTTAGAATTCTGGGGTGAATTCCATCTGGTCCCATTGCTTTGTCCACCTTCAGTTTTAGGAGTTCTTTCAGAACCCTTTCTTCTGTGAAAGGACTGGGATCAACCCCCTCTCCAGAGTGCTTCTGTTAATTGGATTAGGCACCTCCCCCACTTTGTCTTTTGTGAATACTGAACAGAAGCATTCATTCAGTATCCCTGCTTTATCACTGTCACTCTCTGCCCACCCACCATCCTTTCTATTCAGCCTCACTATCCCTCCCTTTGTCTTTCTACGCTCCCTGATATACCTATAAAAGGTTTTATCCCCCTTCCTAACCGAGTTAGCTATCTTTTCCTCAGTTTGTGCCTTTGCTATTCTGACTACCCTCCCTGCTTCCTTCTGCCTTAACTGGTACAGTTCTCTGTCCCGCTTCTTCTGTGTTTCCTTATACTTCCTAAATGCTATCTTTTTCTCCCTAACCTTCACCACCACCTCTTTTGAGAACCATAGTGGCTTTTTCTTTCATTTTGATTTGTTTATTTGCTTCACACAAAGGCGTGTTACCTCTGTGATGGCAGTTTTGATATTTGCCCATTGTTGCTCCACCCCTCCTTCTAGTCTGTTTGCTAGTGCTTTTCTAAGGCACTCTCCTATCTTGCCAAAGTCAGCCCTCCTGAAGTCCAGAACCCTCACTTTTGTATGGCTTGACTCTGTAGCAGAGTTTATTGGGAACCACACTGTTTGGTGGTCACTTGTTCCCAAATGGCTACCCACTTCTAGATCTGAGATCCTCTCACTGTCCCCATTTGAGATTACATTTGAGAGTACGAGGTCAAAGATTGCTCCCTCGTGAGTGGGTTCCAAAACTAGCTGTTTGAGGCATGCCACCTGAAGGGCATCAAGAATGGCCCTGCTTTTGAATGTGGCTGCCACAAAGGTGCTCCAGTTAACATCTGGCATGTTAAGGTCCCCCATCAACAGTATCTCCCCTTTCTCTGCCTTCTATTATATCCTTGTCCATTCCTTCCCCCTGACGTGGGGGTCTATATACAACCCCTGTGCGGATTGTGGTGCCATTTCCAGTCTCTAAAGTGACCCACAGTGCCTTCTCTCCTCCCTCTTTACTCTTTTGTTCAGTTGCTTTTATCCCTTCCCTTACATAAAGAGCTACTCCCCCCTCTTCTGCCCTCCCTGTCTCTCCTGTAGGTTGTGTACCCTGGTATGTTAACATCCCAGTCATGGTTCTCTGTGTACAATGTTTCTTTGACTGCTACAATATCCAGGCATCCCTCTTCCATCAAGGCCACCAGTTCAGGGAGCTTGTTGCCCAGACTACGGGTGTTGATACTCATTACCCTCCATTTCTTGATGGCCTTACCCCTTTTTTCCCCATCCCTGTCCTTATTGCATTTGTCACTTTCTCCATTTACCCTTGCGCTTCTCCCTATTGACATCTCTATGTTGGTGTCTACCTCACTTAGTAATCTGATACTTTGGGGGGGCTAGGATTTCCCTGCTCATTTCCAGTGACTCACCCCTTGGCTAGTTTAAATACTTGTCAATGAAGTATTTAAACCTATCACCTAGGATCCGGGTTCCCTTCCTGGACAGATGCAGACCATCATGCCAGTATAGACCTCCATCCCTCCAGGTGGACCCCCAGTCTCCAATGAAGCCAAATCCCTCAGCTCTGCACCAGTTTTTCAACCACTGATTGAATCCCATGGTGTGGAGCACCCTAGCCTCACCCGTGCCATAGACAGGCAGTACCTCTGAGAAAGTTACCATGTGTGCTATTTGTCTAAGGCCCCTCCCCATCTCCACAAACACTTCTTGCACTGCTCTGATCCCTTTCTTAGCCAGGTCATTTGTGCCTAGGTGGACAATGACATCCAGCTCCCTCCCCTGTGCAGCTGCTCCTGCGATCCTGAGGATTTGCTCCCGGTCTCTCCAAGCCATGGTGCCAGGCAGGCACCTTACCACCCTCTCCCCTTCCTCCCTTCCTAACAATGGACTCCCCCACCAGAAGTTGTTTCCTTCCCCTGTGGGGTCCCATGCCACCCTCTTTTGGGTCTCCTTTGTGGAGGTTCCCAGCATCCTCCTTGGTCTCCACTGTGGGTGCCTCCATAGAGGAACCACACTTTTCCAGAATGGCATAGAAATTGTGGAGAGGTACAACTGGAGGGATGAGCTTCTGTTCCACCACCCTCACCCTCTCTGAGCCCACTGTGGTCCAACCACTCCTCTTTCTTGGCAACCTCTGAGGCAACAGCAGTGACCCTGGTGGTCCCTGGGTGGGATAGGAGGTCCCACAAATCCGGGCCAACTCAGCCTGGAGATGAGCAACCTCCTCCCTCAGCCCAGAGAGGTGTCTGCAGATGGGACAACACTGCATCCTCCAAAACATCTCCTGGAAGACTGCTGCTCCACAGCCACTGCACTGCACCACTCCCATCATGTCTTTTTTATGGCCCCCTAACTGTTATTTGGAATACTTACTCTTTCCTCTATTTGTTTATTTCTTTTTTTCTTCTTTCCCTAGTTACTTACTGCCTCTGCACCCTTTTATCTCCTGATCTGCCTGTTCTGAGAGAAGAAGTTCCTATATTTCTCAGTAGTCTCCTTACTTGCTCAGAGTCAGACCTCCAGCAGCTAGGGGGGATGGAGAGCTACTCTTGCCCTTCTAGGATGGTCAGTCTTTGGTGGCTCTGTGATCACTCACTTCCTGCTCCCAAACAGGAAGTTCCTGTTGTCAGTTAAATCCTGTGCCTATAAAAGTAGAACTGGTTTAGGGTGGAGGTGGGGGGGGGGAAGGAGGGCCATATAGCCCCAGTAGAGAAGTTTTAGTTATACCAGTAGCTCCTTCCTCCTGGAGTTCCGTCTGTCCTCTGGCAGAAGCTATCTAGGGCAGTATTTATATCTGATCTTAACCTGGCTCCTTCTAGCTAAGCCACTCCCCTTACTTTGCAAATCTTTCTACACTTAGTTAATTTCACAGAAAACAATTCCCTTCTGACACCTGTGACAAGCACTTAGATAAGTACACAGATAACACAGATAACATACTTTACTTCAACTACCTCTGACAAACACACCAACTCCTTTTTTTTTACCCTTAATTGAAGGTCCCAGTAAAAGAGATCTAGTTCTTAGTCCCAGTAGAGAAGTTTTAGTTATACCAGTAGCTCCTTCCTCCTGGAGTTCTCCACCGTAACCTCCACTCGTTCCTTGGAGGGCAGAGCTGGGAGTGCATTGGCAGACATCAGTCAAGTAGGGTTGCTTAGTTCTTTGAATCTTCAAGGAGACTGTTTTGTGGGTAATTTTTCATCTCTCTGGGCATTTTTGTTGTTGGGTTATTATAGCTTTGAAGCTAGTACCTTTACTGCTAGTATTGCTCTGACTTGCTATGTTTAATGGGTTTTAGGGGGTTGGACTAGTGGGTATCAGTGAGTATGATAGATGCTCTTTAAGTGTTCCTGTACCTTAAAAGTTTATTTATTTCAGATTCAGATTAATACCTTTGAGCCAGGGCTCATTTACAAGGGTTCCAAGTCAGAGAGAAACAGTACAATACAAAGAGAATAATAGGTTAATATACATTATAAGGCAGTAATTCCATCTCAAGGTTCTGGGGACATGGGAACCTCAAGAGTGAAGCTCAAGAGGTTCCCATGTCCCCAGAACCTTGAGATGGAATTACTGCCTTAAAATGTACACTAACCTATGTATTAGTTTTTTTCATATATCAATCCAAGATTTGTTTTTTTTGTACTGGACGGTCAGCTGCTGCCATGAAGGATTCTGTCAGTACTGGCTGACCATTGCACTTTGCCGCACTGCCTCACTCCATCTCTTTCTTCCCCGCCCGCTCGCTCGCACACATAGTAAACAAAAACTTTTTTTTAAGTTGTACCTTTTCTTTTTGGGGTGGGGAAGGGCAGGATCAGCCAGATAAGTCAATTTTGGAAAAGAAAAAATAGGAAGTGCAGTGGACACTATGCATTCTCACTAAGCGAGAGACATCCGCCATGTTTTGGAAACCATTTTGGTCACTCACAGATAGAGAGTGGCCAATGATTAGCCATATTGTGGGTGTGAATGATTGATTGATGTTTGGGAGGTTTATTGATTTGGGGAGTTGAGGGCTTGCGCTGTTGAGCTTGGCTGGTAATACTATCATTCAGGTCCTGAATTATACTATTATGAGATGTGAACGATAGTATTATCACTCTTGAAGTGCAGTATTATCACTCCGGGAGTGATAATATTACCGAAAATTTTTTGCATGCTTTAGTGTACTATTAAATTCATTATTCATATATTAAAATACAATACATTACAATATAATACATGGGTTTCAGATCAAGTAGGAGGAATAATCATCAAATAAGATATGTTTGCTGGGCTACAATTGTTGACAAAGAACAAAAATAATTACACAATTTCAAATGAATGCAGAGTTACCACTTGAAGGATGCAGCAATAAACAACACTTATTCAGTGTGGTACAGCCCTTGTGTAAGTGTCAGGTTCTAAGGTAGGAGGGGCTTCCAGGTGATGTGAAAGGGGAAGCAAGAACAGCAAGAGAAGGCATTGTCATGGTATAGTCAAATGGGCAGGGCAGAGAAGTGTGAGTGGGAGGGACGGGGTGTGGGTAGGAAAGGGGGGTAAGAGGGAGGTAGGTCAGGTGTGGGAGGGGTGGTAATGATGGTTGGCTAAAAGTAGCTGGTGGCATATTAATAGCAAGTCTTTAGGCTAGCTAGAGTTATGTATTGCAGGAACAAGCATTTTCAAGTGCAAGGTGCAAGTGGAACCCAGATTTGAATTGACTGAGTTTTTCACAGTTGTGGAGCACAAGGGGGAAGGTCATTGGACCATTTGGGTCCTCAGTATGAGCTGGATCTCTGAGCCAGAGTGGTGTGCTTGAAAAGCGCTAGTAGCCCACCTTTAGCTGCGCTTCTAGTGTTGAAACTGGAATGCCCATATTTGAACAGGGGGGAGGAGGTTGAGTCAGTGGTTTGGCCAAGTAAGGATTTTTTACCAGCAGGCAGGTCTGGTACTGGGCCTTGGGTTTGAGGAGGAGCCATTGGGTTTCTTTGTATAGGATGCAGGTATGGGTGAGATGGTCTGCCCTTAGGACCAGACAGCATGCCTTGTTGAGTAACTTCGGGACCATCTTTAATGTGGTGTAAAAGCCAGCGCCATAGATGACAAGGCGTAGTCTATGGTGGATTATACTGAGCAGTGTGTAACTAGCTTTAAGGCATCGGGGGTCATGGACTGTCTGTGGTGATATAGGATGCCCAGCTTTGTATTAGTCATTTTGACCACATGGTCGATGTGCTTAGAGAAGGTGAGGGTATGGTCTAGGTGAACACCTAGATATTTGAAGGTGGATACTTGTTCCAGAATGTCCCTCTTAGAGTAATGGATAAAGAGTGAGCCAAACTTTTTTTTGCTCTGAGGGAAAGTGAAGAGCATGCTCTTCATCTTTTTATAATTGAGCAGCAGTTTGTTCTTAGTGAACCACTGCTCAAGTCCATGGAAGTTATCTTGCAGCTCAGCGGTGATTGCGGTCAGCTGTTTGCCGGATACTGATTATTTGATGTGTTTGTGCCTTTATGTGAATGTAGTTATTATAAATGTATAAAATATTAATAAAAAAAAATCAGCTTTTTACTACAACTTTTTTATCTCATTGGAAAAAATATTGCAATAAATTTACACTTTTTCTAAATCCAAGCTAAATCAACTCCTTCAGTAGTTCTGTGTCAGATATTACCAACTGAAACCTATGAACAAAGCCAGCAGAAGGAGGATGTTTGGTCTATCTAGTCTGCTCATATTGCAGGATCCTCAGATTAAGTTACTGACCCTGTCCCTCTCCCCAAACCTCCAGTCCTTTCCATCAGCCCCTCCCTTGACCCTTATTTTCCCCTTGACTATCCCAGCCTCTCTTGAAGTTGCCCACTGTCTTGAATAAGACCACCACCTCCGGCAGCACATTAGAACAGGCCACCACCCTCTCTGTGAAGAAATGCTTCCTAGCCTCCCTCTTAAACCTCCCCTCTTCCAACTTAAGACTATGGCCCATCATGTTCTGGTTGCCACTTAGCTTAAAGAGACTCTCCTTATCAACCCTATTTATCCCTTTCAGTACTTGAATATCCCAGTCATGTCCCCTCTCTCTCTTTCTATCTCTCTCTCTCTCCTCTCCTCCAGGGAGTATATGTTCAGGGCCTTCAACCTCTCTTCATATGTTTTAACCTGTAAACCAATGATCAACTTTTGTTCCCTCATTTGGACTGTCTCCAGCAGGTTAAAGAGGGAGTCCGGTCAAAATTTCTAGCATCAATAAATTCAGAATTGGGCTCAGAATATTCCCAATCAGCCTCATGCAAAAATGAGATCTCTAAGCTACTTTGTTTAAAAGTTAAAAGTCATTTTGTAACCCTAAACTCATTGCCTGTTCAAAAAAGCCAGTTTCAGAGAACTACTGGCAATGTCATAACCTGAACTCGCAGTCCAGTCCTTTCTGCAAGATACCTTATATGACTTCTTTCTCCCATATTACATAAATCTGCTATTGTAGTAAACATCTGAAAAAGGAAAACTGACACTGGGTGGGTCATAACATGTATTTCCTTTATATGCAGATGCAAGGTACAGTACTTCAGAATGTAATGGGGGGGTTGGAAGGCAGCAACAAACATGGCTTTAGAATGAGAAAGCAGTGCACAATGTTTAGAATACTGCAAGTATGAGATTATAGGATGTCACCAGGCTGCAATTGTGGAATGCAACAATGACACAATCTTAGAAAGTAGCTGAGACAGTAATTTTGAAATGTGTCAGGGGTGCTAAAATTCATAATGTGGTGGTGTCATATATTTTTAGAATGTGGCAGAGATACTCAATTTTGAAATGCATGGAACACATACTTGCAAAAGGTGGCAGGAATATGTAATTTTGTAATGTGTCATGGATGCTTATATTTGGCATGTGGTGGTGACGCACAATTTCAAAATGTGTTTGGGATGCTTGATTTCAGATTGTGGTGGCAACATGCAATTTCACAATGTGGCATGGACATGGAATCTCAGAATGCAGCGATGATGCAGTTTCTAAATGTGGTAGTCACATGCAATTTCAGAATGAGACAGGATCGTCTGATTTTAGATTGTGACGTGGACATGAAATATCAAAATGTGGCAGTGTCACTCATTTTAAGAATGTGGTGGTGATGTACAATTTTGGAATATGGTGGGGATGCACATTTTTAGAATGGGACAATGATAGGCAGTTTTGAAATATGGAAATTTACACACAGTTTTGGAATGTGACAGGAAGGTACAATCTTAGAATGTGGCGGTGATGCACAATTTTGGAATCTGATGGTGATGCACAATTTCAGAATGTGGCTGTGATGTACAATTATGGAATGTGGTGGTGATGCACAATTTCAGAATGTAGCAGTGATGCACATTTTTGGAATGTGTCGGTGACGTAGTTTCCGAATGTGGTGGTGACACAGTTTTGGAATGTGGCACTGACGTACAGTTTCAGGATGTGGCAGTTACACACAGTTTCAGAATGTGCTGGTGACATACAGTTTCAGAATGTGGCAGTTACACACAGTTTCAGAATGTGCTGGTGACATACAGTTTCAGAATGTGGCAGTTACACACAGTTTCAGAATGTGCTGGTGACATACAGTTTCGGAATGTGGCAGTGACACACAATTTCGGAATGTGCCAAGGATGCATAATTTTAGAATGTGGCTGGGATGCACAATGTTGGAATGCAGTGAGGATGTGATGCACAATTTTGAAATGCAGTGGGTGCATACAATTCTGGAATGTGGCAAGGACAAGCAATTTCAGAACACAAATGGTGTGTCCTGTCACGTTCCGAGAGTGTGCATACCTACTATATTCTGAAATTGCCAGTCCCTTCCAGATTCCTCACTGTGTGTTCCTGTTGCATTCTGAGATTGTTTCAGCACATTTTGAGATGGCACATCCCTGTCATATTCTGAGATTGCTTGCCCCCCCACACATATTTTAAAATTGTGCACCACCTTGACATTCTATACTTTGGTTCAGTGCTGCATTCCAAAACCACTACCTGACACATTCTAAAGTACGGTACCATGCATCTGAACATTCTGGAAGCCCAAGCACTGCAGTCATCTATGTGTCTGTATTTTTTTTGTTTGTTTTGTTTGTTTTTCAATGATTACTACAGCTACAATTTCTTAAACTTTGAAAAACAGGTCCCTTCAGGTTACTGACAGAGAGAACTAGTCTGTGAGTTCAGGTTAAGACATCATCAGTGGCTCTTCACTGAAACTGGCTTTTTTGAACAGGCAGTGAAATCAGGGTTACAAAATATCTCATAACTTTAAAATGAAGTAACACAGAAACCTAATTTTTGGTATGAGATTTCCTGGGGTATGCTTATTCTAATTCTGCAATGTAGCATTTTTGGCAGGACTTCCTGTTTAATGTTCGTCTTAAGGTATGGGCAACAGTACTATACACCATACTCCAACTGCACTTCACTGATGACCTGTACAGGGGCAGTATGATTGCCTCTCACCTGCTGCTGATCTTCCTGGCAATGTAGTCCAACATTTTATTTGCCCTTGCAGCTGCTTTCCTACACTACATGGAGTACTTTGGTTCACTAGTAATCATCACTCCCAGATCCTTCTTCTCCTCTGATACAGGTACCCAGACCCCTCCCTGGCTGTACTCAGTCCTGGGGTTCTTGGCTCCAATGTGCATAACTTTTCATTTCTTTGCATTGAAAAAAAGCTGCCAAATCCTGGACCACCTATCCAGTTTTTTGCAGATTCTCCTTTAGGTTGTGTATCCCTTCTGCTGTGTTCATCCTTCCAAAGAGCTTGGTGTCATCTGCAAATAGGCACATTTTGCCTTAATGCCATCCCTAATATCATTGATGAAGACACTGAACACCCCCAGTCCAAGCATCAAGCCCTGTGGGACCCCACCGGCAAGCTCCCTGGTGCTAGATAGCTCACCCCCCCCAACCACCAGCACCACTTTCTGGGCCCTGTTCTATAGCTAGTTTTCCACCCATTTAGTCAACTTCTCTCCAACCCCGACTTCTGCCAACTTCCTGATCAACCTCTTGTGGGGTACAGAGTCAAAGGCATTGCTGAAGTCCACGTAAAGGATGTCCACCACTTGGCCCCTGTCTATTGTTTTAGTGACCCTATCTACTGCTTTTGTGACCCAGTTAAAGAATAAATCAGATTCCATTTACACAACCTCCCCCCCCATAAACCTGTACTGCCTCACATCCTTGAAACTGTGATGTTATATTTCTTTTCATGCAGACCTAGTTATAGCCCTCATGCTATACATGACACCCCAAAATGTAAATCCAGGGATAAATCCTGTACTTAAGAGTGCATTTAACATTTAGTGTTTCACATCTGTGCGTACATCTTACCTTAAAGCTGGCAATTAAAGGGATGCTCAACGCACTAACATTCAAACAGATGATCTCCACCCACTGCAGTTATTGGTCAGTAGGCAAGTTATTGCTAGATATATCTGAAAGAAGTTTGCTAAAAGCAGGCTTAATAAAAAGGAAAATTACAATATTTGCCTTAGTTTCTCAGAAACATAGACATTAAGACAGAAATAGACTATGTGCTATGTACTACCCCATTCACCACCAAATGCATCTGTAAATATATACAATCACCCTGTGGAGTGAACAGTAGCCCCAACCCCCCCACCTCCAATCATCGCCAAAGATATCCAGTCCCCCTGCCATGGGTTTCCCTGGTCCACCTTGCCCACCCCAGCTTCCATAGACCTGCCCTAGGACAACACAAGCACCACCTGCCTTAGCCCAGGGCTGCCCTAACCCACCTAGGCTCTTTCAGTTGTCATGGGCCTTTAACTGGACCACACCAGCTCCCCTGTCCTAGGCTTGCCTGGCCCCTCTCAGCTCGCATATCCTGCCCCTGTTCAAAGCCAGCTCCAATCTGTCTTGATCCATGCTGTCTCCCCCAGCCCACCCCAGTCTCCTTAATCATGCCTGTAGACCACTCCAGCTCCTCTGACATGCCAAAGCCACCACCCTCCCCCTCTTCCCCAGACTGCCCAAGCCTACCCATAGCCCCTATCTATCCCAGATCCACCCTGCCCCAGCCCTAGCCTGTCCATGTCCTTGCTCCAGTTCCCATGGCCCTGCTCCTGGACTACCACATGTCCCCCTGCCCAAGCCAATATCTACCCTAGCACTATCCATAGTCCACCCCTACTCCCCCTGCCTCAGGCTTACCTGTCCCATGTTTCTCACCCAGCTCCCGTAGCCAGTCATCAGGACAACTCCAGGTCTGCGCTTCCCTGGCCCACCCTGGCTTTCTTTGTTGAAGAACTGGTGCTGTGAGGAAGGATTTGGATTCATTGGTGACTGGGGATCCACCTGAAGGGATGGAGGTTTGTTCAAGCCTGACGGCCTGCATCCATCCTGGAGGGGAATCCAAGCACTCAGTGATAAGTTTAAATGCTACATTGACAAGCATTTAAACTAGCCAAGGGGGGTGGTAGGCCAGCAAGGAGTGTACCTACTTGCCCCCCCACAGCTAGCAGTGGAACCAATGAACTGGATGAGTGGCTATCTCTACAAAGCAGTGTGTAAAAGATGGAGATTAGCACCTAAGAGGTGGATAGGCAGAAAAGGGGAAAAATTCAGCAGAAGAGCAGACAGCAAGGAGAACCAGGGATAAAGGACAACCAGGGAAGGGCTGGAGTAGAACAGTTAAACAGTCTAGGGAGGTCAAATCATGGAAAGCCAAGTGTGCCAATGCCAGGAGCCTTAGCAACAAGATGGAAGATCTGGAGGCTGTCATGGTGCAGTCAGACCTGGCCATCACTGAAACCTGGTGTAATGATAACCATGACTGGGAGATGGCCATACCTGGCTACAACATATTCAGAAGAGACAGGACAGGTAGGAAGGGAGGAGGAGTGGCACAGTATGTGAAAAATGACATAAGGGCCACAGAGATCCAGGAGGAACAAAATGGGGGAGAGATACTGTGGGTTAAGCTGGAAAGGAAAATGTGGCCAGCCATCCACACAGGTGTGGTCCATAGACCACCAGCCCAGGAGAAAGAAACAGATAGGGAGCTGATGCTAGCCATCCAAAGGATGGCAGACAAGGGTGAGGTAGTACTGGTTGGAGACCTCAATATTCCAGACATGGACTGAAGCATCCCAGCAGCAGCATCAACTAGGAGCAGATTTATCCTGGACTTCCTTCAGGGTGCCTTCCTCAAGCAATTGGTCATGGAACCAACACGGCATAAGGCAATACTGGACCTTGTACTCACAAACAGGGACAGTGTGATATGGATAACAGTGGGGGAGCACCTGGGGAACAGTGACCACCAGTCATTGTGGTTTGAAATCACAGAAGGAGCAGAACCAAACCACACAAAAACACGTATCCTGGATTTTAGGGGGCAGACTTTAGGAAAATGGGGAGATACTTGAAAGAGGCATTAAGGGGAATGGGACAGGAATCAGGGGTTGAGGAACAGTGGGCAGTATTTAAAATGGGGATTACAAGAGCAACAGAATTATGCATTAAGCAGGTTAGCAAGGGAAAAGGAAGAGGAGACCATTATGGTTTTCCAAAGAGGTAGCAAAGAAAGTGAAAGCCAAAAGATTGTATTCAGGCAATACAAAAGACACAGGCAGAAGGGGATAGGGAGAAGTACCAAGAGAAGCAAAGAGAGGCGGGGGTCAGTAAGGGATGCCAAAGCTCAGACAGAAGAACACATTGCAAAATCAGTGGGTAGAGGGGACAAAACCTTTTACAGGTACATAAGTGAAAAAAGAAAAGCAAAGGGAGGGATAGTGAGACTGAAGGGGAGGATGGGGAGGCGCTTGGAGGATGACAACAGTAAAGCTGACATATTGAACAGGTATTTCTGCTCAGTCTTTACTGAGGAAAAGGAGGGTAATGGGTCTGAAGGGAGTACGAGGGGTGAGAATGGTGTAGAAATGGACACAAGTCCCTTTACATGAGAAAGGGTCCTGAAGGAACAGGAAGTAATAAGAGTTGATAAAGCAATGTGGCAAGATGGGGTGCACCCCAGGGTCCTTACAGAACTAAGAGAGGTGGTGACTGAACCTCTGTCTATATTGTTTAGCCAATCACTGGAAACAGGGGAGGTACCCAAAGACTGGAAGACAGCAGATGTAGTCCCCTTATACAAAAGTGGGAACAAAGAGGAAGCGGGGAACTACAGACCAGTCAGCCTCACCTCGGTAGTGGAGAAGATCAAGGAAGCACTACTGAAGGAGAGATTGGTGGAACATCTGGTTGTCAATGGACTACAGGACCCAAGGCAACATGGTTTCACCAGGGGGAGGTCATGTCAGACCAACCCCGTTGAATTTTTTGGCTGGGTGACTAGGGATGTGGTTCAGAGGAGGGCAGTGGACATGGCCTATCTGGACTTCAGCAAGACCTTTGACACTGTGCCACATAGAAGACTATTACACAAACTGGGGAATATGGGTGTGGGCAGGACAGTAGTGGGGTGGGTAGGTAACTGTCTGGGCAGCTGGACACAGAGGGTAGTGGTAAATGGCTGTCACTCCACAGAGGGAAGAGTGACCCGTGGGGTACCACAGGGATCAGTGCGGAGACCGGTCCTATTCAACATCTTCATCAGTGACATTGCGCAGGACCTAGAAGGTAGAATTTCACTGATCGCTGATGACACAAAGCTCTGTAACCGAGTAGGCACACAGAGGGTGTAGACAGAATGAGAATGGACCTGCAGAAACTTGAAGAATGGTCAGGGGTTTGGCAGTTGAAATTCAATGCAAAGAAGTGCAAGATAATGCATATGGGGCACAAAAACCCTGGCACAATATATCAGTAGGGGGGTGAAGATACAGCATGCACCAAGCAGGAAAGGGATCTTGGGGTTATCATCTCTGATGACCTCAAGGTAGGGAAACAGTGTGACAATGCAGCAGGAAAAGCAAATAGGATGCTGGGATGCATAGGAAGGGGCATCAACAGCAGGATAAGGGAGATCATAATTCCACTATACAAGACACTAGTGAGGCCCCACCTGGAGTATAGTGTACAGTTCTGGAGACCTTACCTACATAAGGACATAGACAGGGTAGAGAAGGTTCAGAGGAGGGCAACAAAGATGGTACATGGATTGCATCATAAGTCCTATGAGGGCAGATGGAAGGAATTGAATATGTACTTCCTAGAGGAGAGAAGGGAGAGAGGGGACATGATTGTGACATACAAGTATCTTACAGGGAGGAACAGGGTGCAGGAATGCAATATTTTTAAGTGAAAAAGATGTTCCAGGACTAGAGGGCATGGGATGAAGTTGGAGGGAGGACGATTCAGAGGAAACGTGAGGAAGAATTTCTTCACAGAACAGGTGGTGGACAAGTGGAACACCCTGCCAGAGGAAGTGGTGGGGGCTGAAACAATCACCGGATTTAAGAATGCATGGGATAGACATAAAGGAATTCTGGAGGTCAGGGGTAAGGGGCAACAGACTTCTAGGAGAACATAAACTGAACTTACAAGCTCAAATGGACAGACTGGGTGGGCCATAGGCCCTTATCTGCTGACACTGTCTATGTATCTATGTATCTATGTTACCATGGCCATTCCCTTGGACCACCCCACCTCTTCTTGCCCTGGACTTACCTGGCAGCCTAGCTCCTATGGCCCTGCCTCTGTTCCACCCCAGCTTTCCTCTGCCTCAGCCCCAGGCTGTCCTTGGCCACACTGTTCTCCACAGACCACCCTGCTTCCCCTGGCTCTGCCTCTGGCCCTTCCCCTGGACCTCTCAAAGCTCTCCCTACCCTGTACTTACCTGCCTCCCCACTCCGATTACCCTCCCTGTTCCACCTCAGATCTTTTCTGCTTTAGCCCCAGGCTGTCCTGGTCTATGCTGTCTTCACAGGCCACCATTCTTCACCTGGTCCTGCCCCTGGCCATTCCCCAGGACCCGCCAAGCTCTCTCTCTGCCCTGGATTTACCTGGCCCCCAAAGCTCCCATGGCCCTGCCCCTCTTCCACCCCAATTCCCCCTTGCCTCAGCTGCAGGCTTGCCTGGTCTATGCTGTTCCCCACAGGCCACCCTACTTCCCCTTACCCTGCCCCTTGCCATTCCCCTGGACTCCCCAACTTCTCCCTACCCTCAACTTACATGGCTCCCCAGCTTGCATGGCCCTGCCCCATTCCAGCCCAGCTCTCCTCCGCCGTGGCCGCAGGCTGCCCTGGCCCACACTGACCCCCGTAGGCCACTCTGCTTCCCCTGGCCCTAGCCATTCCCCTGAACCCCCCCAAGCTCTCCCTGTCCTGGACTTAACTGGTCTTCCAAGCTCCCATGGCCATGCCCCAATTCTACCCCTGCTCCCTCTCATCTCAGCCCAAGGCTGTTCTGGTCCACACTCCCTCCCACCCCTGATCCCATGGCACTGTCCTTGGACCACTCCAGCTCCCCCCTTCCCCACCCCAACTGGTTTCTCTTCACTATCAATGTTCAGGCCTATCCATTCTCACCATTATGTCTGTAACCCACACCAGGAAGGTGTATGAAAAGCACATTTCAGGATACAACTGTAACATCTTGCATTATAATCCCCAGGAAAACAAGAGCTCACCACTCAAATGAACAAACTAAAACTTAACAAGCTGAAATTCACAAACTAGTGTAACTTACTTTATTGATTTGACAACTTGGGTTTGGAATGCTCCATTAAAGTCCCAGAATGCTGGTCAGTGTGACACAAAGTGCCGGAGAGCATTGGTGGCACATTTCAAAAGGTAGCTACAGTTCATCTAATGCAATAACCTAAACTATTTCAAAAAATTACTGAAGCCATTTATTACCAGCATTTGTAATTTTTTGGGTAGCGGGATACTTTCTTTGGACAACAGTTCTTTGTACTGGATTTAATTGCATGTATACTTTTATATATTGTATTTAGTTTATTTTTATCTTATTTGAATTTTTCCCTTTATCAGGATGTTCTTGTGAGCAAGACTTGAACCTTTAGGTCTTAATGAACCTTCCTGCATTTTGAAACTTTTAATAAACAAATAAATAAATAAAATAATCAATAAAGTAAGTTACAAACTGTTTCAGAAATTTCTGCCTGTCCGTATATTGAGAATAATGGCTGTGCAGGTGTGTGTTAAGGATTTTTTACACATCCAAGGTGTATGATAATCCATAAACCCCAATAGTGAAGCTCAAGGGGGTTATGAGACCATCACACACTGAGAGTGTGTGAAAAATTCTAATAAAAACAAACCTTGAACAGGCATTATTTCTTTATAACTGGCACAAGGATTCAATAAAGACAAAAATGGTAAGCTGTGTTTCTGCGAGTGAGTCCCTGAATGGGAGGCGCATGGAGCATGAGGAAGAAGACGCTGTAATAACCCGCTATCATGTTATTAGGGAATTCAGTGGGTTATTATGGTTCAGGCACCTCTCTGGGCTGTGGGAGGAGGTGACCAGGCTCCGGGCCAAGCTGACAGGAGTGCTGGGAACTTTCATCCCCACCCAGAGATCACCTTGTCCCCAGACAGTACCACAATGGATACCTAGGCAGAGGTCTGTATGGACTACAGTGGGCTCAGGGAGGGTTAGGAAGGGGGGGACAGATGCACATCCCCAACCCCGTCCAACTTAAGAACAAGTATGCTGTTCTTGAGAAGCAGGAGTGCCCACAGGGGAGCCGAAAGTTGTGACCAGGGTGGATGTGCAGACTAATGGGGAGAAGAGCACACGGACGGAATCCACAGAACTCCAGACCAACAGGGAGGAGGGCACACAACAGGAACCCAGAGAACCTAAGAGAAGGAGAAAACTTATCCTTGTGGGGGACTCAGTTGTTTGGCACATGAATCTAGGCATGGACAAGGGGATGGAGAGGGAGGTAAAGTGTCTCCTAGGAGGCACAGCTCGAAGGGAGGGTGAGCAGATCCACAGGATCACTAGGGCAATGGCAAGGAGGGGGAATGCTAGACCTAGGGACAAATGATCTAGTAAGAGAGGGAACTAGCATAGACACAGTACAGGAGGAATTCGGGGAGATGGGTAGGCGACTTGGGGATGTGGAGAACTCTGTAACATATTTGGAGGTCCTACCAGTCTGTGGAAGCGGAGAGGCAAGAAATCAATGCATCAGGAACTTAAACAATTGGATGAAGAGCTGGTGCAGAGAAAGTGGCCTTGACTACATTGGAGACTGGGGAACCATCTGGACTGATGCATGACTGTACAAGCATGATGACCTGCATCCATCCAGTGAGTGCACTGCAGTCCTCAATGAGCAGTTTAAGTGCTTACTTAGAGAACATGTAAACTATTGAAGGGGGAGGGCTAAAAGATGCAGGGATACTCAGGCAGCCCACCTTCACAGGTAGCAAGAGATAGAGTAGAGGATCAGGAAATCATGTACTTGGCATATACACCTAATATATTGGGAATGGACATGATAGGAATAGATAGTCAGCACTTCAATGACACCAAAGCTGAAGAAAAGAGACAACGGGATGAACACATGAGCAGTAGGAGGGGGGTGGCAACAGTACATGGAAGATCATGCACACAAATGCCCGCAGTCTGGGTAACAATGTCCCAGAACTAATGACAGAGGAGGATCTGGAGATAGTGGCCATAATTGAAACATGGTTCACTGGCAACCACAGCTGGAAGATTAATGCACCAGGGTATGCTCTGTTCAGAAGAGACAGAATATGCAAGAAGGGGGAAGGTGGCCCTTTATGCCTCAGAGAGCATCAAATCAACTGCAATACGGGGCAAACATGAGGAGGTAGAGGAACTATGGGTCAGCCTCTAGACAGGAAAGGGAACAGCTATTAGGGCTGGGGTGGTCTACAGACCCCCAGCTCAGGAGGAGGAAGCTGGCAGGATATTGCTGGATAATATACACAATATGACAACTAAAGGTGAAGTCCTGCTGATGGGAGACTTTAACTTGTCAGACGTGGACTGGTCCATCCCAGCAGGGGCCTCGGCCAGGACTCGAGACATCATGGACTCACCACAGGGTGTGGGCTTCAGACAACTAGTGGGTAAACCCACCAGATACAGGACAATCCTGGACCTGGTGCTGACCAATGGAGATAGAATCGCAGATCTCCAAGTGGAGGGGCACCTGGGGTCCAGCGACCACCACATGGTACAGTTCAAATTCAACACAGAGATACAGTCTAGCCATACAAAGGCAAAGATCTTAGATTTCATTAAGGCTGACTTCCGCAAGATGGGAAACATTGTTAAAGAAACCCTGGATCAGAGAAACACATGAGGGGGAGTTGAGGAGCAATGGGTATATATTAAAGAGACCATTACAGGGTTCACAGAGCAATGTGATAAGGTGACAAGTGAAGGGAAGAGAAGGAGGAAGCCACTTTGGTTCTCCAAGGCTGTAGCACAAAAAAAAGGGTGGCCTTCAGAATATATAAAGGGATGCAAAGGGATGAAGATAGGGAGGAGTACCAGAATTATCTAAGAGAGGCGGGAAATGCTGTAAGAAGCGCAAAGGCAAAAATTGAGGACAGACTAGCTCAGTCAGACAAAGAAGGGGATAAGACATTCTACAGGTACATTAGTGATGAAAGAAAGTGCAGGGGGGAATCGCTAAACTCAGAGGGGACAAGGGACAGACTGTAAAGGGAGATCAAGACAAGGTGTCAATTCTAAACAAATATTTCCGCTCAGTCTTCACATTGGAAGGGGATGGACAGAGACCAGGGTTAGACAACATTAGCATTGTGGACCGGAGGTGGACACCAGTCCTTTTACATAGGAGAGGGCACTAAAATAGCTTACAAAGCTAAAAGTGGACAAAGGCAAGGCAAGGCAATTTTATTTATAGAACGCCCAATCCTGAAGGCTCTGGGCAACAAACATAAATAACAACATACAGCAGTAAATAAAAACATATGACAAAACCTCATTAATACCATATCAAATTAATATTCAGCAGTATTAAAAGCTTTCCAGAGGTCAATCTTCATAGGACTGGCCAGAACTAAGGATGGCATCAACAGTCAAAGGCCAGGCTGAAGAGGTGGGCCTTCAACCTCCCCTTAAACACCTCAATCAAGAGAGCCTCCCAGACTGCAGGTGGAATTGAGTTCCACAGGGTCAGCCCAGAGACACTAAAAGTGGAATTTCCCGAGGACTTGAGCCGAACCCTGGGAACATCCAGGAGGCCCCTAGAGGAGGAGCTGAGGGAGAGAGCAGAGGACACCAGTGTCAGGAGCTCAGACAGGTAACCAAGACCCACCCCATATAGGGCCCTAAAGGTGAGAAGACCCACCTTGAAAAGGACCCTCCACCTGACTGGCAGCCAGTACACTGCACGCAGGACCGGAGTCACATGACTGGACTTCAAAAGGCTTGTCATCAACTAGGCCACTGCATTCTGCACCAGCTACAGTCTGTGGAGGGTCCCTCCTGTGATCCCGAAGTACAGAGCTTTACAGTAGTCTAGCCTAGAAGTCACAAAGGCATGCACCAGTGTCAGCAGGTCCTCAGGCACAATGAGGGGCTTAATCAGGGCAATGTTCCACAAGTGGTAAAAACCACTGTTGACTACAGATGAGCTATTGGTCCAGATGGCATACATTCCAGGATCCTGAAAGAACTAAGGAGAGAGCTGGCAGCCCCACTGGCAGTCCTGTTCACTGGTCCCTAAATACTGGCATAGTCCCCGAGGACTGGAGAAGGGCAGATGTGGTTCTTCTTCACAAGGGTGGCAGCAAGGAGGAGGCAGGGATCTACAGGCCAGTAAGTCTCATGTCAATGGTGGATAAGATCATAGAGACACTCCTTAAGGAACAAATTGTGGAACACCTGGAATTCATTGGGGCACAGGATCCGAGGCAACATGGATTCACAGCAGAAATGTCCTGTCAAACAAATCTAATTGATTTCTTGGACTGGGTGACAAAGGTGTTGGACCAAGAGGGAGCAGTTGATATTGCCTACCTAGATTTCAGTGAAGCCTTTGATACTGTTCCACGTAGAAGGTTGGTTAACAAGCTGGGTAGTCTGGGGTTGGGCCACAAGGTGGTGAGCTGGGTTAGCAACTGGCTAAGGGAAAGGACACTGAGGGTGGTAGTAAATGGAAACCACTCAGATAAAATGGAAATGACCAGTGGAGTACCTCAGGGATCAGTTCTGGGGCCAGTCCTCTTCAATGTCTTCATCAGCGATATTGCAGAAGAGCTAGAGAGAAAGGTTTGCCTGTTTGCAGATGACACCAACATCTGCAACAGAGTTGATATGCCAGAGGGTGTGACAAGGATGAGACAAGACCTAGAAAAGTTGGAAAGATAGTCTGAGGTGTGGCAACTGATCTTTAATGCAAAGAAGTGCAAAATCATGCATGTGGAGAGTAGAAACCTGGGGGAGAGCTACAAGATGAGGGGGCAGGTGCTGTCAGTCACCAAAAAGGAAAAAGATCTGGAGTCATTACCACAGATAACCTGAAGGCCACCGAGCAGGCAACAAAGGTGGTAGGGAAGGCCAGTGGGACGTTGGGTTGTATATGAAGGGGTATCACAAGCCAAAGGAGGGAGGTACTGGTTCCACTATACAAAACACTGGTGAGGCCTTATCTAGAGTACCGCATGCAGTTCTGGAGTCCGTAAGGACATAGACAAGATGGAGATGGTGCAGAGGAAGGCAAATAAGATGGTGCAGGGATTACAGCATACTCCATATGAGGATAGGTTACCCCCGTGAGGTTACCAAACCCCCATCATAGGTCAGGATCTGGTTCTGCCAGACAGTATTTTTAGTTTTCTTCCCCCGAGGGGCACACCATGCAATGATGTCATGACACTCATTCAATGTCTGCCATTCCTGTCTTGCTTCTGCTGGTCATAAGCTGCCTTTCCCCCAGTTTATGCTAGGGGTCAGGCATTCACTGAACTCCACAATCCCTCCCCCTGGAGAAGAAAAGCAGTCCTTTGAAAGTTTGATCCCTGCCTCGTCGCCCCCGCTGACCCTTCAACACCCCAAGTTCGCCCCAAGGGTTGTCAGCACTGGCAGGCTGGCCTATACTGAAATGTGTAAGATATTTCCTAGCATTGCAGTCTCATACCACCAGTTCAGGGGCTCACGATTTGAACCTCCAACTCTGATTCCCATGCATATAAGCATCCTGCTCTTTCCTGAACATAGCTTGCCAGCATGGCTTGTGGCAGCTCTACCGTGGTGCTGACAGGCCAGCCCATACATTTAAGCAATAATGCATGACAGGGTGAGTGTTGTGCTGGGATAACGTCATGCCTGGGGTGACTGGGCATGAGGCCACAGGCCGAGTGCATCCAGTCACCCCAGAAGTGACGTTATCCCAGCACAACACACACCCTGGAGTGCATTATTGCTATTATACAATGGCTCTTTTGTGAAAATATAAAAGAAATAAAATAATATATCTTTGTTTAAGTTTTTAATTGATTTTTTGTACGTGGAGGTATACTTTTTAACAAAAAAGTCCAATTTCTATTTTGTGCAGCAGGTAGTACTACTGCTTGTTATGTATATAAAGAAAACTATGCCACACTGTTGACAGTGAGGTAACAAAAGCACAAAGTTCATGGTTAGTGGTCCCTTGTAATCCAATAAAGCCACCTGCCACCAGATGTTGTTTTAAATCAGTTACAATTTATTAAGACCTAAATAAGACCTAACAATTTTACCTCTAACATGATCAATTCTAAACAGCTGATTGCTTTTTACCACCAGGGCTACAGGTACAGAAAAGTGGAGCGAACCGCTCCCTTTTTCTGGGTGTTTTAACATCTATAGCAGCCATAGCTATTCCTCTAAAAACACACTGGACATGACATTTAGGTTCTGTATTTATACCTAAATGGTTTAAAAAAATGCCAGGTTGGAAATTTCAAAAAAACTACCACAGCACATTTTAACCTAGACATGAAGTCATTCAATAAAATCATGATACAAAGACTTGGAAGTACATTGGCCAAGAAAGACCTTGGTTATAAGATACATTCGACACTTTGAGACAGGACGTTTGTTTATCAGCATTCTTGGATGGGAAAACAGGTGGTTAGGGAATGTTATATTATTAAAAATAACATCTTTGAGGAGGCAGGAAACAAAAAGGAGGCTGTTACTCTATTTAAAATAAATTGCTTAGAACTGTAAAAAAATGTAGTACAAAGACCCTACTAGTAGAAAGTGGCCAAAGCAAAAATATAATTATTTTTTATCAGCTTGTTTTCCTATACACATTCTTAAACACAAGCATCATGCAGTGAGGATTTGTACTAGCCAAGGCTAAACAGCAGTTAATGTTGAAGGAGCTGGACCTTATCTTGGCTAGGACCTTGGGTTAAAGGAAGGTTTTGTACAAAATATTTCTACTGAGCAAAGCAGAGCTAATTTTCTTTAAAACATTTATTTTTAAACACGGTTTATGCTCTTCACTTATTTTCTACAGTTATTTACAGGGCCCCAACAGCTTTTGAACCTGAGCATCTACATCAATTTACACAGTGGTATCATTATTTGCATGGTTTCAACAATTACTCTCCAAACACCTCTGCACTTACAAGGCACATCAATCTACATGTTCCTATCATGTAGTCATCTACTAGCCACCTTCACCTTTTACTAGCCCTTTGCAGCCTCTACACTAGCCATTTTATACCTCTATATCTCCTCAATCTTTTGGTTAGCCAATTACATATTGTTGATAAAAGTTTGGTCACTGGTCACTAAAACCTTGGCCACTGGTCACTAAACTTTTGCCACTGGCCACTTTTAACAGTTAGTTACTTTTTTTTGCTGTCCCTGCCCATTGTTTGTAGAGAAACACATTTTATTTTCTGTTGTAGTCTGTTCCCCCAGGTCTACTGCTCCTCCAGTAATTGAGTTCATATTGTTTTGTTTTTTTCATAAGAAACCAAGTTGTGAAGGAAGCGTGAGTTGTGGAGACTTTATGATTTCTGTGAATGGTAAGTCATGTCCACTCATGGAGCAGCTGTTGGGATGGGTGAGGTTTTGGGTGTGTATCAGGTGTTGGAAGAGGGTGCTATGAGGAATACGGTGAAATTTAGTGAAGTTTGCTGCTTTTGGAACCAGCCACTATCTGCTGCTTTCTAACACAATGGCTCACCTCATGCTCCATTGTGACGCTGTGCCTGTGCGATTGAAAGTGAAGCAGATGCTGCGGCACTGTGTGACAAATAATAAAAAAAAGAAAGTGAGGTTTTCTTTAGGGAATGGTGAATGCTGGGGGAGTGTTAAGAGGGGGTATCTTACTTTTAATTGTGAAGGAGTCAAGACTCAGGAGCTAGTAATGCAGGTTGCGAATGAGTGAAGCGAGCAGCAGAGCAGGGATCACTTATGTAAGCTGCATAGAAACATAGAAACATAGAATTTGATGGCAGATAAGGACAGCTTGGCCCACCCAGTCTGCCCATTTCCTTACCTAATGGATAAGCTGCAGATCCTAGTTAACCAGCAGCCTACTTCTTCCTACCCCAACCCCCTAGAATCGCCTTATGACGGTCCCATTCATGCTTGAATTCCATCACTGTTTTTGACTCCACAACCTCCTCTGGAAGGCTGTTCCATGCATCCACAACCCTCTCTGTGAAAAAACACTTCCTTAAATTTTCATGCCGGTTGATGTGGTCATTTGTTTGCTGGGACTAGAGCCATGATGATGTGTTAAGATAATATCATGGGTCCAGTCCCAGAGTAACCAATGGGAGCCCAGGATTTTTCTTTGCCATCGTATAATAGATTTTTATCATCTACCTGGAGAGCCACCAGAAGTAAGCATAGGGGTCTTGGTTTAAAATCTCATACAGAGGGCTCCTTAAGAATGGACCCCCTTAGTGCTGCACTACAGTGTCAGTATTGGGTACGAGCCCAGGTTCCCATTATGGAAATCAAACACAATGAGCATCAGGAGCACCATGCTGCACAACACTGTGCTTGGCAAGCAGATGTCCCAAGATGCTTTTCCCTGCACTGCCATCCTGGTCATCCAGGTGGCAAAGGTATGGCAGGATCAGATGCCAGCCTCCCATAGGAATGTCCTCTGGGATACTTCTTCACCAGATGGGCCCCTGATGACCTACTGTACAGTCAGCACTAATGCAAGCAGTGGTGGTGCTACTGCCCCAATGGCCCTGTTAGCTGCACAGAGCTTCATTGTTTATGCTGGTACTAGTGGTGTATGAAAAAAACCTCCACTGGCGGAATTTCTGTGAAAGACAGACTTTCGCTTCTGTGAAAGTTTCACAATCAAATTATCAACTTCTGCAGAAATTCCAACTTTGAATGGCAAAAAAAATTAAAGAACTGGGGATTATTGTATTAAACTGTGGCACAAACATTCACAATACTGCTCACTGTCAGTGGTCAGTTCACTTCTGCTGACAAAAATGTAATACATTAATCCACAATTCATAAATTCATTCTGTAGTTCAGTGAGTTACTGAACTGCAGAATAAATGTATCATTCCCTGGTGCTTAGTGGTGCCCCCCCTCCCAGCTAATAGCTGGCCCAATCTTTCTCTGGTGGCTAGTGGTCTCTCCCCCACCTGATCATCTGCCCGATATATAAATACATTTTCCTGTGTGTCAAGTGGTCTCTCCCCCACCTGATCACCCACCCAATCTATAAATACATTTTCCCTGGTGTCCAGTGGTCCAATGCGACCCAATTACCCACCCAATGTATAAATAAATTTTACATGGTGTCCAGTGGTCCCTCCCCCCACCTGATCACCTGCTCGATGTATAAATACATTTTTCCTGGTGTCCAGTGGTCCATCCTTAAACCTGATTACCTGACCAAATGTAAACCTTTCCATGGTGGTCTAGTGGACCCCAACCCCCCCAACCTGGCAGGTAGTGACCCACCACCCTGCTCCCCCCATCCTGAGCTTGCGACCAGCACAGCCCTCCTCTCTCCATCATGGCTGGCCATCGACTAAGCTGTGTCTGTCAATGAGTGAGCATATACTTGTACAAGCATGTGCTCATTCATTGACAAGACAGCTCCCACTCATTCAGTGTGTGTGTGTGTGTTGTGACAGCTCTGTCGGGTGGCTCTGAGAAGAGTGGAAGGCTGTTCTGATTACCAGCAGAGGTTGGAATGGGGGAGGAATAGCGTGGTGGACCCCCGGGGTCCACCACACCTTTCTCCCCCATCCCAACTCTCTCCCCCACCATTAACCAGAACAGCCCTCTGCTCATCTATGAGCCACCTGACAGCTGTCATAACAAACACACTGAATGAGTGGGAGCTAGACTATCAATGAATGAGCACGTGCCTGTACAAGTATGCCCTTATTCATTGACAGGCATAACTCAGTTGGCAGTCAGTCTTGGTGGAGAGAGGAGGGTTGTGCTGGCCGCCAGCTCAGGATGGGGCAGAGCGGGGTGGTGGGTCACTACCTGCCAGAGTTGGGGGGCAGGGGGTCCAGTAGACCACCAGGTAAAGGTTTACATTTGGTTGGGTGATCTGGTAGCAGGAGGGACCACTGGATAACAAGGAAAATGTATTTATACATGGGGTGGGAGATCGGTTGGGGGTAGGGACCACTGGATATTGGGTGGGTTATTGGTTGGGGGAGGGACCACTGGACACCAGGGAAAATTTATTTATACATTGGGTGGGTGATTGGGTGTGGAGAGGGACCACTGAACATCATGGTAATTGGGTATCATGTCATAATAGTGACCCAAAAATGAGTGACTAAAAATGTAGCAACTCATTTTGGGTGCTATTATTGTGGGCTACACTGCAGAATAGTGAGGGTATGGGATAGCGACCAGGGGGAAGGGCGGATGGAAGGGAGGAATAGCGAAGGGATGGGGAGGAACAGGGAAGAGGTTTTCAGGCACTGGAGTACCTGCTGCCACCAAGCTATGGCTAGCTCTGGCACAACAGGCACTGGGTTCGGGACTGGGAGCACGTACATTTTGCCGTAGCTACAAGCTGCAACACTTACGTTTTTGCTGACATCTGGATTTTTGACCCTCCTCGAAATGCATCTGCCTGGAGTTGAGAATTCTAATTAAAGTGGCTGCAGAGTGTGTGGAGGGGCACACCCCCCCTGCAAAAACACTTTTTTTTTTAATCCAGATGTAGGGTCACCTTGAAGTGTATATCGCCGATTTGCTTTTCAGTAATATAAGCTCACCATAATAGTGATCTCTGTTTTGTGTTCGCTATTATGACATGGAACTGGGAAAATGTATTTATATATCAGGTGGGTGATTGTGTGGGGGGAGGAGACACTACCCACCAGTGAAACATTTTTATTTTTACTCCAGCTGGCATTTGGCAGTTACAAGGAGGGGACCTCTGGCACCAGATAATTCTTTTTTACACTGCGCCAGCGATCGGTGGGGGGGGGGAGGGGAATCAGTTCTGTGGAATTTCTGTAGAAATATAAAAACATAGAAATGGATGGCTGGTATGGACTGCTAGACCCACCCAGTCTGCTCATTTTCTCTACCTGCTGCAAAAAACCAGAGACCCTACTTGATCACGAACTCTGTTCTCTTTCCTATTGCTAGGGTTCCCCTATGCCTATCTCATGCATTTTTGAATTCCCCTACCGATTTTGCCCCCACCACCTCTGCTGGGAAGCTGTTCCATGCATCCACCTCCCTTTCTGTGAAGAAATGCTTCCTCTCATTACCCCTTAGCCTACCTCCTTCCAGCCTCATGTCATGACCCCTTGTTTCAGAACATTTATTTTTTTTGAAAGATGCTACCTGCCTGTATCTTATTTATGCCCTTGAGATATTTGTAGGTCTCTATCATATCCCCCCCCAGGTTATACATATTGAGGTCCACCAGTCTCTCCATATATGACTTTTGGTGCAGGCCCTACACAATTGTTGTTGCTCTTCTCTGAACTGCTGCTACCCTCTCTATGTCCCAACAGAGATGCAGCCTCCAGAACTGGACAAAGTACTCCAGATGAGGTCTCGCTAATGACTTGTACAGAGGCATCACCACCTCCTTTCTTCTGCATGTGATACCTCTCCCAGTGCACCCCAGTACCCCACTGGCTCTCCACACAGCCTTGGCACATTGTTTGGTCACCTTTAGGTCATCTGGTATGATTACTCCTAGATCCCTTTCCTGTTTGGTGCTTATCGGTACCTTCCTCCATCATGTAAGCCTCTCCTGGGTCCCTGTGCTCCAAATGCATGATTTTGCACATCTTTGCATTGAATCTTAGCTGCTACACTCTTTACCATTCCTCAAGTTTACCTAGGTCCCTCCTCATTTTTTCCAGCCCTCCCGGAGAGTCTACCCTGTTGCAGATCTTAGTGTAATCTGCAAAGAGGCATACCTTTCCTTCTAGCCCCTCCAAAATGTCACTTATGAAGACATATTGAATAGGACTGGTCCCAGAACTGATCCACCCTCTCTGTTCTATCCCTCAACTAGTTTCAAACCCAGTTTACCACCTTGGGACCAGTTCCCAATCTGCCTAGCTTGTTTACGGTGTCGAAGGCCTTGCTGAATCCAGGTAGGCCACATCAACCACTCACCCCAATCCACTTCCCTTGTCACCGAGTCAAAGAAATCTATCAGATTTGTTTGACATGATCTTCCCACTGAGAATCCATGCTGCCTTGGATCCTGTGCTCTGCTGTATTCAAGATGTTCCACAATTCTTTCTTTTAGCAGTGATTTCATAATTTCCCCTGCCACCAAGGTCAGGCTGACTGTTCTATAGTGTCCAGCCTCCTCTCTGCTCCCACTTTTGTGTATAGGGACTACATATGCTCTTCCCCAGTCCTCTGGAACCACTCCCATTTCCAGTGATTCATTGAACAAGGCTGCCAGTGGTGCTGCCAGCACCTTCCTAAGCTTCTTTAATATTCTAGGATGTATCCCATCCGGTCCATTTTTCTTGTCCATTTTCAGTTTCACAAGTTCCTTTAGAACTCTATCCTATGTAAATGGTCTGGTGTCCACTTCCATCCTCGTATTGCTCCTGCCAGGTAATTGTGGTCCCTTACCTTCCCACTCTTCAATAAATACTGAACAAAAATATTTTTTCAGGATTGTTACTTTTTCCAAGTCCCATTCCACACATTTCTCTTACAACTTTAAAAAGTCTTATTCCCTTTCTTTACTGCTGGGGATATTTTTTCCTCTGTTTGCACCTTTGCACTCCTGACTTCCTTCTTGCCTCCCTCTGCTTATCCAGATATGCTACCCTGTCCTCCTCCTTCTGTGATTCCTTGTACCTCCTGAAAGCCAGCTTTTTCACTCTTACCTTCCTGGACACTTCCTTTCAGAACCATAGTGGTTTTCTTTTTCCCTTACCTTTGTTTATCTGCCTAACACAAAGGTTTGTTGCCTAGACTATGGCTCCTTTTAGATGGGCCCACTGTACCTCAACTGCTCTCCAGTCCACTTAGAAAATAAGAAAAACAGCGCTTGAGGCATAAATGCCCAAAACAGGGCTGCAGCAGCAAAAAAAAAACAAGCACAGCAACAATCACAGGATAATCACTGCACAATCCATGAAGGCAAACATGTAAATAAAAAGCCAAGTAACATGGTACATGCTGAGTGCAGTATTTATTGGTGCATGGTGGAGGGCCAAGAGTAGCACAGGATGAGAACAAACTCCCCAGTCCTCTCACCCTGCTAGGGCTTTTCTGAGACATACCCCCAACTTTGCAAAGTCTGCCCTCCTGAAGACCAAGGGCTCTCGCTTTCATGTGGTTGTTCTCTGCCACTATACTCACATTGAACTACACTGTGTGATGATCACTGTACCCCAGGTATCCACCCACCATGACATCAGCAATTCTGTCCCCATTGGTGAGTACCAGGTCCAAAATCACTCCCTCATGGGGGGTACTAGCACTAGTTGCCTGAAGCATTCCCCTTGTAGGGAGTTCAGTATGTCCCATCTTCTGACTGAGGCTGTGGTTGGGATGCTCCAATTAACATCTGGCAGATTGAAGTCACCTACCAGCAGCACTTACCCTTCAGTCACCATCTTATGGATGGTTTCCACTAGAACCTTGTCCAATTCTTCCCCTTGTGGTGGAGGTCTGCAGATCATGCCTGTGTGAATAGCGATGCCAGTGACCATCTCTAGAGTGACCCACAGAGCCTCCGCCCCCACCACAATCCCTGTTACCTTAGTTGCTTTTACACCTTCCCTGACATAAACAGCTATCCCTCCTCCCTTTGTACCCTCGCTGTCTTTCCTGAATAGAGTATAACCTGGTATAGCTACATCCTAGTAATCCCTTACAGAAATTATTATATGAAATGTTTTCGTGAATGGTGTTGTTCAATGTCTTCATCAGTGACACTGTAGATGGCATTAAGGGCAAAATGTGCCTATTCATGGATGGCACCAAGCTCTGTGGAAGAGTGGACACAGCTGAAGAGATACAGGACCTACAGAAAGATCTGGAAAAGCTGGGGAAGTGGTCCAGGATCTGGCAGCTTGGCTTCAATGCCAAGAAATGCAAAGTTCAATGTTTGTGGAATAGCAATAGTGAGAGATGGGGTATATAGTACTTGTGTAACTTGTAGTTCTTCTTGTTGCTTTACTGTATTCCCACCCTTGAGTAGTAGGTATGTAGGTAGTAATTTGTAGGGAATAGAAGGCCCAATAAGATACCTCCTCCAACTCACAGAGAGTATGACCTCCTGGCACTCAGGAGAGGAAAAAAACCCAGGTGGAGGAAACCTCTGAGAACCCATGGCTGGAGGTCTGCCTGTTCTCTGGACATACTAAATGGAGAAAGACCTAGGCTCTAGTAACCATAAGTAATTTAAGGTTGGTGAGCTGCTTGGAAAGATGATGATCCATCCCCGATCCATGAACAATGCTGATTGTATAGTGATCCTGAGGTTGAAGAGTAGGTCTTCTGCATGAGCAATAGAATCCAAAGTATGAAGTCAATCCAAGTGAAGGAGGGCAAAGAAGTCCAATTTTCCCAGGTGATGAATGATGATTGTCCCATGGAATTGCAAAGGTGTAATGAGCAGAGGGAGCATCACTGCATCAATAAGGTACCAAACTGGGAATGTGGAAATGCAATGGTACAATAAGTCACTGGAGAATGATCCAACTTGTGAAAGGTATGAATATCAAGGTATGGTCAGGAGGCAAGAAACTGAATAATGAATGAGGAGTCGCTAAGAAAGAATCCATGAAGTAGAAAAGATTAGAAGAGAGTCATTGAGTGCCCTGGAGATGTTGGTTTGTTCTCAGTCCAAGGATAATACAGACTAAATGATCATCCTGAGGATGGTGGGTACTTCTTTTCCATAAGGATGATAGAATCCTATGTGCAGAGCAGGTCCAGTTAAAGAAGGGCTAATATATTCCCGTATTTCCAAGATAATAAAGATGCATGTCCAAAGAGCTTGTAGAGGCAAAATGAGTTGGGAAGAGAATAATTTGATAGATATAGACCAGACAGTACACTGTGGCATTTGTGATGATTTGTAAAGTTCTAGTGACAGCTAGAATTCATGTAAGGTTTGATTTTCAAAGTAGTCTGGCAGTAAAGAATCGACTAATAAGTGATAAGTCACTAAGTAAGCATCCCAGAGTGACTTGAGTAGAGGAGAGATTGATTGACTGATAAGAGTAATGCCATAAGTGATTAGTAATTAAATAGAAGAAAAGTTGCAGAGCAGTCCAGATGGTACCCTAATGTATATAGGAATTGATTTAAAATTCAGTATGGGAGGAGGTTGTGGGGTCTAAAACTGTGGGAAAATTCAAGAATGCATGTGACAGACATAAGGCAATTCTTGTGGGGGATAGAAAGAAATAGGCTGTCGGTTAACTAGGATCTGCAGCTTATCCTGTAGGTAGGGAGATGAGCAGACTAGGTCAGCCAAGTGGTCCTTATCTGCTGTCAAAATCTATGTTTCTATGTATGAGGGATGGATGGTTCCTTTGGTCACAAGATCCATGACTTTATAAATAAATCTTCTGCTCGTATGCTGCCCAAACTAAGTGTGGTTATTTGTGTGGTGTAATCGTCTAGGAGATGCACAGTGGTGGCATAGGCTGGTTAAGTATACAGGTAATCCTGATACCGAAGTATGGAGAGAAGCTTGGAGGCAGATGTAATAATAGTCTATAAGCTGGACTGGCAATGAGATATGTTAGTGCAGGATATTATAGAATCGTAGTGCTACTGTTGAGTAATACTGAATGGGAGACAGGGCTGAGTTGGTGAAATTTGTCTTGACTCTATATGAATTGCCAGTTAGAATTTAAGAGAGCCAGTTCTCAGTGATGGTCTTTTATGGCAGAAATTGACTAAGGTAAATCAAGAAGAAGAGAACGAAGGTTCTGCTGGAAGAGCTGTTAACCCAGCTTCAGGTACTAGGTGAAAAAGTGCGGATGAGTGTAGTGCAGAATAGTAAAGTCCAGGAGCAAAACAATGATTTGGATGGCATGGAATTAATAATCAGCTAGGCGGTGGAGGTCCCCCATCGATGTTTTGGAAGATATCTGTGAAATTCAAAAACGAGCAATGTCGAATCGAGTAACTTGGTGAACAAAGCAGTGTTGGAAGACTAGGTTGAGAAGGAAAATGGATATTGTCCTTAGTTGAATGGGTTATCTGAGATTCCTGGTATCCGTAGAAGTGATGCTGGTTACTATGTTAGAGCATAGCAGAAGGATTTAATAGGACACAGAAAGTAATAGTAAATGGAGTCCACTCTGAAGAAAGGGGGGTTACTAGTGGGGTACCCCAGGGTTCAGTATTAGGACCGGTCCTCTTCAATGTCTTTATAAATGACATTGCAGAGGGACTGGAAGGAAAGGCATGTCTCTTTGCAGATGACACAAAGATCTGCAACAGAGCTGATGCACAAGGTGGGGTGGAAAGGATGAGAAGGGACTTAGCAAGGTTAGAGGGATGGTCAAATGTAGGGCAGCTTAGATTCAATGCTAAGAAGTGCAAGGTAATGCACCTGGGAAACAAAAACCCAGGGGAAGAGTACACAATGGGGGGTGAGATACTAACAACAACAAAAATGGAAAGGGACCTGGGGGTAGTCATATCAGATGACCTAAAGGTGGGCAAGCAATATGAGAGGGCAGCAAGGAGGGCTGGGGGGATACTGGGATGCATAGGGAGTGGCATCACCAATAGAAAACAGGAAGTTATTATCCCTCTGTACAGACTGCTGGTGAGACCCCATCTGGAGTACTGTGTGCAGTTCTGGAGACCCAATCTCCACAAAGACATAGACAGGATGGAAGCTGTCCAGAGGAGGGCAACTAAAATGGTGCAGGGTCTGCACGGAAGACATATGAAGAGAGACTAAAGGAGCTTAATATGTATAACCTTGAGGAAAGGAGGGAGAGGGGGAACATGATAGAAACTTTCAAGTACCTCAAGGGAATCAACAAAGTCCAAGAGGGTAGCATCTTTCAAAAAAAGAGGTGTGCAAGAACAAGGCAGCACAATTTGAAGATGGGAGGGCGGCTCAGAGGTAATTTATGAAAGTATTTTTTCACAAAGAGGGTTGCAGATGCATGGAACGGCCTTCCGGAGGAGGTTGTGGAGTCAAAAACAGTGGTGGAATTCAAGCATGCATGGGACAGTCATAAGGCAATTCTAGGGGGTGGGGTAGGAAGAAGTAGGCTGCTGGTTAACTAGGATCTGCAGCTTATCCATTAGGTAGGGAAATGGGCAGACTGGGTGGGCCAAGCAGTCCTTATCTGCCGTCAAATTCTATGTTTCTATGTTTCTATGTTTCCATCTATGAGGACAGTCAGTGAGACGAGCCAGTCTGGGAAGTCATGATGGTTGAATGGACATGATTCGGATTGTACATCCAGTAGAGATGGAGAAGATCTTCCCAATGTCCAGGCTAATGGGATTTATTAAATGATCATGAGGAGCTAATTGGACAGTGTAAAACTCTATGATGGCACAAGAGTCCATGCGGCATGTTAGCTAAGAGATGTTTGCTGACAGGAATATATCTCCAGAGTAATGAACGAGTGATGCAATGAGTAGTAGAAGGGTACTGTTAGAATGGCCAGAGTAGGAGTATGAGATGGATTATATGGAAGAGCAGATAACTGAGTAAGAGTACTGGTCATAGATAGGGTGCAAGGCCCAAAAGAGCCACAGCAAACAGTACAAAGCCCCAAGCCTGCAAGGTGAAGATGAAAAGGCAGACATCCAAATGGGAAGGAAGACCGGGCTGTATCCTGAGGAACTGAATGAATAATCCAGGGAAGGCCACAGTCCAGGTGAAGCTGGATGACATCCAGAGCAGGAAGGTACAGGACTGGGTCAGTTCCACAGTGAACAGCAGCAAAATGTAGGAAAGCTGAAGCAAGGCATCAAATGATGATCCACAGAAGGCCAAGGAGCCAAGCCAAGCACCATGAGCAACTGAGGTGAGACACACGGAACCCCATGTCTGATGAAAGCTGGAAACAACTAGAGAAAATGATGGAAGATGCCAGAGCGATGAAGGACAAGGTCCCAAATCTGCAAAGGAACAAGTTCGTACAACAGCCAAACTGGTGACCTGCAGTAAATGAGGCAGTCGACCTGGAGTGAGAGAGGGACTGAATGAGCTGGCAGGATCCAGATGATGAGGGAAAGGAGGCCAAAGGGGCTAGAGAACAAAGGTCCATGGAAGAGCAGGATGGCGAGTGGAGTCATTCAAAGCAGAAGGGTCCTGTGATTGAAGAGAAGTGGCAAACTGTCAGGATGGAGGCAGACAAGTCGAAGAGGTCCTGGTTCCATGGTTGAAGTCACAGGCAGAAGTAGGAAGTCCAGGTCCAGAAGGGTTATGGCATTGGGTAGCAGGTGGAGAAAAACAGGTGTAAAGCAGTGGAATAGAAGGACATGCATTCAGATGGGATGGTCGAGGCAGGATGATCCAGACTAGATTTGGCTAGTGAATGTAGAACAATGAGAGAATTTGGTTTAAGAAGTTCCATTCCTGAATGGAAATGGCAATCCCCATCAGTGCAGATGTAAACAGGGGAGACAGTTTATGTGTGAGTCAGGATCCCAGCCATGGAAGTCGGCAGATAGGATGAAGAGTCTAGGCTGCAGACAAGATAAGATGGAGAAGCAAATCGGGCAAAGTTCTGTTCTGGAAGGGAAGCAGCAGCTGGTTATCAGGCTGAAAACATATAAGATGAAGCAGTAGACTAGACTTAGGCAACCATCAGGGATGGCAGAGGTGGATGATAGTAACTTGGGGCAGCCAGGCCTCATTAGAATGATGAGTGTACATGGACGTAGGAGTTCCATTCCTGAAGGGAAGCGACAACTGGTATGAGGTAGGGAATGTATGGTAACAATCTGTAGATCGTAGACATGGATCCCATCCCTGGTAGCTGGGGCGTGCTAACCTACCCTCGTTGCTGCCAAGCAGAGTTAGGGACAGAGGATGTCAAAGAGGTAAGCTGAAGGTAGTGCCATTCCAGAAGGGATGTGGCAACAGGTATGAGGTAGAAAAGGTATGGTAGCAGTATGTAGACTGTAGACATGGCTCCCATCCCTGGTAGTTGAGGTATGCTAAACTTCACTCGATGTATCCAGCAGAGTTAGGGAAGAAGGATGTCAAGAGGTAAGTAGGTGGTGGTTTCATTCCATAAGTAGTAGGATGTAATGATTGTAATGGAATCCCATCCCCAGTAGACAGGGGAAGCCTACCTTCACTCAGCACCTCAGAAACTGCAAGTTAGGGACGGAGTCTGGAATACTGCTGGTATGGGCTGGCCAATGCACAACTCTGCTATAGAGAGAGGAGATGTAGTAATGAAGCTGGTATAGGACAATGAAGTATTGGAAATCGTAGGTATAGTAGCACTAGTAGTAGGAAGGAGATACATATAACATGGTGGAAATGGTAAACACAGATGACAAAGGTACATAGGTTAAGTGCTCTGGAATGTACTGTGAGGAGAAAGCTAGAGAACATTATGTGGAATCAGCCGCTGAATCACGGCTTTGGAAAGTACCCACTGTACCCAGGCAAAAACTGGAGATGGAAGCTGATCTACAGAATCTCGAATAGCCGGGTTGAAGCTGCAGTTCTGAGCTGGACTTTCCTTTCTGAGAAAAGAGCTAGGCAATATCTGTAGTGCACAGCAAAGGCTGTGGGTGAGCTCTGCTTTCTGTTGCCGATGGCATTGAATTGTTACTACAGCTGGTCTGATGTCATGGAGTGGGGACGTCCAAGGGGCATAAAACATTTGTGCCCTTTTTGCAGGATAATGAATGCCTGACCCCCCCCATTTTGTTTTTACCCTAAACTATGGAAAGGTATTATAATAAATGAGGTGGACAAGAATATGCTGTGTGGGAGAATGAATAGCTCAGCGGGGAGTAATATGAGAGGCTGATAGGTACTTGTGTGAAGTATCGAGTGGTGAGATAGCTCTAAGGGATAGGAGTCAGTAAAAGCCAATCCTTAGCATGGTAGGAGAGCCAGAAGTGAGAAATCAGGTACAGAGTAGTACAGGTACTGAATGCAGCTGGAAAATGTGAATAAAAGTACTTACTGGTGGGCCATTGATAGCCTCAGGTGTTGAGTCCTCTAGTGACCTAGAAGTAGGCAGGGGATGAGAAAATATAGTAGGCTGAGCAACCAGAGGATGAGCAGGAGAGTAGAGATCCATGATGAAGGGCTGCAAGGGCAGAGGTCCAGAATGAAATGGTGAGGATGCATGGAGGAATGGAATTGCTTCTGAAGTATCCAGAGGAGGAATGTACGGTAACTTCGGAGTGCAGGGGTGCTCGGGATTCCAACCACAGTTAGAACAGCTGGCATCATCTGTGTCTTGTGACTGTAAGTTGAAGGGGAAGCTAGCACTGAAAAAAGCATACGGGACAGGGGGAGAGCTGGGATGCATGGCATCTGTCAATAGAACTAAAAATGCCCCAAAAGAACCAGAGAAAGAGGAAATAGAAGCCCTGATACAAAGGAAGGAGCGAAAGGAACATGGAGGCACTGAAGTAGCGAAGGAGACTAACAGACAGACACAAGACAAGGGGAGCACAGGACACAAGGAGGGGAGAAGGAGTTGAGAGGGGAGAGAGAAAAACAAACCAGGCAGCAGATAGCACAGAAGTGCACATCCTCACTAGCCATGCAGGAGCCCAGGGGAAAAAAACACTCCCTAAGCAAGGGAGGTCTGTTGGAGGGGCGCTTAAATAGAGGATGTGAGAGGAGCTATTCCCCACATTGAACCTCAGGCAAGCCCTCCCATTATGCATATTGGAGCCAAGAATCCCAGGACTGAGTACTACCTGGGTGGAGTCCGAGTATTTGCATCAGACGAGGAGAAGATCCTGGGATCGATGATCATTAGTGACCTGAAACACTCCACACAGTGCAAGAAAGCAGCAGCAAAGGCAAACAAGATGATGGGAAATATATCTAGAAAGATCAGTAGTAGGAGAGAGGAGGTTATACTGCCCTTGTACAGGTAATTGGTAAGGCCGCATCTAGAGTATGGAGTTCAGTACTGGTACCTACACCTCAAAAAGGACATTAACCTGCTGTAAATGGTCCAGAGGAGGGCTACAAAGATGATAGCAGGTCAGCAGAGTAAGGCATATGAGGAGAGATTGAGGGCACTGAACATATACTCCCTGGAAGACAGGGGGGAGAGAGAGAGAGAGAGAGAGAGAGGACATGATTGGGACCCACAAGTACTTGACAGGAATAAATAAGGTTGAGAAGGAGAGTCTCTTTATGCTGAGTGGCAACCATAACACAAGGGGGCACAATCTAAAGCTGGAGAGTGGGAGGTTTAAGAGGGAGATCAGGAAGCAGTTCTTCACAGAGAGGGTGGTGGACACTTGGAATGCATGGCCAGAAGAGGTCATCTCATTGAAGACAGTAAGCAGCTTTAAGAGAGGCTGGGATAGGCATGGGGGAAGGTAAGGATCATGGGTAGAGAGAATGGGAGGAGTGGGGATGGAGGGTAGGGACATTAGCTCAAACTGTGGACCCTGTAATATAAGCAGACTTGATAGACCAAATGGCCTTCTTCTTCTTCTAGCTTCTTTGTACGTTTGTATGTATGTTCATATGCTGCACACATAAAACTTCCATGAGATATGTGTGTGCTGCAAGCATGACTTAGATGTTAAATTAGAACTGATTGCATGCATGTTGCATATGTGCAGCAAGCAAGTGTGGAAAGTATGCTTTTTATGTTAAATTAGAACAGACTGCATGCATGTGGCATGCATGCAAAAAGCAAATGTTCACTGATAACTGCACATATAAAATTTAAGTGATGTGTTCAAGATCACATCATAAACAAGTGGGGGTTAATGAGATTCAAACCCAGGTCATCAAGTCTCCTGGTTTGCAGTTCAGTGCCTTTAACTGCTTGCACACATATGGCTCACTTGTACTTCAATACAAATCTGCGTACAGTACATCTGCACGCACGCAGCATGCTTATAGCCACTTATATACTTTTTAGTTTTCTTGTCCTGCCTCATCTCAGCTGCACAGCTGAACTGTAGCACACATACCAGTGGAAACACATGTGGTTCTTCCCACTCCCAATACACACAGTTACCCACAAAACTACTTAATTACTTCTGTCTGGCCTGTACTCATACTGTTTTCTTCCCATAGTTTTGAATGCTTCCATGCAAAAAGACTTTAAGGGGCAAACACAAAAATAGCAATAACTCAACACCCACCCACAGGGCCAGTCCCACCCCCCCCCCATGCACACACTGCAGCACTTGTGGCCATGCTACTACAGATAACCCACAAAGTATAGATGTAAGTCGAGTGTCTCTTACCTGAGTACTAGGGAGCCAGAACACGAGTCTTTAAGAGATGATGTCCATGGTTCACAGTGCTGGGGCATACACCCTTAAAATGAATGGAGTTTTTTTTTTATTACTATTTTATATATTATGATGGCTAGTTGAAGAATAATGAAGACCACTGTTCTACTAACAAGGGCCTTGTTAGTCAAGCGGTGGCCTTCACTAATCTCCAAAGCACTATCAATAATGTATAAAATAATAAAAAAATACCCCAGTTCATTTCAATGGTGCACGCCACTGCAATTTCCCTTGCCCTATGTCATAATGTGCCTGAGTGTGGGGATATGGAGGTCAGCTTCACTGGGGGGGATAAGCCTGACTATAGTGGGGCTCCAATAGTCTGTGCATACCATGCCACTCAACTGTCCCTGAATGCAAGGGACAGCCCTAATTTTACCCCTGAAAACTGCTCTGCTCCTCATCCATCCCTCATGGAAAACATGCAGCTCACACAGAGGATGTCCTGTAAATTTAGACTTCATGGCAAGGGCATCATTTCAGATTTCAGCAGGGGGAGCCAACAACCAGTGGAGGCTAGGGGCTGGTTAACCCCTAGGTGGCAAGCTCTGGAATGTCTGGAATGTCTCTAAAAGGTAAAACTTACTTGTTGTGACTGAAAAGTGATATGGAAATCAGGAAAAAATCAAATGTATAAGATTCATCTGTCTATACCAAGGAGCTGTGCATCAGATTTGGGCTCAATCTCACCCAGTTACTAACCAATTTTTTTCCTGGCCGAAGTTCTGAACCCCCCCCCACAAAAAAAACATAGTCCCGATTTCTCTCCCCGACTCCAATTCAGTACCCATCCTGTATGGGTTGTGAAGCCACACAAAGGCACAGATATGTGAAAAACATATTGATATGTCAGTTCTTCCTCCTTCCCCAATCCCACTGTAAAAAAAATGATTTACTTTTACTTACCTGACCATCTGACCAGAAAAAGCAGCCTGGCCCAGTGTGCCACTAGTCCAATTTTTAGTCTGCTCTTCCTCCGTCCTTCTGCTAGAAGCTGGATGCTAGAACCGACCATCCTAGGTCCCCAACGTGGTCCACAAACAAGTCGCCTCACCAACTGAACCCACCCAACCTGAGTTGGTTGCTTCTTGCTTGGCTGCTGCCACACTGCACTGATCAAGGCCTATGAAGGCTGCCCACACCGCTGTCACTGCTGCTGCTAGGCCTAGCTTGCTGCCACGTGGGGGGTCTGTGCTGGGATTTTTTGTGAGGTGAGCCAATTGAGTAAGTAGGTAGCCTAGTCTAGAGTTAGTTTCTAGTTCACCCTCTGCCTCTTCAGCCACCAGGGGAGATGGAGGCTCACTAAGAGTAGACCAACAAAAATATGCTGCCACAATACTGCTTAAGCTTGCTTAGTTCAAATATTTTTTACAGGGACAGGGATATGTATTTGGGTGTTTAAAATGTGCAGTTTGGATAAGGGCTGTATTTTGGGAGTTTAAACAATGCTGTTAGTTTAGAGCTGTATTCTGGAGTTCAGTTCTGTGCTAGTTGATAGACAGGAAACTGCAGAGGTAGACTTGAGGGAAGGGGCAGGAGAGTAGCCAGAGCCATTTTAAATTGATTCAGTCAGCGGCTGGAAACTGAAGGACTATGAACTGCAGGGATGTGTTTGTTCCTGCCTAAGGAAAGGGGATGAGGTGTGCAGTTGGGTAAGAGGCAGATTGACTCACATGGGAGTGGCAGTGGTCCTCTAATACCACCATCCCCAACCTCTCCCTCCCTCAGCTTGTTGGGGTGGTGCTGCATTGGGACTGGTGGAAAGCACTACCAGGTGCATCCATTTTACGTGCCATAACAGAGGGGATTGTTCTTTGTAATGTTATAGAGTGATATGTAGCTCAGGTTAAAGAGGTAAAAAGTTATAAACTTTTAGATAGTACTGTGTTTTGTACTTAGATGTAGCACCTCATGCTGTATTTTGCTGAGAAACGTATGAATGGTACGGTATCATAGTTAGTGGTGTTTTATGCTTCTCGGCTACTGGATTTGGTGTTATATTTTTAAATAGGGACTGGGATGGTTAGAAACTTTTGATCTAACTGTATTTTGTAGTTAGTACTAGCATCATGGGTAGGATAGTGGGCTGCAATTGATGTGGAGCGGCAGTTGGGATTAACAAATTGTGGAGGCGAGGACGGTGTCCAATCTGTATCCGTTTGAGGAGGCTGGAGGAGGAAGTTCTGTAGCTTGGTAGAGAGCTGGAGAGGATAAGGGAAGGGGGAAGGGGCCCAGAGGCAGCAGGGTCACATCCAAGAAATAACATTAGGACACCGCGAGGGAGAGACAGTGGTTCAAGGGAAGTGATGGGGAGGGAGTGCAAGAGTGGAACAAGCAAGGATCCTAGCATTAGTGGGAAGGCTAGAGTCGGGGGGAGGGAGCAGAGGCACAGCCAGGCAGGATGGGCAAGAAATAGGTTTGCTGAGCTGGCAACACTAGTGAAGGAGGAGGAGGGATGGAGTGATCTCCAGGGAAGAGCAAGAGATGGAGGAAGAGGGAAACCCACAAAGGGCAGGAGTCAGTCAGAGGAGGGCAACAGGGGTGAATGAGAGAGAAGCACTGCAGGTGGGGTGGATGACAGGGGCAGGGGTAGAGGGAGGGGCCAAGGTGGAGGGGAGGGATGTGGGGGATAGGGAGGGAGCAGTGAAGGGGCAGGGGACAGGATGGGGGAGAAGGGGCAGAGAGCAGTAGGGAGGAAGAGTGGAGTTAGTGAGCATGTATTTCTGTACAAAATGCATTTTAGAGCAAATGAACCACAATGGTCATCTAGGCTTTTTTTGTGTTTGTCAGTGCTAGCCACATCATGAAACCCCTGACATCTGGCTAACCATTCTCCCTATGAAATATTTTGCATTTTACATGCTACAGACATGGCTCTAATTGAAATAGGATATAATTAAAATGCCTATCACTGAGCATTGCCTTCACAGAACAAATATATGAAATATATGTATTACATGAAGAATCCCGCCCCCCCCCCACCACCACCACCTCAACCACCTCTACCATAAACATTCGTTTGTGAAACGAACTCACTAGCAAAGGTCTATCCATGCTGGGTCTAACAATAAATAGTTACTTGGGAGCCATCATTCATGTCTGTGCTGATGGACTGTGACACTAAAATGCTAACGGTGTGTTTACACAGACATTGGTTTTGACAGCATCACATTATAAAATGTGTGGCGTGCTACGCTGATCCAGAACTATGTGTGTCCAAACATCATAGATGTGTCATTTTCAGGATTTTGGATGCCTCCATCAGCATAACCCATATAAAATAAGTTACTAATTTCCAATCCCATCCTGCTGCTTCTGCATAGATTTAGCTGTCAATCCACTTTTCCTGTGCTGCTACCCAATGACTTCAAAATTAGCATGTTTCTTTATATTCATTATTTGGGAGGGGGGATAAGGCTGCTGTCATCTGGGCAGTACAATGTACACAATGTGGCTGAAACCTGGGAAACAAGTGATAACACAGTGTGATGGGCTGAAATGTCAAGGGTGCAGCTCCAGTGACATCTAAGACATGCTATTGCTGCTGAAACAGCCCAGGCTCTGATAACATGTCATGTTCTCTCTAAAGCTTATATGCTGGTCAGTCTATCTTGTTGCAGCTTTACAGGCAATGTGCATGATTGTTATTTTCTGACCCATTTCTATTTTTTTGTGTTACTGACTGCCAGTAGTCATAAAAAGCTAGTGGAATCAAAACAGACTGACAAGAAAATAATACACATGTTATGAAGTAGTCAGTTGTAACTTAATATTTTTTAAGTTTTTTCTTTAATTTTTCCTTTTGCTTGTTAGAAAGTTTTCTAAGTGGCAATATTGTGCTGGATGTGTTGAATGCCTCTTAGCCTGGCAGCTGACATATCTGTCTCTGTCCTCCACTACATCACCGGCATTGTGATCTCACTGACTGTGAAATCACAGGTGACTGACCTGGCAGCTAGTGAGTAGCTGTTCCTAAGCAGTAGTGATGTCACAGACAGTGAGGTCACAATGCTGATGATGAAGTGTGTTGGGGGGATAGAGAAAGAAATGTCAGGTGCCAGGCAGAGTGCTGTCCCACACATCACACATACTTGCATCAGGTCACCAATCTTCTAATAAACCTAAGGAAAAAGAAACGTACCTCAAAGATAAAAAGCAATGGTTGACTGCTTTTAAAGACTAATATTAGTCTCAGGCAGTAGACTAACTCTTTAAATCATACAGTTTGAAGAAAGATCACAAATACATGTGAGCAACACAGATAGAATAGAAACATGATAGTCCTGACACTCAGGACACTCACTTACAAGGTAGGACCACAGCAGTACTACGTAAAAACAAATACAAAATATGTGCACATTGTGAAAGAGTTAAAATACAAGAAAAAAATCAGAGGTGGTAGCATGGAACTGCTGTGGCTGAGATGGTTTTGCGGTCAAGCAGTGCATAGGATGCATCAGGTATATGCTGTATAGTATGCTGTATAGTACGCCGGTACATCTCACTATGGCATCACCTAGGCTCTGCCTGTTTATGGCTCTCAGCACAAGGGGCAATAGACTAGCTCCTGGCTGGTCTAACCATGGCAGGGGCCTGCTGATGTGGGGAACAACTGAGAATCTCACATAAGGATATATGGCAGCAAAGTTCGGGCACATCCATCTGCCATGGCATGCCCCCATGTTTGGTGAAAGGTTGATGCAGGGCCAGTCTGGTGCAAGGGCAAGCCTGCATTCAAAAATTAGGATTGCTGCACATTTTGATGCAAGGTTCCCCTTGTGTCAGTTCTGTTTAATGCAGGCAACTTGCGTCATTTTCAGGAATTTGAAAATCAAGCCTGATATTTTGCAATTTACTTTCAAGTCCATTTTACAAATATGGAAATTCTATTCTGGCATCTGTGATTCAGTAATGTACCATTCAGCAAACTGCAAAACTACAAATCACATATTTATTTATATTTATTTATTTAGTTTTTGTTGACCAGGTAAGTGCACTAGACAAATATTGCCTATTTTCAGGCACGACCTGGGGAAGGGGGATACAGATGAATGCCAACTGACCTTGAATCAGATTAAGCTGTTGGAGGTATTTTTAGTGAATGAGGGGAAACTTGGCCAAGGACACCGGGGAAATTCACCTACTCTTTTCGATAAGTGCCATGGGATCTTTAACATCCACCTGAATTACCACCAATCCAGGCAGATGGGACCTCTGTTTAACGTCTCATATGAAAGATGGCACCTCAGAAGCACAGCACCCCTCTCATGCAGCACTACAGCGTCAGTACTGGGATAGTAACCCAAGTGCCAGATGTGGGAACTGAACCCACAGCCCTCTGATCTCCCCGCCTCAGAGGCAAGTGTGCTACCTACTGAGCCACTGACACTGACAATGACATATCATGACTTATGCAATAGGAGTGGGCTCAGAACTCATTGAATAAATCCATTTATAGTGTATACTGGAGTGTTGTTCTTTATAGAATTCCATCCCTTTCAAAATGCTGTTCTACTACAGTTCCAAGGTCATGGAATGCTGTTCTACCCTACTGTGGTAGAACAGCATTCTAGAACTTCTAGAGACTGCATGAGTCAGTTTCATTTTGAAAGCAAAAGAACTCACAACACACATTTTCACACAGTACTATACACTATAAAAAATACAGGATGAGCAACTCTATGCACAACCAGTGTGTTTTGCCACCTCAGGGTTCTGATTCCCATGGACCTCTCGAGCTTCAATCTCGAGGTCAGCAGGAATCAGAATCCCTCTGTGGCAGAACACACTTGTTCTGCATAGTTGTCCATTCAGTATTCCCTATATCTTCACAGCCATTGAATAAATAAGGGATATACAATCGTGAGCTGTCAGATAAATGATTTATCTAAACAAGTGCTGTCTGACCTTGGGTAACCTCACTAGTGGCGCAAGCCACGAGTGAGATGTCCGAGCTCAAACAGCACGAGTATACTGTAGATAAATCATTTATCTGACAGCTCACCATTGTATATTTCATTTGTGCAACAGGGATGTTTTCTGTCAGTGCAGGGACATTTGCTTTTGATTGTTTATCTTTTTTTTGCATATGTTTGTCAAAAAAGTGAACAAAAAAATGAATTTTCTGCTCTTTTTTGCTAATTTAAAAAAATCTATAAGGTATCTATAAATGAAATAGAAACAGAGAAACACAGAAGTTGTCGGCAGATAAGGACTGCAAGGCCCATCCAGTCTGCCCATTTCTTTTTCTACCTTATAAATGTGCCATCGGCCTTTGCTCTGTCAGTGGCCTATCTATTCATAGTCATTTGTATTGCTCCCTTATGCCTATCCCATGCCTGTTTGAAGCCTTGCACTGTATTCATAGCCACCACTTCTTGTGGTAAGCCATTCCATGCATCCACCACCCTTTCTGTGAAAAAGAATTTCCTCACATTCCTCCTTAATCGGCCTCCCTCTAATCTCATGCTGTGTCCTCTTGTCCTGCTATTTTTCTTATATTTAAACATGTTAGACTCTTTCACCTTGTTTATGCCCTTAAGGTGTTTGAATGCCTCGATCATATCACCTCTCTCCCTCCTTTGCTCAAGGGTATCGTATTGAGCTCCGTTAATCTGACCTCATATGTCTTCTGATGCAGTCCCTGCACCATTTTGGTTGCCCTTCTCTGGACTGCCTCAATTTGGTTAATGTCCTTGTGAAGGTGTGGCCTCCAATACTGCCAGTACTCCAGATGGGGCCTAACCAGTGTCTTGTACAGAGGATTATTACCTCCCTCTTACGACTTGTGATACCCCTACTAATACACTAACACCCCTAGCCTTACCTACTGCTTTAGAGGTCTGCTTGGATGATTTTAGGTCATCAGTGATGATGATGCCCAAGTCTCTTTCTTCCTTTGTGACTGCTAGCAACTCCCTCCCAGTCTATAGGTGGCTTCAGGGTTTCTCTTCCCTATGTGCATGATTTTGCACTTCTTTGCATTAAATCCCAGTTGCCACTCTTCTGACCATTCTGCTAATTTATCCAGATCTCTTCTCATTCTGCCCACCCCATCTGGATCATCTACTCTGTTGCAGATCTTGGTGTCATCTGCAAACAGACAAGCCTTACCCTCTAGTCCATCTGCAAGGTCACTAATGAAGATTACTAACCACTCCGGAACTCATTTAGAATGTTCAGCCTCAGTAGTAGTACTAACCATATTCAAATGCGAATAACTTTAAAACTAAAAAAGATAGCATGGTACAGTGAGCATAAAAGTTCTTCAGCACAAGATTATCTACAAAATGAGTTGTGTTTTATTTGTAGAAACCATATAGAATTTCTTATAATTAGTAAAAAAGACCAGAAAAATGAAATGTTTTGTTCACTTTTTTGACAAACATATGCAAAAAAGATAAACAATCAAAAGCAAATGTCCCTGCAGACAGAAAGCTTCCCCATTACATAAATGAAATATACAATGGTGAGATGTCAGATAAAAGATTTATCTACTCTTGTGCTGTTTGACCTTGGATATCTCACTCGTGGCTTACACCACTTGTGATGTTACCTGAGTTCAAACAGCACTTGTGTAGATAAATCTTTTATCTGACAGCTCACCATTGTATATTCCTTAATATTACACAATTTACAGACTGTACTGCACTGCACTGGATATAAACTGCAAAATACAATTCTGTCAAAATAATAGCACATCAACCATTCACAAAAAAATAAGTTGCAAAACCACATGTTGCAAATAACGTCAATTTAGCATTCCACATTTTAGATTCATGAAAATTAAGGTATCTAAGTGTGCATTTGACTGGGATGGTGCGAGGGTGGGGCGTGGGGGCATTAAATGCTAGGGAGGGCATGGCTGACTATGGGGTGAGAGCAGGGCAGGAAGGGGGCAGTGAATGACACAGAGTCAGAGAGCTTGACTTAGTGACTAAGGTGTGATTGCAGCACAGAGAGGGGGTCCATTGAATACTAGAGAATGCTTAACTCCAAAATGAGGGTGAAAACAATTAGGATGGACCAGAGTTGCACTTGACTGGAACACAATGAGGAGAAGCCAGAGAGAGGGACAGGTGTAGGTTAGTATGTGCTTGATGGGGATGGGATGATGGTGGGGAAGGGAGAAGGATGTATGCCAGGTAGCACTTGATTGACCGACTAAAAAATATGGGTGGAGCAGGGAGTGAGGCCATTGAATGTCATGGAATGCTTGAGGAGCATGAGGTAAGTATGGGGCCAAACTACATTCTAAAATGTTATGATTGTGAAATTCTGAAATGTGTTGAATTTTAATTTTACACAGCACTATCCAGTGGATGAGCAAGGAAGAAGGAGCAACAGAAGAGAACAGAACATAAAATTCTAGTAAGGAGAATGTTAAGATTAAGATCCATCTCAGCCTTTGGTTTGTACCTTTGCTGGCACAAAGTGGTCATAAAAACACAGAGGGATAGAGAGGAAATCAGACACTCAGAGACACTCAAATTCAGAGAAAACAACTATCAGCTATGACTCAGAATCCTAGACTGTTAACGCATTTCAATGCAGAGAAATTCCTTTTTTTGTATACATCTGTCTTGAGCCAACCTCTGTAAATTATCATTAAAGAAACATAGAAACATAGTGTAACCACTAGATTGCACTATCCCAAAGGCTACAACCCCTGCCTGCTTGGCTAGGAGAAGGTTAGAGGGGCCTGGGTAATGAAAAGGGTGCCTCCACCTGGAGGTCAGGGTTGTTAGTGGTCAAGCTAACCTGGGCACAGCCATCCAGGACACTGTAACCCCCCCTCTTTCCCTTCAAGTGGCCTGAACAATATACAATAATTACTTTGACAATGACCCTTATTCACTAGGAAATTACCCACGCTGTTTGCACTTACCACCAGGGCTGGTTCCTCTAGCTTAACCCTGGGAACCCCCTGTAAAACAAGGTTAAGCACAGCAAATAGCAACAGTACAATACTTTTGGCACAAACTGGAACCACAGTCAGGCTAAATGCAAACAAAGTTAAATCTAATTTATTCAGAGGACTTGAACAAGGGAGGTGCGTAATCAGGTTGACTTGCTTAAAAGCTATATTAATCAAACAGTTATGCATGCAGTTCAGAGTCCCTACATATTCACACACTCTGGGTACCCGGGTAGGAAAACGGTGGGCTAGCCAGGAATGTTGCAGCTGGTTGGGGCCCTATGATGGAAGAAAGCAACATGCACAACACACACTATTTGTAATCCGGAGCTGGAGGGCTCAGTTTGTGAAAGAAAAGGCAACAAGACAATCAGATGACAACACTTCTAGATTCAGCTGTTGTTGCAGGGAGCTACCCTGATGTTTACTCATGATACCCAATACTGGACACAGGCAGGATGAAACTGAGACTGCAGGCTGTTGAGCTGGAGCAGAGCACCTATATAAGCAGGGCCCACACGAATCACAGAGGTGTTGTTCCTGTTCAAGGCACTGAGCAGGGGGCTGAACCCCGGGCCGGTCTCTCGTCGATGACTTTCTCTGTGTAGCAGGTATTCTGGCTGGGCCAGTGTAGCAGGGCCCAGGCAAATGGAAATGGATACAGATTCAGTCCATGGAGCTGGATACAGCCTCCAGCAAGCAAAACACAGTTCAGACACACAGTTTGGAACCAACTCATGACCCACTATAAGCACACTGCACATTCAAATGTAAGGAAATTCCACTATACCAGGCAAATGGCTCTCCGGTCACAATTACAGAGTGTCTGCACAATCTGGGAATTCAGAGGTTGCTGGAAGTCCTAATAGGCGAATCGCATTCAGCAAATCTTCAGTCTTCTTCAGGTTTAAAGCCTGGTCACAATTCAGTGGCTTAATTCGCTCTCCAAATTCGGATTCAGTCCGAAAATGAAAAACACAAGTTCCCTCACAGGAACAGAAGGTAGGCATGCAGGCCAAACTCAGACCTTTCCACAGTTCTCCCACGCAAATCCACTATGGATTGCTGCTCGAACTATCTTGAGCTGTTAATTCTTCACTTCCCAACTCAGATCTAACTGAAACTGCAAGCAGTGTGGGACTTTCCCCAAGATCCAAAAGGTTCATTTGGCTGATCTGTCTGTCAGTCGCAACAAGGGCCCCCCCCCACCCCCAGGTTATTTTAGGTGTCAAAATTCCAAAACTTAAATTCCTACAAGTTTTGGCTCCACCAAGCCCTTGTAGGCAGGTTCCATTTTAGAGTCCCAAATGTACTGATTGGCCCATTCTGCAGTCCAGGACCAAGATGATGGAAACAAACAGAACTGTCCATGCTGCAAAGAAGGCAGGTTAGAACAAACTGCAATATTATTACTACTCTAACAAATGATCAGCAAACAAGTACATCTTCTAACAGAGCTCCCCCTCAGATTATGACTGCAATCCAGGCAGCTCTTAAAGAGACAATACACAGGTGCTATACAGGCACTCTCTGGCAATACATTTAAACTGCTAAAATGCAGAACACCAGCCTGGCAGTGAGCATTTAGGCAAGGTCAAGGAAGACTTTTCGGGAACCCCCATTTGTAGGGGGGTTACAATAGAATTTGTTGCCAGAAAAGGACCACTTGATCCACCCAGTCTGTCCAAATGTTCTTGCCTAATCTGTCTTCACATACCCTAACTGGTATCCCTCTGGTGACCCTCCCTCCTCTTTGTCTTTTAATATACCACTGTCTCTACCCCACACATGCATGGACCTGCACTGTTTTTGCCCCTACCACTTCTGCTGGAAGTCTGTTCCAGGCATCTAACATCCTCTTAGTGAAGAAATATTTCCTCACATATCTCTTAACACCCCCCCCCCCCAGTTTCATTGCATGCCCCCCGGTCCTGATATTTTGTTGCCCTCTTCTGGACTGCCGCCACCCTGTAACTGTCCTTTCTAAGATGTGGCCTGCAAAACTGGGCACAGTACTCCAGTTGGGATCTCACCAGTGAGCGATACAGTGGCTACACCACTTCCTTCCTTCTGCTGGAGTTACCTCTCCTTATGCACCCCAGCATCCCTCTGACCTTACTCACTGCTTTGTCTCACTGCCCAGCCACTTTGAGATAATCAGATTTGATAATCCCAAGGTCCTTTTCCTGTTTAGTGATTGTCAGATTCTGGTCTTTTGGCATTGAACCCCTGCTGCCTGTTTCCCACCAACCTCTGTCTCTAGTCTGTAAATTAGTTTCTAATCCAATTCAGCACTTTGGAGCCCACTACTAGGCAGTTTAGTTTCTTTGTCAGCCTCATGGGCACAGTGTTGAAGGACTTGTTAATGTCCAGCTAGGCAATGTCCACTGCCCTCCCCTGATTTATTTCCCTGGCCATCCAGTCCCAAAAAAATTCTTTGGATTAATTTGACATGACCACCCACAATGAGTTTATGCTGCCTATGGTCATGCAGCCCATTGAGTGAAGATACCATACCAGTCTTTCCATTATCATGGTTTCTATTAATTTCCCCACCACTGAAGTAAGACTGACAAGTCTATAGTTACTAGCCTCCTCCCTGCCACCACTCTGATGTAGAGAGACTGTGTCAGCTATTCTCCAGTCCTCCGGAAACATTCCTGTTTCTAGTGAGCTGTTTAATAAGGCTGTCAGTGGGGCAGCTATCACACCCCTGAGTTCTTTTAGAATTTTTGGTTGTATCCCATCTGGTGCTTTATCCATGTTCAGAGCTGCATGTCCCTTCCAGACCTTTCCCTCTGAAAATGGACTTGTGTCTACCCCCTCTCTCCTCTGACCTTGCATTTCCCAACTAAGCAGAAGTACCTGTTTAGGATGTCAGCTTTATCTTGACCCTCTTCTGTGCAGTCTCCCCCTTTTGCCTTTCTAATTCTCACTATTCGTCCACTTGCTTTCTTGTTCTCACTTGTGTATTTGTAGAAAGTCTCATCCCCATTAGCCACCCCTTTGGTGATATTTTCCTTTGTCTGCACCTTTGCTCAACTTACCACTCTACCAGCTTCTTTCTGATTTATTAGGTATATCTCCCTATCCTACCTTGCCATCATCCTCCCTCTGTGTTTCTTTACACTGCCTGAAAGCCACCCTTTATTCCTACACCATTTTTACCACTTCTTCAGAGAATAAAACAGTTTCTTTTTATTTCTGCTTTTACTCATTTCCTTCACAGTGAGGTTGGTTGCTTTAATTATGCCCACCCTTATTATTCTCCACTATGCCTATACCCCTCCCTGACAATCCTCCCCCTTCAAGGCAGTTTCTGTGGCAGTCCATCATTTCTTTAAAATCTGCCCTCCTAGAGTCCAGTGCCCTTCTCCTCATGTGGTTAGCCTCTGTTCCTGTCTTTACATTAAACCACACTGTATGGTGAGTGATCACATTTACTCTTTGTACTGCTTACTGTGATGTCTGCAAAGCTGTCCCTGTTTGTAAGCACCAGGTCCATCACTGCCCTGTCCCTAGTGGGTTCTTTGACTAGCTACTTGAGAAAATCCCCTTATAGGTAATCAAGAGGGCCCTACTCCTTGCCCAAGTTATAGTTGGAAGGCTCCACTCCACATTGGCCAGAAAGAAATCACCAACTAGCAGTAGCTCCCCCTTGCTCAGCATTCTGATGATGGTTCCCCAAGTGCATCATCTAACCCCTCTTCCTGTGCAGAAGGTCTGTACACTACCCCAGTATGAATAGTATCCTGAAGCCTGTCTCTAGGGTGACCCACAGCACATTCATGCCCTTCTTTTCCTCATAGTGTCCCTGTAACTTTGTGGCCTTAATTCCTTCTTTCAACTATAAAACAATCCCTGCTCCCCTCTTCCCTGTCCTGTCATTCTTTAACATAGAGTAGCATGGTATGGCTATGTCCCAGTCATGGTGCTTAGTGAGCCTTGACTCTATTTTGGCCACTAAATTCAGATCAGCCTTTGTCATGATGGTTTCCAGGTCCAGAATATATTTCCATGACTCCTTGCATTGATGCACGTTGCTCTCCACACCTTCCTTCTCCCCTGTCTGCTGCCCTGATTCCCCCTCCCATTCTTGCATTTCATAGTTCTTTGGTGCTCCCCCGACCTTCCTTTTCTCTTTTTACCTTTACCATTCCTTGAGAACTTATCATCTTATAGCATCTTGTGTGTGGATTGAAGTCCATACTTAGGGCACTGATTCCACTCACCAAAGACACGACTACTGAAGAGAGGTTGGTACATCCATTCCAGAGGAGAGGAGTTCTGACACGCTGTTGTGCAACCTTAATACAGGTAAGTTATACCCTTGAAGATGCATAGACTTGGTTGCAGAAGGCAGCAGGACAGAGAAGAAAGCCTGCTAAGCTGTTACCCTGGTAAAATTATTATGTGATGGAAGAATGTAATTTGGTGCAAAAGACTTGGAGTAAGCCCAACCATCACAACTTGCATCAGGACAACTGAGAACAGAATTGTAGCTGCTTACATAAAACATGTGGGCATGATGTTAAAAGCAGATCTTTCTGCCCATACATATTTTTTAAAAAGACTTCCATCTGCACTGTTACATCTTCTATTAGCTGGTCTTGCAGTTTGGACAGAAAATGTGATGCTGGCACCAAAAATAGAATCATACACAATTTTTGGGATGAATGCACCAGTTTAGAAACATTGAAACATAGAAATTGTCAGCAGATAAGGACCGCTAGGCCCATCCAGTCTGCCCATAGGCCCTATACATTGTATGTGGTCACTGACACTATGTGATCAATGGCTTGTCATCACTCCCTCCCTTCTCAGGCTTCCCTTGTGCCTGTCCCAAGCATGCTTAAACCCATCCACTGTGCTTGCCCACACTACCTCTTGTGGCAGACTATTCCATGTGTTGACTACCCTTTCTGTGTAGAAAAACTTCCTCACATTTCCTCTTAGTCTACCCTCTTCCAATTTCATATTGTGCCCCCTTGTTCTAGTACTTTTTCTGCATTGGAAAAGCTCCCCCATCTGCATCCTGTTTATGCCCTTGAGGTGCTTGAAAGTTTCAGTCATGTCTCCCCACTGTCTCCTCCACTGAGTACATATGGAGTTCCCTTAGTCTCTCCTCATATGTTTTGTGGTGTAAGCCCTGCGCCATCTTTGCTGCCTTTCTGTGGATTGTCTTCACCTTATCTATGTCCTTGCACAGGTGTGGTCTCCAGAACTGCATGCAGTACTCCAGGTGAGGCCTTACCAATGTTTTATACAGTGGCATCACCATCTCCCTCCTCCTGCTAGTGATACCCCTGTCTATGCATCTCAGCATACCACTGGCCATCCCTGCAGCCTTTGTACATTGCTTTGATACTTAAGGTCATCAGAGATGATAACCCCTAAGTCCCTTTCCTCTTTGGTGACAGTCAGCTCCTCCCCCCTCTACCTGTAGTTCTCCCCAGGGTTCCCTCTACCCAGGTGAATTATTTTGCACTTCTTTACATTGAACCTCAGTTGCCACATCTCCGACCATCTTTCAAGCTTCTCCAGGTCCCGCTTCATTTTCTACACCCCTTCTGGAGTATCCACCCTGGTGCAGATCTTGGTGTCATCTGCAAACAGGGAGATCTTTCCATCCAGCCCCTCTGCCATGTCACTAATGAAGACATTGAACAGGACTGGTCCTAGTACTGATCCCTGTGGTACCCCACTGGTCACCCCCCTCTCCCCAGATTGCACCCCATTTACCACCACCCTCTGTTAACTGTCTGTTAACCAGTTCTTAACCCAGTTCACCACCTTGTATCCCATGCCCAGCCTACCCATCTTGTTAATCAGCCTTCTATGTGGGACGGTGTAGAAGACTTTTCTGAAATCCAAGTAGGCGATGTCTACTGCCCCTCCCTGATTAAGTTCCCTAGTCACCAATCAAAAAAAACTATTAGATTCATTTGACATGACCTTCCTGCTGTGAATCCATGGTGCCTCAGATCCTGAGCACCACTGGATTCCAAATGTGCCACTATCTTTTCTTTCAGCAGTGTCTCCATGATCTTTCCCACCACTGAGGTGAGGCTGACTGGCATGTAGTTCCCAGCCACCTCCCTACTGCCACTTTTGTGCAGTTGGACTATATGTGCTGTCCTCCAGTTCTCTGGAACAACACCCGTTTTGAGTGACTCTGTGAACAGGACTGCCAGAGACGCTGCTAGTTCCCTTCGCAGCTCCTTTAATATCCTCAGGTGGAAGCAGTCTGGACCAGTGGCCTTATCCATCTTCAGCTTTCTGAATTCTTCTAGAACTCTCTTCACTGTGAATGGACTGGTGTTCACCTCCCCTTCCCCCCATTGCTTCTGCAACCCAACTGTGGTCCTTGATCCACCCTCTCCTTAGTGAATACTGAGCAGAAGTATTTGTTCAGTATTTCTGCCTTGTCCAGATCCCCCTCCTTACACTTTCCCTTCTCCCCTTTGAGTCTCACAATCCTCTCCCTGGTTATTCTTCTTTCATTGATGTACTTATAAAATACCTTATCCCCTTTGTTTACAGACTGTGCTAAGCTCTCTTCTCTCTGTATGTTCACCCTTCTAACAGCCTTTCCAGCTTCCCTTAGACATTCAAGGTACACCTCCCTGTCCTCCTCCCTTTGGCTCCCCTTATACTTCCTGAAACTCAGCCTTTTAGCCCTGACTTTTTCCCTCACCTCTTTGGAGAACCATAGTGGTTTCCTTCTTCTTTTCCCTTTGATCACTATCCTAATGCATTTTTCAGTTTCTCCCACTGTTTTTCTACCCCCTCTATTATCTCTCCCTTCCCCAGGACTGCTTGTATACATCTACCCATATGCTTCATTTTCTTAATGGAAGATGTTGAAAATTATGGAAATTGTTGCATATTTGCTGGACTATTTGAAAATAGGACTCCTGAGTTTTAGTGCAAATGGGCAGATGCAGGTGAAAAATGCATTTTCATCATGAACCCCTTCCTCATCTAGTCTGTTCTTTTAACTAAATCTGCATGGAATAAACAATTGTTTGGGCTGACCATTAGGGCTAATGAGTTCCAGCCTGCTGGTGCAGTGGTAGGGTTTCTGCCTGCAACACTGATGCCCCAGGTTTGGGAGTAGACCCAAGGAGTCAGAGGTCCAACCGGGGGAGGAGGATACAGTGTCCTATGAACTGCTCTCATCCTCCGGGGGGGGAAGGGGGTGAGCATCAGGTACATGACTGAACTCTGGTGGAAGCTGGAGGGAACAGCTGCTGGGAACCCAAGATGTGGGGAGGCATGCCGGACATTGGAGCTTCAACCCACTACATCATTGCACACCATGCCTCCCATAGGGGAACAAAGGCATTCAGAAATGCCAGCCATATGAGTAATGCCCCATTTCACTGGTCTCGCCCTGTGGCACTCAACTAATGACTGAGTTTAGAATTCTGTTGGGACTGGCCAGACCCCTCGGCCCCACCAAGGGGGGCAAGCCAGGGAGGCATACTGGTAACAGGAGTCTGCTGGATACCTGGTTCAGAACTCCATCTGGGGCATGCCTGCTCAGTAGCCCTGCCCCTGGGGGCAAGCCCTGGATGATCATCACCCAAGGCAAATCCTGGAGGGGGGATGAGTGGGGAGAACAGGGAATGAGCCACTAGGGTCTGGCACAAAACAAAACAACAAAAAAGGCTAACAAGTAGGTAAGAAGCGATGACCCAATGCAATAAGTAAAGTAGAACCAATTACCCAATGCAGTAAGCAATGACTTTTCTTCTAATTGACAAGCCTGCATTTCCTCATTTATCATAATTTACTTGGGTTTAAAAAATATCATTTTTCTGCAGCATGTGTCAAAACTGTCCAGTAAATGGATCATTGCTTAAAGAATTTCCATTCAGTTAATTTCACTTTAGAACGTTAACTATCAATTTTTTCAAACAGATCTCTCTCTCTCTCTCTCTCTTTTGGACACCCTGCACTTGGGGCTCAACCCTCCACCCCGTCTCTCCAGCACTTCTATGCGCTAACCCCCTCATGCTGGTGACAACTAACAGGCTCCCTGTTGGGCACAGTTATTTATTCTGTTCCTGTATGTATCTGACTGTATTTTCTTATTCCAGTTTTAGTTTTTGCTGTTTTTTTTGCATTCCTTTGTTTAAAGACCAAATGTACCTGAATGTGCTTATTTTAATTCTATTGCCTTGTTTGTCTCAGTCCTCTGTATAATCACCTACTTGTTCAAATATACTAAAGTAGAACCTATGTAAAGAGCTCTGAGCTCAAATGGGTAATCTGAGATCAGAAATAAATGAATGAATGAATGAATGAATGTATAGACCCTACTGTTTGTAACCTGCTTTGAGAATATGATAAAGGGCTGTATCAATACAGAACCACTGGCCATAACAATATGTCTAAGGACATCATAAATGGACATAGTTTAATTTGTGGGAGATTCCCATCAGTGCCTCAGGTTAGATATCGAACATACTGTATAGGAGTTCACACTTTCTTGTTAAAATTTCTAAACTGTAATATTTTCTTCTTCCTCTTCAGTGTATGCCCTTAATTTCAATAGCCAGATTTTGCCCAGCAGACAACCTGTTTAGTGCTGTGACAGTGTTGAGAAAAGAGCAAAGGGGCACCCAGCATGGAAGATTGTTGACACAAGTCAGCTGTTTCAATAGTGCCATGCTTGCAGAGTACAAAGTTGAAGATGGATAGATTGCAGTGAAGAAGACAGAGAAGGTCAGAGAAGCTACTGGAAATTTCCTAGACTTTCTCATTCCAGAGTAGGATGTGAGGGTGCTCTGTAACTACTGCAGCACATAAATCTGGGACCCACTGATTTCAGCAGCTTTCAAGTAAAGGTTCTGCCATCAATTACCTTGTATTCCTCTGCCGTTCCAGCAATTAATCAGAAACTCAGACTGGGAAAAGGAGACAGCTCTACATAAAGGGTATGCAGTGAGTCTCATTCAGAACATATTTTTGTTTTACATTTATGTTAACTTTAAAGGGGAAAGGCTCAGGAAAAGGCTTAAATGGTGTGATATTAAAAATAAACTGTTATACTAAACCATTGATAGGCTTTTTGTGCACTTAGTTGCCTGGACATGATACTGACTGCATGTGCTGCATACTGTTGAGGCAGGCAAAGGTAATGGAAATAAAATGAAGGAAGGACATTTGCTGTAAAGAGGGAGGAAAATTTTATTCAATAGAATTTGTCTTTTTAATTTAAATATAGATTTTCGGGTGAGTAGAGAAGAAAGGAGAGGGGAGGAAAAGAAATTCATTTAAATGTTTCTTTTCTTAACAGAAACATTAAGACCTGGGATCTAAGTGGAGGGCTGAGACATTAGCACCTTACCTCCTACCATACCGGTGACCCATGTACAGTGGCAAGAGCAGGTTGTGGGGGTCAGTCACAGAGGGAGAGGATCAAATGTTAAGAGGACTGCTCTCCTCTCCCAGGGAGGGTGGATTGGCATTCCTACAATATGACTGCCACCAGGTGAAGGCCTGAGGGTAGTGCGGGCCTGAGGGTGCCAAAGATGGGAGGGTGCTGCAGGACTCTGCAGTGTGCAAATGCCTCTGCATGTGCACATTGATGTGCACACTCCAGCAATGGGAAACAGAGAAAATGGAAACTGGGATGCTAGCAGGCTCCATGATGCTCTGGCCACTCTCCCAACTTGCAGTTCTACCCAGGAATCTGGATTATTCACCGGAGGAGGGGGACGTCCCTCCCTTCCCCTCCCTGGCCTCTCCATGGGGGGAAATCCATAGGGGACTTGCCTGGGTGATTACTGGTGTTGAGTGAGTAGCACTCATGGGCAAACTCAAGCTTCTCATTGAGAAAGCAGAAGCCATGCCTGCTAGTTGCCCTGTGGGATAAAATCAATATAAAAAAAAAAAAGAACTGGGATCTAAAACAGGATGTTAAGGTTGCTCCAACACTTCAACGGTCAATGTTCATATGGAATATGGTGTATCAGAAAGCATAACTTCACATTTTTTCCTCCTACTGTGCAAATAATTTAAAAGTAAAGTTTTGTTAGAATAGTTCAGGGATCTACTTTTCTTAGGCATTCGATTGATATCTGCACAAAATTTGTGCAAATTTGTCTTAAGCTATTTAATGAAATTCAGCTTTATTGTTTTTACAGGTACTACAAGCATGTACCCAATGAACTTACTTATTTCTTTGTACAGTGTCATACCTCTCTGATGTAAGGGCATGTAACATTTTCAAGGTACAGCAAATGGTATTTACTCACCTGATTATCCCTGCCATTTTTCCAGTGCTCCAAGATTCCTTACAAGTGTATAATCCTCCAACCATCGTATTAGCTGATGCACAGTCATAAATTCTGGACTTCCGAAGGCCAAGTCATGAACCATGAAAACATTGTCCAGTTAGAAACTTCCCTAGCAATGAAAAGGATAAGACACATACAAAATGTAAAAAAACAGGAAGACAAACAAATGAAGAAAACATTCAAGAACATGCAAGAAACATCAACAGCATGGCTGGGTCATTTACTGGCACATAGCCAAACAAACCTTGTGGTACAGCAGGTATAAGCCATACTAAAATCTTCCATCTAGAATAAAATGTATGATATTGATTATATATATAGCAAAACATTCCAGAATATACAGTAAGTAGTAGATAAAACAATACAATTCCATGCCGTAACTCTACTGTACATAAATATACAAGGGAGTATCCCCACATGGTTCTGGCTGCATGGGCTCCCTGTTCGTCTGCAATTGAGAGGGACTCAGAGCACTAGAAAGGTAGCAGGGATAATCACCTTTACCAGGTGAGTAAATACAATTATACCCTGCAACCTTTCTAGTGCTCAGACATTCCTTACAAGTGGGATTTTTGTAGCTGTGCCAGGAAAACCCCAAGGTGGGAAGACAAGCACTACGTTACCCTAAACCTGAAGCAGCCTGAAGCACCACCCTTCTGAAAATAGTTCTGCTTGCTGATGCTATGTCAAACCTGTAATGGCAGGCAGAAATACAGTATGTACAGAGGACCAGGTAGTCACAGAGCAGATATCCTATACTGAGACAGCCCCCTTTCTCTCTGCCCATGATGCTGCTATCGCCATGGTGGAATGTGCTCTAATGCCTCCCAGGGTTCCAGGCCTGTCCCTTGGCAGGCTGTTACTATGGCTGCTTGTATCCCCAAGTTATTGCTTCTTTAGAGGCAGCCTGACCAACTTTCTTTCCTTAATGAAAATGAACAGCTTATTTATTTATTTAGTTTGGGTTAACTGGGTAAGGGCACTAGCCATAAAATGACTATTTTCAGGCATGACCCGGGAGAAACATAGAAACATAGAATTTGATGACAGATAAGGACCGCTTGGCCCACCCAGTCTGCCCATTTCCCTACCTAATGGATAAGCTGCAGATCCTAGTTAACCAGCAGCCTACTTCTTTCTACCCCACCTCCTAGAATTGCTTATGACTGTCCCATACATGCTTGATTCAACCACTGTTTTGACTCCACAACCTCCTCCGGAAGAGCGTTCCATGCATCCACAACCTCTCTGTGAAAAAAATACTTCCTTACATTACCTCTGAGCTGCCCCCCATCTTCAAATTGTGCCCTTGTTCTTATGCACCTTTTTTTGAAAGATGCTACCCTCTTGGACTTTGTTGATTCCTTGGGGTACTTGAAAGTTTCTACCATGTCCCCTCTCACTCCTTTCCTTGAGGCTATACATATTAAGCTCCTTTAGTCTCTCTTCATATGTCTTCTGGTGCAGACCCTGCACCATTTTAGTTGCCCTCCTCTGGACAGCTTCCATCCTGTCTATGTCCTTGGAGACTGGGTCTCCAGAACTGCTTGCAGTATTCCAGAGGGGGTCTCACCAGCTGTCTGTACAGAGGGATAACAACTTCCTGTTTTCTACTGGTGTTGCCTCTCCCTATGCATCCCAGTATCCCCCCAGCCCTTCTTACTGCCCTCTCACATTGCTTGCCCACCTTTAAGTCATCTAATATGACTACCCCCAGGTCCCTTTCCATTTTTGTTGTTGTTAGTATCTCACTCCCCCAATTGTGTACTCTTCCCCTGGCTTTTTGTTTCCAAGGTGCATTATCTTGCACTTTTTAGCACTGAATCTAAGCTACCATACATTTGACCATTCCTCTAACCTTGCCAAGTCCCTTCTCATCCTTTCCACCCCACCTTGTGCATCAACTCTTTTGCAGATCTTTGTGTCATCTGCAAAGAGACATACTTTTCCTTCCAGTCCCTCTGCAATGTCGCTTATAAAGACATTGAAGAGGACCAGTCCTAATACTGAACCCTGTGGTACCCCACTAGTAACCCCCCTTTCTTCAGAGTGGACTCCATTTACTATTACCCTCTGTGTCCTATTCTCCAGCCAATTCTTTACCCAGGCTATCATCTTGGGACCCACTCCCAGGCTGGCTAACTTGTATATTAATATTTTGTGTGGGACTGTGTCAAATGCCTTGCTAAAGTCTAGGCAGGCCATGTCCACAGCCCCTCCCTGATCTACTACTTTGGTCACCCAGTCAAAGAAATCTATTAGATTCATCTGAGAGAGAGTACAAAATATAGGTGGATAAATACTTTACATAGTGCAAAACATTACATAATGGCAGCTGTTTCTCACAGTGGAAAATAATACATACAGAGAAAACAACATGTGAAAGATTAGAACAATTGTACAATTCATAATAAACAGTTTGAGTACATATCATAGTGAGATTCACAATGAAAGCAGCATATCCAACTGGTGGAAACTTTCAGACATGATCAGATGATACTTCATTATGGATACCATGTCGAGCAGATGAGGAGCCATATCAATGCCACCTCAGTTCGTGGGAAAGGTGGATAGGGAATTTCCTGACTCATGTGGAACAGGGATACCACCTTAGGAGAGAAGGATGGAAATGTTCTGAGCCATCTGTCATTATGAAAGGCAAGGAACGGTCCTCAGCTTGATAGCATCTGCAACTCGCTCACCTGTCTGGCTGAGCATATAGTCATCAGCAAGACCAGGTTGAGAGTCATCTAGTATAGAGAATCAGGTAGGGAAAAGGAGACTTTTGAGGCTATCCAAGCCTAGGTCAAGTTGCCAAGTGCAGGGAGATGTAAACTGTACTGCCCACAGCAGACGGACTACACCTGGGAGTGAACAGAGCCTCACATTGTAGAAATAGTCAAAACCTGTATCCTCCAAGAGGACACTGTGAGACCTTTATCTGTTCTTTCATTGAAAAAGTCTTGAATTTGTGAAGGCCCGCCACCGAAGGGGACAGGCCTATTGTGGTACACCACTTACAGAAGATCTGTCAATGCCTATGATAAGTCTTATTGTCAGTTGTGTTCTGAAATGGGAAAGCCAGTGAACCCACTCGGGAGACACCCTGCATTCAACAGTCTGTGCCATTTCAACATCCATGTAGTCAGGCTGTGCATTGTGATGAAACAGTGATCCTTGGCTGAAGGGATCTAGGTGGTGATAAAGATGCCAACTGGCATCGACTATGATTACTTGGAGCAGAGAATACCATGAACTGCTTGACCCATCAGGAGCCAACATTCACACTGTGAATTTTGTGGAACTGACCCTGAGAAGCACTCTCACAATCCCAGATGTGGGTGGCCTTCGCCTAAGCCAGTTTGTTTGAGAGTTCAGCTTGTCAGCCAGGCAAGTAGCCAAGACTGCCAGCAGGTTATGTTCTGCCCATCTTAACATTTTTCACCTCTCTGAGCATTGCCATTATCTGAGTCCCCTTTTTTGGTTCATGTATGCCATGGTAACTTGGGATTCTTCCTGATCAGGATTGCCTGATCAGCAACTTGAGTAGTGAAGAATAACGGGGTGAAGTGTACTTCTGTCATCCCCGCACGTCGATGGGCAGACAAGAATCTGGGGAAACCAGCTGGCTTGAATGATCTGGCACCCAGCATGGCTCCCTGCCTAGGAGGATTGTGTCTTTCACAATTGATGCCAAAGACATCCTTGCCAATGACATGCCTTGAGCAAGATTGTGTGAGTCTGTATTCACAGTGCTGGGTTGACCAGTCTCATATGTCTAGAACAGATCCCTGGAGCAGGCATGTGTGTTGCTGTGCCCATGACACCATCAGTGCCCTGAGCCTGAGCAGCAGTAGGTATGCAAGCACTGGCCTGTGGGGATGCATTCATAATGACCCAATGAACTGGGTCAGGTTGTTGACTTTCTCTTCCATTGTGGTCATTAGGTCCCCAGCACATGATTATCTAAGAGGCTAGGTGCTGGATGCCTTGTGGAGGACTAGCTGGCATTTGACCTGGTTAATGGAAACTTTTGAACATACTCAGGGGTGCTGTGGGGGAAAAACCCCAAGTATCCAGGTTTATAGCCCTGGGTGTTAGCTGCCACATTATACTGTGTCCTCCAACCATGTTGTTGTATGCTGTGAAGTACCATGTCCATGTCCCTCTGATCCCTATTTGGGGACCTGGCCCATCTGAACCACTTGCCCATGTATGAAATCAGGTGCAATCCTGTCTTGCAGAGGGTCACAGCAAGCACTACAAGTCAAGATGTGGTGGTAGGCATCCTTTAGGGTGATGGAGGTGAGGAAATCACCTGGTTGACTGGAGATCAAGGTGAGCCAGAGAGAGTCTCTGACTTGAATTTTTTGTAAGGATCGTAATTGTAAGGGAGCTTGAGGTCCTGCGCTGGGTGGGTTCCACCTGTTTCTATTGGGGACCATAAGAAAACCGGGTCCCCTCCCAAGTCCCGCTCTTGATGCTGCACTGGTGTCATGGTGAGGGGGTTGGAATTCATATAAGTAGAGGCTACCAGAGCTCAACATGCATTCCTGGGAGGAGGGGAGAGCTAGCTGGGCCATGACCCAGATCTAGCCGTACCTCACACGGGTGAACCAGGTACAGGAGGTGTGACTATCTTGCATGTAAGAGAGCACCAAAACACCACGGCATGCTATAAGTTTGAAAGGAAACAGGTTCACAAGAGATAGGAGGCAGTATAGTTCTGTGGCTTAGAGCACTGAGATGCAAACCTGGAGACCTTGGTATGAATCCCACAGCCCCCACTCGCATACTGCTTGACCCTGAACAAGTCACTTAAATTCTTTGTGCTCCCAGATCGCACCTGGAAACAAGCTTCAGCTTAGTATGCCTTTCCTGGTTAAACAATTTCCCCTTTCTCCCTTTCCCCTTTACTGCTTCATGAAAAGGGTGGTAGGCTCATGGGGCAGCCTGCCAGAAGAGGTGGTAGGGGTGAAGACCTGGAGCCCTACAAACATGCACAGAATACACCTTGGACCAGTGCACAGTGCTAAGGATTGAGAAAAGGCACCTGTGCTGAATCGAGTCCATAGTGTAGACTGAGGCAAGGAGGGTAGGATAGACTAGCAGGGCCTACTGGTCCTGTTTGCCAAAGTATTCTGTGATTCTATGATTCTAGACATCGCATGGGGTCTATATTCTGAGGCATCCTCTGCTCTGAGCCCGATCTTCCCTTCCTTAAACTGCCTACATGTGTGGATTAATAAGGGAGAGTCTTGTCCAACCCAGAAGCCAAGGCCTTAGTCAGTAAATATTTTGGGGCAACTGCAAAGTAATGTTGTTGTTCCCCATGGATTGGGGGATCCCCATTAGCCTGGTTTTATGTCAGGGAAGTCCTGGTAGTCTAGGACATGTGCAGAACAGTACCAGATGCTGGGGAAAGAATCATGAGATATAAAATATAAAGTACCCGATAGCCAAAGTTTCAGTGCTGTGCCAAGCTGAAGTTTGCACCAGAAGTCTAGACTTCTTGTGAGGCTTTCTATATCTGAGGCTTTAATTGGCATAGTGCACATTGTAACAGTCCATGTAGTTTGTACTATGCAAATTGCCATGATTTAAGTCATGTAGTAACTTAATGTGCAGCATTGGGCACACTCACAAACATTCCCTGCGTGTCTTCTAAGCCTCCAAATGCCTGGGAGATACCGGAAGTAAATTGATATATGGGAGCTCTTGCTGCCAGTATGAATTGTTTCTGATCAGGGCTTAGACCAAATATTTGCATGCTCTGAGGTGTACATCTCCTGGGGATATGCTACCATCATCCCAAGCACACTACTGTATATATCTCTTAAAATGCAGATTCAAATGTAAAAACATGAACTGTCCTCTGACCACAGTGAATGTGGAAGTAAGGCAGCAACAGCTAATAACAGTGCTGAGTGAGCTGAGGGACAAACCACGTGGTTGTCTAAGTGGGCACCCTAATAAGGTCCTGAAGACCTACTCCACATGGCCATCATTTTGCTCCATCCAGCTGTCTTTGGGAATTTCCTGCTCTCGCAAGATTGGCTGGAGGGGGTTCTTCCTGCACAAGAAGACTGCCACCCTGGAACTGTACCAAGATGGCCACCTTTCCTGTGAGATTGCCACAGAAACACCATGGAGCGAGTTAGAAACATAGAAACATAGAATTTGACGGCAGATAAGGACCGCTTGGCCCACCCAGTCTGCCCATTTCCCTACCTACTGGATAAGCTGCAGATCCTAGTTAACCAGCAGCCTACTTCTTCTTACCCCCACACCCTAGAATTGCCTTATGACTGTCCCATGCATGCTTGAATTCCACCACTGATTTTGACTCCACAACCTCCTCTGGAAGGCCGTTCCATGCATCCACAACCCTCTCTGTGAAAAAATACTTCCTTAAATTACCTCTGAGCCGCCTCCCCATCTTCAAATTGTGCCCTCTTGTTCTTGCACACCTCTTTTTTTGAAAGATGCTACCCTCTTGGACTTTGTTGATTCCCTTGAGGTACTTGAAAGTTTCTATCATGTCCCCCCTCTCCCTCCTTTCCTCGAGGCTATACATATTAAGCTCCTTAAGTCTCTCTTCATATGTCTTCTGGTGCAGACCCTGCACCATTTTAGTTGCCCTCCTCTGGACAGCTTCCATCCTGTCTATGTCTTTGTGAGAGACTGGGTCTCCAGAACTGCACACAGTACTCAGATGGGGTCTCACCAGCAGTCTTTACAGAGGTTAATAACTTCCTGTTTTCTACTGGTGATGCCTCTCCCTATGCATCCCAGTAACCCCCCAGCCCTCCTTGCTGCCCTCTCACATTGCTTGCCCACCTTTAGGTCATCTAATATGACTACCCCCAGGTCCCTTTCCATTTTTGTTGTTGTTAGCATCTCACCCCCCATTGTGTACTCTTCCCTTGAGTTTTTGTTTCCCAGGTGCATTACCTTGCACTTCTTAGCATTGAATCTAAGCTGCCATACATTTGACCATTCCTCTAACCTTGCCAAGTCCCTTCTCATCCTTTCCACCCCACCCTGTGCATCAACTCTGTTGCAGATCTTAGTGTCATCTGCAAAGAGACATACTTTTCCTTCCACTCCTTCCGCAATGTCGCTTATAAAGACATTGAAGAGGACCGGTCCTAATACCGAACCCTGCGGTACCCCACTAGTAACCCTCCTTTCTTCTGAGTGGACTCCATTTACTATTACCCTCTGTGTCCTATTCTCCAGCCAATTCTTTACCCAGGCTGTCATCTTGGGACCCACTCCCAGGCTGGCTAACTTGTATATTAATATTTTGTGTAGGACTGTGTCCAATGCCTTGCTAAAGTCTAGGTAGGCCATGTCCACAGCCCCTCCCTGATCTACTACTTTGGTCACCCAGTCAAAGAAATCTATCAGATTCATCTGGCATGACCTTCCCACTGTGAATCCATGCTGCCTAGGGTCCTGTGCCCTCTGGCCTCTAGATACTCAGACAATTTTTCCTTCAGAAGTGATTCCATCATTTTCCCTATCACTGAGGTTAAACTAACAGGTCTGTAGTTTCCTGCTTCTGCCTTGCTCCCACTTTTGTGAAGGGAATCACACCTGCCCTCCTCCAGTCCTCGGGTACCACCCCATCCTCCCATGATTTGTTAAAAAGGGTAGTCAGTGGTGTCACTAGTTCTACCCTTAGCTCTTTTAGAATTCTGGGATGAATCCCATCAGGCCCTATTGCTTTGTAAACCTTCAGTTTTAAGAGTTCTTTCAGAACCCTTTCTTCTGTAAATGGGCTGGTATCAACTTCTGTATCCAGAGTGTTACTACTGTTTGTTTTATGTACCTCCCCCTCTTCATTTGTAATTACTGAGCAAAAATATTTGTTTAGTATCTCTGCCTTTTCACAGTCTCCCTCTGCCCACCCTCCTCCCCTTTATTAAGCCTCACTATCCCTCCCTTGGTCTTCCTTTTGTCCCTGATGTACCTATAAAAGGTTTTATCCCCCTTCTTAACTGAGTTGGCTATCTTTTCCTCGGTTTGGGCCTTTGCTGTTCTGACTGCCTTCCCAGCCTCCTTTGCTTTAACTGATACAGTTCTCTGTCCTGCTCCTTCTCGATTCCTTGTACTTCCTGAATGCTTTCTTTTCTCTTGAACCTTCACTGCCACTTCATTTGAGAACCATAGTGGTTTCTTACATCGTCTTGTTTTGTTTATTTGCTTCACACAAAGGCTCGTTACCTCTGTGATGGCGGTTTTATTATTCCCATTGTTCTTCCACCTTCTCCCTGCCCATTTGCTAGTGCATCCCTTAGGCACTCACCCATTTTGGCAAAGTCAGCCCTCCTTAAGTCCAGTACTTTTGTCTTTGTATGGCTTGACTCTATTGCTGTGTTTATTGTGAACCATACTGTTCGATGGTCGCTAGTTCCCAGATGGCTACCTACTTCTACATCTGTGATCATCTCTCCATCTCCATTTGAGAGAATCAAGTCTAATATTGCTCCCTCTGGTGGGCTCCAGTACTAGTTGTCTAAGGCATGCCCCCTGTAGGGCATCTAGAATAACTGCACTCTTCGAAGTGGCAGCTGCAACTGCACTCCAGTTAACATCTGGCATATTCAGATCACCCATTAGCAATATCTCCCCTTTTTCTGCCATTCTAAGTATACTTTCTATCATTTCCCTGTCCATTTCCTCCCCCTGAGAAGGGGGTCTGTATACAACCCCTGTGCGTATTGTGGTGCCAGTTGACTGCTATCTTGTGATACTTTGCATCTCACAAAAGTACGCTGGCTGCTAGTGCTTTTTTTTATTTAATAAGCTTTATTAATTTCAAGAAAATACATATCAAGATATAAAGAGTGAACAGTAAAACAGTCAAGCCAACTTCAAATGTATCCTGCCCCACTCCCCTATTCCATACCAGCAGAGCAACTAAAATGGAATGAAAACCAAGTGCAATATATATACCATAGAAGGAAGAAACAACATAACAATTTGACAACTCTTCCTACAATAGAGCCAAACCCCTAGGATCAGCTGCTGGTGATGTTCGTCCACCTAAACTACTGTGTGAGCAAAAAAAAACAGGGTGCCATTAGGACAGGTAATGCACACTGCTGATGTGCAGGCAGGAAAGTGCATACTGGACTCCTGTATGACTCTCTATGCAGACCAGGAATGACCAAGTGCTCTTCTTACAATAGCTGGACATTTCCAACATGGCGGCCATGAGATCTTGGATGCTTGCTTGGAGCGCAGAACTCCAGCATTCCAGATTTCATGGGAGGTGATTGTGGCAGGGGAAGACATCCCTAGTAAGGCAGTGGTGCTCCAAGTGCATTGGCAGCACAGGAACTGGATTTATGAGCACCTGCCCCCCCCCAAAGGCCCACAAGACATGGAGATCCTTCTATTGCATGGGTGGCTGGCTACAGGAAAAGGTTACCAGAATATGGTCCTGCAGAGGCAAAATGACTGCAGACCTCTCACAGAAGAATAAAAATAATCTCTCAGTGAGTCATGGGGTTCTCATACAGCTAACCATTTAATGCCTAATCAGAAGTCCACAACATGCAAGTGGAGGTTGTGGGGAATCAAACCCAGGTCTGCTAGATGTACCATGTATTCAGAGGTCACCCTTGTAGTCAATCTGGGCAGCATGATACAGGTCCAACACTCTAGCACTGTTGTAGATTAATGATTGACTGCTTGAGAGCACCATGAATATGACTCATTATAATCACTGCCTGGGCATGAAGTGGATGCTACCAGAGGGTCCTGTTCCTCAGGGAGCCAGGAGGTCGGGATGCTACATGAGGGTCTCGACCAGAATAGGAGATGGTAAGCTATTGTCACCCGTCTTGTCTCGCCCCCAGCAGGGTTCTTAGCATCCTGGAGAAGTTATTTGTCTCCCCCCCCCTCCTCCTCCATCCCCTCTGTTCCATATCCAATTCTTAATCCTCCTCTAATCTGCCTCTGGCAGGGTTCTCAACAACCTGGAAAGGCCAGATTAGGTAAGCTCTCTTTCCTTCCCCCTCTAATACTTCCACCTATTCCTCCCATTCTACTTCACCCCTACCAAAACTAGTTCCCCCTTCATCACCCCTCCCAATCTCCCTCTCTTCTTTCCTCCCTACCCCCCCCACCTCCTGGCCTCCAAGTACCAGCCCCTGGCAGGGTTCTCTGCATCCTGTAGGGGCCAGCTCTAGGCCACACCCCATCCCCAAGCCCACTCCCCTTATACCCCACCACTACCCTGTTTCCTTGCATTCCCTTCTCCCCCAACTCCTTACTTCTCAGCACTTAAATGGGTATTATCTCACTTGTATCTGAACAATTGCACTTCCTGCCCTGACTGGCAGACTATATTACTGTATGTATAATTCTCAGTCATGTTAAATTTTAATTCTGTAATCCTCTCTACAGATGTAAAATGCGTCTTTTAATGCTAATGTATGTGTCCACTGTTATGATAAATGTTAATGATACCTCTATTGTCACAGCCTACTATACCCCCCCCCCCCCCCCCCCCCCCAAGGTCACATCAGGAGATGAGCAACATGTTGTTCAGTGTGCCTTCCTACTGAAATATTTCAATAAATAAATAAAAAATAAACTAGGATGCTTCTGGAAGGCACAGATTTCTTGTTCCTGTGACTATACACTGGAAGAGCATGATATTCTGTTTTACTGGTGACAGGATAGGTGTCTTGTTTGTGATTACTAGATAAGGGATGCCTTAGTTTATTAAGCAACCTCTATTTTTTACATGCCTCAGTAACATTCATGCAATATTTATTGTATTTGTAACAGCATTTATGCACTCTAAGTTGTGGCTAGTAGCATGATGTATCCTTTTAGTTTATAGGCTGCTGTGGTACAGCCCACCAGCTGTGTGTCTCACCTCCGAGCAGCCAGGGTTGTTGTTACAATGATCTCATCCATCTGTCCCAGCTCTGCCTGGTGCTGGAATTAACCCATAATTGCCTCATGTATTATCTAACCAGCACTACAGGGATGCAGAAAGGCAATATTAAAGCACCCAACTCAGTTACAGCTCTCCCTGTACTCTTCAGGCTGTATTTAATGGAATGCTTCCCTGGGTCATACTGCCTGTTGCTTAGTGGCTGCTATAGAATAGTGCATGAGGCTCACTGTGAGCACTGCCTGACATGGAGTGGACACTGCATGAGGGCCCAGTCCCCAGGAAGCTAGCTGGCGGGGATGCTGCATGAGGGTCTTAAGCTAGGACACTACTGGAGGGTCCAGCTTGACTTGTGCCCCTGATCTAAGCACTGGGAGGGTTTTTTTTTGTTTCTGCCTTTTTTTTTGTTCCTGGTGATAGTGCAGTCATGCAGGAAAGTTAGAAGATCCTAAGGTTAAGATGCACTTGTCTGTTGACAAGCACGATATAAGAATAGAGGACAGTGAAAAACTATACATTTTGTTGGTATAATTGCCTGAGAGTTTAGGAGTAATCAAAGATCATGACCAGCCTCCAGAGATGCACAAAGTAAACTGGACAATGTTACCATGGCTGGGAGCTTGGCCTCTGATGGTCCAGAACTTATGATCAAGCATTAGCCAATAGAATGGATGGAGGATTACCCACTTGTAAGGAATGTTGGAGCACTGGAAAGGTTGCAGGGGATAATCAAACAGTTCAGCCGGAACATTTAGAGCAATGTTCACCTCCCTAACCATTTGTGACTACTGTACTTGGGCAACTTCAAATTCTGTTCAATGCCAGCACTGCATTTGAGGGATTGGCACAGTTCATCCAATTCAGACCTAGTGTTCTGATGGCACTGGTTCTGCAAAAGTGCCACCAACTTGAAACAAGTAGGCTGCTGCAATGAGGGGCTGCCTCATCATTGCAGTGTCAGCCATTCCACTGCAATGAGGGAGTGACCCATCATTACAGGGCGGTGCCTTGCCTAGTGTAACATTTCTAGTAACATGGTGGTGGCTGTCGCTGCCTCAGAGTCCCCATAAAAGTTGATGGGGGTGCCCAATCCCCCTGTCGGCATACCCTCTACCAAAATCATTTGCCAATGGGGAAGCCCACTCCCCATTGACATAATACCCTCCCCCATACATTTTGTTTGTCGAAGAGGGTGCCCAGTCCCCCTTGGCATCATGTCTCCCCCCAAAACACAGATCTTTCTTACTTTGCGATGGGGGCCCCAAACCCCACGTTGGCTGGTCTCCCAGAAGAAAAACATGCAGGTGGCACGCTGGGAGCCCTCCCCAGCATGCTAAATCTACCTACAAAGAAGGAAAACCTTCCCGTAATGGTTTCAATTTATTTTTAACCTGAAAAGTAGAAAATGGTCCAGCGTTGTGTCCGGTGCTCTGTCCCCCCAACCCGTGCACACCCTCTGCATACCCCACCTCCCCACACATACACCCTCACCCTATACTTACCTCTGGAGCCCGGCACACCACAAGAGAACTTTTCGGAGTATGGCACTGAAAATAAGTAGCACAGACATGAAAGAGTGTTCCCTTGGCTTCCTATAAACTCAGTATGATGCCGTATCAACTTGACGTGATGGCATATCAATGCCGTATGTGATATCACACCATGCTGATATGGCTTTTGAAAACTTCAACAAGCAAGTTTATATTGGGGGGGTCACCAGCTGTTATAGTACAATACTATGCATATGAACATTCTAGAAACACAAGCACTACAGCCAAACCTATGTCAGTTTCTTTTTGTTAATGACTACTACAGCTACAGTTTTTTTAAACATTGGAGAAACAGGTCCTATAAGGTTGTTAGCAAGGTTATGATATTATCAGTGGCTCTTCACTGAAACTTGCTTTTTTGAATAGGCAGTGAAATTAGGGTTACAAAATAGCTCATAACTTTAAAATGAACTAATGCAGAAACCTAATTTTTGGTATGAGATTCATTGAGGGTATGCTTATTCTAATCCTGCAATGTAGCACTTTTGGACAGACCTCCTCTTTAAATTTTGGGAACACTGACAGAGCACAATGCAGTGTACCTTTAGATGGACAGTTTAAATGTCAAGGGGGGAGGCCTCAACTGCACCCCTTGAGAAATAAAAGAGTCAGCCTTGAAACAAAGGAAGGTTCAGCTGTGTTTGAGGAGAAGGAGGCACCCACATGTGAACCTGTTCTTCTTGTTTGTACATCTGTACTCAGCACTTTTATAACATAGTAAATCCAATTCAGTAAATGTGCTTGAAGACTGGATTCTGTGTGTGTGCACGCTCTTCCCCCTTTTTCTTGCCCTTTCACTTGCACACCAGCATCTCATTGCATCAGGCCCCACAAATGCCTTTCAACCTGCAACATCCCTCCCCATTATTAGTCAGGCACCAACATGACTTCCAATTTCTCTGGTATCCCATGGGGCCAGTGTATTCCTAGTGGGGTTCTCCTTTGGCCTAGTGGAGGTATTAAGCACATCCATGACTTCCTCTGTTGACAGCCTGTCCCTGCTTGTGGCCTCCCCATGCCTGCAGGAAGAGGAGCATCTACTAAACATGGAGCTGGCTGGACAGGTTCTGGCAGTGCCCTTGAGGGCTGCTGGTGAGGGAGTTCTGAGGGCTATCATCCAGTGCTTTGGTGAGGCATTTCCAATGCTTTTCTCTCCCTCTTTCACATATTTGTGTAGACTTGAGGGTGGCTTGGGGGGAGGGGGTATCTGACAATGCATTGTCATCCATGATGTGAATGGCACCTCTATGATGCCACCATCAGTAGCTGCCGTAAGAGCGGTGCAGCAGCACCCACAGTACTTCCCCCCCAGAAGAGAGTGTCCAATCTGACTTCTCCCTGCTGGCCTTCACTCCCAATGTCCAGGACTCAGGGAATGAACCTTGGTCACCAGCATGTCAGAGTGATCCTTTATTGCTTAGCACCACACGGCAGACACCCTGGGCTGGATTTTCAAAGTGTGGCACAGGGCATGCGCCAAGCTCTGCACCATGACACTTAGGCTCTGATGGTGCCCCACACCCATTTACTGCAACTGCACCTGATTTTACAATTTGGGTGCAGTTGCAACAGTTTTTATGATTTACAGCAGCTTGCACAAAATATCTGGTGCAAGCTCCGCAAAAAATGCCCCCCCCCCAGATTGCCACAAGCTAGAGCACTAAACATTGGTCTAACTTGCAACAACTGGCTCACAAGATAAAAAATCCCAATGACCGGCCAAGAGAATGCCACAAACCTGGTGCATCATATCTTTGGTGCAACTGGGGCTTGGGGCATTCTCGTTCTTTGTGAAAATTCAGTTCCGCTTTTTTTAACTATTTGCAGAATATCTTGGACTGATAGACACTGTTTGACTATAAAAAAAATATTATTGTATGTTAGTAACATTAATATTACACCTGGTAAGGATAATGCAACTTGACACAAAACGTGAAGATAAGATATTGAAGTGTGTTCTATGATATAGTGGGAGCAATTCTATTCAGGTCTCTAAAAACACACATAATGTATCTATAAACTGATCTACTGGCTTTAATCTAAGCCCAGCATTGCCAATAACACTGCCGGCATTGTAGCACTGTGTTTACCAGAAATAATTACAAAACAAGCATTTGTCAATGCTGAATGTTTGCTTGTTGGTATTAGCATTGGAAATGCAGGAATTAGACAGATGCAGAAAAGGAATGGCAGTGAAGTATTGAACTTCACACCAAGCCCACCTCCACCCTGCAGAGACAGACAGGCATTGGGGTATGCATTTGGGTCATTGCCCATAATGTTCATGCCATTTTACCTCACCCTAGCCTGTAGACAGTGACATGTGTTGAGGTGTGCCTTGGGGTGTTAGGCTTTACAGTCACTGTATTCCATAAGAACATATGCTGAAATGGGTGCAGTATAGGAGAATGGGGTGAACTCTGGAGCCGAAAAGTCCAAGGCAAACCACGATGCCTGTCACTGGCTGCAGGGTGGGGGGGGGTGAATGGCATGAGCATTACAGTTGGCAATCCAAAGGCACACCCCTGATGCCTGTTAGTCTCTACAGGGTGGGATGTTATGGTTAGAAATCCTAATGCCCCAAGCATTTGTTGGTATTTGCACTACACATTTTCAACATGGCCTTTTTGTGACTTCACCTCATGAAAGCAGTTGGGACCTCTTCTCATGAACATGGCACTGTGATTTTGTTAACGTGTCCTGAACTTTGAGTTCCTACAGCGACCGTGCCATTCTGTGCCAGATGTACTAAAACCGATCGGGCAGGATGTGAAGAATGACAGCTGTACCATTCATAGGGAGGTGAGAAGAGATGGCGATGTTGAAAATCTATAGTCAAAATATTAAAAATGCTTGAACTTCTGAGCATATTTGGAAACTGCACAACACATGCACGTAACATAGTCATTTAGTGGAATTATTTCACCAAATTTTCAACATAGGCATTTTGTGACCTCTGCTCATGAACACTGTCACTATGATGTTCTTAATCTGTCCCGAACAATGATTTCCCACAGCGGCCACTCTATTCTCCGCCAGATGTGTGAATGCTTATTTCAGGCAGGATATGAAAAATGACAGCTGTACTGTTCATAAGGAGGTATGAAAAAATGCCAATGTTGAAAATCTGGAGTGAAAATATTACAAATGCTCAAAATTACGAGGGTGCATGGAAACTGCGCAATGTACACTAGTAACACATTAATTTTATGGACTTTTATCACTAAATTTTCAACATAGGCATTTTAGGACCTCTGCTCATGACCAGAGTCAGTGTCATTTTCTTAATCTGTCCCATACACTGATTTCTCACAGCCACTGTTCTATTCTGTGCCGGAAGTTCGAAAACACATTTCAGCCAGGATGTGAAAAATGACAGCTGAACTGTTCATAAGGAGGTGTGGAAAAATGGCAATGTTGAAAATCTGGAGAGAAAATATTACAGATTCACAAAGTTAGAAGTGTGCGTAGCAACTGCACAACGAGTGCTAGTAAAACAGTCATTTTTTGGATTTGTTTCACAAAAATTTGCAAGATAAGCTTTTTGAAAGCCCACCTCATAAACAGTGGTGCTGTCATTTCATTAAGTGGTCTCAAGAGGTGATTCCATGCAGTGACCACAAAATCACCTTTCAGGACCGAAGAACACCATGACAGTGACTGAATTCATAAGGAGGGGTCCCAATAACCTCATGTTTAAAATTTGGTGTCAAAAGTCCAAAAAGTAGCTGAGATATTGACATAAGTTGAAAAAACCCTATTTTTGCCATTATACTGCCTACTGGCATTTCTTCAGTTCGAGGTTGGCTTTGAAGAGTGCAGAGGTAAATCAGGTAGGGGTGGTGGACATCGCCTACCTCGATTTTAGCAAGGCCTTCAACACTGTCCCACATAGATGACTGGTAAACAAGATGGGTAATCTGGGCATGGGGCACAAGGTTATAAGCTAGGTTAGAAACTGGCTGATGGACAGAAGGTAGTGGGTGGTAGTAAATGGGATCCAATCCGGGAAGGGGGGGTGACCAGTGGGGTACCTCAGGGATCAATCCTCAAGTCAATCCTGTTTAATGTCTTCATTAGTGACATTGTGGAAGTGCTGGAAGGAAAGGGCTGCATATTTGCAGATGACATCAAGATCTGCAACAGGGTAGATACTCCAGAAGGGGTGCAGAAAATGAGAAGGGACCTGAGGAAGCTTAAAAAATGGTCTGAGGCGTGGCAACTGAGGATCATTGCAGAAAAGTGCAAGATATTGCACTTGGGGAGGGAACCCTGGGGAGAACTACAGGATGGGGGGATGCTGATGATCATCAAGGAAGAAAGGGACCTGTAGGTTATCATTTCTGATGGCCTGAAGGTGTCAAAGCAGAGCACAAAGGCTGCAGGGAGGGCCAGTAGCATGCTGGGGTGCACAGGCAGAGGTATCACTAGCAGAAGACGGGAGGTGGTGATGCCATTGTATAAAACACTAGTGAGGCCTCTCCTAGAGTACTGTGTGAAATTTTGGAGGCCACTCCTACGCAAAGACATTGATAGAGTGGAGGCTGTCCAGAGGAGGGTGACCAAAATTGTACAGAGCTTACACCACAAAACATATGAGGAAAGATTAAAGGACCTCAACATGTATTCACTGAAGGAAAGGAGGGAGCAGGGTGACATGATATAAACTTTCAAGTACCTCAAGGTCATAAACAAGGTGCAGAGGAGAGACATCTTCCAATATAGGAGTACAAGAATGAGGGGGCATGATATGAAATTGGAAGGGGGCAGATTAAGAGGAAATGTGAAAAGGTTTTTCTTCATGGAGAGGGTGGTAGACACTTGAAACAGTCTGCCACAGGAGGTGGTGGGAGCAACCACAGTGGGGGGTTTAAAACATGCCTGAGACAGGCACAAAGGAACCTTGGGGTGGAAAGGAGGGAGTGATGAAAAGCCACTGACCAGATTGGGTCAGAGGCCACATACAAGTATAGGGCTTACGGACAGACTGGATGGGCCTAGCGGTCCTTATCTGCTGACATTTTCTATGTTTCTAATTACAATCGGAGGAATGTAAGGACTGCTTGCGACACCACTGAAAGTAAACAATTTTGACTGTTTTGTACCATACACTATATAGAGTAGTATATGGTAGCCCCGATACACAGCTACGCTCTTCTCACACCTCATGGTTACCATGATGTCAAAGGGACCTCTCGAGATTCACTCGTGGGTTCCTTAGATGTCATGGTAACCACTTGGTGTAAGAATAGCATTGTTTTGTATGGGCTACCATACATTATCCTATATATTGGAAGCAAATCTTTAAATAAAAAAAAAATAATGTTTGGGGAAACTGGTGGATCACAGTGTAGTGCTCTATTAAATGGTTAGTTCATAGCTAGAGGAGGGAGGCCTAAACTGCAACCCTTGAGAAAGAAGCAGTGAGCTTTGAAATTCTGTGGGAGGAGGGCTGACTGTGTTTGAAGAGTTGGGGGCACCTAGGTCTGGATCTGTTGTTCTTATGTGTCTGTGTATCTGGCTGCCCTTAGTACTTTTATAACAAAGTAATACATTTTAATAAATTTTGCTTGAAGACTGAACCCAGCCACTATTATTTGAATTATTGGGCACATTAGGGTGATTTGCACTGGTTAGTAGCACCTAGCGACTTTGTGTGTGGCCTGCACTCCCTGCTTCTTTGATTTTGTTAAAATCTGCTTTGCAGATGATTCCAATGCTGTTGTGCCATTGTTTGATTAATTTACAGTTGGAGAGACCACTAAGCACAGAACAAAGTGTGCCCCACCCACACATACACACTCCTGGATCAAGTTCACAAATGACTGTTTTTCTAAAAACAAAATCAATTTGGGCACAATGTGAAACTGCTCAGTACCAGGACTGTCAGCAGGATTCTAAAAATGGGGGTGCTCATGCCCCCATCTGTGCCTTTTTCCCAAAAGGGGTTACCTTGGTGATTTGCCTCCTGTAAGAAACTTTCCAGAATTTGGCACCAGATGGGGCATTTTAGTAGCAAATTCTATGAAATCTCCAGCAAGACAAGCATATGAATTTAGTAGCTGGAAATCCTGAAATATATTAGGTGACTTAAACCAAGGAACATGCTGATTTGAATTGTTTTATTGCCCCAGTCTTTTAATCTGGTCTTCATACCTAAACTGCCCACAAAGACAAAGAGAAAACAGGCTAATAAAATATTTTTGGTGAATGTGTCTGTTGTGATCTGGGTGTGAGAGAGAGAGAGAGACCACAAATAATTAATCCACTGAAATGCACACGAGAGACATCAGAGACTAAACAGGTTGGATTTGATTTCATCTCAAACTTTAGAAGATTTACTGTATCTGATCTTGCCATGCAATCCAGGAATTTTCTGCAGTGCTGGTAGCAGGAAGTAAAAGATCAATATGTCTGTCTGACAAGTTGACAAATCTGTCAATGACATCTTCTGGATCTGTTGGTTTTGCTGCCTCACCTTGTATTGTATGGCAATATCATTCAGTCGGTCCTTACTAACTGTGTTTCTCAGGCATGTTTTTATTTGTCCTAGAGCACAGAATGGCCCATTCACATGAACATGTAGTGACTGCTATAGCAACTGCAATGGTACCTAATTGCTGAATGCTAGGAAACATAGCCAGTGCCAGTGACTCAAGCAATACAGAGATTCTCCATGAGCAGTTTTCAGCAAGCAGATGTTCAATAAATTTTTGTGCTACAAATTAATTCTTTTTCAGGACGCTGTACTTCACAGTGATTGCACATAACATGTAGTATCGTCTTACCTAAAAATAAAACACTTGATGGTTTCAAAGCCTGAACTGCTTTCAGTAGATCTGCTCCCTCTTTTGAAAATCATTATCTCAATTCTGCTATCACGTTGTCTACAGCTGGGTAGTACATTTTAGATCTGTAATCTGTTTCAAGTTAACTGGTTGCTGTTCCCCGTCTCATGTCAAATACATATTCATGAAAATGAGATGCTATGCAGTGGGTACATTGTGGTCTTGTCCTTTCTTCTGTTACACTGTCAAGAGCAATTTTAAGTGGTATAGTAAATACTGTTGCTTCATGAAATACTTCTTTACATTTATTTTTATTTCTGAGTGAAACAAGGTATCAACAAATGCTTCTATTGCAATGTCAGCACTGGCTAGATCCAGATCTTCATTCTGTAGTAAATTGTGGAGTCCTTCTGAAATTCTGAAAATGAAATCAAAGAGGAAAAGACAAAACACAGTTTTGACCGACATCATAAAGTTGTAAAGGTTCAAAGCTTGGGTACATTTTTATGATTATAATCAGAAAGATAAGAAAGTATGGACTCAAAGTATGCTTCAGTGCCCTCAAAGCTCTTTTTTTCTGATATCCCTACCTAGTGTTGCTCAAAGTCTTGACTTTGTACGTTCTGTCAAACTCATGTTCTGTCATGACTCACTGGATATGTTCCAGTCTGTTGCTGTGTACTAAAGGAGTCGAAAAGAATGTATGCACACTTTGCAGAAAGTCAAAAAAAGTCTTCTACTTCAGGAATGCACTGCCATGAATCAATAAGAATGGAGATTTACCTTATGTGCAAAACAATGAACACAGTCATCATGAGCATGGTCTTTTTCTGATAAACTCCTGAACACCATTAAGAAGGCCACTTATGACACTTGTACCATCATATGCTTGGGTAACAAAAGTAACATCTAGTGAAAAAAGAAAAATATAATTTTATTTCAAGGTCTCAGTAATGGTACAACATAAACCCCTTGGGCCCGATTCCAAGACAAATGCCACAACTTGCTGGTGTCTGTGAGTTGTGACATTCATCGCTATGCTGGGGACCTTGCACTATATTCCAGAACAGGCAGGGTCTCCAACACTTATGCCCTGTGACTTGCAGCAGCTCCAGGGTTGTGCCACAGGAAAGGTGCACCCAATTTGGGTTCCACAAGCCACAGGCCATGGGGTGCAAGCAGCACAAAGCATGCCCCACCAAAGCCCTGCACCCCAATACCATGGTACTTCATAGGGGTGGGGGGTGGGGGCCACAGGACCACTGTGGGGAGCCTGGCATGCAGGAGATGGGTACTACTCTGTGGGGGCACAGCTCGGGGATGGGGATGAGGGGGTGCCAGCTGCACACAGAGGGCCACTGTGCCATAGGGGTGGGGTGGGCACCCACAGGGGACCATGGAGGGGGTGGCTGTAGGGGCGCCAGGCACAGTGGTGTAACCCTGGTGGATGTAGGTACCATTAGACCAGCTAATAGCTGGTCTAACTGTCCTTACACCAGTGTCTGCTGGGTCTCACTTGGAATCCCGATTTGTGATTCTGCCAGCTGCCCTCTTGGAATGTCGGCATAATCGATACTGGAAACCCCCTTGTGCTATGTCACAGGGGGTTGCCAGCGTAGCCAGTGGCATAACCCCCCTTTGGCGCAGGCTGGCCTGTTCCATGTCGCAGGCCTCCTCTTGGAATTGTAAACAGTGTAATGCATGTCACAAAGTGCAATTTGCACCATAGGGTTTGGTACAAGTCACCTTGCGACATGCATAAGCCATCTTGGGATCAGGCCCTTTGAATACAATTCTGATACTTGCTTTATTGTCTACTAGGCACAGAAAGTGTTCAACTGGTTTTCTGTCATGAACATATCTCACACATATAATCATTTGTTCTTGCAATTAAATGTCTCTGCTTTCATTAGATAAAACTGATATGAATTTAGCATTTGTTGTTTCTTGCGCAATTGCATCTGCAATACAGGATCTGCAGACCAAATCATACAATTCTGAGTCTTTGCTGAGATATACGTTGTATTTGATGGCATGGAATTTTTTACTTGAAGTACTCTGTCAAACTTTTTTATCAGATCTAGAGTCTCCCCGAAATGCCCTTTATTAAAACTCTGCTCAACTTTACTGTGAGCAGGGAAAGGTAACCTTAGATGATCCAATTGTAGAATTACTTCAGGCCAGTCTCTTCATGTATTCTCTTCTTTTTAGAATTTCCTTAACCGTGCCTTTGTTTACGAGTATAATGATGTTACTCATTTCATTTGTACATTTGGATGCAGATCATTCAGCCATTGCACTGCTATACATGTGAGTTTAGATAAGAGTTCTAAATTTTGAAACCCATAAACTTTAAATGTTTCATCAGCACATCCTTGTCAATCCATGAAACATCTTCATGCAAAGCAGAGTGCACTCTGTTTTTCACAGCTGCACTCCAACCAACAAAAATCTTTGTACAGTAACCTTGATGGCTGAAGCCTCATATTTTATCTCCATAAATTTTAGTACTGAAATTTGTGATAGGCTGAGTGGGGCCTTCCTCTTTATTACTAACATCAGTAAGGACACTGCTATTATTGGCAGCTGCAGAAACTGTAAGGGATTGGGATGTCTGAGTCAGTGGAAGTAGAAGACTGTTCAGTAGTTATATCATTTATTGTAATGCTGCAAGTAGTAATGAGGCCTTTACCTTAAGTTAACATACTGAGGCAGTTGTTTGATCGTTTCAAGATGTATCTGTATCACCAGTTATCTTTAAAGAGCCACTGATGCCACAAGTGCTACATTGCAGAATCCAAGTAAGCATACTCCCATTAAATCTCATACCAAAAACTCGATTTTTACGTTATTTCATTTTAAAGTTGTTAGCCATTTTGTAACTTTGATTGCACTACCTACACAATAAAAGCAGGTGTCAGTAAAGAGCTGCTGATGATGTCCTGTAGGGACCTCAAAGTCTAGTAATCCCTGTCAGCAAGCTTACTGAATATGACCCATTTCTCCAAAGTTGTAAAGATCATGTGCAATGGTTTTCACAAGTAAAACAGGCAACACCAGTCAATAAACATTGCTATAAAAACTATATATGTTTCAGGTTTTGTAACAAAGTTGATACAATTGTATTATTTAATGCTGCTTTTGTGTGGTCTATTTCTCCAGGGTTTCTGGATGCTAAGTCAGCATGCCTCCTGGCTGCTGAAGCCATTTGGAGTGCTACTGTAATGTACCTGTTAGGGAATTGTATTTGCTGCTAGTATTGTAATGTTGATAAAGTAATTTCACTGCTGTTTTGTCAGTGTCTCGCTTACAATATGTTTTAATAGCAGCCTTACATATGTTAATTCCTACTATGGGTGGGAGTGTTAGCTCTGGTAAAATGATCATTGTAATTTAGAGTAGAACATAGATGAGTCTGCCCACCCCATTGACAAGGAGATGGAATAATTGTTTTAAATTGCCATTCTTAGAAGTTGCCGCAATTGATTGATAGGTGTGAATGAGCTCAGTCTTTTGCCACATCAGAAACTTATTCATTCTGCAAACCTCTCAACAGTGTGCTATGACCCAACATTCGGCAACCCAGGAAAAAAGGACCTCAATAAAAAGGCACCCAGACAAAATATTGTCAGTTTTGTTACAAAGCCTGAAACACAAAGTTTTTAAAACAATGCTTACTAACTCATGCTGCCTGTTTTACTTATGAAAACCATTGCACATGATCAACTTTAGAGAAACAGGTCCTATAAGCTTGCTGACAGGAAATACTAGACTGTAAGGTCCCTAGATGACATCAGCAGCAGATCTTCACTGAAACAGGCTTTTTTTTGAATGGGTAATGAAATCAGGGTTACAAAATGGTTAATAACTTTAAAATGAAGTAACATAGAAATATACTTTTTGGTATGCGGTTTACTGGAGATATGCTTATTCTAGTTCTGTAATGTAACACTTTTGGCCAGATGGTGTCAGCAACTCTTTAACTCTGTGTACATGTTATCATTTGCAGTAGACGGTGATGCTAATGAACAACTGAATCTTAGACTTTCACCAGCTGTTTGTCTTTTGCCAGCTGCTGTTCTTCCCACATTAAAGAAAGACCTCATGTCATGACTCATTGTCTCTTTTTTTGTTCTTTACCTTTAGTTTAATTTACAACAAAATATTGAAACAGTAACAGAGACTACATCACTCAAGACTGTAGGCAATAAGGCAGATTATGATGATGTGAAACCCTGGGCCAGAAGAAATGATACACCCAGAATGTAGGCAATAAAGCAATTAGTTATATGAAGATGGCAAAACCTGCCTTTTTTTCTGGAGCCAAAGGAAATGGCACACCATCACAAAAGGCTGGCAATGAAGCAATTAGTTACCTGATAGTGACAAAACCTGCCTTTTTTCTGGGACCAGAAGAAATTGTACACCCAGAAAAAGGTAGTCAAAGAAACAATTAAATGGTTATATGATGACAGTGGCAAACCATGCCATTATTATTTTCCAGAACTATACAGAATACAATGTGGGCAATACAGCAATTACTGACAGTAATCCCCCCTTTTATTTATTATCCAGGGGATTGCAGAAACATCATTAGGCTGTAGGCAATAAAGCAATTAGTGACAACAAACCTTATTTTATTTATTTTCAGGGGCTAGAAGAAATAACATGAGAATGTAGGCAACAAAGTAATTAGTGACAGCAAACCCTCTTTTATTTATTTTCTGGTGCTAGATAGAAGAAATACCACGAGCCTGTAGGCAATAAGTAATTAACAACAGCAAACCCTACCTAATATATTTTTTCTGGGGATATACTCTAAGACTGTAGGCAGTAAAGCAATTAAACTGACAGCACACCCTACTGTTATTTATTTCCTGGGGATAGAAAAAAAATGCCCGGTAGATATACGCTTGTAGGCAATAATGCAAATCTGAGTGCCATCAAACCCTGCTCTTATTTATTTGCAGGAGTAGAAGAAATACCCAGTGTCTGTGTAAAAGCAGATTGGACTGCATGCCAGAAAACCCTGCTGTTATTTATTTTCTGAGGTAGGAGAACTACATTGTGAGCCGCAAATCAATTAGGAGTGTTAGCAATCCCTGCTGTTATTTATTTTCTGGAGTAGAAGAACTACACAGTGGATCATAAAGCAAATAGCACTGCCAGCACACACTACTGTTATTTATTTTTTGGAGTAGGAGAAATATTCAGTGGGCAATAAAGCAATTCAAACTATGTGACAGACAGCAAACCCTGCTGTTTTTTCCTTTTCTGGTGTAGCAGACATACACTGTGGAAAATAAAAAAATTCAAACTGCCAGAAAACCCTGCTGTTATATTTACTTGGAAAGGAGAAATACCCTGCGGCCAATAAATTAATTCAGACTGCATGCCAGTAAACCCTGCTGTTATTTATTTTTTTGGGGTAGGAGAAATAGCCTGTGAGCAATAAAACAATTCAGAGTTTGTACCATCAAATCCGTCTGTAGTAGGAGAAATACACGGTGGGTAATAAAACAATTGGGGGGATCACGAGATGGCCTCAGCCTGAGCAACAGCATTTCTCAGAGCTCCATGGGCAAAGAATAAAACGCGGCTAATTAAACAAATTTAAATCAGTTTTTCGGAGCGTAAACTATGAATTTTGTTTCCTAAAAACAGCACCTAATGAAATCTGCTAAAAAAAATTACTAGATGGATAAAGACTCAAACCAACAAATGGATATATCCCCAACAGCTCTGTTGCACACGGAAAGCCAACCCTCTAAAAGAGCCAAAACACCGGCTGATCCGATGGACATTCTTACTGAAAAACTTGATTGCTTATTTATGGAGAAAGCCTCAGTAAATATAAAATTAGGAGACATGGCACTGGACATCAAAATGATAAAAAACACAGTTGAATATCTGTCCACAAGTGTATTTGACGTTGAAACAAGAATCAGCTCAGTTGAGGACAAACAAAATAGAGATGCCAAACATACAACTGAGCTGATGACCAAACTTGGGAAACTAGAGGACAGAATTGAGGATCAGGAGAGCCGACTGCACAGAAATAACCTGGTACTGGTCAGTATTCCAGAACATGAAGAGGGAGACAACTTTTATACCTTTACACAAAAACTACTGACAGATGTAGCGGGTCCTTCACCCTCCAGTAACAGTTACCAGCTAGATTATGTGCATAGATCCTACCATCCACCTCTAAATCATGGGGAAAAGCCAAGGGTCGTAATAATATGATGTGCCACACTGCAAGATAAATTGCACATTCAAAATCAAGCAAGGATCAAGGGCGTTCTCTTATGGAAAGGGTGGCAAGTCCATATCTACAGTGATGTTGCCTCTGCAGTACAGGACAAACAAAGGGCTTATGATGAGTTTAAGAGAGCCCTCCACAAAGCCAATGTCCCCTTTAGAATGCTGCATCCAGCCAGACTAGTGATTAATTCTCAGTTGGGCACTAAGGAGTTTCTGAATGCTGAGCTCACACAGAGAAAGCTACTGAAACTTATGCCACACATCTGCCTCACCACTTCAAATCAGCCAAAAAATCCACAGCCCAAAGTAGGCTAATGGTCTGGTAAGAGGCAAGGAGCAGAAGCATATGGAGAATGCATCACCCACACAGACCCAACACCACAGTCCCTCAACCCCAATATGTGTAACCTTGCCTACGAACTTCTGAACTTTTAAACTGGTGAATTGAACCTTAACACTCCTGGGGCACTAACCACTCTCAAATAACTAGCAAGACCAGCCATTGAGCCTAAGGTATGTCTAATTTCCTCCTGAAGATGTACCAGCATAACAGGGGACTATCGGGGTCACATTAATGGTGGAAGACTGGACGATGAATTTCCACAAGCCCTACAATGACAGCCTTCTTCCTGACAAATTTCCCACCAGATGGTTTACTGCCTTTGTTTGCAGGGCAGCAATAAATCAAGAAAATGCCCTGCACTGGACAAGCAGAACACAGCTGCACCCAGGACTCACAGGCGATCCACCTAGCACAACCCCACAGAGGAAGTGCTGTCACTCCTGGATCCGCTAGCCATGTTAGACCTCAGCACCACCCCCTGCACTCCTACTATGGTGTAAGGATGAACCCTAAGTTTTAAGATGGCACAAGTCACCATATTCACCTGCACATGGCACATAGACATTGCTCACCTGTATCAAGCGGGCAGCAAGACAAGCACCCCACACAAATACACTACTGAATGGGACTTTGCACAGAATAAGCCCTGAACACGCAGTGGTATACACCCTCGACTAACCCAGAAACTGACATGCACTGAAGAACAATATGTCCTAAAGGAACTCCAATCAGGAATTACTTTTAAACCACCTAGGACAATGAACTGACACCACCCAGTGCAAGGGTGCCACCAGCGCAATGTTATCCCAGAATCGAGGTAGAAGCATCACTTTTCTATTGTCTTTCCTCTTTCTACTTTAAACATGCTGTACTTGTTTTCATTACCTAAAGTGTTATTGAGTAGTGTCTACAGGGAGCAACACGGGTAGTACAGCCACTGCCACACTAATAATAATACTGAAGTGGGGAAGGGGAGAGGGAGAAAATCCTGAAATGGGACAGCAGAAATACAGCAAGGGTGACTGATAGTCCAGGGAGAGGGGAGTTTAAGGATTGGACCATCCCACGGACAAAAGGATCGGGGATGGGAAGCTGACACATGAACTTGTATCACAGGACAAGAAACTGGGGACCGAGGCTTGCAATGCACACCTGCAGTGCAGCACTCCTAGATTGACCTAGCCAAGCCTCCTCCTGACAGACTCCAGGCACCCTGGTTGGGGCTTCCAGATGTAGGTAACATCCACTGTGGGGATCGCACCGTGCTGCCCTCTGGGGCAGCTGGGACACACAGGCTGAGGGGATTGTGTGGCAGGCCCCCAACCCCTGGGAGATGCACAACTATCAGCAAAACCTACAATGTGCCTGATACCTTACACAGGGACACTGAAGGGGGGAAGGGGGAACTATCTGAAAAGCTAATACCCAATGAATATGTTACTATGAACGGGAAGGGAAGTTCGCCAAACAGGGGACTACCAAAATGCCCTGTGGTCTGGCACAAGACTCTTGTATACCAGTAAGAGAAGAGGGGCACCAGAGTCACAAGCACACCATACATTAGGGAGCAAGGAGGGAGAGCACGTGTGATTTAAAACAAGGGTGGACCCAGCCTGAGGCATACCCCGAGGGTACAAAGGTCTGTGCCAGCAACCACACTAATTGGGAGCAGGCAGGGTAAAAGGAGAGAACTGGTACAAAATCTACAAGCAGTACAGAGGCAAGAGGAGTCAACTGAACTTTAAAGACAGCCAGCAGGGCTAAAGTGACTGTGGTTTCCATTGCCACAACAGCAGAGAAGATAGAAATGGCTCTGGAAACTCACAGCTAACTCAACCATGTACATACCAGCTAACAGACAATCTTTGACCATGAGCGGAGAATGATATCACTCTCGGAAGCCCTTCACAGTCAGATGGTTTGGGAGACTTACCACCTCCCATCACAACCCGGGCGGATTGGGCACCAGGGGCAGGAGAGGGCGAGACCTCTCCTTTGTACAGAATTGTATTATATAATTTAGTTAGATATCTATGTTGTAATGTTGTAGGTTATCCTGTAATTTATATACTGCATGCACAGAATGTCTTCATTGATGATGAGTGGAAACTAGTGTTAAGGGGCCAAGATCTAGGGATTAGGGATGTGCGAAAATTAATTTCTGCCAGCTGAATTTTGGCGAAAGTGTGAATTTCACTTCCACGAAAGTTTGGAAATCATTTCCGGAACGTTTGAGGAAAAAACGCCTTAAAACTGCGGACAAAATATAAAAAACTGCGGGATAATTTATTAAACTGCGGAAAACAAATCCGCAGAAAGGATCACTGCCGGTGGTAATTTCTGAGACTTTTTTTAACTGCAGTTTAACTCATTAATCCATCCCCCACTGATCAGGGGTCCCAGTAAAGACCTCTATTCCCTTCCTTGGACCCTGATGGTTTCTGTGCCCCCCCCCACCCACTGATCATGGCTCCCAAAACATTTTATTTCCCTGATGTCTAGCAGACCCTCTCCCTATCCTGGATTCCTTAGTCCACAAATAAACAGCCAGCAGTCCACCAACACATCCTCCTCTAGTCCCAGTATTCCCTGGTGTCTAGTGGGCCTCCCCATCCCAGATCCCTTGTAAAAAAAAAATAATCTCAATTCCCTGGTGTCTGTTAGACCCCCTCAAACACCACCCTGACAGTTCATCTGCCTCCCCAACTCCCTCCCTCCCACCCTGCCCCTTAGCAGGCCACCAGTACTCTCTCTCCTCCACTACCAGTAGCCCACTGAATTGTCAGTGAATAACCGCATGGTTGTACAAGCAGGCACTCATTCACTGACAGTTCATTAAACTGTGGAAAAAATAAATTCCGCAGTTTATTTGCATTTTTCTGCAGTTCACAAATAAGTCCGCAGAACTCGGTGAAAATCCACAGAAAATCCTACTTTCACCAATGGCAAAAGTTCCACAATTTCCGAGAAATTTCCAAAATTTCGCGGAACTTCCGTGAAAGCGGAATTCGCAACTTTCACCCACCCCTAATAGGGATTCACACCTGCTCAACCATAGTTGCCTCAAGGCAATCAAAGAGAAGCAAAGTAAGTAACCGAAACCAAACTAAGAATAGGTGGACCTGCCCGCGATCCAGACCAAAAAGTATAGCCTACACATGTGCTCACATAGGAACACAATGCAAAAAATGACAGCCGGCTAATACATTTGCACCACATGGAATGTCAAGGGGGCACAGACCAAAGAAAAGAGATACTCAATCCTAAAGCACCTCAAAATGTTAAACATGCAAATTGCTCTCCTCCAAGAAACACACACATCTGAGCACCAAGCCCTGCTGTGGAGGGTAGATTTGGTGGGACAGGTGTTCGCTGTGGGAACCAGCAAGAGGAAGGCTGGCGTTATTATCCTAATGCACAGAAATATTCCCTTTACCCCCATAGAACAACACTCAGACCCCCAAGGGAGATACCATATACTGAGGGGAGAAATGGGCAGACAAGAACTGAAACTAGCAATAATATATATTGGCCCAATAAGGAGGAATCAGGTTTCTTTACAAACCTTCAATCAATCTTAGCCCCAGGGCCCAGCCACTCAATAATATTGGTGGGAGACTGGAAATGGGTGCAGGACAACAGTATAGACAGATTCAACCCAAAAGAATTGGGCTGTCCTCATCACAGCGAGCGCTGGGGGAGCTTGCAGACTCCCTCGGGCTGGTAGATTTATGGCGCATACTGCATCCCAATGCAAAAAAATACACCTTTCTGTCAGGGATTCATGAGTTGCTTTCCAGACTCGATTACTTCATGGTTGACCAGTCCATACTATGGACAACCATCAGTTGCGAAACAGGCCCCAGGGTAGCTTCCGATCATGCCCCAATGTCCATAGTCTTCCTCCCATCAGAGCATACACAGAGGGTCAAGCTTTGGAGACTGAATAACAGCTTCCTCAAAAACCCACAGTGTATGGACAGAATGAAAATGACAATGAAGCAATTCTTTGACATAAACACCGACTCAGTCCCCACACAGACACTATTGTGGGGGGGCCTTCAAATGCACCCTAAGGGGAGAACTCATCCGAATGGCCTCCAGCAGAAAGAGATAGAGAGAAGCAGAGGGTGCACAACTGTTGCACACCATCTGAGAGCTTGAAAAGAGGGTGTCTGGCCCAGCAACAAGCATGACAGGAAGGCAACTCACAGTAGCCAGTGCAAAATATTGCGAGCTCCTTAGGGAGCAGGCCGAGTTTGCCATCGTCAGGGCCAAAACACAATATGTGGACCAGGGAGAGAAGGCAGGAAAGTTGCTGGCCCTCAGACTTAAGCAACAAGAAACTCTCAGGGCTATCATTATGATTAGCAGCCCAACTGGCAGCCCGATCACGAAACCCAGAGACACAGCCATGGCCTTTGGGGTCTTCGTCACAGAACTGTATGTGGGAGAGTGCCAGGCAATAACTGAGGATATAAGAAGCTTCATCCAGGGATCACAGCTCCCTAAAGTGGAACAGGAAGCTCTTAACACCTTGGGCAGCCCAGTCTCCCAGCCTGAGGTGGAGGTGGCGATCCACTCTATGAAGGTGGATAAAGCACTGGGACCAGATGGCTTCATCCCCAACATCTACAAATACCTATTACAAGAACTAGCCAGACCACCGACAAACCTATTCAATAAGGCACACGAGAAGGCTAACCTGGCCCCACACATGCAAGAGGCACTCATCACTCTCATCGTTAAAATGGATAAAGACTCAGCTAAGATGGGCAGCTACGGACCCATCTCACTACTCAACACTGATCACAAAATTTTGGCAAAAGTGCTGGCCACCAAGCTAAGCCATGTTATAGGCAAACTCATAGACCCACAACAAGTTGGCTTCATGGAAAGGGAGAGTGGTGACAGACCAGATCCGAAAGCTGGCCAACATCTTAGCTGTGTCTAGGGACCCTGCCATACCAATGGCACTGATGTCCCTAGACGCCGAGAAGGCCTTCAAAAGAGTGTCCTGGAATTTCCTTTTTAAAACCTTATAGGAGTTTGGATTCCCGACATCCTTCATAAAATGGATCAAATTGCTGTACTCCCACCAGAGCTCTAGAGTGATATGTAATGGGATCCTCTCCCCCTCAATAGCCCTAAAATCAGGCACCAGACAGGGCTGCCCCCTCTCCCCTTACCTGTTTAACATGTATGTAGCACCCCTTATCAGAAGAATTCTGGTGGAGAACGCCATCAAGGGTATCAAGGTGAGACACTCCCCATACAAGGTATCTGCCTATGTGGACAACACTCTCCTACATGTATCAGACCCGACCCACTCAATTCCTGCAACTCTGGACCTAGTGCAGCAATTTGGTAGAGTCTCAGGTTACACGCTTAACCTGAACAAGACTTCCACTATGCCCCTCAACCACGGCACCTTCTGTGGGCCCACAATGAGATGGGGTGGCACATGGTGTCCAGATTTCATCAAGCATCTGGGTATAATAATCTCACAATGCCACAAACCCTAAGAACCAAGAATCTGGACTCCATAAGGACCAGTATCAAACATGATTTAACTAGATGGTTTACTCTCCCTTTAACCCTGTGGGCCTGTATAAATAACATTAAAATGAACATACTACCCAGCCTCCTCTACCCAATAAGTATGACATAATGCTTTCTCCCCATGGCATGGTTTACAGAAACAAGGGCCATCTTATTCTCCTTCCTCTAGTTTGGCAAAACTCCCTGAAGGGCTTACCACAAGCTCACACTGGCCAAGGGGGGGGGGGTCTGTGGCTTCCAGATTTCAGACTTTACTACCTGGCCTCTTAGGCCACATGATTCCTCTGGTGGAGCAAATACACTGACCTCGCCGATACCCAGGCCTATACCCCACAGTGGAAGCTCATGGACCTGAGTCTATGCCATGAGGCGGGTATCAACATCTGAGCGTTCACAAGTATCCCACATAAATCTCTACCTACCAGCCTGAAATCCACACCAATAAGCATTTCATTAAAAGTTAGCAAGTGGCTCCATTGCTTGCTGGGCACACACCACAAATTAGACCCAGCCCAGCCCATAGAGGGCAACCCAAACTTCAAAATACAAGGTAAACCAGTACCAAAGAACTTCCTGGGCACAACAGATCACTACACAGTGGCCTCCTTCATAAAGGGAGAGTCTCTTCTTGCTTACCCTGCATTTCAGCAAAGACAAACCCCTGAATGCAATTAGGGCTTTTCCCTACCTGCAGCTACAGCATTTGCTCACCACAGCTCTGGGCAATAAGCCCTGGGACACCAGAGCCTTTGGCAAATGGGACAAGTTGTGTGGATTGGTACACCAGAGGCATGAGATATCCCTCATCTACGCTGCCTGCTCTTGATAACAAACCCAGACAATGTGCAGTGCACATACTGGCAAAAGGAGTTGCAGGAGCTAGATTCCCCCAACACCCTGGTAGCAATGTGGAAGGACACACATAGACTCCTAAAGTTCGATGGACTCAGGCTCATGCAATACAGAATCAACCATAACATGTACTACACACCAGTCAAACTATTCAAAATGTGGAAACTTGCTTCACACCTATGATCTAGATACAAACGGGATAAGGGCACCCTCAAACATATACTATGGGACTGCCCAAAAGCAAAACCCATATGAGAATCAATCCAAGTGAACCTAGTCCCTATGCTGGGCCTGGAGGGGGCTTTCTCCCCACAGATCTGCCTCCTAGAGCTCAACATAAAAGAAGTCATGGGTGTGAGGAAATACCATATATCCTTAATTGCAGCCATAGCCAAAAACTGATTCTAAAACACTGGATGGACGAGACTATCCCATCCACCAGAGAATAGCACAACTCCATTCTAGAGGCCCTGCACATGGGAAAGATGATTTGCCACATCTAACACACCCAAAAGCAATACTATGACAGGTTGAGAATGCTGGAAGCCCACCTCCTTGATACTAGAAACTGCTCTAAAAAAAATGATAGGTAATCAGCACTCAATATATGGACAGTTGACCCTCCGAAAGCCTCACAATCGGGCAAAAGCAAACTGTCCAGTCAATGCACCAGTATGCCTAAGGCAGCCTCACCCCTGAATGTTGAAGGGACCAAGGCACCCAGTGATGTGCATGCATTATTGACTTTAACAGCAGTATAGATTTAGTCTGATATAGAATCTCTGTATTGTCCACCTATTTTTTTCTGTTTTCTGTATTTGTGTGTTTTGTTCTGAAAAACTCAATAAAGTATACTTTGTTAAAAACAAAACAAAAGCAATTAGGACTGTCAGCAAACCCTGCTGTTATTTATTTTCTTGGACAAGAGAAATACACAGTGGGTAATAAAGCAGTTAGGACTGCCAGTAAACCCTTCTGTTAATTAATTTCTTGGGTAGGAGAAATACCCATGGAGCAATAAAACAATTGGGACTGCGTGCCAGCAACCCTGCTGTTACTGTATATTTTCTGGGACTAGGGCTAGAAGAAATCCCCTGCAGCCACCAGAAGCTGCTGTAGTCTGCAGCATCTGTGGAGTGTCTCCACTATCCCTGGCCCACTCTGCCCCAGTGCTACATTGTGTATCTCCAGTCTTTTCTCCTCCTGCCCCTCTTTCAAGTACACTCTGCTCTCCCTTTATCTTTTACTCAGCTAATCAACTTAATAATTTCTTCCTTCCATATAAATAAAAATTATCATATCACAGACCATGTTTGTTAAGGATGGTCGGCACAAGCCACAAACTAGACCTGCGGGCTGCAGAGGCCTGCTTTGTTATCTGAGTTTCCCTCCCTCTAACCTCCCCCCACTTGCTCACTTTTCTTCAGCTTATTATTTTCAAATAAATCAGAAAGGCTGGAAATGCCACTACAACTGCCGCTGAAGAGCAAAATAGTTGCTGAAATGTATGGATTTTGTGCTGCCACCGAAATGGATTTTAATATTTTGTAACTTGGCTTTCTCTGTCTGGACGCTCAGTGCTAGTGTTGAGCTCAAAATGACTATGACACAATGCAGAGCCTCTCTACATCTCAACAGAAAGAATCAGTCCCCTCACTTTGGACCCTTGACCCACTCCATCTTATCATCTTTAAATTGATTCATAAGCTGCTCCGCTATTCATCACGTGACTGACTGAGTCAGGATGGACAGTCAGGAGCAGGGGACAGACACAGACACAGACAATATATCTGAATGTCACTCAGACATCATCATGGCACCCACCCATTACACTGGTTACACAGAAGTATGCAGGTAGGAGGGCAAAGGAGTCTCTAGGAGGGTGGAGGTGGGACTGGATGGGAGGGCAGATAGCAGCAGGGAGCTTGCCCTATCCCCTATTTGAGTGACAGTGAGTGAGTTAAGTTACACTAGCTTCTGTTTCCCCAATCCCCAGGATCCTGGTTGCTTGAGGGGGAGTGAAAGAGTGGTGTGCATATCTGCAGTGGTATTGGCAGTGGGACTTGCTCACTCATCCACACCTAAAAACTACACTGACAGTCAATGTAGTGACTGAGTGTGAGTGAGACAATATATAGGTGACACTGCCAATGCCACCATGAATACACATGCCGCAAACTCACCTCACTTACTCAGTCAACCAGGCAAGTTACGGGCTGCTACCTGCTGCAAAAGTGCAATAAAATGTGGCAAAGGTGGGAAAAAAGTCTGGAGGACACAACCCTAACCGGGTGGGGGGGGGCATTCCCTCATTTTGAGGGCTCCCGACACCACTGCAATTGACCAACATTTAACATTTTTCACAATTTCAGTAGGTTGTTTTATTTTCAAGTCTTCTGTTTGTGCCCAATTCAGCCAACTGTTGGAAACACTTTCCGCAATTGCCCATGAACTGTCCATTACCTTAGCAAATGTAGTAACCTTTAAAAATAGGCCACATGCAAGAGAAAATATTTTATTTTATTAAATTTTGTTGACCTAGTAGGCCAACTAAGACTAGAAGTCCCTTTTTCAGGGGAGACCGGGGTTACAGATGGTAACCAACTGAAATTGAACCAGATTAAGCTGTTGGTGGTATTTTTAGTAAATGGGGGAAATTTGGCCAGGACGCTGAGGAAATTCCCCTGCTCTGCGGTAGGTGGTGCTGTGACTGGTGCTGACAAGCCAGTCTTCCTGGAGGAAATAGAGGAGTAAAATGTCTGCAGGGCTCAAGAGAGGGCCTCCTCCTCAGTCTCAAGTAATTCGGAGGCCTTACCAATGGATGTAGCAGACAGTCCAAAAGCTTTACCTGCTGTTTCAATGGAGACAGCCCCTGTGGGCGAAGAAGCAAAGTTGTGTGAGTTTCACGTGAATGTGGATATGGAGAAGACTCTTGGTATTCTCTCTACAGAATAGCTGCTGGTGTGTTTTTTTCTGGGCAAATGCGGTCCACTGACAGCTGGAACTCTATTGAGGAGGAGGTTCGGCGATGTGGGAAGGGTTTTGGAATGGACTCCATGGTGCTATCAAACAAGCGCCTGAGTAGCAAGGAGGAACAGGCCAGTGCATCTTCCAGAAGTTTGGGCTCTACTGATGGATTACATGCTGCACACTCCCCAGAGCCTCAGGTACTGTTTACTGGGTTGGTACTGGTCTTTGAGGGGAGCACATGGGAGTAGGGGGCTCCAATCTCTCCTAGAGGTATTTTGGGAGCCTCAATACAGGGGGAGACAAATTTCCATGAAGAAGACAAGGGCAGTATTCTTGCACAAGGGGAGAAGGAGTCAGTAGGCCCTGTTCTGTTGCCCCAGGTTGTCAAATTTATGATTGGGGTCTCGGAGAGCAGCTCCACTAAAATGGCTGCTGCAGTTAAAGTGTCAGCTGGACACCTGAAAAGGACAGACAAAAAAACACTCTTCGGGATCAGTCTTGTCTGCCCCCCCCCCGCCCTCTCCTACTACTTCAGTGGAAGCTGCTGTTCCCTCCCCTGAGTGGGTTTGGGATGCTTTAACAGGGGCTGGGTGGGTTCCAAATGCTGCAGGGTGGATCCCTGACTCTGATGCAAGGCTGGTAATGGAGGGAGTGGTGCTTCATCCCCACCCTCTCTCAGGCCCAATACCTGGACCTCTGGAAACTGGATCTTTTCCTCCTGGAAAATCTCTGGGGTCTTCTGTGAGCATGGCTACTCCAGATACAACCCTGCATGACATTATGCAGCACATTGAGGTGTTGGAGGATGACCCTAAAACTGCCCCTGCACCTGTTATGCCACTGGAAGCAGCAGCTTCCCCAGGTGCTTTGCCTCAACAACCTGCCATGAGTGCTGCTATACCCCTTGAGAAGCTGAAGGAAGCAAATCTCTGGACTCACATGGTGGCTTCAGCCTGAGAGGGTGGTCAACAACCAAATGTTTGGCACAGGAATGCCCGTGAATGTTTGTTCCCGGAAACTGTGAAACTGGTCTCTGAGCCTGCAGCTCATAGAAATGCTGTGCGTTCACGATATAGGGGCAGTATGGATGATATCCTGGATAGATTATTTGTGGGCAGGGTCCTATTAAAGAAAAGCAAGTACTATGCTTATGAGATCTATGCATTGATACACATGCCTGGATACACTAGTTTTGATATCAGATTTAAACACCCTGCTGGTCTTAATCAATTTTGGAAGCAGTATTTAACATTAAAAAACATCCTGATTTGGAAACCTTTTATTGCAATACCTCTGATGAAGCCGGCTTTCAAACACATTACAGTACTTTTCTGGAATGAGGGGGTAAATGTGGCAGATATTTCCTGCTGGTTGAAAAAGCATTGTACAGTTAATGGTCCGCCTGAGCCCATGCTGGATGACAAGCACTTGCGGACAGGGGAGTGGAGGTATAAAGTCACTCTTAAGCAGGATAATGGGGTGATACAGCATTTACCAAACTGTTTTTTGAGGGGCATGGTAGGGGGGTGTTGTTTTATGCAGGGCAGCCCCAAGCTTGCTACTGATGTGGTGCTCTGGGTCATTTGAGCAATGTATGTACACAGCTGAAATGTGGTTGTTGTGGGGATATGGGACACTCAAGCATTCATTGTACTAACCCAGTGAAATATAATTTGTGTGAGGATGCTGGCCATGCTTTTCATGCCTGCCCTTGGGTGTCTCACAATAGTCTGGATAATACCATTAGGGCTCAGCAAGATGTCTATGTAGCCATTGCACAAGAAGAGTGGCTAAAAATGGAGGGGTTACTATCACAAGGCCCAGCCGAACAGGTGCCAACCCCGGCTCCAACATGTGTGACCTGAGACCCTCAAGGGCAATGAGGTCCAGACATTGTTCAGACTCTGTCAGCTCCAGGTGTAGTGCAAGACCCAGTTGAAAAGCCGGCCCCCACCCTCCATCTAGGAGGGCAAGTCAGGGAGGTAGAGCCCGTAGAGGTGGCCCTCTTGCAAGGATCTGATCCGGGTGCCCTGGAGGATCCAGCCCTTCTGAAAGAGGATTTCCCGATTCCTGTCGGTCTGGCTGGGAATGACATGCCCTCCCCCACTACTATGAAGGACCCCCCTTTTCAACTTGTTACCCGATCATGATCTGTCATGCAAGGTCTGGTCTCTCTGGTTAAAGGTCAGAATGTGGACAACGTTACTATCCAAAACTCATACGAGGTTCTGATGGATAGTGAAGCCATTGACTCTGATGGGGGCTCAAAGGTTTCCTCTCTAGCCTCCTCACAGCACGATACTGGAGGTGTAGGGAAAGCAAAGTAAAAAAAATGAAAGACACCGAAATGATGTGGTTTGTACTGCTTTTGAGAAATGTCATTTGTTTGCTGTTTCTCTTTTCTTTCTTTGATGTTGTCCTTTAAAATACTCACCCTGAATGCTGACAGTATAAAAGTCCAGAAATAGGCATCTCGTTACCTTTTCAAAACTACATATGGAGCAAGACAACATATTTTTGCAGGACACTAGACTGCACACGCTCTCAGACATAGACCAGGCAAAAATGGATTGGCACTGCGGTCTTTCTGACTGCTATCTGAGTGAAGAAGAATGTTCTGGCCTGAGAATTCTATTTCAAGACTTGAAATTTCACACCCTAAAGGTGTTTGACGTCTTTCCTGTTAGGGCCTTAGTTATGGACATAGTGGTTGCCAGAGTAGTTTATCGATTGATTAATATCTATGCACCATAAGTGAAGGCAGATTGTACACCATTGTTTCACCATCTAGAATTTTACCTTATTACTTCTAAAGTAGTTCTCTGGGGAAGGGATTTTAACAGTGGCCTATTGGACAGGGATTGGGGTAGGAAATCTGGGAAGTCTTACTGTGACACTAACCTACTGTGTGACATTTTAGACAGGCATCTTCTAGTAGATGCATATGATTTGGTGGATGTTCCCCTGGCTCATACATTCTATAAGGGTAAACTCTCCACAAGAATTGATCTTTAGTTTTTATCTAGCAGAGCACGCAATGCTTCGGTATGAGTTGTTCCTTTTAAGACCTCAGATCATGCAGCAGTGGAAGTTAACCTAGGAGAGCAGGGTCTTTGCATGGGAAGAGATATCTGGAAGTTAAATTCCTCTGTTCTATACACTGACTCATATCGATGAGAGGTTTTATTTTTCTTGGAGGCCAGGCATGAAATTCGGTCCCTCTATGACAGTCCAAAAGACTGGTGGGAGGACACCAAATCTGGGTTTAAAAGAATTATTCATCACTTTTTTCATAAAACAGGTTAAAGGGTAATACTTGAATTATTTAGGATTGTGGGCTAAATTTTTGAAATTGCTATCACTTATGAGGTCTATGGGGTTATGTTCACAGAAACATTCTGAGCTAAAATGGCAGATGTACGAGTATCCACTAGGAAGGGAAAAGACAATGGCATAGCATCAAAAATGTAACATCCAGGGACAACACGACATGTGAACCCTTTTGACAGTCATTCCAGGATGACTGATCAAAAGATAATGGCTGCACTGTTGAATGCTGATGGGGTTCCTGTTGTTACATGAGGCCCCTGCACCCTAATTGGTACCCTCAGAGGTACACTGTAGACAGCTAGCACTTAAGTATATGTTATACTAAAATATAGGGCTAAGGGCATCTACCATACAAGAGTAGATGTCAGGATATGAATACATATTGTTGTAATACACTTTGCTTGCTAATACATATATTCTCCTATGTATTTTCTGTGTATTTCTTACTTGTGAGATGCCAAGGCATCTGTGTCCTTGGATATGTAAGTCGGCATTGCCACCTTTTGGTGATTTGTACTATTACACTGAGTTATGTCAGACTCTGTATAAGAACTCTTTTGTTAATAAACTGATGACTATACAGAATTGTATAATGTTATCTTGGACCATGGAGCCACCTCTAATTTAGCCAATAGGGCTCATCTCTGTAACTAGAAATGTTTCTATCTTACAGTAACCATAGTAATTATCATAGGTATATAATGTAATACACTAGTCTTATACCTTGGAGACCTCAGGAGAGACCCCAAGAGACACAGAGAATCCTCGAGGTATAGGGAACGCTTAGCACTGGCTCCCGGTTCGTATTGGTAAGAACTGCTTAGGGCAACTGTGATTTATCCTTCTGGTAGTAATAAACTTGTTTATTACTCTTATGCAATGTGTCTGTGATTACTTGCATTCCCAATATTGTCAAGAACCTGAAAGTGAGGTTTAGACCTCCTATCACTGTACATGATCTTCCTTCTCTGGAATTGATTGTGCTCAAATATATAGAAAGATTTCAGGTTGGTAGTGCCCAGAGGTCAAATGGCCTTTTGGAAGCAGTAGTTTTACCCCATGTCTTTCAAGTGCAGTCTGCAATGCTTTTGGAGTCCATTTTGGAGACCGAGATGTGGGATACTACATGGCAACTCTCCAAGCATACTTCCCCAGGGGGTGATGGTCTTTCAAATGAATTTTATCAAATTTTTTGTGATCAATTGGCCCCCCCTCTTGATGGAGGTCTATTTTTCTATATGGAGGAACATAGACTGGGTCATAGTATGGTAGAAGGGATTATGTTTTTTTTTTTTTATTTAAGAGAGGTGACAGGATGGACCTTCACAACTGGAGAACCCTGAGTCTGCTAACTACTGATTATGAAATATTGGTTAAAGTTCTGATGGCTCGACTTTCAAAAGTTGCACATGATGTTATTTTTAGAATGCAGACATTTGCAATTCCTGGGACAGACATAAAACATAATCTCATTTTTGTTAGGGAGATTATTGAGCAAGGTCTGCTGAAACATTTGGATGGCTATATCTTATCTGTTGATCAAGAGAGATAGCTTTTGATACTGCTAAACATGACTATTTGCGGGATTGTTTTGCTGCATATGGTATTCCGGAGGATTTTGTGTCTTTGTTGAAGGTAATATATAAAGAGGTGACAGTGAGGCCTTTAGTGAATGGTCATATGGGCCTCCCCATGTATATTAAGAATGGGGTTAGACAGAGGTGCCCCCAAGCCCTTTATTATCTGTTTTTGCTTTGGATCTGCTGTTATGATGTATTCCAGGACATGCCCAGGTTCTCCCAATGTGAAATACTCATGGAGAGGACATAGTGACTGTTATCGCCTATGTGAATGACTGCACCATATTTGCTCAGGATCTGTCCTCATGAACACAAGTCCTTAGGATCTTTGAGCAATATCAGGGGATCATGGGTATTAAAATCAATGCCACTAAGAGTCAAGCTGAGGCATTAGGTGGGACCCCTTTGGTACCTGATTTCGAAATACCCATGACAGCACACAAGATAAAAATACTGAGAGTCTGGTTTGGCAAATTCAGAGGTGGTGCAAAGTAATTGGGATTTGGTGTATGATGCAGCACAAGCTAAAGTTTTGAAATGGAAGGTGTGGAAAATGACATGAAAAAAGCATGTTTATTTAGCAAAGACATACTTGCTTCCTTTGTTTTTGTATATTTCTCATGTTTTTCCATTGCCTTTCACAATGCACACTAAAGTTTTGGATGTGTTTTTTTACATTACTCTGGGATAGTCACTTAAACCCAGTAAAAAGAAGTCATACCTACTGTGCCTGGAAAGATGACCCATAGGTTTTCTTTTTGGGAATTAATTTTTTACCAACATTTAGCCTTTCTTACTGGTCTGAGAAACAGATGGGTTTTTGGCAATGTCTTGGTGGAATCAGGGTTTTCTTACTGCCTGGGGTTGGGGGAAATGGCACAGGGATGAATGCCTACTTCCTGTTCAGTCTTGCTTGAAATGTGTTAGGCTGCGTAAGTTGGAAATGATGTGGATGGTGACTGTTTCCAGGAAAACTTTTTATGCTTCTGTAGTAAATAAATGTTATTTTGAGGATCCTGTTTTTAAGGTTGGCCCCTCTATTGATGTGGCATCATTGTTAAATTGTATGTTGGATGCGAGAATACCACAGAAGAGGCAGGACACCATGTGGCTTTTTGGACATGAGAAGCTAAACGCGTGTGGCAGCCACAAACACAAGCAGTTGCATGACTGAATGTGTGAATTTGTGGGTTGTCAGCAACAGCTTGAAACTATGTGGCATCTTTCTTTTGATTGCACCTTTATACAGGAGTTCTGGACATGATTGGATGCCTTTTGGAATACCAGTAGGTTTGCAAAGATGACATATGACACCTTCATTTATGGTCAACTCTCTGCATTATGGACTGGTTGGCACAAGAGTAATATTTATCTGATGTTTGCTTTTTTAAAGTAGGCTATCTGGCATGTTAGATGTCAGAGAGTCCTACATTAAGATGCTGTTACTGTTTATGATATTCTTTTTAATGTGCAATCAGAATTAGATGTCGTATATTAGACGGAAATGACTTGTTGGGGGACCTCATTGTGTGCAGCACACACACATTGCCAGCTATTTCCAGATATTTCCTGAAATTTCTGAAGAGTTTCTCTCTGCTGCCCCTACTGTTTAAATGTAAAAAGCATCAGATATTTCTGGAAATATCACAGAAATTTCAGGAAATAGCTGGCAGTGTCTGTGGCTCCGAAGTATGGAGAGGGATTGACTGGGTGGCATGATATCTGCTTATGGTATTTCCCACTGATTTCAGGTGATGGTTTATTTTGCTGCTGTGTAAAGTTTTTTCTTTGTGTACCTGATTTTCCTTTGTATAATTACTGTTTACTTTACTTATGTTTCTATCTGAATGATAATAAAAAAATAATCCCCTACTCTTTTCGAGAAGTGCCATGGGATCATTAACATCCACCTGAACAACCACCAGAACAGGCAGAGGGGACCTCCGTTTAACATGTCATCCAAAATATGGCACCTCAGGAGTGCAGCACCCACATCATGCTGCAATACAGTGTCAGTACTGGAATTTAACCCAAGTGCCAGGTGTAGGGATAGAACCCTTAGCCTTCTGATCTTCTGGCCTCAGAGGCAAATATATAGCTCTAAAAGTCTCATACACTGCAGCCAGCCACTGAGACAAATAGAAAGCTGAGGCTTGAGGGAGTTTTATTGGCATCTGAAAGACAGCATCACAGTTTGTGTGTCCATGGCCCTTAGACCAGAAAGTAGAGCACAAAGGTGTATTTGCAGTGAATCTGCATTGTTGCACTGGCTTGGCCGCTGTGTGTGCTGAAACATGCTGTAGCCATTTCCAGTGTGTCCACACACAAAAGCTGTGTATGGATGCAGGTGGCTTTGCTTCTTCCCCTTAACCCATTGTCATTTCTTTTGTGGCATATTGGAATCTTTTTTAGAAAAAAAATAACCCTCAACTCTCTTCCTTCATCAAGAAGGATGTGCGGAAGTTTTTCTTCATGGAAAGGTGGTGGAGGCTAGGGAAAGATTACCGGCAGAGGTTATGGTGGGCAAGCACCATTGATGGGAACAAACACGGGTGACAGTTGCTGGGAATCCAGGATGGCCTTCGCCACTCTCTATGAAAACAGATAAGAAACTGTGAGGAGTCTATTCCAATAGACACCTAAGTAAGCTTCTAAAAATATTTGAATAGTGACTCACTCAACAGATGTAATTAGTTAAATGTAACTTTTATTATTCAGTACACCAACCAAATTGTTGTAACAGTACTGCCAGGACATAATACACTAATCCAACACTTTGAGGATAGGTTCTGTTCATTAGGGTGTGCACTCTTTTCCTACTGGTGCCGTCTCATCACACTCAGTAAAGTTTCATGAATCCTTAATCCATATTTCTTTTAAATGTTTTATTTTATCTTGGCATACTGTGAATGGAATCCAGCTGGAACTGCAGCTAAATAATAGATTTGCTTCATGGTATATCAACAAGGCTAATTTATTTATTTATTTATTTAATTTAAAAGTTTCACCAGGAAAGGCACACTGGACAATATAAAATTGCTCATCTCACGGACCGTCCAGGGGAAGGGGAACATGGGAGTATAGTAATCAAAAGCACATTTCCATGCAGTGTTATAGAATATTATATATAAAATAATCAACAACACATTTCCAAAGGTAATATAAAACAGAGAAGCAACAGAATAAAAAAAAATGCATCAGTTAGTAGTATCAGATTACCATTGGGATTTGATGTGAGAGGAGCAAATTAGCAGCACTGCAGACTTAATACATACAATGCAGACAAGAAAGTGTAATAAAGTATGTTGGTTTCTCCTCACATTAAGTGCTAGGCTGGGAAAGGGGATGAGGAAGCCAGAGGGGAAATTAGGAGTTGCTGCAGGATAGAGAGAGGAAGTTGAGGAGGGAGGTTGAGATGGACCATGGGGGGGAGGAAGAGTGCCTGATTTGATGAGGCATTGAGTTCCAGAGCTTAGGTAACCTATAGGAGAATGAAGATTGGCCTATAGAGGTGGTGCGCCATGGTATAGCTAGGGTGCAGGAGTCACTGGATCTGAGGGAGAGAGGGGCAGTGAAGTGGGAGGACAGTGAGGAGGCAAGGTAAAGGGGAAGCATGTCAAACCAGAATTTAGAGACAAATTTTTCGCAGTGGGCTAGACGGCAGTTTTCCAGGGAAGGAAAAGCTAGAGAGTGATATAGATCACACCGGTGGGTAAAGGAAGGGGCATCTGGAATGAAATGACAGACAGCATTGAAAAGGGAGTCCAATCTGGTTAAGGATGACTTTGGTGAGGCACTGTAGACTATGTCACAGTTGTCAGTGATGGGTAGTATAATTTTCTGGACAATCTCCCTCCTGGCCTGTAGAGGTAGGCAGCTTTGGTTCCTGTAAATGGCATCTAATTTGGGGCGTAGCTTTTTCAGGATGGAGTCTATGTGTCCAGTGAAGTTTAGGTGCTGGACTAACCAGACCCATAAATACCTAAAGGAGGAGGTGTCCTCCAAAGTAGAGCCATCAAGGGTGTGGAAGGAGGGCAATTTAGTTAGCCTAGAGAGTCTCTGCCTAGTACCGAAGGTCATGGAGACTGTTTTTTTGGCATTGAGGAAAAGCTGATGGGAGCTTAGCCATTGCTGAACTTTCTCAAAGTCATGTTGAAGTGTGGAAGTGACATTAGTTGGCGATTGGCCAGAGTAGAAAAGGACAGTATCATTAACATACATATGAATGGAAGAGGAGGTGCACATTGACAGCAGGTCATTAAGAAATATGGAGAATAGTAGGGGCCAAGAATGGAACCTTGGGGTACACCAGCATTAATATGGAGTAGGGAGGAGATGGAATCAGCAATTTTGACTGACTGTGTCCTGCTTGTTCTGTAGGAGCTAAATCAGTTTGTGGCTGAATCAGGCAGACCAGCAGATCACAGATTATCTAGGGGGAGGGGTTGGGAGACAGTGTCAAAAGCCTTTGCAAGGTCGACAAAGATCGCAGATGTGATTAGACCTCTGTCCATACCTGAGAGTATGGAATCAGTGAGCCTAAGTAAGGCAGTGGTAGTGGAGTGATCTTTCCTAAAACCAGATTGGTAGGGACTGAAAAAGGCAGAGTTGGATAGGTAAGATGAGAGCTGGGAGAGGATCAGGTGCTCCTGAAGCTTAGTGAGAATAGGTAATAGAAAGATTGGCTGATAGTTCCCAGGCATAGAAGGGTCACCTCCCTTGGGTAGTGGGAGAACTACTGTGTGCTTCCATGGGTCAGGGATGGAGGCCAGTGAAAAGGAAAGGTTTAGTAAGGCAGAAAGTGGTGAACAAATGTCATGAGCAGAGTGGAAGAGAAGTCTTGGGTCAAGGCCATCAGGTGAGGAACCCTTAGATGATAAAATCTTACCATGTGTGGTGGGACAACACCAATAAGAACTGAAACTACAAGCCCTGATGAAGGGAAACCATCCTCAAAATGTAAACATGTTGTAATATGTCCTGGCAGTCCTGTTACAACGATTTGGTATGGTGAACAATAAATTACATTTAAATGGCTACATCTAGTGAATGAGTCACTGTTCCAATATTCAAACATGGTTAGGACAAGGCCAGGTGGAGCATAATGCCTTTTACTTTGGGATTAATGGTGGTACCCTACAACACCTGCAGTTAGTGCAGAACATCGTGGCAAGGTTATAGACATGCCTTCCTAGGTCATGTCATGTGACCCCCTCCTCCAGGAACAGTGCTGGCTGCTGGTGAAGTGGTGTATCATCTTTAGGTTGGATTATTACAGTAGCTGTAAGGCCCTATATGGGTTTGGCCCAGGATATCTGACTCAGCTCCTGTCCCCTTACCATCCATTCTGTCCTCTCAGCTCCACTGAGATGGGCCTTATATCGGTTACTAGGGTCAAACATGAAATCTTCAGGGGACTAGGCATTTCAAAAGGCTGGCCCTTTATTGGGGAGCTCATTCCCTAGACCAGTGAGAGCGGCCCCCTTGGTGTAGGCCTTAAAAAGTAATCTCAAAACCTACCTCTTTAAAGAGGCATTTGACAACATATGATGGCCCCACTTGACTGTTTAACTTAAGTTGCAGATACATTGTTTATGTTTTATAATGTGTTTACTTTGATTTTATCTGTATGTTGAAGTGTGTCCTGCTCTGCGTTTTTATCATGAGAGACATCCATACTGATAGTAAAGCAGCACCTCTTCACCACTAGTAGAGTTTGCATTTGATCTAGTGTAAACAGGCCATAAATCTGCTTAAAAACTCAGAACCTGGTGTAGCAAACACTCTGCCGTTCTTGTTATTCTTTCATAATCAATTGTATAACAATCCCTACCCAAAAGTAAAAATATTTGCCAACAAAATCATTTATATTTACAGTATAAGTACATGCACATAACTTAACCTTAGCTAATAACGAACCCTTTAAAAAGGTTTCTGAGTTAGTGGACATCTTTATGGAATGTTAAAAGTACTGTATGCTTTCAAATATAATAGTACAGTAGCACCTCTATAGTTTCATTTATTTTAAACATGTAAACAGCCAGGGACAATGCCCTTTTTCAGCCAAGGCTGACATAAAAACAGACGGTACAAATGGTGCATTATACAAAGATCAGATAATAAAAATTAATGGCACATCAAAACATGTTCAAGTAGTTGCAGTCTCATATGTATAACAAAGTAACAACTCACTATGACAAATGAAAAGGGATCCATAACCTGTGTTCATTATAGCTCCCTGTTCATTACATTGAGGGATGCTAGAATATGGCTACAGTACTACTGTCTGCTCAGTGCTCTCCCCTGTCCTGTGCATGGCTCTCTCCAATACACATTCTGTGCCCCTGCCTTGCTACTGCATGACTCCTTTTACCCCTTTATCAATTCCAATATAAATGTTTTGATTTTAAAACTAGTATAACAGTGCCTCTATACTGTGAAACTGGGCTTATGCTAAGTCTCGAACTCGGCTTTCTCCAATTCACAGTCTGTGCCCTGCCTTACATGCTCCTTATTCCTTTATTGTTTTTTTAAATAAGAAATGTTGCACCTTGTTGACACAGGTCAGGTATTCTGATGATTACATATTCCAACATTCTGATGACGATTCTGTCTCTGTACTTTCTTTGAACTGCTTGCAGCTCTCAGCTGCTTCATCCCTGCTACACTGTTTAGAGAGAGAGATGATGAGACTGTATAGAGAGATTGAGAGCTAATCTTAAAGTCCTTGCCAACACTCCATGTCTTTCTTCCCCCTCTGACCTCCAAATTCAGTCAGTACAGCATAATTTATTTAAGGGATTTTATTATAAAAATTATAACTTCTAGGAGAGGTGTAAGAGGGTGAGTGAGTGTGAGAGGGAGGTTGAGAGGGAGCCAACATTCAGTCAAGTACAGTGCTCTCTTGCTATAGTGGCAAAAAAAAGTCTGCAACCATTGGAGTTATTCATTATATCTGGGGTTTCATTATAGAGAGGTTCACTATAGTGAGGGAGTACTGTACAGAGCATTCTTAAAGCATTAAGAACAGCTAATAAGATCAATAACAGGATATAGGCTGTTTGAGAGAAATTGACTAGCCCAAGAGAATGAGGGCTGGATTCATGAAATGTTTTGGGACTAAGTCCCTCACTGCAATTCCAGTTGAGGACTGAAATCTCTGCAGCTGCGGAGACAGCTATTCATAGCCACAGCAGTTGCAGGTGTTACAGCTGGTCCCACCAGCTGTAACAGCGTTCTGCAGCTGCAGTGTTTACTATAGCAACACCACATGCAGGCTGCCATAAATCATGGAGCTGATTGTAATCTGGCTCCACCTTTGTGAATACCCTCAGTTGCAGAAAAACTGTGGAAACCTGCAGATCCATGAGTGGCAACCCACTTGCACCTGGTTTTTCCTACAGCAGTGGGAATTTCAGATATTTTGTGAATCCTGCCATGACTGTTTACCAGCATGTAGATTTGGTGTCTTTCATTTGAAAGTGGATAACTTTGAACTCCTGCAAAAATGAGTGTGAATATAATTTAAAATGTTAAGATAAATTTAGAGGGGTGGCAGATTTAAAAATTCTATGTCCCAGTAGTGGCAGATTAATATTAAAAAAGACACTGATGGAAAAATCCCTATCTTACTGTATTGTACACAAGTATGAGTCAGATAAGGCACCAGAAGGGTGAAACATCAAAATATAATTAGGGTTGGGTAAACATTTGTATGTGCAACACTGATTTTTGGCCACATGTCTCTTGCCCCTGTTTTGACTTTGGAACTAAAATATTGGAATGAGTACCCTTTGTGTCATGATCTCTCAAGCTTTCATATCTGACACAAATTGTTTCAGTAGATTTTATATAACAGAGTGTTAATCCTCCCCCAATATAGCTTATTTCAAACATGTTTTGCTCACAGATTCAGCAAATAAATATTAATAAAAACAAAAAAAATGTCCGGGACTTAAAACCTGAAACTTTCAGGTTCGTTATATTTTATTACAGTGGTGTTGTTTAGAATTACATTGTTTAAAAAAATAAAAATTATCAACAAAAAATTTTTCCATGCATGTGTGGAACAACATATTGCATATTTTTCTAACTTTTTTTATATTAGCCACAGTTGAAACATTGTCCTAATTATGGCACTTTGGTCAACATTGCACTGAGAAATCATTCAAATTCTGCAGAATACTACTCTACACATTCACTAGAAGTCAGGTTTCTTTTTTAATCTTAGATGTGTCAAACCCACCCCTCAGTGCCCAAACCAGTCCACCTCACACAGCCAGCTATCCCAACATTCACCCGTGTTCAACCCTCACTGTATCCTTATGCCCACCCTTAACTCTCTGCAAAAGTGGTTAGCCCATAAACCTGGACCCACTGAGCCCAGTCTCCAGTCCATCTGGATAAAGTCAAGTCTGACTGCTCGAACCTCAGATGAAGTGTTTGTAATGTCTTGTCAAACTTCACTCCACTCCTTTCCCTGTATCAGGAAGGAATGTGTTTTTACAAACTGCTTAAACTAGATTTTCCATGCCTCTTCAGAATGATAATTTTTGAGAAATTCACAGTCTGTACCCCTTTCATTGAACTGCACAACCAGTCTGTATATTGAGCTAAATAACTATTTTATTCACACAATATGTATCTCTCTCTCTCCCTCTCTAATATACTCAGATAGTCCTCCAATTTGTTACGCTTTTTTTGCCATCAAATGATTGCCAACAGTTTTACTATCCCGGGGTGGCCCTTGACCCCTCTAGAATGGATAAAGTTTAATATCCAAATGACCCTCCTTGTAAACCCTGAGGTAAACAGCAGGCCATCTGATCACATGTGCAAACATAAAGAATTTGACCTGGCTGACCTCCTGGTATTTTCTGGGATACTTTAACCAGTCTGCCAATTCATTGCATTAAAACATTAGTATGCCACACCTCTCTTCCCAAGTCTGATGTTAGCACTGTGTGACAGCACCACATTGTGACTGCCTCAGCCATGTTATGCCATCTGACATGACAGTCCTTCAGGACTGGCATTTTGTAAGGATATACCATGGTATCCCTAAACTCAATATCCTGAGTCTCAGGACACCAACCCCACTGGCCCGAAATACATGCTCCTGAATCAATCAGATGCCCAACAATATGATGTCAGGTTTCTGATTAAAACATACAAATGGCAATTCAGGGGGCTTCACCCCCAGAATCCCCCATGTGGGAGACTCCACCCCCCACACCCCCTGTAACTAAAATAACTAGCTCTGAGGGGGGAGTTACAAAAAATTAGTCACAGGGGTATACATTTAACCAGATGCAGTGCAGGATAGAATCCAGACCTCCCAGGGCATGCTGGCTGAGCTGCCAGTGGATTAGCCTTCAACACCACTGTGGCAGCTTGGCCAGCCTCCCGATTCCTCCAGAATTTCAAGCCCATTAACAGGGGTAAGTTAGCAAGCTGTCACATCCACTACCTAACCCCTGTAAACATCTGTCAGGTGTCCTAATGCTGGGATTCTCACTATCTGGATACTGAACCTGTCGGGCAATACTGCACGGGCAGGTCAGCATCGGGATAATGAGTCTCAGCAAATCATAAGGGTACCTTTTGTGAGCCCTTCCTATGTTGTAGTGAATATTGTATTCTTCCAGTGATATGCTTCAGTACAACAGCTTGGCATTCTCGCCAGTTATGCATTGTAGCAATCTTAGTGAATTATGGCCCGTGACCACTGTAAATTCTCAGCTGTACAAGTATGGCTACAATTTTTACAATGCCCAAACTATGCCCAGACATTCCTTCTCAATAGTGGCATATGTTACTTCCCTCAGCAGGAGTTTTTTAGATCAGGAAAATGATAGGGTGATCTTCCCCTTTGGAATTGAACTGGCCCAGCACAGCCCCCACCCCAAAACTTGATGCATCTGTCTGCACTGTGAATTTTAGATCAAGGTTAAGGCTTGCTAGCACTGAGGCCTGATGCAGACCCTGTTTTAGCTAACAGAATGCCTTCTCACAGCATTCTGACCATTGTGCCCTTTCAGGCATTCTTGTTTTGGCCACATCTGTGAGAGCTGCCTCAATCGTGCTGAAATAAGCCACACATCTTTTGTAATATAATGCAGTCATCAACTATGTCATTTTTCTATCTTGGGCCAGTGGCTTGGAGTAGCATTCTATATACCTTGAGACCAGTCCCTGACAAGATTAGGTGTAGTGAGATAAAAATATGGCTTAAGAAAAGCTAAAGAACCTCTCACCTGTCAGACATCTTAATGCTTGTTTTTGGATTATTTGCAATTATTTATTTGCAATTATTTCTCACTCTTTATAAATGTTTCTTTACAGTATTTGTTATGTCAAATTTTACTGTGTGTTGTTCTTTGCAAATTATTTATTGAATTTCAATACCATGTTATTCTGTAACAAAATGATGTGGACCTTGTTGTAAATGAGCCTCTGCTCAATCAGGTTCATCCTTGTTCATATTTTGATATGAATAACATTTTACCGTACCATACACATTTATGGTTGTGGGTGTGGACCATCCCTTTATAGCCTCCACATTTGCAGGTGCCGGCAGGATGTGCCTCCTTCTACTTAATGTCTGAGGTATGGCATTTCAGCTATGCCCACCTGACACATCTCACTTTTGACTGTCAGCTGTGTAGTTTGCAGTCTTTTGAGGATCTCTCTCTCATGTGTTAGATGCTTCTCCCAAATTTAGCTAAATATAGCAACATCATCCGTGTAATCCACGGTGAAGTCACCTGCCCTTGAAGATACTCAGTCAACCAGCCTCCGAAAGGTACCGTAGCTGGTGCATTTCTAATTCTGAATGGCATGACCTGAAATTCATACAGGCCAAACAGTGTGATAAATGTTGACTGCTCCCTTGCTTCAGTAGTTAAAGGTACCTGACAGTAACCCTTTGTGAAGTTTATAGTTTTTAGGCACTTTGCCCCCCCCTAGCACTTCTAGTATCTCCTCTGTTCATGGCAAGGGGTATGCAACAGTAGAGGGATGGTTTGTTCATGAACCAAACATGAACCAGACTTGAACTTTTAGATTTCCACCCAATCCAAACTGAACTTGAACCCTAAGAAAAAAAAAAGATGAACCCAAACTGAACTTGAACCCAGATAATGTGAGATGAGGAGAACCCACATGGAGGCAGTAGGGAGACACCTAACTGAAACTGAAATACAAACTGAAAAATGACACAAAAAAAACTCAAAACAAACTAAACACAAACCCAAACTTCTATTTAACATATCGAACTGAACTGAACTCGAACTATACCCTGTCAAACCAGATGCCATGGCAGCATTAATCTTCCGGTAATCCACACACAATCATTTCATGCCATCCTTTCTTGGGATAGGAGCAATGGGTAAATACAGCTACAGACTTTTTGAAGTGTATGTGATCCCTCTGGTGAGAGAGGACAGAGTGATCTGCTGTTATATACCATTTGTATTGTATTTTAAGTAACATAGTTGCATCCCTCTGAGAAGATGGGTTGTTGTCTCCTTGTTACTAGGCAACAATTTTACTAGCCACTAAGGAGTATCTGTCTGTAGACAGGCTCTGAGATACAGTACTGAATTGTGGGATTGTGTTGGGCTGCCTGTTCCCATATTATGTTGACCCAGCATACAATGCCAGTGGAATAGTTCCCTAATGGTTGCCACCTGTGATAAGCAGCACAGCATGCAAATCCACCTTTGAGGTTGTAGTTTTATGTATTTTGTGCAGATTTTGCCCGATATCTGTACACATGGAATTGGAAGTGCACTGCTAACATACTTCCAATTGTCCGCTATTTAAGTGTTGCCCCAAGCGAGCAGGGATCCAGATCCAGACTTTTCTGAGAGTATGTGGAGCCTCTGGTGAGAGAGGACCAAGTGATCTGATGTTATATACCATTTTTATTGTATTTTAAGTAACATAGTTGCATCCCTCTGGAGAGAGGGGTTGTTATCTCCTGGTTATTAGGCAACAATTTTACTAGCCACTAAGGAGTATCTGTCTGTAGACAAGCTCTGAGATACAGTGGTGAATTATGTTACATTGACCCAGCATGCAGTGCCTGCAAAATAGTTCCCTAAGGGTTGCCATCTGCGATGAGCAGCACAGCATGCAAATCCACCTTTGAGGTGGCAGTTTTATGTATTTTGTACAGATTTTGCCCGATGTCTGTACACGAGGAACTGGAAGTGCACTGCTAATATACTTCCTGTTGTCTGCTGTTTAAGTGTCACCCCAAGTGAGTGGGGAGAGCGTAAGTGTGACTGTGCCCGTAGTTGTGCATGGAGACGCACACTGAGACATGCTCATCTGCGCATGTCAGCAGTGTCTGCAGAGGAAGGGAGGATGGAGGGGTAAGTTACTGTAGTGTGCATTCCAAATGGTGGGTAAGTGACCGAGATCCCACTGTACTTGCAGAAATTTAAAAAGACTGTGGTTGATTTCACTGAAATCAGCAAGTTTGTGTGTCACCACGCATTCAGTAGTAGGAAAACAACACTACTAAACTGTGCTGCAAGAAATCTCTCTAGGAAAAAATCATATCAGCGAGCACAAGTCGAGTAGGAGTGATTTGGGACAAGGGCTGGTTTTAACTCATAAATATTTTTTTATTTAGTTTTTGTTAACTGGGTAGGTGCACTAGCCATAAAATTACTATTTTCAGGCACAACCCAGGAGAGTACAACAAAAAGAGAACAGTTGAACAACAGCAACATGGGTACAATAATACAAATAGAGGAACAGTACAGCAGTGCTACAAAAATACAATGGGTAGAAACAACAAAAAATAATGGCAAGCATTATACAGATAATGGCAGTAAGATATATAATAAGTGCAGAAACCACGGACCCAAACTGTGGAGGAAAGGGTTAATAAGATAGTAAGGTTATATAAAGAGAAATGTGAGGAATGTTAAAACATAACAAGAAAGACTGACAGAAGGAAGGTCGGGGTGGTAATTGGCAAAACAACAGTGGATGGTCAGCAACAAGGTTTGAGAAGGAAGAGAGCTAGTAGCCAAGAAGTTATTTACAAAGAGAAGGAAAAATATGGGGAGGGGAAGAGGAGACAGTCTTGGAGCTGGATTAGATCGGGGTGACATTACTGGTAATTCTCAGGAGCTTCAGGTTGGGTCAAAGCATGTACAAGCATCAGCTAAGGATAGATAATAACGATATTCACTTTTAAATCCAAAGGAGACTGAGACAGCTGGAGGTTGAGTAGAAGAGCATTCCATAGCCTGGGAGCAGAGAATTGGAAGGCCCCTGTGCCTTTAGTCATCCGGCATCTCGGAACATAGAGCAAGGATTTGTCAGCTGATCGCAGGCCATGGGAGGATGGTTGAGGGACCAACAACGCCACCAGCTGGGATGTTTTTTTTCCCCAGATGATCAAGACCATTAGTGATCCAAGGTAGTATTGTCTACTGACAGAGGGTGAGAGCCAATTCAGATCCTTATAAAGAAGGCAGTGATGTTTGAGTCGAGGTGACAAAGAGGCAAATTGGCATATATTGTTATAAGTTACGTCCCATTTTAGTAGGGAGGTTTTATGGGCAGAGGTAAGAATAAAGGCACCATAAGTAAGGGTTGGGAACAGAATACCTTGGGCAATTGCTAATTTGGCCGAGGGTGTAAGCATGTAGCTCATTTTGTAAGCTACTCCCAGTTTCAAGTCTATAGCTTTGCACGAGGACCGAATGTGAAGATTAAAAACCAGGGACTGGTCCAGCAGGATCCCAAGGTACTTGAAGCAAGTAACATTTTCAAGTGGAAATCCTCCTGGGTGAAGAACCTCCAGCAAACTAGAACAGGCCTTAATCTTTGGTGCGGAACCTAGGAGCATGTCTTCCATTTTTTTTCATTTAATACAAGCTCATGGTCTATTAGCCAGTCCAAGACCTTATTGAAGTCTGAAGTAAGTGATGTGTTTATGCAGGCAATACTAGAAGAACTAGTATAGATGATCAGGTCATCAGTGTAGAGAATAGCTGAGCAGGATTCCAGGACCTCAGCTGCATTGTTGATAAAAATTGAGAACAGAAGGGGCCCAAGGATAGAGCCCTGGGGGACCCCAAGGTTGATAGTAGATGTGTTGGACAGGGAGGAGTTAAATTTGACAGCTTGCAACCTGTTTGATAGGTAGCTACAGAACCAGTCCACAACAGAGGTAGAGAAATGGAATTTATGGAGAGTGGAGAGAAGCAGGGGATGGTTTACAAGGTCGAAAACCTTAGTGAGGTCAATGAAGATGGCACCTATGAAGGACAAATGACAGGAGTGCCCACAGCAGACTATACTTCGCCATAGTGTTACTAATTGACTTGGGTAGGAAGGCTAGTGGTATACTGAGAAAGAGGATTAGCTCTTAGGGATAAAGAGATAGTGTGTATAAAATTAAGACTGCCAAGGGTGACCGTGTTACACTGTTTTAACCCTTGGCCAAAATTAGAGATGGAGCAAAAACAATGAAGTGTTTCCTGCTAGCATAACAATTTTTTAGAAGAAGTGGATCAGAGAAGCAGAGAGTAAAGCCCTGCAAAGGTTAATTAGGAAAGCAGCAAGTTATTATGGTTTCTACTAAGCCCCCGTGATAAAACACCCTTTACTAGTGTAACCCAGGAATGATCAAATTAACAAAACAAACCAAAAAAAAAACTAAACATGGTAAAAGTTATTAAAACACTGGAGGGGAATATTGGTCTTCACTGTGGGGGATGTGAGATGCACTGGCTAAGTGATGTATATACCACCAGCAAAGAATATTTATTTGCCAAATGTGAATGAATTAAGGAACTGGAAGCAATGGTTAGGTTATTCCACTCAAAAATTAACCAGGTTGAGCAGAATCAGCAACAAATGGCACAACAAATCAAGTCTATTAAATGCAGTGCACCTGTAAGCATAGGGAATGTTAATGTCAGCATGAGCAACTATATAATCACTGATTTTGTTACCACTACTGTTCCACTGATATTACATGGCACTATTGCACCGGCCACTAATGAATTAAACAAACAGAAGAAAAGGGACAGAGAAAATGAACAACTTGATGATTCAATTAATTCTGATGCTTGGATAGATATGGAATCTACACATAAAAATAAGAAAGAGCATAGAGCTATGAATTTCAGTGTTCTAGAGTATGAGGAACCACAAAATTTAATTAGTTTAGTTTAGTTAGTTTTTGTTGACCGGGTAAGCGCACTAGACAAATCCTGCCTATTTTCAGGCACGACCCGAGGAAGGGAGATACAGATGAATGCCAACTGACCTTGAACCAGATAAAGCTGTTGGTGGTATTTTTAGTGAATGAGGGAAATTTGGCCAGGACACTGGGGAGATTCCCCTACTTGGTTGCTGCATTGCTGCCAGTAGGGGGACAGGCCATTGCCAAGATGGCCACTCGAAGTGGACTACCGAAGGTGGAGGATGTCTGCAGAGTGGGAGAGCTAGCCTCAGCTCCTGCTCTAGGTCTAATGGAGGCTCCAGCCAAGGTTATGGCTGAAATTGATTCTGATGCAGAATTTCGTGATGCAGTAGTAAACTGGGAGCTTTCGGTGCCAACTATAGTTAAAAATGTAAATGCTTCGCTTTGTCTACATGAAATAGTGCTGCCTGAAATGGAAGTCGACATGTCTGGAGCAGTTTCACCGCTGGATACCGAAGATGTGAATACCAGACTGCAGAGCGGTTGTCAGATCCGCGAAAGTGCTGCATCTACTCTGCCTAAAGTGAGAAAAGACTCTGCTCCCTTGGGAGGGCCTGAGGGGTGCGACAGCATTTTTGCAGCTTCCAGCTTCCAAGAAAGGACTTGGAAAGGTGACAAAACATAGGGTCGGCTGGACGGCAGCTCTAGAGATGGAGACTGTTGGGTATACAGGTACTGTGACTCCCTTAGATGTTAAATCAGGCAGGTTGGAGTTAATAACAAGGGAAACTGCTCAAACACAAGAAAAAAAAACTGTTTTACTGTATTCTGAAGTTTCACAGCCTGGCGCTGAGTCACCCAATTACAATGCTTACCCCAGTGACAGCTGCGAGGAGAGGATTGATAATTCCCTGGTAGACCTCAGAAGTGCTGAAGGTCCCGTGGGGAGGAGCGTTGAACTGCATAACTCTGTTGTTAAACCTCGGAAGCCTTCGGGTTTTTTGACTAACTTACAGGCTGGCAATTTCATCGCTGAGAATAGCGAGTGCCTACAGCCTGTTCTGGTGCCTGAAAACTTTCAGTGAGGTGATGTTGCTACTAAAAGTCAAAATGCTGATTCTATGACTTTTGCCCAGAATGAGGCGGCTCCCTTGAACAAAGTGGCTGGTTTTGTATTTAAACACCAGATACAGGAAAAAACGTCAGCTTTATCTGCTGTGACTTACCAATCATCCGAGGGCTCACAACTTGGGGTTACAGATTTTTATTTTCCTAGCAAAACAGCGCCAAAACAAACACTGACCCTAGACATGCACTCTTGGTTGACCGAACCCCCTCATTTTCAGGAAGATGGCATTCGAGACTCTTGGTCTCCTCATAAAGCTCTATGTGAAGCTGGCTGGAAACAGGCAGAAACGGGTGTCTGGAAGCCCGATCCAACATGGGATTCTGATTTGTCTCTCTCACAACACTCTCCTGAGTGGAAACCAGCTGGTCAGCAGCATAAAGGGAAGGATAACCTGCATAATAAACAGGCTGAGAAGGAAGTTTTACATCTCCCCTTGGGTACTTCGGGGTTGGACAATCATCCCCCCATAACTTTAAGCCTGGATAAATAACCTCAGGAGATCTTACATAAGGGTCAGAATATGGCTATTTTACACCCCCCCAACCCAGAAGCCTTTGATGTCAGAGCTTTTCTCTAACTCCAATAGGGAAGCAGCTCCCTGGCATAATGCTGTGCGGCTGAGGTATAAAGGAGGGTTGGAGGTTAGGCCAGACATTCACTACGTGGGGAAAACACTGTTAAAAGACTCATTGCATTTTACTCCGCATGATGTTTATGCCTTTATAAATATTTCAGGGGAGGATAATTTTGACATAAGTTTTCATACGCAACATGCTTTAGATCTATTTTGGGTAAGGTATGGTCAGGTTAAGTTTTCTCCTGTGTGGACCCCTTTTTTTGTCATCCCTCTTTCCAAACCTCTGATTAAATTTATTACAGTCATGTTTCGGAATGAAGGGGTTCAGGTAGAGGATATTACCTTTTGGTTGACCAAAAAATGTGAGGTGTTGAGTGAGCCAGAACCCATCCTGGATTCAGAACAATTCTGGACGGGGGGTTGGAAGTACAAAATTAAACTAAGGCAATCGGAGGCAGGGATTGAGCACATACCTAACTCCTTTTTGCTGGGGAGGGATAGGGGCGTATGCTTCTATAGCGGGAAACCCCGTGCATACTACAAGTGTGGAGCCAGGACACATCTTTCTAGTGTCTGTGACCAACCTAGCTGTGATAATTGTGGGAAGGTAGGGCATTTGACCATGTTTTGTAATAATCAATCTTGTTGTGATTTGTGTGAAGTAAAAGGTCATGTGTTTAAAGTATGCCCCTGGGCTGCCAAAAACAAATCTTCCTGTTCTAACTCTGATGTGCTTATTCAGAAAGCACAGGAAGCCTTAGTTCAGGCACCCTTCCCTCCCACTTTTCCCCCTCCTCCTTCTGCTACTATTCAGTTAAAACTTCCCCCAGTTAGGAAACAAACTGAATTGGAAGGGGAGTCGAAAGATAAGGCCCTGGTTAACAATAGGCCTATTTCGGTGCTTAATAAGGATATGCAAGGTCTTCCCTCAGACTTGGTTATTCTGCCAAAGGTGAGCATGGGTCCCCCTGATCCTTTACAGTTTCCCCCGGTTTGTTATACGGAAAAGGCCACAGAGGGGGCTGGTGTCAACCCTTCAGTAATTGGCCCTATGACAGTGTTGCCCCAAAGAAGATCCTCTAGGAACTTGCACCCCAAACATCCCCCCCCCCAGGTGGCGCTACTTGAAACTAGCAATTCATATGCAGCCCTTTTTGCACCATGGGGAGATACAGAACAAGATGTGGGGGATTCAGATTCACAAAAATCCTCCCTTTCGACTAGGTCACAACCAGTAGATAGCTATAAGGAGAAAAAAAAGAAACAGAGGAAAAAATAATGGTATGAACATTAAACAGACATGCAGTTGGTTTGGGGCTCTTTGAACATGCATAGCCTTTTGAACGTGACTAAGAGACAAGCCCTTTTTTATCATATTCATGATCAATGTTTGTCAGTCTGTTTTTTACAGGAGACATGGATGTATTTCATAGAGCAGCTTGCATCTTTCAAAAGGGACTGGGTTTGGGGCCCTTCTTTTTGGTCATTTGGTGAGGATTCTGCTGACGGCATAGGTATCGTGTTTAACTCATATGCTTTTCAGCTGCACAATTTGATTGATCTGATACCAGGAAGGGTGTTGATTGTGGATGGGAAGTGGCAAGGCTTATGTTTTCGGTTTATTAACATCTATAATCCTTAAACAAAAGCAGGCAGAGTGAATTGCCTAAAAGCTATACAGCCCTTTCTGTTAACTACAGTCAGAGTACTGTGGGGGGGGAGACTTTAATTGTCTCATTCCGGTCTCCTCGCACAATAAAAATAAAAAAATATGTTGTGATTCTAACTCATTGCGTAAAATCATCAAAGATGCTGGTCTTTTAAATTGTAACACCTCTTTACCGGTAGGAGCTAGATTTTCATTTAAAAAGGGGAAAAGTTTCACCTTGATTGACCATATGTTAGTTTCACCAAATATGCAAGTGGAATCTTTTAAAATGTTTCCAAGTGAATTCTCAGATCATTCTTTTTTACACTGTATTTTTTGCCTTGCAGACACACAAGATAAAAGACAAATTAGGTGGAAGCTTAATAACTCCTCTCTAGCAATCCCTTATATACAATCTGGGGTTAAATACCTTTAAAAAGCAAGGTTATTGATAGCTTTTTTATATTCAGATGTAGGGGACTGGTGGTTAGAGACAAAAGCTGATTTAAGAAATTGGTTTAAGTCACAAGGAGTTAGAACAAAAAATTATAAATTTCTGAACTATTTAGGTCTTAGGCAGCAATTACAGAGACTCATGTCCATAGCTTATACATCTAGATTAGACTACTCTGAGCAAATTACTATTCTAAAAGAGAAAATGAGAGAATTTCAATATAACAGAGGTAAAACTATGCAAGTCATCCTTACTAATGGAACTAAAAAATCACCTATTGGGGATCCTTTTGAAATGTGTAAGCATCTACGGGACTCCATGACGATGGATGTGCTACAGAAATCGGATAAAACTTTGGCTACTTCTGTGGTACAACTTTGTGAAGTTACAGTGGAGCATTTTCGGTCTCTTGATCCCCTAATGTCAATTTCAAACACAGCCATGACCTCCTATTTAAATAAGATTGTAGTCCCTGTCACCCTAGCAGATCGCTCAGAATTATGGGTCCCTATTTCTCAAGCGGAAATTCTAAGTACAATTGGCAAACTGAAAATGAATATTTCACCTGGAATAGATGGTCTTTCAAATAATTTGTACAAAAGTTTTTCAGAAGAATTGAGCCAGTGCTTGTGTATTTTATTTCAGTTTTTCTTACACAAAGTTGTTATTTTTTCCTCTTTCTCAGAAGGGTTGTTAACTTATATATTTAAATCTGGGGATAAACAAAATTTTGCTAATTGGAGGCCAATTACCCTTTTAAACTCAGACTACAAAATCTTTACTTGCATTTTAAATAATCGGCTGAAAAACTATGCTAGAGGGGTCATCTCACCTTATCAATTTAGTGGCCTACCGGACAGACGGGTGCAATCAGCTCTTATGTTAATCCGAGACGTCATTGAACATCTCACTGATATAGGGGTGACAAGGTGTCTGATAGCAGCAGATTTGGACAAAGCCTTCGACAGAGTGTATTTGCCCTTTCTTTTTTTTAACTCTTGCACATTTTGGGGTTCCAAATCAAATGGTGAAGATAATTGAGAAATTGTATGACAGCTATATGGTGTGTCCTTTTTTGAAAGGTTGTAAGGCAGAAACTTTCCATTTATTTACAGGTGTTCATCAGGGGTGCCCTCTTAGCCCTCTTCTTTACACTTTTGCTATAGATCCCTTTTTTGCAAACAGCAATTTTTTTACAGAAATGGAAGGGTATCCCAGTTAATGCACAGATGGATTTTCAGTTAATGATACAAGCCTATGCAGATGATTTAGTGCTGTATTTTGAAGACATTACTTCTGTAACTAGTTTCATGACAGCTTTTGATGCCTTTGCTAAGGTCTCAAATGCGAAATTAAATTTACATAAGACCAAGGGATTATTTATTGGTGCAACAGGCTTTGAGGAGGTGTGGCAGGTGGGTATTCATTTTTCTAGGCATCCGCTTAAAATTTTGGGGATTAAGTTTGGTCCCCAGAATATGCCAAGTGAAAATTGGGAAGGCGTTCTTCAAAAGGTAGAGATTAAGGTGCATAGATGGAAAAAGTGGAAATTGTCAAAATTAAAACGTGTACAGGTGATCAAACAGTTCCTTCTCCCCTGTGTTCAGTATGTGGCAATGATTTTCCCTCTCCCGGTCCCACTGGAGACTAGAATGTACAGTTTGTTTTTTCAGATGCTCTGGGGAAACCGTTTAAATCCCGTGAAGCGGGGTTATACGTATCTGCAAAAGAATTCTGGTGGTCTGGGAATGATAGAACCAGTAGTTTTTGTGCATTCTTTATTTATTATAAATTCAATTCAAACCGGATTAGTAGCTTCTTGGATTCTTGGAATTTAAAGTCAATGGGTAAATATTTTAAAAATTGGAAAAATGTTGCCCCAAAATTAAATCATCACCTGTACATCCCGCTGTATTTTAGACCTGCAGCGCAGAAATTATTTAAATGGAAAATGCAGAAACGAATAATCCTGAACCACTGTATGAAGGGGCTCTATCACTATTTAATGTCACTGTTACTTCCCTCAGGGCCTGGCTTTAAAATTGTCCTTCAGCACTAAACTCTATTGTATTGGCTCAGTTAAACAACCACAGGATGCCTCAGAAACAATGGGAAACTCAGTGGTTAATTTTTTATGGCCGATTGAATGTTAGAGGCAACGCTAAGTACAAGGCATTACAGGAAAGACTGTGTCCATATTTGGACTGTATTAATGTGGAAGAGTCGATGGAACATTTCTTTCTCAGCTGTTCATATGCTAAAGGTTTATGGGCTTATTTAGCAAATTTATGGGGTTTTCAGTGGTTATATGGTATGTCATATGAAATATTGATCCTAGGATATTATCCAGTTAATCTGTCTGGGTTTCATGAAGGGACATTATCTTTATTTCTGGGGTGTTTAAGATATTATTTATGGCAAGCTAGGGTTCAATGGGTTCTTTATCAAAAGAAAATGCCTTATTCCTGTGTGGGTATGTTGATTGTAAAGGAACTTGTGCAAATTTATACTCAGGATGCATCAAGAGTAGCATCAGGGACTCTTCTTAAATGGTGGAAAGGCTTTCTCCATTTCATTAAGTTTAAATAAGGTGAGTTTAATCAGTATGTCTTATAGCAGGGTATTTTCTTGCTTATTTTATTTTCACTGCCTTCAGTTATTTGTTTGACTGTGTTGGATTTGACATGACTTATGTAACAAGTTTCTTTTCATTTCTTATATTCATTTGCTGTGACTAATTGTAATATTTAATTTATTGTGTACTATTTGGACGAAATTTTCTTTTGAAACTGTTTATGTCTATATTATTTATGTCAATAAAAACTCCCCTACTCTTTTCGATAAGTGCCATGGGATCTTTAACATCCACCTGAACTACCACCAATCCAGGCAGATGGGACCTCGGTTTAACATCTCGTCCGAAAGACGGCACCTCAGAAGTGCAGCACCCCTCTCATGCTGCACTACAGTGTCAGTACTAGGATATTAACCCTAGTGCCAGATGTGGGAACTGAACCCACAGCTCTCTGATCTCCCGGCCTCAGAGGCAAGTGTGCTACCTACTGAGCCACTGAGCCGATATCAGGAATGTGCAAAGAAGGCTCCTCTGCTTCCCACATATGGTATGTGACACCTAAAGAGACATTACAGCTGATAAGTGGTGATGTAGGAAACCAAAGTAGTATAGAAATGGAAATAGCTGCTGAACCAGAAATTATGGAACAAGTTACAGAAGGCATGACATACATGGAATTTAATTCCATAGACCCAAGTGTGAACAAAAATCCTTGTCAGCAACAAGATATTGTGCAAAGTGGACCTGCCAACATTAATATCCCTAGGCAGGTTTATGTACTAGGAGACCTGATGGTTAAATATTTAGATAGAACTATATGTGGGGTTGACAAGGAAAACAGGACCTGTAGTAGCTTTTGAGGAGCTGAAATACCAAATATACAAAGCATGCTCCAGGAAATACCTGAAAAACTCTGTCCCTAATCTCCTTGTAATTCTACATGCTGGTACCAACAGTATTAGCAAAAAGGTCTTGAAGAACTCAAAAATGACTATATAGGGGTGTGTAATAAAATCAAGGAGCTAGGAGGAGATGTCTGTTTATCTGAAATCCTGCTTGTACATAGGTATGGTTTTAGTAGAAATACAAAAATTAAGCAAGTTAATGAGAAGATGCGGAAGTGCACTGAACAGTGGAATTTAGTGCCTAAAACACTGGGAAATATTTGAAAACAACTACAGTTATTACAGCTGGGATTTCTAACATTTAAGTCGAAGGGGGAACCAAATACTGGACAAAGCTATCAAAAACATTATCACTTCTACGTTAAACTAGATGATAAGTGGACAAGGCGTATTAAGACGCATACTTCTCCTTCATCTATCAACCTTCAAAATCTTCACAACACATGTATGATAATGTTCACCAATGAATGCCAGGAGTCTCAATTTGTCTAAGGTTTCTGAAAGTGAAATGATTATACAGAGAGACAAGTTGGACCTAGTTGCAATTTCTGAAACATGGTGGGACAATGATAGTGACTGGCTTAGAGAAGTTTGGGGTTATGAATTGTTTTATAACAACAGAAAAAGAAGAAGTGGTGCATCTTGTATATACATTAAGAAAAATAATGTGCCAACTGTTTAAAAATAATGATAGTGTAACTGAGACCGTTTGGGTACAAATTCACTTAAACAATATCAAAAAGTTTATATTTAAGCAATAATGCACTCCAGGGTGTGGTATATCAAGGGATATCTTCATGCCTAGGGGCGGTGGCCTCGTGCCTCATGCACCCACAAAGTGATGATATCACATGATATACCATACCCTGGAGTGCATTATTGCTATTATGAACTTTTTTTTTATTGGTAACAAAAAAACACTTTAAAAACTGTTGAGAATGCCTTTTTTTATATGTCGGAGGAGTATGTTTTCAGGAAATAGTTCTTGGAGGACTCTGGCCAGCAGATGGCGCTGTTATGAGGAGGTGCAGCTGTGAAATGTGTGTGTCACTGTCCCAGATTTTGTGTCTGCATCGTCTGCTCTGGGACCAGGTCATGATCTGCGTGGAGTTTTTATTTTTTTTTATTAAAAATCTGATGTGTTCACAAGCCGTGGTTTTCTGTGTCTCTACCACACCACCACTACCAGGAAAATGCTGTGCACCTCACAAATGCTGACACTGACTTTGTAGAGCAGCTCTAACTGCACTGTGTGGACAGCAATGGTCAGGAGTCAGGTAACGGAATTGGCATGGCAGCGTTGTGCCACTTTTCAGTTAAGAGGGAGTGCTTATTGTTATGCTGCAGTCGGTGGCATTCTCATTTATTTAAGCTGACCACACTTCCGAGGAGTTAGTGTGTGTGTGTGTGTGTGTGAGTATTTTTAGTGGCAGTTCTATGAAGGTCTGACTGTCCAGACCATGAGACATGGGGAATGTTGCACTTGGAAGAACTTGGCTGCTAGTGAGGAGGCTGGTGGCCGGAGGTTTTTTGAAGCCATGATGATGTAGCTCGATATCATCACAACTTCAAAAGCCTCTCAGCCAATCAGTGTTCTCCAATTACAGAAACCAGTTCATAATGGGCAATTGTTATCGACCACCCAATGCCACTCTGAAACATACTGAATCACTAATTGAAGAGACAGTAATAGCATCTGAACTTGGGAAGATAATTATTGGGGGACATTAATTTCCCCAGGCATATCAAGGGACACAGTAACTGGGTCCACAGGGCAGGAAAGATTATTTTTTAGCAACATCATCACCCTTGGCCTTGGTTAACTAATAACACTCCTTTCAAAATGTAAAAATGTATTAGGTCTATAATTGCTTGTCCTGATGGGGGCAATGATCACAAAATAGTATTCTTGGTCATTATAGCAAGCATATCAAGGAAAACAAATACACTCTCTATATAGCACTATAATTGGGCTGACTTCCAGAAAATCAGGAGATACTTGGGAGGTATTAATTGGAGCCAGGAATTATCCACCTGTTTGATAGAAGAGTGCTGGTCCAAAATAAAAAAAAAATTGGATTGAAACCTGTACTAATGAGTATGTACCTAAATGGGAAGTAAACAACAGCAAGGGTAAAATACCACATTGGCTCACCAAATCTGCTAAACAACATATGGCAGCAAAAAAGAAGGCCTACAAAAAAATGAAAAAAATCTAACAGCATTCAAGCATAAATTATAAAATTGAATAGGCCAAACTCAAGAAGCTAAATAAAGCAGAAGAACATAAAGCAGAAATGAGAATATCTTATACTAAAGAAAATCACAATGCTTCTATTCATATATAAATATTCACAGTAATACCCCGAAACAACTGAATTCAATAATTCATAATGACAATATAATCACTGATGACATTGAGATAACAGATATTTTTAACAACTACATTTGTTCCATATTCAACCCCAAAGAAGAACTGGAATTACCGGGTATACAAGGGAGTCATACTAGTTCAATTGTCTTCTCTAGGGATGAAGTTCCGACTACCATAAAACAGTTAAAATCTAAATCCTCCCCAGGGCCTGACAATATAAGTCCTAGGTTATTGTTGGAAATTGCTGATGTGCTTTTGCTCCCCCTGACAATAATGTTTAATAGGTCAATCAAATCAGGAATACTTCCTATAGATTGGAGAGGGTCAATTATCATTCCAATACACAAAGAGCACCCAAAGGATAAGATCAATAACTATAGGCCGAGAAGTCTGACCTCAGCTTGTTGCAAGTTACTGGAAAGACTAGTTATGAATAAAATTGAATTTGAAGTAAAACATCTGGGCATGGAGGATAAACTTCAGTATAGGTTCACTGCTAATCGCTCCTGTGTGACTAATCTTATTTCATTTTAAAATTCAGTTAGTGCTAGTATCAGCAACAATAAACCAGAAGATGTAGTGTTACTTGATTTTGGGAAAGCCTTCAATAAAGTTCCTCATAAAGAAGTAATTTCATAATTAATATCATTAGGTCCAAACCCCACAATCATCAAATGGCAACACAACTGGTTAAGTCTCAGAACTCAGAGGGTCAGAATTTGAGGATGCACATCTAAGACAAGAGCGGTCACGAGCAGGGTCCCTCAGGGATCTTTGTAGGGCCCAACACTTTCAACAGATTTATAAAAGATATTAATGAAAATCTTAATAATGTCATTACAAAATTTGCTGATGATACAAAATGGCAGGGGGAGTAGAATCTTTTGATAAACATCTGGCAATCTGTAAAGATCTGGAAACAGTTGAGCATTGGTGCATGACTAACAAAATGACATTAAACCATGAAAAATGTTTTGTAATACATTTTGGGGCTAAAAATCCAAACTGTGCGTGTACCCTCAATAACCATATCCTAAAAACCTCTGATAAGGAGAGAGATTTAGGTATAACAGTAAGTAAAAGATTAACCCCCAAAGATCGCTACAAAAAAGTGGCTCAGATTACAAATGCACTATTGAATAAGGTTAAAAAGACATTTATAAACAGAAGCCAATCCATCATTATTCCACTTTACCGAACATATGTAAGACCATATTTGGACTCAAGTTCCCCATTTTGGAGCCCCATCACATTGGTGAAATAAAGCTTTTGCAATCGGTACAAAGCGCTACTAAACTTATACCTTTCCTTAAGACCTCTGGAATATCAAACAACTAGATTAGATAGGACAGGCTTAGTTAGTATGCAAGATAGAAGATCAAGGGGGCACTTGCTACTGCTGTTTAAAATCTTGCATGAGAATAGTTTAGTGGAACAGTGTGAATTTAAATTTGCAATAAGAAGGGTTAACACTAGAAGCCATAATAAGCAACTTATAATTCCAAAAGTAAACACATATAGAAAAGATTGTTTTTTCACAGTAAGGTTTGCTAAGGCCTGGAATTCATTTCCACAAGAAGTGATTGACTCAAGCTCATTCTCAAAATTTAAAACGCTTTTGAATAAACATCTAAACTGGCCTAGGAAACACAGCTAATCCACCCATTAGGCGTGGGAGACACTCTCGATGAGCTTTGCCTTCTTGTGTCTATAAACACAGAGTAACCGAGTAACTGAATGAAGACCAAGGACTACTGGATTCCTGAATAAACTGGAGGTCCAGCATCTCCTTCAGCACCTGCTGCATGTGGCATTTTTGACTCTCAGGGACTCTATTAACACACTACTTCAGCAGCACCTGAGTCCCTGTGTCCACTTGATGTTCTGCAAGTGGGGTGTACCCCATCTTTGCTAAGAAGAGAGTGTTGACAGAGTGCAGCACCCTCTTCATCTGTGCCATCAGTACAGGCATCAGCTGCTATAAGAGGGTGACAGAGTCCACTGGTGCTTTTCCCTACTCTTCTCTAAAAGGTTTATTAGTGCCCCCCCCCACCTCATCTGCCTGGCTGCAAACCATCATGATGGCCTCTGTCCTGTTATGATAAGGTTCCATCATGCTGACATGATAAACCTTGTGTTTGTGCCTCCTATTGGTCAGTTCCATAACATAGTTCATCACTTCCACATGATTTACCACTAGAAAAGGACCCTCCCATGCTGCATGCAGTTTTCCTGTTGAACAGACATGAGCAACATCACCTTTTTTCTGAAATTAAAAGTCCTATCCCTGGCCATACTGTCATACCAGTTTTTCTGTCTCTGTTGCCCAGCTGCCAGATTAACCCATACCGGGGCCATGAACTCCTTTAACCTCTCTCTCTGAAATTAAGGTCATATTCTATCACTGATTCACTTGGAGAAGAAAGCTTGCCTTCCCATTCATTCTGCAGTAAATCTATGGGTCCCCTCACCCTATGTGCATACAGGAGTTCTAAGGGTGAAAACACTGTGGACTCATTTGGGGCTTCCCTATAAGCAAATAAGAGATGGGAAAAATTCTTGTCTCAACTCCTCCCATGCTGTTCTGCAAAAGCTCAAAGGATTGTTTTAAGGGTGGCATTAAAGCGTTCCACACCATCATTGGTTTATGGGTGGTAAGGTGAAGCACATAGCTGCTGCACCATGCCTTTTTCCCACAAAATCCTCATTACAGCTGACATGAAGTTTCTGCTGTGGTCAGATAAGATCTCCTAAGGAAATCAAACCTGGTGGAAGATACTTAGCAGTTCATCTGCCACTCTCTCTTCCTCTATGTAGGACACTACCATAGCCTCAGGGTACTGGGTGGTATAATCCACCACCTCTAGAATGAACCTCTTTCCTGAGCTGGGTGGCACATTTAGTGGTCCCACATTATCTACGGCTACCCACTGAAATTGTATCCTATTATGGGTAAAGGAACTAAAGCTGCCTTGCTCTTGTTCCCTTGCTTCCCCACTCTCTGACATGTATCACACGCGTGACAGTACTCAGCCACATCTTTATAGACACCAGGACAAAAAGAAGTTTTGTATCAACCTCTGTTTGGTCAGTTTCTCCCACTTGTGCTCTACAAGTGGATTGTCATGTACAATGCTGAGTAGCTGTTGCCTAAACTCCTTAGGTACTACCAGCTGTTTGTGCACCTGCCATTCCTCTGCACCTTTGTGCAGTACCCACTTGTGTAAATCAAGCCATTCTTCCAGTACACTCAGCTCTGCCTCCCGTTCTGAGGGTCAGGGTCTGCATGGTCACCCTGTTCATCCCTCAATAAAGCACCTTTTAAATCTGTGCTCTTTAATCCTCCTGGAAGACAACACCCTCCTTTGGAATTTCCTCTGAACAACTCTCAGCTGGTACTGAGGCTTGACTGTCAGACGTCTTGGCCTGCTGGTGTGCTACAGTGTCAGTCTGCACTACAGCAGACACAGAGCAAACTGACATACAATACATTCAGTAACCTATTTCTCCGTACTGTCTGATCCATCAGACTTCTGATGCACTCACAGTTTTACCATGCATTTTAGGTAATTCCCCCGAAGAATATCTACATCAAGGTATTCACTAACCCTGACATTTCTATCCTTTGCCCACCCCCCCTAACTCAGGAAGACTCGAGCCAATGGAACTGGAACAGTTGGTCCCACTGCATACTTTACCATAGCAAACTGATTCAGTATGATCTGTTCAGTTTAACTACATCTTAATACAATATGGAGGACATAGCTCCTGTGTCTCTCCAAGCTTGAGAAAGCTTCCCATTAATTTCAACAAGGATCATATACTTAGTTGAATTAGGATTCGTTTTTCCTCTAAAATAGTTAACTCTTTGAGAGCTTAAGCTAGTAGAGTTTGTCCTCCTGCCCCTGTTCCCTGGGTCTTCCGTGCTGGGCAGTTATAAGAGAGATGCTCCACTTGCTGGCACACAGCATTTCCATTCCCCCTGATCCCTCTTCAGTTTGGAGAACTGGGTGTGCTCTACCCTTGGTTCAGGATAAGCTGTGTTCTCTTCAGGCTGCATTGCTGGCTTATTTGTACCTTTAAACCCAGCTGTCCCTCCCCCAACACTCTTATGGTTAGCAAAAGGCTTATTTGCCATATACCTGTCTGCCATTTCAGCTGTTTGTCTGGGTGAACCTGGGCCTCAGTCAGCTGACTGCACCATTAGATCTTCTAGAAAGCACTTGAAAAACTGTTCCGGCAACACAACCTCTATAATTTGCGCAGCAAAAAATGCTTTTGTACCATCTAACTACATCCTGAGCAAACTGAAAAGTTATGCCCTCATTCCCATGCAACTTTCTTCATTATGTTCTTAAATCTATGAAATTTCATTCTATATGCATCAGCAGTCAGTCCATAACGTTTTAGCAACCCATCTTTAACTTTATCATAGTCTCAAATGCCCTGTGCATTCATTTTGAAAAATGGATCAATAGCTTTTCTAGATAATAAAGGGGTTAGACTGAGTGCTCATGTTTCCTTGTCCAGTCTGGACTGTATACACATTTTCTCAAATAAGCGAATGAAGGTATCAAAATCATCTTCTTCCTTAAAGAGAGAAAACATTTTCAAATTTGGTTTAGAACCATGTGCTGACACCCCTTCCCCCGTTCTTAACCCCATTTAACATTCTGGATGGCTGGTAACTGCAGCATCTCAAGCCCAGGCCTGCATGGTAGCTGGTCAAAAGAGCGCTATCAGAATAGCACCACAATTCACAGTGCTAGACTGGTAAGCACTACTACGGAGAGCGAGGGGGGGATTTACAGCACTTGCTGTAAGCACTCCCGTGGTTGCTGTCCATGGTGCTGAGGGAAGAGTAGAGCACTGGGATCCAGGAAGCTGGTCGAGCTGATCCCATGGTGTGGGGGGTTGGGGCATCAAACAGCTCGGCCAGCGCCGTTGGGGACCAAGGTTCTAATCCTGGTCTTCAACAGTTTTTGTGCACTCTGGACTTACACTCATTTATGTGGGGCCATGGAAACAGTATTCCATTGCCCTATGATTTTTAACTTTCCCCTTGATCTGCTTCCCCTGGAGATAGAATCCTTTAGTGTGGGAGGTGTGGGGGGCAGAAAAATCAGCGCTGTTTTTCCTGCGCACTCCTAGCCAACACTATTCTTGTCAGCAATCTTTGGTCCCAGTGCCAGTCTGCACTGTGTTGTTGCCTCTTCTGCCTCAATCCTCATTCTTTCCAACTGGAATTCTGACTCCTTCTGCATCTTGTCCCATTCAAACTGCAACCTCAGCTTTTCCAGTTCAACATTACCTATTCTTGGACTGTCCTTTCTTAGTGGCTGCTACAACTTCTGCTGTGGTGATTGCTGCCTTTACTATGCCTATGGTTGGTTTTGGAGCTGCTGCTTCACTGGTTCTGTCTTCTGCTGTATCAGCTGTGCACTGTCCTTCTCAGTAAGCTCCCCCTGCTCATGGCCTTTCTTTGTTGGTTGGGGGGACTCATCCTTGACTATGGCTTGCAGCCTGTGGACCAATGTTTCTTACTAGTCCATTTTAAGCAGGATCTCTGTTAACTGGTTTTTATTAAATGACACATGGTTAATGTACTTTTTGGTACTCAACTCTTTCAACTGTTCTGACCCTAGCTTGTTATAATCAATCAGCACCGCTGCTGCCATTACTCTGACCACTGACTGCACCCAAAAGTAAAGGTGAAAAGCAAAAAGAAGAATTTTTTTTTTTCTGTGCATGTACTGGGTCCAGTCCTATTTAACATCTTTATAGGTGACATTGTAGAGGGTCTGAAGGGAAAGGTATGCCTCTTTGCAGATGATACAAAGATCTGTAACTGAGTAGATACACAAGGGGGAGGGTAGAAAGGATGAGAAGGGACTTGGTAAGGTTGGAGGAATGGTCAGACATATGGCAACTTAGATTCAATGCAAAGAAGAGCAAAGTAATGCACCTGGAAACAAAAACTCAGGAGAAGAGTACACAATAGCAGGGGAGGTACTGACAACAACAAAAATGGAACGGGACTTGGGGGTAGTCATATCAGATGATTTAAAGGCTGGTAAGCAATGTGAGAAGTCAGTAAGGAGAGCCAGGGGGATACTGGGATGCATAGGAAGGGGCATCACAAGTAGAAAAAGGGAAGTGGTTATCCCTCTGTACAGACAGTTGGTGAGACCCCATCTGGAGTACTGTGTGCAGTTTTGGAGACCTCATTTATGCAAGGACATAGACAGGATGGAAGAAGTCCAGAGGAGGGCAACTAAAATGGTGCAGGGTCTGCATCAGAAATCATATGAAGAGAGACTGAGAAAGCTTAATATGTATACCCTTGATGAAAGGAGGGACGTGGGGAACATGATAGAAATGTTCAAGTACCTCAAGGGAATCAACAAAGTCCAGGAGGGTAGCATATTTCAGAAAAAGAGATGTGTAAGAACAAGGGAACACAATTTAAAGACAGAGGGGGGGACGGCTCAGGGGTATTGTGAGGAAATTTTTTTTCACGGAGAGAGTGGTGGATGCGTGGAACTGCCTTCCTGGGGAGGTTGTTGGGGCTAAAACAGTGGGGGAATTCAAACATGCATGGGACAGACACAAGGCAATTGTAGTGGGGGGTGGCAGGAAGTAGGCTGTTGGTTAACTAGAATCTGCAGCTTATCCAGTATGTAGGGAAATGGGCAGACTGGGTGGGCCAAGTGGTCCTTATCTGCTGTCAAAGTCTATGTTTCTATGTTTGTTTTTATGATTGGTTAGATATTTTGTGCAATCCCTGAGAATTTACTGTAGGTATCAGTGTACACTACACAAGCACCCTTCAAGAAACCACCAAGTGCTGTCTGTTGCTAGAACACTTCACACAGAACTTATATGCTGCCACCAGATGTGACAACCCAATCAGCACCTGTCTCACAGCCAGCTGCCGCAGACCTTCACCTGTGTTCACCCCATAACATGTCCTTATCCTACCCTCTGCAAAGGTGGCTCACCTCAAACACCAGCACCCTTTTATCCCAATTACCAGTCTCCCCTGTATCAGGACAAAGCTGATTGCTCAAACCCGAGCTGAAGTGTTGGTTCTGTCTTATCAAACTTCATTCCACTCCTTTCCCCTGTATCAGGAAGGAATGCATTTTTCAAATTGTTTAAACTAGATTTAGCATGTCTCTTTGGAATGACAATTACCCAAGAAATTCACAAACTATGCCACTTTTATTAAATTGCATAACCAGTCTGTATATTGTGCTAAATAAGAAGCACATTTTTTACAAAATATATGTACATATGCCAAAACAGAACAAAAGTGGTTACAGGAGCACACACTAAAACTAATATGAGTTAAACCATAAAAATACAAACTTAGCTTTCCTATAGCTAGGTCAAACTTACAGGTGAAGATATCGAATTAGCACAGTCTCTTTTCTTCAGAGAACCTGAATGCATATCAGAGTTTCCCCTCTTCCAGTCTCATAATGTCAGTCAGACTGTTAGACTGCACTCTGACTCCCTTTTCTGTGGCTCACCATGAGGTACTCTTTTTATAGAGAAAACTTCCATGTGTCTCAGTATACATATTTTTTTTATGTTGGCGCGCTTGCACAGCCAACATCTTGGGGAAGTGCAGATTTGGAGGCGCGGTCGCTGTTGGGTGAATGCAGGGCACACACCAGTAGGTGCGTCCCTCATTCCCCAATCAGCCTGCATGCCAACACCACACCACCTGGGAGAGCACATCTAAGGAAAGGTCCGCTGCAATGTGAGCAAAGCTCATCACATGCAGCAGACCCTTTCTACATGCTCGCCAGCTGGAAACATGGTGGCACAGTGGCTGCTAAACTGCCAACTTTGGGGGTGCCCAATCCCCCAGTTGGCTTACCCTGCCCAAGTATGAGCTGACTGGGGATCCCACTCCCAGTCAACTGAATGTGTCTCCCACCCCCCCACTTTTGTTGTTTGCTGACGGGGGTGCCCAATCCCTGTCAGCATCCGTCCCCCCCTTTCCCGGTTTAATGTGCTGATGGGGGAGCCCACTCCCCATCGGCATGATGCTCCCCCTTCTTCTGTGCCGATGAGGGTGCCCAGTCCCCCATCGGCTACTATATCCCCAAAAACAAACCACCTGTAAAAAAGAAAACCATCCGCAACATTTTTTTTTTAGTACCTGTAAGCAGAAAACGGTCCCTTGTAGTCTCCCTACCCACCACCCGCACCCACCCACTGGGCACCTTGCCTCCTCACACACCCCTCACCCCATACTTACCTTCAGCAGCTCGGCGCGATGATCTTTGGTGGACCGGGAGCACATCTTCACTCTTCAAAACCGACCATGAACTGAGGAAATGCCGGTAAGCTGTATAATGGAATAAATAGGGTTTTTTCAACTTTGATGCATATCTTGGCCATTTTTTGGACTTTTTGCACCAAATGTTCAACATGTGGTTTTTGGGACCCCTCCTTATGAATTCTGCCACAGTTATGATGATAATCTGTCCCAAAAGGTGATTTCACAGTCACTGAGTGGAATCACCTTTTGGGACTGATTAATGCAAGGGCAGTGGCAGTGTTCATGAGGTGGGCTCTCAAAAAGCCTATTTTACAAATTTGGTGGAAAAATCCCAAAAATGGCTGTTTTAAGAGCGTGCATTGTGCAGTTGCTATGCACGCTCGTAACTTCGCAAATCTGCAATTTTTTCGTGCCAGATTTTCAACATTGTCATTTTTCTAGACCTCCTGGTGAACAGTACAGCTGTCATTTTCCACATCCTGGCCGAAATGTGTTTCTGCACTTCTGGTGGACAATACTGCAGACGCTGTGGGAAATCAGTGTTCGGAACAGATACACTGTTTATGAGCAGAGGTCCTAAAATACCTATGTTGAAAATTTGGTGATGATATTCCATAAAATAACTATGTTACGAGCGTGCATTGTGCAGTTTGAATGCACGCTCGTAACATTGTGCATTTGTAATATTTTCACTCTGGATTTTCACCATTGCCATTTTTCCACATCTCTTGATGAACGGTACAGCTGTTATTTTACATATCCTGGCAGAAATGTGTTTTCGCACGTCCATCGCAGAATAGCGCAGTTGGTGTGCGAAATCAATTTTTGGGACGGTTGAGGAAATGACAGTGACACTGTACATGAGCAGAGGTGCTAAAATGCCTATGCTCAAAATCTGGTGCCTGAACTCCATAAAATGACTGTGTTAAAAGTATGCATTGCGCATTTCTCATGCACCCTTGTAACTTCGCAAATCTGCAATACTTACACGCAACATTTTCACCACTGCCAATTTTTTACACCTCCTTATGAACAGTACAGCTGTCATTTTTCACATTCTGCCAAAAATGTGCTTCCACACTGCACCACCAAAGCCAATGCCAGCGTGACAACATTCGGCATTGACAAATGCTTGTTTACCTTTCTCATTAGAATATGTTTCTCACAAATAAAAGCATTTTGTTTGTAACATGATTGTACCAGCTTGTGCTAGAAACCAGACCCTAACTGTGTTCCCTTCAGTAGGAAAATCTCAGTTCCCCTGTTTTATCAACAAACAAATATACTCAGATAGCTCTGCTTGTCTGAGTAAAATACTTTTAAAATATATCACACAACTAAGCTTTTTTAATCCAAATTGCTCACAAATCATTCTAGAGTGCCTTTTGCTGCTATATTTTTTTTTGGTTTTTTGATTTACTGATTATTTACTTTAAAGTAGTGGTTTCTGTTTTCTCAGTCTATGCAGTGATGTGGGGGAGGGTAGGTGTACTGTAAAGCATGGCAGCCCAAAAGATCCAGAGCTTTTTTGTCTAAGCAGGAGATTAGTGTTATATTTTGGTTTTCTCACAACTTTCTTTTCTTCATTTTTGATCTGTAGTTTAGTTTGTTTAAGTAAAGTATTTTGTCAGTGTCTTTCTGTAGCAGTTTTAGTTATTATTTTTTCTTAAAGTGACAGTTTTCTGTCACTTTCTGTTATTAATATTAAATTACTCCTGTCATTTTAATCCCTATTCTGTTTAAAAAAAAAAGGAAAAACAACAACAACAACAAGACTTTTGGGCTGTTTTTAGTAGTAGTTTCCCAGATCACACTGCAAATCCCTGATTCCCTAGGGGAGGTGTTGTCTGCTAAGCAAACACAGAGAGCAGCAACACATGCAAAATGTCAAGTTTCAAGAGTTTATTTTAATGTGAACAAGCTTAAAGGTTCCCTGGCACTTTAAGGGTATCAATCCTCTTTATCGAGGGATGGGAGTGGAATCATACATTACAAGCACCGATATATACATTCATCAATTATACCATGTGATTAATCATTCAATCAATTAAATCATTGTAATAAATGTCCACGTTTTAAATAGACACTTTGTTATCTTTCATATTTCAGACTCTATTCCAAAGCACATTTTTTTGCTCTAATTCTGTTTCCCTCTAGCATCTGTTTGTGCATACAGTATAAAATATACTGTATTTAATGTCTGTCTCTGACATCAAACAAACAGGACATTATTATAACTGACATAAGTTGACAACATGAATTATATAGGTCGGGTCACTAGAATGCTGACCCTAAAATAATATATTATTTTGCTAAATATACAGCAATTTTAATTGATAAACAGGGACCTAGTGAATACACAAAACAAACTATTATTTTACAACAATGACATGTCATGGTCCTCGGGCACAAATATAAATACATATATCAAAATATGAACTAAATATTGGTGGATCTATGTATTTAATTATTGTTTGAGTGCCCCATATGTAGGGCTGTTAACAGACTGAAAAAATAATGTATTTTCTTCCTTTTCATAAAATGTAGCACTTTACGTATCTGCACAAATCATGCACTAATAATTTTTTCTTGTAATCTTTGATACCCTCGAAGCACCGTGGAGCCTTTTAGCTTGTTCACTTTAAAATAAATTCTTGAAACTTGAATTTTTGTGTGTGTCACTACTCTCTGTGTTTGCTGAATAGTTGCTGTTTTTGTTCAGCTGACCCACAAAACCCTGCTGCTCAGCACACTGATCATGAGTTTTTGGTAATATTTGGATTCTTGTCCTGCAGGTGCAGCTTTGCAGCTGTGAATTATCACTGACACTGAACTCTCAGTCATTTTCCTGTTTCAAGAAAACTCCCTAGTAAGTAACCGACTGGGAGTGGAAGATTGATTTAGCAGGTTCTTTAACTGGGTTATTTTTCTTCCCACCTGTGGTCACTTGTGAACTATCTTTTGACTTTTCTTCACCTCCACCTAACTTGCTGTTTGCGTTAATTAGACCATGAACTAAAGATGGCATCATTAGTAAAGACAGCACCATAAAACTTGCAAAATTTACCTTAGGACTTACTGCTGCTGATTGAATTATTTTGCCAAAATAACACTGTGCATAATTGTGTGATCTAGAGTCCCAGCTCACTCAAGTTGCCTGTGAACATCGCAATGGTACATGATAAGTTTGAAGAGTAGAGCCATGTGGAGAACGCATGGAGGATTTCTCTCAAAAAATTAGAACAATATGAATGCAAACAGGGATCTGGAAGAGCATTTGCACTTTGAGGAGGATGCTGATCAAACACAAGTGGAGGAGGTGTCATGTTTGGAGTCACTGCATGAAAGAGTGAGGAGACGAGAGCTGAAATGACCCCCCACAACAGTAAGTGAACTACCAGAAAATACTGTTGAACTAAAAGCTATATTTTCAAAATTGGAAAATCTCTTGAAAACTGAACTCTCACTGTATTATAACATCAACAGTTTAGATGGGGAATACTTAATAAACAAAAGAGTGCCAAGGGGTCTCAAGTTGGGTATAACATAGAAACATAGAAACATAGAAACATAGAATTTGACGGCAGATAAGGACCGCTTGGCCCACCCAGTCTGCCCATTTCCCTACCTACTGGATAAGCTGCAGATCCTAGTTAACCAGCAGCCTACTTCTTCCTACCCCCATCCCCCAGAACTGCCTTATGACTATCCCATGCATGCTTGAATTCCACCACTGATTTTGACTCCACAACCTCCTTCGGAAGGCCGTTCCATGCATCCACAACCCTCTCTGTAAAAAATACTTCCTTAAATTACCTCTGAGCCACCTCTATTTTCAAATTGTGCCCTCTTGTTCTTGCACACCTCTTTTTTTGAAAGATGCTACCCTCTTGGACTTTGTTGATTCCCTTGAGGTACTTGAACGTTTCTATCATGTCCCCCCTCCCTTCTTTCCTCGAGGCTATACATATTAAGCTCCTTAAGTCTCTCTTCATATGTCTTCCGGTGCAGACCCTGCACCATTTTAGTTGCTCTCCTCTGGACAGCTTCCATCCTGTCTATGTCTTTGCGGAGATTGGGTCTCCAGAACTGCACACAATACTCCAGATGGGGTCTCACCAGCTGTCTGTACAGAGGGATAATAACTTCCTGTTTTCTACTGGTGATGCCTCTCCTATGCATCCCAGTATCCCCCAGCCCTCCTTGCTGCCCTCTCACATTGCTTGCCCGTCTTTAGGTCATCTGATATGACTACCCCAGGTCCCTTTCCATTTTTGTTGTTGTTAGTATCTCACCCCATTGTGTACTCTTCCCTGGGTTTTGTTTCCCAGGTGCATTACCTTGACTCTTAGCATTGAATCTAAGCTGCCATACATTTGACCATTCCTCTAACCTTGCCAAGTCCTTTCTCATCCTTTCCACCCCACCCTGTGCATCAACTCTGTTGCAGATCTTAGTGTCATCTGCAAAGAGACATACTTTTCCTTCAGTCCTTCTGCAATGTCGCTATAAAGACATTGAAGAGGACCGTCCCATACTGAACCCCGCGGTACCCCAACTAGTAACCCTCCTTTCTTCTGAGTGGACTCCATTTACTATTACCTCTGTGTCCTATTCTCCAGCCAGTTCTTTACCCAGGCTGTCATCTTGGGACCCACTCCCAGGCTGGCTAACTGCATATTAATCTTTTGTGTGGGACTGTGTCAAATGCCTTGTCTAAAGTCTAGGTAGGCCATGTCACAACCCCTCCCTGATCTACTACTTTGGTCACCCAGTCAAAGAAATCTATCAGATTCGTCTGGCATGACCTTCCCGCTGTGAATCCATGCTGCCTAGGGTCCTGTGCCCTCTGGCCTCTAGATACTCGACAATTCTTTCCTTTAAAGTGATTCCATCATTTTTCCCTATCACTGAGGTTAAACTAACAGGTCTATAGTTTCCTGCTTCTGCCTTGCTCCCACTTTTGTGAAGGGAATCACATCTGCCCTCCTCCAGTCCTCGGGTACCACCCCATCCTCCCATGATTTGTTAAAAGGTAGTCAGTGGTGTCACTAGTTCTACCCTTAGTTCTTTAAGATTCTGGGATGAATCCCATCAGGCCCCATTGCTTTGTCCACCTTCAGTTTTAAGAGTTCTTTCAGAACCCTTTGTTCTGTAAATGGCGGTATCAACTTCTGTATCCAGAGTGTTACTACTGATTGTTTTATGTACTCCCCTCTTCCTTTGTAAATACTGAGCAAAAATATTTGTTTAGTATCTCTGCCTTTTCACAGTCTCCTCTGCCCACCCTCCCTCCCTTTATTAAGCCTCACTATCCCTCCTTGGTCTTCCTTCGCTCCCTGATGTACCTATAAAAGGTTTTATCCCCTTCTTAACTGAGTTGGCTATCTTTTCCTCGGTTTGGGCCTTTGCTGTTCTGACTGCCTTCCCAGCCTCCTTTTGCTTTAACTGATACAGTTCTCTGTCCTGCTCCTTCTACGATTCCTTGTACTTCCTGAATGCTTTCTTTTTCTCTTGAACCTTCACTGCCACTTCCTTTGAGAACCATAGTGGTTTCTTACATCGTCTTGTTTTGTTTATTTGCTTCACACAAAGGCTTGTTACCTCTGTGATGGCAGTTTTATTATTCCCCATTGTTCTTCCACCCTCCTTCCTGCCCATTTGCTAGTGCATTCCCTTAGGCACTCACCCATTTTGGCAAAGTCAGCCCTCCTAAAGTCCAGTACTTTTGTCTTTGTATGGCTTGACTCTATTGCTGTGTTTATTGTGAACCATACTGTTCGATGGTGCTAGTTCCCAGATGGCTACCCACTTCTACATCTGTAATCCTCTCACCATCTCCATTTGAGAGAATCAAGTCTAATATTGCTCCTCTCGAGTGGGCTCCAGTACTAGTTGTCTAAGGCATGCCCCTGTAGGGCATCTAGAATAACTGCACTCTTGAAGTGGCAGCTGCAACTGCACTCCAGTTAACATCTGGCATATTCAGATCACCCATCAGCAATATCTCCTTTTTCTGCCATTCTAAGTATACTTTCTATCATTTCCTGTCCATTTCCTCCCCTGAGAAGGGGGTCTGTATCTAACCCTGCACGTATTGTGGTGCCATTGCCTGTCTCCAAATTTACCCACAGTGCTTCTTCTCCTCCTGTGTACCTTTTTGTTCTGTTGCTTTTATTCCTTCCCTTATGTAAAGAACTACTCCTCCTCCTCTTTACCTCCCTGTCCCTCCTCCTGTACACAGTGTATCCTGGTATGTTTATGTCCCAGTCATGGTTTTGTGTGTACCATGTTTCTGTGACTGCCACGATATCCAGATGTTCTTCCTCCATCAAGGCCACTAATTCAGGAAGCTTGTTACCCAGACTACGGGCATTAGTACTCATTGCTCTCCATTTTTGATGGCTTTACCTTCCAGTGCAGCATCCCCACTGACCATTCTACCTCTGTCTTTTCTCATTTAGTACCCTGTTTTGTAGGAGAAGCTGGGATTTTCCTGCTGCTTGTCAGTGCCTCCCTTGACTAGTTTAAAATCTTGTCAATGAAGCATTTAAACCGATTGCTCAAAAGACTTGTTCCTTCCTGGACAGATGCAGACCATCCTGCCAGTATAGGCTGGTGTCCCTCAGGTGGAACCCCAGTCCCAATGAAGCCAAACCCTGTGCTCCACTGCATTTTTCAACCATTCATTAAACTGCTTGGTGCCAATTACCCTCGCCTCCCCATGCTTTTGACAGGCAGCACCTCTGAGAAGGAAACTGTGTGTGCTACTCTGTCTTAGGTCCCTCCCCAGCTCTGCAATGTCCTCCTGCACTGCTCTAATCTCATGATGAGTCAAGTCATTTGTCCCTAGGTGGACAATTACGCCCAGCTCAGAATCCCTTGCAGCTGTTCTCGTGATCCTGAGGATGCGCTTCCTGTCCCTCCAAGCCATGGCACCAGGCAGGCACCTTACTTCATTTTTCTCATCTCCCCCCAGTTCTATACCCCTAATAATTGAGTCCCCCACCAGGAGCTGCTTCCTTTCTCTTTGGTGTCCTCTGCCTCCTTTCTGTGGGCCTCCCTTGTGACAGTTATCATCAGTCTTCTCTGTGGGTGCATCCATAGGGGAGCTATGCTCCCCCAGAATGGTGTATGGATTGTGGAGTGGAACAATTGACTGGGTGTGCCTCTGTTCCACCCTCCTCACCCTCCCTGAGCCCACTGTGGTCCAACTGCTGTGCTTTCTTTGCAACCTCTGAGGTAGTGGTGGTGGCGCTAGTGCTCCCTGGATGGGGGAGGTTCCCTTTCTACTGTCCAGTGTGGCCTGGGGGAAGGTTTCCTTACTACTGTCCTACAGTGGGGATAGAAAACTTTAAACACAAAAAACCTGCTCTTATGAATTAATCAAGATACTAATAAAAGAGGATGTACTGAATTATGAATAAACAAGAAAGGAAATTGAAATTACACAAAGAGAACTGGAACCACTCAAATTACACTCACTGTTTAAACTGAAAGAAAAAGAACTGAATAAAAGTGTGGACTCACATGAAAGAGAGGTGGTTAAGAGAAAGCAAACTAAACATGAACGTGATTTCCAAGATTACAGCTTGGGACAGGTTTTTGTATAAGACAGAAAATCTAAATTAGAGAATCGTGGCAGGAATAAAAATCACAGTCAATCCAGGAATTGAGGAAGAAGTAACTTCCGGAATTGGAGACAAAATAAAAACAAGGGAAAAGGTGTATCAACATCAGAACTTCAGGGGGGACACTGGAACCACACTCACAGGTGCAGATGTACAACCAGGAACATCAGCACAAAACAGACAGAAGAATCCAAGAAATAAACAAAAAACAAGGAGAGGAAAACGGGGCAAGGCTGAAGAAAGATGACAAAATAAAGAGGCCAACACGCAGCAACAACAACAAAATGAATCAAAAGAAGTTATAAATTTGAGATCTTATGAACTGAATTCCACAGAAATTAGTGTGCACAGTAAGGGCTTTTCATTTGTCCCCTCACCTAAGATTAATTGTTTTAAAATATAAGTAGAACTGTTTAAAGTTTTCAGGAAAATAAATCTGATTCACTTCTTTGAAACCAAAAAAAAAAATGGGTTGATCAAGCATCTCAGAAAATCTGATAAATAACCAGGATAGAGAAACCTTGAATCTCTTAATAGAATCATTGGAAACATCAGACTCTGGTACACTTCTGGGAGAAGGGGAATCAGGTTCGAGTCACACTACTGAGTGTTCTGGACTTTTGAACATTATAACATTTGATAATGAAGGAAATGCACTTGTAGTTAATACACAGGAAGGGAACGGTGAAAATGAATTTTGTAGTCCCATTATTCTGTCAGATACAGACAGAAAAATTTAATTTAGACCAAAATCCACCTTTTGCCCCAAAAGTTATGACCCTGCGATTCAATCATACCAGAAAGTGGTTTTGAAGGAGTTTGACACTCTGTTCCAAAAGAAGTGGCACACAGTGTCAGTAATCTAACATCTACTGAAAGTAAAGCACTAGGACATCTTAAAAGATTAGAAAATGTAATTTTTAAACAGTCTGACAAAGGCTATAAAATAGTCATGTTAAATAGAACAGAGTATGAAACAGAATCTGTTAGACTTTTGTCAGACAGAGAAACTTAAGTAGTCATTAAAGGGGACTCAACATTACAATTCCAGGAACAGTTGGGGGCATTTATTGATGAGACAACCAGGAGGGGTTTTAGCACAATAAAGGAAAGTGATTTTTTGAAGGTAAAAACACTGGTAATTGCTACATTTTATCAATTGCCAAAGACACACAGGAGTACACAGAATCCCTGGTCACCCCATCATATCAGGAATTGGTTCTCTATGTGAAAATGTTTCCAGATTTTGTGATTTTTTTTCTTTAACCACTAGTAACCCAACTTCCATCATATATGAGGGATTCACTGTACATCCTTGAAAAGCTTAATGGCATGCAGTGGAAGGAAAACTACTGGTGGGTTGCGATTGATGTTAGTTCTCTGTGTACCTGTATACCTCACAATTTGGGCATGGAGGCCCTTAGTTTTTTTTTTTGACTAAGGTACAGTTCAATAATGCACCATAACCAAAGTTTTTCATTGATGGAGTAGAGTACATCTTGACACATAACTATGTTTTGTTCAATAATAGGTTTTATTTGCAACAAAGAGGAACTGCCATGAGTGCAACAGTAGCACCAACCTATGCAAATGTATTTTTAGGTTGGTGGAAAATGAGGTATATCTTTAATGCAGAGAACAAACATAGCAACAAAATTATTTTCTGAAGTTGTTTTATTAATGACCTGTTAATAATTTGGGAGGGGACAGAACTGGAAGGCAAAACCCTTGTTAATAATCTCGATAGTAATGACATGAATTTAAAATTCACTTATGAGATTAAGTAAGAAAGAAATAGGATTTTAGGACTTAACAATAAGGGTGACAGAAAATTGGAATATTGAAATGACAGTTTCTCCAGTTAAGGAGAAACTGCTCGTCTGAAGAATATTTTGATGTCCAGTCTGCAGAAATGCTGGAAAGGTTCTATGCTAGGGGTTACAATATGATGATATTAATAAATGCTAGAGAAAAAGCCAAACTGCAAAATAGATATGCGCTTCAAACCCCAAGAAATAAGCACAATGAACATCTAGAAAAATGACCTTTGTATTAGAATATAATTGTATTGCCCCACAGGTTAAGAATATATTGCTGAACAACTGGAAATTACTGGAACTCTGTACCACACCTGGAATATTTAGAGATATTCCAAGGGTAACATGCAGTAGAGCAAAACATATTGGTGATATGGTTTTCTCTAGTCATTACACTGCTACAACCCAACTCCAAACATGGTTGCCACAGAAATCAGTTGGTTTTTTTTAGTGTGGACAATGCACAGCATGTAAGTTTGTCATGCAGGGGGAAGTTTTTCCTCACCCGACAAAAGACATTCAGGTTGACATTCTGGATTTTGTGAACTGCTCCACAGAATATATAGTTTATGTGGCCCAGTGCCCTTGCCCATTACTTTATTTAGGCAGAACAGTAAGACATGCAAAAGAGAGGCTACTAGAGCATATTAGGGATATTAAAAATGATAACCCTGAATCAGCTGTAGCACAGCTTTTTTTTTGAATTTCTTGACAATAATCCATCACTAATCAAATCCATGATTATTGATCATGTAAGAAAGCCACCATATAAAGGGGACGGAAGACAACTGCTACTTCAAAGAGAATCCAGGTGGATTTTCTGTCTGGATTCTTTACATCCTGCTGGACTGAACAAGGAATTGGACTTAAATGTTTATCTGCTGAAATTAATAAAATATACATGACAGTAATATTCTCTCTGATTATACTAACATACTAACATACTATTTGCCAGCAGATTAGGCCTTATGGTCTATCAAGTCTGCTCGAACCTAGATCCTTAGTTGGGTGCAGAGACCCTCCCATCCCTTGTGCTCCAGAAACCCTTATCATCCATCCCCACCCCCCACCCCGGACAGGCCATCATCTGATACATCCACTTTCTGTGTCTGTTCCACCCTCTCTTAAAGCCCTCCACTGTGGATCTCTGAACCAGCTCACCAGGCAGAGCATTCCAAGGGTCCACCACCTCTCAGTGAAAAACCTCCTCTTTTCCCCTCACCTTCCACCTTCCAACTTCAAACCATGCCTCTGGTGATGCCTCCTGCTTTAGTCTAAAGATCCCTCCATGTTTACCCTATTTATTCCCTTGAGGTACTTGAAGACCTCAATCATGTCCCCCTGTCTCTCCTCTCCTCCAATGAAAACAGGCAGAGCTCCTCAAGTCTGTCCTCGTAAGTCAAACTCTAGCCCTCGTATCATCTTTGTTGCCCTCCTCTGTACCTCTCCAGGAGCTGTATGTCCCTCTTCAAGTGTGGTCTCCAGTACTGTACACAGTACTCAAGGTGTGGTCTAACCAGTCCATTGTACAGCGGCAGAATCACTTCCTTGCTCCTTGAGGTGATCCCCCTTGCGATGCATCCCAACATCCTGTTTGCCTTGCTAGCTGCTCTCCTGCACTGCTCAGAGTTATTCATACATGTATCCATCATGAACCCTAGGTCTTTTTCCCCTGTTGAGGCTTCCAGCACCTCCCTCCCAGGGTGTACCTTGTGTTTAGAGTTTCCTGACCAAGATGCAACACCTTGCACTTGGTGATATTGAAATTTAATTCCATGTGTGAGCCCAGCTTTCCAGGGTGTCCAGGTCCTTGCAGGCCAACCTCCCTCTTCTCCCTCAACTACTGCTCCCATCTTGGAGTCATCCCAAGAGACTCATTTCACACCCTATACCATCCCTGAAGTCTGATATGGCGCATTAAACAGGATTGGACCCAGGACCGAGCCCTGTGGTACCCCACTCACCAACCTCTGTAGGGTTCTGAGACCCCACAGACCACTACCTCTGAGTCGCCCAGCTATCCAGTTTTCAATCCATCTGACCATCAAAGGGCCTACTCCTAACCCCATCAGTTTCTCCACCAGACCATTGGGGACAGAGTCAAACGCTTGCTGAAGTCCAAGAATAATACATCCACAGGCTTACCCCTGTCCAGTTCTGATGTTACCCATTCATAGAACTCCACAAGGTTGGTTTGACATGATCTACCTGGCATAAACCCATGCTGCCGACTATCCAGACCTCCCACCTCCCCAAGTAAACCCCCAATCGTTCCTTTAGTATACTCCATTAATTTTCCCACCACCGAGGTTAAACTGATGGGTCTATAGTTTCCTGGTACTTCCTTCGACCCCTTTATGGATTGGTACCACATGTGCCTCGCCAATCCTTGTGGTACCCTCCCTGTCTCAAGTGACCTGTTGAAAATCTCTCCACCAGGGGTGCAGCCAGTATGTCCGCTCAATTCCCATAGTACTCTCGGATGAATGCCATCCGCCCAGGAGATTTGGTCTTCTTTAGGCCTTGAGGGCAAACCACACCCTTTTGGTGGGATGGCATCATCTGTCCCTCCACCTTACTGGTCTTTTTATCCTTATCCAGATGTGACACCCTGGGGTACCTTTCCTCCTTTTGCTCCATTTCTGTTGCTCCCTGATCCCACTCCCCGCCGCTTCTATCCCCTTGTGCCTTGCTTTGTAGATATCCCATCCCCTCCTAGTGAACACAGAGGCAAAGTACTCAGTAAATACCTCTGCCTGGTCCTCGCCTCTTCCACCCACCCTTCTTCTGATCTCAATCTGCTGAGATGGCCCTTAGTTTTCTCCGCCTCCCCAATGTGCCGGAAGAACCCTTTCCCTCCATGTATCCCCTGTGCCAGCCTGTTGCTCTTTACTGGACTTTGCTCCCTCACCATACGGGTGACTTTTCTAGATGCAAGCTGGTACATTTCCTTATCCCTATCCCCTCTTGTTGTTTTATATTTTTGTAAGTCGCCTTCTTTTCTCTGACTGCTACCTGACCTCACTGGACCACCAGCATGGTTTATGTGACCTTGCTCCCCTTACGTTTCAACTTAGCGCACATCCTGACTGCCCCATGAAGTCCCCCGCTTTATGACCTCCCATATCCTTTCCACACTTGTCGCTGAGGTAATCCCTTCAAGTGATCCTTGAGAATATTTCCCATGCCCATAAAGTCTGCCCCCCTGAAGTCCACTGCCAGTGTCCTAGATCTCACCCCCACTCCCCCAATGCTTATTTGAAACCAGACAGTATTGTGGTCACTCCCAGTCAGGGGGTCCTGTACAACCATGTCTCTTACCATATCCCCATCTGCCAGAACCACATCCAGGACATGCCCCTCCCTTGTGGGCTCCATCACATGCTGTGTTAAGAACACATCCTGGAAGCCATCCAGCAGCCTCTGCTCCTTGGCCACCTTAGAGGACATGGTTCCCCAGTTTGTACCTGGCATATTAAGGTCCCCATCAACACCACTCCTTCCCTTTTGGACCACACTGGGCAATGATGTTGTCCAGCAAACCATCCTCTAGAACATCACTCATCCCGGAGGCTATATGCTACTCCCAGCTTGACCTTATCTCCTGCTGGGGATCGTAAGGTGACCCATAAGGCCTCCACGTTTCCCTCTGCCTCTTCTACCATAGCAATTTCTATGTCATCTCTAATGAACATAGCCACTCCACCCCCTCTGCCCTCCTTTCTATCCTTCCTAAGCATAGTGTACCCCCGTACATATTATGACCACACTTAAATTCTATGTTATCTTTCATATTTCAGACTCTATTCCAACACACATCTTTTTGCTCTAACATCTGTTTATGCATATAAAATAAATGTCGTGTCTGTCTCTGACATCAAACAAACAAGACATTATTATAACTTACATAAGTTGACAACATGAATTATATAGGTAGAGTCACTAGAAAACTGACCCTAAAATAATGTATTGTTTCACTAAATATAGAACAATTTTAATTGATAAACAGGGACCTAGTGAATACACAAAACAAACTATTCTTTTGCAACAATGACATGTCATGGTCCTTGGGCACAAATATAAATACACATTCCAAAATAAGAGCTAAACATTGGTGGATCTATGTATTTAATTATTTTTGGAGTGCCCTGCTGTGTAGGGATGTTAACAAACTGAAAAATAACATATTTTCTTCCTTTTCATAAAATGTTGCACTTTATTTATCTGCACAAATCATGCACTAATACTTTTTTTATGTAATCTTTGCACATGAGGTCTTTAAAATGTGTCTTTAAATTGTGAATATTTATTACAATGGTTTCATTGATTGATTAATCACATGGTATAATTGATGAATGTATATATTGGTGCTTGTCATGTATGACTCCACCCCCCCCAGGAAGCCTTTAAGCTTGTTTACTTTAAAATCAGTTCTTGAAACTTTAATTTTTGTGTATGTCACTGCACTCTGTGTTTGCTGAATAGCTGCCCATTTTTGTTTGGCTGACCTGCAAAATCCTGCTGTTCAGCACACTGTCCTTGTGTTTTTGGAGGTGTTGTCTGCTTCTGGTACTTACTTCTGTAGGGGAAGGGGGAGGTGTCATCTGCTTCTGGTAGGTAATAAATTGTTTAACCCTTTTACCCCTGTTGTGTGTGTCATGTTAATCCCTGTGATGTTTTATTTTTTTCAGATTACACTGCTGATCCTTGATACACTTGGGTGGGAGTATTGTCTGCTCCTGGTTCTTATGCGTACTGCAAGCTGCTTTTACATTTCATAATTTTTCATCCCAAATCAAGTTGCAATTAGCAAATAAGAATGACTGAGAAGTTTTGCTCTACTATAGGGAGAGGGGCTGTGGAGGCAGCAAAGAAGTGTTCAAAATCTATGGGCCAAAAAAATGTTTCAGTTAAAAATAATGATGCCTTATCCCTCCTAGAACAATAGTGCTTCCTAAGTTTTGATAGATTAAATTAACTATATATTTTTGTTTTGAAGTCTACTGACCTTATTAGATGTGCATGCCATATTCCAACTTTGTGCTATGTACTGTAATTTTATCCTTCCACCCTGGGTGTTTTGAATGTTTGATTGCATTATTAATTTCTGCTTTTGGTTCTTTCTTGTTGTAATTGTTGGTTACTTTGCTTCACTTTTGCTATCACTTTAAACTTTTTGAATAGAAACATAGAAACATAGAAGTTGATGGCAGATAAGAACCGCAAGGCCCATCCAGTCTGCCCATTTCTTTTTCTACCTTATAAATGTGCCATCGGCCTTTGCTATGTCAGTGGCCTATCTATTCATAGTCATTTGTATTGCTCCCTTATGCCTATCCCATGCCTGTTTGAAGCCCTGCACTGTATTCATAGCCACCAGTTCTTGTGGTAAGCCATTCCATGCATCCACCACCCTTTCTGTGAAAAAGAATTTCCTCACATTCCCCCTTAATCTGCCCCCCTCTAATCTCATGCTGTGTCCTCCTGTCCTGCTATTTTTCTTATATTTAAACATGTTAGACTCTTTCACCTTGTTAATGCCCTTAAGGTGTTTGAATGCCTCGATCATATCACCTCTCTCCCTGCTTTGCTCAAGGGTAAACATATTGAGCTCTGTTACTATGTCTTCATATGTCTTCTGATGCAGTCCCTGCACCATTTTGGTTGCCCTTCTCTGGACTGCCTCAATTTGATTAATGTCCTTGTGAAGGTGTGGCCTCCAATACTGCACGCAGTACTCCAGATAGGGCCTAACCAGTGTCTTGTACAGAGGGATTATTACCTCCCTCTTATGACTTGTGATACCCCTACTAATATACCCTAACACCCCCCTAGCCTTACCTACTGCTTTAGAGGTCTGCTTGGATGATTTCAGGTCATCAGTGATGATGATGCCCAAGTCTCTTTCTTCCTTTGTGACTGCTAGCAACTCCTCCCAGCCTATAGGTGGCTTCAGGGTTTCTCTCCCTATGTGCATGATTTTGCACTTCTTTGCATTAAATCCAGTTGCCACTCTTCTGACCATTTTGCTAGTTTATCCAGATCTCTTCTCATTCTGCCCACCCCATCTGGATCATCTACTCTGTTGCAGATCTTGGTGTCATCTGCAAACAGACAAGCCTTACCCTCTAGTCCTTCTGCGAGGTCACTAATGAAGATGTTGAAGAGGACTGGCCCCAGGACTGATCCCAGAGGTACCCCACTTGTGACTTGCATCTCTTCTGACTGTATACCATTTACCACCACTCTCTGTTTTCTACCCGTCAACCAGTTTGCCACCCAGTTGACCAACTTCTGACCCACCCCGAGCCTACCCAGCTTATTTATCAATCTTCTATGTGGAACAGTGTCAAAAGCTTTGCTGAAGTCAAGTTAGATGACATCAACTGCTCCCCCTTGGTCCACCACTCTGGTTACCCAGTCAAAGAAATCTATGAGATTAGTTTGACAGGACCTTCCTTTTGTAAACCCATGCTGTCTTGGATCCTGTGCCCCTATGGATTCCAGGTGCTGCACTATCCTTTCCTTAAATAAAGTAGATTAAGTTAAAAAAAAAAACTATGTCTGCAGCAGCATGTCCTATGGGCTCCAGGGCTAGTAGTACCAAAGGAGTAGTTGGAGGCATTAATATTAGTGTAGCCACATTTTTCTCTGCTACATCTGTGGCAGCCATGCTGGTGGGGGATATAGGAGCTGACAAAGGAAGCAGCAAGAAACAAGGAATAGTATCTGAGGAGGAGATTGCTGATATCCCTGTGACTGCTGGTGGTGATGGTACTAAGCCTGACAGTGTGGAGCTTGAGTCAGTGGTTAAGGTAGGAAATCTAGAAAATGTGTGTCACACTCAGACTCCTGATGATGAGTGGGTCAGAGAGTTTGGAGATGGTTATGATGAGGTAGACAGACATGTGGAGGAGGAGAACATCGGTAGTCATGCTGATGATGAATTGTTGGATACCCTATGCGAGCCTGAAAGAAAGAAAACATAAGGGTGGTGCTGCAGATGATGCAGGGAACATTGTTTGCAGTGCTCCAAATCCCAAAGTCCCCAAGTCCCCCCAATATTATTGAAGATATGAAATCATCCCAAAAAACACATGTTTCTACCCCTTCCCCGCAGCTGTCACACTCATGCCTCAATGGTAAATCACTGATTACAAAATCCCTAGTTTGGGATTGTTATATACCTGACCCACCTGATGAGACAGTTGCTGTCTGTCAGCTATGTCAAGCATGAGTTAGTAAGAGGAAAAAGAAGTCACCTAGGCACTGGTTGACAATACACACACACACACACACACAAACACCTGAAGAACAGGTAACTATTACACTGCCATCAACACCAGAAGGAATCCAGTGCAGAGGGTCACTGTCAGTCATCATCAGCGTTAGGCAAGACAAACAGAAGTGACAGGGTAATAGGCCAGGCAGACAGAGGGGTGAGTGAGGAGGACTACAAAGAGGAGGAGGAAGAGGAGGATTATGTGGATCTCTCTCTAGTAGTGGGCATAGCAGCAGTGGTGGGTTGAGTAGTACCACCCAGAGCCAGAAAAGCACAGTAACACTAGTGCAGAAAGTCCCCCAAATCACAGCTGTCGCTTGAGCAGCAGCACATATGAAGCCACTGGAGTCAAATACCACCCCAATAATGCCACCATAATGAGTCCAGTTGTTTGGTATCCCAACTCCAAGAAAGGTCAAGCCTACGTTGCACAGCATGTTTGAGTATCACTCAAATTTCACTCCCACACATGCAACTGCACACAAGCTAACTTCAGTGAATGCTGAAATGCTGGAAATTGATCTATTGCCATTCTCTTTTGTTGAGAATGTTGTATTTCATAAGTTGATGGCCTGTTCCTGTTCCAAGTAGCAGATTTTATTAAGAACATACTTTCCTAAATGTGCCATTCCTGAACTCTATGGGACAAAGTCACAGATGGTAAACTATGCCCTGAAGCAATTAGCATCACCATACATACATCTGAGCATGGATATGTGGATCAGTGGCCAAACAGCTGGTAGTTCTTACTTGTGCATTACAACACATTGAGTACAGGCACCTGGGGTAGTATTTGACTCTGGGTGGGGGAACAATTGCACTAGGACCCCATTGTCATGGTGGCAGCACTCTGCTTATTCATCAGCATGCCACACTAACAGTAAAGAGTATACCTGGATCACACATGGGTGAGAAAATGAGGGAAGTGCTCCTTGCCAAGATTGTTGGGTGGCTTCACCACCCATCCCCCATTCCCTGAAAACAGGTTTCATTATGAGCTGTAATGGCTTGAATGTTATAAAATACATTATTCATGGAGGATTTTTCAGGATGCCATGCCTTGCGCACTGTCTTAATCTCATTGTGCAGCAATTTCTAATACATCCTGATATCAAGGCTAAGTTGACTGTGGCAATTTAAGTCTGTGTCCACTATGCCCATTTCAGAAAGGAGACCAGCTCTGTCATCCGCAGATACAAAACAAACTGATTCAGCACCTTATGAAGCTTGATGTTGTCACCAGATGGAACTTGACATTGTACATGATTGAGTGGTTATATGAGCAGTATAAAGCCATATCTGAATATATGCAGCTACATACAAGCTGTGACAGTGCTGGAGTATCCATGCCCCTGACAACAGAGCAGTAGCACCAAATGGATGGCCTGATCATGATTCTCAGGCCATTTAATCATGCAACACAGGCAGCGAGTGGGAACACTGCCTGTATTAGTCAGAATATTCCACTTCTATGTGTGCTTAGGCAGACACTGGTTAATGTACAGCAAGTGCTGGAGCAGGAGGTGATAGTGGAAGTTGTGCCTTAATGGAACACATGCTTCTCATCTTAGACTGCAATATACATATTTCTGGCTTTCTGGAGTCTGAAGATTTTGGGATTGCCATCATCCTGGACCAATGCTATAAATGTGAGCTGGGCACCAATAATTGAAGGTGGACATAAGCAGGTCCAAAAGTTGAACAATCTTCTAATAAGAAGGGTACGCATGGCTCAGATGCTAAAGACACATGTATCTAAGGCACAGCATGAAACTCCATAGAGTCTGGGTGTTGCTATCACCACCTGATGTGGGCAACAGTCTGAAAAAAGCATGCCAGTAAAAAATAGGAAATGCCAAATCCCATTTGGGATGTTTTATGTCAGGTGGAAGTTAAAGACATGAGAGAAAAGGTGGAGGAGTAGGCTGATGAGGCAGCAGGACTGTGGGAAGCATAATGCATGGTAGACACATATTTTGCAGACACAAGGCACCTTACCATCACTGATGAACCCTTGCTATACTGGAGCAGTAAGGTCACTGAGTGGCCAGTACTGTCCCTGGGTTCAATGACATACCTCAACTGCTCATTCTTGAGTGTCAGTGTGGAGAGTTTATTCAGTTTGGCTGGGGCTATTGTACAGGACTGGTGCACCAATCTGTCTCCAAAAAATATTGACTTGCTAACATTTATTAAAATTAATCAAGGGCACATTCTGCACAAGGCAATCATGCCCATGTTCCTACCACATGAAGGTTGTGCTAGTGGTGAAGATGAAGAGCAAGGTGTTGTCAGCATTAACAAATTGTCTTCTACCACTGACTTGGATAAAGCAGTTAAGGAGAGAAAATTCCCATCTGGTGACAACTCCAGTCTGGAAGACTGTGAGGGCAGCTTCCTTGATGAGGTTGAAGCATAACATAAGACATGCTGTTTCCCTCCTTTCCCCTCATCAGTATAATACTTTACTTTATGATTCACAGTTCAGTTTTTTCATTATTTTACTGCTCACCATCCCCTACTGTTGTGTTGCTGTTTCCTTACACCTAATTGACTAACTTCCTCCACCACGTAAATGTGATGTCTACAGACAATGACTGTTCCAGCCAGCAAGACACAGCACCACCTCCTCCTGGTCCTCTTCCTCTGGTCTGCTTGGGTCCTTCACAGTCACAAACAGTATGGACCACTGCCTCCACACTGATGTAACAATTGTTCTGACTCTAGGGAATTTGGCTTGATCCTATCGTTTGAGTTACAACACTCCCTAACTCAAAATCTCATTTAAATGAATACAATCTTTGCTTAAAGATAATATCTAATGGATTTGGAATTGACAATCCACATCATGTGGAGTGGCTAAAAACACTTTGCAGAGAATCTGGAATCGATGCTAGGGATTGTACTATCATAACTCTACTGCAGCCTTCAAGAAACAGGGAGGAGTTAAGTAACATCTTGCTACACTATCTCAGTGGAACACACCAGCCTGTAATCAGCACAGCCAGCAGCATTAGTATAATGGTAAGTATCATTATGAATTTCTTTGTTTTCCTTTTCTTTTTTGTTCTCCTTTTCACATTTTTTTCGGAGGCAGTATAGCGCAGTGGTCTAAGACTCTGAGCTACAAATCTGGTGACATCCAGTAGACCAGACCTGGGTTTGAATCCCACAGCTTCCACTTGCATACTGTGTGACCCTGAGCAAGTCACTTAACCTCCTTGTGCTCCCAGGTCGCTCCTGTAAAAAAGCTTTCAACTTAGTGTGCTATACCTGGTTAAACAACTAAATAAAAAAAAAAAAGACATGTTCACAGTGTGCCATGGTGACCAAAGGGAGGCAAAATAATTTCTAATTTTTATTCACAGGTGACAGATATAGTAAGATGGAGAATTGACAGTGGCTATACCATGTAGCCACTACACCACAGTGGGTACTTCAGTAGACTCTCAATAATCTTTTTTTGTTTTCACAGGTCTTCTGTGCTGCTGTCTTCTGCTCCAGTAATCAAGCCATTGCCATCTTCTTCGCATGGACAACATTGCTAAAGGCACCTGCTGAAAATTACCTGAAATTAGAACAACAGTAACAGAAAGCAGTTAGTCTAATGTCTAGAACACTTTTCAGAATTAGCCCCCCCCATAAAAAAAAACTTACCTTCCATACTTGCAAAAATTACTATAGTCCAAAAAAAGATACAGGCTGGACCTATGAAGCAGCATAACTTCATCACCCTAGTGATAGTACCTGAAAATAGAAAACAGTAAGAAATAAAGTGGTTACAACCCTCTCCTCCAGTCAAAACAAATACAGGCCAGAACTAATAGGGCTGCAGTTGATGAATTTGGAGTATAAATACTGAAAATTAGCAACGTTATAAGCCTGCATTAGCAAAATGTAATGTAGCCATAAAAATGTGTTGTTTTGTAATATTATCGCACCACATTTTCAACATAGCCTTGTTAAGACCCTGCCTCATGATGAACAGCAGAGCAAATGTCCAATTCCTGCCTCAAAGGTGATTTCATGCACAGACTGCAAAATCAACTTTCGGCCCCAGTCAAACAAAGGAAATGAAATAAAATAAAATATCTTTGCTGGTAGATCACAAAGCTATTGACTAAAGAGAACAACAGACTGCATCTTTTTTCATGTAAAGTACTGGAATGGCCTGTTAATGTCTTGCCAGTTTGTATATCATTTTGGCATAAATGGAGTTGTAAATGTGGAAGGGGACCAATTAACAGGTTCAAACAGTCTCCAGAGGGGTACAATGAAGCAATCTAATTCCTTCAGGAGCTCCTTTTTATTGTTTAGCATTTAGAGAATTTCCAAAAGTGAGAAATTTATATATTGTGCTTGGCAGTTGCTTGTACTAAAGTGCTTGACAACACAGACTGTCTGATAAGGCAACTTAAACAGCATAGTAGCAGCATCAGCTGCAGTTTTTTTTACCAGTATTACTTATCTTGGTTTGGGAGAAAATTTCCAGAAGTAAGAAGTGTACATATTATCCTTGGCAGCTGTGTGTACTAAAATGATTGACAATACAAACTGTCTGTGAGGGTGACTTAAGCAGCATAGTAGCAGTGACAGCAGCAGCAGTTTATTATCAGCATTACTGATTTCTGATTTGGGAGAGAATTTCCAGAAGTGAGAAATTTATATATTGTGCTCTCTGTTATTAAGAAAGTACATCATTGCCCTCAGTGCTTCAATATGAGGAATACTGGAATAAAGGGCCTCAATATCTAATGTTACCAGGCTGGATTCAGATTTTATGTCTAAGTCTTTCAGGACAGTAAGTATATCTCTAGAGTCAATAAGAAAGGATGGGGTAGGCTGAACAAGTGGCCTTATGCATTGTCCACAAAACATGCCAGAGGTTCTGTAATTATTCCTACCCCTGACACTATTGGTCTCCCAGGTGGCTTACTCAGAGTTTTGTGTACTTTGGGCAGAAGGTAAAATTGAGCTATGAGGGGTGCTTTAACTATTAGCAAATATTTTTCTTTCTCTGTGATCTGGCCTGAAGAAGCTGACCACCCTAGAAAGGTATCCACCTGTCTTTTTAAATTTTGGGTTGGATCTGACATTACTGGTTTGCAAGACATTCTATCACTTAATTATCTCAGTACTTCTTCTTCGTAGTCTTTCATGCTGAGCACAACTACCCTTCCCCTCTTATCTGCAGGTTTAATAGTTAGTTCTACATTATTCTTTAGTGCCTCAATAGCCAGCTTCTCATCTCTGCTTAAGTTTCAAAAATGTGGACTGCACTCCTCCCTTTTGAGTCATTCTAGACCTTCTTCACATAATCTTTAAAAGACAGATACAGCAGGTGGTTGTGGAGAACAGAAAGTGATGTATTTGAATTTGTTCATAGACAACTTTCCCTCTCTTCTCCCATTACTCATACCAACAGTTAATTCAGTCACATTTCCTATATCCCCACTTACATATCTCTTCCCCACCTCACACAGTGCATCCAGTACATCCTGGGTTGGAATCAAATCTTCATACCCCATGTTCTGATTCTGATTGGATGTGAGTTCTATATTATTGTCTCTCACCATATTTGAATAATAACACCTTAAACTAAAAGCCTGCACAAATGATACAACTCAATTGTAGTCTCAAAGAAATTGATATCAGTAGTGGGTACAAATGACAAACCCTTTCTTAAAACACTTTGCTCAGTGTCTGATAGCTCATAATCAGAAAGAGTTATCACATTTTATACCTGTCCTTCTGTTGTACTTGATATCTCTTCTTCTTCTTCTTCTTCCTGAGGCCTGTTGTGCCCCCTCTTCCCCCATATACCTCTCCTCCTGCTTTTTGGACTTGATCTCAGTTTCCTCTTGCCCTTCCTCAGTAGCTCCTCTTGCGACATCTCTTGCTGTAATAAAATGTCAGACAGTTCTGTGTCACTGGTGATGCTTGTCTCAGATGCACTTGCTGAGGTAGCAGGTATATTGGAAGGCCCTGGTCTCACTGTCATCTGTTTTGCAGGTTTTAGTATTGATTTGGTGTTAAACCTTGCTTTATCTTTTTTGTTGGGAGTATTTTTTACTGTCTTTGGGCCGGCTAAAGATATGCCCCTGCCAGTACTCATTCTCATCTCTCAAAAGTTTCTCCCTTTTAGTTGCACAAATCTTTCTCTCTTGTTGCTCTATATAAGATTTTATTTCTTGTTTAAACCTCTCAAAGTTAATATATTCAGAAAATGTATTTAGATATGTTTCCTTCTCTTTTAGTTCCTTATCAGTCTCTGCTTGGTGTTTAGTGGTGTTTTTAATAATTAGGTGCATCCACTTAATTGATACCTCCTGTGCTATTTCATGCCAGAGTCCAATGAACTCACTACCCTCAAGTCCAAACGTGGGGTCCTTAGTGACCTGCAACCCCCTCAGTACTCTATTGACCCTGATGTAGTCCTCCAAAGTCTTGATTAACCAAAACTGTCTTTGAGACCTCAAAGCCACTCACCACATCTCTCAAGAGTTGCTATGTTGATGCAGGAGAGGAAATTCAAATATATTTTCAGCTTACCTTCTCATGCGTCTTCTCTTGACTCCTTTCTTTTCCTTTTCTCCCCCTCTTATCCCCCTTTGAGCCACTTGAGTCTTTAAAGCCCAGTATCCTGTAAGCAGGAAATGTTAATGCTGCTTGTTAAGATTATTTTCTAGCAAATGATACTGAAAAAGTGTCTTTGAAATGAAGCTAGCATATTGAAATTACTACATATGCAGTATAAGGAATATAAAATTAGACATTATGAATTCATGTAGCTATGATGAGATATGATTTTAACTGTAGCTTTTTGTTCATGTGCACCCCTAATCATATGAACTGTATAGTATTATTTATTGTGTATGGAAAGCCTATGTAACACTTGATTGCACTGTCACTTTAATTCCTGTAATTGATTAAGCACTTGAGTGTATATAATGCACAAGATCCATAGGGGGCATATACTTTGACAAAGCCCATTGGGTGAATCGTCAGTATCTTTTTTTGCCTCAGTGGAGGTAGTTTGTATTTCTTGCACTCCTGTAAACTGATGTATTTCAAATACAAAACACTTTGGTGTGGACAGCAGTTATTTGTGAGCCAGGACGTGAGGTCCATGACTGTTTAACTGTCTGCTGTATCCCATGGTCACAGTGAACCGCACCTGCTGAGTGTCACTAGGTTTTTGCTAGTGACGCTTGATCAGAGCGACACAGTGGGTAACTTGGCAGAGTTTTGGAGAAAAAACAAGGAGAAGGAAAAGCCATGCCAAGTGAAACAGCCCACAGTAGAAACATGAATGTTGTTGCAGGTGCTATATCAGAGACAGTGAGAGAAAACCAACATGGAGGTAAAGCAACATCATTTACAAGCAGCATTTTCTTGAATTTGAACAACGAGGATCCATTTGGGACTGCAGCAGAGAGTGTGCATACGGAGACAGTGGAGGAGACTCAACCAAAAGGTAGAGACATTAAGACACCTTTCTTTTAGTATGAGCAAGTGGCTTTGAGGTCTTGAAGACAGTTTTGGTTAATCATGACTTTGGAGGAATACATCAGGGTCAATAGCGAGGGGGTTGCAGGTCACTAAGGACCCCATGTTTGGACTTGAGGATAGTGAGTTCATTGGGAGGTATTAATTAAGTGGATGCAACTAATTATTAAAAACACCACAAATCTCAAAGCAAAGACTGATAAGGAACTAAAAGAGAAGGAAGCATATTCCCCCTGCTCCTGTCCGCTCCTCATAAACTGCACTCTGTGGGAATACCTGCCTCTTGTGAATAACTTGTATAATTGACTGCCAACCTCTGGCCACTAAGGGTTTCTCTCAAACTGCTTATAGGGGTCACCCTGCCCTTAAGTCATCATTTCTGTCACTTATATTCTACTCTTATAAGGGACAATCCACCTCTGATTTACAGAGGTTTCATACAAGACATACATAATGTTCTCTCTTACATGCCCAAGGTCACTTCTGTTGGTATCAGGATTACTACCCATCGTAATCATCCTCTCCTATCTCTCTTGTAACATATCAGCTGGATACCCTGGGTCTCACTGCCATGAAGAATTCTCCTTTGTCTTCTCCAACCTTATACCAACTAGAACCTTGCTCATTTCTCCTAACCTGTCCCTCCATATAACTCATCCTTCCAAATTAGGGCATTTCCTTCTCTACCGCCCCCCCCAGCATGCACAAATACCTCAAGCACAATTACAGATTCCACAAAGAAGTTTGGGTGATGCTTCTGTGCTTATGCTTATCAGGAGACATAGAATCTAACCCTGGCCCCCATTGGAATTCCAGATCCATGGATGACTCCTCATGGTTCTCCACTAAGGGCATGAAGATTGCCCACATGAATATCAGAAGTTTACCAGCAAACTTTCCTGAACTTGAAGCCTGGATAGCCCTCTACTGTCTGGACATACTTGGACTAACTGAAACATGGCTCAGGCCAGAGATGCCTGATTCCATGTACAAAATACCTGGAGACAGCTTGTCCAAATCCGATCGCCCCACCAAACAAAAGGGTGGAGGAGTTGCCCTTTATTATAAAGAGCATCTCAATGTCTCTGTACTCCAGTCTTGGAAAACAAATCACTGTGAAGCTCTGCATATGGTTCTACAACCAGTGGGTGATAAAAGGCTAAATCTGATCTGTGCCTACAATCCTCCAAAGGGGGCTCTCCCTTGCTTAAATGGGCTCTTGGATTATCTCACCACTCTAAAGGGTAGATCTGAAGTCATACTAATGGGAGACTTCAACCTAGACCTATCTGGGAGTCACGCCGGTACATATACTGAAGCTCTTGCCTGACTTAACCTCGCTCAACTTATCTCTAGCCCTACACACATCTCTTTCAACTCGGAGCACCAATCTCTCCTGGACTGGATGGCTACAAATAGAGCAAATAAAATAATTGCTGCAGGGACCTTTTCGGATTCTGTTAGTGATCACCTCCTTACTTGCTGTATCTGGAATGGTCACTGCCTTAAACCCCCCCCCCAAGAATCATTCAATTTTGGTATTTTGCCAAACTAAACCAAACTGCACTTCTCGAGGATATTAATAATATAGACTGGTCTCCCATCTATCACACTGATGATGTAAACTCTGCACTTGAATACCTGATGTCTCAGCTTCTTGCCCTTCAGGATCTGCACATCCCTCTGAAAAAAAGGCGTCTCAGGGGCTCCCCTAATAAATGGCTGAAAAAAGACCTCCTTTGAGCCATGATAAAAAGAGACAAGGCCTGGACATTGGCAAAGAAGTCCCAACAATCTGAAGACTGGGTTAACTATAGATAACTGAGAAATGCCTGCATAAAAGATATTCAGAAGGCTAAAAGGAGCTACTGCCTTAAGCTTCTCCAGTCTTCAGTGGGTGATACCAGGGGTTTTTGGATCCACATCAAAAATTTCATTGGGCAAAGGCCCAAGACGGCCATTACCGACATGAGACTGAATGACGCAAACTGTAATAAGTTTCCTACTATTGCTAATGCTCTTAATGCACAATTCTTGGATCTCTCCAAATACACTGAGAAATTCAACCAACCTCTTTCACCTCCTCCTGAGGTGCCACTTTCGCATGAAACCCCTTTTTGTCTCACATTAGTCTCCTCCACCAAAGTGCTGCATCTCCTCAAATCAGTATCCACCTATGGATCTGCTGGCCTGGATTGGCTACTGCCAAGCTTCTTGAAGCAGGCAGCCCCTGCCCTTGCTGTTCCTATTGCAAGAATCTTTAATCTTTCCAAAATAACCCAAACAGTACCAACATTGTGGAAAACTGCTCGCGCTGTCCCTGTTCACAAAAAAGGGGATACCAAAAATATGTCAAACTATAGACCGATTGCCATTCTCTCTACCCTAAATAAACTTCTCGAGAAGGCCATCGCTACTCAGGTCACAAATTACCTGCACCTTCACAACCTTATATCCCCTACCCAGCATGGATTCTGAACAGGACACAGCACCACAACTGCTCTTCTTCAGCTGACAAATGCAGTCCTTACAGCGATGGATAAGATACTGCTCACTGGGGCCATATTTATCGATCTCACAAAGGCATTTGACCTTGTGAATCACTCTCTGCTACTTTCCAAACTGTCTTGCCTTGGCTTTGACCTGTCGACCATCTCCTGGTTCAATAGCTACCTCTCAGGAAGGTTGCAATTTGTCCAAATTGAATCCGCAGTCTCAAATCTTTCCCCTACCTCTGTTGGAGTCCCCCAAGGATCTATTCTTGGACCACTACTTTTCTCCCTTTTCATTAACAACTTGCCCTCCCTTCCCTGCTCCTCCTCATTGATCCTTTATGCTGATGACATGGTGCTTCTCTCCAGCAGTAAAGAGCACTTATCAGTAAGAGCACATCTTCAAGCAGACTTCAACTGCTTGCAGGAGTGGTTACTACAGAACAGGCTCCTAATGAATGCTAAGAAAACTGTAACTATGCTTTTTGGCCCCCCATCAAGAATCGGATCTCTTACTCCAGACTTATTGATACATTCTCTAGATGACTCCCCTCTTGAATTCGTTACCTTCTTCAGGTATGTAGGAGTCACTCTTGACCCATCTCTTGACTTTAACCTCCACATTGTGGCTACATGTAAGACAGTTTACTCAAAACTTGGTCTTGCCTTTAAAATTAGGTCTTCCCTCAATGATGTTGCCCGGCTTGCTATTGCACAAGGATTTCTCCTCCCTGCTCTGACATATTGCTCTCAGGTTTACCTTAAAGATATCAAAGGAGCGCTCCAGAAATGGAGCACCTGCTATAACAGTATATGCAGATTTGGTCTGTTCGCTCACAGACTTACTCATCATTGCCTGCTCTACTCAGAACTAAATTGGCTCTCCCCAGACATGCTCAGACACTATTCTGTGGGCTGTACAATTTATAATATGATTAGAACGGAGTCCCCTAAATACCTTGCCAAACTATTAACTCAGCCCTCCCAAGCATACCTCCTCAGGGCATCAGCTCAAACCCAACTTGAAATTCCCAGATGTCTCACAAAAATAGAACGATCCTTAGTCGTATCTGCCCCCCACTCCTGGAACTCCATTCCCTCCCACATCAAACTCTCCAAATCCCACAAGGCCTTTAAACTGGGTCTTCAGGCACACCTATTAGAATCTGACTGCTGCTCTTGTGCTGTAACTTGAGCCTCTCTCCTAGCATTTTCTCCTCCCTATGGCACTTACTGATTTCCTGCTGGTCTCCAAAATCTGAAATTTTCCCACATCCAGCAGAAATCCTATTGTTATAATGCTACTTCATTTAAGTTTTGTTTGCTGTTTGTCATTTCAATTTAGTCATTGATGTATCATCAGATGAAAATAATTAATGTAATGTTATCTGTTTCTCTTTGTCATCACTGATAATGACTGTACCTGGTTGTATACTGTTCAAATGTTTGTTCTCACCTCATGCTGCATCATGAAATACTCTTTTAATGTTGACTCTGGTCTCCCCTGTCTGTACTCTCCCGGGTCATGCCTGAATATAGGCAACATTGTTGTCTAGTGTACTTACCTGGTAAACAAAAACCAATAAATAAATATCTAAATACATTTTCTGAATGTATTAACTTTGAGAGGTTTAAACAAGAATTAAAATCTTATATAGAGCAACAAGACAGAGAGATCTGTGCAACTAAAAAGAAGAAACTTTTGAGAGATTAGAACGACTACTGGCAGGGGCATAGCTTTAACTGGACCAAAGACAATAAGAAAAATACCCTCAACAAGAAAAATAAAGTAAGATTTAACACCAAATCAATACTAAAACCTGAAAAACAGATGGCAGTGAGACCAGAGCCTTCCAATGTACCCACTACTTCAATGAGTGCATCTGAGCAAGGCATCACCAGTGACTCAGAACTGTCTGATATTTTTTTAGAGCAAGAGACATCAGAAGAAGAGCTACCGAGGAAAGGCAAGAGGAACTCAAGATCAAGTCCAAAATGCCAGAGGAGAGGTAGACAGGGAAAGAGCGGGAACCACAGGCCTCAGGAAGAAGAAGAGATATCAAGTACAACAGAAGAACAGGTAGAAAATGTGATAAATCTTTCTGATTATGAAATATCAGACATTGAGAAAAGTGTTTTAAGAAAGGGTGTATCATTTGTACCCACTACTAATATCAATTTCTTTGAGACTACAATTGATTTGTATCATTTGTGCAGGGTTCTTAGTTTAAGGTGTTTTTATTTGAATATGGGGAGACAGACAATAATATAGAACTCACATCCAATCAGAATCAGAATGTGGGGTATGAAGATTTGACTCCAACCCAGAACTTACTGGAAGCACTATGTGAGGTGGGTGAGGAAGATGTAAGTGGTGATATATGTGTCAGTGGCTCAGTAGGTAACACACTTGCCTCTTAGGCTGGGAGATCAGAGGGCTGTGGGTTCAGTTCCCACATCTGGCTCTTGGGTTAATATACCAGTACTGACACTGTAGTGCAGCAGGAGAGGGTTGCTGCACTTCTGAGGTGCCGTCTTTCAGATGAGACGTTAAACCAAGGTCCCATCTGCCTGGATTGGTGGTAGTTCAGGTGGATGTTAAAGATCCCATGGCACTTATCAAAAAGAATAGGGGAAGTTTTATTGAAAAGAAACATAACATCACAAAAAAACAACGATATCACAGTATTATACAAAATTCATAAATAAGAAAACAAGCAATATAACAGAGATCAAAAAGAAAAAAATGGTGCCAGAAAGAATCCACTTTAGCTGTAGAAAACTTAGCAATATCCCTAGTTTTGACAGATAATAAACCATTCTCAATCTGTGAAAATATGGTACTATATAACACTGTCTGTTGTTGTAATACAAATTGGCACCGAGCCTGCCATAAAAAATATTGAATAAAAGAAAAAAAAAACATTCAAAGTGCTTTTGTGATATACCCTCCAGATCCCTGTATAATCCCCTAAAACTATGGTTTGGTAGGTAATATGATTTAAAAAGGGCAAATTCCAATGTGTGGCAGCGTCCTGCCAAAAAATGTTACTATAGGGACAAGTGACAAAAAAATGTACCATCGTTTCTTCACAGTTTATACAGGTAGATCTTAAACAAAATCTTTCCGTCACAGGTTTATATTTTAAATTCCCTCTAACTCCCAATCTCCCTTGCATAGAAAGTCAAACAATATCCCAAATATGTGGGGGAATCCTAAAATCCATTAGTTTCCTTAAGGAAAATAACATTTTAGTAGGCACACATTCTGGAAATAATAGAACAGTTTTCTGAACATTTAATACAATAAAATTATAAAATGATTTCCTAGTGAAAATGAGTAGGGTAGGAAAAGAAACTTTCCACTGTTGCATCTTTTTCAAGGTAGATATACCATAAGATGGTAAAAGGTCTGTTAACAGAATCTTAGGTGGCAATAATGACCATTTATCAAAATATCGTGACCAAATAAATTGTGTCCACGACTGCCAGGACAGAGTAGCAGGGGTCCATAAATAAGTAAAAGAGCCAAAAAAAAGGGAGTGATAGAAAACAATAGGATTAACCATAGCCAGGCCTCCCTTATTAATAGGTAAATAGTAATGTCTTGATGCACAGGGTTCAATCTATTACCCCAAAGCATCTGAAAAAATAGACTAAAAAGTCTAGTTTCCAGATGCAATGGGGGATGGAAAACACAACATAAAAATAAAAAGACAGGGAGCAAGAATTGTTTAATAATCATAATTCTTTTCTTCTTCCCAAATTTCCATCCCTTCCAACAATGGATCTTAGTTTCCCCTACATGTAACTGTTTCTCCTAATTATAAGTTGCCAGATCCCCTGGACTGAACCAAATACCCAAAATTTTATGGGGAGAAGAAACAACTGGAATACCAGAGATATCTGAAGAAACTGGGAGAGTAGAATTTAGGGAAAAAATAAAATGTTTCTCCATATTAAGCAGAGCTCCAGATAAAGTTCCAAAATGGGAAAAGATCTGTAAAGCATTAGTTAAAGAGGGACTATCCTGAACTAACAATATAACATCATCCGTATAAGCAGTAACTTTCTCATGAGGTAACAAAGGTGAAGGAGCCATAGCCAAAATGTTACTATCCCAAAGAATTTGTCTTATTACTGGGTCTAAAACAAAAGAATATAGAAGGGGACTTAAGGGACAGTCTTGTCGTACCCCAACTGTGAGGGGAATATCAGTACCAAAAAGACCATTAACCATCGGTACAATAGTAGCTGTAGCATACAGGGAAGAAATCCAAAACACAAAAGGTTTCAGAAGACCATAGTTGAAGAAGTAGGGGAAAGAGATAATCATGTTGAACTTTATTAAAGGCTTTGGCCTGATCCAAGGCCACTACGTATCCAGAGATTTTGTTTGTATGGCTGACTTCAAATAAATCCCGTAGAAGATACAAGTTATATTGTATACACCTTTTAGGAATGGCACAAGTCTGAGCAGGATGTATGAGAAGATCAGCCACCAGTAACAATCTATTATTGAGGATTTTGGCCAAAATTTTATAGTCACTATTTAATAAACTTAATGGTCTCCAATAGCTAACAGGGCTTTATCTCCTGATTTAAATAAAAAATATAACAAAGAGGTATTAAACCCAAAATATGAAGAAGAGGAAGTCAACATAAAGTTGAAAACCTTAGGTAAAAAATAAAGCATATGAGGCAAAAAAATTTTGTAAAAGTCATTGGGAATACCGTCCAACCCAGGCGAAGTCCCCATACTCAGTTGAGATATGGCAACCTCAACTTCCTTGGGGGATATAGGTTGCACTAATGGAGTTACCATGGGTATAGGAACCTGGGGTAATGGTGCAGTAAACCTGCAAAGAACAGGAGAGGGCTGATCAAACGTAGAGTGAAATGTATTGCTAACAAATTGCTGCACTACTGCTAGCATTTCCAAATCCATTTTTACTACAGTGCCCATAGGAGAGGTAAGATGAGTCCTAAGTGTATTATCTAACCTCTGTTTACTTGCAGCAAATGGGTCCGATGCAGGTGTCTTCCTGGTACTGAATTTAAATTCCATTTCCAAGGATTTAGCTCTACCATATTGATAGGTTTTCATTAGTTTTTTTAATTCCAAAATCTGAGAAGTAAAGCTATGCTCATCATGAGGAGGAAAATACATTAATTTATATAACTGATTCCGTAAAAGAAGATATTTAAAATAGTTAGAGTTAGCCTGATGTTTACCAAAAGAAAGTTTAAGGTTTTTAAGCTCCATTTTTGTATCCAGCCACCAATTCAATAAGGAGTCATGAGAACATATAACTGAATCCCTACTGGCAAAGAAAACTTCATGAGAAAAAAGGTGAGGGGTATCTAAAAGAGACATATTAAGCCTCCAACGGTTATGTGGAGAAAAAACTTTAGGAGGGAGAGTATGTAAACTTAAAGTACAAAAAGAGTGTTATGGTCTGAAAACTCAGAAGGCTGAGACTTGCATAAAATAGAAATCAAATGTTTGGAGATAAACAACATGTCAATACGGGTAGCATATATGTATCTATGATAGGTAGCTCCAGTATCTGTGGCATGTAGATTACAAAAAGCATCCATCATACTAGCCCCAGAAAGAATTTGCACCAAAGCATTGGAGTCACAGTACCTTTTTTTCTGGGTGGCCCCTGTCAGGGTAGCATCCAAAGTACAGTTAAAATCATCACCTCCCCAATAATATGTTTTTTTGAAAACAAAAAAGTTTTAATCTCCTCAAACAGCTCAATTCTAGCTGATTTGATTTGAGGGGCATAAATATTAATAAACCGAAAACAAAAATCCCCAATGGCACCATCAAGTATTAAGGCTCTTCCAGGCTTAATATCAATAAGTCGAGAAATGCGAAAGTGAGTGGATTTAAAGAGGATGCCTATTCTGTCTGCAGCTTCTAAGCCAAAAGTCCAAAAAGAAGGCCCCCAATGCCAATGTTTTTTAAGCAGCTCTACCTCAGTAAGTGAGGAAAGACGTGTTTCTTGAACAAAAAATAACATCAACTTGAAGAGATTCAAAAAAGGAAAATAAGGATATCTGTTTTCTATAGGTTTTTAAGCTGCAGACATTGAAAGACATAAGTTTTAGATTAGCCATCTAAAGAGTTTGTCAAGTCCCTCCTTTTAAACTGCTACTAGCTTTCCTCTTTTTTCCTTTTTTGCCTCTTTTGTCTTTAGAAAGCTCAGTAGATCTACTCTCTTCATCATCAGTAACCAACTCTGATCTATATGAAGTGTTTGACTCTAAGTCAGAGTCCCTAAGATCTTCCTGCAAGGAAGAAAAAATGTTTGTGGTAGGAATAGGACAGGGAGTGGGAATCTTCAGAGAGGACCTAGTAAATCTACGCCCTTTAACATTTTCAAATATGGGGGGGCGTGGCAGGCCCTTTAGAGACAGTGTGGTTATCAATATCAGGGTTAGAGCACAAATCAGGAGCAGGAGCAGGGCCCTGGTCAGGGGATATTGAAGGCCGAACCTCAGCAAGAGAAGAAACAGATCTGGATATAACAGAAGGTGATTCAGAAGAGAAAGGCGTGGGATCTGTGGATGAAAGACCTTGAAGTTTTTCTTGGGCTTGTACCACTAAATCTTCATGATCCCAACCTTCAGTCCTATTTCGTTTAGCCCAAGGGCACTGATGAAAAGCATGCCCTTTTTCATCACATAAATTACACTGAAAGATATTTTCACACAAATCCATAGAATGTCCATATCCCCCACATAATGAGCATTTTAACATGTCACAAGAGCTGCTGATATGAGTTTGTGAACCACATTTGTAGCAAGCTCTGGGCTGTCGGCTATAGAAGCAAACACCTCTATCCTTACCCAGAAAAAAACTGTTAGGTAAGTGAATAATGTCAGAATTAACCTGAAATAACTTTACTTTACATTTCCAACCCCCTGTCCCGATACCTTCTAGATCCAACAGGGCTTCAGGAGGGCCAAGGATGTCACAGCGATTCTGCAACCAGTGATAAATATCACTAACATTCACCTCTTCATTTTGGAACATGATAGTAACATATCGAATTTGAGGTCTAGTAAGGGGGATGGTGAAAAAGGGGGCCCATAAAGGTGAATTTTTCAGAGTTAAATATCTGTCGCAGAATTTTTCGAGGCTATGATTGAGCCTAAAACTTACATCGAATGAGTCTTCCCCAGAAACATGAATTAAAGCATACAGGTCAGAAGGAAGAAAGTTCATAGAACCCCCTAAGCAGGATATTAGCCACATAGTGTCTGTCAGGATCAGTGGCAAGACCACCTTTATAGCGCAATCTTACTGCATTCCTCCTAGGGGCTTGCTCTAGTTTATTTTTGAATAAATCAGCCATAAGAATACGCCAAGATTGAGCTGTACCTCCTGTTTTTACAGAACCCTGTCCAGACTGCCCCCCCCCCCGAGGAAGTGCTTGGGCCTGAAATGGCCTCCAACTCCCCTGAAAGAAGGTGCACACCATTAATAAGTTTTTTAGGAGAAGAAAGTCCAGTCTCTGTACCTGTGCTCAGGAAGCTGGCATGCTTTGAAGAAAGTGATCTATTGTCCACCCAGTCAGGATCAGGAATCCAAGTTCCAGAAGGTGTCTGAAGCCAGCAGGCCTGGGAAAGAGAGCTCTCAGTCGACCAGTCCCCAAGCACAGCAGAAGTATCATCCCGAAGACCAAATTGCCGCCAAACAACCTGGGATGTAGAAGAGTTTTGCCTGTTTGCTAATAGCAGCTCCCAATCCTGCAGCATGATCAACCACCATATCTGGAAGTGCTGTCATGCAAAATGGGTCCGTAGGAGCAACTGAACCTATCACAGAGGAAGTTCCTAGGGCACAAGGTAGGAGGGAAGGATCTGTAGTACAGCCCGGAACAACAGAAGAAAGTCCAGTCTCCCGAACCGGCGTCTCACCAGCTTCTTCCATTGAAAAATCAAAAAATCCATTCACAGGTGTCACACTCCCCGGGACAACAACTGCTTCACTTTGTACGAACTGCATGGCTCCAGTAACGGGAGCCTCCACGTGAACGTCCTTCTCCATACAGACCTGCGCCTCATCTGCCATCCTGCAGATCTAGCACAGTCCTCTACTGGCCACAGAGTGCCAGCAGAGTAGAGGAATTTCCCCGGTGTCCTGGCCAAATTTCCTTTATTCACTAAAAATACCACCAACAGCTTAATCTGGTTCAAGGTCAGTTGGCATTCATCTGTATCCCCCTCCCCTGGGTCGTGCCTGAAAATAGGCAGGATTTGTCTAGTGTACTTACCAGGTCAACAAAAACTAAATAAAAAAAAATAAAAATATTGGAAATGTGACTGAATTAACTGTTGGTATGTGTAATGGGAGAAGAGAGGGATTGCTGTATAGTAACAAATTCAAATACATCACTTTCTGTCCTACACAACCACCTGCTGTATCTGACTTTAAAAGATAATGTGAAGAAGGTCTAGAACAACTCAGAAGGGAGGAGTTCAGTTATCATTTTTGTAACTTAAGTAAAGATGAGAAGTTGGCTCTTGATGCACTAAAGAATAATGTAGAACTAACTACTAAACCTGCAGAAAATGGGGGAAGGGTAGTTGTGCTCAGCAAGATAGACTACAAAGAAGAAGTGCTGAGACAATTAAGGGATAGAAGGTCCTGCAAACCAGTGATGTAAGATCCAACCCCAAATTTAAAAAGACAGGTGGGTGCCTTTCTAGGGTGGGCAGTTTTTTTTCAGGCCAGATCACAGAGAAAAAAAAATCTTTGCTAACATTTAAAGTACCCCTCAGAGCTCAATTTTACATTCTGCCCAAAGTGCACAAAACCCTGATTAAGCCCCTTGGGAGACTAATAGTGTCAGGGGTAGGAATAATTACAGAACCTCTGGCATGTTTTGTGGACGATGCCATATGGCCACTTGTTCAGGCTATACCATCCTTTCTTTTGGACACTAGAGATATACTTAATGTCCTGAAAGACTTAGACATAAAATCTTAATGAGTCCTGGTAACATTGGATGTGGAGGCCCTTTACACCAGTATTCTCCATATTGGAGGGCTGAGGGTAATGAGGTGCTTCCTTAATAACAGAGAGGTAGGTGCAAGGGGGCATGGCCAGACAGCCAAAAGGAGCAAACATGGGACAGCAGAGCTCCCAAGAAGGGTTAACTGGATTGCTGAAAAATTGTATTTTCCTCTACTCCAGTCTTGGATAAAACATCATATACTTGTTCATTAGTACCTGGGCAACAGTGGACATGGGTCATCAGAAGGGTGCAGTGGCACAATCAGACTTTTTTAAACCAAAATATACTGCACCATCCACATCTAAGCAGGCTGAGGATTCGCCATCTTTGAAAACTCAAGCCTCAGGAGAAATAATGCTAGCAACTGTGAATAAAATGTTAACTCCGTTATGTAGATCGGTTGGTGATATGGACAAAAAGTTGGACACATTAATGGGCAAAGGTACGGACTTGGAACAGCACATGGACGTTGTTCACTCAGTGGCTGAAAAAGCTGAAATCAATGCTGGGAAAGCCTGGGAAACATCAACCAAGCTTATCCAGGAGAACAACCTTCTCCTTCAATGTTTGGAGGCAGTGGAGAATGCTACAAGGGCCTGGAACCTTTGAATCGTGGGTCTCCCTGAAGGAGTAGAGGAGGATGATGCTAAGGGATTTGTGGACTCATGGCTGGCTCCGGCACTGGGGATAGAAGCTACATGTGCCTGGTATGAAAATGTTTACAAGGTTACTCCACATTGGGCCATGGCCTGCTCGGATGGTCCCTGGACTCTGATCATAGTATGTGATGGCATCGGCATAAAAGAAATGCTGCTGCAAGCAGCTCAGCAGCAGCATGGGGTGAAATATGAAGGTGAGGTGGTGTCACTCTATCCGGATTTGGCCTACAGCACCTGACAGTGGAGCAAACAGTTTGACCCATCCGTCAGGATCTCAGGGAGTTAAAGCTTCACCATCAACTGTTGCTCCTAGCTAAACTATTAATCTCGGCCCTGAGATTGCACCTACCTTTTTTCAGAGCCCAAGGATGCCGCAAAGTTTGTGGCCCAGAGGATTGCTGAACAGGAACAAAGTAAGGCAGACTGTTTGGATGAAGCTGAAGAAGACTGAGCAAGCAGTTTGCTACGTACGTTGATTTGATGCAGATGGTTTCTTCCTTATGGTGCACACCAACTGTTTTACTCATTGGAGAGAGTGCATGAGAGGTTGCAGGATATATTTAAGTTTAGGTTACAAAATTTTGGGGGGATTTAGTTGGTCCCTGATAACAAGCTATACCCTACATCTTTCTCTGGCCACCTTGAACGATTGCTGTTACAGGAATAAGAACTAGACATGTTTTCTTTCTCCCCCTTACTGTAATGTATGCAGGCTACATATATGGCCACTCAACATGGGACATTTCATTTAACTGAGAGGGAGTGTGACATAAGGCACTATAGGAAATGTTTATTCATTGATCACTGTTTGGCACATGTTTTAGGTTACATATTTTCATAAATCTGTAATTAGACCTTTCTTGGGGGTATTTCTGCCTTATTCAAAGTACTTATTTGTCAAAATAATTGGTGCCTATTTTAGACCTAATGATCTTGATGGTAGCAAATAGTCTGCTATTTCCTGGACCTCCTAGGCACTTAAAGTTCCTTGGCTGATAATAGCCTATTTGTATAATAACATCTGTTATATTATACCTAACCATTCAGTATCCCCCCCTTGCTGTACCTTTTGGGGAGTAACTTTATATATCCTGTTTATAAGACAGCCTTATGATTTATTGCTGTGACTCCCATGGAAATTGTGATGTATGTTTTTGCATGCAAAATCAATAAAGAAAGTTAAAAAAAGAGAGGTAGGTGCAAGACCAGATGCTGACCTTTTAGTTGAGATGGCCCAGATAGTCTTGGAAGGAAACTATTTCTCATTTAAAGGGGACTTTTTTTCACCAAGAAAGAGGGACGGCCATGGGAGCAAGTTTTGCCCCAAGTTATTCAAACTTGTATCTTGCATATTGTGAAGAGGAGTTCATATGGAGCAGCCACAACCCACACCTGGAGAAAATCCAGATATGGAAATGTTTTATCAATGAAATCATTATGGCATTGAAGTGAAACATGATGGAGCTTGGAGAATTTGCAAATTGAATTTCTGCATCAGGTATTACATGAGCATTACTGTACCTCATTCTGTTAGAATGTAATTATACAAACTGATGCATATTAATCTTACGTGTATATTCTTTTACGTTACTTTGTATATGTTGCCTTTTTATGCTATGTCTCTTTTCTGTTAATATGATCTAGGACCTCCTTGTGAATGAGCTTGCTCACCGGAGTTTTCCTGCAATAAACTTGAACTTGAACTTGAACAATCAAATGAAAAGGAAATCTCATTCCTAGACATTAAGATCATAAAGGCCCAGAGGGAAGAGTTGACACGTCCCTTTATAAAAAAACACATAGATAAAAACACCATACTTTTAGCTAGTAGTTGCCACCTCAAACGCATTGTCAATAATATACCAAAGAGTCAGTTCCTCTGCATTAAAAGAAATTGCAGTCAGCAAGAAGTGTATGACACAGGGAAATTAGGGAGAGGGGCTATTCTAAAGAAGTTATTGAAAAGCGTATCAAGAAGTGGAGGGAATTCACAGGGAAACCTTGTTACAGAGCCGCATAAGGCAGGAGAAATGGTGGCCTATAGAAGGCCTAGAAACCTGAGGGATCAATTGATTTCCTCCACACAGCACACCTAGCCCCATAACACCTGGTTCCCTCTATTACCAAAAGGAAGCAGAACATGTGGCAGTTGTAAATATTGTACAAATATCAATTCTGCCTTGGAAATCAGAAACCCCTATGATCACAGCAATATAAGAATTGAACAATTTATAAATTGTGACACAAAGTGGGCGGTGTACTACTCAGAATGCAAATGTGGATCCTACTATGTAGGCTGGACAAAAGGGAAGCTGAAAGAGAGGGTTGGGAAACATATAAGGGCTACCCTAAACAGGGATCCTGAGTATGTATGGGCCACACACATCATGAATGCACAACAGGAAAATGATCATGAAATTAAGTTTACAGGCATAGAGCAGGCATGCCTAGGCCCTCAGCGAGGTGATAGGGAATTGGGTCTCAGCAAGAGAGAAAGCTTTTGTATATACAAAACTGGTGCTTGTATTTCAGAAAAAGGTTTGAAAGACAAAATAGGATTGGAGGCATTCCTCATAAAATAACTCTACATTGGCACTCTAAGTTAAGCATGGATGTGGGGAAGGATGTATCTTTGCTACACTCTGCCCCCTACTGTATTATACATAAAAATAAGAGAGAATGTGGCCTGAAGAATTGAATTCAGCTGATAGTGAATGTAATTTGTATCCTTGGGATTTATTGTATATCTCTCCTGTTTTACAGATGTTAAAAATCTGGACAGGATCTTGAAGAAGTCACATGTTTTCTATCAAGACTAGTAAAAATAACAGTTCAGAAGGCATAAACGTCTCTCAAGAGTTGCCATGTGGATACAGTAGAGGAAATTCAAAGATATTTTCAGCTTACCTTCTCATGCCTCTTCTCTTGTCCCCTTTCTTTTCCCTTTCTCCCCCACCATCCCCCTTTGAACCACTTGAGACTGCAATGCCTGGTATAATGTAAGCAGGAAATGTTAAAGCTGCATGTTAAGATTATTTTCTAGCAAATGATATTGAAAAAGTGTCTTTGAAATGAAGCTAGCATATTGAAATTAATACATATGCAGTATAAGGAATATAAAATTAGACACTATGAATTCATGTAGCTGGATGAGATATGATTTTAATTGTAGCTGTTTGTTTATGTGCACCCCTAATCATATGAACTGTATAGTATTATTTATTGTGTATGGAAAGCCTATGTAACACTTGATTGCACTTTAATTCCTGTAATTGATTAAGCACTTGAGTGCATATAACTCACAAGCTCTGTAGGGGCACATACTTTGACAAAGCCCATTGGATGAAACATCAGTGCATTTTTTGTGTCTGTGGAGGTGGTTTGTATTTTTTGCACTCCAGTAAACTGCTATATTTCAAATACAGGATGCTTTGGTGTGGACAGCAGTTACTTGTGAGCCAGGAAGCGAGTTCTGTTACTGTTTAACTGTCTGCTGTAAGACGGTGTAGAGCAGGCTCATAAAAAGGATAGAATAATTTATATATAAGTAAAGGAAAGGCATGAGTTTTTTTTAAAGAACATCACTGACGCTGACCCAGAAGTGCCAGCACCTCCACCCACACTGCCCAGGTGCAGCTCCTCCATCCCTTCTAACAACTGCTGTTGGTTGGCCAGGATTCTTCCTACCATCTCCTCAATAGCAGTGACCCTATGTAAGATGTTCCCCACCACTCCTGTTAACTACCCAGCTCCTCACTGGTGCTGGCTGGTGTCCTTGTGGATGCTGCTGCTGTTCTCCTGATGGTGCTGGAATATCTGGTGCAGCCTCTTCAATTGGGTTTACCTGCTGCACCTATCTCACACACCACTGATGCTGGCTGTATGACATCTCTACACCACCACTCACCACCTCTTTCTGCTGGGCTTCCCACTGCTCGGCATAATGAATTTTCAGGTGGGTTCTCTGGCAACTTCTGCCCAAGTGTGCCCCTCCCCCCCACCTTACTCTAGCCATACATAATTTACATTCAAAAATGCTGTCATCACTTTCAAAAAACTCCCACACAAGGGAAGATCTGACCAAGCCGTGCCACTGGCCATGACAAGGTGGTGGTGGAGGAACAGAGGATGATGGGCAGGGCTCCTTTGCTTGGGGGTAGCTGGTTGCAGTGGTGGTTCCACCAGAGGGGCGTAGGAGGTTCTGACTGCTGCTGACCTTCATGGGGAACTGGGGGGACATGAGGCTGCTGTTGCTGTTGCTACTGTTGCAGTTGCTGGTCAGGAGCATGCTGACCAGCACTCCTCTGAGGACACTGTTGCTGCTGGAGGGATTGCTTAGCAGGTGCTGTGGGGGGCAACACAGTTGTATGGTGCCACTGCCACTGGTGTGAACCATCCTCTGTCCATCACTATAACCGTGACCTCAACAAACCAAAAAAAAAAAGACATTGAAAGAGAAAGCTGGTAAAATTATAGAAAAAAGGGCAAAATGAAACTACCTTAAAAGTACAAAAATATATTCTAAATAAAGCTTAGCTGGAACAAAACTATTCACAAGAACTGAATCAATAAACCAAGGAAGAAAAAAACAGTAAAAAGAAATGCATTGTGATTCTCTGAATCTCTTATAAAGTGCTTTGTTGCAGACAGGCTCCTTTTCCTCTCTGACCAATTAACAATGCAAAAGTGAAAGTTAGGCAGAGTCACTATATAGATATGTACCTTCTGAGTGCAGAAGTTGAAACATGTGACCTTGAGACAAGTTGTTTACCACTCCAGAAGCCTCATTTTCAAAAACTTCACCTTTAAAACCCCAAATACTAATTTAGCAAATGCAGTTACCAGGTGAAGTTACAGAAAGATGAACTATGAATTCCAAAGGCAATGGTAAAACTTAGCAGATGGCTCTGTTTAGGCAGAGTTGGTAACTTCACCAGTGAACTAAAACTACTATTCCTTACTTATGATGCTTTGTGTTTTAACTCTAACTTATTTACTGTATTTAGTTTTTGTTGACCTGGGAAGGAGGGCTGGGCAATTTTGTCTCTTTTCAGCCTTGACAAGGGGAAGGGGGGGAATATATGGAAACCAAGTTAAACTGAGACAGATTATGCTGTTGATCGTGCTTTCAGTGAATGGGGAACATTTGGCTAGGATACCTGGGAAAGTCCTCTACTCTTTTTGAGAAGTGTAATGGGATCTTCAATGTCCACAGGAACAACTACCAGAACAGGCAGACTGGACCTCAGTTTAATGTATCTTCTGAGAAAACAGCCCCCCTCAGAAGTGCTGCCCTCCTACCATGCTGCAATACTGTGGCTATCTGGTGCCCTCATAAAGAAGTTAAAATTTAGGGACTATCTCTGGGAACTGGCTAGATCCACCGGGAAGCAAGTTGACATCCAAAAATATAAAAGCACACAGAATGATTGCACCAAGTCCATACGCCAACAGAAATTGGACTACTACAAGAAAGGCCTCACTGACTCATGGGGAAATGGGATATCCTTCTGGAATAACATAAAAGATGTCACTGGGAAGCAATCCAAATCTCCCCCGACTGTGATCCAGGTCAATGGGTGTACCACACTGGACCATAAAATCATTGCTGACACTTTCAATGATGCTTTCACTGACCTTAGCAGTGTTCTCCCCCCTGATTTTTTCAATGATGGTGACACTCCTCTATCCGACTATCCAACTCCACCCAACAACCCTCCCCCTTTCTACTTCAAAGCAGTAAGTAGAAATGAAGTCTGCAAATAGATCTCCAAAGGCATCTGCAACACCAGAACAAGCACTGATATACTTGACCTCACGCTTCTGTCTCTTACACTAGAGGAAGTCCTAGGGCCTCTCACAAGGATTTTTAATCTCTCTCTCTCTCTCTCTCAGCCAGTTCCTGGACAAATGGAAGTCAGCTACAGTCACTCCCATCCATAAAAGTGGTGATAGGACCACACTTGGGAACTACTGCCCAATCTCCATCCTTCCACCTCTACCTAAGGCCTGGAATGGATAGTAGCAGACCAGCTCGCCAACTATCTGGGCAAACATAACATTTTCTGCTGGCAGCTACATGGTTTTAGAAAAGAACACAGCACTGCCATTGCCCTACTTGAGTTCACTGGTGCCATCCACAACTCTCTGGACAACGGTCTTCTAATTGGAGCAATATTTATAGCCCTGACCAAGGCTTTTGATGCCGTCCACCATCACCTCCTGCTTGGTCAACTACAGAATGCTGGGCTCCCCAGTAAATCTGTTGCCTGGTTCAAAAGCTACCTTGGAAACCGGTCCCAATGTGTGAAAATTGTGGATGTTCTCTCCGAAGCTAGAGGTCCACTCTGGTGTTCCCCAGGGCTCCATCCTGGGCCCACTACTTTTCAGCTTGTTCCTCAACACACTCCCGGACTCTTGTGCTCAACAAATCATACTATACACTGATGATGTGGTCATCCTTGCCTCCCATCAGGACCTGAACCACCTACAATTGAACCTTCAGCATGGATTCACCACAGCTGAGAACTGGTTCATAAAACATAAGTTGATCCTTAACCTGAAAAAAACCAAGACCATGATTTTTAGCAGCTCCCATAACATACATAAGCATCTCCAACTCTCCATAAACACCAGCCAAGGTGGCCCTCTGGATCAGGTCCAAACTTTCAGATATCTTGGGATCAACCCTAGACTCCAACCTATCCTACGCTGCCCATATAAATAACATTGCCAAAGCTGTGAACTCCAGACTGGGCCTGCTCTATCACCTCCGGAGACACCTAACCCAAGAGGCCCTAGCAGCTGCTGTCCAGAGCTCCATCATCTCCTCAATTGACTATGGTCTTGTCATCTATGGCTCTGCCACTGCTACAGCACTCAGAAGGCTAACTACCAACCTAAACAAGACCTGTTGACTCATCACTGATGCTAAGCATCTCACACACACTTGTGACCTCTACACTCAAATTGGCTGCAACTTGAAAATAGAATAGAATACCAGACCTGTGTGGTTGCAAAGAAAATCCAGATGGGTCTTGCTCCTCCTGGAGTCTGTACCCTCCTTCAACCAAAAACCAGCAGTCAAATCACCAGAGGATCAAAGTCACTGCTGTTTCAAATTCCTCACTGCCGCACAACACAAGGCCAAATATCCTTTGCCTATAGGGCCCCCATCTGGCTAAATGGTCTTGCTAGTGACACTACCTTTGCCACCTTGCTCTGTGCTTTCAAATCCAGGATCTGAAATACCCTCATTGCCTCCAGCACCTGTGACTGCCTTGGCTATCAAATCAGCACTCTCTTCACCTGTGCCTGCTGTGAGGTGGCCTTAGCCTCCTTTCACACTTGCCATCCCTGGGCCCCCTTCTCATGCACTTATACCCAGACAATGCTGCTTTGGCTGCTTCCCCCCATTCCCCGACCTCACCTCACTATCCCCCCATCCTCCCCTCACCTTCCTATCTCCTTCACTGTTCTTTCTCCTACTTTCTGCTACCCCCTTTTTTCTTTTTCCTCTTCCCACCTCTCTCATCCAAACACTAGTCCCCTTCCCAGCAGAGTGTTGCTTGTGTATTGTATCTAAATTGACCTCAATGTTTTTCTCTTGCAATTTATGTTGTCCATTGTAACACGTGACATGGAACCTTTGTAAAAGAGCCTTGACTCAAAGGTAATTGTAATCCTAGAACCAAATAAATAAAATAAAGTTCAAGTCCTGGAATCCACAACCTTCTAATTTTCCTGTCTCAGAGGGAAGTGTGCAACATGCTGAGCCACCAGTACTGATGCTGAGCCACTGATGCTGACTAACTGATTCCTAAGTTGAGCATTTTTATGTTTGCTTGCGTGCATGTGCAAGAAACATTATGCGGCAGCTTAGGAGAGAAGCAGGTTGTGGAGGTACGGCACTGTGGCAGCCAACGGAGGCATAACATTTGGGGGCTTGGCACTGGTGGACCAATGGAGGCACAGTGTGCTGATGACACTGGCTCCCAAAAGTGCCACCAACTTGTAACATTTTCACCGCAGCAATCAGAGGCTGCCTCGTCATTGCAGCATCAGCCATTCTGCTGCAATGAGGGAGCGATCCACGTCATTGCAGGTGGAATATACCTAGTGCAATATTGTTTGTGAACATGGCAGCGAAAGCTGCTGCCATGTTCCGAATCTCTACACAATCCCCAATGCCATGGGGTGCGAATCCCCCTCGGCATCATGCCCCCAAACTGTCTTTGTTTGCTGAAGGGGGCCCCAATCCCTGTTGTCTTCAGTCCTCTCCCAGCTCAGTTTAATTTGCCAATGGGGAGCCCACTCCCCATCGGCATAATGTCCCAACCCCAAAAAAAACAGTTGCTTTCTGCCGAGGTGGTGCCCATTCCCCTTTCTGCTCTTGCACCCCCCTTCAGTATGTGCCAATGGGAGTGCCCAATCCCCTGTTGGCTACAGCCTGCCCCCCCAAAAAACAGTCAGGTGGCATGCTGGGAGCCCACTTCAGTGTGCCAAATGCCCCTGTGAAAACAAAAAACCATCCTGAGTTTTTTTTAACTCCAAACCAGAAAACGGTTCCTCGTCGAGTCTGATGGCCCCTCCCCCTACCCGCACCCACCTTCTGTGCACCCTGCCTCCCCACACCACCCCTCATCCTATACTTACCTCTGGAGCATGACACTATCATCTTCAGTGGACCAGAAACATGTCTGCACTCTTCAAAGCCGACCACAATCTGAAAAAATGCTGGTAAGCTGTATAATGGCATAAATAGGGTTTTTTTTTTCAACTTTGGTGCATATCTCAGGCATTTTTGAGAATTCTGCCATCAAGTGTTCAACATGGGGTTATTGGGACCCCTCCTCATGAATTCAGGCACTGTCATGGTGTTATTCAGTCGCGAAAGGCGATTTCGTGGTCACTGCGTAGAATCACCTTTCGGGACTGATTAACAAAATGACAATGACAGTGTTCTTGAGGTGGGTTCTCAAAAAGTCTATTTTGCAAATTTGGTGAAAAAAATCCTAGAAATGACTGTTTTAAGAAGCATGCGTAGCGCAGTTCCTACGCATGTTCATAACTTCACGAATTTGCAATATTTTCACTCCAGATTTTCAACATTCCCATTTTGCCATGCCTCCTTATGAACAGTACAGCTGTCATTTTTCACATCCTGTCCAAAATGTGTTTTTGCACTTCTGGCACAGAATAGCTCTTTTATTTGGGAAATCAGTATCCGGGACACATTAAGAAAATCACAGTGACACAGTTCATGAGCAGAGGTCCTAAAATGCCTATGTTGAAAATTTTGTGATGAAAGTCCATAAAATGATTGTGTTATGAGTGTGTGTTGCGCAGTTTCCATGCACGCTCATTACTTCGCAAATTTGTTATATTTTTACTACAGATTTTCAACATTGCCATTTTCCTATACCTCCTTATGAATATCACAGCTGTCATTGTTCACATCCTGGCCAAAATGTATTTTCACACTTCCACCTCGGAATAGTGTGGTCGATATTGGAAATCTGTGTTCAGGACACATTAAGAAAATCACAGTGACACTGTTCATGAGCAGAGGTCCTAAAATGCCTTTGTTGAAATTTGGTGACAAAAGACCATAAAATGCCTGTGTTACAAGCATGCATTGCGCAGTTTCCACGTATGCTTGGAAGTGCAAGCATTTTTAATATTCCTACTACAGATTTTCAACATTGCCATCTCTTCACACATCCCTATGGATGTTACAGTTGTCATTATTCATATCCTGCCTGATCTGTGTTTTCATACATATGGTGCAGAATGGCATTGTCATTCACACTGCCACTCTTCATGAGAAGAGGACTCAAATGCTTTCATGAGGCGGGGGCAGAAAAGGGCCATGTTGAAAATGTGTAGTGCAAATACCAACAAATGCCAGGGGTGTTAGGGTTTCTAACCATAATGTTCCACCCTGTACAGAGTGACAGGCATCGGGGTATGCCTTTGGATTGCAGACTGTTCATGCCATTCCACCACCCCAGTCACTGACAGGCATCGAGGTGTACCTTCGACTCTTTGGCCCCAGACTTCACTCCATTCTGCTATGGTGCAGCCATTTCAGCATATGTCCTTATGGAATGGGGTGACAGTAAAGCTAAACACCCAAGGCACACCTCAACATGTGTCAGTGTCTGCAGAATAAGGTGAGGTGACATGGCATGACTGTCATGGGAGACAACCCAAACACTTACTCCAATGCCTGTCCATCTCTACAGGATAGAGGTGGGGTTGGCTTGAAGTCCAGTAATTCACTACCATTCCTATTCTGCATTTGTCTAACTTCTGCATGTCCAGTGCTAATACCAGCAAACAAAAAGTTGGCATTGAGAAATGTTTGTTTTGTAATGAATTTCTGTATACACTTTAAAATGGCAATGTCTTTAAGCAGTTTCATTTTTGGGATTTAAGAGCAAGATCCTGCCTCTAGAGCTTTGTTGATCAACACTAATGCAATGTAATATAAATCATGTTGAGCTGTGCTCATAGATTTATCAAATCAAGAGAGAGTGTGAAAGATTTAGATAGGGAGGGAGTGAGTGAGGCAGCTAACATTGAGCATGAACTGTTCACACTTTAATGACATCATTACATGTACTGTTTATATCTGCAGAGGTTCTGTATTTTAGGTAAAACACATATGGCATGTGTATGACTCTTTGATATGCTACATCTGAGTGTACTAAACACCAGACTTGCTCTGTGGCTGACTTAGTTCTTGGTTGAGATGAAAACTAAACTTCAGAGCCTCAACAGGAAGAAACACAAGTCTGCAGTTTGTTGATTTTGCCTATATCTGAAACAGTTGTCAAAGCTGGTATTGATAGCACTTTTGCTTTGGTAATGTTGTGTCAGCCTACCCAACCACCACCACACACAAAGAAGGCTATCATGTCCATGATGCTTTTTTACTGGGTTTGAAGCATTAGTGTATATGCATGTGGTTTGTAAGCAATGACATGAGGGGATGTGCATTACACATTTCTAACACATGGCAAGGGGTATAGTGAAGCACAAGGCAGCAGGCCAAATGTTGTCAGCACCTGGCTGTGCATCAGACTGTCTAATCCACACCCCTAGGGTGTCTTATTGCACTTACAAAATGGGTCACTTTATTTTAAATGTGTGAAGAAATTCAAATGTATACGTATAAATAATCTAATAGAACAATATTTTAAGTAGTTTGCTGTAAAATAGTTCCTCCATCTGTATTACTTCAAATTTTTTTGTGCTTCTCACTTTTGTCCTACTGTGGCTTCCATAGTTCTCCCTGTTACACTATGGTTACCATGGCTACTATACCCTCACAGTCAATTTTTTTTTTATTGCGTTCAGATTTATTTCAAAAATAACATGAAGTAGAGTCTATGTGTTGTGGATTTTTTCCCAATAGAAGAATGGGGAAGTGTAGCCATATAACTGAAAGCATCAGCTCAGGAAAGAATGAGTGACTGACTATGTGATCAGGAGCAATTTACATGCAAATGGGTAGGTGTAATCTTAATATGGCTATAAAGTAAACTTAAACTGTTTTAAAAGGATTCATTAGTACTGGTACATGAAAGGACATTTTGGGGAGAATCTGAAATTTATGAGTGGCTGGGAGTGAGCAGTAAGATAGTGTGGATGCTGTGAGTAACTGTGTGTAAGCAAGTATACAGCAGCAGCACCCTCATTGTGGGTGCATGCAAGTGAAGATTTGCAACCTGAAGCAGAGCAGGTAGGTGTGATCTCTTGGTAGTGCTGTACTAGATTTTCTAAATCATAAACACTTTGAGAAGGAAACATGAGGGCCAGTTTGTAATTTGTGTGGCTTAGAGCATTCAGGGAGACAGTGGGAATGAAAAGAAATCAGATCCAGGTACAGAGCAATTGAACTGACAAACTGAACTGACAAGCAGCAGTTGGGCTGATGGCTGAGCTGAGGAACATTCACAAAAGGGAACAGACAAGTAAATACTACCTTTTTTAATTATATCTGATTTAATGTGAGTGCTCCCTTCCTTTCTAGGGCTGCAGTGGGCATAGTCCTGCAGACCTCTTGCTACAGAAAAGGTTCAGTGCATTCCTTCCAACTGAACAACATGTTGGACATGGTGCACAGTTGCCTCCACATCCATGGCATCCCAAGAGTACTCTGCTCCTTGTCAACAGGGGCACTCCACTATCTTTATAAAACATGGTGGCATCTTGATTATGACACATAGGCACTGGGCTCCTCCAGTTTCACTCTTATGTTTCTAGGGGTAGGGTGGGGTGGTGGGTACTGAGATGGAGAGTCAGGTGGGGGGACATCTATAATTAAAAAAAACAAGAATTGGTGGTCACGGCACACTCTGCTGTTTCCAAGATGGCTGCTGAAGTCTACTGCGCATGACTACTAGCACATGTGCAGTACCCTTTGGTGGGCATCTTGGAAGCGGCAGAGTGTGGCGTGACTGCTGATTTTTGTTTTCTTTTAAATTGTAGACACTGGGCAATTTTTCAATATTTTTACCACAAATTTTCAACACACCTTTTTTGGGACACCACCTCATGACCAATGCAAGTGACTTTAGGTAGATCTGGCCTGAAAGATGGTTTCTTTGTCACTGGATGAAATCACCTTTGGAGCATTGGGGATTTTAACATTTTCTCCACCATTGCTCATGGGATGTGGTCATAAGATTGCTTTGTTGGAAATTCGGTGTAGAAATATTGCAAAACAACAAAGTTATGAGCCTACATAGAATTTTGCAAATGCAGGCTCATAACTTTAGTAATTTTCAATATTTTTCTCCAAATTTACAACATAGCCATATCTTTATAGCACCTCATGATTGTGACAGCAGTCATTTTTCAAATCCTTGCCAAAATATTTTTTTTTTTGCATCCCAAAAGATGAATTTGAAGTCCCTGTGCAAAATCGCCTTTTGTGCATGAGCTGAACATTTTCTCTACCATAGTTTATGAGGTGGGGTCATAAGAAGGCTATGTTCTAAATTTGGTGTAAAAATATTAAAACAACAACAAAGTTATGAGCCTATGTTGAATTTTAAGAATGCATGCTCATAATTTTGGTAGAGACATTGTGAAATTTTATTTCACCAGTGAAATCCTGGTGAACTCATGGATTTCATCCTGCGTAACTTTTTGTGAAATTAAGCTGTTATGGCAGAATTTCATTGCTAAATTTCACTTTCTCTGGTAAATTTCACCTTGTGGTACTATCAGGCAAAATTAGGGGAAAAAGGCTTGCTCTCTGCAGCAAACTAAAGGTCACATGGGTGACTGCACTCAGGCAGGAAGGCACTGAATCTGCTTCCATTTCCTATAGTTTGCAGACAGAGGTAGTAATCAAAGAGCATCAGGGAAAGGCTTATAGAAAGCAGTTTAGTTTGTGTGATTGTGTGTTGTTCGTTCCCCAAATTCATTAGTTTAAAAAAAGTTAATCTTTCTTTGTTAGGTCATTTTCTGTTGTCTTTTCTATCTCCAAGTTTATAGTGAGTTTGTTTAAGTGTGTGTGTGTGTGTTTGACTCTCTCACTGTCTTTCTTTTTCATTTTTTTTAGTTTTATGTTAAGAAAACTTTTTTTTAATAATATGGATGGGAAAGGTAGGGAAAGGGAACTGGGCAGAAGGCAGGAGCAGGAATGGGATCTATTATTCACCTTAACAAGCAGGCATTTCTGTCAGGAAGACAGGCTCCCCCAGTAGGAGCATGTGCTCCTCACCCCTCAGCAGCAGGAGCCAGTTGCCACCCTCTAGCAGCAGCTGGTTTTCCTGCCAGCCAGCAGCAGGAGCACCTTGCCCCCCCCCAGCAGCAGCAGCATGTGCCCCCCACCCCCAGCAGCAGGAGCCGTTGCCACCCCCTGCAGCAGGAGCATGTGTCCACCACCCTCCCTCAGCAAGGGCAGGATGTTTAGGCCCCTACCAGGACATCAGCTGGCACCCCCCCACCAGGCAAGATTCTCAAAGGTGTGGTCCTTTGTTACCACAAATGCTGCAGATGAAAGTGTTGTCATCTGCAACCTTTGTGGCAGGAGTGTCTGGTGGGGAAAGCAAGGGTCACACCCTGGAACCAGTAGGCAAAGAAGTCATCTGAAGCACTGCCACCATCCTGCAGAGTGGCTCCAAAAGCAGCAGGAGTTGGTAGCAGCAGAAGGCAGCAGTAGTGGTGGTGATGACCAATGGGAAGGGGGCCAGCAGGAGGAAGGCAGTTGGCGCCAGCATAGGCGGTGCTGTATCTAGTCCAGTAGGACACAGCAGTAGCAGAAGGCAATAGGACCATCCAGCAGTGCACCCCACATCTGCTGATGCCACTGTCATGCTACTGATTCATCACAGCCTGCAGCAGCCCCAGGTCAGCAGCAGCATCACCACTGAAGACCTGGAGGCAATGCACCATGAAGTGGCAGCCATGCACACTTTGCTGCAAGGTGTCAGGTAGGACTTGGACAAGTTCCACCAGGAGGTCAGAGGGGACCTCCAAAAAATAATGGAGGACCAACAAAAAGTGTTGGAACTCCTGGCAGAGCTGTATGGTGGTGGTGGTGGTGGCACTGTCAGCAGTGCATAATCGAGTCCAGTGTCTGGTGCCATATACATTTTGATGGCACAGAGGCAGTGCAGCACCTAATATTTTTTCTTTTCTTTTTCTTCTCTTTTGTTATTGTCACTGTACTTCATCTGCACTCCCTAAAAATAAGAAAAAACAAAAAAAATTAAAAAAGCTAAAATAAAATCAAAAATGTTTTCTGCTCTCTTCCTCTTCTATATCTTCCTGTTTATTTTTCTTGCCCAGTGGTTTTGTGTGTTATTTGTTATGTGATGTTTATGCTCCCTCTGTTTCCCCTCTCATATGAATACTCTTGCCCTGACGCTGCATGCCCCCCGTTGTGTGTTACTGTCAGTCACTGTAGTACTGTACCCATACATTTAACCTTTCTTCTTGTTTTATGTTACTCCTTCTTTATATGCTTTCTCCTCCTATCCACAAGTGTCAAGTATTGTAATTTGTTCCTATGAACATTTTTTTCCCAAAGCTATGTGATGTTGTGTGGGCTTGTGGCAGTTGTTGTGGCTGTGTGCAGCATCAGTCTAAAAATGTACACAACAATCACAGAAACAAAAGCACTTTTATTGTGAAGTTAAACAAAAATAGTCAGTGTCAGTGGCTCAGTAGGTAGCACACTCACCTCTGAAGCCAGGAGATCAGAGGGCTGTGGGTTCAGTTCCCACATCTAGCACTTGGGTTAATATCTCAGTACTGACACTGTAGTGCAGCATGAGAGGGGTGCTGCACTTCTGAGGTGCTGTCTTTCGGATGAGACATTAAACCGAGGTCTCATCTGCCTGGATTGGTGGTAGTTCAGGTGGATGTTTAAGATCCCATGGCACTTCTCAAAAAAGAGTAGGGGAATTTCCCCAGTGTATTGCCAAATTTCCCTCATTCACTAAAAAAATACCACCAACAGCTTAATTTGGTTCAATTTCAGTTGCTTACCATCTGTATCCCTTCCCCCCTGGTTGTCCCTGAAAAAGGGACTTCTAGGCCCAGTGGGCTTACCGGGTCAATAAACAAATATGTTTTTTGTGCTTAACAACACGTGTCCCCAGCCTTGCCACTCACAAATGTTAACTTGGTGTCCCTCCCCTCCAGTCATGATGATGTTTTGTAGTGCCCCACCACTACCACCCCACCACCTGGTCTAAAATGTGCACTTGGGCCACAGTCTAACACAGTCTTTTGTCACCATGCTGTGCAGAGCAGGCATGATAAGATGAGAAACATAACAGGAAAAAAAGTAGGATGAAATTGAGGCATGAACCTTTTGTCAGTCATTATGTTATATAGTGCCCCGCCACCACCCGGAAAAATAACACTGTTTTGTCCACTGGTTACAAAGTATTTCAGGCTGAATCATGTTGCCACTAGTGCAGAACAGGCAGTACAAGTCCAGAAATGTTACATAAAATTAAGACAGCAATGTGGTCTCAGTCCAGAAGTTTTATAGAGTCCCCCCACCTCCTGGACAAAAAATACTGTTTTGTCCACTGTTTACAAGGGATTTCAGGCTGAATCTTGTTGCCACTAGTGCAGAACAGGCCATACAAGTCCAGAAGTGTCACATGAAAAATATTACTTAAAACTTAGTCAGAAATCTGCTCTCAGTAATGATGTTATATAGTGCCCCACCACCACCTGGACAAAAAAATGCTGCTTTGTCCCTGTTTACAAAGGATGTCAGGCTGAATCTTGTTGCCGGTAGTGCAGAACAGGCTGTACAACTCCAGAAAATGTCACATGAGAAATGTTACATAAAATTAAGACAGCAATGTGGTCTCAGTCCAGAAGTTTTATAGAGTCCCCCCATCTCCTGGACAGAAAATGCTGTTTTGTCCACTCTTTACAAAGGATTTCAAGCTGAATCTTGTTGCCACTATTGCAGAACAGGCCATACAAGTCCAGAAATATTACATGAAAAATGTTACATAAAACTGAGACAGAAATCTGCTCTCTGTCATTATGTTATATAGTGCCCTGCCACCAGCCAGATAAAAAAATACTGTTTTGTCCACTGTTTACAAAGGATTTCAGGTTGAATCTTGTTGCCGCTAGTGCAGAACAGGCTGCACAAGTCCAGAAGTGTTACATGAGAAATGTTAACTAAAACTGAGACAGAAATGTGGTCTCAGTGCAGATGTTTTATAAAGCCCCATCACCTTCTGAAAAAAAAATGCTGTTTTGTCCACCATTTAACAATGATTTCAGGATGAATCTTGTTGCTGCTAGCTGCTGTGGTGTGCAGAACAGGCCTTATACAGTACATCCAGCAAAACTACATGACAAAACTGTGAGAGAAGGGAGATATTAATTCCTCCTGCAAAATGCTTCTGCTACTTGCATTTGCTGCCTCCTGCTGCTGGTTCCTCAATTGATTGAGAAAGGCAGAATTATCATTTCACAATACTGCTGTCATATTTGGCTGTGTTGACTTTGTGGTGGTAATTTGTATGGTGTGGAGGGAAGGAGATTTTGGGGTACTTTAGCTTGCTGCCTACTGCTCTGACTAGTTGCCAACTTGCCATGAGAAGTAATGTTTAGGCTGGTGCTGATGGCTCATCTTCACAGAGTTCATACTGCTGCTACTGCACACGTAAGTATCTGCCTGCATTTTTTTTCTGTGCAAGAGAAGGGTGTTGGTGGGTTGGCATTGTGATGTCTTGAGTTCTAATATGTTTGTACTGCTTTTCTATTATTTTTCAGTTGTCTGAGGATTACATCATCATGCCAGGCAGTGATTCAGATCTGGGATGTTAGAATGCAGCACATTTCCCAATGCAGATGGTAAGTATTTAATTTTTCATTACTGGGTTAGGTTACTGCAATCCAGATATCTGAGTCTGATAGTAATTGTGTTCTTCTTGCTTTCGTCCCATCTCTCTGTTTTGTGGGGTTCCTCAGGGCTCTATATTGTCCCCCATGTTTTTTGCGGTGTACATGCTTCCCCTCAGAGACATTGTGAGATGGTATGGGCGGAGGTTTCATTGTTATGCCAATGATACCCAGTTATACCTATCCTTTGCACCTGACCATGAAGGAGCTATATCGGTATTTAACAGCTGCCTCATTGAAATGAAGGATTGGATGAGGTCCAGTTGGCTGAAGTTGAACTCAGGGAAGATGGAGGTGTTGGTTTTGGATCCAGATCAATGGATAGTGGGACCTGGGGCCGGCTCCCCATCTGGACTGTTTTTTGGGGATGTCGAGCTACAGGCCTCTGAATGGGTGCAAGACCTGGGGTGATATTAGATGCGGGGCTGACTCTTCAGTCCCAGTTGTTATCGGTGGTTAAGTCATCTTTCTATCATCTAAGAAACATCACTAGGATCAAGCACCTTGTTCCATCTGGTGATCTGCCAACCTTAATCCATGCCTTTGTGACCTTGCACCTAGATTACTGCAACCCGCTTTACTTTGGGCTTCCGAGGTTTGATATCTGCCACTTGTAGCTGGCGCTGAATTCCTCAGCACAGTGTTGGTGGGTACTCCTAGATCTTCTCATATTACACTGGTGCTGCGGGAACTGCACTGGCTACCAGTTCAGTGGCAGATCACCTTCAAAGTCGGATTACTGACTTTTAAAGTCCTGCATGATCTGGGCCCTGATTACCTGAAATAACTCCTGATTCCTTACCACCCTGTAAGATCACTCCACTCAGCTGATGAGGGGTTGCTAGAGATTCCAAGGCTGATTTTAAAATCTGCTGGGGCCCGTGCTTTTATGCTTGTGGCCCCTTCCCTTTGGAATTCTCTACCCTATCAGATTAGGGAGTGCACGACTGTGTGGAGTTTTAAACAGGCTTTGAAATCTTTTCTTTGGGAAAAAGCTTATGGTTGTACGGTTTACTGACTTGATTCTGTTTGGTTTTATGATGTTGATTTTTGTATTTTTATTTTATTGTAATGCACCTTGATATTTGAAAGCTGCACAATAAATAAAGTATTATTATTATTATTATTATTCAGGAATTCCAGTGATGTACCTCCTGCTTCTCCTGCTCAAGATGTGGGGTGATTCATTTAGTTATGAAGTGGTTCCAGTTTCACAGTCAGTCCATGAAGCAAGTATTTCTTCATTTTTTATGGTCTTTGTTGGGGGGGGAGGTGGATGGGGGACGGAGGGGGGAGTGGAGAGTGGAACTTTTAACAAACCTCAAAATTTGTTCTTTTTATCTTATTTCCAGGCACTCAATATTGTTAGAGGAATGTGGAATCAGGATGCCTGCTGCTGTGCTTCATGTGTCCTGACCCACATGTTCATTCTGGGGGCAATTTATGCAGTTTAATTACATTCACAGGGTATGGTAAGTATATATATCTATATATATAGATATCTATCTATATATATAGATAGATATCTATATATATTTTTATATATATATATGTATGTATATTTGTTCTGTGCTTCTAATTTGCTTGTTAACACCAGGTATGCATATGAATGAGTATTCTTCATGTTTCCTGTCATTGTTCCTGCCTAGGTCATTTTTCTCTGGTGAGTTTTTATTATGTCTGTGCGATGACTACATCTAGGCACTGCAGGAGCTGGTATGTGGAAGACAGAGAGGGTTGCTTGAACTGCAGTGTAAGCCACTGGTTTCATTAATGATTAAGCAGCATATCCAGCAAGGAAGTATACATGGAAATGGATGGTGGAGATGGTGTTTAGCAATTAGACGGAGGGGGCTAATGTCTTATCTAATCATTTGAGGTGGCAGAATTGGAGTAATTTGGAAAATTAAGAAGCCAAACTGCTGGCAGAAAACACCTCCCTCCACAAGGACCATCACAGTTTCTTTATAAGTACTACAGTAGTATTTATAATTAACCTTTTGGGGGGAATTGGATGTTGTTAAGCATTTTTCTATGATTACTTTGTAATTAATGACTCATATCATTAAAGATGGCCTCCATTCACCATTTTGCAAAATCACGCCAACTGGCGTTAACAGTTGAATGACCATGTTACATCACATTCTACTTGTACTAGGAGGGTTTTTCAACATGTCACGGTTAGTAAGTGGCAGAAAATATTTATTTTTCGCATGGAATACATGGGCATGTCAGGTGGCAGGAAGGGAGGGCTGGGTGTGGCATATGCCAGCATGGGCACTTTTAAAGATGTCAAGACAACATATCTTGCTTTAAGATGGGATTAGTCAAAATGAAAAGTAAAATGTGTATCTTGATATTTTTGGCAGCGAAACATTATACCTGTAGTTATGCAAAATTTTTATGGTTATGGTAATTTGAATGCTGCTTTATATGGGGGGGGGACTAAACAATAGTTTAGGTCAAAGGGTAATCAAATAAAACTGATTAACACAGAAACAGATAACACAACCATCACAATTACAATGATAAATAACAAATTATTTATAACACTATACTGAGCTGCAAATGCTTGGGGGGTGGTCCTTCGAGTAACTTCAGCCTTGTTCCACTTACACTTACACTGTCATATCCTTCAAGAAGCAGCTCTCACAGTCTTCAAGACTGGAGTTATCACCAGGTGGAAATTCTCTCAGTATTGCTGCTTCATCCACCTCACTGCTCGTGGATGCTTTAGTAGAGGATCTGTCATCATCATCATCATTATCACCAAGACACAGTTCATGTGGTAACACCATTGACATCACTGTGTTATGCAGTATGTGCCTTTCATTCTTTTTGATGAATGTTAGCATGGACACATTCTTGGGTGACAAATTGGTCCTACAGTCAAACACAATGGCCTCAGCCAAACTAAGCACTCGTTCCAAATCTTTTGACAGATTAGATGTAGGAACACCCGTGGATGTACTATTTCTTGATTTCTCAAAAGCTTTTGATAAGCTCCTCCATACAGAGCTTATGCAGAAAATGAGCAAACTAACTATCCATCCAACCATAACAAAATGGGTTCAACAATGGTTAAAAAACAGAAACCAACATGTGTGTTTTAGAGGAGACTTTTCTGAACAGTCAGAAGTGACTAGTGGGGTCCCCCAGGGTTTGGTACTGGCCCCTGTCTTTTTAACTTATATGTATCATCACTTCAAATAAATCACAGTACTGTTTGGCTACAAAAATTTGTAGACAACTGTAGGATAGGTGCAGAAATAAATACTGGTCAGAATATATTGGATTTACAAGTAACTATAGATAGCATTGAGATAAGACAAATGCTTTATTATGAATTTGGGTAAAAGTTATCCCAGAATACCTTACAAATTGGGAAATACTGCCTTGAAAACAATCAAAGAGGAAAGGGATTTAGGCATTATTGTGTCTAGTGATATGTCTTTTATACCACATTGCCATAAATTCCTGGGTCATGCCTGAAAATAGGCATTTCTATGCCTAGTGCACTCACCCAGTTACCAAAAGCAAATAAATAAATAAATAAGATAGCCCAAAAAAGGAAACAGAATACTAAATTGTATTCTTAGACATATAACCTCAAGAAGTAGGGCTGTCATGTTACCACTGTATACATCCCTGGTTAGACCAATCTTGGAATAAAGTGCACAGGTTTGGGCACCTTACAAAAAACAAGATATAGTATTCCTGGAGACAATATAAAAGAGAACCATCAGGGCACTTCATGATATGGCTGGAGAAAATTATCAGACCCGACTGTTTGAGCTAAATATGTACTCCCTGGAGGACAGAAGAAAGAGGGGTGACATGTGTTTGGTACACAAGGCATGGAACAATGAGGATTTCTGGAATATTACAGGTCCTGAAATAGACACAAATACATATAATACCAGGTCCCACCCCATGCAACTGACAGCACCACATAGAAGGAAAGTGCATAGTACATGGTGGTTTGATCAAAGAGTTGTGCATGACTGGAGCAGGCTACCCTTGGAGGTTGTGGCGAGTCCAACAACTGCAGCATTTAAACTGAGATGGGATGCACATACAAACAAAATTAGAATTTAAAAATGTATATGGTGAGCATATAGGACGCAAGTCTATTAGCTCTGTATCCTTCCTATAATTCCTATGAAAGTGTCACTGGATGGTGGGCAGCTCAAGTATTTTATAGCACCTGATATTAATGCTGGCCAATCATTCACTTTGCTGCTCCAGTACTACAATGTCTCATCTGTAATGGCAAGGTGCTTTGTGTCCCCCATGTAGGCCTCCTCCATTCATTGTGCTGCCCTGAGTCCAGCTGCCTCATCTGTCTCTTCCTCATTTTCTTCCATTTCTTCTACTTCCACCTGTTAGAGAACATCCCAAATGGGATTGCTTGCCATTTTCTTCTGTACTTGGCCCATTTTTCAGATTGGGTTTGTAAGGACAAAACCCTTGATGAAAAAATTATTTTATTTTTATTATCAAGAATTGATTTTTAATTATTATTATATGTGATTTTATATGATATTAATAATGGTAAATATTTACTCTAATTTCTGGTTGAAATTACTGTGGGTTAAATCTTAAAAACATTAAAATAGAGGAATGATGCTATTTAAAATGGAGATAGTTTCAGAGTTCAAAGAAAAAATATTCCAGTGAAGTCTTCTTTTAAATTGGAAGTATTCCCAGAGACTGGTCTCTCCACAGAACCAGGACTGTCATGTGCCTTTGACTAGCTGCTAGTCAACTAGTCCAACTGAGAGGTTACCATGGTAATCACATTCCAGGAAAGACACTTTTATTAAAATGTATGGGTTTTGTACCAACTGGTATCTGGTACAGCATCCTGCTATGTTCCTTAAAGGAAAAAAACAAAACAAAACAATAACTTTGCATATTAAGAAAAGCATTTTGTGTATTACTTGAAAACCCTATATGGTGCCAATCCGAAAATTTAACAGATGACAAACAATATTACAATAAATAAGCTTACCAAGTTTCATAAGTACAGGGCCAGGGGTTCAGGAGTTATGTTTAAAAGTTATTTTAATACAATTTTCTTATTAAAAACTAGACACATCTAGTATTTCATGATAGCACACACTGTGAGAAGTCTAAGAAAATGACTCTTAGGTCTGTATCTTGTTGTAATAAAGAAAAAATTATCTAAAAGAATCTTTTGACAGTGTAAAGAATTATTGCCTCTGAGGAGAACAAAGAACCTCATGTGTTTCTACTAAAATGTAATGTTTAAAAGACTTTAAAAATGGATTTTCCTTACACATCTTATATCACTCTGTAGCTTAGAATATTTAGAGCAAGGCTATCACTTTATTTTAAAAAGTTTTATTCAAATTATGAAGTTATAATCCTTAATAGTGTAACTTAAGAAATATCAGTGCTAGGAAAATATGATACATACTAAAATGATTTGCTTGATGTAAAACACCTAAACATGTAAGTTTAATGTTTAAATTATGTTAAATAAAAAAATATTAAGAAACATAGTTTTGAACTAAAAACTATTCTTAAAGAAAAGGGGAGGTCTTAGAAGGCATGTCTGTATGTCATCATTTATCATCTAAGAAGTCTTACCTTTTTAGTGACTCAGGCCAATCAAAATCTGTTGATGACATCACCAGGGCAGGTTGATATTGGTAAATCTTCATGGTCACACCTCATTCTGAGCCAAACTATCAATGTGAGAGGATCTATGTTAGTCTAACTAAGAATTCTAGTGGCTTTATACACTGTAGCTAGGCCAAGAAGCTTTGGGCCATGCCTGTAATTGGAATATTGGGGCTAGCCTAAGGATAGTCAAAAGCTTATGCAGTGCTGCCATGAGATCCAGGTGCAAGAACCAGATGCAAGGACATTCTCATTGTGTATTTAGCAAGGTCTGTGTTTATTTGCTGAGAATTTTGACTAAAGTAATGTTGCCTGCCAATGCCTAGACCAAAGATTTAACCTTAGGTTTCATAGCCAGACACAAGCTGCAGTGCTGTGAGAAGGACGTTTAGTTGTCTTGAGGTTCTGGCAGATGAAATGTGAGAAGTTATTAAAGTTCCAGTTATTGAAAATGCTGTGCTATCAACAAGAAAGTTCTTTGAATCCAGTATTGCTACGGACTGTGCAGATTGAAGCTGTGTTCTACAAATCCAAGAACTGACTTTTAGTAAAGAATTTCAGCAACAAAATGTAACTTGCAGTGTTTGTCCATGCCAAAAATTTCCAGGATAAAGAAGGCTAACTAAGTGACTTTTTCATCAAGAGCCAGACTCAATCAAGAGTTCTAAGTTGAGAGAAGAACCACTTCTACAACCATAAATTTAAGTATATTTTGTTTGATTACTGTTACTAATTCATTTTTAAATAATAGTTAAGTAATTCAAATGGACTTATCTGAGAAAGTAACAAGGAAATTTGCTTTTAACTATAGAACCTGGATATATTATTTGAAAGCTTTAAAATGAGAAATATTTTGCATGATCTGAAAATCTAAAACTGAGTTTTATAGAAGTGTAGAACAAAACACTGTTGTAATGAGTTGTTGCAAGTTCTCATAAAAGAAAATACATTTTACATGCTATGAAGTTTTAAAACAAGTTTTATACAGAAATAATCTGATAAATTGATCTTATGAGTTGCATGTTCTTATGCATGAAGGTTATGTTAAATACTAAGTATGCTAAAAATCTAGTATAACTATTACCATTTATTATGCTGAACATTGATTATAAATTTGCATTGCTTATGTGCTAAAATGTATTTTATTAGTTTGTTGATTTTCTGAAACAATTTTGTTGATGTTTACAATTATGCTTGATATTTATGATAATGAGGAATATTTATAATTGTTATATAGGTGTAAATAAAATATATATTTTTCATAATTATAAGCATGGAAAGCAGGGTTGTTGCCATTATATCTGAGTCTGGACAGCATAGGATAATATCATATGTGAATCTGTATTATATTTGATAATTTATGAAAACATTTTTTGGGTAAGGCCCGAGGTGAATCCAAGTGCATTATTGTAAAAAGTGATATTACAGCCTTTGTTAAAACAGGTTGCCTGTGAGCTGCTGGTAGTGGTAGCAACACCCATTTTCTGTGCAGTGCATGGCTTATGTGCCTTTTTCATCTGTGCAGCAGATACCCATCTGATGAGGTTCTCTGTCAACTTTTGTACTCGCTGATGACCTCCTTCAATTATGAAAGGTTGGCCATGTTTGTAGCATGGATCAAGCATGGCAGTACCAGCAAATTCATCTGACTATACAATGTCGGATATATGTGTATCCATGTCCAGCACATGAAGCATGTGATCCATTAGATCACAACTGCTATGATTACCACTTGCCTCCATCTGGTGTTGGACATTAACCAGTGTCTGCCTCAGCACATGTATGAGGGGTATGGATTGACTTGTACAAGCAGTGTCCCCACTCGCTGCCTGTACAGCACACTTAAATGGATGGAGAATGCATATTAGCCCATCCATTTGGTGCCACTGCTCTGTTATTAGAGCAATGGACACTTCAGCACTGTCACAGGTGGTGTGCAACAGCAGATATTCTGAAACTACCTTATACTGCTCATGCAGCTGGTCAGTCATGTACAGTGTGGAGTTCCACCTGGTCACATCATCAAGCTTTGTATGGTGCTGAGGCAGAAAGTTATTGTTGTTGCACTATAGCTCATGCAGATGGTCACAGGCCTTTGCAGAACTGGCAAAATGTGCGCAGATGTAATGGGTGACAGTCACAGTTTCCGTAATGTCCACATGGTTTAGAAACTGCTGCACAACAAGGTTAAGGCAGTGTACCCTGAAAAAAACCACCGTCGCTAATGCACTTCACTGCATTGGAGCCATTATCACTTGCGATGAATCCTGCTGTAAGTGACTGTGTGTGTAGCCACTCATCAATCTTGTCCAGGAGAACATTAAGCATTTTCTCACCCATGTGAGAACCAGTAACACTTCACATACTCAGGGTTGCATGCTGCCAAATTCCAGGGGTGTTACTACCACCACAATTTTGCTTTAGGCAGGTTTTGCTAGGTCCAAAATCAACTTCCACCCCAGGTACCTGTGCCCAGTGTGCCATTATGCATAGATACAAGCTTGCTGCTATTTGTTCACTGGTCCACATATCCATGCTAAGATGGATATATTCTGATGCACTATGCTTCATTGCATGTCTTATGGAATCGACAGCTGTATTCTACAGTCCTGGCATGGTACGCTTAGAGAAATAGGTTTGTGATGGAACCTACCATTTGAGACAGGCATGGGCAATCAACCTGGGAATGCAGCATTCTCCATAAATGAGAACGGCAACAGATTGATGGCCAACATTTCAGTGGTGGCAGTATTTAACTTGCGTGCAGCAGCATGATTGGGGGGGTACTTTGTGTGCCACTCAAGGATGGTCTTCAGAGTGGGCTGCATTTTTGGGGCTATTTGGCCAGAATGCTCTACTTGTGACACCAATATTGTTCTTTAAGGGGTAAGAGTTGACTCTTGTGGCTATGCAAACCACATGAAACTAGTTATTTTGGTTGATTTGGGGTGTGGAGATGTACTTTTCTGAGTCAAGGAACTGGGAGTGGCACCGCCACTGTTATGCCCACTACTTCAGAGAGCAAAGGATTGCTCATCCTCTTCCTCCACTGGCCCACTCTGCCCTTCCTCCTCCTGCTGTATTGAACTGCTCTCAGTTGCATTTAACTTGCCAAGGAAGTTTTCACCTACAGCTAGGGCATCCTTCTGGTGTTGTTGCCATCACAGCAGGTGCTTGTTTTTCAGGTGGGTGTGGTGGCCACTGGTGCCTATGTGGCTTCCCTTTTTTCCCTGACTAACATGTTGCTGACATGGTTGACATATTGCTATAGTCTCATTAGCTGGATCAAGCACATAAAAGTCCAAAACTAGGGACGTTTGACCTCTGGACTTAAAATGCTGCTGGTGGGACTGGGAGAGCTGAGAAACAGGTGCGGATGTTTGTGGTCTTTGTGCTGCTTTCATCATTTCCATAAGACTGCTTTTGTTAGGAGGGGAGATTTGACTGCTTGGGGATTGCTGATAAGCTTGGTGACAGCCTGACCATGTGATATGAATGTAAATGGCCTACATCACCCTTACCTTTTTAAACTCAGGTTCCCATGAGGGATCATCCCAGTCATCATCATCAGCACTGATGCTGATGAAGTCCTCGTCCTCTTCCTCCTTCTTCCTATCACTGTCTTCTTGCATGGCATCTTTTTCTTTCTCTACAACCACCTCCTCAGGGGCTGACTACCCATATGTCCCAGTTTATCTGGCTGAACACTATCACCACCACCAACTCCAGCAGGAACAGGCCACAGGACAGTCCACCGACAGACTTATCACCCTCCTACTGGACCACTGTTCCTGTGCTGGTGTCAGTGTCTCCCTTCATCTCACTATTCACCCCCACCTGCATGGATGCAACAGTTCTGGCTGTAAAAAACTGAGACACAGGAATGCTAGCACTTCTTTGAACAACTCATTTGCTGGTATCTGCTGCAGCATCATCAGAGCCCACAGAAGGCACTGATGCAGACATACATGTGCTTTGGGGAACTTGAACTGAAGTTATACTCTCCTCAACAGACTTCGTAGCTGCCTCATCCCCTCTGGTATGCTTCCCTGTACTGGACCAACTCATAGCAGGCATTTTAATATGCTGCTTCAAAGCTTTGTCTTTCTCTGGGAGTATATCAAGAAAGGATGTATCACTAACTGTGTGAATAACACCTCACACCTGCAGTACAGGCTTCCTTCCAAGTCCAAACACAATCAGGAAAGGTAGCAGTACTCTGTACAACTAATACCATATATGGTAGCCTATTCTAGTAAAAACAAAAGGGTAACTTTTTTTTTCTTTCCCCAAACAGGAATTAAAGCAACACAGGGAAAAATGGTACAGGTAATCTACTTTAGATACAAATCACCAATGTCTGGACAACTGAAGTTCTGTAATGTGTTAATACTTACTACTATAATTATTTGTTATATAAGGGCAGAGAAAACCATATAACATTGACAAACCGAGGCACCTATGACAATATGGATGGGCTCAACAATCTCTTGACAACTACCATATTAATATGTAGTTATTTTATATTGCACTGGTCAGGTAGTAATCAATGCTGTAACAGGGAAAGGGTAAGCAAAGTCAACTGAAACAGGAACACCACAATGTAGAGGCAAGCTCCAGCAATAAAATGCAGAAGCACCAAGGGACCATGACAATGAAGATCCTGATGTCCCTGACAATGATGGCACAATATCGATACCAGTATTGTACCCTTCCAACAGACTGTCTTTTTTGCAGTGGTCTGTGTCCCATACCACCCACATTTATTGATCATCAACTCTAGATCGGAGTTGATTCAGGCAAAGGGCAGGACACCAGGAAAGAGCATCACCAAAAACAGACCATTACAGTGAATGTCACTGTAATGGTCTGTTTTCAAGTTTCGCTGTGGGGGTGTTGCGCTGGAATAGGCCACCGATAAAACACAGGGGAGCACTTCACCAAAGCAGTGTAACTGTATATGGACAAGTTCAAGTGATCAACTACTTTAAAAGTACTTAAGTTTCCATACAAAAAATATAGAACTGTTGCTTTTTATAGTTTAAGTGACACAAGTTAACAGCAAACAGAACTGACCACAAAAAACACATTATTAAAATAAGAGATCAGTACTGTGTGTTCAAAACTTTAGCATTCACAACTAAAAGCAGAAGAATGGTATATAACACAGGCTAACAGGAGCAGGAACTCTCCGACAAGAGTAACTTTTCAGAGAAAGAAAAAAAATACTTGTCAAGATATAAGGAAATTGATACAAATAAGTAGAAGACCAACAAAAATATAAAGGCTTAAAATAAATAACAGTAAATCACTCACAATTTGTGAGAAATCTGTTTGTAAAAGGCTAGAAATAGCATGCACTGGTTTTACACACCTACCTTGCCCCACAAAACTAAAAACTAATTAAACTAAGTATCATGCAAAAATTCACAAAATTAGAACATGTTGCCTAGCAGCACTAGGAACAAACTTCATATATGGGACTAATTAGCTCTCCAAGCAAGTTTTAAATATATTTTAAAAGCGTTTATTGGCTGTGATGCACCAAACCAGACTGCTCTTCAACTCAACAGGCAACAGACTGTGTTGTAAACAACCTGCATGTTATATTTAACCCATATACTCACAATGCATTGCAAATTTCACTTTTGGTATATCATTTTGCCGGCAAAATAAAAAGTCACACCAGCAAAATATTCACCAGAAGGCAAAATTTAAGCATGGATGGGCAAAATTATTCAGTCAAAGCATATTACATGAAATTTCACAATTATGCAAAACTGAAATCACAGGTGAAATCAGATTTTGCCAGGGTGAAAAATTTCACGAAATTGAAAAATTATGAGAAATATTTCACTTGGCGAAATTTTTCAATTTTGCACAATACTAAACTTTGATTTTTTTGTATTTTTACCCCAAATTTAAACATAGCTATGTCTTTACAGGACATCAAGAATGTGACAGCTGTCATTTTTAAATCCTAGCCAAAATGTTGTTGTTTTTTTTTACATCCTGAAAGGTGATTTTGCAGTCCCTGCACAAAATCACCTTTTGGGCAGGAGTTAAAAATGTTCTCTGCCTTTGTTCATGAGGTGGGGTCATAAGAAGGTTATGTTCTAAACTGGGTGAAAAATATTAAAAAACAAAAAAAGTGTGAGGCTATGTTGAATTTTGCAAATGCAGGCTCATAAGTCTGGTAATATTCAATATTTTTACCCCAAATCTTTAACTTAGCCATATCATTACAGCACCTCATGAATGTTACAGCTGTCATTTTTTCAACTCCTGCTCAAAATGTGTTTTTGCATCCTTGAAAGCTGATTTTGAAGTCCCTGTGCAAAATCAGCTTTCAGGCAGCAGCTGAACATTTGTTCTACCCTTCTTCATGAGGCAGGGTCATAACAAAGCTATGCTGAAAATCTGATGTACAAATATTACAAAACAACAAATTTACAAGCCTATGTTACATTTTACTAATGCAGGCTCATAACTTTGGTAATTTTTAATATTTTTACCCCAAATTCCTTAGCTGTGGCCCTATTGGCTCTGGCCAGAGGTTGTTTTATGTAGTAACTACTGAAGTCAGATTGGTCATGAGACACTGAGTGTGTGTGGGGGGGGGGTAGCCATAGTAGGTCAAAGTCGGGCTAAGCAAGGAGAAAAATAGCAGCTGTGAATTTTCTAAAATTCTACTGGCTTACTGATTTCTTTATCTCTCCTGTTTCTTGCTGGTCAGCACTAGTTTTAGCCAAAAATTAGGCACTTCTAATGCATGACTAATGGCCAATCAGGATGCAGTATTTTCACTTCCCATTTTATAATGATAGAAATACAGCAGCCACACAATTGGACAATTGTCTCTTCAGTAACTCTCCAGTGGAACCAGCAAGTCAAAAAGATTGTGATTTCCCATGCCTCAAGGCAGCATTTTATTTATTTTATTTAAAAAAACAACTTATTTTTATGGTGCCACTGGCACTAGAATAAGATGTTGCAGTCCTTAAGGTGCTGCACAAACTTCTGTCCAAATACTGGAGTAATGCTGAAGGTAAAGAGCAGCTGTAAGCCCTTCCATGAATTGTGCTTCCTTGGTAGCTTACTGCTGTGTTGTCCCAGAGGGATCAAAACCTAATTTACAACCAAGTTCCATGTTATCAGTGCTTTGTAGTGGTGGGTGAAGTGTCAATCCACTCCACAAAGTGATTAAGTGAACAAAGGCAGATTCGCGGGTACTCCATAGCCTTGAAATGGATATTTTGCTTTATAATGAGGAATGCAAAGTCCATTGGAAACAATGACTTTGCTTTACTCTACTTCCCCATACCACTACTCCACCAAATTTAAGGTGAAGTGCATTACAGGCAATGACCTTCATCTCACTTCACCTTGTTTTTGAGCTCTGAAGGTGAATTTTGCAGTGATTCATGGGATTTCAGGTAACATGGGCTCTATATTGATCTGCACAGCCTCAGTTTGGGGTAGTATGACTAGGAAGGAGTAGGATACAGTGTGCTCTGATAGGTGTCTGTGATAGAAATCTTGTAAAAGGTGTTCAAAAAGCATTTTTGCATTTTTGGGGGGGCTCCAACTTTAGTTCATTGATTGTAGGAAACCTTCCTGTGCTAATATCATAGAGCATTTTGGTTTTTGTGTGGATTTTGAATGTTAATTTACAACACTGAGTGTGTGTGGTGAAAGACAGTGAAAGTGTGTTTTGGGGAAGGGGCGTGTCTGTGGTTTAGGTAGATTTAAATTTGAGAAATAGTGATTTCTTTGTTTTTTGGTTATATTTTTGTTATATAACTGACTGTGTTAATGTACACACAGTAATATTGTCAGTAATAGTTGAAATTTTCTTGCTGTTTGTTCTGTGGATGTGGTGCAGCAGTTCATAAGTTCAAGTTGTTTACATCACAAATTTACAATACGTAACATGGCATAGTACTGAACTTATGCATTTGCTATGCATTACTCATTCAGCATTGTACATAAACTGTTCTGTGTGTGAGTGTGTATACAGTGTTGTGTGCATCAAATAATACACTTTTATTGTGCCACAGACTAGTGTAATTGCAGGCACAGCAGTGTGAACCTGCTATCCACTGTAGCTGCCTGATTTTGTACTGCGATCGTGGTATCTGTTCTTAATTTTGCTGCTTGTAGTGGCGTAAAAATCTGCACTGTCTGCATTCAGTGCTCCCTCTCACCCCCACATTCAAAAGGTATTTTTTACCAGATTGGATTGTTTTTGTGACCTCATCAGCACCATTGGTTACTGAAGTTGTTTTAATTGCATGACAGTCTCAGAGTAGTCTCTTATCTGTTGCTGAAGCCACACTTGTTTATTTGGCTTCACATCCAGTGTCCCTCCAATCCGAGAGTGAACGTATCAAAATCTGAATTATGTTATAACTTTGTGGTTGGTCCCCCAAAATGCCTACAAAGAAACGTGCGAGCAAAGCTGCTTCTCACCATGGCAATGTTGACATTAAGATGGTCTGTGGGCGTGGTAGTATTACGGAGATGCAGAAGTGCATTGCTGATATGAGGAAAGGTATTTCTCATGCAATGTTTTTTACAGCCCAATCAGTAGCTTAACTAATAGTTGGAGGAGATGATGTTTTCCCAGCCGGTGGTGTTAGTGTTACTGGTGTTAGTGGTGATGGAGGTAGTATTAGTATTGTTGCATCAAGTTCTAATTCTGACCAGTGTACCATAACCCAAAATATTGAGTGTGAAACAGTGCGAGTGAGTGGCAGCGTAGATGATGTCATACTTCCCAGTAACATCCCAGTAACTGAACCTGAGGATTCTGATAATCATGTCAACGATAGCATACAATGTGATATTCCGTCCACCGTGGCACTTAACATCACGCATTTTCCGTGCAGTGATTCACAATGTGGTGAAACAATATCAGGTGATGGTGGTGTGGATGCTGATAATGAATGTGATGATGATGATGATGTTGCTGTTGTTACAACATGCAGTCCACATGCTAGCATCTAAACAGAAGATGTGGATGTGTGTGATGCTGACGAATATGATGATGATGTATTTGATCCCATTTGGGAACCGGAGAAAAGGAAATTAAAATTGGCTGTGTCTGAGTCTGTTTGCAGGAATCCCCCCCCTGTAAAAACTTGTGATCTACTGGTTTTAGTTGATGATGATGACCCAGTAATCAATATGATAGGTAGTTGTGGTGGTCAGTTGCAGTCCAGGTGTGCAGTGCCCAAAACCTCACGTGCCCCCCATTTGAGTGCTTAAAATAATGGACTTAAATAAGCCACATCAAGGACATGTTAAAAGCAGAGCATCGCAATACCTTGTTTGGGATTTTTTTGTTCAAGATGCAAATGATGAGCCAGTTGCAATCTTCCAGGTTTGCCATGTGCGTGTGAGTCGAGGTAAAAAGGGGAGCCATCTGAGCACAGGAGGACAGCCATCTTAAGAATAGGCATTTGGCACTGTGGACCAAGCACAAGCTGGCAGCTAATACCACAGTGGGGCATTCACCCTCATCACCGGCAACCATATTATCCCTTTCCATGACTGTTAAGTCCAGTAGTAAATTAAACGTGTGCAGTAGTGAGGTAATAAAAGCAGAGGATTACTACAGGCACGATAAGGTGGAGGACCATAATGACTTTGAAATGCTGTCCAGTGCTGGTGAGAGTATCAGTATTTGTGGTGGTGGTAGTGAATGCAGAATGTCTAGTGCAAGTGGTACATCAACCCCAGTTGGCAAATCTGGCAAAATAACAGCATTTCTGGGTTTGTCATCATCACCTGTGCAACTGTCTTCATCAAATGTCCACACTCCACCCCCTGCTAATGCCATTCATCACAGAGCACAACCATTTGTGATTAACACACCCCATGTAAAACATTTAAGTCAGCCCACATTACAGGGTGTTTTTACGCATAAGCTGAAGTACCCCCCGGAATCATACAGTGTCACGTGAACTTATTGCTGCTGTAGCAGAAATGCTGGCAATTGATCTTTTGCCTTTTTCCTTTGTGGAGAATTCTGGGTTCTGGCAGTTTGCTGCACGTGCCTGTCCAGAATGGAAAGTCCCATCCAGGACATACTTTTCTACCCGTGCTGTCCCTGAGTTGTTCCGCACTGTGTCTGACTCAATAAGACATGCCCTTCAACATTCCTCCTCTCCATTCATCCATTTAAGTGTGGATGTGTGGACAAGTGGCCAAACAGTGGGGAGTTCATATCTGTGTATAACTGCACCCTGGGCACAGGTGCCGGGGGTTGTTTGTGATGTTGGTAGAGTGAATAATCAATGCAGTAAGGTGGATTGTCGTGGTAGCATTCTTCCAGGAATTCAACAGCATGCAACAATTGCTATGTGCAATGAGACCTGTTCACACACTGGTGAGAACATGTTGGACATGGTACTGACTGAAATTGACAGATGGCTAAGTCCTCTGTCCCTGAGAGCTGGGTTCATAGCAAGTGACAATGGGTCAAATGTTTATTTATTTATTTAAGCGTTTTACCAGGAAGGCATACTGAGCAGAATACTGCTCGATTACAGATGCATCCTGGGTTAGGGGGAACCTAGGTAGACAGTTAAAAACAGTATAGACAAGTGAATACATAATGGGAGAAACACTAACATTTGGTTCTGATTACAAGTCAGTAGTAGCTTGAGAGAGTCACTTGGTAACCACAGTACATACAGCATGAGGTAGACAGTTGAAGACAGTATAGACAAGTGAATACAATTGTGGAAGATCGCTAACATTTGGTTCTGATTCCACGTTCGTAGTGGATTGAGAGAGGCAGTTGGTAAACACAGTTAAGTACAGCAAGTGTACAATAAAATTAACTTTGAGCCATATGAGAGACAGTATAAGGTGAGAGAACAATAGTTAGGCACCAATTAATTGCAATTTGCTAAGTGCCGACATACCCAGAGATTTTATTAGTGATTGGGAAATGCCTAGACACAAGCACCGGTAGGGATGCAGTGATCTTGGAGCATGGAGTTTAGGTGCGAAAGGGAGGTGAAGCAATGAATGTTAGCTGGGAGGGAGTTCCACAGCATGGGAATGCGGTAGCTGAAACCTGACTGCCCTGTGGAGGTAGGCCAGTAGGGGACAGCTAGGGACCTGGAGTCTGAGTTTCTGAGTGCGTATGCTTGTGCGCTAGGGTTTGTTAAGGCATCGGAGAGGTAGGAGGGGAGATGCTGCGACCAATACTTGGCCGGGATTTTTGAGCAGTGGGTTAGCCTGCGATTGTCAAGAGAGGTGAGGTTCATTGCTTGATATAGGACACAGTGGTGTGTGGCGTAGGGGCTGTTCAGGGCAAAGTGACAAAAAGAGTGGAAGAGAGGATCCAACCTGGCTAATGTGGTCTTTGGGCCGGCACTGTAGACTACGTCCCCATAGTAGAGGACAGGGAGGATAATTTTTTTCACAATGTCCTTCCTCGTTGGAAGGGGGATGCTGTCACAATTCTGGTAAAGGGTGCCAAGCCTAGGGTGCAGCTTCTTGAGTAAAAAGTCAATATATGTGGAAAAGTTGAGGTGCTGGCCAAGCCAGACACCGAGGTATCTGAAGGTGGTGCAGGACTCCAGAGGGGACCCTTCTAGGGTGTGGAATACTAATGGTGAAGGGAGCCTAGAAATTTTTTGCCTCATGAAAAAGGTTAAGGAGACTGTTTTGTTGGCATGTAGGATGTGGTTATTTGAGCGGAGCCAGTGCTGGAATGAGATGAAGTCTTGCTGTAGTCTGGTCGCAACTTCCGAGTACGAGGGGCCGGATGCATATAGCACCGTGTCGTCTGCATACATGTGGATGGCAGTGTGTGCGCAGGTGGATGGTAGGTCATTCAGGAAGACAGAGAACAGGAGGGAGCCTAGGACAGAGCCTTGTGGCACTCCTGACATGATTGGGAGAGGAGCTGACGTGGATGAACTGATACGGGCAGCTTGGGATCTGCCAGTGAGGTAGGAGTGGAACCAAGATGTGGCCCAGTCAGATAGACCAGCATTGGCGAGTTTGGTCTGGAGAAGATAGTGAGTCACAGTATCAAAAGCCTTTTCCAGGTCTATAAAGATGGCAGCAGTGATGTGGCCAGCATCCATCCCTGTGAGGATGGAGTCGGTAATCCTGAGAAGGGAGGTGGTAGTGGAGTGGGAATTCCTAAAGCCAGACTGGTAGGGGGAGAAAAAGGAAGAGGAGTCCATATTGGTGGATAGGTGAGAGAGAACCAGACATTCTTGTATCTTGGCAATGGTTGGTAGGAGGGAGATGGGCCGGTAGTTGCTTGGGTTAGAGGCATCACCACACTTGAGAAGTGGGATTTCGGTGACATGTTTCCACTCAGTGGGGACTTCTGCTAGGATGAATGATAAGTTAAAAAGAGAGGAAAGGGGTTGAGCTATGGCAGGGGCCGACAGGTGGAGCATTTTAGAGTCCAAACCAGTGGGACATTTGCACTTTACTGGGTTAAGGGCAGCCAGAGCATTGTATACCTCATCAGGGGTGACCTGCAGGAAGGAGAAGGGGTGAGCTGCAGGTGTGCCACAAGATGGGGTGATGGTGGGGGCATGCTAAGCAGGGTGAGGGGTGGACAAGGGAGTAGCATGGCTGGTAGTGAAGACAGTGTTAAACAAGGCGTCAACTGCTGAGGGGTCAGTGTTGGAGAGACCCCCAACCTGCAGGGAAGGGGTGGGTGGCTGTGATGGTGGGCAGAGAAGCAATTTGACCACCTTCCAGAATTGAGATGGTAGATGGGAGGAGGAATTGAATGCACATAAGAAATAGTTGGCCTTTGCTTGGTGGATTCTTTTGGTACTAGTATTGTGGAGCGCACGGTAGGTCTGGAGGTCGGCCTGAGATCTGGAAGTCTTAATGGTTTTCCAGACCTTGTCTCAGATTCAGAGGTGGGCTAGGATATCGGGAGAGATCAATGGGAGATGAGCACCTCGGACTCTGGTCCGTCTGAGGGGGGCATAGTAGTCCCACATGGCGATAAACTTGGTCTTAAAGAGCCACAGTGACTTGTCTGTTGAGGTGAATTGACTAATGCACGACCAGTCATAGTTGCCCAAATCATTTAATAATGAGGGGAGGTCCAGAGATTTGTAGGACCTAGACAGTAAGATTCTGGGTGGGGGAGCTTTAGGTTTGTGAATTTTGCATACGGAGTAGATTCCGTGGTGGTCACTAAGGGTATCCGGAAGGAGACCTGAGGCTATGACCCTGTGTGGGTGAGATGTGAGGGACCAATCTAGCAGTGTATGGTTCTGTGTTTTGTGGTTTGCCCGAGTAGGTTCAGTGATTAGTTGTGTTAGGATTAGGGCTGTTACCTTGTCACGAAATTTGGAAAGGGACTCAGCAAGCCAGTTCTGGTTAAAATCCCCTAGTATGTGGATCTCACCACCTGCTGCCATGGAGTTTAAGTAGCTCAGGTAGTCCAGTATGGCAGGTGAGGTGGTGCCTGGAGTGCAGTACGTACCTGCAATGTAGACTGGGATTGAATGGGGGATGGTGAGTTTTACCATTAAGGCATTAATGGAGTCAGACAGTAGGGATAGGGCAATCATGGAGAATTTGATGGTGGAAGCAATGTACATAGCTATGCCGCCTCCTTTTTTTCCCACACGGTCATGGCAGAGAAGTGTGTAACCGGGTATAGCAAATTCTGCATTGGTGTTATGTGATTTTAGCCAGGTTTTGAAGATAATCAGTATGTCTAGGCTGAGGGACACAGCGAGGTCTGGTGAAATCCATCACGAATGGTGTTTTTTTCATGTTCCATGCATGGTCCACTGTTTAAATCTTGTGGTTCAGGAGTTTCTGCAGCACCCTGATATAAAGGAAATGCTGACCATTGCACGATGTATCTGCTCTCACTTTTCAGGATCTGGAAAGGCCCGTGATCAACTGTGGCTGTTGCAAATACAAAACAGCCTGCCTCAGCACCGCTTGAAGCTGGAAGTTGTCACCCAATGGAACTCCACTTTCTACATGGCAGAGAGGTTGTATGAACAATACAAAGACATCTCAGAATATCTTGTTATGCACACTAGCCGTGACAGTTACGGGGCCTCCATGTCTATGACGACTGAACAGTGGCGCCTCATGGACTATGTAATAACAATTTTGTGGGCTTTTGGACATGTCAGACAGGCAGTGAGTGATGAGTCTGCCTCCATTGGCCAATCAATTCCACTGCTGCAGGTGCTGAGGCAGACATTGGTGAATGTACAGCATAGCCTTGATGTTGCCAAATACGATGGTAGCCGTATGTTCCTGCAACACGTGCTGACAGTATTCAACCAGAATCGTCACATTGTGAGCATTCAGCGTAGTGACAACTTTGCCATAGCAACAATGCTGGACCCACGATACAAATGTGGAATTGCATCAGTACTGGAGGGAGGGACTGAACAGGTAAAAACTGTCAGTGGGCAACTGGTGCACTTGGTTCATGGGGTACAGAAGTCACGTGCCAAGGTCAGCAAGCCTCAGCAGTATAATCCGGCTGAAGGTGTACCTGGAGGACCATCAAGCATATCCTGCAAGGGGAAGGGGACTGCAGTTCCAGGTGGTCTGTCATCCAAAGTGGTTGGCATCAACCTGCTTTGGGAGGCTTTGTCCCCAGGGGGTATTTGTGACATAAATGATTCCGGAGAAAAGGATGATGCATCAACAACTGGACTTAGTGCAGCACAGAGAATGGTTGAGTCATATTTGTCTGAAAACAGGCATCTGACAATAAATGAAGATCCTCTTTTCTACTGGAGTGGAAAGGTCAGTGAATGGCCAGAGCTGACTGCAGTGGCACTAAAGTACCTCACATGCCCACCCTCCAGTGTAAGTGTTGAGAGGGTATTCAGCTCAGCAGGTGCAATAGTCAGGGATCATCAGACAAACCTGTCTCCTACAAATGTTAGTTTGCTAACATTCATTAAAATGAATGAGAGGCACATACCAGCACAGACTGCAACCTCGGTATTCATACCCCGGCTTAGTGATGGTGGTCTTGCTGATGTTGAAATGGAGCATCCTGGTGGCACTGGCAGTAGCTGCCTGAAATGACCCACCACTGATGTAGATGACGACACAATGGAGAAGGAATTTCCCAGTGATCAGACTTCAGACATCGATGACTGTGAGGGCAGCTTTCTTTATGAGGATGATAATGTGGTTAATGTTGGCAGGTTTTAACTGAAGTTTATAAAATGCGGTGTGCCCCACTGGACCACCACCAATGGGACTGATGTTAGCCACTGCCACCACTGAGCCTGAGTCTGTCCACCCCCCAGACCACCACCACTGGGACAGATGTTAGCCACTGCCACCACTGAGCCTGAGTCTGTCCTTCCACCGGACCACCACCACCGGGACTGATGTTAGCCACTGCCACCACTGCGCCTGAGTCTGTCCGTCCCCCAGACCACCACCACTGTGAATGATGTTAGCCACTGCCACCACTGAGCCTGAGTCTGTCCGCCCCATACCACCACCACCGGGACTGATGTTAGCCACTGCCACCACTGAGCTTGAGTCTGTCCGGACCACCACATCCATCAGCCAGAGACACAAATCTTCTTAATATATATACCATAAAGTGAGTATGTGTACTCATGTTTGTTATGCTGCTTCACTTTCTTTAGTTGTATGTTTTGTTTTCTTTAGCTTTTCAGAGCCGCAAAGGTAAAACACATATGGTACACTTATTTTGTTTCTTTTACAGGGTAACAAAAAAAGGCTCCATCGCTAAAACTTGTTGGGAATGGTACTGTAGCTGTACCATACAGAGAGGAAGCGATGAAATATCCATGTGAAATCCATTCTGGTAAATATGAAGATTTTATTTTATCCATTTCATTTCTTTGGAAAGACTGCAGCAAATAATGCACATAGGTTGTGTTAGTTAACAAGATGTGGGTTTGAAATGTAACTTGACTTTAGATTAAGATTTGAGAACCAGGGAGGGACAAATAACAATTAAGTTGTAAGAAGTCATTCATTTCTTTTTTTAGGAAACTTCCAGATGCTTTGTTGTTCTATCAAAGTGGCCTTATCAAAAAAGTTCTTCAACATCAGGCACCCCCCTCCACCGAGCTTGGGCACACATGCAACATGCAGAAGTCGCTTCATTAGATGACCATGACCATCATTAACAACTGGACTCCAGAAGGGTGCTGATGAAATCTGTGAAGAAGTAACAAAATAAGAAACCATACAGACAAACCTGAAAATATGATCCCCCAAAAAAATACTTACCTTCATGTGGCAGAAGTTATCCATTTCCAATTTCAGCACAAAAAATTCTCATTGAGCACTGGAATGTGCACACCAACAGTTTCTGTGTGGCCTGTGATGCAGAACAATACCATTAGTACATGTCCATGTCAACCCACCTCCTCACCTACAAAATACACAGCCATATATCTATATATATATATATCTACTCACCAAGGCTACTATTAGTGTACAGCCAAAGGGCACCCTTCAATCCAGTTGAGATGATCACATTGCATTTGCTCAAATCGTCTTGCAGAACACATTGGACCAACAACACGACACTCACAGTCATCATTTTATACTGGGGTATGTGCTGAAACACTCTCATTTCACTGTGTTACCACTTGTCAATTTTCTGCACACAAGGAGGATGCATTTTGGGCCTGCAGAAAAAATCTGGGACTCTGTGCCACCACTTTGTGCATGACTGAATGCGCCATTAATTCTGGGGGACTTTGTAAGTGCTGAAACACTCTCAATCCACTGTGTTACCAGTTGTCAATTTGCTGCACACAAACAGGATGAATTTTGGGCCTGCAGAAAAAAATCTGGGACTCTGTGCCACCACTGCACGCATGACTAAGTGCGCCATTAATTCTGGGGACTTTGTATGTGCTGAAACACTCTCATTCCACTGTGTTACCACTTGTCAATTTTCTGCACACAAGCAGGATGCAGTTTGGGCCTGTAGAAAAAATCTGGGGACTCTGTGCCACTTTTGTGTGTTCTGTGATTGTTGCTGTGAGCTCATGATGTCATACTGACATTTTTACAATTAAAGCAGCATTGCAAGAATGCCCTGACAGTTTTGAACTGTACTTTTTTTATGATACTTTACATTGCTACAGCCACCACTAGTTACCTCCGAGTCGTGACTTGAATGATACAGTTCTTTTCACAATTTATGTCTGCTTTACTTACAGTACTTGTATGAAAAAAAATGAGCACGCCTTCCAATATTGTTCGGACCAGGTTTGTATTTATTTGCAGCTGCTTTTCAATAACTATTGTTCCGTGGTGTCATAAAACACTACCTGCTGCATAACTGTTAATTAACAACAGAAGTGATATATAACAACTAATTGATGTGATGGAGAAAAGCAGAGGTAAACATTGACAAAGACCTGGTCAGCACCAATTTAAAAGGAATGCTCCTTTCATTATTTCATACGTGAAAATAGGTAGTACAGCAGACTCATCTACTGCAAATTCTCATATCATTCAAGTCAGTCAAGATGTAAGTAAAGGAAGTTGTAACACAGCATTAAAAAACATAGGTCAGAGTTCTCAACAGATTGTTGCGCTGCTGCTTTACAGAGATTCACCAAATTACATAGTCATGGTGATGCACATAAACTAATATGTGGGGGCATTACTCCCACTGGAATATTTCTTGCTCCACAGAGTGCAACATATTTCTGTGAAAACCACCCATAATTTCATTACAGTGTGTCACGTGATGGAGGAATTACCAATCAGAAAAGCCACCCACATTCTGCCACCCTTTCTCAGCAACGTTAGGACGTGATGCCAAGGGGAGCACAGGTGCATGCTCCACTATAGTGAATGTCCGGCAGCTATCCCAATGTTTCCTTATGTTATAAAGTTGACTTTGTGGTGAAATGTGAAATGTTTCCACTAACAAGGCTCTTCTTACTGGAAATGTGCCCACGTTTCACCACAAACTGACCATTATAACATAAAGAAACATTCAGAAAGCTGCCGGACAATCAGATATTCACTGTAAGGAGCACGCACACACACTCTCCCTGCCATCACGTCCTAACGTTGCTGAGAAGGAAGGCAGAATGTGGGCAGATTTCCAGAATGGGAATTCCTCCATCACGTGACACACTGTAATGAAATTACGGGCGGTTTTCACACAAATGTATTGCACTGTGTGGTGCAAGAAAGTTTCCCCTGGAAGGGAAATTGTGTATGATTAAACAACAACAAAGAAAAAACACACAAAAACAGTACAACACAGTAGTGGGGTGGGGTGGGATGGGGTGGGGGCAGAAAAAATCCCCTAACTTACTGTGGCCATGGGATGCCGTAGTGGTCCAGCAGCAGGTGGAGCATTGAAACTATTTGCTGCTGCTGTTCTTTTATTCTGTTCACCTGCTGCTGCAAAGCACCAAACCGATCATTGTTTTCTTCAAGAGCTGCCCACACCAGGGCGATGTCAGCCTCTGTTGCAGGGACTGTGTCAGGGTCCACTGCAGCAGGGAATCCAGGTAGTGGTGGTGGTGGTGGTGGAGCAGCTGCTGTACTAGCCCTCCTCCTCCGGCTGCAGCAGTGACGAGGCACAACTCCCACCCCAGCAGCACTCTCGGCCACTGCCATGGAAGGGCCAGTAGGTGGATGCCTGGCCCCTTCCGTTGCAGCCTGCCACTCTGCCCTGTGGTGGTTCAGCACGTGGGTGCGCTGGCTGTTGGTCCCCAAATGTGTCCCACAGGGGCCACGGCGCACCAGCACACCACACAGAAGGCACACCACCACTGTGCTGTCTCCCCTACAGAGTTAAAAAACTCCCACACTGGGGAGCTGCGGGGGGACCAGACACAGTCCTCGCACGAGTTCCACCACCTACATTTTCCAGGGCCACCTCCTGTGGCTGTGGAGGTGGAGGAAGGGGTGCTGCTGGAACCCCTACAGCTGCTGCTACTGGTGGTGGTGGTAGTAGTGGTGAAGAAGGAGGATGCACAGCTGCCACTGGTGGCACTGGTGGTGCTGCTGCTGCTGCTCCTGTTGCTTCAACATAGGGGGAAGCAACACCCAGGAGTCTGGAGCAGTCCAGCCTGACACGACCACTCCACCCCCACGGATCCGCACTCCCCTCCGACCGCACCCACGGGCCAGTGACTCACCTTCTCCTGGGTCCATACTGACACACACAACAAGTCCCCGGGCTGACACACACACAGACACACACACACTGACACTTACTGTCACACACAGTCAGTCACACACACAAAACAAAACAAAACTTATACAAAAAAATTCATTAACAAAAAAAACACAAATAAAATACAAAAACTAAATAAAGATATGGCTTTTAAAAAAGCTGTTGGTTTTCCTCTGAAACGCAAGTGGCAAGGCAATCAAGCACTTTAACTGCTAGTCTCCTCGCACAATGCTTTCTCCCTCTACAAATGCAAAGGAGAAAGTGAAACTGCTTCTCTGACTCACTTCCTTCCTGCCTCGCTAAAGCATGTGACTTAGAGAACTGTAAGCCATGTGATATGTGGGGGGCTGCCTATTCTCTTCTCACTTCACCTTACTTCACGTTAAGGCATAATGGCAACACAAAGTGGTAATAATAATGACGCGAAATGAGCACCTTGCAATGCCCACTTGGCATTGTGCTCTGCTAACATGAAGTGGCCACTTCGTGGCCACTTCATCCGCAGATAAAAAATTTGCTGCATCTCTAGTGCTTTGTCTGCTTAATGGTGCTGTAGCTGTAGCAGAAAACAGCAAACATGCTGTACACTATTTTATATAAAAAAAGAAAAGGAGCAACTGTGGCAGAGTGTTGCCCAGTCTCCCCTTGCAGGTCAGGTGGGGAGTGGGAGTAAACAGAATGCAAGTACTGAATCTATCTGTATAGTGTTATGGCTGGCAGTATGGCCTAGAGGTTACAGTAGTGAGCTGTGAATTAGCTTGGTGCAGACCAGACCTGGGTTTGATTCTCACAACCTCCACTTGCATAATGTGTGACTCTGAGCAAGTCATTTAACCACACAGTGCTCCCAGGTCACCCTTGAAAACAGGCACTTGTGCTTAGTGGGTCTTATCTGGTTACCATAGACAAAAAAAAAAAAAAACATTGGAAAATTTTGATAGGTGAAATATTTTGCCAAACAAAATGCAAAATTTGCCACTTGTGGGTGAAATTTCTTAATTTCACCACGGGCCCCTAATATTTCATAAATAAAACAATCCTCTACCATGTCCCTGGTGTCTAGTGCCCCCCCCCCCAGCTGATCACTGGCCAAATTAAAGTTAAGAACCCTCCCTCTTCCCCCAGTCACCATGAGCCCCAGCCCCGTATCTTAGTAAAAGACAAAAATAATCCCATTCTGTATCCCTGGTGTCCAGTGCCCCCCCACCAGCTGATCACCGGCTGAATTCAAACCAAGAACCCTCCCTCTTCCCCCAGTCACCATGAGCCCTGGCCCCATATCATAGTAAAAAAATAATCCCCTCCTCTGTCCCAGGTGACAGGTGGATACCCACCCTGTCTTAAATCAGAGTCTGAGCCCACCTTGCTCCCCAATACCCTGATTGGGCCACCAGCACAGTCCTCCATTCACCTCCACTGCACGCAGCCTGTCTGACAGCTCAGTAAATGAGCTTGTGCCTGTACAAGCATGCACGCATTGGAGTGAGGTGGACTCAGCCTCTGACTTAAGACAAGGTGGGGGGTATGGGGTCCACTAGACACCAGGGACAGGGAAGGGGATTTTTTTATAAAGATACAGGGCCGGGCTCAGGGTAACTGGGGAAGGTGGGAGGGTTCTTAATTTTTATTCAGGCAGTGGTCAGCTGGAGGGGGCCACTAGACACCAGGGACATGGGAGGGGATTTTTTTTTTTACTAAGATATGGGATGGGGCTCAGGGTGACTGGGGGAGGAAGAAGAGTTCTTAATTTGAATTTGGTTGGTGATTGGCCAGGGGGACCACTTGGTTCTCTAAGGGGTATGTTAGAGATGCAGGTGAAATTTTGCAATTTTGTTGCAATTTTGTGAAATATTTTGTATGGCAAAATTGTCGATTTTGCTGCAGTTTCGCTGGTGAAATAAAATGTCACAATGTCTCGATACCTGTAGTAGCCATGAAGCAAACAGTCTGCACTTGACAATGCCAAAAACCAGTCAAAACTGCACTGCGTATTGATAAAATCTAATTTATTAAAGGGGGTAAGCATACATGTCATAAGCATGCACAAAACAAAGCTTTGGCTTTTTTTTTGCATGCAAATGTTACTTGTATGCACACTGCCTTTAATAAATTATTTTTACCTGCATGCATTGCAGTTTTGATTGTTTTTAAGCTTCCTCAAGTGCAGACTGTTTGCTTATTGCATGGTATTAGGGAAAGCATCCGAATGAAGACCAAAATCTTGGAGGGCAGACTTCAGGAAAATGAGCAAAGTGCTAAGGAGTTATCTGGTGGGAATCAGAGCAGATATGAGGTGGATCAAAGGTGGTCCATCATTAAGGAAGGAATACTTGTTGCTACAGATGAGTGTGTTAGGGTCAGGGGGAAGAACATAAAGGCCAAAGCGCCCAGCTGGTTCAGTTTTGGGGTTGCCCAGCTAGTAAGGGAAAAGCAGTTGGCCTATAAAAAATTCATGAAGACCAAGAGAGAGAGAGGTAGATAGGGAAAATTACCTAAGGTTGGCTATTGAGGGAAGTAAGGAAATCTGGTGTGCAAAGGCACAGAAGGAACTGCAGATAGCTGAAGGAATTAAGAAGGAGAAGAAGACTGCCTTTTGCTATGTACTGTAAGTGAGAAAAGGGACAAGAAGGAAGGGATTGTTAGGCTTAAGAAAGGGGTGGAGTGGGTGGGGGATAAGGGGAGAAAATCAGAAATACTAAATGAATACTTCTGTTCTGTCTTCACCAGGGAGAATGATGGACCAGTGCCTTCAGGAGGGAAAAGAGGAGTGGGGGAAGGGGAGAGGAACACAGATGTAGTGATAGAGGAGGATACAGTGAGGGAGGGGCTGCTGGCATTGAAGGGGGACAAATCACCAGGCCTGGATAGAGTACATCCAAGGCTACTAAAGGAACTGGCTGAGGACTTGTCAGGGCCACTGGCAGATCTATCTAATAGTTTGCTAGAGTCAGGTGTGGTACTACAGGACTGGAGAACAGCAAATGAAGTGCCCCTCCACAAAAGTGGTCCCGAGGATGACCCAGGAATTACAGACCAGCCAGACTGTGCTCCAATGTGGTCAAGCTCATGGAGACCATACTAAAGGAAAGGTTGGTAGAATATTTAGAGGAGCATGGCCTCCAGGATGTGAGGCAGCATGGGTTTATGAGGGGGAGATCATGTCAAATAAATCTGACTGATTTCTTTGACTGTGTCACTAAGACAGTAGACAGTGGCAAAGCAGTACACATCCTCTATCTTGATTTCAGCAAGGCCTTTGACTTTGTGCCCCACAAAAGGTTGATCAAAAAGTTGGTAGATCTCAGGGTTGGGGAAAAGATGTCCAGATGGGTGGAAAACTGGCTGAGGGACAGAACCCAGAGGGTGGTTGTGGGGGGGTGAGTTATCTGGCACCAGAGAGGTAACCAGTGGGGCCCAGCAGGGCTCGGTGCTGAGGCCATTGTTGTTCAATGTCTTCATCAATGATATTGGGGATGGCATTAAGAGCAAAATGTGCCTACTCACGAATGACACCAAGCTTTGTAGGAGAGTGGACACAGCTGAAGGGATACAGGACTTACAGGAAAATCTGGAAAAGCTGGGGAGGTGGTCCAGGATCTGGCAGCTTGACTTCAATGCCAAGAAATGCAAAGTTATACATATTGGAGCCAAGAATCCCAGGACAGAATACTACCTGGGTGGAATCCAAGTATCTGCATCAGAGGAGGAAAATGACCTGGGAGTGATGATCCCTATTAACCTGAAGCACTCCATACAGTGCAAGAAAGCAGCACCTAAGGCAAACAAGATGCTGGGATGCATATCTAGGGGGATCAGTAGCAGGAGAGAGGAGGTTATACTGCCCTTGTACAGGTCACTGGTAAAGCCACATCTAGAGTATGGAGTTCAGTACTGGTGCCCACACCTCAAAAAGGAGAATAACCTGTTGGAGAAGGTCCAGAGGAGGACTACAAAGATGATAGAAGGTCAGCAGGGTAAGGCATATGAGGAGAGGTTGATGGCACAGAACATATACTCCCTGGAAGACAGGAGAGAGAGAGAGAGGGAGAACATGATTTGGACCTTCAGGTACTTAAAAGGAATAAATAAGGTTAATAAGGAAAGTCTCGTTAAACTGAGTGACAACTATAACACAAGATGGCACAGTCTTAAGCTGGAGGGTGAGAGATTTAGGAAGGCAGTCAGGAAGCACTTCTTCACAGATAGGGTGGTAGACACTTGGAATGCACTGCTGTTGAAGACAGTGGGCAGCTTTAAGAGAGGCTGGGCTTGGCATAGGTGGAAGGTAAGGATCATGGGTAAGGAGGATGGGAGGAGTGGGGAGGGAAAGCAGGGGCAGTAGCTCAAGCTGTGGATCCTGCAGTACAAGCAGACTAGATGGACCAAATGGCCTTCTTCTGCTGGCTTCTTTGTACGGTATGTTCATATGTATGTATGTTTGCATTGCATGGATCAAGTCAAATGTTTTGTCCTCTCCTAGACAGATTTTGTTCTCATACAGCACTTGCATAGCAATACCACTGTATTTTGTGGGAAGGTCAACCTGCTGGTAAGAAAACAATGTTGTTCCCAGAGTCATGCAATACAGAATTTCATTTTTATGTTTGCTTGCACGCATGTGCAAGAAACATAGTGCCATCTTCCGAGTTTTTGGAGGTGTGGCAGCCCTCTTCCAATTCAGTCAGTGTGTTTGCAGGAGCGGCCGCAGTTCTCCAATGGCTGCTGGAGCTGTCTATGACAGCAGTCAAAAATGCAGTGTAGTACAGTTGAAAGGGGAGCTACACTTCAGTGAGCAGCGATAAGATATCGCCTGCTCATACAGCGCTTCCTACACACATACTCGTGCTACGCCCCCCCGCGAACACACTGCCATGGAGCCAAAGGTGCCAATCCCAGTCGGCTCCACTATCCCCAGAGGTACAGGGTGCCACGCTGGGAGCCCACCCAGCATGGCAACAGATGCTATCACTGATGGGTGCCCAATCCCGTCGGCTCCAAGCCACCCCAAATGCCGTCCTTGTGCCACGCTGGGAGCCCACCCCAGCGTGGCAAACATCCCGCGTCATCGTCCTTCTTTTAAAAAAAAAAAACCCTGAAACACAAAAACGGTCCCTCTCTGTCTCTGCCCCCACCCGTGCCCACCAACTGCGCACCCTGCCTCCCAACATGCACCCTCACCCCATACTTGCCTCCGGACTCTGGCGTGATGATCTTCGGTGGACTGGGAACACGTCTGCACTCTTCAAAGCTGACCACAAACTGAGGAAATGCCGGTAAGCTGTATAATGGGATAGATAGGGTTTTTTCAGCTTTGCTGCAAATCTCAGGCATTTTGGAATTTTGTACCAAATTTTTAACATGGGTTTTGGGACCCCTTCTCATGAATGCACTCACTGTCTTAGCGTTAATCGGACCCGAAGGGGTGATTTCGCAGTCACTGCATGAAATCACCCAACTTCGGGACCAAGCTGCTAGCGACTGCCACTGTTCATAAGGTGGGCTCTCAAAAAGCCTATGTTGAAAATTTCGTGGAAAATTCTAAAATGATCATGTTCTACGAGCGTAAGCGTTGCACAGTTCCTATGCACGCTTGTAAGTTCGCGAATTTTCAATATTTTCACTCCAGATTTTCAACATTGCCATTTTACCACACCTCCTTATGAGCAGTACAGCTGTCATTTTTCACATCTTGCCCAAAACGTGTTTCCGCCCATATAGCACACAATGGCGCAGTCGGTGTGTGAAATCAATGTATGGGACACATTAAGAAAATCACAGTGACACTGTTCATGAGCAGAAGTCTTAAAATGGCTATGTTGAAAATTTTGTGAAAAAATTCCTAAGAATGACTGTTTTACGAGCTTGCATTGTGCATTTCCTCATGCGCTCGTAAGTTTGCGAATTTTCAATATTTTCACTCCAGATTTTCAACATTGCCATTTTATTACACTTTCTTATGAACAGTACAGCTGCCATTTTTCACATGTCACCCAAAATGTGTTTCCGCACATGTAGCGCACAATGGTGCAGTCGGAGTGCGAAAGCAATGTTTGGGACAGATTAAGAAAATCACAGTTACACTGTTCATAAGCAGAGGTCTTAAAATGGATGGCTATGTTGAAAATTTGGTGACAAAAGTCCATAAAATGACTGTGTTATGAGTGAACATTGCGCAGTTTCCACGCACCCTAGTAAGTTCATGACTTTGTAATATTTTCAGTCCAGATTTTCACCAGTGGCATTTTTCCACACTTCCTTATGAACAGTACAGCTGTCATTTTTCACAAAATGGCCAAAATGTGTTTTCACACATTCAGTGCAGAGATGCATGGTCGCTGTGGGAAATCATTGTTCGGGACAGATAAAGAAAATCACAGTGACACTGTTCATGATCAGAGGTCCCAAAATGCCTGTGTTGACAATCTGCTGTAAAAATTCCCCAAACTAATTACATTACAAGTGTGAGTTGCACAGTTTCAATGCATGCTCATGACTTCACCAATTTGTTTAATATTTTTGCTGCAGATTTGCAACATTGCCATTTTTTACACCTCCCCATGAACAGTACAGCTGTCATTTTTCACATCCTGGAATGTGTTTTTGCACCTGTGGTGCTAAATGCTGTAGTCACTGTGCATAATCAGCTTTCGGCTAACAAACTGATATTGCCACTGTTCATGAGGTGGGGGTCACAAAAAAATCATGTTGAAAATTTGGAGTGAAAATACCAATGAATGCCTGAGGTGTTAGAATTTCCAACCATAACACCCCACCCTGTAGAGAATGACAGGCATCAGGGGTGTGACTTGGGATTTTTGACTGTAATGCTCATACCATTCCATACCCTGCAGCCAGTGAGAGGCATCGAGGTATGCCTTGGACTCTTTGGCCACAAAGTTCACCCCATTCTCCTATACTGTACCCATCTCACCATATTTCCTTATGGAATGGGGTGCAAATAAGGGCCAAAGACCCCAAGGCACACCGTGACACTTGTCAGTGTCTGCAAGGTAGGGTGTGGTGAAATGGCATGGCCGTTATGCCTCACGACCCAAAGGCACACCCCAATGCCTGTAACTCTCTGCAGGGTAGTGGTGGGGTTGGCTTCAGTTCAATACTTCACTGCCATTCCTATTATGCAGCTCTGTAACTTCTACACTACCAATACCAATGCCAGCAAGCAAACATTCGGCATTGACAAATGCTCATTAAACTTTGGTTTCCTCCACTCTCAGAGAATCAGAGATGGCTCCATATAATAAGAGTGACAATGGATCTGATCCTGTGTTTTTACAAAGTTAGAATTCTCTCTGTTCATATATTTAAACTCAGTTGAGGTGGAGAGATGTTATTTAGGGAGATGGATTGATCTTACATGCTGGCACTTTTGCTGGTGTTCCCAACAATTCCACTGCATGATTGGGGTTGGTAGGTAGGTAGGATTTACTCATCATGTGCTTGCACCTGACACATTGCCTTCACTTCTAATTCTGAAATGTGAGTCCAAGGTTCCTCGGTAGCTTGGGTTCAGTGTTGGCATCTGGTGGGCAAAGCCTTTTCATCATAGTCTGTACTGCAGACTGAAATTGTAAAATAACTCATGAAGCTATACTGACCAAAGAGCATGTCATTTCTAGGGCATTAATGATCAGCTGGGTGGGGGGGGGGTGGCCTGAAGGAGAGACAGTTATTAATCGATAGGAAATGACAGGCTGTGAAGTCATTATTGCAATTATAGGTCTAATCACATCAGTAAATATGAAATCCTATTTTTTAATAGAATCTACAAAACTTTTGTGCTGCTCAGAGCTATTCTGGGCATTTTATTTATTTAGTTTTTGTTTACTGGGTAAGTTGGACTAGGCAAACATTTGTCTATTGTCAGACATGACCTGGGAGAGTACAACTAGTTTTGATCACTAGATTACAGACAATGTTAACAATATAGAAGCAACATCATAACCAGAGAAGTACATTTTAGTGCACAACAATAATATTTTGTGATAGACTCCAAATGGGTACAATGATATACATGACAGTGAATTTAGCAAGAATGTGAGCAGTGGTTGATGGGAAAAACAATATTACACATGTCTAATAGCTAGGGAGCATAGGAGAAGGATAATTGTTAGAAATGCAAAGGTATTGACAATGATAGGTAACAGAATAATCATGTGCAAGGACTAGTAAATACATGTGGTTAGATGAACACTGTGGGCATTGATTAGGCACAAGACCATACTGCAAGTTGAAGCAAATATGTCCAGTATTGGTACCAGAAGGCATGGGCAACTAAGCAGTGTCTAGTGTGAAATGGTATGGTGTTCCATAGTTTCAGTGCAAAAACAGCAAAGTCCATCTCTCCATGTTTGTTCCTAGTCTTGGGAATGGATAGAATGTCAATGTCAGAGGATCTGAGGGGAGAATATATTTTTGTAAGGCACCAGCAGGGAAGCAAGAGATGAGGGTACATGGTTCTGCATCACAATATGGATAATGCTACCAGAGGAGAGATCCTGTAGAGCAACAGGGGAAGGCCGACCTAGCTTGGAATACAATGTGCAGTGATGAAAAAGAGAATTTATTGCAAGGGGCAAATTAACATGTATTATTGTAAGCCATATCCCATTTATGCAGGATAGAGCTTGAGGCATTAGAATAGATGGGCAGGCTGTAGAATAATTTGGGAAGTAGTAGACCATGGGCTATTACAATGCAAGTGGATGAGGAAAGATTTGGACTGGCTCGATAGGCAAGTCCAAGACTTATGTTAACAACCTTACAGATGGATGTTATATGTAGACAGATGTCAAGGGAGGGATTAAGTATCACACTCATGTATTTGAAAGAATTTATAGAGTCAAGGGGGAGCCATTATCATTGACTATGCTGAGCAGAGTAAAATTGTTTTCAAACCAGTGTGATGTTTTGAATAGCATAGCTTGTGACTCGGTGGGGTTCATTGGTAGCCTGTTCTCATGGAACCAAGTCTGAACTGCCATCAAATATGATGAGAGGGTACTATTAATGTCAGCTGCATTCTGTGCACTGGCGAAGAAGATCAGGTCATCAGCATAGAGGAGAGCCTGCTGTTAGTGAAGCAATGAATTAAGTTGACGTAGCGAGAAAAGGAGAGGCCCATGTATGGAGCCCTGAGGGCCACCAATAGTGGTAAAATGTCAGATAGAGCGGAGCCAAACTTGACATATTGCTGTCTATTTAAAAGGTAGTGCCTGAACCAAGGTAGAGCATGCTCAGAGATCCCCAAGGCACTTAATGTGCTGCAGAGTAGAGAGTGACTGGCCATATCAAAGTCCTTTATGAGGTCAATAAATACTGCTACAGTAAGCTCATCTTCATCTAGAGAGGTGAAGATCCTGTTAGTTTTGGTAAGCAGCATAGTGGTGGTGCTGTGGTTCTGGCAGAAGCCATGCTGAGCTGGGAAGAGGAGATTGTGGAGAGTGAGGTAGGAGGTAAGTTGGGAGGAGACATTTTTTTCCTGAACCTTACCCAGGGTGAGCAGAATGGCAATGGTCCTGTAGTTACTAATTATTTTGTTGTTCTCTTTTTTTTTACACAGACCCTGTATTAGCCATTTTCTAGATTGCTGGAACAGTTTTAGAGGTGAAAGACTGAAAAATTCTATTAAGCAGAGGTGCCATTTCTTAAGCAGCAGGTCTGAGGAGTTTGGGTTCTATACCTTCTAAGCCAGTAGATTTGAATTCAGGGATCAACTTCAAGAGTTTGTACACCTCGAGATGCTAACTTGTTTGAAGTGAAGGGGGTTGTTGCTCTGAGGGAGTAGTTGAGGGAGGGGTGGACATTAGAGGGAGGGGAAAAGGCCTCAGTGTATGCTGATAAGTCAAAAAATAGCTTATTGAATGCATTGGGGATTGTAAAAGAGTTGTCACAATTTACATCCTCAGTCTCAAAGTCAGGAGATGTATGGGTTCTTTCATGATCCAAGGATTTTTGGATGCAGTTCCAAAACTAATGGGGGTGGGGGGTGGGGTTGCAAGATGATGCTAGTTGAGTTCTAGAGAAGTCACTCTTACACTGTTGAATGGCATGTTTGCATTTATTTCTAAGAGTTCTACACGTGAACCAGTCAAAGGTTGAGTTGGTAGCCTTGAAAATTATTAAAAAAATTACAGCTGCACTCCACAGTGAAAGTGTAGTGGGTCTGAGAATGTATAAATACACTGTAGACACAATGGATATATGTCTAGTTCACTTTATGTTCAGGAAAATACCACAGTTGGAAACCCACATACACAAAAACTGTGGAGCTGATGGACCATTACTCAGATGTCCAGGTGTTTCACTCATTAGAACTTTCTCAGGGGTTGGTCATCTGGCAGATATAGTGCCCTTAAATACCTGTATGACTATGATGTCCTATTTAACAATCTGTCATGGAATTTTATAGGTATTAAGGTAGAGGATCATCTATCCATGCAATTATATACACCCAAGTGTTAAACATAGAAAAAACAACTTAATTAAAAGACTGATTATATCACATAGACAATCATGTCCCAATGGCCAGATATAGAATTAAAAAAGCATCCTGTTCATGGTATAATGTGGATATTAAAAAAAGCCCTGCACAAGGGACAAATTGTGGGCAACTGCTTGACAGGCCAACTCCCCTGCTGACTGGACCACTTTTAGAGCATGTCGCAACGCGTGCACTAAATTGACCAGGAATACAAAAGAGTCATACTACTTAAACATATTTGAATCAGCAAAAGGAATTTCAGTAAAAATATGGTGTACTTTTATGACTGTAGAGGGAAGCAAAGCACCTCCATTGTTGCCAAATAAAATAATTCTGCAGGGCACTTCCATAACTGATAAAGATATTATACTTAAGCTAAATGAGCACTTTGCAGTGGCAGGGCTTGCATTTGATTCATCTAAGGCAGAGGCTGTATGGCGCAATTCCCCACATCCAATTTTGACAGGCAGTTCACCGCCTTGCACCCCCTTTACCTATTCTGAAATCACCTTTAAGAAGGTTGAAGAGCAGCTGCTTAGGCTTGACACTAAAAAGAGAGCCGGAGCAGATGATATAGACCCCTGCTTTTTAAAACTGGGCTATTACTACCCCACAGCTCCAATTACTCACTTATTGAATCTATCTTTAACCCAAGGCAATGTACCCTATGTCTAGAAGATAGCTCATCTATTACCTCTCTTTAAGTCAGGGGACCCCAGCGACCCAAATGATCATAGACCCATCTCAATTTTACCAGTCTTTTCAAAACTGCTGGAAAAGTTTGTCAGTGTTTAAGTACAAGCCTTCCTGGACAAACACCAGTTAATAAACCCCTTGCCATTTGGATTTAGATCATCTTCTAGCACAGCTTCTGCCCTGAACAAAGTAACAACTGATTGGTTGGAGATAATGGACAAAAAACTAGATACAGTTGCTGTTTTCTTGGATTTGAGCAAGGCTTTCAACACTGTGGACCACTTCTTCTTCTTGATAGCCTTAAACAGCTGGGGATCGGCACTAATGCAACAGACTAGTTTGCCAGTTACTTGGAGGACAGACAACAGCAAATAAAAATAAATGGCACCCTCTTGTCCCTACTCCCACTTCAATGGGAGTCCCCCGGGGCTCTATTTTATGTCCTCTGTTATTTCTGGTCTATGTTAATTAATTTACCAAGGATGTCTTGGACTCTAAGATTCACTTATTTGCCGATTATACGGTACTGTAAACCTCTAAATCCTCATTCTCACAAGTCAGTTTAGCATGTCAGTCAGATTTTAATCAGCTCCAGCATAAGCTAATCTCAACAAAATTACTATTAAATGCAAAAAAAAGAGGTAATGTTTTTTCCATATGCCAAATTCAGTTGCAGCAAACTTAGACTACAGAAATGCTTCCCCAATCACCACACTCTTAGGAGATAAGCTTGAGGTTGTGAATAACTTCAAATACTTTGGTTTCTTACTGGACTCCCACTTGTCATTCATCCCCACATTAAATCACTGTCCTAAAAACTAAAGCAGAGACTGGGGCTCTTTTATAGGAACAAATCCCTTTTCTCTTGGGATTCAAGAACCAGACCGGTTCAGGCCACCTTTATGCCCCTACTTGACTATGCAGATTTTATATATAATAACTGTACAATCACCAGCCTTCATAACCTGGATGTTCTCTATCATTGGGATTTACACTTTATTACTAATGTCCCGGCTAGAACACACTACTGCACATTATACAAGGAGGTGGCTTGGACCTCTCTATCGACCAGGCAACTCTTCCATATTTACAATTGCTTATATAAAGCACTCCTGTACAAGTTGCCCCTGTATGTATCTACCACCTTCCATTGCATACATAGCTCCTATGCATTAAGGAAATATGCCTATATTTCAATGGACATTCCCAAAACCCATACTCAAGCTTGTAAGTCAGCCATGAGTTATATCCTCCCTTTGTACTGGAACAAACCCTAAAGTATGTTTAAATTAAAAAATCTGATACCCTTAAATGTATTCAAATCTCTCATAGAAAAAAAACTACCACAGAAATCTGTCAGTACTACTACCTACCAAATATGGTCCTACCTAGCTCTTGTCTTAACCCTCTAAATAACTCTGATAAAAGCTATATTATGCACTTATTATTGCCTCCTGTATGCCCGATGTTTTCCAGCTGTAACTGGAATCACTTTTTGCTATTATGATGGACAGCTAGATGTGGGAATACTCTTCCAAAAATGCTACAAGAAGGGATTAGACACTCTTCCTTCAAAATAGGTCTTAAACAAATTTATCGTGAACAAATGTGTTGTACTTGTTTTGATTGATCTTTGTCATTAATTATGTGCTTTAAATTGTAATGTATGTATTTATGCCATTGTATTTATGGATATGTTTTCTTTTCTCTGTAACACCAGTGACTTTAGCCCCGGGTTGTGTATGGAAAAGGGCTTCAGCTTATAAACTGTACTTGGAAAACAAAAGTTTAAATAAATTAATAAAATAAAAATTATAACTGAAAGATCTCATTTATTTTACTTATTATATGTTTCATATTTTGCTTATCAGTTTATTCGATTTTTTGTCCATCTGCCATGTACTGTATTGTATTGTTACCATTGTTTATGTATAAGGGACCACCTTGTGAATGAGCCTGCTCAATGGTTGTTATCCCTTCCAATAAACTGAACTGAACATAAGATTCAATAAAAAAATACAACAACACAAAGCTACAGAAAGTCAGTGTGTTCATTTTGTCAACACTTTCCCATTCTTTAGAACCACCAATCAATGTAAAGATTTTAAAGAGGTAGGAAAAGTTCAAAACGGAGTTGGCAGCATGTACCAGTGAATTGCTGTAGCAGGAGAACCTCTGCTTTCTGAACCTCCAGGTTAGAAAGAGAAAAAGAGAGAGAGAGAGAGAGAGAGAGTGCTAAGTAACTTATTAACAGTTATGTACTTTATCATTTGCGATACAATTTACTAGTTTTAAAAATTAAGCAATAACAAAGCAAAAGCAATCTCTGATGAACCTGGGGGGGCAGTAATTCAAAACATACTGAAAACAACATTATCCACTGCTTCACTGTAAAAAGGGTTTGATTCCCTGCAAGCAGTGTGGTGAAAATATTCAGAGGTATGGCTTGAAATCTAATTCCAAATTTAAACCATCCAGAGTTAAGTCTTTGAAAGTAAAAATCGAATAGCTTTCTCTCTGTAAAAGCCTCTGCAGCCTATTTCAACCCCTCCTTCCCATTCTGACCTGTTCAAGTCTGATAAATTTCAGCTGTGTTGCATAACTATTGAGATGATTGAAGAAGTGCTCTTCAACTGGACTATCCAGATTCAAATTTTTAATGTCCCCGACATGTTCCTGAGAAACAAGTTTTAATTGTTGCACAGTATGACCAACATATAGTAAGCTGCATGAGCACCAAACAACACAAACCATAAAGGGGGTGATGCATTTAACGCACTGACAGATTTTGACAATTCTTAAGCAACTTCGTGGTTAAAAAGTGGGACCCTGAATACACATGGCAGAAACATTACAATCCCCGCATTTGAACATGCCTTTGGGTTTTGCTGGTAGTCAAGTATTGTTCATATTGGCAGTATTTGAAAATTAACTTTTCACCACTCTGTCCTTTAAATATATGCCCCTCTGACATGTAATTCAAGGTTTAAACCCAACTTTCTGGGCTAGTTCCTGATCCCCTGATAAAATAGGCCAATATTTGGTAATGAAGCTTCCTACATTGCTTGACATATGATTGTATTGCATTGAGAAACAAATCATTTCATTCTCACCATGGTCTCTGATTTGGGGTTTCAACAGAATGAGATGTGGCACACAATAATATCTGACTGTTATGTATTGTGGACTTAAGCCAGGTTTCTGATACACAGAGTATATTAGGATAATAGTGGCAAGACCAGGTGATAAGATCACCCTTATTATTTAGGATACTTCTGACACTGAGGTGGGCTAATCTGAGTCATTTTATCCCTTGTCATGAGGCAGATAGACATTGGGAGACAAAGGTATAGAAAGCCCAGGATTGGGTTCAATATCTCTAGCAGTCAGTAACAGTAATCTTGTCAGGAGAACAAGAAGAATGGCTCTTGAGCAAATACTTAATGGTAGAAAATACCAACTGAATTTGCTAAGATAACATGATATGAGGTGCCAATATTTTGGGGCACAGAGGCTATGATAGTTTATAATCTGCTGCATGCAGACTAGGGCATTAGACATGGCAAAGTCTGAGGTGGTAGTATGATTACTCAGTTCTCTACTTCTCAATAATCCTAAATCTCTCATTCTTTACTGCCTCTGTCCCCTCTTCTTGGAAACATGCTGTGGCCCTTCCTCTACCCAAAGGGTGGGATCCCTCATCTCCTGGCAACTATCACCCCATTTCTCTCCTCCCTACCCTTGCCCAGCTTCAAGAACACATTGTCCTCTCCCAGCTCACCTCTTTTCTGTCTGACACCTCTTTTTCTCCCCTTTCCAGTCTTGTTTCAGGAAAAAACGCTTAACCACCATTCTAACCGGGATGGACAATGGGCAAATTACCTCTGCCATTTTTGTTGACCTGGCCAAGGCCTTCAACACCATCTCTCACTCCCTTCTCCTCAACCCACTCCCAGCATCTGGCCAGTCTCCCTCCACTATAAACTGGTTCAAGGCCTACCTTTTTGATAGAACCCAATCAGTTAAGATCTTGAATGGCACTTCCCCTTCCCTCCCCTCCAATTAGCACTGGAGTCCTCCCAGAGCTCAGTATTATGGCCCTTCCTATTCTCCATCTTCTTAAATGGCCTTCCCTCAGTTTGCTCCCCATCCTCCACTATACAAATTTATGCAGATGATGCAGTCCTGTATGCATCTGGCTCCTGTCCTGTTGAGGTTACAACCAGGTTACAGCAAGACTTTGACAATGCTCAGCTCTAGTTTCCTAACCATAAACTTTTCCTCAACACCAAAAAGACTGTCTCCATGACCTTTGACAAAAGGCAGAGACTCTCTAGGCTTCCCTCCCTGCCCACTTTTCGCACCCTTGATGGGACTTTACTTGAGGACACAACCTCTTTCAGGTGCTTAGGTGTTTGGTTGGACCAACACCTAAACTTCTTTGGACATATTAATGCCATCCAGAAAAAACTACACCCAAGCTTGGTGCCCTGTTCAGGAGCCTTAGTTGCATCCCTCCTACAGCTAGGGGTGAAATTGTTCAGAAGCTGATACTGCCCATTTTTGACTACTGTGACGTGGTCTATGGTCCTTCCACTAAGTTCTCCCTGGCCAGAATGGACACTGTCTTCAACTCCTTCAGCCACTTTGCCCTGGATGCCCCCCCTTGCACACATCACTGTTATCTTTATTGTGCCCTATCCTTCCCCTCTCTTACAAATAGGCAACTCTCTCACTGTGCTAAATTCACCTCCAAGCACTGATTGGATGAGTTCCCTTCCTACCTCAGCTTCTAATTAACCCCCCGCCTTCCCATTCCCTTAGATCAACCAAGTACCATACCCTGGTTGTCCCCTGCAGATCCACCCAAATTGTCCAACCCAGTTACTATCACTGCCTCCCAAAAATGTGGAATTCCCTCCCCCCCAAATCCTGCACTCATCCTCCATCTACTCCATCAGATCTGCCCTCAATAATTACCTTGCACCAAGTAACTCCTGCCATGTCCCTCCCTAATTCCCTCCTTTAAGCCCTAGACAAACCCTATCCCCCTAACCTCACCTTCATTTTACCCTGTGCATACCCACTCCCTCTAGCCCTTCTCCCCTTCCTCCTAATTGCTCCCCCTTGCTGGCCTCCCTTGATCTCTCAGAGAATGTAAAGGACCCTGAATGCTCTCCATGGGTTCCTCTCCTGTCCCCTAAGGGGCTTGTATGTCTCATTTACTCCCGTCCCCCACCATCTTAAAGGGGTATATCTGGGACACTGCCTTATCCCCTTCTTTCTGGTCCCCCAAGTCCCCTTGCAAAGTTCTTTGCATCCTGAAGGGGACTCCAGGGGCATGACCCTTCCCCCCACCTCATCACTCCCTCTCCTTTCCCCTTTTCTTTCATGTAAGCACTTGTTTACTTATTAACCCAACACTTATTATTGTCCACTCATTCTACATGTTATGTGCAACACTGTTGTAACACTGTTTGTAACACCTGCCTTACAGCTGTATGTTAATGTTGATCTTGTAACTTTAATGTATAATGTCTCATTCCAGTTGTACCCCTTCCCCCAGGACACACTGGGAGATGAGCTACTTGTTGCTCAATGTGCCTTCCTGGTGAAACATTTTAATAAATAAATAAATAAAATTACTAGTGATAGGCATTGAGGCAGGCATAGTGTCTACAATATAGAGGGAGAGTGTGAGGACTATAAAGGGAGACCCATCTGGACTTTACTGGGGACATTGCAGAGGGACTGGAGGGGAAGATACGTCTCTTCATAGATGATACAAAGGTATGCAACAGGATGGACATACCAAGAGGGTTAAAAGAATGAGGGAATACCTTAAAAAACTGGAGAAATAGTCTGAAGAATGGCAGCTGGGATTCGGTGCAAAGGAGTGCAGGATCAGTGCAGGTGTCATAATAAAATAAGTTTTGTGTAGACTGTGTCCTGATGGTAATATGAAGGAAATACATAGCAGAGTTAGTGTTATATGGTATTAATGGGAGACAGAAAACCATATAGATCAGATATTATGCTTTGAATGCAACACAAAGTTATAGACAGAACATGTTTAAGTAGTGCAAACTTGAATATTCACAAATAATATTAACAAATGAACACATAGTTACAGACAGAAACGTGTACACAGTAGCAGCACTGAAAATGCAATTGAAGTGTGTCTTTCAGTTTCTCTAGTTTTACAGACTTCAATACTAGCATGTTTTATGACCTTGTATATCTGCATAGCATTCCTTTTGTGGCTTTTGACCGTCAGACTGCTACATCCTATCTCTTTTCTAGTGCTCTGCTTCACAGCTAATTATTTCTTTAACACTTTGGCATTCATCTATAGAATGCATTTTTTTGTAGGCATGCTATGAAATCACTTATTTTGTGTATCTCAGTGCAAAACAGGCAAGAACAAAAAGTTAGAAAGAGAGGGAGATATCCATCTCAATTACAGTTGAAATGCTGGTTAAGTTGACATGTTTGTGAGCTAAATAGTGCTGTCAAGACTGCTCAGCTCAATTCAATTAGTGCAGTGAGTCAACAAAACCTCCAATATTATCTAGTCCATTGGGTATCTGGAGAGCTCCTTTTCTCTACTGTCATAGTAGGACATCTGCAGGGCTATACCCACTGCAGCCATAATAAAAGATTAAGGCTACTTAGCTTACAATACCATTGCTAATCGCTGATCATGTAAAGCATATTCAGAAATAAGTTTAGCAGGAGGTTTAATGATTACAACAGTAATAAAAAATAATGGAGGAGGGTTCTAATCAAAAGAATCTGGAGGCCCAGAATGGTGAAAAGACGGAGGCCATGCTGGGCTAGCCATCAGTAGCAGCAGCAGCAGCAGCACTATAGTTTAATTCATTTAAATGTGTTTTGCTTTGTTTTCCATTTGGTTTAGTTTGTAAGTTTATGTTAAATTTTTTGGCAGCTAGTTTATTTTTGATAGTTGGCTAGGGCTTGAAGTGAGTTAGTTAAAGTAGGTATAACATTTTCAGGATTAGGTTAGTTGTTGGAAACTTACCTCTGGTGTGTTCGCTAAGTGGATTCGCTTATTTTTACAAAACTTGTAAGGTCTCTGTTTGTCATTGGCATTGTAGATCCAGAATGCCAGCATTTGTATGGTTACTTGGAGCTTGGAGGATCAGTGAATGTCACAGTGCTCAGACTCTGTACATCTTGTAAGAGGAGGCCTGAAGTTTGAATACCATCTATCAGATGAAGAGTTATTGAGGAGAGCTGTTTCTGTAGTTTGGGACAGTGGAGTTCCTGAGCGGAGATAGAGGAGTCGAGGAGGAGTTGTGACAGCCCACAGTCACCGGAGTATGGGAGATGAATGAGAGCTGTGGCAGTGGATAGTGTCTGGAACAGCAGGAACTGATTTGTGTGGATCCTGTTTTTGACAACATCTGTTGGCTTGGAACAAAACCTGAACTGTCTGGCAGTATCATTTGGATACTTTTTTGCTGATGGACGGGCTATCTGCCAGTGTATCCTGTCTACATTTTTTTAGCTCTTTCTGACCTGGAACCGGGGAGGGCTGCTGGGGTGGTTGGTGGTGCAAGGGACTGGGTCTGTTGCTGTCGGAGGGTGAGCATTACAGTGCCCAGGTCCCATTGGGCTCTAGGGTTGACAGACTAGTGAGCCTGTCCCAAACTGAGGCCTAACTGCACCCTGGCCTCCCGGTGGCATTCTTCTTGGGGGGAAGGTTGGGCTGCTCGAGGGAGTGTAAGGTTTGTTTTACCATCAAAGACCAGAGGTGTTGTGTGGGACCCCAGATCAGATGGAAGACTCTTTCTCACCATAAGGTTAGACTCTTTCTTCTCCTCCTTTGGATCTGGTGGGCAGTGAGAGTGCCATTTTTTGACTTAAATAAGTTGGTCAAGTGTGCTTATTTATTATAACTAAAACTGTAAGTAATAGGCAGGACCAGAGTGGGTGAGAGCTTCCTGATACCTGCACTAATCTGGCTGTGGTGGTGGAAGTGCCTCAGCATTTTATTATATGGAACACTGGACCTGGACATGGATTAATGCTGATACACTGTTTATTAAGACTGTGGCTGGACCTGGACTGAATAAGTTTGAGAGTACTAATTTGCTGAACTTGAGTTTCTTCCTCTTTGTAGGATTGTGGATTTCATAGTTATAGTGAATGTTGTTATTGAAAATTGTAATATTTTTTGTTTAAATTTAAGTTTGGGGTATATTGTTTTGGACAGGGCAGTGACCAAGGGATGCAACAGCTGTGGTTTCTGTAGGACCCACAGTGTTAGGGGTCCCACTGACTCAGAGGTCAGCTTTAAGAAAACCTTTTCTCACAGACAAAATTGCAAGTTTCTCTTTGGAAGTTGCTTATCCATTTGAAATTGGGTTTGTCAGCAGTGGTGTCAGAAGATTCCAACTCCCAGTTTCACATAATTGAGGAGGAGTATAGAACAAACAACCAATAGGGCCCATTACTCAAAACATCTAATCTTGGTGCTGGTGTCCCTAGAAGGAGCAGGAACAAATTATATTGCTTAGTTTTTTTAGTCATGGTGCCAGCAAGGGGGATGGGGGCAGTATGAATAAACTATGTGTGTTCAGCAGAACTGATACAAAAAAACATGCTATAAAAATGTCATATGTGCTAATGGTTATTTTACATTTACTTGTAGGGAGGCGGGCCCCACAAAATATTTTGCAGGTGGACCCTTACAGTTGTTGGCACAACTCTGGTTTTGGGGAGAAGGGTGGGGAGTACTGGAGTGAGTGAGTGTGTGTGTTTGTGGGTAATATTGTTTTGGGTAGGAGAGTGGGGAGGTTTGGAGTGAGTGTTTGTATGTGAATAAGAGCTTTCGCCTTATTTTTCTTTTCAAATTACTGATGTGCCTGGGTTGTCTGGGGGAGCCAAGGAGGGCTTGAATAGTGTATGGGGCATCCCTTCTGCATGACTTGTTGCCCTTCACCTCCCTCCCTGTTTCTGATACCACTGTGAGACATTGCCAGGAGGTGGGGATTTGGAGGGGCCGGTGTGGTCTCGGGCATTGGGGAGCCCTGTGCATGGTGGAGCGTGGTAGGATTGGGATTGCTAGGTCCAGAAGGCACCCTAGATTATGACAGGCACAAGAAAGAGGCCAGACATGTTTGGTGCCTGACTCCAGGAAGTCCACCAGACTGAGTGGTCAGGAAACCTGAGGGGTTGCTTTGCCCACCAGTCCCCTGAGGGCAGTGCTATGCAATGTCAGATTGATCAGAAACAAGACCATGATTATTGTGGACTTGATTTCTTTGGTTGATCTGGTTTGCATCATGGAGACCTGGATTGTAGTTGATGCTGGCCCAGTTTTTGAGGCTGTTGTCCCCTCTGGGTATACGGTGGTGCACTGCCCCAGAGAGGAACATTGGGGAGGTGGGGTAGCCATCTGTTTTAGATCTGACTTGGGCTTCACCATGCACCTAGTGGGAACCCTGGGTTCTTTTGAATGTGAGGCTCTTTGCAGTGGTCCAGGCACAGGCTGCAGAATTCTTCTTATTTACCGCCTTCCCTGGGGCGGTGGAGAATTTTATGCAGTAGGTTGCCAAATTCATTGTTGGTGAAACATTGGAAGCCCCCAGATGTATTGTCTTGGGGGATTTCAATGTTTGGGCTGATGATGAATCCTCTCAGCTGGGTCATGACCTCCTCCAGACTATGTCTTTGCTGGGCCTGTCGCAAGCTGTTTCTGCTGCGACACACCAGGGCAGCCACACGTTGGACCTGGTGTTCTCACTGGGGCTTGAGATAAATGATCTCAAGATTGATCGGGTGGTATGATCTGATCACTGCACGGTGAGGTTCATGTTCTTGGCTCCCACGGGGTGCCCTCCCCATACATAGATGATGAGCTGTTGTCCTTTGCCGGAATTGACCCCAGAGGAATTTTTGGCAGCAGCCAATCTATCTGGTGTGGGTAATGCATGCATCAGAGACATTGGTGCCATGGTGGGCTCTTATAATAGAGTGCTATCTGGTGCCATTGACTCCCTCGCACCTGCCCGTGTATGACCCAGATCTTCCTACCTGAGGTCCCCATGGTTTGATGGGGAACTCAGGGAGGTGAAGAGAAAAGGTCGGAGGAAGGAGCGCTGCTGAAGGAGGTCCAGCCTGAAGGGGGACAAACTGGCCCTGCATGTGAATTATAATACATACCAGGGTGCAAACAACTGTAGGAAGGCAGTGTTCCTGTCCAGGGAGATTGCTGCCAGGAAGAACTGACCAGCTGTACTTTTTCAGACTGTGGACAGCCTACTTCATCCAGCCTGTCTAAGGCTGAAGAAGGTTTTTTTTAATGCTGAATGTGAAGAGTTTGCTCGGTTCTTCTCGGACAGAGTATCCAGTATCCAGCAGGGAGTTCCCACAGTCAGCAATGCCATAGCTGGCAGTAGTCACCCGAAGTGTTCCGAGAGCACTCTGCCCAGTTGAGGGGAGTTTAGACCAGTGGAGGTAAGTGAGGTTATTGGGGCGGCAAACCAATCTGAAGCACACCTTTTGTAAACTGGACCCGGTGCTGACTCGTTTCTTGATGAGATGTGTCGACGCCATTGGCCAGGTGTTTGCTCTGATTGGCCAGTGTTCCTTGTCTGAAGGAGTCTTTCCTGATGCCTTGAAGGAGGCATTGGTGAGACCACTCTTAAAGAAACCATCTTTGGGCCCGGGGGTTAGGGCAAATTACCGAACTATCTCCAATCTTCCCTTTTTGGTGAAAATTGAGGAGAAGGTAGTGGCGCTTCTGTAGAAGGAGCACCTTGTGACCTATGAGTTGTACGAACACTTCCAGTCAGGGTTTCAGGCAAAGCATAGCACAGAAACCATGCTTGTTTGGGTGCAGAAAGATGTCCTCCGGGCTAGAGATCGAGGAGAGAGGACAATTCTTGTTCTTCTTGATCTCTCTTCAGCATTTGACACTGTGGACCATTGTGTGTTGCTTGACCACCTCAGAGAACTCTGTGGACTCACTGGCACTGTCATCTGTTGGTTTGAGTCTTTTTTAACCAACAGAAGGCATTCTCCTCCACACCTAGCCCCGTATTTTACAGAGTACCTCAGGGGTCGGTATTAGCCCCAATGTTGTTTGCAGTGTATATGCTGCCCCTGGGATGGATCATTAGGAAGTATAACTTAGATTTTCATTGCTATGCTGATGATATCCAGCTATACTTATCCTTTGCCCCGGGAACATCCAACATGGTAGATGTGCTAAATAGCTGCCTTGCTGAGATCAACGATTGGATGGCCTCTAGTTGGTTGTGACTGAACCCCGATAAGACGGTGGTATTGGTGGTGGAGTCAGACAGAGTGTGTGACAGGATGGCCTCTGGATCAGAGACTGGGCTTGTTCTGGGATCTATTCCATTGAAGACCTCCTCTAGGGTGCAAAGTCTTGGTCTCATTCTGGATAGGAGTATGACAGAGGCTCAGATATCCTCCACCATTAAATCTTGTTTTTTCCACCTCAGAAATGTCACCAGAATAAAGCCCCCTGTTCTGCCTCTGGACCTCCCCACTTTGATACATGCCTTAGTTACATCAAGGCTTGCCTACTGTAATGTGCTCTACCTTGGGGTCATGGGAGGATCTCTCTGCAGACTGCAGCTAGTGCAGAACATGTCTGCTCAGATGCTTAGTGGGCAGTCAAAGTTCTGTCATATGACACCTGTGTTGCGTGAGCTGCACTGGCTGCTGGTCAGGTGGAGGATCCTCTTTAAGGTGGGTCTTCTCACCTATAAGGCCCAACACAGTCAGGGCCCTGGTTATCTGTTAGACCTTCTTGTACTGGCTCTCTTGGTTCACCCCCTCTGTTCCTCCTGTGGGGGCTTACTGGGGATTCCCAGGATGAGGTTGAAATCGACTGTCAACAGGGTGTTTAGTGTCACCACCCCTGTCCTGTGGAATTCACTGCCCTTTGGGGTCAAGGGGGCCCCCTACATTGTAGGTATTCAAAGTCCACCTGAAAGCCCTCCTATTCACCCAGGCCTTTTTGGATTAAGCTGTCCATTCAGGGTTGCAATTACAGCTACTGGTAATTTGATGATTAGATTTTACTTATGGGAAATGTTCTTATATGGGTTAATTAGTTTTATGTTTATATAATTTCCTCTCGTGTTTTTATTGCGCTTGTTTTAAATGTGTAAATATATTTGTACGGAGCCCAGGGCCTCTGGAATTGGACGTCTTTTTAAATAAACTTTGTCTTGCCTTGCCTTGCCTTGGTCCTGCTCCAGGAACACTTAGAGTTCAAGTACTTGTAAATGCAGTTAAGGTCCACAGTAGGTTACCAGAAGTGAAGTAGACAGTGCTTTGCAGGTAGCAGTATCATCAACAGCATTAGAGCTTACAATTATGCAGGAAATTGAGTAGGGTAACTTTAGGTCTTAGCAGGGAGCAAAGCTGTTAAGAGTTTACTGCTCACCAAGGGAGCCCAGCAACCATACGATCGAGTACAAAGGACTGTGTAGTGGGTAAGCACAAGCAGCTATTAAGCATTGTCCTGGAAGCTTTCAGGCAGGCCATTGTCATGGCTGATGCCCACAGTAGACACCCTTATTCCTTGGCCCTTACCATGCCGGCCTGCTATGTGAAGGCCCACTTGCTGTACAATGTTACTAATTATAGGACAGAGAAGATCCACACATGCCCTGACTGGTTGGCTGGAAGGGTGAGCATCTGCAGTGTCCTGGAGCGATGATCAGTGGGGAGGGGGGGTCACTATCCCTCTTCACAGCCCCTTGCAGGATAGTCCATGGCTGAAGGGGCTCCAGTATGGAGCTGATCATTCATGTGCTGCTGTGAGTGCACTCAGCTGAGAAAGGGTTCATTGGTTTTAAAGCCCATGTCAAAGTTTGTGTTTCCACCACCCATGCCCTGATCGATTTGCTGAATGTGGGGAGTGGCTGCAGTGTCCTGGAGAAGTGATTGGTAGGGGGATCTGGCACTCTCCCACCTCACTACTTCTTGAAGGATGGTCCACAGTTGGAGGGGGCTCCAGTATGGAGCTGATTGTTTCTTGACTGCTGCTGTTATGTAACACTTTATAAGGGATTAATGCCTGGTATATAAGCCAGTCAGAGTAGGTGTTTGCCTCATGAACAATTCATTATAATAACCAACAATGCTCAGCAATATTCATCTTGGTGGTGTTGAGCATATAGGTGAGGGGACTGTTGTCAGCCCTCACTAAGAATCTCACCCCATAGGTAGACATACAACTGATCCACTACAGTCCACTTTAATGCCAGAAACTGGAGCTCATGCACAAGACAGTGTCTTTTTGAGTCTGGCAAGCAATGGTTGGGAAATGCAACAGGTCTTAATCCAGCACCATGCTCCTGGTACAATACTTTCACAGTGACATCAATATGTAAAGTGTGAGGTTCTCATGGGTCTGAAAAGGGAAGCACAGATGCAGAGTCAGGCAGGGAATGCATTATAATTCAGTGTGACCTGGTAGAAGCACAGCAAGTTACTCTACACTGTAACAAGGTAGTGGGCAGCAAGGTCACTGGATTCTTATTGTCTCCTATCTACACATCTGCAGTGCTTGGAACTTCTGGATTTTATGCTCAGATAAAATGCTCCAGTTAAACTATAGAAAAAAAATTGAGGGAGGAAAGGGATAGAGAGTGGAATGACAATGGAGACTACAAGATGCACAAGTCAAAGAAACAACCTTGTAGTAATGACTCAAATTACAGTTTCAGTTGAGCAAAAGCTTAACCCTTACTGCCTGTTCTGACAGCTGTCAGTCACAATCAAAATATGACATGCCAAATCCCAAGCGTAATCCTGTGTGTAAATGGTCCTGGTTTCAGACACAATCTAGACCACAAAAAGATGTTCTAGAAAGCATCAGTTGCCACAAGGGATGGAAAATCCCTTTAGTTTGCTGTAAGCCCAATGTACCAAATACAATGACGCCTGCCAGGATGAAGTGCAGTGTCACAGGATTACTGCATGATAAAAGGGTTTAATTCCCATTGAAACTGCATTCTTTGCTGCAGTAACTCTACTGCAGAATTCTGCAGTGCGGCGCTTCATCCTGTAGGGCTTCACTGTATATGGTGCATCCAGAACTTGCGGCAAACTTATACATTATAAAATATGGCCCACAAAGTTCATCAAGGGTATAATATTTTCTATATAATATGTTATACTATATTTGACAGTCTCATATTTTTAAGAATTTAAAAGGGAAAGGTAGTAATAATGTTAGTGTTTCTATATACAGATTTTGACACAGGTCCTCTTACCAGGATTCAACTAATTTGGGGAGGGCATTTGCATTCTTTTTGCATAATATAGTAGGTTATATATTTTGTCAATTATTTTTTTGTTTGCTGATGGTGATAGCAATAATGACCCATTATTTCATGTTTGAATTGTATATGATCTTTTGTATGTGTTTTATTGATTCTCTTATTTGAAGATAACCCATGAGCTACCATTATATAGATCACATGCCTCTTTTAGTTCAGAAAAATGTGCTAATTTTGAATTGAAATAAAGACCTTGCAGGTTCATAATCCCTTTCCTTGTCCAGATTTCTAGAAGTCAATTATTCCATGAAGGAATATGACCACTGTATTGAACTGAAGACAATCTGGAAATTTTTGCATCTCCCTAGAGTATTGATTGTACTCTGTGCCAGCAGTGCACGTGGACTTTAAGAAAATATGAGGTTTTATACTGTGTTTTGGAGCATTTTGGATTCGTATGAACATTTGTAAGTGGCATTTTTTATACAGTGAAAACAAATGGGGCCTGATTCTCAAAAGTCCCAAAACTGCAGCAAGCCATAGGTGCACTGAACATATGACACATGGGGTCAGCAATATTCCTTGGCCACCAACAGTATTCTTGCTCCCGTGCACCAACTGCCTCAAGTTAGACCAGCTTTTTGTGGTCTAGCTTGTGGCAATCTTGGGTACCCATTTTACAAGGCTTGCACCAAATATTTGGTACAAGCTGCCATAAAGCAAGGAAACTGTCATGAATGCATCCTACTGTATCTTCTTGAATCAGGCACACTGCATGGCAAAGGTTTTGGCACAATCGCTCTGACCACAGGTTTGATGCAGGGCTTGATGCTAACCCTGTATCTCCCTTCATGAATCTGGACCATGGTATCTTTTTCTAGCTTAAGGTGGTGTATTGTCCAGTTGTTCAAATTAGCCAAGTATTTGTTACCAAAAGAGGTTTGGTACTGCCAGGCCTGCTTTTTCTTGAGGGGTAGTAAGTGTTTAAAGTTTTATCATTGGTACAGAATCTGCCTACAGAAATCTGTGACTTGTGTTTTACTATTCTCTAAAAAAACCTTCTGTCTGATAGGAAAAGTCTGAAACAGAATCAATAAGTGGGATAAGATGTTCACTTTAAGTATATGAACTCTTCCTATAGGAGATAAGAGTAAGGACTCCCATCGATTTAAATCATTTGTGATGGTCAGCATTAGTGGTTTGAAATTTAGGTCAAAGAGGTCTGTGGTCCTGTGTATTTTATTTTATTTGAATATTCGGTGGCACCTTTGAGCAAATGCTTGTCTACAAAGGTTCCACATTAGAAATACATGTTAAGTACTGTTATAGTTACAAGTAAAGTAATACATGTGTGGCCATGCAAGGTCCCTGGTATAATTACAAAATTCAGAAGTTCAGTCACAAACTAGGGTGCAGTGCAAAATATCCTTTGTACAAGTTTAATACACAGTGCAGTAGCAGCTGGCATGGCATTGTCTATGGTTATATTTTTAGGTAGTTGCAGATTTGCAACTTTGTCTGTGGAAATCATGTAAGTCATTGGAAGCACAACCAGTGGGGATTTTGCTGGTAGGATCTGGATTGTGACTGCACTGGCATACATTTTGCTGGGTAAGGTATTTTTTTCAAGGATGATTTAAACTGGCTCATTTTGGGTAACTCAAGCAGTGTGGTGGGGATTTCATTTAGCCAGGTTGGTGCTCGGTATGTGAACGCCCTCATGGCTTGGCTGGTTTTATAGCATGGAATGTACAGTGCATTTCTAGCAACACTCTTTGTAGAGTGGTGGTTAAGGGGGTTATGTAGCAGGGATTAGAGATAGGTGGGTCTGTTAGAAATTTTAACCCTAGGCATTCTATACTAGGTGAGTATGACTCAAAGTTACCATCTGTGGCTACTGAGGCAGATATATGGTGTGTATTTTTGTCAAGAGACAATAGTTCTGTCTCATTCCAGTTTATTGAGTAACCAGCCAATTGTGCTGATTTGGCAAATAGGTCATATGGTGGAGGAACGGATGTCATAATGTCTAGCAAATATATAAGTATGTCATCAGCATAAAGTAAGAAAGTATGTTCAACATATAATAATGTGATGCCTTTGGTCTCTTGATTTGTTCTTATGCATTGAGCTCGAGGTTTTATGTTTAACTGCAAAAAATAGAGGTGGGGAAGGCATCTCCAAAAATTCCTTGTGCTAAACTAAATGCTTCAATTGTAAGAGAGTTGGCCCTGATTCATGCACTAGGTTGTGAATAAACCAATTTAATCCAATTTATATATTGGTACGCAAACCCAAATATTGACAGGGTTCCAAATATAAAGAGCCAAGAGATCATGTCAAATGCTTTCTCTCCATCAATGACTAGGAGGGCAGTATTAGAGCCAGATGCTTTTTGGATAACATTTAATATCCTAATGTTGTGTGCCAACCGTCTTCCTCCAGTGAAGCCTGTTTGGTCAGTATGACTAATTTTGGTAATAACCTTCACTAGACTGGTAGCAAGAACTTTGTGTGAATATTTTGTAATCTGAGTTAAGGAGAAAGATTGGTCTATAAGAGCCTCCTCTTTGGGTTGTGCATACAGCTACGCGTTCCTTGTTGTACTGCCCCCTGGGTGCACATGTCCAGTGGTGCCATTCATGCATGCTATGTCTCTGTTGTGCCTTGCACGCCACAAAGCTGCACAGCACAGATACAACTGTTTTACATGTACTTTATGCGCTTCCGTGCATAGGCACTAATATAATTAACTACTTGAATGAAACTGCACAAGTTGATATAGAACAACACAGATTTATGCAAGGCAATGCAGTTTTATTTATATGGGACCCAGTCCCCAGGGCTCTGGACACCTCACAATAAGGCAAGTCAATTAAAACTGCAAATCGAGTATTAAATAGAAACATTTCAGTCACAAAGCCAGGCCCAAAACTTTTATTTATTTTATTTATTTGTTCTAGGATTACAAATACCTTTGAGCTGAGGCTCTTTTACAAAGGTTCCACGTCACTGGTACAATTGAGTCAAACATAAGCAAAGGTAACAGTTTATAAAATAAAAAAAAACACATAGTCTTGTAAAGGAAAAAAGAACAATAAGGTGAAACTTTGGGAAGGGGAAGGGAAAGGAGGAGGGTGAAATCAGGGAGACTAAGTGGATGGGAGAAAAGGGGAGGTAGGTGGGAGGGGAAACAGAGAGAGGAGAGGTGGAAGGCAGGTAAGAATAGAGGTAGTGCAGCCGAGTGTCATTTGTCATGGGCCAGCAGTGGAGGTGAAGATGGGTGGGGGTGCTGGCAAAGTGCAGGAGTAGTCATGGATCCAAAAGGTCATCATCAGCTATAGAACCAAAAGACATGTTTAGCCACAACAGTCACAGAGGTTGGAGGCAGTGAGTGTTAGGCAGAGCCGAGTCTTAAAAGTGCTGAGTGATAGTGAGGATGAGATGTCTCTGGGAAGACCATTACCAACTAGCAGCCTGGTAAGCAAAGGATCTTTGGCCTTGTGTTGTGCGGCAATGTGGTATTTGCAGAAGCCAAGGTTTCAATCCCTTGGTATGGTGTGTGTGGATTCTCAGTTGTATGAGGGCACAGACTCCGGGGGGGCAAGGCCCAGCAAGATTTTCTTAGTAGTAATACAAGTTTGGTGTTTTATTTGATTGGCAAGATTCAACCATCCAGTTTGAGAATGGAGGTCACAGGTGCGAGTTAGGCATTGGGAGCCAGTGACAAGTCAACAGGCCTTGTTGAGGGAGGTGGATACAAGTTTGAGTGTGGTGGTTGTAGCAGAGCCATAAATGATAATGCCATAATCAATGATGGATATGATGGAGCTCTGGACAGAGACAGCGAGGGCTTCGGGTGTCAGGTGATTCCTATGATGGAATAGCAGGCCTAGCTGGGATTTAGCAGATTTGGTGACATGATCGATACGGGCAGTGTAGGAGAGGTGAGGGTCAAGGATGATCCCGAGTTATTTAAAGTTTTTGACCTGTTCCAGTGCGGCACCTTATCTGGTGATAACAGAGAGTTGGAAGTGCTTATGTTTATTATGGGAGCTGCTGAAGATCATGGCCTTGGTTTTTTTTTTTTGATTAAGGATCAGTTTGTGCTTTGTGAACCAATTCTCAACCGAGGAGAGTTGGAGATTTTCTTGCAATTTCTTCAGGTCCTGGTGTGTGGCAAGGATTACTGCATCATCAGCATACAGGGTGATATGTTCAGTGCAGGAGTCTGGTAGGGTGCTAAGGAACAGGCTGAAGTGTAGGGGGTCCAGTATTGAACCCTGGGGGACTCCAGAGAGGACAGGTTTGGAATCAGAGGGCACATCCCCGATTTTAACATGCTGGGAGTGGTTTTCAAGATAGCTTTTGAACCAAGAGATTGAATCATTGGAGAGACCAGCATTTTTCAGTTGGCTCAGCAGGAAGGAGTGGTGGACAGTATTGAAGGCTTTGGTCAGGTCAATGAAAATAGCACCAGTTAGTTGTCCATTGTTGAGGGAGCTGTGAATGGAGCCAGTGAATTCGAGTAAGGCAGAGGATGTACTATGGCCTTTTCTAAAGCCATGTTGCTGTTTACAGAGAATATTATAATTGTCCAGATGCTCAGTATGTTGGTCCACTACTATACATTCCAGTGCATTCAATAGGGGAGGCAGAATGGAGATAGGGCTTGTTGCCATACACTCATGGATTTCCTGAGATACTTGCTTAGGTGGAAAAAGTGAGTTTTTACAGATTTTTAAAAAATGGACAGTGAAGGATTCCCTCTTATCTCCCAGGGAAGGACGTTCCAAAAATTTGGGGAAGCCACCCCAAATTACCTGTCACCTGAGGACTTTAAATGAGATTTAAGTATCAAAAGGATCTGCCTCTGCAGACCAGAGGGGATGGCAAAGAGCATAAAGTATCAGGAGATCTTTTAGATAGCCTGTAACCAGTCCAAGCAGGGCCTTATATGTCAACAAGCACACCCTGAAGCTGATGCACAATCGTACTAGTAGCTGGTGAATACCGTGGAAAAACAGCATGCTATGCTCGAACTGAGTGGTCCCAGAAACCAGCTGAGCTGCCATGTTCATACCAAGCTGCAAATGATGCAGGAGTCTTGTGGATAACCCAAGGTAAAGAGCATTGCAGTTATCCAACCTTGACATGACTAGGGCATGCACCAGTATTGCCAGGTCAGATGCATCAAGATAGGGCATAATCTGGGTGATATTTCACAGGTGGTAAAAGCCACTGTAAACAATAGTCAGTACCTGATATTCTAAGGTCAGCCTAGAATCCACGATGACTCCCAGATTCCTCAACCCATATGTAGCTCGGAGCACCATGCCATCCAGTGAGGGAAGGAAGACACTACTACCCACTGCTGCAGAAACTGACCAACCCATCTCCACCTGTAACACATCCATCTCAAAGGGTTGAGCCTAATCCAGCTGGTTGCCATAAACTCATGGATTTCCCTGAGACACTTGCTCAATTTTCTACTGGGAGATCATGTGTCACTAATGTGTTATGCTTTTATGAAAAAATATCTGATGCCCTTGATAACAGTGTGCTCTTAGACTGTATTTATCTTGATTTCACCAGAGTTTTTGATTCTGTCCTGGACTGGGCCATTATTCGGAAAAATGGCCATACTGAATATAAATAATTACATAATAAACTGGGTAGCTAACTGGCTAGGCAATAGAAGCCAAAAAGTTTGCATTAATGGTTAATATTCCACAATAGGTAGCATTGTGTACACCAGGGTTCTGTACTGGGCCCTGTTCTGTTTCAAATCTTTATATCAGATATGTGTCTACATGTAAAAAAATTGGACAAGCAAATATGCAGGTGACTCCAAACTGGTGGGCAAAATATGTACAATTCAAGATATAGAGTATTTCCAATAAAACCTTGACAACATCTGTAAGTGGGCAGAATCTTGGGGAATGCAGTTCAACATTGAAGAATGTAGTCTTACACCTAGGTAAACAGACCATCAAACACCATTAGAAACTTGGGAATAATATTATAAAAGAGGCTGAAAATGAGCAGGAGCTAGGTATTATTAGCAAGAAAAAGTTGAACTCAACTGACCTGTGTAGCATTGCTATTGCAAAAGAAAACAAGGTCCTACGGACCATGAAGTAAAACTTCACAAGTAGAAAGGCTGAGGTCAATATACCTCTATATATGGCATATGTGAGACGTACGGTAGATTATGGCAGCCATGTGAGGTACCCACTCAGTAGGAAAAAGATCAACAGAGTGGAGAGGCTGCAGTGCCATGCCACCAAAATGATGTACAGTATAAGACAGGATAGCAATCAACATTGCCTTAGACTTCTAAATCTAATGTCCTTGGAGAAAAGAAGGAGAGGGGGTGACCTACTAATGTGTTATGACATTATGCAGGACACTTACCTAATTAATGAGTCAAACTTGCAAATCAGAAATGATAGCCTAGATACTAGAGGTCACCCTTTACATTTACAAGTGAAAATATTTAATATAGCTAAAAGAAAAGATCTCTATATACATCATATCATTAATCACTGGAATACTGTAAATTACCAATTGAAATAATAATTAGGAAGGACAAAAAGGAATTCAAAACTAAATTAGAAAATTATATCCTTGATGGTCATGAAATACAGTATAATGGGTGAATGACAGGAGCTAATATGGAGAAAACATATTTTCTAATCCTTTGATCTTTCAGTATGACTTTCAGTGTAATTCTCATTTTGGCCACAAACCAGGAGCACCATTCCAAAATTTAAGAACATGTATAAGAAATGTGACAGAATCTCTGTGAATTAGCCAGAGTTGAGCTTGCTTAACTTTTAACACTGCTTCTGCTATGAAATTTTAATTTTTTTAATAAAATTGCTAACCCTCCAGCAGATGAAGTATAAAGGCCATGGGTGCTAAATAAATTAAGACAATATTTAAAGTCTGCTTCATAAAGGGAGCTGTGAACAGTGAGGATAGTGGAGTCATTAGCAAAGCAACAGGAATGGAAGAGGTTGCCCAGTTGGGCCAGGATTGTCTTGGGGTCAACACCACAGACCACATCCCCATATTGTAGTCAAACTCTGGTAAGATCATTTTCACAATAATCCACTGATAAATCAGGAAGGGCAGGCAGGACTTTTTCCTATAAAGGACTTCATGCTTAGGCTGGAAATTTTTAACATGAATATGCCAGATGTTAACTGGAGCACCTTTGCTGCAGCCACATCCAAGAGCAGGGCTATTCTTGATGCCCTAAAGGGGCATGCCTCAGACAGCTAGCTTGGGAACCCACTTGGGAGGGAGCAATCTTAGACCTAGTACTCTCAAATGGGGATGGAGAGAGGATCTTTGATCTTGAAGTGGGTAGCCATCTGGGAACAAATGACCACCAAACAGTGTGGTTCATGACAAACTTAGCTGTAGAGTCAAACCATACAAAAGTGAAGGTACTGGACTTCAGGGGGGCTGATTTTGCCAAAATGGGAGAGTGACTCAGAAATTCACTAGCAAACAGGCAAGAAGATGGGGTGGAGCAACAATGGGGAAACATCAAAACTGCAATCACAGAGGCAACAAGCCTTTGTGTGAAGCAAATAAACAAATTAAAATGAAAGAAAAAAACACTATGGTTCTCTAAAGAAGTGGTGGGGAAGGTTAGGGAGAAAAAGACAGCATTCAGGAAGTATAAAGACACAGAGAAGGAGCAGGACAGAGAACTGTATATGTTAAAGCAGAAGGAAGCAGAGAAGACAGTCAGAATAGCAAAGGCCCAAACTGAGGAAAAGATAGCCAACTCGGTTAAGAAGGGGGATAAAACCTTTTATAGGTACATTAGGGAGCAAAGAAAGACTAAGGCAGGGATACTGAGGCTGAATAAAGAGGAAGGTGGTTGGGCAGAGAGTGATAGTGAAAAAGCAGGGATACTGAATGAATACTTCTGCTCAGTATTCACAATGGAAAAGCAGGGGGAGATATCTAATCCAGTCAATAGAAGCACTCTGGATAGGGGGGTTGATATTAGTCCTTTCACAGAAGAAAAGGTTCTGAAAGAACTCTTAAAACTGAAGTTGGATAAAGCAATGGGGCCTGTTGGGATTCATCCCAGAATTCTAAAAGAACTAAGGGAAGAACTAGTAACACCACTGATTATCCTTTTTAATAAATCATGGGAGGATGCTGTGGTACCTGAGGACTGGAGGAGGATGGATGTGATTCCCCTTCACAAAAGTGGGAGCAAAACAACAGCAGGAAATTATAGACCTGTCAGTTAGACCTCAGTGGTAGAAAAAATGATGGAATCACTTCTGAAGGAAAGAATTGTTGAGTACCTAGAGGCCAGTGGGGCACAGGACCCAAGGCAGCATGGATTCACAGCAGGAAGGTCATGTAAGACAAATCTAATTGATTTTTTTGACTGTGTGACCAAAGTAGTAGACCAGAGATGGGCTGTGGACATGGCCTCCCTAGACTTTAGCAAGGCATTTGACACGTCCTGCACAAAAGATTAATAAACAAATTAGCCAGCCTGGGAAAGGCTCCCAGAGTGGTAGCCTGGGTAAAACACTGGCTGGACAACAGGACATAGCGGGTAATAGTAAATGGAGTCCACAGTGAAGAAAGGGGGGTTACTAATGGGGTACATCAGGGTTCAGTACTGGGACTGGTCCTTTTTAATGTCTTTATAAGTGACATTGCAGAGGAACTGGAAGGGAAAGTATGTTTCTTTGCAGATGACACGAAGATCTGCAACAAGGTTGATATGCAAGTTGGGGTGGAAAGGATGAAAAGGGACTTGGCAAGGGTGGAGGAATGGTCAAATGTATGGCAGCTTAGATTCAACGCAAAGAAGTGCAAAGTAATACACCTGGGAAACAAAAACCCAGGGGAAGAGCACACAGTGGTGGGTGAGATACTGACAACAACAAAAATGGAAAGGGACCTGGGGCTGGTCATATCAGATGACCTAAAGGTGGGCCAGCAATGTGAGAAGGCAGTAGGGAGGGCTGGGGGGATATTGGGATATATAGGGAGAGGCATCACCAGTAGAAACCAGGAAGTTGTTGGCCCTCTGTACGGACAGTTGGTAAGATCACATCTGGAGTACTGTGTACAGTTCAGGCATCAATAGTAGAAAACAGGAAGTTGTTATCCCTCTATACAGAGAGTTGGTGAGACCCCATCTGGAGTACTGTGTGCAGTTCTGGAGACCCCATCTCCGCAAAGACATAGATAGGGTGGAGGCTGTCCAGAGGAGGGCAACCAAAATGGTGCAGGGTCTGCACCACAAGACATGTGAAGAAAGACTAAAGGAGCTTAAGATGTGTAACCTTGAGGAAAGGAGGGAGAGTGGGGACATGATAGAAACTTTCAAATACCTCAAGGGAATCAACAAAGTCCAAGAGAGTAGCATCTTTCAGAAAAAGAGATGTGCATGAACAAGGGGGCACAATTTGAAGATAGAGGGGGGACAGCTCACAGGTAATGCGAGGAAGTAATTCTTCACAGAGAGGGTTGTAGATGTATGGAATGGCCTTCCTGAGGAGGTTGTAGAGTCAAAAACAGTGGGGGAATTCAAGAATGCATGGGACAGACATAAGGCAATTCTAGTGAGGGGTAGGAGGAAGTAGGCTGTTGGTTAACTAGGATCTTCAGCTTATCCATTAGGTAGAGAAATGGGCAGACTAGATGGGCCAGGCAGTCCTTATCTGCCATCAAATTCTATGATTCTATGTTTCTATGGCATTGTTGTGAGTGGAAAAATAACAGTTTCTATTTAGCCACACAAAAAGGTAATTGAATTGAGGGACCTCTTTAAGGGGAACATCATTAAGATTACAAAACATGGGGGTAGATACGAACCAGCTAAGATGTTGCTTTGTGCAAAAATATATGGCCACAGTATTTTTCTGCCATTAAGTGTATGTTGGTTTGAGTGGAACCAGCAATGGACATTGTCAAAGTTCTGCTGAAGAGATACTTTCATCTCAGAAACTGATGCACCTTTACTAAAAAAGAATAGTGTTGTCTGAACATATGCATGTTTTCCATGAGTCACATGCAATGGGTAGCCAGTTGGTGAGGAAAAGGGAGAATTAAATCAGCCCCAGGATGGAACCAGAGCCTCAGGCACACCAAAGTTGATAAGGAAAGGAGGAATGAAGCAGCACCTACCTGGAATGACCACTTCTTGCAAGGAAGTTACGAGTGGAGCAGTCCAACTGCAGCACTGGACAGGTCAGCTTCTTTCAATCGATCCAGCATTATGGGCCGTGATGTTAAAGGCCTTAGCTAGTTTAATGAATATGGTGTCTGTGACATGCCCTTGATTCATCCCTCTCAGGGCAGTATCGGCAGTATAGTGGAGGGAAGTGACTGTGAAGTGAGCTTTCCAGAAACAGCACTATAAAGGGGAAATAAAGAAGGTGTTGAAAAAAGCAGAGTGGGGAGAAGATTCTGTAGCTTCTTCTGAAGATTGGTTATAGTTGGGAGAAGAGAGAATGGCCAGTAGTACCTTGTTGAATAGGAGTCACCCCCCTCATAGAGGTTGAAGAATTTTACCTGATTCTACATGCTAAGAATGACACCTTGTTAAAAGGGTGGATTTATGAGCCAGGAGAAAGAGAAAGCAATACAGTAGCTAGAGAAGAAAGGTGGAAGTGTTTGGGGTCCAGGTTATCAGGGCTGTGCCCTTGGATGGATTAAGTGAACATGGTATATCAGCTGTGGAAACAGAAGAAAGAATAAGTAGGAAGAGAGGAGATGGAAACAGGGGTGGAGCCAGGAAGTAGATTAGAGTAGTCTGAAATCTTGCATAAAATCCCATATTAACAGTTTTATCTCACAGCCTCTTGTTCCCTGGTACTCTATAGTCTCACAGAATTCCCCCTTATACAGTTTAATGTACATGTGCACATAATTACAGACAGTAATCCATGGTGTGTGGATTGTAAAATTCTGCTTCTGCCAGAATTCAGTAGAACTTCAGAAATTCTGTGAAATTCTGTGTCATTTTGCCTGAGGCAGAATATAGGCCTTTTCCACTAAATTCTGCAGTTTAAATAGTTTTTCCTTAGAACAATTTTCCAGAATGAAACAAACAAGAGTTCTGTTCATATTAAAAACTCAGTTTACTTTTCAGATATGTACATTCTGCCAGTAAGGTTATACAGTCCACATAGCTTTAACAGTTATCCTATCCCCCAAGTCTTCTATATTCCAGAGAAAATAAGTTCAGAATCGTTAACGTATCCTGATATACCCTCCACCGCACTTCCGTAATCATTCTTATTGCTCTTTTTTTTTTTTTATCCTTTCCATATCATCCATACCCCTTCAGAGTTTCAGTATGGAAACTAAAACTGTATGCAGTATTCCAGATGCAGTCTCAAATACAATCCATACATTAGTAAGATCACCTCCCTGGATATACTTATTAAACTCGTTCTGAAATTCCCTTAAACTGAGTTAACTGTGTTACAGATTGGGGAGCATTGCTTAACATTCCTCAGATTTCTGGTTGCAATCACCCTCAGGTCTTTCTAATTTGTCCTTAGCTCCCAGCATGTAACAATCAAATGTGTAATTCCATTTCCCAGTATTACATTTAAAGTGCATTATCTGACATTTACCAGCGTTAAATATCATATGCCACTCTTCTGCCCACTGACAAAATGTGTTCATATCTTCCTGTATTTTATTGACACCCTCAGTTGTTTTTCTGTATGCCCTATCATCATCAGCAAACTTTGATATCCATCTCCATAATCCTCTAAGTCTCCAGTGTACCAGTTCAAGCTGGTCCCAACACTGACTTTTTTTTTTGCCAGGGCTCCCTCTCCCAGACTGGAGGCTCCAGCCCCCCCCCCGCTCCTCTTGCTGCCCCTCCTGACCAGGCTTGCCCCCCCCCCGGGTTGGATTGCCAGGTGGCACCCCCACCCCAAGGAACATCATCTCATGACCCTGGCTTGCCCAGCAGGGTGGGGCCATGGGAGCGGGAACCCCCTTGTTGACATTATTCACTATAGGAGCAGCAGTGGAGATGGAAGGCTGTCATCAATGGGACCGGCATTTTTGTGCAATGATTCCCTGGGGCAGGGATGTGCAATCATGCCAGTGTCCACCCTGTCCCCCAAGCATGTGGCACTAGCTGTGTTGGTACCCCCCAGCCTCTGCCAGAGGTCTGCATGGCAGCGGACACTCTTTCCCTTCCCCTAGGAGAAGGATACCAGTCCCTAGAACACTCAATCCTTCTCCCTCCACTGGCCCTCTGACTGCCAAGTCCATCTCCAAATACCGGATGTCAGCATCACAAGCGGACACCTTGCCAGTGGGCTGGCCCCCCAACACTGACTTTTGTAACACCTACTTTCCACACTAACCTAAACAGAAGCTTCCTTTTCCTTCCACCCTCTGCTCTCTCCTTGCTTAAAAGATCACTTTGCATAAGACTCAACTGATGTACTTTTAATTTCTTTACCAGTTTCATGTGCAGCAATTTGTCAAACCCTTGCTAAAGTCCAAGCACACTACATCAACCAGCCTTCATCATCAAGATCTCTTGATACTTTTTCCAAAAAGTGCTACAGATTAGTCCTGCAGGATCTACTTTCCCTAAACCCATGCTGACTGTCGTCATTAAATACTTTTGCTTTTGCAAAACTGTGTAATATTTCTTTTATTGTTTTTTTGTTGGATGTTAAAAAACACTGATGTTAGGCTCACAGGTCTGCAAGATCCTGCTCCATTCCTTCTGCCTGTTTTGTGGATCAGAACCACATTCACCTTTTTGCAATCCTCTGGTACAGTACCTCCACATATTTGATTGAAGAAATAAATATCAGAGTTAGTGACACTGCTAATTTAATTCCATCAGTTCAGCAACTTATGTATTTTAATAAATAAATAAACCAGGATAATGAAAAACCAATTCAGGCGAGGCTCATGTTCACTAGTATACAGATACCTACATCCAAGCATCTGATCGTAGAAAAATAGAAAACTGCCAGCAGAAAAGACTCGTAATCTAGTCATGTCTAACCAGCTCCTGCCTGAGCCACTCATACCTACAGTATCACTGGTATGGCCTTGGCTGAGGCCCCTTTTTGCCTGCATCTTTCTCTTCCCCAGGACTGTGGTTTGATGCTAGAGAACACACGTGATCTCTGGCAGGGGCTGGTCTTCTCATAGGATATTCTGGACTGCTCCAGTAACTGCCCTAAATTGAAAATCACTTTTTTTGGGGTGCGGGGTGTAATTGGAGTCACAGAAGGAGGCAACAAACCCTGCAGATCTTGGGTTGCTGTTCTCTTCTGGGGTAAAAACTCTTTAACTTAGTTTTAGAAACCAGTAGGTTGGACAATAATATCTCCAGCAATGGACACACCTCCCTTGCTGATAAGGGTCCAAATCTCTCTTTCCATGCTAACATGGATATCAGGAGGCAATTGCATCATAGCAAAATTGTTTGGACACTCAGTTAATGCAGTTGATGTTCAATCCACTGCAGTTATCATGTTCCATGATGAGAAATGTCCCAAGAACATTGGCTGCTTACAATATTCCTCCAATCAGGTGTGGTTAATAGATTGGCAATGTTGGGGAAATTCAGCTTGTGAAGAACTGAAAATAATTTCCCTGAATTTATTTTACCGGGGCGCACACTTCAGATACAGTACTTTTCACCTGGTGAAATGCTGTCCTTCATCTGGCAAAGAATACACATAGTTGCAGTTCACCAGCGAATGTGTCAGCAAAGTACACTATACATAGTTATTGCAGGGTGAAGTAGCAGTTCAACAGCAACATTGAAGCAAAGGGTTTTAGTTTAAAAAAAACAGGATTTTAATGTGTAATCCATCTCCATTCACTATTACAGTAGTAGCCACAGACATGGTCAGATATATCCATATATTTCATGAAATTTCTAAAGAGTTTCTCTCTGCTGCCCCTACTGTGGAAATGCAGAAAGCAGGAGATTCTCTAAAAATATCACAGCAATTTCAGGAAATATCTGACCATGTCTTTAGTTGTGACTCTAGGTACAGTTCCCAACTTCCCATCACCCACACCATTTAGAAGACACTGTCCCCACCCTCTACCACACACCCCTCCTCCCCTATCCACCACACAGTCCTGGTAAAGCAAGACATTGATGGTTAGATCCCTCCCTCCCACTTGCACCTCATCATAAAACACCACCAACCTCATTCCTGCCCCCCTTGAGTCATCACGATTGCAATCATGCCTTCCACTCCCCCACCCACCAGCACCCAACCTCCCTCCTTACCCAACCCCAAATCAGGAAAAGGGTAAGGATTTAACTGATAGAAAAAGAGAACCACCCCACGATGGAGTAGGATGTCCTCGCTCTTTAATGTCCTGCTATAGTACAGTATGAATGAACAATGATGTCTGCTCACCTATGGTGAGTACATCATTGCTTATTCATTTTTCAGCACAACATTGAAGACTGGGCACAATCACTCCATTGTGGGATGGTTTCCTTTTTATACAAGTTTTTGCTATTTGTGTAATCTTGGTTTGTGAGTCTGGGGAGGATGGAAAATGGAAACTAGAGGGTGGGTAGGGTGGGGGTTATGGATGTGGCTTGTTCACAGCAGAGATGGGATGGGGAAGGTGGGTGGGTGTTAATTACATACTGCATTGGTGGGGGAATGATCAGTGTCTGCCTCTATGATTAATTTATTATAATACTTCACCAGGACTATGGGGGTAGGGAGAAAGAGTGCAAGAGGGAGGAGAGGTTGGGGTACATACACAAAAGGGTCTGGGTGGTGGGCAGGGAATGTGTGTAGTATTTAACAGTGGATAGGAAATGTATTATTCCTTTTAAAATGCTTTTTTAGCAAAAAAAAAAAGGAACTACATTTCACTGCATGATTTTGGGGGTAAATCAGAAACTTTGCTCCTCTAAATACATTGCTGAATTCCTGAATTTGCACCAGCTTTTCTAGAAGAGTTAAAATTTAAAACATCCCTATTCCAAGAGAAATCCAGTTACAACCCACTGTGCACATTTCTGTTATTCCTCTTGTTAAACTCCAGCAGTCATTGATTAAAGCATCTTCACAGTTGGATGCTTACACTTTTTGGTCTAGATATTCAAAGGGGATGTACCCGGCGCAACTGAGTTGCACTGGTGCATCTCCAAGTTGTGCCCCCTGGGCCATATTCAGAAGGTGGGGATGCACCATGCAATTCTGGATGTGCCGCAGTGAAAAGATAATGTATATGATGCATCCGAAGGGGGCATTTCCCTGCATATCTGGCACATTGCAGTGTTCAGTCGAGATGTGTGGCACAGCTGCCCGTACATCTTGGAGATGAGCTGCACAAAGTTATGCAAGGAAAATCAGGCATAAGTTGCAGCCACCCACAGGTGGGCTGCTGTACTGCATAGCTCAACACAGCAGCAGCCATCCTTTTGGGTGTCTACCCCCCTCCCAGCCCTGATCGTAAAATAAAGTATCATCCCCTGATGTCCTTGGTAGTCCAGTAGCCCCTCTTCCATCCCTGAATCCCCGAACATTAAACACTCCTCTTTCCATTTCCCTGGTAGTCTAGTGTAACCCCCCCTCCCATTTCTGATTGGGATAAATAACTCATTGCACCCCTCATATATCTGGTAGTCTAGTGTAGCACCCCTCCCATCCCCATTTGTAAATGAATATTCATTTCATCCCTTGAATCCCTGGTAGTCTAGTGTAACCCCTCCTCCCATCATGGAACACAATCATATAAGTATAATACCCATTTCAGTATCCATGGTAATCTAATGTACCCCCCCACACCCCCACCCACTAAGGAACCCACATCCCACCCCGCTCAACCCAACCCAACAAGGCCAGTTGCTCATGGAGCCAGCGGGCAGCACATCCCTCCACACACTGCCATGGCTGCCTGCCGACTGAACTGTCAGTGAATGACAGCTACTGTAAGCATTGGTAGCCAATTGGTAGACACTGTCAACTAATGGGCTTGCAGAGTGTACTGTAAACTGTCATTCACAACTTTGTTTATGACACAAAATTGTGAATGAAAGCTTACAGTACACACTGCAAGCCCATTGGTTGACAGCATCTACCAATAGGCTTACAGTGCTTACAGTAAGCTGTCATTCACTAACAGCCGTGGCAGTGTGTGGAGAGATGTGCGGTCCGCTGGCTTCATGGGCAACTGGCCTTGCTGGGTTGGGGGGAGCTGGTTGGGATGTGAGTTTCTCAGTGGGTGGGGGTGTGGGGGGTACATTTGATTACCATGGATACTAGAATTGGAGTTATACCTATATAATTGTGTTCGGGGACAGGAGGAGGGGTTACACTAGACTACCGGGGATTTGAGGGATGAATTCATGATCGAGGATGGAAGGGGGGCTACACTACACTACCAGGGATATGAGGGATGAAATGCATACTTATTCACAAATGAGGTAGGAGGGGCCACTAGACAACCAGGGAATATTGGGGATGCTTTTGTAAACTACAGTGATGTTGGGGATGGGGGGGCACTAGACTACCAGGGAGATGTGCGTGTTTTTTGTGCTGCACAGCATTTGCTGCCTGGTGAATCCCTGCCTCAGACATGCAAATGGGGCCATAATGACATGCAAATGGACCCATTTGTGCCCTGCATGGCTAATGGCCCCATTTGCATATTTCTATCAGAATATCTGGAATTTGCACTTGGCACATCTGCTGATATGTCATGCATCCCCATTCCAGCTGTTCAGACTGGGAAGATGGATGCACTGCAGAATCAGTGGTGGCCCCCATTTGAGCTGCAGGGATTCTGTACCATATTCAGACATGATGTGCGGTAGCGCAGCTCATCTGAATATTGCACTTTTGCTCTCTGATGCAACTCAGTTGCACATAGCAACCACTTGCGCCCTTTCTGGGCACAGTCTGAATATCTGGCCCTTTGTGGTCAGTGTCAGTGTGGACTTGTCAGAATATGGGTAAATATTTATACATTGACCTAAACAACTAAAATTTGCTTGATTCATAGTCCAAGAATCTTTATATAGTTTTTCTCAAGAGAGAGACAGTCACATGACAGTATCCTTTTACTTTACAAAAAAAGTTCTTCATCAAAGATCATTACTTATTTATGTGAAATTAATCTTGGCAAGCGTGATATGTGTCAGCTGATAGGGTACAATAATAAAAGACATTCTGTGTGTCTGAAAACTGATATTTTATGTGAGAAATCACATTGGCTTGGCAAAGGTTCCACAACAGCTTCAGACTAACTAGTTGCATCATTTATGTCCCGAGTGTAGCGTATTTTGAAATGAGTCAATCAATAGTAATAGTCATAGGACTTGACTAGTTTTCTCACAAGAATAATGTACTGTATTATGTACAGATCTTGTTTAGTACTGAATCAAACCTCACACTCCCACCAATACCCAGATAAGAGGACAAGTAACAAGAATGTTAGCATAAAGTTTATTTGATCATATTCTAAAATGTAAAGCTCTGTGCATATCATTTTGGTTGAAGGACCCCAGTAGCCTGTAGCCAAATTATTTCATGCCAGAGCATTCTTATCTATTTTAAACTGATTTTTAAGTCATTGATTAATATTGTCTATATTTAGCAGCAGTACTGGTCACTTTAGAATAATAGGTGTAATTAACTTCAGCCTGTGACCAGTTGATGGTGTCATCATCTAAGGCCTATATAAGACATAATTTTTCAACTCTATGTACCCTTGATAAAGGGCTTGCAGTGGCACAAAACAGTGCTGAGTGACAGCATAACTACGGGCTGCTGGGATCCTTCTACCGAAGTAATATGCACAGCACTTTAACTTTTGGAATATAAACTGTGAGTAAACAAAGCTTTTATACTGCAGTTCTTGTCACTTGTCCTGCTTATCTGGGCATTGGTGGGAGTGCAAGGTTTGTTGCAGTACTGGTATCACTTTTTAACCTGCCACACGCCCTTAGTTATCCTGGGCAACCCTGTTGGTGATGGAGACCTTGTTAAGGCATACTCATACTTTCCACATACTGTGTCTTTCTGTAATGTGTCTTATAAACCTACAAATACAGGTAGTATTGACTACTGAATACAGTGTTGCTCCTCAAGGAAAGGCAAAGTTAGCATTCCTGTTGACTTACTATTGTAATTACTGCTACTATTTTAATAATATTTTCTTTCTTTACAAAGCCATAACGTCGTCCATACCTAGCAACACAATCTATGAATCTGGTCAAGGCCACCAGCACATTGGCAGCCAACCAACTGGCCCAGTTGAAAAAACATGTTGTCCATGAGAAAGTGATGGAGGATGAGGGACAGCAACAGCAACTTGTTGAAGAAAGCACCACCATCCCGCTGCCTCACACCAAACCCCTATCTCCATGTGCTCTTTTGCACTCTTCCATGAAATAACTGAAATGAGTTGTCAAAAGACAGGGGTGGCAGCTGAATCAGCAATCCCAAATTAAGATGGACTGCAACTTAAGGGTGGGGCTGCAGCTATAGAACATGAAACTGCAGATGGCATCTTGTGCAGCTTAGTTGGCAGCAATGACAGCTCAAGTGGCATCACTGCTGCCCTGAAGGTAAGGCAGTCACATGCAGCAGCACCTGTTGTTTGTTGTGCTGTTTATGTCTTCGACATTATGACTTCATGCCATTGAGAACAGTCCCTAAATCTATAGTTGAACAATGAACATTGAAATGTGTAAACCCTGGAATGCTACATGTAATTTCTGAAAGTGTGTTTCATAAAAAATAGTGACATAGAATGGGATTTTCCAAACTCCTAGACTTCCACAGGCCCCGGTGTACTGATGATACAGAGCATGGGGCTTGCGTCAATCTAATAGAATTTTCTGTCCCGTATGGCAATTGCCACAAGTAAGACCAACTTTTTCTGATCTAACTTGCTGCAATTCTGGGGGCTGTTGTTATGGAGCTCACGCCAGATGTTTGGTGCAAGCTGGTGTAATATGTGAAAACTGTCACAACTGTGTCCAAGCTTATAAAATTGCATGCAGCTGTAGTGAACGCAATAGTGCACCATCAGAACCTAAGCGCCCTGGCACAGGGCTGAGCACAAGCCCTGCACCAGGCTTTGAAAATCCAGCCTATAAATAATCGATTATAAATACCTGAATAGTATTTTGCAGTTTATAAACAGTGCACTGTGCAAACAAAGAAATGCTTAAAAAAATGCTGTCTGCAATCTGATAATTTCTGGAACGATACGTTATTAAATTGCTAATGGCAGAATAGTATTTCACCATTTTTATACAGGAGCCCAGTGTTTCCCCATCTGCAAAAATGCAGTTCTGAGCATTGTTTCAGCTAACTAGATTCCAGAGTAAGATTGTGATACTTTGAGTAGACAGACAGATCTAGTTTAAAGTTATAAAAATGTCAGGGTTAGGTGAGCCATTACCATAGCAACAGCAGTGGAAGGGGGAGGGGCAGGCCAACAGTGCCAGGAAGCTGGCACCCCTTCCAGAGCACAGAGGTGACCCTATTGATCAAGGAGGTAATCAAAAGGGTGGATTTCCTTTTTTAGGCAACACAGACTTCCCTATTTAGCGCAGGAGAAGGTGTTGGGTGAGACAAATGGTGCTAATAGATATGCAGGACATCTGCAACCCCACTCCATTGAGCAATTAAACACAAATGGAATGACATCCAGTGAAGACAGCCAAAGGTTACTGAGTTGCTTGATAGGGCCATCACATGCTCTAAGGGGTTACAAAGAAGCACCACAAGAAGAACTTGTCCTTGGTCAGCTGCAGCACAGCAGTCATAGTGAGGATAATATTAAATAACATTGCCTATATTTGGCATCTTAAAAAAAATAATTATTATTTAGAGCTTATTTTTGGGTGCAACACCATTGTAATGACGAAGTACACTGACGTTTGTTACATTCAGAATAGAATGCCTGAAGCCCTACAACACATTGTGACATGATGACTGAGACATTGAGCAATGGTGCTCTGCACTGAATTGCATCTCACCCATGTTTAGAACAGTAGGATGGTGCTAACATCTATTGATAGTACCATCACATTTTTTCTTGACATACTGTAGGCTCTCTGTGGGGAGTGAGGAATGAACCTAATGATAGTATATGGTGACACAAAATGTTGGCACAAACATGGATGGCGCAAACACTCCCTGGCTATGCCATTAATGATCTCCTCATTCCACATTGTAACATGCTTTCCACAGGTTACTTTGAATGCATCAGCAAGGTTACCAGACAGATCAGAAAGAGGGCACATAAGACCATTTGTGACCAGGGGAATGTGATAGAAGGTTAAAAAATTCATATTTTAATTTTCTCCCCTGTGCTTGGACAAAGTGAACATATTGGTATGATAGTGGATTCTGAGAGGTGTGTCATTGTTGATTAAATTCAGGGCAGTCTGCAAAGGCCTCGACAGTGTCAGACCAGTCATCAGCCAGGCTGATCATAATACTCTTCTGGTCTTGCATAATACTGCCCAGCAAGCAGAGCTGATCAGTGTTATGATCAGCTTCCTGTGGTCCTCCCCACAAATGAAAAAACAATCCCTCCCAGTCTTTGCTAAGAATTTCACGCACCTTCCATTTCTTCCACCTTTTTTCTTAATTTTCTGAAACTGGGAGTGCCCACTTCCTTGTGCCAGCTAGTACCCCCACACACACAAACACACCTTGCCTGTTTTCATTGTGTGTCACAAGGAAGCCCTCCCCTGGTTCCGCTAAACATAACACTGACACAGGCATGTTCAATCCCCAGTGTCAGTACCTGAAATAAAAGAAAAATGTCCTTCATAGTCTTTGTTTATCATTCGTCTTTTACCTTCTGTAATCCCACCCACTGCCAAGTATCTCTTCTACCTCCCTGTTGCTTCCCATCTCCTAGAGGTTAAACTGACAATGGCCTGTCTAATCCCCAGTGTTGGTACCTGAAATAAAAAAAAATAATTCCACATAGTCTTTTTTTATAAACACACTCTAAAAAAGAAAATCATCCGTTGATATCTGTTGCTGCTGCCAGCCCACCACAGCTGTTTCCCTCCCACCACCCATCCCTTCCCTGTCAGCACCTATCACCCCCTTCCCCTTTACTTACCTACTAGGGATCCAACACTGTAATGATCTCTGGACCGGAGACATGTTTGCACTTTTCAACAGCATATCGAAAACTGAGGAAATCAGGTATGCATTTCAATGTATTTCAGTGGGTTTTGAACTTGTCCCCATAACTTGGTCTTTTTTTATGTTTTCCCCAAATTGTCAGCACGTCCCTTTTCGGATTCCACCTCATGGACAAGGATGGTAAAATTATACAACTCCATCCTGAAAGGTGATTTCATGGTCACTGCACAAATTACCTTTCAGGGAGGATTTAAAAATATTCTTCACCATTGTTCAGAGATGGGATCATAAGAAGGCTTTGTTGAAATTCTGGGATAAAAATAATTAACAACAAAGTTAATGAGTGTGCATTGAAAGTTTTCAGTTCACACTCATAACTTTGGCAGTTTTCAATATTTTGACCCCAGATTTTCAATATAGCAATTTTTTTTCACATTACCTCGTGAACATGGGTATACCTTTAGAACAGCGAATTCAGTACATTGACTGCATAACAGAGACAGAAAGCGCAGTGACAGGGAGTTGATGTTGACAGGTGTGTACTGTCAGCAGGGAGGCAGTGGGTGGGATAGCCACAGTGCTGGATTGGGTGTCGACAGGTGTGTACTGTTGACAGGGAGGTGTATCAGGAGGTTGGTGGAATGTACAGTGGGTGGGATTGTCGGTGTGCACAGGGAGATGTATCGGGAGGTGGGTGGGATGTGTAGTGGGTGGGATGATCACTGTGCTGGATTGGGCATGGTTGTCAGGCAGTTGTGCAGGCCCTTTTCTCCACTGTCTGTGCGACATGGAGTTAGATATTTAAAGTAGGGGGTGTGTGGGGTGGCAAAGCCGCCCCTCCACATTGATACAGTGAAGTGTGGTGGTCGGTGTCGGCGTGTTGAGGGTCATTGTTAGGACATATCGGTGTCAGTGGGATTGCATTTATTATTTATTTATTAGCTTTTGGTAACCGGGTAAGTGCGCTACGCAACAATCCTGCCTATTTTCAGGCACGACCCGGGAGAGTACAAGACAAAGATGCCAACAAATTACAGTGATACATCATGACATAGTAACATTAAAGAAAACATTAGATTGCAAGCAAAAAATATAACAGCAGTACATAGTGGAAAGAACAACAAGTTGGTACTCCAGGATACAAACATAAAAAAAAAAGCTTTAATGTTGCGACAAATGGGAGGAGGTCCTGGCAACAGGCTGGTGGTCAAATGAGGTTATGTTATGAGCATCGGCAGTGACCAAGGGTGTGTAGGTGAGAAAACAGCGAGTTTTTAAAAACCCGGTGGGAGGTGGCGTTTTTGACCTGAGGGAGAGTTCCAGAACTTAGGAGCAAAGCAAGAGAAAGCCTGTTCACCCATTTTTGTGGCGCAAGGTCTACATGAGAGCAGGGGTGCAGAGGAGGATCTGAGGGAGCGAGTTTGGGAAGTGGGGTCAACAATTGAGCCAGGGAGTCCAGTCTTGGGGGTGTAGTTAGGGAGTCTATAAAGCAGCCCAGGGAGAAGGCCCAAAGCTCCATGGGTGACAGCCAGTTTAACCCGGAGTAAAGGAGGCAGTGATGAGTGAGGCATGGGGTGGATAAGACAAATCTGCAGATATTATTATAAGAGGTGTCCCATCTGCTGAGCACACTGGAGTTAGCAGAGTATAGAAGAGGTAGCCCATATTGGAGCTGCGGGAGAAGCACCGCCCTTGCTACTGATAGTCTAGCAGATGGTGTGAGGGAGTGTCGCACCCGGTAGGCACCACAAATTTTTGCATTAACAGCGTGACAGACTGAGTTGATATGCATAGAAAAGTCAAGGGAGGGATCAAGGGTGACCCCCAGGTATTTGAAGGAGGACATGTTGGTGACCAAAGAGCCATTCTGGCACTGAACCAGAAGCTTTGAGGCCATGGGGGGTAGTTTTTTAGTAGAGACGAACAGCATGGCTCGTGTTTTGTCCAGGTTAAGATGTTGATGGTTGTTCAGTAGCCATTGTTGAAGGACCTGAAAGTCGTTTGAGAGTGAGAGGTTGATGTTCTCAATCGATTTAGATGCCGAGTAGAGAACCAGGTCATCAGCGTACATGAGAATACAGCTGTGTCGGGAGAAGTAGGGAATGTTGTTCAGGAAGAGGGAGAAAAGTAAAGAACCAAGAATGAACCCCTGAGGAACACTACAGGTGATCTTTCTCAGGGAGTATACAGCCTTGTGGAAAGCTACAGCCTGGGTACGATTGTCCAGGTAGCTATGGAACCAAGATAGAGTGGGGTCAGAGGCACCAGCGGATTGGAGCTTTGACTGCATAAGTTGGTGATGAACCATGTCGAAAGCATTGGACAGATCACTGAAGATGGCGCCGGTGAGTAGGCCGATATCCATATTGCTTTTTATGTCACTGGTAAGTTGGGTTAGAGCCATGGTGGTGCTGTGTCCAGGCCTAAAGCCATGTTGGCAGGGGGTCAGGACATTGAACTTGCCGAGGTGTTCTGAGAGCTGGCGATGAACTAGTTTCTCAAGAAGCTTACTAAGGGTGGGCAAGAGAGAGATGGGATGGTAGTTGGTCATTTGTTTGACATCGCCCTTCTTAAGGATAGGGATGGTTCTAGCCATTTTCCAGGCTGATGGGACGGAGGAGTTACTGATAGAAAGATTGAAAAGCCTGGTGACCGGCTTGGTAAGCCAGGGAGCAAACTGCCTGAGAATCCCAGGATGGATGCCGTCAGGGCCTGGGCCCCCACGGGCTGGTATGGAATTAAGAAGTTTACGTACTTCACAGTATGTGGTCGGCGACAACACAAAGGTGGGATGAGTGGGGCTCGAAGTTGGGGCAGCGGGCCAATTAACTCGGGTATCCTCAGGAGCGTCAGCCGGTAGTGAGGAGAAGAGGGAATTGAAAGTATTGGCAATAGTGAGTGCCCTGTATATTCATGTCAGTAGGAGTCTGAGGCTTGTTATTGCCAGGAATTTCCTTGATTTGGGCCCAGTACTTCTTAGGGTTGTCAGCAGAGGATTTTAGGAGGTTCTTAAAGTAGGTGCTTTTAGCCAGGCGTATGTGTTTTTTGCAGTTGTTCCAAGAAGACCTGTAGGCTTCAAAGTCAGTTCGCAGGTGAGAGACCTTCAACGCAGCCCAAAGTTTGTCCCTACGTTTCAGCATTTGAAGCAGGGGGCGCGTGAGACACTTGGTCACCTTCCCTGCCACCCTGCGTGTAGAGACGGGGATCTGTAGGCTTTTCAGAGAGAAGAATGGAGTTAAAGTAGTCAGTGGCCTGGTTTATGTCTTCCAGCTAAGTAGATAGGCGACCAGTCAACAAGGCGAGATCAGTTTAAAAGCATCAACCCTTAGGTGTGATGCGTCAGGAAGGAAACGACTTAGAGGGAACGAAGAGTGGAGGTGTCCCATACACAGTAAACAGGATAGTGATCGCTTATGGTGTCTGGGAGCATGCCTGCTGTGTTCACGTATTCCATCCTATTAGTGAGGATCCAATCGAGCAGGGTGGCGCAGGCACCCCCCCCCCCGAGAGACTCTCGTAGGTTCCTGGATGAGCTGGGAGAGGTTGGCCTTACTAGTGATTGATGATAGGTGGGCTGAGTTGTTCTCAGACCAGTCTAGGTTGAAATTCCTGAGGCAGATAATGTTGTTTTTTCCTGTACCTGATAGCAAGTTATCCATGAGTTCTGAGAGACCCTGTTTGGAGTTTTTGGGAGGGACATATATACAGAAGATATGGAGTTTCTTTACACTGCCAAGTAAAAGGAGGGTGTGGAGTACTTCACAATTTGGCAGAGGGGAGTTCTGTATGAGTGTGATGTTAAGGTGTGATTTGTAGTAGAGTGCTAGCCCTCCGCCTCTTTTTGTCCCCAAGCGGTCAGCCCGGAGCATATTATACCAGGGAAAGGAGCACTGGGAGTCAGTAACTGTGGGTTTTAGCCAAGTCTCTGTGATAGCTAAGATGTCTGGGCAGTTTACATTCATCCAGACCTGAAGGTCGGGAAGGTTGGCTAGAAGGCTCCTAGTGTTTATATGGGCATCGATGTAAGGGATGTCATTGGGATTTCTGTCACTGCTGCTTGGCAGAACCATAATCATTACAGTTGTCATTTTTCAAATCCTGGCCAAAATGTGTTTTCACAACTGTGGCATAAAATCACCATTTGGGCAGGATTTGATAGTTTTCTATACCCTTTTTCATGAAGTGGAGTCATAAGAAGACTATGTTGAACATCTGGGGTAACAGTATTAAAAAACAACAAAGTTGTGATGAAAAGTTTCAATGCGCACTCCTAACTTTGGTAATTTTCAATATCATGACCACAGATTTTCAACATATCCATTTTTTTCACACCGCCTCATGAAAGTGACAGCCATCATTTTTCAAATTCTAGCCAAAATGTGTTTTCACACTTGTGGCACGTAATGATGTTTTGGTCAGTATTTTATAAATGACATCTGTCATGTTCAGAAGGTGTGGTCATGAAATGACTATGTTGAAAACTTGGAGTCAAAATGAGAAAAAAAAAACCAACTAAGTTATGAAGAAACATTAAATTGTTCCAACATTTACTCATAGCTTTATTTTTGCAGATTTTGGCCCCTAATGTTCAACATACCCTTTGTGCCATCCCACCTCCTGAACATGATGGGTGTCATTTTTCAAATCCCTCTGAAACTTATTTTTACAGTCACACTGCAAAATCACTATTCTTTTTTTTTTAAATCAGTACTTTATAATTTTTTCCATTTCTCTCCCATATTTCCAAGACCCCAGCACATAGACATCATACATGCATAGAGGAGCATGCATGCCCCGTGATGCCAACTCAGACCCTTCCGCCCATCCCCATGGCTAGGGACAGAGCTCCCTCTGATCAGCGCTGCCATCAGTCCCCCACCAGGTGGTAGTCAATTGCCGAGGAGCTCCTAGTCCCCCCATGAGGAGAGAGCTGCCTTGCGGTGGCTCAGTTTCTCTCCTCACCTTTCCCCCCACTGACCCCCAACAAACTGGACTTGTTTTTATTTATTTATTTATTTAGTTTAGTCTTTAGTAATTGGGCAAGGCCCACTAGGTACAAGTGCCTGTTTCCAGGGGTGCCCTGGGAGCAATGGACGGTTAAGTGACTTGCTCAGAGTCACACAGTATGCAAGTTAAGGTTGTGAGAATCAAACCCAGATCTGGTCTGCTGGATGTACCAAGCTCATTCACAGCTCATTACTCTAACCTCTAGGCTGTACTTGTTCCTGAACCTGGGGTTGCTAGTGCAACACGAGGTGTGGCATCCGGCACCTCAGCCCTCAGCACCACCAGACCAGCTCTGCATAATCACTTTTTAAAAGGGATTTAAAAAAAATCCACCTGTCTTGAACATAATGTGAGGTCATAAAAAGACTTGGAAATTTGGAGTCAAAACGTGTGAGCTCAATAAAAATTAGACATTGCGTTTCAGCTAGTTTCACCTAGGTAAATAGAATTAAAAAATGTGAAAAAGCAGGACACCACTGAAAATTAGGTATTACGTCTCATCTGTCCTGGGTAAATATATAGTAAAAATGTGTACAAGAAAAACCCGGACAACAACAATGCAAGCGGTGAACATTCACCATTGGCAAATGCTGGTTTTGCTATTTACATACTGCTTTCCTTATGCTCCCTCACTCCCAGCAGCCACTTGGGGCCCTCACTTCATGGTGGTCCTGGCATGAGTCAAGTTACTGTCAGTCTTTTAGGTATAAGAATTTTTTAAAGTATTGATATGTCTTACTGGCTCCCACAAACATAATGTTTCCACTTTTTACTGCCCCCTTTGCCATCAGTTTTAGAAACAATCAAAAAGTCCAATTAACCAGTCCCATCATTTCCACCACCAATGCTGCTTAACATGCACTGCAATGTACTCTACTCCTTCCTAACCATTTTGTTGTCTTCTATGGGTGGAGGCCTGACTACTATGGTCAGTTAGTATCTGCAAGGACATGTCAGGGAAACCCCAAGGTGGGATACTAATTGGGAGGGAAGCAGCTGGCATGCACCAACCAGGAGCAAGACCTAGGAGTCATTATATCAGACGACTTAAAGGTGAGGAAGCAGTGCAAAAAGGCAGTGCTAAAGTCCAGTGGTATGCTGGGCTGCATAGGGAGGGGAATCATGAGTCACAGAAGGGAGGTGGTGCTGCCACTTTACAGGGTGGTGGTGTGCCCCCTCCTGGAGTAATGCATATAGTTCTGGAGGCTGCACCTTAGGAAAGACATAAATAAAATTAAGGCAGTGCAGAGGAGAGCCACAAAAATAATTCAGGGTCTGTATCAAATGGCATATGAGGATAGGTTGAGGGAGCTCAATATGTACTCCCTGGAGCAGAGTACGGAGGGGGGACATGATTGAGACATTCAAGTATATCAAGGGTATAAATAAGATAGGGGTAAAGGAGCTCCTTCAGGAGAAGAAAAGTGTCAGAACTAGAGGACACAATATGAGGCTCAAAGGTGGGTGATTCAGAAGCAATGTTAGAAAGTTCTTCTTCACTGAGAGGGTGGTCGACCCATGGAATTGCCCACCCTAGGAAGTGATGGAGGCCAAAATGGTAAACTAGTTCAAAAACATCTGGGACAGGCACAAAGGTATTATTTTACAGAAAGGATAGAAGGGGTAGTTACCCATATCAGGCAGACTAGATGGATCTTGCAGTCCCCTTCTGCCATCAATTTCTATGTTGACATCCCATTCTGATCCATCCCTCTCCTATGGAGTCACACACATGTTGTTAATACAGTACAAACTGGACTGGCTGCTTGCTGCACACACAGTGTAAAAGTAACATGCTTCATCTGGATGAGCCATGCCATTTTCTTCTTCCCACTTTGCACCTTCACATATCATCTTTGTCAACCACTCCAAGGTGATCATGGACGGGTTTCCATACTGCAACTGCCTTGGCAAGCAGCATGTGACTTTCCTGATGATTAGATCACCCATGATGATTCTCTGAGATATTTTGTGCAAGTGCAGCTGGCTGTCTCCCTGTTTAATGCATTGTGTAATATATGCTATTGTATTGTTTTTGAATACCATATTCATCTGCAGCAGCTGAGAAATTAGTGTCCAGTGACACAAGTGGAGGCATGCAGCAGTCATCTACAGTTAGCAAGCCCAGTAGTATCACCACAAGTAAAAGAGAGGGTGATGATGGGCCCATTGCTGGTGTGCTTTATTATTCATTGTTTGACAAGTAATAATGATATATTTAAATCTGTGAACTAGGTCATGTTGGTGTTGTATTAGAGCAAAGTGCTAAGAAAATTGTGTGATTTAGTATCTCACTTTGTTAAGATGTTGAACAGTAATGCTCTGAGGACCCACCCCTGTAGTACCTCACTTGTGACCCCTCTCATTCCTGGAAACTCCTCATTTCCTACTACCCCCTTTATTTTACCCACTAGCCAGTTCTGCACCCAGTGCTGCTTTAATCTGTCCCAACCCTTAGGTCCCCTAGTTTTTTGACCAATATCCTGTATGTAGATCAGTGCCAGGCTAGCCTGGAATCCTCATAAGCAGCAACCGTGCTGTGCCTGCCTGCTCAAAGTAGAAAGAAAAGTGAGCAAGCACTGGAAAGCTATGTGGTACTGCAGATATGTTTTCAGGTCAATGTAGCAAAACTCAAGCACCTACACAAGAAACCAACACAAAGAGAAGTTTTGCTTACAAGATTTATTCAGCAAAAAAAGTGTGCAACACAGCTCAAGACCAGACCCATCAGAGCATGGCGGAGTAAACCATGATGGTAGCAAACTGATGATGTCATGTTTGCTAGGAATTAGAGCTGTGTGGAATATAAAATTCTGCCCATGGAATTCCCACAGAATGATCATTCTGATTCCGTGGAATTCCGCCTAATTGTCACAAACATTTCGCGGCATTTTGCGCATTTTTAAATTTCAGTAATTTCATTATAATTTATGAAGTATATGTTCAAATTACACTACATTTGGAACATATGTACTTACAAATGTGTACCAAATGTTAGAGTTGTACATTAAAAGGAGGCAGAGTTATGGGTTGCCAAACATTTAATCAAAATTTAATTTTCAGTTATTTTGAGATAATTTTAACATTTCTCCTCCAAATTTCTCCATAATATCAGGATATAGAGAAGCCCATAGAACGCATATATGCACCATTTTGTAAGTCTTAAGGTTTAATGGGAGCTGAATTATAGGCAGTCAAATATTTTGCCAAAATTTCTGTATTTTAGTATAATGTTGCTAGTATTCATTGAAATATTAAGAACATTTTCATGCATACAGGTTAGCATGATGCTTGTATATGCACCTAGTTTCAGATTTCTAGCTTTAAAAGGGACTGTGTTATAGCCTGCCAAACATGCTGCCAAAATTTAAATTTCGGTTAGCTCCCTCTCATTTTAAAACTACTGTTCCAAATTTAACCAGAGCTGAAACATTTAAACTACTATACCACATGGTCATTTCTGAAAAAGTTCATATTTTCAGCTTTACATGGGGATAAATGAAAAGTAGTCAAACTCTCATGACATTTAAAAATTTAATTTTGCAAGAATGTAAACTACGAATTTATAAACCCCTGAAACTTTAAAACTAGAGCACGCAATACCATCATGTTTGGCAGGTTCATAGACCTTACAAGGGGACTGTGTGTGACAATTTTATTAACTGCAAAATTACATCTCTACTTAAAGTCAAATCCCATGAGTCTTTGTGAAAATTGCAGCATTTCATGAAAAATTCCATAAAAGTGGAATTTTCTAATTTCACTCAGCCTTCTCTGGGGGGGGGTCTAATTAAAGGATGGGGTATAAGAGGCTTGTAGTGCAGGGGGTTACCAGGTTCAGGAGTTAGATGCATGGTTTCACCAAGACATGGACAGATAAGCTGGGTAGCACAACAGTGGTAGACCCCCAGGTTGGAGCAAGAAAGCACTGAGTGTCAACAACTCCATCCTGAATACAGAATATTTAATGATCATGTCCAGTAAATTTATAATCCAGGGAGCCTGGTGTACATGCAAGTCTAGGACTTAGACATATTCAAAAACATTTGGTAGGGGAAGACGATGTCTTGGGCAGCAGGAAGAAAGAATTCTTGCAATTCCAAAAGGGTAGGTTGATTGGAAAGGGAGTAGGTGACTCACCTATCTAATTTAATCCATATTTAGATCATTCTATAAGCATTACAAAATGGTTATTCATACCAATTTACACGTCTAGCTCCACAGGTGCCTAAGTTACATGTAGATGAAATCTGTTCATGAAATTTCCTGAAAAAAATAAAATGACAGATTTTGAGAACATATAATTTTGAGACGATGCATCATATTGTCATGAAATCTTGTACATTGTTAGAACACCTATCATCAAGAAATCATGCCAAATTTAACATCCATGACCCAATAGATGGTTAAGGTATATGCAGATAAAAAATGTTCATGAAATTTCGCACAAACAATAAAATGGCAATATTCAAGCCCCTATAATTTTGAAACTATCCCACCAAATTACATGATATTTGACATGTTTGTGGCTATTGTCCCAAAAGAGTATACATTCCAAATTTCAGATCTTTAGCTTGAACAGTTATTGTTAGTTATAACTAAATTACTAAAGTTTTATAATGCCATGAAATTACAGCAAAATTCCACAGAAATTTGCAGAATTTTGTGAAACTTCACTGAAATTCCTTGGATTCAGAATTTTCCTATTCTGCACAGCTCTACTAGGAATGTGAACATTTCACCCAGGCACTGCTGGACTTCATCTCTGATAAAGCATGGCAGTGGCCAGGTGAAACATTAGCATTACTAGCAACTGTGATGTCATCAGTTTGTTATCATTGTGGTTTAGTACACCATTCACTGATGGGTATGGTCTTGAGTTGTGTTGCACACCTTTTTACTGAATAAATCTGGTAGGTGAAACCTCTTTTTATGTTGGTTTCTTGTGTGGGTGCTCCATTTTTGCTGCCTGCCTGCCTAGTCAGCAATCTTTCTTACTCTGTTGTTGATGAACTTGCAAAATTTGAAGATGAAGGGGCTTGTGTGGACACAGAGGGATATCTGGCACTTTTCTTAGACTACAGTTTGTTCTCCACTATGTCTTTTTGTTCCTCACAGTTAGGTGGTGGTTACTCACAGTGTAGAGAAAAATGAAGGGAAACATGTTGATTAAATGATTTATGTGACTGTAAATTATGAGATTTCTTGTTCAATAAACATGTCATGCATATGTAAATAGAGAGATAGAGAGAGTAGGGACAGGGGTTTATGACAGAAACTTTTAAATACCTCATGGGAGTAAAAAAGGTACAGGAAAGAAGTATTTTTTTTTGAAAATAAAAGCTGCTGAAGACAAAGGACATGCAATGAAGCTGGAGGGGGTAAATTCAGGACTGATGTAAGGAAGTTCTTCTTAACAAAAAGGGGGGTGGATTCCTGGACCAACCTGCCAGTGGATGTAGTGGGGGCACAAAGAGTAATGTGGTTCAAGAATGCATGGGATAGGTGTAAGTGAATTTTAGTGGAAAGGAAGGGGGGGAGAGAGAGAGCAGGACTGCAACTAGAAATGAGTATCCAAGGAGGCTTATGTATGTGTGGTTACCCCCTGACAGTGACATTTTGCCAGCGAGGTCCTCCACAGTGACTACAGCACCATGCCGCTGTGGGAAACCTGCTGACACCTGGCGCTGTCTGTCAGGGGTCCTGAACCTCCCAATCAGCTCCGACTCAGAGTTGATAATCCTAAAGGGGGTGCGGGGGTGCAGCCCCGCATGTGGGGGGTTCATGGGGCAAAGCCCCCTGAAGAAAACACAGTCAGCCTATGGGAACCGGCAGCTGACTGCAGAATGTGGTCAACCTGCTGGTGTCACTGACGGGGCATTCGACAAAAATTTTGTCGAGCACCCATCATGGATCTGTATATGTGTAGTAGTAATGCTAATCAATGGTGGTCATGGTGGGGGGGTTGTCAGCCAGTGCCCTTTCGAACCACAGGGAAGAGTCCTTCAAATATGACAGTCAATTTTATGAAATTCAGTAGAAGATCGTACTTTTCTGCATCTGCACATGCCAGCAGTCAGGCCACGCCCCACATAAAAATCACATTAAATCATTAAGCATGCTTTTATTTTAAATACATTTTCTTTTGTCATCTTTTCTTTGCAGTCATGACATTTCACTCAGCAAGTTCCAGGACTCCGGACAAGTGCTGTTTTTCTCAGTGTAGGTCTCTCCATCCCTTATCGATAACCTCATGCATGACCTCATTTCCCGAAAGTATAGCTCATGATTTTTCTGTAAATGTAAAAAACACATCCATCTCCCACAACTGAGAGAAACCAAGTGTTTTTTTAAGTCAATTAGGCCTGTCAAATATGAGCACTGATCATGAATGCTGAAACAGGAAATACCTCAGCCAAAGCTGCCAACTGTGAACCAACCACTTCATTTCCCAAAGGTGGGATTCTGGCTACAGTTCAAACAAACAACAATATTTTTTCACATCTCTTATGCCCAGCAAATGTTTGTGCACAGAATCAGTGGTTTTCATGTAAAAAACAAAAACAGACACTCTCCAGCACCAAATTTCAGCTCCGTTCCTCCCTGCACTAAAATCCAAAATAAAAAAGAAAAGTGACCTGACAGATTAAATTGCAGAAAGTACCAGGGTTGGAGGGGAAGATTAGCCCCCTTTACTGATATATTATAGTGCTATTACACAATAGGGACTACATTGCCAACAAAGAACACTTAATATTAATTTAGGTGCAATCCCCACTCCTCCTACTGTTAGCCAATCTACAAAGGTTTTAAATAGTCCTTGTTTCACAGTTTTTACCTTTGTGTTTTTAGTAGGGAACATGATCATAAATCCTCATATCAAGGAGTTTGCAGCTTTATTCCTTCCCTTTCCAGGAACCCTTTACTGAAAAATCTGTCCCGTGCTTATAGAGTTTGTAATGTGTCAGTTTGTAGTGTGTGAAGGTCCACTGTACTGATTTCCATGATGTGGGCTTAAAGCAACAGTATTTCTTAAGGATTATATATACTGTGTATATATATATATATACTGTATATATTAGCAGTAATATTTTCCTGGGAAAAATATCAAGATACATATTTTTTTCCTTTTTGTTTTCTTTCATTTCTGAGCTGAGATACAGAATGTTTAAGATTTAAAAAGTTCCCATTCCTGTGCTGTGCCCACCATAAAAAACTTAAATATCTTGGTACAGGGTTGTACTGTTTACCATCAGGAACATGTGGTAACATCATCTTAATAAATCCACATTATAAATCTAGCACATATATTCAATTGATATCCTCAAGGGGAGATTTTTTTTAAATGTGAGTGGCAACCATCTTTAATTATGTAAATTATTAATTACAAAATTAGCTGTAAAAGCTGTTTCAACAATATCTGAGGATACTAAAAATAAACTGAGCATGAATTGAAGGATGTCTGAAATACATTTCTGCAAAAAAGAAAATAGGATACATTTTTTACTGACTAACAAATACTACTGTTTTAAAGAAATATTTTATATTTTAGAGTGCCACCTGATTAAAATCAATGATGCCGCACAACTAACAAGAACCTTATTGGTTGTGTGCTTACCTAATTAAACCAGTGATTCTCTAAAATATATAAAACAAATAATTTATTGCCCACCCCCCCCCAATTAATTCAGTACAGTATGGGGGAAGAGCTGTGTAGATAGGTTAACTATGACAGGATTGGGCATTGATTTTAAAATTGGATCTTATTGTTGCAGTTTAAATATTCTATTTTCAAAATGTTCACATTTTTATTTGTTTAATGTATTTGCTTGTCAAACCCATTTTATAAGTGTACTATGACACTCAGGGATATGGGTTGTTGTGTGTAATGTACAGTAAACCAGGTTCTGAAGGCATTTACACACAACAACCAACACCCCTTTGTGTCTTATGGCTTATTTATAACATCATTTAGTCTCTTTTGGCTTATAAGGTGTTATACTGTGTAACATATTACAGGATCTATTATTTTGCTAAGAGGGTCTCAGTTTTTTCTTGTTCAAAGCATTTAATCATCTATTCAAAACAAATCCCATCGCTATTAAAATAAACATTTGCTAGTCAATTACACATACTCAAAACAACAAATTAGAAGTGACAAAACCACAGCTTTTTTCCCCATAAATTTTTATTAATTTTCTAGACTGCATAAGATATTACAATATTAAACTCCAAAAGAAAATAAACATAACTATATGAGGATAAAATAGTGTACAATAAAGAATACAATCCATTGTGACTATCATTTGATGTCACATTGAAAAGTGAGACATAAACATTAAAGTAAGAAGAAGAACTTCCATATTACGTAAAACAGTTTAAAAAATAAAAGTAAACAGCCAGCTGTGTATATAGAAGAAAGAAGGAAAAGAAGAAAAGAAAATTCCACATACAGGGAAAGAGAAAAGAAAAAGGGAAAACAAAATGGGTAGATAGTAACTGGAAGGCTAATTGACACTGGCAGTACAATATTGCAGCAGTGTTCCATTTATTTTTTTCTTTAAACTTTCTGTTTATTGAGTATGCCAAATACATAATCAGTATACTTTCACTAGGTTCCATTACATAGAAATCCCATTCCACATAGTTTTTACCAAGGATTATTTTCATATCTCCCCCTGTTACAACATAATGGGGGTTATCATATATCAAAAAATGTAAAGACAATTACATTTTATTCCTAAAATTATGCTTAAATGATGAATTATGCCAAGACCATAGACCTTTAGTTAACAATAAGTAGACTCGATAAGTCCCTGAGTGAAACGCTCTTGATTTTGGTCAAAAGACCATTCAAAAGTCTGTGTAAATATGAAAATTTTCCAGATCACTTTAATATATAGATGTCCTTTAACTAATCTATTCTTTCCTGCAAAACCCCCCAAAGAATTGGAACTGTTTATTGCCACAGCAATATTTTATATTCAAGACAAAGTTGAACAATATTGGAATAACTCCGATAAACCAACTTTCATGCACCAGAACATTAACTGTCCCATTTACTGAAACATTACTGTGAGTTCAATTCAGTCCCCCTCAGTCTCAGAGGTATCACTTTCTTTGCGACTCTCAAAGTCTGCTTTAATTTTCATTAGTCTCTTCCCTGCTTCAGCTGGGTCATTAAAAATGTAAGTTTTACCTGTATAACACAAGCAAAGCTTAGCTGGATATAACAGCATGCTTGAAATCCCCAGCTGGTGTAGTTCTGCCCAAACTGCATCAAATAATTTACGGCATTGGTGAGTTGCATATGATATATCAGGAAAGTAATAAATTCTGGAGCCATCAGGGAGTTGAATGAGTCCATTTTCTTTAGCTGCTTGCAGGAACTACTCCTGTATCATGGGTCCTGCAGTGACAAGGATGATGGTCTGAGAAGTCTAAGCTTGAGTAGGTCTATGTCGAGGTGTAATCCTGTAGGCCTGAAGAAGTAAGCCTTCATTATGAAATCCAAGTGTTGTTTGCAACAGTGACAAGACAATATCCAGTAGATTTTGATCTTCTCAGTCACATAAGATTCTGACATTCACTGAATGTGCCCCGTTATCTTAATTTTCCAGATGCTTATAAGGAGATGATTTTCATTAACTAGTCCTGCAGTTGCCATGATGGCTTTCTTGGCCATCGATTTGGACTGTTTAGACTCTGTAGCCATGGTGTCAAGTTTAAGCTCCACTGTAGTCACCTGTGCTGTAAAACCATCCATTTTCTTATTGAGCTCCTTTACAAAGGATTCCAGGTCTTTTACGGCTTTGAGAACTACCGCATTGGAAGGCTCATTCTCTGCGCCATGTGCTTGGCCTTGCTGCTGCATAGATTTCTGTCTCCCCATGCTGTTCTCCAATGAGCTGGATACCAAAAGGCTGCTCTCTACAGTGGCAGGGTAGTTAGGAGATATTTTGTGGTAAACTGGGTTCAGCCAAAAATTAGTACAAGTTTAAGTTTTAATAGAGTAATTATAGCCTGCAGTATGGAGCTCTCAGAAAAGACATATTGTTCAGTCAGCTGCTGACCACCCCCCCCCCAGTGTTCCATTTCTTAGCAAATTTATTTGATCTGTCATTTAGACCATGAGTAATCTACTCTGGTTTTAAAGTTTCCATAATTTCAGTTCTGCATTTTGCACAAGGGTTCTGCCCAATCTTTGTTCAGCCATTTCTTTAAAATAATTTTTGGGGCAGCCATTGAGATCAAAATTATGGCAACTTTATCCTTATATGATACATAGGCCTCAGAAGAAAAACGGCTTATAAAATACAAGAGCAGATATTGAAATTTGAATGCACTGAAGATAAATTTTTGAAAAATTCTGTATTTGGGACCAAAAGTTCTTAATCAAAGGACAATCCCAAAATAGATGTTTTAAGTCAGCCTCTTTAGTGTTATACCCAAGACAATCTTCAGTATGCCGCAGTCCCATCTTTTTATTATGATAGGGAATGTAGTATAAGTTATTTAAAATGTTATACTGAATTACCCTATAGTTGGATAAAATTAAAGTTTTAAAAAAGGAATGACCAAATCATATTTAAGTCCCAGGTGGTCATATCTTCTTTAGTAACTCGACTCCAAAAATTGATAGATTCAGTGGTTTGGACTCCAACAATACGTAACATGAGTGAACAAAAGGCTGAAATGGTTAGCTTAACACTACAAATAAATAAGAAACTTTTAGTGTTCTCACTGAGAAGTACTGGAGCTTCTTCATTACTAAACATTCTCTCTAGAACATTTTTTTTGTTTGTTTGGTTGGTCATTTTTCTTCCCTTTGGCCCCCAGTCTACCAACCACGTCCAAGCATCTACCTCCTCCGGCTGCTGTCCAGACTACTCTGGCTCCCACCAGAAGCTTCACTGTATACTCTCGCGGCTTGCACCCCCCCCCGTGGCGGGGTGGCAGAGAGATTCCCCTATCTCTGCCGACATGGGATCCAGTCTCAGTGAGCCCTCAGAGCCGGGCGCCCCACCCAAATGGCCATCAAGCCTCCACGACCGGTGCCATTTTTTCCCTGTTCTCAAATTCCCCGGAGTCAGAGGGCATGCAGTGATGCCATCGACCATGGGCGTGCACGCATCCAAGCGTGTTCTCATCCAGGCGTCTGCCCTCAACTCCTCCCCAGTGTATGACATGTGTCCCCAACCACAGCCTCCACCAAGGGTCAGTCAGACACCAACCAATATGGACCCCCCTCCCCAGAGAAGAAGAGCAGTACATCGGACGCTCGATTCCTCTCCTCTCCTCCCAGCCCATGGTGACCTGTGCTCACTCCCGAACCTGGGTTGCCAGCGTGATGCGAGGTGTGGTGTCCAGCACCTCAGCCCTCAGTGCCACTGGGCGAGCTAGAACAGTTTTTAAATAATTTAAAAAGGCTGCATCTGCTTGGTCAAGATTAAGAACCAAAGAAACATATGAGTTTTTAGAAGTCCCTCAAGGATCCTTGTCTAATTTAAGCAGAACTTTTTTAAACCCTGCAGTATTCAAATGTTCATGAAAAAGTATCTTATGATGAATCGTAATATTTATATTACCCCAGAAAGGATGTTGCAGTGAATTATCAAGTTTCCAATCTAATAAAGAGGAAATCTGATTGATCTGTCTCACAGAATCAGAAAAAGAATATGTTTCTTAACTGGGAATCTTTTATTCTTAGAATTAGAAAATAAGAGGGAGTCAATATTCAGATTATATTCATTAACAAGATCAGATTCAATGTTGATCCAATTGCGAATATATAACTTGGAAACTTCAGCATCAGGCCAGCGACTAAACTGCATTGCTCTACATGCTAGGTAATTTAAATAGAAATCAGAGATCTTAAGCCCTCTGCTGTCTTTTGCCCTAGTCAATTTATAATATGCTTGCCTGGGTCTCTTATGTGTCCATAAATACTTATTAATGGAATTTTGAATAGACAAAAAACAATATTTAGGTACATTATTAAAAATAAACATAAGGTGATAAAGGATTTTGGATAATACTGTCAGTTTGATTGTATCAGTGCAACCCCATATACTTAAAGGCACCTTGTACTATTTTTCGAGATCTGATTCAACTACCTGTTTTAAAAGGGAAAGATTCTATTTTGAAAACAGTTTATAACTTTTAGTAAGATTAACCCCTAAAAATTGAATACTAGTTTTAGCTCACTTTAATCCCAGTTCACTTGCATCCTCCTTCAAAAGAGCTGTATTCAAAGAAGGGATATGGGATTAGATTATATTAACTTTGTAACCAGTGAGAGCACCATAATCATTGAGAACTTCAAATATTTTCTTTAAGGTTGTAAGCAGATTGGAAATGGAAAGTAAAATATTATCTCTGTACTGTAAGCAGAGGCTACATATTCATTCTCTTTTCTAACAACCCCTAATATGCTGTGATCATATTTAAACTTCAGAAGAAGGTGTTGCAATGCTAGAATAAATAAACTAGGAGAAAGGGGCAACCTTGCTTGGTTCCATTACCAAGGCTGAAATATGGGGAAATTAAACCATTAGTTAGCAAAGCAGATTGGGGTGGGGAAGGGGGGTGGGGAGGTATATAATAGCCTAATCTATTTAATAAAGTTTTCTGAAAAAATTCAAATCTTTCAAAACCCGAAAAGGTAAAACCAATTAACTTGGTCAAATGCTTTCTCAGCATCCAATGAGATGAGCGCAACTGGGGTTTTAGAATGTTCGGCCAAGTTAATTATATGAAGAATGTTCCTGACAAAATCCACCACATGCCTTCCTTTTAGAAAACCATTTTGGTGGGGACCAATGCATGATTGTATTACCTTATTTAGTCTGTTAGAGATGATGAAAGCTAAAACCTTGGTGTCTGAATTAATCAAAGTTATTGGTCTTTAATTAGCACACATTTCAGGATCCTTTCACTTTTTATGTAATACTGTAATTAAACCTCTGTCCATAGATGGGGGTAGTGTGCCATTGTCCCAGGCCTCCATGAACAATTTATGAAGTATGGGAGCAATCTCTTTAGCTATCTCCTGATCAAAATTATTGGGAAAACCATTAGGTTCCAGTGATCTATTTTTACTAAGAGACCTGATAGCTGTCACTATCTTCTCCATGCTGACTTGTGCAGATAATTCACTGTGAACATCTTCATCAACCTTTAGAAGTGGTAGTCCATCAAAAAACTTTTGAAAGTCATTTTCTGACCATGTAGTTTTATTATTATTATACACTTTGCTATACAGTTCACAAAATGCTATATTAATTTCCTTGGTATCTGTAATTAAAGCACCTGAATCAAGATCTCTAATACTAACAATATTTATTGGGTTATTAGACTTTCTGAGACTAATTGCCAAAATTCTTTGAGCTCTGGGGCCAATCTCTGCATACCTAATCTTGTTTTTTCTGACACTAAAGATTATATCATCTCTTCATATATTGTCCCTGGATCCCCACCCAGAAATAAACCATGCCACTGCTTGTTAAGTTTGGATGCTCGCTGGCAACATTTATTAGTAAGACAGCATAATATAAATCATACATTACATCCCATTCATGCTAAAATTTCATATTTACAATTTGAACATAACAGTCCCATCTCACATCTAGGTCATAGCAGTCCTGTCTTCCCTCTTGAGTGGTTCTTCTTCTTGATCCACTCTTCTTCTGCCCTTGCTTCTCAGGGTTGGGACGCTCTGATCTGGTCCCTCCCCCTTTAGCACCATAAACTGGGTACTACCTTATCCGGACCACTCACCCCCACTAGGTGTGGACACATCAATCCATCCCCTAGTTCCATATCCCACCCCCCCGTTACTCCCACACCTGGGTTCTTTGTCCCCAGCATGTGGTACCTACTCCCTCCCTGCCTAACTGCCCTTCCTTTCTTGCTCCACCCCTTCCCCCCTTTTGTCCTCCTTCTTGCCCTGTGCAGGGGGTTCACCTAGCCCTCTGGCCCCTCCTACCCTCCGTCTGCAGCTCACCTGGCCCTTGCTGGTCACCGCTGCGCCTCGCCTATCTTATTGCCTATTTACCCCCCTTTTCACCTGCAGCTGGGTGGGTCAGTGGGTGGGGAAGTACAGCAGGAAAAGAGGGCTATCCCTGGGCTACCTGTCCTTAAAAAGCCTCCAGGAACCCTGCACCTGCCTCCCTTCCCTTGGGCTCCTCCCCCTTGGCCAGTAGTTAAAAAGCAACCTGGTAGCCATGCCCCTTCTGATGTCATAGCCCCTCCCCTGCCCCGTTCCCCCCTTTCCTCCACCTTTTATTTCTGTTTCCCAGGACAACCTGGCTTGCCTTTCATTGGCAAGCCCCATTGTCCCCGGATCCCCTCCCAGAAATAAACCATGCCACTGCTTGTTAAGTTTGGATGCTCGCTGGAAACATTTATTAGTAAGACAGCATAATATAAATCATACATTACATCCCATTCATTCTAACATTTCATATTTACAAATTGGGACATAACAGTCCCATATCACATCTAGGACATAGCAGTCCTGTCTTCCCTCTTGAGTGGTTCTTCTTCTTGCTCCACTCTTCTTCTGCCTTTGCTTCTCACGGTCCGGACACTCTGATCAACCCTCCCCCCTTTTATCACCATAAACTGGGTACCACCTTACCCAGACCACTCACCCCCACTAGGTGTGGACACGTCGATCCATACCCTAGTTCTATATCCCACCCCCTCCCCCATTACTCCCAAGCCTGGGTTCTTTGTCCCCAGCACATGTACCTCCTCCTCCCCCACCTAACTGCCCCTTTCCTTCTTCTGCCCCACCTCTTCCACTGCCCCATCTCCAGCTTGTGATGGAAGATGGGGCTCCCCCCCTTGCAGGTTAACCCCTCAACCCTTTTTTATTGATGTCCCCAACTGGGTCCCTGAAGGGGCAGAGGAACAGGTTCATGCCGAATTCTATCAGGTGAACCCCATCTCCCCAGTATACTGCCTTCTGTTCAAACAATATGTCCCTGTGTTGAATTTGAACTCCATCCATCTCAATCACTGCCCTGGCCACCTTCCTATTTAAGCACTTCCATGCCACCTCTATAGCTTTTTGCCCCTTGTTTCCTCTCCACACCCTCCGAGAGGTGATTTCCGACCAGCCTATCACTACCAGGGGCCAGCAACTCTTCACTTTCTCCAAGTCTGCAGTGATGTCCTTCATCAAGGACCCCCATGGTATTGACCCCAAATCGTTGCCCCCTAAATGCGAACATACAAAATTTGCCAGCAGATAACGGCCTAGAGGTCCATTAAGTCTGCTTGAATGTGCAGCTATCACCCCTTATTCTGCAGCTGCTCCACCCTTCCACCCTTCCTTTTCATTAACCTTCCCCCTTGTCCTGTCCCATCCCCTTTTGAAGCAGTCCATTGTTCTACATGCATCACTTCTGCAGGTAACACATTCCACCCAGCCACCACCCTCTCTGTAAAAAAGTGTCTCCTCATTTCCCTCCGGAACCTTTCTCCCTCCAGTCTCATATCATGGTCCCGGTGTCCTTCCCTCCCTTACTTTGAACAGCCCCTCTTTACCTGTCTTGTTTATTCCTTTTTGTACTTAAAGGTTTCAATCATGTCCTCCAGTCCTCCTCTCCTCCAGTGAGTACATGTTCAACTCCTCAGCCTCCTCTCATGATAAGTCCCCAGCCCTTAATCATCTTTTGTCACCCTGCGCTGCACCCTCCAGTAACTTAATATCCCTCTTAGATATGAGCACCAGTACTGCACGCAGTACTCCAGGTGCGGTCTAACTAATGACCTATACAGTGGCAGAATCACCTCCTTCCTCCTCAAGGATATACTCCTTGCAGTACAACCCAGCATTTTCTTGGCCTTTGTAGCTGCCTTCCTACATTGTGCCAAGTTGTTCATTAACCTTGTAATGAGCACCCCCAGATCCTTCTCTTCCTCCTCCTCTGTCTGGGCTAGCTGCACTCCCCCCAGCTGGTAACTCCTCCTTGGGTTCTTCATCCCAAAATGCAGCACCTTGCACTTTTTGGCATTAAACCCCAGTTGCCAGGTGTCTGACCAGGTTTCAAGCTTTGCCAGATCATCCTGTAACCCCTGCCATCCCCCTAGGTCATCCACCACTGCTCCTACCTTGGTATCATCAGCAAACAGACTGATCTTGCTCTTGATGTCCCATGATATGTCTGCAATGAATATCCCAAGCAACACTAGTCCCAACACTGAGCCCTGTGGAACACTGCTCGTCACTACAGTTGGGTGTGAGAGCTCCCAACCCACCACCACCACCACTCTCTGTTGCCTTCCTTGAAGCCAGTTTCCTATCAGTCTCACCAGTTTTGCACCTGCCCCTGTGCCTACTAACTTACTTTCCAGCCTTCCATGCGGCACTGAGTCGAATGCCTTACTGAAGTCTAGATACAGGACATCCACTGCATGGTCCCTGTCCAGTTGCCTAGTTACCCAGTCATAGAACTCCACCAGGTTGATTTGGCAGGATCTGCCCCATATGAAGCCAATGCTGTCTGCTGTCCTGTAGTCCTTTGGCCTCTAGGGTGCCACAGCCTCCTTCAGGATAGTCTCCATTAGCTTACCCACGACGGATGTGAGGCTCACTGGTCTGTAGTTTCCGTTCATCCTTGGGCCTCTTGTGGAGGGCACCACAGAGCCATCCTCCAGTCCTGAGGTACACACCCCAAATGTAGTGAGGCATTAAATAGGTCTGCCAAAGGTCCTGCAAGGACCTGCTAGCTCCTTCAGTACCCTGGGGTGGATGCCGTCTGGGCTGGTGCCTTGTCCACCTCAGTGCCTTCAAACCCTCCTGAACTCTGCCTTCATAATTTCCCCATCTGTCATCCCTCCCCCCATTTCTGCCATTTCTCCCCTTAGGTGTGCCCCTCTTCTCTTTAGTAAATGCTGGGCAAATGCACTCATTTAGTGCCTCTCTGCCTTATCGCACCCTGCTTCCACCCAACCCCTCCTTCCTAATCCTTACTATGTGGTCCTTATAGCTTCTTTTCTCCCTGATGTATCTAAAGAAGTCCTTCTCCTTCTTAATGCCTTGTGCCAGCCTGAGTTCTGTAGATGCTTTGCTCCTTTACTGCCTTTGTCACCTCCTTCGATTCTGTCAAGTGCTCCTCCCTATCCTCCCCCTTTCTGTTTTCTTGTACTTCCTAAAGGCAGCTCTTTTCCTCCTTACCTTTTCCATGACCTCCTTGCTCAACCTGCTCAGTTTCTATGCCCTAGCCTTCTTGTTCTGGGCCTTACAGCAGGTTTTGGTTGATTCCACTATCCCCAGCTTTATGAGCTCCCACCTCTGGTTAGTGTCCATACTAGATTGAATTCTGGCCAGATACCCTTTTACCACTTACCCCATCCTCCCAAAGTTGACCCTCCTGAAGTCCAGCACACTTGTGTCAGATTCCACTCCTTCCTTGCCCATATCCAATGTGAGCCATACTGAGTGGTGGTCACTCCCTGACAGTGGTTCCTCCACTGTAAGTTCTCTCACAAAGTCCCCATTTGCCAGCACAAGGTCAAGGGTATCCCCTAACCTGGTTGGTTCACTGACTATTTGCAGCAGGAAGCTGTCCTGGAAGGCATCCAGCAGTACCTGCTCCCTTCTGTTCCTGGTTGTTGGGGTACTCCAGTCCACTCCTGGCATGTTGAAGTCCCCCACGATCACCACGCTATCCTTCTTGGAGGTCCTCCTGATCTGTCCCGCTAGTTCCCTGTCTAACTCCTCTGTCTGAGATGGTGACCTGTACACCACTCCCATTCTAGGAATCCTATTCTTGGAATCCTGGATTTGCATCCAAAGTGACTCTGTACTACCCTCCTCCCCTTCCTCCCTTACACACTTCAGTCCTTCCTTCATATATAGTGCCACACCCTCCTTTCCCAATCACCCTGTCCCTATGAAATAACCTGTACCCTGGTACAGACAGGTCCCAGTCATTGTATTGGTGGTCCATGTTTCTGTGATGGCTGCAATGCCCACCTCTCCCTCTGCCTTGAGCACCTGTAACTCTGCAGTTTTTCTCCCAAGGCTCCTAGCATTAAGGGTAACCACCTTCCACCCTTTTCCCCCTTCCCATCCTTCCCTCCTTTACTAGCATCACCAATAGTGCTTGCCATTTGTCCTTTGTCACTGTTATGGGGAGGTAAGCTCATATGGTTTCCCAGCCTGTGGTCTCTGCATATCTCTTGCCCAATTGCCACCCCCCGCTCCTACTTTAAATTCCCAACTTCCTCTATGTACTCCTTCATCCTCTGTTTCAACACTTTCTTTCCCTCCTCACTCAAGTGTAGTCTGTCCTTGGCATAGAGACTACTGTCCTCCCAGGTCCCTCCCCACCCCCTCACAGCCCATACCCTTTAGCACAACACCAGGTTCTTAGCCATCCATTAAATTCCTCTATTCTCAGCTTTCTTGTTGTGCTTGCCTTGGGCACTGGAAGTATCTCAGAAAAAGTTACTGGTCTTCCTGCCCCCTCACATAATTGTTCTAGTTCCTCAAACCTCCTCTGGACTATATCTACTGTCTTGTCAGCCAGGTCATTCATCCCAAGATGTATAATTAAATGATGCTTGTCCCTACCCCTTCTAGCATATTTCAGAACAGATTGTTCCACCCTTTCCGCTGTCATTCCTGGCATGGCCTCCACCCAAATGTGAGTATGCCTCTCCCCCTTGCTACCCCACCTGACTCCTCTTAGTATTGAGTCCCCCAGCACTAAGATTCTACCTCTCTTACTCCCTGCTTGCTTCCATTCATCCCCCTTTCTCATTTCCAGCTCCTCTTCTACCTCCTACTGCACATTATTTCCCCCTTTTGACTGGTTGCAGTTCTCCCAGCAGAACTTTCCCCTGCTCCGGTTTGGTCCAGGCATTTATCAATTACTCCTCTAATTTCATCATTTCCCTCCTCCACCTTCTTCCTTTCTAGCAGTGCAAAACTATTTTCTGAAGACCCTTCACAAATGCCCACTCCCTCTCTCTTCATTGTAATCTGTTCTCTCCTTTCCACTCCATGACTTTTGCCACTTCTTCACCTCCCCTCACAAGTCCCTATCTCCTCCTTCCATTTGTCTTTTGTCTCCTGACCTGGTTTCCCCGGCAATCATTCTTCCTGGCCTGGTCCCCTTTGTCTCTGCTTCCCTTCTTCTGACCCTCTCCTCACCACTGTTGGCTTAAATCACCCTCCCTCATTTCCCCTTCTTCCTCCCTCCAATATTAGGCTAAACCCACCCCAATCTGCCTTGCCTGCCTTAGTTCCTCCTGTAGACCCCTTTCTAAGTTTCTCTATGTGGTTGCACACTAAACATCTTCCCACAATCCAGGCAATTTTTAGAAAGATTGGCGCACTGCAGTTGTTGCAGCCTACCACCATACACATTGCTATCATTGCCCACCAGCCACCCCCCATCCTTTCAGATCCAGGATACCAAACACTCCCCCAAGTCTCCCCTCTCCACCCTCTATCAGTGCAAAACATTCTTTTCTTAATTTTCCTTACCCCCTTTGTTGTACACATTTAGACAGATTGAGCAACTGCTTTTTATATTCCTATCCACACTCAAAAAGAGACTTTAAGTAGCTATTGCACAACATTCTTCAAACTCCTACTCCTCCTTTCCCCAATGCAATATCAATGCAAAGAAGTAACAATGAAAGCTCCTAGATTTGCAGTTACTTCCCTTCCACTGAGATAGCAATCACCTCTTCACTTGCTGCTGTTCCTTTCCTGGATGTCTGCTTCTGCTATGACAGGTGCATATCCTTTGCCCATTTGAGGAAGTGATGCCAGAACCCCTCGTATAAAGGAAATAATGGACCAGCCCAAGTCTTCCAGAAACAATCAGGTAGTTGAGGCCCCTGGTCAGACCATTAGCACCCTTTCCCCACTCTGCACTAAACTTTGCAGCTAGTGAAGCCAGCAAAAATGAATCACAATTCTACTCAAAGCCCCATAAATAGGTTTGCTACCAAAAGAAACAGGACTCTAGTTTAAACAGCTTCACCAACAACACATCAAAATAGGCTTGAAATTAGAAGATATAGGTCTCCAATTCAAAGAAACAGCCCCAGTTAAATCACACCAAGTAGGTTTTAAATGAGAAGAAATAGGCCTCTATAAATGCAGCCTGCTACACAGTGAAACATCAAACAAATGAGCCCACTTATAGCTACCAAAACAGGTTTCAAAATTCCAACAGCCCCAAACAATACCCTGCTAGCTCCTTAGAAGTAGTAAGAAAGAAAAGAAATAACCTTCTGCCAAGTAGAATCCACAAGAAACAATGTAAAAACAACAAGAAGAAGCTACAGTACTTTAAAAGATATGATCTTGTCCCATTCTAGTTCCTTCTGAGAATACAGTCTGGTCAGCCCCACTGCACCCGCAGCTCCTCCAGCAGGGGTAGCAGCTGCAGCCACCTCATGCCTCTCAGGCCCTTCCATCTCACTCTGGTGTACTCCGTTCCATGGTGCAGTTGTTCCACTATCCTCATAGTGGCTGCAAACCTCTCTGCCCAATATATGAATGAGTGCCCCACAATCCACACCTGTCACTTGGAACCTGCTGTGGGGAGAGAAAAAAAGGGCCATTAGTCATTGTTGACACCTCACACATCTCCTGTAGCAATCAGACTTCCATCTCCCTATTCCTTTGACCTTGGCTTCCCCTGCCCCTGTTGCCACCACCTCCATTGCTGCACCAATCCTAAAAAAGTGGGGGGAAAACTCACGGGGTCTTCACCTGCAAATGCCACTGCTTCTTTTAGTACCGCCCCCACTTGGAATCCCATTGCTGTGGATTTGTCCCCATGCTGGAACCAGGCCCCTTTCTGGCAGCCCCGTATCCTCCTATACTCTGTCATGGCCTTTACTGTACATACCTCCCATTCTGCTTGTCTGCATATCTCGATGGTCGTGCCCCTTCCCCCTGGTCTGTCTTGGACCTCCGTAACCTGATGACCACCTTATCCATTTCCCGCCACACATCATGCTCCTGCATGCCCCCCGTGGTCACCCCTCTTTTGGGCGCCATCATCTCCCCCACCTGGAAGGCCCCTCTTGCCATGACTGTGAATATGGCCCAGAACAGACATGCCTCGTTCGCTGACTGGAATACGCTGTCCAGGGCCCATACTACCTTCAGGAGTAGAGGGCCCTGTATGGGCCTTCTCCCATCCTGCCTCCCGCCTTGTCCCCTCTACCATCCCAAGACCATCCGCTTGATGGCCCAGCTGCTTGTGGCATCCAACTACCCCCATTCCTGGCAGGCCCAGCTGATACCTGCCAGTTGTACCCCCATGGTCATGTGGGCTGCCCCTTTCTCCCATTTTCATACTATGTATTGCATAACCTGATCTTCCCTCACTGGTTCCCCTGTCCCCCAACCCCAACCTGCTCAAAATCCTTGGAAACTCTACCAAGCCCTTTCGTAGACCCTCAGGGTGTTAGGCGCCCACGAGCCCCTATACAATGCCCAGACTTTCTCTTTCCAACCTCCTACATCCAACCTGGTACTTTGGTCTGGGTAGATGTGACCTGGTGTGCCAACTCCCGGAACCGTCTTATCTGAAAATGAAAGAGACAATCAGCCAACTTATTCTGAACCCCCTCTATGTGTTGTGTCCTGAAAGACAGGTTCCATTGCAGTCCCAGCAACACCAGACTCCTGATAACCCATCCCTCTGAGTCTGTCTGGCCACTCTGTCTGTTAATCACCTCTACTACTCCCTTATTATCGCACCAGAATGAAATACGCTGCCCCACCATTCACTCTCCCCAGATCTCCAAAGCCACCCAAATGGGAAAGATTTCCAAAAACGTGCTGTCTTTAGTCCATCTCCATTCTTTCCACTGGACTGGTGATCCCTTTGAGATCCATTCTCCTTGAAAATAGGCCCCCAATCCCAAACCCCTGGCCTCATCTGTGTACAGCTCGAGGTCCATGTTGTGGACCCATTCCTCTTGCCAGAAGGTCATCCCTTTGTATGACTCCAGAAAGACCTCCCAAACCTGAAGATCCTCCCTCACTCCTTTGCAGATATCCACCCAATGATGAGGCAGTTTGGCCTTGCCTGTGACCCTACCCAGCCTCCTCATAAATGCCCTGCCTGGGCTTATGGTCTTGTGGGCAAAATTAAGGTGCCCCAGCAGCTGCTGTACCTGTACCAGTGGCACCCTCCTCCTCCCCCCCACCAGTACTAACAAACCTTTTAATCGGGACACTTTTTCCCCTGGCAAGCGGAGACACTCCTGCTCAGTGTCTATCTAGATCCCCAGGGAATCCAGCTGGTGGGCTGGCACCTCCATCTTTCCTGCTGCCAAACAGATCCTGATGACCCTGCACATGTCCCAAAAGTCCTCCAGCATCTGCTGGGCCTCCGCCTGGCTGTCACCTATCAGTAGAAAGTCATCCAAGTAATGGACCACCCTCTTATGCCCATATCAATACCCAAACACCCACTGCACCCATGAGCTGAACATCTCAAAAGTTGAGCATGCTACTGAGCACCCCATGGGCATGGCATTGTCAAAATACAACCCACCCTCAAATTGGAAATCTAGCAAGTCCCAGTCCTCTGGCCGGACTGGTAGCAGCTGGAAGGCGGACTCGATGTCCATCTTTGCCAGCCATGCCCCCTCAGCTGCCCAGATTAACCCTACCACCTGATCCAGTGATGCATAGGATACCATGCTCAACGCCTCTGGGATCCCTTCATTCACTGCCCCCCCATTCAGGTGTGACAGGTGGTGTATAAACTGGAACTCACCAGCTTGTTTCTTAGGCACCACCCCCAAAGGTCACACCCGGAAGTCCTTGCAGGGGGGGCCAGCCAGAGGCCCCTCCACTCTCCCTGCCCTGACTTCCTTCACAATCTTCTTCTGCACTATGTCCTTCTTCCCTTTTACGGAGCCCAAGTTCTTTGCCCGCATTACTACTCTGGCCCCCTGAATCCCAGTGGAAAACCCATTTTAAAACCCATTCTTTAACAGCTCCGCCCCCTCTTTTTGGGGGTAACCCTCCATCCAGGCCTCCACCACCCCAAAGTTGATGGGGGTGAGGGCCAGAGAATATCCCCACCACCCTTCACTTGCTCCTGATCTAATTCCACCCATAGTTGGAGGTGCATCTTCCTCTCCCTGGGCTGCCTTTTCCCCTCCCAGATCCTCCTGCCCCCCCTAAAAGGACTGTTTCTGTGGTTGCCCCCCTGACTGCCCTCCTTTATCACCACCTTGCCTACAGCCTGTCACCAGGTGCCAGCCCCTGCAACATGCACAGGCATGCCGGAACTTGCATCTAGGCCAGGTACATGATGTCCTGTTGTAAACCCAACATGATTTGTCCCCCGTAACTAGGGCTGCTCGCTTTGCCTGGTCCATCATCTGCCCCCCTGTTGCCCCTGACAGCATCCTGACCCATAATTCCGCATGGGTGTAATCCTATCTCAGATTGCCCTTTGCCACCATTCTCCTCAGGAATGCTCTGTCATACTTGAGCCAACCCAAAATCCAACTTCGCTTTGTATGCGTCCCCTATGATTGCCATGCACATCAGCAGGGAGATCACCAGGCCCGGCTGCTTCTCCAGTACCAGCACGCTGTAAATTATGAAGCCAGCCTGCGATGTATCTATCCTTTTCCCTTTAAAGTGGGCTTCCTCGGTCTTGTGGCCCACCACTGCTAATGCCACTGCCATTTCTGACTTGTCCACTGATTCCCTTTGGTCAGATTTTTTGTCCATCTACTCATCTACCAATCCAAATATGTCCATGTACTCCCCCTTCCAGATCTTCTCCTTTATGGAGGCCAGTACATGGTCACCCAGCGTGAACCCAGGCAGCCCATAATATGTTTTCCCCCCTCCATTCATTGGGCCCGCACTGGATGTCCTGGGTTTTTTCCCATCCCTAATGGCTTTCAAGGCCCACTCCAGCTTTGCCATCCCATCGTCCCCCACATCCTCCAACAAGCTTTCCATATACTCCTTTAGCTCTACACCATTACTCATGTTCTTAACCCTGTCCAGTATGGGCCCTGACAGCTCTGGAGTGGGCAGAGCCTCAGTCCTGGGCCTCCTGGGTGGGCTGGGCACCACCCACCTCAGTCTCTTGCTCCCATTGCCGGCACCATCCCTCTCGCCCCTCTCCTTCCTCTTTATTTGGGCCTCCTCCTCTGCTTCCCTTTTCTTCACAGCCTCCACCAAGGTAGTCATCTGTGCCATAAGCTTCACTACCTCTGTCAGCATGGTCGCGCTCGACACTGGGGCTCTCATGGGTACCATTATTTCCATGGGCTTGGGCTGCACAACAAGATGAAGAGATCATATCATCATTCCCACCTTGGCCCCTTGGGCCCACTCTCCCCACACACAGGCCTTTCGTTCTATATTTGTACACACACACACACATATATATATATATATACACACACACATATATATGTTTTTTTTTTTACCTCCGTGTCCCAAGCCACTGTGCGCACCTCTCCCTGGGTTCCACCCTGGGGCTCCTGCCCACATGCTCCGCATGCCCCCATGGGAACGAGTCCCTACAACACCACCTTTTTGTCAGCCTGCTGCAAGTGCACCTATGGGCCATTCCCCTCACTGATGTCGCAATGCAAACCCCCGTGGTCCACCTTTTTACCTTGCAGTAACCCAGTACCGACCCTGGGTCCCCTGCACCATGCCAGAGGCCTAGCCTTCCATGACCCAAGCACAGCCCACCTGTGGACCCCCCTCATGTCCCCGCTTGTTCTCTCCCCCACTCCTGCTTACAGGCTTCCTTATTGCTCCGTTGGACCTCCCCACCAGCCGACCTGGGTGGCTACCCCTCTTGGGGGGTCCTCTTTATTGTAATCTTTATTTACTTTTGTTGTTTGCTTTCTTCTCTTTTTTTTTCTTTTCTTTTTCCCCACGGCCTGGTCTTTACCCACCTTTTCCCCATGGGTCCTCCGGAGTTCTGCTGGATCGGGACCAGTGCCCTTCCTCTTGGGCCCCCCCAGCCCACTCCTACTGCCCTCTTGCCACGTAGTGGTGGGTCTAGCCATGCCTTCCAAAATACATGCTTCTTGAAACCAATTTCACCCACTTGCAGTGGCTCGGTGGCCCTGTCTTACCTCAACCAGGGGAGCCGAGGATGAAAACTAATGAAAACCACTGTAATCAATCCTTTTTTAAAGCTACTCCCCCAGAACAACACCCTTGCAACAGTGTACCCCTCCTGGCCCACTGGCCTAGATCCTTACTGCTCCAAGTCATGCCTGTGCAGTGGCCCGCAACTAGCCCTTCCTTGCCCTTCTTCTCTACCAGCCACACAAAACCAGCAAAACTGTTCTCTTACACTGTGCCATGCAGCTGGGCCCTTGCCTTCATAGGTCTCAAGGCCCACCATCCATCACCACACCTTCTTGCCCATGCTGGGTCGACCATAGTCCCTACCCAATGACACGCCGCACTCGCCAAGCCCTACCACGTGACTATCTCCCCATCTGGCTCAGCCTCCCAAGCTTAAGCATCACCACAAAATACCAACTTTCTCTGACACAGATGTGAGCTTCCCATTCAGTGAGCCACACAAAACTTCTTACCCTTTATCACCCACTGCTCCAACCCAGCCGCTTCTCTGTTCTCGCCTACCAACACCCAGATGCACAGCTAATGCCATGTGGCTTCACCATCGCTTGATCTGCCCCCTCTCTCCCTCCTGGCCTGATCCCCCAGGCACTCTCTCATTCTGTGCTGCCTGCTCTCCACCACTCCATAGGCCCACCACATCATGCAGCGGCGTGCATTTTCCCCTTGGTCGGTATCCACCTTCTGACCTTCCCACAACCACTCCCCGCAGCATCTCCACCACTATCCCCTCACTTGGGCACTCTGCTGCTCCACGGCCCAATGAGCTCCTTGCAGCATCTCACACCAAAACCTTCCCAACCCTTGCTACTTAAACTGGACCCTCCTTGCCACCTCATGCTCGATCTTCCCCCACATGGCATCCTCACCGCCATCCTTGTGGTTCAGTGCTCCATTGCTCCACTGCCCGAAAACAGGTCGCCACAGCTCCTACCACTGCCTGCTAGGCCTGCTACAACTTGCGCTCAGGCCCTTCATGCCCGGCAGGAAAAAGCAGCACCCCTCCCATTAAACAACAACACCCAAGCTGCATACTTTGCTGAGAAATCTTGTAGCCCAACACTGCACTTGAATAATTAAACAAAAAATCTCTGCCTTATCGTCGCTTCCAGTGATGTGCTGTAGTTCCTTGGAATTACAGCAGGAAAAGAGGGCTATCCCTGGGCTACCTGTCCTTAAGAAGCCTTTAGGGACCTTGCACCTGCTCCCTCCCTCGGGCCCCTCCCCTTGTCCAGTAGCAAATGAGCAAACTGGTGGCCATGCTCCTTCTGATGTCATAGCCCTCTCCCACCCCATCCCCCTTTCTCCACCTTTTATTTCTGTCTGTCTCCAGGACAACCTGGCTTGCCTTTCATTGCAAGCCTCATTATCATATTGTTTTTAGCCACAGACCATTGTTTCCATTTATTTTCAGAATTGTCCCACAAGAACTCTTGCTCTGTTTGTTTAAGTGTGTTCATTTTCTCAATTGCTGTGCTGGTGGAGAGAGCAGCTGGGACTCTGTGGTAGGGGCTTGCCCACAGACAAGGCGATGATTGCTTTCGCTTCGCCTGAGTGATGATGAGTGCTGGCTCACTGACCTACAGCTGCCTCTCATGCCTCCCTTTGAATAAAATAGCAATGGAACTAAATACACAAGCATGATCAGAAATCCTGCAGTTCAGTAAATCTAGCACATTGTATGTGGGGTTATTGTTCATAGCGCATACTTAATTTTTAAAATTGATTTTAATTTTATTGGCCTGATTGGAGTTAGTCAGAGCTGGAGGTATTTCATGGAAGCCTTAAAAGTCTCAGCTGTCAAGCCTTTGTTTTATTCTGTTGAAGTGGATACTTGTAAGATTTGGTAGTGTTTAGTACTGATATCCCCTCTTTTCATAGGCAATATTCAGTTACATTACTTTGAATGGTTGAGGTTGGAGGTGATCCATAACAAAAATGTGAAATTCTACCATTTTGCTTATTGTGGTCATTATTATCAGAATTCCCATGAGTCAACATTGCTCTCGATGTGATGTTGATCTCATGATGAAGATTCTATGCCTGCATTTGGCTTATTGGGTTTAAAAGTAGCTAATGAGTAAGCTTGCTGCACATGTGTGAGTTTCGCATAGCTGCTGTATGGCTGCTGTTTTTGTTTCATTCCAATCTATTTAGTTACAATTTTGTTAACTCCTTTTACTTTTCCACTTACTTTTATGTTTTTAACCAAAATTCCAGATCGGGATTGATTTTATAAGTGGTCTGTTCACTCTATGGAACTAAACTGTTGACACACAATTGTATCATTGCTGGATTTAATTTGTAAGTAGGCCACCTAATGTTGATTCTTCTCTTTGTTTTCACTTCTCTGTTTAGATATTTGAAGTGCTGTTTGAATTATCTTTTGACGTACACGTTTTACATCATAGACATTGTTTTTCACAACTATTGGCTGATTTCACCATATTCTGTTTACATTCAACTTCTGATATTGCAATCAATTGTTTTCAGGTCCTCAGGATGTATTTGTTTTTCAACTGATTAATCTCATTTTCCAAACACGTGGATGCCATCCTATCAAAACTGTGCCCAAAGCTTGGTGCCTTCTATAGAAATCACACTAGTCTACCACTTCCTGTGAGACGGGAAAAAGTCCAGAAAATGATTCTACCCTCATTCGACTACTGTGATGTTGTTTACAGCTCTGCCTCTAAGTCCACCTTAGCCAGACTGGGCCACCTCTTTAATGCGTTCTGCCACTTTGCCCTTGATGCCCCTCCACTCCCATCACTGTGAGCTCTACCATTCACTGGACCTTCCATCCCTGAGTAACCAGCGCCTACTTCACAGTACTAAATTTGTTTCTAACTTCTGGCTCGGTTCCCTCCCTCCCTACTTTGTATCCTCCCTATCTTCCCCACCTACCCCCATCCTCGCCCTCAGGTCTACTGACTCCAGGCTATTAGTAATCCCTCACTGAAGGACCTCTGCAGGCCAATCGGCTTTCTCTTACCTCTTCCCTAAGCTCTGAAATGGCCTGCTGGCCCAAATTTGCCATTCTTCATCCAAACACTCTCTATCCTCTGCCCTCACTAACTTCCTTGCACCAAATTGTACCTACCCCTGACCTCCCACCCCCTGATGAATTCTTTTCCCCCCTCCCTGACACCCTTCTCCCTATGTGCCTGGCCAGCGGCTCGACCTTCGCCTAATTGTCTGGCTTATACATTGCCCTAAACACCCTATGCACTTACTGTCTCATTCACTTCTACTATCTACCTTCTCTCTCCCCCACTGTCTCCCCTAAATCAACCCCCTAAACACCCCAGTGTTTATTATACAGTCCTTCCACCTCTCCTTTGCCCCAATCTCCAACTTCCATTTCCCGCTGCCAACTTGGTGCATCTTGCTTCAGTTCAAGCTCTGTTACTGGCACTTATATAATCACGTATAGTCCTAGATGTGTATTCATTTTATGTATGTCACTTTCCTTGAGGCTCATGTTTTGTACTGTTCTTCTCATGTAACAAGTTTGTAAGTGATCTCACTCAATTATGTACAATTGTTTGTATTGCTCCACTCCTAAGTTCTACCTACTGACTGTTGTATGTATACCCTCCTCCCTTGTAACCCACCCCAGGTCACACTGTGAGTGTGCCTTTCCTGGTGAAACAGTTTCAATAAATAAATAAATAAATAAATAACGTGAGAAATGCTTTGTACAAATTTCCACTGGAGTTAGAACTTGAAAGGGGAGTTGTATCAACTTTTATTAGTTATTAGTAATATATTGTATTACTTATTTTGATTTACTGTGTGTCCATGTCTATGACTGGGGGAGGGGTTGGGTGCTACAGAGTTAACTTATTAGTTGGAATTTGAGACTATCTAAGATTTTTTTGTTACGTTGCTGCTTGCTGTTTTATTTACAGTGTTTTTGAAATATTACTTTTTTTTGCTGTGGGTATAAATGCTATTCAACTCAATGGTTATAAAAGTTTAGCACTGGTCTGTGAGAATTACCTTGTTTAATTTATCTTCTCTCCTTTTCTCATTTTGCTACTGCTTCCTTTTCCTCAATAGGCTTGGAAGGCTCTTTGAATGCAGTTACCCTATTTGTAGCAATGTTTTTCTTTTATGTGCCTCACATTATTGTATTCTTAAATCTTGTTTAAATTTTAATTAGCTGGATACATCAATAATTTATAGTTGCATCTCATGACACAGATGGTTAAATATGTCTCTTGGAATGTGAGGAATCTTAATGATAAAATTAAAATATATAAAGTTATTATACATTTGAAAAAAAAAACTAGGAGCTTCGGTAGCTTTTCTTCAAGAAATGCATCTTAAACAAAGTCAAGTTTCTGTAATGAGAAAGGAATGGGTAGAACACACTACAGGGGCTGGTGTAAGAAACAAACATCTGGGGTTTATATAATAGAAATACTCACTTTCAAACTGAAGAAACAATTGTTGATAGAGATGGGTTCTACTTAATTGCTAATGGCTATTTCAATACTTACTAAACTGCCCTAGTTAATATCTATGATACTAATTTATTCAATCATTTAAAATTTAGAGAAATCTTAGAACATTTGCATCTTTTTCTGGACTCCAATGTAATTACAGCAGGAGACACAAATTGTATTCTGGATCCAATTTTAGTTAGGTTTAGTAATAAATACAGAATGACAAAAGCAGATAGAGACTTGAAATGATTAATTGAGACTTTGGATTTGGTGCATACAAGGAGAATTTGGAATACAAATGTAAAAGAATTCTCATTTTGGTCACCAGTTCACAATATAGGATCTCAAATTGATCAGATTTATATGCCTACAAAAACACATTTCTAACTTGGTAGATGCCACTATTCATCCTGTTGTAATATCATGCACCCATCTCTATAATAATTACTAATGGTTGTGGAATTTCTGGGCCTAATAGGTGAGGACTATCTTTTTGTTAGAGTATGATGTGGTCATAGAACTGATATCAAAAGAAATAAATTGCTTTCCAAATCTTAATAGCCCTAATGACACTTCCTGGGCAGTTATATGGGATACCTTGAAATGTGTTTTAATGGGTATTTTTATTGGTAACTCTGCTAAAATGAAAAGGGAAAAGCAAGCTAAAGTAATTGACAAAACCACAGCTTATTTTATTTATCAAGTCTAGGATTACAAATACTTTTGAGCCGTGGCTCTTTTACAAAGGTTCCACATCAGAGAAATAGAAATTATGGGGAACATCAAGACAGACATTACAACAATGTGGACATTGCAAACAGAGTACAGATTAATACAATTCAAGGGTAGCATTGTAACAAGGCAGCCAGCTGCATTTGTCAGAGACAATAGACAACAGATAAGAAGTGCCAGAGTCATAGGGAGAGGGAAGAGGGAAGGGGGGGAGAAGGAATGTAGGAAGGGTGTGGAGAGGGTGAAAAGTGCAGGATTGGGTATACCAAGATGTGAGGGTAGAATCCAGTGAGGAGGGAAGGGGGGGACCACTAGAGCAGGAAGGGAAGTGGAGAAACAAGGTTAAGTAGGGCAGTCACAGGAGCTGTTGGTAGTGAGATAGTCCTGGAGCTTAGTTTTAAACATACCAATTGTTGGGAAAGAGGAGATGGTGGGGCTGAGGCCATTGAACCAGAGTGGCACTCGATAAGCAAAAGAGTGTTGTCCCTGTGAAGTGTGACGGTGGGGGACTCTCAGTAGCTGTAGCGTGGATCTCCTAAGGCACCATTTGTTAATTCAGTGTTGTAACAGAGTTGAGACCCTAGAAGGTGCAAGGCCAAGGTAGATTTTTTTCGCCATGGAGCAGGTGAGAAACTTTATGTGGTTTGATAGTTGGAGCCAACCGGTCTGAGTTTACAGGTCACATGTGTGGGTGAGACAGTGAGCACCAGTGATGAGCTGACATGCCTTATTTAAGGCAGTTGAGAGGTGTCTAATGGTTGTGGTTGTGTCCGAGCCATAAATGATGAGACCATGGTCTATTACAGAGATCACAGAGCTCAGGACTGTAACCTTCAAAGCTTCTGGTGTGAGGTATGGTCTGTGTTTGTAGAGGAGACCAAGCCGTGTATTAGCAGCTCTAGCTACATTATCTACATGAAGTCCATAGGAGAGATTAGGGTCAAGCTGTATCCATAAGTATTTGAAGGACCCCACCTGATCTAGAGTGTTCCCCTGGGTGGTGGAGATAGCCAAGTGGTGTAGCTTGTGTTGGTTATGAGAGCTGCAGAAGAGCATAGATTTTGGTTTTCTTGTCATTGAGGACCAGTTTATGATTAAGAAACCATGTCTCTGCAGAACTGAAACCAAGTTGAAGGTCGTGTTGAACAGTTGCAGGATCTTTGTGAGTGGAGAATACAGCAGCATCATTGGCATATAGTATGATCTGCTCAGAGCAGTGGTAAGGGAGGGAGTTTAAGAAAAGGCTAAAAAGGAGGGGTTCCAGTATGGATCCCTATGGGACACCCGAGTGAACAGGCAGGGTGTCAGAAAGAGCATCCGCAACTTTTACTCTCTGCGACTGTTTTTCTAAGTAGCTTTTAAACCAGAGAGAAGAGTCAGGTGATAGCCCAGCATTCAGTAGTTGGTGAATTAGTAGTCCATGGTGTACTGTATCGAATGCCTTGGAGAGGTAGACAAAAATGGCCCCTGTGAGAAGGCTGTTGTCAAGGGATTTGTGCAAAGCTCCAGTGAACTCAAGAAGGGCTGTGGTGGTGCTGTGACCTTTCTGGAAGCCATGTTGTTGTGGACAAGGTATATTGTATTTATCCAAGTGGTCGGTAAGTTGATCAGCCACGATGCGCTCGAGTGCCTTAGAGAGTGGGGGCAGTATGGAGATAGGGCGATAATTTGAGTGATTCGTCTTATCCCCACTTTTATGGACGGGTGTCAGGGTGGCTGTTTTCCATAGGTCTGGGAATTTTCCACAGCTGAGAGAGGTTTAGGATTTTTGTTAATGGATGAATTACCTCATCGAGGGTGAGCAACAGAAGTTTAAGGTCCAGGGTGTCGCTACTAGATCTAGATTTAGAGATAGCTGCAGTAATATAGTGGTGAGCTTCATTCAGCCTTACCTCCCTGAAGTAGAAGAGGGGATGGTTAGACTGAGGGCCTGAGGTATTTGGGGAGTAGGCCCTGTTTTCGAAAAAGTCATGGGATAGAACAGCACTAAGGTCTGAAAAAGCCTTGTTAAAGATGTTTGCGATCACCTTGGGGTTGAGGGTTGAGGATCCATCAACCATTAACATGGCTGGAGAGGTTTTTGGCTGCTTCCCTGTGATATCCTTAATATTGTCCCAGAAAGCATGATCATTTCCCCATGTATTGGTGAGAGCGTCTTTGTAATAGGTGGATTTCATTAGCTGTATGGCTTTTGTGCAGGCATTTTGTGCTTGTTTGTAATTTTGGATGTCCAGTTTTTTGCCAGTGGCCCTGGCAACTGCCCAGAGGTGATCCCTTAGTTTCAGCTGTGAGAGAAGAGCCACAGTGACCCACTGGTTAGAGATAGATTTTGTTTTGCACCTTTTAGCAGGGGCAAAGAGGTCGCAGGCTTTGTTGAAAATTGAGATGAAGTGATCAAGAGCCAAGTTAACATCTGTTGCTTCATAGATGGGTAGCCAGTCTTGTAGAAGCAGGTATTGTTCTAGATGTAGAAGTTTTCCACGAGGAAGGACTCTGCTAGCGATAATTTTGGAAGGGGGCTTAAGGAATTTGTTAGACCATGCACACATGACTGCGGAGTGGTCACTGAGAGAGTCTGGGAGAACGGTCGTACGAGAAATCCTTGTGGGTTGAGTGGTGAGGACCCAATCCAAGAGGGTACTGGTGCCAGTCTTGTAGTTAATCCTAGTAGGGGAGTTTACCATTTGCGTAAGGTTAGTAGCTGAGATGGAGTCTTTATAGGCACTGGAGCTTGATGCTAACCAGTTTATATTGAAATCCCCTAGTAGAATAAGTTCAGCTTCAGGAGGATGAGAGTTGATAAAGTTTAGGACGTCGTTGAAGCCATGTTTAGGATCCTTGGGCGGGATGTATACGGAGACAATAGTCAGGGCTTTATGACTGGGACCTAGGATGATTTTTATTGGCAGAATCTGGGCCGAGGCAGAAAGTGATGGAGTTGCTACAGGGTGCCAAGACAGGGAGTCTTTGATATAGATTGTGCAACCACCGCCTTTTTTGGATATCCGGTCCAGCCTGTGGACATTGTAGCCCTGTATTGTTACTGCTAAGTCAGGAACTTTAGGTGTCAGCCAAGTTTCCACCATTGCAAGGATGTCAGGATTGTGTTGGCATATGAAGGCTTGGCGTGCATCCAGCTTTGGTAGTAGGCTGCAGATATTGGGTGTTTACTCACCTGGTAAAAGTGATTGTGTTGGTTGACATCCATGGCACTCCAGACATTACCTCATGGGTTTTAGCCCACCTGATAGGCTAGTGATGCACATGACTCTAGGATCAAATTTCTAGTATATCCAGGTCCCAGAAACCCCTGTTCTCCAGTTTGAATCTTCCATAGCTGAAATTAAGGTTAGTAAAAGTGCAAGTACAAATTGAAGGATAAAAAATAATACAGTCATTGTACATATAATGATGCAGGCTGAGGTGATAGCTAGTGTGACTTATGGGCCCATCTTTATTATCCTATGATTACAATCTAATCTCGACCCTTAATAGGTCGACCGTCAGTATCCTCCACCCTTATGTGTTTCCATAGTGGCATATGTCTGAATCCCTCCTTAGAAATACTTGGGATGCTCCGTTGCTGGTCACTCTGAGTACTCTGTCGGGAGGGTCTTGGAGTGCCATGGATGTCAGCCAACACAATCACCTTTACCAGGTGAGTAAACACCCATTGTGATTGGTTGACCATCCATGGCACTCCAGACATTACCTCGTGGGTAGATAAGTAGCAGTACTGTACCCCAGGAAGGGAGACAGAGTGGTCTATGAGTGAGAGGCGGAGGTGGCTGATAGGAGGATTTGTGTGGCAAAGGTAGGCTGTATGTCGTACAGGTGCTCGAGTCTATAGTGTCTGGCAAACGTATGGATGGAAGTCCATGTTGCCACCTTGCATATATCTTCTGATGAGACCTTTGCCCTCTCTGCCCAGGGAGGTGGCTACTGACCTAGTGGAATGGGCCTTAATACCTTCGGGGGGTGTCATACGTTTAGATACGTAAGCTTCCTGGATGGTTCGTCTGAGCCATCCGGCGATCGTGGTTTTTGAGGCTGCCTTACCCTGTCTTTGTCCCCTCGTAATGATGAATAATCTCTCTGTCTTACATAGGGGTAGGGTCCTGGCTACGTAGACGAAGAGGGTAACCCCGACATCCAGATGGTGTGGGATTGGGGTAACACCTGGTTGTGCGTCTCGTGAGAAGGTGGGCAACTCAATGGGTTGCTCCCTATGGAAGGTTGTGGATGCCTTCGGTTGGAATGCTAGGACCATCCGTAAGCGGACTCCCTGAGGGGTGAACACAGTGTATGGCTCCTTGTACGACAGTGCTCCTTACTCCCCCGATTTGGTGAGCTGAGCAGATGGTGATGAGGAAGCAGGCCTTGAGGCTGACCCAGACTAAGTCCACCGTGTGTAGCAGCTCGAAGGGAGCCATACCGAGGGAGTCTAATACTAGTGGGAGATCCCATGGGGCAATGGCTGGGTGAACCCTGGGTCGGAGCACTTCCATTGCTCTTAGGAAGTGTATGGCATCCGGGTGTGCTTCTGGGTTGTATCCCCCGATGGGACCCATGGCCGCTCCAATGGCCAAGAGCTGCACTCTGAGGGAGGAGTGTGCCAGTCCCTTGTCCACTTCCTGTTGGAGGAATAGTAGAATGGTTGACATATCTGGTTCCTCTGGGTCCCTGTCGTGTTCACGACACCACCTCATGAACCGAGACCATTGTCTACTATAGGTGGATGTGGTCGGTGACTGCCTAGATTGTAGCATTGTGGATATGACTGACTCGTGGTAGCCTGCTCTCATCAGTCTCTTCCTCTCAGAAGCCAGGCCATGAGTTTCAGAGTCTGCGGAGCCAGGTGACGTACTGGGCCCTGAGTCAACATGTCCGATCGGTAGGGCAGCTTGAGGCTGGCTAATGACATGTTCAGCATTGTGGCAAACCAAGTTCTCCTTGGCCAGTAGGGTGCCACCAGGATGATGGTACATCAAGATGCTCGGATATTGTTTAGTACCTGGGGAAGGAGTGGAAGGGGTGGGAACACGTAGGCATGCTCCCGGGGCCCATGGTTATGACAGGGAGTCAATTCCTTGTGACCGGCTTTCCCTGAATCTTGAGTAGAATGCCTGGACCTGTGTGTTCTCCACTGTAGCCATGAGGTCCGTGGATACTGGTCCCCAGGTTTCCTGGATCATCTGAAAGAGACCGGGATGGAGACGCCACTCCCCTGGATGAACTTGTTGCTGGCTGAGCCAGTCTGCCCACACGTTGAGCTTTCCCGCGAGATGTACTGCGCTGAGATGGGTGAGGTTGGACTGTGCCCAACTGAAGACCGCCGTCGCCTCCCTCAGCATGGCTCTGCTCCTGGTGCCTCCTTGTTTTGCGATATACGACACCGTCACCTGGTTGTCGGAGCGTATAAGCACTGATTGGCCAAGGATGAACGACTCGAAGGCCTTGAGGGCATGGGCTACCGCCCTCATCTCTAGAACATTGATGGATAATTTGGTTTCCATTGGTGTCCAGAGACCTTGTGCTGTCAAGTCACCCAAGCATGCTCCCCAGCCTGACAAGCTTGCTTCCGTCTCTATCATGGCAGTGTGAGGTGCCTCTAGTGGGACTCCTCTTGTAAGGTTGGCCTTCAAGTCTCTTGTCCATTCCCTGTTGGAGGAATAGTAGAATGGTGACATATCTGGTTCCTCTGGGTCCCTGTCATGTTCACGACACCACCTCATGAACCGAGACCATTGTCTACTATAGTGAGGTTATACCAGGTTAGTGAGCATCTCACCGATGGTGGTAGTGGAACAATGACTTGTAGGTTGTACTCATTTGGTGATCCCCGAATGAGTACGTAGGTCTGAAGCGGTCGCATGTGCAATCTGGCCCAGGGTATTAGGTCTATGCACGATGCCATGCACCCTAACAACTGGGCTGTGCATCCCATAGTTGTTTGATGGCAAGATCTCAGGTAACGGGCCAAAGTGATTAGATTGAGTACCCTTGCCTGGGAGGGTTTTGCCCATCCCTGTGAGGTGTTGATTAGTGCCCCCAGATGTTCGATCTGTTGAGTGGGCATCAGATGGCTCTTGGTATGGTTCACTACCCAGCCGTGTTCCTCTAGTGCTTTTAGAGTGGTCAAGGTGTCTCAGTGCGATTGTTTCTTGGAGCGGGCTCGAATGAGCCAGTCGTCCAAGTAGGGTATGATATCCAACCCTTGCTCCCGAAGTCTGGCTACTAGGACTATTGACACCTTGGTGAACACCCTTGGTGCTGAGGTAAGTACGAAGGGCAAGGCCTGGTACTGGAAGTGATGGCCTAGAATGTGGAACCTGAGGTACTGCCGGTGTCTTGGTATGATCGGAATGTGGAGGTATGCGTCCTTCAGGTCTATGGATGTGAGGTAGTTGCCTACCTGGACGATGCATATGGTTGACTTTATGGTTTCCATCTTGAACCTGTGGCACACCACATGTTGGTTGAGGTGTTTGAGGTCTAGAATCGGATGGAGTTCTTCCGTTTTCTTGTGTACAAGGAAGAAAATGGAGTACACCCCTAATTTCTGCTCATGTGAGGGAATGGGCTGGATAGCTCTGTTTTTTAGTAATTCCCACAGGATACATTGGACCTGGTGAGGGGTTGCCTTACTTTTGGTGATGGGGGAACTCAGAAACCTGTGTGTGATGGGAGATTGGGATAACTCTATAGAGTATCCTCTTGATATTACCTCTTGGACCCACTTGTCCAAGGTTGTGTGTAGCCATTTGTGCTTGAACAGGGACAGTCTTTTTCCCACGGGGGGGTACGAACCCTGTCCTTGCAGTGGTCTGGGTGTGTAGTCATTGCTATGTGCCCCTGAAGCCTCTACCTCATCCCCCAAACTTCGATCCATGGGCCCTAAACGAGGAAGGTTGGTATGAATGGGAATGGGAACCTCTGTAACTGTTGGATATTCCTCTGCCTCGAAAGGAACTGTATTGGGGGTGCGTGTCCCTGCAAGGTTGGTATGACCTGTTTCCCTCCCGAAATCTTCACCTCACAGAGGGAAGGTAGGTGTACCTAGACTTGTAGGTGTACCTAGACTTATTCTTGAGTAGGTCTTTGCCCACCTCTTTTTGTTTTAGGAATTCCTGTAATCCCTCCCCAAAAACATGCTTTCCCCTCATAGGCAAATTTTGTAGTAGTGTCTTTGATTCATTGTCGGCATCCCATAACTTTAGCCACAATGCTCTCCTGGCATGATTGGTGATGGCCATGGCCCTGGCATGCAGTCTGAGGATGTCCACAGCCATGTCCGCTAGGTATTTTGCGGCATCAAGGGTGCTCTCCAAGAGTTCTGCCTCTCTGGACTTAGGGTTCGCCTGCTCCAGGAGCTCCTCAAGCCATCGGATTTGTGCTCATGCCGTGTAGATGGCAGTTGTGGAGGCTTTTGTGGCAGTTCCCTCTATTTCAAAAGTCCTCTTTAACATGACCTCCACTTTCTTGTCCGTTGGGTCTCTTAATGCTATGGTCCCGCAGGGCAAGATGGTTCTCTTACTGAGTGCTGCCACCTGTGGGTCAATGATTGGGGCTTTGCACCAGTTACTGGCCTTGTTCTCTTGGACTGGGTACATCCTGTCCAAGTTTCTTTTGTTCAACATTCTGCCAGGCTCTGTGGATTGCCACTCTCTGTTGAAGATGTCCTCGATTGCTGGACATACTGGGAATGTTTCTGTGGTGGTAGCTCTTTGTTGGATCATAGGATCTAATTTCGACTCCGTTTTCCTTCCTCTATGTCGAATCCCATGGTGACCTTGACAGTTTTCATGAGACCTGGGATCATGTCGAAAGAACACAGTTTAGAAATCAGGGAAGGTATGGCTTGTGATTCCATGTCATCCTCGTCGGTCTCCGCTCCGTCTTCCCCGTCTGGTATATCATTGTCCTCTCCATCCAGCTGAAGATTGTCAGGGACTGTGTCTGCAGTGTCTGGGCATTCCTCAGAGGCCCCCCCGCATTGTCCAGTTCCAGAAGCGGTGTCGATGTTCTATGCTGCGTAAGGGATTCCAGTTTCTCCATTATCTTCAGCATGAAATTCTGCTGGCTCTCCATCATCGCAACTGTGGCTTGTTGGTTCTGAATCAGTAGGGTACCAGGGTCCATCCAAGTAGGGCTGCTGGGCCCTGGATTGCTGGGCCCTAAGCCAGGAGTTTGCTCCATGGATAGGTCATCGTCGTCATGAAGACAGGCAGAGCAAAGGGGGCCCGGAGCATGGGGTAGAAGAGTACCATTGCAAGAGGAGCACTTCTTGGCCTTGACCATCTGGTGGAGAAAGAAGAAGGCAAGTGTATTGTTAGGGCTGGTTGCCAGGAGCTGGCCCTCCCAAGCATATTCTTACCCCCGGTACAAGCTCAATATGAATGGTCTAGCACCATCTTGAATAACCTCTAGGTGCTATCGACAGAGGTGGTGTTTGGGGGGGAATGGGGGGTGTCAAAATCTGTGGTGGTAGGGGAGCATGGTGGGTCACTGTGGAAGTGACCCTTCATGGACAAATGCCCCAACCTGGTGGTCACTGTTGTGAGGGACCACCAATGAGAGACAAGATGCATAGCGGGTCGCTATGGAGAGGGACCCATAAGGAAAATGTGGAGGTTCTGAAAATGCGGTTAAGCAGCATGGGTCACTATGGATAGGGATCCATATAGCAGTGGAGACGTGCTGTGAGAGTACTCTGTTCATAGGGGGTCGCTATGGGAGGGACCCCCATCTACTGGCATGAGAAAGCCTGGTTCCTAAGGAGGCCTGTGCCCCCTCTGTTCGTTTGTCTCCCTGTCTAGCGGAATTCAGCATTAAATGGTGTTTTCCCTCGTCTATACCTGAACTGAGCCCCTTTAGGATGATTGGATGGACTGGAAAGAACATAGTAGGCCCTCTCACTTTCAGTCATGTTGTGACACTCTGAGGGCCACGACCATGTGGGGGAAGGGCCTGGAGGCAACAACCAGTCACCTCCTACCGATCTGCGGTAAGCCAACACCAAAGGCCGCCCCACTGGAGGATCATACCGACGACAGCCCTATGAAAAAGCAGACAACTACTCAGAGAGCCACCAACCTTGTACTGTTGGGGGCAAGATAGAGATGAGCAAGGGGAGTAACCGCGAGGTAGGCCGCGGAGCCATGTGGTTGTCGGGGGGAAGCAGGGGCTATGGCTGTTCCTTGGGCGCCGGTCAGTCCGGTGAAATGAGTTTACCACGCTCAATTGGGAAGCTGTGTCCTCCCTGAGCAGAATCTTGCCCTTCTCAGATGCTACTAGACGCTGGGACCGGATCCACGTGGCGGTGGCGTCCTCGATTCCTGGATGGACGGGGCTAGTGATCGGAGTAGGCCAGAGGCCTAGCAAGGCGTGCTCTGCCTGCCAGAACCAGCGGAAACTATTCCTCCCACAGGAGGAGACCCCCCCCAAGGCTAGATCGCCGCGAGATACTCTGCTGGAAAAACATTTAAAAGGAGAGACATAATTTCACCCTCTCGCGCTTCTGGGTTCTCGCCAGATACTGTGCAGGGAGGCTTGGGGAGGGGGTTGGGAGCACGCTGAAACGCGCTGCTTGTGGAGCGAAGTTACAAACAACCACAGCCTTCTGACTCAAAGGAGGCCAAAACTGTATATCTCTGTTCCCCTAAAACAGAAAATATGTATGGTGCACTTCTAAATGCCCAAGGCTGAGACAAAGCAGCAAACAATAGCCCTCCTGATACTGATATCGCAGTCAACAGCTAGGCACAAATTTTTTCTCCTTGTTGAAAACCTATTACACAACATATTAACAGTAAATTCTTAATAAAAAACTCTCTCCATACAAGAATTTTAGTGCTGTCATAGCTGGCTTCCAGCCCTTAGCTGGAGTTCTAACAATCATGACAACAAAAAAACCATGCTAAATGAAGCTTAACTAAATGTAAAAGCCACTCAACTGGCTGTTTTTAGCTTGAATACAATGTGCTGGGACATATATCCTAGCAAATCCATTGCAGCACCAAATTTTGCTGCACCAATGCCATATATATCTCTTATGATAATTAGAATCAAGCCCTACCTTTCTGTGTGGAACAACAGGGATCCCGGTGTGCTTGTTGCCTTATCAGTTGCATGATTTGAACTGGAGAACAGGGGTTTCTGGGACCTGGATATACTATAAATTTGATCCTAGAGTCATGTGCATCACTAGCCAATCTGGTGGGCTAAAACCCATGAGGTAATGTCTGGAGTGCCATGGATGGTCAACCAATCACAATAATGGTTGCAAGGATAAGGCACCTGGAGTTTGTGTGTGGCCTGAGCTTCTAGGGTCAGGATTGGGATGGACTCTGCCTGAGATGAGAAGGTGGAGGAGTAGGAGTTTTAAGAAGCAGAGTCTCAGCTCTTTGAGAGATAGTTTTGACCATTGTTTCCGGGAGTAGAGGTTGCAAGGTTCCATGCGGTATCCTATATGGACTGCAAGGTGGTACAGTGTAGAGAGGTGGCCACACTTGTTGAGAGCAGTGGTCGGGTTAAGTAACAAGGAATATCCAAATGGTACACCAAGCACAAGCCTCGAGTGGAAGTGGAGAGTTCCCTTGGAGTAGCAGTGGAAACCAGAGTAGAGGGTGGCGGGTGGGGTGGGGGTGGGGGTGGCTAGGACTAGGGAGAGAGAAGGGGGGCAGGGCAAGGAGGAGGAGGAGAAGCAAGAGAAAGGCAGAAAGAACCCACATGGCTTACATACTAGATAGAGATATAGCCCTCTAGTGGTGAGAGGATATAATCTGCTAATGGAAAAGTCAACAGTTAAAAAAAAATAAATCCAGAGGAAGAAGAAAGAGATAGCTTTAAAGTACACTCACACTGTTGCTTTATGTAACAACTAGATATTTTAACTTTGACTTAATATAAAGATTAATATTTAGCAAGATATTAAGTTTTATTTAATATAAAGTTATAATAAATCAAACAGGTGTCATCCCAAAAAAGACCAAATTCCAACAGAAGACTTATAAGTCATTGCCACATGCAGAAGATCCTCCCTCGTGTTTTCAAAAGTTTATATTCTTAACCTGTAATTCTTGCTTTCGACGCAGGTAGTTACTACTGCAGACAGCCCTCCAACTCATCTCCAGCAGCACATGCTGTTCAAGATTGCTACCAGCCAAGGCTCTAGTGTTTCTTACCCTTCTCTTGTGGGGAGGGGGGCAGAGGAGATCACTGCCAGCTGTGGCTCTACTGTTTCCATGTTTTAATGGGGGTCAAGGAGATAACCAATAGCTTCAGCTCTACTTTTTCCCCTCTCTTGGGAGGTGGGGGCTGAAGAGATCACTGCCAGCCATGGCTCTACAGTTTCTGCCCCCTCTCTTGAAGGGGCCAAGAACATCCATGCAGTTCTACTGTTTCTACCTCCTCTCCTAAGGAGGCCTCAGGATATTGCCAGCAAGTCATGACCACCAGCTGTGGCTCTCCTCTTCCCACCTCCTCTCTTGAAGAGGTCCCAGGATATTACTGCTGAGCCATAACTACCAGCCATGGCTCTACTGTTCCTCTCCCCTGTCTTAAGAAGGCCTGAGAAGATTGCTGTCATACCACGGTTGTAGTACATGCTTGTAGGTTGTTCAGGGTGGGGGTTGGACAAAAAATTGTACCACTGGTAGCTGTGGGGATGGGGGCCAACAGAAGGGAAAGCCATGCCATGGCACAGGATGAAATTGGCAGTGCCAGTAATGCAGTGGTAGAGTGGTGGTATACAGTGTGTGGGAGAAAGAGATGGCCTGCCATGGTATCAAATGGGACTTTGTGGATGGGCAGAGAGGTGGCTTTCAGTCTCTTTCAGTTTAGGGGGGACTGAGATGGCCTGCCATAGTGGCAGATAGTGATTTGTGAATGAATCCATTTTGCTTGTTGCTACCATGGTTCCTGTGAGGCCACATGAACATTCTTCACATAGTGATTGTGGTAGCAACACTGGGCAAACTGCCCCATCCATTTTCAGTAGAGTCCATGACTAGGACACACAGCCTTAACAAAGGGGCAGGTAAAATCCTACAGATTGAGGAAGCACTCTCAACCACTCAGAGTGCTTCCTTGCCCTACACAATAGATACCTTTATACTACAAATGGTGTTTCACGTGTAATGCCCCAAAGTTGGGGCATCCCAGAAATATAAACTCAATAAAAAGATTAGGGGTTTACAGGTGCCCAGGGTGCCTGCCTTAGGTATAGTCTTCAGGGTATTTAGGTAAAAAGGGGGCCCCTCAGTAGTTGTTTCCCCTCCCTTTACTGTATAAAACACTGTAATTAATAAAGAAAGTGCCCTGTGCACTTAAACTGGTGAAAAAAAAAGTAGAATTCAGGTAGCTTCAGAAACAATGACCTGGATGGAATGCTGTGCTGAGCTGTTCATGCACAGCATTCTACTCCAGCCACTCTAGAACCCTGGTAGGTTCAAGATTAAAAATATTTATTCAGTTAGTCAGTTGATCCTGGGCAGTGGTTGAGGAGACAGGACACAGAAGTCAAGGGACAGTTTAGGGCTTACCTTGCATTGAAGCCATCCCTCTGGGCTTGCTGTGATCCTGTGCTGCCTCTCCTGCTTGAAGACTCCTTGCTCGGCCTTGTTCTGAGGTCGGTGGTGCCATCGGGGCACCACAAAGAAAGAAGACATCCAGTTCAGCCGTTTTGGGCTCTGTTTAGCCCCGTCATTTATTTATTTTGGCCACCGAGTATTTTAAAGTTAAGTTCAGTCCCCAGTTGGCAGTGCTGCCAGCCGCATCGCGCCCGTATCTCCATCGGCCATCCTAGGCCCCCTTACCGTCCTCCCAGCCACCTGCACACTCCCTCCCACTGCCAGCAAGACCACCTGCCTCCCCTGCCTGCCTCCCGGTCCTCTTCTTACTCCAGTCTGGTGTGCGGTGAGTTGGCAGCAGCACGCAGATTCGTACTGACTGCCTCTTCCAGCGAAACTGTTTCTTTTTTTTAGCGCTAGCACAAAGGCAAGCTGCCAAGCGGCATGGGAATCGGGCTGCAGGGACCCTGTGACATATTCAGGAGGGTGGGCGGTAGCGACGCCCACAGGGAGGGGCAGGACACGAAGGCCAAGCTTAGGCCTATAAAGATTCAATGAGGGGCGGGTTTTGGGGAGGCGACCTCCTGAATGAGTGGCAGCAGGCTTAGAGAGCCTTTTATATTTAAAGGAGTCCTGCCACTTTTGGGCATAATAATTATTTAAAGGGGCGATCCAGGCCTATTTCTGTTAGGGCACCAGGCCCACTGCATTGAGGGCATCAGGCCCAGTTTTGAAAGGGCACAAGGCCCATGGTATTGGGAGGGCTTCCAGGCCCACAGTAAAGAGGGCTCCAGGCCCATTGCATTTAGGGCATCAGGCCCAAGGTTATGGTAGGGAATCAGGCCCAAGGTAAATGTAGGGCACTAGGCCCGGGGTAAAGCTTGGTACTAAGGTTAGCCCCGGCCTAGTGGATTAGGGCAAATCCAGCCTAGTGGTACTAAGGGTAGCCCCGGCCTAGTGGATTAGGGCAAAGCCAGCCTAGTGGTACTAAGGGTCACCCCGGCCTAGCGGATTAGGGCAATCCAGCCTAGCGACAGTAAGTGAGGCATATAGGCCACATGTTAAATAAGGCATTTAGGCCTTTGGTGTTCCCAGCAATCAACCCAGGACAAGTGGTACCCTAAGTATAGGGGATAGGCCATCCTTAGCAAAATGTTCAGTGGTAGCCAGATCCTATTCAGGAAGATCCTACATTTAGGAAAAGGGGTCCATCCAAGGGTGCTCAGTTCACAAATACTGTGAAGCTACTGTAACAACTGTACTGTTTATACAACTGTGATTGCTGAAGTATTCAAAAGATTGTGAACTTGCTAAGAAGCACCAAGACTGTATTGTATATGGATTGTGGTCATTTGCCCCTGAGTATCTTAACTATTGCCCCTGGTTATCTGAACTATTGCCCTAAGCATCCAAACTATTGCCCCAAGCATCCGAACTATTGCTCTAAGCATCCGAACTATTGCTCCAAGCATCCAAACTATTGCTCTAAGTATCTGAACTATTGTTCAAAGCATTTGAATTATTGATCCAAGCGCCTGAACAATTGTGCCACCTGTAGCAATTACCCAGAAATCTATAATTTGCCTTTCCTCGGCAAATCATCGCAACATTCCGTAGTCTCCTTGGCACTGCAGGAAGGTGCATCTTTCAGCTATATTGTTAGTAGTGTATGGGGACAGTCTCTATCTTCTACCACACTGCAGTCCCATAGTGTGGTCTGTACTCCTCTGTACTCACAATTAGTCTCTACCCAGAAGAGGATGTCTTCTCAGCATTCTTCACTCAAGTGGGATCGCCCATCAGCTCATTTCCTCTGACTGAGTTGTCCGCTGAAGTCGAGTCTGTCGCCAGTTGTACAAGTCGTATCCGCCATTTTTTGTTTTCACAGCTCGAAGGTACGTCCGCCGAAGCACATCACGACAGCTGTGCCAGTGTCATTTCATATGGTTTCTGTTCCAGATGTCCCAAAGTTGGTCATCCTCCTCAGAAGAATGTGCTCACCCTGGAGAACCTGGTCTGTGCCCCTGGTCGTTCGCCGAAAGTCTAGTCCGTCGAAGCCTGGTACGGGACTCATCCACCGTTTCTTTATTTTTGTTCTAGTTTCTGATGACAAGATTGCAGAATCAACCATTACCTCTACAGATTCTTCTGGTTCCTGGTCCTGTCGGAGATCCTTCAGAGTTTAGCTGGCCCTTGGAGTGCTGCAGCATCATTCAGGTCGTGGTAGTCCTCCATTGGATTCGTCACCACGCAGGTCCTGATTCCTCTTCTTCCTTGGTGAAGCTGGAAGTGGGTTTAGGCCAAGGAACTCTTTGTTTTCAGTTTGGAATCCGACAGCCCATTAGTGGGTTGTTTCAGGAACCAGTTGCTCTGGTTCTTTATTCTGGCAGCCTTGGAGAGAGTGGGCTTTTGCCGAAGAAACACATGGATTGTTTAACAAACCTCTCACCACCCAGTGACCTTGACAAGGTCCCTGCTGAGAATTACGTTAGCATCTATTGTTCCATTTGCTTCCCCTTCATAGCTACCATCGCAGACTGACAGTGTACATGAAGACGCCAGACCTCTGGACTCATGTAACATCTGGACTTTGGTAGAAGTGTGTAGTGATAGTTTAACCAAATACTGTTCTGAGTAGTGTATGTCATCTGATCTTCACCTAAGCTTATTGAATTGTAGAATAATAATATAGTTGGAGTGGCAGTAGGCCTCAGCATCTATTCTATTCTTGTTGTAATAATTTTAGCTGTCATAGATAAAGTATCTGTCTTGTTTATCACCCTATTGTTTGGGTGACTTCTCCTTTCTCTTGTGACTGTGTCCCCCCACCCTCTGGTACAAAATAAATGCCCTGCAGGCACTGAATCTCTAGGTCGACTCCTGCCTCTCCTTGTCTGGGTAATGGTTATTTTATCCACAATAATTCTGACCTTGGTGCCTCACTCATCTCTTTTCACCACCTTTAGAGCAGAGCACCACACAGAGCACCGCATTAGACCATCACAAAGCAAAGCAAATTTTCTTAACCTAGTCAATAGGATACAGATAATTATTTATCCGAGGAATCCAAAGTTGGAGTTGCCTAGTAAGAAGCACAGCTAGAGTCAGGGTGTAGTAGTGGATTGTCTGGGGGAGATAGAGAGTCGGTTGGAGGAGATCGAGATGGTCCTCGAGGGAGTATTCCACCATCTCCCTTAACCATGCCATATTACTTCAGAGTGCCATGGCTTCCACAGTTTTCTGGAGAAAAGGGTGGAAATGGAACCAACAATCTAAGGGAATTCCATTCAATGATGCAGGCAATGTTTAGGCTGTATCAGATCCCCGAGCAACAGAAGATTAAATTTTAATAGGGCAACTAAAAGGAGCTGCTCACCGAGAGGTTCATTCCTGGCTGAATGGAGTGAAAGCCACAGTGGAACAGATACTACAGAGGCTACAGCAAATCTTTGAAGCTAGAACTGTGTCTGACCTCAAAATGAAGTTCTTTTCTTGCACCCAGAAGCCCCAAGAGACCCTCAGTGAGTTCGCACTGAGTCTCCAGGAACTATTGTGAGCTATAGAAAGGGTAGACATGGCAGAGGTCCGAGATGCAGACCGAGTGCTGGTAGAAAAGTTCATTGAAGGGGTGCAAAGTGAAGCCCTGAGGAGAGAGCTATGCATGCTGCACTTGCAAAACCCTGAGGTCGATTTCCTGGACTTTAAGGAGAAAGACATCCAGGTATTTGGTTCGGGACACTCCAGAGATGAAGCTCTGGTATATCCCCAAATGGCAGCCTCAATGGGAACTCAATGGCCTGCATACTCTACAAAAGGATGGGAGGAAGACTACTCTTGGCAATCGAGATTCCAGCCAGAGGAAATGTCATTACAGAGATTGGAAGATGGAAGAGAAGCTGTTGCATACCCGAGCTGGTGTTCAGAGCATGAACAGATGCGTGGACTGAGGATATAGACACTGACCTGTTCTGTGCGGGCCAGCGCCAGTCAACACTCAGAGCTGACCGAGCAGATTGCCACCCTGACCTACCAGATGGCGGAGATGTGTAAGGAAATGCAAAGCTTAAAAGCAGGATGGAAGAATGAGAGATGCTTTAATCAGCCAGTAAAAGAAAGAAAGGGGAATGATCAAATGAATCATCTGAGAAGGAGTGAAGGGAGGCGCTCCACAGATCAGTTTGATGGCCAAGGAAGGACCATATGTCGTCAGTGTGGTGTTAGTGGCCATATAGAAAGAAGATGTGGTCAGCCAGCAAATAACACCCTGAATTTAAACAGAAATTCTTCGGGGATGAGGACCGACCCTCGAAGAACAGACGATCAGGTCCAGCAGTCTCATTAGAACAGTCATGTTTCATTGGTAGAAGTCCAATGATACCGGTCAAGATAGATGGCATTGAGCTTATGGCATTGTTAGACACCGGATCACAGGTCACTACTTTGCAAGGATGAGAGTTCCGGAGATACTGGACACCCGATGATCTTAAGCCACCTCCTAGATCATGGGTGAAGTTAATAGCAGGCAACGGTGATGAAGTACCTTATCTAGAAGACCTAGAAGCCAATGTCCAAATGGGAAAGAACATCCGAAGCAACACAGGCATCATTGTTAGTGACCTGGAAAGTGATCAACTGCCACCACTAATCTTGGGGATGAATGTTTTACAAAATTGCTTTGACGAACTAGTGCGCATTCTCCAACAGCAAGCCCAGCACGTACCCCAGGTGGAGAAACATGCCCTGCAACAAACCATCTATAATCTACAATGCCACCAACAGTTTGATAATGCTGAGGGTGAAATTGGCAAAGTAAGAGTGACAGATGCCAGACCGGTAACATTGAAGCTGGGCACCGAAATCAACCTTTGGTGCAAAGCAAAGGTGGGCCTGAGGGGTCAAGATTATGATGCTCTAGTGGAACCTTACCCTATGAACAAGGAAGAACTGATAATAGTGGCTCAGAGTGTAGCTACTGTAACCAGAGGTCGGATACCAGTCCGAGTGTTGAATTACGGGACTCACGATGTGCAGCTTTACAGAAACCAGCTGGTTGCCCAGATCCACACTGTGCTTGCAAGACATCATTGAGGCTGAGGAAGAGATAAAGAAAGTGCCTGAAGGAGGGATGGAAAGCAATCAGATACCAGAGTGGGCTAAAGAGATTAAAGTAGGCAATCCAAAGACCACTGTTAAGCAAAGAGCTGATATTTTGAAAGTGGTTTTACACCAGAAGGAAGCTTTTAGCCAACACCCCTTAGATTTTGGGTTAGCTCATGGGGTACAGCATCACATCAGTACCCATGGACATCCTCCTATCAGAGAACGATTTAGACCTATCCCACCAGCCATGTACCAGCAAGTAAAAGAGATGATTAAAGAAATTAAAGAGGCTGATGTGATCAAGGAAAGCCACAGCCCATGGGCAGCACCAATTGTCCTGGTAAAGAAGGATGGTAAGATCAGATTCTGTGTGGATTACCGCAAATTAAATGCCATCACCCATAAGGATGCATATCCTTTGCCTCTGATAGAAGATTCTCTCATGGATCTTCAGTCAGCGGCCGTATTCTCCACTCTCGATTTAACCAGTGGATACTGGCACGTTCCTATGGCACCAAAGGATCAAGAGAAAACAGCCTTTATTATCCCCATGGGTCTTTTTGAGTTCACAAGGATGCCTTTTGGACTCTGTAATGCACTGGGAACTTTTCAAAGACTGGTTGAACATTGTCTTGGAAGCTGGAATTTTGATATTCTTTTGCTATATTTGGATGACATCATTGTATATTCAAAGACTCATGAAGATCATCTACTTCACTTGGACGAGGTGTTCCAAAGATTGATCCGATATGGTTTTAAGATAAAACCCTCTAAATGTCATCTGTTGCAAACTAAAGTGAGTTATCAGGGACATGTAGTCTCTGCGGATGGAGTGATGCCAGACCCAGAGAAGATTGAAGCAGTAAAGAAATGGCCTGTCCCCGCTACTATTAGAGAAGTCTGAAAGTTCTTGGGATTCGTGGGATATTATCGGTGATTTATCAAGAACTTCTCCAAAATTGCTGTGCCGTTACACAAACTTTTAAGAGGATCAGCAGAGGGTCGAGTTCCAAAGAATCGTCTAGTTACGTAGGGAACTAAACAGCAAGAAGCATTTGATCAATTAAAGAAAGTACTAACTGAGGATCCTATATTGGCGTATCCAGATTACGTGAAACCTTTTCTGTTATATACCGATGCCAGTAACAAAGGGTTGGGTGCGGTACTTGCACAAGAACAGAATGGCGTAGAAAGGGTAATAGCCTATGCAAGCCGAGGGTTAAGAGGCTCTGAGCAGAATGACGCCTGCTATAGCTCTTTCAGACTTGAATTTTTAGTGCTAGTATGGGCTATCATAGAGAAATTCCACCAATATTTGGCTGTCACCCCCTTTCACGGTTTACACAGATAATAACCCCCTGGCAAACTTGAATACTGCAAAGCTAGAAGCCCTCGAGCAGAGGTTGGCCTCTCAACTTGCAAATGACCAATTCTCCTTAAAATATTGTTCTGGTAAAGCTAATGCGAATGCTGATGCCTTGTCCCGGATGCCTGGACAAGAAGAAGCAGAAGTAGATGACACCTTGCTGGAAAACATAGAAATGCCACCTTTTTCTGCCAGTACCAGTGGAGATTGTGCAAGCATGTTGTCAAGTTGCTCTCATGCCTGAAGTAGAAATTCAACCAGAAGTGGATGACATGATTGCAAACCAAAAGAATCTATGGGTGAAATTACAAAGCCAATACCCTATAGTTCGACCAAGTAAAAGCTCTAGTTGATGCGCAGAAACGCATGACCCAAAAAGAAAGAAAGAAACTGAACATAGAAGCAATGAAACTTTGGAGAAACAGAACTCATCTGGCCATAGAAGATTGCCGTTTAGTTAAAAAAGTAGAGATCCTACTACACACATGGAATTGACTCAGATCATAGTTCCAAAGACCAGTGCTTCCATAGTATTAGAGATGTACCATGATAATTCAGGACATTTTGGTCACAAAAGAACCAAGGCTATTATCAGAAGGAGGTTTTACTGGATAGGAATGCGAAACGATATAATAAAGTGGTGTGAGGAATGTCCAGCCTGTAATTTAAAGCGCAGAGAGAAGATGAATCAGAGAGCTCCTCTCCATCCAGTAGTTAGTAACGTGCCATTGCAACTAGTTACTCTTGATCACTTAAAGTTAGACCCAAGCATGAGTGTACACATCTATGTCCTCACTATGGTTGATCACTTTTCCAAGTTTGTGGTTGCTAGCGCAGTAAAAGACCTATCTGCTTGAACTACTGCTAAGACCTTCATGAGATGTTTTGTATGACCTTTCAGATATCTTACAAAAATCCTCACAGATCAAGGAACTTCTTTCAAATGCCAACTGTTTCATGAACTTTGCACCCTGTATGGAAGCCATAAGTTGAAAACCATGCTTACCATCCCCAAGGTAACGGACTCTGCAAGAGAACGAATGAGACTCTGCTGGAGATGCTGTGAGCATTACCAGAGTATAAACGTCCCTTCTGGCCAGCTTTGCTTCCCGAGCTCACATGTCTTTATAATATTACCATCCATTGCTCCAAGGGTTATACACCCCATTATCTAATGTTTGGATGCCACGGAAGACTTCTGATGGACTTAGTGTTAGAACTACCACTAGAAGAAACCAAAGTAAAGAAACCAACTACAAATTGGGTCCAGGAACATAACCAACTTTTGAAGGAAGCTGGACAAATTGTTGGCAGACACATGGAACAAGTACAGCAAAAGCAAAAGGCAAATTATGATATCAAGGCCAAGGCTACACCTTTACTTGTTGGAGAAAGAGTAATGTTAAAGAAGACCCAAAAATGCAGCAAATTGTCTTCGAAGTGGGAACCAGAACCATATCGTATTATTGAGATACCTTATCCCAAACTACCTGTATACAAGATCCAACAAGAATTAGGAAATGGCACCAAAATTGCTCATCGGAATCTCCTAAAAGCTTGCACTTTCAGAGACGCAGTTCTTGTTAAGGATCAGGACAGTCCTATGCCAAAGAGAGGCAGAAGTCCATGAAAGACAGGATGTTGGAATTAGAATTGCCAACCAGTTGGTGTAAAGAACCATGGATCCGCACTTCGTATGTGAATTCTCATGACCATCCAAATGGTGTACCAGTGATAGATCCAGAAATGCCAGATTTCCTAGAAAGAGAACACATTGTTCAAGAACCTGTAGATTTCCAACCTCGCAGATCACAAAGATCGAATGCAGGCGCCCCCCCTAGAAGGTATATCACAGAAGCTTCCCAACTTGTACCATGGTACCATATGTAGGTCTATTTAAAGTAATTACCCAGACACAGTCACTTTAGTGTAAAACTTCAAAGATTTACAATAATAGTAGATGTTTTAAGAATTTAGAGAATTTAAGAGTGGTTTATTAACATAATATTTTATAAAGTGTTAAGTAAGATATCAGACTGTTAAGAAAGTATATTTTATAAAGTGTTAAGGGACTACATGGGGACATGTATTTTTAGGCAGGCTCGAATGTGTAATGCCCCAAAGTTGGGGCATCCCAGAAATATTAACTCAATAAAAAGATTAGGGGTTTACAGGTGCCCAGGGTGCCTGCCTTAGGTATAGTCTGCAGGGTATTTAGGTAAAAAGGGGGCCCCTCAGTAGTTGTTTCCCCTCCCTTTACTGTATAAAACACTGTAATTAATAAAGAAAGTGCTCTGTACACTTAAACTGGTGAAAATAAAGTAGAATTCAGGTAGCTTCAGAAACAATGACCTGGATGGAATGCTGTGCTGAGCTGCTCATGCACAGCATTCCACTCCAGCCACTCTAGAACCCTGGTAGGTTCAAGTTTAAAAATACTTATTCAGTTAGTCAGTTGATCCTGGGTAGTGGTTGAGGAGACAGGACACAGAAGTCAAGGGACAGTTTAGGACTTACCTTGCATTGAAGCCGTCCCTCTGGGCTTGCTGTGATCCTGTGCTGCCTCCCCTGCTTGAAGACTCATCGCTCGGCTTTGTTCTGTGGTCTTTGGTGCCATCGGGGCACCACAAAGAAAGAAGACATCCAGTTTGGCCATTTTGGGCTCTGTTTAGCACCATCGTTTATTTATTTTGGCCACCGAGTATTTTAAAGTTAAGTTCAGTCCCCCGTCGGCAGTGCTGCCAGCCGCATCGCGCCCATATCTCCGTCGGCCGTCCTAGGCCCCTTTGCTGTCCTCCCAACCACCTGCACACTCCCTCCCACTGCCAGCAAGACCGCCCACCTCCCCGGCTGCCTCCGGGTCCTCTTCTCACTCCAGTCTGGTGTGCGGTGAGTCGGCAGCAGCACGCAGATCCATGCTGACTGCCTCTTCCAGCGAAACTGTTTCTTTTTTTTAGCACTTCTAGCGCAAAGGCAAGGGGCTAAGCGCCTCATGGGAATTGGATCATTAGGACCCCATATTAATATTCAGGCAGGCGGGTGGGTAGTGACTTCCACAGGGAGGGGCCAGGAAACAAAGGCCAAGCTTAGGCCTATAAAGATTAAATGAGTGGCGGGTTTAGGGGAGGCGACCTCCTGAATGAGTGGCAGCAGGCTCAGAGAGCCTTTTATATGTAAAGGAGTCCTGCCACTTTTGGGCATAATAATTATTTAAAGGGGCGATCCAGGCCCATTTCTATTAGGGCACCAGGCCCACTGCATTGAGGGCATCAGGCCCAGTTTTGAAAGGACACAAGGCCCGTGGTATTGGAGGGCTTCCAGGCCCACAGTAAAGAGGGCTCCAGGCCCACTGCATTTAGGGCATCAGGCCAAAGGTTATAGTAGGGTATCAGGCCCAAGGTAAATGTAGGGCGCTAGGCCCGAGGTAAAGCGTGGTACTAAGGTTAGCCCCAGCCTAGTGTACTAGGGCAAATCCAGCCTAATGGTACTAAGGGTAGCCCTGGCCTAACGGATTAGGGCAAAGCCCGCATAGTGGTACTAAGGGTAGCCCCAGCCTAGGGGATTAGGGCAAAGCCAGCCTAGTGGTACTAAGGGTATCCCCGGCCTAGTGGATTAGGGCAAATCCAGCCTAGTGGTACTAAGGGTAGCCCTGGCCTAGCGGATTAGGGCAAAGCCAGCCTAGTGGTTCTAAGGGTAGCCCCGGCCTAGGGGATTAGGGCAAAGCCAGCCTAGTGGTACTAAGGGTAGCCCCGGTCTAGGGGATTAGGGCAAAGCCAGCCTAGTGGTACTGAGGGTAGCCCTGGCCTAGTGGATTAGGGCAATCCAGCCTAGCGACAGTACATGAGGCTTATAGGCCCCATGTTAAATAAAGCATTTAGGCCTTTGGTGTTCCCAGTTATCAACCCAGTTCAAGTGGACCCTCAGTATAGGGGATAGGGCATCCTTAGCAAAACATTCAGTGATAGCCAGATCCTATTCAGGAAGACCCTACATTTAGGAAAAGGGGTCCATCCAAGGGTGCTCAGTTCACAAATACTGTGAAGCTACTGTAACAACTGTACTATTTATACAGCTGTGATAGATGAAGTATTCAAAAGATTGTGAACTTGCTAAGAAGCACCAGGACTGTATTATATATGGATTGTGGTCATTTGCCCCTGAGTATCTTAACTATTGCCCCAGGTTATCTGAACTATTTCCCTAAGCATCCGAACTATTGCCCCAAGCATCCGAACTATTGCTCTAAGCATCCAAACTATTGCCCCAAGCATCCAAACTATTGCTCTAAGTATCTGAGCTATTGTTCAAAGCATTTGAACTATTGCTCCAAGCACCTGAACAATTGCCACACCTGTAGCAATTACCCAGAAATTTATAATTTGCCTTTCCTCGGCAAATCATCAGAACATTCCTCAGTCCCCTTGACATTGCAGGAAGGTGCATCTTTCAGCTATATTGTTAGTAGTGTATGCGGACAGTCTCAATCTTCTACCACACTGCAGTCCCATAGTGTGGTCTGTACTCCTCTGTACACAGAATCAGTCTCTACCCAGAAGAGGATGTCTTCTCAGCATTCTTCACTCAAGTGGGATTGCCCATCAGCTCATTTTCTCTGACTGAGTTGTCCGCCGAAGTCGAGTCCGTCGCCAGTCATACAAGTCGTATCTGCAGTTTCTTGTTTTCACAGCTCGAAGGTACGTCCGCTGAAGTGCATCATGACAGCCGTGCCAGTGTCGTTTCATATGGTTTCTGTTCCGGATGTCCCAAAGTTGGTCGCCCTCCTCAGAAGAGTGTGCTCATCCTGGAGAACCTGGTCTGTGCCCCTGGTCGTTCGCTGAAAGTCGAGTCTGTCGAAGTCCAGTACGGGACGCGTCCGCCGTTTCTTTGTTTTTGTTCTAGTTTCTGATGACAAGATTGCATAATCAACCATCACCTCTACAGATTCTTCTGGTTCCTGGTCCTGTTGGAGATCCTTCAGAGTTTAGCTTGCCCTTAGAGTGCTGCAGCATCATTCGGGTCGTGGTAGTCCTCCATTGGATTCGTCGCCACGCAGGTCCTGATTTCTCTTCATCCTTGGTGACCCTGGAAGTGGGTTTTGGCCAAGGAACCCTTTGTTTTCAGTTTGGAATCTGACAGCCCATTAGTGGGTTGTTTCAGAAACCAGTTGCTCTGGTTCTTTATTCCGGCAGCCTTGGAGAGAGTGGGGTTTTGCCGAAGAAACACATGGATTTTTTAACAAACCTCTCACCACCCAGTGGCCTTGACAAGGTCCCTGCTGAGAATTATGTTAGCATCTATTGTTCCATTTGCTTCCCCTTCATAGCTACCATCGCAGACCGATGGTATACACAAAGACGTCAGACCTCTGGACTCATGTAACATCTGGACTTTGATAGAAGTATGTAGTGATAGTTTAACCAAATACTGTTCTGAGTAGTGTATGTCATCTGGTCTTCACCTAAGCTTATTGAATTGTAGAATAATAATAGAGTTGGAGTGGCAGTGGGCCTCAGCATCTATTCTATTCTATTCTTGTTTTAATAATTTTAGCTGTCATAGATAAAGTATCTGTCTTGTTTATCACCCTATTGTTTGGGTGACTTTCTCCTTTCTCTTGTGACTGTGTCTCCCCACCCTCTGGTACAAAATAAATGCCCTGCGGGCACTGAATCTCTAGGTTGACTCCTGCCCTCTCCTTGTCTGGGTAATGGTTATCTTATCCACAATAATTCTGACCTTGGTGCCTCACTCATCTCTTTTCACCACCTTTAGAGCAGAGTACCACACAGAGCACCACTTTAGACCATCACACATGTGCAGATACCCTAGAAATGGGCATGTTTGAAGGACTGCTTTTAAGGCTGCCTCATGTAGTCAGGGCAGACATTTTATGATTGCTAGAGCTGTGTGGAATATAACATTCTGAAAGAAGAGTTCCCATGGAATTACCATTTTGATTCGATGGAAATGCATGGAAATGGCAAATTCTGCTGAATTTTGCCAAATTTTAAATTCTAGTTATGCTGGACTAGTCTTCAAAGTATGTATCCAAAAGATAACAAATTTGACAGGTATACATCTACTAGCGGCCTTCATAAGTGTACCAAATGTCAGAGTCCTCAACTGAAAGGAAGCTGAGTTATGAGTGTCCAAACATTTAATCAAAATTTAATTTTCAGTTATTTCCATCAAATTTTAAAATTTCTTATCCAAATTTCTACACACTTGATTTAGAGAAACATGAAACATAGGTATATGCATAAAGTTTTAAGTCTCAATCTTTAAAAGAGGCTATTCTATACTATAAGTAGCCACAAATCTTGCCAACATTTAATTTGTTTTGTAATTTTAGTATAATTTTGAAAGCATTCATCAAAAATATTATAAAGATTTGCTGGTTTATGGGTTATTACTATATATATATATATATATATATATATTGGAGGCAAAAAACTCCGTTTAATGCATTAGTTAGGGTTGTTCCACAGCGACAAAAGTGAGGAAATTCGCTGTTAGGGTTGAAAACTCTGGTTATTTACAACTGTCCTGGCTAATTTAAATCTTAACCCCATTATGGGGCTAAGAAGTTTTCCGACGAAAAGTCCATATCTCGCACCGTTTCCGAGATACGGGCCCTGAAAGGTGCGTCGAACGCCGTAATGTTATCCTATGGGAAAAAAAGAAAAGTTCAGAGCACCATAACTTTGCCTCCCTGTAATGTTTTTTCACCAAACCACTAAAAGGCACATCTGTGGCTGTTGGCTGTCTTCCCCAAATTTCAGGAAAAAGACCAAACCGTTATTTTGCAGCAGGGATCCAAAGGATTTCTGTTATGCGTTGGTCGCCATAATGTTATCCTATGGGAAAAAATGTCAACTTTGGAGTGACGTAACTTTGCCGCCGTATGATATTTTTTCACCAAACTACTGAAAGGCACATCTGTGGGCTGTTGGCTGTCTTCCCTCCAAATTTCAGGAAAAAAGACCAAACCGTTATTTTGCAGCAGGGTGCCAAAGGATTTCTGTAATGCGTTGGGCGCCGTAATGTTTTTCTATGGGAAAAACTGTCAACTTTGGAGTGCCGTAACTTTGCCGCCATGTAATATTTTTTCAATACAACACTGAAAGGCACATCTGTGAGATGTCGGCTCTGTTCCCTCCAAATTTCAGCTCAAAACTCCCAACGGTTCTTTTGCAGCGCAGTGCCAAAGAATTTCTGTCATTTTCCCACAGACTAGAAAACTACTGTCGCAATTTTCGAAAGCTTTAGCAAAAATTTGTGACACTTTCGTGAGCATGAAAGTAATTTGCGAAAGTACTTTTTCCAGAAACTTTAAAAACATATTTCTGGGGTGTTTTACCACAAAATAAAGACATGGCAAGCATCCTCAGGGCCCGACTAGGTGAATACAAAAAAAATTAGGTTGCTAGAGGGTCCCAAATTTAAATGCCAACCATTTTTCTTATCACTAACTGAAAACAAAATGGCCGATTTGGCGAAAGTAACAGGCCCATTTGATGAAAGTAAAATGCATTTGCAAAGTGTTGAACTTTTTGTTAACTTTTCCCATTGACTTATAATGGGAAACTGTTTTTGAATAACTTTTGAACCGTTTAATATTTTTCACGAAATCTTCAAAAGACACATCGGGGACCCTGGCTGCACGTTCCCTGAAGATTTTTGGGCCGATCACGCAAACGTCGACCTGTAGGCGCGACCACAGAATTCAGAAAGCGTAAACGCTGCACAGATCACACTTAATAACCTGCTGTGATATCCGATCAGTACAAACTTGGCAGATCCCAAGGCCTATGGGTATTGATCATACATTCCAAACTTCAGGCAAATCCATCAAACAGTTGCAAAGTTATTAAGGTGCAAAATTTGGGGTTTAACATGGAAATGGCTCCTCAACCCTAACTATGGTAGCACTACCGTGATACCATAATATATATATATATATATATATATATATGTATATATATATATATATTTATAGTTTCAGATTTCTAGCTCCAAAGGTGTCTGAGTTAAATGCAGATAAAAATGTTCATGACATTTCCTACAAAAAAATAAAACAACGGAGTTTGAGCACCTATGATTTTGAGACAATGCATCCAAATGTTATCATATGTGGCACAACATTAGAACTCTATCAGCAAGTAGTCATGCTATATTTCAGATCTGTAGCTCAATAGAAGACTGAGTTATGGTCAAATTAATACATTTTAAAAATTCTGCAGAATTTCACCACATTTTAAATTTAAGTTATTTTGGTCTTGTTTTCAAAGTACATTTCCAAAAGATACAAAATGTGTCAGGTTTACAGGTTCTGATAGCTTCTATATGTGTACCAAATTTCAGAGTCCTACATTTAAGGGGTACGTCGTTGGTGGCCAAACTATTTAATCAAAATTTAATTTTCAGTTATTTCCATTTAATGTTAAACTTTCTTATCCATTTTTTTTTCCAAAGCTTCAGGATTTAGAGACATATTCAACATGGCCATGTGTACTAAGAGTTAAGTCTCAAGCTTTAAAGGGTGCTGTGCTATAGGTAGCCAAAAAGTTTGCAAAAATTTAGAGTGTAGTTATTTTAGTATAATTTTGAAAGCATTCATCAACATTTTATAAAGATTTGCAGGTTTATGAGTTATTACTTCAGTTATATATATTCCTAGTTTCAGATTTCTAGCACCAAATCAGCCTGAGTTATATGCAGCTAAAAATGTTCGTGAAATTTGCCAGAAAAAATAAAATATTAGATTCGGATTGCCTATAATGTAGAGGTGATGCATCTTGAAGTCATGCTATTTGGGACACTGTTAGAGCACCAATCAACAAGTATTCATGCCAAATGTCAGATCTCTAGCTCAATAGACAGCTGAATGTTGACCAAATTAATAAATGCAAAAAATTCTGCAAAATTCCAAAATAATTCTGTGGAATTTTACAGAATTTTGAGGACTTCCATCAAAATTCCACAAATTCAGAATATTCACATAATGCACAGCTCTAGTAATTGATATAAATTGGTCTGCCATATCTGAAAGAGGCATTTTACTTATGTTACTACCACAGTTACTATGTGAGGACTAAATTCATTCCTCATGCAAGTAAATGTGGTCGTAATATGCATATGTCATCCTACTTCACAGTTCAGAAAATCCCTTTACTCCTACCATTCAAAATGGCAACCACAATAAATCAGCTTGCAACCAGTCCAAACAAACAAACAAACAAACAGAAGCCACTGTCAAACTGATTGTGGCTTCGGTTGCTAGTAACCATAGTAGCAACTAACAAGCAAAATGAAATCATCTGCTCACCAACTGTGGTAGTTCTGTTTTCATGCTTTTGAGAGAGGCAGTATTTTCCTTCTCATCTGCCTACCCAAACCCATACACATGCATACATGATTGACAGTTTCTTCTTTGGTTGAAGTAGCTGCTATCAGCGAATCCTCCTTCAATTCCCAAGCCATCACTGGTGGGTCCTCTCAGTGTCCCCAACTCCCCAACATACACAAACTATTGGCAGCCACTCCTTACAAACATTTGACAATTAGCAGGCACTGCTTCAGTTCCTCAAGATGCCATGCTCCTCATAAACAATCGAATCATGACTGATGGTCGCTCCACCAGTCCCCCTAAATATCAAGGGGGACATACACAATGAAACTAATCAGTGGCCACTCCTCCAGGGGACATGCACTATGGAACTGCAATCAGTGGCTGCTCCACCTTTCCCCCTTGGTATGGTGGACATGCAAACAGCGACAATGGAGTAGCTTCTTGGAGTGATGCCTGCAGAAAGTTATGGTCCCAGAACGAGCACAGAACAGGGCTAGCAGCAGCCAGTGTTGTGAGAGCAACAGTGTCATCTTTATTATGACTTCATCCCAGCTCCTTAGACTATCCAGCTCAGTTTTAATTATTCTGTAAAATCCAGGGTATGGTGCTTTTCTGATGATAGAGCCACTCCTAATGTGGAGAGGAAAGGGGGATCTGGTCATTGCATCCAGAAGGCCACATACACAGTGGGGTAGGGGCAAATCAACAGAGTCTAATCAAGTGCTGTTCTATGATGTAACTGTTAGGGGCAGAGGGAAGTTGTGTAGGATAACTGAGATTAGAGGGCCACTCTGTGGGTTAACTCTTGAGAGCAGAGGGTAGTTGTGTGGGGCAAGTAAGGCTAGATGGTGCCTATATGGCATAACTAAAGGGCAGAGGGAAGATATATGGGATAATTAAGTATAGAGGGAAGCTTTGTGAGGTGACTGAATGGCAGAAGACAGCTGCTTAAGGTAACTGGGGAGCAGAAGGAGGCTGATTGTGGTGGCAGGAGTCACTGGTTCTAGAGCTCATTAAATGGCATTTCTGAGACAAGGTTTCACAGAACAGGATAGGGCATCCTTGATGCAGATGCTGCCCAAGAGATGAAGACAAAAGCTTGAAGGTAGAAGAGGGGAGGGAGGGAGAGGAGGATTCTGTGGGAATACCAGCAATGGTACTGTACATGAAGTGTGCAACACACTAGAAATACAGTAGAGTATAACCAGAACCATCACTAGACAGATAACATACTCCTTATCAACTCTGAAAGGGGGAGTGGGCTTATGTTCTCTGTCCAGTGATGGTTCTAATTAAGTTCTCATGTATTTTTAGCATTGGACAGTCAAAATGATAATTTCAGGACTTATTAAACATTTGATTGGGCCCCAGTTATGAAATAATTTTATATCTGCATCTTGGATATGTGTTTTGTGTGGCTTTTTGGTGTTAGCCATTTCATGTATGTTCTGCCCTGTGTACCTGTACACATGCACTTATTACTCTGCATTTGAATGTATAAAAACTTGTTAACTATATTTCAGCATGTAGAAACCCCTCTCCCACAACTAGTAAAAAGTTCACCAGCAAGTGATTTATGGTGATTTATGTGTGTAAGGGGGAGGACAGAATGTTATAAACAAGGTACTAGGTCACTTAACTTCCTTGTGCTCCCAGGTTGCACCTGTAAACAAATTTCAGCTTAGTGTGTCTCTCCGGTTTAAAAAAAAAAACAAAGTTGGGGGAAAGATGCAGACAGGTGGTCCTCAGCTGTAACAGAATGAGGCACCCTAGGATGGTCCACTGGGTGAAATGGGGGTGGGGGGGGTACTGTGTGTTGGAATTTTGGTATATTTTAATTGTGTTTATAGTTTCCTTAAGAAGAAAAGGAACATTTGACCTATTTTAATTGTTTTATTGTCCTGTGAATTTATTTATTTAGTTTTTGTTGACCAGGTAAGTGCACTAGACAAATCCTGCCTATTTTCAGGCACGACCCGGGGAAGGGGGATACAGATGAATGCCAACTGACCTTGAACCAGATTAAGCTGTTGGTGGTATTTTTAGTGAATGAGGGAAATTTGGCCAGGACACCGGGGAAATTCCCCTGCTCTTTTCGATAAGTGCCATGGGATCTTTAACATCCACCTGAACTACCACCAATCCAGGCAGATGGGACCTCAGTTTAATGTCTCATCCGAAAGACGGCACCTCAGAAGTGCAGCACCCCTCTCATGCTGCACTACAGTGTCAGTATTGGGATATTAACCCAAGTGCCAGATGTGGGAACTAAACCCACAGCCCTCTAATCTCCCAGCTTCGAAGGCGAGTGTGCTACCTACTGAGCCACTGACACTATAACATCATAGGATTAGGGATAGGGTAAATAAGACATGTAGCGTAGGAGTAGCATTTTGAGAAGTGTGCAGGTCACAGTGGGTAAGGTTTTGAGATTTATCAAACTACAGTGTGTGTGTGTGTGTGTGTGTGTGTGTGTTTATAAATTTCAACATAAAAGTCTTTAAAGTAGTTAATGATGACACATATTCTGAGTTGAGATGATAAATCCACTCTTTGTTATTTACCAGGACTTCATTTTTAACAACTAAAATTAAAAGTTACACAGCAAAACTATTGTGAAGACATTCAGCATTACTTTGATGTATAAAGCTTTATTTAATGTGTTGCATTATTGTGATGCAAGCATGGGGTAATGCAGAAACTTAGCATTACTGTAAGTGTGGGGCCCAACCCTCAATATACCTCTTCATTTCTTTTTAACTCAACACACCAATATCTCAGTAATACAACAAATAAAATAAAGCCTTGCACATCATGTTAATGCCTGGGTAACCATTGTTGGCTCTAGTCAGCTCTTGTTTACACTTGTCAAATACCACTGATCATCCTCAATCAATTATAAATACTGCAGCAGAGACCATGTCATGACTTCAAGAGTGGTCTCACTCACGCTTCTAGGGCATCAGAATCCCTCCACTTTGGTTCACTGTTTCCATAGTCCAAGGCAGTACATAAAACTACTACCACAGCTGCTAGAGAGACCTCATGGCAGTATTAACATGCATATTAAATACAAAATGATCTGAGTGTAAATTTTAAGTTTTCCAAGTTGTCCCAGCAGTGTCAGTACAGTGTCAGTAGCTCTTTAAACAATGACTGTGGGGCACAAGTAGCACACAAGTTCTAGTCACCTACCATTGTTAAGATAGTTCTGCAGGTATTATTGTCTTTTTGTTTAACAATGCCTACTGAACCTGTGTGACAACCACTAGTGGCTGGCATTCTCAAGGCAAGCCACACAAGACGCAATGGGTAGCATACAGAATGGCAAAGGTAAGACAGGCTTTCTCCCAAATAATTTGGAAGCAAGACCAAGCCATGTAAGAAAACAGGCAGCATGCTAATGAAGGTGCTATCAGTCCCTCCTGGCCCACAGCAGCCCACCACCCCTTCATTGTGCCCCTGCAACAGCAGCAGACATGAAAAAGCTTCTGACTTTCTGGCAAGCACAGCAGGGATGCCACCTACTACGCACAGAGCATCCACAAAGGTAGAAGGCAAACCAGCTTCAGAAACTCACTGAAATTGTTGCCACACTGAATGCTGCCATCCAGCCAGTAGCACCCCAGCAGCTAAACCTCTAGCAGCACCCTAGAAGCACTGGTGGCTGGCATAAGGAGGCACACAGTTTTGCAGGTAGTATGGGTGGGAGGGACTTGCAGTGTTCACTTGTAAATAGTTATTGTTTGGTTCAATTAATTTGTTACATTGTTGTGCTTTGTTCTGTTGCCATTTTATGTTATTGACTGTTGATTTAAAATAAAACCTTTACTGTTACATTTTACAATCAGATCCAAGAGCTTTCTTGTTTTTGTCACAGCTGGGGGGATGCTGTAGTTAGTAATGCACCAGTAGCAAGCGATAAAGGTTTTGGCACACACCAACTCATCAGAGGAACGCATAAAATCATAATAAAAGTTACAATTTATTACACCAAATGAGACAGAACATCTTGCCTGACATTTGTCCGTATTTAAACTTTACTAAATTTATACTTGTTGGTTCTTGAGCACCACATCCTAGTGTGCACTCATTTTGGAACAAATTAGTAATGCACCACTAGACACCAAGAAGATATTTTACATAATCATGTCTGTACACTGGGTGATGGGGGTACAGAGTTATTTTTCTTATAAAAATAGGGACAGTAGAAGGTGACAGAGCAGTGAACATTCACCCTAAGTTTTTGCATTCATATTGGCACCATGCATGCCTGTTGCAGGGGAGGAAGCTTTATGCATGTAATTTTGTCTTACTGCTTTTTCATGAGATAATTTTGTGGTCATGGCCATGGACCTTCCCATCTCCATAGGTATATCAGGCCCAGCAGGACTTCCTTACAATTCTTGTTGTTTCACTATGCCATACTGAGGTAACTTAATCAAGGGTCTAGTGCCTACTGCATGGCCACCAGCCAATACTTGCCTACACTTGGGCAAATGAAGCCATGCTTGCATAGTGTTGCACATAGACATGCATGTCCATATTGCATCATCTATCAGTCCGTCATGGGTCAGCTCTCCACTGAGTGGCACAGTGGCCACACTGAGGAGCCTCCTGCTCAGGGTTCTTGTGTTGCCACTGGAGATAAATCTCCGACCTTGTCTTGGAACTTATTCTTTCTCAGAAGTCTCACCTAAAAAACTTCAGGGACTTTCTCATTGCATGAGCACAGTAGCAGAATTGCCCGCACCAGGGTTTCCCACAATGGTCTTTGGGGAGGCCACCACATGCCATCTGGCTAACATGCAATGTCCTTTGAGGGAAAATGCCCTGGGATTCCCATACTCTCATAGAAACACAGAAAAATAGAATTTGTTGACAGAAAAGTGCTGCTTGGCCCACCCAGTCTGCCCAGGTGTTCCCTGCCTATTCCTTCTCTGCAGACCCTACCTTGTCTCTGGTGACCCTTCTCCATCCCTGCCAAACCACAAATATTCCCCTCTGCCTCTCCCATGCAAGCTGAAGATCCCATTGTTTTTGCCCCCACTACCTCTGCTGGTAGACCATCCCAGGCATCCACCACTCTCCAGGTGGTTCTGTACATACTTCACAAAGTAACAGCATTCTTTCATAAATATGCTCACGGAACCCTATCCCAGAATCTGGGTAGTATGCCTGGAGTAACCGTCTGGCAGGTGGACAGGGGATTAGTATTTAGCTTGATGAATCTTTTCAGTCTTAGACAATTTATCAGGGACTCAGGCAAAAGAGGAATGAAGGCAACCTAGCACCTGTCTTTTCTATACTTAGCTCCTTGTACTAAGGCTACCCCCTCAAGACCAACACCTGACTGTCAGCTGTAAACAGGGCTCCCATTAGTGAACAACCACTGCCCCTACTGCCATGGGGAGGGGATTGTTACACACACACACCATGTCATGTAGTGTTCAAATAAGGGTTTTGAAAGCATTAAATAATGCTGTGCCCTTCAAAAACCATTCACATATACCAGTGTGCATTACACAGCATACAGTATGCATGCCATAAAAGTCCTCATATAAATGTGGGCCTGGTAATAGTTAGAGTGCCATTCACATGCTAACAGTTAATCACCATGCTTTCTATGTCTTTGAGCATGGCACTAACCATGCTAGTAACTGACTATCAGGTGGTAAATGGTCCTATCGCATGACACTAAACCTATTAATGTGGCACTGTTTAAATATGACAGAGTTCATGTGGAGTGGATTTCAAAGGTTCCACCAAGCTGCATTGACAGGAATTCTGTCGAGCAGCATTACAGTGATGGCACAATACTGAAAGCCGGCATTGTGCCATGAGGGGACACAAATGTTTTTTTGGCGGAGCTCTGTCTGCCATACCACCCCCAACCTATAGAGTGATAACTCTGAGTTAGAGTTGTTTTGGGAAGGGGGATGAACTCCCTGGAGACAGCAGTGTGGGACAAACAGTAGACCATTACAGCAAACAGCTGATTCTGTCGCTGTAATTGTCTTCGCTGTTCGAATGGTATGCCAATTTCAAACATGCCAAAAGACACAAACAAAGACAAAAAAAGCAGAAGTGAAAAAAAAATAATTGCAAATAACAGCACACAGCTGCAACCTATTGCATTTATAAAGTTAATTCAAAGCACAGCAAGATCTTTCTTGTCAAATAAGCTGAAGTGTCTCTTTCTGCTAACAAAAATGTGAAGCTAACTGAGCAGCTGGAGCCTGTAGGTCTCCCTTCATCAGAACTAGACTGGCAGTAACTTCACACAACAGGGGGGATGTGCAGTTGAGGTAGGTTCCTACAGTAAAGTGATGTAACCTAAAACAATCTTTTTTGGCTTCTACTAGTCTACAATCTAACAGTGTCATAATTGTGGTGAAGACCAGGAACAACTTCTAAGCATGAATGGTAGAATTAAAAGTCAACCCCCAAAACCCCTGCTTATTGAGGTAAGTTCAGGGCAGCAGTGTCACTTAAAAGGTAGTCGGGAAGATTCTGTTATGAATACTGTTTTCAATCTTTTTGTATCACCTATAGAAAGACACCTATATTATAAAATAGCTTGTGAAATACAGTTTTGTGAAATTGGTAGAAAACTGTGGAATAACTACAGTGAACTGTGAAATGAAATTACTGTGAACTTCTCCTTCTACAGTTTCTGTATATTACTTTACAATGCAGTTTGAAATGTTGCAGGGTTAAAGTGAAAATTCGATTAACACTTTCAGAAGATTTAGAATTTGGCAAATTTGGAATTTGGGAAAACATCATGGCATTTGCGAATTTTTGTGGAACTAGAGTTTGCAGTTTCTGCCCAACACTAGCTAGGAATCATCAGTAAGGAGCCAGTCAGATTTATGGTGAAAATATTTCTTTGTGTGTGTTTAAAACCACTTGCAATTGACTTTTTATCCTCTGAATCCTCAATAATTCATGAAACACAGCACTTAAACAGAGCACAGTCTTTTGTAGTCTCAACTTGCATTTACAGAAATGCCCCTCTAATGGACTGGACATGAATAGAAACAGGCACTGCAGAGTTGTGCTCATTTTCTTTAGCCTTCTATTGGTCACTGCTTGGCTGACAGCCCGCACTGATTTCTGTATCTGCTTTTATTAAACAAATTCTGGTTAGAACCACTACAGCTGCTAAAGCATTAACTTGATAAGGATGTTTCATTGGCTTAAATGTAAGGATGAATTGCTGTAGGCAACTTTGAATGTATATTTCAGTTTTGGTAAAGTCAGATCATTTATCTGGTTGATCCTGTGTTTTACATGTGTTTAAAATGCGAGTGGTGAGTGTGTCTTATACTATCTGTGGATGGAGAGGGAGCTCCACACTGAGACCTTCAAGTTATGATCTAAGAAATGGTGCATAAAGGAGAGGTATGGCTACAATGGAAACTGAGGGCCAACCTGGAAGGCTAAGTGCCTATAATGAGATGATTGCCAACTTTCATTAAGGAGGGAATCATGGTCCTCTGTGCACAGTTTAAATGTTACTTTAATGGACATTTAAAGTAGCCAAGGGGGGTGATCAAGAAATGGGGGAGGCAGAAAGTGGGCCATCACAGGCTGAGATAGATAGTAGGGAGGTCCCAAGCAGGGAGTTAGCAAAGAGGAAGTGGCGAAAGGAGCAGTCAGAGAAGAAGGGTGAGGAAGGAGGAACAATTAGAAAAAGGAGAAATAGACAAGAAGAAAGCTGAAGGATGTCAAAATGGTACAAGGTCTGCATCAGAAGCCCTATGAGAGGAAACTGGATGAGTTCAATATGTACAGCCTGGAGGAGAGGAGGGAGCATTGGGATATGATGGAGTCCTTTAAATACTTCACAGGGTCAATAAGGTACAGAAGGGAGATATGTTTCAGGGAAAAAGGTGCAGTGGAACAAGGGATTGTGATATGAAACCGCAAGGAGGTAGATTCAGGAGAGATGTGTGGAAGTACTTCTTCATAGAAAGGGTGGTGGATTCCTAGAACAGCCTTCCATTGGGGAAGTGAAATGAAATCAGTGGTGAGTTTCAAAAATGCCTTGGATAGGCATAAAGAAACACTTGGAGAAAGTAAGAGGATGGAAGAGAAAGTGATATAGATGAAGCTGGGTGTCCAGAAAAAATGATCATAATTAAATATGGGTGGACTAGAGAGGCCCAGTGGTCATTATCTGCCATCAGTTTCTATGTTTCTATGTATGACAGGTTATGCAGTTCAAATGGATACAGTGTAAAATAATTAATATGCACAATGTCAATACTCTAGATTGTGTGGTACAAGTAATTCATGTTCTATTATGCTACACATGCTCATTTTTGGAAAATAACTTGTAATGAGACTCAGTTCTGTTCAACCAATTAACTTTTGGTTTGGAGGATGAAATGAAGTAGAAGAAACAGTGCTGTAAATCAAATTAGGTCTGCAGTGCAAGTAAACATAATTAAATACTGTATGGGCAGACTAGATGGGCCCAGAAGTAATTATTTGCCATCAGTCTATGTTTCTATGTATGACAGGTCATGCGATTCCAATGGCTACAGTGTAAAATTATAAATATGCACAACATCGATATTGCAAACTGTGTGACACACTTAAGTCATGTTGTATTATGCTACACAGACACGATAATCAAATGGGTAATAGAGGATAGAGGAGTTGAAACAGCTAGATATTGCAAGTTCAGTGACAGCTGGTCACATGTATTTTCCTTTGGACAGAGTGCAGAGGGATGCTCGGATACCTGCCATCCATGTACAATCTGATGTCATGCCTCTGCACAACAATGTAGGTATAAAAACTGATAAGTGCTTATCGTTTTCCTGTTTCAAAAGCTGTTTTCTCTAATGCTTGGGAGTTATTACTAGGAATTCTGAGACAAAAGAACAAATAGTTTGATGCCTTTTGTTGGACCAACAAGGATGTTACAAAAAGAACAAAGAGCTCTAGCTTCCGGACAAACAAGTCCTTCTTTGGAAGCCTAATGAGAGTTATTTAGAAAATCCCATATTAATAAAGGAATAATGTATGACAGGGTGTGTGTCGTGCTAGGATAACGCCATGCCTGGGGGGGGGTTGGGCACAAGGCTGCAGGCCGAGTGCATCCAATGCCCCAGACGTGGCGTTATCCCAAACGACACACACCCTGAAGTGCATTATTCCTATTATACAATGGCTTGTTGTTATACAGAATAAAAGAAATCATTTTAAAGATGTTTTTGTGTGGAAAAATATATTTTGTTTTTTAAGAGAAGATGAAACAATCAAGCACATCATCAAGCAGAGCATGAAGCATATCATCATCTACATGGGTCACAGTGCTGAGACTAGACCAGTGATGACGTGCTGGGATAACGCCATGGGACCAGCACCAAACTGACCAATCACAGTCCAAGATTCTTTCTTGCCATTGTATAATAACACTTAGAACATGCAGAAAAAAAACAAAGGAGAAATTGTATGCTCATAAATAGTTGTCTCATAATCGTGTAAAATGGTCATTTAGTTACCCCCACACATATATGTGTCTAGTTTTCTCTAGGTTCCTTATTCCCACAAAGGGCTGTGATAAGGAGTAAGAACTAATAGAAATTGCTATTGTCCAACTCCAAAGTCTAAAAGAATATGATGTGGAAAGGGGTACAAAATATTTCCCTTACACATCCAGCAAATGGTCCAGTGCTGCTTCATGCCTGCTGGGTAAATACTAGGGTCTAAAAATTAGCCACTGGCTAAAGTGCACCCAGTGTTTTAGCCACTTGTGAACTGAATTAGCCACTCTACAGACATGGTCTGATGCTGCTTTCCTGTCTCTGTGACCCAAACATCCAGGGTTCTCCATTATTTGGTGATGAAAATGGACTGACAGATATGTTCTCAAGGTGCAGTGAGTGAACTTGCACTCTCTAGCAGGCTTTGCTCATGATTTTTCTAAAGAGAAAAAAATTGCTCTGCTGCATGGCACCAGTTGCCCAAACATACTGATGGATGTGACAGTGTCGGTCTACTGTGGTGTGGTGTGACAGCCAGCCACTTCCACTTGCATTCATCAAAATGTCTTAGCCACAGTGGTGAAATGGAGCCTAGAAATGTTAGCTACTGTACATTTATTTTACAGTAGCCATTGGTGTTGGTGGTGATCCTTCATGCACACACAGTGCCAGGAAGAATAACTAGAGGTTAATGAGCTATGAATGAGCTGATAAGGAGTAAGAAATAATGTATTTATTTTAAATGTGGTAACCAGGAAAGGCACACTGAGCTGTAACTTGTTTCCATGTGTGACCAGGGAGAGGAGGGTAAGTAAAGAAAATACATACGCAGACATAAGAGAAACACAGAACAGGTAAAATAAATACTGTACATTGAAATTAAGCTACTGATCACAATACTATAAAGAAACATTTGGGAATATAACATACACTCAATAAATACAAGTGAGTAGGTACATAGGTGAATCCCTAGCATTAGTACATAGGTGGTTGCCTGTATCTAGTCACAGCAAATCAAAGTACGTAGATTTCCAACTGTATATAGTAAGGTAACAGAATACTGCAGAAGTGAGTCAAATGAGCAATAGCTGTAATGAAGTCCAGTGTGTACACTCTGGTGAAAGAAACTGGGACCTAAGAAAAGTCTTGCATGTGAATGTTCACGGGGGGGGGTACCTTGGGGGCTGGATGGTGGAGGGGAGGGGTCAGAGAAGAGGAGGGAGCAGGCTAAGGTGAATGGGGGGTAAAGGAGGGTGAGGATGGAAGCAAGTGCAGGGGAAGGGAAGGGATTTTAGGTGTCTTTTAAAGGAAACAGCAGTGGGCAGAAGGTGGGCTGACAGGGCAAGACGGTTCCAGGGAGCCTATTAGAGAAGGATAGCTTGCCCAATTTGTGGCAAGGGGAGGGAGAAAGAGCAGGGATCATGACAGCATAGAGAGTAGTCTGGGTCTGACGAGGGGGAAAAGAGAACTGGAGAGGTAGGAGGGGAGAGCCTTGAACCAGAATTTTGTGCTGAAGGAGGCGCAGTGGGCATGGCGTCGGTGAGCAAGAGCAGTGAGGGATAGGGCTGAGTACAGGTTACAATGGTAGGTTTGTAAAGGGAGGTTCATCATAAACTGACAGAAGGCATGGTAGAGTGGGTCTAGTCTGGAAACAGATGACTGGGGAGCAGTGCTATAGACAGCATCAGCATATTCAGTGATGGGTAGGATTAGTTTAGTTGCCAACTCTTTCTGGGTAGGGAGTGATAGACAATCTGTGTGCCTGAGCAAGGCACCAAGTCTGGGCTGTTGCTTTGCATGGACAGAGTTGATGTGGTGGGAGAAGTCAGGACTAGGATAATGCAATAGACCCAGGTATTTAAAGGACTCCACAATTTCTAGTTTTGATCCATCAAGGGTTTGGAACAAGGGGAGAGGGGAGCCTAGCAAACTTTATTGCAGTACCAAGTACAATGGCAACAGTTTTCTTTGTATTGCATTTGAGTGAATTTGCTTCAAACCATTTAAGCGCATTCTCAAAGTCAGCCTGGAGGGAAGCCTGTACATGTGGGAGAGAGGAGCCAGATGCAAAGATAACTGTGTCATTAGCGTACATGTGGAAATGTGAGGTGGAGCAGGAGGAAGGGAGATCATTAACCCAGATGGAGAATAGGGTTGGTCCCAGGATAGAATATTGGGGGACACCATCATGAATAGGGAGGGGGGATGAGGCACCACCCAACTGTACATATTAGAATCCATCAGAGATGTAAGTCATAAACCATTCTGTGGAAGATGAAGAAAGACCAACGGAAGCAAGAGTGTCTAGGAGAAGCCACTGTGAGACCGAGTCAAATGCCTTGGCTAGGTCTATGAAGATCACAAGAGTCAATTGACTGTTGTCAATTACTGAGTGAATGTGATTAGTGAGGTGAAGAATAGAGGATAAGGTGGAGTGATGACACCTAAAGCCAGATTGGTAGGGGCTAAGGACAGCGTTAGTTTTTTGATAGGAATTTAGCCTTTTGGAAATGAGTGATTCCTGTAATTTAGCATAAGAGGGGAGTAGAGAGATGGGCCTGTAATTGCCTGGCAGGGAGGGGTCACCCCCTTTATTGAGGTGTATGACCTTGGCTAGCTTGCAAGCCTTGGCAATTGAACTTTGGGAGAGAGATAAGCTGAAGATGGGAGTGAGTGGTGGAGTAATCGCAGAGATTTTGAGCAGATTGAGATTACGTCCATTAGGACTTTGCTTGGCTTGGTTCAAGGACTTGAAAGCACACAGAAACTCAAAGTTAGTGATGAGGGAAGGGAATAACCAGTTGAGGAAGTGGGAGATGATTGCTGACAGCAGGGGGAGGAGAGGAGTTTTGGGGGAGGTCCATCTGGTAGGGTGCATGTGGTGAAAAAGAGGTTTATGGAAGAGGCTGCAGACCTTGGGTCCGGGCCATTTGAGCCCAGTCCTATTGTGGGGCATGAGGGAGGATGGGAGGAGGAGCCTAGCAAGGAGCGGAGTGTCTTCCAGAATTTGTCATGAGAGGAGTGACTACCATCAATATGATTTCTGAAGAAATTAGCTTTTGCAGCTTGCACTGTATTGGTGCACATGTTTCTGAGGGCTCTGTGTTTTTGTAGGCCGACTGCAGAGGGGGAGGACTTATATTTGGCCAAGGCAAGGTCTCTGGATTGAAAGAGGTTGAATAAGTTAGGTGTAATCCAGGGGAGGTGCCTACAATGAAGTTGCAGCCTTTTGAGGGGGGTGTGAGTGTCTCAAGTGTTGATGAAGATGTTAGAGAAAGCAGCTAGTGCAGAACTGACATCAGGGGCAGTAAACACCTCTGACCAATCAGACAGGAATAGGTCCGACAGAAGTGCTTGGGTATTGAGGGACCTTATGGGGCAGAAGAACATGTACTTGGGGGAGGAGTGCAGGGGGAAAAGGAGTTTCAGCAACAATAGGTGATTCATTGGTCATGAAAAGTGTCAGCAAGGATTCCAGCAAAGGGGTACTTGATGGGGTGGGTTGTTAAGACCCTATCGATGAGGAAGTGGTTATTGGCATGAGGGTTTAGCCCTATCAGTTCGGGGATGATCTGGCTTAGATTAAGGGCTTCTATCTCCTAGGTAAAGGCTCTAGATTCTGGGAGCAAGCCAATTTATGTTAAAATCACCCAAGAGGAGGAGTTTACAGGACTGGGTGATAGAGGTAAGGGCTGCAGGGCTGTCAGTAATAGATAGGAGATTGGCTTTGGGTGGGAAATAACTGACCCTGGAAAAGATGGGTGAAATGGATAAGAGGCCCAGGCAAGTAATAGTTCATGGGTGGATGGGGAGGCCTCCTGGAAGACAATTGTGTGAGGAAGGGTGTCATGCACATACATGGCAACTCCACTTCCCCACTTACCCCTATCCTGTTGCATGAGAGAGTAGTTAGGGATCTTCAATAGGGGGTTGAAGATCCTGGCAGAGAGCCATGTTTCAGATAAGCATAGGATGTCATGGTAATTAAGTGAAATCCATGCCTTAATGTGATCTAGTTTGGCAGCAGACTTCTGGCATTTATGTGGTAGAAACTGAGTCCTCTGTTGTGGAGCTGTGGAGGAAATTTTAAGTCTGGGGTTTGCTTCTCAGTCCCTGGCTAGGAGAAATAGAAGAATGCAGGGTGTATAAGTAGAGAGTAAGTGTTCCATGGATTCGGTTTGCAGTGCAAGGAAGGAGGGAGGCAAGAAAGGTTAGAAGTGCAATCAGTGTGAAGAGTAAAGCAGTGTAGATGGATATAGTGAGACTGGACCACTATGTCTTTCAGAGACAAGTGCACTGTTCAGGGAAAAGAAGGAGGAGGATAACCAGTGAACTGAACCAAGTGAGGTGGGCTGGCAGGGAGGGAGGGAGGGAGGTGAGGTAAAGCAGAACACACCAGGTGGAAATGTTAGTGAACTGTGTGGCCTAATGGGTAGAGCGACAGGCTATAGAGTGAGCAGTAAGGCCAAGGTGAGAGTTCAAGATTCAAAGAGCAGGGAAGTTAGGTTAGGGGGGTGGCTAGGAATATCATTACACAGGAAAGTGGGGCAGAGAGCATTAGGATAGATGTGGGGACTGGGTACACAAATTCTATTTAAGAATGGAGGACAAAGGGAGGGAGAGCACAGCGCCCCCAAGTAGCTTGGCAGTATAAACTGTTAAGGAAGAATTGGGCACATAGAGAATTAGGACCGAAGGTCAAGTGTCCCAGAAAGCCTATAAGAGAAATGCCCACCCAGGGTGGGGGGACAGCCACCGTGTAGCAGTGGTGGGCTAGCAGGGCAACAGAGCTGTTCTGTACCTTACATGGGGAGGGGGGGTTCAGGCTGTTGGCTGCTGCAGGAGGGAGCCTCTGTTCTTGGCTCCTGACGATGTGCTATGAGCATGTGTAGGAAGGAATGGACAGCATGATTAGGAGATAAAGATAAAAAAAAAATGCTTTACTGTTTGGCACCAATTGCCAAACATACTGATGGATGTAACAGTGTCGACCTGCAGTGGTGTGGTGTGACAGCCAGCCATATTCAGTTACATTCATCAAAATGTCTTAGCCACAGTGTGGAAAGGGAGCCTAGAAATGTTAGCCACATTGATTTTACTGTAGCCACTGGTCATGGTGGCGATCCTTCATGCACACCCAGTGCCAAGAAGAATAACTAGAGGTTAATGAACTATGAATTGGCTTGGTACATCCAGTAGACCTGGGTTTGATTCCCACAACCTCCACTTGCATTCTGTGTGACCATGAGCAAGTCACTAAAGCACCCCAGCTCTCCCTGGTTGCCCTCGAAATTAGGCACTTGTGCCTAGTGGGCCTTTCCTAGTTACCAAAACAATAAAACAAATTGATTATATGAATCGTTTTGTGAGGTGTGTTAGCAGTGAAACATTACATACTAATATTCTGATTATTATGTGAATTTCAACCAATTCTTTTATGAAGAAGTCTTTATGATCTCGAAATGTTGCTTCATTTGGAATAAAGAATATTGGTTGATCAAAAATAAACTATACACTTCATGTGAAAGTACTGTAGGTTTCTGGTCTGATTTCTCAGTTATGCTTAACTTTTTGTCTGGCCTGTTTCAGGCCATTTAACACAGCATCTGAAATCTGAAACCTCCTTACTTTCTCTCAATTAAACTTTATGCTTGGAAAAGCCAGAGTGTATTGACATTTTTATGAGCCTAGATCTCCTGCAGTGATAAAACAAAACTTCATTCTGTATTCATCTGAGAAATCAGAACCTCACTCCACACTGGGAAACATTGATTAGCAGAGAAAAAATAGAGCTGTAAAGAGACTGCTGAGTGCAGGAATCCTATAAAAGTCCAATTGAAAGAAGTCTGTTAGACATATGGTGAGCTACTTATTTCTGCTGTCCTAGCAACATATCTGCACAGCTCTACCCTACAGCCATAAAAAACAGTATCAGTGATTAAATAGTCCCTCCTCCAACACACACATGACCCCCTGGCTGTCCCTATTTATAGTATACATCCCCCTGTGTTATGTTTAATTTTCTTGGAAAAAACATTCTAATAATATTAATAATATCAGTATGAGTATAAACTGCACAGCAGTGAGAATTAGAGAGGGCTTTGGATGCTTGTTTCGCATACATACTGTTACAGTGTACAATAGCCATTCATATAGTTTACCATGGGGTTCAGATCCACAGAACCCTGGGTTACATATTAAACTTTACACTTTTGAAAGAAATCACATCATTATTCACGTGGTTCTGCGTTCAAAGCATAGAGAGAAAACTTATTGGAATTTTAGCAAAAGTACAGTACACAGAATATGAAGACATAGTTCTCAACATAGGCACATGAATATCCAACAAGTTTTATCTGTATAAAGACTTTTTAGTTGTTTTGTAGAATTAAGCCCTTGGGATGTAAAAACCTCCTCAGTAAGACTCTGGCAATATTATTAATAAATGTAAATGATATACATATGCTTATTGGTTGCTTGCTGACCTGATAAATTGCAGGTCTGTCATTTGAAAACTCCCCATGGTGCACCATGAACAATGAGGATGAGCTGCTTAATACAAAGTCCTCACAGCTAGCAACATGTAAATGGCAATATTCAAAGTGGAATAACACTGGCTGTATGACTAATGTGAGTTACTGTTCACTTCCATTCAGTATGCTAACTAAACTATATCATCCATAGGCAACACTGGAGTCATTAACCTGTGGCAGCTTAGATGAAGGTAGTGGGAATGATACCTAGCGGGGCTCCCATTCCTAAAAGCTTGCTTAATTTAACCTGCCTTGGAGGGGGGCATCTTTCTTATCCTTATTTTAGCCCTTTCGATACTGGCTTCTGTGCACATTGTACAATCACATTGTATTAGGGAAAATACACTTCATTCGAATATTAAAATGGTTAATTCAGATATTCTTGCTTCTCAATAAGCATGTTAAGTATTTACATCCCAGAATAGTAATCTTTTATGATGCTATTGATAAAGAAATAAATCTAATAATGCTCTACTGTAAGTAAGGGTAAAGTTTAACATACAATGTCACAAAGCAGAGTAATGCAACATTAAGGAACAAATAATCCACTAATGTGATGATTATGTGGTATGTTTTTCATAGGATTTAAATTGTTGAATTATGTAGCAGCTGTAGCTTGAACTATGGCCCCTTTATCATCACTTATTTTGTCAATAATCACTACTATACAGGATCCTGCCATTAAGCCAAAGTTTCATGCTTATAAACCATTTACTAAGGGTGGAGAGGATGTAATAATATTAAATGAATAATTACAACAAATACGCTGTAAGTATGTTTAATCCCCACTTAGACAATCATTAGTCAGTTCTTAACAGGTTTGCCTGCATGCTGTTATAAGTTAGAACATAAGTGTCCTGAGGCTAAGGACAGACCTTTCATTACTCCCAGTAGTCATTGTCACGTGAACTTTGTGTTCCACCAGGCTAAGGGGTATAGACCCCCACGTATATTCAGAGCTGGCCATGTGTGCTGCTTTGACAGGAGTGCTGTGTGCAATTAACACAAGGCCGGTGTGGGGGAAGTATTTATGCAACGAGCATGCTCAGACCAATATGTCACATGGTGCCTAGGTTGGCTAATACAGCTCCAGACTGAATATGACCAGAAGAAGCTTAGTGGAGATAGAGTGGGGCAAATGGGATAGTGCCAGAACTCCTGTGAGCCATATTCAGATTTAACATGCAAATGAGTCCATAATTGACATGCAAGGCATGATGGGCTATTTGCATGCTCATTATGGGCTTATTAGCATATGTTCATGACCCCCTTAGCACCCATCCTATGGTTGTCTTGAATATTCCTAGTGGTCTAATGGTCCTTCACTGCCTGATTAGAGATACAGCAAAGTTAAACTTCACTGGTGAAGTTGTCACAAAAGTGGCCAACATTTGGATTTGTGAAGTTTTATGAAGTTTCCATTGCCCTCAGCAACTTTGAATTCAACACAATTCATGATGTTTCACTACAAAGTGGGTGAATTGGACACTTCGCATGCCAACTTAACCCACTTTGCCTGTAATCTGCACTTTATAAAATGCAAACTTTGAGAATTTTGCAAACTTACTAATTTCTTCCCAAAGTGAATTTCAGCAACTTCATCAGTCTGTACCCCTGACTGCCTGTCCTGCAGCTCTCTGGAATATTTTTTTGTGGTCTATTTGTCCTCCACCTCCAATCACCTATCCTGTAACTCGCTTGAATATTCCTGGCGTTGTAGAGGTCCCCCTGTAAGTCATATGACCGTCCTCTCAAACTGTCACCTCAGGAATCTTCTACATGCACCTAATAATTTAATAACTTTATTTCGCATAAGCGCCTTTCAAAGTACCAAGGCACTATACAAAAGATTAAAACAACAATAATAGATTCAATAAATACAATCCAGAACAGTAACAAAAGTCTGACGAGGTTCATTTATTCAGTACCAACAAAGGCCTGGCACCATAAAAAAGTCTTTAACGTCTGTTTAAAACCTCCCACCATCATGCACTCCCTCAGCTGATGGGATAGAGAATTCCAGAGGGTAGGGGCCATGTACATAAATGCATTGGCCCCAGAAGACTTGAAAGACATCCTCAGAATCACCAGCAACACCTTGTCAGCTGACTGGAGCTGTCACTCAGGGCGATAGGGAACAAGAAGCCCCTTTCTGCTGTCACCTAATTTGAATTATGTCAATAGTGATGGCAACCGGCAGAGTCTTTAGTTCACTACCTTGGTTGCCTGCCATTTAACTATCACTGAGTGATCGTGAGTACAGTAGGAAAGCTGTCCAACTGTCAGTGAGCAATACTGAATACAGAAAAACAACTGTTTCTACAATATCAGTGATTGGCTGCTGACAGTCGGATGACAACTGTTTGTGGTGGTGAGTGGATGGCTGTGCTGTTCATTATCATTATTGCCATTGTTTGGCTTGGGTACCTGAGGCGAGGATGGGTGTGGGGAGGAGGGTCCTGAGCAGATGGGCATGGGGTGTCAGATGCCCTTACAGAGGAGACCACTAGACCACCAGTAATTTTCCAGTTATAGGATGAATGATCAACCAGGGTAGGGGGACCAATAGACCACCAGGAATATCTAAGGCAGCTGCAGGATATCAGAGGCTGACTGTGCATAAAGATAAGGGTTCATTCTCTACACTCTGTTCACCGCAATGAGGTACATGAAAGTCTGAATGAAGGACTGAATCATGTCACCCCTTACTCTGTACAGAAAACATTCTCCTGTCCCCCCATCTCACACCCACATTCTCATTGTGTTTGATCCCCAGAGCCCATGGCTCTAGGAGCAACAGTCTCAACTGACTGGGTTTTTTTCTCCCCTGGTCCCACCACCCTGAGTCCAGTAGGATTCACACTACCCACCTTTCTTGGTCATAGAAGCCAATGTAGAGTTCTTCTCAATCCTGAGAGGCATCTAGGCATAATAAAGTATATGGCTTTCTGTGCTAAAAGATATGGCAAGCAAATAATCATCATATGCTGACCTTACTTCTAATGTATAGGCTTCTTGCATCTCTGGGTTGGGTTAGTGCAAACTTCATATCTCCTAACAGCAGACTGGCTGCCCTACATTTACTTCTTAGATGCCAGCCTGAAGAGGAGAGAGACACTGCCACAGACCTCTTACTCCTAAGCCTACCACTCTATATCCCCTCCACACCTCCTACTTTACTATGCTTCATAAAGCTTTGACAGAATTGTTCAATTATTATATGCTTCTGGGAGATCAATTGTGAAAAGAGTCTCATATTTGGGAAGTAAAAATGTCCAGCACTTGCACGCAGAGTCATTTTCTTGTGGCCTCTCCAATGCTCCAGTTCTGAGATGTACCTCATGTGCATAGCCTCTAGTACAGCATTTAGTACATAAACAGCCCAGAAACATCTTTTGGACCATAAATCAGTTCATACATATGTAATAGCAAAACCACCAGTGTTAGAATTCAGGCTGTTGGTGACAGGGTGGATGGTGTATGGGGGGAAGTCTCCCTTATGGCACCACTGTAAATTTTTCTGACCCTGCATTTCACCATTTGCTACCTCTTCCAGGTCCCTCTTCCCAGTAGCCTTCCATCTCATCTCATAGTGTGGGTATTCGGTAGGTTCAGATCTCTTGACTGGGGATAAATGAGCCTGCTGCACCTTCAGAATCTTTTCCTCTGCAAGACCCAGTATTACTGGCAGCTATGTAGAGTAAAGATGCCAGCAGATTGATGCCCTCTAGCCCTTCAGGAAGACTGACCTCCATAGAGTTATGTCCATGTTCCCTGTCCTCGTGGTCATCTAGAATCTCGGCAAGTTCATGGATGGACTTATGGGCTTGTGTTAGTTCTGCATATAGGTCTTTAATTCATTTCTCCTGTTCCATCACAGAGGCAACAAACCTTTGTGTGAAGCAAATAAACAAATCAAAATGAAAGAAAAAGCCACTATGGTTCTCAAAAGAGGTAGCGGGGAAGGTTAGGGAGAAAAAGATAGCATTTAGGAAGTATAAGGAAACACAGAAGGAGCAGGACAGAGAACTGTGCCAGTTAAGGCAGAAGGAAGCAGGGAGGGAATTCAGAATAGCAAAGGCCCAAACTGAGGAAATAGTAGCCAACTCAGTTAAGAAGGTGGATAAGACATTTTATAGGTACATCAGAAGGAGTAGAAAGACAAAGGGATGGATAGTGAGGCTGAATAGAAAGGATGGTGTGTAGGCAGAGAGGGACAGTGAAAAAGCAGGGATACTGAACAAATACTTTTGCTCAGTATTCACAAAAGAGGAGGAGGGGGAGGTACCTAATACAATTAACAGAAGCACTCTGGATGGGGGGGGGAGTCGATCCCAGGCCTTTCACAGAAGAAAGGGTTCTGAAAGAACTCCTAAAACTGAAGGTGGACAAAGCAATGGGGCCTGACGGGTTTCACCTCAGAATTCTAAAAGAATTAAGGGGAGTTTAGTTCTGGGGAGAACTAGTGACACCACTGACTACCCTTTTTAACAACTCATTGGAGGATGGTGTGGTAGCTGAGGACTGGAGGAAGGCAGATGTGATACCACTTCACAAAAGTGGGAGCAAGACAGAGGAAGTAAACTACAGACCTGTCAGTTTGACCTCTGTGGTAGGGAAAGTGATGGAATCACTTCTGAAGGAATGAATTGTTGAGTACCTAGAGGCCAGTGGGGCACAGGACCCAAGGCAGCATGAGTTTACAGCAGGAAGGTCATGTGAGATGAATCTAATTGATTTCATTGACTGGATGACCAAAACAGTAGACCAGGAAGGGGCTGTGGACATGGCCTACCTAGACTTTAGCAAGGCATTTGACACAGTCCCACACAATTTATTTATTTATTTAGATTTTGATAACCAGGTATGCTCACTGAGACCAGAGGTCCCTTTTTCAGGAGTGACCCAGAAAGATTAATAAACAAATTAACCAGCCTGAGAGTGGGTCCCAGGGTGGTAGCCTGGGTAAAACATTGGCTGGACAACAGGACACAGAAGGTAATTTTAAATGGAGTCCACTCTGAAGAATGATGGGTTACTAGTGGGGTACTACAGGGTTCAGTACTGGGTCCAGTCATTTTTAATTTCTTTATAAGTGACATTGCAGAGGGACTGGAAGGAAAAGTATGCCTCTTTGCAGATGACACAAAGATCTGCAACAGGGATGGTACACAAGGAGGTGTGGAAAAGATGAGAAGGGACTTGGCAAGGTTGGAGGAATGATCAGAAGTATGGCAGCTTGGATTTAATGCAAAGAAGTGCAAAAATAATGCACCTGGGAAACAAAAACCCAGGGGAAGATTATACAATGGGGGGAAGGTAGTAACAACAACAAAAATGGAAAGGGGACCTGGGCTAACCATATCAGATGACCTTAAGGTTAGCAAGCAATGTGAGAAGGCAGTAGGGAGGGCTGGGGGAATACTGAGATGCATAGGGAAAGGCATCACCAGCAGAAAACAGGAAGTTGTTATCCCTCTGTACAGACAGTTGGTGAGACCCCATCTGGAGTACTGTGTCCAGTTCTGGAGACCCCATCTCGACAAGGACATAGACAGGATGGAGGCAGTCCAGAGCAGAGCAACTAAAATGGTGCAGGATCTGCAAGAGCAGCCATATGAGGAGAGACTAAAGGAGCTTAATATATATACCCTTGAGGAAAGGAGGGAGAGGGGGGTCATGATAGAAACTTTTAAGTACCTCAGTGGAATCAATAAAGTCCAAGAGGGTAGCATATTTAAGAAAAAGAGATGTACAAGAACAAGGGGACACAATTTGAAGATAGAGGGGGGGACAGCTCAGGGGCAATGTGAGGAAGTATATTTTCACAGAGAGGGTGGTGGACTCATGGAACAGCCTTCCTGAGGAAGTTGTGGGGTCTAAAACTGTGGGAGAATTCAAGAATGCCTGGAACAGACATAAGCAATTCTTGTGGCGGGTAGGAAGAAATAGGCTGTTGGTTAACTAGGATCTGCAGCTTATCCTGTAGGTAGGGAAATGGACAGACTAGGTGGGCCAAGTGATCCTTATCTGCTGTCAAAGTCCATGTTTCTATGTTTCTCTGAGTCAAATATCAAGGTGCTTGAGGTGTTTGCCATCAGCTTCCACTGATTCCTTCAGTCAATTTACTGTATGCTGAATATGGGCATATCGTGTGTTTAGATTTTCAAAGGCCATTGGAGCTTCATTCTGGAGCTCAATTAATAGAGGTTTCAATGGAGGCTTTTGACATTGGGGTGGCCATCATGCTAGAATACTATGTGCCTGCTTGCTCTACTGTTCTGCTCTTGTGCCAGCATGAAGATGAGGTTCGCTAGGCCCATCTCCTTTAGCAGTCTTGATTGCTAATTTAGGTACAGTTTGCATTTGTTTCTTGGTGGATTTAGCTGTGTAGACTTTTAGACAGGCTGTTATACATAAATAATGATGGTAACATTGATTTTGAGGCAGGATGTCCACAGAGCACTGAGATCAAGCTGCCACCTTGGTTCCAAGCTAGGCCATAACTTCATTTAACCCATACTTCGGTGGTGTTTATTCCCTCCCTCACATACAGTGCCATGGTGCCACCCCATCTCACTTCTTCCCAGCCCTGTCTGTCCTAAAAAGTTAGTATCATGGTTTGGCCATGTCCCAGTCATGTTGCACTATACACTACACCTCTGTAATGGCCACTAGATCAAGGTGAACCTCTCCCATGATGGCCTTCTGGTCACAGATTTTGTTGCTGAGGCTCCTGGCATTAGCACACATGGCTTTCCACTCCTTCTCACCCCCACCCTGTGCCCTGCACTTTCCATCCCTACTTGTTCATGCTACCACCTGATGTTCCTGCCAACTCACACATTTGTTTACCATGTTCCTTTTACCCTTTGCTTACCTCCCCCTTTCCAATTGTTTTCCTTACCCTTTTTTTCCTTGTCTCTGTTACTGATTTCTTGTGAAGTTGCCCTTGGGGTAATGGCACACCTGAGGATTTCCCCCTCTATCTTCCTACTTTCTTGGGGGGAGGCAAATGCCGCCTCACTTGTTTTTTTCTGGCTTCCCCCAGCTAGTTTAAATGCTCATAGAAGTAGCATCTAAACCTCCCACCAATCTCTACAGCCTCCTTAACAGAAGTATGCAGGCAATTTCCCTCATAGAGGCCCCCACCTTCCCAGATTGGTCCTCAGTCCTCAGTGTGGCCAAATCTCTTTGGGTATAACCTCAGAGAATGTACCATGGATACTGTCTACTTGAGGCCTCTACACAGCTCCTTGAAGTTTCCCTGCACTATCCCTAGCCTCTCTCTAGCTAGACTGTTTGTTCCAAGATGGAAAATGACATCCAGCTCCCCTCAACTCCCACTGCCCTACCAGTCCATAGGATTTCCTCCCCATCCCTACCTCTTGAGACACCCCTCAGGCACCTCACCTCCTTATTCTTTTCTGTTCCAGAACTGAGCTCTAAGTCCATCATAATGGAGTCCCTCACCAACAGCTGCCTTCTCCAAGCCTGGGAGCATCCTTCACCCCCCCTCCAAAGAGTCTCTGTTCTCGAGGAACCCCTTCTTCTTTTCACTGCAAGTGGGGAATTGTTTCAGTTTTCCCATTCTGCCAGCAAGATGATGGAGTTTCACAGTGGTATTAGTGGAGGAGTGCATGCATACCTTCTGTCGCATGATAGGCCTAGATCCATTTATGTGTGTTCATATTGTATATACTGTAATGTACTTTAGAATTAAGACACTGTCCCTTTAACAGGTAATTACAAAATAACCAGAATTTCTATAAAGGCTAGTGTGGATTTGTTATTTCTATAAAGGCTAGTGTGGACCTGTTACATCTTCAGATAAGGAAGACAGTTTTATTAAGCCAGGAAAACATAACTCCTAGAGAAATCAGGGTATCTAGCTTTCCATGACAGGAAGAGGTGAGGGGCATGACGTAATGGGTCAGAGGTTAAGCCAATTGCATGGACCAGATGTCACTGGGGTTGACATGGAACCACAGTGACACCTACAGGGAAAGATACACTGTTGCACCCCATCACACTGTGCATGTGGCTTGAAGATGACCAGCCTGTATGTATAAGACACACATTCTGAGGTCACAGCAGTTGAACAGTTTTTAGTTTTGAGTTAGGTAACCTGACCAAGCTGGTATATACTTTTACACCAGAAAGTATATGTGTAGGCTTGGAAAAATCTCTAAAACCAGACCCGAGTGTGTGGAAATTTGACTCTTTACATACTGAACAGAAAATTCTGATTTTATGTCAGAATTTTGGGAACCAAGACTTTTCACCAAAGAAAGCACTTGATGTTCTCTTTTTAAAAAGGACATTCAGAGTAACTGACTTGGAACACAACCTTGCTACAAGATTGTTGCTTAAGGACTCATCTCTACAAGGGCATTTAAAACCTCTACTGGACTATAACATCAAAACAAGGTATAGTTTAGATTAGTATCTAGTGTTTTCTGTAAACATCCAGTTTTACTTTTGTTATTATCTGCATTTCAAAGGTCTTCCCAACTGTAGACATTTCTGTATTGCTTTTAGGTTAAGTAAACATTTATGATTTTCTTATCAGCTCTGCCTGGGGGTCTGATTGTGTGATTTAACATTTTTAAACAGAAGGGTTTTGAAAAGACTGTGTGCCTAAAAAGACAGAACCACTTGGCTATCGTATAAAACTACCTAGGCAAGACATAGCCAGTGGCTGTGGTGGGATTCAAATATTGAAAGTAGTGCAGAGTCAAGGGAACTTGGAACTACAGAATCCTTCATCCCACTGGGAAAAGGAAGGCTGTGAAGTCTTCCTGAAACATTGTTCCTGCTCACAAGTTCTTAAAAAGTGGATCCTCTCTGCAAACAGGAGGTCCTGCTGGGCTGCTTGGGTTTGGGGGGCAGGGGCACATGACACCCCCCCACCCACACCCTCCTGAAGTCCACCAGGGTCCATTCACTCTCTCTGTCTGGGCATCATCTGGCAGATCTCAGGTGGTCTTGGTGGCCTCTGGGTAGGACAGAAGGTCTGCTGTACCCTTTGCAGCTTGGCCTAGAGTCCATCTACCTATGCATACAACCCAGAGAGGTGAATGCAGATAGGACATCACATCAGCTTCCAGAAAATCTCCTGAAAGACTGTATCCATTGCACTGTACCACTCCCATGTTTGAGTTGCCCTACTGTTGTCCTGTTTAGCTATCTGACTATCCTTCTCAGAATACTAAACTGTACTGCTGCCCTAGCTACTGTAGGTAGGTAGTTAGTAAGCTACACAATGATTCATGCCAGTCAACCTGGTCCATGACATGTAGCTCTGTGCTGTGAACCCCTGCATAAATTGTGTCTCTGAACAAATTATCCCCAGGCAATTCACCCCAGAAAAATTATAATAGAAAAAACTCATGAAATGGAAATGAATTGTTCAAGTAAGTGACTGATGCCAGAGCTCATAGCCCAGAGCAAGTTGACATGTCCCCTAGTTGGTAAGGATATTAATTTGCTAAAACCAAACAAAAATTTAGTAAGATATGTTAATTTACCAAGACAACACACATTTTGCACAATCCCTTATATGATCATGGAGCCTTCCCTAGATAGGTAGTTCCTCAAAGATTTTATTTAGATTTAGTGGTTACAACCCCACCAGCTCACAGTATTCAGTGAAATACAATACCAGCACTAGGAGTAACCTACCTTGATATGGTGAGACAGTTGCTATTTTGGGGTACCCTCATATAGGGAGTTGCTTGGGTTTCTTTATGCTTCAGGTCTTCTAGCTAAGACACCCATTGCATACCTGATTCCACCAAGGACAGAGTCTCTTGTGGAGCTGCTGTCTCTCTATGGATACTCTACAGATGTCCTAAAGTCATTCGCCCCTCTACTTTGTTCCACTCACATGATGGGACACAAATGTGATGGGACACTTGTGGAAACAAAAGTTTATATCTCTATTTTGCTCTCTTGCTGCCACCTGATGGGCTCACTCCCTGTACTGAAACTAACCCACAATCAGAAATGCAGCTTCGTCCCACTTCCAATTATCCTCTAGCTGATGCTCCTGGCCAGATAATTATTAACCCATCCACAATCTTCAGGGCAAGGCACAGCTCTTTAATATATCCCTTAAATATGGACTACTGTGGCTGGTGCCTAATTTACCCTACTGACAACAATATAGACACCAAATTCAAAAAAAAGTATTCACCACAGCTTACCCTACCTATGTCATGTAAAAACATGCATTTGTTAATGCCAAATGTTTTCTTGCATGTATGCGCTGTGCAGGTGTTTGGTACTGACAGTGCACAGACGTAGATGCCATGTGCCAAGGGAAGAATCTGTCCAAGGGCCCAGCACTTCCATGCAGTGACATATGTGAAGAATTGATGGGGCAGTATGGTGGTCTGCAGAAGTGCATAGCCCTCTGGTCCCTGTGCTTCCATGTGAATGCAGATGCACAGGGCAAAGAGTGCATCTGTCAGCCAATGCACAAGGCACTCTGCCACCCATCAGTAGAGAGGTATAGGGCCCTATGCTGCCAAGGAAACAGTTGTCTTCACTATATGGTACCTGGGCCTTTGCTGACAACCCTGCACCTTTCATTCCCTGTCTGGTGGGGTGTCGCATAATATTGCTACTCCCCCACCCTCACCCCATTCAGTTGGGTCACTGAGCTCACACCTGAGCTCAGCTCACCTGTACAAGATCACAAACCAAGGTTGCTGGGGTGAAGACTGGCACAACACATAAATGTTGTTAATTATTTTATTTTTTGTTTTGAATTTTGATCCCAGCTTTTCAAAATACTGCTTTCATGATTCACCTGACAAGCATGACATACCATTTATAGTATATTGGCTGAAATGTAATTTTGCACCAGAGGTGCAAAAACACATCTTGTCCAGGATTTAAAAAAAAATAACATGTATTACATTTATGAGGATGGTGTGGAAAAATGGCTACGTTGAATGTTTGGAGTCAAAATATTGAAAATGAGCAAAGTTATGAGTGAACGTTTAATACTGTAATATTCAGTCATAACCTGGGTATTTTACCATATTTGTACGCCAAATTTTCAGCATAGCCTTATTATTACCCCACCTAATGAACCTGGAAGGTGAACATTTTCAGATCCTCACCACAATGTCATTCCATGTCACCAAAATGTAATTCCATGCCAAAGGTGCAAAAACACAGTTTGGACAGAATTTGAAAAATGACAGCCATCACTTTCACGAGGTGGTGTGAAAAAATGGCTATGTTGAAAACTTGGGGTCAAAATATTTAAAATTACCAAAGTTATGCACTAGCATAGAAAAATTTCAACATATGCACATAACTTTGAAATTTTTACATATTTTGACCCCCCATTTTCAACATAACCTTCTTATGTCCTCACCTCATGAAAATGGGAAGTGAAAATTTTCACATCCTGAGGGAAATGTGATTTCACAACATGGCTGCCAACTAATCTTTTGAGTGTAATTTTCATAATTCCACCACCATTGCTCATGAGATGGTGTCACAAAAAGGCTGTGTTGAAAATTTGGGGTCAAAATATGCAACAATTACAAAGTTATGCATCAAAGTTCAAAATTCCATTTAAATACACTTAACCACACTTACCCAAGTTTCTCATCCTGTTCCAGCAGCAAGACATGTCTTTGATCGAAGAGTGGATCTTCACCCTGAGGCATGTTCAGGTGAGTTAGGGTGTGTGGGGAGCTACAGGATGGTGGGTGGTAAGTGGGAGGTTGGGGGTGGGGTGAGAAGGTTATTTGTGTGGGGAGCAGATCGGTGAAGAATTGTTTTCTATTTTACAGGTTTAAAAAAACATAGACTGAGAGAGTTTTCTTTAATTCTGGGATATTTGAACACTAAGATTGGGTGCTACAGTATCAGGGTCATGTTTGGTGGCACTCTGTGTCACTGCCTATATAAAGGGAATGGGGGTGGGTGACCTGGAGGGGAGAAGTGTTAAGAGAAGCAGTACCAGGGGTGGGCACCCCGGTCAGCTTATATATTAAAAATATATATAAAGATTGGGAAAGGCAGGTGGGCGAGCAACCTGGAGGGGAGGGGGGAGAAAAAAGGGGTATCAGGGGTAGGCACCCCGGTCTGATTAATAGATAGACAGACAGGCAGACAGGCAGACAGACCGACAGACAGACAGACAGACAGATAGATAGATAGATAGATAGATAGATAGATAGATAGATAGATAGATAGATAGATAGATAGATACTGTAGATCGATATCATGTGATCACTATCAGACTCCTAATGCCGAAAACAAATAAAAGGACCAAAGCCCTGTCTGACAGAAGAGGTTTCGGTGCTTTCAGCTACATGACATTTTTGCCCAGCAAGCAGCGAGTAGTGTCAAAACCACAGTATGTGGTCAGTGGGCTGGATTGCTGAGCCCCTTCCAGCTTCAGTTGCAATGGGGTCGGCAGTGACACAGCTCTGAAATGTCATTTATTGTAACAAAACATTTCTTGTGCATCCAAAGGAAATGTAAAAAAGCCTTTAAATCCCACCTGTGACCAAAGACAGAGAGACTCTACTTTAAGACAGCAACATGCAGGACTGAGTCTTAGATCTTATAATCAAGAATGTGGAGTATCTTATGTTCCATCTGAAAGGTGATTTCAGGAAGAGATTATGAGGGGCATTTAAAAAATAATACCTGTCATGTTCATCAGGTGAAAGGGCTATATTGCACATTTGGGGACAAAGTCTGCAAAAATCACAAGATTAAACAGTAACAAAATTCAGCCTTGCTTCATAACTTTTATTTCATTGTAACCCCCCGTTTTTACACATAGGTCCAGATTCTCAAACTGGCCATAAGATCAGTGCGTGCTGTGACAAACAGCAGCTTGCACCAATGGCCAGTGCACCAGGGACCCTGCACCCAATTCTCATATGAAAGGGTTCTTACTGCCAAACACCTGCAAGTTGCTGCAGCTGCTCCCGTGCGATACACAAACGGCGCATGGGAGGAGTTTGGCGGAGGGTGTGGCATGTGGGTATGGACTGCTGGCCCTGCTACACAGCACAAGGACATGCTGGATTCTCAGGGAGCAGACTGCATTGCCAGAAAGGACACAGGTGGTGGATGAGGGGGGTATGGTGCAGTGCCAGAGATGTCAACAGCCATGCCTACTGCAGGTGCAGTAGGCAGGTGGGGCACACATCAGGGGACTGGGTACCAATGTCCCTGGTGTGGTCTGCACCCGGCCACACAGTCCTCTGTCTTACATGTCCAATGGCTGCCCACATGTCCGAGCACTAGGCCAGCCCATGCTCCCACCCAGCGCTGTCTATGGGGGTGGCAAAAAGGGCTGCTAGACAGCCTGTTGGATGGTCTAACTCCTGGAGGGTCCGGTCAGATGTCAGAATCCCATTTAAGAGGACGGTTTAGCTTGCATCTACTGTAAGCCCCTACCACCCTGGCATACCCCCTGACCTTGGTGCAAGCCTGGCCCATGGGGTCCCCAGTTTGATCCAGATGACCTTTTAGAATTGGGAACTCTGCAATTTTAGATGCAAGGTGCTCTTTGCATCAATTCAGTTTGATGTAGGCACATTGCATTACATTGAGGGTTTTGAGAAACAGTCCCATAATCTTTTTATGACACCTCCGTATGATTAAGACAAGTAGATTTTTTTATATCCTGCCCAAAGATGATTTCATGTAGTGAATGTGAAAACATATTTTGGAGGAGATTAAAATTAACACCTTCCACTTGTCTGATGGAGTACAAGAGGGCTAAGTTGAAAATATGGCTCCAAAACCTACAAAAATCACAGTTATGAGTGAACATTGAAGTAAGTCACCATTTCTTCATAATTTCACATTTTTTTTTGCATATTGACCCCAAATTTTCAACATATTCTTTTTCATCATTTACCCTGTGATCAAGATAGGTGGGAATTTTTTAAATCCCATTCTAAAAGTAATTTTGCAGAGTGAATGCAAAAACATGTTTCAGAGGGACTTGAAAAATGTCACCTTCTATGTTCATTAAGTGGGTTCTAAAAAAAGCTATGTGAAAATTTGGGACACCAATGTTGAACAATTTCAAAACACATTATAAAGCAGTTAGCTGAACTTACATTGTTTACAGTCAGCTCTATGGTCAGGCTTTTGAGCAGCAGGCTGTTTGGCGGGTGTGAGAATTCAGTACAGCTTTGGATCAGATAGGTAAGTGAAGGGGATGTGAGGCAGTGGGTGTTGAGAGGATATCAGGTGGGGGTGGGTGATTAGAGGGTTGAGGGAGAAGAATACACTGAGGGACCATATTGTTTTGTACAGGGTTTAAAACAAAGAAAAAGATGGCAAGGGCAGTTTTCTTCATTTCAGGGGCCAACATGACCTGGAAGAGGGAGAGGACCTGGGGGTGGAGGAACAGTGGGACAAACTAAAAGAGGGCATACTAAAGGCAACAAGCCTCTGTGTCAAGCAAGTAAGTAAAAGCAGAAGAAAAAGGATACTGCTATGGTCCTCACAAGTGGTAGCAAAAAATGCAAAGGCTAAAAAGGTAGCATTCAGAAGGTACAATGAGACCCAGAGAGATGAAGATAGGGAAGTGTATCTGGGAAAACTGAGGGAGGCAGGCAAAGCATTAAGGAGTGCAAAGGCACCAGCTGAGGAGACAATAGCTCAGGGAGTTTCAAAAGGGGGCAAGACATTTTTTAGGTATGTTAGCGAGAAATGGAAGACAAAGGAAGGGATAGAAAGATTAAAGAGGGCGGGAATGACTGTATGGAACGGATTCATGAAAAGGCAAACATGAACAAATACTTCTGCTCAGTATTCACAGTAGAAGGGAAGGAGAGACCACAAAAAAAAAATCAGAAGCTTTGATAGGAAGGAAGTGGACACTAGTCCTTTCTCTGTGGAGAGGGTTCAGAAATACTCACTAACCTAAAGGTAGATAAACCTAAGGTACCAGACAGGGTGCATCCAAGAGTGCTGCAGAAACTCAGACAGGTACTGACTGCACCTTTGTCAGACTTACTTATAGATCTCTGGAGACCAGAATGGTCCCAGAGGACCGGAGAAGGGCAGATGTAGTCCTATTGCACCAAAGTGGTAGCAAGGATGAGCTGGGCAATTATAGGCCTGTCAGCCTGACATCGGTGGAGGGTAAGTTAATGGAGACACTACTTAAGGAAAGGATAGTGGAATATATGGAATCCAATGGATTACAGAACATGAGGCAGCATGGATTCATGGGGGGAGGTCATGCCAAACAAATCTGATAAATGTTTTTGATTGGGTGATCAAGGAGCTGGATCAGGGTGGAGGGGTTGATGTGGCCTACCTGGATTTCAGCAAGGCTCTCGAGACAGTTCCACATAGTAGACTGGTAAACAAGCTGGAGTCACGTGATGCTCTGTTCTGCTTATCTGCTCTTCTCTTCGGCTCCTGCCTCCACCATCTGAAATCTGGCTTTAAATATAATTACATTTGCTGGATACCTTATTCAAAATATACTTACAGCTTGTATTTCTCATCTGGACATCAATAAAGTACTTTTTTTGGGTGTGCCAGAATGCACTCAGAAATGAGAAGAGTGCCTCCAAACCACTCCCCACAGCCTACCCCTGATAAATCATTGAAGCGTACCAAGGCCCAAACACCTTGGCGGGCCGGGCAACTACTACCATGGCAAAGACATTGCCTTTATTGAGAGAGCATTTTTTACAAGAATTTATCCTCTTCAAAGAATCTTTTCAGGGACTCACCTTGGAAATCAAAGCTCTTCGGGTATCCGTTGATAATTTAAATCAAGTGCCAGTGTGGGTAATGGGGGAGAGGACGACAGATGTAGGGATTACAGAGGTCAGGGTGCTGGAGGGGTTGAGGGCATTAAGAGTAGACAAAGCACGTGGGCCAGATGGCCTTCATCCTAGAGTACTGAGGGAGCTGGCAGAGGTCCTTGCAGGGGCTGCTGGCAGATCTGTTCAATACCTTCCTGGCACAGGATGTGTATCACAGGACTGGAAGAGGGCCAACATGGTGTCCATCCATAAAAGTGGGCCAACGGATGAACCAGGGAACTACAGGCCAGTGAGCCTCACCTTGATCATGGGCAAAGTCATGGAGACCATCCTAAAGGAGAGGCTCATGAGCTTCTTGGAGGCAAACGGTATCCAGGATGACCAGCAACATGGATTTGTCATGGGCAGATCATGCCAGACAAACCTGGTAGAGTTCTATGACTGGGTAACACAGGAACTGGACAAGTGCCATGCTGTGAATGTCCTGTAAGTGGACTTCAGTTAGGCCTTTGATTCAGTACCGCATGGGAGATTGGGGGGAAAGCTGGAGTATGTGGTGGCAGGACCAAAAATGGTGACCTGGATCGAGAACTGACTGAGGGGGAGACAGCAAAGGCTGGTGGTAGGGGGGGAACACTCTAATCAACGAGAGCGTTGATGAGCAGGGTACCACAGGGATCCTTGCTGGGACCAGTACTGTTCAGGATTTTCATTGCAGATGTCTCGAATGGGATCCAGAGCAAAATCAATCTGTTCTCAGACAATACCAAGATGGGAGCTGAGGTAAATGACATGGAGGGGGAAGGGGTTGTAGGAGGACCTGAATAATCTGCAGGAGTGGGCAGTTAAATGGCAGCTGGGGCTCAACACCAAGAAGTGCAAGGCTCTGCACTTCAGGGCCTGGAACCAGGGGAGGAATTATCACTTAAAAGGGGTTCAGTTGGGTTGCTCCATAGAAGGGAAGGGCCTAGGGGTGATCATAACAAGAAGCATGAACAACTCTCTTCAATGCAGAAGGGTGGCGGCAAAAGCCAACAAAATCCTGGGGTGTATAGCTAGAGGGATCTCCCCCAGAAGTAGGGAGGTTATCCTGCCCCTGTACAGGTCACTGGTCAGGCCCCACCAGGAGTACTGTATGGAATACTGGTGCCTGTTCCTGAAAAAGAACATCAGATTGTTGGAGGGGGTACAGTGTAGAGCTACAAAAATTATCCAGTGATTGGAGGGCAAGCCATACAAGGAAAGGCTGGAGAAGTGGAATATGTACTCTCTGGAAGAAAGGAGGGACAGGGAAGATATGACTGAGACCTTTAAGAACCAGAAGGGAACAAACAAGACTAATACAGAGAGGATTTTCCAGAGGAGAAAGGGGATGGACACAAGAGGACACCAAGATTGGAGGGGAGTAGATTCAGGAGAGAGATGAGGAGACATTTTGTCACATAAAGAGTGGTGGATAAGTGGAACTCCTTGCCGAATGAGGTGGTGGCCTGCAAGATGGTAGACAGCTTTAAGTGGGGTTGGGATAGGGTAATGGTAAGGGGTAATAGGATGGGGAGAAGGAAGGGGCAGCAGCATTATAAGGTGCTAGCTGTGCACTGGAGCAGACTTGATAGACTGTGAGGCCTGTTTCTTCTGCCATTTTCATATGTTCGTATGTCATATGATATAATGCTACAAGGAACTTATTTACTTCCTGCTCACCTCTCACTATTGAGCAGATCCTTTGGTTCGGGGACGGATACCTGCAAGCAGGGTGTGGTCATCCTGGTTGCATGGAGAGTCCCCTTCCATTTATTGACAAAAGTGTCTGATCCCCACAGAAGGTATATCTTAATCAGGACTTTGCTGGGGCACAGGGAAATCTCTTTGAGATCTGTTTATGGACCCACGACTGAGGATCTCAGTCTTGTATCACCCTAATGAATATATTGGCACCCTGGGTGACTGTCTCTATTCTCTTAAGCACTGTTTCAAGTATCTGCAACTCTCCCATTTGCTGCTCCACCATTTTGGTTCGGGGACCTGGTCTAATGTATATGGGCAGAAATTACTTAGCCTAGCTCCCAGAGCATCCGCTCTATATCCTTCTTTTATACTCACTTTTATGATTTACTTCCCACTAAAGAGGTGAGAACTGCTGTTTATTGGGACAGGCTGACCCTAATTCTGGTGTCCCAAATGATTGGCCCCACATATGGAAAAACTTGTATAAATACCTAAAATGGGACAGGCATCATTATATGCAATTTCAGTTGTTACACTGTCTTTACTATATTCCTGTCAAATTGTTCAAAATGGGTAAAGCGATATCTGACCTATGTACTCACTGTGGTAAAGAAACTGCCACCTTGTTTCATATTTTGTGGGAATGCAAGAAGGTTATACCTTTTTGGGACTCCATATGCTGACACCTTGACCTTCTTTTGGGAATGGAATCTGCATTTTTCCCAGATGTCTGCCTCCTGGGGTCATACAGGGATGTCTTGATTGGCAGACAGTGTCATCATATAGCTCTTATATCAGCTTGTGCCAAGAAAATTATTTTACATCACTGATGTGATCAGGCCATTCCTTCATACTTGGAATGGTACAAGGAAATTTTGTTCACTTTGCAAGCAGTAAAAATAATTGCGAGTATGGCTGACCGCCTGCTTGCATATAAGGAGATATGGGAATCATTATGCTCGCTACTCTTATTACAAGCTGATTCGATTGCACCCCTTGTTTTGCTAGGTTGGTCAGGTGTCTGGTATGGAGCCCCTTCTTATTGTTTCAGTCTATATTACTCTGACATGAACCTACTTTTTGGTATGCCTCCTATCCTTCCCATTTTTCTTTTTCTTTATTTACCTATAGCTCCATAAGACTGTATTGAATCTTCCTCAGGTTGTTCTCAGTCCTGAGTATGGGAGTGGGATGGGGTGGGACTATCATGGGGGGGTGGTTGGGTGGTATGTTTTGTGTTTCTGTTTGTTTTGGTTTTTGTCCTTGTTTGTTGTAGTTGATTGTTTAGTGTATTGTTATCTCGCATTGTTAAAAATTTATATAAAGTTTATTCAATTAAAAAAAGTCTGGTAAACAGGCTAAGTAGCTTGGTGGTAGGCAACAAGGTGGTAACCTGGGTATGAAACTGGTTGGAGGATACTAGACAGAGGGTGGTGGTAAATGGTGTGTGCTCTGAGGAAGGAAGGGTGACCAGTGTGGTACCTCAGGGTTCTGTGGTAGGAACAGTCCTCTTTAATTTCTTTATTAGTGACATAGCAGAGAGGCTGGCAGTGAATGCCTGCCTCTTTGCAGATGATACCAAGATCTGCAACAGGGTGAAGTCTCCGGGTGTCTGGGTGTGTGTGTGTGCAAAGGATGGACAGGGATCTGAAAAAACTGGAGGAGTGCTACTGGTTTCCAGCACAGCAGTAGAATTATTGCTTATTATGCTGGTGACCCTCATTTGGGAATGTACGCGGGTTGACAGGAGGCCAGTCAGAGTGAGGTGGATTGAACGGTTATAGCATGCACTCCACCTCTAGGGGTGGAGGAGGGGTCCATGTCCCTGGTTCTAGGTGCCTGGGTGACCACAGGTCACCCAGATACTGGAGACGCTGTGCGGGTACCAGGGGACATGTCAGACGTGTGGTGTGTTTATGCAGCTGCCTCATTGTGTACCACACCTCCATAGCTCAATGACAAACACCTTGCCAGACTAGCTGCATGATGACCCACCACACCGCTGCCCTGTGTAACTGACCTTAGGGCCCCCTGCATGGACACCGAGCATGGCATCAGAAGGGGTAAGGGGAGGCTTCAGAAACCCCGCACTGAGGGTTAAGTTAGGGATGAACACCGGGTGGTTGCTAGCCCTGTTGTCAAAGCGACGGTGGCTGCAAGCACTATGGGAGGCAGAAAGGGAGCTGTCCTGGTGCTATAAAGCATACTATAGAAAAAAAAACTGGAGGAAGTGTCAAGGGTACAGAAGCATGGATTTAAAGAAAAAAGCGCAAAATAATGCACCTAGTCCATCGAAATCAGGGGGGCGGAGTACAAAATGTGTGTAGTGATACTCACAATGGCCAAGCAGGAAAGAGTCCTGGGGGTAATTATATAAAATGACCTAAAAGAGGCCAGGCAATGTGACAAGGCAGTCAGCAGGGCTAGTGGGATGCTGGGGTGTTTAGGAAGAGGTATCCCTAGCAGAAAAAAGGAGGTGGTGTGGCCTCTGTGTAGCTCACTAGTAAGACCCCACCTCGAGTACGTGTCTAGTTCTGGAGACTGCATCTCAGGAAGGATATAGATAGAGTGTCAATTCTGGTTCTACATACAGTACAAAGTAATATGTGAATGACTGCCTGATCTTAACCAAAGATATTGGGGTAGGCCTCCCACATACTCGGACAATTTTGCAATCATTTGCTTCCTTATCCGGTCTCCGGATAAATATAAATATATCAGAGATTTTACCTCTCAACAGTACCCCACTGCCTACACATGTACTGAACTCCTGTTTAGCGTGTGCAAAGGTGGGCATCAAGTATTTTGGCATCCCGACCCCTTGCAATCTACAGAAGCTAATTACAAACAATCTAAATCCCTTCATTCAATCTTTCCAAAAGGAGACTGACAGATGAGTTCTCTTGAACCTATCATTGGTTGGAAAAATTGAGGCCATCAAGATGATGGCTGCCCCCAGGATTTATTATATACTGTCTCACCTTCCAGTAGCAATGCCACCTATTTGATTTAATAAATTGAACAGGACAATAAAAATGTTTTTTGTGGGGGACTGCAAAACCCAGGTTCAGCTGGTTAAAGTTAAAGGCCCCAAAAGATAGAGAAGATTGGAACCTGCCAGATTTGTCTCACTACTCTGTTACAAGCCTAATGGCTTTGTCAGTCCAAATGTTTAAGAAACCAGCAACAGAATACCCAGCATGGGGCACACATGGAAGCCCATATTCTGGGGGGAGCACACCCAGCAGCATATTTCACTTCTCCCCTCCCAAAGCATTGTTTCTCTTGGCTGACAATAAAGGCTGCTCATGTGACAATCCAGAAGATTGGGAAATTAGCCAATATATGTTTGCATCCTGGAATCTGTACCCCACTTTGGCGGAATCCCATCCTAAAGTCAGAAAATAAAACTATGCTCTGGGAGGCCTGAGAAAGGAAAGAAGTAGACCAGATTAAAGACTTGTCGAGCCCTGATAGGCATACAATGCTCTCATTCCAGGAGCTGCAAATCCAATTTTGCATTCCCAGGACTGACTTCTGGAGGTACCTCCTGATCAGGAGTCTGTACCTCTCCTGGCTGAAACAAAAAGGCACATGCCATCTCACAGCAAAGGTGCATCCCCACACCCCCAGCCCATCCCCCTTGCAAATAGCTAAAAAGCCCCAAAGGCCTGGCAGGCAGTATTCAAGGCATGATTGAACAGGCCAATCCTGACCCTACCCAAAAGGCCTGAGCCAGGTGGCAAGCACTGTTAAATAGATCTATACATGAGGAAGAATCGGTTTGGTGCTGGCAGCTGGTCTAAAAAGTCTGCAAGAACCAAGAAAGTCTCCTCATCCAAAAAAGATACTCCACCTTTGGTACCGCAACCCCACTCTTTTGAAAAGAATGGGCCTGTTACCCAATGATCACTGCTGGAGGTGCAGTGCTGAAGGTGCAAACCTGATTCACATTCTTTGGGATTGCCCAAACATATCCCCCTTCTGTGTCCAGGTGGAGAATGAGTGCAAAGACATCCTAGGTACCAAAATACCCTTCTCCCCTGCCTTACTCCTTCTAGGCCTTCCACCACCGGAGGCAGGACTACAGACACACCAGCTGCAATGGATAATGCAGGCCTCAGATTAAGCCAAAAGGCTCATCCTAGTTCAATAGAGAACTCCTAATGCTGCAAGTCTGGGGGAATGGTGCAAGGCAGTAGAAAACCTTGCAATAAACTCCAGGCTACTATATTTCTAGCTGCTAAGCACCCCCAGATACTACAAAGTGTGGGGGCCATATCTGCAATATATAGACTCCCGAAGCCTCAAGTTCTCCACTGCCTGGAGGAAAGAAATGTTGAAATCCCCATGAATTTAGGAAAGCACTATCAGGTGTTTTTGCTCATACCTCTACCCCATCCCCCATGCTGCCTAGTACCATTGTCCCAAGCTCTCCAGCCACCTCCCCTTCCCAGCACAGATGCACTAGGCCTAATGTTTTCTACCTAAGCAGTGTATATAAGCAGTTCTTGACCAGTGCAAGAGCAATAGATGCTATACCTGGAGTCCCAACCAACATATGAATTCCATGGACAACTGATATGTGTGTGTTTTTATTTCTATTTTTGAAATGTGCTGCACAAACTCTGTAAAGTAACCCTCACTGCCAATGTCTGTATTTGTACATGTTACTATGCTTATCTTTTTCTGAAACTCAATAAAAAAAGATTAACTGCAAAAGGAAAAAAACCTCTCGGGGTTAATAAGGCAGGAGTATTTTTTGGAAAACAAAGGCACTCTAGAACAAGGGGACATGCTATGAAACTGTAGGGGAAATGGTTCATTAGAGCTGTGAGGGAATACTTCTTCACAGAAAGAGTTTTGGATTCATGGAGCAGCCTTCCAGTTGATGTAGTGGGGTTAAAAAAGGTGCTGATATTCAAAAACACATGGGAAAGGCAAAAGGGAATCATATGAGTAAGTAAGTGGGGAAGAGACAGCACTGTAGATGAAGTGGGTTTACAGCAAAAATGAAGGTTTAAAAAAAAGGTATGCCGTTGCTAGGTCAACAATTTTACCACGACCGATAATACAGGGACAACAGCGACAGGTCACTGTAATGACAGCATGGGACCCTGGCATTGCTTTCTGCGGGTCTTGCACCCCTCCCTGAATCAACTCCAACTCAGAGTTGATTATTACAATTACAGGGGGTGTGGGGAGCAGAGCCCCCCCCAAAGAAAACAAGGCCTCCAGTGAACCGCTTTATGTCAACCACAATTGGCGTCAACATAAAGGTGACTCTGTAATGTCGGTCGACAATTAATTTGTCAACCAATTGTCATGGATCAAAAAAATAATAATAATATGGACAGACTGAGTGGGCCAAGCCACCCCTATCTGCTGTCAGATTCTATGTTTCTATGTAACATTGAGGATTGGGCACCCCAGTGTTGCTGATTTTTAATGTTTAGCAGAACCAGGGGTGGGCACCCCAGTGTTGCATGCTGTATGATGATAAACATTGTGTAGTGCTGGGGTTTGTCACCCAACCATTGAATAAAGTATGAGCAGAGGGGACGTTACAATTATTCCACAGCAAGATTTGGCATCCAACTGCTGGACTCAGCTGGTGGAAGTTACTGTTTTGTGGTGAAGGGGCTTGAAAACTGGGGTGGAAGAGAGGAGGATATTGGCAGTGGGACTAAACACCCACCATTAGTGTTATTGACAAGCTGGGGAGGGGGGACACTGGATATTGGCAGAGTGGAGGAAACATATGAAAGGATGCACCTCCACTGTGATGAGTGTTGCTGCATCCTGTGACTGTGAGGGGGTGACAAGAGGGAGACAGCTGCAATGATAGGATGCTCACTGCACAATCGAGAAGACTTGATAGACCATGAGGCCTGTTTCTGCTGACACATTCGTATGTTTATATGTTCATATAATGAAAACATAATTTAAGAACAGTACATACAGTAGAAACAGTTTTTTTTTATTTTATTTTAGTCTTTGATAACCGGTTAAGGCCCACTAGGCACAAGTGCCTGTTTTCAGGGGTGACCTGGGAGCACTGGGTGGTTAAGTGACTTGCTTAGAGTCACACAGTATGTAAGTGGAGGTTGTGAGAATCAAACTCAGGTCTGGTCTGCTGGATGTATCAAGCTTGTTCACACCTCATTCCTCTAACCTCTAGGCTATACTCAAAGCCCCTACTTTTCTATGGCACATTGGGACCAAGTTCTGTGGCAAGATTACCATTTGCTGCAGAATTCATGTGGTGGTGGTTTGTAATTTCTGTGGAAGTTCTGTGGCACTAATGAACTACCACATCAGTGTCAGCTTGTCATCCTGACTTCACTTCCATGGCAATGGTTATAGCAATCAGAATGGGAGAAAGCATAGTAACATTAGTTCAAAAAATAACAGACTTTTAGAAATAATTGAATGCCTAAAAAAGCCAAAAAAATATATATCCCTTAAGGTCTTAGCCTATTTCATAAATGAAATATGCAGAGGGGACCTTGTGTGATAAATAAGGTATTTCTATACTCATGTTGTCTATACCACTCATGAGGTCCCCACTGTGTATCATTTATATATCTATATGCAATCTGTAGCATACATACAAATATGTGTGTGTGTATGTATATACATAGTCAGAGAGATACTGTGTATGTATAAATACATATTTTTTTAATTTCCATGAAATTGTTTCCTCATTCATACAGGTTCCTTTAGAAATGGAATAAACAGACTAGAGGAGATGCTGTAAAACTCATTTTTCATGTCAACCTGCTTCCCCTAACACACTATGAAACACCATTAGACCTTGAGATGCATGTGAGATAAAGCTTTCCAAGCCATCACAATGTTTCCCCCGAGTGACAGAACACTGCACCATACCTTCCAAGGCTCAGAGCAGTGATGTGTTCCCCCAAACCTTGTGCTGCCCAGCCAGCTCCCAGAGTTCATCTCTGAACCCAAGTTGCCGGCACGGGAACACAACATGCTACTCTCTGGCCCAAACAGCTGGCCCTGCACACAACATTTCTCTATAACTTTTAGGTGATTCTGTCAACCAGTGGCAATATGTAATCAATAACCCTGTCAAAAATGTGTACAGCGCAATTATTTATTTAACAGGTCTACGCATTGCAATATTCCACTTTTCAGGGCATAATTACTTTATTTTTCTTAATGACAGGTTAATTTATTTTAGCAATTATTCATTTCAGATGGCATCTCAACTACTTAAAGGCAAAAATAAGTTTGTACAAAGTAAGGTATGGGCTTAACAGATCTATGGTATTGTCAAGGTTTTGTTTAAGTTGGCCCTAGTGTAATAACATAAGACTGAAAATTGTATTAGGCTGTACTGAAGGTTGAACAAATATCACCGTATCTGATGCTGCCACCACCTCTGGCAGTGGGAGCTGTGGCAGATAAGTGACTATTCATTTCTGTGGCAGAATGCAAACATTTCATTAGCTAATGTATGATGTTATAGCATTGATAACATCACATTCTGAGCATAGAGGGGTTTTAGATATAAAAAGAGGGGAAGAGAACCAGGTTCTATGGATAAACATAAATATTAATAAAGAATCACCAAGAACAGTGAATTCTGCGGCACTGCAGAAGTTCTGTGGTAGGTTGTAAGTTCTGCACAAAATTCTGCAGTTACAGAATTCTAGGAGCCTTGGCTATACTGCCAGAATGTGATGGCAGATAAGGGCCACAGGGCCCACCCAGTATGCTCATTTTTCTTAACCTTCATTTCTTGCTGCAGACCCACTTCATCTATGGTGCAGTCTCTCCCCCCCCCCATCCTTATAATTCCCTTGTGTCTGTCTCAGACATTTTTGAACCCCACCACTGTTTTTGACCCCACCATCTCCACTAGAACACTGGGAGGCTGTTCCAGGCATCCACCACCCTTTCTGTGAAGAAGTACTGCCTCACATTCCTTCTGAATTTACCTTCCTTAAGCTTCATATCATGCCCCTTTCTTCTAGAGCACCTTTTTCAATGAAAAACACCCCTTCCAGTAGCTTATTTACCCCATGAGGTATCTACAAGTCTCCATCATATCCCCCTCCCTCCTCTCCTCAATAATAAAGAAAAATATTTATTAAAGGTCTCTAGGATGGAGAGAAAAAATATAAATAAGTACACTTATATTTAATCATTTTCAAGTCATATAGCATCACGTTTAAAGGAATTATACATATCATTAGCTTACTGTAATAAAGCAATAGGCTTCAAAGCACATTAATTTATTACACTTTCATGAAAATCCTTACCACAAATTGAGGATCAGAAGGGTTAGACCAACCAATTCTAGATATAAAAGGGCTTAATTAAATATAACACATATTATAAAGTATATTATCTATATGTCAAGTTTAAATAAAAACCTAATTCAAAGTCAAAATGATTTTCGGAGCCGAGTTATATAACTGCTCTGTAAGTAATACTTTAAATCATTTTGTTAGGCTAATTAAGTGACATAATTGTTTAGTTAATTACAGTTTTTGTTGACTGTAGAAACAGGGCTAGACAATACTGCCTAATTTCAGCCAACTTCTGGGTGGGTGGAGTAAGAAGTTGCAAAGCAACTAAAATTGAACCAGATTAACATGTTAATGGTATTTTACTGAATGGGAAAAATCTGTCCAGGACAAGGGGAAATCCCCCTACACTTTTCAAAATGTGCCATGGAATCTTTTATGTACAGTAAGCACAAACCACCACCAAGAAAGGCAGACAGGACCTCTGTTTAACACCTAATTCATAGGATAAATAGAATGAAGCCTTGTATTATGACTCAGTTTGTGGATCAGTCTTGTTATACATTTTCCAAAAGGTTACTGATATATTTCCCCCCGTTTTAGTCTTCTTCAAGTTGTGGTATTGTATATCTTCAGGATTTTTAGTTTCCATTTAGGAAACCTGATTTTTTTATAGGATGATTCTGTTCTTTCACTGTCTGCAACATGAAAAAGTCCTTTGTTGATCAGGATCATAAACAAGGCCAGATTAATGGATGTGGGGGCCCTACTCCAAGTCATACTTTGGAGCCCGGGGGCCCCTAAATGCCAACATCCCATGCTTCTGTGGTGCTGGGCTGGCAAGGCAGCAATGACCATGGTACTCAAGCAGTATGTGGTCGTTTATCAAAAAGGGTGATGTGTTTAGGTAGTTGGTGTGAGGATTTTTTTGTATTACAATAACTTTTTTCTGTATAAGTTGAAGAGGTTGGGGCCCAATTTTAGATGCTGGGCCTTGCAGGCAGCATCTTTACAAGATCAGTCCTCTGCTGTGGGACCATATTTTTGTCTCTTTTAAGAGCAGGAGCACCTCCCCCCACCCCGAAAAAAAAAACTCTGCAGTGGAATATTGGAATGGGGAACACCTGGCCCCCCTACTTCAGTATTTTTTTAAAGTCTGCTCACTAGCATCCCAAGAGATTTTGGATTCAAGAGGGTTGTAGTAAATATGATTTTGGACAGGGTTTGAATATTTTAGCCCTGTGGCCTATTAAATCAATGTCATTGGTGTTTGAGGTGTAATTAATACAGATAATATAAATTTGAGATTGGGTTGGATTATTACACTTCATTTTCTTGATTGTTTTATATGGGCACACTATTGCTATCCAGATAGATATAATAAAGCACAGTAGATTATTCCCCATTCCAATATTCCAAGACCACTGCAGTGTTTTTCTGTGGTTAGGGTGGGTTCTCCATCCTGTCCTACTCCTAAAACATCTCAATTTATGCAATTTTATGGTCAATGGTCATATAATGCAGCCAACCCCCCTACAATTGCTCATACAAATCAATCATTCTAATCACTGTGAACTGAACTTTTACTGTGAGTGAATATATATGGGACAGCAGGGACAGCCTGGTAGGGGACACAGTCCAAATGACAACATACCTGGTGAGCAGGGTGCAGGCTGCTGCTACACTGATGATGTTTGATGCAGAAGAGAGTTCCTCCAGGAATGCACAAATAACCCAACTTGAGTAGTCCAAGTCTCCGGCTGTCTTCATCTCCTCTACACAGTCCTCTCCTGTCATCCAGAAGCTCACATCGAGCACCCTGTTCTGCTCCAGGCCCAGACCCCTTTGTCTCGACTCCCGACCATCAACGATGATCAACCGTGGTGATCACCAGCAACAGGCCAATGATGGGTGGCCTGGCCTCTCTCTCTACCTACTGCCCGGGCCATCTGTTCAACTTGAGACCATCATGATCATCGACCGACTCCACACTAAGCAGCATAAGTGACAGCTTCTTAACTGTCTGCTGCAGCTTGTGTGCAGTGTTCCAACTTCACGCCGTGACCATTGACGACTGACACTGATCTTCTAATTTCTCTCCATCTGCACGGTTCTCACAAGTCAGCAAACAATGCCACACAGTGCCACAGAGACAGAGAATACAGGCGGATGTGGCTTGCTGATTCCTGCTACCCTGAGTAGCCACACCTCCTATGATACACTGGCCAATAAAATGGTGTGGCATGCTGACTGTTCTGGAGACTGGAGAGGCTTGCATTACACTCTCCCAGTGTGGTAGTAGTGACAGACTGTACATAAGGCAAATTAGCAAATAATTTAAATTGGGGGCAGGGCCCTCCTAAACCATGGGCCCTATGCCATGACATAATTGGCGTATAGGTAAATCCAGCCATAATCATAAAATATATAGCACTTAGTCAATAGTTAAACATTTTGTAGAGAACAGTACAGTAAAGTAAACCATGAAGTCTTGTATCTCTCCTTTGCATGGCGCGAGAACATCTTCCTTCTTTCCCAAATTAGTATTGTGATGTCAGTCGAGATGTAGTGAAGTTTAACTTCACCCGTGAAGTTAACTCAAAGTTGGCAACTTTGAATTCATGTAGCACTGTGTGAAATTTCAAATAAAAGGTCAAAATTCACCTTTAATGGACTTCGTGTTGTCCACTTCAAGTTAACTTTGAGTTACAGTTTGAGTAGACGAAGTTGGTAAGAAACAGCCCACAGATCACATGTCTGACTGTCTGCAGGTCACATGATGCAGGCCAGCAGGCAGTTAATTAGGCAGGAAGCCAGTGAACTAGTTTCACTTTCTCTTGGAGAAGGAGCTGTTTAGTCAGCAGTGTTGGTTTACTCTGTGCTTTTTTGGTTCAGTAGCTCTCAAAGTCTGTCTACTTAGCATTTTTTGTGCTTTAAAGTTTTTTGATTCTGTTGTTTAAGTTTTGCAGCCAGTCTGAGTTGATTTGAAACCTCAGTTGAGTTTAAAAATGTTGTTTTTTGTTACTTAGTTTCAGTTAGTGTAGTTTTAGTATTAGTAGTTCTACTAGTATTTTTTTGTTTTATTTTTGATTTACATTTAATTTTTGTTACTATTGAGAGAGGTGGCCAAAGTGGTGAGCAGCCAGGGCCCTGAATGCCTCGGGCAACAATTTTGCCTCAACTGAGGCACTGTTGCGACCTTGACTGCTGAGAACCCTAAGCAGCAGGACCAGCAGCAGCCTGATCTTCAGCTGTAGCAGAAACCACTGCAGCAGCTTGTCGCCTCTCCACCAACAGCAGCACAGCATGTGGCAGTATTTGGTGCCCCCCTCACTGCCTGTCCCTGGTCCTACACACAGCTCGCCTGTGTGTCAATTTTTCATTTCCCTCTCTGGCGACTTGATGGTGGTTATGTGCAAGCTATGTCAAGTGCTTTTACGTCATAGTCACAAGGGCAGCTACTTGGGCATGGGTGGGCAATGAATGCACGTTGTAATGTACCACCATGCTGAGTGGGAGGTGAAGCTAGAGGAGCTACCAGCCAGTCCTGCAGCTGAAACCACTGAAGAGGGAGTGCGTCTGCCTGCGCAGCATCGCTGAAGAATGGACAGGGCAGCAGAACCAGTGTCAGCTCCTGCAGCTGCCTGCGAGTGTGACCCATCTCAAAAGCTTGCCACACAAGCTGACCTGGCTGTGTTATGGAGTGAGGTGTAAGCCATCTGTAATGTTGTTGAGGGTGCATGCCAGCAGCTGAACTGGATTGAGGTCAGAATGCTGCAATTATCAGCATGTTAAGAACATTTACTGGTGGTGGTCAGCCCCAGCCCCCACAGGCCCAGTAAAAATTATTATTTAACCAAATCTTCCCCCAAAACACTGTCTTCCACTTTTCCTTTTTATCTTCATCAATAATTTTTTTCATAAAGACTAAGTATGTAATTTATGCTAAATTAATAGTTTCTTCTTGATGTTAATTTTGTTAATCCTGTATTTCTTAACACTCATAATGCTAAATCCAATTCCCCACCTCACCCAATTGCCCCCCCACCCTATTATGCTTTCTGCAATAGAATTTGTTTTGTTCTTACTCCTTATTATATTTAATAAGTCATGTGGTCACCAACTTTGTGGACACTGTGTGCTTTCATTTCATTTCATTTGAAACTGTGGCGCCAAAACACGCTCTTCAAGACACTATTATTGCATCATGCATTACGGCACCACAGTTTCACCAGTAATGAAAGCATGCAGCATCCACCATTTTACAGAGCCTTGGTCATTTAAAAAATAAACTTAATTAAGTAACAACTCAAAAAATACTTGTTACTTTTCTGAATATTTTTTCAGGGGATTATTCTTCACATGTGGATACTAATACTGCATGCTGAATGATATAGTAAGGTATCAGTATAATCCAGCTACATTCAAAAGATAGTAAATTATGGGTGTGGTTAATTGTCATGGTAGGTGACTTAATGGTATTTTGATTGTAGTTGCTGTGGCCCTTCGGTATGTATTCTATGAAAATGTATGTAACATATTAAACAGTAACCAAAAAGTAATACAGCATGACAATTAAAGCATCAGTGAAATATAGACTTTGACTTTGATGGCAGATAAGGACCGCTTGGCCCACCAAGTCTGCCTTTTTCCCCTACCTATTGGATAAGCTGCAGATCCTAGTTAACCAACAGCCTACTTCCTCCTACCCCCAACTGTAATTGCCTTATGTCTGTCCCGTGCGTTCTTGAATTCCCCCAATGTTTTTGACCCCAAAACCACCTCTGGAAGACCATTCCATGCATCCACCACCCTCTCTGTGAAAAACATACTTCCTCACTTTGGCCCTGAGCCATCCTCCCCTCTATCTACAAACTGTGTCCCCTTGTTCTTGCACATCACTTTTTCTGAAAGATGCTACCCTCTTGGACATTGTTGATTCCCTTAAGGTACTTGAAAGTTTCTGTCATGTACCCCCCTCTCCCTCCTTTCTGGTGCAGACCCTGCACCATTTTAGTTGCCCTTCTCTGGACTGCCTCCATTCTGTCTACTGTATATCCGTGGAGATGGGGTCTCCAAAACTGTACACAGTACTCCACATGTGGTCTCATCAGCTGTCTGTACAGATGGATGACAACTTCCTGTTGTCTACTGGTGATGCCTCTCCCTATGCATCCCATTATTCCCCCCAAGAATGCAGTTATAAATTTGACTGGTACTTTTTTATTCTATTTTACATTGCCCCTTATCTAATAACTTGTGTATACATACGCTACCCTTCTTTCACCAATTTATTTTATTCTGCATTACTCAATTTTTTTAAATGAGAAATAATAAAAGTAGTGCTCATTGTAATGTTTCTGTGACCTGGTTTTCATCAGTATTCCCAGCTGTTTTTGAACATAGACTTCTCCATTATATCATGTAGCACTGTCTGCTGTATGCGACTTCATTGAAGTAACAACAGAACTGCATTTAAATAGTTTCTATCCAAAAGCACATGAAAAGACTGATGCACACCTGGTGCAAGCCCAATTAAAATGAGTGGTCTGTTTATTACTTCAGATTCAAAAAACAAAAATGTAGTGCTGCACACTTAAATTGTTAAAAGAAGGATATCGTTCATATCCACAAGTTATTATGTTAGGTGGCAATGTAAAATAGAATATAAAAGTATCAGTCAAAATTGTAACCTCATTCTTGCACTGATGCTTTCATTGTCAGGCTGTATTACTTTTTTGGTTACTATTCACTGTGTTAAATATTTGTAGCATACATACTCACATGAACTACAATCAAAATACCCTAAAGTCACCTACCATTGCAATCCCACCCCTCCATAATTTCCTATCTTTTGAATGTTGCTGGCTTACAGTATACATCATTTAGCATGCAATATTAATGTCCTGATGAGAATAATAATCCCCTGAAAAAATGTTCAGAAAATTAACAAGGATTTCTTGCCGCTCATAACTCTAAATCCCCTGCTCCCTGAATTATGGTTTCTGCAATAGAAACAATTTTTTTCTTATTACTTTATTTTTAAAAATTCCCATTGTCACCAGCTTTTTGGACACTGCAGGCTTTCATTTCCTTTTAATTTGTGGTGCCAAAATGCATGCTGCAACACACTTTTATTGAAGTGGGCAGTGCCTCATTACAGATTTACCTTTGATGAAAACTCACAGTGCCCATCATTTTGCAGACCCTATGACGTTTAAGAAATAAAAGAAAGTAAGTAAGAACTATGAGAAACTTCCTTTCTATTGTGGAAAGCATAATGATGGTGTGATTTGAGAGGGATGTGATTTAGATGTGAATTATGACTTTTCCCCTCATATTTGGTTAAAGCAGCAGTGCAATAATCACAATACCATTAAATCACCTACCATGCCCCCTCCAAATGTCCCATCTTGTGGATGTCTTGCTGTTTTAGTTTCATGAAAAGTCCAGATGAAGAATAATGCCAGAAATGTGTCACAGTGTCACAAGTGAGAACATTGCCTGGTGACACCAGTTGCTGCTGCTGCTGCTGTTGTCCCACTATTTTAATTTCATGAAACTTCCAGATGAAGAATAAGGCCCAAAATATGTCACAGTGTCCCAAGTGAGACCATTGCCAGCTGCCACCTGCTGCTGCTGCTGTTGTTGTCCCGCTATTTTAATTTCATGAAATGTCCAGATGAAGAATAAGGCCAGAAATGTGTCACAGTGTCCCAAGTGAGAGCATTGCCTGTGTTGATGCCTGCTGCTGCTGCTGCTGTTGTCCCACTATTTTAATTTCAGGAAAAGTCCAGATGAAGAGTAAGGCCCAGAATGTGTCCTAGTTTCCCAAGTGAGACAATTTCCTGCTGACACCTGCTGCTGCTGCTGTCCCACTATTTTAATTTAATGAAAAGACCAGATAAAGAATAAGGCCTAAAATGTGTCTGTGTCTCAAATAAGACCATTGCTTGCTGACGCCTGCTGCTGCTGTTGTTGTCCCACTATTTTAATTTCAGGAAAAGTCCAGATGAAGAATAAAGCCCGAAATGTGTGACATTGTCCCAAGTGAGACCGTTGCCTGCTTTGACACCTGCTGCATCACTGAAACATGCTGCCCTTTGTGTATGCCTTCATACCACAATGGTAAGTTATTGTTTGCCCCAGTGTCATTTTTTATGTATAAACACAGCCATTTAATTTCTATTGAATCTTGTTGTGTGTTGTAAGCTGTCTGTCATGTTGTTCCTTTTCAGGAAATCATCATAATACATATGGAATTTTTCAACTTTCCCGTGGTGGGCATGCTGATTACATCCACATGACAGACATGTGTTATGAGTCTGACACCTAATGCGGTACTGTAATATTTAATTTGTATTTGGGGGTTGTGTGGTTATTACTGTGGTTGACTAAAATATTATCATTTATGATTACTTTTTTTTCTCACATTGTAGGCACACTTGTGTTCCACACGTTTTGGAGTGTTGATGACTTTGGCTGTACAGAAAAAGTCAAGCCATGAAAGGTAATTTTATTTTGGGAGGGAGCATAATTTGAAAACAAGTTTCATTAAAGGGGAAGTTTCCCATATTTTCACAACAATATTTTCCCAACTCCTTATGTGAACTGCTGTGTGTCTCCTCCAGTTGCCAGCAGTCCTATTGCTGTCCAAATCTAGATTATAAATAAAAATATACAGCCCCCATAAGTTATCAGTGTGTTTGTTCTCCATTTTACCATGAATGTTGCTGGAGGATGATGTCACCAGAACAACAGATAATGGTGCTGCACTAAATGTAGTTCCACCAGTAAACCAAACCCACAATGTTTGGTTCCCCACTTGAGTAATGGAGGAACACTTTAAGTGTTGTGCACATCCTGAAGTGCAGGTCTAATAGGGACTAGGACCATGTGAGTGTGATGCAGCACTGATTTGAGGTATATACAGTATTAGTATAAGGAAGTGCCTGTATGTGTTGTATTAGTGTTTTTGTTAGCAAAAACAGTTTACCAATAAATGACTCTGGGTACAACAAGAGTTTTAAGTGGTATTATACCACTGTTGTATTATGATGTGTGTGTGTTAGCGTTCTCTGTTTTGATTGACACCAGCAGTGAGAAACAATCTTGCAAATATGCCCCTTTCCCTTTGTATCTAGGCAGTCAGTGATTAGATGGCAGCTGTAAGGCAATAAAGAATTCAGCTATAACAAGGAATAGATTACCAGGAAGGCATCAACTGCAGCATATGGAAGAAGGGTAATCTAGTGGTAAAAGCACAGGCACAAGCACTGGGGGACTCTGGTTCAAATTCTACTAGAGTCCCTTACTCTCTAACCCTTAAAAAGTTCCCCTAACTTCCTTGGAAACTGTGATGGCCCCTCAGGTCCATGACTCTAAAAGTGCCCCAATTCCCATTATAAATCATTAGCAGTGATGTGAGAGCTACAGCACTTCACTTTCAAGGTACTAAGTATAAGCTGTGGCAGCCCCCCCACTTGCTTTGTAATGCCAGCATTTGAAGTAGGATGTCCCTCACAAATCAGATGCTACACCTCAGCTGTTGTAGGTAAAGAAACTAATCAGTCTCATTGTTTGTAGTGCTCTGTATTTGCTTAGCTCACTCCTCCCATGTCATAGGCATTCTGTGTCTTGGTATTTCCAGTCAGAAACTCAGATTTAAGGAGCATTTGAAATGTAAAACAATACACTTTATTAAGTAAATGATCTGGCTCTCCACTTTCAGGCTTCTGAAAGGGGATGTGTATAATTCAGTCTTGTGTGATCCTTTGGTAAACTGTCCAGGCCCACCTTGTAATGAATCTTCTCAAGGGTGTTCACCTGGTTCAATACAGAGTGACTCATTGATTGCTCAATTGATTGATTGGTAGGCTGATTGGTTGATTGACTGATTCAGTCTACTGCTCTCCACAACATGTTACAACTGTCTCACAGAGAGAAATGAGCAATACAAAGAAACAGATTTTGTTTCCTGTGAATGAAATACTATTAGATGTATTATTTGCTCTACACATACAGTATTAAGGCTACAAGTACTACTTCCTGTGTGAGTTGCATGACAGAACTGCCTTTAAGCCATTGCAAACTTAAACTAAAATCAGGCTAGACAGCATTGATACCCTTTTGTTTTGTTCTGCACTGTTGCTGCAGTGACATCAAAGAATGGAAGGGGCTGTATTACAAGTGACTCATTTGCATGTAAATGGAGGCTTACTTGACATTTTACTACCTTGTGTCAGAGCCTCAAACCCTGAATATGTGTTGCAACAGAAGAAATGGTTTATCTCTTATTGACAAATGTACAGTACGGTACGTGATGTAATGTATAATAAATACATCAGACATATCCAAATCATAAATATACAGGAGTCTTCTCCTTTAATGTTTGTGTCTTCTTTCCAGGTCTTCAGTGTATCCTAACCATTGTCTGTCTTCAGATTGGAAGGTACCACCGACAGCAGTCCACAGCACCTCAATGTTACCTGAAAACAGATGAAGAAGAAATTATTAGGAGTTCATTGCACTATCACATTCAGTTCCCAGTGTGGCTGTTCCTGTCTTCTGTTATATCCATCTTAAAATGGCAAGCTATTAGTAAAACCCCTTAAAAAAAATTAACACTTTAGTGAGTGACAAGCAGTGGCCCACTGTCTTAAGTTACATTACATCATGTGTTTTCAGGATCAGGCCAACACGCTGTACAACTCTCATGTACTGAAGTATGCCTGTCCCGTCTGTGAAGAAAAAATATATTATCTGGCCTGTATGTCACCACCGTTGAATGCTTTACACCAGCAGAAAACAAATAAAAAAAAAATGAAAGAAGAAATAAGAGTGATACTTACCTATAGATGTTATCCTTTTGGTGGTTGGCGTACTCTAGTCCTGCAAGTTTAACGCTATCTGTAACCTGTAAAATGAAAATAAGTTGCCTGTATTTGGTGACAGTGGCATCATTAAAACTGTAAAGGAAGGATTCACACCACAGTTCAAGTCAAAACCATAGTATATGACATTAGCACATACTTACTGTAAATTAGTGATAAGCAGGGTGGCTGTGGCTAGCTGAGAGTTCATAGCTTGGGTACAGGTACAGTGTCTCTTTCACCATCAAGAAGCAGGGTGACTGTTGCTGGCTGAGGGTTCATAGCTTTGGCACAGGTAAAATGCGTCTCTCACTCTCAAGAAGCAGGGTGCTTGTGGCTGACTGAGGGTTCATAGCTTGGGCAAATGTACAATGTCCCTCTCTCTCTCTCTCTCTCTCACTGTCAAGATGCAGGGGAGGCTGTGGCTGACTGTGGGTTCAGAGCTTGGGCACAGGTACAATTCTCAGAATTTCAAGTCTTGAAGAAGGAATTTATTTTATTTAACATAAATCAGTGGCCTTGATGATAGTTCTGAGTAACCAGAAGAAGTATATGAATGCAAATGTTGTCATTATGCCCTACCACCAACATTCTCCTCCTCATCATCAATGCCGGAGCTGTACCCACTTAGAAATTCTTTTTCCATGACTGCATCATCAACCTCAATGATACACCACTTGATGCTGCCACCAGGATGGTCTGCTTCACCCGCATCATCAGCACAACCATTAGTGTGACTGGGTACAGACATAGATGATGTTGCCCTACTTGGTATGTGACCTTCATTCATTTTGATAAATGTCAGCATGCTGCCATTTATAGGTGATAGGTTAGTACAACTGTCACGTACTATGGCCCCCACAGAACTAAATACTCTCTCCACATTTACACAGGAGGGTGGGCAGGTCAGGTACTTCTGCCACTCCTGTACACCAGAGGATCATAAATCATGTCAGAAGCCTGTTTTCTGCCAAATAGGCCTCAGCCATGCTCTACGATGCATGCATTCCTAATGAGTCATCCACCTGTTCACAAGATTCATCTAGGTCAGAAATTCATTCTTGGGGCAAGGCATCCCAAAGTGGATCAATGATCAACTCTGCATCTGTCACTACTCCTTGCCCCTCAGCCGCCTTACTGAATGTACTCTGTCCACAGTGACCTTCAGCCTTGTTATGCTGTGGTTTACCAAACTTTGTATGTGACTTCTGTGCCTCATGAACCTATCTAACCAGCTGTCCAGTCAGATTTTTAACCAGATCATGCCCTCCCTCCAGTAAAGATGCAATGCCATGTCTGTAGTGTGGGCCCAGCATTATGTCTATTCCAAATTCTGAAGATTGCTGAATAGTGTTGATGTGTCGATTGCTGTCTAATACCTACTAAAAGCCTAGTCACTCTCAATTCTCTCCCACAGCTTCCAAGGCCCCTGACCGGGATCTCACTTCTCCTGGTGGTGTGGCCTTCCTTCTCCAGCTGCTGCCTGCCCCTCTGGACCTGAATCATGCCACTGCTTGGAAAAGCGTCCTGACCTTCAGGACCATAGTTCCTCTGGTGAAGCCTTGCTCTCGCCACCTCAGGTTAGTGGCTGAAGATATGGCGCATCTGCTCTCAGTAAACCCTGCTAATATACAGTAGCTGTGCTACTGTTTAAAATTGGGTACCCAGCTAGACTAATTTCCTGATTGGCCAACTGAACTTTTACTGGCCGCCAATTGACTGGATTGATCTCCCGGCCCTCTTGAAGCTTTCCTTACCTATGGTTTTTCTGATTTCATTTATATATGTCAGCCTGATAATAAGTGTTTTTGAACTGTTCAGCTAATTGTTAATCACTTAACTGTTGCCTAAATTGTGACCTGCAATTTTCAGGTGCCTTTTTGTCCTGCTAATTTTCTCTCTTGCCTATGCCTTTTCCAAACCCTCTCACCTATTCCACGGCTTTGTTTCCTCTGATCTCCTGCTAGATCCTTGTCTCCAGCCACACCTGCCTTTGTCTGCCCCTACCTGATAAAAGCCTAATCACTCTCCCTCCTCTCCCATAGCTCCTGAGGTCCATGACAGGGCACTCACTTCTACCAGCAGTGCAGCTTTTCTCCTCCAGCTACTAATTGCCCCTCTGGACCTGATTCATGCCACCACTCTGAAAAGTGCCCTTACCCTCAGGACCACAGCTCCTCCAGTTAGCCCCACTGGTGCTTTGCACCAGTTCCCCTCCTACCCTATCTGGACTTTTACCTTTATACATACTCTGAGAACATCACATGATCTAAGTGTCCAATCACTAATTAGCATGTTATTCCTACCTGCCACTAAAGGGACATAGTTCCTACCTCAAAACAGCTCCCCTATCCTTAGCCTGGTTGGTTGTTCTCTGTATCAAGAGCTGTTATTCACATCATTGCTGCAGTCCCTGAAAGGCATTGGGCATTGATTTCTCACAGCACTTTCTACTGTCCCTGATACTATTTAGCATCTGCATTCATACTGACTCCAAAGCTACCCTGCACTGGGAATGTTTTACATCTAGGATATATGACAATCTGCACTATACCTTTGGTTGTGTCACTGACTCATCTGATAACTCAATCACAAACCTTAGCTCCTTTTGATGGTTACCATTGGGATCACAGAACTGGCTAATCTCCGGCTCTTCTATGCTACAGCTATGCCTGTCTCTCCTCCTTAATCTAACAATTCAGCATAACAGTAGGTGAAAACTCCCTTTGTCCTGACAGAAGTTAAATCTTAGCTACAGGCTCCTAAAAAACTTACCTGCTTCAGCTTATCCATATGCTCCTACTAATATCAGGCAATGTGCACCAAAACCCTAGCCCTGCAGTGAAACCCACACTGAGAAATGCAAATAGTATGGGAACCATTACATTGGCATCTATCAATATCTGAAGCCTGCTCAATAAGCTTGATAACCTCCAAGTCTGGATCCTGCAGCACAACCCGGATGTCCTCTCAATTGTTGAGACATAGTTCTCACCAAAAATACCTGATATAGTGGTCCTGATACTCAGATACTCTCTATTCAGGCACGACAGGGTCTCAAAAAGGGGGAAGATGTGCTACCTTCCTTAAGGATACTATTAAAGGGTATGCCCTTCCTATACCTACCCTAGGCTGTGCCGTTCAGATTCTCCCTATTACAATTTTACTAGGGGCTCATAACAAGGCACTTACTATCCTCTCAGTTTATATCCCTCCAGGAAAATAGGCCATGGGATTTGATGAGGTCATGGAGCACATAAGAAGTCAACACCTAGATTCTGAATCAATCATCCTTGGTCACTTCAATGTTAATTGGATCTCACCTTGTATTGTCTCCTACAGGGATACGGTCTCTGCACTCCATCTCACCCAACTCCTGAGCTCACCTACCAGAACTAATTACAAAACATGATCAAGCACCCTGCTGGACTGGGTCCCTACCAACCATCATGAGTGTATCTCTAATGTCACTGTACACCCTGACTCCCTAAGTGACCATTCATCAATCACATGTAACTGGTCTAACAAATATAACAAGCCCCCACCCAGGACAATTTCTAGCAGAAAGTAAAAAAGGGTCACCTTGAGCTCCTCAAACAACAGTTGCATATCATAGACTAGAGCCAACTCGACTTGATGACGGATGTAAATACAGCATTGGAGCACTTCATTTATAAGTTCAATGAGGCATGTGATATTCATGCACTTGTAAAGCAGTCCAAGATTTAGGGTACTAACAATCAGTGGATAACTACTCTTCTTATCAAAGACATGAAAACCAGGGACCTTCTTTGGCACAGAGCAAAAGCTACTGGTAAACAAGCAGACATTCAGGAATACAAAAGATCATGAGATGACTGCACTCGAGCCATCCGCACTGCAGAAAACAAACACTTTAGGGAGGTACTGAAAAACTCTTGGGGTCACAGCAAGACCTTTTGGACCAACCTTAAAGAAGTCACTGGAAAGGACCATAAAGCAGCTCTGAACATGCTCAACATTAATGGTGCCCCAACTCCAGATCTTCTGACCATTTCTGATATGTTTAATAAAGTGTTTACTGGCTTGAGCAGTGTATTTCTGCACAATTTCTTTGAGAAAACCTCAAGCACCAGTACCCAGGATCCAGTACACAATCATATGTCCCCTCTGCCATTCTACTTCAAAGCAGTCCCACAGCACTTGGCCAGAACATATCTTCTCAAAGTTTTAGGAAATCAAGGAAAAGTGGTGACTCCTTGGACCTCAAGCTTGTCTCCCTTGCACTTGAAGAGATTTTGGGTCCCCTCACAAAACTACTGAACTTATCCCTTCATCTGGCCCAATTTCCTTAAGTGTGGAAGTCAGTTTTGGTAACACCAGCACATAAGAGTGGAGACCGGGCACTACATTTCAACTATAGGCCTATCTCCTTCATTAGCCCCCTCTCCAAAGCACTGGAGCGCATTGTTGCAGATCAATTGGTGGAGTGCCTTGACAAATCCATGATTCAATGCCCACAACAACATGGATTTCAAAAAGGGCATAGTACCACCACCACCTTACTGGTATTCACCAGTATCATACAGAACTTACTTGACTAGGGTAGCTTTGTTTCTGCGGCCTTTATTGATTTAACAAAGGCTTTTGACACTGTCAATCATCACTCCTTCTACAACAGCTATCATCCATTGGCCTTGCTAATGATACCTTAAAGTGGTTCAAAAGCTACTTGTCTGATCACTCCCAGCAAGTAAAGATTGTTAATGTCATGTCTGAACATTTACCTGTCTGATGTGGGGTACCGCAGGGATCTATTCTGGGTCCCCTTCTTTTCAGCATTTTTCTTAATGACCTTCCTCACTTAATTAATCAACAGATTCTCCTATATGTGGATGACACAGTCATCTACATTACCCATCATGACCCACCCTGTCTGGAAAATCAACTGCAACTTGCTTTTGAGTAAGTTGAGGACTGGTTAGGATCTCACAAACTGGTGTTGAAATACAAAAAAAAACAAAGGTAATGCTGTTCAGCAGTGCAAGAAGTAAGTTCAATTCCACCCCACTTACCATCAGAAACTGTTTGGGAGTTCCGCTTGAACAAGTTGATCATTTCAAATACCTGGGCATAACATTGGATTGCTCACTAACCTAAACTAAGCACATAGAGAGTGTGGCCAGAACAGTCAATATCAGACTAGGGCTCCTCCACAGACACAAGTGTAGTCTGACACCTGAAGCCCTAAGAACTGCAATCAGTAGTTCAATCATCTCCATTATCAACTACGGTCTTGTTATTTACAGCTCTGTGACTGCTAGTTCTCTCCACAGAATAGCAGAGGCAATAAACAAAGCTTGCAGGCTGCTCATAGGTTCCCCCCACCTCACGTACACCTGTGACCACTATGCTCAATCTAGAAGGCTTGAACTGAACAATAGAATTCACTATCAAACCTGCCTGCTAACCAAAACAAAAAACACTCCTTGGACTTGTGCCTCCTGGAGTAGCAAACCTTTTAAGCCCATTCTCAGGCTTGTAGCACAACAGAAACTCCATCCATTAGCTTCTTATAGTTCCAAGATGCAGAACTACTCAAGGACAGTGATCTTTCTCATACTGGGCATCCCTCTGGTTCAACAGTCTAAGTGCTGAACTTACCACTGCACCAAAATTGGTCTCTTTTCAAAAGTCTACTTCATCAACATCTGCTAGAGAACAGTAGCTGTGACTGCTCCTGACAGTGGCCCTCTGTCCCCACTGACACTGCCCTGGCACCCCTCAAGTTTGCCCCTCCACCTTTCCATCCCAGCCTAATACTTTTCAGTCCTTTCTCTCCAACCTTCCTTCAGTCCCACCTCCAGGACTCCTATCTTCCTCTCCCATCCCCCTACCCATGCTCCCAACCCACCCTCCAGTTCTCTTCTCTCACTTTGATTCTTTCTCTCGTATCTGCACTTGTCTAAATTCCTATCATTACATTTGACTTAGGCTGCACCTGTCCTCCCTTCAGTCAAAACGTATCCCAGCAAAATGTTATTTTCTTTCTTGCTCCAAGATTTTATTTCCATACAGTATTATATTGTTGATTGAATACTTAACTCCTTCATTGTATGCTTAAAATCATTAATTGTATAATTGTTTAGCTAGTGACTCTTGTATTGTTTTCTAATGTATATTCTCCCACCCCTTCTGATGTGGAACCTTTGTAAATGAGTGGTTCTCTGCCCAAAGGTATAGCAATCCTAGATCAAAGTAAATAAATAAAAATATTGTAATCGTGTTTCAGTAATGCACAGCTTGACCTGTCTCCAGCCACATCAAGGCTAGGCTGCAGATTTAACAAGTCTTCCTCAGCATCTGGAGCAGTGGAATGCCTTGACTAATGGATGCTGTATCACCACTCACTGCTTGTGTGGCATGTTCAAACAGCCTCAAAATTAATCTTACTGAATCCATGTGTTACCACTGTTCAGTTGTCATAGACACTGAGGCCCCAGTAATGAGGCCCCAGAACTGTCACTGCTAGTGTGCATAATTAGGTACTCGGAGATGGCTTTGTATTGCTCATACAACCACTCTGCCATGTAAAGTGGTGAGTTCCATCTCGTGACAACTTTAAGCTTGAGACAGTGCTGAGGGAGGCTGTTTTGAATCTGCAGCTGCCTAAGTTGGTCATGGGCCTTTCTAGAGCATGCAACGTTGGTACAGATGCGGAGTGCAACAGTCAGCATTTGCTTGATTTTTGGGTACTGCATAAACTCCTGTACCACAAGATTTATACAGTGGGCCATGCAGGGAACCCTCACAAAGCCACCACTGCTGATACATTTAACAACATTTGACCCATTATCACTAGCTATGAAGCCAGCTTTTAGGGACAAGGGGTGCAGCCACTCATCAATTTCTGTCAGTAGCAAGTCTAGCATGTTTTTGCCTGTATGTGACCCTGCTATGCTATGCATTGCAAGTGTGGCATGCTGTCTAATGCCATGAAGGTTGCTACCACTGCAGTCTGACTCATTACACTGCCTTCCCATCCCACCATCAGAGACAACTCCAGGTAGCTGCACCCAATGTGCAGTAATACACAGATAGGAACTACCTGTCGCATTTTGGCACTTGTCCAAATATTCATGCTTAAGTGAATGTAAGGTGATGCAGAATATTGAAGGGTACATCTTGCAGACTCTGGCACAGTCCTATATAACTCATGGACAGCATGGGTGGAAAAGTATGTCCTGCACGGGATCTTCCATTTAGGACATGCACATGCCACAAAGCTCTGGAATCCCATATTCTCCACAAAGGAGAAGGGCAAAAGGTCAGTTGCCAACATTTCAGATATGGCAGGATTGAGTTCACATGCAACTGCCTGATTTGGTGGGTATTTACTGTTCTGTGCAAAAACACTGTGCAACGTGGGCTGCATTGTTATGTATTTTGCACGTGGTGTGCCAAATTTCTCTCCTCTGTGAACTGCCATGGATGGCGTGCCTTTGACATGTGATAGTGGGTGCACAGGTGACAAGCCAATAAGTGTGGTTATTTTCCCTGTTTTAAGCACAGGGGTTGATGTAGTACAATTACTACATGGACCACCACTGCTACTCTGCCCACTACTTGAACATTCAAAATCATCCTACTCCTCATGCCTGTAGTAATCCTCTGGTTTTATTACACAACTATTACCAACATGTCTACTTATACTCAAAAAAAGGGGATACCATGATCACTAAGGTGGATGAGGGTGAATGCCCCAGCATGGCATTAGCTCCCCTCTAGTGCCAAGTCCACAGTGCCATGTGCCTGCTCTTGAGATGAGTATGCTGGCCTCCATTTTCTGGAGCTGGAAGGACACTACTTTCTTCAACTGCAAGCTGTGTGAGAAATTCTGTATTGCACTTGATATCTGCAACAAACGTGCACTTTTGCTTAATTATGTGGGAGGTGAAACGAACCACCCTTGGTAATTGCTTTTTATTCACATTTATTTAGTGTTTAACCAAGAAGGGGCTTCTAAACTCTGTTTATCTTGTTAGTAACTTCAGAAGGATTTAAATACTGCATTTGGGTAGGTCCTTGAGGTAGCTAGATTGTCTACTAGGATTTGCTGATAGTTAAACTATTTTAAATGAATTACAGTTGGCTGAGGAGTTGAAAAGAAACTTGCAAACTCTGCTTATCTTGGAAGTAACCTCATAAGTGTTTGAATACTGCATTCTGGTTGTCCCTTGGGGGTAGCTGGATTGACTACTAGGATTTTGGGACAGAAACTATTTTTAAATAATTTACTGTGCGTAGGAGTTTGTGATAGTTAAACTCTTTTAACAGAGTTACTGGGGTTAAGGAGTGGTCACAGAAAACCTGCAGTGTGAAACAGGAAAAGACAGTCTTCAAGCAACAGAGGGTGGTGGATCTAGGTTTACATTTGTTTGTTACAATTTTAAGATTTTCAGTGCAGGAAGAGTTTAAAGCACAGCTGACTTATTTTGGGGCTGACAGCTCGAGCACAAACCACCAGGCCTGTTTTGGGGCTGGGAAGGTTTACCTGTGTCTGACTTGGATGTGTGGATTTTTCTCTGTTTGATTAGCAGGGTATTTCTCTATCAAATTGTTGTGTTGGGCATCATGCTGACAGGAAGGCATTCATTGCAGCAGTGGGTAAGAGCTTTTAGCTGATTGTTTTGCGAGGGCACAGTTTAGGCCCAACCCCTTCCCACCCCTCACCCCACTCACCCCTGGAAATAGTTCCTTTATAACTAGGGTTCTGACATCATTTCCTCAAGAGTGCAAGGTGCATGTCACTGTCATATCCTCTCTAGCACACTGCACTGACAATATAAGCATACACATTGTATATTATAAATATATATTTCTATATTACAAACCAATCACATACAAAAAAAAAATGTGGGGAGTAGTGCAATGTAATGGCTGTGGGGAAGCAGTCTTCCAGGAGTCTTTCTGGAGGCTGAGATGCTGCCCTATTTGCAGACAACTCTCTGCCCTGAGGGAGGAAGTTGCCCATCTTCAGGCCACACTGAACAGTAGGAAGGGAACCTCCCCATCCAGGGAGCACCACAGCCACCACCACTACCTCAGAGATTGTGAAGAAAACACAGCAGTTGGACCATAGTGGGCTCAGGAAGGGTGAGGATGGTGGAACAGAGGCACACCCAGTCAGTTGTTCCACTCCACAATCCATACACCATTCTGGGGGAGCATAGCTCCCCTATGGATGCACCCACAGAGGAGACTAAGGAGGCTGAGGACAGCTGTCACAAGGGAGGCCCACAGGAAGGAGGCAGAGGACACCACAAGGAAAGGAAGCAGCTCCTGGTGGGGGACTCAATTATCAGGGGGACAGAACTGGGAGGAGCTGGGAAAACTGAAGTAAGGTGCCTGCCTGGTGCCATGGCTTGGAGGGACAGGAGGCACTGACAAGCAGCAGAAAAATCCCAGCATCTCCCTACAAAACAGGGTACTAAATGAGAAAAAGACCAAGGTAGAACGGTCAGTGGGGGATGCTGCAACAGAAGGTAAAGCCATCAAAAAATGGAGAGCAATGAGTACCAATGCCCGTAGTCTAGGTAACAAGCTTCCTGAATTAGTGGCCTTGATGGTGGAGGAACATCTGGATATCATGGCAGTCACAGAAACATGCTACACACAAAACCATGACTAGGACATAAACATACCAGGATACACTATCTACAGGAGGGACAGGGAGGGTAAAAGAGGAGGAGGAGTAGTTCTTTACATAAGGGAAGGAATAAAAGCAACAGAACAAAAGGGTAAACAGGGAGGAGAAGAAGCACTGTGGGTAAATTTGGAGATGGGCAATAGCACCGCAATCCGCACAGGAGTTGTATACAGACCCCCTTCTCAGGGGGAGGAAATGGACAAGGAAATGATAGAAAGTATACTTAGAATGGCAGAAAAAGGGAAGCTATTGCTGATGGGTGATCTGAATATGCCAGATGTTAACTGGAGTGAAGTTGCAGCTGCCACTCCGAAGAGTGCAGTTATTCTAGATGCCCTACAGGGGGCATGCCTTAGACAACTAGTACTGGAGCCCACTTGAGAGGGAGCAATATTAGACTTGATACTCTCAAATGGAGATGAAGAGAGGATCACAGATGTAGAAGTGGTAGACATCTGGGAACTAGGACCATCGAACAGTATGGTTCACAATAAACACAGTAATAGAGTCAAGCCATACAAAGACAAAAGTACTGGACTTTAGGAGGGCTGACTTTGCATAATGGGTGAGTGCCTAAGGAATGCACTAGCAAATGGGTAGGAAGAAGGGGTGGAAGAACAATGGGGAATAATAAAAACTGCCATCACAGAGGTAACGAGCCTTTGTGTGAAGCAAATAAACAAAATAAGATGATGTAAGAAACCACTATGGTTCTCAAAGGAAGTGGCAATGAAGGTTCAAGAGAAAAAGAAAGCATTCAGGAAGTACAAGAAATCGCAGAAGGAGCAGGACAGAGAACTGTATCAGTTAAAGCAAAAGGAGGCTGGGAAGGCAGTCAGAACGGCAAAGGCCCAAACCGAGGAAAAGATAGCCAACTCAGTTAAGAAGGGGGATAAAACCTTTTATAGGTACATCAGGGAGTGAAGGAAGACCAACGGAGGGATAGTGAGGCTTAATAAAGGGGAGGAGGGTGGGCAGAGGAGACTGTGAAAGGCAGAGAAACTAAACAAATATTTTTGCTCAGTATTTATAAAGGAGGAGGGGAGTACATAAAACAAACAGTAGTAACACTCTGGATACAGAAGTTGATACTGGCCCATTTACAGAAGAAAGGGTTCTGAAAGAACTCTTAAAACTGAAGGTGGACAAAGCAATGGGCCTGATGGGATTCATCCCAAAATTCTAAAAGAACTAAGGGTAGAACTAGTGACACCACTGACTACCCTTTTAACAAATCATGGAGGATGAGGTGGTACCCGAGGACTGGAGGAGGGCAGATGTGATTCCCTTCACAAAAGTGGGAGCAAGGCAGAAGCAGGAAACTATAGACCTGTTAGTTTAACCTCAGTGATAGGGAAAATGATGGAATCACTTCTAAAGGAAAGAATTGTCGAGTATCTAGAGGCCAGAGGGGCACAGGACCCTAGGCAGCATGGATTCACAGTGGGAAGGTCATGCCAGACGAATCTGATAGATTTCTTTGACTGGGTGACCAAAGTAGTAGATCAGGGAGGGGCTGTGGACATGGCCTACCTAGACTTTAGCAAGGCATTTGACACAGTCCCACACAAAAGATTAATATACAAGTTAGCCAGCCTGGGAGTGGGTCCCAAGATGATAGCCTGGGTAAAGAATTGGCTGGAGAATAGGACACAGAGAGTTATAGTAAATGGAGTACACTCAGAAGAAAGGAGGGTTACTAGTGGGTACCGCAGGGTTCAAGATAGGATCGGTCCTCTTCAATGTCTTTATAAGCACATTGCAGAAGGACTGGAAGGAAAAGTATGTCTCTTTGCAGATGACACTAAGATCTGCAACAGAGTTGATGCACAGGGTGGGTGGAAAGGATGAGAAGGGACTTGGCAAGGTTAGAGGAATGGTCAAATGTATGGCAGCTTAGATTCAATGCTAAGAAGTGCAAGGTAATGCACCTGGGAAACAAAACCCAGGGAAGTACACAATAGGGGTGAGATACTAACAACAACAAGAATGGAAAGGGACCTGGGGTAGTCATATCAGATGACCTAAAGATGGGAAAGCAATGTGAGAGGGCAGCAAGGAGGGTTGGGGGATACTGGGATGCATAGGGAGAGGCATCACCAGTAGAAAACATGAAGTTATTATTCCTGTGTACACACAGCTGGTGAGACCCCATCTGGAGTACTGTGTGCAGTTCTGGAGACCCAATCTCTGCAAAGACATAGACAGAATGGAAGCTGTCCAGAGGAGGGCAACTAAAATGGTGCAGGGTCTGCACCGGAAGACATATGAAGAGAGACTTAAGGAGCTTAATATGTATAGCCTCGAGGAAAGGAGGGAGGGGGGGACATGATAGAAACATTCAAGTACCTCAAGGGAATCAACAAAGTCCAAGAGGGTAGCATCTTTCAAAAAAAGAGGTGTGCAAGAACAAGAGGGCACAATTTGAAGCTAGAGGGGCGGCTCAGAGGTAATTTAAGGAAGTATTTTTTCACAGAGAGGGTTGTGGATGCATGGAACGGCCTTCCGGAGGAGGTTGTGGAGTCAAAATCAGCGGTGGAATTCAAGCATGCATGGGATAGTCATAAGGCAATTCTGGGGGGTGGGGGTAGAAAGAAGTAGGCTGCTGGTTAACTAGGATCTGCAGCTTATCCAGTAGGTAGGGAAATGGGCAGACTGGGTGGGCCAAGTGGTCCTTATCTGCTGTCAGATTCTACGTTTCTATGTTTCTATGTGCTAAGATGGCTATTCTTTTTACCATGCTTCATATGAGCTCGGCAAAGCTGTCAGATTATTATTGTTTCACCACTCTGATCTTGTATGAAAAAATCCCAGACTAGGGATTTGGATGCTCTACTCTTCACATGTTACTGCTGATGCTGCATATGGGATGGCAGTTCTGGTGGCGATGAAATAGGGATGTACTGCATGATTTCTGGTGTTGTGCATACTTGGACTTTGACTGAACATTAGTCTATGACTATTACTTCAGGGTCATCAGCAGGCACAGCTACATCAAAACATTTAGGAGGGGTGATTGACTAACAGACTGTTTGCAGACATCCACCTTCACTTTGTTTTTGTCTGGTTTCCAAATGGGGTCTCTAGCATCATCATCATTATAATCATCATCCACAAATTCACTTTGGATGCTGCCCTGTGGAGATATTCCAGCCACAGCCTCAATATGATCATCCACACCTTTTTTGTCAACATTTGAATGTTTGGATGCCCTAACCTCAAGATCAGTGGAAACATAGTACTGTGACTCATCATCGTGATATGAATCATGTTCAACTACTGTGGGGAGTGGTACATCAACTACCCGCAAGTATGGGGACTCAACATTTTTCCCACCCGATAACTTTTCCAGGGTTGAGCTTGTAGCAATACTCATGCTGTTATTAACCATGCCTGGTCTGTCACTAAATTTACTACCAGCAAGGACAACAGCATCACCAACCAGCATTGAAATGTCTGATTTCACTGTGAAAAACATAGTCGGAGAAATCCTTATACTTGCAGCAACTACGACCTTTGCCTTCTGCTGCGTACTAACATGGCCACGGCCATGGCCACTCTTAACACTGCTAGACTTGCTAGCCCCTGATGAACCTGCCTCATCATTACAACAAATTCCACTGCTCATAGTCTTCTTAGCATCAGCGCCACAGCCAGAAACAGCTTTGCATGACCGTCTCTTCGCAGACATTTTTTAAGATTACACAGAAAATTAACAGCAACTTTATATTTTTGGTGGATGGGAAGCAAATAAAGGAAAGAGATGCAGCTGCACAGGCACAACAAGACATTAACCAGTCTTCAAAAATCCCAAAGTCCCAAAACAATAACTTGTTTTGCGAGGGGGGGGGCAGCTGTAGCTTCTCTGAAGCAGGGATAAATATTGCAGACAGAATGAGAAATTCAGAGTACTGCTATTGCAGAGCTGCAATAAAATGTATATGAATTTACAGCACACAAACAGACTAAAGGTCAGGCACAGAAACTGTAACTGTTCATTAAACTACAACACAGACAGTCTTTTAAACTGACTGAAAAAATGCCCAGCAGACAGCAAAAACTTATAAAACATTAATCTAAGTATTACTGTGTGTGTGTGTGTACCTGAATACACAAATACTAAAACACTAGCCAACAACACTTGGAAAGACTGCCTTTCTCACTGTGGTCTGTGAATCTCCCTTCTACACCACAGATACACCCCTCCCTGGAGACTGAATGTACTAAATTAACATTCAGTATTCACACAAAATCAATAAACGCTCAATGACATAAACACACAAGGGTTTACTACAATTGATCTACTAAATATTTAGACAAAATTTAGTCACAAAAATGCATTTTTAATGGTTTTAAACTGGTTTGATTCTGAGAGCTCTGGGACCAAACTGTCTCTAGCATTCCACTATACACACTACGCTGAACTGAGGCTGTGCATGACAATATAGAGCCCATGTGACCTTACATCCCATGAATCACTGGAAAATTTGTCTTAAACACCCAAAACAAGGTGAAGTAATGTGAAGTCCATAGGGAAGAATGGAAACTTTGCATTACTTCAAAATGCAAAGTTATTCGCTTTGCCTTTTTAATATTTAACGAAATTCTGGTTATACGTGGAATACTACACTTAGCAAAGTTTACAGACTTTGCCCACCTCTAGATGTCAGGGAAAATGTGAAATTTATGGTCCTGAAAAAAAAATCAAGCATCCTTTCTTCTTGCAGTATTGATCAAGTAATCATGCTCAGTTTGAAATGACACCTGAAAAATGATAGTGTTTTTTTTTTAATAATGGGAGTAGCTTTTTCCTCTACAGATTTTAATTTATTATTTACAGGTGTCTCAGGAAGGGAACCTCGTTTATCTGTGTTTGTTATAGAGTTGCCAAAGGAGAGAGCAGGAGCCATGTTTGTGAGCCTCTTGATCATGTTTGTAATTGATAAATGCCAAAATAGGCTTCTGTAAGAAAGAAGCTGACATATCTTTGTTTCAGGGATTGCTGGGGTAACCAGAGAAAGTTCAGTCATTGTGAGGCAGGAACAGCAATTGGACCAATCAGGGACAAGTAGGAGGGCTGCTCCAGTGCTATAAAAGCCCTTCTACCTAATGTGTCCCATTCACATTTGTGTCCCTAAATGTAAATGGAACAGAATTGGGGTGGTACAGTTGAAGGGATTGGTGTCTTAGGTATTGAAGGGCATCTGCATACAACAGCAAGCATGCAGGGAACTTTATTGGTCCAGTAAGGTAAGGAAGACCACTTGTACACTTTTTGCCACCTGTGTTAAGGAGCACAGGAACTGTAAGCACTTGTTATAGTGGGTACTGCTATAACACCCTATCTAAGGCAAAGGCAAACAGGGAGAAATAGAAGGAAAAGGGAAAAACTTAAAAAAAATATCTAGGGTCAGGTATAAAGGAATAAACTAAACAAAAAGGGGGAAGTTAGAAAAGTCACATTAAAAGCAAAATGGGAAAACCTAAAGACAACCTAATCTAGGTTAAAGCAACAAGGGGTAAACAAAATAAAAATGGAAATTTAGAAACACCCTATCTGGGGTAAGGGCAGAAGTTCTTATCCAAGTCTTCGGGAGTGTAGTATTGGGAATGTTGGAAGTGGTGCAGTGCAGTGGCTGTAGAGTGGCAGTCTTCAAGGAGACCTTTTGGAGATTGAGATGCTGCTCCATTTGCATGCATCTCTCTGGGCTGAGAGAGGAAGCCACTAGACTCTGGGCCAAGTGGACTAGGATATGTGGGACCTCTTCCCCACCCAGGGCCACCAAGTCTATCACTTTTGCTTCAAAAGTTGCCAAGTAGGAGGGCCGGCTGGCATGTGGTGGTCTCTGGGAGGTGGAGATGGTGAGTCAGGAGCACATTCCTCAGCCAGTGCCAATACATGACTCTTTTGCTGCTCTGGCAGGACAGGATTGCCTAGAGGAGGCACCCATGGACTGCGTGGACCCATGTTTCCTTCACCTGAGCACCAGAAGGTCCTCCCTGCTGTCTAAGCACCTGTCTGTGTAACATCATAAATTCTCTGGTGTCCATTGGACCCCCTTGCTACTGGGACACCCCTTCCTATATGTAACAGGCTTAGTGGCTACTGGTCACTCCGCACCCCAATCCCAGGGCTGAAATCCCCCACCCACCATGTCTTGGAGAGCCCCCCACCCCAGGTTTGACACCCCCTTGACCTGCTAGTATTGCCACCCACCTTCAGTGACTGGCACAGACCCTCCACTCACTTCCATGGCCAGTCAGTGACTGACAGTTCACAAGCATGCTATTGTAATTACACCTGATAACAGTAGCATGATCGCAAACTGTCTGTTGATGATCAGCTGTGATGGTGAGTAGAGGGCCTGTGGTGGTTGCTGGAAAGTGGTACTGATGGATCAGGGGGAGGTGTCAGACCTGGGGGGGATGCATTGAGATAGGGCAGGTGGGGCAATTTGAACCCGGGGAGCAGGGGTACTACTAGCCACCAGTGCAGTTACAAACATATGAAGAGGTGTTCGCAATGAGGGGACCACTAATCACTGGGGCTGTTTTTATATATATATATATATATATTTATATATATTAAGGGGTGTTTGCATGGCAGGAGGAACCATTGAACACCAGAGAATTTATGATTTTACAATGCTGGGTTTTTGGGCGGTGAAGTGGTTCATTGTACATCAAGGAATTTATAATTTTACATGGATGAGGTTTCGGGGGAACACTGAATACAAGGGAATTTATGATTTTACATGGGCAGGTCTTCAGGTGGTGGAGAGGGACAACTGGACAACAGAAAAATGCATTCTGTATTATGAGTGGGTGATTGGGAGACCTCTAGACATCTGGGATAGTGAAACTATGATAGTTGGGGCTGTTGGGGAGGTGGGGGCATAGAGGTTATAAGGACTGGTATGGGGAGGTGGCACATAGCTATTAGTGTGTGCTAACTGCACCTCCACAAACCTGCCCACATGCTGGTGCACCTATATACAAGGTGCTATCAGCTGCTTTGCACAGTCACAATGGCATATTTTAGGGCTGGTTGCAAACAGGATAATGACTCGCTAACCATGCCATCCAATATAGTGTTTTGTGATCCCTTCCTGCATTGAGCCCACATAGTGGTGGTAGCGAGTTGCTAATCTGTTTAGTGACTGCTAAACCCTTTAGAATATCCTGGCCCATGTGCTGCTATGGCAGTGTATGAGGCAAGATGAGTGGCCAGTGGATGCGGATTTGCTGAGATAGTGCCTGCAGAACAGAACTCTACCACTAAATGCTAGGACAGTAGTGTCTGTTCTAGGTAGAGTATACCATCAGATGCGGATCTGCTGGTGCCATAGTACCTGCAGTAACAGAAATCTGCCAGCATCTGCTTTGACCACAGTGCCTAGGCTGAAGAAAAGTGTCCTAGCATATGCTGGGACAGTAATTTTAGATGTAACGGAAAGTGTTCCACCAGATGTGATTCTGTTGGGAAAGTAGTTCCTACAGTAACTCAGCTTTGCTAGCATCTGCTGGGACAGAAGTGCCCGTCGTGAACAGCAGTGTTCCAGCATCTTCTGGGACAGTAATGCCTGCAGACAATAACATAACTATGTCAGCACCCGTTGGAAGACTCGTGTCTGTGGTGAAGTGAAACAACCTAGCATCTGCTGTTACAGTAGTGTGTTAGGTAAGGTAAATGTTCCAGCAGATCTGCATCTGTTAGGCAGAGTGTCCCAAGAAAGAAGAAACACAAGACAGCACGCAAAATGGAACTCAGTGCAGCTGGGCAATGGCAGACAAATGCAGAATACAAGAAAAAGGGGTCCAGTGCAACAACACAAAGAAATCCACTGTGTGGCTGGGCTTTATAAGCCCAGGGCCCAGCCACAAAACAACCAAAGCCTGCTGTTGGATTCTTGCGGTGGTGGGTGCCAGAAAGGAGAGCTGCATCAGTGGCAGAGGGAGGGGACCAGCACTGGAGAGACTTCTGTGGGTGCTGAGAAGGAGAGCCATATTGCTGGCAGAGAGAGGGCTCCAGCCACTGGAGGGACAGAGCAAGCAGTGCTGTAGAGGAGGTCTTCAGCCAACAGAGCCAATCAGATGGGAGGCACCAAAATTTGACTGTGCAGTGGGGCTTTAAAAGCCCAGGGCCCAGCTGCAAAACAAGCAGAGCCTGCTGTTGGATTTTTGCAGCAGTAGGTGCTGCAAAGGAGAGCCACATTGGTGGCAAAAGGAGGGGACCTGCACCGGAAGGACTTTGGTGGGTGCTGAGCAGGAGAGCCACATCGGCAGCAGAGGGAGCACTCTAGCCTCAAGAGGGTCAGAGCAGACAGTGCCACAGAGGAGGGCTTCAGCCACTGGAGCCAGAGGGGAGGCACCAAAGCCCAGGGTCCAGCCGCAAAACAACTAAAGCCTGCTGTTGGATTCTCAAAAAACCCTCCCAACTCGTCCCCTCCACTGGCCTTTATTAAATACCCATAAACCTGAAGGGGTTGGGCAAAAGGCTGGGAAGGAGGAGCTTGGGGGCTATAAACTCAGCCGAGAAAAATGTTTTAAAGGGGAAGCACAGTCTGGTGAAGAGTAGTGATCGGCTACTACTCGACTGAAAGGGGCATATCTTCAGGGGGGTAGTCATTTCCCTTCATTGGCTAGAGAAAACAGCATAAAGTAATTGGCATAATTACCAGTGGGAAGGTGTATCAGGTATCAGTTAGTTGGGGTATTTAATGAGAATTTAAATCGAGGAATATGAGTGTGAAAGATCACGGGGAAAAGAGGAGAGGGATAAGGAGCTGTGGGCAAGCATGTGTCATTCAGGGGTATGAAGAGAGTGGGGATAGGGGCTTTCAGAAGAGAGGTGGGGTAGATGGGGAACAGAGATGGCTGGGGATAATAGTGGAGTTTAATGGATGTGGGGCAGCAGTATTTATGGATACACTATGGAGAGTGGAGGGATGTACCATATGCGTGAGATTAGCACAAATGGCTTATAGAATAGTCAGTCTAAGGAGGGATATAGTGAGTATGAGGCTGGGGGACAAGGGAGGAGGGATTGCTGTCTACAATCCTGAGGGCAACAGGGATAGTGGAAGAGCGGAAGGTAACGAGGGGGGATGGGCAGGCAAAAGACTAAGACGTGATGACAGGGGGTGCTTTACAGAGTCTGGGGGAGTTCAGGATTGGCACGAGGTGAGGAGGGGGGAGCAGGTTTCAGGGGGACTGGACTGAGGGGAGCTGCCGGTTTCCTGTCACCAAGGGGTGGGAGGGTAGTAGAGGAAGGTCAGATTACGGTGTCAAACAGGTTTGGTCCTCTGATACTGAATGAATACTTCTGTTCAGTATTCACAAAAGAGGAAGATGGGGAGGTGCCTAATCCAATTAACAAAAGCACTCTGGAGAGGGGGGGTTGATCCCAGTCCTTTCACAGAAGAAAGGGTTCTGAAAGAATTCCTAAAACTGAAGATGGACAAAGCAATGGGGCCAGATGGAATTCACCCCAGAATTCTAAAAGAATTAAGCAGAGAACTAGTGACACCACTGACTACGCTTTTTAACAAATCATGGGAGGATGGTGTGGTACCTGAGGACTGGAAGAAGGTGGATGTGATTCCCCTTCATAAAAGTGGGACCAAGACGGAGGTAGGAAAATACAGACCTGTCAGTTTGACCTCTGTGATAGGGAAAGTGATGGAATCACTTCTGAAGGAAAGAATTGTTGAGTACCTAGAGGCCAGTGGGGCACAGGACCCAAGGCAGCATGGGTTCACAGCGGGAAGGTCATGTCAGACGAATCTAATTGATTTCTTTGACTGGGTGACCAAAGTAGTGGACCAGGGAGGGGTTGTGGACATGGCCTACCTAGACTTTAGCAAGACATTTGACACAGTCCCACACAAAAGATTAGTAGTCAAATTAACCAGCCTGGGAGTGGATCCCAAGGTGGTAGCCTGGGTAAAACATTGGCTGAATAACAGGACACAGAAGGTAATTGTGAATGGAGTCCACTCTGAAGAGAGGGGGGTTACTAGTGGGGTACCGCAGGGTTCGGTACTGGGTCCAGTCCTTTTTAATGTCTTTATAAGTGACATTGCAGAGGGACTGGAAGGAAAATATGCCTCTTTGCAGATGACACAAAGATCTGCAACTGGGTTGATACACAAGGAGGCGTGGAAAGGATGAGAAGGGACTTGGCAAGGTTGGAGGAATGGTCAGAAGTATGGCAGCTTGGATTTAATGCAAAGAAGTGCAAAGTAATGAACCTAGGAAACAAGAACCCAGGGAAAGATTACACAATGGGGGGGGAGCTAGTAACAACAACAAAAATGGAAAGAGACCAGGGGTAATCATATCAGATGACCTTAAGGTTGGCAAGCAATGCGAGAAGGTGGTAGGGAGGGCTGGGGGGATACTGGGGTGTATAGGGAGAGTTATCACCATCAGAAAACAGGAAGTTATCTCCCTGTACAGACAGTTGGCTGAGACCCCATCTGGAGTACTGCATCCAGTTCTGGAGACCCCATCTCTGCAAGGACATAGACAGAATGGAGCAGTTCAGAGGAGGGCAACTAAAATGGTGCAGGGCCTGCAAGAGAAGCCATATGAGGAGAGACTAAACTAGCTTAATATGTATACCTGTGAGGAAAGGAGGGAGAGGGGGGACATGATAGAAATGTTTAAATGCCTCAGTGGAATCAACAAAGTCCAAGAGGGTAGCATCTTTCAGAAAAAGAGATGTGCAAGAACAAGGGGACACAATTTGAAGATAGAGGGGGAATGGCTCAGGTGCAATGTGAGGAAGTATTTTTTCACAGAGAGGGTGGTGGACACATGGAACAGCCTTCCTGAGGAGGTTGTGGGGTCTAAAACTGTGAGAGAATTCAAGAATGCATGGGACAGACATAAGGCAATTTTTGTGGGGGGTGGGAAGAAATAGGCTGTTGGTTAAATAGGATCTGCAGCTTATCCTCTAGGTAGGGCAAATGGGCAGACTAGGTGGGCCAAGCGGTCCTTATCTGCCATCAAAGTCTATGTTTATATGTTTCTCTTGGGGCTGGTGGATAGTCAGGCAGGGAAGGGGAAAGGAATTGGTGAGCAGGTGGTGCAGGGGTCAGATAGGAGAAGTGAGGGAGAATGGAGGAGGCATGAGGAGGAAAGGGAGATGGGGCCAAGAAAGGAGGTGAGCATGGTGGTGGGAGTCAGGGGTTAGAGCAAGAGAAAGATGTGAGAGTTGAATGCAGGGATAAGTCCACCAGAGGAGACCAGGTGAATGCAAGGGGGGTGAGTAGGATCAGCAAGTGGGAAGAAGTACCTGTAATGGGGGACAGCAGGAGAGGCACACATGGGGGGAACAATCCAACATATCAGGCATGAACACTGGAGGTGAACAATGCAGCTTGACAGGAGAGAACAGGAAGAGGGAGAAGGTGATAGAAAGAAGAGGAGAAAATGCAGGGAAGATGGAGGGCAAGTGTGTCTGGGTGACCAGGGAACAGACTGGGGGGGAATGGAGGGATGGGGAAGGGTAAATCTGACATGGAGATGGGCCATTGGGAGAATTGGGGAAGGATAGAGGAGTGGGGGGACAGGCAACAGGGCAAGGAAATCACAGCTAGCTTTGGAGAGGGGAGTAAACAAAAAGTCAGGGCAAGCCTGGGGAGTAAAATTACAGCGGCCAAGGGAGACTCGAGTAGAGAAGTGAAGGATGGGGAAAGAGTCATGTGGCAAATGTGGTCATGGGGAGAGGAGCAATGGGGGAGAGGAGGAGAAGGTCATGGTATTTGAGGACTCGGTAATCAAGGGGATCCACTGGCCTAGAGGGGGGGTAAACTGTAAAGGTAGATTGGTGTTCTGTGAACCTGGGATGGAAGCTGAAAGGGTGGCACACAAAATTACGGAGGGGGGTAAACTGCACCTCGTCATCCATTTGGGGACCAATGATTTGGATGGAAATGAGGTAGGAGGAGGTACAGAGGACGTTCAGGGTGCTGGTGAAAAGCTGCGGAGAGGAGGTGAGATTGTTGGCATTCTCAGAGGTCATGCCAGTCTCCTGTGCCAGTTCTTTCTGGAAGCAAAGGATTAAGGAATTCAATACCTGGCTGAGGGAATGATATGGCAAGGATGGGTTCACCTACAGAGGAGATTGGGAGGGACACATGGGAGGAGAGGGCCTGTACGGGAAGGACAGGTTTCACCTCAGTGACAGAGGGGCTAGGGTTCTCAGAGTGGGTCTACAGGGGTACATACACAGAGTTTTGAGTGGTGGTTTAAACTGCTAAGGGGCGTATGAGGCTAGATGATGGGAGGGGCACAGGAAGCAAGGACAGCCTAGTTAGCATGCCCCTGCAGGAGGGTGCAGAGAAGGGGACAGTAGCAAGGACAAGGGGATGAGCACATCAGGCAGGGTATTGGGGTTCATAGTAAGGGAAGGGGTTCTGGCAAGGAAGGTGGGGCATCTGGTGGAGAGGCCTATATGCAAATGCCAGAATCTCAGGAAATAAAATGTTGGAGTTAGAAGCCATAATAGCAGACGAGGCAATAGACATTGTGGCCATAACCGAGACCTGGTGGTCAGAGCACCACACATGTGAGGTGAGTATCCCAGGATACAGAATCTTCAGGAAGGATAGTTTGGATGAAAGGAATAGGGGTTGAGCTGTACGTCAGGGAGGACATCAGAGTAACGGAGAGGCAGGGGAACCATGAGGGAAGCGGAGTTCCTATGGGTCACGCTGGACAAAAAGTCTGGAGAATCCTTGAGAATGGGAGTGTTCTACAAGCCCCCCAGCTTAGAATGAAGAGGTAGACACACAGATGCTGCAGGAGATCCAGAGGATGACACTTTAGGGTGAACTTCTGCTGATTGGGGACCTCCCAGATATTGCCTGGAATATCCCATCAGCAGGTTCAGTCAGAAGCAAGGAAATCCTAGAGTTCCTCCAAGGAGCTTTTCTGCAGCAACTGGTCAGGGAACTCACAAGGGGTAGTAATATATTAGACATGGTCCTCACTAATGGGGAAAGTGTGGAGGAAGTGGAGGTGGGGGATAATCTAGGCACAAGTGACCACAACACGGTGAGGTTCAAGGTGAGGAAGGGAAGGGAAAAGTGCCAATCGAGCACTAAGGTTATAGACTTCAGGAGGGTGGATTTCTACAAAATGAGTGATATTCAGGGAGGAAATGGAGGGTAAGGGGCAGCTGGAGGATATGGAGGAGTTATGGGGGTCAGACAAAGAGGGGCTGCTAAAGGTTATAGAAACCAGCATCAGCAAGGTCAGGAAGAATAAAAGGAGCAGGAGGCCATTATGATTCACCCTGGAGGTGGGGAGGGCAATTGGGGTATAAAAGAAGGACTTTCACAAAATATGAGGACTCAGAGGGAAGAGGACAGGGAGTCCTACAGGGAGAAGAGGAGGGTGGCAGGGCAGAAGAAAGGATGGCTAAGGTGGAGACAGAAGAGAGAATAGCTAGTCAGACCAAAAGAGGAGACAAAACCTTTTTTGGGTATGTAGGAGAGAGAAAGAAGGCCAAACAAGGAATAATTAGGCTTAAGGGAGATGGAGGCATACAGGTGAAGGGAGACTTAGAGAAGGCAGAAGTACTGATTAAATACTTCTGCTCAGTATTCATGGTAGGAGGAGAGGAAGAGACCAAAGTTAAGGAAGAGGGATAGGGAGGGTGCAGGTGTCAACATGAGCCAGTTCACAGAAGCCAGGGTAAGAGAGGAGCTGGGGAAGTTTAGAGTGGATAAGGCTATGGGACCAGAAGCCCTACATTCTAGGGTGCTCCGGGAGTTGAGGAAGGAACTGGCAGCACTGCTGGCAAGGATGTTCAACTTGTCGCTGGACAAAGGGCTGGTGCCTAGGAATTGGAGGAGGGAAGATGTGGTACTGCTCCTTAAAGGTGGCAGCAGGGAGGAGGTGGGGAACTATCATTTGGTCAGTCTCACATCTTTAGTGAGTAAAGTGATGGAGGAACTGGTCAAAGAGAGAGTCAGTTACCTAGAAGAAGAGGGACTGCAGGATGATAGGCAGGATGTTAGGCAGCATGGCTTCACTGCAGGGAGGTCGTGCCAGATGAACCTCACTGAATTTTTTGACTAGGTAACAACAGTGGTGGAAAAGGGAGGGGCAGTGGATGTGGTCTACCTGGATTTTAGGAAGGCCTTTGACTCTGTTTCTTATAGATGGGTGGTCAATAAGCTGTAGAGCATGGGGCTGTGGCCGAAAATAACAAAGTGGGTGGAAAACTGGCTGAGCAACAGAAGCCAGAGGATGGTAGTAAACAAGGTGTACTCTAGTGTAGGGAGGGTGACAAATGGGGTGCCCCAAGGGTCGGTGTTCGGGCTCTTGCTGTTCAATATATTTATCACAGACATAGCTGAGTGATTGAAGAGGAAGGTGTATCTGTGGACAATATGAAGATTTGCAACAAGGTGGACACCAAGGGGGGGGGGGGATGAAGGCAATTAGAGGATACCTGAAGAAGTTAGAGGTGCAGTTAGAAGTATGGCAGCTGAGTTTTAATGCCAAGAAGTGTTCATTGATGCACATAGGACATAACAATCCTCAGGCAAAGTACATACTAGGGAGAGAGGAAATAAACAAGTCAAGGCAGGAGAGGGACCTGGAGATTATAATTTTGTATGACCTCATACTGGGAAACAAGTGCTGGAAAGCAGTGAGCAGGGCAAATGGAATGCTGGCATGCATGGGAAGGAGTATAATGAGCTGAAAGAGGGAGGTACTCATGCTCCTCTACAAGCCCATGGTGAGGCCACATTTAGAGCATGGGGTCCAGTTCTGGAGGCTACACCTGTGTAAGGATATTGAAGTGGTGGAGAGGGTTCAGAGGAGGGTAACAAAGATAGTGCAGGGCATGCATTGACTATCCTATGAGGAGAGGCTGAGGGAGCTGGACCTGTACTCACTGGAGACCAGAAGGAAGAGGAGACAAATGACTGAAATATTCAAGTACTTGAAAGGGATAAACAGGACAGAGAAAGGGAGCCTCTTCAAGAGGAAATGCATGTATAGAACTAGGGACCACAGTCTGAGGTTGGGGGGGGTCAGGGTAGTTTAAGGGCACATTACTTCATCAAAAGGGTAATTGATTCCTGGAACAGACTGATGGAGGAGGAGGTGGTGGGAGTTGAAACAGGATCCAAGAGGGCATGGGACAGGTTTAAGAGATTAGCCGGAGAAAAGAAGGGGGTAAGACAGGGAGGGATGGGAATGTAAATGGTGGCAGACTCGATGGTCCACTGGTGTCTTTTTCTGCTAATAGCATTCTATGATTCTATTAAATAAATTTATTTAGCAAAATTGGCAAAACATCAGTGTGCAACAACATCAATGATACCCAAGTGCTTCCAGGCACTCTGCCTCTTCATCTGGGGTGTGTGGCTAATGAACAACTGACAGCATCCATTTAAATAGTGTCAAAAGCATTATGTATTGGCTCAGTACCATTAAAAACAACCAATCAGGTCTGCCACAGAAAGGACAATCCTCGTGGATGTAATATACAAAATTTAAACTTTACAAACTACTAATGTGGCAATGCTGTCTCATAATGTATCTTAGTGCTACTTCCACCTTACAATTATTAAGTTATTTCAAGTTCTAACTTATATTGCATACAAAAAGTACATAATATTTTCTTATAAACTAGCTTTATCACCTTAAAGCTACTTTACTGGAGACTCGAATAATAAATAAAGGAGGCTAAACAGTACATGTTCACATTCCATTCAAAATTAATCTTGCAATAATACACCAGGGTCAGGATTCACAAAGGGAACTCAAAGTGGGTGCAAACGTTAGCGCACTTCAGGCTGCTCTGGAGGGCAATGGAGATATTCACAGTAAGATAGACAAGTTGGCTATCTGAATGTTAATAGGGTCCAGCGGGAGCAGTGCTAACTCAGGTAAAGCGATAAAATACTCAGTAGTGCTGTCCCCACAGCCAGCCAGAAGAATGGCCCCACAGTCAATACTGCTCAAGCGCTAAAGTTATATTCACCAATGGATCAATGCAAATGAGTCCATTGGACATGCAAGGTTCTAGTGGCCATTAGCATTCCTATCATGGACTCATTTGCATGCCATTGGTGTGGCAGTGCATGGCCCTCCCCACCAGTCCAAGCCCCATGCAGCTGAATTCCCACACCATCCAGTGTTGCCCTCCCACCCCGATCGTAGACCTGATGGTAAAAAAAATATTAATCAACAATGTAGGGTCCCTTCCCAGTTCCCACTCTCCTGATCTCCCACTGGTTTTTAATAAAAATAAAGTTCCATAGTGTAGGGTCCCACCCCAGTCTCCGATCACCCATTTACCTACCCATTAACAAAAGAATTTATTTTCCATAGTGTAGTGGTCACCAGGGTCCCTGATCACCTGAATATCCACCCATTTCCAAACTAAAATATTTTTCATAGTGTAGTGATCTCATCCCAGTCCCCAATCACCCACCTGGTAATAAATAAAATAATTTCCTTCATGTAGTGTCCCAGCTCCATCCCTGATCTCCTACCTGATAAGAAATAAAACAATTTTCCACAGTGTAGTGTCCCACCCCTCTCCCTGAACACCCACCCGATAATTGAAAAATATCTCTCCATAATGTAGGGAACCCGGTGGTGGTAAAAGGTAGTGGCTGTAGTTACCATTGGAGTACACCTGTCCTACAGGAGCCTTACATTATTAATGTAAGTTTAAAAGATATTGTACAAAGCACATTAGAAAGCAATGCAGCACTGCACTAGGAGGCAAACTCAGAAGTCCCTAATACAGTCACATGCCTGCATATGTCAACACTGAGGCTGAGAAGGAGTTTATTATTCATGTTGCATTACCTGGCTCCAGCTGTCCCTGCATGTGTGACTGAATTCCTACGTTTGCCTTGCCTTGCCTGAACTTTGCATTCAAGCACTGACCCTTTTCAAGGGTCCCAGTTTCACGTGTGCGTACAACCAACTTGCATTACCTGACTCCAGCTGTCCCTGCATGCATGACCGAACTCCCATATTTACCTTGCCTTGTCTGAACGCTGCATTCAAGCACTGACCCTTTTTGAGGGTCCCACCTTCCCATCTGCGTACAACCAGAAATGGAGCTTTCAGTAGCTGTGCCTCCAAATGGAGGAAAAGCCTTCCTTGCAGAGTGAGGCATGGCTGATCTAGTTATGTTTATAAATCCTTTTTTTAACATAGCAAATATGTGTTTTGAAATATTATTATCTAACAGCCTGTATGAAGCAAATGGATTGATGTCATCCGACTTGAGAAGTAACAGGGAAATGAAGGGGATTCACAAAATGACAAAACAGAGAAAAACAATAAAACAGATACACTGCATACCATACCTGCATCTATTTGCAAAGGTGATAGTGATCATATTGGAATCCACATATCTAATAAATAGGCAGATAACTGCAAATAAAGGTAATCTCAAATCTGCTAAGATCATTCAGCTGGTAAAACGTAAACAAACCAGTAAAGGATGCAGCAAAACACAGTTTGCAGTGCTGTGTGATTTAATCTAGGCAAAGTAAAGTGTCACAGCTGCAGGCTTCAAAGAAAATACTCTTGAGAACACTTGTTCCTATCTGATGTTGACGGTGACCAGCACAGCCCACTACTCACCACCAGGGCTGGCCGCTGACTGAGCTCTCAGTGATGGCACAGTACTGTATAAGGTACAGCCCATGAACGGTGATCATTTCATTTCATGTGCAGTTACAGTATCTACCTATTTATCATGTTTGGATTCCAATATAATCATTGACACCTCTCCAAATAGATACAGGTACAGTATACGTAGTGTATCTGTTTTATTGTTTTTCTCTATTTTATCATTTTATGAATCCCCCTCATTTCCCTGTTACTGCTTGAGTCAGGTGAAATCAATCCTTTTGCTGCATGCAGGCTGTTAGATAACAATAATATTTCAAAACACCTCAGCCTCAGTGTTGACATATGCAGAGTTCAGGCAAGGTAGGGTAAACATGGGAATTTGGTCACACATGCAGGGACAGCTGTAGCCAGGTAATGCAGTACGAATGGTAAACTCCTTCTCAGCCTAAGTTTTGACATATGCAGGCATGTGACTGTATTAGGGATGGATGAGGCTGCTTCCTCATGCAGGGCTATGCTGCTCTCTACTGTGCTTTGTACAATGTATTTTCAATTTACATAAATAATGTGAGGTTACTGTAGGACAGGCATGCTCTGCATGTAACTAAAGCCACTACCTTTTACCATGACCAGGTTCCCTACACTATGGAAAGGTATCTTTCAATTATCGGGTGGGTATATGGGGACAGGGGTGGGACACTACACTATGGAAATTATTTTATTTCTTATCGGGTGGGCAATTGGGGATCTGAGAGGGTATCGGGAGCCACAGTACCTCCTCCAACCACTAAGGTTGTGCAGATTATCGCCAGTATTTTTTTCAGCAGTAATTTGCTCCATACAATGACCTTTACAAAAACCCTTGTATGGGACAAATCCTTTGTAAATGGGATTGTGGTGATATTCAGGTCACCTCCCCCTCATTTGCATTGTGGCCCCTCTCACCATTGTGCCCAGGTCCAAATCCAGTTTGCGGGAGAAATCTGGGCATTGTGAATATGAGCTATTCACAAAGCCAAGTTTGCCCCGGACAAACTGGGTTTATGCCTTGGGAAAGCTTTGTGAATCCTGCCCCAGACATGCATTTCAGAAAAACGTTTTGACAAGATGTGAAGAAACAATATTAGAAAGCTTTAACATCTATATTTTATCAGGTGTTTACTTCTGAAATATCTATTTAATTCTCACAATGTTCCGTATATGAAATTCGGTCCAACCTAAAAGGGGAGAAAAAAGGAACAACGAGACTATTTACAATCACGATAATCACTTGACTATATCACTGATGCCTAATTCTCAGAATCATATGAAGGGGGGCAAACTGTTTTGTTTGGGAGCATTTTTGTTGTGCTGAGACAGTAGTATCTCTGCTATGTAAAGTGTCCCAGTAGATGCAGATCTATTGGGAAAATAGTGCTTGTGGGAGTGATACTCTGCCAGCATCTGCTGGAACACTAATGCCTGTGATGCATGAAAGTGTCCGAGCATCTGCTTGGACAGTAATGGCTGTGCTAGTTAAAGCATCCCGGCATATATTCATCTGCTAGGACAGTAGTTCCTCTGGAAACAGAACTCTGCCAACATCTGCTGGAATGCTAATGTATGTGGTAAATGGAAGTTTCCCTGCATGTGATGAGACAGTAGTGTCTGTGCTACAGAAACTACAATGGAATCTGCTGAAATGGCAGTGTCTACATAATCTGCCAGCATCTGCTAGGACACTAGTGCCTTTTGTAAAGGAAAGTGTTGTAGCAACATCTGCTGGGATAGTAGTGTCTGTGATAGGTAAAGGAAAGTGTCCCAGCAGCATGTGCTGGGACAGCAGTGTCTGGGCTAGTAGTTTCCCAGCAGATGCAGATCTGCTGGAACAGTAGTGTCTATGGTAACAGAACTCTGCCATCATCTGCAGGGACACTAGTGTACTAGTGTGTGTGTTTGTGTGTGTGTGTGTGTGTGTGTGTGTGTGTGTGTGTGTGTGTGTGTGCATGTGTGTGTGCATGTGCATGTGTGTATGTGTGGGGGGTGGTATATGGAAGTGTCCCAGTATCTGCTGGGACAGTAGGGTCTGTACTACAGAAACTACAACTGAATCTACTGGGACACTAGTCGCAGCCTTCTTTTAAAAGTGCCTCTATTAACTGATGTTAGACTGACCGTCCTACAGCTGCTAGCCTCCTCCCTGCTGCCACTTTTAAGAAGCAGGACATCTGCCCTCCTCCAGTCCCCTAGAACCATTCCTGTTTCCAGTGAGTTGTTGAATTTGGCTGTCAGAGGTGCACCCTGTACCTCCCTCAGCTTCCTCAGCACACTTGGGTGTACCCCATCCAGCCCCATAGCTTTAATCATTTTTAGATTCCCAAATCATCCCAGGACTCTTTCCTTGGCCTATTGTCAGCTGGAGTTCATCAAGTTTGAATGAACTCCCCTTTTTGACCACCCTTCTTTTTTATCCCTTTAAATCCCTGCCAGTGCAGACAATGTGGTCATTGTGGTCCCTGCACCTTATTGCTTTCACTCCCCCATGATGTGTCACCAGTCATCATGGCTCCAGAAGTCAGCATGAACTGGCATGCACTGCAACTGCTGCTACCAGATATGAGTTGCATTCATCAGACGAGACTGCAACGATAATGAAGCATGACATCTGAGATGAGGTGTGACTCACAAAGGAAAATCAAAAACAGACATGGATGTCGATGATCTGCTCTTTTTTATCAGGGACTGGCAGGTGCTGTAATTGAAAAATTATTTTCTTTTCTCCAGTCTGAACCGCATAGGGACAGGTCTGAACACAATCACTCTTTCATTTTCTTTGTGGCAGGGCAAGGTAATAAAAAGTAGCAGGGAGGTGGGTGATGGGGCGAGCCCTGTGGGTGATAAATGGAGCAGATCACTCTCTAAATACAGATTGCACAGTTTAATCACCAAGGCTGTCTCATTACTCAAAGCCATTTTTTCAGTAACCTGTTGTAAGAGGAACTACAAACTGTATGCCTGGCATATATTTCCAGCATTTTGGTACTGATTTAAACAAATTCTGTAAAGAGCCAATAAGGCTGCAGGAGAGGAAGATGGGGTAAAAATATGGAACATTTGTTTTCTTATTATGTTTACACCAGATTTGCAAGATAGCCTTGTTAAGACCCTGCCTCATGAAGAAGTGCTGAGAAAATGTATAACTTCTGGCCTAAAGTTGATTTTGCGCAGGGACTGCAAAATCAACTTTCAGGATGTAAAAACACATTTTGGGCAGAAGTTGAAAAATGACAGCTGTCACATTCTTGAAGTGCTGTAAAGAAATGGCTACGTTGGGCATGGGGTCATAATGCCACAGGGACAATCGCGCAGCCAAATAATGCCGCAGGCAAAACCATGCAAACCAAAACATTGTTGGTGAAAACATCAACAACACAGCCACTGTACACATCCCATTAATGACAATGGGATATTTTCTTTTTTTGAGGGGGTCTGCCCCCCACACACCCCAATATGCGGAGCTTCAGTCCCCACACCCCCAAGAATAAATGTAATTATCTTTGAGGGGGTGTGGACTTCAGGAATGGGGAGAAACACAGGAGCCACAAAAATTAATTTTTTACTGCAAAAATTAAAAAGGTGCAATACTATGGACCTGAGGGGAATTGATCCACAGCACCAGGTCCTCTATACCATCAGGTGTTAGTGCCTAGCCACTATGCTATGAGAATGGCTCAGCCAAGCACCACCCCAGCAGACCTCTTCACATTCCCCTACAGGATCCTACAGTGAAAGGGGTAGTGGTTGTTTCAGATCGATGTAAAATCCCAGTTACTGTACTTTCTTTAACGCTTTCTAATGTGCAGTAAATCATGCACTGTTTTGCCAGTGTTATATTCACCAGGTACCCTATGTTGAATATTTGGGGTAAAAATATTAAAAATTATCAAACTTAGGAGGCTGCGTTCACAAAGTTCAATGTACTGTAGCCTCATAAATGTAGTGTTTTTTAATATTTTCACACCAAATTTTCAACATAGCCTTCTTATGACCCCACATCATGAACAAAGGCAGAGAAAATGTTGAACTCCTGACCGAAAGTTGATTTTGCACAGTAACAGAGAAATCACCTTTTGGGATATGAAAAAACATTTTGGACAGGGTTTGTAAAATGACAGCTATCACACTCATGAGGTGCTGTAAAGATATGGCTATGTTGTGAAAATGGAGGGGGGGGGATTGAAAATTACCAAACTTATAAGTCTGCATTGCAAAATTCAACATAGGCTTATAACTTTGTTGTTCTATTTACATTTTTACACCAAATGGCCCCTAATTGTTGGATACTCTGTCTGGCCTCAAACTTACCCTTCACACAATAATAAACACACTAATTCAAACAAGTTTCATCACAACTTGCTCCACCTATGTTGTCTCTAAAAATCACAAGACTTTTTTGTCCCTCCTGCAATAAATGAAGGCAGACTTTTCTCAAGATTGTTCAAAATCCATTCATGGAATTGGATGCATGTGATTCAGGGCTTTTTTTCAGAATTCAGATTTTCAGCATTGATGGCAAAAATTTGATTTCCCCCAAAATGGTAAGAATTGGATTCTGAATCAACATCTGATTTCACTATAAATACATACTTAAACCCAGACTAGTCCTCCCATAGTGTTGCTACCACTCTTTGCCCTTACCTCCTTGTATGCCATGCAACACACAGTGCTGCTGCTAGTCTGACTCTCATCCTCTTCCCTTTCCCGAGTCCACATGGGCGGCCACACCAGTATTGTTGTCTGTCCAGGTTTGTCCTTCTCCTGTTGCCATCCTATGATGTGACCTGTTCTGTAGGTCACTCATTTGTCTCTCCTGTGGTGTGAATCACTGAGATGACTACCCCCCACTGCAATCACCATTAAGCCAACAACAACCAACACCAATGTGTTTCTATCCAGTGTTCTCCTCCCATGACATACAATGCTCCTTTCTGGTCCCAGTGCATGGGGGATGATTGCCACTGACAGCTGTTGCCACCTCAGCCACCCCAGGCCACTGGCATCATTCATGCTGAACATAGTTATTACAGGACACCAGTGGTAGCAGGAGTAGTGGGTGGCCAACAGCATTATTGATCAGCATCATCATTATTAGCTTACGTTATGGAGGAAGGGGATCCTACAAAGGGGAGGTGAGCCAAGCAAAAATGGGTTGGCTAAAGTCTGCAAAAACAGGGGCCAGCTGCCTCTCCCCTTTGCAGGACCCAGAGAGTACAGTATTTAGTCCCCTTCCTCTTTGCTAAGAGTGGATACCCACCCCTCCAAAAAAAAATATTCAGGCACATTCCTTTTCAAGGACCTGCCACATATTTGTTCCTTCTCTGCATTGCAGGCTTCTTATAATCTGTGCACCCTTTGCAACCCACCCATCAAGTTTTAACTAACCTCTTATATAGGTTCCCCAACTCCCTCCCCCAACCCTTGCATCCCTTATCTGCAGTATCGTATAGCTAAAATTGTACTTATAAGAGATTTTTAAAAGCACATTGAAGATAGCATTTTCTTAACTGTGCACAAAGTATTGCAATCTGCCTTGCACTATTCTTACAAAGAATTTGTGCCATCATACACTTCATTTTATACTTGCATGTTTCTTCTGAAGTGATGCAAGTACAGAACGTGTTCTTGCACTATCCTTACAATGATGTATAGTGGCATTATCATATAAATGCCTCCTTTTAAACTTGCATACTTCTTGACCAGTGCCAAACAGCCTAACTTATTATCTTGTAAAAATCTTATTATTCCTGTAATAAACTTGCATTTGTAAATGCATGAAAAATGACAGTAGGTGCTTCAGATGAAGTTCTCACATACTCTTGAAAATAACTTACATATTTTTCGCACTAAGTGAATTATATTGTGCTATACTTATACATTATGCATGGACAGGCATATATCTTGCATTTTTTTCAATAAGGGTATGCACTCAAAAATCACATTCACATTTGCAATGATCCCTCAAATATGCCTTTGAAATAATAGCAAAGTCTTTTTGTTCACTGTACAGCCTTAAATATGTCGACAATTCATTCCAGGCTTTAGGGGCACTATAAATTAACATTGTCCATACACAGTGCACTTAAAAGGTATTTAGGCATAAATGAGTAAATGAGTCAGAGGACCTCAAGAGCCTTATTTATGGTACAGATTTCTAAATTATTAAACATCAGGCTAGGAAAATGGGTTATTAAACTTTGCTGTGTGAATTTTGAGTTCAAATCAAGTGATAACCACGTTATTTTAAAATAGTGCAGTGATGGGTATGAGATAATAAAAGTAACTTGAATATATACATTTTGTTTTAAGGTATGCTCTACTTAGTGGCTACTGTTGTTGGCACTATATCAATAATAATTCTGCTATAATTTAAATATAGTATGTAATGAATTATCTTCTGTAATTGTGTAGTGTAAGAAATTAAAAAAAATACATATATATCTATCTATATCTATCTAGCTATATATATATATATATATATATATATATATATATATAGGAGACATAGAACCTCTATGTGCAAGCACTGAGGCAATGGTTATCCCAAAGGGCATTTGGCTGGGAAGCCAAGTTTTAAAGAAATACAAAATCACACATGCCCCCACAATGCAAAGCATTATGGGCTACATATGAAAATCACCACAGAATATTATGCTGGTTCAACTTTAAGCAGAAATGCATGGTGCCAAAAGGCCTCTCACATAGTTTGCAAAAGGTGCCAACAGAAGACATAGACACGTGTTTCAATCTACCAAGACTCATCAGTATGCCTCATCTGTTTGACACCCCAGAGGAATGAACCAGCTACCCTAAGATGGTCTATCTGGGTTATGTTGTGGTGAACCCAATTAAAACAAAAAAACAATTTAAAAGACAAAGAACCTCTATGTGCAAGCACTGAGGGTTCACCACAACATAACCCAGATAGACCATCTTAGGGTAGCTGGTTCATTCCACTGGGGTGTCAGACAGATGAGGCATACTGATGAGTCCTTTTAGGATGGAACACGTGTCTATGTCTTCTGTTAGCACCCTTTTGCAAACTGTGTGAGAGGCCTTTTTGCACCATGCATTTCTGCTTAAAGTTGAACCAGCATAATATTCTGTGGTGATTTGCATATGTAGCCCATGGTGATTTGTATATGTAGCCCATAATGCTTTGCATTGTGGGGGCATGTGTGATTTTGTATTTCTTTGAAACTTGGCTTCCCAGCCAAATGCACTTTGGGGTAACCATTGCCTCAGTGCTTGCACATAGAGGTTCTTTTCCTTTTAAATTGTTTTTTGTTTTAATTGGGTTCACCACAGAATAACCCAGATAGACCATCTTAGGGTAGCTGGTTCATTCCACTGGGGTGTCAAACAGATGAGGCATACTGATGAGTCCTGGTAGGACAAGTGAGATATCCAATCTTTTATTTCAGACTCCACATTCTTAGCCAGTTGTTCACTTTTTTAGTTTTATTGTTTGCTCATAGGATGTTCTTGGTATTGGCAGAATTTCAGAATATGCAAAATTGCATCCCAGTTCCACTAATTTATTAGTCATGTCCACAAATACCTGTTTTATTTGTTGTTCAGTTTGGGAAAATATATTGTTGGCCCCAGCATGAATTATGACTAAAGAGTTACATGCATCATATTTCAATATTTCATTTGTCATTTTGTTAATGTCAGATACCTTTGCCCCTCTAAAGCATGATAGGGTTCTTGTTGCTTTATCTTTGTCACATATGGCCCTGTCCAGTCCTTTGACCAGGGAGTCACTGAATACATATATTTGAGCCTGCCCGGTGGCTCTGAGGGTTGAGGGACTGGATGCCACACCTTGCATCATGCCGGTGACCCAGGTTCAGGAATAAGCCTGTGTCATAGGGGGTTGGCAGGGGAGGAGAAGGATTGAACATCCATAGGACTACTCTCCTTCTCCAGGGAGGGGGTTGAGCTGCTGTCGGTGTGCTGGTGGCCTCTAGCAATAGCTGGGGGAGATGCAGGGCACAGGCAGACTTGGGGGACGTGCTGGGTCCAATGCCAGGAAGGAGTGTCCGCAGTAGAATGCATGCTCCTGTCCATTGGCATCATTGCACACCACACATGCCAAGGGGAGAACAGGGAAAAGGGCACCATTCATGGCAGCATGATAGCCGTCTCCATGGAGGGACCTGCTCAGCACCAAGGGTACATGGCAGTACTGGATCTGTTCCTAAAGGCAGAGCATGGGGGGGTCTCTACCTCCCCTGGGGCAAGCTGTGGGGATTAGCTGCGGGGCCCAAAAATGAAGCTGATGAGTCCTGGGGACAGCGGCCAGAGACCCCAGGAGGATGCCTGGATGTGTGAGAGGTAAGCAGACTGGTTGCCAGAGAGAAAAAGTACTAACAAAAAAAACACATATATTTGTTTTTTATTTACTATAGGTTCACTTCCCAAGTCCCTGTTTTCTATATTACTTGGTCCATCTGCTCTATCCATACTGATGTTTATGTCATTGGTTTGTTTATTAATATCTTTACCTGGTTCAAGCATTACCAAGGATACAATCAAATTGTTTCTGTTTGATGTGCCCCTGTATGTTTTATAGCAGTCTGTTCATCATGTGTATCACTAGTGCTAGTATTAGGTACCTCTAGTTGGACTACGGGATCAACAGTATTTTGGAGGGAAATGTTAAAAGTATCAGTATTCTTTCCCTTCCTTCTTTTGGTAATTTTTGTACTCTGCAGTTGGAACCATTCATCTTCTGTATTAATAGATATTTCCTCATCTCTAGATCTTTTTTTATGAATGTACTTTTGTTTTACTGATTTGCCTTTCTTTGCCTTTTGGTTCTGTGTTGTTGCAGTGCTAATAACTGTATCACTGACATTATCTGTTGTGTGTTCTTTAAATCTGTTTGCCATATCCTTTTGGCTTTTTTTCTAATTCATTTATCTTATATTAAAATCATAAACTACAAGTCTGAGCACCAGGAATAAGTGGTGGTGCTAATAGAGCTACAAACAACAAATGAACTAAAACAAAAATAGCACCCACCACAAAAAAACAGAATTCATGGTTTCATTCATTTTTTTAAACCATTTATTTTATAAAAATCAGCACAAGATACAAAAGACTAACATTTCTCAAGGACAACACCCTGCTTCATCAGAGTTAATTTACTTTCACAAACTACAACCTTTTTATACAGACCTCAATATACATAATCAATTAAAAAAGAGGTAAAAACACCACGTTTATTTAACTATACAATCATCACTTGGCTATAGTAATTTATGCCACGAATTAACTTTTTAGCCTAATAATGGTGATTCCTTAATTGGCTTTCATTTAACAGTTTTATTATTTAATTTACCCAAATTACAAGTATAACTTATCAAGAAGATCAAAATCTATGAGGCAGCCTTTAATTTCTACATCAGATATAAGGTACAGTATATCATACATCCACATACTATATTAGTGGACCCACAACTTTGTTCATATATATTTGTTAACTAGCAGCATATTATTATTATCATTTAGAACTCCACATATTTTTTGCTTTATTTCCAAAGTATCCAGCATCCACTCATTAAGAGTTTAAATGACTAGGTATTGCTTAGCCACATATTCAGTTGCGGCCAATGTCTCATTAATTGCCTCGTAGCTCAATATTACAAAAGAATCAATTATAATCCTGCAGCTTAAAAAAACTTTATTCTGTTATTGCAGTGACACTTAAATATATATACATCTGATTACCAATATCACTCTATGGATTACCCAAATATAGTTTGCTAAGAAATGCCGCAAGGACTATATTTTCATTTAACCCTTCGTCACTTCTCGCTGTGAGAAAGTATATCCAAAAACTTTCACGCTGTCGTACTTTTTTCTCAAAGTCCCCACCACGAGCACTTTAAGTCACCATTTCAATACCCGTAAAACAGATTTGATGTATCCCATCCTTTTGATTTATTAAATGTTATAACAATTGCTTATGCTGTATTTGAATGAGAAATTGCTCATATATGTTCTCCCATTCTAATTCTAAACTGCCTTATAGTCCTACTCACATAGAAATGTCCACAACTACAGAAAATAATATAGATAATTCCCACACTATTATAGGTAATCATACTACGTATTTCTAATTCCTTACATGTAGCAGGAATAGTAAATTTGTGACCTTGTTTCACGTATTTACAAAATGAACATTTCCCACACTTAAAGCATCCTTGGGGGGGGACTAGCTTGGTCGTACATTCATCTTAGTCTGTAATATACTAGGTGCGACCCATTCCTTAATGGTTTTTGCTCTCCTAAACACTACTTTAGGTGCTTGATCTACAACCTTTTTTAGTCTGGGTTCTAATTTCAATAAATCCCAATTTCTACGAATAATGTTGCCCACTTGGTAATCTCTAGTAGAATACGTAGTAACAAATGAACATAGCACCCTCTCCATTTTTCCTTTTATTTTGGGAACTAAGGTATCCTTTCTATCCATTTGATTTACATCCTGAATAACCCTAGCTACAACTTGATTACTATATCCCTATTGTACAAATCTCTGCACTTGTTGCCCACATTTTTCCATATATTCATTTGTCTCAGTGCAGCTTCATTTTGTTTGAATGAGCTGTCCCTTAGGGATATTTTGTTTTATATGTTCTGGATGACAACTGTTGTGTAATAATAAACTATCTCGATCTATATCTTTCTGATATAATGTAGTGCAGACCTCATTTTTGTTATTCTTATAGATCAACAGATCCAGAAATGTAATCTGTGAGCAGTCTATATTATACTTAAATTTCAAGTTATTATTGGTGCCTTCTAACCAAGAAACAAATTACACAAACTGCTCTACACTTCCCTTCCACACAATCAATATATCATCCAGATAACGTTTCCAAAGATATAAAAATTCAAGAAATGGATTGTCCTCAGATCGATACAGAACATGTTCCCACCAAGCAATGCATAGGCTAGCATAACTAGGTGTTACTGTTGCACCATTAATTCTGGGAGACTTTGCATTTCTTGTTACGCTCTCATTTCACTTCATCAGTACTGGGGAGTTACTCCATGAATCACTTTGCGGAGCAAATTGGGGCCACTTCACCCACCACTACTTACAGTACTGTAACTCACATGCTGTACAGGAAGGAATGTGAATGCCTATGGTTGTACTTCCCTGATGAGCTGTAGCACAAAACTCCCCAACTTAAAAATGCTTATTAATGCGTACAATGGTAGGGTGGTGAAGCCTGGAGAGATACTACAAAACAGGCTTACAATACATCCAAGTAAGTAGTAAAAAAATTAATGGGATTTGTGACGTGATAGTGAATCGTGATTTGTGATCGCATTTGTGACCATGATGATGAAGAATGTGATTCGGTGTCAATGGTGTGAGATAACCAATATGGAATGGAACTGTATTGGGAATGCGAATGCCTACAGTTGTACTTCCCCGATGAGCAGTAGCACAAAACTTTCTGACTTAAAAACGCTCATTAATGAGTACAATGGTGTTGTGGTGAGGCCTGGAGAGATACTACAAAACAGGCTTACAATACATACAAGTAACTAGTAAAAAAATTAATCTTGTGATTCATGACGTGATCGTGGATCATGATTTGTGACTGCATTTGTGACCATGATGATGAAGAACGTGATTTGTATCATGAGTGACTCGTGATGATGGTCCTGACTTAAAAATGCATATTAATTATACAATGCTCATGCAGAAGTATGCAACACGCCAGTCCAGAACTGTGAAGGCAAGCCAAAGAAACAACTGTGACTTAACTTACAGATGGAGATTGGGCCCTAAAGAGATGCAAATGCACACACAGATTAAGATTGCTCTGTACACTGAAGAGATGCAGACACAAAGGCACAACATCTAATCAGTGCTCACCATCAGAAATTCAAATCTGGAAAAGAATACCTTTGCTGGTTGGCGCATGCCACGGTGGGGGCAGTGTACTGCACTGCTGCAGCAACAGTCACTAGTACTAGTACCAGTAAAGATACCACAAAGAAGTACAAAAATCACACAGCTGCAGTGCATAGCAGGTTCACGTTGCTGAAATGACTATATGGCACATTAAAAGGTGTCTGATTTGATGACACGCATCACACACATACTCATGCACACTACGTAATGCATAGCAAATTGAAAACTTCAGTAATGTAACCGCGTATTTTAAACAAACTAAAATTATGCACTGCTGCACCACAACAATCAGTAAAAAAATGGCAAGAATTATTGAAAATATTACTGTGTGTACATTGACATAGTTATACAAGAAAATTATCAACAAACAGAAAGAACTGCCTTTTCCTCCAAGTTAATCTACCTACATCACATATACACCCCTCCCCCCAAGCACACTTCCACTGTCTCTCAGTAAACAGACTGACTGTTGTACATTAACATTCAAAATCCATACACAAACAATAAACGCTCAATGATATGAGCACAGGAGGGGTTTCCTACAATCGATGAACTAAAGTTTCAGTAAAAAAATTACTCAAAAAGACTTTTTATTAGCTTTTAGAAGGTTTGAATCACAGAGAGCTCTCAGAGCAGACTGTCTCCTACAGCTTCCTACACACACTACCCCAAACTGAGACTGTGCAGAACAATCTAGAGCCCATGACACCTTAAATCCCATGAATCACTGCATAATTCACCTTTGGAGCTTAAAAACAAGGCGAAGTGAGGCGAAGTACATTGCTTTCAATGTACTATGCCTTAAGAATTGGTGAAGTAGTGGTTTGGGAAGGCGGAGTAACGTGAAGTCATTGTTTTCGATGGACTTCACGTTACCCATCATAACGCAAAGTACTCTGCTTCACGTTGAGGAGCACTCCGTGAATTCACTTTCACTCCACTATCCAATTGGGGCCACTTCACCCATCTCTAGTGTATAGCAGCTCAGGGAGTGATTTATCACTTGCGCTCATTACAGGTCGAGTAAAAATACCCAGCCATGACCTGGAAGTAGCTCCGGATGTCATGCAGCAAGGCAGTTTCCCAATAAGCTTAAAATTAGCTTTAAAAGTTGTAATAGCCTTAACTATGCAGCTCTAGAAAAAACAAAAGCTGTGCCCAGGCTTAACATAGTAATAAATACAGTCTTTCTAGCAAGTCATAATTTGCTGGACTTATGCAAAAAAACTATCTGCCCTCTTCCTGTTCCTGTTTCAGGACAGGACTCCAAAATGCATACAAGGACAATGTTTCATTTAAATAAACACACTTTTAGGCAGTAATTATCCTCCCCAGAGACAGCGCAAGTGTCCAGCAGCTTAGAAAAGGAGAGCCATTACACTGTACCAGCCTTGCTCCTTAAATCAGGGTGTACCAGGTCACAAGGGGGCTTGCACCATGGTAGAGCTGTAACATCCCCTTTTTTGCAATTTTGTAACCCCACTGTAGTGGCAGAAAGGGACTCCACTTAGACGAGCCAGGAGGTGGTCTAAGGGAAATGTGCCAGTGTCACAAACTGTTGTGAAGGGGCAAAGCCTGAAAGTGGGTTGCTGGGGGCAGTAGGGGCATAGGAGTGGCACAGGAGGCATCAGGGAAAACAGTGGGAATGAGAGGGAGTGATGTGGCACCCAACAAGATGCTGTTTACTTATCCATGGGACCCCCTGGGAGGGGTTCCAGGCACATACAGTGCCATGGCCCTGGATGGGTACAGCCACCTAGGGGCATTTTTCCATGGCTGTGCTCACCTGGGCTATGGCACTGTCTGTCCCTGGAACCCCACAGGGGGTCCCATAACATCGGCTGTATGGATATGCAAATGGTCCTCCTCCATGTGCCACTTCACTCCCTCTCATGACCACTGTTTCCTTGACATCCCCTACAATAGCCCCCATGCCTCTTCTTCCCTTGGGTTCCTTCTGTCAAGGAGATTCACCACCCCCCAACCATCCTGGCCCCTCTAGTGTTGTGCTGGGATGGGAGGTGAAGATCCCTGTAGCAATTATCACAGGTGCACCAAATGTTTGGTGCTAGCCAGGAGCTGTGGCATCTCCTAGAATTTTAGTGAGGGAACCCCCCTTTTATAAAATTGGGTGCAGGGTCCCTGATGCACCTGTAGTTTGCCAAAACCTTAGAGCAACACAAATTGCATCTCTCTAAGGGCTCTTTGAAATTTGAGACCCCTGTCTCCAACTCTATTTTTACTATTGCAAATTCTAATTTCTGAGCATCAAGGGTAACTACCCTCAGACTGGTTACCACTCCATACAATATTTCTAATGTTCCTTATAACATTGCTTTGGTCATAAGTTTGTTGAAGACAAGATTATTCTGCAATTTTCAGTGTTAAAATTCAATACAAATTAATGCATAGAAACATAGAATTTGCCAGCAGAAAAGATACCCCTGGGCTGTCCAGTCTGGCCAGATGATCCCAGCCTAATCCATCTCTGTAGATCATACCTGGTCACTGGTGACAATCCCTCCTCCTTTCCTGTTTTCTAATAAACCTCTATGTCTATCCTGCACATACTTGAACTTCCACTTTTTCAACTCAAGCACTTCTGCTGGCATCCTCTTCCAGGCATCCACCAACTTTTGAGTGAAAAAATATATCCTCACATCTCCCTTAAGTTACCCCAGCATCATTGCACGCCCCCTGGTCATGGTTCTCTTTCTTATTTGAAACAGACATCCCTCCTGCTCCCTGTTCATACCTGTGAGGTACTTGTAGGTCTGTATCATATCAACTCTAGCTCACCAATCTTCAAGTGTGTACATGTTGAGATGCCTCAGTCTGTACTCATAGGGCTGCTCATGCAACCCCTGCCCCATTTTAGATGCTCTTCTTTGGACTGCCTTCACTGTCTATGACTTTTCTGCAGTGCAAACTCAAAAACTGGACACAGTATACCAGATGAGTTCTCTCCACCTAGGGGTGGAGCATTAGAGTTGGAAACCCTAACACCTCATTTCCCTGCTTTTGTCACTGTGTCATTCACCCTAACTGATGCATTAACAAAGTTTTTTGCAAAGATATGTATATATATATATATATATATATATATATATATATATATATATATATATATATATATATATATATTTATACGATAGGAGTGAGTGATAAATGAGTGTGATAAATGCAGCTGTTTCCACTAGAGTGGGATAAACACTGATGACAACATTAGGGTGATGATAAATTCCATTTATCCATACTGTGCTGATGTCATCACTCACTCACTAACCATAGCCTGCATTCTAAATGGAACTCTTTCACAAATCTGTTTCTCACTGCTACTGTACTTGCAAGTAACTATTAACATTGCAAAGGACTCTCGCCTGTTTCCCATAGCGTTTCAACAACTCACAGCCCATTATTATGCTACTCATATATTCAACAAAGACTGCATTCTAAATCACAGTGCTGCACCACAAAGTTTCTGTTTCTCGCTGCAAGCTGAAAATAACTCAATTAGCATTGCCAAACACATTCACCTGTTTCCCATAGTGTGTCTAACACTCTCAGCCCATTCAGACATACTCACACACACTGACAACAACCACAAACAGTGATCTCAGGAGAGCCTAGGGGTTAGTGTAACAAGCTTTGAACAACCTTGATACATTTAGCACACTAGACCTGGGTTTGACTCTCTACGCTTCCATACTGCGTGACTCTGAACAAATCATTTCACTGCCCAGTGCTCCAAAATCACCACTAAGAAACTTAATCAGTTACCAAACACTAAAATAAAAGAGCAAACAGAAAAACATAACTATATTTCTGAACCTCTCCCCCATTATATAAATAGCACAATTGAAGGGCAGATTGTGTGCTATGGAAAATATTCTTACTCCCGCATCATGTGCTCTGGATAATCTCATTCCTGCCTTTGGCACTCATGAGATATCCAGAGCTCACTCTGCAGGAGAGAGAATATTTTCCATATCACATGCCTGCCCATTATGTATCCCCTACATATACACACACACACAATGTATATGCATATATGTGTGATGTAGACAGCCAGTTCTGAATGCTATATCATTTCTTTTTACTATAAAATGTATTAATGAATCTCTTCTGCTGAAAATCAAATGCTCTAGGAGTGACCTCACTCATCCTCCCCCAGATTTCTGCTCAAAGATGAAAGCCACAAGAAAAATGCTGACAGCATGTGTATCACACACACTCAGTTTTTAGATACTATGTCTTACATGCAGACCAGAAGCTAATTACAGACTTGTTAAAGTTAATTTTGTTAAGAGGGAAATATTAAAAAAGGTTTACGACTTTGAAGAGAAATCCAGCTTATTACATAGGGGTGCAAAGTTGTAAATGCTCCTATGAAGCCTGTGTGAGGGAGGATAAAGCATGGGATCAAACAAAGTGTCATTTGAAGGACATGAATTATGCTGAAGTTGCAGAATGTAATACTTTTGTATAAGATATATATTTTCATATATCCTGACAGGGAGGAGTTAGGTGACCTCCTGAAAAGAGGTGGGTAAAAGCCAGCTTTTAATTTAGCCTGTTTGACTTCACAGAGGCACATTTTTACTTAGACTCTGACCATGAAACATCTTGGGAGCACTTTTAAGCAAGTATTTAGAAACTAAGTACTGTAGTAGGAATTGCACTGTTTAAACCTTGTTTCTTTTAAAATATTTTTATGTCTAGTGATATAACAGTTCCGTATTTTGTAGTTTGACATATTTGTAACTATTTTAGTAAAATTATTTTTAGAACTTACATGGTCTGTCTTTGACTTCTTTTTAGTTGTAAGAAAAGTATATGGTTATTGCAGATACTAAACATAAGCCTGTATGGTGGTACCAAACTGGAAAGAGAAGAGTTTTAAATCTGAGGTCTTTATTATAGTTTTTAAGGGTTCATCTCTGTATACCTGGTTAGGTGCCCACAGGCAAAGATATTTGGCCCCCTGAAGACAGAAATATCTGAGCCTGTGCATTGGGTATGCCAACAAGAGGTTAACAGTTTGAATCCCTCTAGAACTTGAGACCAAAGGTTGATCCAAACTCACAAAACAGACAAGAGGGCTATCTTGTACTGTTCACTGTTCACAAGACTGCACTGAGAGGTTGGCACTTTGGGAGTAGAGGGCCTGACATGTTGAGTGGGTTTGTGACAGATTGGTTGGCAGTGGTGGCATAATTTTGGTATCACAAGCTTTATTGTTCTGTGTCAGCTGAGACGGTAAGCTCTCTTACAAAGAAAGAAAAAGACAGAGTTTTATTTTAAAATGGAAACAGAATTATATATCACTTGGTGTACAGTCCAGTTCCTACCCATTTTATCTTTTTTCTCTAAAGTGCAAGTCACAGTAGCCATAGTCAGGAAAGAAGAAGATGGCTTCTGACTACAACAGACGCACTGCAGATTATTTGAAGCAGTTGTGTGGGGACAGGAGAGTTCCATTTGAGGTGACAGCCAAAAAGCAGAACCTCATAGATGCCCTGATGGTAGCAGATACCCAGAGCAGTGAGTCACCGACCGTGACTGAAAAGGACAGCAGGGCCACTGTCAGTGAAGGGCCACAGCAGCAGTGGATGGTCACCAGTATCCTGAATCCAGAGGTACTCAAACTGCAAATTGAGTTGTGTAGGATGGAACTGGAGGCAGAGCAACAACAAAGAGAGGCAGACTGTGAGAAGCGTGAGTGCCAGCAAGCTGCAGAGGAGAAGAGAGAGCGAGAACAAAGGGAGATGGACCATGAGGCAGAGTGACAACAAAGGGAGGCAGACCGTGAGGAGCGTGAGTGCCAGCAAGCTGCAGAGGAGAAGAGAGAGTGAGAATGCAGAGAGGCAGAGGAGAGGAGAGAGGAGCACCAGTGGCAACATGAACTGGAGAAGCTATGACTCCGACCAGCGACACCAGAGCAGGTAAGTGGCTTGGGTTTAACTGGGACTGCAGGATTGGGTTACAAATTGAACTCCAAATTAACAGCTGAGTTTAAGGAAGGGGAGGACATGGATGCCTTTTTAAATTTTTTTGAAAAAGTTTGTATTCAGGCTAAAATTCCTAGAGAGTCCTGGAGCTTCCAACTATCCCTGCTACTTACCGGGAAAGCTCGAGAAGCATTGGGTCAAATGAACAATAAGGACGGTTACGATTACAGCAAGTTAAAAGCTGCACTGTTAAAAAAGTTTGAATTAACTGCTGAATCATACAGAGCTAAATTCCATAAGCTCAGGAGGAGCCCTGATATGAGCTATGAGGAGCTAGTCATGAAACATCAGTTTTTAAAATGTTGGTGGGAAGGAACTGAGGCAAACTCTGTTGATAAAATTGAGAATGTGATTTTATTAGAACAGTTTTATTGGGCTTGCCCAGCCAAGCTAAAAACCTGGCTAGAGGACAGAGATCCAAAAAAAGTGCAAGAGGCTGCAGAACACTTGGACCACTATGCCAAAAGCAGACCTGCTCTGAGAATGAATGAGGCAGGCGTGGCAGTGCAGAAAGGGAAAAGCGTGCCTTCAGGGCAGCTAAAACCCTCACTGCCTCCACTGAAACCAGTTAGCCCCAGGTTTCAACAAAAAGATTTAGCTGAAGTAAGAAATGCATGTTGGCAGTGTAAGGAAACTGGGCATATTGCCAGACAGTGCCCCAAAAAGGCAAGCCATAATACACAACAGGGTGCTAGAAAAGAAGTGGGTTGTTTGTGTGTCCCTGAGAGCATGCCAGTGAACATGAGGGAACACATGCACCCAGTCATAGTAAATGGTGTACAGATGCAGGAGTTAAAGGACACAGGGACATCCCTGACATTGGTAAAGGGGGATCTAGTACAGCCTTGTCAGCTTATACCCAATAAATACGTAACTGTACAAGGGTTTACTGGTGAAGAGAAAACATTTCCACTCGTTAGTGTTCTCCTGGACTGGGGTGAAACAAGGGGAACTGTGCAACAGATTTCTGTAGCCAATACATTAGCAGTGGATGTGATCCTAGGTAACAATCTCCAGCAGGGGGTGGTATGTGCAGTTACCCATAGCCAAGCAGCAAGGGAAAATAGTAGTTCCCTGAACCCCACAGAAACCACTGTAAAAACCACTGAGAGGCTGGTTCCCCAGCCTGTGTCTCCAGATGGGGAGACTGATAAAAAGGGGACAGAAATTTCCCTGGTAGCAAGTAACCACACAGCTACAGAGGGTTATTCTGAAGAGGGAGGGGTGACCTCTTGTCAAAGGGTTGGGATTGACAGTGATCCTGAGGGCCCTGACACTAGTGCTAGGGACCCTAGTTTAATGATGGAAGGGGACCTGTCCCATGCCTTGGGACTGTGTGAGGGGCTTTCATCTGCTCAGAGGAGTGACCCTAGTTTAGAGAAGCTGAGAGCTTAGGCAGACTTGGATGGCACACAGGGAGGTGACGGCAGACATAAGGTTTATTGGGAAAATGGACTTATGTATACACAGGCAGTACAGACAGAGGGAGGGATGCTAGGCAGGCAGCTTGTCGTTCCCAGGGGATATTGTGAGCAGTTGCTCAAGGTTGCCCATGATATTCCCTTATCTGGTCATCTGGGAATCACATGAACTATGCAGCAGTTAGCCCAGAATTTCTATTGGCCTAACTTCACCCAGCAGGTGAAGGAGTATTGCAGGTCTTGTCACCAGTGCCAAGAAATAGAGAAGGCGGGCAAGAAAACCCAAGCCACCCGGATCCCCTTGCCCATAGTGAAGGAGCCATTCCAGAAGGTGGGAATGGATATTGTGGGGCCTTTAAATACCCCCAGCTCTTCAGAGAAGAGATTCATCCTGACTGTGGTGGATTATGCCACCTGGTACCCAGAGGCAGTCGCCCTATCCTCGCTGAGGACAGACAAAGTGGCAGATGCCTTACTTGGGATTTTCTCCCGTTTTGGGTTTCCACAGGAGGTAATCACTGATCAAGGGGGTTCCTTCATGTCAGACCTGATAAAATGTTTATGGGAGAAGTGTGGGATAGTGCAGAGATGCACAACACCATATCATCCACAAGTCAATGGACTTGTGGAACGATTCAATGGTACCCTAAAGTCAGTGCTCTGGGCATTTGCTGAACAGCATGGGAGGGACTTGGTGAAATATCTTCCCCACCTGTTGTCTGCATACAGAGAGGTCCCTCAAGAGTTGACAGGATTTTCCCCCTTCGAACTCTTATATGGACACTGGGTATGTGGACCCCTAGACTTGATCTGGGAGGACTGGGAAGGCAAGCACACCACCCAGGGAACTCCCATTGTGGATTATGTCCTTAGGTTTAGGGAAAGGCTGAAGGAGCTGTTGGGGACAGCCCAGAGCAACCTGGCAGCTTCCCAACAGAAACAAAAGGTGTAGCACAACTGCAGAGCCAGAGCTCACTCTTACATGGTGGGTCAGGAAGTCATGGACCTTATTCTGGTCCAGAAAGACAAGCTGCAAGTTGAGTGGGCAGGATGGTATAAAGTGGTTAGGAAGGTAAATGACGTGAACTACATTGTGGAGTTACCTGACAGAAGACAGAGTGAAAGGATGTACCATGTCAACACAATGAAGCCATATGCAAATAGGGCTGACATGGTGTTTGCAGTGTGTGGTCATGGGAAGGGGACGGACAAAGGAGACCCCCTTCTGGATTTTCTGGAAGAAAGTAAGTGGGAGTCCTCTGTGGAGGCAGTAAAATTGTCCCCCAGCTGGCCCCGGACCAGGTCCAGAAAGTAAGGAAGGTTTTAGCAGACTTTGCCTCCCTTGTTTAGCACCAAGCCTGGACTAACCCACTTAGTGACACACGATGTGGAGACAGGGACACAGACATCCATATGGTGAACAGCATATCGGGTGTCAGAGGGTGTCCAAATGGACTTTAGGAGGGAAGTGGAGAAGATGCTGGATTTAGGGGTAATCCAGAGATCCCAGAGCCCCTGGGCCTCACCCATAGTCCATATGCCCAAGCCAGATGGCTCAACTCATTTCTGTGTGGACTATCGTGGACTGAATGCAGTCACAAAGTCTGGCACCCACCCGATGCCCCAGATGGATGAACTCCTGGACAAGTTGGGAGGGACGACCTACCTTATGGCTATTGACCTGACCAAGGGGTATTGGCAGGTAGAATTGACAGATAGAGCTAGGGAGAGGTCAGCCTTCATCACTCCAATAGGCTTATTTGAGTTTAAAGTAATGCCTTTTGGAATGAAGAATGCCCCAGCCACTTTCCAAAGGTTGGTGAACCAGGTGTTATATGGTGCTGAGGAGTGTGCCGTGGCATACATGGATGACATTGCCACCTTTAGTACCAGCTGGGAGGAACACCTATCCCACCTTAGGGAAGTGTTGGGCAGGATACATAGGTCCGGGCTCACTGTCAAAGCCGAGAAGTGCCAGGTGGCCATGGGAGAAGTGGGATACCTCAGGCAAGTGGTAGGCCGGGGACAGCTCCGTCCTAACCTAATAAAGATAGAGGTGATCCAGGTGTGGCCAAGACCAGAAACCCAGAAGCAGGTCAGGAGCTTTCTAGGGACAGCAAGGTACTACAGGAAATTTGTACCCAATTACAGTACCCTGGGTGCTCCCCTATCTGACCTGACAAAGAAAAAGATGTCAAAGAAAATTACCTGGTCCCAGCCTGTGAAGAAGCTTTTACCAGACTAAAGGAGGCACTGTGCAGTGCTCCTGTTTTGACAAGTCCTGACCATAGCAAAACCTTTATAGTTCAGACGGACACCTCAGACATGGGTATTGGGGCAGTACTGAGCCAGACATCTAGCCAAGGGACGGATCACCCAGTAGTGTATCTGAGCAGGAAGCTATTTCCCAGGGAGTGAGCGTACTGCACGGTTGAAAAGTAGTGTCTTGCCATAGTTTGGGCCCTAAAGAAATTAGAGCCATACTTGTATGGGCAGCATTTTGTGTTGCAGACAGACCACAACCCCCTGGTTTGGCTAACTCAGATGGGAAAGAACAATGGCGGACTATTAAGATGGAGTCTTGCTTTACAAGGGTATGATCTAAAAATCTTACATAGGGCTGGAGCAAAGAATCAGAACTCAGATGGGCTGTCTAGGGTCAATGAGGAGTGAACTGATTTGGGAAGCTCATCCCATGTAGGGGATAGATCCCCCAAATTCAGTCTAGGTGGGGAGGAGTGTGACGTTGACAGCCAGTTCTGAGTGCTGTATCATTTCTTTTTAATATAAAATGTATTACTGAATCTCTTCTGATGAAAATCAAATGCTCTAGGAGTGACCTCACTCATCCCCCCAGATTTCAGCTCAAAGATGAAAGCCACAAGAAAAATGCTGACAGCATGTGTGTCACACGCACACAGTTTTTAGATACTATGTGTTACATAGCAGACCAGAAGCTAATTACAGACTTGTTTAAGTTAATTTTATTAAGAGGGAAATCATAAAACAGGTTTATGATGTTGAAGAGAAACCCAGGTTATTACATAGGGGTGCGAAGTTGTAAATGCTCCTATGAAGCCTGTGTGAGGGAGGATACAGCATGGGATCAAACGAAGTGTCATTTGAAGGACATGAATTATGCTGAAGTTGCAGGACGTAATACTTTTGTATAAGATATATATTTTCATATATCCTGACAGGGAGGAGCTAGGTGACCTCCTGAAAAGAGGTGGGGTAAAAGCCAGCTTTTAATTTAGGCTGTTTTACTTTACAGAGGCACATTTTTACCTAGACTCTGACCACAAAACATCTTGGGAGCACTTTTAAGCAAATATCTAGAGACTAAGTACTGTAGTAGGAATTGCACTGTTTAAACCTTGTTTCTTTTAAAAGATTTGAATATCTGGTGATATAACAGTTCTGTATTTTGTGGTTTGACATATTTTAAACTATTTTAGTAAAATTCTTTTTAGAACTTACTTGGTCTGTCTTTAACTTCTTTTTAGTTGTAAGAAAAGTATATGGTTATTGCAGATACTAAACATAAGCTTGTATGGTGGTACCAAACTGGAAAGAAGAGTTTTAAATCTGAGGTCTTTATTAAAGTTTTTAATGGTTCACCTCTGTATACCTGGTTAAGTGCCCTTATGCAAAGATATCTGGCTCCCCAAAGACAGAAATATCAGAGCCTGTGCATTGGGTATGCTAGCAAGAGGTTAACAGTCTGAATCCCTCCAGAACTTGAGACCAAAGGTTGATCCGAACTCACAAAACAGACAAGAGGGTTACCTTGTACTGTTCACCGTTCACAAGACTGCCTCAGAGGTTGGCACTTTGGGAGTAGAGGGCCTGACCTGCTTAATGGGTTTGTGACAATATGTGTATGTATGTATGTGTGTATATAGTGTGTGTGTGTGTGTGTGTGTGTGTGTGTGTGTGTATATATATATATATATATATATATTCATGACAAAAAACTCTGATTAATACATCAGTTAGGGTTGTTCCACAGCAACAAAAGCAAGGAAATTCGGTGTTATGGTTGAAAGCCCCCTTTCACCCCCACAGCTCACCCCCCCAACCAGCATTGGGGTGTGCATTGGGGTCATCGGCCATAACTCTTCCCCATTCCATGTGAAAAGAAGCTGAGGTGGTGAAGCATAGGAGAATGAGGTGAGAGTTAGGAACGACAACTACAATGCACACCCCGATGACGGTTGGGGGGTGAGCTGGGGGTGAAAGGAGGCTTTCAACTGAATTTCCTCACTTTAGTCACGTGGAACAACCCTAACTGATGCATTAAGCTGAGTTTTTTGCCATGAATTTCACTTCTTTTTGAGAATGAGGACTATAAATAGTGAATGGAATGCAGTGGTGGGAGCACGGGCCCCACGCTCCCACCACGTGATTTTTTGTCACATAGTAATGGTAACTGCAATGGAAACACAAGTGCAAATGGTTACACACATGGTGATGCAAATGTAAATGGTAAAGCAAATGTTAATAGAAATGCAAATGCAAAGTGACGCCAAAGTGAACAGTGACGCAAGCGGAGATGCGAGCGATTACGGAAATGCAACTGGTAATGCACACAGTCATGGTACTGCAATTGTAAACACAAATGGTAATGGTAACAGCAACAATAATGACAAAGGAAACAGAAACAGAAACGAAACCGTAATGCTGTACGGTCATGGTACTGCAATTGGAATGCAAATGATAATGGTAATAGCAAAATAACACCAAAGGAAATAGAAATGCATAAGACGAATGCAAGCCAAGACGGAACGTGAAACCGAACGCTGCTTGGTCACAAGGTACCGCTATTGTAAAACACAAATGGTAATGGTAACAGCAACAATAACACCAAAGGAAACAGAAACACAGCATGGAATTCAAGTATGGAAATGCAAAGTGTAACATGCACTGGCAAGGTAATGCAATTGGAAACGCAAATGGTAAAGGTAACAGCAATGATGACACAAAACGAAAGACAAATGCAAATGGAAGGGTGGCCACAAACACAAATGGTAATGTGCATGGTGACGTAAACTGAAATGCAAACACAAACAGTAGTGGAGATGCAAATGGTAACTGTAACACAAATGCAATCGCAAACGAAAATGCAAATGGTAACGGACATGGTGGCGTACATGGGAATGTTAACACAAATGGGTACAGAAACACAAGTGGAAATGCAAATGTAACAGTAACTGGAGCGCACACCCTGGTTTTCCCCAACAGCTGCATAGAGAAACAGTGACTACAATAATGTATGCATAATAATGGGGCTTGGACCAGAAAATGAGCTCTTGGAATACTAAATTGCTTATATCTCAGGAACCATACGACGTAGGAAAAAAAATTAAAATTTCATATGATTCACAACTTGCCTGACTAGGTTTGCACTTACTACTTAGGGGGCTAAAGATTTTTCTGATGAAAAGTCCATATCTCACACCATTTCTGAGATATTGGCCCGAAAGGTGTGGCAGACACCGCAATGTTAGTCTATGGGAAAAAGCATGAACTTTGGAGTACTGTAACTTTGCATCCCTGAAATATTTCTTCACTGAACCATGAAAAGGCATATCTGTGGGATGTTGACTTTCTTCACTTCAAATTTCAGACCAAAAGACCAAATTGTTGTTTTGCAGCAGGGTGACAAACACTTCCTGTTATTTTGGCAATAGTGTTGAAAGCAGTGTCGTGATTTGCGACACTTTCGCAAAAAAAATCACGAAAGTGTCACAGGTGCAACACTACTTGGCAACACTACTTTTCCCAAAAATTTCAAAAACATATTTCTGGAGTGTTTAACCCCAAAATAAAGACATGCCTGGCATCCTCAGGGATCGACTAGGTAAACACAAAAATAAGTGTGTCCCTAGAGGTTCCCAGTTTTAAATGCCAAGCATTTCTGTGATCAGTAACTGAAAAAAAATGGCTGACTCACAACACTACAGGGGTTATTTGTGACACTATAAACTGCATTTGCATCACTGTTGAACTTTTTGTTAACTTTTCCCAATTACCATAATATGAAACTTGTTTTTTGAATAACTTTTTGAACTGTTCAATATTTTTTTCACAAAATCTTCAAAAGGCACATTGGGGACCCCAGCCACACGTTCCCTAAAGTTTTCGGACTGGTCATGCAAACCGTGCGACCTGTAGGTGTGAGGAAAGAATGTGCAAAAAAGCGTAAATGTGCTACAGTATGTTGCTTAATAACTCTGCAACTGTACATCCGACAAGTATAAAACTTGGCAGATCTCAAGATCTATGCCAATGCTCTGTGCTTGCCAAACTTAAGGCAAATCCATCATACAGTGGCAAAGTTATTAAGGTGCAAAATTTCATCATTTAACCTTAAATGGGGTACTCAACCCTAACTATAGTGGCACTACCATGCCACTATTATATATATATATATATATACTGTACATATGTATATATATATATATAAAATATATGATATATATATACTGTGTATATATATATATATATATATATATATATATATATATATATATGTATATATATATATATATATCTATCTATCTATCTATCTATATATATATATATATAATAGGGCAAAGTCACGCCCCAATAGTTAGGGTTGATTAGGCACGTTAATGTTAAACCTCAATGTTTGCATGTTAATAACTTTGCAACCGTTCAATGGATTTGAATATGTGGTATTGCATGGTAGATCTTTTGATTTACCAAGTTGTGTTTTGGTTGGGACTAACAGTTTCTGCACAGTGAAGCACTGAATAACAAATTTTTCACCACTTTTGATGTGTTTTTTGCCCATGGTGCTGTAACCACACCGTGTGGTCTTTTAGTCTGCAATTTGTAACACAAAAAAAGTTTGGGTCAAAGATCAAACCAGCATTGATTTGGTAAAATAAATATTAATCCAATTCAAAGTTATTTAATTTTTAATGTTTGGGTTTTGCACATGCTTAGTTCACTCCAAGATTTATATGTATATTTTTCAGACTAGGATTTGGCTCACAGTTATGGATTTTGTCAGCTCACAGACAAGGATTTGAAAAAATCTTCATCCATCAGAAAAATTCCTTTTCTGCGAGCCACCATCTTGTTTTCATCTTTTCCCCTGAACAATATGTCATAGCTTTCTCCATGGGTGAATTTTGGTGTAATGGGTTTTGTTCAGTACGATGCCCTCTACAAACCCATACCTTTGGCTTGCTTCATTTTGTCCAAAAAATCGCCTTTTAAAATTAAAAAAATTCTTTGACCACAACTCACTAACAATCCTAGTCTGTAAGCTGCCAAAATCCTAGTCTGCGAGTTGACCCTCTTTTGCGAGGCTGCAAAATCCTTGTCTGTCACTTTGTGACCAGATGGCCCTTCTCATGGACGAGGATTAAGCTGATGGTCAAGGATTTTGCTAACTCGTGAAAGAGGATCGGGTGGTGGACTAGGATTTTCTCAGCTTGTGAAACAGGGTTGGGTTCTTGACTCCTCTTTCACGAGGTGACAAAATCCTAGTCTGCAAGCTGTCAAAATCCTAGTCCGCTACTGGACCCTCTTTCACGAGGTAGCAAAATCCTTGACCATCACTTAGGGACCAGATGGCCCTTCTCACAGACACGGATTGACTCACGGTCAAGGATTTTGCTACCTTGCGAAACAGGATCATCTGATGGACTAAGATTTTGTCAGCTCGTGAAAGGGGATTACTTTTTTGAATCCTCTTTTGTGAGATGACAAAATCACAGTTCGCAAGCTGTCAAAATCCTAGTCTGCCATACGATCCTCTTTCGTGAGGCAGCAAAATCTTTGACTGTCACTTAGGGACCAGATGACCAAAATCTGATGGTCAAGGATTTCTCGTGGATGCTTATTTTGACAGCTCATGGACTGGGATTGATCTGATGGTCAGGGATTTTGCTACCTCATGGACTAGGAATTTTTAAAGTTTCCCACTGCATTGTAACTTAACGGTTTGATATTTTGACTTGCAATTTTCAGGGTATTAAGGGGATGCCCTAGAGATGGGAATTATTCTTTTTAGGTGTTGGGAAGTGAAGCAGTTCCATAGATATGCCATCATGAAGTTGAGATTTTTCCCATAGGATAACACTGCGGTGGCCGTCATGCCTTTTGGCACTCGTATCTCAAAAAACGGCTTGAGATATGGATTTTTCATTTCAAAAATTCTTAGTCCCCCTATAAGGGGAACTAAGTGCAGAAGTAGGTTGGAAAGCCATGAATACCATCAATTTTGACTTTTTTTCCTACCTTGCATGGTTACTGGGATTTGGAAAACAGTATTCTAATTACTCATTTTCAGGTCCATGGGCCAGTATTACACCCTAAAAGCTAGCACCCACAGTGCTTTTTGGTGCCCATATCATGTAATTGATGTGAGATATGGATTCAGTCAATTTATGCCGTGTGGACATCTCACTGTCACGATTGCCATGATATTGAATTTTTTTCCTAGCTGCTACAATTCCCAATATATTGGCAAATTAATGTTAAAAGGGTTCTTTGTCCTATAGGGCAGTTGTATGGCTCAGTAGCTATGTGTAATTGGGAGCACAGGGCCCAGAAGGCTCATGTTCTGACAGACACATATTGTTATGCACAAAACGGCAGCTTGGTGAGAGCATGGGGCCCTCCACCAACACATGCTATTTGCTACTTATAGTACACTTTTTCAAAAAGTAAGGAAATTCATTGCAAAAAACTTCATTTAATGAATCAGTTAGCGTTAAAGCAACAGAAGTGGGGAAATGAGATGTTAGAGTTGAGCACCTAATACCCCCACCACCCCACCCCCCATCTTCCTCTGACTGACAGACGCTGGAGTGTGCCATGGGGTCATCAGGCTGGGTGGGGTATTAGGTTTAAAAGCCAAGTGAGGGAGTGGGGTGTATGAGTTGGGAACTTTAAGTTCCCCTCATGCCTCTTCTTGGGGGTGGAGGTGGGGGGAATGCGGAGTTAGGGTTTTGAGGATGGAGAGTGGGGGTGGGGAGGTGGGGTGATAATCTTAACACTGAACTTCTACACTTTTGTCAGTGTGGAAACAACCCTAACTGATGTATTAATGAAGTTTTTTACAAAGAATATATATTATACTGGCACAGTAGCACCAGTATAGTTAGAGTTAAGTAAGCACTTTAATGTAAACCTCAAATTTTGCATCTTAATAACTTTGTCACCGTACAACTGAGTTGCCTGCAATTTTGCATGCATGGTTTGGTAAACCAGATCTCTAGATCAGGCAAGTTGCTTTACAGTCAGATGTATGGTTGCAGAGCTGCAGAACACCAAAAAATGCAAAAAAACAGACTTTTTGCATGTTTCTTTGTTCTCATCCACAGCCCGTATGATTTGTCCATTTGGTCTGAAATCTTCTGGAAAGATGCAGTCTGGGTCACGGATGTGCCTTTTGAAGATTTGCTGCAAAAATATTAAACCGTTCAAAAGTTACTCAAAAAACAAGTTTCCAATTATAGTGAATAGGAAAAAAATATATGTGTCTCACAAAACCTACCGCCAGTACATTTTACTGTCTCAAATGGCCCTTTTATTTTCATGCTGCTGCTATCTTGTTTGCAGTTAGTGAGAGAGAAACATGCTTGGCATTTAAATTTGGGACCCCCTAGGTAAACACTGACCCTTGTGTTTACCTGTTCTGGTCTTGAGGATGCCAGCCCTATCTTTTTTGGATGTAAAACCCCCCAGAAATGCAGTTTTAAAACTCAGGGCCTCTGGACTTTCGCAAATTGTGAAAGAAATGGCCACAACACTTTCGCAAATCATGAAAGTGTCTTGTTGTTTTTGCGAAACTTGCAATTTGTAAAAGTACTTTGTACAAAAACTGCAAATCTTTGCCATCCCCCTGCAACAAAACGGTTGGAGCTTTGGGGCTATAATTTGCAGGGTAGAAAGCCCTGGTCCCACTGATGTGCCTTTTTGTGGTTTGTTACCCAAACATTCAACAGGCCCAAAGTTACAGCACTCCAAAGTTGAGAAATTTCCCTTAGGATAACATTGTGGCATCTGGGATACCATTCGGTGCCCATATCTCAAAAACAAAGCAAGATACAGATTTTTAAAACAAGTTTGGAAATCACAAATTACACCTACAGTGGAATTTTTTCCTTACTTGCTATGGTTACAGAAATATTGTTAAAAATGTGTTACAAGAGTTCCAAGGGTGCCTATTCAGCACTTTTCGGTGCCAGTATGTTGTAAACAATGCAAGATACTTATCTCCCATGGAGGTCTTGCTGTCATGGTTATGACAACACTTGAATTTTTTTCATAGCTGCTATGGTTGCTGAGACACTGGCAAATTACTGTTACAAGGATTCCTTGCCCTATAGAGCTGCTGTATGGCTATGTAGTTATGTGTGAGTGGGAGTGTAGGTCCCGGAGGGTCTGCACTCCCACATATGCATACCTTTATGCAAAAAATGGACAATCTGAAAGAGCTCAGGGCCCAGTGGGCCCGCACTCCCACTAACACATAACAGTTACCAGTTACATTACACTGTCTCAAAAAGATGTGAAATTCATTGCAAAAAACTCCTTTAATGCATCAGTTAGGATTAATAGCACAGAGATAAAAGCATGGAAATGTGGTGTTAGGGTTACCCTCCTACCACCCAACCCCCCTTCACACACCAACAGACGTTGAGTTCTGTCCCAGGGTCATCAGGCATAACTCTTACCCCATTCTCCTATACTGTAGCATGTCAGCTTGTTTACACATGGAATGGGGGTGAGAGTTACACCTCAATGATCCAGTGGCACACCCCGACGTCTGAGGGGGGTGGGGTGGTAGGGGTGGTAACCCTAATGCCACATTGCCATGCTTGTTACGGTTGAGTAAGCAGTTTAATGTTAAACCCCAAATTTTGTGCCTTAATAACTTTGCAACCATTCTACAGATTTGTATGAAATTTGGAATGCATGGTCTCGTATGACAGATCTCTTGATTTGCCAAGTTGTGTTTTGTTGGGCTTGCGGTTTCCATGCAGCAAAGCTCTGAAAAAATATGTTTTTCACTTTTTTTGGCACTTTTTTGCTGATTTCTGTACATCACGCTGTGGCCACACCATTTGGTATTTTGGTCTGAACATTTCAGGGTAGAAAGAGACTTGCTCAAAGAATAATCCAATGTTGGATTGGTGAAAATATATTAATCTGTTCCAAGGTTATTTAATTTTGAAGCTTCAGGTTCTGAGCGTGATCAATTCACTCCAAGATCTATATGTATCTTTTCCAAAAGGGGATTGGGCTCACGATCAAGGATTTTGTCAGCTCATGAATGGGGATTTATAAAATCCCAGTTCATGATAAAAAAATCTTTGTTCGCAAGCCGCCATTTTGTTTTCATTTTTTTCCCCAAACAAAATGTTGTAGCTTTCCCCACGGGTGACTTATTGCACAAATAAGGCATGTGTTTTATCCAGGGTGATGCCCTCTACAAACCCAAGCCTTTGGCTTCCTTTGTTTTGTCCAAAAAGTGGGTTTTAGATTTTTAAATTCTTTGTTCGTTACTCGCTTGCGATCCTCGTTCGTGAGGTAACAAAGTCCCCGTTCACGAGCCGATCCCCTTTTGTGAGGTAGCAAAATCCATGATCGCAACTTAGGGACCAGAAAGCCCTATCTCATGAACAAGGATTGGCTTGCAAATGAGGATTTTGACTGCTTGTGAAAGGGGATCGGGTTTTTAAATCCTCTTTCATGAGCTGGCAAAATCTGCTTTCATAAGGTGTCAAATTCCCCTTTCATGAGCTGATCACCTTTCACGAGCTGACAAAATACTTAATCATCATTTCATGACCAGATGGCCCATTCTCGCGAACAGCAATTGGCTCGCGAACGGGGATGTTGACACCTCATGAAAGGGGATCAGCTCATGAATGAGGAATTTTGTCAAGTCGCAAAAGGGAATTGATTTTTAATTCCTCGTTCATGAGCTGTCAAAATCCCCATTCACAAGCTGATCCCCTTTTGTGAGCTGACAAAATCCCCTTTCGTGACTTCCAGCCCAGATGGCCAAAATCAAACGATCAAGGATTTCTCGTGAACCCGGATTTTGATAGCGCGCGAACTAGGATTTAAAAAAATTTGCAGCTGCACTGTAAAGAAACGGTTTTGTTTTTTGGCTTGAAATCTGTGGGGTATAAAGGGGATGTCCCAGAGATGTGAATTATGCAATTTAGGTGTAAAAAATGTTAGTCGGTTACAAAGATAAGCCATCATGAAGTTGAGATTTTTCCCATAGGATAACATTGCAGTGCCCACAGCAACTTTCAGTGCTCATGTCTTGGAAATGATGCGAGATACAGATTTTTCACTACCCCTAGCTAAGCATGCATGGAGGTTTCGAAGTCATGATTACAACTCAGTGGAATTTTTTTCATAGTTTGTATGGTTACTGAGATATTGACAAATTAGTGTTACAAGGGTTGTTTTTCAGGCCTATAGGGCTACTGTATGGCTCTGTTGTTATATGTAAGTGGGAGCACAAGGCTCGGAGGGCCCGCACTCCTAGAGATGCATATAATTATGCACAAATGAGCAGTTTGTTGGTGGGCCCCGCGGTCCCATCAACACATACCATTTACCAGTTACTTTACACTTTTTCAAAAAGTAAGGAAATTCATTGCAAAAAACGTTGTTAATGCATCAGTTAGGGTTAAAGCAACAAAAGTGGGTAAATTAGATATTATTGTTGAACCCCTAACCCCCACACTACCCAACCCCCATCCTCCACACACCGACAGATGCCGGGGTGTGCCATGGGGTCTTGAGGCCTAACTCTCACCCCATTCTCCTTTACTGTAGCATGTCGACCTGTTTACACATGGAATGGGGTAAGAGATAGGCCTGATGACCCCATGGCTCACCCGGCATCTGTCAGTGTGTGGAGGATGGGGGGGTTGGGGGGCTCAACCCTAACATCTCATTTCCCCAGTTTTGTTGCTTTAACCTAACTGATGCATTAGCAAAGTGTTTTCAATGAATATATATCTATATATATATATACATATATGGGATATGGCATGGCCTGGCGAAGATATCATATTTATCTTCACGGAGGCCAATGATATCATGATATCTCACGAGTGGGGAAGCCACGAGTGAGATATCTTGATGTCATTGGCCTCGAATAAAGATAAATATGATATCTTCACTCAGGCCATGTCATGTTCTGTTTATACAACATGTTTTGGGCCACTGAAACACAACCCCTCCCCCTCCCCCCACACACAGAAATAACCCCATATATTGCTTACAAACATAAGAGATGCCACATGTTAAATACATTTTGTGGTTCACCCTGCTATTTAAAACGTATTTAAAGGATGTTATGTGGTTGATCCTGCCATTGTTTTAGAATAAGCAATAATTTAAAATAGTGTTTGGTTGATTCCGCCACTGTGATGTTTATTAACTGTAGGGTACTTTCATTTTCTGCGCCAAAATGTAGCGTGACCGAGAGGTCTGAAAATTGCACTATTATATGCCGTTATAGTCTTTCACAATGGCATTGTGTGTCACAAGTCCTGAAAACTGTGTACATTTGTACGCTTTCAGTTGCTTTTGTCAAAATAAGCTCCCGATTCTAAAAGACAGAACAGCGAGCGACCCTGCAGCTTCAGAACAGAAGTAAGCATTAGCGAGTGTTGCCATAGCTACATGTTGGCGCAGAAAATGAAAGTACCCTACAGTTAATAAACATCACAGTGGTGGAATCAACCAAACACTATTTTAAATTATTGCTTATTCTAAAATAATGGCAGAATCAACCACATAACCTCCTTTAACTACGTTTTAAATAGCAGGATGAACCACAAAATGTATTTAACATGTGGCATCTCTTATGTTTGTGAGCAATATATGGGGTTATTTCTTTGTGTGTGGGGGGGGGGAGGAGGGTTGTGTTTCAATGGCCCAAAACATGTTGTATAAACAGAACATGACATGGCCTGAGTGAAGATGTCATATTTATCTTTATTCGAGGCCAATGACATCAAGATATCTCACTTGTGGCTTCGCCACTCGTGAGATATCATGATATCACTGGCATCTCGTGAAGATAAATATGATACACAATAGGAGGAACAGGGTCTAAAGTGAAAGTATGGTACTGAAAAGATGGCACAGATGGCAGGATCAATGAGATTAGTTCTGAAATTACGTATAGGAATGTGGAGATAACAAATGACGTATAGGAACATGAAGATATCAATGATATCTTCACTGCCTAGCTGAGATATCACTTTTTATCTCCACATTTATGCCAAAACACATTGGTCTGGATATTCAAACTGTGCCCAAAAAGTGCGCAATAGCAGGAGCAAGCACAAGTCCATTGCGCCCATGCACAACAAACGCAATATTCAAAAAAGGAGCAAGCCAAACTGCGCCAACACCTATCGTCTGAATATCGCACCACCTGAGCCATAGCGCAACTAGGAAGGGGAAGCTGAGCAGATATGATGTGCTATGGTGCAACAATGGATATCCAGCTGAGCAGTCCAGAGGCAACATAGCGTAAGCAGGGAGCCCCCCAGCAGCAGAGCAATGTAACTGCACAACCAGGGAGGTAGGGGCCCATCACCCATGCCACAGATGGGCACAGGAACACACAGCAGAACTGACGTCGTGACCCCACACCCCAAGCACAGCACAACTGGAGGAGTGCTGGAATAACCACCGGCCCATGGAGACAAGCAAACAACCCACAGCTGGGCCAAGGTGCCCCATCACACCCACCGGCAAGCTGAGACTGCCACACAAGGAGGGCAGACCACCCCGTGCCACACCATACCCCCACTGCACAGCACACCCTGCACCATGCCCCCCAGACACCCCCCCATGAGCAGTGACCACCACTGCAGGAAATCCCATGCATACCACCACCCCCCCTGTGACACTGCAACCTTGTGCACCACAGAACCATACAAGGCAGCCCACTTGAGCACCCAGCAGTGGGTGGCATCACACGGCAATACAGCAATGGCAGACACAATGCCACCATGCACAATCCCCCCAAGACACAGCTGAGAGACCGACCATGCATCAGCACAAAAGGTACCCCACATGGGACAGGGCGTGCCCCTGACACCACCACCACCACCAGTGATACAGCATCCTGCACAGTAGTCCAGTGACACACCCCGACCTACCACTGGCCACAACAGCCAGCACTGACACCCACAGTGGTGCATGTAAGCATGCACCACACCGGATGCAACACAGTGCAGGAACAATCACCCACCCATACCCAAGGGGACAATAACACAGGGACGCAGTAGTGTGGCAACCAAGCCCCAAGTGTGGGCCCATGGAAACCGTATACACACAGCCTGCAGTCCTCCCTGGTACAGGAGTGCCAGTCACCCTGCGCAGGCACTGTGGACCCGTACAACACCAGCATATGCATGGAGCACAAGTCACAGACAGTGGTGCACATCCCCTGCAACACACACAAGGCACAGCATGGAGGTGGGACAACAACCATAGAGGCCACAGTGTCACCTGAGGCAAACATGCACCACACCAGTGACAGGAGGCAACTCAGCATTGTGACGGGTACAGTGGCTGCCCTGCATGGACAGCCACCACTGACATGGCAGCAGATCTTGCAGGTCACAGACATGCAAGGGTGTCAGCTGCACAGGCCATGGATGGGTTAACAGGGGCACCAGGGATAAAGAGCATGCACCATGGACCACTGCACACAGTCATCCATTGCACAGGGAACAACACACACACCACAGACACCGACTGATAGCTACTCCCACACCATAGTCACTGCTCCACGGACATACACACAAACCCATGACTGCACCACCCCAGACGCCATGCACACCACTGCAGCTGAGCACCTATAGCCCACTGCAAATCAGAGACCACCACAGTATTCATATCAAAATAATTATATTGTAACACATAAACAAAACTATTTACAGAACTATGTACATATGGGGGGGAGGGACATAAACAAGGTGGGGGTGGGTAAGGGGCAGGGGTGAACATATAAGAGAGGGTAGAAGGGTTGTGAGGGTGGGTCCAGGGGAGGAAGGTGTTTCCATGGGCATGGATGGCCCACCATCTGCCCTGCTCATCTGCTATGTTCCGCTGATGTGACCGCCGCCTCCTGACCCCGTGTCAGTCCATCCTTTGGAGGATTACCAGGAATGCCCTCGCCACCTGCAACAGCTCTTGCAGTCCCCTCTCTATGGCCCAAAGTCGCTGTACACCTAGGATAAGGGAGCAGAGTCATTATGTGTGACTGTCCATCCCCCTGCAACCCACCCATGGTGCATGGCATACAGCCATGTGCCACGCCCCTGTGATGGTGTGCGACCACCCTCAGTGACCGTGTCCACAAGACCTGCCCACCCAGGCAGCCACAGCCATGTGGACCACTGCACACACCCACCACCCATGTCCTGCACAGCACCACCATGGGCGTACAGTAACGTGGCTATGCAGTGTGAAGGCAGTGCCACAGCCATGTGCCTGGTGCATGCAAGGACCACCACTGACACACTCCCAGACATGAAGTGCCACTGGACAGTGCTGATTGTCACAAGTCACATGCATGGCAGTGGTGTCCATGGATGGTGGCCATGCCCCGCTGCCCACCCTGTTACACAGCATGCAACAGTAATCATGGAGTTATTGCACTCACCCTCATTGGGCCAGTCAGGTCAGCGGTGATGGTCATCGTCCTGCCTGGATGCTCTGTCTACCTCCCTCCAGTGCTCCTCCCTCAGCTGGCACCGCTCATCCACACCTGTGGGGGAAACAAGGAGAGAAGAACATCAGTACAATCCCGAAGCAAAGTCCCCCTGCCCCAATGTGTGTGCCCACCCACCCAGCCAGACCCACCCACCCCACACCCTGTGAACACCAACAAAGCCAACCCTAGACTAGCCCTCCCTTATGTGCTGGACACATACAACACTGTTACCCATATGGACAATACAAGTGCATAGACGGAACCCCCACCTGGACATGTCACCATGCCCTTCCTGGCATGCGACCGCAGATGGGCTAGTAGGTCCGGCTCCCTCTTCCTGAGGTCCCCATAGCCGTGCCTGCATTGCTCTGAGGTCCTCCTGTGTCCAGTGGCCACCTCCAGCTCAGTGGCCACCTCCTGCCAGACCTGGGTCCTAGCCTTGTCCAGTTCCTCATCACCAAACAGTGGGTCATAGTGTGGCTCTACAATGGCCACAAGGTTGGCCAACTCAATGGCACTCCATTGTGGGGCTTTCCTGCGTGCCATCTCAACAACTATAGTAGGCAATATGGCGCTCTGCAGCGCGGTACCCCACATGCAAATGCTGAGCAGTACAGCGCCACCATTCCCTATCGTGCTGTTACCGAACAGCGTGATAGAGTTTCAGCCATGCCGGATGCATGGCACCAAGGGGCAAAGGTCGGGCACAGGGTCAAGGGCCTCTGGCGCAAAGCCACGCACAGTGCCATTGGATGACTATGCGTATAGTGCGATTGGTTGCCTGTTTGCCAGTACCACAGTGGACTATTGTGCAGTTGTGCCATTGCGCCTATGGAGTCCCATTGTCACAGTGCCATGTAGTGACCCTCGCCATAGCGCCACTGGCACAATGGTGGCCGTGCCCTGCATTGACCATCGCGCACAGCACGTCATCAGTGTCGCAGACGCCAGCGTCAGCAGCCTGGGCATGTGGAGTTAGGTGTACTACGCATGCCACGGAACTGCTCCATTGGCTCAGCCTGTTCAACACAATTGCGCAAAGCGCAAAAGCGCGATATTCAGCCATCACATGCTAATCATCCGATCAGCCATTCAATGGCGCAGCACCGCGATTTGCATCTAATTAAAGTTACTCCTCACCTGATTTGCATGGATTGCGCTATAAAAGTGCGACAAAGTTCTACAGTCGCCATATTCGGTTACTGCAGTTTATTGGTGAGTTGCATGCTGTGTGGGAGTGTGGACTGTGGATTCAGGGACATGCTTTGGACTGCACAGTCACAGGTAACCACTGCCATTCCTACAGGCTGAATAATGACCGAGCAAGGTCTGGGTGAGGAGGACGATGATGGTGGGCAGAAGAGGAGGCCCAATTTCATGAAGGCCGAGACCGAGGCACTTTTTGAGGCCTACCTGGATCAGGAGCCACTGCTCAGTGGACAGCGGGGCACCCCTCTGGCCCGTGCTGCTGCATGGGAGGAGGTGGCACATGCCATCAACCTCCATGGCAGCCACCAGTGCTCCATGCAGGAGTGTAAGAAGAAGAGGAGTACTGACAGGAGGAGGGTGAAGGAGAAGGTGGCTGCCATCAGGGCGGCACATGCTGCAACAGGTGGTGGACAGCCAGAGGTGGTGCAGCTCACACCAGAGGACAGGCTTGCTGCAAGCATGCACTGCAGTGCCATAGAGGGAGTTCCGGGCGGTGGCTTCCAGGCGGGTGGTGGCCCATCACTGCATGGTAAGTCATGGTCGGTCTATGGGGGGAGCAGGGTAGGTCACAGGCAGTAACGCGACTTTGATTTCCCTTACAGATCCTACGCATCTGCATGGGTCAGCGGTGGTGGGCCTGTCCACTGCGGACAGTCAGCTGGAGTTGGAGGAGGGACCATCCACCTCCACATGCCAGAGACTCATTTGCCACCCAAGATCTGACACAACTTGTCACCCAGCCCACGAGACTTAACCTTAAGAGTGGTACCAGCACCCTGCTGGATGTTATTATAACTAACCGACCTCATAAAATCCAAAACATCCAGGTCCTCCCAGATTCCCTGAGTGACCACTCCCCTATCCTATTCCACTGGGTAGCCCCCAATCCCAAACCCAAAGCCCAGACCACCCTCCGCAGGCGCCTCCGCCCTGGTGGGCTGAAGAAACTTAAGGCACTCCTCACCCAGATAGACTGGTCCCCCATTCAGCAGGCAACCAACATTGATACTGCCCTCACCTTTTTCACTCACACCTTCAACATGGCCTGTGATCTCTTTGCACCCTTAACCAAAATCCGGTCCAAAAAACAGAACGCACCCTGGGTTAGCCCGGCCCTCCTACAAATACTTAGAAACCGGGATAACCTCTGGCACCTTGCCACTGAAACAGGTCGTCTGTCTGATAGGCAAGCATACAATGCAGCCCAGAATAAATGCTAATGGGCCATCAGGAAAGCCAAGGCAGACCATTACCAGGCCTCCCTTACCTCCTCTTGGGGCTCAGCCCGGACCTTCTGGGATAATATTAAGCAACTCAATGGTAAAGCTTGCTCCCCTGCCCCATCCCAGCTTACTAGAAATGGCACAACCTCCACCGAGCCTGCCACCATAGCTAACTGGTTCAACACCACTTTCACTGACCTTAGCTCAGTGCTCCCTAGTAATTTCTTTGACCCTCCCCCCAGCCAAACTCCCCTGTCCTCCAGACCCCAGCTTCCTCCTCGAAAGATTTCCACCGGGAAGCCAGACCCATCTAACCAAAGCTCTCAATGGCAACAATCCAGGCAGTGACTCACTGGACCCCAGCATCCTCAGGCTGGTGCTAGATGAAGTCCTTGCACCTCTCACAAGCCTAATTAACCAGTCACTCTGCCTGGGACAATTCCCCACAGCTTGGAAAACAGCCATTATCACACCTATTCATAACGGAGGTGACAGGTCATCGACCAACAACTACTGGCCAATCTCCATCCTCCCTCCCTCTCTAAAGCCCTGGAGAAGTGGTGGCCATTCAAATCACTGATTATCTGGCTAAGCATAACATCTTATGCCCAGAGCAACATGGCTTCCGTGCGGGTCATAGTACCAGCACTGCCCTTATTGAATTCTCCAACTTCCTACACTCCTCCTTGGATTCCAGCTCCCTAGCTGGTGCAGTGTTCATTGACCTCTCAAAGGCTTTCGACACTGTCTCCCATCCACTGCTGCTGAATGCACTCTGCCTCAATGGTCTCTGGGCTGGCCCCCTGGCATGGTGTGCTAGCTATCTTGACACTCGATCCCAGTGTGTCAAGATTAATAGCACACTCTCCGATACCCATCCCATTCTCTCTGGGGTCCCCCAAGGCTCCATCCTGGGCCCCTTCTCTTCTCGCTGTATCTGAACACCCTGCCCAGTGCATGCTCTGGCAAAATTCTGCTGTATGCAGACGATGCTGTCCTTTTGCCACCCACCGTAATCCCATCTCCTACAGGACTCCCTACAGCAGTCTTTCAACAGTGCAGGCTTGGTTTAAGGCGCAGACTCATCATCAATCTTAAGAAAACCAAAACTATGCTCTTTCACACCCCAAAACAAAGCTAGCAACCACCCACTCTATATCCTTCCAAGCACCAACCAACCACTGGAACAAGTCTGCTCCTACAAATACCTTGGGGTTACCTTCGATTCAGCCCTCACATTTCACAACCACATCGACCCTAACATCCGCCACCAACACATGGCTTGGCATCCTATTCGCCATAAAACCTGCCTTCCCCAAATATGCTCCGGCTAGCTGTTACATCATCCATTCTGTCCCTTGTAGACTATGGTCTACCAGTATACTGATGCTGCCGACACCACTGCACTCAACAAAATTCACCTCACCCTGAATAAAGCGTGCAGATTGATTACTGGTGCCCCAGGCTCACACACACCTGTCAGCTATGTCGATGCAAACCTGCTTACCCTGGATGAGCGGCTCCGATACCAGACCTGTCTCCTCACCAAAAAAACCCTACTCGGGCTCTCCCCAGATGATGGCATCCCTCCACCAGAGCCCTCCACCTTTGCTACGGTCTTCATACAAGACCACTTTAAAAGTCCCCAGAACAAGAACCAGCTGTGGCCAGAGGTCCTTGACTATAGAGCCCCAACCTGGTTTAACTCCCTCCCTGCCACCGTCACCAATGCCATCACCATCTCCACATTCAAACCGCGCTGAACCACATCTTCAGCACTCGTAACTGCTCCTGTCTCTGAACATAGCCTCCACCTCTCTTTTCTCTTGACAATGCCCCGGGCAGCTCTCGACAACCATCACCCACCACTTCCCTGTACACCATGCCTAGGTTTAACCAGGCCAGTGCCGTAGTTTCAATGTTTACCAACCAGAATGCTCATGATACCGACTTGTGTAATATCTGTTATCAATTACATGTACCCTGTACCCAATTGTATTTGTCTGACCACAATGTGACGTGGCACCTCTGGTGAATGCCTATTGTTTTTGTAACTGAAACACAATGTATGTCTTTATGTGAGGAAGTACCTTTGGAAACGAGCCTCTGGCTCAAAGGTTGTAAACTGATTCCTTAAATAAATAAAATAAACAGGTATACATGGAGCATTGCAACAATGGGGCCACCTCGCTGTCCACACTGATGTCATTGAGACAGGTGTGGGGGAGGCCCTTCCTGTGTCTCAGCATTCTGGCATCCAAGTATGCCAGCACGCCGTGGCTGTGGCAGAGACCTACACCAGTGATGATGACACGACCATCATGGGCAGTGACACGTGTGTGCCACAGAATGGACACACAGCAGGTCAGCTCGTGCCCATGACTCAGGCTGGTGCCGCCATGTGGGCCAGCGTGTCAGCACAGTCCCAGGCTGTGCCTGTCAGCACCAGTGGGGCAGCACCAGTGGCTGGTCAGGACAGTGGGACTGTTGCGGCCACAGCAGCGGCACCACTGAGCCCTTGGGTGCAGCTGCCGGAGGGGTGGCAGCAGCAGTCTCCCACCGGGACTGGGGGTTCAGGGTTCGGTGGTGACGTCTGTGCTATGCCTGTGGACTTGCCCATACCTGGTCCTGATGCGCAGCACCCACCCTCAATGGGTGTTGAACATCAGGCCCGTGCACACCCTGAGGGACAGGATACCGAGGAGGCAAATGACCTCTTTGATGAGCACACATGCCTACTGCAGGCATCGGTCCAGCAGCAGATGCAGTTTGCAACATCTGTGGAGGCACTGTGTGTGGCTCTGGAGTGGGCAGAGAAGCGGTGCAGCAGGGACACCGATAGGATCCTGTCACAGATGGACCATTTGCGGGAGGATGTGACCGCTGCCATTGACAGGCATGCACAGGCGTTCATTGCTGTCATGGTCACAATGGGCACACAGTCAGGTGTCCATGCGTCGCTCACACCATGCAGTGCACTATCCACTCCCCGTTCCCGGCGTCATGTGACACCCACCCTGTCGACACCGGGTTCAGATGTGGGCATCCCGAGCACTCCTGGTGCAGGCATGTTCGGTGTGCTGCAGACCCCTGCGCGGGCACGGTCGTATTCGTGCAGTGGAACCCCTGGGGGACCATCGGTGCCACCCCATGAGGCCCATGGTCAGCCTGCCAGTGCTGGTGGGTCTCAGCAGGGCCGCCCACACATCCAAGGTGGCCATGGCACTGTACTGCGAGAATGACCTGTCTCCCAGAACGGGTACTGTCTGTTGCTGCCCTTTGTGCATTGTGTGTTTCGGTGGGCAGTGCACGGGTGGATGCCTGGCCATGCACACGGAAATACAGTCCACCTGCACACCCTCCCGGCTGCTGTCCACAGGTACATGTGGATGATGATGCCTGTATTGCGCTGTACACCAAAGAGCGATGGTGCCCAGCATCTGACACACGCACATGGACAGACAGTGGATGTGGTGGCCTGTGGACATGCGTGTTGCTAGTGTTGGCGTTCTGGCTCAGTTTTCCACCTGCCCTCTGTGCACATTTGGTGCATTGTGTGTGTGCATGTGTGTGTGTCCATCCATGTGGCGCATTGCTGTTCACCCATCCCTGGTTGTGTGCGTGTGCTTCTGTGCCCTGCCACATCCCTTGCCAGCATGCACCCCTGGTGTGTTTCCATGCATGTTTGTGGGTTGTGCCTTGGCCACTGGTGGTTGCGCATGGCACCATGACTTACCTGGGTTGGCTGAAGTGCTCCTTTATGATGGTGTCCTGGTGCAGCTGCGCCAGCCGGATCAGTCAGGGGTCCCATCGGCCAAGGGGGGGCTGCCCATCACCATCATCACTGGCGTCCCCCTCGTCCCCATCGCTGTCCCCCTCTTCAACCTGTATGGCTATCCCACATTCTTTGGCCGTGTTGTGCAGGATGCAACAGGCCAGGAATATCCCACAGGCCTTTGAGGGGCTGTACTGTAAGGCACCACCAGACGAGTCCAGGCAATGGAAACATGTCTTCAGCATCCCAAACACCCACTCAATGACATTGTGTGTGGTGGCATGTGCCTCATTGTAGCGTTGCTGCGATGGGGTCGTGGGCTGCCGGTAGGGTGTGAGCAGCCAGGGATGGAGTGGATATCCACTGTCACCTGTGTGCAGAGAGTGGAGGTTAGTTTTGTGTTCAGCTTCAGACTGCCCCAAGCCCTGTGGGCCACACCCATGGCACCTCTGGCCATGCCCCCCCAGGCCCACGATATGTCCGTTTTATTTGCATTCTCACCCACTAGATGTCCTGTGGGGATGTCCCCACTCTCAAATTGGTGGCACAGTGCCGACTGGTGCCAGATGTATGAATCATGTGCTCCCCCAGGATGCGTGGCACAGACATTGATGATCGCCACTGGCGCCGCACACCACCTGGCAGTTGACACTGGAATAGCCCTTGTGGTTCATGTATGCGGCCCCCTCCTCACCAGGTGGTGTGTGTATGGCCACATGGGTGCAGTCTATTGCCCCTAGCATGCCAGGCATACGTGCTACCCTGTAGAACTCCTGTATGGTTGCTGTGCGCTCCGCCGCAGTGCTGGGGAAATGGATGTACTCCGCAGCATGTGGCAGCAGTGTGCTGAGGAATTGGGTGAGGATGCGTGATGTGGCTGACTGTGTTATGCCTGTGATGTCTCCGGTTGGTCTCTGGAAGGTACCCGTGATAAGCAAGCACATGTAGGCTGTTACCTTTGTCTCCACTGACAGGGCATTACTCTGTTGTGTGGGTGCCTGCATCACATCACTGCACAGCTCACAGAGCTGCCTCAGTGTTGCCCTGTTCAGGTGGTACCGGCCAATCTCAATATCTGTATACAACTCAAAGCTGGTGCGGGCTTGGTTCTGCCTGTTGGGGGCATACCACCGAAGGGCCCTTCCACGGCCACATCCCCCTGTCGCATGTCTTCTCACCCCCCCTCATTACGGCCTCCATGTGGAAGGTGGCACTGGCCATGTCCCTGGCTTGCGTTCCCCCCCATCAGCTGTTGCCTTGTTCCCCCTGCTGTCCTGACTGCTACCTCCCTTGCACCAGGTACACCTGTTTGTGCTGGCCTCTGGTATGTGTGTCAATACACATCTTTCCTGTGCCTCTCTTCTGCAGTGTGGTTTCCCTGGACTGCCCTCTTTCTCCCAGTTTCCCTGTGCCTGTCTCTCCTCCTGCCTCATGTGGCTTCCCTGTAGCGTTCTTGCACCTCTTCCTTGCTCTTTTTTATTTTGGCTCATTTCCGCTATGGCACAACTTCCACTTGCTCCACTGTTGCACATTGCGCAAGTCTTGGAACATTGCACTGTGCCCTTTATGCATGGTTCCTCCCCCTTCAGTTGTGCATGCCTTCATTATCATTGCGCTGTTGCTCAGCATGTTTTCGGTGGCGTGACTGCCTCTTGCTGAATATCACAGAATGGCGCATTTTCGGACTTACGCTGGTGCAACCCTATTGCACATGGCGCAACCCTTTGAATATCCAGCCCATGTTGTATAAATATACACATATATATATCTATATATATATATATATATATATATATATATATATATATATATATTATGGTAACAGGGTAGTGCTACCATAATTAAGGTTGAGCCATTTCCATATTAAACCCAAAATTTTGCACCTTAATAACTTTGCAACCATTTGATGGATTTGCCTGAAATTTGGAATGCATGATCAAGATACATAGCCCTTGGGATCTGCCAAGTTTCATACTGATTGGATATACAGTTGCGGAGTTATTAAGTGTGATCTGTGCGCGCGTTTACGCTTTTCTGGAATTCTGTGGTCGTGCCTACAGGTCGTACAGTTTGCGTGACTGGCCCAAAATCTTCAGGGAACATGCAGCCAGGGTCCCCAATGTGCCTTTTGAAGATTTCATGAAAAAATATTAAACGGTTCAAAAGTTATTCAAAAAACAGTTTCCCATTATAAGTCAATGGGAAAAGTTAACAAAAAGTTCAACACTTTCGCAAATGCATTTTTACTTTTGCAAATGGGCCTGTTACTTTCGCAAATCGGCCATTTTGTTTTCAGTTGATGATCAGAAAAATGGTTGGCATTTAAATTTGGGACCCTCTAGCAACCTAATTTTTTTGTATTCACCTAGTCAGGCCCTGGGATGCTTGCCATGTCTTTATTTTGTGGTAAAACACCCCAGAAATATGTTTTCAAATTTCTGGAAAAAGTACTTGCAAATTACTCGTGCTCACGAAAGTGTCGCAAGCCATTGCGAAGCTTTATAAGTACGACAGTAGTTTTCTAGTCTGTGGGAAAATGACAGCAATTCTTTGGCACTGCGCTGCAAAAGAACCGTTGGGAGTTTTGAGCTGAAATTTGGAGGGAATGGAGCCGACATCTCACAGATGTGCCTTTCAGTGTTGTATTGAAAAAATATTACACAGCGGCAAAGTTACGGCACTCCAAAGTTTTTCCCATAGGATAACATTACGGCGCCCGATGCATTACAGAAATCCTTTGGCACCCTGCTGCAAAATAACGGTTTGGTCTTTTTTCCTGAAATTTGGAGGGAAGACAGCCAACAGCCCACAGATGTGCCTTTCAGTAGTTTGGTGAAAAAATATTACACAGCGGCAAAGTTACGGCACTCCAAAGTTGACATTTTTTCCCATAGGATAACATTAAGGCGCCCAACGCATAACAGAAATCCTTTGGATCCCTGCTGCAAAATAACGGTTTGGTCTTTTTCCTGAAATTTGAGGAAGACAGCCAACAGCCCAGAGATGTGCCTTTCAGTGGTTTGGTGAAAAAACATTACAGGGAGGCAAAGTTATGGAGCTCTGAACTTTTCTTTTTTTCCCATAGGATAACATTACGGCGTTCGCCTCACATTTCAGGGCCCGGATCGGAAGCGGTGCGAGATAATGGACTTTCGGTCGGAACTTCTTAGCCCTCAGAGGGGGCTAAGGCTCAAATTAGCCAGGACAGTTGTAAATAATATGACTTTTAAATTTTTTTTCTACGTCATACGGTTCCTGAGATATAATGTATTTAGTATTCCAAGATCTCATTTTCTGCGCCGATACTCATTATTTTGCATACATTATTTGTACTCACTGTCTTTCTCAATGCAGGTTTTGGGGAAAACCAGCCTGTGCGCTTACATTACTGTTACTGTTGCCCTTTCCGCTTGCGGTTCTGTACCCGTTTCACTTACCGTTGACGTCTGCGCCACCATGTGCGTTATCCTTTGCGTTTTCATTTGCGCTTGCGTTTCTGTTATTTTTTGCCATTTTCTGTCTACAGTACTGTTTATCTTTCTGTTTCACTTTACATCACCATGCCCATTGACATTTCTGTTTGCAGGCACCATGTTACTATGTGACAACACATCACGTGGCAGACCATTCCCGTCTACGCCACCATGTGCGTTACCCTTTCTGTTCTCATTCGTGCTCTTGTTACCATGTGCGCCACTGTTAGCATTTCTGTTTGCATTGCTGTCCCTGTTAGTATGCCACAAGACATCATTTGGTGGGAGCGCGGGGCTCAGAGGGCACCGCGCTCCCGCTGCTGCATTACATTCATTATTTCTTGTTATCATTCTCAAAAAGAAGGGAAATTAGAGGCAAAAACTCAGTTTAATGCATTAGTTAGAGTTGTTCCACAGCGACAAAGTGAGGAAATTCGCTGTTAGGTTGAAAACCCCTTGCACCCCACCACCCCCAACCGGCATTGGGGTGTGCATTGGGATCATGAGTCTAACTCTCACCCCATTCTCTATACTTCTGCTGCTTTACACAGGTCATGGGTGAGGAGATTAGGGCTGGAATCCCAATGCACCCCAATGCCTGCGTCGTCATCCTTTGCATTTTCATTTTGCGCTTGCGTTTCTGTTACTTTTTGCCATTTGTGTGTACCGGACTGTTTATCTTTCTGTTTCACTTTGCGTCACCATGCCCATTGACATTTCCATTTACAGGCACCATGTTACTATGTGACCAGACATCATGTGGCACACCGTTCCCGTCTACGCAACCGTGTGCATTACCCTTTCTGTTATCATTCGCGCTTGTGTTACCATGTGTGCCACTGTTAGCATTTCTGTTTGCATTGCTGCTCCTGTTACTATGCCACAAGACATCATGTGGCGCCCACCACATTACATTCACTATTTCTCAATATCATTCTCAAAAAAAAGGGAAATTAGAGGCAAAAAACTCTGTTTAATGCATTAGTTAGGGTTGTTCCACACCGACAAAAGTGAGGAATTAGGCTGTTAGGGTTGAAAACCCTAACTCAATTCACCCCCAGCACCACACACACACAGACACACACACACATTCAAGTATGGGGAGGACCAAGTCAACACAACCAATGACAGACATCCAGCAGCAGGTGACAGAAATAACAAACAATTGTCTAAATGTACTACGAGACATCCACCCACCTGACCAGGTACTGCATGCTCAGTGGAGATCAACAGTAAAACTGAGGCCATGTACACCAAACGCATAACATCCCTGATTGCAGCTGCACACAACGTACCACACTTAGTAGTTGCATGGCCTTACCTACCCATGCCCCACACCAAACCACAACTGGTACTGTGCCGTTATTCAATATAAATGCTGAAGGTGCATGATAACAGTTGTAGAAAGGTTTAACACTACTGAGTATACATTAATTAAGAGAAGCACATAAATTAACTACAAGACACTAGCATGCTCAAGATAAAAGTAGTGATACATTTAGTAGGTGATTTACATAGTAGTACATTTACTGCAATGGTTTACTCAACATAGAGAGGCTGATGTAAACGTATGGAAAAGCATTGCCTGTTCAACGCTGTGAAATTGGTACTGCCAGTATCACACGCATTCTTACTGATGAAGGTGTACTGCTGATGTACATACATAGACCTTCAGTGTGTTTCAATATTAAAGATGCAGTAAGTATTCTTTGTAAGAAAGATTGTAATTGCATGGATCAGGCCAAGCAACTTCTAAATATCATAGCACTACTGAGCCAACAATGATGTACCTGTATCGGACGTGTATATAGGATAGATTTTCCTGTAGGCACTTACTGAGTATGTTGTACCTGATAAAGACAATCTCATTGCATCTGTGATGACTAACTTCTTCAAATAGTAATACATTTGCTATTGTTGCAATGAGTCATCTATGCCACTTATGGACACAGTGTGATTTTTTTAACAGTTGTTTCATACTCAGGCTGTATGCCTACTGTTTGGGTTTGCCACACTTCTGTCACTGATGCTATCAAAGTGATAACTATGTTAATTCTGCTACAACAGGAATCAAGTAGGTATGGTGTAGATATAAACAGAAAGTCTTTTAGTATTGATTTAACTCATAATGGGGTAAATGTACTAGGACAGCAGGGGTTATCCTCTATCACTGAGTCTGTCAGTTATAATCACACTAGGGTTTCGATGACTGTAATAATCAAGTTACACTGTTCATCTTCATGAGTTCATATTCACAGCCATTCTCCAGCAACTAGACAGTGTATGGTGTAACTGGGTGGGACACTGTGTTGCAAAGCTGCTGCAGTGCCTAGCAGAGGGAGAGTATCTACTCAAAAAGACAATTAAGCTATAAGGCATGACCAACAGTTATGTTAAATGGTCTGTTAATCACCCTGTAGGGGTTTAATGTTGAATGAGGCATATCCGAGTGCCACATGTCGCTAGATGATAAACTGACCATTAACATAATACCTGGGAGTAGCTTATTGCTATCATAATAAAACTATTTTTTAAACAACATTAAACCATGTTCATCATATGGTTAGGCTCTACATATATGTTAATAAAAACTAAACATAAGGCTGTTACAATGTTTGCAGTCAATTAGAAAGCTGCATTTCTCAAACCCTTGTTAAATCAGAGATATTATACCTGTACAACTCCTTGGTTTTGCTTAACTCTATTGCTCAGGTGGCCCACCACAAGTGGTGTGGTGTGGTGTGGGGCATCGGTAGGTAAGGCCATGCAACTACTAAGTGTGGTACGTTGTGTGCAGCTGCAATCAGGGATGTGTACGTTTGGTGTACATGGCCTCAGTTTTGCTGTTGATCTCCACTGAGCATGCAGTACCTGGTCAGGTGGGTGGGGATGTCTCGTAGTACATTTAGACAATTGTTTGTTATTTCTGTCATCTGCTGCTGGATGTCTGTCATTGGTTGTGTTGACTTGGTCCTCCCCCATACTTGAATGTGTGTGTGCGTCTGTGTGTGTGGTGCTGGGGGGTGAATTCGGAGTTAGGGTTTTCAACCCTAACAGTGAATTTCCTCACTTTTGTCGCTGTGGAACAACCCTAACTAATGCATTAAACGGAGTTTTTTGCCTATAATATATATATATATATATATATATACGTAGGATACATGATGGGCAGAAGTGGGATATAGAAAATATTCCCACTCCTGCAGAGTGAGGCATAGATATCTCATGAGTGCTGAAGGCATGAGTGAGATATTCATGCCTCACGATACAGGAATGGGAATATTTTCCATATCCTACAATCTGCACATCATGTGTTCGATTTATGTAATAGGGCACACATATATGCTAGTTTTATTTGTCTTTGTAGTCAGTTTAGTACGATTTGTTCTGTGGGATTGTGCTTTGTTTTGTGAATGGGAGTGACTGTTGGTATGTAATTGGTTGGCAGTATGAATGAGAAGTAGTTCTGTTTTGTCATGGGTTGGTATTTTGGGTTGTAGTTGCTGATTGGTTGAGTATTGTTTCTGTGTGTGGTATGATTGGTTGGATGTAGTGAGTGGGCAGGAGTCAGTTTGGCATCTTTCTGGAAGGTGGGTTTTAAATTTCTTTTTATTTTACTGCTTTACCAGTCATCTTTGCCTTCTGTGATGTTTATTTGGGATCGTGTGTGCTGTGTACTGTGCTCGGTCCCGGTTTTATGTCAGAGTTCATTGTGAATGTTATCGACAGTGCGGCTGGTTCAGTTTCGCTTTTACGGATGGCATTTTCTAAATGGATCTACGATGAAAAATGAGGTAGTACTAAGAAATAGAGTTTGCACATTGTGGGAAATCCTGCAAGAGAGATACATAGTGTGGGGATCTGGCATATAGTGTGTTTAATTTGTGGCAGAGGTTTAATGATGGGTTTAGCATAGCTATTATTTATTGAGAGCTGACATTTTGTTGAGTGGAATGTGTGTTTTTTTGTAGAGATTCTGTGATTTATCTGTTTCTGTTGATTGCAGTTGTGGTGTGAACGTTTTATGGGGTATGTTTTGTAAAGTGGTAAGTTTTTGATATAGAAAGGTAGTCTAGTAAGGGTAGTGTTGTAGTGACATAGCTACAGTGAGAATATCACTTGCTGATGTAGGAACTGTGTGTGTAAATGTAAATATCTACCACAGTTCCTATGTCAGCAACATTTGCATGGGGGTCCATCCCAGATATCTGGAAGGAGGCAAGGATTGTCCCTGTCCTAAAGCAGGGCAATCCTAAAATACCGGATATCTATCATCCGATTGCTATTCTTTCAGCCCTTAGCAAGCTCCTTGAAAAGGTAGTGGCTGAGCAGCTCTCGGAATATATCCAGCATCATGAGCTGCTATCCCCAACCCAGCATGGTTTTCGAAAGGGGCACAGCACCTCCACAGCCCTGATCTCTGTCACATCAAGCATCAGAACAGCCATGGACCAGGGCAAACTCTCTGGAGCCATATTTATCAACCTATCCAAAGCCTTTGACCTTGTCGACCACGCGCTGCTTTGTTCACAGTTGTGGTCAATCGGCCTTTCCCCTACTGCTATGAAATGGATTATGGGCTACCTACATGGTAGAATGCAGCGGACCTGCTTCAATAAAGTCCTGTCCAAACCCCTACTGGTGACATCAGGTGTCCCCCAGGGCTCGGTACTGGGCCCCCTCCTCTTCTCCCTCTTTATTAATCAACTACCAAATGTGACAACCAGTTGCAGTGCCACTCTATACACAGACGACCTGGTTATAACGGCCCATTCCCAAGACACTGCTGCTCTTAACCAGTGCATGTCTGAGGACTTTAACAAGGTCCTGATTTGGGCTACTAATCACAAGCTGGTCCTGAACCTAAAAAAAAACCGGACCATGCTATTCGGTTCAGTAGCCAAAATCAAAGCCTTGACATCCCCGCTAAGTATTATCAGCCCGGATGGATCCTCCCTCCCAGTAGTGAACTCGGTCAAGTACTTAGGGGTCACACTAGACCCTCAACTTGACATGGGGAGTCAGAGCGTTAAAGTCTGCAGGGCAGCGAACTATAAACTGGGCCTGGCCTACAGGGCCAAGTACAACCTCACACCTGCGGCCAGGCTTGCCCTTGCGAGATGTGAACTCCTTCCCTCCCTTAGCTATGATCTGCACCTATTTGCTCGCTCCGCTAAGACTCACCTTACTCGGTGGCACATGACATACAATAACATCTGTCATTTTGCCCTGGCTGCTCCCCACCTCACCCATCATTGTGAGCTTTACAATAAACTCTGTTGGCTCTCTCCAGCCAGATACCTGGACTTTGAGGTAGGCTGCATCATGGACAAGGTAATTTGAACTGGCACCCCCCCAGGGCTGGCCCAGCTTCTACCATCAGCTGACATTTCTCCCTACTCCCTTAGGTCCCAGGCCTTAGGGACGTTCAAAGTTCCTGCCACCAGAACTCTCATGGGAGACAGGGACTTTGTTGTGTGTGCTCCCAAACTCTGGAACTCCCTCCCAGAGTATGTTCGCTCGGCCCCCACCCATCGGTGCTTTTGAAAATCCCTGTGGGGCTTCTTGAAACAAGCCTCAGTGTGTGACTGCCCCAAGCCTCCCTAGGGCAACGTCACCGGAAAACCTGACCCAAGCTGGCGATGCCTGAAATATACTGCTGTTCACCCCACTCTATCACTTGCCAGGTACCTGACTAGGGTACAACTGTCTTCTCTTGCATACCCGGGTCGAGCCTTAACCTATAAGTTTATTATGTGATTATTGACTTGTCTTAATGTGTAACATAATGATCATAAGTTGTATTATGACTTACTACTCTCTGAACTCTTATATGTTGTTATGCTGTCATGATGTACTTGCTTTTTGTCTCTGTACCATTATGTTGTACTCTCCCGGGTCGTTCATGAATATAGGCATAATACTTGTCTAGTGTGCTTACCCGGTAAACAAAAGCTAAATAAATAAATAAATTTATCTCACTCCAGTGACAATACATGTTTTTATCTGCAACATTTATCAGCCACCCTAATATATATACTGTATATATATATATATATATATATATATATATATATATATATATACACTTATATGTGTGTGTATATATTATGGTAGCACGGTAGTGCTACCATAGTTAAGTTGAGGAGCCATTTCTATGTTAAACCCCAAAACTTTGCATCTTAATAACTTTGCAACCGTTTGACAGATTTGCCTGAAATTTGGAATACATGATCAAGAACCATAGGCCTTGGGATCTGCCAAGTTTTGTACTGCTTGGATATACAGCTGCGGAGTTATTAAGCATGATCTGTGCGCGCGTTTACGCTTTTCTGGAATTCTACGGTCGCGCCTACAGGTCGTACGGTTTGTGCGACTGGTCCAAAATCTTCAGGGAGCGTGCAGCCAGGGTCCCTGATGTGCCTTTCAAAGATTTCATGAAAAAATATTAAATGGTTCAAAAGTTATTCAAAAAACAGTTTCCCATTATAAGTCAATGGGAAAAGTTAACAAAAAGTTCGACAGTGTCGCAAATGCACTTTTTAGTGTCACAAATGGCCCTGTTAGTGTTGCAAATCCACCATCTTGTTTTCAGTTAGTGATCAGAAAAATGGTTGGCATTTAAAATTGAGGTCCTCTAGCAACCTAATTCTTTTTGTATTCACCTAGTCGGGCCCTGAGGATGCTTGCCATGTCTTTATTTTGGGGTAAAACACCCCAGAAATATGTTTTTCAAATTTCTGGAAAAAGTAGTGTGGCAAAGTAGTGTCGCACTTGCGAAAGTGTCGCAAATTTTTGCGAAAGCTTTCGCAAATCACGACACTACTTTGCGACACTATGCCCAAAATAACAGTAATTCTTTGGCACTCCGCTGCAAAAGAACGGTTGGGAGTTTTAGGCTGAAATTTGAAGGGAACGCAGAAGACATCTCACAGATGTGCCTTTCAGTGTTGTTTGAAAAAATATTACATGGCGGCAAAATTACGCACTCCAAAGTTGATGGTTTTCCCATAGGATAACATTACGGCGCCAACGCATTGCAGAAATCCTTTGGCACCCTGCTGCAAAATAATGGTTTGGTCTTTTTCCTGAAATTTGGAGGAGGACAGCCAACAGCCCACAGATGTGCCTTTCAGTGGTTTGGTGAAAAACATTACAGGGAGGCAAAGTTATGGAGCTCAACTTTCTTTTTTTTCCATAGGATAACATTACACGGCATCGCCCCGCGCCTTTCAGGGCGTGTCGGCGATTGGCGGAATCTACGGACTTTTCCGCGGAAAATTTCTTAGCTCCCTAACACGGGCTAAGATTTAAATTAGCCAGGACAGTTGTAAATAATATGACTTTTAAATTTTTTTTCTACGTCATACGGTTCCTGAGATATAATGTATTTAGTATTCCAAGATCTCATTTTCTGCGCCAATACTCATTATTATGCATACATTATTTGTACTCACTGTCTTTCTCTATGCAGGTTTTGGGGAAAACCAGCCTGTGCACCTACATTACTGTTACTGTTGCCCTTTCCGTTTGTGGTTCTGTACCCGTTTCACTTACCATTGACGTCTACGCCACCATGTGCGTTATCCTTTGCGTTTTCATTTGCGCTTGCGTTTCTGTTATTTTTTGCCATTTCTGTCTACAGTACTGTTTCTCTTTCTGTTTCACTTTGTGTCACCATGCCCATTGACATTTCCATTTGCAGGCACCATGTTACTATGTGGCAACACATCACGTGGCAGACCATTCCCTTCTACGCCACCGTGTGCGTTACCCTTTCTGTTCTCATTCGCGCTTGTGTTACCATGTGCGCCACTGTTAGCATTTCTGTTTGCATTGCTGTCCCTGTTAGTATGCCACAACACATCATGTGGGGGGAGCGTGGGGCCCTCTGGGCCCCGCGCTTCCACCACCGCACTATACGGTGGGCCCCACGCTCCTGCCGCTGCATTACATTCACTATTTCTCGTTATCATTCTCAAAAATAAGTGAAATTAGAGGCAAAACACTCCATTTAATGCATTAGTTAGTGTTGTTCCACAATGACAAAAGTGAGAAAATTCGCTGTTAGGTTGAAACCCCCTTGCACCCACCCACCTCCCCAACCGGCATTGTGGTGTGCATTTGGATCATGGGTCTAACTCTCACCCATTTCCTATACTTCTTGCTTTATACATGTCATGGGGTGAGAGTTGGGGCTGATGATCCCAATGCACACCCCAATGCCACCACGTGCGTCATCCTTTGCGTTTTCATTTGCGCTTGTGTTTCTGTTACTTTTTTGCCAATTGTGTGTACCGTACTGTTCCTCTTTCTGTTTCACTTTGCGTCACCATGCCCATTGACATTTCCATTTACAGGCACCATGTTACTATGTGACAAGACATCACATGGCATACCGTTCCCATCTAGGCCACCGTGTGCGTTACCCTTTCTGTTCTCATTCGTGCTTGTGTTACCATGTGTGCCATTGTTAGCATTTCTGTTTGCGTTGCTGCTCCTGTTACTATGCCACAAGACATCATGTAGCGGGAGCGCGGGGCCCTTTCCCACCACCGTGTACATTCACTATTTCTCATTATCATTCTCAAAAAAGGAAATTAGGAAAAACTCCGTTTAATGCATTAGTTGAGGTTGTTCCACAGTGACAAAGTGAGAAATTCGCTGTTAGGTTGAAAACCTAACTCGAATTCACCCCCAGCACCACACACACAGACACACACACACATTCAAGTATGGGGAGGACCAAGTCAACACAACCAATGACAGACATCCAGCAGCAGGTGACAGAAATAACAAACAATTGTCTAAATGTACTACGAGACATCCCCACCCACCTGACCAGGTACTGCATGCTCAGTGGAGATCAACAGCAAAACTGAGGCCATGTACACCAAACATACACATCCCTGATTGCAGCTGCACACAGCCAGCTTGCCGAATACTTGGCCATGCACAATATCCTGTGCCTTGAGCAGCATGGCTTTCGTGAAGGTCACAGCACCACAACCGTGCTACTTGAATTCTCCAACTTCCTGCACTCAGCTCTTGATGCCAGAAGTCCTGCCGGTGCTGTATTCATTGACCTCTCCAAGGCCTTAGACATGGTTTGCCATCCCCTCCTACTTGACTCCCTCAGATGCCTTGGTTTCTCATCTGGCACCCTTGCATAGTTGACCAGTTACCTCTCTGCCAGGACTCAGTGTTTAAAAATCAGTAGCACCCTATCTGACACATGACCTGTCCACTCTGGGGTTCCCCAGGGCTCCATTTTAGGTCTCTCCTCTTCAGTCTCTACCTCAACTCCCTTCCCTTGGCCTGCCAAAGTAAGATCCTCCTCTACGCAGGTGACACTGTACTCTTCACCTCTTCACCTCTGACCCCAACCCCAACACACTTCAAGCCACCCTCCAACAAGCTTCTGATAGAGCTGAGCATTGTTTCACATCATGAAGGCTAGCCCTGAATGTAAAAAAGACCAAAGTCATGCTCTTCTTGCATCTCCAAAGCAAATCCAGTGGTGCCCCTCTCATGATACTGCTAGCACACTAAACCCCATTGAGCAGGTTTCCTCCTACAAGTATCTGGGCATTACCTTTGATTCAGCACTCTCCTTCCATTCCCATATCAATGCCCCTTCTGCTGTCACCAATGTCAAGATTGGACTGTTATACCACCATAGGGACTGTCTACCACAACAGGCTCTTAGATTGGCAATCACCTCCTCTGTCCTGTCGCTAGTTGACTATGGGCTGCCCATCTATGCTGTAGCCAACAACACTGTGCTTGCAAGAATCCAGCTCTCTATAAACAAGGCCTGCAGGGTAATGCTGGGAGCCCCTAGGTGCACCCGTATGTGCCTGCTGTACTCCACCACCAACTTGCTCATCCTTGAAGAAAGGCTCCACTTCCAAACCAGCCTTCTTGTAAAAAAGACCCTGCTAGGGCTCCCCCCCAGGGTCACCCCCTCCGCAGCATGCCTCCCCCTCAGTCTCCACCCACAGCACTGTCACAACCTTCCTTATTGTCCCCAGGGTAAGGACCTCTATGTCCCAGACATCCTTTTGCTATTGGGCTCCCTCTTAGTTCAATTCCCTCCCAGCCAACATAGCTGACTCCACTAAGCTTGGTCCTTTCAAGGTCTCCCTCCGAAGCCATCTGACAAGCACTCGCTGCTGCAGCTGCACATAATCCCCCACCTTCCCTTACCCTCACCCCTAGGCTGGGTCTGCCCTGTCTACTTTTGCTGTATATATCTGCAGTCTCAGGCAATATCTGCTGACTAAGGTAATAAAATATCTCTGGTTGCTACCTGACGTGGTACTCGTGTACCTATATTATGACTACTGTGATCTACCTATTACCAAGCATGTACCACCGGTGAATGCCTGTAACACTGGTTGCTTTTTTAATCTAAGTGTTAAGTACTGTACTGATTTGTTTGCTGTGATGTATTGCTCTCTTGACGAGGTGCCTTTGTAAATGAGTCTTTGACTCAAAGGTCTGTAAACTGATGCCCTAATAAATAAATAAATAAATAACACACATGGTGACTGAAACATAAATGGAAAAGCAAATGTTAGTAGAAATGCAAGTGCAAAGTTACGGCAAAGCAAACAGTGATGCAAAAGGAGATGCAAGCACGTAAGGAAACACAAACTGTGATGCACACGGTGACGGTACGGCAACTGGAAATGCAAATGGTTGGCAACTACTTTTTCAAGGGCCTTGAGAGTGCATGGAGGATGGAGATAGGTTGATAGTTACCCGGGGTCACTCGATCGCCGCTCTTTAGGATGGGAGTGATGATGACAGTTTTCAATGTGCTGGGGAACTGCCCCAGGCACAAAGAGTGGTTGAGTAGCTCAGTAAGTGGGACCAGGATAGCATCCAACATCAGACGAAGTAGCCTAGTGTCCAGTAGGTCGGCGCCGGGGTTGTTACTACTAATGGCTTTTTGCAGAAGGGGTCTAGCCTCCAACGGGGAGATGGTACGTAGGTAGAAAGGAGGTCTCTGGAGAGTGGGCAGGAGTACTACTGGGATGGGGTCAAAGAAGTTACTGGGCAGGACTGAACTCAGGTCTCAGAAAGTGTGGTTTAGGCAGTCTGCAATGCCAAGGGGGTCAGAGCAGACAGTTCTGTTAAAGGAGAGTTGAGAGGGGTGTGGGGAGCAGGATTTCCAATTCACCTCCTTTACATTATCCCAAAGGTTTCTAGCCAACCCCCAGAAGGAGACAAGAGCGGATTGGTAGTGCTGGGCTTTGGCCTGTCGAATGGCCCAAGTACACTTATTGCACTCAGCGTTGTACACTTGCCTATCAGCTGGCTTGCCATATTCCATGGCAGTGTGCCATAGGTTGCTTCTCATTTTAAGTGTGTGAAGGAGGGAGGGGTTAAACCAAGGTGTGCTTTCCTTTTTGGTGCGATTTCTAGTGAAGGGGCATAGAGGTCACAGGCAGTGTTAAAAGTGCGAGTGAAAAAATCCAATGCCTCATCTATGAATGGTGCAAGCCTAATTGGGGACCAATCCAGTTGCGAGAGGTACAGTTTAAGGTGATGCAGGCCACCTGGAAGTAGCCAACATTGCTGGGTGGTTTGTGGTACAGGTTTGCTGTTGGCAGCGGACCAAGAGAATATGACTTGGGAGTTGTCACTAAGTGAGTTGGGAAGTACACTGATATCGAGCACCCTCTGGAGGTAGTTGGTAATGGTGATATCCAGGAGGGTGCTGGAGCCAGTAGAGGAGTTGAATCTAGTTGGGGTAGTGACAAGCTGAGACATGTCAAGGGTGGCAAAGTTATCTCTGGTTTGGGAGGCCATGGCAGAGAGCCAGTTGATATTCAGGTCACCAACAATTATCTGGGCCATTTTGGGCAGTAGGCCAGAGAGGTAGTCAGCATGGGCCTGAATGGCGAGGTCTTGCTTTCTGGAGGGAATATAGGCAACGGTGAGAAAGAGTGGGCCCTTACCAGGGTTGGGGGAGATTTTAGCATGAGGGCTTGTGCCCTGTTATCAAGCCTGGGTGGTTGAAGTTCATGTCCAAGGTGGGAGTCAGGCATGTAGACAGCACAACCACCTCCACACTTACCCACCCAATCTTCCCTGAAAAGGGTGTAACCAGGAAGGGAGATGAAGGAGTCAGGGGTGGATTTGGATAACCAGTTTTTGACGAGTGCAACAATGTCCAGTTGGTGCTGAATAACCAAGCATTGGAATGCAGAAGCCTTCTAAAGGAGGCTGCAAATATTCATAGAAGCTATGCAGAGTCCTTGAGCCTGGGCAGGCTTGCTCATAAGGTTGGGCATGGGGCCAGGGTTTGGATGAATGTTACCTGATAGAAGCAACAGGAGGTTGATTAGGCACACCAAAGTGTGGTAGTGATTGTGGCATCTCCCCTTGTGACTGTACATGGGGCCAGGTGCTGGGGTGTAAGGGGTGGTAGAGTACAAAGGGTGGAAAAGGCATTGAGGAGAAGAGACCAAGGTATGAGTGGGAAGTAAGAGGTAGCAGGGGTGGAAGTGTGGGGGTACTGAGGGAGGTGGTCGAGCGTTGGGGGGGTCTGATAGAAGTGTTGTAGACAAGAGGGGGGTACTATGTGTAGAGGGTGACAGTCCTAATTGAGGTGGGGCTGGTGTAGGAAGTAGGAGAAGGACCATAGTCAGTATCAATGCACTTGATCCTGGATGCATTGAGGACAATAAGTTATTTGAGCACAAGAAAGGATCACCCCTTTAAGAAGTTACAGAAAGGACAGCCCCTTTAAGGAGTTGCTATAATTGACTACTGTGAGGCCTCAGGGGGCAGGGATCACTGGGAAAGTGTACTTAATAAAGGAGGGAGAAAGGGGTTGGGGGTGGGGGAAAAAATGTCCAGAGAGCAGTACAGCAAGGCAGTGGTCGAGCTGTGTTTTGAAAAAGGTGTCTTGTGTGCTTTCTTTCTCAATGGGGATCTGCAGCATCCAATCGGGAAGCAGCCACAGTCCCCAGGAGCCAGTCCAATTACGGGGATTGAAGCCTGACAGCTCTGAGCTAGGAGCTGACCAAACGTGCCTGCTTTCCTTGGTCAGGGGGTGGCAGGCTGCATGCAGAGGTCTGGCCACCAGCAAGTAGCAGTGCCAGGGCCACTCAGCTGAAGTGGAGATCCTGATTTGGGCTTGTGGCTAAAACAGAGCAGAAAAAAAGTCAGGCTGTTAGTTAAAAAGTCAGAGACAAAGGTCAAGTAAATTGGTGGGAGGGCCCTAGGCAATTTAGTGCTCAGGGCAGAAGTAGGGGCAAATAGTGGGAGAGAAAAGGTTCCTGCAGAGAGGTCTGGTCAAAGGTGCCAGGTGGGAATTTAGCAAAACAAAAGGCTGATTCAGGAGGTTGGGGGAGGCCCTTAAATGAGACCAGGGAGAGCTGGGAAGGAGGCGTGTGGTGGAGAGGACTCAGGGTAGTCTGGAATGGGTAGAGAAGATGGTCCAAAATGTCAGGCAATATTTACAGAATGTGCTGGTTCAAAGGGGTGTCAGGAGAGGGAATCAGGGATCCAGTAGATGGCAGAGAAACATTGTGGGGAGTAGAAAGAAAGAAATGCAAAAGGGAAAAAAGCAAGAGAAAGAGGGAAGCAAAGAAGACAGTCTGAGGATGAATGAGGGGAACTGTGATGGGAAAAGTGTGTGGTAGAAAAAACAGCAGGCAGTAGTCAGTTCTAGTTATTCTACAATATTGGTCAATTAGCAGAAAAAAATTCGGTAGTGCAAGCAGTAAGCCATATAGACATCAGGCAGTCAGTTAAAGTTCGCTACAACTCTACTACTCTCTGCTAGGCAATTCCTACATATACAGTGCAATAGTTTAAAGGTAAAATGTTTAAGCAGTAAAAATATTCAGTAGTGCAAACCATAAGCTATATAGAAGTTAGGTCTAGCTAATACAGCAGGCTAAACTGCAGAAAATTCCAAGAGGAGAGAAAAAAAATATTTCCACATGAGCAGTAAATTCAGCAGAAAGAGGGAAGCAAAGAAGGCAGTCTGAGGATGAATGAGAGGAACTGTGATGGGAAAAGAGTGTGACAGAAAAAAACAGCAGGCACTAGTCAATTTATTGGCACAGCATGTTATTTTTTCCATAATTACAGTGCCTGGATAGCACAGGAAGAAAAACTGAACAATTCAAAGGAGTGGTTTGGAAATATATGTAACAGCATGGTATGCATGTCTCTGAACCATGCCAATAATTCCAGCAGACTTATCTGTAGTTATCAAATTCCGATTGTTTACATACTTCTCTTGGTGTAAGCACATTACAGAAAACTGGGGGCCTGGTAACAAAGGCAAGGGGACTAACAATATCAGACGGATGCTCAGAAATTCACTTTTCAGAAGTAGATACCACCCTATATGTTTCCAGATTACTAGGAACAATAGCAAATGGACCAAAATTAACTCCATTATTTTTTAAGTTAAGAAGTGTTGCATAAGTAGGATTAAGCAAGTTTTTAATAGATTGTCAACATTTTTAGGGGGTTTTAGTTTGTTGTCCTGGATCTGCTTAAAATAGGGTGCCTTTCTGGATGTGATCTTGCATTTACATAAATTACACTGTTACCTGTGGCCTTGCCAGTTTAATCGAGAATCGTGTTTTTAAATATGCCTATAACTTATCCCATTTGTTCATTAAAACAAATTGTGAGTAATCATTTTTTTAATTTGGAAACTTATTCACCTTTTAAATAGGGGGTCATGCTTGTTTATAACCCTTATCGTTTCACTAAGAAAGTAATCCAAAGCAAGTTTAATGTCAGGTATCGAATAAAGATAAAACCAGTCAAGTAAAGATATGTCATTCAAATAGGAAGAAAGAACAAAACCAGCCTAATCATGGTATTCAATAATCTTGGGAATGGTCTTGACTCCGTTGTCATTGTGCCAAGTACAATATATGAGTAAATGACTAATCAGCCTAAATGTCTCACTTTGTCCACCACTGGGCAAATAGACAATCAATTATCATGTTATCTGAAGATTTCATATTTAAACACGTGGGTTGCTGAACCAAGTGAGGAAAATTTGCATCATTCAATAAGTTTTCATAAATATTTACTGAATCACCAACTAAGTTAAGATTAATGTCCCCAAGAACAAGGACTTCTTTGGAACCTATGAGTTGTTGTTTTTCTTCTGCTCAGGATTTTTAGTATAGATTGGTGAAGTGGATGGTATTTGTTTTGTTACTTACGAATGATCATAACAGTCGACATACGTTACACTTGTACATTGTAGTTTTAGCTCAGCCTGAATTTTTATATGCTCATTGCAGAAACTATAATCTCTGTCCAACCCTGATCATTATCCCTTAGTTAAATTTGGATTTATATGTTGTTCTGTCTTCCAAGTATCATCTCCTTGGACATCTTTTGTTCTCCAAGTTATGTCCTTAAAAAACTGACATAATTACCTGGGGATGCTAAATGTCTGCCCTAGCATCCACACACTGGAAAATAATTTTTCTTCTACCATCTCACAGTATGCCAGCTTCTCTGTTTGAAACACTCGCAAGCAATATGGACAAAAAAGGTCCTGCAATTAATCATAGTCCCTTTTGAGTATGATTTGATAAAAGGCAATGACAATCCACTCAACCTCTCTGAACAGTTTCCAACATGATCTAAAGTGTAGCTCCAAGACAGGAAGACTGAAGCTTTCTCTACACTTATTGCTTACAAAAGTGAATTCATAATGAAATACAGGGTATAGGCAAAGGAAGACTGATTAATTCAAGTAAATACGTGGGATCAAATCAAAATGCACATTCAGACCACTTGGTTTAAAAAAGGAATCTAGTTTAAGATTGCATGTACGAAATGTGCAAGTTCCACATACAAAATTCCCTTTGGGGGGGCAAGTCTTGCTACCAGATTCTGTTCATCTTTGTTCACTAAAAGTTACCCAATATCCCACAGTTTGCAAATTGTGTACATATTTTCTGAAAGAAAATTGTTTTATGAATATTTACACAGATTACACATATGAAGTTATATTTTTTTTAATTGCAATACTGAGAATAGAGATGTGTGAAATTGGAAAATGTCACCTAACAAAATATTTCACGTAATTTCCGCATTACGCAAAAATTTTTGCCTAGGCGAAATGTCATTTTGCCTCTGATTTTGCTTTCATGTCATGCAAAATTTCACCCAAATTCACTTTTGTGTGAGGAGAAATGGCTCCAAATGACATTGAATTTCGCCAATGTTTTTCAATTTCACCCGGCGAAATTGCAATACATTGTGGATAAATAGCTGAAATATCATATGCAGGCTGTTTCCTGCACAGTATATTGTCTGTTGAGTCAGAGAGCAGTTCAGTGTGGTGCATCACAGCCAATAAACCCTTCAAAAACCTCTTTATTTGTGATTTTTGAGAGCTAATTGCTCTCAGAATCTCAGTTTAGTTCCTAGTGCTGCTAGTGAACCTTTTATTGTTTTGGTATCTTTGTATAATACTTAATTAAACTTAGGTAGCGTTTTCAGTTTTCTCTGTGTCTGTGCCTATGAGGGAGTTGAATGGGCAAGGGCCGACCATGTGGTGTGTGTGTGTGTGTGTGTGTGTGTGTGTATGTGTGTGTGAAAGCAGAGCAGGCTAGTTCCTAATATTTGACAGATTTCTCACAAATTGTGAGTGAGTTTCTGTAATTTCTTTTAAGTCTTAATATTTTTGTTGGTGTGCTACTTATTTGTTATATTTTTCTTACATATGACCCTTTTTTTGGAAAACTTTATCTGAACAGTTACTCATTCTGAGTAGTTCTGTTCCTGTTTCCCTTTGCTTAATCACTTCTGTGCTTTATTATTTTATTGGAAGTATTCATGTACATCGACCATTTGGACTGGGCCAGGAATCAGTATCTTGTCCTTGAGCATATTTTCTTTTGGAAAATTCTCCCTTCCTGTACCTTGTTTACTCCTGTGAGGTACTTGAATGTCTCTATCATTTCCCCCCGTTCCCTTCTGTCTTCTAGGGAGTACACATTTAAATGCTTAAGCTTTTCTTCATGGGCTTCTGATGCAGGACCAGCACCATTTTGATTGCCCTCATTTGCACCCTCAACCCTATCTATATCCTTTCAGAGATGGGGTCTCCAGAACTGTACACAATACTCGAGGTGGGGTCTCACCAGTGATCTAAACAGGGAACCACCACCTCCTTCTTTTTTGCTGGTAACACCCCTCCTATGCATTCAGGCATTCCACTATCCACTCCTACTGCCTTGTCACACTGTTTAGCTATCTTCAGGCTATCAGAAATGACAACCACCAGGTCTCTTTTCTGTTTTTTGTCTGCTAATACTTCCACCCCCCCCCGGGTAGGTACATTGCCCCCAGGTTTTTTTGCCCTAAGTGCATGATTTTGCACTTTTTTGCATTGCATCTTAGCTGCCAAATTCATGACTATTCTTCTAACTTCTTTAGATCCTTCCTCATTCTTTAACCTCCACTGGTGTGTCTATTCTGTTGCAGATTTTTGTGTCATCCATGAATAGGCTCACTTTCCCCTCCAGTCCTTCTGCAATGTCACTAATAAAGACATTGAAGAGGACCAGGTCTAAACCTGACTCCTGCTACACCCCGCTAGTCACCTTGCCCTCCTCAGAGTGTACTGCATTTACCACCGCTCTTTGGCTCCTATCACTAAGCCAGTTCTCCATCCATTTTACTGTTATAGGACCTACTCCTAAGCTACTCAGTTTGTTTACCAGCCATCTATGAGGAATGATGTAGAAGGCCTTGCTGAAATCCAGATAGGCCATGTCAACTGACCTCCCTGGTCCACTTCCTTTGTTACCCAGTCAAATAACTTAATCAGGTATGTCTGGCAGGACCTTCCCCTGGTGAATCCATGTTGCCTTGGATTTTGTAGGCCTCTAGTAACAAGGTCTTCTCCAACCCTTTCCTTCAGTAGGGATTCCATTACTTTGCCCACTACCGAAGTCAGGCTAACTGGCTTGTACAAGATATGTAGAATGGATGGGGGGAGGTGGAGGAAATGGATGATATCACCTGCAGTACAGAAGAGGAGAACAGTAGGATGTACAGAATTGCTGAGGGTGCATGTCCAGTCGTTGAAAGGCAGTAAGCTAAGTATAGGAGATATATACAGGCCACCAAACCAGAAGGACTAGCTGGACACTGAGCTGTGGTCCAAAACTGTGGAGATGTTTGGCAAGGCAGAGGTTGTGATCATGGGAGAATTCAGTCTACCTGGGGTGGATTTGACAGTCTTTGCTACAGCCTTTACCAAGTCAAAGATGCTGCTGGAGGCATTCCAGAGTGGGTTCCTGTCACAATGTGTCCAGAAACCCACCAGGGACAAGGCTATACTGGGTCTGGTTCTGATTAATGGAACACATGTCGAGGAGGCGAGGGTTGAAACACCAGTTGCAGGAAGCAATCACAGCACAGTGTGGTTTCACCCAGACATAGGCAAAGGGAAGATGGGAAATAAGACAAGACTGCTGGACTTCAGGAAGTCAGACTATGGAAAGATAGAAACATAGAAATTGTCAGCAGATAAGGACCTCTAGGCCCATTAAGTCTACCCGTAAGTCCTGTACTTGATTACAGCTCCCCCCCCCCGGCTTAACCTCTATGGTTCTTCTATGCCTGTCCCATGCATGTTTAAATCCAGCCACAGTGCTCACTCCCACCACCAGTGGCAAACCATTCCATGTGTCCACCACCCTCTCCATGAAGAAAAACTTCTTCACATTCCCTCATAACCTGCCACATTTCAATTTCATGTCATGCCCCCTAGTTCTTGTACCCTCCTGTTTTGGAAGATTTCCCTCCCGCAACCTGTTTATGCTGTTGAGGTACTTGAATGTTTCTATCATGTACTCTCTCTCCCTCCTCTTGTCCAGCGAGTACATATTGAGGTCCCTTAATCTCTCCTCATAAGTCTTGTGGTGTATCCCTGTACCATCTTAGTGGCCCTTCTCTGGACCACCTCCAGCCTATTAATGTCCTTTTGAAGGTGAGGCCTCCAAATCTGCACACAGTACTCCATGTGAGGTCTGACCAGGGTTTTGTATAACGGCTCCACTACCTCACACTTTCTTCTGGTGATACCCCTTAATATGCACCCCAGCATGCCACTGGCATTCCCTGCTGCCTTTGTGCTCTGCTTTGACATTTTCAGGTCATCTGAAATAGTAACCTTCGGGTCTCTGTCCTCTTTGGTAACTGATAGCAACTTCCCCTATCCGGTTGCTCTCCCCAGGGTTACTGTGTCCTAGGTGCATAATTTTTCACTTTTTTGAATTAAACCTCAGTTGCCACTCTGCAGACCATTTTTCAAGCTTTCCAAGGTCCCTCCTCATTTTTTCCACCCCTTCAGGAATATCCCACCTATTACAGATCTTTGTGTCATCTGCAAACAGGTAGACCTTTCCTTCCAGCCATTCTGCACTGTCACTGATGAAGACATTGAACAGAACTTTTCCAAGGACTAATTCCTGAGGTACTCTGCTGGTCACCCTCCTCTGCCCAGATTATACTCCATTTACCGCCACCCTCTGTCTCCGGTCCGTTAGGCAGTTCCTAACCCAGTATACCACCTTGTCTCCCATGCCCAGACTACCCACCTTGTTAACCAGCCTCTTAGGCAGGGCAGTGTCTAAAGTTTTGCTGAAATCATGATAAGCTACATCCACCTCACACCCCTGATTTACTTTCTTCGCCACCCAGTCAAAGAAGTCTATGAGATTTATCTGACACAACCTATCCACTGTGAGCCCATTTTGCCTAGGGTCCTAGGCACTGATGGCTTAAAGATATCCTACTATCCTTTCCTTAAGTAGTGCCTCCATGATCTTCCCCACTACCAAGGTGAGGCTGATCAGCCTATAGTTTCCCACCTCCTCCCTACTGCCTGAGTTGTGTAGAGGGACAACATGTCCCCACCTCCAGTCCTCTGACGCCACTCCTGTGTTAAGTGACTTGGGGAACAATGCTGCCAGAGGTTATGCTAGCTCTTTTCACAGCTCTTATAGTTTATTTATTTATTTATTTTAGCTTTTGGTAACCAGGTAAGGCCCACTAGGCACAAGTGCCTGTTTTCAGGGGCGACCTGGGAGCACTGGGCAATTAAGTGACTTGCTCAGAGTCACACAGTATGCCAGTGGAGGATGTGAGAATCAAACCCAGGTCTTTTGTGCTGGATATACCAAGCTCTTTCACAGCTCATTACTCTAACCTCTAGGCTATATTGCCAGCCAGTATCCTTGGGTGTATGCTGTCTGGTCCCATTGCTTTGTCTACTTACAATTTAGTGAGTTCCTGCAGGACTCTTTCCCCTCTGTGAATGGACTGTTCTCCATCCCCCCCCGGGCATCTAATGCTTGGCTGTGGTCCCTGTCCCTCCCTTCTTATGTGACTACTGAACAGAAGTATTTACTCAGTTATTCTGCCTTATTCATGTCTCCCTCCTTACACTCAGCTTCCTCCCTTCTAAGTCTTACAATTCATCCCCATTTTCCTCCTTTTGCTGATGTACCTGTAAAATGTCTTGTCCCCTTTCTTTACTGTCTGCACTAAACTTTCCTCAGTCTGTGCCTTTGCTCTCCTCACCGCCCTTCCTGCTGCCTTTAGACACTCTCGGTACACCTCTCTGTCCTCCACCCTTTGAGTCTCCTTATATTTCCGGAACCCTGTCCTTTTAGCACTTACCTTTTCTGCTATTTCTTTTGAGAACCACAGTGGCCTTTTCCTTCTCTTACCTTTTTGATACCAGTCTGATGCATTTGTTTGTTACTTCCACTATGGCTCCGTTTAGGTTCTCCCACTACTCTTCCAACCCCCAGTCCCCCTATTCTTGAGGGCACTTTTGATAATTCTATCCATTTCAGTGAAATCTGCCTTTTTGAAATCAAAAACCTTCACCCTAGTGTGACTTGACTGAATCCCTGTCTGTGTGCTGAACCACACTATGTGGTGATCACTGGATCCTAGTTGCCCCTCCACCCAGACATCAGTGATTATTTCTCTGTTGGTCATTACTAGATCAATAATCACCCTGTCTCTGGTGGGATCAAGCAGCAGCTGGCTGAGTCCTGTCCCTTGTAAGGAATTCAGGATGCCTCTGCTTCTGGCTGAAGCAGCTGCCTGGGTGGTCCAATCCACATATGGCATATTGAAATCCCCCATCAGCAGAATCTCACCTTTCATTGCCATTTCATGTATTTCATCCTCAAGGTACCTGTCTATTTCTTTCCTTCTGACCTGGAGGCCTGTATATCACCCCTGTGTATATTGCTGTGCCATTTCCTGGTTCAAGGGTGACCCACAGTGCCTTGGCCTCCCCCTGCCTACCATGTATCTGTGTTGTCTTTATACCCTCCTTGACTTACAGGGCAACTCCTCCCCCTTTTTTGCCTCCTCTATCCCACCTAAACAGAGTATAACATGGTATATTTACTTCCCACCCATGACTGGCAGTGTACCAGGTTTCAATTATTGTTACTATATTCAGGTCTCCCTCAAGTATCACAGCCTCCATGTCTGGGATTTTATTTCCCAGACTGTGGGTATTTATCACCATGGCCTTCCAAGTATTACTGCCTGTCCTCCCTCCACTCCTGGTTTTGGTCTTCCACAGTTTCCTCCCCTCCATGTTAACTTTAACATGCGTCCCCTATTTCTTTGATCCTCCACTTCTGCCTGGTCCAGGTGACCTTGGCAACATCATTCTGGTGTCTCTACCATGTGGGGTTGGGCTACTAGAGTTTGCCTGTTCTTGTTGCCCCCCCTCCCCCCTCGGCTAGTTTAAATGTTTGTCAGTGAAGCATTTGAACCGTTCATTGAGGGCTGCTTTCCCCTTTCTGGACAGATGCAACCCATCCCCACTGTACATGGCCATATTGTTCCAGGTAGGACCCCAATCTCCAGTGAAGCCATACCCCTTCTCACTGCACCAGGCCTTCAACCATGAGTTGAAGTTACTAATGCAGACATTCCTATGCCCCTCCCTGCCATGGACTGTCCGCACCTCTGAAAATGTAACAGAACGTGTTACTTTCCCCAGGATTCTTCCCAACCTTTGAAGTCCTTTCTTACCTGTTCCAAGCTAGCCTTGTCCTTAGATAGGTTATTTGTTCCCAGATGGACAACAACATCCAGTCCCCTCTCCTTGCCACTGATTCAGTGATCCTCTGGATCTTCTCCCCCTCCCTCCAAGCTGTGCCTCCTGGAAAGCACTTGACCTCCCTTTCCTCCCTCCAATCTATGCCCAGATCCATTCCTTGGACAGTCAAGTCCCCCACCTGAATAACATCTTCCTCCTTTGAGGATCTCTTCCTCTCATCACTGGGTCACCCTGCTGGAGGACCCTCACATCCTCCCTGGTTTCAGCCTCGGGTTCCTTTGCAGGACTCTCCCACACATCTGAAACAGTGAAGGGTTTTTTGAGCTGGACTGTATGGTGGATGTGTCTCTGCCCCCCTCCCCTGAATCTGCCTGAGCCCTCTGTAGTCCACTCTACCATTTGCCTGGGCAGCTGTTGTGGCATTGGCTGGGGACATGGTGGCCTCCAGGTGAGGGCAAGGGTCTCCAGTACTCCTGTCAGCTCGTCCCAGAGACTGGCAACCTCTGCCCTCAGCCCAGAGAGGTGCTTGCATGTAGGGCAGCACCACAGTACCCAGAATGTTCATCTGAAGACTGCTGCACCACATCCAGAGCCCTGCACCACTCCCTGCATCATCCTGAACCTGCATACTAATACCACCCCTCCTTCGCAGTCAATTTTTTCTCTTCCCTTTCTCCCCTTTCCAACTAAATTACTCCTCTGCTTTCTGCTTCAAGTGCCTTTGCTAACCTAGTTGACTGCTCTTCCCTTGTATTGCTGCCTGTATTCTCAGATAGGCCCTATCTTGAAGGGTGCTGCCAAATGTTCCTTGTGCCTTTAACTAGGTGTGTCTCTGTCGATGTCTATAAAGGCAGAGCACCCAACAGAGGGTGGGTGTGGGGATGTCTCCTTTCCTGCCTGTCCACTGTAAAAAAACAATCAGGTACCTGGAATGTGATCCTAGCTGAGGGTAGCTCAGAAACCTCCAGAAAGTTACCAATGACAGAAAGACAAAGCTACCTAAGTCAAACTACATCTGCTTCAGCACTGCTTCTATGTTAGAGAACTCACAGGTGTTTAAACACAATTTGCTGTAAAGTGATACTAGCGGAGGGGGGAAGCACAGACGCTTCCAGAAGGTTGCTAACAATGCCTGTTGAAATATAAATCCCAAACTCACAGTAAAAATCACAAAAACAACTGCATTAAACAAATTCAGGAACTACTGTCAGGAGAAGGAACACACAAGAATGTAACACAAGTACCTGTAATGTGATCCTAGCTGAAGGTAGCTCAAAAACCTCCAGAAAGTTATCAACAACAGAAAGACAAAGTTACCTAGGGGACATTCTGGAAGAGCACCTCGTTGAAATCAAAGAAGAAATGGGGGTGGACTAGAAATGGGCCATCATCGAGGAAGGACTATTGGCAGCCACTAACATGTGTGCCAAAGTGAAGAGCAAAAAAGCCATAACCGAGAACCCCAGCTGGTTTGACGGGGAGGTTGCTTGGGCGGTTAAATGCAAAAGGGCCACCTTCAAAAGGCACAAAAGCTTCAGAAGGGAAAATGACAACAACAAAGCAAAGAAGTGAGCAGGGTAGTATGATAGGCCAAGGCCAAGAAGGGACTGGAGATGGCTGATGGGGAGAAAATGGGTGAGAAGGCCTTCTTCTAGTACATGAGGGAGAAGAGGGTTATCAAGGACAGGATAGTCAGGTTGAAGGAGAAGAAGTGGGTGGAGGGTAGTGTGGAAAAGGTAGAGGTACTTAATGAGCACTTCTGTTTAGTTTCATGAAAGAGGAGGGTGGCCAGTACCTCAGGGAAAGAGGGATGGAGTAATGGGGGGGTGGAGCCATAGACTAGGAGCTAGATAGTAATAGGGTGAAGAAGGGTTTAAAGCCCTTGAAGGCAGATAAGTCCCTGAGACCAGATGGCATACACCAAGAATTGTGAGGGAATTTGAGGACATGCTGGCAGACCCTCTGGCAGACCTGTTTAAAATCTCTCTTGAAACAGGAGTGGTTCCCCTGGACTGGAGAACAGCACATGTAGTACGACTACATAAGAGTGTGCCAAGGGACATCCGGGGTAATTATCTGTCAGTTAGTCTGACCTCGATAGTGGGGAAGCTCATGGAGACCATTCTAAAGGAAAGACTATTCAACTTTCTGAATGATAATGGACTCCATGACAATAGGCAGCATGGCTCCATGTTGGGATATTCCTACCAGACCAACTTAATTGATTTATTTGACTGGGTAATAAGGGTAGTGGACAATGGCCAAGCAGTAGACATACTGTATCTGGATTTCAGTAAGGCCTTTGACTCTGTTCCCCTCAGGGGACTGATAAGGAAGCTGGAGAACTTGGGGGCTGGGCAGAAACTGGCTAGGTGGGTAAAATAATGTGTTTCAGGATAGAAACTAAAAGTTGATGGCTGGGGGGATAGTTCTTGGATGCTAGGTCACTGACTAGCAGTGTCCAAAGGGTTCAGTTCCCAGCCCAGTGTTATTCAACATCTTGATCAGTGATATTGCTGAAGGGGAAAAATGCAAAATATGCCTCTTTGTGGAGGACACAAAGCTCTGTGGGAGGGTAGGCAAAGAGGAAGGGAGATAATAAATTAGGGATGACTTCGCTAAACTAGAGAAATGGTCTGGTATTTGGCATTTGGGATTCTATGCAACACGGTGTAAGGTAATGCACTTAGGCATGGAGAACCCAGAGACCACATATTGGCTGGGGGGAGTGGTGCAGCTCACCAAGTCAGTGGAGGGGAAAGAACTTGGATATGATCATCACAAGCAACATAAAGCACTCAGCATGCTGTAAGAGAACAGCAACCAAGGTAAATAGGATGCTGGGATGTATAGCCAGGGGTATAACCAGTAGAAATGTGGAGGTCATCCTGCTACCTTACAGGTCACTGGTTAGGCTGCATCTGGAGTACAGTGTGCAGTATTGGAGCCCTTACCTAAAGAAATACATCAACTTACTTGAGGCAGTGCAGATAAGGGCAATCAAGATGATACAGGGATAACGGTAGGCCACACGAGGACAGACTTAGAGATCTCAACATGTACTCCCTGAAGGTTAGATGGGAGAGGGGTGACATGACTGAAACCTTTAAATACCTTAAGAGTTTCAACAATGTGAACTCTGAGGGTCTATTCAACATTAATGGGAACAGGATCACTAGAGGGCACTGCCTCAAGCTCATGGGGTGTGCACTTTAATCTGTAAATGAGAAGGCACTTTTTCACTGAAAGCATGGTAGCAAAGTGGAATGCGTTGCTGAAGGAAGTGGTCTCCCTGAAAACTGTAGATAGCTTCAAGAGGGGAAGGAATAGGGAAAAAGAGAAGACTGTGTGGAGAGAGGGAATGTTATGGGATTTCAAAGGGGAGGGAGGAGTGGAAAGCAGGGAAGGGGGGCAGATCACTCAGTAGATACTGAGAGTTCTGTAAACTCAAGCAGACTAGGCAGACTGCAGTGCCTTTTTCTGCTGGCTATTTTCATACATTCATATAACATACTGTAGTCTTGTAAGCTGTTTTTGCTGATTTAATACGAACATACAAATTTGCCAGCAGATAAAGGCCTTATGGTCTATCGAGTCTGCTCGAGTGTGCAGCTAGCAAACCTTATACTGCAGCTGCCCCTCCCTCCCCTGACCCTCCCCTTACCCTATCCCATCCCATCCCCTTTTAAAGCAGTCCACTGTTCTACAGGATACCACTTCTGCAGGCAACGCATTCCACCCAGACATCACTCTCTCCGTAAAAGTGTCTTCTCATTTCCATCCTGAACCTCCCCCAATCTGAGATCATGACCTCAAGTGTCCCTAACCCCCCTCAACTTGAATAGTCCCTTTGTGCCTATCTTGTTTATTACCTTCATGTACTTAAAGGTTTCAATCATATCCCTCCGTCTCTCCTCTCCTCTCCTCCAGTGAATACATGTTCAACTCCCTCAACCTGCTCATGTAGGGTATGTCCCCTAGTCCCTGGATCATTTTTGATTCCCTGCACTACACCCACTCCAGTAACTTAATGTCCCTCTTCAGGTATGGGTGCCAGTACTGCACACAGTACTCCAGGTGTGGCCTAACTAGTGACCTATACATTGGCAGGATCACCTCCACTCTCCTTGAAGATATACCCCTGGCAATACAACCCAGCATTGTGTTGGCCTTTGCAGCTGCCTTCCTGCTTTGTGCTGAGTTCTTTATAGAGCCTGTTATAATCACCCCAGATCCTTCTCCTCCTCTGTCATGGCTAGCTGACCTCCCCCCCAATCCAACCAGTAGCTCCATCTTGGGTTTTTTTGCCCTGAAATGTAGCACCATGCACTTTTTGGCATTGAACCCCAACTGCCAGTTGTCCAACCAGGTCTCCAGTTTTGAAAGATCATCCAGCAACCCATGCCACTCTCCTAAGCCATTCACTACTGCTCCCATCTTGGTGTCATCTTCAAACAAACTGATCTTGCTCTTGATGCCCATTGAGATGTCTAATATGAACAACCCAAACAACACTGGTCCCAGCACTGAGCCCTGCGGTACTTGGCTTGTCACTGCCCTCGGAGATAAGAGCTCCCCTCCAACCACCACCCTCTCCTGCCTTCCCTGTAACCAGTTTACTACCCATCCCACCATTGTTGCACCTGCACCTGTACCTGCCAGCTTACTATCCAGCCCCTCATGCGGCACCAAGTGAAATGCTTTTCTGAAGTGCAGAAACAGGACATCCACTGCATGGCCCTTGTCCAACAGTCTAGTTACCCAGTCATAGTAATCCACCAGGTTGGTCTGACAGGATCTGTCCATGACAAACCGATGCTGCCTAATGTCCTGCAGCCCACTGGTCTCCAAAAAGGACACCAGCCTGTCCTTCAGGATTGTCTCCATCAGTTTTCCCAAGAGGGATGTAAGGCTTACTGGCCTGTAGTTTACTGGTTCATCTTTGGGACCACTCTTATCCCATCCTTTAGTCATGAGGCACACTTTCTGAGACCAGTGAGACATTGAGCAGGTCTGTCAATGGCCCCACCAGGATTTCTGCCAGCTTTCTCAGTACCCTGGGGTGAATGCCATCCAGCTCTGGCACCTTGTCCACCATCAGTGCCCTCAAGCCCTCCAGTACCCTGCCCTCTATGATTCACCCATCTGTCACCTCCTCTCCCCCTAAGCCTGATCTCACAACCCCCTTGATAGTGCCTCTCCTTTCTCCTTGGTAAACACCAAGCAGAAGTATTCATTAAATGCCTCTGCCTGCTCTGCTCATTTCCACCTACCCACCATCCCTCTTAATCTTTACTATTTTGTCCCTACAATTCCTTTTCTCCTTGATGTACCTGGAGAATTCTTTCTCCCCTTTGTTGATGCCTTGCACCAGCCTGAGCTCCTTGGACACCTTGACTGCCCTTACTGCCTTTGTCACCTCCTTCAATTCCTTCAGGTAATCCTCTCTGTCCTCCCTTTTCCCTGTTTTTTTAAAAATTTTAAAGGAGGCTATTTTATTCTTACTTTCTCCATGACCCCCTTGCTCTGCCAGCAGGGTTCCTTGGCCCTAGCACTCTTACTGTGGACCCTGATGCAGGTTTTGGTTGCCTCCTCAATCTCCAGTTTTATGACCTCCCACCTCTTGCTAATGCCCATATTAGTTTGGATTCTGGTTAGATACCCTTTAGATACCTGCCCTATTCTCCCAAAGTTGTCCCCCCTGAAGTCCAGCACTCTTGTACCTGTTTCTACTCTCTCCTTACCCATTTTCAGCATGAACCACACTTTTTAATACTGGCATTTTGGGATTTGATCTTACAGTAGGAGTTCTTGAAGTCTGAGTTTTTCATTAAAACATTATTTATCAAGCCAACCACGTGTATCTCTCTTTTATTTTCTCTCTTCTGAGATTTTTATTGCCTTGACTCATCAACAGCTTCAATCAAGGACAACAATTTTGAATAAGCACAGCATCCTTCTCACTCAAACTGGTTAGTCTGAGGAATGTCATTTTCTATTGTGCAGCAAGTAAGTTTTCATTTTAGCATCAGCATCATACGTCATTCTGGCTCTTTTTTTAGTTAATATTTCCACTATCCCAAGTTTAATTGGACTATTATTTAACTGGGGATCAAACTCTTTTTTGAAATCTGAGTTGAAAACCTTTTTTTAATGGAAAATTACCACTCTGGGTCTTGTTATGGCTTTAATTCCACAACATATGGCCCATATAATAAATCAGTCAGCCTATAATCTATGACAGAAGAAGCAGATACAGAGGAGATATATGAGTGAAAGTGCCAGATGTATCTTAAGAGAACATGTCAGAAATGTATGGATTCTATTATTGGCAGTGAGAATGTTTTATCTTTGTCTAAGGAGGTTTATTTTTGAAATATTATAGACTTTAAATTTGTTAATGCCATCATCAGTAATGTGGGACCTCCTCTTCCATCCAGGGACCACCAGTGCCACTGCCGTTGCCTCAGAGGTTGCCAAGAAAGAGGAGCGGTTGGACCACAGTGGGCTCAGAGAGGGTGAGAGTTGTGGAACAGAGGTGCATCCCTCCAGTTGTACCTCTCCACAATTTCTATGCCATTCTGGCAAAGTGTGGTTCCTCTATGGAGGAACCCACAGTGGAGACCAATGAGGATGCTGGGAACCTCCACAAAGGAGACCCACAGGAGGGTGGCATGGGACCCCACAGGGGAAAAAACAATTCCTGGTGGGGGACTCCATTGTTAGGAAGGTAGAACTGGGGGAGGAAGGGGAGAGGGAATTAAGGTGCCTGCCTGGTGCCATGGCTTGGAGGGACAGGGAGCGAATCCTCAGGATTGCCAAAGCAGCTGCACAGGGGAGGGAGCTGGATGTCATTGTCCACCTAGGGACAAATGACCTGGCTAAGAAAGGGATTAGAGCAGTGCAGGAAGAGTTTGTGGAATTGGGGAGGGGCCTTAGACAAGTAGCACGCACGGTAACCTTCTTGGAGGTGCTGCCCATTTATGGCATAGGAGAGGCTAGGGTGTTCCTCACCATGGGATTCAATAAGTGGTTGAAAAACTGGTGCAGAGCTCAGGGACTTGGCTTCATTAGGGACTGGGGGTCTGCCTGGAGTGATGCAAGCCTATACTGGCATGATGGGCTGCATCTGTCCAGGAGGGGAACTAGGATCTTAGGTGATAGGTTTAAATGCTTCATTGGCAAACATTTAAACTAGTCAAGGGGAAGGCACTAGAAAGGAGCAGGGAAATCCTACCCCCCCAAAAAAAATCATGGTAGTAAGTGCAGTAAACACCAACATAGAGGTGTTCATAGGGAGAAGGGCAGGAGTAAATGGAGAAAGTCACAAAGGCAAGAAGGACCGGGATGAGGCAAAAAGAAGTCAGGACATCAGTAAATGGGGGTAATGAGTATCAATGCCCATAGTCTGGGTAACAAGCTCCCTGAACTGGTGGCCTTGATGGAAGAGGGATGCCTGGATATCGTAGCAGTCACAGAAGCATGGTACACAGAGAACCATGACTGGGATGTTAACATACCAGGGTACATAACCTACAGGAGAGATAGGCAGGGGAGAAGAGGGGAAGGAGTAGCTTTCTATGTAAAAGAAGGGATAAAAGCAACTGAACAAAAGAGTACACAGGGAGGCAAGGAGGCACTGTGGGTCAACTTGGAGACTGGAAAGGGCACCACAATCCACACAGGGGTTGTGTACAGACCCCCGTGTCAGGGGGAGGGAATGGACAAGGATATGATAGAAGAATTCTTAGGATGGCAGAGAAAGGGGAGATACTGATGATGAGAGACCTGAATATGCCAGATGTTAACTGGAGCACATTTGCTGCAGCCATATCCAAGAGCAGAGCCATTCTCGATGCCCTACAGGTGGCAGGCCTCAGACAGATAGTTTCAGAACCCACTAGTGAGGGAGCAATCTTAGACCTCATACTCTCAAATAGGGGCAGTGAGAGGATCTCAGATCTAGAAGTGGGTTGCCATCTGGGAACAAGTAACCATCAAACAATGTGGCTCATGTTAAACTCAGCTACAGAGTAAAGCCATACAAAATTGAGTGTACTGGACATCAGGAGGGCTAACTTTGGCAAGATGGGAGGGTGCCTCAGAAAAGCACTAGCAAACAGGCTAGAAGGAGGTGTGGACCAACAATGGGGACTCATCAAAACTGCCATCACAGAGGCAACAAGCCTTTGTGTGAAGCAAATAAACAAATCAAAATGAAAGAAAAAGCCACTATGGTTCTCAAAAGAGGTGGCTGGGAAAGTCAGGGAGAAAAAAATAGCATTCAGGAACTATAAGGAAAAACAGAAGAAGCAGGACAGAGAACTGTACAAGTTAAGGCAGAAGGAAGCAGGGAAGGAAGTCAGAATAGCAAAGGCCCAAACTGAGGAAAAGATAGCCAACTTGTTTAAGAGGGGGATAAAACCTTTTATAGGTACATCAGAGAGTGTAGAAAGACAAAGGGAGGGATAGTGAGACTGAATAGAATGAATGGTGGGTGGGAAGAGGGGGACAGTGAAAATGCAGGGATACTGAATGAATATTTCTGCTCAGTATTCACAAAAGAGGAAGGAAGTGCCTAATCCAATTAACAGAAGCACTCTTGATAGGGGGTAGATCCCAGTCCTTTCACAGAAGAAAGGGTTCTGCAAGAACTCCTAAAACTGAAGGTGGACAAAGCAATGGGGTCTGATGGAATTCACCCCAGAATTCTAAAATAATTAAGGGGGGAACTATTGAAACCACTGACTACTCTTTTTAACAAATCATGGGAGGATGGTGTGGTACCTGAGGACTGGAGGAAGGCGGATGTGATTCCCCTTCACAAAAGTGGGACCAAGACAGAGGCAGGAAACTACAGACCTGTCAGTTTGACCTCTGTGATAGGGAAAGTAATGGAGTCACTTCTGAAGGAAAGAATTGTTGAGTACCTAGACGCCAGTGGGGCACAGGACCCAAGACAGCATGGGTTCACAGCGGGAAGGTTATGTCAGACAAATCTAATAGATTTCTTTGACTGGGTGACCAAAGTAGTAGACCAGGGAGGTGCTGTGGACATGGCCTACCTAGACTTTAGCAAGGCATTTGACACAGTCCCACACAAAAGATTAATAGTAAAATTAACCAGCCTGGGAGTGGGTCCTAGGGTGGTAGCCTGGGTAAAACATTGCCTGGACAACAGGACACAGAAGGTCATTGTAAATGGAGACTACTCTGAAGAAAGAGGGGTTACTAGTAGGGTACCGCAGGGCTCAGTGCTGGGTCCAGTCCTTTTTAATGTCTTTATAAGTGACATTGCAGAGGGACTGGAAGGAAAAGTATGCCTCTTTGCAGATGACACAAAGATCTACAACAGGGTTGATACACAAGGAGGCGTGGAAAGGATGAGAAGGGACTTGGCAAGGTTGGAGGAATGGTCAGAAGTATGGCAGCTAGGATTCAATGCAAAGAAGTGCAAAATAATGCACCTGGGAAACAAGAACCCAGGGGAAGATTACACAATAAGGGGGGTAGTAACAACAACAATAAAGGAAAGGGGCCTTGGGGGTAGTCATATCAGATGACCTAAAGGCTAGTGAGCAATGTGAGAAGGCAGTAGGGAGAGCTGGGGGTATACTGGGATGCATAGGGAGAGCCATCACTAGCAGAAAACACGAAGGTGTTATACCTCTGTACAGACTGTTGGTGAAACCCCATCTGGAGTACTGCGTCCAGTTCTGGAGACCCCAACTCTGCAAGGACATAGACAAGATAGAGGCAGTCCAGAGGAGGGCAACTAAAATGGTGCAGGGTCTGCAAGAGAAGCCATACAAGGAGAGACTAAAGGAGCTTAATGTGTATACCCTTAATGAAAGAAGGGAGAGGGGGGACATGATAGAAATGTTTAAGTACCTCAGTGGAATCTACAAAGTCCAAGAGGGTAGCATCTTTCAGAAAAAGAGACGTGAAAGAACAAGAGGACACAATTTAAAGATAGAGGGGGGGTGGTTCAGGGGCAATGTGAGGAAGTATTTTTTCACAGAGAAGGTAGTGGATGCATGGAACAGCCTTCTTGAGGAGGTTGTGGGATCTAAAACTGGGGGAGAATGCAAGGATGCATGGGACAGTCACAAGGCAATTCTTGTGGGGGGTAGGAAGAAATAGGCTGTTGGTTAACTAGGATCTGCGGCCTATCCTGTATGTAGGGAAATGGGCAGACTAGGTGGGCCAAGTGGTCCTTATCTGCAGTCAAAGTCTATGTTTCTATGTAAGTGTTGAATTAGTTCTGGAACTGAAGTCCCCTTGAAGAATTAAAGAGCCAGTGGAGCCAAAACAAGCAGACAAGAAAAGAATACAAATTTTAAGAAGTAGTCAGTTGTAACTTTTATTTCTGAAGTACTTTTCTTTTTCCTTTAGCGAAGCCTTCTATGTGATAATATTCTATTGAAGTGTGCAACAGTTCATAGACTGGCAGCCGGCATATCTATCTCTGCCCCCCCTCAACTAAATCATCATCATTATGATCTCAAAGACAGTGACATCACATGTGACAAACCTGGCAGCCATCAAGTGGCTGTTCCCAAGCAGCAGTGATGTCACAGTGAGTGGTGTCACACAGATAATGACATAGTGGGGGGGGAATAGTGTTAGATATGTCAACTACCAGGAAGAGTGCTGCTGTCCCCCACAACACACCTACTAACAGGTAAATACATTCCTGATTAACCAAAGGGATAAGGAAAAGTATCTCAGCTATAAGGTAATAGCTGACTGCTTTTAAAAGCTAATATTAGGTTTAGACAAGTACACTAGCTCTTTAATGGAAAATTGTGGTCTTGTTAAAAAAAAGCAGAATTGCTTGTTGACTCTTCAACGTATTTATTTATTAATTTTTTTCCCATTGACATTGTCTCTGCAATACAACATGCAGTCATACAGTAAATCTTACTTACTGATGTGATCTGGGGGATGAGAAGAAGGGATTTTAAGGGGGCATAAACACAGTATACAGGAGTTGAAGTAGGTAAGCAAATCTAAAATGCACGAGATTCTAGTTATAAAATACATTAATTGCAAAATATTGCAGGTGTGAAAAACAGCAACAAGAGTACATAAGTACTGCAATATTTAAACATAAATCAGACAAGTAAGTAGAATAATGTGCAGTCACCATGGTATGTGAGCAGTAACTATGGAAATGTTTAGTGGAAGGGCAAACTGGTGGCTTGGCAGACACCCAAGGTTGAAGCTGTTCCATAAATGAGGTATTCTGCAGCCAAATGAAAACTGACTACACTATTTTGTACCTTGAGACAAGCAACTGGGTGCCAGTATGGGAACACAGAATGTGCCCAGAGTCCAGGGAGGGAGCAAGCAGATTGTTCAGACAACTGGTAAGTTTGTTAAGCCAGAATTTAAACATGTATAGACTCAGACGATGTAAGCATCTGCAGATGAGTGAGGGCCATTGAAGACTGCAATACAGAAAATGATGGTGCGTCCAGGACGGGCATCAGAGTATAAAGCTGCACATGGTGTTCTACAAAAAGCCTAGTTGTCACAGGTGACATTTAAAGAGTAGTGGCAGAGAGGACATCTCCATAGTCAATTGTATGTAGGATAATGCATTCACATACTTATTTTCTGACATGCATGGAGAGGTGTTTAGTTACTGTTTAGAGGCTACTCAGCTTCTTGTAAGATTTGCTGACCAGAGACCAAATATGAAAGAAGTCTCAAGACTAAATACTATATATTTGTAGTGCAATACAGCATTTAGCTTACACCGCCTAGGATACATGATATGCTCATTAGGACTGTCTTGCAAGCATTTCCTGGTACCAAAAATCATGCAAACCATTTTAGATTTGTTGAGTACTACATATGTTTCTGAGAACCAAATCGAGAAACTGTTGTATAGTTGTATAATTTGTACTTTATAGTGGATCCAGCCATAATGCAGCACAGTAACTTGCAGTAAATGACATGTCACAACATACTGCAGTAAAAAAAGAGCTTATATGCCACTGAATTACATTGTTTTCTCCAGAATACTGCAGCATTTTGTATTATACTGCAGCATTACTGTGTTGCATCTTGGCTGATACAACTGAAGTTTAGTTTTTTTAAATTGCACAAAAAATCATTTAGCAAGAACCTATTTTCAAAGGATCTAGAGTCAAACAAATTATATGTGAATACACAAAACAAAATTACAAGGTATGAAGACTTGTAGTCAGATTAACTATCATGTAATTATAAAATGAGGAAATAAATGTCTCATGCATGGGCAAACAATAGTCCTTGCAGGCAGGGCACAGTACATGTTTGAAATCCATGTGCTATATTTAGAATTTTGAAAAGATAAACAAGTGCCCTTCCCCCAATAGATACAGAGTAGAAAAAAAATAATCTGTTTGCCTTTAAAATCATTTTTCCATACAAAAGGGTTCCCTTTGATAAACTGTAAATATTTTTAATATCATTTATTTTATATGCCACACATAATTCATTATGCCAATCCCCCTGCTGACAGCAGCTGACAGAAAGCATGAAAGCAAAGTCTTCTGTAACCTGAGCCAGACTGTAGACTGCAACTCTGCAGAGTTTGGTGTAGGATTGGCTGTTAATCTCAGGCAAGAGTTGATGTCCTCTGACCCTTACCCATCATTGTTGAATCCAGAAGCACAACAAACCTGGTGGCCCACTAGTAAACATTGATTCCATCCCTCAGTGTGGCTTCTGGCCCTCAGTACCTCCTGATCCCTGCTGCCATCCTGTGGGACCAGGAGGGATTTAACAGGGGAGTGCTATTGGATGATCCTGAAGTTGTGCTCCCATGGGAGCAGTGGTTCCAGTATTGCAACTGCTGCACAGCTTTGAGAGTCACAAAAGAATGGTGCAGGCAGCTTGATATTCTCCCAACTCCAGTTACACAGAAACATAGAATTTGACTGCAGATAAGGACCGCTTGGCCTACATAGTCTGCCCACTTTCCCTACTTGTTTCATATACTGCAAATCCTAAATAGTCAGCGTCTCACCCTCTCTTTCTTATCGCTAGAATTCCTTTATGTCTGTCCCATGCAATTTTGAATTTCCCTACATTTTGTCCCTACAACCTCTGCCAGGAGGCTGCTCCATGGATCCACCTCCCTTTCCGTGAAAAAATACCTTCTCATGTTACCCCTAAGTCTACCCCCCTCTATCTTCATATCATGGCACCTTGTTCTTGAACATCTTTTCTTTTTTGAAAGGTGCTACGCTTTTGTACCTTATTTACATTCTTGAGGTATTTTAAAGTCTCTATCATATCCCCCCTCTCTCTCCTCCAGTCTTCCCTCACATGACTTTTGGTGCAGTCCCTGCACCATTTTTGTCACCCTTCTTTGAAATGCTGCTACTCTGTCTATTTCCTCCCAAAGATTCAGTTTCCAGAACTGGATACATTACTCTAGATGAGGTCTCAGCAATGTTCTATACAGTGGCATCACCACTTCCTTCCTTCTGCTGGAAATACCTCTCCCTATGCACCCCAGCATTCAACTGGCTCTCCTCAAAGCCTTCTCACATTGTTTGGTAACCTTTAGATCATCATATATAATTAGTTCTACATTCCTTTCCTGTTTGGTGGCCGTCAGTACCTTCACCCATCATGTACTCCTCCGCTGCATTTCTGTGCCCCAAGTGTATGATCTTGCACTTCTTTGCATTGAATCTTAGCTGCCACACCCTTAACAACTCCTCAGTCTGGCTTAGGTCCCTTCTCATCTTCTCTACCCCTCCTAGAATGTCAACCCTGTTGTAGATCTTCATGTCATCTGTAAAGAGACACACCTTCCCTTTCAACCACTCTGCAATGTCACTTATGAACACACTAAAGATGACTTGTCCAAGCACTGATCACTGTCTGACCCCGTTGGTCACCCCCATCTCTTTGGATTGAACTCTGTTTACCACCACCCTCTGTGTCCTATCACTCAGCCAGTTTTTGACCCAGTTTACCCCCTGGGACTCATTCACAGGCTGTTCAGTTTGTTTACCAGCCTCCTATCTGGGATGGTGTTGAACGTCTTGCTGAAATTCAAGTAGTCCACATCTGCCCACTGCCCCTCCCTGATCCATCTCTTTAGTCACTCAGTCATAGAAATCTATCAAATTTATTTGACAAGAGCTTCCCGCTCTGAATCCATGCTGCCTCAGATCCTGTGCTCCTTTTCTCTACAGCGATCAGAGGACATCTGTAGGGCTATGCCTACTGACACCATAAAAAGTAGAGCTGTAAGTCTGGTTCTACTTAAACACTGAACAACTTGAATGTCAGGTGTATGATTCTTGCCAATTCTGATGAACATTTTTGAGAAAACAGAGAACTTTTACAGTAGCTTGCCTGGTTTCCTTCCATCTGCCTGGTGCAGATCAGTTGAACAGGCCCTCAGACAAACCACATTTCATACACAAAACAGCTAACACACACTTGCCAGAAAGTCAATCACATTGTAGAAGCATCATTTTGGTATCAGTTTATTGTTAGAATGTAGTGAGACAGCTCATTTGCATACTTAACATTGGGCTGAAAGGTAGCTTAGCTAGGGTATCAGGGGTTAAAAACTGGGCAAGAACACACATGAACTCAGTTCCACCTCCTCTGACACCTTTTTCCATTGAATACTAGTGGACAGTTCCATCTCCTACAAATATAGAGATTACAATTCTACCTCTTAAACATATGAGCCAGTTTAATTAGGGAAAAACATTCTTCTTCCACAAAAAACGTATGGATAAACTAAAAGTAAAGACATCAGAGAGCCTCACAATGGGGGTGATAGTAGGAGGTCAAAAAGTGCTATTTTTGCCAGTCAACCTGAGCTGTACACTGTCCATTGCTGCAGCAGGCCTCAGTTACTAGGGTCTACTGTTGGATATAGAGGGAAGGGAGTGTGCTTGTGCCTGGGCAAGGGCAACAGGGGGTTTGCCGTATCACAGCATCCAGCGCCCACAACCAAACTTAAAGGTAACCAAGGCCTCAAAGGATTCACTGTGTTTTCATGAAAAAGGGATTAAAACTGGCAACTTAACTAGAAAAAAAAATCCATCCTCTATAAAATAGTTAGATTTAGCATGCATAACACAAATGCTGAGAAAAAAAAGGAGGAAAAGTTCCATCCTTAAGGGAGAAGAAGAATTATATCCCTGACAAGGGTTATGATCATCAGAGACCAACATGCCTGTTACACAGCTTGCTTCTGTGGCAAACAGGAAAGTGCAGTATTGATAGTGGCAATGCCTGTCATCTAAAATTCAGGATAGAGTCATCCAAAGAGACAGTGGTATGACCCTCTCCATGCCCAGAAGATGTTTAATGGCCTGCCAGAAAACATGGCATTTTTGATGTTAGAGTATGCACCTCAATGAGCTGCACTGAAGGCTATGTTCAATTAGCTTTGTTTAATTTCATGTATTTTGGTTACTGGGTAGGCTCACTGGAAAGTTAGTTTACTTCTCAGCAGTGACCCAGGATCAAAGCTCAATACATAGTATAACACATTTGTGAAATGAGTCATTCTAATGTGTTCATCATCCTAGAGAAAATAGCTTGCATATTTTCAGACATGGCATTAAATATCTCCTATATACAATATTTGTGGGTTGCAAAGTGCATAAATAAATGAGTTGTTTTAGTTAATGAAAAAAGAATCATCTGAGATAAAAAATAAATGATGCTGCACATGTCAGCCATTTATTTCAGATATGTGTCACAAGAAGCATTCTGCCGCTGGAGCTTTTTTTTAGAACCAGTCAGAAAGCAACTTTTACAATGGTGATATTTCAGATCCCATGTCTTGCCCTAAAGCCAGCTGCTGAACTCAGTGAAAAACAAAAAAATCTTCAAACAAACTCAGATCATTTAAAAGTTGTAACTTTTCCACTGATGTTTAATAAATCACACACAGAATTGTTCACCGTTTGTGAGGGAACTTTGTCTTACAATAATATATACCTAACTCATTTTTTGTGAGTTTAGCAACCCACAGGTATTGTATATACAGTACATGAGGTGCTGCATAGGCTGTCAGAGTAATAAGGTATTTATTGATTTATTTACATATTTATTTATTTACTTATTTATTGAAACATAGTTACCAGGCAAATAAACAGAGTCCCGGAGGCTTGTTGCCATCTGCTACTCTAGGAGAAGGGGAGATGCAGAGGAGGAACCAATTGTGAAACTGGGGGAACCCACCTACTTTGCTGTAGGATCAAACATGCCTGACAGGGGTCTAGAGACAGGTCTTCTTATTGCATGTTATATTTTCACACTTCATTGTATGCCATTGGGGGTACATTTTATACAGAAGAAGTCCATTCCTTGCTCCTGGAACTGAGTCAGACTCTTTTAATTTCACTCCTGGAACTGAGTTCCTCCAAGCCCCCCCCCCCCTCCATTTTCACCCCTGGGATGAATTACAGTTAAAAAGTCAATGGAAAACAGTACCAGTAAGCTATCAAACACTTTAGCAATAATAGCATTATAATAACTGGGTTTTGTTTTTCCCTAGGGGAAATCCAGTTTGTAATTTGCTGTTATAAAGGAGTGTTTATAATGGCAAACATGCACTGAGTTTCCCTTGCACTGTGCATGTGCAAGACGCAGCTCTTCCCTTCTTCAGCTCCAGTGCCTCTCATTACTGCTAAAGACATCACCCCCAATTGTACTTGGCAGAAAGTTCTTTTAAAAAAAATCATTGGGCTAACATAACTGGACTGCTTTTAAAAAATAAATAATAAAAAAAGGTCACCATCTCTCACAGAAGGTGCTTTGGATCATGGACTGCGCTGAAACCTGACAGACCACTGCCACACAGGGATGTCATTTTTATTTTATATAATTGCTATGGTGAAAAAATGATACTCAGCAAATATTTAAAATAAAACATGGGGTGATGTGTAAAACCTGAATTTTACACATACCCTCAGCGTTGGATGCTTATATTAACCCCTCGAGCTATGCTCTTGTGGTTTATGTAGCATCCAGCACCTCACAAGTGTAAAATTCTCATTACACACACCACCCCATGCTTTATTCTGTATAATATGCATAGAAGTTACTAATATATTCATAAGAACAACAGCCAATCAGCTCCTTCTCAGTGCAGTTTAAATAAGCCACTGCTAGGCAAATTTAGATTATGAATTACAATGAAGAAGGGAAAAGGTGAACCACTATGAATTGAACCTAGGACCTCTAGCATTCCATGCCAGTAACTTTGCCTCTGAGCTATGGTTCACATAGCTGCAAGGGCTGTCCAGGTCTTCCTTTCAAATTCACATTCCCTTCCTTTGGTGTTGCGTAACTTTGCAACCTCAGAAATATATCAGAACAACAGCCAATCAGCTCCTTCTCAGTACAGCTTAAATAAGCCACTGCTAGGTAAATTTAGGTAATACATTACAATGAAGAAGGGAAATGGTGAACCACTAGGAAGTGACCATAATTTCACAACTCCAAAGGAAGGGAATGTGAATTTGAAAGGAAGACCTGTACAGCCCCTGCAGCTGTGTGACCCATAGTTCAGAGGCAGAGTTACTGGCATGGAATCCTAGAGGTCTTAGGTTCAATTTCTAGTGGTTCACCTTTTCCCTTCTTCATTGTAATTCACAAGATTTTCATGAGGATTTACAACAAGATGACAACAACTAGGCACAAGAACATTCGTAGCCTAATCACTGTAGGAGTAGAAAAGTGGTCATTTGACCCCCGATCAGATCCATTTGGGATCTGAGGAGACTGGATCCATTGTCAGATGCCATAACTATCTTATGTGTCTGGCATCTGGTCAAAATGGTGGTATCTGCCAGTATCCTATCCTGGCAGATACTATACAAACAACACTAATTTAGATACTCAGATAATTTTCCAGCTCAAAATACAGCACCCAAGTTTACAAAATCCAGTGAATGCCATGCACCAGAAAGATTTCAGCCCAGTTTATTTTACGTCATACAGTAGTAAGTGCAAGGCAATAAATACAGAGCAAACTAACAGAAGGCATTAAAGCTGATGGTAAGTTTTGAGACGACAGAGTTGAAAGTGGCAGTGAAGACCACAACCCTATAGTTCAGAGTTGGGAAAACTATCCTTTCCACAAGGTATTTTCTAGTTAAAAGAGTGTGATAGCTTTTTGCCCTATAGAGTTCCCCAAGTTTTGCAAAGTATTTGGAATCCCAGATGCTGATGTGGACATTATATTCCATGGACTTTCAAGTGCCAGTCCCAGGTATTTTTAAGTAGTTACTTTAACATGGAGGGGGCCTGACAAGAAGTGAATCTGTAGAGATAAAGGGAACTTTGAAAACCTTGACTTGGAGCCAGACATAGTTATTTATTTAGTTATTTATCTAAGATTTTGTTAACTAAGTAAGACCAGAAGAGCAGTTACTGTTAATTTTCAAGGGAGACCTGGAAGACCATTTTACATAGAAACAGTTCATTTCCATTTTGCTCTTGGATCTGAGTCAGATTTTTAATTTCATTCCTGGAAATGAATTCCCCCAAGCCCCTCTGCCCCCATTTTGACCCTGTCATGGATTACATGTAAAAACCCAGGCATAAATAGTACTAACATACTATTTGCCAGCACATAAGGCCTTACGGTCTATCGAGTCTGCTCGAACCTTAGATCCTTAGTTGGGTGCCGAGACCCTCCCATCCCTTGTGCTCCAGAAACCCCTATCATCCTTCCCCACCCCCCTGGGACAGGCCATTATCTGATACATCCACTTTCTGTGTCTGTCCCACCCTCTCTTGAAGCCCTCCACTGTGGATCTCTGAACCAGCTCATCAGGCAGTGCATTCCAAGGGTCCACGACCCTCTCAGTCAAAAACCTCCTCCTCTTTTCCCCTCTCACCCTTCCACCTTCCAACTTCAAACCATGCCCTCTGGTGATACCTCCCTGTTTTAGTCTAAAGATCCCCTCCATGTTTACCCTATTTATTCCCTTGAGGTACCTGAAGACCTCAATCATGTCCCCTCTGTCTCTCCTCTCCTCCAATGAAAACAGGCAGAGCTCATCAAGTCTGTTCTCGTATGTCAAATCCCCTAGCCCTCGTATCATCTTTGTTGCCCTCCTCTGTACCCTCTCCAGGAGTTGTATGTCTCTCTTCAAGTGTGGTCTCCAGAACTGTACACAGTACTCAAGGTGTGGTCTAACCAGTCCACTGTACAGCGGCAGAATCACTTCCTTGCTCCTAGAAGTGATCCCCCTTACGATGCATTCCAACATGCTGTTTGCCTTGCTAGCCGCTCTCCTGCACTGCTCAGAGTTATTCATACATGCATCCACCATGACCCCCTAGGTCTTTTTCCCCTATTGAGGCCTCCAGTGCCTCCCTCCCAGGGTGTACCTGTGTTTAGGGTTCCCCCGACCAAGATGCAACACCTTGCACTTGATGATATTGAAATTTAGATTCCAAGTGTGAGCCCAGCTTTCCAGGGTGTCCAGGTCCCCTTGCAGGGCCAACCTCCCCTCTTCTCCCTCAACTACTGCTCCCATCTTGGAGTCATCCACGAAGAGACTCATTTCACACCCTATACCCTCCCTGATGTCCAATATGTATGCATTAAACAGGATCGGACACAGGACCGAGCCCTGCGGTACCCCACTACCAACCTCTCTAGGGTTCGAGAGCTCCCCACAGACCACTACTCTCTGGGTGCGTCCAGCTAGCCAGTTTTCAATCCATCTGACCATCAAAGGGCCTACTCCTAACCCCATCAGTTTCTCCACCAGACCATTGTGGGGACAGAGTCAAACGCCTTGCTGAAGTCCAAGAATAATACATCCACAGGCTTTCCCCTGTCCAGTTCTGATGTTACCCATTCGTAGAACTCCACAAGGTTGGTTTGACATGATCTACCTGGCACAAACCCATGTTGCCCACTATCCAGACCTCCCACCTCCTCCAAGTACACCCCCAATCATTCCTTTAGTATACTCTCCATTAATTTTCCCACCACCGAGGTCAAACTGATGGGTCTATAGTTACCCGGTACTTCCCTCGACCCCCATTATGGATTGGCACCACATGTGCCTCTCGCCAATCCCTAGGTACCCTCCCTGTCTCAAGTGACCTGTTGAAGAGCTCCGCCAGGGGTGCAGCCAGTATGTCCGCCAATTCCCATAGTACTTTCAGATGAATGCCATCCGGCCCAGGAGATTTGTCTTTCTTTAGGGCCTTGAGGGCTAACCACACCCTTTTGGTGGAGATAGCATCATCCGACCCCTCCACCTTACAGGCCTTTTTATCCTTACCCAGATGTGACACCCCTGGGGTACCTCTTCCTCCCTCTTGCTCCTTTTCTGTTGCTCCCCTGATCCCACTTACTGCTGCTTCTATCCCCTTCGTGCCTTGCTTTATAGATATCCCATCCCCCTCCCTAGTGAACACAGAGGCAAAGTACTCGTTAAACACCTCTGCCTGGTCCCTCGCCTCTTCCACCCACCCTCCTTCTGATCTCAATCTGCTGAGATGGCCCTTAGTTTTTCTCTGCTCCCCAATGTACCAGAAGAACCCCTTTTCCCCTCCATGTATCCCCTGTGCCAGCCGCTGCTCTTTACTGGACTTTGCTCCCCTCACCATACGGGTGACTTTTCTAGATGCAAGCTGGTACATTTCCTTATCCCTATCCCCTCTTGTCGTTTTATACTTTTTGTAGGCCGCCTTCTTTTCTCTGACTGCTACCTGTACCTCACTGGACCACCAGCATGGTTTATGTGACCTTGCTCCCTTACATTTCAACTTAGCGCAGATCCTGACTGCCTCATGAAGTCCCCATTTTATGACCTCCCATCTCCTTTCCACACTTGTCATTGATGTAATCCCCTTCAAGTGCTCCTTGAGAATATTTCCCATGCCCATAAAGTCTGCCCCCCTGAAGTCCACTGCCAGTGTCCTGGATCTCACCCCCCCTCCCCCCATGCTTATTTGAAACCAGACAGCATTGCGGTCGCTCCCAGTCAGGGGGTCCTGTACAACCACGTCCCTTACCAGATCCCCATCTGCCAGAACCACATCCAGGACATGCCCCTCCCTTGTGGGCTCCATCACATGCTGTGTTAAGAACACATCCTGGAAGCCATCCAGCAGCCTCTGCTCCTTGGCCACCTTAGAGGACATGGTTGCCCAGTTTGTACCTGGCATATAGGTCCCCATCAACACCACCTTCCCTTTTGGTCCACACTGGGCAATGATGTTGTCCAGCAAACCACCCTCTAGAACATCACTCATCCCGGGGGGCCTATATACTACACCCAGTTTGACCTTATCTCCTGCTGGGGATCGTAAGGTGACCCATAAGGCCTCCACATTCCCTCTGCCTCTTCTATCCTAGCAATTTCAATGTCATCTCTAATGAACATAGCCACTCCACCCCCTCTGCCCTCCTTTCTATCCTTCCTAAGCATAGTGTACCCCAGTACATTTAGGTCCCAGTCATGGTTTTTGTTGGCCCACGTCTCCGTGACCACTGCCACATCCACCCCGAACAGCATGGCCTGGAACTCTGGCAACTTGTTTCCCAAGCTCCTGGCATTTATTAACATCAACCCCCACCCCTTATCCCTGATCCTCTTTGTCGAACCCCACCCAGATTCCTTATACTTCCATCCTCCATCTGCTCCTCCTGAAACCTCCACCCCAAGTCTGTTTCCCCTCCCCCTTGGGCTTGAAGGCTACTCCCCTCATCTGGAGGAGAGGGCTTCTGGTCAGCCCCTCCCTTATCCCTTCCCCCCCTCACAAGTTTAAACCCCACCTTTCTTGAATGTAGTCAGCCATCCCCTGTTTAAGGACTTCCTTCCCTAATGGGGCAAGATGAAGCCTGTCCTTGGCATATAGTCCCTTATCCTCCCAAACTCCATTCCAGTTCCCTAACACCCCAACCCACTCTTCACCCACTTCCTGAGCCAGTCATTAACCTCTGTGAGCTTATTTTTTTCTCCACTGAGGCCTTTGGTACTGGCAATATCTCTGAAAAGGAAATGTTGCATCCATTATCCCGACAGACTCTGGCAAGTTCTGGAACCTTGCTTGGATTTCCAAACGCTATTTCCCTCTAGATCATTAGTTCCCAAATGCACCAGGAAATCCGGTTTCCCTCCACAATCCCTAACCATTTCATACACCATGAACTTTGTTCTGTGCACTGTCAGCCCAGAGATACTCACTACCTTCACCTGGCTATGGCATCCACCCCCCTGTCCCTCCCAATGGATACCCCTAATCATCGAGTCTCCCAGTAACAGAACCTTAACACCGCCATCATCCTTATGGTTACCTCCACTATGCCCTCTCAGCCTCCCTTCCCCCCCTTTATTAATAATCTCAATTCCATGGGAGTCTTCCTGCCTTGTTAGAGACCCCCTTGTCACCCTCTCCTTTCTGCATCCCTTGCTATTTTGCCCACTTAACTCAAACCCGCTCTGAATAGGTGTCCCCTTTAACCCTCTCTTATCCGAACCATTTATCCTGGCCCTGATGGTTTCCCCTTCCCCCACACCGCCATCCTCCCCCCTTGTAATAGTACCCCTGCCTCCATAGGCTCTCTGTGGGTCCCCTTTAGCTAGGGCCCCATCCTTGGTACTGACCCCCCTGCTGAAGGGGGGCTCCTCTCCCACCTCCTTGTCTCCCAGTTTCTCTCTAATCATGCTCTCCTCCTCATGTCTGGAATATGTTGCATCTCCCCCATTTGCTTAACATATATGTTTCCTCTTCTCCCTCTGGAACTATTTCTATCCTTTCCATAGCCGGTCTGTGATGCCCTATGGGTATCCGACTCCCTCCCCCCGGCCTCTGTATAAGTTTCCTCATTTCCACCAACCCCTTCCTCCCCCTCTAGGTTGCTTAGTAGCTCAAATTTATTGTGACACTCTATGTCAGCCTCCATCAAGTAACCTGAGTTTCCCCTGACTGCACCTCTAAACTGCCCCTTTTCTTCCCCTCATGCTCTGTTCACTTTAGGAGTGCCCTTCCCACAGTCTGCTGTTTTAGGCTTCCGCACAACAGCCCCTACTGGCTCTCCCCCCTCCAATCTCTTTGTATTCAGAATGTTCACCCCGTACGCTTTCCCCTTAGCATCAACTTCCTGGTCTAAGGGTCCTCTGTCCCTAATATCCCCCCTCCTGCTTGCTGTAACATAACTTCCTGTAATTTCAGAGCATTGCCCCAGCCTCCCCTCAGCCCCACCCTTCTGCTGCCCATATCCACACCCCTTATCCTTGGACGCCCCCCCCAGCTCCCCCAGCTTACTCCTTAACCAATATACCTCACTCCTGATACAAGATAGCTGTCTACAGAGTGGGCAGCCTCCCTCTCTCCAGGCTTAATTTAGAATTATTGCCATCCCACAGCCTGTGCAGCCTACAACCTTTCTGAAGATGCCTGCCATGGTGGAATATGGCCACCCTGTTTATCCCCCTCTGTTTATAATGGCACACCCCCTTTTCTCAGTCCCTTTCCGCTGGAATACAGTTTCTCTCTATACTGACTGTATTTATTTACAAACCCAATTTCAACCCCACCAATAAAGTTCCCAAGTCTCACAAACACATACAGTCCATTGTGTGTTCGGTCCCACTAACAGTGTGTGTATGCAGACATCAGGTACCGTATGATGTCACAGGCCCACCAGATCCTGTTGCTTCGAATTTCAGTCCCAAACAGAAATACTCAGCCCTTCAATCCCAACCCCCAGTGGCTTTTCAGTATTTAAGAAAGCCTACAAAACAGGGCGAGTGGGAGGGCTCTTACCAAACACCAGGCAAACAACACATTTAAATGTCCCTCTAATTAACCCTGCCAAACAACTGCTCCCAAGTCTCCAAAGTTACAATATCACAGTCCAAGTAACAGTTCTAATTCAAGGTAATAATTTTTAACACATAGAACTAATTTCACTTACAAAACTGTTCAAATATTTCAGTTAAAACAGAATATAACTCCAGACCTCTGTCCTTACCAGCCTGCTGCTTAAGTTCCCAAGTGAACAATGAAGGCCAAGGTAATTCCTGTTAAAGACAAGGTAATTGCAGCTAATGTCCCCTCCCCCTAACACCAGTCAAACAACACATTTAAATTTCCCCCTAATTAACCCTGCCAAAGGACTGCTCCCAAGTCTCCAAAGTTACAATATCACAGCCCAAGTAACAGTTCTAATTCAAGGTAATAATTTTTAACACATAGAACTAATTTCACTTACAAAACTATTCAAATATTTCAGTTAAAACAGAATATAACCCCAGACCTCTGTCCTTACCAGCCTGCTGCTTAAGTTCCCAAGTGAACAATGAAGGCCAAGGTAATTCCTGTTAAAGTCAAGGTAATTGCAGCTAATGTCCCTTCCCCCTAACACCAGGCAAACAACACATTTAAATTTCCCTCTAATTAACCCTGCCAAACAACTGCTCCCAAGCCTCCAAAGTTACAATATCACAGCCCAAGTAACAGTTCTAATTCAAGGTAATACTTTTTAACACATAGAACTAATTTCACTTACAAAACTATTCAAATATTTCAGTTAAAACAGAATATAACCCCAGACCTCTGTCCTTACCAGCCTGCTGCTTAAGTACCCAAGTGAACAATGAAGGCCAAGGTAATTCCTGTTAAAGACAAGGTAATTGCAGCTAATGTCCCCTCCCCCTAACACCAGGCAAACAACACATTTAAATTTCCGTCTAATTAACCCTGCCAAACAACTGCTCCCAAGCCTCCAAAGTTACAATATCACAGCCCAAGTAACAGTTCTAATTCAAGGTAATAATTTTTAACACATAGAACTAATTTCATTTACAAAACTATTCAAATATTTCAGTTAAAACAGAATATAATCCCAGACCTCTGTCCTTACTAGCCTGCTGCTTAAGTTCCCAATACCAGTAAGCTATCAAACACTTTAGCAATAATAGCATTCATATGTATAGGTGTTACTAAGATATCCTTGAGGATTTAAAACAAATTGGCAACAAGTGGGCACAATAACATTGTTAGCATAACTACCATAACAGTAGAACATCAGTTATTGTATGGTGGAGGGAGACATTATGGCAGGATAGAGGGACCCTGTAAAAATCCTTAAGTTTGGACTTGTCGGTCCAGAAACTAGATTACGATGTTGAAGTACTGGGGAACCTATTAAACAGCTAAGGAAGCCTATAGCTAAATGACATGAGCCCTGCATTCCATTTGAGGATAGGGGTTTGAATTTGTTGCCTGCTTCAAATCTAATAGAATTAAAGGAGTTAGAAGTAGGTGCGAGGATTCCATTTAGATCACGGATCCCAGAATTCTGATCTGCAGGATCTGAGCACCCTCCAGCGGATAGCTGGATCTCCTCACTGCCAGATACTACCTCCATTCTATCGAGATTGTACATTAGCTTCCCAGTAGTATGACTTAATCTTATGGTCAGATCTTTGTATCCAACCCTTGGATTTTTGTTCCTTGATCGAACCATCGGATCTCGATATAATGTTCAGATCCAAAGGATGATTTCACCCCCAGTCAGATCCAGTTGGGATCTGAAAAGAGTAGATCCATAATCAGATGCAATCAATATCTGATGGTGTCTGACATCTGGTCAAAATGGTGGTATCTGCCAGTATCCTAGCCTGACAGATAGTATCTGAGCAACAATAATTTTGATACTCAAAGGGTTTTCCAGACTAGAAATGTGGAAAATTCCAAAATTTTGTTACACAAAATATTTCATGAAATTTGCGCATTTCGCAAAATATTTTGCAGGTGCGAAATACAAAACTTCGGCCATGGAATGCAACATTTTGCTTGCTAAATATGAAATTTCACCCATGCAATGGTGAAATTTAGGTGATATTTTGCTATTTCAGGTGAAATTGTGCATTCCATGGTGAAATTCCATGTTCCACAGGCAAAATTTCACAAAATGTTTCACACGGCAAAATTTAATTTTGCAATATCTCTATTCCAGACCAAAATGTAGAACCCAAGTTCACAATATCCAGTGAATGCCATACACTGGGAGGGGTTGTACATCATATGGTCGTAATATGAGGAGAGCAATCTAGACCAAACCAGCAGAGGACATTAATATGTTTGCTAGGTTTGGAGATAATAAAGTTGGAAGTGGCAGAGAAGGCCATTTCTCTGTAGTTCAGAGTTAGGAAAGCAATACTTTCCACTAAGTATTTTCTAGTGGAAAGTGGGAGACAGTTTTTTGCTCTATTGAGTTCCCCAAGTTTTGCAAAGCACTTGGAAACCCAGATGCTGATGTGGGCAGTTTATTCCATGGATTTGTCAAGTGTCAGTCCTAGGTATATTTAGGTAGATACATTAACAAGATGGGCACCTGACAAGAAATTAATGTGTTGAGATAAAGTGGACTTGGAAAACCATGATTTGGAGCCAGATGACAATTATTTATTTATTTATGTAGTTATTTAAGATTTTGTTATCCAGGTAAGAACCCAAGTACATGAACTGTCTGTTTTCAAGGGGACCCGTAACACCAAACAAAACACAGAAAGACAGGTAAATAAAAAAATACAACAAAAAACAACAGAAAACTACAGAAAACATTTACATGAATTGTTTGTAAAGACATGTTTCTTATAAAAATGTTTAAATGTACCAATATGATTAACATTGATAAGATTAGATGATAAATACATTTCCATTCTTTGACCAAGATGTATGAAAAAACTCTTTGTCCCTTTGGGATTTTTTTGATATGAAATATGGTGGCCATTTCCTTTTAATTGACCACTAGCTGATTAGAATAGAACCAGTTCTGCATCTTTGTATAGTCATGCTGACGGTCCTATTCAAACAGGGGAACTGCTGGCCCAGATGTAAAAATTATGGAGTCATCAGCATTCCAATGATTCTGACAAGTACAATATCAAGAACTCTTAGGAGGCTGCTGATAAACACTGAGAGCAGGAGAGGCACCAAATTGGAAACCTGAAGGACACCGAGGGAGACTAAGCAAAGAGAAGGCAGACTCCAGCTTAAGCACTTGGAATCTATTAGATAAGACTGACTTAAACCAACAGAGGGGGTATCCACTAGCCCTGAGGAGACAAATGTAGACAGAAGCTATGGTGACACACAGTACAGTACCTCAAGGGGATTAACACAGCTCAGGAGGGCAGCATCTTTCAGAAAAGGAGATGTGCAAGAACAAGGGGTCACAACATGAGGCTGGGGGGGAGACTCAGGGGCAACATGAGGAAGTATTTTTACACAGAAAGGGCAGTGGATGCATGAAAAGCCTGTCTGAGGAGGTTGTAGAGGCAAAAACAATAGGTGAATTCAGGAATGCTTGGGACAGACAGTAGGCAACTCTACTGGTAGGAAGGAGATTGTAAGCCACAGATCATATAGGATCTGGAGTTTATACAATAGTTAAGGAAATGGGCAGACTAAGTGGTCCGAGTGGTCTTTATGTGCCATCAAATTCTATGTTTCTATATAAGTGGCATAATAATTTATTTGTTAGGACTTCGGAGAGACAATAGCCACTACAGTATAGCTGGCAGAACCAAAAGAAAGGATAATTCATATTGTTTCCTAGTAATGCTGACTTGGAATGTCAGAAATTCACAATCAGGCAGCATGACATACAAATGAATATGCAATCTTTTTTTACTCTGATGCGGGATTTTAATGTCATACTGGTAAATTACTGAAGAATTGATACTGAATGAAAATGGGCAACTAGAACAGAATGACAGACATGAGGTGACCTTGATCTCTGCATGAGACCGGTGATATGTTCATCACTGCTGTCATGCAGATGGAGTCCCACTGGTGGCAGTAGTAAATTCGATGATCAAGTGGCTGGCTAATTATAAAAACCTAGGACAGGGTCAGTGTTGATCTTCTACACTTTCTGGCAAGTTTTTCAAAAAACAAATACCAGAATCTAGCTAAACGGGTCCCGTTTAGCAAGGTTCAGGTATTTGTATTTTGAGAATATATCATTTTTATGTATTTGTAGTGTGTGTGAGTTTAAAAGAAAAAACAAGATGGTAGACAGCATGTAGATCAGAGTTTTTCTACGCCCGACAGATAAATCATGAAAGTAAGGACACGTGATCTTTTTTGTTACTGTTTATGTCAGGATGTTAAATCAAAAATGGTTATAAATCTGGAACCATATAGTATTTTTAATGAAGCCTTCTGAAGGGACACCCTTGGTATGGGCCCCTTCAATCCTGAAAAGTTCATTAAAAATCCCACACCATGTAGCCTGTAGGTGAGAGCAACAAATAGCCAGTGTAGGTATAGGGAAACCAAATGTGCTTTTTTCAATTATTTGGTGCACTTTACCTTGAAAATGGAACAAGGTGTCATTGTGAAGCTTTTCATGTCTTGAGACTCTGCCATCCTAACCACACATGCCAAATTTTGTGCTATTTCATCAAACAGTGCCAAAGTTATTAAGGTGCAAAAATTAGGGTTTAACATTAAACAGCCTAGTCAACCCTAACTATATGGGCACTACCACACCCCTAATATATATATATATATATATATATATATATATAATGCATGGATGGGAACATTCCCCCACAGAAAAGACCATTTATTCCCTGTATACCTGTGACTAGCCTATCAATTCAAAGCATACCTGCACCAATTAAACAATTACAGCTATATACCTACACTAATTAAAGCTATAAACCTACACTAATCAAACAAGTAAAAATATATGCCTGCACTAATATTACATTAAACCCTACCGAACACTGCTAATAACACAATTAACACAGCGTTAGCAAGATAGTTAAACCAACTAACAAGCTGCAAAACAACCTGGAAAAAAGACACTTACACAAAACCGTCCCAAACCCAGAATTCCCCAAACTCCTATCTGCTTAGACTACATACCATTCCCTCCTTGTTGCAAGAGATCTTTAGGTGCAATAACGTGATCACTAATGTGATCTCCATACAGTAATCATCCTAATGTATTATATTCAACAAACAAAGGGTATACAGATCTCAGAGGTTAATTAGGACAATCAAACCACTTGCCCTTAGGAATCATGGCTTTATAGCCCTGATTAACCCCCCTCAATGGGTATACATCCTTGTATACCACCCTTACCCATTATTTATTCTATACGTACACTATATATATTCATATATACAGCATACACTGTATATATACAGTGGAGCCTGCAATAAAGCAACTCAGTAACTTGCACTAAATGACATATCACAAAATAATGCAGTAAAGAAGGGCTTAATTGCTATTGCATTCCATGGTTCCCTACAACATTTTGTGATATACTGCAGCACTACTGCATTCTATTCTGGCTGGTACTCCATCTCTCTCTCTTCTCTCTCTCTCTCTCTCTCTCCACACAGACACACACACCTATATATATATATATATATATATATATATATATATATATATTTATAAAATGGTAGGAAAAATTATGTCTGCTGATTTGTTGGATCACATCACATGACTGTGCATATATCAGAGCACGACCGCACACCTGCACTTTTTACCCCTAAAAACAATTTTGCTATTTTATAAGATAGATAACCCACTTATGTGTGGAGTCGGGTTTGATATATGCACGCTTGGTGTTGGATGCACTCCAGCCTGTGGTCTTCGTATGACGACGCACACCAAGTGTATGATATCAGAAAGTGCGATCAAGACACCTAAGAGTGGGTTATCTATTACATATATATATATATATATATATACACACACACACACATACACATATACCTCTATATAATGCAAAAAACTGTGTTAATGTATCAGTTAGGGTTAAAGTGAAAATGTAGGGAAATGTGGCATTAGGGTTTTCAACCCTATCCACCATTCCCCACCCTTCACAGACCCACAGTCGAGGAGGAGAGAGCTGTCTTGGGCTTGATAACCCTAAAGCTTACCCCATTCCATTAGAAAATAAGGTGACATGGTTACAGCATAGGACAACGGGGTGAGCATTAGGGTGCTCAGGTAAAAGACTGCCCCCTCCACTGGCTATGGGTCTGTGCAGGGTGGGGAATGGGGTGTTAGGGCTGAAAACCCTAACACCAGATGTCCCTACTTTTGTTGCTTTAACCCTAACTGATGCATTAATGCACTTTTTTGAATTTAATTTCCATACTCTTTTAGATAGTATAAGAGTATCTTTATTTTACTGTTGGAACGCAGGGTCTTTTGGACCCTGCACTCCAATACCCCCATAGATGCACAGATATATGTAGGTGTGAAAGCACAGGGCCCTTTGGGCCCTTTGCTGCCATGTGTCCAACAACAGTGACCAAACTGTCAGTATAGTCATTATATTACAACACCTCATGTACCCCAGTACAGAGAAATTGTGAAATGCAAGGCAAAATGTAATTATGCGCAACTGCAACACCATTCTGTGCCACAGGTGTGAAAACACAGTTTGGGCTGGATGTAAAATGTGACAGCTGTATTGTTCATGGTGTTGTGTGAAAAAATGGCTATGCTGAAAATTTGGTGGCAAAATATTGAAAAGTCCCAAAGTTATGCATGTGCATAGAATAAATTCAATGGATGCACATTACTCTGGAATTTGCAGGAATCTTTTCACCCAATTTTCAAAATGGGCTTTTTGGGACCCCACCTCATGAACACTGGCACTGTCATTTCATTAATGAGTTGCAAAATGTGATTTTGCACAGTGAATCCCATCTCGCTTATTCCCCTAGGCAGAGGATCTTGCCTCCAACTGAGCACTCCATGGCTCCCTGCGGCTGGGGCTGAAAAGCCAGCCAACTGAGCCACCTCTCCTTGCCCATTGACAAAGCTCCATTTTCAGGTACAGTCTACAGAAAGTTCCAGTGTTCCCAGGCAGGCACTGACTGGACCTTGCTTCTTGCTTGCCATTGGATGCAGTCTTTATGGCTTTAAATCCGATTGGGCCATCTCTGCAGCCTACTGCTTGTAAGCAGAACTGCTGGTTTCAGCTCGCCCTGAAACCCAGTGGCTGTATACTTACTCCTGCTAATTTCTGCTGCTAATTTTGTCTTTTCATTTAGATATATTTTGTCAGTTGACTGGGCTGTGGGAGGCATCGGGTCATGCCAAGGGTCTACTGTGCCTTTCCAAGCAAATTGTTATGTATTTGTCAGACCTGTTTTAGAGGGAAAGTAAGTATTTGATTTCTATACTGCCTTCCTTTACTCTATCTGCTAAACCTCCATGTACCATCTCCTTTTCTCTTATCCTATTTTTTCTTTTTTCTGTAGCCTAATCCCCTCATCAATCCCTCACCCCCAGCTGCTCTCTCTGCTATTCAGTAGTCTAATCCACACTAGCTGGTGCCAGGCTAAATGACCCCACTACAGTCTTTCTTCCCTTCCACTGCCCTCTCCACCTATCTCCCACTATTTTCTCCACACATCCCAATTTTAGATAATTGATCCCTATTGTTACTGTGTATTTAACCTTTGTACCCCTCTCACTTATTCCCCTAAGCAGAGGATTTCGCTTTCGACCGAGCACTTCACAGCTCCCCACGGCTGGGGCTGAAAAGCCAGACGACCACACCACCTCTCCTTGCCAGCTGGCAAATCTCCATTTTTAGGTGCAGTCTGTGGAAAGCTCCAGTGTCCCCAGGCAGGTGCTGCTTGGACCATGCCTCTCACTCCCAGCTTGCCATTGGATGCCACCTTTGTGGCTTTAAATTTGATTGGGCCGTCTCTGTAGCCTGCTGCTTGTAAGCAGAACTGCTGGTTTTGGCTCTCCCCAACCTCCCAGCAGCTGTATATTTGACTTCTGCTGATTTTTGCTGCTAATTTTTGTTTCTTCTAGCTTACCTACTGTATAATTTGTCCCACCCACTCGTTCCGAACCCTGACTTCTGTTAAATACACCAAAGCTCTGTCTGCTTCGAACCCCATCCCAATTGGCAAATGCTACTTCTACATTTGAGCCATTGCTGGTTAATCCACTTTTCGCCCCATATCTCCCATTCTGCTTTTGATTCTTTAATTACAAGTTCTAGGAAATTAATCTTTCATCTAGCTTAAATTCTAGGCCCACAACTTATATTATCTTGTCCATTTAGATACCTTCCACTAGCTTAGTTGCTGGCATTACCTTACCTCCCATACCTGCACACAGCCACTGTACATTTAACTGCTTAAAGACAGTTCTCCCTATCCTTACTAGCCAGCATGCTTTCTTCAAAGTCCCTAAGCTACTCTTACTGGCCAATTTTAAACCTAATTGCTATTCATCTCTAGCCTATCATCTCTTCTTTAATAATCCTAATTCTTCATTATAAACACCAAGTGGCCAATATAACCAACATACACCTTGTCTGACACCCACTTTAACTCTGCTGTCATTTAGGTACAAACATGCTGCTCTTGTTCCTTGCCTGCATCCCCCTTCCCTTCACTCCCACTTCCCTTCCTCCCTCTTCTGAGCCCTCTCCCCATTCCTAACTCCAAAGTGCCCTCCTTCATTTACACCTACCCTTGCCTCCTCCTGCCTGTTCACTGGCCCCCATTCTCCATGGTGACTTCCTGCTGGGTTCCTCAATGGATCAGGGCTCCACTTGGCTACCATATGAGTAATTACCATGCACTACAATTGAATAAATGACACCACCCCATCCAACAGCCGGTCGTGTCCTCGATTAAGGAATTGGTCAGCTATAGTATCTTGTTCACTAGAATTAGTCCTGCTTCTCACATCTGGTGATGTTAAACCCAACCCTGGTGCCCCCTTACTGATACAATTAATTTTCCAAAGGGGTTGTGTTTAGTCCACTTAAATATTAGAAGCCTGCTCCCCAAAACTGACCTCCTGCAGCCACTCATTTTACATCTGAAACCCAGCATTCTTTTTATCTCTGAGACATGGCTCAGCAATAAAATCTTAGACACAGGCATAGCCATCCCTGGGTACTCTATCATCTGTCAAGACCATAGGTCCAGGGTTGGGGGTGTTGCTATGTATATCTCCTCTTCTATCAAATATTATATCTGCCTATCTATCTCCTCCCCCTCAGTCTACAAGCTGCTAAAATATCCCTTCCTTCCTCCCTCCCTCCCCATCTATGTTGGCAGTGTCTACTGCTGTCCCACTCTCTTTATTTCTGAGATTTCTTCTATCTCCAATCTTCTCTCCACCATCACTTCCCTTGCCATACATGGGGAATTGTACATCCTAGGGGATTTTAACATAAACTGGCTCACCAGCAAACAGTCCAAAGTCTGCTCCCACACAGCATCCCTAAACCTAAAGCAATTAATAGATGACCACACGTGCCTAAACCATAAAACTGTCAAACATACCTTACTCAGTTGGATTTTATCTCACAATCCCCACTGTGTCATCAAGTATGGTACACTCCCTGATGCCCTTAGTGACCATCACATGGTCTACTGTGTGGGAAAGATCCACCACAAAAAGTTCCTTCCCACAATTCTTAAAACCCACTCTTTCCATTCCCTCAACATCTCCTCTGTCCTCAGTGAGCTGTCTGGTATCGACTGGTCGCCCATCTCCACTGCCCCATCTGTTGTCACAGCCCTGTCCTTCTTTACCATGCAGTTCCTTCCTGTTTGGGACTCCCATGCTCCACTTAGAAATGCAAGGGTCTGAGGCAGCCACCTGCCCTGGAACACTGCTGAATCTATTACCTGTCAATGAGCAAATGATCAAGCGTGGCCGCATACAAGACTTCACACACCCAGCAAGATCTTTAATGCTATCGTGCACTCTGGAATGCCTGTACCAGCACCACTTACCTAACTAAAGCAGACTACTTCAACAACTCCTTCCATAACAACATAAACAACCCCTCCAAATTCTGGAAGATCTTCCATGCCTTGTTTACCTCTCCCTCCCAACCCCCTCTCCAGTCCTAAAAATTGGCCCCCGTTTAATTGATGATTCACCTACCATGACTGTGGAATTCAAGAACTTCTTTACTACCTGTTTTCCTCCCTCCTTGCAGCTTTCTCATCTATCACTCCTCCACCCTCTAATGCTCACCACTACCCACAATCCTCCACCACCTCATGCTTCACATTTGAATCTGTCCACCCTAATGACACCTAGCAAGTTTTACTTGCCCTAAATCCTAACAAAGATAAGATCCCTGATGGCCCTAACCCTAAGCTTTTTCACCTTTCCACCCATGCTATTGCTCTCCCCCTGACATACCTCCTGAACCTCTCCTTCTTGCAAGCAACTGTACCCACAGTTTGGAAATCTGCTACCATGGTCCTTCTTCCCAAAGGGGGTGGCCTGTCCAATCCCAGCAATTTCTACCCCTTATCCCTACTTCCTATCCTGGCTAAAGTCCAAGAGCACATGGCACTGGAGCAGCTCTCCAACTTCCTTAACTCCTCCTCCTTCTTCACCCCCTTCCAGTTTGGCTTCCTTAAAGACAACTCCATGACCATCTCCCTTCTCCAACTCACTGACTCCATTCTCACAGGGATGGACCAGGGATGCATCACCTCTGCCATCTTTGTCAATCTGGCCAAAGACTTTGACACTGTTGCCCACTCCCTTCTCCTTTTCAAGCTGCCAGTGGCTGGCCTCTCTGATACAACCACTTACTGGTTTTGGTCATACCTCACTGGCCGGTCCCAATCTGTCAGAGTCAGCAATTCAACTTACCCCTCCCCCACTCACAAAAAAACACAAGTGTCCTCCAAGGCTCAGTACTCAGTCCTATTCTCTTTTCCATCTTCCTGAATGACCTCCCTGAAGCCTGCTCATCTGCTAGCATACATATGTATGCTGACAACACTGTGATATTCTCTGAGGGGAGTTCCCCTGCCAAAGTGACTACCAGTCTTCAACTGGACTTCAACAATGTCTAGCACTGGTTCAATGCTAACCAACTCTCACTGAATGTCAAAAAAACTGTCTCTATGATCTTTGGTACCAGACAAAAGCTGTCCAGACTGGACTCCACCCCTAGCTTTCATACCCTGTCTGGGTTCGAACTGGATGATGTCCCCACTTTTAAGTACCTTGGGCTATGGCTAGACAAAAATCTAGACATCAGTGTACATGATGATGCCATTCACAAAAATCTCCTCCCCAATCTCAGTGCCCTGTACCAACAGAGCAGCTGCCTGCCCATGCAATCCAGGCATGAAATTGTCCAAAAGATGATTCTGTCAGTCTTCAACTTTGGGGACATCATCTAGAATCTGCCCCTAAGACCACCCTAGCCAGGCTGGACACTCTCTTCAATTACTTCTGCCTCTTTGTCCTTGGCTGCCCCCCTCTCACCCACCAATGTAATCTTTATACCTCCCTCTCCTTCCCTTCCCTCACTGCCAGATACCTGTCCCACACTGCTAAACTAGTAGGTAAATATTGGCTTTGCTATCTACTTTCTTATCTGTCCTCCCTCTTGTCAATCCCCCACCTCCTGTTACTCACTTCAAGCCTCAACACACAGAATGCTCGCCCTCCCACTACGGCCTACATAATCTGGTCACAATGTCTTCTCATAGACATTCCCTAGCTCCTGGAACTCCCCCCCCCAAAAAAAATTTGCTCTGCCCAAACTCTCTAGTCCTTTGCACACCTTCTTCAGAAACACACAATTCACTGCTACAATTGCAACTAACCCTCTCTATCTACCCCATTATTATCTATATCTATTTTGTATCCCTTCAGACACTCTAACTTTACTACATCCATACTTCTACTTTGCATGCCCCAACCCCTTACATCCTCCACCCTTCCTCTCTCCCTCTCCTCTTATTCACCATCTCTATTTTCCACAGTCTACTCCCTGTCCCCCATGCAGGGTTGTCTGCATCCTGAAAGGATGATGGTTCTGGCTACCCACTTCCTTCTACCTTTCCTCTAAGCTACCTCCTCTCCATCACTTTCACCATCTTTTTGTTCTTCCGCCAACTCCCCACCCCCTTTCAGGGTTCTCAGCATCCTGAAGGGGTGAAGGTCCTAGCTACCCACATCCCTGTACCTCTCCTCCTACCCTTTCCTCCTCTCTACCACTCCCCTCCACCACTTACTCTGACATTATCCATCATTCCTTCTCCCCCCATCATCATCTCCATTTTTCCTCTGCCAGCACCCAGTCCCCCTTGCAGGGTTCTCAACATCCTGAAGTGGAAAATGACCCTGGCTACCCATCCCCCCTTCTCCTTCTACTCCTCCCCCTCTTCCCTCCTCCTCCTCATCCTCCTCCCTTCCTCCTCCTTAAACTTCAACCTCCAAGTATTCTAAAGTAGGGATTCCAACTGATGCCTAGAAACCCTCTCTACCTTATAATAAGCACTTATATCCCATGCCTGCCTCAACTTTTTCACTACCAGCACTGTCCTTGACTGCCCCCACCCTCACATTACCAGCTCTGTTCTCAGCTACCTGTTCAAGCCTTGTTCTAAAAACTGGATTAGTCACTATGAATAAATTTAATATTGTGTCCATAAAAATTTGCTGTCCTGGCATTATGATTTAGTGATATGCTGTGTTATCAGAATATTTGTATATTATGCCCTGCTATTTCTAATGTATGCTCTTGTTTTTTATACCTGGATTGTATGATGAATGAGGCAGTATGGCGCAGTGGGTTAAGGCTCTGAGCTGCAAATCTGGAGACCTGGGTTTGAATACCATAGCCCCCTAGGTGCATACTGTCTGACGCTGAGCAAGTCACTTAACTTCCTTGTGCTCCCAGGTTGCACCTGCAAACAAGCTTTCAGCTTAGTGTGTCTCACCTGGTAAAATAATTGGTAAAAAAATATATATATGTTTCTGTGCACTGCTTTCTTATCTGTTGGTTTTCTCTTACTCCTATTGTTACCCACTACCCCCCAATACGCTTCTGGAGATTAGCTGTTTACAGTTCATATTGCCTTCCTGATGAATCTCTTCTAAATAAATTAAATAAATTTCACACCACAGATGCAAAAACATTTTTTGGGCAGGAAGTGAAAAATGACAGTTGTACTGTTCATGAGATGGTGTGAAAAAATGGCTATGTTGAAAACTTGGTGACAAAACATTGAAAACTACCAAAGTTATGCACGTGCCAAGAAAAAAATTTCAATGGACACCTGTAACTCAGGCATTTTTTAGTATTTGTGCATCACATTTTCAACATGGGCTTTTTGGGACCCTACTCATGAACATTGGCACTGCCATTTCATTAATCGATCCCAAAATGTGATTTTGCACAGTGATCAAGAAATCACATTCCAGGCCTGATTAATGAGATGATAGTGAAAGTATTCATGAGGTGTGGTAACAAAAAAGGTATGTTGAAAATTTGGTGTAAAAATTCCAAAAAATGGCAAAGTTAAGAACCTAGGTTAAGAATGCCATTGACAACCATTATACGACACTTAACTTTATTCTTCAGTTCACGGTCCGGCTTTGAAGAGTCTAGACATGTCCAAGTCCACAGAAAATGACAGCCCTTGACCTCTGGTCATAAATAAAGGGGAAGGGGTGTGGGGAGGTGGGTGCTCAGTGGGAGGGTCAGGATGGGGGAGGGGCAGCAGGGACAACGAGAGACCGTTTTCTTTTTTTGCAGATGAAAAAAGAAGACGTTGGGGGACTGTTTTCTTTTTTTCAGGGAAAAGTATGTAAAATAAAGATTTGGGGTCACTGGGGTGGGCTCCCCAGTGTCTCAATCTACTGCAAGGTTGGGGTTTAAATGCCAACACAGGAACAGGGGCCCCCCCATGTTGGCACATAATTAAAGCAATGGGCTGTGGGGGTTATCTGACACCAGAGGTGGGCATCCTGGTGTCAGAATATACAAATTAAATACCAAGGCAAGCAGGAGATGTTGCTCAGAGGGCGTGGGTCACTAGACACCAGGGAATGGATTGGGACAGTGATCGTGCAGTAAGGGGTTCCACTAGCCTCAAGGCTAAGTACTTGGCCCTGTGCTCTTCTCCATCTTTCTGAATGATCTCCCATCAGTATGCACCACTGCATCAATCCATATGTATGCTGAAGATACAGTCCTTTTCTATTCTGGCTCCTCTCCTGCTGATGTAGCTTCCAATCTCCAGCATGATTTCAAGATAGTCCAGCTCTGGTTAAGCTCCCATCAGGTCTTCCTCAATGCCAAGAAAACAGTCTCCATGACATTTGGCACTAGGCAGAGACTCTCTCAGCTACCAAATTTGACTTCCTTCCACACCCTTGATGGTACAATTCTCGAGGACACTTCCTCATTTAGGTATCTTGAGGTCTGGTTAGACAAGTTTCTCAACTTTTCTGGACATATAGACTCCATTCTGAAAAAGGTGCGACCCAAACTAGGTGCACTATACAGGAACCAGAGTTGCCTACCATTACCGACTAGGTGGGAGCTCGTTCAGAAAATGATCCTACCTATTTTCAATTACTGTTACATAGTCTATAGTGCTGCACCACTCTCCTCCTTAACCAGATTGGATACCCTCTTTAATGCCTTCTAACGTTTCACCCTAGACTCTCCTCCTCTTACCCACCATTGTTCTATCTATCGATCTCTTGGTCTATCCTAGCTGGAAAACAGACACCTAATACACTGTATGAGGTTCATCTCCAAATTCTGATTTGGTTCCCTTCCCCCTTACCTATCAGCTTCCCTGGCTTCTCATCCTCCATCCCAATTCCCTCTCAGATAAATCAATTCCCACACCTTGGTCATTCCTAGATACTCCACCACAATAGGCCAAACTGCCTTCTCTCACAGGCTCCCAAAGCTATGGGACACCCTGCCTAGTCAAATCAAACTCTCCTCCTCTGCCTGGTGCAGCTCAGTCCCTCTCTCCTTAATTCCTTTCTCCTACCTGCAATTGCTCCCAACAACCCTTCCTTCCCCCTTCCTATTGCTGTCTTATTCTATTTAGGTTATTCTTTAATGCCATACTGCACATATACATTTAGTAAACCAACTTTTGTACAACAATGTTTTTGTATGTTGTTGTAATCAATGTATTTTACCCCTGTGCTGGGTAAATTTGACTGTATGTACTTATTCCTGTATTTTTGTATTTGATCTTACATAGTTTTAGTTTTATATCTTTGTCTGTCCCATGAATATTCCATGCTGTGTAGGTTTTTGATACATGTCTTGCCTGTTAAAAAAAAAGACAAATGTATGTTGTTGGATTCATACTCCTCTGTATCCCTTCCTCCCAGGACACTCCATGAGATGAGCAATTGTTATTGTTCAGTGGGCCATTCCTGGTGAACATTTTCAATAAATAAAATAAAATTAATAAATAAATAGATACCAGGCAAAATGCGGCTGAAGGCTCCTCTCACTAAATTGGGCACCCAGGATTTTGGGTTACCAGAAAAGGGATTTCTGGCCATTATTTAAAAAAAAAACAAAGGTCAGAATCTATCTATATGGGGTCTGTTTACCTAGATTATGATAATTGTTTGTTTTTTTAAATGACAAAATTTATATGTATTTCACAGGTTTTTTACTTAACAGAAAAAAAACAAGATGGCAGCTCACGAAAAAGGATTTTTCCTCATGAAAAAGGATTTCTGGTCTTGTGAAAAAGAAATGCGCTCATGATACTCATTTCTTTTTTATGAGATCAGACCCTTTTTTGCAAAAAAATACAACTATCCAGAAAAATGAACTTCCCATAGGATGTAATGGGAACTTAAAAACTAAACTTTGTTAATAGATCGGTATTATCGCACTAAATGTTCACTGCCTTTTCTGCTATCAACATTATTTCTACCCTACAAAAATCATGCTAAAATTCCACACCATCTGGCTACAAGGCAAGAAGGAAAAAATTGCAAAAAAGGGGGACTTTTTATTTTTTTTCACTATCCAAATCTCAGAATGAATACATCTGACTGGAACAAAACTTGTCATATCAAGTGATCTTCCCCACGGGACAGTGCATACCAAATGTTATGCTCATCCATTGATCAGTTGCAAAGTTATTAAAGTGCTAAATTTGAGGTTTAACATTAAACATGCTACTCAACCCTAACTATAGGGACACGACCATGCCACTATAATATATATATATGTGTGTGTGTGTGTATGTATATAAGTATGTATGTATGTATGTGTGTGTGTGTGTATATATATATAGATAGATAGATAGATAGATAGATAGATAGATAGATAGATAGTAGATAGATAGATAGATAGATAGATAGATAGATAGATAGATAGATAGATAGATAGACATATATTAGCCATATAAGGGATATACAGGGACACTTGTGTGATACAGCATTTATCTTGTGTAGTTGCCAGAACCATGACCATGGTTATGAGAGGTCAATGGCAACTACACAAGACAAATGCCGTATCACACATTCACCCCACATATTGCATTTATGCAATAGGGGAAGACTTTATACAATAGGTTATTTTGCTTTTAGCTGATTTGTACTGTATATTTGCTAATGTAGCTCAGTTTGTGGGTTTCTTTTGTGAAAAAATGTGAGTGCACTTGTTTCCCCACTTGGTTGCTTGGGGCATCATTATGGATGTGACGTGTTGATGCCAGGTTAACTTTCTGACATCCTCACTGATTGGTGCTGTTTCTCGGTTTGTTGTTATAAAAACACAGGCAAATGGCATTGTCTGTAGCCCATACTGTGAAGAGAGACAGTGCTACATGTCCAGCTGTGAATAGGACTGTAGGAAGCCAGCTGGCAAAGTTTTGCTCTTCTACAACTGATTGAGTGGCTTTTCTGTTTTATTGGGAGGTCATTATGCCATATAGTACTACAGTGGATAATGGCAGCATGAGCAGCAGGAGTGAGTGGAGTGGGAGCAGTGTGGATGAATTTGGCAGATGAGCAATAAGGAGCAATAAGGAGCAAATGTGTTAAAAAGAATGGCAGGGTTAATAAAAGTGAGCTGTTTGTTAGTCTTCTGACTGTAGTTTAAGAAGGGACATAATAGTGAATAGTGAAAGAGAGAGAGGTTCAGGGACGGGGTGAGAGTAAACACTGTGTGTGAGAGAGAGACAGAGAGAGAGAGAGAGAAAGAGGCAGAGCGAGGTTAAGGTGGGGTGATTAGAGTAAATGTTGCGGTCCTGGAAACCAACAAAGTATTTTGTTTATCTGTTGCTGTGTCACTTGTATAAGATAATGGGAGATTTAAAATGTGATCAAAAATGCAAGTGGGTATGTGTTGGTGCAGTGGGGATGAGCAGCGGCTCCATGTGAAGCAGGGAATGGCATAAATAATTAGAGCACTTGGAGTTCTAAACTAAAAGCTTTGAAGTAGTGTCAGCAGCCGGAGAGGGATGACATAGAAACTGTACACATAAATGTCATATGACATACGAACTGTGTACATAAATGGAGTTGACATAGTAACTGTATATAAATGAAATTTATACACACAGTTACTCACATAAACTGATTTATCACACTCCATTTATGCACATCGCAACTGTGTGTGTATGTGTGTGTGTGTATATATATATATGTAATAAATAACCCATTCTAAGGTGTGCGGTAACGCTCTGATATATGCATGCCTTGGTGTGCATCAACCACCCAAGGCGCGCATATATCAGAGTGCAACTGCACATCCTAGAGTGGGTTATCTATCTTATAAAATGGCAAAATTGTTTTGAAGGGAGGTGAAAGTGCAGGTGTGCAGTCGTTTCTAATATACCACAGTCATGTGATATGTTTGCACCAAAAGCACAATAGATTATTCTGTACCCATTTTGTAATATATATATATATATATATATATATATATATATATATATATATATATATATATACTATACTACAGTAGTGCCAGCATACTTTAAGGTTGAGTGCGGTTCTGTGTTAAAACAAATGTTTCAGCCTTAATGACTTTGCAACTATTCAACGGATTTGCATGACATTGCATACAGTGTCAGTGGCTCAGTAGGTAGCACACTCACCTCTGAGGCTGGGAGATCAGAGGGCTGTGGGTTCAGTTACCACATCTGGCACTTGGGTTAATATTCCAGTACTGACACTGTAGTGCAGCATGAGAGGGGTGCTGCACTTCTGAGGTGCCATCTTTTGGATGAGACGTTAAACCGAGATCCCATCTGCTAGGATTGGTGGTAGTTCAGGTGGATGTTAAAGATCCCATGGCACTTATCGAAAAGAGTAGGGGAACTTCCCCGGTGTCCTGGCCAAGTTTCCCTCATTCACTAAAAATACCACCAACAGCTTAATCTGGTTCAAGGTCAGTTGGCATTCATCTGTATCCCCTTCCCCCGGGTCGTGCCTGAAATTAGGCAGGATTTGTCTAGTGCACTTACCCGGTCAACAAAAACTAAATAAAAAAAAAAAATTGGCATGCTTAATCTCTAAGGGTATGTCTCTTGACATGGCAAATGTCGAGGGACTCTATTGTGTGGTTTCTGAGATTCCTTCATCCACCTGTATCTCAGAGTTTGTGGTCTGAAATGTTTAGGGTAAAAAGCCTTTGCCTCACAGATGTGCCTTTTGAAGGTTTGGTGAAAAAATATTAATCTGTTCAAAAGTTATTACATTTTCAATTTTTCCATTATTTCCAATGGGAAAAGTTAGATGTTCAGAATGCAAATTCTTTTGTTTCTGCAGGAGGTACTGTACTTTTGTATGAAGGGTCACATAAAGCCTAATTTGTTTTGAAAGTGCACTGTTGGGTTCACATGAGCTTCTGTCATTTCACAAGTAGGGTCACACAGAGCCTACTGTATTTTCTCAGAGTTCCATTGTGTCCACTATCTTGTTTTCCCATTAGCGAGAGACACAAAATAAAGAAAAGATGTAAAAATAAATGTGTGTTTTCAACCAAAAATAGTATGATGCAAGAAGGGTTGATGGTGTCCCTTTGAGTATACCTAATGGAATCCATCAAGACATAGACCTCTGAGTGTAGAGGGGGAAATAAAATTGTGCTCAATATGAAGGGGACATTATAGAAGTCTATGTAGCGGCCAGTTGCCTTTGAAAGCAAACCTAAATATACTGTTGAAATTAATATTTAGAACAGCCACTCTGGATTCCCACACTGCTGGATGCTAGAAGAAGTGTGTGTGGGGGGGGGGAAGCAGAAACAAAAAAGGGGGGTAATGGAGGGTGGGGTGTGAGGATTTGAGACAAAAATGATGGTCTGATCTAAGGGTTCAGATAGTCTCCTCCTGTTTAAATAGACTATTTGTAATGGAGCAGAGTTGAGAGGCAGCAGATACCAGTTTTAATCCACCAAACTTATGGATGTTGCACTAATCAGCTATATAACATAAAATCAGCCTCACAAAGGTATTGTGAGGAAGTGTCCAGGCTGAGCCAGACTAGCACTGGGTACAGAGGGGTTGACTATTGATCAACTTCTTGTATACTCACCTTCAAAGTCACCTTGAAGTACAAACTAATATGTACATTTTTACACTGTCAGGCAATTGGGTTGTCTGGGTAGTGAATAGTTACAGTTATTAGTATGTTATTTTAAGTTACAGTTATGGAAATAATGGCTTAACAGCATCAGCTAAGAAGAATAGAGCAATGGCTAAAGATAGAAATCTGATTATGAAAAACTTATCTACCTAGAAAGTATAAATGGGGAACTTTAAATTTACAACATACAACATTAAGGGCATAAACTCCATAGTTAAAAGGGCTACAATGCTTTCAGAACTTAACAGGTTGAAGAGTGATGTTGCATTTTTACAAGAGATCCACCTCTCGGAAACTGAGCACAGAAGACTCAAAAGAAGTTGGGTAGCACAGATATTGGCTTCAACACACCCCACTGCCAAAAAAAGGGTACAGGAATTCTGATTCAAAAAGGAATAGGACTAGAGATTATGCAGAGTAAAACTGATACTGAGGGTCAATGGGTCGTAGCATCAGGGAAAAATTAGGAGATGAAGTTAAATCTAATAAACATCTATGAACCCAACTCAGGGGCCGCCTCTTTCCTGAAAACGATATCACAGGAAATAGCCAAACTACCTAAAGGTGTCACTATACTGGGAGGAGACTTTAATTGTGTAACAAACCCTCAAAAGGAGAGAACATCAAAAAATAATTACACCAACAGGGCTGCCACTCAGTCTCTAAAAGCTACTATGCAAGAACAAGGGATGGTGGATATTTGGAGAGAACTGAACAAGGGTGAAAAAATTATTCATTCTATTCACACCTCCAACAAGAATAGTCAAGAACTGATATGTTCTTTATATATAAAGCAGATTTTTGCAGAGTCCAAAACAATAAGATCCACACAATTAATTTATCGGTCCATGCCCCAGTAACAATTAATTTAATAGTAAATCAAACCAGGAATCAAACACAGTGGCACTTTACAACATCTTTGTTGAATGACAAAACCTTTAAACAGTCAATAGCAGATGAGATCAAACAATATAGGCAGCACAATGAGGATGGGGAGGTTGAAGCAACTGTGGTCTGGGATGTAATGAAGGTGGTTCTCCATGGTAGAATCATTAGTTGGGTATCCTGGAAAATAAAATAAAGATAGGATAAGCAGAATACACTGGTACAGAAGTTAGAGCAGTTAGAAAATAATCACAAAGAAAACCCTGACAAAAACATCCTCTCGCAAATGAAGGGCATAAGAAAAGAAATGCAGGATCTTCTTAACTATAGAATTGAGGGGCAGCTTTGATACACTGCTCATAAATACTATGAGGTAGGAGGCAAGACCACAGCACTATTGGCATTCCACCTAAAAATGGCTACAGATAGAACAATTTCTCATATTAAAAATTTGTCAGATGGCACAATGTTGAAACAGACCCTAATAAGATAGCCCAATAGTTCTAATGTTCTACTCCACACTATATACAGAAGAAAAAGAGCCCCAAGTAATAAAAGAAAACACAAGGGCCTTTTTCAAAGGTTAAAAGAGGACAGGAAATCATTTCTAACTGGCAGCTGTTTATAAAGTTCTTATTCTCAGAAATGATATGCATTCACCTAAATTATCCATGATTAACCGTACCTGAATAAAAAGTGATATAAAAAGCTATATTTTGCACTGTCTTGTTTTTATGGGCAGTATTCTGTTACAGTTCTCTTCATGGAACCAATAATTTGGAATTTTAACCATGTCATGGTTTGTGCTTAGAACTCTAAATAGGGTTCTGTAGGTCAGCAGCTCATAATTAGCATTCTGTACACAAATCGTGACATACTGTAGTAAAAATTACACAAAAGTGATTACATGAAGTGAACTGCAACAGAATGCTGCCCATAAAAACACAACAATGCAGACTACAGTTTTATGGCTCCATGTGATAATGGCAATCACCGCTGGGCGATCGCCATTATGGCGAAAGTCACATCGCTGAAAGTTTTTTCAGCGATGGACTCCCTGACGCTTAACAATCCAGCACGAGGACTTGTATTTTTATTATTTTATAATGGGGCTGCACCCCCACCTCCACCTTAAAGATTCTCAACTTTAGGGTGGTGCAGATTGAGGAGAGTGCAACTTGGGGTAAAAAAAAAACTTGGGTCGGGTGCAACAAAAGGCACCCGAACCCAACTCCATACCCGCTGCAGCCACAGACCAACCCCTGACTCCATGACACAGCTCAGCAGCTCACTGCAGCATCACCTCCTACAGCTCCTCCATCCCAGCCCAAGCTCAGCTTGCTAGCTCCCCCCCCCGCATGCATAGACATATAGCGACATCCAGTTGCTATTTTGCCCATCCCCACCATCCAATAGCCCAATTTCTCCAATCGCCCCATCCACAGATGCTGTGATTGGGTCACCCTTTTGGCAGGTGCCCAATCATGGTCGCCATCATCACGGGATACCCAATTTTACCTATCACTTTTTATTCAGGTACAGTTAAATATGGATACTTTAGGAGAATGCATGTTGTTTCTGAGAATAAGAACTTTATAAACAGCTGCCAGTTAGCACAAATTTCCTGTCCCCTTTAAAGGTTCAAAAACTATCAGAAAAAGAAATATCACAGTTAGATGCTCCAATCAGTTTAAGGGACAAGATAGCCACAATCAAAGACCTACCTTAAAATAAAGCACCAGGCCCAGATGGCTTTAATTTGGATTTTTATAAAGCACCTCATGACACTGCCATTGTCATTTTGTTAATAAGGACTAGAAGGTGATTTCATGACTGTTGTGTGAAACTACTTTTTGGGACCAAATAATGACATTTCACCACTATCGCTCATGAGGTGCGGTCCCAAAAAGGTCATGTTGAACCTTTGGTGAAAAAAATTCCTAAAAATGGCAGAGGTGTGAATGTTCCTTGAAATATTTGTACACATGACCATAACTGGTACATTTTAATATTTTGACTCCAAATTTTCAACATAGTCATTTCTTCACACCTCCTCATGAACAGTACAGCTGTTATTTTTCATATCCTGCCTGAAACATGTTTTCACACCTGTGGCATGGAATGGCAATTTGGCATGGATTTGAAAATATTCACCTATGGCGTTTATGAGGTGGGGTCCTAAGAAGGCGATGTTCAAAATTTGGGGTGAAAATGTGGAAAAAATGCCAAACTTATGACCATTCCTTGCAATTTCTGTATGCCAGCTCATAACTTCAGAAATTTTTAATATTTTGACCCCAGATCTTCAACATCGCTTCTTAGTACTTTACCTCATGAATGTCACAGCTGTCATTTTTCAAACTCTGCCAAAAATGTGTGTTCACACTTGTGGCATGGAATGGCATTGCAGTTGCTCAGAATTATGTTTGGCATGAATTCAACAACTGTCTGTACCGGGGTACACAAAATGGATGAAAATAATATGGCTATGTTGACAATTTGGTCACTGTTGTCCTATGAATGGAAATGCAAGGACCAGAGGGCCCTGTACTTCCATGGCTACATACCTATATATCTATGCAGGGATGGGAGTGCAAGGCACAGAGGGCCCTGCACTCCTGTGGACAAATAAGGATATGATTATACTGTCTGAAAAAGTAAGGAAATTCATTGCAAAAAACATCACTAATGCATCAGTTAGGGTTGTTACTAAACTGACAAAAGCAGAGAAATGTGATGTTAATGTTTCCAACCCTAATACCCCACTGCCACTCTGCAGACATTAACAGGCATCGGGGGAGTGCCTTAGGGTCATTAGCCCTATCGCTCACCCCATTCTTCTATACTAAATCCATCTCAGCTTATTTACTTTTGGAATAGGGTGAGCATTAGGGTTGACAGCCCCAAGGCACACCCCTGATACCTGTCAGTGTCTGCAGGGTGGCGATGGGGTGTTATGGTTAAAACCCCTAACACCACATTTCCCTGCTTTTGTTGCTTTATTAACAACCCTAACTGATGCATTAACAAAGATTTTTGCAATTTGAATATAAATATACAATATGTGCATATACTGTATCTCTCTCTCTCTCTCTCTCTGAACAAATTGGCATAGAGAGATTCAATTTATGGCGTTATGCTAGGACAAGGGGGAAGTTCTTATTTATGCAAATAATACTCTGGATGTTAAAAGAAAAGCTACAGAAGTAACCTGGAAGGGAGCAGAAGGAATACTGGTGGAAATGAAATTAGATTTTAGTAAGCCACTAATTTGATAAGAAATGTACTGGCCACGAAAATCAAATTATCAGGTTTTTGAACAAGTGGAGGAACTATAGGGAATTGTTTCTGCCACTCATGAACTTATATTGACTGGAGATTTAATGTAAATTGGAAAAAGTGAATAAATGTCCAGAGTTGACTGAGTTGACAGTTACCCTTGGTTTAACGCACTTAATTCAGGATAACATGAATAAATAATAAATCACCAGAGGCTTCTATTGTCTTGGACCTGATATTTGTTACTAACTCAGAAAATTACTTAATTTCTGGTACTTTACCAGCTGCACTGTCTGATCACCAATTGATTTATTGTATTAGGAACATGGAAAAACAGTTAATATCAGGGAAGACAATGGTCTTTAGGGATTCTAAGTTATTTCATTATGTAGAATTTATGATGGATCTGGAGACTGTAAATTGGGAAAGAGTGAAATTAATCCCTGAAGTGAATGAAGTATAGCATTTCATAGCCACTGACTTTACAACAATTTGTGATAGACATGTTCCCCAAAAAGTCAGGAGAATTAAAAAGAGCAATATTCCATGGTACAACCATAAATTAAATAAAATAAAAAGGTAGAGGGATAAATTATGGAAAATCGCTAAACAGACTGCCGGTTCTGAGACCTGGAAAAAGTGTAAATAATTTAGAAATTTGTACACAAAAGAATTGAGACAGGCAAAAAATATTTACTATAAAACTCATCTTTCCCATGCTAGGGTGAAAAATCCCCATAAATTCTGGAAAACTATTAAGAATGTGCAGGGTCTAACACATCCTGAATTTCCAAAATATTTTGAGATCAATGGGACTAGTGTACCAATGGGAATAAAGGTGGCTGATGGATTTAATGATTTTTATGTATCTGTAGGTTTAGGAACACGAGATATACTAAATAATAATGGTATGTTAGGTGATACACAATTGAGTGGACTGATAGGAAAACCTGATACTGTGCTAAATACATCTGAGTGCATCAAAACTATCAAAACTATAGGAGAATCTGATATTGTTCTTAATGCATTTGAGTTCAAAAGTATTGAACTGTATGAGGTTGTAGAAGCCCTGGAGAAGATTGACTTGTATAAAAGGAGGAGCTGATGATTTACCAAACTTTTTGCTAAAATATGCTGCACCTGTAATTGCTTATCCACTAACTGAATGATATAGTATGTCACTATTGCAATCCCAATTCCCAAGTATGTAGAAAATTGCCAAGGTAGCTCCAATTTTTCAATCTGGAAAAATGGAAATTTGGGGTAATTATAGACCTATTTCCCTTTTACCAGTTATTGCAAAGATCTTTGAAGGGATTGATGCAAAGCAGGTACATTTTCTTGAAAATAATAAAATCCTAAATAAATATCAATTGGGCTTTAGAGCCATGCATGGCACTACCTCTGCTCTTCTGCAGGTGACTAGATCTTTATCCAATAGCCTGGACAGGGGTTTAACTGTGGGCACCATTTCTGTGGATCTTTTAAAGGTGTTTCATTCCATACACCACAATATCCTCCTGTCCAGGCTTCAGTATATTGGGCTATCCACTCAGGTCGTGGATTGGTTTCGATCACGATTGTATGACAGAGGACAATTTGTGGTAACTGACCAATGGAAATCTCAAATTTGTTCAATAAAAATGGGCATCCCACAGGGTTCCCTTTTGGGTACGTTGCTGTATAATATCTATGTTAACACTATGAAGTTCTCCAGTCCTGAAATAACGTTCTATTTGTATGCTGATGATACAATAATCTATCTGTCAGGGTAGAAGCAGGATCAAATAGAGAGTAAATTACAAACAGCATTTAATGAACTGCAGAACTTCCTAGTCTTATCTAAACTTAACTTTAATTCAAAAAAATCTCAAACTATGTTTTTTTCATAGGGAAAGTGGTTGGGACAGATATGAGTGGCCTCTGTGAATAAAAACTGTGGAGGGTCAAATTGTGGAACAAGTGGACAATTATAGATATCTGGGGGTCTATTTTGATTCCTTTTTAAAATGGGATAAACATATAGAATATGTAAAACAAACAATTAATAGACGATTGGGGCCTTATATAAGATTAAACATTACACAACTTATGAAATTAGAAACCATTTGATAAATACTGTAATAACATCTCTATTGGATAATGGTGACCTAATGTACATGGAAGCAAATTCAACATTATTGGGGAAATTGGATATCATATATAATAAATTGGCACTGTATATTGTGATTGCGCCAAAAAGGACGCATAGCAAGGATTTATATAAGGCACTAGGTTGGTATAACTTAGGGGACAGAAGGTCCCTGCATATATTGTTGCACATGGAAAACTGTTTTCTTAAGATAAAGTACCAGGATATATAATAGATTGTCTGCAGGAAAAAAGAATTAAATCAAATCTTAGAGCAGCAAGAGGAATAGAATGTTTGCCACCAAAATGCAATACAAATTTGGGGAGAGGTCATTTCTTTCATCAAAGACCATCTCTCTGGAATATATTGCCAGTAGAATTTAGAATTTATGATGGTAATAGAAAATCAGGTCAGATTAAGAACTGGTATGGATTGAGCAAGAAAAAAACCTAAATAGGGATATATAAAGGATATCGATATAGTGTGATTAAAAATGCAATAGTGTAAAATGTGTTTTGTCCCTCTGAGGTATTGTCTGTCTATTATTGATTGTTGATTGCTGTTTCTGTAGCTATTTAAAATTGTTAAGGAACCACTTATGATGAATTTGTATTTATGTAATATCATGTCGTGGTACTGCATTATGTAAATGTTTGTATTTTAATGGATCTCGCTGGAAATGATTTGCGGCTCACTTGAGTAATCAATTCATTATTTATAATGAATAAAATTTTTACTGCTACTACTCTCTCTCGATATATATATATATATATATATATATATATATATATATATATACACACACACACACGCACCTATAGATATATACAGTAGTAGCCAGAGACATTGCCAGATATTTCCAGATATTTCTCGAAATTTCTAAAGAGTTTCTCTCTGATGCCCTTAATGTGGAAATGCCGAAAGCATGAAATTTCTCTAGAAATATCACAGAAATATTGGGAAAGAGCTGGCAATGTCTGTGGCTGCTACTGTAGATATATATATATATATATATATATTTATACAATGGGGGTGAGAGCTATTCCAGTGCAATAAATTCAGATATTTTCACTGCAGTGAGATAAATGCTGACTGGAGTGAGATAAATGCTCACTGCAGTGAGATAAATGCTCATGACGTCAGTGGAGTGAGATATATCCATTTATTCTCACTCCACTGATGTCACCTAGTTAACCCTACAAAAACTCCTACAACCAATAAACAAATCAAGAAAACATGAATAAAACTCACCTGAAGCCCAGTAACACAATGTCAAACTCCTCCATATTCACGTGCTCTTATTCAAAACCTAAACCTAAAATCTCGGCAAAAGCGACTTTACTATCCTTATAGAAAGTAAAAAAAGCCTGCTATTGAACTCATATACAAAAATGAGAGAACTTGTAAATCAAACAACATTCTTCAAACAGAAACAAAAAGCCTGCCAAGCAAAACAAACAAGTATGACTAAATATATAAAAAAGACCTCGATGGAAAATGAAATTGTAGATCTATGTACACAGTTGACGTGACAAGGAACCCCTACTCGACCCTACAGAACACCTTATACCAGAAACCAAAAACGACGAAATGCCAGAAAACACGTATTTCTAGATCCAGACTACATCAAAAATACATTCACAGCACGAAAATCAAACACAATAAAAAACAGAAACGACCTCAAACATCTACAACAGTTTCTACTACAGGATTTAGAGATCACAACTCCATTACTAAAATTGAACCAGAAGAACTGGACAGCCTGTTATGCCATTATTTTATAATGGCACAAAAAGGATGGCACTGATTCGAACCCTGACCATTAGGTTCCCGTTTCCAAAGTATAGAGAGCATTTAAAAGAAAATGGATACTCGGAATCTCTCTCACATCTTTAAAATTGAAAAAACACGACAAGTCGTATTATCTAAACAAAAACATTTAAAACAAAAGGAATGGAAACAAACCATTTGCAGCAGATGACATCACAGATGAAATACTAACCAAATTATATGACAGCAATCTACTAGGACCTGACAATCCACAATCGCTCATCAATTCCATGGGTTAATTGTCAATTTATACTTCGGAATTAGAAACTCTGAAGCTCGAAACTTAAAATGGGGAGATGTAACTTTAAAAAAACAACCAAAACACAAATTACCTGGAATTCTCAACTGAAAGACAAACAAAAACCCGCAGTGGCTCAAACCCCAAAGACACAAGACTAATAAAACCACGAGCCTATGAAACCAGAGACCCTAAACGATGTCCTATAAAAATATACCTAACATACAGAGACAAGCGACCGTACAAATGTAACACCCCAGATGCACCACTGTTTCTATCACTACATTACCCCATTAAAATACAGTCCCCATGTTGGTACAAAACCAACTCTAGGGATAAATACCATCGGAAAGATTGTAAAAACAATGATCCAGGAAGCGGGACTAGAAACTGACCGAAGACTCACAAACCATTCCATTCGGAAGCACCTGGTGCAAAAGCTGACGGATTCTGACATTGCCCCCACAGAAATAATACAAGTTTCTGGACACAAAAAGCTTTAATCTCTCAACACATACTAGAAATTAAATGACAAAAAGCAAAAAAAAATATCAGACTTACTGAGTAACCCAGTGAAAGATAGCGAAAAACCCTCTACTTCCAAACTTGAGTCTCACAGCACTCTGAACCTGAAACCTGGAACACCTACTGCCTGTTACATGGATATGCTCCCAGCCTGCTTCAACAATCCAATCATTAACGCATCACATATTACATTTAACATAATACAAGGTATGCCAAACTAACAACTCTCACTTATGACTACGTGGTTGAACAACACTAAACATTTTTTTATCTCCACAGGACACCAATATCAACAGAAAGCCAGAAAAAGAGACAGAGACTTGACATCAGACTCTGATCTGGACTAAACCGCAAACTACAAAATGAAACAGTCGGACACTACAATCAACTCCCCATTAAACATTGATTTCTGATTTTGCTAACTTCAAAATATTTACTTTAAAATAAAAGTTTAAATGACTTCTTGACATGCAGTTCCAAAAATATACCCTTATCAGAACTCTGCGGTGAATAAAACATAAAACACTAACAAAAACTCATTATGTCTGCACAAAACATTTCCCCACAATAAATAAATAAATAAATCTAAATCTCACAAATTCCACCCTCAAACACTACAACCAAATAAAATATACATACCATTATTTCAAGGCGCTCACCCCCATTTGTATAAATAGCACACATGATGTCCATGTGTGAGATATGGTAAATATTCTCACTCCTGCAGAGTGAGCTGTGCATCTCACTGGTGCCTGCGGCACTCATGAAATACAGAGCTCACTCTGCAGGAATGAAATTACCATATCTCACTCCTGCCCATCATGTATCCTATATATATACATATATACATATATATATATATATATATATGTCTGTGTATATATATATATATATATATATATATATATATGTATATATATATATGAATGCATATATATATGTCTCTCATACTGGCACAGTAGTGCCAGTATAGTTATGGTTGCCCAGCCACTTTAATGTTAAACCCCAAATTTTGCACTTTAATATCTTTGCAACCACACGACCGAAGTGTACAAAGTTTTACATGCGCAGTCAGGTACAGTACTGTAGATCACTTGACGTGGCAAGTTTCAGTCTGGTTGAACATGCGGTTTCAGAGATACGTAGTGTCAAAAAATTTGATCAATACCATTTACTGTAGGTGCAAAGCCTTTGCTGTTCTGCAGCTCTGAAAAGGCTTGGGGTTCTGGTCTGAAATTGTTAGGATATCTGGAGTCTGGGTCACAGATGTGCCTTTTGAAGGCTTAGTGGAAACATTTTAATCTGTTCAAAAGTTATTCAACTTGGGAGACCACGTGATGCAAGCTGCCTGATAGTCGCTACTCTGTATAGCTTCAGCCTCCCGTTTCTATATTTTCATTTTCTGGTATACTTTCTCGATCTCTAAACCTCGAATTTTGAGTTATTCTGGTTCCCTATAATACTGTGCCCTAGCAGGCCGATTTCAAGAGAGAATGGACGTTTATATGAAAAAACAACAACAGAAACACACCCAGCCAGTTACACCAGAGAAGGCCTCAAAAAAATCCCGGGCCTCAATTGGAACGGAAAAAGGAGACGGTCTGAATCTAGGGGCGGATCAAGAACTGCTCACATTGTCCAGATTTTTGGAGGAATTCAAACCTTTCCAAGATGAGATCAAAGAGATGGCATCAGAAATGAAATCACTCACGAGAAAAATAGAAGAAATAACCCTCGCTACCTCAGACAACACAACTAGGATCTTCTCTCTAGAGAAACAAGTCGAGAGGTTCGAGCCTGAGATGGCAGCAATGCATCAGAAACTGTCTAGATTCGAGGTCAAGACTGAAGACCTTGAAAGTCATAGCAGGAGAAATAATGTTGTCATCCTCGGGTTACCTGAGGGAGAAAAGGGCCAGAATACCATAGCTTTCATCCAGAAGTTGGTTGAGAAGATTGCAGGCCCTTCTCCATTTGGGGCTAAATATATTATTGAGACAGCCCATAGGTCATTAAGACCAAATCCCCCTCCCAGAGCAACACCCCGACCTATAATCTGTCGTTTCTTACATTTTTTAGAACGACAACATTGCCTGTATAAAGTGAGAGAATTCCAAGAAGTTTGTTGGGAGCAAGTTAAACTTAGAATAGCCCAAGATATCCCGGGTTCAGTCCACTTGAAGTGAACGGCTTTTCATCCTGTTGTCTCAAAAATTATTGCGGCTGGACTTAAATTTCGAATGGGATACCCGGCCAGGCTACAGGTACTGGTGACTGGTTCCTGGGCTACTTACGAAGATCCAGAGGCAGTGTTTGCTGGTTTAAAATTAGCACTACCAGATCTCTTCAGGGACACATGAAAGGCCTTAGGGCTTTCTTGACAAGATGAGAACTGCTTTGAGAAGGCTGGGTATTCATGTAAAGAGATCTTCTGGAAATCAACAGTTACACATTCTTGGACTCTCATTTCAGCCCAAATATGGGGCAGAAAGGACTTTCTCTTTCTTTTTACAGCGATTTAGTTATGGATGCATACTCTTATTTGTTTTGTCTAGGTCTGGGGTTTCATCCTGTCTGGGTCTGGGGTCTCAAATAATCAAGCGATTTCTCATTAGTTTTAGTATTGGCAGAAAATAATGCCTATTTAGCAATATCTGGTTTCTCTCTCTCCTGTGGAAGTTTAGGGAGGAAGGGTTTGGTGGTAGGCTTTAGCCTTTTGGAAAATCTTATCATAAGAGTTGCCCTTCCTCTGCAAGGCAGCAGGGTGCCGTTACACATTCAGAACAATGGAGGGAGCCTGTGCTCCATGCGTGGGATGTGTTTAGAGTTCCCAAAGTAAGAAAGGAGCTGGGACTTACTGGGACAAAGGCTTAACAATTGGGAGGAGAAGATTGGGGGCTTCTCCCTACAAGGCTGGAGAACCTGCTGAGATGAAGGCCAGTTTAATGCATCTTACGTTCAGCTGAGGCCAACTTCCCGATTTTGTGCCACGAGGCGCCTTATCACACTCTATACATATGCCCTTGTAAGCTGTGATGTTAATGGGAGTGATGCTTTATTGATATCAGTTTATTTCTAATAGCCCCTACTAGGGGACAGGTGGTAGACACAAGAGCTTGTATAATGGGGAGGTGGTGTTCTCTCTCTTTTATTGATTACTGGAATTTCAAGAAAGGGGAATGCATTATAAAGAATACAGGGTTTGGGGGACGGTTTTTCAGGGGGTTGGGGAGGAGTAGCAAATGAAGCATTGCTGAACGTTGTTAGTGATAAGAGGAGGGTTTGGGTGGATGGTTTTTTGGATTATGTCTTGGAAATACGGATGATGTGGATTGTTCGGGGGGTAATTGGGGGGGAGGGACAGGAATTCAATGGGGGGTGGGAGCCCGCACAGCAAATTCAGGGGTATAGAATCACTTGTCACATGTTAGCAGGATATGCTAGATATTTTATCTGGATTATATTTGATACATAGATACATAGATACATATAGATACATAGACAGTGTCGGCAGATAAGGGCCTATGGCCCACCTAGTCTGCCCATTTGAGCTTGTAAGTTCAGTTTGTTTTCCTAGAAGTCTATTTCCCCTTACCCCTGACCTCTAGAATTCCTTTATGTCTATCCCATGCATTCTTAAATCCCGTGATTGTTTCAGCCCCCACCACTTCCTCTGGCAGGGTGTTCCACTTGTCCACCACCCGTTCTGTGAAGAATTCTTTCTCATGTTTCCTCTGAATCGTCCTCCCTCCAACTTCATCCCATGCCCTCTAGTCCTGAAACATCTTTTCAAGCTTAAAATAGTGTTTTCCTGCACCCTGTTCCTCCCTGTAAGATACTTGTATGTCTCTATCATATCTCCTCTCTCCCTCCTCTCCTCCAGGGAGTACATGTTCAGTTCCTTCAACCTGTCTTCATAGGACTTGTGATGCAACCCATGCACCATCTTTGTTGCCCTCCTCTGAACCTTCTCTACCCTGTCTATGTCCTTACGTAGGTATGGTCTCCAGAACTGTACACTGTACTCCAGGTGGGGCCTCACTAGTGTCTTGTATAGCGGAATTATGACCTCCCTTTTCCTGCTGGTGATGCCCCTGCCTATACATCCCAGCATCCTATTTGCTTTACCTGATGCCTTGTCACACTGTTTCCCTACCTTGGGGTCATCAGAGATGACAACCCCAAGATCCTTTCCTGCTTGGTGCATGCTATATCTCACCCCCAACTGATATATTGTCCACAGTTTTTTGTGCCCATATGCATTATCTTGCACTTCTTTGCATTGAATTTCAACTGCAAACCTTGACCATTCTTCAAGTTTCTGCAGGTCCCTTCTCATTCTGTCTACACCCTCTGGTGTGTCTACTCTGTTACAGAGCTTTGTGTCATCAGCGAACAGTGAAATTCTGCCTTCTATATCCTGTGCAATGTCACTGATAGATATATTGAATAGGACCCGGTCCCAGCACTGATCCTGTGGTACCCCACTGGTCACTCTTCCCTCAGTGGAGTGACAGCCATTTACCACCACCTCTGTGTCCTGCCACCCAGCCAGTTACCTACCCACCACACTACTGTCCTGCCCACACCCATATTCCCCAGTTTGTGTAATAGTCTTCTATGTGGCACAGTGTCAAAGGCCTTGCTGAAGTCCAGATAGGCCATGTCCACTGCCCTCCCTGATCCACCTCCCTAGTCACCCAGTCAAAAATTCAGTGAGGTTGGTCTGACATGACCTCCCCTGGTGAAACCATGCTGCCTTGGGTCCTGTAGTCCATTGACAACCAGATGTTCCACCAATCTCTCCTTCAGTAGTGCTTCCATGATCTTTCCCACTACCGAGGTGAGGCTGACTGGTCTGTAGTTCCCTGCTTCCTCTTTGTTCCCACTTTTGTATAAGGGGACTACATCTGCTGTCCTCCAGTCTTTGGGTACCTCCCCTGTTTCCAGTGATTGGCTGAACAGGATAGCCAGAGGTTCAGCCACCACCTCTCTTAGTTCTTTAAGGACCCTGGGGTCCCCATCTGGCCCCATTGCTTTATCAGCTCTTATTACTTCCAGTTCCTTCAGGACCCTTTCTCGTGTAAAGGGACTTGTGTCCATTTCTGCACCATTCTCACCCTTGTACTCCTTCAGACCCATTACCCCTCTTCCTTAGTAAAGACTGAGCAGAAATACCTATTCAATATGTCAGCTTTACTGTTGTCATCCTCCACGCGGCTCCGATCCTCCCCTTCAGTCTCACTATCCCTCCCTTTGTCCTTCTTTTTCACTTATGTACCTGTAAAGGTTTTGTCCCTTTAACCACTGATTTTGCAATGTGTTCTTCTGTCTGAGCTTTGGCTTCCTTACTGACTTCCCTGCCTCCTTTGTTTCTCCTGGTACTTCTCCCTATCCCCTTCTGCCTGTGTCTTTTGTATTGCCTGAATGCAGTCTTTTGGCTTTCACTTTCTTTGCTACCTCTTGGAAAACCATAATGGCCTCCTCTTTCTTTTCCTCTTGCTAACCTGCTTAATGCATAATTCTGTTGTTCTTATAATCCCATTTTAAATACTGCCCACTGTTCCTCAATCCCTGATTCCTGTCCCATTCCTTATGCCTCTTTCAAGCATCTCCCCAATTTCCCAAAGTCTGCCCCCTAAAATCCAGGATACGTGTTTTTGTGTGGTTTGGTTCTGCTTTTCTGTGATTTCAAACCACAATGACTGGTGGTCACTGTTACCCAGGTGCTCCCCACTGTTACCCCCCATCACACTGTCCCTGTTTGTGAGCACAAGGTCCAGTATTGCCTTCTGCCGAGTTGGTTCCATGACCAGTTGCTTGAGGAAGGCACCTGAAGGAGTCCAGGATATCTGCTCCCTAGTTGATGCTGCTGCTGGGATGCTCAGTCCACGTCTGGTATATTGAAGTCTCCAACCAGTACTACCTCACCCTTGTCTGCCATCCTTTGGATGGCTAGCATCAGCTCCCTATCTGTTTCTTCCTCCTGGGCTGGTGGTCTATAGACCACACCTGTCGAGATGGCTGGCCCATTTTCCTTTCCAGCTTAACCCACAGTATCTCTCCCCATTTTGTTCCTCCTGGATCTGTGTGGCCCTTATGTCATTTTCACATACAGTGCCACCCTCCTCCTTCCTGCCTGCTCTGTCTCTTCTGAATATGTTGTAGCCAGGTATGGCCATCTCCCAGTCATGGTTATCATTACACCAGGTTTCAGTGATGGCCACAATGTCCAGGTCTGACTGTACTGTGACAGCCTCCAGATCTTCTATCTTGTTGCTAAGGCTCCTGGCATTTGCACACATGGCTTTCCATGATTTGACCTCCCTAGACTGCTTCACTGTTCTACTCCAGCCCCTTCCTTGGTTGTCATTTATCCCTGGTTCTCCTTGCTGTCTGCCCTTCTGCTGAATTTTGCCTTTTCTGCTTATCCACCTTTTGGACACTAATCTCCAACTTTTGCACACTGCTTTGCAGATATAGCCACTCCTCTGGTTCACTGGTTCCATTACTAGCTGTGGGGGGTGAGCAAGTAGGTACCATCCTTGCTGGCCTGCCACCCCTTTGCTAGTTTAAATGCTTGTCAATGTAGCATTTAAACTTATCACTGAGTGCTTGATTCCCTCCAGGATGGATGCAGGCCGTCAGGCTTGAACAAACCTCCATCCCTCCAGATGGGTCCCCAGTCACCAATGAATCCAAACCCTTCCTCACAGCACCAGTTCTTCAACCATGAGTTAAAGTTCCTGGTGCATGCACTCCTATGCTCTCCTTGCCTCTCACAGGTAGTACTTCTGAGAAAGTGACAGAAGTAGCTACTTGCTGAGACCCTCCCAGTTTCTAAACTCTTCCTGAACTTCCTTTGGCTCCCGTTTGCCAAGTCATTAGTACCTAGGTGGATAATGACATCCAGCTCACCCTCCTGTCTTGCCTTCCAGTGATCCCCAGTATCTTCCTTCCATCCCTCCATGCCGTGGCACCTGGTAGGCACCTCACCTCCCTGTTCTCCCCTCCTGTGTTCCTAGCTGGATCCCTCTTATGATGGAGTCCCCACCAGGATTCCTTCCTCCTCCTCTGGGGTCCACTGCTTTCCCCACTGAGGTCACCTCTTGCCTAACCTCCACATCCTTTCCTTCCACTTCCCTGGGTACCTCTATTTGGTTGTCCTCATTTGCCAGTGTGGCATATGAGTTCTTGAAGGAATAGGATCTGGGATGGCCTCTGCCTGACTGCTCTAACCTCCCTGAGCCCACTGTCATCCAAGTGCTCCTCGTTCTTGGCATCCTTTGAGGCAGCTGCATTGGACTGGGTGGTTCCTGAACAGGGGTGATGGTACTCCTGACCCAGTTTACTTCCGCTCTGAGTCTGGATACCTCATCCCTCAGTCCCGAGAGATATAACAGATGGCTCAGAATCTTAATATTGCTACATGGAATGTGAAGGGGATCAGGAAAAAACTGAAACAATATCAGGTACTCAAACATCTGAGTTTGTTACGTGCCCAGATAACATTTATACAAGAATCTCATTTAGTGGATTCCGAAGTAAAACAACTCTGAAGACAACAGATAGGTCAGGTTTTTCATGCTTCAGGGGAAACCAATAGCTGTGGGGTCATGATACTGATTAATAGAAATACCCCATTTGTCCCTTCTCAGGTATTTAAGGATTTGGAAGGTAGATATGTTCTAGTGCAGGACACTATTTGGGCCATGCCACTTATTTTAGGCAGCATATATGGTCCAAATACAGACGGTCCCTCTTTTTTTATGAAATTGATTTCCACGTTTCTTCCTATACTTCCTATTCCAATTATATTAGAGGGAGATTTCAATTTAGTTTTGGATCTGAATATGGATAGATCAAGTACTGGATTGAGGGGAATGACACCTGGACATAGGGCCTTTAAGGAGATGATGGATCAGTGCAGATTGTGCGACGTCTGGAGGGTCACACATCGCAATATAAGGGAATACACTTATCGTTCACCAGTTCATGGCATGCAATCTCGCATTGACTACCTTTTGGTTTCTCATGAGCTCTTGCCAGGGGTTCTATCCACCTCGATCCAACCGGGTCCAATATCAGACCATTTTTTAGTTTGGGTAATCTGGCTTTTCTCAATATCCCCAAAAGAGAGACCAGATGGAAATTAAATGAACAATTATTAAAGGATGATAAGTATAGAAGAGAGGTGAAAGAGCAGATAGAGTTTTTCTTTTCTACCAACCCAATAGATAGTGTAAGACTGGATATCCTATGGGGAGCCTTTAAGGCTTATATAAGGGGTATTCTCATTAGTCTAGCTACAAGGAGGAAGAGGGCACAGGAAATGGAGTTACTCTTTTTACTGTCCCAGATATGGGTACTGGAAAGTATTCACCCAGATATAATTTCTCAAGAGGAGTCACATAAGTTATAAGTTATTAATACTGTATATAAAGATAAGTATCTGGGAATGTTAAGGGAGAAGGCTGAGTTGGCAATAATTCGTACAAAGGCCAGTTTTACAGATCAAGGAGAAAAAGCGGGGTGCCAGTTGGCTTTAAGCTTAAAGCAACAAGAGTCAGCAAGATGTATACCCCCTATAAGGTCTCAGTTTGACTGGACTCTGAAGGTATCCCCCTCAGAGATAGTCCAGGAATTTGCTACCTTTATGAACAACTATATAGGGATATGGATAGTCCTCCACCCATTCAAAAATTGGATGATTATCTTAAGGAAGCTCATCTTCCATTACTATCTGACTCTCAAAAGGAATTCATATCATCCCCTTTATCACAGGAAGAAGTAGCAATTGTTATAAAGGACTTGCCTATGGGTAAAGTCCCGGGTCCAGATGGGTTTTTGGCCTTATTTTACAAAACTTTTACGGAGCAACTACTTCCCGTGTTGCATCGGCTCTATTTGCATATCTTGTCTGGAGAGGTGGCAGATGCCCATCTGTTTGAGGCATTGATAGTTTTGTTACCTAAACCAGACAAAGACCCAGAAATGGTTCAGAGCTATAGGCCAATATCTTTGCTGAGTCAAGATGTCAAAATTCTCTCGAAGATAATGGCAGATAGACTAACCCTGGTTCTTCCGGATCTTGTGGGTATGTCTCAAGTGGGATTTATGAGAGGAGGTGCACCTTTAGATCACCTGCGTACTCTCACTCATGTCTTCTCGGAGACCAGGGATGCCACATATCCTGTGGGGTTGGTCTCCCTGGACACCGAGTAGGCATTTGATCAGGTTAACTAGACTTTTCTTTTTCAGGGCCTCAAGGCATTTGGATTCCCATCCATGTTCATAGATTGGATCAGGGCAATTTATCGGTCTCCTACGGTGAGGATTTCAGGGAATGGAACCTTCTCCATGTCCTTCACACTGTGGTCAGGAATGAGGCAGGGATGCCCTCTCTCTCCATTACTTTTCAGTCTTTACCTGGAACACCTTATTCAGCATATTCTCAATAATGAAAGGATACAAGGTATTCCCATTAGGAATGAGGTAGTGAAAGTAACAGCATACGCTGATGACCTACTCCTACATTTGGCTAATCCATTAATATCTATTCCGAATATGCTAAGGGAGGTTGATAGATTTAGTAGTTTCTCAAACTATAAATTAAATCCCAATAAAATATCTTTTTTTCCCTCTTAATCATAAAGTCTTTAAGACCGATATTATTTCTCTGGGACTATGCTAGTAACCCCGGGCTATTAAATATTTAGGCATAAAATTAACGCATAATCCCTCTTTGTGGTTCAAGGAGAATTTGGACCCCCTTTTGCAGGGGATCACCCAAGATTTAGAGAGATGGGATAAACTCCTGTTATCTTTATGGGGTTCATATTAATATTATTAAAATGAATGTGTTTCCCCATTTATTTTATCCTTTGTCGCATCTTAACTCATTTGTCCCCCCAAGTTGGTTCCAGAAACCACATAAACTCTTTACTAAGTTTATTTGGTCGAACAAGACCTCCAGATTGGCATACTGCAAGTTAGCTGCACCTAAGAAAGAGGGGGGGTTGCAGATTTCTTACCTGCCCATTTACTACTGGACTAGTCATTTGGCTAAGTACCTGAGATGGGTAAGGCCAGGTCCAGATAACATGAATCCGGTTTGGCTTAAGATCGAATTAGATTTTTTCCAATCTATGAACATGGACCCCCTGACTATACTTTATCTAAAAATTTCTCAGATGCAAGATATTAATAAATGTCCCACTATCATGACCTCACTAAGAGTACATTTGCAACTGTGCTCTTTTTTGCGTTACAATCAAAGTAATGATCCTGCTCAATCTATTTGGAATTCCCTGGCTTTCACTACAAACAAACAGAAAATTTCCCGTTCATGGTTCCCTCACTTAGGAGAGGGGACAGTAACTTCATTTCTGGGTGATTTCTAAGATTTATCAAGTCTTGTTCCGGTGGAGGTTTGGACGCGGTGGTGGCCCCACCAATTTCTGGGTTTCATTTTTTTCCCACTATACTTTTAAGTGGCCCGCCCTCTGGATGTACTGTCATAAATATGTATCCCAAGATAGATTACATCTCATGCAGTTCCATATCTTGCATAATTTATACTATACCTCAATTAAGCTGGTGAAATGGGGCCTTCTTGATACCGATAGGAGTAATAAGTGTTCCCAGGATGCAGGATCACGTTTTCATTTTTTCTGGTCATGCCCCCAGATAACATCATTATGGGAGCAAATAAAAAACAATCTGGACCCTTTGCTGGATCTACAGGATTATTTTACACCGGATATTTGCCTGTTGGGGGATCTTTCCTCCATAAAGGTTAAAATCCGGAGATTCCACATATCTATGGTGGCACTTTCAGTCAAAAAAGTCATTCTCAGGCAGTGGAAGGAAAGGTTCGGCCCAACATATGATGAGTGGCTCCATGAGATCTTAGCAAATATACACACAGAGAAGGCTATCGCTAGCCTTCAAAACAGGCTACATAGGTATAAGGATATCTGGGATCCCCTTCATACTTTAATTACGGTGGCTATGAAGTAGTCTGTAACCGAGGTTACAATCTTAATTTCTTTGGCATAGGTAGTTAGAGGGTGATAACAGGGTTAGAATGAACTGCTGTGCCAGGGAGGGGGGGGAGGGAATGGTTGGGGGCAGTATGATTTGATTTGCAGTATGACTCCTGTGTCAAGTGTTTATTACTGCCTCCTGTAATGTGGAAAATGTGGTGAATAAACTTTGAATTGAAAAAAAAAAGTTATTCAACTTTAAAGTTTCCATTATATCCTTCGGGAAAAATTAGATGTGCTGTGTGAAAGCACTTTTTTGGTTTTATGACAGCAAATGGGAAAGCAGCTTTGTGCTGCTGCCATCTTGCTTTCAGATAGCGGTAGGGAAAAATTCTGTCATTCAAAAACTGCTGCCCCTTGGTAAACAACAACAGCTGTGTTTACCTAATTGGGGCCTGAGGAAAATGTCAGAAATTATGGTTTTGGGGTTCGACCATCAATAGTTTCACAAATTCGCAGCACTACTGCCACAAATTGTGACACTACCTTTGTGAAAATTCCACAAATTGTGGCAATACTACCCTAAATGATGCATTAACAAAGTTTTTGCAATTTAAATTATAAATATATATGTATATACTGTCTCTCTCTCTCTCTCTATATATATATATATATATATATATATATATTTATGCAATAGAAGTGGACTCAAAACTCATTGAATAAATCCCTTTATCTTCACAGCCATTGAATAAATGAAAATTATCCAAACAGTAGCTATGTCACAATCACTCTGGAACTCATTTAGAATGTTCGGCCTCAGTAGCAGTACTACCCATATTTAAATGTTAATAACTTTAAAATGAAAAAAGATAGCATGGTACTGTGAGAATAAAAGTTGTTCAGCACAAAATTATCTACAAATTGAGGGGTGTTTCATTTATAGATACCTTATAGGTTTTTCTATAATTAGCAAAAAAGAGCAGAAAATGCAATTTTTTTCACTTTTTTGAAAACATATGCAAAAAAGATAAGCAATCAAAAATAAATGTCCCTGCACTGACAGAAAGCATCCCTATTGCATAAATGAAACATACTATGGTGAGCTGTCAGATAAATTATTTGTCTACATTTGTGCTCTTTGACCTCGGACACCTCACTCATGGCATACGCCACTCGTGAGGTTACCCGAGGTCAAATAGCACTTGTGTAGTTAAATCATTTATCTGACAGCTCTTATGTAATTCATATATATATATATATATATATATATATATATATATATATACATACATATATGACAAAAAATCCATTTAATGCATTAGTTAGGGTTGTTCCATGCTGACAAAAGCAAGGAAATTGGTGTAGGGTTGAGCCCCTCCTTCCCCCACACCCCAACCGGCATCAGGCGCGATAGGGTTGTCAGCCATAACTCTCACCCCATCACATGTATAAAGAAGCAGAGGTGTAGAAGAATGGGGTGAGAGTTAGGACCAACAACCCTAATGCGCACCCCAATGCCGGTTGAGGGTGTGGGCAGGTGGGGCCAAGGGGGGCTTTCAAACCTAACACTGAATTTCCTTGCTTTTGTTGGTGTGGAACAACCCTAACTAATGCATTAAATGGATTTTTTTGCCTCTAATTTCCCTTCTTTTTGAGAATGATAATGAGAAGGACCTTCCCGCCACATGATGTCTTGTCACATAGTAACATTGTGCCCGCAAACGCAAATAGTAATGCTCATGGTGACGCAAAGCGAAACAGAAACAGAAACAATAGTGTAGACAGAAATGTTAAAAACAACGCAAAAGCAAGCACAAATGAAAATGTAAAGGGTAAAGCACATGGTGGCGTAGACGTGAACAGTAAGTGGAACGGAAACGGAACTGCAAGTGAAAATGGTAATGGTAACAGTAATGTAAGTGCCCAGGCTGGTTTTCCTCAAAAGCTGCATAAAGAAAGACAGTGAGTACAAAGAATGTATGCATAATAATGGTTCTCGGAGCAGTAAATGAGGAGTTGGAATATTAAATTGCTTATATCTCAGGAACCGTACGACATAGAAAAAAATGTAAAAGTCATATGATTTATGACTTTCCTGGCTAATTTTGTACTTAGCCTCTAGTAGGGGACTAAGCATTTTTCTGATGAAAAGTCCGTATCTCGCACTGTTTCTGAGACACGGGCCCTGAAAGGTGCGGCGAACGCCGTAATGTTATCCCTTGGGAAAATAAAAGAAGTTCAGAGTGCCATAACTTTGGCTCCCTGTAACATTTTTTCACCAAACCACAAAAAGGCACATCTGAATGATGTTGGCTGTGTTCCCTCCAAATTTCAGCCCAAAAGACCAAACCGTTATTTTGCAGCAGTGTGCCAAAGGATTCCTGTATTGCGTCGGATGCCATAATGTTATCCTATGGGAAAAAAATGTCAACTTTGGAGTGCCGTAACTTTGCTGCCATGTAGTATTTTTTCAACAAAATACTGAAAGGCACATCTGTGAGATGTCAGCTGCATTCCCTCCAAATTTCAGGCCAAAACACCAAACCATTCTTTTGCAGCAAGGTGCCAAAAAATTGTTGTCATTTTCCCACAGCCTAGAGAAGTACTTTATATTATTTATTTATTTTTTGTTGACCGGGTAAGTGCACTAGACAAATCCTGCCTATTTTCGGGCACAACCTGGGGGAAGGGGATACAGATGAATGCCAACTGATCATTAACCAGATTAAGCTGTTGGTGGTATTTTTAGTGAATGAGGGAAATTTGGCCAGGACACCGGGGAAACTCCCCTACTGCATTGCTTTCAGTAGGGGGCTTGCGTGACTGTGGTCTGGTCACTTTCGTCTGGTTCGCGAAGGAAGATGGACATTCCGAGAAAAGGGGAGCAGCTGTCATGCTCTGCCTTGGATTCTACAGCTTTACCTGAAAATAATGCCGTATGTACTGATAAAATATTGCAGGACACAGAATTACCAGCACCTACGATGAATGAGATCCTACCTGTTATTCAACCAATAAGTGATGCCATGTTCATTGTGACTCCTAATCAAGCAGCTCTACAGGAACAGCTTAAACTTCAGCTTGGTTTTGGCTAAAGAACAAGACAGACTCCAGCAACAGCTGCGTGTAATGCATTCCTCAGCAATGCCTGTCAGTACTTCCAAACAGGCTGCCATTAGCCATGATGCTGAACTATGCGGAGAGCTTACTGATTTTGACCTGCATGGTGAGTCTGCACAAAGTTTAAATGCTGTTATTACCTTGCATTCTGCTCCTGTGTCTGCTGGCAGTATAGAATCCACAATGATTCAGTGCCTAGAGCCCTCGCAGCAGTTACATGAACAACAACCTGACTTAAACTTGCCGTCCACTGATCCTGCACACCCTAAAGACCCGGATAACATTACCTTAGCTAGCGAAAGCTCTGATCCTGAGCCTTGCTGTATCACCCTTAGAAAAGCTGCAGGGTTTGTGTTCTGCAGCTCATTACCTGTTTCTTCGGCTGACAGCCCTACTTCTACCACCTCCTGTGTATTTCAAACTACCCCCCTAAATCAAGATGGGGTTTCTGAATTTCTTTTTTCAACATGGAAACAATTACTACAGGATAAGACAGGGGATGAAAGTAAGGACAAATGAGCTGCTCTTTTTTTCTCTAAACGTAATATGGGTACCAGCGTTACTTTGAACACCTCCACTCCTCAAGGGCCTTCAGAACTTTCCTCAGGTTCACTACCACTCACTCTCCCTTCACAACCCCAGGCTGCAGAGTTATGGTCCCCACAAAAAGCTCTCAGTGAAGCAGGGTGGACCTTGAAAAAGGGTACCTGGCATCCCACACCTGGTTGGGATCCAAAATTGAACTTTTCCCAAAATGAGCCATCTTGGAAACCTCAGTCATCTCCTGAAACTTTGTCAACTTTGTCAGCTGCCACTTATTCAGATGCTTTACCCTCTGTAAGGCCCTCAGCTGCAGCCTCCCAGACCATTGCTCCTGTAGCCACTGAACTTTCTGATTCTGCTATAAATTCTGGAACTGAAAATCTTTCTACTCTTTCACAAAAGACACCTGATTTAGAGAAACCATTAATGTCTGACTTGTTTTCTAAAATTAAGAAGAAAGCTGCACTTCGTAGAAATGCAGTTAGATTGCGTTATAAAGGGGGATTGGAGGTGAGGCCAGATAGACACTATGTGGTGAAAAAGCTATTAAAAGACTCTCTGCAATTTTCACCTAGAGAAGTCTTTGCTTTTATTAACATATCAGGTGAAGATAACTTCGACATTAGTTTTCGTTCTGCCTATGTTTTAGATTTATTTTGGGAGAGATATAACCAGGTAAAATTTTCTCCCATATGGACCCCCTTTCTTGTTATTCCCTTATCTAAACCTTTGGTTAAATATGTAACAATTATGTTCAGGAATGAGGGGGATCATGTGGACAATTTCGCCTATTGGTTGTCCCAGAAAAGTGAAGTTTTAAGTTCTCCTGAAGCCATTCTCAACTCTGAGCAGTTCTGGACTGGAAGTTGGCGGTTTAAGGTGAAACTTTGACAAACAGATAGTGGTATAGAACACATTCCCAACTCTTTCCTCTTAGGGAGAGACAGGGGGGTTTGTTTTTATGCTGGACAGCCTAGGGCCTGTTATAAATGTAGGTCTCGTACTCACTTGTCCAGTTCTTGCGACAGGCCCCACTGTGATAATTGTGGGGAAATAGGTCACATTGCTTTTCAATGTGCCAATCTTACCAAATGTGACTTATGCGAAGACACTGGGCATGTCTTCTCTGTGTATGGGCAGCAAAAAAATAAAGCTTGTAGTGGTAGCCCTGACCTCCTTATCCAGAAAGATCAGGACCTAGCAGATAGTTCTCCTCAGACAGCTGCTGCTACCTCTGTGGATGTAGCTGACCCACATATGGATTCATCCCACACTATGGGGCAGACAAAAGCCCAGCCTCTTCCCGGTCCTTCTGACCCTCCCCTATCCTCCCCTCCTCTCCCTCTTCTTCTTTCCCCTGTGTGTTATAGTTCACAGCAGGGGAATCAGGCACCAGACCCTCCAGTTCCTTCTTCGGTAGTTGTAGTTCGGAGGTCCTCAAGGAAACTAACCCCCCCCCCACAGGTGGAGATTGAATCCAGCAATCCCTTCGCTGTTTTATCCACTCAGTGGGGGGATACTGACATGGATTGTGGTGAACCTGAGTCACAGGCACTTCAGGATAGTCCCCCTTACCCTTTTCACTCACAGGAGGGGTACAGAGGAAAAAAGAAAAACGAATGAAAAGGGATTGTTGACCTTCTTTTTCTATTAAATGGGATTCACAGTCAGTTCCTTACATGTCCATAGTTTATTGAATCCAAGTAGGTGTCAGACTGTGTATGATTATATTCATAGTTCCTCTATTGATATATGTCTTATTCAAGAAACATGGATGTTTATGCTGGATCAAGCCAGGTTTTTTCAAAGGGAATGGTGTTGGGGCCCTTCCTACTGGTCTTTCGGTCAACAGACTGCTAATGGTATAGGTTTTCTTTTTAATTCATATAATTTTTCTCTTTTAAAAATTATTGATTTAATTCCAGGAAGACTAATGATTTTGGATGGAAAATGGAACTCCATGGTTTGTCGATTTATTAATGTATATTGTTCCCAGGTAAAGGCAGAGAGGGTTGCTCTTTTTTCAATGACTTGACCCTTTTTAATTACTTCTTTTCACATTTTTTTATGTGGTGACTTTAACTGTGGGTTACAGAAAGCGAAGGGCGGACTTACACATAAGGGAAAAAAAAATTATTGTGATTCCAATGCTTTATTTCAATTACTAGACACGTCTAGCCTGGTAGATAGTAGACAGTTTCAACAAGGGGGTCCAAAATGTACCTATAAAAAAAACACCCTTACTTCTACAATTGATTATATCTTCTTGTCAAAAAACCTTCTCCCATGTAAATTTTATACATACCCTATAGCTTTCTTGGATCATTTACTCCTTCAATGTAGTTTCTTATCCAGTACAGTAATATCTCCCCAAAAACCAAGGTGGAAATTAAGTTCTCCTCTGTTAAGAAGTCCAATTGTGTTAAAGGCTATAAAATCATTACTCTGTGCACGTCTCTTAGTCGCTCTTCTTTATGAAGATTTAGGTGACTGGTGGAAGGAGTCAAAGGAGGACTTAAAACAACTTCTTTTAAACCTTGGCAGATCTAGCGAAAATGTAAAATTTCTGCATTATTTAAAACTACGTCAGCAGCTGTATTATTTATTTATTTACAGTGGCAAACACCTCCAAAGTTGATTACTCCTCCCAAATAGCAAACATAAAACAACAACTACAGGAGGTACAATACAATAGGGCTAATACTATGAAAGTGCTTTTTCAAGAAGGCACTCGGAAGCAGACTTATGAGGATCCCTGTGAGGCCTTTAAACAATATAAATCTAAAATTACAATGTCCTCTTTATTAACACAGGATGGGTGTTGGGTTCAGGATATAACTAGGATTCATGCCACAATCAGACAATTTTTGGAATTACATAACCTAGTGGAGCCCCCTAGTGTAGAGGAGATGGAACTTTTTTTAAAAATGATTCATCTTCCCAAAATTCCTTTTGACATAGTTAGTCTAATTACTCCAATAACAGCTGCAGAAGTTGAGGTTGCAATAAAATCCCAAAAGAGTGGGATTTCCCCAGGAATTGACAGAATAACATCAGAATTATACAAAATATTCCCTTCTGAATTTTCAAAATGTTTGGCTTTGGTATTTAATTTTTTCCTCTCAAGCCCTACATTCCCCCTTTGGTTTTCAGAAGGCTTGTTGATTTTTTTATTTAAAACCGGGGATAGAGAGAACCTGAAAAACTGGAGACCTATTACATTTCTTAATTCAGATTATAAATTATTGATTGCACTTTTAAATTCATGACTTAGGGCCTTTGCAAACATGGTTATATCACCATCCCAATATTGTGGGCTCCCGGGCAGAAAGATACAGCAGGCCCTTATGATTATCAGAGATTTAATTGAGTATCTTTCATCACATAAGCAGTCAGGATGCATTCTCGCCCTAGACCAAATGAAAGCTTTCGATCTGGTATATCATCCTTTTTTGTTTCTAACCTTGCAACATTATGGGGTTCCATCTTCCTTCATCCACTGGATAAAAACACTTTATGATACTGCTATTAGTCATTCAATTATTCATAGTTGCATTACAGAAGGCTTTCACATAGCTACAGGGGTTTGTCAGGGTTGTCCATTAAGTCCACTATTATATTTATTTACAATAGATACATTAATACAATCATTAACACATTATCCACAGTGGAAAGGGGTATTGGGATCCCCCCGGTTTGGATGAATTATATTTACAAGCCTATGCAGATGATGTTTGTGTTTTTTTCTCTGATTATACTCAAATTTCTATCTTTTTGGATTTTTTGGTCTCATACTCTCATGTTTCTAATTCAAAAATTAATATAACAAAAAAGTCATGGTGTATTTATTGGGGTCAACTATCCTGCCAAGATTTCCATTCAGGGATTTCATATTTCTTCAGCTCCGATTAAGATTTTGGGATTATTCTTTGGGCCTCAGAATCTTCCGACACTAAATTGGGAACATGCCTTCTACTCTGCTAATACTAAAGTGCAAGTTTGGAAACATTGGGGATTGGCTAAACTAAAAAGGGTGCAGGTCATTAGGCAGTTTTTAATTTCTAAATTTTTATACGCAGCACTGATATTTCCACCCCTCAAGAATTTGAAACTAGACTATACAGTCTATTTTTTAGATGTTTTGGGGCAATAGGCTTAATCTCATAAAAAGGCAATATACCTATTCGGGAAAAAAAGGGGGACTAGGAATGGTGGACTCAATCACATTTTTTATTACTTTATTTATTTATTTCTCAAAATGTCAAAGTGGGATTATTGCCATCAGCATCTTGGTATAGTTCTCTATTACAATGTGTTCTTAATCATCATTTTTTGATTTGGCATACTACCCCCCCCCCCCGAAACTATCACAGAATTTGCAGGTCCCACTATTTTTCAAACCAGTAGTAAAGAAACTCTACAAATGGGGTCTTTCTAAACAAATTATTAAAGTGAATACAGGGCCCAAATTACATGACATAGTTATGTCGATATTATATCCTTCAGTGCCAGCTTTAAAAAATTGTCCTACTACTCTAATATCGGGGTGCTTTCTCAGCTAAATAATCCAAGATTGCCGGGCTATATGTGGGAATTTTTATGGTTGAATGTATACGGGAAGATTGGGGTACGAGGAAATGCTAAACACAAGGTTAAAGAGGAAAGGGTATGTCCTTTTCCTGACTGTATCTATCAGGAAGAAACAGTAGAGCATTTTTTCCTTTTATTGTTACTATGCTAGTTCCCTTTGGAAATTCCTGGCTTTAAAATGGCATATGAAATGGTTGTTACATATGAACTATGATATGTTGCTTTTGGGTTATTTTCCTCAATTTGGGGGCCAGTTATGATATAGAAACCTTACAGATTCTTTGTTGTTGTTTAAAATTCTGTTTATGGCAGGCTAGATGCCAATGGGTTCTTTATCAAATGGTGATGTCTTATGGGACAATCAGTTTACTGATTAAAGGGGCTATGGAGAAGGTGTACTTAAAAGATTTACAATTTGGAACAGCACGAAAGGTAACTAATTGGTGGAAAGGGTTTACATTATTTATTAAATATAAATAGATCAAGAGTGTTGGGGGGGTTGGGTATTATTTTCCAACAGTGGTACCAAGAGGTATGAAAGCAGGTTTTCTTAATATCTAAGGCTAGGTGCCGGGTTAGGATTTGTGACTAATATTGCTTGTGATGATTTGTATGTTTTCCCTTGATTCAGATTTATAATTAGCATTCATTGTTTCATTTGTATTTCTTGTGTTTTTTCCATGATATTATAATAAAAAATTCCCCTACTCTTTTCGATAGGTGCCATGGGATCTCTAACATCCACCTAAACTACCACCAATCCAAGCAGATAGGACTTCGGTTTAACATCTCATCTGAAAGATGGCACCTCAGAAGTGCAGCAGCCCTCTCATGCTGCACTACAGTGTCAGTACTGGGATATTAACCCAAGTGCCAGATGTGGGGATAGAACCCACGACCCTCTGATCTCCCGGCCTCAGAGGTGAGTGTGCTACCTACTGAGCCACTGACACTATCGAAGTTTGCTAAAACTTTCGCACATTCATTCGACAGTGTCGCAAGTGCAACAGTACTTTACGAAAGTACTTTTTCCAGAAATTTGAAAAACATATTTCTGGGGTGTTTTACCCCAAAATAAAGACATGGCTAGCATTCTCAGGGTCCAACTAGGTGAATACAAAAAGAATTAGGTTGCTAGAGGGTCCCAATTTTAAATGCCAAGCATTTTTCTGATCGCTAACTGAAAACAAAACGGCAGATTTGCGACAGTAAAAGGGCCATTTGCAAAAGTAAAAACTGCATTTGCGACACTGTTGAACTTTTTGTTAACTTTTCCCATTGACTTATAATGGGAACTTGTTTTTTGAATAACTTTTGAACCATTTAATATTTTTTCATGAAATCTTCAAAATGCACATCGGGGACCCCGGATGCACATTTCATGAAGATTTCGGACAAGTCGCACAAACCATGTGACCTGTAGAGATGACAGCAAAATTCCAGAAAAGCGTAAACGCGCACACAGATCTCAATTAATAACTCCACAGCTGTATATGCGACCGGTACAAAACTTGGCAGTTCCCAAGGCATATGAGTCTTGATTGTGTATTCCAAATTTCCAGCAAATCTGTCAAATGGTTGCAAAGTTATTAAGGTTCAACATTTTGGGTTTAACATGTAAATGGCTCCTCCACCCCAACTATAGTGACACTACCGTGCCACTATAATATATATATATATATATATTACAGGCAAAAACTCTGTTTAATGCATTAGTTAGGGTTGTTCCACACACACGACAAAGCAAGGAAATTCGGTGTTAGGGTTGAAAGCCCCCTGGACCCCCGCCTACACCCCAACCGGCATCAGGTTGCGCATTAGGGTTGTCTGCCATAACTATCAGCCCATCACATGTGTAAAGAAGAAGAGGTGTAGAAGAATGGGGTGAGAGTTAGGACCAACAACTCTATTGCGCACCCCGATGCCGGTTGGGGGTGTGGGTGGGAGGGTCTAAGGGGGGCTTTCAACCTTAACACTGAATTTACTCACTTTTGTCGGTGTAGAACAACACTAACTAATGCATTAAACAGAATTTTTTGCCTCTAATTTCCCTTCTTTTTGAGAATGATAATGAGAAATAGTGAATGCAATGCAGCGACGGGGGCCACGCGCTCCCGCCATGTGATGTCTAGTCACAAAGTAACATTGTGCCTGCAAACGCAAATGGTAATGCGCATGGTGATGCAAAGTGAAACAGAAAGAGAAACAGTAGTGTAGACAGAAATGTTCAAAACAATGCAAAAGCAAGCGCAAATGAAAACGCAAAGGGTAATGCACATGGAGGCGTAGACGTGAACATTAAGTGAAATGGGAATGGAAACGCAAGCAGAAACGGTAACAGTAACAGTAATGTAAGCGCACAGGCTGGTTTTACCCAAAAGCTACAAAGAGAAAGACAGTGAGTACAAAGAATATGTGCATAATAATGGCTCTCGGAGCAGAAAATGAGGAGTTGGAATACTAAATTGCTTATATCCCAGGAACCGTACTACGTAGAAAACAAAATTTAAAAGTCATATGATTTATGACTTTCCTGGCTGGTTTTGTACTTAGCCCTAGTAGGGGGCTAAGCACTTTTCTGGCAAAAAGTCCGTATCTCGCACCGTTTCTGAGATAAGAGCCCTGAAAGGCGTGGTGAACGCCGTAATGTTATCCTATGGGAAAAAAGAAAAGTTCGGAAAGCCATAACTTTGGCTCCCTGAATATTTTTTCACCAAACCACAAAAAGGCACATGTGTGGGATGTTGGCTGTGTTCCCTACAAATTTCAGCCCAAAAGACCAAACTGGTATTTTACAGCAGGACGCCAAATGATTCCTGTAATGCGTCAGACACCGTAATGTTATCCTATGGGAAAAAGCATCAACTTTGGAGTGCCATAACTTCACTGCCATGTAATATTGTTTGAACAAAACACTGAAAGGCACATCTGCGAGATGTTGGCTGTGATCCCTCCAAATCTCAGGCCAAAACACCAAACCGTTCTTTTGCAGCAGGGTGCCAAAGAATTGCTGTCATTTTCCCACAGCCTAGAAAAGTGCTGTTGAAGTTTGTGAAAGCTTTTGCAAATTCATTCGACAGTGTGGCAAGTGCGACAGTACTTTGCGAAAGTACTTTTTCCAGAAATTGGAAAAACATATTTCTGCGGTGTTTTATCCCAAAATAAAGACATGGCTAGCATCCTCAGGGTCCGACTAGGTGAATACAAAAAGAATTAGGTTGCTAGAGGGTCCCAATTTTAAATGCCAAGCATTTTTCTGATCACTAACTGAAAACAAAATGGCGGATTTGTGACAGTAAAAGGGCAATTTGCGAAAATAAAAACTGCATTTGCAACACTGTCAAACTTTTTGTTAACTTTTCCCATTGACTTATAATGAGAACTTGTTTTTTGAATAACTTTTGAACCATTTAATATTTTTTCATGAAATCTTCAAAAGGCACATCGGGCACCCTGGCCGCACATTCCCTGAAGATTTTGGACTGGTCGCACAAACCATGCGACCTGTAGAGATGACAGTAAAATTCCAGAAAAGTGTAAACGTGCACGCAGATCATGCTTAATAACTCCGCAGCCTTATATGCGACCGGTATGAAACTTGTCAGATCCCAAGGTGTATGGGTCTTGATCGTGGATTCAAAACATCAGTCAAACAGTTGCAAAGTTATTAAGGTGCAACATTTTGGGTTGGTTTAACATGTAAATGGCTCCTTGACCCTAACTATAGTGGCGCTACTGTGCCAGTATAATATATATATATATATATATATATATATATATATATATATATATATATATATGTCTATATGTGTGTGTGTGTGTATATATATATATATATTAATTATACTGGCACAGTTTGGGGTCAAAATATGAAAAAATTATAAAGTTATGACCATTTGTTGAAATTTCAATGTGCCTGCTCATAACAACAGTAATATTCAATATGTTACCCCAGATTTACAACACAGCCTTCTTATTACCAACCTCATGTATGTCACAGCTGTTATTTTTCATACCCTGCCCAAAATGTGTTTTCACTCCTGTGGCATGGCATCACAGTTGTGCAGGATTATATTTTGGCTGGGATTTGAAACATTTCTGTACCAGTTACATGTCCTGGAGTAATCAGATAGCTATGGTGATAACTTGCTCATGTATCTATGGAGAGATGGATGTGCAGGGTCTGAGGGATCCTGTGCTCCCACATTAAAATAAGGGAAATCATTGTGCATGGGAGCACAGGTCCTGAAAGGGTCCTATGCTCCATCAGAGAGATGAATGTTAATTACGATGTCTCTACATGTATGGATAGATGGGAGTGCAGGACCCAGAGGGCCCTGCGCTCCCAGAAACACTCCAGCTATGGTGATACTTTCACAAAATAAGTAAATTTATTGCAAAAAACTCCATTAATGCATCAGTTAGGGTTCATATTACAGCAACAAAAGTATGGAAATGTAGTGTTAGGGCTCCCAATCTAACACCCCATCCCACCCCCTCAACCAACCCTACCATCCCCACTCCCACCCTCCATGCACCAACAGGCATCAGGGTGTGTCTTGGGACAGTGACCCTAATGCTCACCCCATTCTCCTATGCTGTAGCTTCTCAGCTTCCTTATACATGGAATGGGGTGAGTGTTAGGGTCGATGACAAGAGACACCTGACTGTTGAGCGTAAGTGGAGGGGGGGTGTGGGAAACAGGGGTGGCCAAGGTTGGTTGAATGAGATGAAATTTGTTAACCCTAACAATCACATTTCCATACTTTTGTCACTATGATACCCTAACTAATGAATTATCAGAGTTTTTTTGCAATGAATATATATATATACATAGCAAAAAACTCCATTTAATGCATCAGTTAGGGTTGTTCCACAGCAACAAAAGTGAGGAAATTCAGTATTAGGTTTGAAAGCCCCCCTTGGACCCCCCAGCCCACCCCCCAACCGGCATTGGGGTGCACATTGGGGTCATCAGCCTTAACTCTCACCCCATCACATGTGTAAAGAAGCAGAGGTATAGGAGAATGGGGTGAGAGTTAGGACTGGAAGACCCCAATGTGCAACCTTGGATGCCAGTTGGGGGCATTGGGGAACACGTATTACAAACACAAATGGTAATGTGTATGGTGATGCAAAGCAAAACAGAAAGAGAAACAGTACTGTAGACACAAATGGTAAATATAAAGCAAATGCAAGCACAAATGAAAATGAAAAAGGTAACGCACATGGTGGCGTAGACAGGAACGGTAAGTGAAATGGGTACGGAACTGCAAGTGGAAGCAATAACGGTAACAGTAATGTAAGCGCTCAGGCTGGTTTTCCTCAAAAGCTGCATAGAGAAAGATAGTGAGTACAAAGAATGTATGCATAATAATGGGTCTCGGAGCAGAAAATGAGGAGTTGGAATACTAAACTGTTTATATCTCAGGAACTGTACGAAGTAGAAACAAATTTAAAAGTCATATGATTTATGACTTTCCTGGCTAGTTCTGTACTTAGCCCCAATCAGGGGGCTAAGCATTTTTCTGACAAAAAGTCCGCATCTCACACCGTTTCTGAGATACGGGCCCTGAAAGGCATGGCGAACGCCGTAATGTTATCCTATGGGAAAAAAAGAGAAGTTCAGAGTACCATAACTTTGCCGCCCTGTAATATTTTTTCACCAAACTACCAAAAGGCACATCTGTGGGATGTTGGCTTTCTTCCCTCCAAATTTCAGTGTAAAGGACTAAACCATTATTTTGCAGCAGGGTGGCAAATAATTCCTGTCATGCAGTGGATGCCGCAATATTAGTCTATGGAAAAAAGTGTCAGCTTCAGAGTACCATAACTTTGTATCCATGGCAAAGAATTCCTGTTATTTTGGGCATAGTGTCACAAAGTAGTGTCGTGATTTGAGAAAGCTTTCGCAAAAATTTGCAACACTTTCGGAGAGCGACACTACTTTGCAACACTACTTTTTCCAGAAATTGGAAAACATATTTCTAGGGTGTTTAACCTCAAAATAAAGACATGCCTAGCATCCTCAGGTTCCAACCAGGTAAACACAAAAAGAATTGTGTTGCTAGAGGGTCCCAAATTTAAATGCCAAGCATTTTTCTGATCACCAACTGAAAACAAAATGGCAGATTTGCAACACTACTAGGGCCATTTGTGACACTAAAAAGTATATTTGGGACACCGTCGAAGTTTTTGTTAACTTTTCCCATTGACTTATAATGGGAAATTGTTTTTTGAATAACTTTTGAACCATTTAATATTTGTTCACAAAATCTTCAAAAGGCACATCGGGGTCCCTGACTGCAAGCTCCTTGAAGTTTTTGGACCAGTCGCGCAAACTGTGTGACCTGTAGGGACAAGCAAAGAATTCAAAAAGGCATAAATGCGCATGCAGATCACGCTTAGTAACTCCACAGCTGTATATCCGAACAGTATGAAAGTTATTAAGGTGCAAAATTTTAGGTTTAACATGTAAATGGCTCCTCAGCACTAACTACGGTAGCACTACCGTGCTACCATTCTATATATATATATATATATATATATATATATATATAGTGAAGCTCGCCAAGATGAAACCCACTTCTACAGTACTTTGCAGTAAGCTGCAGCAGAGTTACTGCAGTAAACCATGTAATTTCAATGGGGATTAAACCCTTTTGTCATGCAGGAAAATGTGACAGTGCCAGGATGAAGTGGATGTCACAGTTTCCTGCATGACAAAAGGGACTAATTGCCATTGAAATTACATTGTTTTCCACAGTAACTCTGCTGCAGCATGCTGCAGAGTTCTGCAAATCTACAGAATTGGGTTTCATCTTGGTGAGCTCGCTGTATATATATATATATATATATGTATAAATAATACAATGACCTTTAAACCAGAGGGTCTATAGTTAGGGTTGAGTAGGCACTTTAATGTTACACCCCAATTTCTGCACTTAATTTTGCAACCATGCAACAGATTTGTATGTAATTTTGCATGTGTGTTTTTGAGTGTTAGTTTTATGGATGTGCCAAGTTTCATTCCCATCAGATCTGTGGATTCTGCATTCTGGATAGTAACGTGAATTTTTGTAAGTTTTTTCCCATTGGCTTTGCTGTGATTTTGTCTGACACCTATAGTGCCCAGGCAGTTTGAATTTTGGCATTAACTTTTCAGGGTAGAAAGGGGATGGCCCACAGATGTGCCTTTTGATAGTTTGGTAAAACAATAATAATCCATTCCAAACTTATTTAATTTTAATATTTTCAAGAATTGATTCTGAACATGCTCAGTAAACACTTCAAAATAGCTATATGAAACAAAAATATAATGTTTTTTCATATTGATGTCATCCTTTTTCATGAGGGGAAAAGTCCTTTTTCATTTGCTGCCATCTTGTTTTCCATTTTTCCCAAAAAGACAGATTTCAAAAGCTGCAAAATTGACACTCTGGAGAGCGACCAACGCATCTATCTTGCTTATTGGGACCCAGTTTGCTGGATTCTGCACTTAACTGTGGAAGAAATGCTCTTGAAATGTTACTTTTTTAAGATTATAAAGCTTTCTTCCTGACTCATGAGAGATGAAAAAAGAATATTTTTCCCTATGATGTCATTCTTTTTCATAAGCCTTTTGCTGGTTTGGTACAAAAATATTCAGCCATTCAAAATTTATGAACCACAATATCAAACGAACATTTTTGATATTTGCTGCTGTTCTCTTCTTCTGACACCTGTAGCTCTCAGGTGCTTTGGAATTCTGTTCTGAAATTTTCAGAATAGAAAGGGGAAGGCCCACAGATGTGCCTTTTGCCTGGCTGGTGCAAAAATATTTAGTCATTTAAAAGATATGATGTGAAAATATCAAATACAAATTTTCATTCATACAAAAGTATTTTTTTGATACTTGCTGCTCCTTTCTTCTTCTGATACCTGTAGCAACTACATGCCTTGGAACTTTGGTCTGCAATTTTCAGGGTATAAAGGTGGTGGTCCACAGATATGCCTTTTGCTAGATTGGTGCAAAAATAGTCATCCATTCAAAACTTATGAACAAAAATATCAAACAAAAAGTTTCATTCATATGAACATTTTTGTTTTGTACTTGCTGCTGGTTTCTTCTTCTGACACCTGTGGTGCCTAGACGCTTTAGCATTTTGGTCTGAAATTTTCAGGATAGAATGTGGTTGGTCCACAGATGTGCCTTTTGATGGTTTGGTGGAGAAATAGTCACATCCTAAAAAGCAGTGTCACTCAGGTTTCCTGATAATGAAGCAAGTGAACAAATATTCAATAGTTGGTGAATTTATTTGCAGCAGGGAGAACTGGCAACAACAAGACACCCTCCTGACCACCCAGCATTTCAACGCCTCATGAGTCTTCCTTGGGGGGGTGTAAAAATATTCATCTATTCAAATCTGGAAATGATTATGGAGGGATGAGAGTGCAAGTCACCAAAGGCCCTGCATTTCCACCATTGAATAAGGATACAATTATACTATCTCACAAAGTAAGGAAATTCATTGCAATAAAAACTTCCTTAATGCACTGGTTAGGGTTAAACTGATAAAATGAGGGAAATGTGGTGTTAGAGTTTCCAACTCTAATACCCCACACTCACCCTGCAGACAGCAACAGGCATGGGGTATGCCTTGGGGTTGTCAACCCTAATGCTCACCCCATTCTCATATACCTTACTCATCTCAGTTTATTTACTCATGGAATGGGGAAAACATTAGGATGCACAACCCCAAGGCACACCCCATGCCCATTGCTGTCTAAAGGGTGGGAGTTGGGTGTTATGGTTGGAAACCCTAACACCACATTTCCCTACTTTTGTTGCTTTAACCCTAACTAGTGAGTATATATTTATATAGTTATTAAATGCAAGAAAACATTTAGAGATTTCTTTGGACGGAAGATTTCACCTGACCATGCATTAAATCTCTATATATGTACTGTCAAGTGCGGAACTGCCTAAGAAAACCTACTTAGGGACATTTTATAAGTGTAATGAACCCCTTCATTGTGTGCATCATAGGATTTTAATGCACTTCCCAGGGTTAAAAGGACAACTGGCCCTTGGTCTTGTTGTGCCTTACTATACCCCTGGGTCATGCATTAAAACCTTAAAATGCACACCCTTTTATGCCTCATTACGTGTGTGTGTGTGTGTGTGTATGTGTGTGTGTGGGTGTGTGTGTGAGTGGAGGGGAGGTTTAACAATGCGTTACTGTATCCTTTGCTTCTCTTCCAAAGCATTTCTACTTATTTTTTAAATATATGGCTTCAGGGATAGTTTCATTTCTCTCTCTCTCTCTCTCTCACTCTCTCACTCTTTCTTTCTCTTTCTCTCTTTTTCTACTTTGTCTGCCTGTAATTTTGCATTGCAGTGTTTCTGGTGCACCTCTCACCCACGTTTTATGCGACCCTGCTTGGTTTCTTCAGGGATAGAACAGCAAATATGAAAGGTTTTCCAAATGTAATATTGTAATCACAAGAAAAATCCTTCTGAGCTTTCACAACTATGATAAACAATGTGCTCTACTGATTATTTAATTACCTTCAATTGCAGTAAATCACATTCAGGATCAGCCTTTGTATTCTGTTTGCTCTGCTGCAATTGCTGTGTATGAAAAAAAATCCCCATCTCACTTTGCTATCCCTCTAACTCAGTAACAATATTTACAAGATTTTATATGAGCAGTATACTCCCTTTTAACACGCAGTACCATACTCTATTCAGCATTAATGTCCTGCTTGATTCCAGACACATTGTCCAGTTATTCTATAGGAACTGTACCTTCCTAGTACAGCATTTTGTGTGCACACACTGATGTTCACAGACAGTGACAGCCACACATCTGCAGAATATCCTTTCCTATAGATGGAACATTTCAACTAAAAGCATAAAGAAATGAACTAGAGGTGCAGTATACTGTACAGGAGCACATTCCTGATGTTCAGAGGTGGTGATGTAACTTTAGCACAAAATACCTTTAATAACTTTATTTACTAGACACTACAAAGTAAAATAATTAAGTATTAATATAATTATATATTATACATGTATGTATATACAATTATATATGTATTTGATAAGTATTAAAATAAGGCCACCTTGTGGGAACTTATATATTCAGTAGAGTGAGAGCTGGGTAATAGAATGAGGAATGTATAAAGCATGCCCACGTACTCTTTGTTTCCTAATGTACATGATGAAGTTGCAAAGAGTAATTCTCTTCTTTATAATTCAAGTATTGGGCCACTGGTTCATCACTGTCAGTGGCTTAAAGCAAGCAAGCAGAAAGTTAAAACATTTATCAAAGTCAGGGCAGATCCAAGATAACCTACTTGACAGCAGCAAGGTACAGGCAAATCTCCAAAATGTTAAAAATACTTGCACTGCACTGTAACAGCTTTTGTCTCAATCACTTTGGGCCTAATTCCAAGACATATGGTGCAACTCATGACACTTGCAAGTTGCGACATACGCTGATATACCGGGGACCCTGCACCAGATTACAGAACAGGCAGGGTCCCCAGCGGCTATGTTCTGTGACTTGTGGCATCACAGGCAGTGCATCAAAAGGAAGGTGCATCACAACAGGGTGCTGCAAGCTGTAGCAATGCCCTCTGACAAGGTGCAGGTCCCATCCCCCATAGCCCGCACCCTGAAACAATTGCCCTTCCTTGCAGGGCTATACAAGCCCCCCCCCACACACACATCCCCCATGCCTGCTGCTGACATGTACCCGTGATCCCAGGTAGTCCTGTGACCCCCCACCCAGCAGTGCCAGTCCACCCCACCCCCAAACCCATTACCAGTCAGCGACTGGCACAACCCACCTCTCACCTCCATAGCCAGCCACCAACTAAGCTCCCTTGGAGCAAGTATTAGGTAGACAGTACGCGCACCATTGGTTATTGAGCATGTACCATATACAGTAGTATGCGCACAGATGGAGCTCAGACAGTGGCTGGCCATGGAGATAAGAGGTGGGTTGTACCAGTCGTCAACTGGTAACAGATGTTGGGGGTTGGGGGTGGACTGGCACTGCTGGGTGGTGGGCTACTAGACTACCAGGGATTGAGTGGCATGGCATGAATGCCAATAGCGGTGGGTTGGGGATCGGGGCTTGGGGATCAGGGGACGTGAACTGCCCTGTTTTGCAATACCCAGGACTGGGGGGGATGTCATGATCTGCCCTATGGGGCAATACTCAGGGATTGGGGAGGCTGAAATGTTCTGGCCTGCAGGGCAATAATTGGGGGTGGGGGCATGGGGGTGCCAGCAGCCAACAGAGGCCTTTCCTGCCAATGGGGTATGGGTGTAGGGGCTTGTGTGGGACCATGGAGGGGGTGGCTGTTGGGGCACCAGGCACAGAGGTGCACCCTCAGTGGATGTAGAGTACACTTAGACCAGCTAATAGCTGGTCTAACAGTACTTAGACCAATGTCCTCCGGGGATTGTCTTGGAATGGCACATTTGCTGTTCTGACAGCCACCCTCTTAGAATCAGGTGTAACTGCTGCCATAAACCCCCTTGCGCCATGTCACATTGGGGTTTATGGCATAACCAGTGGTGTAGACTAACTTTGGTGCAGGCTGCCTGCGACATATCACAGGCTGCCTTCTGAAATAATGATTGTCGTAACGCATGGTGCAAAGTGCTACTTGCACCATTTTGTTTGGTGCAAGTCACTTTGCAACATGCATAACTGTTCTGGAATTGGGCCCCTTGTTGCTGCAATTGTTAGCTAACTTACTGACTGTAAACAGCATTGTATCACTTTTCCTTACCTTAAAAGTGTGAATGACTTGTCAAAATTAATCAGATAGGGCATGTGGCTTAGCCAGGAAGCAAGATGGCAGCTTGATTGGTGAGCTGCAATAATCTGTGTGGAACCATCCATCAGAACTCAAATAAAAGGTGGCATTGACTAATACAAAGCAGCAATCTTGAAAGAGCTAAAGATAAGCTACAGTCACATACATTTTTTCTGCGAATCACACCTAGTCTTAGTCTCTGATGTGACGTAAGTGATATTAGCAACAGAAGCATGGTGGCACTGCGGTAGGCAATTCACGACCCTGGCAGCATTGGCAAAATGTTTGAAAAGCTAATACAACAAATAGCAGAAGTTACTACTGCCGCTCACCAGACAATGTCCACTATTCAGCAGCTCGAAGGGCATTTATCTCAGATCAAGCGGCAGGTCTCAGTTTATGATGCCATGCTGGAAGAAGTCCAGGAAGTCAACAAGGAATAGCAAGGCCACATCCACAACCTCATGTTAAAGGTGGATGACCTGGAAAACCGCAGCAGGAAAAACAATCTGCACCTGCTAGGTTTCTTGAAGGGATCAGAAAAGCAGGACACTTTCCAGTTCCTCTAACAAGCCCTCCCCACCATCCTAGGACTGCAAGAAGGATTCTGCCTGGACATGGAGTGGGCCCATAGGGCACTAGTCCCTGCACCACAGAAAGGAGAAAAGCTGAGGGTTATGCTGATCAAATTACTCAGCTACACCTCAAGACAATTTATACTGGCACAGTCTTGAGAGATGGGTCACCTGACTTGGCAAGGGCACCCGATCTCTATTTACCAGGACTTTTCCCAAGAACTCCCAGGGAAGAGAAGGGAGTACACATAGGCCCAACCTACAATGCAGAAACTGTGCTTGCAGTACTCCCTCCAATACCAGGACACTATGCATGTTGTACATAATGGGGTGCTGCTGTGTTTTGCTACCCTGGCAGCCTTGGAGGAATTCCTTAGCAAAAACTGGCCAAGAGATTGCCGCTCCCCAAAAAGCAGCTCTCTGAGACAGAACAGTCCCAAAGCTCCATCAGGGACTGAAGACATGGAGGCCAAGAAGGGGTACCAAGGAGAGAGTGAATGGGCCCCTCTTTCAATGCAGAAGGCAGTGATCCCTGAGAAGCACACACCAAAAGTGCGATCACCCTCAAGCAAGAACCAGGCCCAACATCCCCAGAGAAAAGCTGTAATCAGCAAAGGGAGGAATGCACATCTCTGGTATGCCACATGACAGTAAAAAGATTTGCAGCCCTGAGGTCCGAGTCACCAGATTCAACCGATAGGCAGCAAGGAATCTCACCAGTATCACCAGAGGTACAGCAATCACCCTTAAGCGAGAACCAGGCCCAACATCTCCAGAGAAAACTGTAATCAGCAAAGGGAGGAATGCGCAGCTCTGGTATGCCACATGACAGTAAACAGATTTTCAGTCCTGAGGTCTGAATCACCAGATTCAGCCGATAGGCAGTAAGGAATCTCAACAGCATCCCCAGAGGTACAGCCTGTATGGTCTGAGACAAGCCCAGCCAGAGAAGAAAGAACAGAGGAAGAGCAAGGCCAGGCTGTGATGCAGTGATCCAGCAACTCAGCACCAGAAGACCTTGAGGACACTCTGAAGATGACCGACCCACTTCTTAACCAGCAAGGCCTGCAAGAAACTGAACCTTAGCCCATAGACTTAATTTGGATAAGTACCATGTCTGGTAATATCTCTTTCTTAAATCAGGGAGGGTTAGGAGGGGGAGAGGGACTGGGGCCACTCGAAATTGGGCGACAGTCACCATGGAGACCAGACTTTGACTTTTCGTGGTGTTTCCTCACAGGGGTATGAAGGCCTCTATGCGGCAGGGCCTCGATCCGTGCCATACTCTCCCTCCCTCCCAAATTGGTACCTCCTCAGTAAGAAAGGGGCACAAATGGTAAACAGAAACAAGGGCTGTGCTTAAAATGCTAAAACTAATTAAATTGTTATAGAAAAATGCACTAAGGTTACTGCAAAATAATGTTAAAACTCCCCCTCCAGCCATTCAATATGATCAGTGCAGGCACGGATGTACAACCAGGTGGGTCAGAGGCAAGATGCAGTCTGAAACTTGCAACCTCCCCCCCACAGGGAATGTTCATTATGCAAATTCAACCTGAGGCATGAGTCTAAGAAAACAAATCTCCCCCCTTCATCCTCCCTCAGTATCGCTAGGAGTGCTGGAAGGGTAATGGAAGAGAATCTGGCCACAAAGGGCATTCCCCTAATGATTTAGGAAGGGGGCAGCTCCAGTCTGCCCTCCCCTATGACATCCAAAACTGTCTACCACCCCTCTGCTCTTTGTCTCTCCATTCTCCCCCCTTCATCTGGTGGGTATTTATGCACGGTTGTACACCGAGGAACCTGCCCAGGAACTCATAGTGGGAGGACTGGTAGCACTGTTTAAATTGTTATAGGAAACTGCACTAAGGTTACTGCAAAATAATGTTAAAACTCCCCCTCGGGCCATTCAGTCTGCACAATGCAGGCTCAGGTGTACAACCAGGTGTGGCAGAGGCAAGATGCAGTCTGAAACTTGCAACCCTCCCCCCGGAATGTTCATTAGGGGGATCCAACCTGGGGCATGGGTCTAAGAAAACAAATCTTCACCTTCATCTTCCCTCCATATCACTAGGGGTGCCGGAGGGGTAGTGGAAGTGAATATGGCCACAAAGGGCATTCCCTTAATGGCTAAGGAAGGGGGGAGCTACAGTCTGCCCTCCCCCATGACACCCAGAACTCTCTACCACCCCTCTGCTCTTTGCCTTCCCCCTTCTCCCCCTCCCTCACCTGGTGGGTATTTATGCATGGTTGTCCACCGAGGAACCTGCCCAGGAACTCATATTGGGAGGACTGGTAGCACTGTTTAAATTATTACAGGAAAATGCACTAAGGTTACTGCAAAATAATGTTAAAACTCCCCCTCCTGCCATTCAATCTGTGCAATGCAGGCATGGGTGTACAAACAGGTGGGGCAGAGGCAAGACACAGTCTGAAACTTGCAAATTCCCCCCCCAGGAAGGTTCATTAGAGGGATCCAACCTGGGGCATGGGTGTGAGAAAATGAATCTCCCCCTTCATCCTCCCTCAATATTGCTAGGGGTGCCGGAGGAGTAGTGGAAGTGAATCTGGCCACAAAGGGCATTCCCCTAATGACTTAGGAAGGGGACAGCTCCAGTATGCCCTCCCCCCATGATGCCCAGAACTTTCTACTACCCCTTTACTCCTTGCCTCCCCCCTTCTCCCCCCCTTGCCTGGTGGGTTTTTATGCACAGTTCTACATCGAGGACCCTGCCCAGGAACTTATAGTGGGAGGACTGGTAGCACTCTGAGGAGCTATAGGCTACCTGGAAGCTGCTCCACACAGATCAGTAGTTTGGACAATCCCCAATCACTTGGCAGTTATGGCTCTTCATGTTGCCACAGTTTTACCTGTAGAAGGATTCACCACACCCACAGGAGCCACTAAGTGGATCTTGCTTTGTCCCTATAGGCAAACAATTACTGTTAAGTATTCTGTAATCCTTCCTCCACTAACCCCCACAAGCTCAGACTATGGTCCTTTTTGATAAGTTTTGTCTCCTATAAAAAGGCCACCAGTGTTTTGGTCTGTTTCAGGTAAGACAACACCTTTTTCCTCTTCACCAGTGTGTTTAAACCTCTCACATTCCAAGTGATACGCATTAAATTAGCCATGGATTATGATTTTTGAAATAGTTGTCAGAGCTGAAACTGAAGTGGTGCAGACTGGCTCAGCAGTTAACATTTTCCAGCATCCAATTGTGACAGCTGGCTTTGGGTAAGAAGGAAAACAGTCAATTTTGAACATAGCTGTCTAGTCTGGGTAGGTGCTATCCAAAGCTGCTAACATCATGGTGAGAGATCAGTACTGAAACTTGGAGTTTCTGCCCCATCAGAAAACGTGTTCCTTATCAGGACTGGGCTCTCTTCATTTGGTTTCATTGGTACTATGGTGGAAGTATGCTACCTTATATTTAACCTGCCCAAAGGAATTTAGCAGCACAGACCAGACCCAGTGAGAGAGAAATAATCAAGGATAGAGATAAAACCACAGCACATTTAGTTGCATTGGAGTCTACAGGCCTGAAGCAACAGAAAAGTCTCTGTCTCAGAAGCATCAGTTGGGATAATTTAACTCACCTGTGAAAAAGGGTGAACAAATTTCTGCAGAAACCTTGTCATTTCAGTTAATATTTTGGCCACCTGTTCTGTTAATTGGGACATTGAAACATTCACAGTATATCTGTAGCCCCCCCCTCTGGTACTGTCCTAGATAGGGCCATTATCCCAGCCTTGCTGGCCAGACCAAGGTTAAGGGGTCTGGGTTCCCATAGCTGTTACTCAGGGGTCCTTTCCAAAAGTTGTAAATAAAAAATGGTGGTGCCTCTACCCAGAGTACATATTTAGTGGGTCTGATCTGTACCAGTTCAATCCCCTGGGATGTCATATGAATCTACTTCCCCAAACAGTTACCCCAGCCATGGACTTACCATGTCTGAACATCCCCATCCTTCCAATCTGGCATCTTCTTAACTTCAGCTGCTAACATGTTCACTAAAACAGGCTCTTGAGTAAGAGCTTTTTAAAACAGTAAACAACATAATTTATTTACATGGGGAGGGTTAGGATGGTATAAGTGGAATAGAGTTTTGGCAAAACATTTAGTAATTGGCATTTTGAAGATTTAGACTTGTCAAACAATCATATTTCCCCTTTCTTATTTACACCAACCCACAGTTAGTTAATGCAGCCTCCACACTATCTATCTAGCTAACTGCTCCAGGTGTTTCCAAACACACAGTCCCACTGGTGCCAGTTTAGAATGATGCCCCAAGTTCTGTCCCTGGATACTCAGATGTCAGTTGCAGGCCTGAGGTGCAGCTGGTTGGCAGGCGCCGGTGCACTTGAAGAATTAAAATTAACTTTTTACACCCTTCTCTTATTTTTCTATTAGCTTCCATTGCCAGAGGGCATACCTGAACTATATAGAGTCCCCAGGATGTTGCAGGGCAATTCCTGCTGTTACCTACAGTTCTGCAGAATCAGTCCTTGGGTGGCACATATGACTGGAGTCCTGGGTTTGATGGAAACAGCACTTGCAGAACCAGGCTTGATGCTTGAACCAGTAGAAGGGGATATAGAGGCTGCCACTTGGATCTTCAGGCTTGATTGAAGGTCTTGGAGCTTGTCGCCTTCAGTCTATTATGGACCTGTTGCAGGGCACTGGGCAGAGCCTACCAGCCACTGTGGTCCCAGACCTAGGAGTGTCCCCAAGGCCCAGCTCCTTCACAGATCAGATCACCCTAGCACTGGAGTACAAGACCCGTTAATGCCTGCAGCCAGTGACCCCACTTGATGGGGGGTAGCGAGTTCCCCACCTGGCCCTGAGCTTTGGACGGAACCTCTAAATAATTTTGCTCTGTCCTTCATGACCTGCTATGGAGTGTAGTTAAGCAGTCTCTGTTACCTTTCCTGTCTCCCAGGCTCTGGGGGGTGGAGAGCCTGAAAACCCAGGGTTACCACAACAGTCTATTTCTTGTTGTATTACAGGAATAGACAACAGGTACTTGCCCCAGCTAAGCACCTACTTGTCCTTCTGTTTTCACAGTCTCTCAAATTTAACACAGCTGTATTCTCCCTCTGGCACACACATAATTCCAGAACTCTGTCTCAGAAAACATTTCACAAGTTTCTTTTCACACCATGCAGGTGCATAGAAATTATTCAGTCTGAAGAGGCTCCCTCTTCAAAACTCTCCCATCACATTTCTCCTCACTCTGGCCTCACCGAATAGGTGCAAACAAAAGTACCTGTCTTTTCCCAGGCTGAGATGCACCTTTGTCCTTTTCCCAGATGCAGGACACAACCTTTGTCTTTTTCCAGGCTCAAGACACAACCTTTGTCCTTTTCCCAGGCTCAGGACACAACCTCTTCTTCATGTTACCACTGTGGTGCAACTTTCTGCCATAGCAGACTCTTTACCAGGAAACTGTAGCTTTCTTCCTTTTCCAGCAAAGCTGCTTGCACAAACTCCTTCTCTGTACTGTCTCACTGGGGGAAGGCATGACCAGCCCTTGGGGACAGATAGCTGGCAGCCCCCATGCAAGGCCCTCTCCCGGCCTTACTGCCCCATTCTTTCACAGTGGCAAGACCCCTCTCCCTGTGGAGGGACTCTCCCCAGACTGACCCAGAATCACAAAGTTCTCTCCTTTTTGGGAGCCATTTTCAGCTCCCTATTAGCTGGAGCCACTGTCCAAAAAGAAAATTATTATGTATGCGGCTCCCTCGATGCCTCATTGGTTGGAAAAAAGGCGCCTATATTTTCCACAGCTTTTTCCCCCAGGAGTCTTTTCACACTGTCCCAGAGTCCTCCAAGCAAATTCTGGCTTTGTGGTTGGTTAGCTGCCATCACATGGCTGCAGAACATGGCTGCTGGAAAAACATTGCCCACACAGTTCATGCAGTGTCCCATCTTTAGTGTCCTGGGGCAGCCAAACCATTTACTTTTATTTTAATATTTTCCCACAAAAGTGCAACCACCTCTGTGCCCTGTTAAGTGACTATATAGTTCAGCAATTCCCCTCAGCCCTTTTCCAGCTGCTGCTGTTGCCATTTCATATTGCCCCTAGGCAGCCACCCACAGTCACAGTGCAGTCCATATGTGTCCCCATATGTTTATTCCCCCTTACAGGCAGTTCACATATTTTATTTATTTTGTTCCCCACAGAACCTCAGTATCCCCTTTCTCTCTTGCACAGAAGGGCACACTTTAACTTTTTATATTTGTTTTCTTTGCCTGTCACTAGCGCTAATAGCCTTTCCCAGTGCTAGACAGCACCCACTCATCAATATGTAGGAGTCATCTCATTAATATTCATGATGTAGCTCCTGATCCCTGAATGTGATTGGTGCTCACAAATTCACCTCCCCTCCTCTCCCAGTCACCTCTCTGGTCCAGCTATCAGTTCAAGTACCTCTTTTGCTGCACCCAGGGATGGGGACCACCAGAGAGACAGACCAGTCAGTGCTGAAATAGACAAAGGAAAATGGGCTACTGCACATGTGTGGAGCTCCAGTAAAGCACCAACAAGGTGCAAAGCAAAACTGGCAGCTCCACAAAGTAGATCCTCCAGCTCTGATTCTAGAAAACTATGCAGGCACTGGAGGGAGAACCTAGGGACACAGGAGGGAAACTGCCAGGACCGGGACACTCTAGGGACCAGCCAGGAAATGTGGACAAAAAAGAAAGGGGGAAATGGGAGCAACTTTGGGAGCTGTACAGGTAAGCCCCCAATGGAGGGATTACACATCTGTTACCTAAGAAATTGGACATTGGTTGATTCCAGCACTTTTCTGTGTGGCACTAACAATATTATAACTTTTCACTTTATGTCTTACTTATTTGTCTCTTGGTCTATTTATCAAAGTCCTATGAACTCAGTTGAACTCCATATTGAGATCTTCAGACATGCACTCAAGTAAAGTGTCCAAATAGTCCTGGACATGAGCAACCACGAAGGGCACTCATTTTAAAATTTCCTCACTCTGAGGATAAAGAGTCATGCAGATGATATACAAGCAGAAAAAAATGATTTTAAAGATAAAATAATATCTATTTACAAAAATGTATTCCCTGGCAGAATTGCAAAGAGAAAAAATAATGACATAGTGCAACTATGAAATGGTTATGGTGAGATAACATCAGGAGTTCACAGGGATTGCCAGTGAAACATTGTTCTACAGAGACAACTGTTTTATGGTATCCAGTGATAATAGTGACTCAAAATGAGTGTCTATGAAAACAGTGACTCAGTTTGGGCGCTATTATTCTGGGCTACCCTGCACAATAGTGAGGGTATGAAAAAAGCGACCATGGGGAAGGGCAAACAGAAGGGGGGAATAGTGAGGAGAAGCGGAGGAGGGACAGGAAAGGGGTTTTAGGAGACTGGAGTACCTACTGCTGCTGAGCTAGCCATGTGGCATGGTGATGTGGGTGGCTAGCTCTGGCTTAGCAGGTACTGGGTTCGGGACCAGAAGTGAGTACATTTTGCCACAGCCACAAGCTGCAGGATTTAAAATTTTGCAGAAATCAGGATTTTTTCCCCTCTCTGACATGCACCCCCCCTATAGTTGAGAATCTTAATTCAGGGAGGTGTAGGGAGCAATGCCCCCCACAAGGGGGGGTGGGGGCACAGACTCACCAACAAAATCACTTTTTTAAAATGCATATGTCGGGTCACCTTGAAGTGTATTTCAATTATTTGCTTTTCAGTGATATACACTCACCATAATAGCGATCACTGTTTTGCGATTGCTATTATGACAAGGAACCTATAGTATCACACTTGGCAGTTGAGTCACACATCCCCCATTCTATTCTTTTGGACTTTTTTGGTTAGATCAATAAACCTGTAAGATATTCCAACCATGTTTTATTCTTACAGATTTATTTCCATCTATAAAAGACATTTACAAAACTAAAATGCCTTAGCAATCAGCTGTCTGTGTACTAGTTTCTCCCTTCCTTAATCTGCTACCCCATTAACCCAAAAACAAAAAGGCTGTAAGCTTCTGGTTTCTATCTATAATTGAAAAGAAAATCATCCTAGTTGTTTGTCCCCATATTAAGAAAACAATCTATTACTAAAGTTTCTGAGATTTCAGTTATGTAAAATCATTTGTATATACTGAAACGAATACACCATATTGAAACATCTACACTTTATATTGAAATACATACACTATCTATTGAAATAAATACACTATGCACTGAAAAATCTGCATACACTATATACTGAAACAAATATACTATATATTGAAATACATACACTATCTATTGAAATACATACACCACACACTGAAAAAAGGCACATATACTATATATTGAAACAAATACACTATATATTGAAATACATACACTATCTATTGAAATAAATACACTATGCATTGAAAAATCTGCATACACTATATACTGAAACAAATACACTACATGGTGAAACACATACACTATATATTAAAACACATACACTGTAGACTGAAAAATTCACATACACTATATACTGAAACAAATAAACTATATACTGAAATGGGCTATGTTCTGAAACTACTCATCCCCCCGCCCCTCCCCCTTGAATGGCCTGCAGCTGAACTAGCTCCTTACCTGTTGCATTCAGTTAGCTGCTGGCTTGAGGAGAGGACTCTAAAACTGCATAGCATGAGGTAAACAAAACTTATTCTACTTCTTTATGGGGTTTTACATCTTGTTTTGCTTGCACATCTTTAATCAAATTTCAGAACGTTGTGATGTGACAATAAATGTTTAGAACTAATTTAAAATGCTCTAGTTTCTTTTAAATAAGTGCTGCCTTCATTTACTTTTAGACACTTTTGTATAGGAAGCTAATACTTAGGATATTCCTAACATACCACTCTCATACCATATAAACACAGGGAACTGCATGCATTTTTCTAAGTTAAAGTTGTGATTAGATTTATGTGTAATTAATTACTGTGTTGATTAAGCATCTTATCTGAGCTGAATGTTTGGGAAGTGTACTGCAGGAGCTGTGAAAGTGTAAGTCAAATGCTTTCATAGTTTGTACTCTGCTGAGAGTTTTAATTTAGTTTTGGTTTTTATTTGAATGATTTTTTTTTAATAAAGGTTCTTGGTTAAGAAATATATATATATATTGCATTAATCGCTCAGGGCACAATTCTCATCATGCGCTCAGCTGACATATGCATAATTTGCACTTTCTGTTCTGAATAACTTCACTGTGATACCTCACTGGTGGCTATCACAGCTCCTAACCTCCCTATTACATATCTGCAGAGCATTGCAAGGTGGACAGAGCTTTGCCACGCACTTGGTCTCCACTAGTAAACCTGCCCTGGTCTAGCCTCATAGTGCATAATTACGCTGTTTATATGGTATGACTGTGTTATTGAGTCTGAGATTCCCAAACTGTGTTTTATTTCTTTTTCAAATGAGATGTTTATCTTCTAGTTCACACACTGACCCCCTTGTGCACTGGCCTGTCCATCCACATCACCCAAAATCACCAGGACTTACCTGCTCTGAGATCTCCCATGGCCTCCCCTTCCCCCGTGGTGGAGCCAGGAGGCAGAGGGCCATTCACAAGGAGCCACATATTCAGACAGGAGCAGAGCCTGGTTAGTAGTGCAAAGCCTGTGGCAGGTTGGAGGATTATTTTGCCGTTGGAGGTTTTCTATCTTTGACTTATCCCCTGAGCCATCAAGCATGCAACGATGCCAATACAATTAAAGGCAAGTACTGCTTTGTGGCTGCCTGAGCCCAGCCAGTATTCCTCACCTAGGTGGCTATTAAAGAGCGGGGCGGTTAGACTCCACCTCCCTGAGGGGAGAGCAGTCCCAGAGATGCTCGGTCATCTCTCCTGTAAGCTAACCCCTGTTTGACCTAGGTCCTCCCCCGAAACCAGGCCACTGGCATGGGAGGCAGTACAGTTACCACCAAGCCTAAACTAAACCACTAAACCAGACTGTATTTTTATAAGTAAATAAAAACAGCACTCGGATGAAAAAATAAATTGTATTTTAGCTACAGTCGTTATAAATATTTAAGACACATCACAATGTTTTGAAATTGAATAAAGGTTTTCCAAAGAAAATAACATAAAACAATACAAAAGATGTAGAATAAGATAGTCCATTTTTGTTTACTTTCTGCATCTTAAGAGGCATTGGCAGGGGATTTTTAGTCAATTAGGGCCCCGTTTTCAGAAGGTTAGCAGAATGCTAAACATCTAAGCACTGTGCCATGTGGGAGAACAGCATGGTTGAACAGGTACCATATATTTTAGCAGCCCCAGATACTAATCTGATCATGTGCATGTGCATATGTACTACTAAAACCTTGCAAATGAGGGATCCCCTCCTGCATACAGAGCACAGTGCTATATAAAAGGTTTTGAAAGTGCTTAACAACTGAAATTGCAATACTGTTTACTGCTTCCAAAAATCCTGCCCTCATTTGATCTGCCATGCGCCCCAGTAAAATCTGAAGTGGTGCCTCCTCCCTGCCGCCGCTGCTGACGGGACCCTACAGCTCCTGCCGCCCTCCTGGAACTTGCCCCCGGATCAACTCCCCAGATCTGCTGTGCGCCCCGAGTGGCGCTTCCAAATCCGAAAAGGTGGCGCCTCCTCAGCCGCCACTGCCGACAGGACCCTACAGCTCCTGCCACCCTCCTGGAACTCACCCCGAGATCAACTCCCCAGGTATTCACTGCTGCTTCAAGCGCGCACTGGCGGTGCTACGATTGGCTGCAGCTCCTTTTGCTACGGGCATCTGATTGGTCAGCCGGCTAGCACGGCTCACCGATTGGTGCGCCTTTTTGCATTCGGGTTTCCAGTTTAGCCTGCTCATATTCTTCTGCTATGATTTTTCCCTCCCCATCCCTCCCAGGTCCCCACCCCTCCCAGGCCTCCTTTAAATACACGTATGCTCCGCCTTCCTCCTACTGTCCCTGCTCTCATTGGCTCTCCAGAACCCTGCTGCCCACTGACCTACTGAGCCAGTACAGCTTTTTCTTCTGACTCAGCCTCATCCTCCATGACCAATACTCCCCAGTTTAACCAAGATGCTGCCCTACACTTCACAGCACTTATTCTCCTCCCTCTGCCACCTAATCCCGCATCCCCTTCTCTGAAATTAGATGATATCCCTCCCCTATCTACAGGGTAACTCCCCCTCTCCCATTACCATATCCTGGTCTCACTCACCCACTCGCCTCTGCGCCTCTCTTGTCCAGTTGCCTATGTACATTACTCTTATATGGCTGCTTAGCTCCTGGCCACCCTTTGCTAATACCCAAAGCCCTAGCTCCCGACTGCTACGTAACCACTCCTGGTTCAAGAGCGCAAAGCTGCATTATATTATTATTGCCCTCCTACTCTTATCAGCTGGTGACATAAACCCAACCCTGGCCCAGCTCAACCTCCTCCTGCAGCCAGCACTAAGCCACATCTCTCAGCTCTTCCAAATGGCCTTAAAATACTACATATCAATATATGTTAGTCTCCTCCCTAAAGTGCACTTGCTACAGCCACTGGCGGCTACACTCAACCCTGATATAATAATAATTTCCAAATCCTGGCTAAATAAAAAAATCAACAGCTCATCTCTTACTCTCCCTGGCTTCACAATATCGAGAGAGGACCGACTTGGAAGAGGAGGTGGGGTAGCCATCTATGTCTTCTCTTCCATCCAATTCACTTCCGTCTTTTCTAGTGCTCTACCAAAAGCTTACAAGGCTCTGCTGTTGCAACTCTCTCTCTCCAATTCTCCCAAACCTATCTTTGTAGCAGGCGTCTACTGCCATCCTAGCTCACAACCCAATATTGCTACTGAACTCATAACCACCTTAGTTAGCCACTCTTCTGCTGGCAAATTATATATTATGGGAGAGTTCAACATAAATTGGACTACCATACCCAGCAAAGTGCTAAATGCTATACATGCGCTCAACCTAACCTAAATTATCCAAGATCTGACTAGGCTAAATCACAAGACAGGAAACCATTCCCTCATTGACTAGGCCCTTACAACTCACACCCATAGGGTCATTAATTCCGGTACTCTAGCAGATGCCTTCAGTGACCATTGCATGACTTTCCTGGTGTGCAAAATTCACAAAGTCAAAGTCCCCTTAAAACTCTACAAATCTGATCATACAAATCCCTGAACATTGACCCACTTCTTTATGATTTGACCAACACTAATTGGGCACCTATATCTGTTACCAGTAACCTAGATGTCGCAGCTAACTACTTCAGAGACCGATTCCTTGAAGTCTGGAATCAACATGCACCACTACGCCGGGTACGTGTCACTGGAAACCACCTCCCCTGGATCTCCCCAGAACTCATTGCTTATCTAAGGGCATGTGATACAGCCTGGAAGCTCCATAAAAGCACAAAGCTCCTTAAAGACTATGAGGCCTACTGGGTCCTCAGAAACAAATGCACAAAAGCCACTCATTTGGCCAAGGCTGATTACTTCAGCTCTGCTTTTAACTCTAATATAAATAACCCATCCAAATTCTGGAGAGTAATCCACTCACTTTTCTCCCCACAGGCTCCCCTTCCCTCCCCCCTCCTCCAAATAAACAATACTGTCATTGCCGACCACCCTAGCATTGCTGCTGCTTTCTACTCACACTTTACCTCATGTGCTTCTACTCTGCTAGGCTCCCTCCCAACCATTAAACCAGTAAATCTCCCCACCCATTAGAAGTCCTCCAGCCCCACCTTATAGCTTTTCCTTCTCTAAAATTCTGAGAACTGACATGCTGGTGGCCTTGGAAGCCCTAAACCTGAGCAAAGGTAGCTCACCTGATGGACTGGACCCAAAGTTACTAAACTTGTCTGCCTCTGCCATTGCTCCACCACTCACTGCTCTTTTCAATCTCTCATTTCACTTGGCCAAAATTCCCCATGAGTGGAAACATTCTATTGTCCTCCCTCTCCCTAAGTGTGGTTACTCCTCCTCCCCTGAGAACTACCACCCTATATCTCTCCTCCTGACATTAGCCAAACTACAAGAACATCTAGTCCTTGACCAGCTATCCTCGTACCTCTCAGACAGAAATTTCTTCACCCAACATCAATCTGGGTTCCATAAACATCACTCTACTACTACCTCACTGCTTTGAATCACTGATGCGACCCTGACAGGTATGGACTGCGGTCACATAACCACTGCCATTTTTTATTGATCTTGCTAAAGCTTTTGACACGGTTTCCCACTCCCTCCTGCTCCACTCCCTCTCATCAGCTGGGCTGTCTGAACATGCCATTAAATGGTTCTGCACATACCTATGTGACCACTCACAGTCTGTAAAAATATCTGACTACATCTCCCCTCCTCTACCCATATACTCTGGAGTCCTCCAAAGTGTCCATACTAGGCCCAATTCTCTTCTCCATATTTCTGAATGATCTTCCATCCATCTGTACCTCATCTTCTATACATATGTATGCTGATGATATGATTCTATTCTCCTCTGGGCCCTCACCCTTGGATGTCGCCTCCAGGCTCCAACGTGATTTCAATAATGTCCACAGCTGGTTTCAATCTCACCAACTCTTCCTAAATGCCAAGAAAACTGTGTCCATGACTTTTGGCACACGTCAGAAGCTGTCAAGACTCCCTTCTGCCCCTACCTTTACTACCCTCGATGGGGCAACCATAATTGCTACCAAGTCTTTCAGGTATCTGGGCATTTGGGTGGATAAATGTCTCACCTTCTTGGCCCATATAGATGCCATAATAAAAAAGCTTTGTCCCAAACTCGGCACCTTATATAGAAACCGCTCCTGCCTCCCGCCACAGGCAAGACGCGAACTGATCCAAAAAATGATCCTCCTGGTTTTCGGCTATTGCGATGTCATTTATTGCTCTGCTCCTGCTACCTCCTTAGCCAACCTGGATGCTCTTTTCAACTCATTCTGTCAGTTTGCTCTGGATGTACCTCACCTTACCCATTGCTGCCACTTGTACTGAGCTTTAGCCTTCCCATCCCTAACAAATAGGTGACTGCATCATTGCACAAATCTCATCTCTAAGTACTGGCTTGGCACACTCCCTCCCTACCTAAATTCCCTAATCTCCCCCCCACCCACTTCCTCTCAACTTCTAAGATCCCATGACCATAGAACTCTGTCTGTTCCCTGGAGATCCACCGCTAGTGGACAGGCCTCCTACTCCTATCATCTCCCCAAAATGTGAAATGCTCTTGCTACACATACCGATCCTCTTCCTCACCTGGCTCATTAAATCAAGCTCTTCATAATTTCCTCTTTGTAAATTGTGCCTGCCCCTAGCTCCCCTTTCTTGTCCTACATCCTGTTTGATGCCCTGCTGACTCACTTCACTTGCCACCCTGTGCTATTCTTAGTCTGCATAGTGCAGGCCATTGGTTCACACTTGCTATTACATTACTCTGTCTCTCTCTGTCTCACCACAAGCTCACTGCGACTGGTTTTCACTTCTCTACCCTTGTAATTATTTGCTTTTCATGCTAATGTGTAATTCAGTTGTAACCTATGTTTTTGTATGATATTGTGTATTTTGTGTGTACTCATTGTTACTATGTAACTCCCACCACCATCTCCCCCAGACCATACTGGGAGACAAGCAACTTGTTGTTCAGTGTACCTTCCATGGTGAAACTTTTCAATAAATAAATAAATCTGAGCACACAGTGGTGCATATTGTGACCCTACCTCTGGTCACTATTATGATGCTCCCAAGTAGTATACCAAAATGATCCTTGGCATGTAAAGGTTCTACACCCCTGATCGCAGTTTAAATGGCTCCAGTTATTATAGTAAAATGATCCTTGGTGTCTAGTGCTCCCCACCCAGGAATACTAAGCTGGGAGCTCATTTCTAGATGCATTCTGGGGAAGGGGAACTTGTGAAAATGGGTCTTAGGTAGCACAGTAGTTCAAAATACATAACAAACATGGATCAGAGTGGTACACAACCACAAATTACATTGGGAATAATACATGCAAGATGTGAGAACTTGAGTGACAAGCAAACAATCAACAATGCATATACAGCACAGTCAGGAGCCACAGACCTATGCTGGCGATCAAATACAGAGCAGTTTTATTTATTTATTTATTTAGCTTTTGTTAACTGGGTAGGTACACTAGACAAGTTATATGCCTATGTTCAGGAAAGACCCAGGAGAGTACAGCATGTAATACAGATACATCAGAACATAACAGCAAGTAAAGCAAGTACATAGAGTGACAAAATGCATTGAGTCACAAAATGGTAAGGCATAGAATGAACTGTTATGACAGAAACTGATAAAGTATATATAATCAACAATATATAGTCTAGAGCATACATAGCGCAGTCAGATGCCTAGGAGAGTAATTGGATCAGGAGAAACGACCAAAAGATCATTGGCAGGTCCTCAGAACAGTTGGGCTCCAAGTACAATTAGGCTAGGGAGACTTGGGACATTCACATGCTGAGGCCAGCTTCAGATGCCCCCACAGGGACTTCTGGAAGCACTGATGGGAGGAGGCAGAATGAACATGGTCAGGAAAGGAGTTCCAGAGCCTAGGAGCACATGCAGCAAAGTCCCTGTCCCACATAAGGGTTCGGGTGAGGGGTACTTTTAGCATCCCAGGACCCTGGGACCTGAGTGGGTAAGAGGAGGGGTCAGGAGGTGAGAGAAGCTGTGCCAGCCCCAGGGGGGTGCTGGTTCTGATCACTTTGCCACGAGGCATCCCAGACCAAAGTTCAGGTGATTGTTCGGGGAAAGCCAACCTAGTTTATCATAAAGCTCATAATGGTGGGTGAGATGGGGGGCAGCCAGTGCAAAGCGACAGATGTTATTGTACATCATGTGCCACCAAGTAAGAAGAGCTTTGGGGGTACGAGCAAATTGGTGGAGACCATAGCCAAGGGAGGGAAGTAGTACACCTCTAGCAAGTGCCAGACGAGCAGCAGGTGTCAGATTAATTTTGACTCTATAGGCCAGAACCAATTTACAGTTCACAGTTCTACAGACATTTAGGATATGACTCCCTATGTCCAATTGGGGGTCAAGTGTCACCCCAAGGTATTTGATGGAGTTCACAGTTAGGAGGGGAGCTCCATCTGCACAATTGGTACACAAAGGGACTGGAGAGGCTTTTACTTCAACGTTAGCTATAAACATTTGCACATAATGCCTAGAGTGGAAGCACAGGTGCCAAATTTTAGCTGTACCTAAACTGGAAACAAGTAATAGGAGAGCAAGAGGGAAAACTAGAGCAAGTGCAGGAGGGAGAGGTGAGACTGCTGACGTGGTTTGAAAGAATCCATGGGAGGAGATTGGTGAATGGCTGGGGTGAGGGAGTTCCAGATTTTAGGCAGCGTGGCTGAACATGACTTTTTGCCGATGGTTGTGGAAACTGAAGGGACTGCTAGGGTTTGAATATTTCAGCTTCTGATGGTAGGCTGTAGGAGGCCGTCAGAGATAGGAGGTAGGAAACAAACCAGATTTGCCCACAAAGCTGGCACAGTGGGCATGGTGTCTGTCCACAAGAAAAGAAAAGGAGAGAGATTTATATATAGAACAATGGTGAGTCCAAGAAGGATAGTCGAGAGTGTAATGGCTGAAATAGTTGAAGAGTGTGTCCAGTCTGGCAAGGGTAGCGATTGTGGCTATGCTGTAGACCGCATCACCACAGTCAGAGATTTGGAAGATCATTCTCTGGATAATAGCATGGTATGCTGGAGATGGGATACAGTCACAGTTCCTGTAAAGTGCACCAAATTGGGGTGCAGATTTTTGACTATAGCATCCACTTGTTCAGAAATGTTTAGGTGCTGGTCTGTGCAGATACCAAGATAACTAAAGGTGGTAACATCCTCCACAGGAGCCATCCAGGGTATGGAAAGTAGGAAGGGAGGGAGCCTAGAGGAGTCTGGTGTCCTGTGCCAAAGGACATGGAGACAGCCTTTTGGTATTGAGGAAAAGCTGATTTGTGTGTGGTCAGGGCTGAACTTGATCAAAGTCCAGCCGGGTCTGTGGGCCTGCTGTGAAGAGGACCATGTCATCCGTGTACATGTGAATGGATGCAGACAAGCATATGGAGGGGAGATCATTAAGGAAATGGAGAAAAGTAGTGGGCTTAACACAGATCCTTGTGGGACCCAAGTGGATACAGGCAGGGAGGAGAGAGGGTCACCACTTTGACTGCTTGGGACCTACTCCTGTGGTAGAGGTGGAACAGCTGATGGCTAAGTCGAGAGGCCTGCATCCGGGGTTTGGTTAATAATTGGGTGGTAGACAGGGTTGAATGCTTTGTGCGATCGATGAAGATAAGCAGAAGTGAATGAGGTTGTGATCCATACCATTATGGATGGATTTGGTGAGCCTGAGCAGGTGGTGGAGTGATTTTTGTGGAAGACAGACTTGTATTGGGTGAAAAAGGAAGAGGAGTCCAGAAAGGGAGAGAGTTGTGACAAGATAATTTGTTCCTGTATTTTGGAGGGAGGAGAGAAATGAGTCGGTAGCTGTTCATACCTGACGGGTCACCATCTTTTGGAGGAAGAGGAGTAACAGTGGCAGCCTTCCAGTCAGCAGGGATGGAGAAACACCAGAAAGAGAGGTTAGGGAGGTCATCCAATGGGGAGGAGATTGCAGAAGCAGTCAGATGGAGGAGCTTGCTATCTCGGTCATCTGGGCTCCTAACCTTGGAAGGATTAAGGGCGGGAAGTGTGTCAGTGATAAAGGATGGAGTTACTGGAGAGAAAAAAAACAATAGGAGGAAGGAAGGAGATGACAATCATGCAGGCTGGCAGGGGTGAGAGCGAGGTGAGGAAGGGGAGAGGGAGGAGAGGAGAGAGGAGGTACAGGTAAAGAAAAGGAATTACATCTCTATGGTGATGAAGGAGAGGTTAGAGACAGGGTGTCACTGACTCTGAGGACAGGCAAAGGAGTGGGAGGGGAGAAGAGATTGTGACAGCTTTTCAAAATTTAGACAGGTAACCAATGTTGGTACTGAAGTTAGATGTAAAATTTTCACTTTGGCAAGCTTATTGCCATGGTACAGGTGCTTCTGGAGATGATGATACCTCCGAAGCCATGGGGATGGGTTACGCTTATTTTTGACCAGGCCAAATCATGCACTTGAAAGTAAGCTATGAGGTCAGCCATGATCTAGGGGAGGTGGTGTACCTTTTCTCATGTCCTGCTCTGGGGGGGCATGGCAGTCCCATAAAGGGGAGGCAGTATAGCACAGTGGTTTAAGGCTCTGAGCTGCAACTCTGGTGACATCCAGCAGACCAGACCTGGGTTTGAATCCCACAACTTCCACTTGCATACTGTGTGACTCTGAGCAAGTCACTTAACTTCCATGTGCTCCCAGGTCACTCCTGTAAAAAAGCTTTCAGCTTAGTGTGCTACTCCTGGTTAAACAACCAAAAAAAAAATATTTAGAGGAATTTTGTTTTGAAATATGTTAGCATGGAATCTGTGGAGCAGACCAATGAGATAGGGGACCAATCAGAGTGACTTAGGTCATGGCACAAGGGGGTGAGGTCCAGGGATTTGAAGGAAAATATAAGCAGTGTTTTGGTGGGGGTGAGGGGGCTTTAGTTGAATGAGAAGCATCAGAGGGTTGTGATTATGGTGTCAGATCAGAAAAGAGGGAAGTCAAGTGGAATGCCACAGGATCCATCCTGACTTTTGTTTTCTTAATATGCTCATTAACAATGTTTGAGAATGAATCTGGGGCTGTGTCTCTTTGAAGATGACACAAGCTCATGGGAGGGTAGATAGTGATGGGGAAGTAGGAAACTGCAGACTGACATGTAAAGATTAGAGAGGGTGGCTCAAGGTTTGGCAATTGAAATTCAATGCCAAAAGTGCAAGGTGATTCACTTAGGGACAAGAACCCCAGGACAGAGTACTGGATAGGAGGGGTAGAGCTGAGCACTACAGCTGAGGAAAGGGACCTAGTATTCATCTATTAGTGACTCCCTTAAACAACTGGCTAGTACTGTGAGGCATCTAGTAAGGCAAATAGATACTAAGATGTGCTGAAGGGGTTCTGATAGTAGAAGAAAAGAGGTTTATAGCCTCTTTATTGATCATTGGTGAGGCTGCAGTGGGTATACTGTTCAGAGTTCTGAACTTCTGAAGACCTCACCTGAGGAAAGATAAGGACAAAGGGTGATCAGGATGATTTAGAACTGACAGGACAGATTGTATGAGGATCTGCTCAGGCACTGAACATGTCTTCACTGGAGACCAGACAAGAGAGGAATGATATGATAGAGACCTTCAAGTTCCTGTAAGGAATAAACAAGGTGAATGGAGAACTACTTAGCATGAGTAACAGTTCAAGGTTATGGGGGCACAAGTAGAGACTGATGGGAGGGAGGGTGGTTCAAGAGGGATATTGGAAAGTTTTATTTTCCAGAAATGGTGGTGGAAATGTGAATAGTTTGCCAACTGAGATGGCAGGCACCAAAACCATAAATGGTTTCAAGCATGGCTGTGACAAAGTGAAGGGTATAATGGTTACTCATGCTGATAGTAGTAGGGAGGGGAACAAGGGAGTGGATAGTGAAGGCTATTACCATGCATGTACAGTAGGTTCTGAGATTTAATATGGGAATTAGGGGCAGACAGGATGTACCATTTTTATGTTGATTGCGCACAGCGCAAATAACATATTGCGGTAGCTTTCTCAGTAGCAACCTGCGGAGGCACGGCACTGTTGTGGCCAATGCCCCCACAGCCTCCAAAGGCTTGTCCCGCTTCCCCCAATGCCATTGCAGGCTGCTGGTGACAGTAGTTTGGAACATTTTCACCAACTACTGACAATTTCACCGCTGCAATCAGGGGCTGCCTCGTCATTGCGTCAGCCATCCGCTGCAATGAGGGAGTGACCCGTCATTGCAGGATGGGATGTAAAAACCCTGATATTGTTTGTGAACATGGTGGCAGGTTGCTGCCATCTTCACAAACAATATAACCTCCCCACCATGTTTATGTGTTGACGGGGGTCCCCAAACCCGTTAACTCCTCGGTTCATTGTTTCTGCTGCCACGGAGGAGCCTACCTCCCAGTCGGCATTCTTTTCACCCCACTTTATTCCTGCCGCGGGTTCCCTAATCCCATCGGCTATTGCTGCCCCCAAATAATAAAGCTATTCTTGGCATGCTGGGTGCCCTATCAGCATGCCACATGTCTTGTATAAAGGGAAAATGGTGCTGCAAAGTTTGTTTTTACCTGCAAAAGAACAAGTTTGCTTGTAGTGTCCCTGGCCCCCACCTGCAACCCACATCAACCCACTGCACACCCTACCTCCCCACATCCCCCCCGTCACCCCATACTTACCTCTGGAGCTTGGCGCGATGATCTTCCGTTGACTGGGAACACGTCTGCACTCTTCAAAGCTGACCGTGAACTGAGGAAATGCCGGTAAGCTGTATAATGTAATAAATAGGGTTTTTTCAACTTTAATACATATCTCAGGCATTTTTGGGCCTTTTTTCACCAAATTTTCAACATAGGGTTTTTGGGACCCTCCTCATGAATTTTTGAACTGTCTATTGTAGTAATCGGCCCCGAAGGTGATTTCGTGGTCACTGTGTGGAATCACCTTTTGGGGCCAATTAACAAAACGAGTGCCAGTGTTTATGCGTGGGCTCTCAAAAAAGCCTATGTTGCTGGTGTTCAGGAAGCATCCCAAAATGACTGTTTCATGAGTGTGCGCTGCGCAGTTGCTACCCACACTCGTAACTTCGGGAATTTGCAATATTTTCATGACAAATTTTCAACAGTGGCATTTTTTCACACCTTCTTGTGAACAGTACAGCTGTCATTGTTCACATCCTGGTGGAAATGTGTTTTCGCACTTCCAGCGCAGAATAGCGCAGTCGCTGTGGGAAATCAGTGTTCAGGACAGATTAAGAAAATGATAGTGACACTGTTCATGAGTAGAGATCCTGAAATGGCTGCGTTGAAAATATGCTAATGATACTCCATAAAATGACTATGTTACAAGCGCGTGTTGCGCAGTTTGCATGCACGCTCATAACTTCGTGAATTTATAATATTTTCACTCCAGATTTTCAACATTGCCATTTTCCCACACCTACTTATGAACAGTGCATCCGTCATTTTTCCCATCCTGGCTGAAATGTGTTTTCGCACTTCTGGCGCAGAATAGAGCAGTCGCTTTGGGAAATCACTGTCTGGGACAGATTAAGAAAATGACAGTGATACTGTTCATGAGCAGAGGTCCTAAAATGCATATGTTGAAAATCTGGTGATGGTAGCCCATCAAATTATTGTATTACAAGTGTGCGTCATTCACACTACCTGTAACTGTGGCATTTGTAATGTTGTCATGTCAGATTTTCAACAGTGGCATTTTTCACACCTCCTTATGAGCAGTACAGCTGTCATTTTTCACATCCTGACTGAAATGTGGTTTCACAATTGCGGCACACAATAATGCAGTTGCTGTGGGAAATCAGTGTTCGGGACAGATTAAGAAAATGACAGTGGCACTGTTCATGAGCAGAGGTCCTAAAAACCCTATGTTGAAAATTTGGTGACGAGACTCCATAACATGACTGTGTTACAAGCGTGCGTTGAACTGTTTCCATGCACCCTTGTAACTTCACACATTTGTAATATTTTCACACCACATTTTCAACAGTGGCACTTTTTTCACACCTCCTTATGAACAGTACAGCTGTCATTTTTTACATCCGGGCTAAATATGTTTTTGCACTCCTGCCGGAGAATAGCATGGTCATTGTGGGAAATCAGTGTTTGGGACAGATTAAGATCGAACAAGTGGGTGGGGAGTGACCAAGCTCAACTGAGCTCTGTCAGAACTGCTGCGGATTTGTTTGTGGGCAGAAAAAGGACCCAGCACAAGAGCCCAGTACAAACAGGCAGCCTGCAACACTGGGAGAAACAGAACAAGAGACTAAGTGAGGGAGGGTGAGTGAGTGAACTCACTGGAGTGCCATCAGGACAGCTGCGGATTTCTTTGTGGGCAGAAAAAGGTGTCAAAGCAGGCAGGGGCCCAGTAGAAAAGGCCAGCCTGCAGCGGTGGGAGAAACAGTACGAGTGAGTGAGATGGGGGACTGAGTGAACTCAACAGAGCTCTTGCAGGACTGGTTCTTCTTTTAGCAGAAAAACACACCAATGCGGGCAGGAGCCCATCAAAGTGGCTGCTTGCAGCGCCAGGACAAACAGACTGAGCATGTGACAGAGGGAGACTAAGCGACCTCATGGAGGCTCTGTCAGGACAGTTGCTTTGATTTGAGGAGACAAAGGTGCTAATGCAACCCAGGGCCCCGTACACAAGTGCAGCCTGCAGCACCAAGAGAAACAGAATGAGTGAGTGACAGAGCGGTAGTGAGCGAGCTCAACAGAGCTGTATTGTGACTGCTGCGGATTTCTTTGTGAGGAGAAAATGTGGCAACGCAGGCAGGAGCCCAGTACAAAAGGCCAGCTTGAAGCACCGACAGAAGCGGAATGAGTGAGTGAGAGAGGGGGAGTGAGCAAACTCAATGGAGCTGTGTCGGGACTGCTTCATATTTCTTTCTGGCCAGACCAAGCCGCCAATGCAGGCAAGAGCCCAGTACAAAAGGGCAGCCTGCAACGGCAGGAGACACAGAATGAGTGAGTGAGGGAGGGGGAGTGAGTGAGCACAACAGAGTTCTGTTGGGACTGATGAAGATTTGTTTGTGGGCAGAAAAAGACAGCAATGCACACAGTGGCCCAGTACAAAAGGGCAGTCTGCATTGGTAGGAAAACCAGAATGAGCGAGTGAGAGAGGGGGAGTGAGCGAGCTCAGTGGAGCTCTATCATGACTGCTGCACATTTCTTTGTGGGCATGAAAAGCCGGCAACACAGGCAGGAGCCTAGTACAAAAGGGCAGCCTGCAGCGCTGGCAGAAATGGAATGAGCAAGTGAGAGAGGGGGAATGAAAGCAAGCTGAACGGAGCTGTGTCAGGACTGCTGCAGATTTCTTTGTGGGCAGAAGAAGGCAGTGATGCACGCAGGGGCCCAGTACAAAAGGGCAGCCTGCAGCGTCAGGAGACACAGAACGAGTGAGTGAGGGAGGGGGAGTGAGTGAGCACAACAGAGTTCTGTTGGGACTGCTGCAGATTTGCTTGTGGGCAGAAAAAGACAGCAATGCGCGGTGGCCCAGTACAAAGGGCAGCCTGCAGCAGTGGGAGAAACAGAATGAGCGAGTGAGAGAGGGGGGATGAGCTGGCTCAATGGAGCTCTATCATGACTGCTGCAGGTTTCTTTGTGGGCGAAGAAGGTGGCAATGCAGGCAGGAGCCCAGTACAAAGGGCAGCCTGGTGGCGGCAGAAAGCGAGGGCAGGTGGTGAGAGCAGGGAATGAAGCGAGCTCATTGGCAGCTCTGTCAGGGCTGCAAATTTCTTTGTGGCCAGAAAAAGACGCAACAGACGCAGGATGCGGTAGAAAGGAAGCCTGCAGCACCAGGAGAAACAGAATGAGCTAGTGAGATGGGGTGAGTGGCTACCTCATGGAGCTCTATCATGACTGCTGCAGATTTGTTTGTGGGCAGGAAAAGGCAGCAATGCAGCCAGGAACCCAGTACAAAAGGCCAGCCTGCAGCACTGGCAGAAACAGAATGAATGAGTGAGTGGGGGGGAGTGAGCAAGCTCAACGGAGCTCTGCTGGGACTGCTGCAGATTTCTTTGTGGGCAGAAAAAGGAGCCAAAAGAGGCAGGAGCCAAGTACAAAAGGGCAGCCTGCAGCACCAGGAGAAACAGAATGAGTGAGTGAGATGGGGGGTAAGCAACCTTAACTGAGCTCTATCATGACTGCTGTGAATTTCTTTGGGGTCAGAAAAGATGCAGCATGCAGTCAGGATCCCAGTGCAAGAGCCCAGCCTGCAGCGCTGGCAGAAATAGAATAGTGAGTGAGAGAGGGAGTGAGCAGAGCTCAGCAGAGGTCTGTTCGTGACTGCTGCAGATTTCTTTGTGGGCAGGAAAAGCCACCAACAGAGACAGGAGCCCAGTACAAAAGGCCTGCCTGCAGTGCCTGCAGAAAGGAACAAGCGAGTGACAGAGGGGGAGTGAGCGACCTCAAAGGAGCTGTGTCAGGACTGCTGCAGATCTCTTTGTGGGCAGAAAAAGCTGCCAATGCAGGCAGGAACCTAGTACAAAAATGCTGCCTGCAGCAGCGGGAGACACAGAATGAGCGAGTGAGGGAGGAGGGAGTGAGTGAGCTCACTGAAGCTTTGCTGGGACTGCTGTGGATTTCTTTGTGAGCAGATAAAGGCAGCAATGCACGCAGGGGCCCAGTACAAAAGGGCAGCCTTCAGTGGCGGGAGAAACAGAACGAACAAGTGAGAAAGGGGGAGTGAGTAAGCCAGCTCAATGGAGCTCTATTGTGACTGCTGCAGACTTCTTTGTGGGCAGAAGAAGGCGGCAACGCAGGCAGGAACCCAGTACAAAAGGGCAGCATGCAGCACCGGCAGAAACAGAATGAGTGATTAAGAGGGGGGAGTGAGTGAGCTCTAAGGGGCTCTGTTGGGACTGCTGCACATTTCTTTGTGGGCAGAAAAAGGTGCCAACAGAGGCAGAAGCCAACTTCAAATGGCAGCCTGCAACGCCAGGAGAAACAGAATGAGTGAATGAGACAGGTGAAGTGAGCGACCTCAACAGAGCTCTGTCGGGACAGCTGCAGATTTATTTTTGGGCAAAAAAAGGTGCCAATGCAGGCAGAAGCCCAGTACAAAAGGACAGCCTGCAGCAGCATGAGACACAGAGCGAGCGAGTGAGGGATGGGGAGTGATTGAGCTCAACGGAGCTCTGTTGGGACTGCTGCGGATTTCTTTGTGGGCAGAAAAAGGCAGCAATGCATGCAGGGGCCCAGTACAAAAGGGCAGCCTGCAATAGCATGAGAAACAGAATGAGTGAGTGAGAGGGGGGACTGAGCGAGCTCAATGGAGCTCTATTATGACTGCTACAGATTTCTTTGTGGGCAGAAGAATGCAGCAATGCCAGCAGGAGCCCAGTATAAGGGCAGCCTGCAGCGCTTGGCAGAAACGGAATGGCGATAAGAGGGGGTGAGCGATGCTCAACAGAGCTCTGTCGAGACTGCTGCAGATTGTTTTATGGCCAGAAAAGGTGCCAACAGAGGCAGGGGCCTAGTGCAAAGGGCAGCCTGCAGCGCCAGGAGAAACAGAATGAGCGAGTGAGACAAGGGGGTAGGCGGGTCTTAATGGAGCTCTGTCGGGACAGCTAGCAGGTTCTTTGTGGGCGAAAAAGCAGCAATGTAGGCAGGAGCCCAGTACAAAGAGCCAGCCTGCAGCCCTGCAGAAATGGAATGAGTGACTGAGAGGGGTGAGGGAGCAGCTCAACAGACCTGCATCAGGACTGCTGCAGATTTCTTTGTGGGCAGGAATTAAGCCACCAACGAGGCAGGAACCCTGTAATAAGGACAGCCTGCACCCGCAGGAGACATAGAACCAGTGAGACAGTGAGGGAAGTGGAGTGAGTGAGCTCAACAGAGCTCTGTTGGGACTGCTGCGGATTTCTTTGTGGGCAAAAAAAGGCAGCAATGCACCCAAGGGCCCAGTACAAAAGGACAGCCTGCAGCGGTGGCAGAAACAGAATGAGTGAGTGAGTGGGGGGGAGTGAGCAAGCTCAACGGAGCTCTGTTGGGACTGCTGCAGATTTCTTTGTGGGCAGAAATAGGAGCCAAAAGAGGCAGGAGCCAAGTACAAAAGGGCAGCCTGCAGCACCAGGAGAAACAGAATGAGTGAGTGAGATGGGGAGTGAGCAACCTTAACTGAGCTCTATCATGACTGCTGTGAATTTCTTTGGGGTCAGAAAAAGGTGGCAACGCAGTCAGGATCCCAGTACAAAAGGCCAGCCTGCAGCGTCAGCAGAAATAGAATGAGTGAGTGAGAGAGGGGGAGTGAGCGAGCTCAACAGAGGTCTATCGTGACTGCTGCAGATTTCTTTGTGGGCAGGAAAAGCCACCAACAGAGACAGGAGCCCAGTACAAAAGGCCAGCCTGCAGCGCCTGCAGAAAAGGAACAAGCGAGTGACAGAGGGGGAGTGAGCGACCTCAAAGGAGCTATGTCAGGACTGCTGCAGATCTCCTTGTGTGCAGAAAAAGCTGCCAATGCAGGCAGGAACCCAGTACAAAAATGCTGCCTGCAGCAGCGGGAGACACAGAATGAGCGAGTGAGGGAGGAGGGAGTGAGTGAGCTCACTGAAGCTTTGCTGGGACTGCTGTGGATTTCTTTGTGGGCAGATAAAGGCAGCAATGCACGCAGGGGCCCAGTACAAAAGGGCAGCCTTCAGTGGCGGGAGAAACAGAACGAACAAATGAGAAAGGGGGAGTGAGTGAGCCAGCTCAATGGAGCTCTATTGTGACTGCTGCAGACTTCTTTGTGGGCAGAAGAAGGCAGCAACGCAGGCAGGAACCCAGTACAAAAGGGCAGCATGCAGCACCGGCAGAAACAGAACGAGTGATTAAGAGGGGGGAGTGAGTGAGCTCTAAGGGGCTCTGTTGGGACTGCTGCACATTTCTTTGTGGGCAGAAAAAGGTGCCAACAGAGGCAGAAGCCAACTACAAAATGGCAGCCTGCAACGCCAGGAGAAACAGAATGAGTGAATGAGACAGGTGAGTGATGACCTCAACAGGAGCCTGTTGGACAGCTGCAGATTTATTTTGGGCAAAAAGGTGCCAATGCAGGCAGAAGCCCAGTACAAAAGGACAGCCTGCAGCAGCGTGAGACACAGAGCAGCGAGTGAGGGATGGGGAGTGAGTGAGCTCGACGGGCTCTGTTGAGGACTGCTCGCGGTTCTTTGTATGAGCAGATAAAGGCAAGCAATGCATGCAGGGGCCCAGTACAAAAGGGCAGCCTGCAACAGCTATGGTGAGAAACAGAATGAGGAGTGTGTGGGACTGAGCGAGCTCAACGGAGCTCTATTATGACTGCTACAGATTTCTTTGTGGGCAGAAGAAGGCAGCAATGCCAGCAGGAGCCCAGTACAAAAGGGCAGCCTGCAGCGCTGGCAGAAACGGAACGAGCGAGTAAGAGAGGGGGAGTGAGCGAGCTCAACAGAGCTCTGTCAAGACTGCTGCAGATTGTTTTATGGCCAGAAAAAGGTGCCAACAGAGGCAGGGGGCCTAGTACCAAAGGGCAGCCTGCAGCGCCAGGAGAAACAGAATGAGCGAGTGAGACAAGGGGAGTGAGCGACCTCAATGGAGCTCTGTCGGGACAGCTGCGGATTTCTTTGTGGGCAGAAAAAAGCAGCAATGTAGGCAGGAGCCCAGTACAAAAGGCCAGCCTGCAGCCCCGGCAGAAATGGAATGAGTGACTGAGAGAGGGGGAGTGAGCAAGCTCAACAGACCTGCGTCAGGACTGCTGCAGATTTCTTTGTGGGCAGAATTAAGCCACCAACGCAGGCAGGAACCCTGTACAAAAGGACAGCCTGCACCCGCAGGAGACATAGAACCAGTGAGACAGTGAGGGAAGTGGAGTGAGTGAGCTCAACAGAGCTCTGTTGGGACTGCTGCGGATTTCTTTGTGGGCAAAAAAAGGCAGCAATGCACCCAGGGGCCCAGTACAAAAGGACAGCCTGCAGCGGTGGCAGAAACAGAACAAGTGAGTGAGAGAGTGGGGAGTGAGTGAGCTCAACAGAGCTCTATCGTGACTGCTGTGGATTCCTTTGTGGGCAGAAAAAGGCGGCAACGCGGGCAGGAGCCCTAATAAGAGGCCAGCCTGCAGCACCCGGCAGACACACGGAATGAGTGAGTGACAGAGGGGGGGAGTGAGCAACCTCAATGGACCTGTGTTGGGACTACTGCAGATTTCTTTGTTGGCAGAAAATCCACCAACAGAGGCAGGAGCCCAGTACAAAAGGCCAGCCTGCAGCGCAAGGAGAAACAGAATGAGGGAGTCAGAGGTGGGAGTGACCCACCTCAACAGAGCTCTGTCAGGCCATCTGCGGATTTCTTTGTGGACAGAAAAGGGTGCCAATGCAGGAAGGAGCTCAGTACAAAACAGCAGCCTGCAGCACCGGGAGAAACAGAACGAGTGAGTGAGTGACAGAGGGCCAGTGAGCGAGCTCAACGGACCAACGCAATCAACATTCAGCATTGACAAATGCTTGTTTTTCTATTGTGTCCAGAACCGACTGTGTGTGTATGTGTCTGGGGGGTTGCTGGCAGGCTGCGTGTGTGCAGTTAAAACACGATTCCCAGAATCATTAACTAGCACTAACCATGCAGTGTGTTAACACTTCAAGAAAGCATTTAATATACCTGTACACCCTATATGCATTACAGTAACCCCCAGTTGTATGAGCACCTGGTTGCAATTAGTAATCCTGTGCAAAAAAAAAAAAATAGTGCCACATTAACAGGTTAGCACTGCACAGAAGAATGCTTTTTAAAATAGTACCAACCATGCTTATCTCAATGCAGTGCTAGTTCTGTTACAGTGATATATGGGCCCCCATTTTCAGATTAGTGTTGTGCACTCCTAAGTGCTGCACCTGAGATAGCGCACAGCCAGAGAAGGTGGTGGTAAATGGCACTCCCTCCAGTGAGGAGAGAATGACCAGTAGGGTGCCGGAGGGCTCAGTAATGGGACACATCCTCTTCAGTGTCTTTATAAGTGGCATAAGAGAAGAACTGGAAGGGGAGATATGCCTTTTTGCAGATGACACCACAATCTGTAATAGCGTTGATAGGTGCAGATGGAGAGAATGAGTGGGGACCTTAGAAAACTTAAAGAGTGCTATGGGACATGGCAGTTTGGGTTCAAAACCAAGAAGTGCAAAATCAAGCATCTAGGTACTAGAAGCCTAGAGGCTGAGTATAAAATGTAGAGGGAGGTACTTATGGTCACTAAGGAAACCTTTTATACAGCACTGTGTTCTGTAGTCAGGAGAGGATTACTCATTTACATGGCTGTAGTAGTATATATGCACATGCACATGATCAGGGTAGCATCAGGTGATGCTGAATAAGACACCGATCCAACCATGCTGTTCCCACAGTGTAATGTTTAGCTCTGCACACTAACCTTCTGAAAATGGGGCTCTAATTGACTAAAAATCCTGGCCGATGCCTCTTAAGATGCAGAAGGTAAACATAAAAGGTTTATCTTATCTATCTCTTTATGTATTGTTTTATCGTATTTTGCCTGCAAAACCTTTATCCGATTTCAAAACATTGTGATGTGACTTAAAATGTTTATAACAGACTAGTTAAAATACAGTTTATTTTCTTCTTTTACCTATATGCTGTCTTTATTTACTTATAAAAACACAGTCTGGTGGGCTGGCCTAGCAGCTTGGTGGTAATTGCACTGCCTCCCATGCCAGTGGCCCAGTTTTGGGGGTGGACCTGGGTTGCACAGGAGTTAGCTGGGGGGGAGATATGATTGAGCATCTTGGGGAATGCTCTCCTCTCAGAGAGGGGAAGTCTGACCACCCCGCTCTTCAACATCCACCTAGCTGAGGAGGGCTGGCAGGGCAGTGGAGTTGCATAAGGGGGAGGGCTCAGGCAAGCACAAAGCAAGCATGTGTCTTTATATGCAATTGCATCATTGCATGCTTGGCTGCCCAGGGGACAAAACCAAAGGTAGAAACCCCCTAATGGCAAAATGATCCAACAACCTGCCACAGATTTTGCACTGCTAACCAGACTCTGCTCATATCGGAATATGTGTCTCCTTGTCAATGGCCCTCCCCCTCCTGGCCCCAACACAGGGGATGTGAGTGTGTGGGGGGTCTCAGAGAAAATATGTCCTGTGGATGGTAAGTGACTGGGCTGGAGATGCCAGTGGGCAAAGGGGTAGCAGGGTGACTAAGGAGATAAAAATCTCTATGGGAAAAAAAAAGAAATAAAACAGTCTGAGAAGCTCAAACCCCAAAACAGACTGTGCATCCCTCCAGTGAGGATTCACAGTAAAGTTATTTAGTAAAACAATGCAAATTATATGCATATGCCAGCTAAACTCCTGATGTGAATTGAATACTGAGGGATTGCAGCAAAAATATAAATTTTTGTTTCTTAACCAAGAAACGTTTATTAAACAAAACATTAAAATAAAAACTTAATCAAAACATAGTCCATAGAGTACAAACTAGTAATGATTTTGGCTTACACTTCCACAGCTCCTGAAGTGCTTCCCATGCATTCAACTCAGATGAGTTGCTGGACTTACACAGTAATTAATTGCACATAAAACAAATCAACAATTTAACTTGGAAAAATGCATGCAGCTCCCTATGTATACAGGTATGTTAGGAATATCCTGTATTAGCTTCCTATACAAATGTGTTGTCTGACAATAAATGAAGGAAGTACTTATTTAAAAGAATAAACTACAGCATTTAAATTAGTTTTATCTTGTCACAGCACAATGGTCTGAAATTTGACTAAAGGTGTGCAAGCAAAACTAAAGGAAAACCCCCATAAAGAAGTAGAATAAGAGATAGCCCTGTTTTGTTTACCTCAGCTCTGCAGTTTTAGACATCCTCTCATCAAGCTAGCAGCTAACTGAATGCAGCAGGCAAGGAGCTCAGCTGTAGAACATTCATGGGGAAGGGGCTGGGGGATGGGTAGTTTCAGAACATAGTCCATTTCAGTATATAGTTTATTTGTTTCAGTATATAATGCATGTGAATTTTTCAGTCTACAGTGTATATGTTTCAATACATAGTGTATGTGTTTCACTATGTAGTGTATTTGTTTCAGTATATAGTGTATGCAGATTTTTCAGTGCATAGTGCATTTATTTCAACAGATAGTGTATGTATTTCAATATAAAGTGTAGATGTTTCAATATATAGTGTATTTGTTTCAGTATATAGTGTTTATGCTTTTTTCAGTGTGTAGTATATGCATTTCAATATATAGTGTATTTGTTTCAGTATACAGTGTATGCAGTTTTTTCTCAATATATAGTGTATGTGTTACAATCTATAGAGTATTTGTTTCAGTACGTAGTTTATGTGAATGTTTCAGTCTGTAGTGTATGTATCTCAATAGGTAGTGTATATGTTTCAGTACATAGTACATTTGTTTCAGTATATAGTGTATGTGGATTTTCAGAACTCAGTATGTGGATTTCAGTAGATAGTGTATGTATTTCACTATGCAATGTAAGCATTTCACTATATAGTGTATGTGTTTCACTATATAATATATGTATTTCAGTATACAGTATAAGTATTTCACTATACGATGTATATATTTCAGTAGATACTGTATGTGGTTCACTACATTGTGTATGTATTTCACTATATAATGTATATATTTCACTATATGATGTATGTATTTCACCATATAGTGTGTGTTTTACTATACAGCCAGAGATTATGAATTATGTCCCTAACGGCTTGCCATATAGAAGTTCAAGGTTGGAAATACTTGGGGAACTCTGCTCCTCAAATCCATTTTAGCCATTTTGACATCAGTGTAAAACAGGATTATACTCCCACACACAGAGCACCTGACTATGCACAGTGTAAACTTGTTCTTTGTAAGATTATCTACCATGTGATTGTTGGTTTTGGCATCTTTCAAGGGAATGTACCGAAAAGGAATTAACTTTTATTATTATAGCTATTCTTGTGAGGAAAATAAAGGAAAGCATGTTGTGATTTAAAAAGGAATATGCTATTCAGGAAAAAGCAAAGGATATTATAGATGGTGTTTTCTTAAATCAAATAAAATGGAAATTGTTCAAATAAATCTAGGTTCATGGAACATAAATGGTACAAATGCAATGAGGAAAGCTAACCTGATTCTGACATATGGAAGAAAACAGAATATAGCTGTCTTATTTATACAGGAAACCAATCTATTAAAAATTGAAGAACAAAAACTGAAAAGACAATGGATAAGTCAAATGTAGACATCAGAAGTTACCACAGAAAGCAAAGGTATAGCAATACTGACAAGGGAAGGAATACATTTTATATTTCAGGAAAGTTATGCAGCTAAACAGCGTATGATTATATTATTGAAATGCAATAAACAAAAAGAGAATCTCTTTTTTTCACAAAGGTTTCTATCCTCCTAGCAAGTCTTGGGTAGTTTATCAGCCATATTCCTGCTCCAGACAGTTGTACCATACCTCCTTCCGATTGTAGGAATGTACCCCCCAGGATTTCCCCTTGTGGCGAGGTTGAAGGGAGAGGGTTATCCTCCCCAACAGACGTATCAGGTTTGGCCTAAACCAGACCAGTAGGGCAGACCACTAGAATAGATGCAGGGCCTCATGAATTCCAAGCCTCTGTTTTCCCAGTTTTCTTCCTAAGCCCCTGCCACTGTGTCACGTCAGCGGGTGCGTCTGGAGATAAAAATGTTCTGAAGGCCACGGCCCCACCTGTTCTAGCTGTTTGCACCTGCACTACCTCTGGGCCTCCACCCACTGGCAGTCCTGGGTTGAGACAGCATGGCACCCCTCCGGGGGAGGAGAGAGGAGAGCAGTCCTTGGAATGCTCGATCCTCTCCCATCTCGCCTACCACTAGCAACCTATGCTTGTTCTTGAACATGGGTTGTAAGCATGACAAGGGAAAAAAATGCTTAATGCCTTAGCCCTCCACGTCACTGGGCCAGCTACAAAAAGGGGGTATTTTTTACTAATTGAAGAGAATACCTTTATTATAAGTATGGGCGTCAGTGATTATTCCTGTTGAAAAATAGCAGGTGAGCTACTTGGACTTGTGTCTCCTCCTGTCTGAATTTCCCATGTTCCTATTTTACTGTGACAACAACTAGACTATAAGTAGTGACCATACTCCTCCTGCTTTGAAATTAATTAGCACTTTAAAGTTTACCCAAACCTCTCCAGGTTGTTTTACTTGCATTGCTAATAGGAAGTAACTGCTACAAAAGATGCCACAGCTTATACTTTGTAACACAGTACCTGAGGAAGAGGCAGCACTATAGGCATTGAAAGTTGTATGGATAAACAAGTATTTTTTTTACCTTGTAATTGCTTACACAAAGAAAACCTTTTTGAATTGTGGAGAAGTAAAACCCAATAAAATTTTATATGACATATTTTTCAAAACAGTTGAATTCATAATGTAAATTAAGTAACATTTTTCTATCAAACAAAACTTAAAGGAACAAATACAAATGTAGTACTATATACAACAGCATTCTCAGACTATGCTGTCATGAAACTATAAATTAATTTATTTACTGATTGATTTACATAGCTACATAGATACACAGACACTGTCGGCAGATAAGGGCCTACGGCCCACCCAGTCGGCCCATTTGAGCTTATAAGTTCACTTTGCTTTCCTAGAAGTCTGTTGCCCCTTACCCCTGACCTCCAGAATTCCCTTATATCTATCCCATGCATTCTTAAATCCTGTGATTGTTTCAGCCCCCACTACTTCCTCTGGCAGGGTGTTCCACTTGTCCACCACCTGTTCTGTGAAGAAATTCTTCATCAAATGTTCTCTGAATCACCCTCCCTCCAACTTAATCCCATATCCTCTAGTCCTGGAACATCTTTTTCACTGAAAAATAGTGTATTCCTGCACTCTGTTCCTCCCTGTAAGATACTTGAATGTCTCTATCATATCCCCCCTCTCCCTGCTCTCCTCCAGGGAGTACATATTCAAGTTCTTCAACTTGTCCTTATAGGACTTGTGATGCAATCCACGTACCATGTAGTTAGTCATTATCCGATTATCGGGTAAATGTACTAGACAATGATATTCCTATAGTGTATAGAAGAATGCTGTACTGCATGGAAATCCATGCCTGGAAGAGTAATAACATCATGATGTTGTTGTGCTGCACTGAGGACATCACTACTGCAGCACAACAACATCAAATGTCATCGCGCAGGTGTGATGAAGTGGCCATGGCAGTGAAAGCTGATGCTGGAAGTGAGAGGTGCTGGATACAACTACAACAGCCTGTGCTAAAAGTAATGCAATTTAAATAATGGAGACCTTTTTTTGGAGACAGGATTTTAAAGTATGGTTCCATTTATGGACCAAATACAGATACTCCCTCTTTCTTTACTGAGTTGGCCATGGAATCGGTGCCTTTTCTTAATACACCAATACTTTTGGGTGGGGACTGGACTATGGTGTTCCAGCTTGACTTGGATAGAACCTACCAGAGACAATGTGGCCTTTCATCTAGTAAAAGAGCCCTCCAGGAACTTATGGGTCACTTAGGATTCTTGGATCCATGGAGGTTGTTGTACCCTAATGCTCAAGTATATACATACCATTCCATTCCCCACAACTCCTTTTATGACTAGAATATTTTTTAATGAGTCAGGAACTTACTCCATATCTTCACACTTATTAGACTGAGAAGCAAGTCCTTTCGGACCATGCACCAGTTACTTTACAGCTTAAGTTGGTGCAAGGAACAGTTGAGGAGAAGACCTGGGGCCCAATATTCAAAACTTTGCCAAGGCATAAATCCCAGTTTGCCTGTGCAAAGTGAGCTTTGCAAAGATGTTCCATATTTAGAAGCCTGGTTAGTGTGGGCAAACTGGGTTTGAGCCCAGGCACTATTCAGAGGGGGGCACAATGCAAATGCAGGGGCGAGGTAATGAATATTGGCACAGTTCAATATTCAGAGTATGTGTGCTGCGCAAGGCCATTTTGCATGGTCCCTTTGCATGGCACGCATACCACTGATCCAAACCTTGACTTACTCCTATGTAACCCTAGTGATTGGAGGAGGAAGTGCAGTGGTCACCTCAACCCCCAACACAGTAATCCCTGACATCTAGTGGTGCTCTCCACCAATCACTGTCCCGATGTTATCATAAAACATTCCCTGATACCGTGGTGCTAGTGGTCCCCTGACCACTGTCCTGATCTTGCAAATGACACTCTCCCTAGTGTCCAGTGGTCCCACCCCCTGCAGATCATCAGCCTGATATAAAATTTTGATTTTCCCTGGTGTTCTGTGGTCCCTCCCACCACCCGCACCCATGCCCGATGTTACTATGCTATTCGTAGGTGATTAGCAGTCCCTCCCCTCACAATCCTGATCCCTTGTCTGTTTCCTAAAATCACCTTGGTGGCTAGTGGTTCACCCTCCCTAATCCCAGTCCCTTGTATATGTGGTAAAGACCTCATGGTGGTATAGCAGACCCTCCCTCATATTCCAGCTCTGCAGATTTAATAATATGTAACCTTCCCTGGTGGTTTAGCAGTCCCCCCTCCCTATCCCAAACTGGCCATATAACCAAATGGATCAGTCACTGGTGGTCTAGAAGACCCCACCTCCCACACCCAGCAGGTAGTGGCCCACCACCCAGCTCCTCCCATTCCTCCCTGAGCTGTCGACTGACACAGCCCTCAACTCACCACCATGGCCAGCCACTGAATGAACTCTCAGTGAGTGTGTACTGTAACAGCTGATTGTACAATGCACACTCATTGGGCCCTATGCACTAATGGGCAGTAATTATGTACAAAACATGTGCAACCCACCAGCACAGCTCTGCACCCCAGCACAGGTGTGCATCAGTCAGCATTCATGACCACTGGCCACAAATCCACATCTCCACCCACTCAGCATGGAGCCACAGGATGGAGGATTGTGGCAACACAGGGGCAGAGCATGGGATACCAGTTGGCATCCAATAGGATGCCCAAATCTGGTCCCATAGTGGATCCTCAATGGTATGTGGGCAGGGGGTCATGGAATGGCATGCACTGTACATTGATGAAACACTGGGCATTTGCCTGAATGCCCACCCTGGCCATCCCAGGTGGCCTGGCTGGTAGTAGCAGCTGTGTGCAGGGAATTCTGTTGCCACTGCACCCCGCCTGTAACCTGTGGAGGGGCACATAAATGCTTATGGCAGGTCCCCCTTACATACAATTTTCAGTCCTGTCCCAGGTAGAAAGCCACCCTGCATGGGCGCAGTGTGGAGCACAACCCCGGATTGCCCCCAGCCAGACCCCCATGCAGCACCACACAGCTGGACATGGGATCCATCCTGCAGGGTGGTAGCATGCCCATGGTGAATACCACCAGTGGTGCACAGGTTCCCACTGTGTGGCATTCAGATGTGGGAATGCTTACTTGTTTCCCTTATGTGGTGCATAGACATTTGTGCATAGACCCCATTGAGAGCTCAGTTGGTGGCTGGCCAAAGTGGTGAGTAGAGGGCTGTGCCAGTCAGTGGCTCAGGGAAATGATGGGGGGAGTGAAGTGGTGGGCCAGTACCTCATGGGGTGGGGGTGAGGGGTCTTCTAGACCACCAGGGACTGATCTATTTAGTATATGCACAGGTCAGAATGGGGGAGTGACCACTAGACCATCAGGGAAGATTTGGATAGTGAGGAGTGTTCACTATACCACCAGGGATTTTTTACCACATATACAGGAGATCAAGGTTAGGGAGGGGGGAATGCTAGCCACCAGGGAGTTTTTAGGAAACAGAAAAGGGATCAGGGATTGGGAAGTGAGGGACTGCTAAACATCAGGGAACAGTATTGTATCATCAGGTATGGGTGCCAGTGGGGTGAGAAACCAGTGGGCAGCAAGGAAAATCTATATGTTATGTTGGGACAGCAATCGGCGGGGGGAGGGACCACTAGACACCAGGGAAAATCTATATTTTATATCATGCTGGCAATCAGTGGGAGAGGGAACACTAGACAACAGGGAAAATCTGTATTTTATATTTGGCTGGTGATTAGTGGGAGCAGGGACCACTAGACACCAGAGAAAATCTATATTTTATATTGGGCTGGTGATCACCAGGGAAAATCTATATTTTAGATCAGGCCAGTGATCGGAAGGCGGAGGGACCATTGAACACCAGGAAAAGTGCCATTTGTAAGACTGGTATTGTGATCGGTGGGATGGGACCACTTGCACCAGGGATAGCTCTCTGGGACTAGGTAAGTGGGTGGTGGCGTCATGCCAGATTGCCAGGTTACCCATGTGAATGAGCCCATAATGGGTATACAAATGGCCTCTTAGCACCTTGCATGCCCAATGAGCTCAATTGCATGGGTTCCATTGAATACTGGAAATTTAGCATGGGCACAAGCTATTATGATGCCCTATTTTGGAAGCCATGTCTGCCCAGCACTAAGTGGCTTAATGCTGCATACAATGGCTCTATAGTCAGTTGAATCACACATGTGGGCTATTCCACCGAATACAGCATTTTTGGACACCTGGGCAACCGCAAGGCACAGCCTAAATTTTTGCATTCTGCTTTTCCCAGGTTTGAATATTGGGCCCATGGTGCTTTAACCCACATATACTTAAAGACTCCCATCTTGTAGACAGATGGAAACTATGGGCTGGATATTCAAACTGCGCTATTCTGTGGTGCAAGCCCCTGTGCTGCACAAAATAGTTGCGAAGGGGTGTGGCCAGGGCGATATTCAATGGAGTTGCGCTATTAATATGTAACCTTCCCTGGTGGTTTAGCAGTCCCCCCTCCCTATCCCAAACTGGCCATATAACCAAATGGATCAGTCACTGGTGGTCTAGAAGACCCCCACCCCCCATCCCAGCAGGTAATGGCCCACCACCCAGCTCCTCCCCAGAAAAATGGTCCCCCCACCAGCCGATCACGGGCAGTAAGAGTCCAACCCTCCCCAAGGACATATCCCTGGTGGTCCAGTGGACCATTTAAGCCTGATCGCAGGCAGCAGGCATGTTCAAACCCCCCACTTTGCTGCCCGTGATCAGGCTTCTCTGCAGTCCACTGGACCACCAGGGATATGTTCTGGGGGTTGGACTTTGCTGCTGCGATGGGGCTTCAAGGCCACTGGACCACTAGGGATATGTTCTTGGGGGTTGACTTTGCTGCCCGCGATCGGACTGGTGGGGTGGGTTTTATTTTTCACTTTTGCCCATGATCGGGCCAGTCGGGGTGGGGGATGTTTCAACTTTGCCCATGATCGGGCCAGTCGGGGGTGGGGAGATTTTTACTTATGCCCGTGGTCGGGCCAGTCAGAGGAGGGTTTGCTATATGCCCTGTGATTGGGCTGCAGGGGGCACAGGGAGTGCGTTGAGGGCCACCCACAGGTGGCAGCTGCTGTGTTGTGCCTGCAATGCAGCAGCTCACCTGTGGGTGGCCCTCGACTTACTCCTTTTTTTTTTGGCTCAAAGTTGTGCAGGCGCAGGTTGGGGGTTGCGCCTGCACAACTCTGCTCAGCCCGCTGAATATCGGGCTATGCAGTTTATGCATGGTTTGTCCCCTCTGGTTGAGCATGCCTTCATTAGCATTGCGCTGTTGCCCAGCTTGACTTGGGGGGTGCAACTGCCTCCTACTGAATATGGCAGAATGATGCAATTTTGGACTTGCGCAGATGCAACCCTATTGCGCATGGCGCAACCCTTTTGAATATCCAGCTCAATATATTCGAACATCTATACAAAAAAACATAGTTTTGATTACTAGCTTAGATCAGGTATGGGGAGCCCTCAAATGTATGTGGTGGGGAGGATAATTAACCACTAAATAAAAGAGAGTGAAAGCAGCAGGTGGCCCTGCTCCTTGGAGAGATTTGAAATATTGAAAGGCATTTTAGTGGAGAGCCCAATATTCCAGTCTTCTTCAATAAAAGGCTGAACGGGCATTTTTAGGGCCATGGTCCCTTACCTAGGTCAGGGAGAAAAAGCAGGTCAATTTTTGGCTCTTAGACTTTGGCAGCAAGAAGCTAAAAAGGTGATTACTTGTCTTAAAGCTCCAGGCAGTGAGGAATCTATCAGGAATTCTAGAGCCATGGCTGCAGTCTTTTAAGAATTTTATCAACAGCTTTATTCGGATGAGTTGGAGGGGTTGATCTAGGTGATGCCATGCAAGATTTTCTGCAAGGTATACAGCTACCCCAATTGTCAGAGAAGCAACTCCAGTTGCTTTAAGGGGCCCAGGAAGTGAGGCTGAGGTTCCAGCTGCCATTGAATCCCTGACCATAGATAAGGCAGTGGGGTCTGATGGCTTCTCTGCTAATTTTTGTAAATATTTTCAAGATGACTTATTTCCTACGACAACTAGTGTTTATAATTACTTATACTCTCATGATTTAAACAATCTTTCCCTACTGGACGTTCAAACCACCCTGATCCCAAAGCCTGACAAAGACATTACCCAACCTGGTAACTACCAGACTATCTTATTTACTAATGTGGCTGTTAAAATACTAGCTAAAGTCTTGGCATCCAGATTGGGTAAAGTCTGGGGTTCCTTGATAGGCCTGGAACAGGTTGGTTTTATGGAGGGGACGCTGTCCAGTGATCATTTGAAGAAAATCCACCTTATGATTTCTGCACCTAGCGAGACCAACCAAGAAGCGTAGTTGGTCTCCCTGGATGCAGAAAAAGCTTTTGACTGAGTAGCATGGCAATATGTATTTTTCATTCTAGACAGATGCAACTTTTGACAATCATTTATTCGCTGGATTCAGGTATTATACCAATCTCCCACAGCTAGAGTTTCTTGTAATAGAGTGTTGTCACAGCCTATATTCCTAAGGAGGGGGACTCATCAAGGGTGTCCCCTTTCAGCCATGTTGTTTAATTTTTATCTGGAACCTCTAACTCTTAAAATTAAAGGCAATCCTAGGATTATAGGAATTTCAGTGGGCTCTCACGAGATGAAGAGCTCAGCTTATGCAGATGACATACTTTTACATATTGTGGATACTTTGACTTCTATTCCAGCAGTCCTACGTGAGACTGAAGACTTCAGAAAATGTTTAGTTTACTTGCTTAATCTCACTAAGACTACTTTTGTTACCCCTTCTCCTCAGATGTTGAAGAAGTCAACAGTATTACTGATATGGGATTACAATGAGAGAGTAAATATCTTAACTACCTTGGTATTAAGGTAACTACTTCCACAGTCCTTCTTAAAGCTCTTAATGTAGACCCCCTGTTGAAATGAATAGGGAAGGATTGCAACAGTGGTGCTCCCTACCCCTAACTTTATGGGGTAGAGCTAATACAGTTAAAATGAATGTGTTACTCAGACTGTTGTATCCACTGGGGATGTTGAGCATTGTTCTCCCACTATCATGGTTCCACCCACTTCAAGCTATGATTGCACATTTTCTTTGGCAAGGTAATGTGGCCTCTTGAGCTTTTTGTAAGTTGGTGGGACCAAGAGATGTTGGAGAGTTGCTTTTACCTAACTTTTTAGGTTATTGCTTTGCTTTGCAGGCAGCCAAATACTTTTTATGGGGCACATGAGAGCTAGACAGGGGAGACATGAGCTATGTACCCCAGTGGCTAGCAATTGAAAGAGATCTGGTGAGTAAAAGTCATTGTCATCTTAGACCCCTACTTTTTATGCCTCCCTGAAAACTACATAAACACCTTCATTGCACTTCTATTGCAGTGCTCCATCTCTATAGTGAACACCCTTGGAGCCATCTGAGGTGATCACTATAGCTAGATGTTCACTATAGCAGGGTGTTAATATGCTTACTTAGTGAATGGTGGAAGCCATCAAATGAGCTCACTATAAGATGGAATTTGTTATAGAGGGGTTTTTTAGAGAGATGGAGCACTGTACTTGGTATGTTGTAGCTCATACATAGTTGTGTACTACTTAAAGATTTGTCAATCCTGGGATATTTTTTCAACCACTTTTCAGTAATCCAAATGTATTAATAACTGGGAAAGTGATTCCTCCTCACTTTTGGGATGGGTCTTCTATTACCTCCCTGGAGGATTTTGTGCAGGACCAAACCATTCTACCATTTGGAATCTTTCTGCAGCATTTTGGGGTGTCCAATAACACCATCTTTAAGTATTTACAGACTACCCATTGCATTACGTGGTTCCTGGGACCCCCCCATCCCATGGTCGAAACAAGGAGGGTTACTTCTGGAAGTCTTAATCCAGCAGGCCCAACAGCCACATCCTGTCTCACATTTGCACAATGCAACTGGAAATTTGCACCTGACCAAGCCTCTTGCCAATTGTCCTTATTGGTCTGACACTTTGGAGCTTGTTTTGTCAGAATCGCAATGGCAGAGAGTCTGGAAGGACTTGTACAAATGTATTAAATAGGATAGGCTGTACCTACAACAGTATAAAATCCTATGTAATATGTATTTTACCCCTAGTTAGTTATATAGAATGAGTATGAGGGCTGGTACTCTTTCTACGAAATGTGGGCGCTTGGAGGGCACTTTGTACCATATGTTGTGGCAATGTCCCAAAATCCGGTCCTTCTGGGCATCTAGTGAGCGCTGCTTGGATCCCCTTTTAGGTCTTCATGATGCATTCACCCCTGAAGTTTGTTTAGTGGGGTTATATGATGAGTGCTTGATGGGCCCAGAAAAGCTACAATATTTGAAATATATTTCTTTGGGGAAGTGGTGTATTAGAGAACCTGTTCTGCTCTGATTTTTAGTATATGAATTCTAGTTTAGCAATGTTTAGGGATGATACTTTAAAGCTAGTGAGACTTGAGCTATTCAGTTTTTTTTTTTCTGGTAAGTGAAATATACAGTATGGGGACAGAACATATGTACAACTGCACCAGCCAGGATGCAATGCAGTACCTTGCAACTTTACTGCAAAGTGCTGCAGTTTTCTGCAGGAAATAATAAAATCCAGTGTCAGTTAAGACTTTTTTCATGTAGTATTTTGTGACATGATGGTTACTTATTTATTTATTTTACTTATTGGATTCTTGGATTACAACCTTTGACCTACAAGCTCATTTACAAAGGTTCCTCATCAGGAAAAATGGCAGACATACAGTAGTTGCCACAGAAAAGCAAAGAATAATACTTTCAACAATGGCAAAACACAGTAAAGATCATTGGGAAGGGGTAAAGACTTAGTAGACAGACAAGGATAGATCAGTAGGAGCAGTAGTCGGGAGAGTTGGGGGAGGGTGGGAAGGATTAAAGTGTGAGGTGGTGGAGGAGGTGGTAGACGACATGGAGTATCCCCAGAATAGGGGGACACCGCGTCTGGGAGAGTGGTAGGGGTAGGGGGAGGGCTGCAAGTGTGGAGAGGAGTGGAGCCCGGGGGACAGGAGGCGAGATCTGGGAAGGGCAGGGTCTGATGGCCAGGGAGAGGAGGTGGAGGACGGAGGAGGGAGGAGGGGGAAGCAAGTTAGGATCTCATGAAGTGCGAGTAGTTGGTGTAGTCAGTGTATTTAAGCTGGAGTTTACTGCAAGGTATTGTATTGTAGCTTGTCTGGCTGCATTGTATATAAATGGTGCTTAGCCATAATTCAGGTTGTGCCTAAGCGTTGGCATCTTTATGTCTGGTGCACTTATATGGTGAACAAAAACAAATAAATAGTTTGAATGTTGGGACTGAATATATTTCCATATACAGAATGCTGCATCTAACATACTGGGAGCTGAAAAGGTCTCTGTCCTTTCTGGTCAATGTCATCAAACGAGATGTCTGGCAGTTTGTGCAATACAGCACACCCTAACACTGGAGTCCCAGGCATACATCTATACTCAAGGCCCCTACTTTTCTGCAGCACTTTGGGACCAAGTTCTGTGGCAGGATTACCATTTGCCACAGAACTTCTGCAGTGGTGGTTTGTCATTTCTGCAGAAGTTCTGCAGCACCAATTAACTGCCACATTACAGCGTCAGCTTGTGATCCTGACTACACATCCAAAGCCATGGCTATGGCAAGGAGGATGGGGGAATGCATACTAACATTAGTTAAATAAACACAGACTTTTAAAAACAATTTCATTTTTTAAAAAGCTAAAACAAAATCTATCACTTAAGGTCCCATCCTATTGCATAAATGAAATACACAGAGGGGACCTTATGTGATAAATAAGTTATCTATATATGCATGCTGTTTATACCACTCATGAGGTCCCCACTGTGTATCACTTATATATTGATATGAAATCTGTAACAGCTTTAAAAAAAAAAAATTCCTTTTCGTGACTGTGAAATTGTATCCTCATTCATATAGGTCCCTTTGGAAGTGGAATAAACAGAAAAGAAGAAATATTTCAAGACTCATTTTTCATGCCAAACCACTTCTCGTGACACACTACCATAACTCACTCAAGCCATAACAATGCAGGTGAACCCCTTGTGAGAAAAGGCTCCCCAACCCATCACAAGATGTCACCCATGTGACAGAAGATGGCTCCATACCTCACCAGGCTTAGAGCGGTGTTGTGCAACAGGGGCCCCCCCCCCCGCCATCCTTGTGCTGCATAGCCAGCTCCCAGAGTTTGTCCTCAAACCTGAGTCACCAGCATGGGAAAACAACATGCAACCTGCTTGCCCAATGGCTGGCTTTGCACACAGCATTTCTCTGTAACTTTTAGGTAATTTCATCAACCCGTGATACCATGTAATCAATAACCCTGGCAAAAATGAGTACAGCACAGTTATTCGTTTAGCAGATCTGTTCTTTCAAAAGGTCTACACATTATTATATTCCACCTTTCTGGGCACAATTACTTTATTTTTCTTAAAAACAGCAGGTTAATTCATTTTACCAGTTATTCATTTCGGACAGCATCCCTACACATTAAAGACACAAATAGATCTGTACAAAGTAAGATATGGAGTTAACAGGTCTATGCTATTGTCAAGTATTTAAGTTGGCCCTAGTATAACATAAGACTGTAAATTTTATTAGGCTGTAATACAGGTTGAGCAAGTATCACAGTACCTGATATGCAGTGCCACTTCCTCTGAGAGTGGGAGCTGTGGTAGGTAAGTGACTATTCATTTCTGTGGCAGAATGCAGCCCTGTCATCAGCTAATGTATGATGTGGTAGCATTGATAACATCACATGCTGAGCATAGAGGGGTTTTAGATATAAAAGGAGGGGGAGGGAACCAGGTGCTATAGATAAACTAGAAATATTAATAAAGAATCACCAAGAATAGTGAATTCTGTGTCATTGCAGATATTCTGCAGCAGGTTGCAAGTTTTGCACAAGATTCTGTGGCTGCAGAACTCTAGGGCCCTTGTCTATACTATACAGATACTACTGGCAGACACTGTGTTAGTCTACTTGAAGTTTAAACCATTTTAGGAAGACAAGTGAAGTTTATATTTCAGTGCTGTTGGGGAGAGTTTGTGAGATGCTGATGCTGTTCCAGTCAGCAGCAACATGATTTGTTCGAATTTTCTTTTTCTCAGTGCATGATCTGATTCTGATTTTTTAGCTCAAGCAGGAGAAAAGTTGTGAGTTCTCTCCTCTAGCAATTTTCATTCACTCCTGCTACTGTTTGCAATTCATTGGGAATAAACTCCCATATCATATGTGTGAGTGACCAGAGTCTGATCTGTCAGATTAGATGGAGCAATGAGAACACAGCTCAAGTCATCACAGAGGGGTGATAACAAAGGCTCTTAATATTTCACTAAGAATGGTGACTTGTAAGATTTGTACTATCACAGTGTCTCCCAGCCCACTCCAAATGCAAGGAGCACATGCTTAAAACCATGTCAGGAATCAGGATCCCCATGAAATACAAAATTCATCTCCCTGTCTCGTTTTAACAGTATCTTTCTTGATTTAAAAATTCATCATATTAAACAGCTGTGTCTGTTTGATTTAGAATGCTCCATCAGTTGAACTTATCAGCATCTTCAACTTAACAGGAAGTGGACCAAACAGAAAACTCTTTTAGAAATATGTAGTTGAAAACATGTAGAAGCAATAGCTTCTGGCGTGGTAGGCTTTGTTGTCAGGTGATGTTTGCAGTGCCAGTTGTTCTTCTACATGACACACTCTACACTCAGGGCATTTTCTGACAATAAAGCCCACAGCAGGATGAATTGATGAAACAAGCAACTTGACCTTTTAGTGAATATTGATAAAGTTACTTTTTTAAGTGACAGGATTCCCCCATTGTTTACATTTGCCAGACTGTGAGATATGACAAACCCTACAGATGAAGAAGTCAGATTAGCTGATTGCAAATCAGAGATTTTAGTTACGGCAGGGATCTACATGAACTGCCCCATACTGCTTGCTACCCCAAAAGGACTGGCTTCAGTTAGATGTTAGTGGTAGTTATCTAGTAGTAGTAGTAGTAGTAGTAGTGGTAATTGTACTGGTTTATTTATTTAGCACCCACCCACTCACAGGGGCTCTAAGCACTGTATATCTTAGAATTCAAATAAATTAAATAAGATAGAACAACATAAAACGCAGTCTTAAAATACAAATACCTTAAAATGTGCAAATTAGGGGCCGGCCCGGTGGTGCTGGAGGATAAAGCTCTGGCCACTACACCTCAAGCCACGCCAGTGACATGGGTTCTGGAACAAGCCTGGGCTGCCAGGGGTCGGCAGGGGAGAGAGAGGATCAAGCATCCAGAGGACTGCTCTCCTCTCTTGTGGGGAGGGAGATGTGTCATCCCACACATTGATTGCCCTCTTTTGGTGGCTGGAGAGCAATATGAGACAGGAGGCATACACTGATGTCCTTACATTGGTGGGGGGGGGGAAAGAGGAAAATATGGAGCCTGGCATTTTTATGATAGCCCCATGTCTCTGAGTGATTTGGTCTCTGGGGGAGCCTCGTTCTATTCCTTGACCCCACTGTGTTGGGCTATCCACGGAGGATCTTCCAGGGACAGGCTGAGTATTGGACATGTGGGACTGGAGAGTGAGTTCCTCCCTGTGGAGGACCACAGCCTCCTGCCAGGGCTCTCAGGAGGATAAAAACCTATATAGAAAAAAATGTGCAAATTAGTCATCATAAATTACTTAAAGCTAAACCAGTGGGACTAATTTAAGTTGAAAGCTTGGCTAAACAGGTAGGTCTTAAGACCCCTCCTAATGGCCTCCACCAAGGGATCCTCCCTCATAGATCTGGGGAGTAAATTTCACAGGGCTGGACCAGCCACATCAAAAGTGCAGTCCCTGGATGTCTTGAGCCCGGCCTTGGGAATCAATAGGATGTTCACCTCAGAGGAGTGGAGAAGGTGAGCTGAGCCATAAGGGAACAGGAGCTCACTCAGAAAACATGGGCCCAGTCTGTATTGGGCTTTGTAGGTCAGCAAACTGACCTTGAAGGAGAGTCAGCACTTCATCAGCAGCCAGTGCAGGTCACACAGGACTGGGGTCACATGACATGACCTTAGGAAGCCCATTAGTAAACTGGTTACATCGTTATGCACTAGCAGCAGGAATTATAAGACCCCTCCACTAACCCTTAAATGCAGAGTGCTATGTAGTCAAGTCTGGAAGTCACAAAGACATGCACCAATGAGGGAAGCTCTTCTGTTGGGATCAAGGCTTTACTCTGGGAGATATTTTGGAGATGGTAAAAGCCATTCTTGACTACAGATGACACCTTAGCCTCAAGGGTCAGTCCTTCTTCCAGAATGATGCCCAGATTTTTCACCTTAGCAGAGGCCACCAGACTAGAGGAACCAAGCACTAAGCTGGGCATCTCCACTGTGTCCCTAACACCCTGCCATCAACAAGGCTCAATCACCAGTACCTCTTGTCTGGGCTGAGCTGCAGCCAGCTAAAGGACATACAGTCCTTCATCTTGACCAGTCATAAATTCAGTATATTGACTGTGCTAAGCATCCCAGGAGCAAATGACAGATACAGCTTTGTATCTGTATAATAGTGAAAACCCAAGCCATTCTGTCTGATGATATTGCCCAGGGGCAGCATGTGCACTACAAGCAACATAGGTGAGAGCATCCAGCCCTGGGGTATGCCACAGAGCAGGGGCTTTGAAAGTGACAACAAATTACCCATAATAATCAAATAGGAGTGTGGTGCGCTTATTTATGGCACACATACAAACAGAGTTGAAAAATAATTAAATGCCTCAGCTGGGACTTGAAGCCAGGCCACCTGGAATACCATTCTGATCACGCTAACCAGCTGTGCCACTGAGACAAATGGAACATGGGCTGTCCCCAAGCACATTACTCTTTCTCAAATGCACAACTCAATGACAACACAAATATTTACTTGTAACAATCACACAGGAGTGTCGTGTTCATATTTATGGAACACATACAAACAAAGGTGAGAAAGAAGTAAGTGCCTCAGCTGGAACTTGAACACAGGATGCCCGGAATACCATTCCGATTACGCTAGCCAGCTGCACCACTGAGACAACGGGCAACTTTGGAATGCCTGAATGGCACTGGAACACTGAACACAAAATATACACTTTCTCTTTGAGGGATAGAACAATCTCTCACAGCAGTGTATAATGACATAATAAATTATTTTAAGTAACACTGCCTTTTCTATGAGAACAGAACTTTAACACAGGCAGGCAATGATTTGCTTAGTAGTTTCATTATGAGCAGGCACCTTTTAATGAGCAGGCAGTCCCTTGTCACAAATACATTGTCACCTTAAAAAAATCTATGCATAGACCAGCCCACCAGTGCAACGGTAGAGCTACAGCTTGTGGCGCTGATGACCAGGGTTCATGAGCAGACCAAGGGATGTCGGAGGGTTGGCTGAGGGGGAGAAGGCTGAGTATCTGGAGGATGGCTCACCTTCTCTGAGAAGGGAGGGGACCTGGTACCCAGCATCTACTGACCCCTAGTGCTGAATAAGTGGTAGGCAGGTGTGGAACCACCACAAAGGGCCTAGCAGAAGGAGATGACAGACATCTGTATGCCGGGGCAGGAGCACACCCAATCATGCGCTGAGGTCACTGCACAACTGTTTCCACCAGTGGGAGGCTGCCTGAGGGGAAATAACACACAAGGAGAAAAAAACCCTTGGGGAATGAGCAGCATGAATCTGCGATCCCTCGGGAACCCAGCAAATAGATGTGGGATATATCCCTTAGCCATCACCAAGGAGCATAAACAGATTCATAAAACAAAAAAAAATCTATGTGTAGTCAATAGATTACTGAAGACATATCCACCCTAAATTCACTGGACTGTGGTATGTTAACTGCAATGAACCCTGTCCCTTCCATGAAAATTACTTTAAACAAATTAATATCTTATTTATTCTGGTCCCAAGCATAGTTATTGGAAACAGGGGGCAGTGGGGTCAGACCCTATCACCTCCAGAAGTAGTACAGTCTAGCCTTAGGGTTTCTACCTGTCTGGTTTGGAGTGGATCATCCATTTTTCTAGGTCTTTATCTGGTTGACCAATTGCTCTTAGAGGAAGACTGTTTTTTTAGCCATTTTCAGAGTGCATATACAGTACTCTTAAAACAGGTTGTCAAGTCTTTTATTATACCATTTCAAGTATCTGTGTAAGAGTATGGATATATTCTGTACCAAACAGCTCCTAGAATCACATTACAAAAATGTAATGTCCTGTACAACAGACTTTGCAGGTTTGCCCTTGAGAGCAACTTAAGTGCCCATTACTTCCTGTTGTTCTGTCAATTTGTCTGGTTGAGCTTCATTACCCCCAGGAAGTATCACTTCGAGACAATGATGGTACCCATATTCCAAAAAAAAAAAAAGATTCAGCAGATTAACCTTCTCCATGTCAAGCCCATCAGAATGGTGAGTAAGTATTTTATTATAATATAGCTCTTTCTTCAACTCATAGGGCAGAATGCTCTGATGACTTGACAAAGGTGCAGCATCTGGTTTCCGAAGCAATCTGTGTCATGTCGCTTTCATTTGAACCTTTGAATGCTATTTTTTCACTTTCTATTTTTGCCTCAATTTATCCTCACCATCTGCCTGGTCATATTTCCACTTTCCCAAGCCCTTCTGCCCACAATAGGAGCCCTCTAATGGTTCAATCTGACACCAGCTTCTGCTTTACATCCTCTTTAGAATACTCACCATAAACCACAGCGTGTCCCTTGTGGGTGTGACACCCAGATTCCCCAAGCCTGGAGGAGGATACCAGGGGCAGAATCCCTCTAAACAAAACTTGGCAGCTGGATATTGATCATGAATACCAATTGATCCATTCCAAAAGGTTCTATGTCAATTCAGCAATGTTTTTACAGCGACTGCAAAATAAACTAAAACATTCAAGCAACCACATTTACAGCGACGCTACATTTTATTGCAGCACATTATAGTGATCATTTTCTATGCCAGTGTCCACTGTACCACTTTACTGCCGGGGAATCTTTTTCATAGCACTGCTCCCAGGAACTCCACTGACATGACAGCAACACAGGTAACAACTACACCTGCAAAACCTGGCTAACACCCTGTGCGCTTCAACCACCTTTTATCTTTCAATTGCACCTGTTGCACGCTTTAGCAACAGGTATCCAAGCAAAGGTGATCATTTCAGTTTTTGCAGGGGGGGGCTACACTCCCTGCATCCCTCATGGGGGGCTGCAGCCTCCAAACCCACCCTATTTCTAAAATAACACCTTCCGAGCCACTCCTTGTCTCCGGAGGTTAGCTGAAATGTCAGTCTCATTGTAATTGTACCATTGCTATAATGCTATGGTCACTGTAATTGTAATAGCTGAGTTTGACTCATTATAATTGACTTGCTGTAATTGACTTGCTGACTTGACATGCTACCATTCCGGTTCTGAAGAGGTGGCAACTATATTCCCTTGATGTCTAGCAATTATGTCTTTCTCTTATCCATTTTTATATGTAACCTCTACATCAATTTGCTATTTTTTCATTATTTTATAAACTGAACATCCTTTTGAAGCTGCATTGTTTTGGTTGCATGTCCAGGTTAAAAACAGGTTCTGATGTCATGCAGACATTTGCTGATAAAATTAGTCAATCTGAGAGATGTGATGCATGGCTATTATGATCCTTAGCTGTAAATTAATCTAATCTGTTCCACTTTGCATATTAAATATTGCCTTTTACTGCTTTATTTGAAGTCTTCCATGACATTACAAATACTTTTGATGAAGAGTGATGCACTTATTGGTCATACAAGGGTGTGGGCCAGGTGCAGAGTTTGAAGTGTGGCTTTTTATCCAGTGTTCTTATCATTTATTGGTGACAGCACAACATGGGAAACAAATCACAGGATCTCACTTTAGGGGTGGAGCAAAGGAGGCACTTTTATAGAGCAAAAGAGAAGAGTGCATGGAATTATCTGCCCAAGGTAGCAGTTGAGGCAGTCACATTACTTACTTTTAAGTCAAACTGGACTGGTATACGGGGGAGGTGCTGTTTGCAATTCCAAACAACTGAGTAGTTGGGAACAATTATGATGGTCTGCACAGCTTGCTCATCTTTTCATAACAGAGGGATTAAAGTTATGAGGAAAAGCTGGATAAACTAGATGTACTCATTACAACTGAGGGCTCAAGTTGATTGAGGTATTACACACAATTCTAACAGGTCAGGAATGAGAAAACCTAGGCTGATTACTACCATTGCTAGGTAAATCTAAAATAAGGGAGCATAATCTCAAGATAAATACTAAACACATAAAAGAGCTGATTTGAAAATGTTTTTCATACAAAAGGTCATCAGGATAGGAAGGTGTTCTAGAAGTGGCCATAGGTAGATAATTACTTGAAAAGAGATGAATTATGGCTGTTGTAGCAGGAGCAGTAGCACATCATACCACCAGGGAGATTTGGGCTTAAAATTAAGGGCTAGAATTACACACTAGGTCTGAAAGCAGCTTCATGCTTCAGAGTTGAGGTGCTTGGATCCTTGAAGAGAGAATGTGTGTCATTCTAATGTCATGTCATGGGTCACCAACAAAAAACAAAACTAACCAACAAAGAAGGGCAAAACACAATCACAATCAAAAACATGACAAAATGTGTTGCTACCTAAGCAATGCTAGGGGCCTAAATAATAAAACAGAGGAATTGCAAACTACATTAAAACCCAATGGGAATGCAGACTTGTCATTTATAATGGAGACATGGTGGGCAACTTATGATAACTGGGGAAAAAACATTCCTGGATATCAGGTCTTAAGATGCAACAGGACTGGAAAGAAAGGAGAGGGAGTAGCAGTGTACAGTATATACCAGAGATGGTAATGACAATAAACATCTCTGAAAAAATCAAACCGGCTGATTGTACTACTGAGACTTTATGAATGAAACTTATAAATAAGAGTGGGAAAAATATCATAATGAGCATATGCTACAGACCAGCCAATGCAACTAATGAGATTTCTAAGTCAATATGCAAGGAACATGAGAGAGCATTTGAGATGGAGGAAGTAATGTTCCTAGGCAACCTTAATTTTAATGATATTGACTGGGAATCAGTGTCAGCCACTAAGCATCAGAGTAAAGAATTCCTACAATTAACTGAACAACTAGGCCTTAAGCAACGCATATATCTACCCACTCAGGGAACAAACAGTTTAGGTATCCTATTACTGTAAGCAGCAACAAAGTAAACATCACAGACTGTGAAACTGATGAACCCCTTGGAGGCAGTGATCATACAAGTATCTATTTTTCATTCCAGGAATGCATACCAATAAATTAAGGATGTAGGGCAGTGTATAACTACAACTCTGCTGATCTGACTCAAATTAGAGGTGATCTAAATACATTATAATGGGAAATCCCATTAGAAAATAAAACAACTAAAGAAATGTGGGAAATTTTCAAAACCCAAATATTCAAGAGGTCCATCCAAACGAGTTTAGGCAACCCCTCCTCCATTCTTTTTGTAGGAAATCAGAACACAAGATGCCAGTGACAACAGTACCACCATCTCTGCCATCTTTGCACCATGGGCATGGATGATTGCCTGTCCATCTTGAGACATTATATGACCCCCCCACTGTTTCCAGCCCCAAAATCAGGTATCATAAGCAACAGTATCACCAAGTCTAGCCGTGCTGCCCAGTCATTGTGTAAGGATGGTGACAAGTCTGAGCCTGGCACTGATACTACTGTTATCTTCTCACTTGAGGACAAAGTGGAACATTTAGGTTAGGGCAAGGTATACAAATCAAACAATTTTAATAAATCAGTCCAATAGTACTACCACCAAAACAGATTATAGTGGAGGAGCACGCCATTGAGGAGGAGTGGGAGTGGAGCTCTTGGAGCAGGGTGGCATAAAGGTTAGGTGGTAGATGAGGGGTTAGCAGAAGCACACCAGGAGGCAGCTGCAAAAGGGCACAGGAAAGCCAAAGAGTTATGCAAGATCAAGAGGGTGGATGGTGAAGGGGAAGAAGAGTTCAAAGAGAAGGAGAATCAGGGTGAAGGGCAGGAAAAGAAGAAACAAGAGAGGAATAAGTACATACAAGAGAGGAAAATGATGAAGCAGAGGAGGTTGAAAGTGTACTATTAGTTACACAAACAAGTTCTGATAAAGACTGTGACACAATGGAGGGAAGGACATCACAGAAAGGGATGGCCAAATAAAAAAAATGCAGAGCAGAAAAGACAGTAAGTTTTCTGGCAAGGAGTTGGGGGTCCACCAGACAAAGGAATGGAGTACTGTACCTTTATGTTACAGGGGATCAAGGATAGGAAGGGGGGTCCACTATATTTCCGGGACTGTTGTTATATCCTTCTAAAGGGAATTGGGAGGGGGGGGGGACAGGACCACTGGACACCGGGAATAAGAATATGAACAGCAGACTTGTGTGTGGGTGGGAGTAGGGACCAGAAGCTAGATTCACAAAAAATCGCAGAGCACAGCTCAAACATTTGTGTTGTGCTTTGTGTTTGCACAGGCATCTAAGGTTCCTGCTGTCAGTCGGATAGCACACCGCTCAATCTGACTGAGGATAGGGCTTGGTCGAATGAGCTGTAACCCCATTACTGCTAGTGCTAACCCCACAAGTGCCACCCTGACATGGAGCAAGGAGTATAGCTCCACAATGAATAGTACAGTTGCATTATTTCCAATTCACAAAAGTAGCCATGTAAATATGCCCATTGGGCATGTAAGGCACTATGTGACCATTTGCATGCCCATTATGGGCCTATTTGCATAGGCTGCAGTGGAACATAGTGCACCCCCCCAGCCCCTGCCCCATAGCAGCCCTGACTCCCTGTTGTCCACTGGTCCCAGATTTCAGTGGTCCCAGCCCCCGTCCTGATTCCCTGTACAAGGTATAACAGCAGTTTCTGGCATCTGGTGGGCCCCCTCCTATCTCGATCCCCTGTAACATAAAGGTACTCCATTCCTAATGACTAGCAGCCCACCCACCATGGCAGGTAGTGCCCCACCACCCCACTACCCCCCACCGACCCCTAGCTGATGACTGGCACAACCCTCTGCTTTCCACCACAGCTGACTGCTGACTGAGGTGTCAGTCATTGAGCATGTACTGTATACAGTATGTGCTCACTGACAGATTAGTCAGTGGCTGGTCATGGTGGAGAGTGGAAGGCTGTGCTGGTTGCTGTCTCAGGGTTGGAATGCGGGGGAGTGGGGTGTTGGGGCACTATTTGCTGGGGTGGGGGTTGGGGTCTACTAGACAAGGGAATGGAGAACTGTACCTTTATGTTACAGGGGAGTGGGGATAGCGAGGGGAACCACTATATGCCAGGGACTGTTGTTATAGCTTCGTACAGGGAATTGGGTTGTGGGGGCAAGACCACTGGACACTGGGAATAAGGATATGAACAGCGAGCATGTGTGTGGGTGGGAGTCGAGACTACTGGACACTAGGGAATAGGGTTATAAACACTGGGCATGGGATCAGAAAGGAGGCAGGACCATCAGACATCAGTGAAAACTGTAGTTAACACCAGGCATGGGGATTGGATGGGGAGAGGGACCACTGGACATCAGGGAATTGTGTTATTTGATATTAGGATGGGGGGAACCACTGGACACCAGAACATAATGATTAAAGATTGGGCATGGGTGTGGATGGAGTAGGGACCACAAGACCCCAAGGAATAATATTTTATGATGTTGGGCTGGTGATTGGCGGTGGAGGAACACTAGATGCCAGGGAATGAAGCTTTAACACATCAGGCCAGAGATTGGCAGAGGGGTGGGACCACTAGACACCAGGGGAAACATTGTCAGACATTGGGTGAGGGATAGGGAAGGGGAGGGACCACTGGATCACCAGGAACTAATTTGCTGAGGTTGGGTGGGGGCTAGCACACTACCTCCACCAACCACTAGAATAGCATGGGTTAAATGCAAGTTCTCAGTTGGTGCTATTTGTTCCACGCAATGGGACCGCACTACAGGCCCTGCATGGAGCAAATGCTCTGCAAATCAGACTGTGCTGATATGCAGGTCCCCTCCTCTTTCATTTGCCTGCAACCTCCTCCATACTTTTCCAGAGTGTAAACCCGATTTGAGTGTGGAAACTGGGCTTTTGTGAACACCAACTCTGTGCAAAACCCAGTTTGCTCAAGCAAAATCAGGTTTGCATCCAGGCAGAGTTTTGTAAATCCTGGCTCAGCAATGCAACCAGCCCCCAGATAATCAGCCTCATTGTAATCCTTGTGCTGCTGCAGCCAGTCCTACTCTGCCAGGGCATTCAGCCCAACGATATCATTCTATCACAGCAAAAAAAAAAATCTCACAGTTGGCACCCTGTTGCTCCCAAAGAACCCCAGCAGTTCAGTCATATAGCTAAAAACAAAGATATTCTGTAGTGTGGGAGTATTTTACTGATGATCCCATAAATCCACTGAGAGTACGTTGCAATCTGTGTGACAAAGATCAGCTAGGGTTAGGAACACTGGAAACCAGTGTATTGGTTGATGATTTAAAACATAAACATGGCATCTTTCTAACAGATACGTTAATTCCCAAGCTACACTCAGATCACGGGAACATGCAGCAGCAGGAACAGTCAGGCATGGGTAGTGATGAGATAAGTAGGGCTGTGCGAATACCTTTTCCCGAATATTCGGCCGAATATTCGGTATCCGGGTCCCAAGTATTCAGTATTCGTTATTCGGAATTCGGTATTTGGCCAGAAAAGGTGTTTTTTTAAGGAAACTTTTAAAAAGCACTTCAGAAACACCATTAATCACCCATTGAACCTGGTATACCATATACACCTCAATGACACTTCAGTCACCAACATTGAGCTCTCACTAATGCAACACAAGCTTCATGTGACACACTCGATCCACCACAACACACTCATAGCACTCTGAAAACAGTATCAAGCATTGAATTGGGTAAGCACTATAGGGTATTCATGGTCACAGGCACGGGGTAGAAGGTGCTTCAGCCATGGGCATAGGAATAGTGGTAGTAGGGTCCTGCAGTACTGGTGACAGCTGAAAGGGTGGCTGCTGCAAGAATGGCACTGGTGGAGGTGGGAAGCACACTGGCTGTGGATGTAGCAGCCATAATGGTAGCAGTGGGGACACTGGTTGTGATGTCTGCTGCTTGCTGCACAAAGCATGCATACTCTAATTCCCCCCCTACTGCTGCACAACAGGATGTGACAGTGAACGTACAGATGGACAGGTGGTGACACTAGCAGTAGTAGTACTACTGCTAATGGTATTAGTGGTAGTAGTACTATTACCAATGCTACAAGAACTAAAAGGCTTGCTTGGGGAGAACAATATTTGAGCCCATCGAATAAAGAGAGACATCTGTATATCATTGTCTATGTAGTCTATCTCACCACCTTCTCTGGAATTGTATTATGTATCAATAATTTACAGTGGAGCAAGACAAGATGCAATTCAGTACTTTGCAGTAAATGACATGCCACAAAATACTGGATGACTGGAGGGCTTAATTGCCATTAAATTATACTGCTCCTTGCAGCATACTGCAGCATTTTACAGCAATTTTGCAAGATACTGCATTGCATACTGTCTGGCACCACAGTATGAACTATGTTCTATAATCTTGATGCAGTGTTTCGTCCTTGGGTATGTTAGTTGTAGATTGTTTTGTTACAAGGGCATCTCAGTCTCATTCATTTTAACTTCACTTATTTATAGTGTGTGTTTCTTTAAGGGTTGTATATTCATAGCGTGTTTGTACATTCCCGACATGCACCCTGACAAAGACCAGATTCTGGTCAAAGCACCAGGACTCTATTGGCATCCTCCAGCCTTAGCACAAACAAATGTATTGGCAACTTTATGCTGCACTGCTCTTAACTGTATTTTGTTACTGCACCCCCCCCCCCCCCCCCCCGTTGAGTGCTTCCTTTGTTCTACATAGATTGTTTGGGGGTTTGGCAGCCCAGGTACAACACTGGCAGTAATTGTGTGGATGTGCTGTATGTTTGTGGTCTATCATCCTGTCCCTCACCACTTGGGGCCAGCGGTGCAGATGCTTTGCTGGGCCTGGATCAAGCATGTTTGCAAGATTGCTAAAGACATGATGGATCAGGTCACTAGTTGTTACTGGGTAAAACACAAACTATTACTCCGTAGTACCTGTGTGTGTGATGCTTTACTTAGTGCTTGTGGAACTACAGTAACACACCAACCTTTCCAGTTATACTGCACCACAAACAAGTAGCAGTAAAGAAGAATACTGCTACTAAGAAGGGGAAGAAAAGGGCAACCTATTTAGTCAAACATGGAACCGAGCAAGGAGCAGACAGATGACATACAGTCAACTCAGTGAGACAAGCCTGCCCCACTAAGTGCAATGGTTTAATTAACAAACAACAATAAACAAAAAAAAATGCATGTGCACAACTGTGCACACACACAAGGCACAGACTCGAAGGGGGATATATTTCACAAGCACAGCTTAATTGTGTGCAGTGGGCTGTAGAAGTGTGGGGGGGGGAGTCAGCCGCCATCTCAGCGTGGCTCAGTTGGTAGCACATCCACCTCTGGACCAGAAGGTCGTGGGTTCTCTTCCCACACCAGGATTGGACTTGCACCTAAAAATCGCTGGCATCCGAGTGCAGTATTGGGGGTGCTGTACTGCTGGAGTGTGCCATCCTTCGGATGAGACGTTAAACCAAGAATCCCTTCTGCCCATCCTGGTGTTGTCCTGGTGGGTGTCCAGGTAGAAGTAAAAGAACCCAGGGCACTCTTCACAAAGAGTAGGGAACATTCCCGGTGTCCTGGCCAACATTCCTCTTCCCATAAACCGGTTCATGCAATCATCCAGGCTTTGTGTGGGTGATGATGTGCGATATGGCCGCCACAACACATTCAGTCACTTCACTACCAGTCTAGCATTGCTTGTAAAGCGCTTTGGGATACACTGTGTATGAAAAGTGCTATATAAATGCTGATTCTTCTTCTTTTTCTTCTCCTCATGTGTACAGGGATCTATCCCCAGAACCAGAGGAGACTAACAATACTAATTCAGTGAGTCAAGCCTGATTGGCTTAGAACTGAAGAAGTTTATTTTAAAATCTGTGTGCACACAGCTGTGCACACGTGTTGCCCTGCCTCATGAAAATATATATTTAGCATGCACATGCAGGATGAAGCCTCACAAAATCAAATATTTTGCACATATACAGCAAATTATAAGCAGTGACCTGCAGGAGGGGGAGTTAGCAGACACCCTCATCAGTCATGAAGGGAACCAAGCCTGGAACCAGACAACAGCCAAAAAAAAAAACACAAAAATAAAATGTGCTCCACCCAAAAAAAATCACACTGGAGCTATGTCAGACAGCAGCAGAGAAGGGGTCTTAGCAGACAGCCCTCCTAGTCCCTGTAACTGAGTACAGCAATAAGGACAAAATACCTGTCAGAAAGCCAAACATAGCTTTTCTGACACTGATCAAAAAAACTATACTGACCCAAAAAAGCCTGTGAAGAAAAAATCTATTTCTTTTTTAGCAAGTTTAAGTTCTCAAAAGTACTGCAGAGCAGCTCTCAGAAACCACTGTATCCTGTCTTCTACCAGCTCAGAGCGAGGAAGTCACATGTTGTGCTTGCCTTTGAGCTCAAGAAACAGTTTTTGATTGGCCAACAAAGCTCTGCGAGACTTGGAAATCTCATTGAATAGTAGTTCCCGAATAGTGGCCAAATAGTGAACTATTCAGAAAATGCATCCGAATATGCTGGAAGCCTACTATTCGTGGTATTTGGAAAATACTATTTGGCCCATGCACAGCCCTAGAGATGAGACATTTTTTTCCAAGTAATGTAATCACCACAGCAGCCACAGCAGTCAGCTGATGCATCCCCAGACACTGTTGCTGCTTCAAAAGCACCACTCCAACCACCATCACCAGCAAAATGAACTACATTGCCTATATCACTACATGTCTGCACTGAAGTGCCCCTAGGTCACCCAAACTGTAAGTCAGACAACTGATTGGGGAGATAATGGCCCCTGATATTTAACAATTATCCATTTTAGAGGACATTGACTTTTAATGAATTTTGCATGAACTGAAGCACAAATGCAACATTCCTTCATACTTTTCATTTTCCAGGCATGTTCTCCCTAATATGTAGGAGTTAGTACTCCTTTAGACATCACCACTTCTGGAGAAGGCAGAGGGAGAGTAAGTGCATTTCTTTAGGGATATCTGGGGCACTGATAAAAAAACTAACACTCCATAAATCTCACTGCCCATTAGGTTGTATTCACATAAACAGCATCACCACTATTCCCACCCACCTTTGCCACCACCAGCCCCTGCAGGAATCATACTGAAACAAACAGCCTCCCAGACGTATAACAGTAGAGGAACTTCCTTACCTAATGTGTCAGTCATGTAGGAGAAGCATGGTCAAGAACAATTTCTGCTGTTTATCTGATCCCTACTGGACATCTGGATATACCTTCTTGATTAGAAGGTGGGAATCCTTCTGATGAACAGTTGGAGTAACATGCCAAACGCCATGAATGGTGGTGATTTCTGATGCCCGTTTTGTTTTGCACATGCACTGAATCTGGCAGTGAGTCAAATGATTAGCAAACACGCACAGCTAAAAGAAATACTTGACAATGTACAGGACATACACTAGATATTTCCATCATTTCCCCAAATGTGCTGAGCTCCTCCACCATCACCAGCAGAAGCAAACTGTTTCACAGAATTGGTTGATTAAAGATGTGGTGAGAAGGTGGCACTCCATATTTTATATGTAGGAAAGACCGGTGGAACAGAAAGCTATGTTACAAGCTATGTAATTGGATGATGTTTTTTTCTGTGGGGTATGTATCCGGAGTTCAGTGAGGTGTGTGTTGCAAAAGCTTGTTCTACTTCTAAGACTTTATGAACAGGCCACTAGAGAGGTCAGTACTGAAGGTTAACAAGATCATTCCCTTGATGAGTCTACATGAGAGACACTTGCCATTATTTGAGATCTCAAGCAACTCAACAATGCTTGGCTGGTGGTAGTTGTTGCCAAAGCAGCAGCACTGGTTGTGGTGGTGAGAATTACAGCAATGATGACTGTGGCAGAGAAGGTAGTAGTGACACCACTAGATCATCCGAGTCATGTCAGCAGCAGTACTAGCAAGACAAAATATTAATTAAGGAAATGACAGTTTCTTATGGTGAAAACTGCAGACAAATGTAAGTGTTAGATTAGGCATGCAGTTTGGCACGTTAACACTACAGGATCATAAAAGTAAAGATATGTGCATTCCCTCTGGTCGCATCACCCATATAAAGCAGAAATTGCTGTATACATGTCAAATGGAGCAACACAGATGTTGTAAAGAAACAACCAAGAATCAGCATCCTTGTCACGCTGTTCCTCCTCTTCAGCTGACTTTGTATGCTTCCAGTGACATGCAACAGTACGATTATAGAGAAAATGACTTGTATAGTGATTATCTGGAGTCAACAAAGGGTATCTGGGAGCTTTTTGTCACTGCCTGTTGGCAACTTGCAAACATTTCGTAGGAAGGCACTGACATCTCACCAGAATACATGATGTAGGGTTATCTAGCACAGCTACTGTCATCCCACAGTAGTAATCCCATCAAATTCTGGCAAGTCATGAAAGTCCAGTGACCTGCACTGGCTAAATTGGCTTTTATTTTCTTGGATGCCCTTCTACATTGGCCACTTCAGAAAGATGATCCAGCACAACTGGTGATATTGCCTCACCAGTAGGACTACACATGGACAGAATAGTATTTTCTGAATACCACGAATAGTAGGACTCCCACATATTCAGGACCCCTTCCAAATAGGCTGCTATTTGTATTTGGGATTTTCTATTTGGCCATCTGCTGAAATAAAAAAAAATAGAAAAAAGAAATACAAAAGAAACTTATTCCACCCTCCTCCAGCCCAAGCCCAGTAGATAATGTAACTCCCATCTCCATACCCTCTGTCAACTCCCCATTTCCACCATCTTCCCCCAGACATCCACAGTTTGTAGTTTCATAATCTCTCAGTAGGTGACCGGCACAACCCGCTCAACTCCATAGCTGACTGCTATGTTACGGAACAAAAGGCACTTGTTTAAACAAATTAAGTACCTAATTTCCTATTCATCCCCCAACTCTGACAGTACCCTGGTTCCACCATTCTCCACTTCAGCACCAGATTTCAAAGTTTGAAGTTGACCGGCACAACCAACTCTCCTCCATGGCTGTCTGCCTTCAGAATGAATCAAAGTGCTTGTGTGCTTGCTGAGTCTAATAGTCAAATCAGATGATCTGCCTCCATCATGCCCTGGATACCCCCACCAGGTGAGGTTGGGGTAAGGGATATATCCACCAACAGCATTCTTCATCAGACATTGGGTAGTGCAAATGCAAGTCCAGGATATATCAGGTTTCATTGTTTGTAGGCAGTGAGGTCATTTTCACTGTTTTATTTCCCTCCCTGTACTGTGCTGGTCCTTGGTGAAGCCAAGTACATGCACACACATACAGAGTGTATGGCTGTAAGGCCTTAGTCAGAATCCCCCCACACTGAAATCATCAACAAACCTGTGGTCACCCATATGGTGCTCTAGCAGTGGTGCTGCATGCCACCCTCCAAGGAGAGGGAGAGCAAACTCTGGAATGCTCAATTCTTCCTCTGGCTGGCCGTGTCTGACCAAGATCTGCTCTTGAACCCAGATCACTGATGTCGTGAGCAGTACCCCTACTGCTGCACTGATGGGCAAGCCCCTGGGAACAGCTGATTTAATTGTTATTTCAGTTTAATCGATATAAAACTCCCAAGAAAATGTATAACATAAAAAGCAAAAGCAAATAATAGAAAAAAAAAACATGCAAAGAAAATGTTCAACATCTATGCATGGTAAGGTAAATGTAATGTTCTAAATTTACTGCCCTTTAATTTGTGTATATTTTCTTTTATGCATAAGTATTTTGGGGGTATTATAAATCCTAAACATATCTGAGGTCAGTGAGAGTGTACTGCAGCAACTGGAAAGGAGGTAAAACAGAGACAATGGGGTTGAGCTCATGAATGAACAGAAGATAACTAGCTGCAGCTCTCAGAGACACTCAGAGAAGATGAAAAATTAGTGAATGTTGAAGCAGAGGGGATATGGGGCAGGCAAGTCTGGCTTGCTATTTTACACTTAGGCCCCCATTTTCAAAGCCTGGGGGATTGCCAGTGCATCTAGATGCACCACCCAAATAAATGGGCTGGCGCAAATAAATGCTATATTCAAACAAGACATGCAATTACGCATCTCATCTGAATATAGCAGTGCTTGTGGGTGGTGCAAATGGGGTCCACTGACAATGTGCCAGTGAATCCCGAGGGACTGCCTGAATGCCTGGAATGGGGATGCATGGTGCATCCCCAGATGCACTGGGCCCAAATTCCAGATATTCAGCCAGGAAAATGCAAATGTGGCCATTGGGCATGTAAGGCCTCAAAACTTGGAGGGCAACAATGCCACCATTCAGGGTGATGTCTTCCCCCCCCCACAGTCTCTGCACCACCTATCTCTGCACTCCATTCTCTGCCAAACTAAGAGATCTGGATCCTTTGTGGGGGGAGCAAGTTCTCTAGAGCAAGAGTCCCTGTGGTGGTGGTGGTGGGGGGGACGGTGCAATAGAGGTGGTGAAGGTAAGCCTAGAGAGAAGGTGGGTGACAGGGTGGTGGGGGGGGGTTGGACTGATGGAGGCTGTTAATTGACTGAGGAGCCATTAATACACAAAATTTAAAAAGAAAATACCTACTATTTTTAAAAAAGGTTTTAAATCCTAAGCCAGTAACTTCAGTTGTTGTGATCTGGAAATCTGCATAATTGAGTGCACTCAGAATGAAGATTTTAAGGTCTCTTTGCATTAGTTTTCTAAGAACTGTCATTATAGTATTTATAAGTGGGAAAAGGGTAGCACATTCATCCAAACATCTCTAGCACAACCACTGCCCCTCTCCATTTCAGATAGCAGCATCACTGCGCACCAAGATGTTTTCCATTTTTTTCATGGTGGGCGTGATGAGAGATGGGGGAATTTTAAAAACAAAAAAACACTCAAAAAGGGAACACAATGAAAGAGAGTCATGTTGATATTTCTGCCAGAAATACATTGCTAGGGGAAAAACTGATAAAATAATATGCTAACAAATACTGCTTCTTTAAAGGTGCACCGTTACCCCTTATTATGTCTCAAGTTGTCCCTCACTTAAAATAACATTGTTAATTGGCTCAAGTTTTGTAGAATTTGTTGATGTAAGGGAGGCAGTATAGCACAGTGGTTTAAGGCTCTGAGATGCAATTGGGAAGGCACAAATGGGCCATTTGCATGTCATTATGGTCACATTTGCATACATCCAGCAGGGATTCACCTGGCAGGATATGCCGGGTGGCCTCCAACCCTTTCCCCCTGCCCAGTCCTGTGTAACCTCAAGCCCCAGCCCCATTCATCCTGATCCAAGATCAGATATAAAATAGTTTTTTTCCCAGCCCTCTTTTCCATAGTGTAGTGTCCCCCCTTCCCATCCCGATCCCCGTTAGCATGAAAAAATAATGTCACTGCCCCATCTTACATAGTGTAGTATCCCCCCATCCCGATCCCCATTCGAATATGAAATAATGTTGTTCCCCATCCCTCTTTTCCATAATGTAGTGGCCCCCAACCCCCATCCACTCAGGCACCCAAATTCCACCCCGCTTCCCCAGTCCCAGCTTGGCCAGTCAGCAGGCGAGCAGCACAGCCTTCCACACACCTCCATGGCTGCCCGCCAACTGAACTGTCAATGAATGACAGCTTGCTGTAATCACTACAAGACCATTGGTTGACACTGTCAACCAATGGGCTTGCAGTGTGTACTGTAAGCTGTCATTCACAACTTTCCCAAAGTTGTGAATGACAGCTTACAGTACACACTGCAAGCCCATTTGTTGACAGTGTCAATCAATGGGCTTGTAGAGATTACAATACCCTGTCATTCATTGACAGTTCAGTCGGTGGTCAGCTATGGAGGTGTACGGAGGGCTGTGCTGCTCGCCGGATGACTGGCCATGCTGGGATGGGGGAGCGGGGTAGGATGTGGGTGCCTGACTACACTACGGAAAAAAGGCTGGGGAACAATTATTTTATATTTGAATGGGGATCAGGATGGGGAGTGGGGGGACACTACACTATGGAAAAGTGGGCTGGAGGACAATTATTTTATATTCGAACAGGGATAGGGATGGAAGAGGGGTCCCTACATTATGGTACGGAGGGGCACGGGTACCACTACAGGGACTAGGGTTCAGGGATTGGGGTGATCCACTAGACTACCAAGGAATGGGAAATGATTTATTTTACTATTTACACCATGATTGGGGTTTGAGGATGGGAGGGGGTGCTACTAGACTACCAGGCACTGGGGCAATTTTCTTTCAACGTGTCTACAGCCGTCGGGGTTCGGGGCTGGGGGGGTTGCCACTGGACTGCAGGGGCTGGAGACTGCTGTGCCACTGTATGCAATACAGCAGCCTGCATGTGGATGGCCTGGAGTTAGGCATGTTTCTTCCATGCCTAACTTTGTGCGGCACATCTCTGAGATGTGTGGACAGCTGCACCGCACATCTCTGCTGAAAATGGGGATGTGCTGCATATTCAGGGGCACACCCCCTTAAGATGCACCACCTACATTATGGCTGTGCTTGAGAGGAGCCAGAGATGCGCGATGCATCTCCTCCCTTTCAATATCATGTTGCAGCTCATCTCCTTTGAAAATGTCTCCCAAAGTGCTTTATTTGCTGCACTCTTTTTGCAATAAATGCTTTAAAATCTGCAATTGGAAACAGTGTGTTCCTCTCTTATTCGAAGTGTGGATGTCTCAAAGTGCTCCAGCTAGTCAACTTCTGTTGAATGTAAGTGGTAGGTAACATTGTCTGTTGCAAGCGCCAGTCTTGCACTGAGGATTGTAGCCCCGGAACAGGGACCTAGCTCAGCAATGAACACCAACAATAAGTATAAGTCAGAACTGGAGTGCAGCAATCATACTCACTGCCAGCTGTTTCACACTGCCACAAATGCAACAATTCCCAGTAGTGCCATATAGACACAACCTGACACAAGTCAGCTACTGTATAAAGTCAACTCACCCTCACAATGCCAAAATAACTGCTTACGAGTTTATACATTTTTTGTGCAAGAACAGAGCTGCAGCACTTTAACTCTCTTTGCCAGAGCCTGATGTTTTGCACCTGCGTGCTATGTCAAGAGATGGGGGTGTTTTTCCACTGACAGTCTGTTTATAATAGTACTATGCAACAATTTGTACATATTAAATAGAACTGTGTATAAAGAAAACCAAAAGGCAAAAAAGGAGGAAGATGTGGGGGGCACAAGGGAACAGATTAAGTCAAACATAACTGTTGCTCAAACATAAGCAAGTACTGTAAACAGATGCTAAAAAATACTGTAGAACACCTATATATTGTGCTTCTGATATTTTGCAATCAGTGACAGCAAGCGGGGATTACATGTCTTTGTTTTTGCGATTGGACCTCCAGCTCAAAAAGAAGCAGCTAAATGGTAGGAGACCTACTAGGTTGAATCCACAAACACCACTTAACTCCAAGTTAGTAGCTGTCAAGCTGCCAAAAGATGTTGCAGCTAGCCAAGCTCACTTTTAATACATGTCGACAGCTTCTATACATGAACCAAACAAGAATTTGTATTTGCCTGTCTCGCGGCTGGGGAGCTCAACTGAAGCATTGACTGCAGCCCCTGCTCATAGTGTGATTTCTGCTGCAGTCCCAGTGCTGAGATTACTGGAGTCTCGATCTGACAGCTCAACTCTCAGCAGTTTGGAGGTCTCAAGGGAGCCACAAGCAAGTGTAGAAGCAGCAGTAGTAGCTCCGGTTCTAACTGAAAAGACCATGGTGGTGTTCCCTGCAAGTGTGCTGGCGCTCCGCTTGGAGAGTATCCTCAGTCCTGACAATACTCTCCAAGGCTTTGGTGCAGTCCTTGCACCATTTTGTTGCCCTTCTCTGGACTTCCTCTATTTTGTTTATGTCCTTCCTGGGATGTGGCCTTCAGAACTGGACACAGTATGCCAGATGAGGTCTCACTAGTGATATGTATAGTGACATAACCACCTCCTTTTTTCCACTGGTGATACCTCTCCCTATACACCCTAGCATCCCACTGACTCCCCCCACACCTTTACACATTGTTTGATTACCTTTAGGTCATCAGATATGATTACCTCCAGGTCCCTTTCTTGATTGGTGGCTGTCAGTGCCTCTCCCCCATCCTGTATTCCTCCCTTGGATTTCTGTGCACCAAATGCATGATTTTGCACTTCTTATCACTGAATCTTAGCCACCACACTCTCGACCCCTCCTCAAGTATGTTTAGGTCCTTTCTAATTTTTTCCACCCCCCCCCCATTGTGTTCACCCTGTTGCAGCTCTTAATGTCATCTGCAAAGAGGCACACCATCCCCTCCAGTTCCTCTGCAATGTCACTTATTAAGACATTAAAGAGGACTGACCCAGCACAGATCCCTGTGGCACCTCGCTGGTCTTCCCCCTCTCCTCGGATTGAATGCCATTTACCACCACCCTCTGTGTCCTGCCACTCAACCAGTTTCTGACCCAGTTTACCACCTTAGGGTCCACTCCTAGACTACCCAACTTATATTTATCAACCTCCTATGTGGGACGGTGTTGAAGACCTGGCTGAAATCTAGGTAGGCCACATCCACCACCCCTCCCTGATCTACCTCCCTGGTCACCCAGTCAAAGAAATCTATCAGATTTGTTTGGCAAAACCTTTCCACTGTGAATCCATGCTGCCTTGGATCCTGTGCTCTGCTGGATTCAGGAAATACCACAATCCTTTCCTTTAGTAGTGACTCCATTAACTTCCCTACCACCAAGGTCAGGCTGACTGGCCTGTAGTTGCCAGCTTCCTCCCTGTTCCCACATTTGTGGAGAGGGACTACTTTTGCCCTCCTCCAGTCCCCTGGAACCACCCCGTCTCTATCAATTTATTGAACAGGGCAATTAGTGGTGCTGCCAGCACCTCTCTAAGTTCTATTAATATTCTAAGATGCAACCCATCTGACCCCATAGCTGTGTCCCCTTTCAGATTCTCGAGTTCCTTTAAGACTCTTTCCTCTTTAAATGGGCTGATGTCCACCTCCTTCCCACTGGTGCTCCTATCACCCAGTAGTGGTCCTTTCTTCTTCTCCTTCCCATTCTTCTGTAAATACTGAACAAAAATATTTGTTCAGGATTGCTGCTTTTTCTAGGTCCCCTTGCCAACACACACCCTCCCTCCCTTTTTAACCTCAAAATCCCACCCCTGGTCTTCTTTCTTAACTGAAAAAGGTCTTGTCTCCTTTCTTAATTGCCTGGGCTATTTTTTCCTCTATTTGAGCCTTTGCACTCCTGACTGCTTTCCCTGCCTCCCTCTGCTTTTCCAGAAACAGTTCCCTGTCTTCCCCTTCATATATGCATCACAGCACCTGAAAAAAGGGAAAAGATATCACGAACAAAACATTGCATATTTTTCATATCAAGTCTAGAGTTATTTTAGAAGAAGGGTATCAGCTCAGTTTTGTCAATGATACCCCTTCCTACGGTGGCACACAATTTGAAAATCCAATACCCTTCCCTTCTGTAAAGGATTTTGACAAGGTCCCCACCTCTAGGTTCCACAAATGCCTTTTCAAAACCTATGAAAGGCCACTTATGATTTTGTACCTTGCTTGAGGGCACTAATGTGGTCCCCCACCTTCTCTTTGTTTCCTTGTTTGCTCAAGTCCAGCAGCACAAGGGAAATGCCAATGGGGCCTAGTGAGGGAGCATACTGAAGCCCTGAGAATATTTTTCTCATAACAAATTAACCATAAACCCAAGATGGTGCAGGCTTTTATCAGGTAGCTTCTGAAATCTATGTAAAAATTGGTGGTCACAGGGCCCATGCTGTGTTAGACAGTGATTCTCAAGTCCAGGCTTGGCAGCAGTGTTCTTGATGCATATTCCATTTTTACGTTTGGAAGGAGCAGAACACAAAAGACCACTGAACAGTGATATGAGTGGATCCACAGCATAGGTTCCAAGTACAGTACTTAGAGAACCAGTTGGTCTCAAACACTCTAGTAAATGGAACAAAAAGAAGTCACTAGATCATCCATAGTTCCAACTTTTATTCGTAGATAGAAAACAGGTTAAAAAGCATACCCCACATGTACACTCACTGTTGTCTCCAACATTTCAAGTCACTCTGGCTCTTTGTCAAGGAGTAATGTCATCTAGTGAGCAGTGAATATAGCCCCGAAAGATCACATGGTTAAAAAGATTACATGACATTAGACATGGGGCTCAATTTTCAATGAGCCCTTAGATTGCCCCAATTTGCAGTGATCTACAGTGCAGTGAACTCTGGGGTGCATCAGGGACCCTACACTCAAATTTGTAAAAACAGGGATCCCTGTGCCAAAAACCCAGGAGTTCCCATACCTGCAGGAAGTGCCAAATACTTGGCTCAAACGTGGAAATAACCACAGGGATCCCCCTCCCCACCTGGTGAAACATTAGAGGAGACAGGATGGGTGGGGTGTTGGTGGCGACTGTGCTGGACAGAAGAAGGCTGGGGGCAGACGGAGCACTGTAAGTGGCAGAGGGGGAGTCAGGGAGACAGCTGGGCAATAAAGTAAGTGCTGTGGCACCCGGTGGAGTGGGTATATAATTGTATGTATTTATGGATTGTCCAATAATACCTATTAGAATACTGGAAAGTACAGTACCTATATATTATACTATATTGGGGGGGTCCAGGAACAGAAAGTGACATGGCATAAGGTGGGCACAGCCCTGGCAACTTCACATTCTGTCCCTGACCCCCCTACCCCACAGTATAATTCATATGTACAGTATTTTGAGATATTCTAATGGGTATTGATAGACAATACAAAAATGCATACAATAGCAAATGCACACTGCTGGGTGCCACAGCACTCCCATTCATGCCCAGCTGTCTCCACAACTCCCCTCTGCCACCTCCTATGACCCAGCAGCCCATTGTCAGGTAACCTCCCACTGGCACATGCCACTTAGACCACCTCCTCGCTGGTCTGAGTGGTGCACTTTCCTGCTCCCATGGCAGGGCTTACAAAATCTCAGAAAAGGGGATGTTGCAGCCCCACCTTGGTGCAAGTATTTTGTGACCTCAATTGGGGTCACAAGGCTGGCACAGTGCCAGTTTATCACAGTACCTCCACTCTTGGATACAGACTACATTCAAAAATTGAGAATACCACATCTTTTGATGCAAGGTGCCACTTGCATCATTTATGTTTGATGCAGGCACCTTGGGTCATATTTTGGGCTTTGAAAATCAAGCCCATAACATGAGTACAATAATGATATACAATATTATATACAAAAATGGCACACAAACTGCTCACAAAGATAAGAGAGATTAGGAACAAGGCTGGATTTTTGACTGGAGCAGAAAACAATGTGAAAAACCATGCTCAATACTGCGGAATCAGAGCACTTCTGGGAAAACTGCTTCAAGTCCATTGGAACGTACGAGAAGTAATAGAGATACTTACACCTCAAGGAGTGAAACAGAAGAAAATGGAATGGACTATCCTTTTTTAGTCTATAAGGGGGAGAAGCAGCCCCCATTTCAAGCTGTTGCAGTTCCACAAGCACGTGAATATCATGTTGAAACACCGAGGAGGAGCCCTAGGGTCATTAAGTTTCAGGAGCAACAGCAGCTGCATGGATGATATGGTGGGTGACAATAGTGGGTGTATCTGTTGGGTGTGCTTTTTAACTTGTTTTCTGTCTATGAATAAAGTTGGAACAAAGGATGATCTAATGGCTTCCTTTCGTTCTGTGGATTAGAGTCTTTGAGACTGGCTGCTTCTGTAAATGCCTTTGGAAGGAGTTGACCGATGGGGTCCTAGGGATAAGGCCTATCCCTATTTGACATGTATCAGCATGGACATCGAGTTTCTGGATCATGTGGCTGGGGTTGGAGGGCTGATTGCCATCTTGGCAGTTGTGTACCCACAGTCCGGTGTGTATGATGGCATACCCGTAATCATCGGCACACATGCCTATATGTTGGGACACCTCAAACATATGTGTGATGAACATAAAACAAGAGTGGGGAAATGCACATTGGTGGTCCATGGCTTAGTGAAGGAAGCTTATCAGAGAAAACAGAAGAATGTGGGCCTAGAGATGATGAAGATGTTGCAATAGTCTGACAAGTAGATGTGGCCCAAGTTGTGTTGCTCCCTGATGCTGAATGTGGGATTAGTGCCTTGGTTTGATTCAAAAGACATGCTTCTAACCAGATATTGGTAATCAATAACCCCCTGAAGGGAAAAAGCTGCTGGTAAAGCCAGTGATCTTTCTTGCTCGTGCTCCTGTCGCTGTCCACCAGGTGAATATGCACGTTAAGGATGTCACCAGGAAGTCCACGACCATTCAGCATGGGGGAGGGGAAGCTCTGGCTACTGTTTGTTGTGTAGACACTGTGGTTCAAAGTATGTCAGGACAGCAAGGAGGAGGGAAGTGTCACAGTCCAGAAAAGATTTATTTTAGGGACTCCCAATTGCCCGATGAGGTGAGGTGATACAGTGGATAAGTATGAAGTTTATGGCTCAGACTGCTTTTTCCTTTTCCACCCATGAATAGGAAGTGGGGTGTATATGAGGAGAAGGGCACTGGATTGGCTTGCAGTGTCCTAGATCTTTTCAAGGGTGATCTTTTTGGCTCACACCTGCAGACACTGATGATATGTGTCACCACCTGTTGGAGTTAATGGTTGCTGGTATAGTCCAAGAATCCAATAGCCAATATACTTTCTGAAATTGTGGCGGGGCAGAAAGAAAATGGTATGCGTAGATGTGTGGATTATTGAATTCTGAACAAGTGCACTATTCCCAACCAGTATATGATGCCTCATATCAGGAGATGTTGGACTGTCTGCATGGGAGTCTTGTTTCTTCATATTGAACCTTCACACTGGGTATTATCTAATTCCCATGGCTAGGGGTGATCTAGAGAAGATGGCCTTTATTTGCCCTTTGGGGTTTTATAAGTACCTGCCATTGCCACAAGGCATCTCTGGGGGTCCTGCTATAGTAATTTCCAGTACCTTATGGAATGGGCTACATGTGAAAAGAACTTGCTAGAGTGCCTTGTGTACTTGGATAATGTTTTTGCATTCAATAGAATGTTAACTGAGCAAATAAACCTCTTGTTTAAAATGTTGGATCAGATTGAGGAGTTTGAACTAAACCTATCCCTGGAGAATTGCTAATTTTTTCAGTCATCTTTAAAGTATGGGGGCCACACTGTGTTAGCAGAGGGTATACAAACAAACCCTAGCAAAGTGGAAGCACTAACCTCTTAGCCCCTGCCTCAGAATATGAAAGACCTCCAGCAGTTTCTAGGTTTCTGTCAGTATTACTGCTGATTTGTCATGGATTTCACCCAGGTAGTACAGACACTATTTGGTCTGATCCAGGGTTATCCACCAATCAACACTCCTGTGTGGTCTGCGGCTATGTTATACAGGACTCACCCAAAGATCTGTAACCTGTTGCACTTGCTAGTTATAGTTTGACCCCCAGAGATTGCATCTATCTTACGTACATGTCAGAATTCCTTGCACTTAAGTTGTCCATCTTGGACCAATTTAATGATTGTTTGTAAGGGGCAAAGATCGAAGTGAAGACTGACATCAATCCACTTACATATTTTCAGACCTCTGTGAAACTAGATGCAGTTGGACATCTTTGGTTGTCTGTAATGGCATCATAAGATCTTTCAGTAGAATACTGTCATGGGATAAATAATGTTGATGCTGATGCCCTATCTAGATGCCCAATGAATTTTGACCTGAATGACAGTGAATAAGTGACTATTCCTGACTCTGTAATGAGGGCTTTGTGCAAGAGGATTGACAGTGATAAGAGCCCCACACGCTAACCTACATTGCCTGGTGTCACAAACACGCTCCACAGGTCAGGCCCTCTGCTCCCACAGTGCCAATCTCAAAGTGTAATGCTGTGAACAGGAGACAAACAAGGTAACCCTCCTATCTGTTCTGGGTCCAAATCACCTACCAGCCTTGAGTCCTGGGGGTCAAATGTGAACCTTATGCAAGCAGACCCGGTTCACAGGCTCAGATATGTACCCTCTTTGGGGGATGCAGTATAAACCTTTGCCCAGCGGCACCTAACCAGGTTCTCCAGTTGTGCCGTTACAACTCAATATGAGACCTAGGTATATTCTTACCTTTTGCAAGATTAGTAACACATTCAAGCCCTTAACAGCTGTCAGAATTAAACACTGTCCAGCATTCACATGCAAGAGAACCTGAGAAGCCACAGGCAGTATTTCAAGGAAAATTTTGTTTACTAAAAATTGCAAAATAGGTAAAATATCAAACAGAGAACAAATACATTAATAACTTACAGTCACTAAAATAATTGGGAAGTTACAGAACACGAAGACGTCTACCAAAATACTTAAAAGTTCCAGCAGAATTAAATCTTTCTAAAGTGCCTAGTTACCAGTCCACAGACTATGTGTCTTTGATTTTCAGAGAGTCCTTCTACACCAATTTTTCAGATGCACGCAATATTTAAAAGTTAGTTTTCTCCACCAACTGGTGATGTCACCCATGAGGTCACTGTTAGATCTGTAATAAATCTGTAATCTGAGACTGGATATCCACAAGGATGTATGTTATTACAGTGAAAATCAGCAATTAGCAATTTCCCAAAATATGAGTCTCTTTGATCAAAACATTCCCTTTAATGTTTCAGAACCCCACCATCTGTCACTAGTTCTCTGCTAGGTGAGAAAACCATAAAAGATCAGCCAAATGACTTCCCTTCCTGCTAGGGTCATAAAATTCATATTTAGTTTCTAGCTTCAAAAGCAGGAGCAGGTTATAAGGGATAATAAACTGTTGCTCTGGAAGGAAGTCTTTAATTAGTGGTTTCACTGGCCAGTGTCATGGCAGACTGCTACTTCACTGACACTGATACTTTTGAGGTCAAAGGTCAAGCTTACTTGCTGACTGGCATGTCTTATGCATACTATCACATACCATTTATTTATAATACAAATATTATGCAATACAACAATAAGCAGCTGGCAGAGTGTCACAGTCCTCCCCATAATGAGATGAGTTCCCCAAGTCAGTTCATTACTCAAACTGATGCGACAGTCTATCTGCATTTTCACTTGCTGCTCTGGCCCTGTGTGAGACAGTCATGTCATACCATTGCAAGGCAAGACTCCATATTAATAGTTTACCATTTGTTTTACCCATTTGTGCCAGCCAAACCAGAGGTTGTGGTAGGTTTATACCTCAAAATGCTGCCTGTAAAAGTATGTCTCTAACTTCTTTAGTGTCCACACCATGGAAAGACACTCTTTTTCCACAGCAGAGTAAACCTGCTCCCTGGGAAGAAACTTCTTACTGAGGTACACTATGGTGTGATCTTTCCCTTGGTTGGATGTCTGACTCAGCAGTGCCCCAATACTCACATCTGAGGTGTCAGTCTGGACTACAAAGGGTCTGCTATAGTCTGGACTTGTCAGTACAAAAGCACTGCACAGTGCCTCCTTCAGTCTGGTAAAGGCTTGTTCACAGACTGATTCCAAGGTCATTTTCTTAGGCATCCTTTTCTTTAACAGGCCAGATAGGGGAGTGGCCAGGGAACTGTAGTTTTGTACAAATTTCCTATAGTACCCTGTTGTTCCTAGAAAACTCTTTACCTGCTTCTGTGTTTCTGGTCTGGGCCATGCCATGATTGCCTCTATTTTTGCTTGGTTGGGATGGAGCTGTCCCCAGCCTACAATATGCCCAAAGTAGGCTAACTCAGCCATGGCCACCTGGCACTTCTTAGCTTTCATAGTGAGCCTGGCCCTCTGTATCCTGCCCATCACTTCCCTAAGGTGGGGCAGGTGTTCCTCCCAACTGGCACTAAAGATGGCGATGTCATTCAGTTACGCCAAGGCGTACTCCTCAGCACCATTTAACACCTGGTTCACCAACCTTTGGAAAGTGGCAGGGGGGGGTTATTCATTATGAAAGGTATTACTTTAAATTCAAATAACCCTATCAGAGTGATGAAGACCGATCTCTCCCTAGCGCTGGCAGTTAACTCTACCTGCTAATACCCTTTTGTCAGGTCAATAGTTATAAGGTACAGTATGTCTCCCCTCCTAACTTGTCCAGGAGTTTGTCCATCTGTGGTATTGGGTGGGCATCAGACTTTGTGACTGCACTGAGTCCATGATAGTCCACACAAAAATGAGTAGAACCATATGGCTTGGGAACAAGGACTACGGGTGGGGCCCAGGGGCTGTGGGATTTCTGGATTACCCCTAAATCCAGCATTTCCTTCACCTCTCTCCTAATGTCCTTTTAGACAGCCTCTAATGCCCAATAAGCTGTTTGTTGTATGGGTGCCTGCATCCCTGTCTCTACATTGTGTGTCGCTAAGGGGGTTAGTCCAGGCTTAGCACTAAACAGTTGGGCAAAGTCTGTTAAAACCTCCCTTACTTTCTTGATCTGTTCCAGGGCCAACTGGGGCAACATTTTAATTGCCTCCACAAAGGACTTCCACTTGCTTTCTTCCAGCAAGTCCAGAAGGGGCTCTCCCTTGTCAGTCCCCTCCCCAAGATTACACACTGCAAACACCATGTCAGCCCTATTAGCATACGGCTTCATCATGTTGACATGGTACATTCTTTGTGTATGACTCCTGTCAGGTAGCTCTGTAAGTTAGTTTACATCATTTACCCATCTCACTACTTTGTACGGTCCTGCCCACTTGGCCTGCAGCTTGTCTTTCCAAACCTGGATTAAAGTCATGACTTTCTGACCCACAGTGTACGAGCGAGCTCTGGCTTTTCAGTCGTACCACACCTTTTGTTTTTGTTGGGCAGCTTCCAGGTTGCTCTGGGCTGTCCCCATAAGCTCCTTCAGCCTTTCCCTAAACCTAAGGACATAATCCACTATGGGAGTTCCCTGGGTGGCGTGCTTGCCTTCCCAGTCCTCCCAGATGAAGTCTAGGGGCCTACGTACCCGGCATCCATATAAGAGCTCGAAGGGGTAAAACCCTATCGAGTCTTGGGGCACCCCCCCTTTACGCAAACAAGAGGTGGGGAAGGTATTTCTCCCAGTCCCTCCCATGCTGTTCAGTGAACGCTTGGAGCATTGACTTAAGGGTACCATTAAATCTTTTCACAAGCCCATTGGCTTGTGGGTGATAAGGTGTTGTGTGTCTCTGCACCTCCCCACACTTCTCCCACAAACGTTTTATTAGGTCTGATGTGAAGGAACCCCCTCAATTAGTGATAACCTCCTGCAGAAACCCAACATGGGAGAAAATCCTTAGCAAGTCATCTGCCACTTTGTCTGTCCTCAGTGAGGATAGCGTGACTGCCTCTGGGTACGGAGTGGTATAATCCACCGCAGTTAGGATAAACCTCTTCCCAGAGGAGCTGGGAGTATTTAAAGGTCCAACAATATCCATTCCCATCCTGTGGAATGGCTCCTCCACTATGGATAAAGGAATTACAGTGGCTTGGGTTTTCTAACCTGCCTTCCCTATTTCTTTGCACTGGTGACAAGACCTGCTATACTTCTTCACCTGCTGGGTGAAGTTGGACCAATAGAAATTCTGGGCCAACCACTGCATAGTGCACATGATTCCCAGGTGGCCAGACATGGGAATATCATGTGCAATCTTGAGCAACTTCTCACAGTACCCCTGGGGAATGACAAGCTGCTGGCCCATCACTCCTCCCTCTGTGTTAGCATCCTGCATATACAGCAGTCCATTGTCCCAATACACTTTATGTTTCCTGTCACCTCCCTTTGCTCCATCAGAGTCTGTCCAAGCCCTCAGCTTCTCTAGACTAGGGTCACTTTTCTGAGCAACTGCAAACTCCTTTCACATTCCTGAGGCATGAGATAGGTCTCCTTCAGTTTCTAAACTAGGGTCCCTAGCTCTAGTGTCAGGGCATTCAGGAACACTGCCATCCCTAACCCTTTGATTATCAGTCACCCCTCCTTCCTTGGAGTACCCCTCCATAGCTGTTCTGTTAACTGCTACCTGGGGAATTTCTACCCCCTTTCATTATTCTCCATATCAGAAGACACAGGCTGGGGAACCAGCCTCCCAGTGGTTTCCACAGGAGCTTCAATGGGGTCCAGGGAACTACAATTTTCCTTTGTCACTTGGCTGCGGGTAACTGCACACACCATCCCCTGTTTGAGATTGTTGCCAATAATTACATTGACAGCCAAAGTTTCTGCTATGGCAACCTTTTGCAAAGTCCCCCATCTCACCCCAGTCTAGGAGAACACTAGTGAGTGGCAATGTTTTCTCCTCCACAGTGAATCCCCGTACAGTTACAAACTGATTGGGTTTAAACTGACTAGGCTCTACCAAATCCCCTTTTACCAAAGTCAGGGATGTCCCCCTGTCCCTTAATCCATGTGTCTGTACACCATTCACAGCGACTGGGTGTATGTGTGCCCTCATGTTTACTGGCATGCTTTCAGGGAAACACAAACAACCCACATCTTTTCTAGCACCACTTTGTGCACTGCTTGTCAATTTGGGACACTGTCTGGCCAGATGACCAGGTTCTTTGCAAACTCAACATTCATTTCTTTTTTCATGTAAATCTTTTCTTTGTAACCTGGGGCTACCTGGTTTTGGTGGAGGCAGGGAGAGTTTTAGCTGCCCTGCAGGTGCGCTTTCCCCTTTCTGTGCTGCTACACCAGCCCCATTCACTCTCAATGCAGGTCTACTCCTGGCACAGGGGTCCGAGAGTTCAGTAGCCTCTTGCACTGTTTTGGGATCTTGGTCCTCCAATCAGTTTTCAGCTCTGCTGGACATGCCCCAAAAAACTGCTCTAACAGTAAAACATTTTCAATTTTTTCTACAGAGTCTGTTTCAATTCCTTCCCACCAACGTTTTAAAAACTGACAATGTTTAGTGGCTAGCTCCTTGTAGCTCATGTAAGGGCTTCTACTGAGCTTATGGAATTTAACTCTGTATTCCTCTGCTGTTAGCTTATATTTTTTTAAAAGTGCAGCTTTAAGTTTACTGTAATCATTACTGTCCTCATTGTCCATTTGACCCAATACATCCTGAACTTTTCCGGTAAGTAGTGGGGATAGCTGAAAGCTCCAGAACTCTCTAGAAATATTTGCCTGAATGCATACTTTTTCAAGGGAATTTAAAAAGGCATCCATATCTTCCCCCTCTCTAAATTCAGCTATCAATTTAAAATTTAATTTGCTACCCTGTCCTGTAGTTCCAGTTAAACCCAGGCCACTTACCTGATCTGGTGCTTGTCTTGGGAGTGGTAGCTTCTCCAGTTTAAATTTCCTCTGGCACTCTCTCTTCTCTAGCTTGGCCTTTTACTGAAGTTGTTGCTCTTCTCGCTCGGCCTCTTTCTGTTCTCGCTCAGCTTCTTGCTGCTGTCATTCAGCCTCTCACTGTAGTTGATACTCTCTTTCCTCTGCAGCTCGTTGTTCATGCCTCTCTTCTCTCTGGAACTCCAGCTCCATTCTCTGCAACTCCATCTGCAGCCTGAGCCCTTCTGGCTCCAGAATGTTGGTGACCTTCTCCTGCTGCTGTGGCCCTTGGCTTGCACTGGCCCTGCTGTCCTCCTCACTGGATCCGGACACTGCACTGGACCCTGGACCCTCCACACCCAAGGTTCGGTTCTTTTCAGTCACAGACTGTGACTTGAGGTCTTGTGCATCAGCCACTATAACAGCCTTATGAGGCGCCTTTTGGTTCGGCCCTCATACTGGACTGCTGTCTCGGCACAACTGCCTCAGTTGGTCTGCAGTGTGCTCGCTGTACTTGGAAGCCATCTTCTTCCCTGACTACTTCTACACTAATTTGCACTCAAGAAAAAAAAAATAAAACAGGTAGGGAACTTAGACTATAAGCACAATGATGTAGTTCTGTTTATTTTTTTAAAAATCACTGCCTTATTTTGCATGTGAGCTGTACAGTATTAATCTGACACACTTATCTGTTAATGCTAGTGTTAGCAAATACTTTTAAATCACACCTCTGCCAACCAAATCTGTCACAAATGTGCTCTGCAGGTCAGGCCTTCTGCTCCCACAGTGCCAATCTCAAAGTGCAATAGTGTGAGCAGGAGACAAACAGGGTAACCCTTTGTTTGTTTTGGGTCCCAATCACAAACAAGCCTTGAGTCCTGGGGGTCAAATGTGAACCTTATGCTAGCATATCCAGTTTACAGGCTCAGATATGTACCCTCTTTGGGGGATGCAGTACAATCTTTCACCCAGCAGCACCCAACCAGGTTCTCTTACCTTTTGCAAGATTAGTAACACATTCAAGCCCTTAACAGCTGTCAGAATTAAACACTGGTTCAGCATTCATACTCAAGAGAAATTAAGAAGCCACAGGAAGTATTTCAAGGAAAATATTGTTTACTACAAATTGTTAAATAAGTAAAATATCAAACACAGAACAAATACATGAATAGCTTACAGTTAATAACATAATTGTGAAGTTACAGAACACAAAGACGTCTACCAAAATACTTAAAAGATCCAGCAAAATTAAATCATTCTAAAGTGCCTAATTACCAGTCCATAGACTATGTGTCTTTGATGTTCAGAGAGTCCTTCTGCACCAATTTCTCCGATGCAGGCAATATTCAAAAGTCAGTTTTTTCCACATCGTGGTGATGTCACCCATGAGGTCACTGTTAGATCTGTGATAAATATCTAATCTGAGTATGGATATCCACAAGGACGTATGTCATTACAGTGAAAATCAGCAACTAGTAATTTCCCAAAATATGAATCTCTTTGATCAAAACATTCCCTTTGATGTTTCAGAACCCTACCATCTGTCACTAGTTCTCTGCTAGGTGAGAAAACCATAAAGGATCAGTCAAATGACTTCCCTTCCTGCTAGGGTAATACAATTCATATTTAGTTTCTAGCTTCAACAGCAGGAGCAGGTTATAAGGAATTATAAACTGTTCCTCTGAAAGGAAGTCTTTAATGAATGGTTTCACTGACCAGTGTCATGGCAGACTGCTGCTTCACTCACACTGACACTTTTGAGGTCAAAGGTCAAGCTTACTTGCTGACTGGTGTGTCTTAGGCATACCATCACATACCATTTATTTATAATACAAATATTATACAATATAACAATAAGCAGGTGGCAGGGCGTCACACCTGGTAGATATCTTTGAACCTTCAAGTGAATGCTTGCCTGTTGAATATTGTGGGTAAACCTCTTTTAAGGCATACAAATGACCTCATCTTTCAAAATTGTATTTACTGCAGGCACAACAACAAGATTCTGGATTGTGAGATATTTTGAGTAAACATATGAAAGGCCATGTCCCCTCGCCTGATTAACTGAACAATGATTAAGACAAGATGTTGAATAGACTCAGGTGAAAAGTGAAGACCATCTACTGTATTGAGAGATCTGTGATTAGTGTGGGCAGCTGAAACAACAGTTGTCAACACCCTGCAAGTTTTGTCCATCCAGTATCCCAGCCTTGGAGATCCTTAATGATTACTTCTGCTCTGTTTTCACAAGGGAAGACAGTGTGTCCCTCCCCAGAAGTGTCATCAAGGCAGCTGTCAAGAGCATTCTTGAAATGTTGCAGACAGTATTTTCTGCAGAAGTGTTAAGAAGGGGCTTGAAGCTCTTAAACTAAATAAAGCCTCAGGGCTGAATGGGTTACACCCAAGGGTGCTGAAAGAATTGGCTGTGGAACTGGCTAAATCCCTAGTAGGGCTATTCAACAGCTATAGTAAATCCAGACAGCGGTAGTTCCAAAAGACTGGAGGGTAGCAGATATAGTTCTTCTACATGAGGTGTGTGTGTGTGGGGGGGGGGTCAATGAGCATCCTTCAGCTTCACCTCTGTAATGGGTAAACTATGAACATACGAACATACAAATGTGCCAGCAGAAACAGACCACCCAGTCTATCTAAGTCTGCTCTTATGTGCAGTTAGCACTGCTAGTTTGCAGATGCCCCACCCTCTCCCCTTTGTCATCCCACTGCCACCCCCAACTCCTCCACTCTCACTCTCCCTTGTTCCCTGTCCCATGCCCATTTGAAGCTGTTCACAGATTTACATGATACCACCCATTCTCATAGGGCATTCTATTTTGCTACCACCCTCTCTGTGAAATAGTGTCTCCTCATTTCCTTCCTAAATCTCCCCCCATTCCTAGCCCATGCCCCATGGTGACCCTCCCCCTCCTTAACTTAAAGACCCCATCTGCTCCATCCTTCTTGATTCCCCTCAGATACTTGAATGTCTCTATCATGTCCCCCATCCTTTCTATCCTCCAGGGTGTACACATTCAGGTCTCCCAACCTACTGTCATATTCTGTCCCCTCCATTCCACATATCCTCTTTGTTGCCCTCCTCTGCACCCCCTCCAGTTTCCTGATATCATGCTTTAGGTATGGCCTCCAAAATGGCACACAATACTCTAAGTGTGGTCTTACCAGAGACCTGCAGAGGGTCAAGATCACCTCTCTTCGCCTAGATGAAAAAACCCTCGCTATGCACCCCAGCACTTTGTTCACTTTTGCACTGGGCAGTGTTGTTCATGGTCCCTGTTATCATTACCCCTAGGTCCTCCTCCTTCTCAGTGATTCTGAGCTTAACCCCTCCCAGCCAATAATCTCTCCTTGGGTTCTTCACCCCAAGGTGCATAACCTTATGCTTCTTTGCATTGAACCCCAGCTGCCCCCTCTCTGACTACTGCTCTAGCTTGATTAGGTCCCCTTGTAGCTTCTTCCATCCCTCCTCTCCATCCACCACTGCTTTGATTTTGGTGTTGTCAGTGAACAGACTTATCTTGCTCACAACTGATCATGTCACTGATCAAACAGGACCTTGTGGGTTACCTAGAGAGCAACAATCTACAGGACAGTAAACAGCATGGGTTGTTGCAGGGTGTTCTTGTCAGACTAATCTGATCATTTTCTTTTACTGGGTAACAAAGGTAGATAAGGGCTATGCTGTGGAATTACTCTACTTTGATATCAGCAAGGCTTTTGACACAGTGTCACACAAAGAGTGTTAAAGAAGCTGGAGGACCTGAGCATGGCTAGGGACATAAATGAGTAGGAAATTGGTTGAAGGAGAAACTGCAGAGGGTAGTGATAAATGGGGTGAAATCAGAAAAGAGGGATGTCATAAGTAGGTTGCTGCAGGGATCTGTCCTGGGTCCTGTTCTCATCGATTTGTTAATCCATGACATTGGAGAAGGAATCCAGGGAAAGCTGTGCCTCTTCACAGATGACACAAAGCTCTGTGATAAGGTAGATAGTGATAAAGGGATCAGGGAGATACAGAACAATTGACAAAGGCTAGAGAACTGGTCTAAGGGTTGGCAGTTGAGATTCAACACCACAAAATGCTAGGTTAAGCACCTGTAAAACCAAAAAACAAGAAAGAGTACTGGATGGAATTGGTTAAACAGAACACTACAGCAAAGGGAAGGGACCTGGAAGTCATCATTAGTCACTCCTTTAAACAATTAAGCCAGTTTGACAAGGCCTATAGTAAGGTTTATAGGATGCTGGGGTGTATCAGAAGGGGTACTGAAAAAGGACAAAGGAGATACTAATGTTTCTGTATAGGTCACAGGTGAGGCCACACTTCTCACCTAAACAAGGACAGGGAGAGGCTGAAGACACTGCAATGTAGGGTGACCAAGATGATTCAAGAACAAGTGGGTAGATCTGATGATCATCTCAAGGTACAGAACATCTATTTACTGGAGACCAGGCAAGAAAGGGGGATATGATAGAGATCTTCGAGTTCCTGATGGGAAATAAACATGATGAGCAGTAAGGAAGCTTTTAGCAGGAGTACAGAGTCAAGTACCCAAGGTCATGAATGGAAACTGGTGAGGGGGAGGTTTAAAAATGCGAGGTAGTTCTATTTTACAGAAGAGATGGTGGAGCCATGAAACAGTCTACCAGTGGAGTTGGTGGGTGCCAAGTCCATAAATGACTTCAAGCATGTCTGGGACAGATTGTAGGGTTTGGTGGTTGCTCCAGTCAATAGCAGTAGGAAGGGGAGAGGGAGTGGACTGGGAGGGAAAAATTCTTGTATAGACAATATGTCCCATACCATATAGGGAAATTGGTCCAGACAAGATGGACTTTTGGTCCTTTTCTGCTGTCATTGTCTATTTTTCAATGAGATGTGACATATAGGAGATAAAAGAAGATTGGATCTGGTCCATGCCCAGTTCTAAGGGATAAAGATGAGGCAACAAATTGAGAGCTAGTGTGCCACCTGTGTTCCTTGTGTAGAGTGGAGACTCTGCGCAAGCAACATGGCTCCACTGACCAACATCCAGACTAGAGCTCCTAAGGAACATGTGTCCGTAGACTTTTTCCACCTGGAACATGATTCTCAAAACATATCCAATATCTTGGTGGCCATTGATAATTTTTCATGGTGTACTCTAGCTTATCCCACTAAGGGTCAGAAGGCTACCACTGCGGTGCAGATGGTGTTTGACAAATTTATTGTGCATTATGGGGCCCAAAGGTGTTTTGTTTTAGACCAGGGTGAGATATCTAAAGCCAGTTAATTAAGGAGATGTTTACTCTGTGCAGTGTCAGAAAATCCTGGACCACCTTTTTCCACCTGCAGGGGAACCCTCAAATAGAGTGCTTTCATCAAACATTGCTGAACATGTTGGACATGTTATTGCCTCAAGACAAAAGTCTGATCATGTGATCATCTAGTTTTACTATTACAGTGAGCACAAGCATGTTTATTTATTGGAAGGCAGCTAGCCATTGAGGAGGACAGATTGTGCAGTCACCATCCATATATTAAATCAGGTACTAGAGGGGCAGAAGGGTGCTGCCAGTGTGGGAGACTTGGGTGACTTAGGGAACATTCTTATTTAGCTGAAGAAAGCATCTTTACTCAAATATTGCAGGTGACCATAGAGTAGGGCGAGTTACGTGGTTGGCCATCATGGTACTGAATTACAAATATTGTTGGTGCTAGGGGGATGAGGGTGGAATCAGTGTGCACTGACAATGAGTGGGGGAATGGTGGTAACTACATTTTTTGCATTTGGGAAGGGTGAGGAGGATGGCATATTTAAAAACAAGTAAGGGTGGGGGAAAGTTTTTTTTTTTTCTTAAAATGACTAGTATATCCCCAAGTATGAATAGTACCCTAATCAGGAAGGGATCCTGAATATTTGGGATCCCTAGTCTTCATAACTTTCAGGAAATGCCAATTGACCCCTGCCTATGTGGACACACTGTGAGTGACCTCCTACTGCTTCAGCAGGAACAGCTGCTGGACTTGGTTGTAGAATCCCTATAATGAGAAAACTTAACCCTTGCAGGGCCGTGGACTGATATATCAGTCCAGAACTCCAATACGTTCTAACTCTGTTGGCAGTCTAAGGGTTAAGAAACAGTAAAATACTGTACATGTGGACCATGACTTATATCAAAGGTGTCTAAGCAATAAGCATATCTGAGGCATCACTTTCAGGTGCTACTGTAGGTAATTGTGCTGTATATGGTGGCATCACCTGTGGATATTAGAGATTGGTTAGTAACAGCTAGTGAAAGGCCTGTGTATGTCTGTTTTACACTGTGCTGGAGCCTAGATATTTCATCAAATCTTGATTAGGCTTGTGCAGGTCTACTATCATGTTTTACTACACCACACTTCAGAATATATTTCTTCTTACCATAACTGAAGACTCATATCCCAAAATTGAAAGGGCTCAATTTTCAAAAGCCCAAGAATGCTGCAAGTCCCTGGTGCACTGATCATATTGTGCACAAGGCTTGCAGCATTCTTCTGGCACCAATCAGGATTGTCACTCCTGTGCACCAAATACTGCAAGTTAGACCAGATCCCCCCTGGTTAACTTGTGGCATGCTGCAGACCAGTTTTATTGGTCCAAGCCATCATAAAGTGTAAAAACTGTCGCAACTGTGCCCGATGTACTAAAATCGGGTGCAGTTGCATCAAAGGAGATTGGCACAGCTGATCCAAAGAATGGGCCTGTTGCAAGTCCTTCGTCAACCTTTGCAAATGTAGCCCAAAATGTGTGAAAGAAGAACTATGTCCTTATACATACACAGTTGCATTTGTTTTAAGGGTTTTTTTGCACTTTTTTCTTAGTCATTTTCTATGAGACAAGCAGCTCTACACACTATACTGTAACTGCCATTTCTGATTGGTGCATAGATTCCACTGTGCACTGTACATCAAGTTTTACATTGAAAATAATGGTAGACTTGTGGCCCCACATACTGTAACTACACCATTGGAAGCACTTGCTGTAAGAGCAATTGCTGACCAGAACTACCAGAGCCAGAAATGCAATACATTTACTACCAGCCTCATTGTTCTGCAGTTATACAGGACCTATTTTGACTGTTCATGGAATGAAAACAATGCATCATTCAGATGGGTACTCACGACCATACCTCTCAACCTCTTGCCTCATGAATCAGGGACAAGGCTTAAAAAAAATCAGGGACAAAGACCCCAAATCAGGGACACATCTTAAAAACTGGTGCTATTCACACAGAAAGTTGATAGAATAAAGGGATTTGTGTTAAGATCAATTTTCTGAAGAAGAACAAGTATGCAACTTTAATGTTTGACATTATTTTGTGCTTTTAATCCACACTATTCTGTCTCAAAAACACAAATTTTATGAGGGACAGAGGAAAATTCTGATGCAAAATCAGGGACTTCCCTAAAAATCAAGGACAGTTGAGAGGTATGCTCACGACTCTCATCATTAAAATATTTCACACTGAGCCATCAGGGTCCACATAGGAACCTCTTGCTTAATATGTTACTATACAGAAACAGGGTCCGCAAAATGAATATACAACCATCTTTTGTATCAACATACCGTATGTCAGAACTTTACATGCCTGGTCTCAGTTTTACTACTTGATTTCATGCAGTTTGCTACTTAAATTTTCTGCCGAGCCATGTTGTGTGTGCCCTTTTTTATTTATACCTTCAATCTCCTGTTTCCCCAACCCCACATAATAATTCATTATGTCAGAACTTTGTAAACCTGTTCTGTTGTACCACATTTAACAAATGTCACATTATTGTAACTTTTTGGTTTCATGCACTTGTTTCACTAGAGGAGCCCCCATTGGTTCCATATGTAGTAGTAGTAAGATTGACTGTTGATTGGTTATAAAACCATTACAACATAACACATAACAGAACATTAACATTTCTACATCCACATAATTGTGCATTAATCAGCACACAAAACATTCCAGTAATCCATCAAATAACAAAATAAGAAACTTCTTTCAGTTTACGTTAATCTATAAACAAAACAATTATAAATCATAAAAACATATTCATCTCAATTTCTATAGGTTATTCTTCCATCTCCCCCTTTTCTTAACTTTGTTTACCTCAGGCAGAATTCATCAAGGCTATATGGCCCAGATCAATGGAGAACACAAGTGAATAAGAGGCTCTAATCTAGGTCTCCCAAGGAACTACACTGCACTCTAGCTGGAATATCTCTTTCCCAATAAACCCACCATAGACCAAGCAGGGGACATATTTGTGTCATGAAAAGCTGGCCATGCATTTAACACCATTTATTAGAGGGAAATCTACTCTGTCCCTTGTATCTTTTAGTAGGTCTTAGCCCCGTTATCCAGGTTGAACCAACTTGTACTACCAGTTAGCTGCATCCCTGGGTCCCTACTGCCCCGTATTCCTCTTATATGGGTCCCTTGGTCAGATACTTTCTATCGACCCATACAAAGTGTTTGCTACTACCAGGTTAGGGTACTTGACCTGCAATCAAATACTGGGTCATTTCTCTTTCTCTCACCATTTATGGATTCAATCCTAGGCACTATAGCTCAACCCAGTTATGCCTTAACACTATTTGGCTAATGATGGCCTCTTGCCAAAGAAATAAATAACTGACTCGGGGTAAATTTCCTTGGTAATTTCAAATAGCTACCCCATCTTATAACTGAACCAGCTATAAATCGTAAAAGCATATTTGTTTCGATTTCTATAAATTATTCTTCCTCTTTCCCCTTTTCTTTACTTTATTTACCTTGGGAAAAATTCATCAAGGCTAAAAGACCCACGTTCATCAGAATACAGAGTTAGTAACAAGCTCTAAACTGGCTCTCCCAAAGGACTACCCTGCACTTTAGCTACAATATCTCTTTTTCAGTAAACCCACACAAGATCAAGCAAGGGGAAAATGTGAACTGTGAAAAATCTGTCCATACATTAAACACCATTTATTAGAGGGCAATCTACTCTGTCCCTTGTATCTTTTAGTATATCTTATCCCCATTTTTCGGGTTGAGTTGACTTATACCACCATTTATCCCTATCCCTGGGTCCCAATGGAAATACCCCACAGTACATACTGCTCCATATTTCTCAAATGTGGGTCCCTGGGTCAGGTGTTTCCTAATGGCCCAAACTTAGTATTTTCTACTACCAGGTTGGGGAACATAACCCACAGTCAGATACTGGGTCATTTCTCTTTCTCTCACCATTTATGGATTCAGTCTTAGGCAGTATACTGAACTCAGTTATGCCTCAACACTATTTGGCTAATGATAACTATTTACTAGAGAAAATAAATAGCCAGTTCAAGATATATTTCCTAGAGCATTCCAAAATGCTATCCCAAAACCAATTTACATCCTCCAGATTGAACCCCATCTACTAATTACCTCTCCATATCAAACCCAGGCTTTATCTCATGCTTAGGATAAGATGCACATTGTAGATTAACAGTTTCCTAAGGTATAAATATACAAATTAGACAAGTGTTAAGCCATCAATTTAGCTTAACTAAAGAATGACTTTAATAAAACTCATAACTATTAGCTCTAGTTCACACAAAGTTAACAAGAAGTCCTTCTAAGGTCATAAAATTCCATAAGCTTCTTACAGAACAGTCTGCACAGCAAACAGCTCGAGTCATAGGAGTCCTCATTCAGAAATTACCTTTTAAAATGTTTACCTCTGCAGCTGTCCTGTGCTGGTCACTTAAATAGCATCCTACCTTTACTCATTAGCTCTACCTACCCAAAGGTTTTTGGCAACAATAAAGCCACTTCAGGTCACAATGTCAATATCCCGGTCTTCCATCAATGGAGTCCCTGGTTCACTTCAGCACTCCTTCTTTCCCCAGAACATGGCATCCCTTGCTTAATATGTTACTATACAGTAGCAGGGTCCACAAAATGAATATGCAACCATCTTCTGTATCAACATACCTTATGTCAGAACTTTACAAGCCTGGTCTCAGCTTTACTACTTGATTTCATGCAATTTGGTACTTAAAATACATTTTCTGCTGAGATATGTTGTGTGTGCCTTTTTTTGTTTATACCTTCAATCTCTGTTTCCCCAACCCACATAATAATTCATTATGTCAGAACTTTGTAAACCTGCTCCGTTGTACCACATTTAACAGTTATCACATTATTATAATTTTTTGGTTTCATGTACTTGTTTCCCTACAGGGGCCCCATTCTCTCCATATGTTTAGGTTCGTGTTGATGTTTTGGATTTGCATGATGTTGATTTTACATAAACACTTTACCAGTTTCAGATGGTTGTAAATCTCTGAATGCACATAAGAATAGTTTATACCTAATGCATTCTTCTACATGCATTACCATTTAATGAGTGCATCATTTTCAGTCCTGTATACAAAAGGCAGTATCATCTCACTGCCTCAGCCTCCTGATGAAGCATTACAGTACATAGGAATCCATTTACCATAAATAATATGGGCCACTTACACTGTCCACACTTAAGCTGGATGGCCATTTATGACAGGCAAAACATGTTACATACACACCACACACTCACGATATGCAGGAATTATCTGAATGTACCCCAAGAAATATGATCACATTCAAAAACTTCACAGTCAGTTGCATGTCCTTCTCTGGCTACTACTACTGACATAATTTTTTGTAATGGGCATATATATTGAATCTTGAGTATTGTTCCCATGTCAGCTTTTGCCAAATCTGTTTAATTCCATGTTCAGTTCCTGTTTGCTCTTTGACTTCACCTTCTGTTGTATGTGTGTCTTTAGTGCATGCCAAACTAGCTCAGTAGGATTTATATCTGGGAACATAAGAAGTGAAAGATGAAAGAAATGATACACTGTACTCGTAAAATCCGTCACCGTGCATAGAGGTTATGGTTACTGTAGGCTTTCCGAGGACATGCCTTGACCTAGTTGATGCTTCTCTCAGCAATAAATGGTGCTGAGGCAGCATGTTTGGGACTGCTGCACTGGTAGAAGTGATGCCCATCTAGGAACATAGTTTGGTCAAACTTCATGGCAGCCATCTTGATAATATTCTTCCAGAATAAGTTGCCATCCTTGGTTCCTAGAGTATGAGAGAGAGTATTGAATGAGGTTGAGCATAGAATTCTCAACTCATGCATACTCTCTGGAGAAGAATAAAGTGAAATCTGACCTGGAATCACTCTGAGATGCACTGATTATACATTGCAGTATAATTCTAAGTTAGGTTCAAGGAAAGTATACATTTAGCTGTTTCCCCTCCTCTTACCTGAAACAGCTTTCAAAATAAGGGACTGCTCAGCTAAAGCATGCCTTACCACCACCCCTTGATAAACACATTTTGCACCTGCAAGCTAGCACCTGGTAGAATGACAATCATGAATACATTCTAACCATTGTTTGTTCAACTGGGATAATGGCTGGACTGACATGCCTTTGAGAATCATACCCAGGGTGTGGTGTTAAGCAGGAGATAGGGGTAATATTAATAATAATCAATACTGAAAATGGGTGTGGGAGCAGAAGGAAAACTGTTTTAGCAGTGAAATTAAAAATATGAACTAATTTCCAGGAGTAAAATATTCAAAGACTGTTGCTGTATACATTTTAACAACTTAAAAGCATACAACTATGTGAATAAAGGGTAAACACAGGAAAGCAAAAAATGCAAAACAGACAGCATAAAAGAGAAAGGATCCTGAGAGCCCAGTTATAATGCAGAAAGGTGGAGTTCAACAGGATTCTGGTGCTACAAATTAGAAGTTGCCATGTGTTTGAAATGCAGCTGCTCGCCTCTTTTCTAAAACACTGGCAAGTGGCTATTTTATGAAATGAGTTTTGTAACTTTTATTAAAGGTGGTATAATGTTACTGTGAAGGTGAAAGTTAGACAGTGCCTCAAGTGACAGTGAGTAGAGGAAGGTAGAAGAGGTTTAGTAAGCTGTATGGAACTACATGTGCACTTGCATGCAACTAGAGTGGGTACAGGTAAAGACATCAATGCATGCATTGTATAAAGCTCAAAACATCACTTGCTGGGATATAGACTGAGAGGATAATTGATGGGCAACAGTGAACAACAATGCTGTGTTCACTTCTAGAGGTTGTCATTACAATCAAGTAGACCTTGAGAGTGAAGCTTGAGATGTCTGCAGTGTCAAGACAACCTCGAGAAGTGAATGCTGCCTTGTTATTCACTGTTGCCCATACATTGTCTTTTATTGTGTATAGGCCACAGTGCAACAACAGATCATTTCTCGAGGAGTTTGTGACAAGTGGCATTTATTTTGAGAAAGTTATACATACGTAATAGTGTTTCAACTCAGGCCATGAATGATCATCTCCCAGACTGCCACACACTTACCTTCTAGTTGAAAGATTCACACAAGTCACTTTTCCAACATAAAGATTTTTATCAATGCCATCAAGTAACAACAGCATACAGGATTTTAATTTTAACAACAAAATAAAAGCTGGCCCGGTGGCACTGATGGTTGAGGTGCTGGTGCCACACCTGGCACTATGCCAGTGGCCTGGGTTCAGGAGCAAGCATGGGTTGCCAGGAGTCAGCAGGGGAGGAGAGGACTGAGCATCCAGAGAACTGCTCTCCTGTCCTTGGAGGGAGGGTGGCATCAATACCAGGCTCTGGTGGCTCTTGTTGGCAGCTGGGGGCACAGCAAGCTCATGATCCAACAACCACGGGAGTTAGCTGTGATGGTGATCCTGTATGTGTACACGGGAGTGTGTGTGCCCATGCTGGACACATTGCATGTCCGTGCCTGGGGAAGAGAACTACAGGCAAAAAACCCTGATCCTCAGTGGGTGAAGGTGGTGACCAGTGGCCGACTTCCACTCCCAGTACTAGGTCTACAGACAGGCCCTCATGCTCCCTCTCTCCTCAGCAGCTTGTCTAGATTTCAGAAAGGTCACTGGAGGAGTTGGTGGTCCCACACCGGGTGTCTTAGATCTGGGGGGCCGGGTTCTCTGAGGATGCGAGGAGGAGCATCAGTCCAAGAGGTAGGGACTGGGGCTTCAAGTGGGAGGGACTAGGTCATGCCATGTCTCCCACACTGGAGAGAGAGGCTGCGGATCGGTGCTAAAGAGAATGTCAAAAAAAATAAATAAATAAAAATGATAAACAAAATCCTTTCAACAGCCATTGTAGTGGTGGTTGACGAGACTGTGCATAACTAGTGGTTTGAAATGCCCCCCAGAAGTGTCGTGCAGTACCAACAAGTTGAGTAAACAGTAATTGCAGTTCTCCAGCTTGTGGGCTTTGCTGGGAAAGGGAAACTTTGGCAAAGGTATATGGAGAAAAAAGAAAATAGAACAATAAAACAATTTACCATTTTGTATTTGAGGGGGGAGGAAGGTGGAGAGAAAGTGAACTGGTGCTTGTCTGAATCAGTATATTTACAGAAAATGCTGAAGTCATCACCAATCTCTTGATCTTATTCCTGTAACTGTCAGTAGAAACTAAAAAAATGAGTGACTGGCATGGATGTCAGTGTAATGGGAGCACGAGGGCATTCTAAGTTGTTATACCATCATAGTGACATACTCAAGATGGTACAACAACACTTTGATGTTGCTACGATGGTACATCAAGATTAGGAATTCATTGAATTTCATACATAATAGTGCTCTACCATACACTGTAAAAGAACAATGCACAGAAAACAGTGGTTGGAAAAAGTAGGAACTATGGCAAAGCTGATAGAATGGTGCTGTGAAGAACTTCACATGTCAGCTGCATAAATTTAAGAAACTGCATGCCATGAAAATGCAGGATTGGGCATTCCAGGTGTCAGTACTGCAGTACTGATGAGAACATTTTGAAGGATCTGTTCAGTAACTATAATGTGTGCAGTTTTGGTGTCTGTATCCAAAGATGTACAGGGGCAGAGTAGAGGCAGTATAGAAGAGGGGAGTCAGTATGATATGGGGACAGTAGGAAAGATGCATGAAGAGAGCATTGCAGATCTGAACATTAGTGCTGTGCACAATAGAGAATTCAAGTGGCGGAATTAGAATGGAATGACCATTCCACTGGTAGAATTCCTGCCAGAATTTTGGTGGTCCTTCTGCAGAATTCTGCCAGCTGAGATCAACAGAATTATATTCAGCAGAACAGCATTTTTGTGTGGAAAATCATTTGGCTACCATTTCATGGAAAATTTAGAGATCCATAGAGAAGCATAGCAGGCAAATGATTTGATGCAGGTTACACTCAAAAATGTACATCAGTGTGGGTCTCCAAATTACCAAATATCTGAGTCTGAAACAGCAACCAGACAACAGCTATACAATACAACCTTTGTTGAAATACTTGTGACACCTTGCTGGGTAAATGAGACTACAGGAACAGGAGCTGTTAGCTGAAAGCTCTCCTTTCCCTGACTTCCCATCTTTTGACTGAACATTCTGTTCTGCGGGCTGTTAACCCTATGAGTGCTGGTTGAGAACAACAGCATTATACAACCTAATATTTGAGCTATGGGCTACATTTATATAAAATAGTTTAATAGAGGAGGAGCTATGTCAGCTGTACTGGTGATAAATAATCTAGTTGTGGTTATAAGATCAGTGGTGATATTGGTAGCAGACTCTGCAGTGACGATGACACTTTAATTGTTGCAGACGAACAGGTAGGTGATATAACAGTATGAGGATATATAGTATGTGTCAAATGAATCCTTGTACTGTTTCTGCTGTTGGTGCTGCTGCTGTTACTTGCTGCTTTTATTGAGACTTAGAAGAACAACTTTCTTAAGGCTTGTTCCACCACAATCATTGTTGCCATGCCTCTGACACTGAGATAGACCACCACCATTACCACCATTGGTTTGTTGGGTTGATGTTGCTTTTCATCTGCAAAACAGCCATTGATAGTGTGCCTTTTTTTTGAATCAAGATTTTTGAGCCCTGTCGCTACCTCCCACCTACTTTGGAAACCACGGTACATGGTAGAGCTGGCAGGCAGCTCTGCCCCCCCACCCCAAAGGGCCTCAGTCTTGGGACCCCATGTCTCCGCACCTGACCCTCCTGGCAATCCTCCATGGGTCCCTTCCCCCATGGTATGGCTGAGGGGGAATGGCATCAACCTTACCCTTCCCCCGGAGACCAATATCTAGACTCCGGTGGGCCAGCGCAGTGCTGCAGGATCACCATGGAGCCTGTCAGCTCCATGTTTTACAAATTTATATCCATGCTCCTTGCCGCACTTGTTCACATCCATGTGGAGGCATGCACACACAGTGGCCCATGGCACCCTCCCAACTCTAATCACTCCTGACTGCATTACCTCCGAGTCTCCACCCAGTGGCAGCCTTGCAGCCGGTGTGGTGGGTTCTCACAGGGAGGGGAGAGCTGCATTACAGCTGCTCAGTACATCTCCCCACCTCCCCCTCTGCCAACCCCCGATGACCTGGACTTGTTCCCAAACCCGAGTCGCCAGCATGGTGCGAGGTGTGGTATATAGTGCCTCAACCCTCAGTGACACTGGGCTGGCTGACAGTGTGCCTTTTAAGTAAATTCACTATGAAAAAGACCATGATAAGGTCAACCTTCCAGATCTGCACTGATAGCCTTTGTTGCATGATTCTATGGTTGCAGAAGTGAATTGTGCTTTTGCAGAATACCCTGCACTGTTCATGACAGATACCTACCAATGGTACATAATTTCTAGATTAAGTGTGTACATTAGGTGTGCTTGGAATCTACCAATTCTGTTCTGTTGGGAAATTGTCAGATGATCAGGCCATCTAATTCCAAATCTGTTTATATTCCTAGTCAAAATAGGAAGTCATAATTGGAAGTTCTGATTCCATATCTGACTTTGAATCGCAATTTAGAAACATCCCCACAACCAGGAAAATTCCCATAGAGGGTCAGAAGAAAAGCCCTTCCTCTCACCCACCCACCCTAATATCTCTCTCTCCATCCCTTTACCTCATTGGGTCAGTCAGGTGAGTTCTGTCAGCTGCTGGCTGGGGTAGGTCTGCATTCTGAACAGTGGTATGGACATGTATGGGCTGGGCAATGCACACATTGGACAACTCGGACATTCACATTGTAGTGACATTGACTGACCTTCCCCAACCAAGCAAGCTTCAGCATGCACATACCAGCTTCACTCCCTCTCTTGCAGATCCTTTCCTGGTATCCTGGCCACATATCCAAGTAAGGAGGACCACCATCCAATTCTAGCAGGAAAACAATGTGCAGTCCAAATCCGATGGTCTTACTCCTGGCTTCCTCTCCTTAACCCAGCATCCTCTCCACCTCAGTCCCTGAGAGGTAGCCATCTGGCCAACTGAGAGAAAGCCCGGGGTTGTAGCAGGCACTACCAGATGCTTAACTAAGTAAAAATCTGGTAGTGGCAACCTAGGGCTTGCTCTCGGTCAGCCACCAGTTGGGTAGAAAGGGAAGATGCTGGGTCAAGGGAAGGAATTCGGGAGTTGGACCATTAGAATAAGACTGTGCATTTGTTTTCACTGACAAAAATTGAATTGGATGGGGGGGGGTCCATCTCAGTTGGACTAGGGTCTGGGAGAATTTGAAGGGATCCACGGGTATGTTGGGTGATGTGGGGGTGTTGTTTTATGCCTCTCAAAGCTTGCTTGGAGGGAGGGTGTGTTCAATGTCTCAGTGATGCAGATGTCCAAGTTGTCCAGTGTCCATTGTTTATCCAGTCCACATCCATGCTGCCATTCTGAGTGGAGTCCAACCCCATCCAACAGCTGTGAGATCTCACATGGCTGACCCATGTCATTGAGGCATTGGTCAGGAAGCATAAGCATACCAGGAGAAGTAATAACATTTGCAAGTAGCATTTTACTATTAATCAATAACAATAAAAATAATAAAAAAAAGATGTACAGGATAGCTCATGACAGAGCCAGTACAAATAAACAAAAACTTTCATATGAAAGTACTTTTTCAATATAAATCTCAGTCTCTCTCTAACTAACCAAACAAAACCTTGCTCTCTGTTGATAAGATGTTTTGCCCACCGAATAAATTCTGCATAAGCTTCTCATTAAGCTATACATCCTGTTTTCACCCAATATAACAAAACTTTGTTTTTGCATTTTCTATAATCAGCCTGAAGAGTGCATCTAGACTTCTTAACAGGTGTCACCAATTAATATATTCTGTCAGGTGCTGGCTTCCAGCTGAAAATTCTGTTAATAAGCTTGTGAAGGTAAAAAGGTTTCTCAAGGTCAAGCCCCTGTGTTCCAAATTCCTGACTGTTCTAACAAACCCAAGTAGCTGTCTGCATTCATTTCAACAATATAATTATATACATTAGCAAACTAGAGGATCCCAGTTTCACATAGAGATGTACATATATTTATTTAATCACAGAGAAGCAAGGTGAGAAATAAATAATAGAAACAGAAAATGGTGGATGGAGGATGACAGGGGGAAGGGACCATCAGAGTAGTCAGTTATTGGGTGCCACACAGAAAATTTGATTGTGCAATCAGACAGACAAGAAACAGACATGTGACACAATAGAAGAGGACAGACTAGATCCTTTCTTTTAACTCTCTCTGTATAACAAATGGGACAGGGTGCCATCCCAACCCTGTCACATACACCCCTCTTTAAGAGGAAATCTCTTTTTTGTTGAAAACAGGTTTCCAAAACATTTTTCTATTATTCTTTTAACATTATCTTAAAACATGTACTCTTCTTTGCATATGTAGTGCTGTACCTCTTTTTTATCACACGTATTACAGCAAACATTTCAGTTAAACATACTAATTTTTTTCAACATTCTTAATTCTAAATTTCTAAACCATATCTTGACAGAACATCAGTACTGACATTCCCTTCTCTGGATTTCTGCATCACTTTGAATTTAAATGGCTGTAGAGCCAGGTGCCACCTTGGATTCTAAGATTTGTATCCTTCATTTGATTAAGCTAGTAGACAGGATTGTGATCTGCTATAAGTACAAAGTGAGCTCCTAGAAAATAAAACGTATGGACTCCATTGGCCATTTCACAGCAAGGCATTATTTTTCTGTACTGGATTACTTTTTCTTTCTGTTGTGTAGTTTCCTACTGATACACAGAATGGAATGTTTCTTCCCATCTACATTCTCAGGACTGAACCTAGGGCTAACTCTGATGCATCTGTCTGTAACAGAAATGGTTTCTCGAGTTCTTAAAACAGAGGCTGAATATAGTGCAGCTTTGATGGCCTGAAAAGTCTAATCAGACTCTGGGGATCATTTCACATTATTAGGGTACTATTTTTTCATGAGTTCAGTGAGGGGAGTAGCTAACTGGGCAAAGATGGGAATAAATCCCCTTTAGTAACTAGCCAGACCTAAAAGTGGCCTGACATGTTTCTTTGTTTTATGGACAGGATTGTTAGCTACAGCTTCTATAATGGAAATCTCAGTTTTACTTCTCCATTTCCCAAAATATAAGCCAACTATCTAGTTTCCTGCATGCTCAAAGCACACATAGTAATATTAGTGGTCTGACCTGCATTTCTGATAGATTGGATAACTGCTCATAGGTGTTCCAGGTGTCTTTTACAGTCTGGACTACACACCATGACATCATCCAGGTAAGCAGCACAATAACCAGTATGATGGGCTAGATTTATATCCGTGTACTGCTGGAATGTAGCAGGAGCCCCAAGTAAACCAAATGGCTTGGTGGTGAATTGATGGAATCCAATGGGAGTGGAAATTACAGTTTTGTCTCTGAATTCGTTAGCAAGGGAAATTTGCCAGTAACCCTTGTTGGGATTGAGGGTACTAATGTACTAGCCACTTCCAAATCTGTACACCAAATCATCTATTCTGGGCATAGTATAGCAGTCATATATGGGCACTTGACTGAGTTTCATAATATCAAGGCAGATTCATACACTCCTTCTTTATTATTAATAATCTCCATTGTTGGTGACCAAGCGTGTCATGATTCTTCAGTTATACCCAACTCTTTCATTTTTGTATTTCTTTAACTATGTCTGATCTTAACCGCTCTGATAATCTGTATATATTTTGCTAGGTAAGGTGAGCATTCGCTGTAACTATTATGTGATCAACCCCTTTTTCTCAAACTGGCACTGTGGTAAAAAAAAATACTTTTTAATGTTTTTACCAAGTTACGAATTTCTGTGTTTTTCTTCAGAGTGTAAGGAAACATTCACCTTTAGAGCTAGGCAAAAAATAAAAAAACTTCCACTATTGGAATTTGTGCTAAAGTAGGACGTTCACTCCCACAAAAGTTCAGAAATCATTTTGCCAATTTTTGTAGAAATTACAGTTTAGAACAGTGGAATAAATATATGAACTGTGGATTAATGCATTAAACTGTAGAATGAAATTCTGCAGAACTGATCACTATTGGAGGTTACATTTCTTTCCACAGTTTAATACATTAATCTGCAACTCATACATTCATTCCAGAGTTGAGTGAGTCACTGAACTGTGGAATGAATGTATGAATTTTGTCTATCACCAGTCTCATATTAATTTAATGTTTCCCTGGTGTCTAGTGGTACCCCCAACCTCTGACTGAGCTCTCCTGCTTAAGTCCCTTGCTCCCTGGTGTCTAGTGCTCCCCACGCTGCTCACACTTAGGGGTGTGCAGAAAAAAATTTTTGCTGGTGGAACTGAAGCAAAAGTCAGACTTTCACTTCCACAAATGTTCGGAAATCCATTTCCACACTTTTGTGGAAATTCTGCCTTCCCTAATCATAAATCAACATAAGCTGAAAACATCTAGGGCCTTATCAACATTGCTGTAATTATCTAAAAAAGGTCCAAACAATATCATCCAGAGTCAACTGGATGGCAGAGACATCCAGTGCATTAAATGTTTCTATGGAAAGTAAATATCAGAATATAAATATTGGAAGAGCACATAGTCTTGCAGAACTTCAGTATCAATTAAAGTTTTCTTGGTAATACCTGGTGGCTATTGGTCCCTCCCCCACTGACCCCACAAGAAAACTCATATTCCTATTCCATGGTGGCTAGCAGTCCCTCTCCCCACCCATCCGCCTGACCCATAAAAAAATACCCTTGGTTGTTGCATCTCTTCCCCACCCCATCACTTGCCTGACAAATCAAATGCCACAAATTCCCTGGTGGCTAGTGGTCCCTCTCTTCCACTCAGTCACCCACCCATAGTGTCCTGTAACCCCCCAATCCTTATCTCCATCCATAGACTGTGTTTAAAAAAATCCCTGGTGGGTTAGTGGTTTCAGCCCCCCCATCCCCAATACCCAGTCCCTGAATAAATATTTTATTACGTGGTAGTGTAGTGCCCCCACCTCCCTTCCCTAGCAGGTGTCCCACCTACCCACTCCCACCGCCATTGTAAACCCCAGTGGTGGACCAGCACATCCCTCCTCTCCCTCCTCTATGGCCGGTACACCCACTGAGTTGTCAATGAATGAGTGTGTTCCTGACAGGAACAGGGGAAGAACAGTGGTAGGGGAATACCACAACCCCTGTCCCTGTAGGCTGGACTGAAGAGTGGAGAAGCTGCTTTGTGCTGGGTGCCTGGTCAAGCCACCCCCATAGAGGAGAGGCCAGGGCACCAGCACATGGCACATTTGGGAGAACAGGGACCCTGTTTCAGTCACCCCCCCAGGTCTCCACTGCTACAACTTTTCTGGTGATTAAAAAAAAAAACTTCCCCACCTGAGTTTCTCCCCATCCCCAAAGATCCCCTCCCCAGAGTTAGTTATTTAAGGTCAGGGGTGTGTGAGAGTTTAGAGGTGAAGCCCCCACAAAAAAACATAAACACCCATTGTTTCCAGTGGGTGCACTGTTCCTGACAAGTCAGTGCTTTGCCTGAATCTGTTTGTGGTCAGCGCTGCATGGCTGTGGTGTTTTTAGCCACGCTGTTTTTTCCTGAGGCAGAATGACCCTGTGCCTATATATACTGTATATGTTGCAAAAACTAGGGATTTGAGTCTCCGGAGTATTAGATTATCATTGGTGGGGTCTTACTTGGGGCTGGCAACCCTAATGCCCAGCACATAGCCTACTGTCCTAAGTACAAGACACAGCTCCAACCTAGTGCCTCATAGTGATACAGTATGGCCAACATGATCTGTCAAAACGTTCTTCACTTTGATCTCATCTGATCTAGGGTAGGGGTGGGCATTAGGGTTGATGACCTCAAGTAAGATCCCACCACTGACTCACCAATACTCTGAAGACCCAAATCCCTAATGCCTTTTCATTTTATGTCTTTGTACGCTTTGTGTTTTTACAGCCCTAATCTCTGCATTAACATATTTTTTTATACTTTCTTTCTGCCCCTTGTCCCAGGCGACCTTCCATCTCGATGACCCCTGAGGTGCGTCCCCCTCTCACAATGCACCTCCTACTTCCTCCTTGACTTACCCCATGGTGGGATGGCAGGGATCCCTCAACCCGCCAAACATGGATCTGCTGCTGGAAGTGTCTGCTAATCATGGGAGTGGCACCTGCGGGGGTCGGCATCATCCTGCCATGTCCAGGACACTTTTCTCCTCTTTGATTTGCTCCTGCCCTCCCTGAGCCAGAGCAATGTAGGTGTCAGCAATGGCTGAGCTGTGTGAGCTTCCACACACAGAATGTTGGCTGACTGCTCCACCCCATCCCTTGTGTATGGGACCCAGGTGCTTCAACACCCAGCCACCACTAAGTGTCAGAGATGCACCAGTCTCCATGTCCTCCAGATGCTTGATGCTTTCCCACACCAGCAGACCCCTGGTGACCCACTCACACTGTGAACATGGGTCACCAGCATGGGAGAAGGTAAGGCATGATTCCTCAGCCCTCCGCACCACTTGGACTATTATTAACATATTTTTTTGCAACTGATTTCCCTTCTTTTTGTGATAGTGGAACTGCATCCTCATTTGTGCAGGTTCCTTCAGGACCTGAGTAAAATGAGCTGAATACAATATTGGAGACAGTCATGATGCAGTGCATGGGGCAGCAGACCCTGGCACACATCTCCATGCCCTGTGGGTGAGGCTCCCTGACCTACCACTGGGTGTGGCATCTGCACCAAAACACTGCTCCATCCTTACCCAGGTCATGGCTGATGCTACATGCTGCAGCACCTTCCCCATCAGCCTTGTCCCAGAAAACCAACTCACTGTATTCACATGTGAACTCAGCTCACTGGCACGGTAAGGCAGCGTGTGCCTCAGAGCTGCAACAGACAGTCCTGCAATCAATGTTATTTAATAAATTGTTTTTTAATATTTTGACCCTGAACGTTCAACATATTGTCCTTATGATCCCACCTCATAAATCCCATAGGAGAAAATGTTCACATCCATGTTGAAATGCCATTCTGCCACACAAGTGCGAAAACACATTTTGGACAGGATGTGAAAAATTAATTTTTTTTATTTATTTGAATTTTGATAACCAGGTAGGCCCACTGAGACAGACAAATCCCTTTTGCAGGGGTGACCTGGGAAATGATAGCAATTCCACAAAGCTGGTACATGATACATTAGGAAGCATAGTTTAACATAGAAGACAGACTGAGGAGAGGTACAATAAACAAAATTTACAGCATGCTCTTTACAATAAAAAATGTACAGCATAATATATAAATATATATATATATATATACATATACAGTATACGTACTCAAAAGCAGCAGTGGGCAAATAATCATCACAGTAGCAGAACGATGAATTTGAATTCCAGCCTGGGAAGGTACTGAGTCGATATTCCTTTAAGTAGGCATAGGTCCGGTGAGCTGGAACAGGTCAGTTGAAGGTAATTGCAGCAGGAAATTCTGAGCACTAGACTTTGCTAATTACATGAATAAAGAGTAGAGAGTGTGGGAGAGGGGGAGGGAGAAGGATATGGAAAAGATTGGTAAGATAAAGGATGGTCAGAGGCTAAGTACAGTTGCCATTGCACGTAGGAGGGGGAAAGAAGATTTCCTTATACATTTTTTTAAAGAGGGGTGGAGACAAGAAGGAAAGTAAGTTATGAGGTAGAGAATTCCATTTTTGTGGTGCTGAGAAAGTGAAGGACCACTTGCCCACAGCAAGGCAGGTATTGGAAAGGCTCAAAATCATGAGGTGGGAAAAAGGACAGCTATATTGTTCATGAGGTGATGAGAAAAAATGGGTATATTGAAAATCTGGAGTCAAAATATTGTAAATTAACAAATTTATGCACCCGAGTAGAAACTGTTCAACACATGCTCGTAACACGGCCATTTTTTAGAATTTTTTCACCAAATTTTCAACATGGACTTTTTGGGACATTACTTCATAAACACTGGCACTATAATTTCATTAATCAGTCCTGAAAGGTGATTCCATGCAGCACCTGCACTATTCCTTGCCACAGGTGGAAAAAAGGGCATGTTGAAAATCTGGAGTCACGAAATTGTAAATTCCTGAAGTTATTTCCCTGCATAGAAACTGTGCAATACACTTTTGTAATGCAGTCATTTGTTGGAAGTTTTTCACCAAATTTTCAACATAAGCTTTTTGGGACCCCACCTCATGAACACTGTCATTTTGTTAATCAGTCTCAAAAGATGATTCCATGCAGGGACAGCGAAATCACCTTCCGGGCCTGAGTAATGAAATAACAGTGATCGTGTTCATGATGTGGGGTCCCGAAAAGCCCGTGTTAAAAGTCTGGAGAAAAGATTTTAAAAAATGGTGAAGATATCAAAATAAGTTCACAATGCCATTGAAATACATTATACGGCACTTACATTGATTCTTCAGTTTGTGTTTTGGCTTTGAAGAGTGCAATTGTGTCTCGGTCCATTAAAGATGACAGAATACAACCCCAGAAAATACGTATAGGGTAAGGGGGAGTATGTGGTGGTGGGTGCTCAGTGAGGGCATCAGGATGGGGAAGGGGGATGGTGGGGATGACTAGGGATATTTTTATTTTTTTCCAGGTAAAAAAAAATATATTGCAGGACTTTTTTCTTTACAGGGCAAACATTAAATAAATTAAGTATTTCGGGACACTGGGGGTGGGCTCCCCAGTATCCCATACTGTTGGGTGGGCATAAAAGCCAACACGGGATTAGGTCCCTCGATGTTGGTAATGGCATAAATAAATCTGCTGCAATTGTCCGGGATCCGACAATGAAATAAATAAATTAATTAAATACATACACTGACTGTAGGAGTTGGGGCTCCCAGTGTGCAGATAACAGTTTAATTTAGCCAGTCAGACAGGCAGGGCTACAATGACAGTAGCCCCATCCCTGACCTACTATGCCAACCACAGACAGTACCAGCCTGCACTTTACAGCACAGCTGTCTTTAATAAAAGACAGCTGTGTCATATAGTGCAAGTATTATATGACACAATTGTTTATTAAAGGCAGTTGTGTCAAATAGTACTTGCAGTATATGACACAGCTGTCTTTTATTAAAGACAGCTGTGTGATATAGTGTATCTGTGTTGATGACAGTAGGTAAGTATAGGGTAAGGTGGGGTTGTTCAGTGGGAGGGTGTTGGGGGTAGGGAAATGGTGACAGAGGATAAGGGACTATTTTCTTTTTTCCAGGTTAAAAAAAAAGACATCAGGGGAAGGAGGCTGGACTGCTCCCTTCTGGGACTCCCTCCTCCCCAATCCAGCAGCAGTGGAGCTTTGGACTTTATAAAAAGAAAAAGGGACTTATCTTGTAGCGTGACCCGCTCCACTCCCATCCCATACCAGAGCTGGATCCTGTGTCACATCTACTGACTTTTGCTGCAGTGAGCTCATTGGAGCTCTGTTCTGAGGATAATGGGGGACTAGGAATAAATTTAAGCTCACCAGGGCTAAATTAAATAGCTTTGACTTTGCTCCCTGCTCTTACTTTCTGCTGCTCATCACCGGGGGCTGAGCAACAATCCAGGAGCAAGTACTGCAAGCGGGACATTGTTTTCTTTTCAGGGCACACTTAATTACACTATTTTGGGACACTGGGGGTGGGGTCCCCAGTGTCCTACACTGCTGCAGGGGTGCTGTAAATGCCAACACAGGGATTGGGCCCCCAATGTCGGCAGTGTTAATTGATCAACAGAGACTGTGCATGTGAGGAAATTAATAAAAAATTAAATATAGACTATAGAATAAATGCATATAGATTAATAAATACACTGCCACCAGGGAATGGGGCCCCTCGGTGTGCAGATAACAGTCAAATTAAGACAGAGCCAGGATGGCTACAAGTGTTGACAGCAGCAGGGATTGCACTACATGCCACAGATGTTGTTTATTACAGACAGCTGTGTCATATATTGCAAACTGCTGCTTTCGCAAAAATTCAGTTATGAATAGAAGGTTTTTTATAACTGCGCATGTTCAGAAACTGAACATTTTTTGTCAATATTTTAAAAATTACTTAACAGAGGGACCTAAAAACCACAAAAGCACATGCATTGGACCAACCTCTATCAAACCTGAAAGTTTCAGGCTTCAAAGGCTTCTATATTGTAAGTTATTGGGTGGCAAAAAAAGTTTTAAAATTTTCCAAAATGGAGACTTTGGGGGGGGGTTCCACCTCTGTAACTTTGCCTCCCTTACACAGATATACATGAAATTTATAGGATCAAGAGATTCTGGCACACAAGATGTGCTTGCCAAATGTCATATAAATCAGTTGAAAGTGGGAAAAATTATTAAGGTGCAAACATTTGAGTTTAAGATAGAAGTGCTTACACAACCTTAATATACAGGCGTGACCGCGCCTGTATAATATATATATCTTTGACATTTTTGTGTTATAGGCAACTATGCAGCAAATTCTTATCTGTGCTGCTTATTTTTCTGTTGAATTTGAATCTAATAAAATGAGCAGGGAAAATCCTACATCCAAATTGGTTGTTACCTGTGCATTAGATCTGTGTAATGCACAGCTAAAAACAAGTACTCCAAAATCAGGACACAGTATGAAGAAAAATAATGTGCCTTATAGAACATTCAGGTTTGAACAGCACCATTTTTTTGTTTGTCTTAGTGAGGAACATGAGACGTCTAACCAGTGCACCTAAACTGAATTTAAAAAAACTTCAACCAGTATAAAAAAAACAGAACTTGTTCTACTACACTAGTCACTTTTAGACTGTCTTCTCACTATAATAAAGTAGTTATGTAATGTTCCCCTCTCTCCTCTGGCTGCTGCAGTGCTGCCCAGCTCTTGCTTGCACTAACTACTGACTTGCCCCCTTGTCACATCAGCATCCTGCGTTTCTCACTTGTCTAGTGCTTAAATAAAAAAACCAAACAAACATCCAAACAGCATCTTTTTTACTGGTACAAAAATGAAAACACCTGCTTTCTCAAAAGCCACAAAATTAGGAAAGGACGCTTGAGCTCCTCCTTCTTGCAGTCACGGTTATACATTTCCGTTCTCTTGCGATGCCGACAACTAAAAATGAAAATCAGTTCTGCTCCAGTTATTAAATGTGCCTTTAATGTGGTAATTGTGCCCCAAGTCTCAGAACTCTAATTGTAGCTCCCCTTTTTTAACTGATCCTGGCTGGCAGCTCACGCACCTCCCCCCAGTGGCACTGCCAAAAATGCCATCCATGGAACTGCTCTCTCAGCACTCATCACTACCCCACTCCCACCACTTGCTGGCATTTTACTCACCACTCCACTTTTTAGTGTATCCACTTTAAAAGCAAAATAAGACAGGCATAATTAAACAACTGAAAAAGCATGCTATATTCAATGTCAATGATCATGGGTGCTGTCTTCAAATTCATTGATTTGGAGCTGGCATTTTAGTTTGTACTCCATCATCATCATTCAAAAGTAATATGATTTAAACAAAGTACATTTTAAATGTAGGCTCACAATTTCAGTTTGGGTCCATGTATCAGTGGACTTACTGGTGAGGACAGTGTATGTGCGTGTGTGTGTGTATATGTGGGGGGGGTGGGGCAATGAACTACAGCACACAGTAGAAACTACAGCTATGCAAACCTACTCCAGACAAAATCCTTAAAGTAAAAAAAAAATGCAGGATACAGACAGAGGGACCATTTTAACCAAAAATGTGCACAACATGTAACTTTATTTTGTGTTAAACCTCTGAATTTTGATTTTCACAGTTATGACACATACAGGTTCCACTTTATAAGCACAATAAGACACTCTGGGGGTGTGCATTAGACATTTCAAATGTATGGCCTGGAGCTAAAGGCACTTGGCCACTTATTACTCCCCTGAACAAATGTTAGAAATGTCTAAATGCACACCTCCTCATCTCTTATTGCTTACATATAGTTGATTAACAAATTAGCGCAGAAAATAAGTCATTCAGTTTTATGTACTATTTATAATGTTATTGTTGTACAGGATAAATATTGTTAGACCATAGCAGCTATGTATATTTGTGATAATGCAACAGATCTTAATTTGTCCTGTTTGTTTCCTTGCAGAGTCTTAACTGTATATCTGAGCAACAAATCAGCACAGAAAAGAGATCTTTCTGCTTTACGTATTACTTAAAATATTACTGTTGTTTATCCAGAGCTGCTTATGTCTGTTATATAAAAAGTCTTTGGGGTTTTTAATTTATTTTTAGGAATAGGCGATGTTTATTAGGTTTCTAAATTAATCCTTTGATGTAGATAGCTCCAAAATATTTTCTTTATTACATAAGGATCAGACAGTTTAATAAACCATTAGTAGGATAAAACTGTAGTGCTAATGAGTATTGACGATGTTTGCTATATAATTAAAGCTATTTAGATGAACAGTTCTCATTATTCTAATCAGTGTAATTGGAGCTGTAAAATATTCTACACAGGGATTAATAGATCCTTATTAAGTTTTATATTTTAGTGCTTTAGATTAAAGGGATCATTGATGTCTCAATGCAATTTGCACGAGGGGTTGCATGTTTTTGTTTAATAGACTAAGGATGCACAAGTTTAATTAATATGTTAGTAGGTCTATTGTATAAAAGTTTGTAGTGCAGTTTTGAGAATTTTACCCTTGAAAGAGCACCCATAGCAGCTGCAGCCTGGGAAGCACATACCAGGGCTACAACTGCTCAGTCTTGGTGTAGCTGCTGGCCTCCCACCCACAGCACTCCACACATTTTTACATCAAGTAGAGTACTGACATGTCCCTCGCACCACCCTCCAGCCCACCCACATGTGAAGTGCATGATCAGCTGGGGGGATCAGCTGCATAAGGGAGGCATAAATGTTTCATAACTGCCATGGAGAGGGTGCAGTGGGCACAGCAGGTGCAGAGTGGGCTACACACCAGAGTTATGCAACATGTACCCACTCTGCACATACGTGAATAAGGCCTAATAAGTATGTTAGATTCTTCTTTGGTGACAGGAGTAGAATCATGGTATTTTGTTCTTACTTGATAGATTTATAGACCTTATGCACTACTACAGTAGTCTTTGGAGCAACACTTTTTCTTGGTTTCTAGTCAGTAGACAAATTGTATAAAGCAGCTTCTTAGGCCAATGATGCCCAAACCAATATTGCAGTAAGAGAAAAGTATTTCTGTGTCCTTGACTTCATAACATACAACTGAAATACTGTACATCCCAGCTCCTGCTTTTCAGATACAGAGTTTGCAGGAGGATGGGGGTGGGAAGTGCTTCACAGAGCTATTTATTTATTATTGCACTGCTTGCAAAGCTGAAATCAGCCACTGTTAGCAGGCATCCCTGGTAAGACATCACAGCTACAGACTCTCAATGCTGTGAGAATGTTTCTCTTGGGCACTGGTGCTTCTACTCACTCTGGATTTGTGGCACAAAAAATGTAAAAAAGGTATTTAATTTAATTCAATAAAAAAATTCAGGGAGACTTTTAATGAGCTGCCTGGCATGATCGCAAAGAGCTACCTCAAATGTGAAAAAAATCCTTTAACTGAAAACACGTGCCCGCAGTTGATGTTTTCAATGGGATTTCTAGATATAGGAATTTGAGGAAAATCTCTTTCAGGTTATGTTTACCTAATTTACATCAGATATAGGTCTGCTTTATGCCTGATACATTACCGTTGGACAGGTATGACATAAAACACATAATGCCCACCCAAACATGAGCTAGCTGTCATAAATGGCACACAGTTGACATCATATGTTTTGAATGGTGCAAGTCCATAGCTTTCAGTGCAACTGAATAGAATGTCACAGGCTACCCTCAACATGGTTTGAAACAGCAGTCCATGCCTTGACAATCAGATTCACAATGATTCATAACTAATGATCTGTTTGTCTTCCTTAAACATGCATACAATTGTTTGATGATGTACCTTGCTTCTGATTTCTTCATCTTTCAAATTATTATTCTCATAGATTCTGGACTAGGGTTGTTGTCAGTGTATACTGAAATACTATACATAGTTTCCAGATAACAGATAATTTCCTGCAGAAATTGCAAGAAGTTAATGTATCCGGTACCCACAAGTATACTGTGCCAACAAAACTAAATACTGTAGCTGCAACATGACTCAATTTCAAATCATACGGACTTCAAAATATTAAAATGTTGAAAAGTAAACAAAATATCATATTATTAGTAAGTACTTTCTTGTTACTGTGGTGAAGTAGTTGCTTCTTATGTTTTACAAAAGAAACTTTAGAAAATAAACTCTGTGGTTGCAGTATACATTTAATGCATCAAATTAATTTAAAGAGTTTTAGAATCAGTACTTTCATGAAAAAAATCAGAAGAATTATTTATAACAATAGCAGATTTCATAAAACTTTGCCCTTATCTCATGACGCCACATTTCATGTCTACCAGATTCTCTGTGGTAGTTTTTTTTTTGGTAATATAATGTTGAAACTTACTGAATGTTGTAGCATACTGAAGTCAGAAACACCTTGATTACTGGTTAGATTAATATTAGAAGCCTTACATAAAGAACACCTGTTGATATAGACAATATTTAGTTAGTTTTACTGACTGGCTTTGACTTTTATGTTAACTGTTGTGGTGTCTGCCGAGACTTATAGGCCTCCATTTGATTTGGAGGAGTGTGAGAGTGATCTTGCATTCCAGTACTCTGTCAGCTGACTTTTTTTTTCTTGGGGAGTATATTAATATATTATTTCATAGTTTAATTCTGTCAATCATTTCATTAGGTTATGGGGTATGGCATGGGGTGTGTTTGTTTCGTGTGATTTTTTGTTTTAGTAAGATGTGCATTGCCTTGTTTAAGATTTAATCAGTTGTTGATGTCTTGTTGCTGTTACCGGCCTTTTTAATCTTTTTGAATTTTCTTTTGAGGGGTTTCTTATGTGGTTGTGAAATATTGCCTGTAATTGTTTTAATGTGTTATAATTTGGTGATAGAATTATATAATGATCGTTTTCTAGAGTCATGGTCATTATTTTCTTTCATTATCCTTTGTATGTCACTGACAATGCCAATAACATTATATGAACCTGGACTTAACACTATAGTTTTCCACATAACTCTATTGAAGTATTTAAGTTTATTGTCTGACACATTGATGTTGTACCATGAATACCAAATCTAGGTGCTGATGAGAACAATTTCCTAACTCTCACTTGGACTGAGTTATAGCAGAGGCACTCATTCTGTCTTAATATAGTCTCAGTTGTTTCCAGTTTTACATGATAAATAGAGCTACTGAAAATATCATAATTTTATATTATTATATTACATTAAAAAACAGAAATATATGGGCTCCCTGCAACCAAAAACTTTGGAAATGGTGTATGTGGCAGGCTGGTGTACCCAACCTGGTTTGAATGGTGGGGGGGGGGGTACTAGACTACAGGGACATAAACAGCTGCAAGCAATCAGAGAGTGGATGGTGCCACTAGACACAAGGAAAACATTAAATTAATATGAGGCAGGTGATTGGAGGATGAGGGGGTGCCATTAGACACCAGGGAAACATTAACTGAACGCACAGCCAGTGTTTGGAGGATAAGTGGTGGCACTTGACACCAGGGAACATTACATTAATATTTTTTTATTTTTATTTTAACATTTACTAACCAGGAAAAGGACACTGAGGCAAGGCTCATTTCCAGGTGTGACCCAGGGATTGGGGTAACAATTGTGTACAGAGGACATACATACATTCATTTACAAGTTAATATGGTGGTTTTAGCAGTACAGTGTTGTAAGGTATATACATTGCATAAATCAGATTGCAGAGTCAGACATATACAGAAAATAAACATAGTCACCATGTCCAATTTAGGCAGTATATGGATGCAAGGTATTTATTTTGAATTACTAGATTGCAGAGTCATACATAACATATAGAATATAGACATAAAGGAGTACATATGGCTGGAACCAAGTTATTGAAAAGAATCAACTGTGTTTTCATTTTGAGCCAGTGATCAGAGGGTGGTGGTGCCACTGGACACAAGGTAGTTTTTGTCCTGTTTACCATGGATGGCACAGAACTGATCACTGAACTGTGGCATCATTACATGAGTTGCGGATTAATGTTTTAATTACACAGTTCATGTATGTTATTCTGTAGTTCAGTGGGATAATTTCACAGAACAGGGCAAAAATTCATAGAACACATTCGGAAGATTTCCAATTTCACCAAAGGCAGAAGTTCAGAAAATTCCAAGAAAGTTACAAAATTTTGTGTAAATTCCACTGAAGAGAAATTTGCAGCTTTCGTCCAGATCTATTCACCTTTATGGCATCAGAAGTTACAGTTTGTGCCAGATGTCATAAGCTATATCAATATTGTCTTTAGTAGTTTCTCATAATACTAAGAAAGCAACCTTCGGTGTTTTTTCAACCCATTCCTTCAGGAAGTTAGCATGATATATCTTGGTTGTATTTTTCCTATCAGAGGTCTCAGTCAAATAATGATCTGTACTAGTACATCTAATTACTTTATAAGGCCCTTACCACTTCATTAACAGTTTCTTTTCTGTGGAGAGTAACAGTAACAAGACCTTTTCACCTGTCTCCCAAATGTTTTCTTGTGCCCATGGTCATAATACACCTGCTGCTGTTTTGGGGCTTCTTAATGGCTACTGTGGGCAATTTCAACATATTTTTCCAGTTTCTTTCTCAGTGCGTGCATATAGGATATTATAGATTCTTTCTGAGTGGGGTTATCTTTCCATGTTTCTTTCATTACATCTAGTGGTCCTCTAGGTTGTCCACCATACATTTCAAAGGGTGAAAAACCTGTTGACGTTTGTGGCACTTCTTTGTAAGCAAAAAGCAGGTAAGGTAAGTATTGGTCTTAGTCTTTCCCTTCACATTTCACAAACCTTTTAAACATGCATTTTAGAGCTTAAAACACTCAACAAGACCATCTGTCTGAGGGTGATAAGGGGAGGTTTATATGGCAGTTATACCCAGTAGTCGGTACAGCTCCTTCAGCAATGGAGCACCAAAATTACTACCCTGCTCAGTAATAGTCTCTTTAGGTATTCCCACCATACTGAAAATTTTGGCAAGCTCTGAGGCCACTTTTGGGTCTGTGACAATGGGGACAATTGACTAAAAGGTGGATTGCCTATGCGCCACATTAAAGAGGCACATGGCTCACTTGGTAGCACATCCGCCTCTGCACCAGAAGGTTGTAGGTTCTCGTCCCACACCAGGATTGGACTTGCACCTAAAAATCACTGGCATCTGAGTGCAGTATTGGGGGGTGCTGTACTGCTGGGGTATGCTGTCCTTCGGATGAGTCGTTAAACCAAGGTCCCTTCTGCCCATCCTGGTGTTGTCCTGGTAGGTGTCCAGGTGGAAGTAAAAGAACCCAGGGCACTCTTCACAAAGAGCAGGGAACATTCCTGGTGTCCTGGCCAGCATTCACCTTCCCATAAACCAGTTCATGCAATTATCCAGGCTTTGTGTGGGTGATGATGTGCGATATGACCACCACCACACATTCAATCACTTCACTACCAGTCTTGCATTGCTTGTAAAGCGCTTTGGGATACTGTGTATGAAAAGCACTATATAAATGCTGATTCTTCTTCTTCTTCTTCTTCAACGTGGGAAAGCTGTGCAGCAGGGGTCCAGCAGACTCTTGCGGCATTCACCACAGACATGCTAGAACCTTGTGTGCTAGATACTCTAGCCGTCCATGTGGTCCTGTGCCAGGGGTGGTCCAGAGCATGCCAGTGGGTGTGATCACACTCTATGCTATTCATGAAGGCATGGAGTGCCAGGCATAGGGTGCACCACATATGTTTGAGAATACATGGTGTATCCATTGCGAGCCCCAAATGGATGGCAGCTGCCTGCTGTGGTGGGACTAGGGGTCACCCCTGATAGAGGTCCAGCCTACTGGGCAGATGGAGAGAGCTGGGGCAGCCATTTGGGTGAGTGCCTGTACCTTGATTACTGTTCCAGCTGCACTCTTCCACACTCCCCTGCTCCTGTGGAGCAGGGGATCCACTCTGGGCCCTGGACAGGCATTCAGTTGGATACCTGCCTGGGTCCACTGCTCTGCACCCATCCATCACCCCATGTTCCTATGTGCTGGTGGGGTGAGGTTCCACGGGCAGGGTATGGACCTTTCACACATACCTCCAGCCTGTTCATGAATTGCGGCCAATATGCATTGCAATTGCCTCTGGGTATCAAGTAACATAGTAATATACTATAAAACTGAATCGATTACTCTTTTTACTTTTGTTTAAGGGTCAACCCCATCCATTGAAATTCTCTCTAAAGGCACATCTATCAAGGGTAGGGGAACCAGGGGCACCTTGTCTTTTTTGGACACTGGGGCTACTTTCTAACATTCAGCACAAAAACTGCAATGTGTAGCAACATCCTCAAGAATCCCAGGCTAATAAAATCTGTTCAACAATCTGGCAAGGCTGTGGTCCCTTCCTGGGTGACCAGCCTTAAGACTATCATGTGCTACCTGTAACAACTCAGTTCTATAGTTCTTTGCTTTGACTAATTGTTCTGTTTGTTTCTTCATCTGAGGATTAACATAAACTCTGTTCAGGAGCCCATTACATTTTTAAGTTCGCAGAGCACACATGCACAGCAAGCTTCATGATATGAGTTGCTTTTGAAGGGTGTGACACTGTCTGTCCAATGCAGAGTGCTCTGCAAGGGGCTCAACCTTGCCACACCAATCATCAGGCAGGCTGACCGTGACAGTGTTTTACCTGAGACGGTCTGTACTTGAAAAGAAAAAGTCACACCAATCATGTGGTGCCTTTTTCCTTTTACCTGCAGGACACCACCCAGCAAACAACTGTTTTGTGTCCCAATCAGCCTGGTGCCACCCCACTGGAGCTGGACCTGTTCACTGTACAGGCAGTCAATCTGAGTGTGGCAGCCATGGAAATCCTTGCTAAGCAAGCAGAAACTAGCTGTATGATGCTTGATTGTGAGTCCTGTGCAGTGCATCTCCAGCAACTATTATGTCCCCTGGACTCTGTTATACCCACTCACATGCCCTGGCGATGTCCATTCCTGCCCCCAGAAAGTGTAATCTTTCCTGAACTCTGTGATACCCACCCACATGCCCCGTGAACCTCCATCTCACCCCAAAAACTCTGAGCTCCCTCGGCATGCATTATGCCCACCCACCCAGTGGATCTCCACACAGCATGTAGACAGAGAGCTAAAGAGAGTGACAGCTACAGTGCCATGGGTGGGCAACCTTCCCTTTCAGGTGTCTGTGCAGGGTTAGCAGTATGCTGCAGATTGTAGTCCCTGGTTGTAGTTCCTATCTCTGGTGCTGCTTCTCCCCCCTCTGGATTGTAGCCCCTGTCTCTAGTCCAGTCCCCCACTGGCAGAAGCTCACCTATCGCACCGATTCTAAGGCACTCCACAGGATTCAGGAAGGTAGGAGAAGTCACTTTCCTCCCAGGCCTCCTTCACCTCCCACTGACTCCCATTTGCTCCTCTTCTCCCAGCTGTGTGGAGAAGGCCACAGCCTAACCTCCATAAGGGCTGGGAGTTTCAAGTGCCTGAAGGCACTTTCACTTAAGCACAGTCACACTGGTGGGGCTGGATGCAACCGCAGACCAGCTTAATCCCTCCCTTCCCACCTTGTTTATCCCTGGTGTCTAATGGCACCCCACACCTCAGTGAGCCCATTGTTCTTCATCCCTGGTGTCTAGTGGCACAATCACCTTGTCATGTATCCCCAGCACACAGCACTGTGGTACAGTGGGAAGCCACCTTCCACTGTCCCCAAATAATATTTTATTACTACAGTCTGACACAGGAATGCCCACTGCAGGTGTCAGATGCCACTGCTGCCACAGTCCCTCCATTCATCTTTGCCAACATCGAAGGGCCCAATCTCTGTGTCGGCAGTGGAAGAACTCCCCCAGCAGTATGGGACTCTGGGGAGCCCACTCCCAGTGTGCAAAGTGGTAAGTATCCCCAGCATCACTGTGGAACACTGGGGAGCCCACCCTAGTGTCCCAAAACATTCCTGTCTCTAAAAAAAAGAAAACCATCCCCCGATGTCTCTGTTATTTTGTTTTAACCCTGAAAAAAAGAAAATGGTCCCTCGTCATCTCCCCTGTCTCCCCACATCCCAACCCTCCCTCCAGGCACCCACCTCCCTTCACCCCCCTTACCCCACACTTACCTCTGGAGGTCGGCAGCTGTGCTCTTCAGTGGACCGGAACATGTCTGCACTCTTCAAAGCCGAACAGCGAACTGAAAGGTAAGTGCTATAAGTGTATAATGGCTGTCTGTGGCGGTTTCAGCTTCTGTTGATATCTCAGTCATTTTTTGAGATTTTTGCACCAACTTTCAAAATGGGGTTGTTGGGACCTCATGAACACTGTCTCTATCATTTCATTACTCAGTTTCGAAAGCTGATTTTACGATCACTGCACGGAATCACCTTTTGGGACTGATTAACAAAATGACAATGCCATTGTTCATGAAGTGGGGTCCCAAAAAGCTCATGTTGAAAATGTGGTGTAAAAATATCAAAAAATGGGCGAGTTACGTGCGCTCATTGACATTTTTATACATACACACATGTAACTTTGGTTATTTTTAATATTTCAACTCCAAATTTGCAACATAGCCATTGTTTCATACCACCTCATGAACAGTAAAGCTATCATTTTTCACATCCTTCCTGAAATGTATTTTTCTAACTGTGGCACAGAATGTGAGGTCACTACATGAAATCACCTTTCAGCATACAGCACTGAAATGATTGTGCCACGGTTTATGAGGTGGCATCCCAAAAAGCCCATATCAAAAATTTAGAACAAAAATACTAACAAACCCACAAGTTACGTGTGCTCATTTAACTTTTCCTATGCATGAGCATAACTTGGTGAATTTTTAATATTATTACTCCAAATTTTCAACATAGCCATTTTTCTACACCACCTCATGAACAGTACATCTGTCATTTCTCACATCCTGTCCAAAACATGTTCTCACACCTGTTGCGTGGAATAGTGCAGTTGCTGTGCAAAACCACCTTTCGGGATTAAGTAACAAAATGATAGCACCACTGTTCATAAGGCATGGTCCCAAAAAGCCCAGGTTGGAAATTTGGAGCAAAAATACCAACAAATGACAGAGTTACTCTTGTTTGTTGACATTTTCCTACACACATGGGTAACTTTGACAATGTTTTATATTTTGACTACAGATTTTCAGCCTAGCCATTTCTTCACACAAACATATATATAGTACAACTGTCATTTCACACATTCTGCCCATAACGAGTTTCCACACCTGTGGCACAGAATGGCGTTTTGCCACAGATTAATATTCACCTCTTGGGTTTATGAGGTACGGTGATAAGAAGACTATGTTGAAGATTTGTGGTCAAAATGTGAAAAAATTACAAGTGGTGCATAGGCAGGGGTGTCACTAGCAGAAGGAAGGAGGCAATGATGCCATTATATAATCCTGGTCAGGTGTAACAGCAGGTATGTTGTATCAAAAAAATCTGATAGATTTCTTTGACTGGGAGACAAAGGAAGTTAATGGGGGGTTTGACGTCGCCTACCTCAATTTCAGCAAGGTCTTCAACACCGTCTCACATAAGAGACTTGTTAACAAGATTGGTAGTCTGGGCATGGTAGACAAGGTGGTGAACTAAGTTAGGAACTGGCTAACACATAGGAGACAGAGGGTGGAGGTAAATAAGGTACAGTCTGGGGATAGGGGGTGACCAGCGCGGTGGTACAGGAATCAGTGCATGGGACAGTCCTGCTGAATGTCTTCATTAGTGACATTGCAGAGGGGCTGAAAGGAAAGGTCTGCCTGTTTGCAGATGACTTCAAGATCTGCAACAGGGTGAATACACTGGAAGGGGTGGAGAAAATGAGAAGGGACCTATGCAGGCTTAAGAAATGGTCTGAGGAGTGGCACCTGAGTTGTAAATCAAAGAAGTGCAGAATTATGCACCTGGGGCATTGAAACTCTGGGGAGAGTTAACAGGATAGGGGGGCAGTTGTTGAAAGTCACCAAGGAACAAAGGGACCTGGGGGTTATAATCTCACGTGACTTGAAAATGTCAAAGCAAACTATAAAGGTAGCGGCGAGGGTTGGATGCATGCTGGGGTGCATAAGAAGGGGTTTCACCAGCAGAGGGAGGGAAGTAGTGATGATGTTATATAAAACCCTGGCCAGGCCTCACATGGAGTACTGTGTGCAGTTCTGGAGACTGCACCTTCAAAAGGGCCTAAATAGGCTGGAGATGGACCAGAGAGGGCAACTAAGATGGCATAGGGCTTGCACTACAAAACAAATGAGCAGAGATTAAGGGACTGCAATATGTTCTTGCTGGAGGAGAGGAGGTAGAGAGGAGACATGATAGAGACATTCAAGTAGCTCAAGGGTATAAACAAGGTCCAGGGGGAAGACATCTTCCAATATAGGAGGAATACAAGAATGAGGGGGCAGGACATGAAACTAGAAGGGAGCAGACTAAGAGGGAATATGAGGAAATTTTTCTTCACAGAGAGGGTGGTAGGCACATGGAATGATCTGCCACAGAAAGTCGTAGGAGTGAGTAATGTGGTGAGAGTTAAACATACATGGGACAGGCATGGTAGAACCATAGAGGCACAGCTGAGGGAGCATCAGATACTGTAGACAAATACATGTCTTATGGTCCCACTGGAAGGGCTTAGCGGTCCTTAACTGATGACAATTTCTTTTTTTTTCCATATACACTTTTTTCTGCTCCTGTTCACAGTAGGCAGGAGGCTCCGCCCCTCCCTTGGAGGGGACTCATCTCTCAAGCCAGGCTTCCCCTCACCAATCCCACCTGGCCATCCCCCATGGGTTACCCCACCATGACAGGGCCAGGTGGTGAGGGATGCCAGACTACCCCTCACCCCTAGAAGACAACATCCAGATTACCAGGGGTTGGTGTGGGTGCAGCAGCCATCATAGAGCCTGCCAGCTCCATCTTTCTCCTCCAGTTTTACACCTGAGACCCCAAAAACGTGCAATGGGTGGGGTGACCATCTCCGCCTCCACGGAGGAAGTCTAAAGCCCTGGACATGGGCCCTCCCCATTCTGGGCAACATGTCTGTGCCGACACCCAGCCACCACTGGGTGTCAGTCTACAGCACACTGCACTGTCCCCCCTCCTCCAAGGAAGGAGAGCTGTTGGCAGATGCTCAATCCTTCCTCATCCCAGCATTCCCCTGAGTAACCTCAGTCTTTTCCTGAACCTGGGTCATCGGTGTGGTGTGAACTGCGGTGTCCAACACCTCAACTCTCAGCGCCACTGTCCCAGCTCACTGCCGACAGTTCCTATGTTTCAACCTCTGGCAGCCATGTTTACAGAGTCACTCAACACAGGAGTGGTACCAGAGGATTGGAAGAGGGCACATGTGGTCCCTCTACACAAATCTGGCAATAGGGAAGAGGCAGGGAATTATACAGCAGTCAGCCGCACAACAGTAGTGGGAAGATCATGCATGCACTGCTTAAAGAAAGGATAGTAGAACATTTACAAGGAATCAGTGCCCAGAACTCTAGGTAGCATGGATTCTCAGCGGGTAGGTCGTGTCACATGAATTTGATTGATTTCTTTGACTGGATGATGAAGGAAGTAAATAGGGGGGTGGATGTCACCTACTTCAATTTCAGCAAGGCCTTCAACACTGTCATATAAGAAGCTTATTAACCAAGATGGGCAGTCTAGGCATAGGATACAAGATGGTGAAGTGGGTTAGTGACTGGCTAACAGGCAGACAGAGGGTGGTGGTAAATGGGGGTACAATCTGGGGATGGGGGATGACCAGTTGGGTAACACAGGGATCAGTTTCTGGTCTTTTGGGCCAGTCCTGTTCAATGTCTTCATTAGTGACATTGTAGGGGGCTGGAACAAAAGATCTGTCTGTTTGCAGATGACACCAAGATCTATAACAGGGTGAATACTCTGATAGGGCTAGAGAAAATGAGAAAGGAACTCGGCAGGCTTCAGAAATTTTTTTTTATACATTCTTTTTATTCGAGTTTTCAAAATAATGTTTACATATTTATACAAACATATTCTGCATGAGATAATGAAATAGTCTCTAAACATTAAGAATAATACCAGTCCATTGCATTTCACGGGTGGAGGAGTTGCACATTTTTTTCTCCCCAAAATTAACTTTTTAACTCTGCATCTGCAATTTTTTTTTAAACTATCAGTCCTTTTGATAAAACAAAAATGCCCCCAGGCTTCAAAAATGGTCTGGGGAGTGGCATCTGAGGTTTAATTCAAAGAAGTGCAATATTATGCACCTGGCCCATAGAAATCCTGGGGAGAGCTACAGGACAGGAGGAGAGTTACTGGCAGTCACCAAGGAACAAAGGGACCTGGGGGTTATTATTTCAGATCACCTGAAAATGTCAAAGTAGAATGCAAAGGAAGTGGGGAGGGCCACTGGCATGCTGGGGCGCATAGGCAGGGGTATCACCAGCACAAGAAGGGGGTGGTGATGCCATTATAGAAAACCCTGATCAAGCCTCACATGGAGTGCTATCTGCAGTTCTAGATCCTGTCAAAAGGACATAAAGAGGCTGGACATGGTCCAGAGAAAGGTGACTAACATGGTACAGGGCTTGCACCACAAAACTTGCAAGGACACATTAAGAGACCTCAATATGTACTTGTTGGAGGAGAGGAGGGAGAGAGGGGACATGATAGAAACATTCAGGTACCTCAAGGGATAACAAAGGTGCAAGGGGATACATCTTCCAATGCAGGAGGAGTACAAGATGGTACTCATACTTTTTCCTTTTATCAGTCCCAACATTTATGTACCCTGTTCAGAAGACCAATTTGGATTTCACCTCATTTACCAAGGGCAATTACATAAAACCAAAAAAGGACCTCCTGGCCCACCTACTGCAGTCTGCTGTAATGTCCCTACCTACTATACTACCATAGATCCTAATTGCTCTTCAGCCTTACCCGCCACCCACCAGCCCGGTTACCAAGGTTCACTTTTGTTGATTCCCAGGCATGTTTGACGTGGACAGCATCACATACATCATGTAAGGAAACATTCGGCATTGACAAATGCTTGTTATTGTTCTATTTCTGTTTTACACTTCTTGTACAGCAAAGTTGCTCATGTTAATGGAATGTAGAGCCTCAGGTTTCAAGTGTTGCTGTTGGTCTTGGAAGTTGGACTCAGAGCCTCAAAGGGACTCTAGGTTGTTACATTTAAAAAACAGAGCAGAACCTCTTAGCTGTTATAAATGCCTACAGCAATAAGTGTGGGAGGGGAGGGGGAGTTGCCAGCTACATACAGTACAGTACAGTGCATCCTAGGGACACAGAGGGGCTGTTTATCAGGGAGGGGGAAGAAGAGGGCTTTGTACTGTGGACAGTGCATCTGAGGGAGATGGAAGGGCTTCTTCTTTTGGGCAGGGAGGTCAAGGGGCATTGTACATTATGTCACTAGTTTAGATGGTGTGTCTGGGGGAGTTAGAGGGTCTGCAATCACTGGGGGGGGGTTGGACGTGAAGTTAACATGGTACAAACAGGGCTGTGAAGAATGGCTTCGGAATGGATTTTTTTTTGTTTATTTGTTTTTTGGTGGGTGCCCCCTTGGCTGGTGTTAACAAAAGTGTGGTTGCTGAAATTAGTGTTTTTGTTGTTTGAGTTGTACTTGGTAATGTAACCTATGCCTCCACATGTAATGCACCATTGTCCATACTGAGGCAGAGAATCCAGATGACAAAAATGGAACATGGCAGCTTGAGGTACAAGAAGCCCTGCCCGCCAGCCCCATCCCCATACCATCTCCTGTGACACCAGGACCCAGGTCTGGATGTGTGGCTCTGGGGGAGGGATGGCCCTCCATTCCTTCCTCCCTCCCTCCTCTGGCCCTACCACAGGGGGAAATGCTTGGGGGATCTCTGTGTATAGGCAAGTCTCAGTGGAGGTGGTTGTTAATTTGGGGTGATGGAGACAGGGATAATATTGCCCCCTGATCTGCCAAGAAATAAAACTAAAATGTTCATGGAAAAAAAAAGAATATGGTGCACCACCCTGATACCAACAAGTGCCTTCACCAGTTCTTTGCAAGCACCATTTCAGTATCATTGAAAGAGGATCTGTTAGAAAATGCTCACACACCAAAACTGTGGCACTAACCTGATTTTATTTAACTGCCAATACATCCTATGAAGTAACTAGGGGTTAGGTCATGTACAGTAAAGTTATCAAGCAAGGTAATACTGGCAAGCAATCATGTTGTCACTTTATAAAATGGCAGGGTAAATTCATGTAATCTGATTGGCTGTTATTTATGTGTAAAATATGGTTTACACGGGGTTAAAAAAAGGACTGCTAAGCAGAGAAGAGTCTTCAACACAAATCAATGGGTATTTGGAACACAGACATTTCAGTTAGCCTTCTACTGACAGAACTGATCTTCGACCACAAACATGGCTGCTACCTTTACACTGTAAAAAAACTTCAGCTGAGCCCTAAAAATAAAACTTCCTTAAATAAAAAATAAAGCATATGAATTAAATGCTGTTTTCCTGATTAACACACTCTTCTTACATGCATGCATAAACAAATTAGAAACAGTAAGTATTGTTTATAGTTTTCACTATAACTGTTTCTATGCTGACAGTGAAAATTCCCCCTTCTATCTTTACCTGCTTATCAGGGAACTCTCTTCTTGCCCTGACAGTGAGATAACTGAGTCTGTGGCTGTAACAAAGGCCTTTGTTGTCTGTGTGTACAGTGAGTTGGGAGAGAAACATTCTACTAGTGGAACTGAGCAGAATTTTGAATCCATGTATTCCATGGTAAACATTCCATTATAAACATTTCATATTTTGAATGTGGAGAACAACAGAGAAAAAAAACAGGAAGAAGAAAGTTGGCAACAATACAGTGACATCATCAATGACATCACTTGCAGTGGGCAAAAAGAATATTTTATCACAAATGTGCACAAGTAAATCTATTTTTTCTACATATAAACATGCTTTTCCTAATAGTCTAAGTGCAATAAGGAACTCAGAGGTGTGTGTAAACCAAATTTTACAGCACAGCCATCAGCTGAAGTCACTCGGCCTTCGGCCTTATGCCTTACTACACCCCTGGCCGTGCTGTAAAATATGGTTTACACACACCCCTTCTTGCCTTATTGCTTACATATACAGGTCTCTCTGGACACGCACACAATTCTGTCAGCCTACTGTACTATTAGGCCCCCAATAAACCCAAAGTAGTTGTAGCCCACAATAACAGCAATTCTTTCAAGACTTTACTGTTGCTGTTTAATACTACATTGGGTACTGGCTAATTGCTGCTGTGCTGTTGAAAGGTTGCTTGGCTTGTCTGTCAAGAAGTTATGAACATTCCTCTCAAATGTTCTGTCCAGTTCTGCTCCTGCTTCTTTGGTTTGCAGCTTTTGCTTAGCTGTTTTTTTTCTATTTCCTTTTGCTCTCATTCATATTTGGTTTATTCCTTATTGGGCACACTGGTCAGGCTACCTAGCTAACTTCTTACGAGTTTATCTTTTTTTCTGAGCTTGTATAGGGTACTTAAAGCAGTAGTATGTGTTAGTTGGAAAATAATTCATCAGTTTGATGGCTCTGGCAAGCCCTCCCTTCGTACACCTCATTGCATCACATGGAAGCCTGCCTAGTATCTGTATGTACTCGATCTCGTGCTGGGCTCACCCACTCTGTCATGCACCTGGTGTGTGCTGTGGAGAGTGGGAGCATGCCCCTAATATTCCCACCCTAATTCCGCTCCTGCACAACCCCCCCTCCATTACCACACTACCTACCTCCCTTGCTGTTTATAGCCCAACCTTCTTTCACACTCCCCCACTCCAGTACCCCTCCCTTAGTTTTCTGCCCATGCCTGCTCCCCCCAACTTGCCTCAGAATGAGCTCCAGCTTGCACCCCTCACACTGCTGGCATCACTGCAGCAATTCCCCCTCCCATCACTCACCCTCCCGCAAAACAACAACGCCATCCTTAGACTGCTCCCCCACCCACTCCCCCTCTGTATGGCTAGTCCCTTTCTGTATGGCCAGTACTCCCATGGGCCTGATGACCCTAAATTGACAGACTAAAGCACTTCCTTTGAAGCTGTTTCCTTGGTCTGAGCTGTATCCTGAATGTTCCCTCACTGAAATGCTTTATCCCCTTGAATACCTGTTCATCCTATTTTATTTGTAACCTGACTGAAACAAACTTAGAAACATAGAATTTGATGGCAGAGAAGGACTGCTTGGCCCACCTAATCTACCCATTTCCCTGCCTAATGGATAAGCTGCAGATCCTAGTTAACCAACAGCCTACTTCCTCCTACCCCCCACTAGAATTGCCTTATGTCTGTCCCATGCATTCTTGAATTCCCCCACTGTTTTTGACTCTATGACCTCCACAGGAAGGCTGTTCCATGCATCCACAACCCTCTTTGTGAAGAAATACTTCCTCACATTACCTCTGAGCCGTCCCCACTCTATCTTCAAATTGTGCCCCCTTGTTCTTGCACATCTCTTTTTCTGAAAGATGCTACCCTCTTGGAATTTGTTGATTCCCTAGAGGTATTTGAAAGTTTCTATCATGTCCCCCCTCTCCCTCCTTTCCTCGAGGCTATACATCTTAAGCTCCTTTAGTCTTTCTTCATATGCCTTCTGGTGCAGACCCTGCACCATTTGGTTTGCCCTCCTCTGGACAGCCTCCACCCTGTCTATGTCTTTGCGGAGATGGGGTCTCCAGAACTGTACACAGTACTCTAGATGTGGTCTTATCAACTGTCTGTACAGAGGGCTGACAACTTCCTGTTTTCTACTGGTGGTGCCTCTCCTTATGCATCCCAGTATCCTCCGAGCCCTCCTTACTGCCTTCTCACATTGCTGGCCCACCTTTAGGTCATCTGATATGATTACCTCCAGGTCCCTTTCCTTTTTTGTTGTTGTCAGTATCTCACCCCCCCATTGTGTACTATTCCCCTGGGTTTTGGTTTCCCAGGTGCATTACTTTGCACTTCTTTGCATTCAATCTAATCTGTTGTACATTTGACCATTCCTCCAACCTTGCCAAGTCTCTTTTCATCCTTTCCACCCCACCTTGCGTATCAACCCTGTTGCAGATCTTTATGTCATCTGCAAAGAGACATACTTTCCCTTCCAGTTCCTCTGCAATGTCACTTATAAAGACATTAAAAAGGACTGGCCCCAGTACTGAACCCTGCGGTACCCCACTAGTAACCCTCCTTTCTTCACTGTGGACTCCATTTACTATTACCCACTGTGTCCTGTTGTTCAGCCAGTGTTTTACCCAGGCTACCACCCTGGGACCCACTCCCAGGCTGGCTAATTTATTTATTAATCTTTTGTGAGGGACTGTGTCAAATGCATTGCTAAATTCTAAGTAGGCCATGTCCACAGCCCCTCCCTGGTCTGCTACTTTGGTACTGTAAACTTGGTAAACTGTTCCTTCAATGTGTTCTAACTCATAACATTCAAATGTATGCAACTGATATGCTTTGAATAACGTTTTTTGTAATGTATGCAACCTGTATGTTTGACTAATTGTTTTGTGTATGACCTGGAACCTTTATGAACGAGTCCCAGGACTCAAAGGTATTAATCCTAAACTGCAATAAATAAATAAATACATATTCCCTCAGTGACTCACAGTGTAGTCTGTTCTTCGGCTCAGTCCATCCATCATGGCCCCTCTGCCTGCCATCCCAAAACCACAGCGAACTGCACCCGGTGAGGAGGAGGAAGAGGATGGAAAGAAGGTGGCTTGAGGGCATGAGCAGTATGGCTGCTCCCAGTGGGATTTGAGATCTGTAGACAGCATTGTGCCTGTTGGTCCTGATACCTGGACACTGCTGATTACCTTGTGACTGGAGCGAGCACAGGAGGGAGTGACAGATTAATCCAGACCTATAACGCTGCCATCCTTTCCCACAGCCCAGCTGGGGTCAGCCTTGTGGAAGCACTTACAGAGGCAACCCAAGCATGCAGAGGAATTGGGACCCTTGTGCATTCCAGTATGGGTGGCCTGAGCTCTACAAGACCCTTGCATGCTCTAGTATGAGTGGTTCAAGCTCAGTGGGATCCCCACACGCTCAACAGTTGCAGTGATCCTGCCTTTGAACAAGTGGCAGCAGCCAGGCAGCAACAGGACAAGGTAAGCAGCTGACCTGCCCACAGCTGAGAAAGAGTGATGGACCGAGCAAGGTAATTAATTGTTCCTTCATGCTGCTGGAAGCTCTGCATGGCTGAGTAATGCTGAGCATGAGGGTGGGGGGTATCAACTTTCACTCTCCCTCCATCCCTGCTTATTGTTCAGCTGCTGGGATTCACTGCAGTAGTTCACGTAGCCCCTGTCTACATTGTGTATATCTCTCTCAGTATTTATTCTCTGCCTCACTGTTTACCACCCCCCATATATAGTAACATTGGATATGGCTGTAGGTCCATCATGCCCCCCCTTCAAAAGCAGGGATGGGTTTATGCTGTGTAAACATGTACCAATTTATAGGGTTTCCACACCAACTCCATCCTGTAGGGACTTCATGAAAACTGGACCAGTGCAATAAAAGCTGGACCCAGCACGAATGGCCCAAAGATTGTGGTTTGGCCAGTCTCACTGTGCAGTGTTTTACCGATCTGATCTGGTTTAGGTGGTCTGGTTCTCACCCATACCCAGGCACTGGGCGAAAATTGGACCACTGTGAGTGGACCAGTTCAGTAAGGATGTGTACAGTTTGCACACCTTGCAGCCATTCTGTCCTGATACAGTTCCGGCACTCTGGTTGCACCCATGTGATACCTCAAAATGCAACACAAAGGAATACACACAGAAACATATGGGAGACAGGTACAACTGCAATACCAACGGCGAACTTTCGTCATTGACAAATGCTTGTTTAAATATTGTTTCACCCTGTTGTTGTTTCTCTCCCAGCTGCTTAAAACAACCTTGGAAAGAAATATTGTTAGCTTGCTCAGAAACAAAATCACAATCTGCTATCAGTTTAGTTTCAGAATTTTCATAAACAACCACTTACATCCATCAGTTGTTTGTGTTTTTTTTTGTTGACACAGTTTTTTCAGGCATCTTCTTTCTTTTCTGGACTTCTGGGTTTTGGAGCTAGGCTCAAACAAATGCAAATCAAAGTCACCAAAAAAAACAGAATCCTCAACATCTGAGATTTGTTTTGCCTGTGCTCTTATTATGACAGCTGGTGACACAGTAGAATTTACTCTCTCTGTGATTAACTACACAAATGCTGATAAGTCATTTCAAATAATCACAGGTACAGGTAACTTCCTACTGGGTCATAATGTCATACACTTAACAGTGTGCAACATTAACGCTAACCCGAAACAGCACTGTCCATGACATTGAATGGTGCAATACTGCTTATACTGCGGTACATGGTATTGCACCATTCACACAATCCCAGGCAGAGGATAAGACCTCTGCTGGGAGTGGGTTCTGCGGAGCAGCTGCCATGATTCACTGGATTAAGCTACAGCAGCAGAAGCCCAGGTGCTCTGTCTGGGACCGGGTTTGATTCCAAGTCCCAGACATCTTATTTATTTTCCATGAATTGTGCGCTCCCCAAGGTAACCCCCCCGGAGGAGCTGATAATCCTTAGTGGGGGGGTTCAGGGGGTGCAGCTCACCATAATGGGGGTGTGGGGGGCAGAGTCCCCCCACAGAAAAAGGACTTATGCTATATGGCAATATTGTGCTGTACTGGCAGCGCAATTTTGTCATGTGGCATAATGTCTTGCGACATTATGACCCTGTGCCAGGTAACTTAAGTACTACTCCCACTTTCATTTGGTGTGACACCCAATTAATGCTCAGAGTCAGTTAGGTAGTGAGGTAGTATAGAGTGTTCCCATGGATGCATATTACTCTATTACCTGGTCCTTTTGCACAGTTTTTTCTCAGAACTTCAGCATGCACTAGGGTCTATTGGCTTCCTGAATCTATATGTCTCTTCACAGTCTTATTCCTCACCTTGACATGTTAAATACTTGCCCCAATTTGCCCAGGCCAAATTTGCTTGAGTGTTACCCTTCTTATTTTTCTGACAGTTTCTTGCAATATGGCCTGGCATATTACAGTTATAGCAAACAATATATTTGGGTGCAGATTTGTTAGTCTCACCAGAGTTCTTATTTGATCTGGAGTTAAATCAGAAAAAAAGTGGCCTTACCATTTCTTGACTGTTACTTTAGTGCTGCAGTGTCTGTCTGACTTTTTGACAGTCTTCAGCAAAGAAATGGACTTTTCCACACTTTCTGGTCAGTGTTCTTTTACCCAGAGTTGCACATCTGTAGGAAAGATGTTGATTTGTAAATATGTCAATGACCTGTGAGATTGTTTGTCCTCCAGTTGGAGCCATACAATGAGGAGTTCTCTGAGTTGGGTGACAGCTTCGCGAGGATTACCAACTAAGTGGCACTTCAGGGACTGGAATCTCTGCCAGTGGGTGTCTCTTGAGATGGCATGACTTGTAAAGATTTCTCTCTTCACAAGGTCATTGTTTTCTGACTGCGCAGTGCCCATATTGCTGCAGGCATGTTGGGCTTCGCTAGCCAGGTAAGGCACAAACCTGATTGTCCATCACTGTTTTGGCCATTGGCAGGCTCCAGCAACCCTTTACAAAGTTGTTAGGTATGTTTTTTTATATCATCTGTGGGACACAATGTTGTAAGTATAATGTAATTTAAGTTGTTTGTGCTTGTTGATCTTTTGGACCTGTACCAGATCCTCCAGTTTCTATAGCTTGCAGGGCATCCAGCCATTGCTGTTCCTGCCACTGCATCTCTTCTTTTCTGTGCTGCATTTCTTCTCTTCTCTGCTTCTCAGTCTGTCTTTGTTGTATACCACACCATATAAAGATGGCAGACATGCTTTCAGGTTCTGTCCCTGCCTGTTTTTCTTCTTCTTCTTCTTCCATCACTTTTGCTGGCTGTACAGTCTCAGTTTGGACTTCTGTTGCTGCTTCTAGCTTGGCTGCTATTTTTCTAGTAATCACTCCTGGGACTGATGTTGCAAGATCCATATGTTTCTTCTATGCTTCCCTTGTTCCAGTTCTAGCAACCACATACAAAACTCCTGGTGTAGAGTATACACAGCATACATCCCACTTTGTCTGACACTGTCACTGAGGCATAAGTCAGGAAGCATAAGCATACCATGAGAAGTTTTAAAATTTGTAAGTAGTATGTCATTATTATCAGTAACAATAAAATAAAGATGTACCGGATAGTTCTTCACAAAGGCAGTACAAACAGTGAAACAAAGTCCTTCATCTGAGAGTCTCATTTCAATGTAAATATCTGTTTCTCTCTCGTTAACTAACCAAGCAAAACATTGCCCTCTTTTTATAAGATGTTTCTCCCTGACAATTAAATTCTGCATCCTGTTCTCATTGCACTATATCTCCTGTTTTCATTGTCTTTTCTGTAACCATCCTGTAGCATACATCAAGACTTCTTAACGGGTGCCAGCAATTAATACATTCTGCCCAGATCTGACTTCATGCTTACAACTCTGTCAACAAGTTTGTGAAGGTCAGAAGGTTTCTCAAGATCAATCCCCTGTGTTCTAAATAGCTAACTTTTCTAACAAGCTCAATTAACTTTCTGCATTCATTTCAACAGTATAATTATATACATTTGCACACTTGGGGACCCCAGTTTCACATTGAGATTCACATATATTTTTTTAACCACAGAGAAGCAAGGGGAGAAAGGAAGACTGGAAACAGCAAGTTAAAGAAAGGGGATAACGGGAATTCTGCAACCATCAGATTGACCAATTCCTAGGTGCCACAAGGAACATTTGATAACACAACCAGACAGCAAGAAACAGAAAAGTGGCAAAACAGAAGAAGACAGAATAGACTGTTGCTTTTAACTATCTCTGCACAACAGATGGGACAATATCTTATCCCAACCCTGTCACAACCAAATGATTAGAGTACTGACTGAGCTGAAGGTAATGAGACAAGGGAAGGAGGTTAGAATGTGTAGAGGGGAGAACTTTTTACTCGGCCCTCTAGGGTAATTTTACTGGGTGGAGAGACACTGTGAAATGATGCTTAGGCAGTGTTCAGATGTGGCATTCCATATCCAAGTAAGTTTTCAGGTTAAGATTTTCAGAGAAAATTACTGAAATTCTGATTACTGAAAAAAGCTCTGAATCCAATGAAATCAGTTCTGTTCAGTGGATTCCATGCAACCATAGTGTGTACTGCGATGCAAGGTACATGACAGAAGCCATCATCATTCATTGCCAGTTTGTTATACAGTAGAAGCATTGGGAGGATCGAATAGTGGTTCAATTGGGACAGGCTCTTGTCACTGTGCCTGCAGAGGCAGCTGTTGTAATTTACTCATAAAATGGATGGGAAAGTACTGTTTTTTATGTGCTATGATGTGAGACAGATTGAGACGTGAGACCAGCAGGGAACCCCACACAGAAAAAGTACAGAGGATTAAGTTACAAATAGGAATTCAACCATCTCTCATCAGCTCATTTAAAGCCACCACTCCATTTTAATGTTTTAATCATTTATTTATTTGTTTTATTCTCTGATTATCCAGGTTAGATACTTGACCTATCAGGTTGTTTGGTGGGAGAAGGGCATATTCTTTTTTATCCATGATTGGACAGATTGTGCACCAGCCTTGTTTATTTAATTCATGGGCCTGGTCAGTCTTGGGACCTGCCAGGTAGTTGGAGGGAGGGTGACATTTTTTTTGTTTATTCCCTGATGGGTCAAGTTGGGCAGTAGACTTGTAAGATGTTATGGGATAAGATGCCTATATATGTTTATCCACTGCTAGGTGGTGTGGGCACCAGATCTGTCAGATTATTGGGGGAAGTTCAGATTTATTTTTCATTTCTTGATGGGACAAATGGAAAAAGGGACATATCAGTTTGTTGGGGGGGTGTCTATTTTATTTTAATCTCTGACAGGTTAGTTTGGGTGGTATGCTGCAGGTACAGTGACATTTCAAAAACAGGGTCCCCTACAGCAACTACAGTGCCACGTCATTGTAGGGAACCCACTGGAACCTGGCACTGTCAGGGTTCCTGCACCGCCCCAAATCAGCTCTGACTCGGAGTTGAAAAACCTAAGTGTGGGGTGCAGGGCTGGCCCCATAGAAAGTTCATGGGGTGAAGCCCCCTAGAAAACACTCATTTTCATCTGAAATTGGCAGTTTATTGCAAATGCAGCCTACCTGCCGTTTCACTGTCTAGACATTAGACAACATTTTTGTTGTCAGCCAGTCATGGATGCAGCTTGGGCATTGGATATGTCAGGTTGTTGAGTGGGGGTTATTTATTTTTTTAATTCCCTAATGGGCTGGGTTAGGCACTGGACTAATTAAGCAGTTTGGGAGAGATGGTCAGATGTTTGTATTATATGATGGGACACATCTGTTACTGGATCTGTCAGGTTGTTTGGAGGAGAGAGACAAATTGTTTTATTCCCTGACATGTTGTGTTGCATACCGGACCCATCAGGTAGTTAGGAAGAGAAGTACATAGAGGGTGGTGTCTGGGAAGCCATATACAACAAGCATGTGTCTGCATTGAGAGGTTTCAATGGCAACCAGGAACCTTGAGAGAGAATCTCAAGAGATTCTCTTGTTGCCATAGAAAACTTGAGATGAAGACACAGTAGTGTTACATATGGCTGCCCATATATTGTCTTTTATAGTTTATGAGCATCCATTTCAGACACTCCACCTCCTTTCAGGTTGTAGGGTTGGGAGAGTCATATTGTTTTGTTTTATTCCTTGATGAGACTGATTGAACAATCAACCTGTTAGGTTGTTTGTGGGGGGGGGTATCATTTTTTTCATTCCCTGACAGGCCAGGTTGGGCATCAGACTTCTTAGGCTGTTAAGTGTGGAGGACATGTTTTTTTTGTCCCCCTCTGATGGCCCGAGTCAGGCACTGGACTAATGTGGCAGTTCAGTTGAGATAGTCAGATGTTTATATTCCACAAGGAGCCAAATTTGGGCATTGTTTCCATCAGGTTGTTGTTGGGAGAGATATATATATTTTTTATTAAACCTTAGATGGTAATGCTGGTCTCTGATTGGTCAAAACCTGGTCACATGAGCATAAAAAACTTTATACTATTGTCCTGCCTTACCTTGACAGCAGGCAATAGTTATAGCAAAGGACAATAGTTTATAAACTATTACCTGCTAAACTGGCACATGAACATTGCCATTTTTTTAGTGACTGTTTATCTCCTTCCTAGCAGTGCCCCCTTCATCCAAACCATCCTCCCCAAGCCCCGACATCCCAGAATTACTGGGGCTTACCTTTTGCCTGGCCCTTGAGTGGAATGTGAGGAGGGTCGGTGTCAACCTGCAGCTGGAGGATCCATTTTACCCCTTTATCTCTTGATTACCTCAGGGCCCCAGGAGTACAGTCACATGTGCATGGAGACGAACATGTGTACTACTGCCCCGGTAAGAGCCCCTTCCACCCACCCGTTGGCCTAGCACCTGGCACTTCCTCTGGCCTGTGCTCCCCCCTAGCCTCCACCATGAGGCAGTCAAGAGCTGAAGGATACCACTTTCCCTCCCAGGAGAAGAGAGCTGCCTCTCAGTGGCTCCATCCAACTCTGTGCCCCACCCCCTCTGACCTCTCGTGGCCTGTGCTCATTCCTAAACATGAGTCAACGGCATGGCATGAGGTAAGGCATCCAGCACCTTATCCCTCAGCACCACCAGGCCAGCTAACATTGTGATTTTTTAAACATGGAGAGATTCAGCACATGGTCAATGTAAGCTGCTGGTAGGTGAATAAGCTAACTGTTAACAACAGTGGGAGGCCAGCTAAGATGGGAACAGCTACATGGGGCTGCCTAATGTCTTGGCTTGCACCACTGCTGAATTTGCACATCCTACTATCATTTTTCTGTGGTACAGCACATTACACATGGCATAAGATGGAACTTGATGCCTTTGAGGTCAGAGCAGGTGGCAGAATGACAGGGGAGTGGGGCCCAGAGTTGGAGTAGCAGGGCAAAGGTGAGTTTTAATCAAGTTAATGGAGAAAAGACCCTCTTTCATCTCTGTACCTGTACTCCCACCATCTATTCTGTAGTCCCACTGTATTGTCACCAAAGAAGGTAAGTGGGCTTATCATGGAGGGGGAGTTTAAGGTCAGGTCAATAAAATGGTTCCAATGAATGCCCTTAGTGTTGTGACTACTCTGAAGGGGTGGGGTGTGGGCAGAACTGAAGGTTTAATAATAAAACAGACATTGACCAGAGTTTCTGAGATATAATGGGGAAATCTTGACCCCTCAGAATTAACTATTGACTTCAAATAGTCATATTGCCCTCAGCCTTTGGCTTTGTACAATACAACAGAGGAGTTCTTTTATCAGCACACCCTATATGGCAAGCAAAAATGTTCCTATTAACAGCATAGTCTGACAAGAGGACTTTGTTAAAAACAATGACATTTCATGAAAAATATATGGTTTACTTATTGAAAATGGACTCAGACTAGTTTTTATTAAACCCATTTTTATATAATGTAGCAGTAATACTTTAAGTGTCACCAACTAAATTGTAACTACTGTCTAATTACACTGTAACTGCTGTGTAACTACCATGCAGTTAATATAGCTTTTTAAAAGAGCCCTTGTCTAAACAGTTACAGCATTGTTGTAAAGTTCTTTCAATGCCACAGCTATCCATGAAGAAATGCATGCTGCCTTCTACACAGAACATCATTCACACACCCATTTGTGACATGTTAACCCTTTACTAGTTATGATTATATTTGTGATTTAAATATATGTTCTTTGAATGTCTGCTTGGAAAATATGGCAACCAGCAGAGCGGCCTTATGGGAGCTGGTATTTCAGAAGTGTGGTGAGGAGGGATGGCCTCTCCATGACCCAGTGAAAACTTTAATTTAGAGCTTCCTTCACAGGCCAGATTATAACACACTGTGAACCATCCTTTTACTTTGAAATCCAGAACGAGGATACCTTTTATGACATATTAGGAAGAAACAACTTCTAAATGATACATGTTATATTTCACACATAGGTGACATAGCTGTCAGAAAGTTTGCTCTGAAGATCAAAGGGATAGTTCTGACCTGTCATAAAGCATGCTGTTCCCTAATTAGGAAATATATGTGTATATATACTGTATATATATCATATCTATGGGTCTATCCACAGTAACAGGGGTCATGCGTGGGACATGACTGTGGAAAAATACATGTTGTCATTTCTGTCTTCTTTCACCATCAATACTTTACCCTTAATGTCCTTTACTAAAAGTGTAAACAGGAAGATAATATAACGTGTGGTTTTCTGAGTACGGTCCCTAATGTTTGGAAACAGTAACCAGGTAACGTACATAACAAGGACAGAGAATATGTTAACTAGAAAAAAAGTTATGTATAAATATTTTTGAATCTCTACATGAATTTGCAGTACTTTAACTCATTTGGTTAATTCACTAAGCAACGCCAAAATATTTTCATGCAAAAGAATGTGACAACCATCAATCTAACACGTGGCAGAGAATTACGGGGCAAAGTAATTTCGAAGTTTTCCCTCACCAACATTTCTTGGGTAATCACAGATTAAAATGCCTTTGTACATAACTGGGGATAAGAGTAGATGATATTTAAAACTTTTTTTGATCACTTTAAAAATTAAACTCCAAAAATCTGTGAAAAAGTGTTTCATTAATGTATGTAACAGGACAGAGAAAAATTCAAAAACTTTAAGCAGTCCCAGAAAACATTGTGGGAAAAGAAAATCAGGCATTTGGAGTATTTTATTCTTTTCCACTTTATGTTTAATGTCTAAAGTTATGACTCAGTCAGCATAAAAGTTCTACGGTTGCATACCATCACCACAAAGGAAGTTCATAATACAACAAATTCACTGTACTAACTAGAAATACCAGACACACTAAGTAAAATTAACTAAAACCCTAACCATAACACCACAATATACACACTATATACATTGCTTATTACAGACCTAATACGTACATCTGGCAGACCCCATGTGACAGTGTATCTGAATCCACCAGACATGAGCATGGACTACAGTGACTCACTTAAGCCGGTGTGCACAGTACACCACTTTCAAACACACCAGCACCCCATGAGAGATTGACCAGGGACATAGCACACCCCAGGTGACAGTGTAACTGAACCCATCAGAGCAGAACATGGGTGCTTGCCTACAGTGACTTAGTCTAGCAGGTGAGTGCAGTACACAAACTGCACACCCACCAGGGGCCCCATGAAGATTGATCACAGACCTGGTAGACCCCAGGTGATGGCGTAACTAAATCCACCATACAAGAACCCTGGCACCGGTCCATTGCAACTCAAGTCAAGCTGCTGTGTGCAGTACGCCACTTGCACACCCACCAGGGCCCCAAGAAAGATTGACCAGTGACCTGGCAGACCCCAGGTGATGACATAACTGAATCTACCAGATGAGAACAGATGATAATGTGGGCAACCCACTGGATTGGAAACAAAATGTAGGCAGGCACGGACACAAGCACTGGATTGCAAACAAAATGGAAGCACGCATGAACACCCATTGGCTTGCAAATCAAATGGAGGCACACATGACCACAGCGCCGGACTTGTAAACAAAATGGAGGTAAGCATTGGCACGCACAGAATTACAAACAAAAGGGAGGCATGCCCAGACACCCACAGGATTGCAAGCAAAATGGAGACACTATTTCCGTCCACCTCCAGATCCATGTCAACAGTCCCTGGGGCTTGGTAGACCATGCTACAACTCTCCAGCCCTGTCAGTAGCCCCCTGTGACCCAAAATCAGTCCCACCCCCTCCCCATCAGCCCTGTGGTATGTAAGGTCAGTCCCATTTCCCTCCCCATTCCCTGGAGCCTTGTGGCAAACTCCTAAAATTCTCCAGCCCTGTTAGCAGTCCTGTGAGATCCAAGGGCAGTCCCAAATGCTCCAGCTATGTAACAGTCCCATGGGACTCAAGGTCAGTGACACCCCCTCCCCAACAGCCCTCTGGCATGTGAGGTCAGTCCCATCTATCTCCCCAGTCCCTGGGGCCTGGTGGCAAACTCCTAAAATTCTCCAGCCCTGTTAGCAGTCCTGTGAGATCCAAGGGCAGTCCCAAACCTTCCCCATCAACCCCTTGGTACATGAGGTAAGTCCCATCCACATACCCAGTCCATGGGGCCTGGTGGAACACTCCAATAAATCTTCAGTCCTATGGAACCCAAAGTCAGTCCTAGCTTTTCCTCATTAGACCGCTGGCACATGAGTTCAGTCCCATTCCTCTCCCATGTCCCTGGGGCCTGGCGGCACACTACAACAAATCCACAGTCCCATGGAACCCACAGTAAGTCCATTTCTCCTCCCTATTAGCCCCCTGGCATGTAAGGTCAGTACCATCCCCTCCCCAGTCCCTGGGGTCTGGTGGCACACTCCTAAAACTCTCTAGCCCTGTCAGCAGTCCCATGGCATCCAAGGTCAGTCACACTCTCTCCTCATCAGTTGCCCTGGCACATGAGTTCAGTTCCACCCCCTTTGCAGTCCCTAGGGTCTGGTGGTGAACTCCTAAATTTTCCAGCCCTATAAGCTGTCCCATGTGACCCAAGGTCTGTCCCACCCCATCCCCATCAGCCCCCTGGTACAGAGGTCAGTCCCATCCCCCTCCCCAGCCCCTTTGGCCTGGTGGCACACTCCAGCAAATCCTTAGTCCAGTTGGACAAAGGGCAGTTCCACATCCCCATCAGCCCCAGGCATGTGAGGTGTATCCCATCCCCCTCCCCAGTCCCAGGGGCCTAATGGTGCACACTGACAAATCTAGAGTCCCATAGAACCGAAGGTTGGTCCCACCCCTTCCCATCAGCCCCCCTTGCACATGAGGTCAGTCCCACCCTCTCCCCGGTCCCTGGGGCCTGGTGGTACACTTCAACAAATCCACTGTCCCATGGAGCCCAAGGTAAGTCCCACCTTCCTCCAAATAAGCCCCATGGTATGTAAGATCAGTCTCATCCCTGGGGCCTTGTGGTTCACTCCTAAAACTCTCCAGCCCTGTCAGCAGTCCTATGGTACCCAAGGTCAGTTCCACCCTCCCACCATCAGCCCCCTGAGATGTAGGGTTAGTCCCACCCCCTCCCAAGCCCTGGGGTCTGCTGGTACTCCACATCTTGTCAGCAGTCCCAATGGTACCTGGTGGCAACTGTCTCCCTCCCCGCTGCCCTATTAGCCATACCTTGGCCAGAACCATTTTGTAAATTTAATTGATGCCATTGTGCTTCCAAGGAGCAAATTACTGCTGCAATCTTTATTTTTATAACATACAAGGGTCTTTAGTTGCAAAACTTTTTTGTTCTAAAATATTGTCACTGGCATTGGTGCATTTTAAATTTAGTGCAAAATTACTACAGCACCCAATATTGCTATTGTTTTTAATCTCAGACTTTGCAGGAAACATTTCATTTCTAATTTGTTTTTGGATCAGCTGGCAGCCCCCCTCCCCCAAAGCATGTGGGTGACTATTTTAAAACAAAGTCCTTTGTTGCATCCCCAAAACAAATGCTCAGTCACAACAAACAAGTCTTGTAGAATATCTTAATAATCACAATTAAAAAATAAGATACCACTAGAAGTCCCATCCATTTGTATCAGTGACCACTGGTTTCCTGAGATCCATGTTACAAACATTACTGAACTTGGTTGCAGGCTGTTAGGACAACTTTTGAAAATGCTAAAACAGATTCCAGGTTTTTTTCACTTTAAATGCATCAGTAAATGACTACATCACCCAATACTTTTATATTTTAATCTCAAACTTTGCAGCAAACATTCCATTTCTAATTTGCTTTTGGATGAGCTGGCAGCCCCAGCCCCCAAAGCATGTGAGTGGCCATTTTAAAATTAAAATTCTTTGTTGCAGCCCCCAAACAAATGCTGACTCAAATCAAACCAAAAAGCATGTAACATCTCTTAATAATAACAATGAAAAATAAGGCACCACCAGAAGTCTTGTTTGTAACAGGGACCGCTGGTTTCCTGAGGTCCCTGTTACAAACATGATTGAACATGGTTGTGGGCTGTTAGGACAACTTTTAAAAATACTGTTTTGGATTCCAGGATCTTTTCACTTAAAATGCATCAGTAAATGACTACAGCACCCAGTACTTTTCTATTTTAATCCCAACCTTTGCAGCAAACATTTCAGAAATAATTTTTTTTCAGATGAGCTGGCAGCCCCCCTCCCCCAAAGCATGTGAAAGTCTATTTTAAAACAAAAATAATTTGTCACACCCCCCTAAACAAATGCACACTAAAAGCAAACAAAAATCTCATTAAATATCTTAATAATCACAATTTCAAAATAAGGTGCACCAAAAGTCTTGTTTGAAACTGGGACAGAGATTTTAAGGAGGTCCCCATTACAAACATTAGCATGCTACCTCTGCCCCTGTTACAATCAGGACAGTACCATAAGACCGCTAAAAAAAGATGTTTGGAAGCCTGCAAAAGTCATACATCCACAATGAATTACACAGTCTTACACACCTGTTTAGCACATTGCAAAACTATGAAATTTACATCATGTCTGGCACACAGAAGGCAGTTATTAGAGCCACAAAATAGATAACCTTGAACAATATGTCAAATACTTGCCCTTTTCAGACATAAATGGATATATTTAAACAGCAGTCATGAACCCCAGAAAAATACATTATAAATTCAAACTTTATTTAACATAATTAACCATGTCCAGTAGCTAAATCCTGTTGTAACAGGGACACATGGATTAACGCTGTCCCTTGTTACAAACATGATTGACCTTTTCTCTGTCCTCAGAGACCTTACTGAATCTCAATCTGTGTACAGCATACTCCCATTTCAAATCCAGCAACAAAATGCAGTCAGATTTATAGCAGACAGTATACAAAATCATTATTTCACTGCTATGTAGCCCCATTCATGTTTGCTTGCATTTCTGACCAGTTTCCACATTAGTGTTTGTAACACAGTCACACACTTGTAATGGCAAGTTTGGAGGAGACAGCGAATGTTCTCATTTGGTGTTTTGGAGGAAAACTGACTGATCCACAGGCAAAGCAAAGTTTAAAGGACTTAATCTGGTGTTATGATTAGCTACAAATAAGCCAATGACACTGTGAAAAAAAGTCACACTCCTCAGGCATGATAAACAGCTGTTATATGCATAGATAGGGGTGGGACAGAGACAGATAGCCCAGTTCTACATTTAAAGGCAGCCAGATCATCTCTGCAGTTTTGAAATGTGTTTTCAGCCATAACAGCAAACTAACTGAGCCTCCTTCAGTTCCTGGCATCCAGTGCCCCGATTCTTGCACAGTTTGACATTTATTCCAGTCAATCCCATATGTAACCTAGGGGGACAGAGAAGGTTGCATACGAGATTGTCACTTTTTAACTCATTCTGGAAAAAAATAAAAATATATAAAGGCACACACATGGTGATGTTACAGAGCTCTTTACATAAAACGCATAGGGAGACTTATTTTTTCAGCACAGTGATTTGGTAGGTAGAAGGAAAGCATACAACATGTGGTGTCTTGAACTGTCCCACCTAGCCAATGCAAAAATCAGGGGAAAAATCTGTAAGTTTTTAAAACAAAATTATTTTGTGAGTATTAGGTGGCTGGAGTTATTTATGTTATCACACTAACTTCTGTAGTAGACAGCAGTACAGTTTTGAAATATATTTAAACACTCTTTGCAGAGTTACTGAGTGTTAAAGTGCATGTGATGGAAATGTACCATTTATTACGGAAATGCCTATATATATATATATATATATATATATATATATATATATATAAAATATATTTAATTGGAATGTTTGGCAGTGGGAAGTGCCATGTAACTGATCAATTAATTACAGGACTAACAGTGACCTCATGTGCTATGACATCACAAGGAGGTTGGGATTTTGAACTTTGAATATTGCCAAGCTGTCTGAGGGAACTGTGACTCACTCTTATTCCAACTTTGAAAGAGAACACACACTGGCGTTCTGTACTTAAGGGCATTTCTTTTAAAAATAAGTAATACCCAACTGAAAACTGAGTTAGAACTAAAAATTCAGTTACAAGGCATTTTGTTTTTGTAATTTCCATTTCTTTTGACAGTAACCATTAATGTATATATGTTCTGTGTTTTGTATGTATTTACTATTCTTAATTTTAGTAAACTGTTTTTGGTTTCCTTAATTCTGCCTGACACTATTCTGATTTTGAATGTAAATGCTGGGACAGTCATTGAGAGATCTGACTGAACTATTAATGGCTTATAGTGTGTTACCATTTTGCAACAAGGTAGGAAAATACCTAGGTCTCAACTGAGTCAAAAGAGGGATTGTGAATTATGTTGGGTGCCCACTGGGTTAAGTATTGCACTGCATTTCCATGAAGAGGGTGTGGTATTTGCTCCTGTTAACTGGGCATGCTAGCAAAAAGGGTTCATATTTGACCTCAGGACTCAAGACTAGTAGGTGTTTCAGACCCAAAACAGACAGGAGGGTTATCCTGTTTGTCTCCTGTTCACATAATGCACTTCACGGTTTGGCACTGTGGGAGCAGAGGGCCTGACCTGCAGAGTGTGTTTGTGACACAATTCATTACTTTAATTTAGAGATGCAGTGAAGTTTTTATCCACCTGAGAAGTTAATGTGAAGTCGCAGACTTCGCATTTGGTAAAAGTTTGCAAAGTTTTACATAGGTAACCTGAAATTCGCCTATGAGACTTCTCCTGTTAACTTCAACTTTAATTTGATACACAGCTGAAATTGACAGGAAACAGTTTGGTCACATGTGGACCTTTGTGCAGGTCACATAACCACTTTCCTCCAGAGGAAATCCTTGTTTACACTTGATGACTCAGACTGAGTGAGGTTAGAAGTGATGTGGAGATTCTGAGAGCAATTCATTTAACTAATAGTTTAAGTAGTACCAATCTATCTTTCTTATTTTGGCCTACTGAAGTTTTAACTGAACTACCTCTGTTTTGTGCTTTAAACTTGTGTACCTTACTCTCTCCCGGTCTTTCTCTTTCTCTGTATTTTTTTTCTTTGTTGGATCTTCTTGCTGTTGCTATGGATCGTCCAGCTGGACGTCATGGACCACAGACACATGGCAGGTCATGTGCCATCATCTTAAATTGTGCTGTTTTGGGGATGCAGGTCCATCTACCACAAAACATGGAAGTACAGGAGCAGGATCAGGAGCAGCTTCAGCAGGAGGAGCAGCCATAGCAGGAACAGCAGCAGGCTGGACCCCCCCCATGATTCAATGACCACAGTGTGAACCATCTGCTCCCCAAGAACATGAGGAAGGACCATCAGATGGGTACAGGTATCGATGTATCCTCCTGCTAGCCACAAATGTCAAGTAGTGATCCCATTACAGAAATACTTGCATGCTGCTGTGCTGCTGCTGATGCACTGGTGTGCAAGTGGGAAGAAAATGCCACAAGAATCAAGCATGAACATCTTTCCTGCTGCTGTAGAAAAGTCCAAAAAAACTAGCTCTGAAGTACAATGGAGTAACTCCTATTGATAAAGTCTCATCATCTCATATGTTACTGCAAAGTGAAAAGAAATACAAGTTGACATGTAAACTTTTACTTCGTGCTCTTGGTTCTGCTGCTGTGACTGCTTATGATTTTGATATCCTGGAGTGAGAACATGCCGTGCTGCTGTGCTTTGCTGCTGTTGTCTAGGTGACAGACAGATGGTGTATACTGGAGCTGTACTCTCATACACACACTAGCAGTTGTGAGTACTGTAATTTTTGCCAGTGTAATCCGGTTCTGTAGTATTTATAAGTGAATGTTCGATCATTTTGTTTATATCTCACTTGTGTCTCTCTTCTTTAAGGGCCTCATCTTGGAGATTGTTTTGAATAATCACATTAGGATTGCAGAATTTTTTTTATGGTCTTCTTGTCATAGTCATCATGGCTGGCCAGGCTGGGAAGAATAGAAGGTAAGTACATTTTTTTTTGGGGTGGGGGCTGTTTGTTGCTGTGTTGTGTTTCAGTACTTCTATGATAACACATTAATTGTATGTCACTGTGTCTGCTGACTGAGTATGGCTTTCTTGTTGTATTTCTGGCATCTCCATGCTTCAGACAGTCTGCTTTTGCAACGCTGACCAAACATGATGCTCTCCATTTGTACTGCCACACTCTGTTGCATAATACGTTCATGATTTTCTGTTATTTTTTTGTGGGTTTGGGGGTGGGGGCTTCAATTGAAACTGTGCCAGAATTAAAAGTAAATGTTTTCTGTTCCTCTTGCTATAAGTTCAGGTACTTGTCAGAAAACATAGCTACAGAAATCTCTGTACTTGCAGCAACTACTACCTTTCCCTTCTACTGCCTAGTACTACCATATCCATGAGTCCATGACAACAAGACTTAACATTGCTAGCCCTTGATGAACCTGTCTCATCATCATAACTTCTACTGCTACCAATTGGAGGCACACAAGCAATAGTCTTCTTGTCAGCAACACCACAGCAAGAAACAGCTCTGCATGATTGCCTCTTCATGCAGAATGTTTAACACTTCTGTAAAGTCAAACACAGTCTTTTAAACAAAGACAGTAAAAAATGAACAGTGAACAACACAACATTATCATAAATTACTAGAAATATTATTGTGTATAACTGTGTACACAATTGAACATACCAATACTAAACACTAGACAAAACAGTTGGCAAGACTGCCTTTCGCACTGTGGTCTGTGGATGTCCCTTCCACACTACAGGTCCATTCCTCCCCTGAAGTACACTTCTGCACTGTCTTTCAGAATAAAGACACTGAACGTATGAACTTAAGATGCAAAATTCACAAAGAATCAATAAATGATTGGTGATACAAACACACAAAGGATTAGTGCACACAATGTACTAAATTTGTACTCAAAAGACCAAATATAGACCATTTTTTTGAAGGTTTAAATCACACAGCTCTGAGACCTAACTAACTCCAGCTTTTCACTACACACACTACGCTTGCTCAACTGAGGCTGTGAAAGCCCATATAGAGCCCATATGACCTGCCATCCCATGAATCATTGCAAAATTCACCTTTGGGAGCCAAAGAAAAGGCGGAATAACTCAAAGTCCATATGTTTCAATGGCAACTTCACATTCTTGTGCAGCAATATGAAATTCATTTCACACTGTGGAGTATTTTGCAGATTTCACATTACAAGTGAAATACTCCACATAGTGAAGTTGATGGGCTTCGCTCATCTCTACTTAAGTGATCATCAATAAGGAAACATGATCACAATTCAGCCCAGGCTTAACACACTCAGAGGTGGTAATGACTGTCTATCACTATCTCTTGAAAAAAAGGCTGTTCTTATAAACAGGATGTCAAACACATCAAAAATGATTTATATAAAGGGGTTGTTATTATTTCTGATGATCTTATAAGTGGGCTCCACTGTATAACTATTGTCCATTAATAGTTCATCTCTCAGGGCCAATATTTTCCCACTATATCCCTCAACTCTAATCAATATTTGTGTATTATTCCCTGACATGCTGAGTTGCATTCCAGACCCATCAGGTAGTTTGGGATGGAGAAGCATAGAGGATAATGTATAGGAAGCCATACACAGCAATCCTGTGTCTGCATTGAGAGGTTTCTATGGCAAACAAAAACCTCAAGGATAAAGCTTGAGAAGTTCCCTTGTCCTCTTAGAAAACCCAAAATAAAGACACAGGCTTGTTGTGTATGGCTGCACACCACATTATCTTTTATAGTGTATGGGCATCCATGCCCACTTTAGACACTCCACGTGCTTGTAGTGAACTGGCAGTTGGTGGGGGTTACTTGAAGGTTGATGGCAGGTGCAAATTATTGATTCAATGGGTGGCCAGTGACTGCAACTGTATCTGTAAGTTTAAGTTTAAAAAGAAAATCTCCCAGCTTGATTGGCTACAATAAAGCAGCTGTGCAGCAGCATTTTTACTGTAGTTGTTCTGCTGCAGTAGTGACATCACAGCATATTGCTGTAACTACTGCAGCACAATAAATATATATATATATATATATTTTCCATGAGGGACCAGATTGTTTTTTTTTTCATTATTCAGAGATGTTTTGAGAGATACTTTCCAGTTCCTATAAGTATCAAATGGTGTCACAGCACTGCAATATTTTAGTAGCATGAAAACTTTCAGTTTTATATATGCATTTCATTGTTGTTGTTTTTTTCAAAGCAAAAAATAAGGTTCATCTTCCCATTCACAAAGTTGTGCAGACAGTTTATTATCATTTCCTTTCTGAGCTTAATCATTGTCATTCTTGCAATCATAGTTAAGGGGGGTGGCAGGCTAAACAACTCAAGGACTTCCTCAGTGTATCACCAAGTTCGGCTGATGTAGCATTCCACAACTCAGCATTATAGGATCATTATAGGATGGGGTAATTCCAAGAGATATTCATGCACCATGTAGAATTGGCAGTGCATGGAGTATGAAACTATAATTAGCAGTACATATATATGATAGCTGACAGTCACAGAGATGCATATGTGAGACCTTGCATGTAATATGTATTATTTATTTTGGCAAACAATAATGTGTACAGACATTTGATATATGATATTATGTAATTTTTAAACTTCCTTTCAGAAAATGTTATTTATTTTTTTCAGATTGGGATAATACCTTTGAGTCAGAGACTCATTTACAAAGGTTCCAAGTCATACAGGTACATAAGACAAAACAGACCACACATAGGTTACATAAGATTACACAGATTACATGGTAATACACATTGCAGAATACAATTTGTCCATATTAGTACATATGTTTCAGTGGTCAGTCAGAGTACTGGGCCAGGGGACATTGCTACGGTATGTGCAGGAAAGAATTTATGGTTTGAGATGGCATTTACAGATATTCTCCTCAGCCAAGTGGGCTCATAGGCCAGGATTGAATTAACTAATCTTGCTACTTTCAAGCAGGACCTTAGGGAGTTCGTTAAGCCACCTTGGACCACAGGAGGAGAGGGATCTCTGGGCTTGAGATGTTCTCTTAAATGGCCCCACCAGCCCCACCCCCTTGTCCACATTCCGGGTCCTAATGGTAGATTGTGTGGATATGAAAAAGCCAGATGTTGATCTAGGGGTAAATCCTAACAGGGACTTCTTCACAAATAGGCATGTCTGGTAAGCAAATCCAGTTATGTAGAGGGAGCCACCCTGTCTATTGATAGAGGGTACATGTATGTGTCCAGTGACCCAGCCTGAAAACCATGTCACAGGCTTTATTAGGTAGAGTTTTTACCCTTTTGAGGACAGTGTCAGTGCCATCCCCATAGATAACAAGGCCTTAGTCTATGGTGGATAAGACTGAGCAGCTTGTGACCAGTTTCAGGGCTTCTGGGGTCATAGAATACAGGTGGTGATAGATGACACCAAGTTTTGCATTAATGGTTTTAACAACATAGTCAACATGTGTTCCAAATGAAGGTGTCATCAAGATAAACCCCAAGATATTTAAAGGTCCTTACCTGCTACAGTCAGTCACCTTTGAGGCTCTAAATCTGTAGAATCCAGAATTTCTTCTTCTTCTGCTGTACAAAGAAGAGCATGCTCATAGTTTTGTTTTATAGTTGAGCAAACGTTTGTAGTCAAAGAACCATTTTTCAAGTCTGTGGAAGTTGATTTGCAGTTCAATGGAGATAGAGGCCTGTTTTTTTCTTTTGACAGAGATTAACACATCATCATTATAGAGTACGATTTTCGCTGGGCATTGTGTGGGTAAATGGTTAATAAAGAGACTGAAGAGGAGTGGCCCTAATATGGACCCTTGCAGGACACCCAGGCTCACTTCCCTAGATGTCTATTTTCAAGCAGAACCCAGGAGATTACAACAATAACAGCAAAATAGACAAGTCATGTACAGGAATGTGAGGAGAGGTGGAGAACACACCTGGGAAATAGCAGTGCCTGGTTAAAAAGTCAGTGAGGGAACAGAATGGAAACTGGCACCTGCTAAACACCTCAGTAGATGAAGTGGCCAAAATTCGCTCTGCGAAGCAATTCGCGGAGTAACGTGGAATCCACAAAGTAATCCACAATGCGAAGTGGAGTACTTTGCATCATGATGAGGAATGCAAAGTCCATTGAAAACAATGACTTCACATTACTCTGCCTTCCCCAACCACTTCTGAACCAATTTTAAGGCGAAGTACATAGAAATCAATGTACTTTGCATCGCTTCACCTTGTTTGTGAGCTTCAAGGCGAATTTTGCAGTGATTCATGGGATTGCAGGTCACATGGGCTCTTGATTGTTCTGCACAGCCTCAGTTTTGTGTAGTGTATGTTTAGTGGTAGCTGTAGACAGTTTGCTGTCAGAGCTCTGTGATTGAAACCCTCTAAAAGCTGTTAAAAAAGCCTTTTCGAGCAATTTTTTTTCTCAGAATTTAGTACATTGATTGTAGGAAACCCTCCTGTCCTCATATCATCAAGTGTTTATTGTTTGTGTGTGGATTTTGAATGTTAATTTAGAGCATTCAGTCTGTGTGCTGACAGACACTTGAAGTGTGCTTTGGGGGAGCGGTGTATCTGTGGTGGCGGTAGATTAACTGGGAGAAAAAGGCAGTCTTTCTGTTTTGATTATACTTTTCTTGTACAACTGTGTTAATGTACACACAGTAATATTTTCAGTAATTCTTGACATTTTATGTTGATTGTTGTGGTGCAGCAGTGCATAATTCCAGTTTGTTTAAAATATTTTGTTATATTACTGAAGTTTTCAATTTGCTAGACCTTACTTGTAGTGTGTGTGTGTGAGTGTGTGTCCGATGCGTGCCATCAAATCAGACACCTTTTATTGTGCCACAAAGTAATTGCAGCAGTGTGAACCTGCTATCCACCGCACCTGCATTATTTTGTACTGCTTTGTGATATTTTTGTAGTGGACTGTTACTGCAGTTCACTGCCCACCCTAACCAGCAAAAGGTATTTTTTCCAGATGTGGATTTATGACTTGTGAGCACTGGTTAAGGTGTTGTTGTGCCTTTGCATCTGCATCTCATGAGTGCGCAGTGCAGTCTTAATCTGTCTGTCCGTTTGCATCTCTTTAGGGCCTAATCTCCATGTGTAACTTAAGTCACAGTTGTTTATTTGACTTCCCTTCAGAGTACCTTGTGGTGTATATCTCGGAGTGAACATTGTAATCATTAATGTGCATTTTTAAGTCAGGGCTATCATCACTAGTCTCTCATGATACAAATCACATTCTTTATCTTCATGGTCACAATGATTCACCAATTACAAAACTTTAAGTTTTTGAGTTGTAAGTTGCAAGTAACCCTGTTTTGTAGTATCTCAGCTTGACCATTGTACTCATTAATATATGTTTTCAAGTCAGAGTGTTTGGGGTGGTACAGGTCAGGAAAGTACAGCCATAGGTATTTGCGTACTGTTCATTAGCCATATCACACCAGTCACTCAGCACAAGGCAAATCACATTCTTCACGAATCACAGCAGTTATATATCTTTTTCAGTTCTGATGATACACTGATTGGGAACCAGAGAAAAAGAAAGTTAAGGTAGCTGTGTCTGGGTCTATTGGTGTTAAATCCCTCCCTTCTCAAAAAGGTTGTAATGTAGCGGTTCCTGTTGAAGATGATGATGACCTGGGAAGGGGGCATGATAGAAAATATCAAGTACCAAAAGGGATTAACAATGTACAAGAGGGTAGCATCATCCAGAAAAAGAGATGTGCATGAGGAAGGGTCCAAAATTTGAAGATAGAGGAGGGACGCATCGGGGCAATGTCAGGACCTATTTTCTTTCATACAGAGAGTGGTGGGTGCAAGGACAAAATAAAACTAATGATCAACGTTCTGATGTGACAGCAGCAGTTGAAGCATCCCCATAATTTGTAACTGGTATCCCTCAATTCACTTCAACTGCTGCTCAATGTTGTCAAGACAGTGGTTAACAGCCTCCAACTCACTCCACATCAGGCCCAAATCAGCCTGTGTGGCAGGTAGTCGGACAGGGTTGCCACCATCACCTGCTGCAGGTTGTGGTGGTGGAGCAGCCAACCACTTGATTCATGCTTCTTCCCCACTTCACACCACCAAATGCAGATGGATGCCATGCTGCTCCCACTTCCCCAGCAGGGCCAGCAGGTACATTACTGCCCTGTTCTGCAACCTTGGCCTGCCACTGTACAAGCCAGCAGTTGTACAGTGTGTGTGCTGACCACCTGTGCCAAGGTGAGTTCCTTTGGGGCCACGCACACCTCCACACCACAAAGATTACATTTTATGACACTGCTGTCCCCAGGCAGTGTAGTAAAGAACTCCCACTCTAATGAGGTGCAGGGAGGACCAGGCACAGGTGTGGGGGGGGCCAGGTGTTGTTGGAGCGAGGGGCTGTTGCTGCAGTGAAACTTTCTTTCAAGCATAATTCATTTCCTGCCTGCCTGAAGCATGTGACCTAGACTGTGTAATCCATGTGATGTGTGTGTGGGCTGCCTGTGAATTCTCACTCCACCCTTAAAGTCGGAGTGAGCAACCGACATGAAGTCATTATCACCATCATCACAAGATGAAGTGGTGAAGTAGTGCTTTCAATGGGCCTGTTGCTTAGCCATAAAGTAACGTGAAGTGGTGTACTTTGCATCTATTTCGCTAGCGGAATTTAACTTCACTGTATCTCTATACACAACCTCTTTCTCCTACTACAAGGTGAAAGTGAAACTCTCTTTCAAGCATGAGTCCCTTCCTGCCTGCTTACCTGAAGCATGTGACCAACACTGTGTAAGACATGTGATGTGTGCGGGCTGCCTGTGAATTCTCACTCCACCTTAAAGTGAAGTAAGCCAGAGTGAACAACGAGAGAAGTCATAATTACAATGTGAAATGGAGAAGTGAGGGTTTAAAATGGGCACTTCGCGTAGTGGGATGGTAAGGCGAAGTGGGCCACTTTGCTCCCACTTCAAGGGCAGAATTTAACTTTGCTGCATCTGTACACCTCAGGCTTTCAGCAGTTAAGTGCTCAACTGCAATTTATGCCATCACTTTAATAGTTGATAAAGGAAGAGAGCATACCTTGTGTAATGTCCAAAAATGTGTTTAATTTTATTCACTTGTGCACACACAATGTAAAATGTTCTGAAAAACCACATATGAGCTGGCCCGGTGGCACTGAGGGGTGAGGCACTGGACACCACAGCTTGTGCCACGCCTGCAACCCGGGTTAGGGAATGATCCTGGGTCGTCAGGGGTTGGCAGGGAAGGGAGAGGATCGAGCATCCAGAGGACAGCTCTCCTCTCTCGAGGAGGGATTCGGGGACTGCTTGGCTGCCTTGTGGCCCCCAGTGGAGACCGGGGTTGCAACAGGCAAGACAGCAATACATAAGTTGGGACGGGAGTGTGGCAGATGTCAGCAGGATAGCCGTGTGCGGACATCATGGCACGTTACACTCCAGGGGGGCAAATACTAAAGAAAAATCCCTATCTAGGAACAAGGAGATGATGGGGGCTCTGGGGGGAGGACACTCATCCCAACATCAGTCCACTTCTTCGGTGATCTCATCCCCCCCCCCGACGATCAAGGTAGGCACTCTCTAATCACAGACAGGCCGCTATGGGAGAGTGGACCCTGCCCAGGGGGGTAATCCGTGGTGTTAGTGTCTGCCTGATCGCCGGAGGAGTTCACCAAGTCTAGGGTTCAGGCAGGGAGCAGAAAGTCCTAGCTGAGTGAGCACCCCGGAAGGATGCCTGGTTTAGGCAGTGCAAGAAATAAAGTCTAAAAGAAAAAGGAAAAAACATATATGATGATACAGTACATCCAGGACACTGCCAGAAATCCTCCATATCCCCTCCACTCAAGTTGGGGTCCATGTGACCTGATGTGTTTCACTCTAACAAGCATTTTGTCAAAGGTATTAGTGGACCAATGACACTACTCCTTTAGTCTAGATTCTTAAAGATACAGCGTCATATTAACAGACTGATAAAACCAAAGGCATAAATATATTTCAGAGTGAAAAAGTGCATCTAAACAACCTTTCCCATTAAAATAAAATTTGTTGATGTCAGTAGCATAATATTATCAAACTTTTTTTTAACACATCTAGTAAGTATATAAATAATAATGAAACTGAACATTGAAGTATTGTTAAAAACCTGGTGCACCTATATGAAAGTTTTCAAAGGGCACTCAGCAGGTAGTAAAAGATGTAAACCCACTGAAAGTTAATCTTGTTTTTTACAAAAGTACTGGGGTTGTCCAATGTACAATTACCAGTCAATTTCAGTTCCAGACAATGGCTAGCTTCCAGATGGTGCTCATAGCCTAAGTACTGGATCACACCCGAAGAAAGAGAAGCATTGAGAAATAAGTGTTAAGTAATGACTGTTAAAATGCAAATGTTTATCCAGGCATAATCTATAGGGTTTTCATGAATCACAGTATTGCCAGAGTTTACTACATAGCAACAGTGAAAGTACAAATGAGCAATTTTCAAAATGACCTTGAAATGAAAAAATGAAACAAAATCCACTCTAAGTTTTAGAACTGGGTAATTTATGCTAACGAAATACACAGCACACTAATATTGGGGGTGGGGGGAGGGGTGAAGACAAATATGGGCCCAGTTCCAGCTTATTATTAAGACCCAGACTATTAACTGTCCCGATGGAAAAAATCCAGTATTGCTACCATTTGCAGAGGATGTTGTCATGATCCCCCCCTTTGATGTTTCAAAGGTTTTTCAATTCCTGTAAAAGAAATCCTATGTGTACTGTCAGTTACATTACACATATAGCCCCGGGAAGGTCTGGTATAGCACAATACTGCTCACCCTAGAGGATATTATTGCACTTAGAAAATGGGCACTGTAAAACAAAAGAAGTTTAATAAAACCAAAAAGTTAAAGATTACATTAAAATACGTTTTATCACAAAATAGTTCCTCTGCCTGCATCTGAATGCTGTGTTGTTGTTTTTTTTTAAATTAAAGACTTTTGTGTTATGCAGCCCTTGTAGTTACCCCCCAAAAAAAAAGAACACACATAGCTTTTGGGAGCAGCAGTAGTGAGTTGGTGTAGAGACAGCACTGAAACAGCTCTAGTGAGGGTGCATAATGATCTGCTTATGGCTAGGAAATAGAGGAGACAGGTCAGTTCTTGTGCTCCTCGATCTGTCCTCAGCTTTTGACACTGTGGATCATGTTGTGTTACTGGATCAGCTCTGAGTTTTGTGAACTCGCCGGCACTGTCATCAGGTGGTTTAAGTCCTATCTCTCAGACAGTGTACAGCGGATGGTGATGGGGAATTTCACCACCTTCCCAATGCCTCTGTCTTGTGGAGTTCCACAGGGCTCAATCCTGTCATCGATGTTGTTCGCAGTGTAGATGCTGCCCTTGGGTGAGATCATTCGACAATACAGTGTGGAGTTTCACTGTTATGCAGATGATACCCAACTGTATTCGTCTTTTGCTCCCAGAGCATCAGAAGCTGTGGATGTGCTCAACATCTGTCTGGCTAAAATCAATGGCTGGATGGTTTCCAGCTGGCTGAGCCTCAACTTGGCTAAGATGAAGGTGCTGGTGATTAAGCCTGGTTGTGAGCATGATGGGTTGCTGTCCAGGGCTGATTCTGGTCTTGTTCTGGGTTCTACTCTGTTGACAACTTCCCCGAGGGTGCGGAATCTTGGTGTGATCCTTGACAGCAGGCTGACTTTTGAAGACCAGGTGTCATCTGTTGTCAGCAGTGGCTTTTACCATCTATGGAACATTGCCCAGATTAAGCCCCTCATTCCACCCGAGGACCTGCCAATGCTAGTGCATGCCTTTGTCTCCTCCAGACTCGACTACTGCAATGCTCTGTACTTAGGGGTCCTGGGAGGGACACTCTGCACTCTGCAGCTAGTGCAGAATGCAGCAGCTTGGCTACTGACTGGCCTTTCTAGGTTTAATCATGTGGCCCTCGTTCTGCATGCTCTGCACTGGCTGCTGGTCAGGTGGAGGGTCCTTTTCAAGGTTGGAATTCTCACCTAAAAGGCCCTAAATGGACTGGGTCCTGGCTATCTGTTAGAGCTCCTGACACCGGTGACTTCTGCCCGTTTCCTCTGTGCCTCTTTGAGGGGCCTCCTGGTTGTTCCCAGGGTACAGCTCTAGACTTCTGGAGATCATGCTTTAAGCATTTCTGGGCCTTTCCTGTGGAATACATTACCATCTGCAGTCTGAGAGGCTCTCTCGGTAGAGACATTTAAGTGGAGGTTGAAGGCACACCTCTTCAGCCTGTCATTTAATGAATTCTATATTACAACAAATTTCCTAGTTCCTATGTATGATATTTTATCATTTTTTTGTGTGTCTTATATTTTAGTTTTTAAACTGTATGATGTTATTTTATATGTATTTATTGTATGTCTATTTTTTTTTCTGTGGGGTGCCCAGAGCCTCTGGGAATGGAGACCATACAAATAAAGATTGTCTTGCCTTGCCTAGCTATTGATTCATTTATTTATTTATTTTATGTGACAACATCGACTAAGGTGGGAGAAGGATGTGCTCGGCAAAATTAGTTGAGTGAAGGAACGAGCAAACCAAGACTATCTCCCGTAGCATTACTTACTGTGTGTGCTCGACCGCCAGTCATGGCAAGTTGTGGACAGATGTCTTTGCGTACTATGGCATTTGTTTCTGGCAGGTAGCAGTGTACGGCAATAAGCCCACGGAAGCAGCAAGTGTGTTTTTAGCTGCTATGCAGAGGTGTGCTGCACTTTTGAATACTGCTTTGCACACTGCCAGTTTTCTGACGCCGATCTGACTGACGGCTTCCTTTTTCTTTATACCATCATCTGTGTGTGTGTGTATGTGTGTGTGTGTGTGTGTGTGTGTGTGTGTGTGTGTATTTTTATATGATGTTTTATGCTTTATATGAAACAGACTCAGAGGTGAGTGGGGGGGCCGCCAATTGCTTATTAAGTGGGCATCAGTTTAGCAGATGTTGATGTCTGGTGTAGTGAGATGCTGAGACTGAGGTGAGATTTTCAGGTAAAATGGCCATGGAGGACTTGTTGAGATGTCTGTGCTGCTAACTGTACTCCCTCAATCATCTCTTTATGGTACATAGCTGCAGACAAGCAGGGGACACCTTCCTTGCTTCTCGTCAATGGCAGTAAGTTGTGCACCAGTCTGCAGTGACAGGTTTATATGGAGTCAGAGGGGTGGATCAAGGCACTTAGGAGATTGGCTTTTTGAGTAAATTTTTCTTTAAATTATTGAGCTAGCCAGTGTATTATTAATTTATTTATTTATTGAGGTAGTCAGTTTATGGCAAGGAGCGTGAGTAAGCACTAAGTGTGAAATCATGAGCAGCGGCATTGATCAGCTGGGACAGTAGACAGTACTGTGGCTGTTGATAGAAGCAGTGTATGCAAAAGCCGGCTGGCAGATGGCAGTGGAGTGGAAGTGGAGGACCGTTTAAATTGAAAATGTTTAACTGGGTGCTGGAAGAAATAAATGCATCCAGAAGTATATTTTTTATTTATTTATTTTTGTGATTTAGATAAGGAGAGATTGAGAGTGGCTGTATGATTAGAGTCAGGTATCGGCTCACACTAAGTGAGACAAAAAAATAGTGGCCATTTTAAAATGAACATTCCACTAGCTCTTTGATGCTGGTAATTGGGTCGGGTGAGGCTGGTACATTTAATACCTGGGCTCTGTTATCTGATAGATGCCCACCTTGCCAGGGCTATCAGACAAACGGAGCCTGGGAGTTTCTTAGACCACTTTCTGAAGTGCAGTATTTGTAGATTCCACATCTATAGCAATCTTCATTTTTTGCTGGAAGCTACATTCTAGGTCATTATACTTGTAATTATGTTGTACAGAATGGACTTCTCAGTCCCTGACATTTTTTTGCTCTTCTATGTACAATTCTAGGTTTAGTCTCCACTAGAACTGATAAACTCAGATCCAGTTCCACTAAATGCCAGTATTTGTTTATGATGTCAGAATTATTTTTAGATTGGGTATTAAATGTTGTGACAAAATTAATGCTCATGTCCTGATTCTCTCTGAGGTCACTTTCCACAAGAAGTTATCTGCGATCAAAATGCTCAGGCTCACATCTGACTTTACCAATGACATGTTCACAATATCCCCTATCACTCAATTTTTATTCAAGTTCTTTGGCTCTCTCTACATATTTTGTGTCATCAGCACAGTTTCTTTTAATATGGATAAACCAACCTTTTGGCAAGTCCTTAATGGTGTGTGATGGATGACTGCAGCTCACATGCAGTAGTGTATTTTGATCTGGAGATTTGCACTATAAGTCAGTGGTAACCCCTCCCCTTCCACCCTTAGTAAAGATCAAATTGAAAAAGTGCATTTGCTTTTTACTACAGGCAAAAGCTAATTTAAGCTATGGATTACTGTTTTCCAAAAATTCCACAAAAACAAATAATTCTTTCTCTGTTCTTGTCAGCACCAAAATAACATCATCAATACATTATTTCCAGAGGTCAAGTTTATTCAAGTAGACGTTGTCCTCAAGGTTCCTTACTACTTCCATTTGCCTAAATATAGGCTGGCGTAATTGGGGGCAAAACTCACCCCCATCGCCGTACTTTTCTCCTGTAACTAGAAGTCATCTTGGAAGAAAAATGCTGTAACACTTCAGGACAAATTCAGACAATCATGTCAACTGTTTAGTGGCGAGATCCTGATTTTCCCTTCTTTCTAGATAATGTGATAGGGCTGCCAGACCGTCCTTATGAGGTATGTTAGAGTACAAAGACTCTACATCCAATGTGACTAACAGGCTGGGTTTCTCAATTGCAGATTCAGATTCTTGATTTAATAATTCAGCAAAATTGCTGTCTTCCAGAGCAGTGTTACTAAATATGAAATCAGTGAAGGAGTGGGTGTCTTTCTGAGTTGCTGATTCACAGGAGTCATCCCTTGAAGCTCTGCTCACCATTTACTGGAAATCAGCTCCTGGCAGAACATAAATAATCCATTTAAATGAAAGTGACTAGTTTGTCTACCAGTGATTTTAGTGAAGCAACCCATGCTCATTCAGAGCTCAGTGGGTGGCTAGCCATGGTAGTGAGGGATGGGCTGTGCCAGTTGCTGGCTCAGTTATGGGTTGGGGGCAAGTGAGGAGGAAGCACACTGTGCAGTGGGGTTCCACTAGACCACCAGGAATTTTGGAATGTCTTTTAAAAGTGGATCAGGGCTGGGGTGGTCTGCTTGAACACCAGGGATATTTTAATTATCATACCAGGAAATCAGAGCTTGGAGAGGTGTGCTAGACTACCAGCCATATTAAAATTATTATACAGTGAGATCAGGGCTTGGAAGGAGCTACACTACCAGGGATATTAAAATTATTATACTGGGAGATTGGGGATGGGAAGGTGCTAGACTACCAGGGCTATTAAATTTTTTATACTGGGAAATCAGGGCTTGGGTGGGGCCACTGGAAAAACAGAAATATTAAAATTATTATTCCAGGAGCTTGGGGCTTAGGGCAGTCTGCCAAACCACCAGGACTGTTCTGAGACATTGCCAAATGGCTGCCCACAGCTTGCAGCAACCTGTCTAGGTGTGCCATCTGTTTGGTGCACCATTATGGTTGCCACACGCCAGGACCCTGCCCAATAGAGAATCGAGCACAGGGTCTGTGTCTCACTGGTGATCAGCGCAAGTCACCTTTGGCATGGCTTGTGTCAAGTTTTGAGAATCGGGCTCCATGACTGATTTTGAACATCATCCTCAATTTGGAGATAATTAACTTACAAATGCCTATGACATGCGAGGATAAGTCTGAAGATGGATCAAGCATCACACCTAGATAATTACATAAAGGCAGCACTTTCAGGGGGTGCCATCATTGCACACAATGGAGAGGGCAGTATAACAATTTTGAAGTTTAGGAGAAGAGCCAGATACCACTGTTAGGGTTTTAACATATTCGAAAGAAGTTTATTTTCCAGAAGCCCTTTTTAAACTTCCTGAAGATTCATGGACAACTGATTATTGACCTCAGTTATGCTTTAGAGCTCAAAAAAACACCAGGTCATCAGCACAGTGGTAAAGGGTACAATGGGCATGAGACCTAGGTATATCATGTATATGTAAGGAAAAAAGGGGGAATCCAAGGATGGAATCTTGTGGAACACCGACCTGTCTGGCAGCAGGATCTGAGAAATAGGTTACAGACCTATCTTGTTACTGCCTACCATCTAGACAGTTTCTGAACCAGGGTAGAGCAGTCACGGAAACCCCCAGGTTATATAATATGGAACAATCTAGTTGGTGATCAGTCAAATTGAAAGCCTTTGTGAGGTCAATAAATGTAGCACCAGTAAAGTCACCATCTCTCAATGGCATTTGTAATGCCTGACATGCAGAACAACAGGACAGTGGTAGTGCTGTGACCTGTATGAAAGCTATGCTGAACAGCGCAGAGGCGCTTATGCTTGGTCAGGTACTCAGTGAGCTGGAAGGAGACAGTTTTCTCAAGGATTTGTTTAAGTGCCAGAAGAATGGCAATCAGTCTGTAATTATGAAAGCACTTAACATTTTCTTTCTTACAAATAGGTACAACATAGGCAGGCTACCATGAGACAGATACCACCCGGACAGCTGGACCTAATTCATTATTCTGGTAACTGGTAAGGCAAGTTGCCAGAGTGCCACCCTAGGGAGCTTGGGTTTAATTTCTTGTAAAACTCATTCAGCTCATGGTGGCCATTTTAGATAAGGTTAAACATTGAACCTTTCAAGTCACATATGCACTCCCGGGCTATGTTTAAGCATAAAGACCTGAGGCTGGATTCACAAAGATTTCAAAAGGTGCAAAACCTTCCCTAAGTCCCCAAAACTGCCTCAGCAATGGAAAAAAAGGGGAGATTGCTCTAAGTACTATTCACAAAAACCTCTGCAGCTGTGGAAAAAACTCTACAGACTGTGGAAAAAAGTGCAACTGCGGAAGTCCCTGAGGAAAAAAAGGTGTGAGATAAGTAAAGTA